>OY728137.1:1988611923-1993611923 GCA_963277665.1 Viscum album
AAAAATAATGGTAAATGGGGCCAGAATACAAGGCAAAATAATACAGAAAATTAAAAGTAAAATTACGTGGAAATCATCCACAACAAACCCAACCTGAAGGGTACGTTCAAAAACAGATTTCTTAATCCGTATAATAAAATGTCATATATCGGTTCACTCTAATAAACATATGGACTTGTTCCACTAAAGACTCTATCAAAGCATCGATCTTCTGTAAAAGACATGACTTGTGCAGACGAATCCTAGCTATAAGTGAGTAAAAAAAACTCAGTAAGAACACCCAACCACAACAGTATACCAAAAAAAACACAGAAGGAATACTACCAAAGAGGTACATGGAGTTTAGCCTCTAAAAAGTATAGTAAGAAGAGTCACTAGAGTCATCTCACACTGGTATAGAGTAAAGTATGAAATTTAAGACTATCAGTTGTAAGTAAAGAACACCATGTACTATTGACACACTTATCCATAATGAGTAACATAGGCCTGCTAGGATACATATTCCGACTCATCACTTAGGCCTCCTAGGTCACCTATACTCGCTCATCACGTAGGCATGCTTGGTCACGTAGACCCGCTCGTCACATAAGCATGTCAGGTCACCTTTACATGATCCACACTTAATCTTGCAGCGTAACCAAAATCATGCTCATCATGTAGTCCACTTAGGCCGCATAATTCTGCTCATCACATAGGTTTTCTTGGTCACCTAAAACCAATCCTCACCAGTCTTCTTCTCACTACCTGCCATAGGATTCCTTCTTATAGCACACTAGATTCTAGGAGAATCGATTCATCATGCCATCATTGAAATCTCAACATCTAATAAAACACAGTAATAGTAAATCAAAAGGGCCGCCTTGTCACGAGGGTCCCAAAGCTATAAATGGCTCATCAATCAGACATATTTTTTTGATGCTATGATCCATTTTATGAAAGGGGCCAGTTGTGTCAGGGTTAGGGTCTGTTCTGACCCAGTAAGAATAACACTACCCAACATGGCCCATGGTTCGCTGACCCAACCATTCGTCCTTATATATTTCTTGTTAGAATTATTAAAAAAATTAAATTAAGTTAGTAATCATAATGATCTTCATTCTGTTAAATTACCGCAAAGCAATCCCTAGAACCTCAAAAACAATTCACTCGTGGATCAACTATTTAGTGAGATGATCTACAGTGATCATTTAGAAGGGGAAAATGAGTAAATTTATTCTCTTTGAAATAAACCCCTTCCAAGGTTTGGATCAATTGCTGAGGAAAGTATAATCATGTGTTTGTTGTTAGACAATCTATCAATTTCTGATTGGAATTCATTCATAATTCATCTGAACTCATCGTTCACCAAATAATTTCCTAAGAGGCATCACCGAAAACTCTAAGATCCTCCCCTAATTTCATATCTCTATTAATAAACATAATTGAGGAATCTTATTTCAGTATTTTTGTTAAGTTGATTCATCGCGTCGTTACACTGTTTCATTTATGAAATGTAACAATATTTCTTTTATGCTTGAGTTACATAATAATTAGGCCTTTTTATATTTAAAATGAAAATGTTATCTCATGGTTTAATTGCATAGAAATTTTTTCTGATAAAATATACTTTCTTAAGTTTAATTTATTTTTCAATAAAACACACAAAATAACTTTTACCCCCATCCCGCACCAGTTGAGGTTAGGCCCTTCCAAAGAAGAGGACACCCTCACAAGCACAACTATACTCTCATATTTCCAATCTGAGTTACTATTTATGAGTTATAGGATGTGAAAATAAAATAATAATTACTCAATTATTTTATTATTGGTTATACGATCTTTCAGTTTTCTCTCTGGATACTCATGTTGACTAATGTTATGTCGCGCCTAGGGTAAAATCATCCTTCAGAATGTGATGATGTCCTTGAATTTCACATCTGGGAAGCAGTTTAAGAGTTATTCTAATTTTTCATGAAAACTGCTAATGCATGCTGTTTAAAAACATAAAATTTTAAAATGGACCAATTCGGGAACAATGGTCCCTGAATCACATTCTGTATCACCATATGGTGTCATATTGTTCCTAGAAATCATATTTAATTAAATACAGGAAAATTTGAGTCATTACATTTTCCTGAACTTAAGGATTTAGATCCTGAAAGTTAAACCGATAGATTCCCCAGAAGATGAATGTAGAAGCACAAACCTGATCCTCCAGCTCCCATGTGCTCTCCTGGAGATTATGCTGTATCCACCTAACATGAATTACATGTATCAGTCTCCCATGAAGGTTACCCTTATCTCAATCCTTGATCTCCATCAAAAACTGCACAAAAGCCTCTATGTCATCAATAACAATCTTTTCCCATTCAATGACGTGTGATGGGTCATGTATATATATCCTCAATTGGGATACGTGGAAGATGTTGAGAACAGTCTCTAATTGTAGAAGAAGATCCAAGAGGCATTACACCTCACTCACTCGACGTAGTATCATAAAAGGTTCGATGAACCTCAAAGATTACATGGCACCCCTTCCAAGTCTTTGTATCCTACGTCGAGGAGAGACATAATGAAACACATGGTCTACCTCCTCTAAGTCGAAGTGCCTATGTCTCCCATCAGTATAGTACTTATGAAGGTTCTATGAAGTTGTCATCCACTACTATATTACATGAACCTTCTTTGTAGTATCCAACACTGTCTCTTGGCCCATGAGAACTAACCCTCTAGTGTTTTTCCTGCAAGTTGATAACCTTCAAGGGCTCCTCCACATAGCCTATAATGGTGCCATACCTATGGTGATGTGGTAGTTTTTGTTGTACACAAAAATAACCAGAGGTAGGTGATCCTACCAATTGTGGAAAAAATTGATGATGTAATCGCATAGCATGTACTCTAGGACCAGAATGGTCCTCTCTGTCTTGTCTTCTTTCTGTGGGTGGAAAGTTGTGTTCTTCCTCAACTAAGAACCAAATTCCTCTCCCAATCCCTTCCAAAACCCAGATTCAAAGATTTCATCTCAACCTAAGATAATTATCGATGGGAATCGATGGATCCAAACTCTATCCAGCATGTAGTGGAATTACATGCTCTCTATATGACCCTTTTCCTGACAATCTATGAAGTGGATGACTTGGTGAGTTGGTCAACGATCACCCAAATTGTACCATTTCCCCTGGACTTACATCATTATCCTATCATGAATTCCATCGATATACATTATGACTCCCTTCTTGGATTTCCAAATAAGAAAAATAAAACCCCTTCCAATAACAGGGTCTCGACAAGGTGAGTTTAAAAGCCATGAAACTGATTAAACATACGCTCTGCTTTTATATTAAAAGGTAAGCCCATATTTAACTTTCTCCATAATCCCCAGTGTCTTCCTTGACACCCACATTAAAATCCTAATTCATCCCATCACCCTAGGTGTCCACAGATACTATAGTGAATCCTATGAAAGGAATAACGTGCTCTATACCTTTCGATTTCCATCAAGGGTATTCCCCATGGACAACAGAGCACATAAAGTCACACTGTTGGTAACACCAAGTCACGACACCCTGACTCACTATATGAGTGGAGGGGTAACAACCACCAACTAGAGATAAATTGTTTCATCTCTATCCGTGAAGGATAATATTATCAAGGCCAACTACATCATTTCCTTTCTCAACAACTACAAACTAGATATCGTGCTGAGAACATTCACTACCATGTTTCCCTAATAAAGAGTACAGACTCTCTCCTAGTCATAGTCCAGGAAGTACTCTAGAAAATTCCCTTTCCTCACATTTAGAACCTTCTAAGAGAAGATATAAATGAGACTCTTATGGTTTGAGGATATGATAAACATTCCCACCAATCTGGAAATGTCTCCATATCTCATTGTGAAAATACCAATGCCAACTCAATATTGTGGGCTGTGTACTTCAACTTATGTGGTCCCAACTGATGTGAACCATAAGAAATTAATTCATGCCTCTACATCAAGACACAAACAAGAGCAGTTCTTGATGAATTTTAAAACACTATTTAGTAGACTTCCTCATCCCGAAAACTCATGATTGGGGTGCTCGTCCAACTCTACCAAGTCTACGAAAAATCATGAAGGTACCTTTCCTTTCACATGAAATGGTGAAAACTTCAATTGATTGATGTGTTCATTGACACATTAGTAGTGGATATTCATTCCCCATGGCCACATGGAAACTATTCTCATCATCCTAACATAACCTCGAACACTGGTTATTAGTATGCCCTTCCTATACAAGTCCCCCACCTACACCATAATCCCTATAATCATTGGAAAATCCATTTGATATATAGAAGATATTATCAGTTCCATCTCAAGGTGTATAATGATGAAGAAGCCCATATTCATGTGGATCGGTAAACCAAGAAGCTAATTCAAAAAGGGCATCTTTGTAATCCTGTACTACTCCTAGAAACTAAAAAATCAAAACATTCACTACCATTATGGTAAGGCTGGATGACTAAAGAGTGATAGGTTGCACCATACTATGCACGATTGTATACCATGCTACCTAGGATTCCTTTTTTTCTGAACAAGGAAAACCCAACTTCAACACTATGGACATTAAACATCCTTTTTCCTAAAACAGTCAACCTGAACATGAAGTTTGGTTCTCTAGTCTATACATAAACTAATTTCATAAGGCCTCGATGCTTCCCCCATGAGGTTCCAATAGAAACTCCAGCCACAAGGGTAAGATCACACAAACACAAAATGTGTGTTTATCGAGTCTCTGCCCAATTATATATACTAAATTATGGGGGCAGTCATTGGTTTATCTAGAAGCACTAGTTCATCAACCAGATCAATGATATAGAAGGATGATTAACACATATTTATATTAACATGACAACTAATAGTATACATAGACCGTACTTAGAATCATTCATTGATCCTTGGGTCATATACCTTCACCGCAATGCAGCTTCCCATTCACTTGTCCCCTAGCTCCATAAGCTAGGTGTGGACCACATAGGGGTGGTGTTGGTGACATGATGAAATGTATAACTCCTCATTCTTGTATCCCACATCCTCTTCCACTTCTGTCTCACTAAAAATTCATCTTTTCTTATCACTGCCTCTTCTTCAATTGCCCATCCTCCATTTCCTTGTCAGTAGAACGATGGGATGGAAAATCATTAGTGAGATGTACCATGTTGTTTCATGAAAATTATTAACTCATCCTAGGATAATTATACTCACCCTATGATCCCTAAACAGGAGATTCCCAGTCTTGGGACATCTTCTTGGAACTCCTCACACATCCATATCTCTAGACTAACATCAGCCGCTTACTAATGAGGTCATTTTTTCTTCTTACCTGATGTGGACATCCATTGGCTGTATCTTCTCATCCAAATTACATTCAACATAGAATGTTCAATTTAGCACCATACCATAAGTAGGAATGAATAGATGAATAATGTTCTCTTTGATCCCCTGAAGAACACATTTTTCAAAATCCTAATCCCTGATGTACTGGTTGTATCATATTCATTGAGTAGCTAAAATTATTTCTATTCCTCAATGAATACTCAGCTACTAATATGTCTTCATATTGGAATAGTATAAGCTCTTGGCCACACATATCCCTTAGCTTGGGTTTTGACAGCACATATCTGATAAATATTCTTAAACTATATCCATAGAAGTGTCATCCCATCATAGGATTGTGTAATCTAAACCCCACAATCACCCTACTGAGCAACGTATATTCCTCACTGATAGGACCTCCATATAATCTAATGGTTTCATGACCAGATGAAAAACTCAATCACCACATCAACCATGGCCTCAGTTACATGTGAGTCAGGTTCACCTCAGAAACCTATGTGTCTCTGTCTCTAAAACTCATGATGTACGCTAAACCCACACATCTTATTTTCAGTACTATGAGTACCATGTGATACTCCACAGACATTATTATAGTTATTACACCACCCAGAATATATGCCTTTAGTAGGAACCCAATTACCCATCTCTTCACCACGTAGATCATCCTCATGATCACACAGTGGAATCCCAGATGGCTTTCTATGTGGAAGCATATTGAAACAAAACAAGATGTATCACAATCAGTAGAGTATATTATGTTATTTTACTGAAGAAGGACATCAAAAACTCCACCCATTCTTATACAATGCATGAACTATCAATTTTTCCTACAGCTTGGGTTTTTATGTATGGAGTTGAAAAGTAGAATTCAGGGACCTCGTGTATGGATACAACATGTACCGCACTAACACCAGATTCCATAAACTGAAAGTCAAACTCAAAACCCTTAAAACTGTTTCCCCAAACCGAAATCATAGACATTAGGTTCTTAAGGTTGAATCGACCCCATCTGATACCACTCTATCACGACCTATCCCTCAGGGACCATGCCATGATTACCTCACTCCCACCTCCCATAGGCCAGGGGTGGGAGACTAGTACTGAGTAGGCATATCCAAATAAATGGGAGGAATTATATTAAGTTCATGTAAGCACACAAAAAAACACCAAGACACAGATATAGTATGGTGAATACACTATGTAAACATACACAAGGTATGAAAGTAGAAAAATGAAGGTAAACGGGTCCAAAATGCATGCCCAAATGAAACATAAATTTAAAATTACATGTCACTTGAACTCATCAATTGAAAACCCTCCCGGAAGATTGAGAATAGAAATATCAATATTAAGGCATAGAAGCACATCTCTTTTATCAGGATAGTATAACCACAACATGGCCTTGGTCCTCCAATGACTCTATCAATGTGTTGATCATCTTCACAAGATAAAACCCGTGTGGGAAAATCCTATGCAGGCGTGAGTAAAAATTACTCATTAGGGATAACAAACCATAATGATAGACCATAAATAAATAAAAATGGTAGAATAACAACATGTACATGAAGTGTATCCTCTAAAAAGTACAATCAAAATACTCACTACAGTCATCTCATATAGGTATAATCAAATGTATAAAAAAAATACTATTAGTCATCGACAGTAAACACCATGTACTGCTAAGGAATGAATCTATGATGACTCACTTAGTCCCACTGGGTTACCTAGAAACATTCATCACTTAGGAATGTATGGTCACCTATACCTCTAACATGTTCGTCACTTAGGCCTTGTAGGTTACCTATAAATTCTCACCACATAGGCATGTTGGGTCACCTAACCCTTCTCATCACATTGGACATCTATGTAACCTAATCCTACACTTCACGTAGCCCTTCAGAGTCACCTAAACCCACTAATCACTTAGGCCTTCGGTTCACCTAAATGCGCTGGTCTGTTGACTTTTTTTCAAAACCAGCTGCACGATTCACACTCGTATCGGGGATTCTTCTGAATGAATCTACTCCTCAAGCTATCAATATTATCTAAACAACCTCTAAAACCAACTTATTGTGTATAAAAAGGTCAGTCTCATCACAAGGGTCCCGACTCTACAAACTACTAATCAATCATACGTATGATTTTGAAGTGATGAAACTTTTAATGAAAAGGGGATGGATGAGTTTAGATTTGGGTTGACTTAGTCAGACCAACCCAACCCTAAATATCATATTATTATTACCATGGAAATGTGTCTTTTATTACCAAGGGTTAATACAATCACTATAAAATTCCACAAGAGACATAAATGCACCATTTGTGACATTCAAATTCATACCATTTAGTTGTCTAAAGTATATATTTTTACTAATATTATCTAATTAAATATAATACTATTTATTTTAAAATATCCATTGTGTATATTTTGATACTATTAATTAGTTAACTATTTTAAAAAATCCTTACATAATGATATATTTGAACCCACTACATTAAACCACTAAAAACAAGTAATATTCCTCAATAAAAATAGTGTATAAAATTAATTCACTCAAATTATATTTATTTTAATATTTTTAATATCATTTATTTGACATTTATATTAATAAAATAATTTATGAGTCTCTATTGAGTCAACGTTAATGGCAATTATATGATCTCTAAAAATTATAAATAAATTTTAATGATTTAGGTAATTTTATTATCACTCCATAGACTACTTATAGTATATTTTATATCTTGGTAATCACAATGTTAAAATTAATATTCTTCTATAAATTAAGAGTGTGACATTTTTCAAAATTCGTTAATTTTAAATATAGTCATGTCATATTAATGGTACTGTGATTATTATGTGATTTGATTTTAAACCATAGATGATAATGGTATTATTTAGTCATCTAATATATTTTTATAGGTGTTAAGTAAATTTTATAATATTATATCTACCTTTTATTACCCAATTTACCTTTAACAATGGTAATAAAAATCATTACTAATGTTTCTATTCATAATGCCCAAAAATAAAAGTAGCACATTAACATATTTTTGACCCACTGATTATAAATATGAAACCAATTTTCATTCTTTAAAACATATAAGTTGTAGTAATTAATTTAAAATTAATTCCTAAGGAAAAAACAACAATATGGGTTTTTTAAAATTAAAAATAATCAAAATATTGACAAGTTTTTATATCCAATTTTAATGTGAAAATAATTTCAATGACCTGAATGATATTGAATGATAAAAAAACAAAATAGTTTTACTTTAAAACCAATTAAAATGGTAATCTAATGTTATAAATAAATTAGATGAAAAAGGAGTTTTGAATTAAAATGCAGTATTTTTCACCATTCATTAAAATAAGAATCTTATTAGAATAACACAAAAAAATTTCAAGATTAATTTTTTATGTACCTATTCTAAATGAGAATATTATTTTGTTTAATTTTAATATATTTAAGTGTCAAATATTTTATTTAAAAACTATTCTACATTAAATGGAAACAAAACTGTATTTTTTATAATAAAATACATCTTTTATCTAAAAAATTGAATTTTTTAAAATATCATGTCTATAAATTATTTAATATGAATGTGAAAATTATATGGAATATATATAATTCAAAATTTTATTAATAATATTCATATATTATAATATAAAAAGTATGTTCTATATTAAAATAATATTATATTAATTTATTGTTGTTCTTTAAAAATGGCCATTGCATGTAACACAACCCAACTCATTATTGTGTGTAGAGTAAGCTTACCATGATGTTGAGTGAAAATAAAGAAATTCATTACTTAAAATTATTATGAATTTAAAATATTATAAATTATTGGGGGTGTTACAATCTTGGATCAGTTGACGAAATCAGATCACTTTTTAGTGATGGAGTCAAGTTAAATGGATGATTTTTCTAAGAGGTTCATGTATGAGGTGGTCTGGTTTCATATGGTTCCAAGGTCCACTATCTCTTATTGATACACATGTTTTACATCCTGAGTCATTAAGATATTTTAGAGTGCTTAAAAAACTTAATAATGCCTCAGAATATACTTCCACCCTAAAATGGATGGGCACACAATGTTGATTATTTAGACACTATAGGATATATTATGGGCATATATCTTATTCTTTGATGGATAATGGGGAACATAACCTTCCCATTGACATGTTTTCTTATCATAATATCTATCATAATTCCATTTATATGGCCCCATTTGAGGAATTTTATGGACAACTAGGTCATTCCTCATTGGTTTGGACATAGGATGGAGAGGTAACCATTATTTGTCATGAGGTAATGTATGGAACAATAGATCTATTTTGGTTGGTTTGAGATTGGTTGAAGTAAGAAAAACATGGGAATAAGTCTTACATTGATCACACGATTAGTCCACTATAATTTGATTTTGGAGGCCACATGTTCATGACGGTTTCTCCTCAACATTGGCAATGAATGATTGACTAAATAAGTAAACTACTTCCCTAGTTTTATGTGCCTTATGAGGTGTTGGGGCATGTTTGAAAGGTAGCTGACTGGTTGGCACTCCCACATCGACTGGACTAAGTCTACGATGTCTTCCTCATCTTTTTTACTTCAGTGATATCTTCATGATGACTCTAATATCACAGAATGAGGATATTTATAGATTTAGGATGATTCAACCTTCCTTGGGAATTCAGTGTAGATCTAAGACTATCAATATAAGATGATATAATGATGAATCATTCCCCTAGTTTGGGTTCTATGGAAGCATGTTTTTTATAAAAACATAACATGGGAGTGTGTGACATAGATTTGAGCCTAGTATCTATAGTTGTTTTGAGTTTTCCTTTCACTTTCATTATTTATGATGTAATGTTTGGATCCATTTGTTTTTTGAGATGAAAAATTTTCCTTGTTTGTAATGTGTGTGGTGTGATAAATTAATAAAATATGAAAAGGGTTTTACTTGATTCCCAATATAGATGAATTAATTACGATACTATGAAAACCAAAGGGGTGAGTCCATGTCGCCCAGTGTAGATTGTTTCTTGACATGGAAGATGAAATTTTCTGATTCATGTGATTAGGACAATGCAGTTCATTGGTTGTAGAGATTGATAGTTTCATCTATGTGGTGGTTGATATGTCTATGCAGTGTGTATTGAGGTGGTATAGGTTAGCAAGATTTTTTGGTGGTGGTGTTTCTGGTGTAATAGGATACTTTAGAGGTATCTCAATGGATAATTGTTCAGACCCTTCCTCTCTTTTCTTTTAGGTTGGTTTTGAATTCATGAGGGTGAGAGTTGTTTGATAGGTATAGAATGTAATTACCTAGAACTTACTACGTATTACATTACAAAAATATCTAATGATTGAGGTGTTCGGGTGTAGTCCGGGGTGTTCTTGGGGCATGTGAGACATTCCAATAGTGACACGTTTTAAATGATTCCCAAACTTTCCTTCTTTCAATTGAATCTCATTATAGAGATAGATCAATGGAAGTGACTTTTCTAGTGGCGACTCACTCACTAGTGGTGAATCATCTTGTTTTAACTCAATGGATGTGACTTTTATACTTGTGAGTCACATGTGGTGACTCATATGGAGGGGACTCACTTACATTGACTCTTCTAGTGATGACTCATTGGCGGTGACTCGCTGGTGGTGATTCGTTTCCTAGTAACTCACTGGTGGTGACTCACTAGTGGGGGCTCTTCTATCAATGACTCTTTTATAGGTGACTCATGTGGTAGTGACTCATCATGGAGCTGGTCGTGACTCATTTCCATAGTCTACCAAATTTTCTTGTTTTTTTTGTTTTCACTTTTTGACATATTTCTTTGATGTAAAAGGAGTTTAATTCCATAATTTAGTGTTCTAGAAGCCATTTCAAAGGATATCAATCAAATCATTGCTTTTATACATGTCTACAGGATTTTAATTTTTCAAAACTCTTGTTCTTGGTCATATCATCCATTGACATAAACTGAAATTGTATCTTATCCTGATGTCTTAGATCTTATCTTTCTAAATCTGATAATCATCCCTTCATTTTTTGGTCTAACTATATTTTGAGACTAGATGTCTTTATGTCTTTATTCTTTGGAAAAATTTTCTATAGTTGGTTTATGCTTCCCATGAGATCACCTTACCGTACACATCACTATTTATTAGGGCAATAAGGGAGTGTTGATCATCATTCTTCTAGGTATGGTTTCCTTCATTTTTCTTATTTGAGTATCATATTGGATGGGTATATAAAATTTAACCTTGTGAAGATATTCAATTAAAAATTAATATATAGTCATATAGGATTAAATACAAAATAAATTGGTTGTGGAATGTGAAATATGATCCTAATATTTTGATTACATTTTTATCATTGTTTTTAATTGTATGGGATTAATTGCCACAAAAAATTATGGCCATTGGGGGTCCTCATTTGTGAACTAGTCTATAGGGTTTTGGAAGATATTAATTTAATGTTTTCATTGATTTCACTTAATATATTATTTGTTAACCATGTAAATTCAGTTAGAATAAATGGATTCCACATCACTATATTATTTTAATGATTACACCCTAATATATGTTAAATATGTTAATGCATGCCCTACTACATTTGAATGTAATTTTTTGTCTAGTAGGTGGAGTAACGTGTTTATGGACATGAATGTTTCTTTTGGGATCCATATGGTGATATTATGAAAGGAATATGACTATGTTGTGATATGTAAGGGTAGTGGATGATTTTATTTTTGCAGTAGGGATGAAATGATGGTTATGTGGTTGTGTAGAAATGATGCAGTAGAGGTTTGGTTTTTGACATTTTTGTTGATATATTTCAACGAGATTGTTGATATGTGTTGTGTTGTTAATGTTTCAGGTTAATGTAGATGAAAATATAAAAAATAATCATAACTAGGAATTATTACATTATAATTAATTAATATACATTTTTAATGGGATGGGATGGTAGTGGAAAATATGAAAAATTGGTTAATATTAAGTAAATATTGAAAACAAAATCTATCATGTATTTTTCTTGTATGGTTATATGAATTTAGATGTGGTAGAAAAGTGGTAATGTCATGAGTTTGTCTTCCATGGTCCCTCTTTTAGAAATTTAGGTCTAGAGTTTCTTCGGGCATGATGTGATGAGTTGTGGTATCCCATTTGTCTTCAGAATGTGTTATTTGGTAATGTCCCTAGTTTCTTTATGAAGAATTAAGATGGGGTATCCCATGTTTCATCAGGATGATATGTGATGTGTATTGAAGACTAGGTGAGTGCAGATGGGAGGTATTGTGAGGCCTAGGTGTGTGCGAGTACAATGAGTTGTGAGACCCGTGTGTGTGAAGGTGGGGGGTGATGTTGAATATTTGGAAGAGGTGGGGGTTCCAGGATGTTTATTATTAGTGTATGAAAACATCTAATCAATTGGAATGTGGTTAGAGGTACCCTATCATCATTTTTATTTACAATATGTTTTATCACTTGGATGCGTTATTTGATGAGAAATCCTTCATTGGGATGGGTTTAAAGTTAGTATTCCAGTTAGGTGACATTTGGTTATGTTGTTTCCCATCATTGTGTTTATATAGTCCTTCCACTTGGGAATAAGTGTCTTTGTGTGTCTTACAGATTATACCTATATGATCAACCTAAATATATAAAACTATTTTTATGAATCAACAATGATTATGTGGGTCGTGCTAGAAATTATAAACATAGACCTTGGGCAGTTGTCAGGCTGATGATCTAGATTTTTTGGGTATTTACCTTGGATACTTTTATTTGTATCTATTTTATATACATATGCATTGGGGGTTGGTTTTTTGTTTCATGTGTATATAGATATATGTCAAGGATTTTGTCTTTGTTGATATATCATATCTCTCAATCTTGTTTCCTTATAAAGTGTAATGCATCTCATATTCTTAGATTTTCACACCTTTGGTGGTAGTTGCCATCTCGGGGGATATAAGAAGTGGGAATTGAGATTAATTATCTCCCTTTCTGAATTGCGAGCCTAGGAGGCATATCTTTAGATGGAGGGGGTCATGGGGAAAACCAATAAAAGTAATTCTGTATTTGTGATCATTAAATCAAATTAGATTGGAATATTCCAACATTACTCCCATATGATGATAAAACATACTCAACACATGTTTATGAAAATATATTAATTCAAGTGATATCAAATAATATCATAAAATACAAATATAAAAACCAAAAAAGTGGTTAGTAAGAAAAATTCAAAATCGAAATTAATGAAATTTGTATAGAAAGTAGATTGACTCTTAGCATAGATAAGTAATCATTAATGTATTAGTGAAATAAGATTTTAGACAAATAAAAAATTATTGTAAAAGTGTAGAGTTATATAGATACACCATTGTTGAAATATATCCTTCTCTCAATTTGTGACTATAAAAAATAATAATATAAATCAAGGAAATATTATACATTAAATATAAACAATGAATAAAATCACCAACATAAATAAAAGGATATATGAATTTCACATTCAAATTGTTGTTCTAGAATTTTTTGAATACCTGATAATAATAAAAACATATTAAATTTGGATTATATTCATTGATACATCAGTAACATAAAATTTATCTAGGTTCTTAAAATAGGATTAATGGAAGAACAAACTTTATATTGATTAAATTATGAAACAATATAGTGATTTTCAACAGCTAGAAATTCAATTTGGTCATGATAAAGCATATTCACTAATTAATTATGTGAAATTTATTTATATACTATTTTTTCTAAGAACTTGTTCACTAATCCATTTGATTTCACAAAATATTTAAAACAATACTGAATATTTTTCATTTGATACTAGAAAATTAGATGTTAGATAGTTTATCAAAGGTATTGTAGATGAAACCCTATTATAAATTCATTTAAATACATAATATTACACTCATCCTCCTCCACCTATATAATTTTTCATCTTCAACCTCTCGTTCTTAATATACTTCTTCTTCCTTACCTTACTCACCTTTCCCCTAAAACATATCATTTTTTATTATTCCTTTTCAAATAGGTAAGGAACATAAATTTCTAGAGGTTTATATTCCTTGTGTAAGAAATTATAGATATGTCTATATTATCCAATATGTTACCCTAGATGATCATAAACCCATTAAAGTTATGAAAGCTTCCATTGAATATATAAATATTGGAGGTTGATTTTGTTAATAGTATATTCCTAAGATATAGTGTTAGTGGAGATACCATCTATGTTAAAGTGAAATATATATAACAAATGAGTGATAAACCATCCAAATTGAGATAATTTTGAGTGTAAATGATGAGATTTGGTATGTTTTATGGATTTAAATACCAATCATATCTGATTGGAGGAAATATCAAAGATAATACTGATGAGAAAAAAGATATCAATATATTTTATGGTGTCATGAAGACTATAAAATAGATAAATAATGGATTAAATAACATTCTAAATGTAATTATATTCTTGAATATATATATTTAACTACCCCTTATAAGTATCCAAATTGATTAATTAATTCTAATGATTGATGCATGGGGAAGCTATCTCTGGGTGATGCTGAAAGAGAATGTATGAGAAATTACAATAATATTAGTGATTTAAATGGTAGAAAAAGAAATAAAAAATTGATTTAATATTTATGTTATCTTTTTTAAAATCATCTTTATATCAAAAAAATTTATTGAGAATATTTTTATAGACCATTAAAGGTAACTGACATCATTGGTGGTGGTTTAAGGAATAAACACAACTTTTGGAATAAAATGGTTCTCCTTTAATGGTGATGGCCATTATATAACCAATAATACCCATATTTATTTTTTTCAAAGTAATAAGTCATAAATTATGATTCAGTGATGTACTTTTTGGATTCACTAACATTCGCATTCCATTTTATGACTTATGATGTCCAATTAAAGATATTCATATAGTGAATATAGATTAATATATAGATTCAAAAAAGAGTTGTGAGATATTTTTTTATAGATGGATGAGGAGAGGGATATGATAAGAGACATAGAGATGAAAACAGTTAGATTGTAGAAAGAGGTGAAATCTAAGCCCAATAATGGAAATTCTGAATAATTGATGGTAATATTGTTTAGAGGTGAGTGAGATAAGGATAGATTGAAAAAATGTGAAAATGAACGGGATTGAGCTAAAATAATAGTAGTTAGACCCCCAAATAATATTTTATTAACATAAATTTAATTTACATAGTGAAACATCACCTTGAACTCGGTTGGGTAAAAAAATTGGCAGGGCTACTATCCTGATAACTAGGTACTTGATGTATTATTTTCGAAGACCTGGTTGTATTCTATGTTAAAAAATATTTTTACACTAATTATAAAAATATTAATGGAATAAAAATGAAATCCAAACCAATTTAAGCCCATTAAAAAATTTATAAAATAAAGGGAAAGGATAATTTAATATAATCAATAGATTAAAATTATACTTCATAAATTTCATCATATATATAAATTTACTATTAAAATAGATTTTATTTTAAATTTTTTAATAATTTTCATAATCTACTAATAAAAATTTACAAAAAAAAACTTATAATATCGAATTAAAATTAATATTTATTTATTATATAAAAAGGTAGATATAATAGATATTAAATCCCAATAAAAAATCACGATTGAATAATATATTTCATTCATCTATATATATATATATATTGATCTGGTATTGATTTGAATTAATGTTCTTTAAAGAGTTACAATATTGTAACACCTGAATCCAATAATTGTATATTTAAAATTTTAATGAGGAATGTGTTTTGTGAAAATATTGTCTAATTTGGGATTAGTGGTAACAAACACAAAAAGGATGTCCCCTTATTGAAAGTGATATCTCAATAAGTAGTTCCTAAGGTAAATATTATTTGTTTGTGATTTCTGAATAAGTATATACCATATACAAATTTTATCATCATGTAATTATATTTAGGTAACCCATGACCATCCTTTTTAATAATTTTTTAGTTTGGGTTTGTATAAGGTCGTTTTAGGATGATGATAGAATTTTTTTTAGGGAAGTTCATGGTTGGCACACAATTGTTCAAAATTGTGCCCAAACCTATGGAAAACCATGAAAAATAATACAAAGTGTGTTTTCACGGTTACCACATGGTTTAATAATCGTGCTCCCACATTATAGAAACCAGGAAACCCATTAGAGAAGTGGACAGTTAGGGTGCATGGTTTGAAAAACTATCCAACACCCTATAACAAATCATGTGGGTGGAATTATTTATAAAATGAAATATTTTTAAAAATATCCATACTCTTTTTTTATCAAATATAGGATCGTATCTCAGGATTGGATGTCTTCTTAGGAATTTGGATGTCAAAAAACCCAATGTTGGCTCCTCCAAACCTATTTTGAGGTGGAACAGAGCTTAGATAACATCATTTAATTCCTCTTCAATAAGATTTCATTTCCCATTATTTCTCTCCCTCTCTTTCGATCACTCTTACCTATGTTTTTTGACCATATAGTTGTTGATAAATATAAAATCCATTCATTGAGATATTGAATCTACTTTTTATTTGATAATCTCAATTTATGAAATTCTTTATTGTCAATATCCATCATATTTTTTGTGATAGGTGATCTTCGTGTAAATGGTATGGCATTCCATATAGGATTGTTCAGTTGTATAACCAATAAAATTATATATTATTGAAATTTATTTAAATTACATTCTGAAAAAAATTATGGAAATTGTAATTTGATTTTCCCTGGTATGGAAATTTGGGGAAACCAAACATTCCATTGTAAATTTGAAATTAGTGTGTGATTAAATTTGAAGGAATTTGGGGAAATTCATTTCTCAGATTTATTTTAAAAAAAATATTAAATTTAATTCATAGAAACCGATGATTGGGATTATCTTGAAAAATTAATGTATTGATTAAAAACCACGCTTTTAATTTTTAAATTGAAATTTTAATACTCATATTGGAAATAGTGAAATTTTATTTTAAAATGTTTGGAAATAAATTTCAATTTTTAATGATTATTGGTTAACAATGATATCTTAGCAGTTGGTGGGTAATTTGGGAAAAACAAATTTGGATTGTAACACCATAGTAATAGATTTAATAAATAAAATTCTAAAAAATACATGGTGTGGTGGATCTTATACTCGATTGGATGTTGAAGGGTCTTCTTTGACTAGTGTCCGAGGGACATTTGAGCATGTGTAAAAAATTCACTAGTATGATATGTGTGATGTTCCCATAGCATAGAAAAATCATTCCCATTAGAAGATGACAAGGTTACCTGTTTGTGAAAATTTTTGATTTATATTTCATTTTTTGTAAAATAACTTTACACACACCTAGTTAATTATATAATTGTTTTATATTGACCAATTATTAAGACACTATGTGAAATGTTTCCAAATATTGAATTAAAATCATTCATTTAATATGAAATTTCAAATCCATGCATGATTTATTAGAAATCGAAAGCATGAATTTGTTTAAATATTATGGCAGCTTATTATTGAACACATTGGGAGACCCTAATATAATTTTAGGTCAACCCATACCTTTTATTTTGGGAATTTTTAAACTTCCTTCCCCATTGTTCAAACAAGGGAAATATTTTAGATCAAGTTGGTGGTTCATGATATCTTGTCTTTTGAATGTTATTCCTTTTGGGACATGGGTTGGTATGTAATTTGTTTGTTCCATGGTGATGTTATTTTTTGTATTTTTATCAATTTTGGACTTATATTATAGTCTCTATTGGGAGTTTTCATTAACAATACATATTTTTATAGTTGCCTCTACTATTTTATTAGAAAAATATTCATATTTTTATCTGTTACGATTATAGATGCTTGTCATCAACCTATGGGCATCAGGAATAACCATTGGTTCTTTTTAGGACTAGATTGGGAATCGGAGTACAAGATTATCTAATATTATTCTATAAATAGTGGTTTTGTATATATAGGTTTAGCATTTTTACATGATTTTAGTATATAGATTATGATTTCCTATCGTGAAATAAGAGGTAGTTGTGAGTGATTTCCTAGCCATCTCACATAGTAATGAGCCTTATGTCAGAAATGGTGCTTGGGGAAGGATGTCTTGATTACAAGTTCACATCTTTTCCAAAAACAATATGGGTTGTTGAAATCTGAGTCTTTTTTTCTTGTCTGATTGGACTAATTTCCCTAATTTCTATGGTTGGAGTGTTGATCTAAGTAATCCATTTAATCATTATTTGATTTTTTTTATATTTTTTATAGAATCATGCCTATTAGAATTAATGTGAATGTAGTCCACGATGAATCTATTGATGAACCACAGTGAGAAAATGATCCTATGGACCAAAATCAGACTGAGGATATTATACATGTATTCTAAGATCTAGGACATGCACCTACACCCAGCCCTGTTATTTCCACAAATATGGAATCTAAATGGGATTAATTCTTTAATCCTGATTAATAGATAAATAACTATAAAACACCAATGATCCAAATATAAATAATACACAAGTGGCATATGATTGGTCAAAGATCATTTATATTTTATCAGTTCATAGAGAAAGCTGAATCAGTCATGAGAAATGTTCTTCCATCAATATGGATGGACCGAGATGGATATAGTGTGACATAGTGGTTACAAAGAGGAGGAATGGGGGATTAATGTGTAATGAAATTTAATTTCATTTCACAGACCATTTCTATCAATATTGTATTATATTGGGTAATGAAATAGAGTTTTTTAAACTCATGAAGGCTAATATGATCATGAATGTGTATGAAAATATCGTTTTTGAGCTTCTTTAATTTTTACCTGAGATTTAGCAAATTTTATTTTTAATAATTTGGGGTTTGAGATGTGACTTCATTATTATATTCATTCTAATGTTTTCTTCCGAAACTCTCTTCTTATGATGATTTACGGGATAGAGTTTTGATGGTTGAGCTAGAATTTTCTGGTAAGATAGGGTTGACAGGACAAACATTTTCTCAATGTGTATTTATTTGATCTAAATTAATTTAAAAAAGGAAGAATGACAATTATCATGATGGTTCTTGAGAGAAAGGTCTTTCCCGACCACATCTATTATAGTAAATTCCCTTTTATTTTCTTCTGGTGTGGAAATATTGGGAACATCCAATGTGTTTCTCCTAAAGTACCCAATATATGTTGTTTGTTCATATGATCAATTAACATTAAAAAGTTTTACTGTTTCTATTTTATCCATTTATATACATGAGATCATCAGTGCATAAAATATCTACAGTGTAATCAGATACATAATTTACTACTGGGTTATTGCCACATTCATCCAAAATGAATTTTATTCTCATAGTAGATCTGTCTCTAGATGAAAAATATATATTTCATGTGATCATGAGAGGTAACATCAATATATATTCATCTTTAGTTTCTTCTTTATTTGATATTTTTTCACCTCGTTAATTCATTAACACTCCTTTTATGAATATGATAATTAATATTATGGAGCATTTATCATATGTGATTAATATTAATCACCTCTCAGAATGAAGAGAGAACAATGCGTTCATTTTATAGGTTGTGTTTCGTTATTATAAAAAATGAAGCTTACATTGGATTTTATAGTTCTTGACATGAGACCTGTTGATATATTATTCGGTATGGATGGGTTCATTTCAAAAAAATCATGTCTTGATTAATATCTTTGCTGTTTATCCTTTATAGTTCCCAATAGGAAATTCCATATATTTCAAGGAACATGAGACCCATGTTCATGTATAAATAGACTTTATTATATATATTTCTATAATGTAATATAAGATTGTAATTCTTATATGGTGTAGGAATCCTTGACCGATGATATCCCTCTAGTTTTCATTGAGAAACCTAATTATTTTCATTCTGACTTCTCAAGGTTTCTACCATAATGGGATGTAGAGTTTTCTATTGATCTAATACATTATACTAAGCCGATATATATTCATTCTTACTACATGGAACATGATTAAATTAAAGAGTTGATGACTTAGTTGGATGATCTTATAGAGAAAAACATTATATTGTGAAGTATCTCCCCTTGGGTGGAACCTATTGTCTTTTCTAAGAAAATATATGGGCCACTACACCTTTCTATTGATTACCAGAAAATCAATCATGTTACGATAATGAAAATTATATGTTTCCACAAAATAGTTATAAATTTGACTACTTTAATAAAGGAAAGTGGTTTTTGAAAATTGATTATTTATTTTCTTATCATCAGTATAGAATAAAAGGATCTCTCATTTTGAAAACTACATTTTGAAGTAGTTAGAGTCATTATGAGTACCATTTCATGTCATTTTATCTGACCAATCCTTCTACAGTCTTCATGAATTTGATGAATATGATATTCCATGATTATCTAGACATCTTTTTTGTGGTCTTTCTGGGTTATATCATTGTATATGAAACGTATAATGAGGGTCTTGTTAGTGACATGAGATTAGTAATGGAATTTTTCAGGTATCAACAACATTATACTAAGCTATCAAAGTCTGATTAAGGGATTTAGGAATTTAAGTTCTTTGGAAATGTTTTTTTGGAACATTTTAATGTAGTTGATCATGATATGTTGATGTATTTTATGATATTAGTGAAACTGCAGAATGTTTTTGAGATTTGGAGGTTATTGGGTTTAACTGGATATTAACACTGGGGTTTTAATGAATTTTCAATGTTAAATTCTTCAAAGACATCCCTAACTTAGAAGTGAGATATTTTTTCATGGATTGAAATATTTCAATGTTATATTGTGGAGATGAAATATATTATGAATTTTGCACCTATGTTGACACTTTTGGTAGCCTATCAAGGGTATGTGGTCTTCTATGACACATCATGTATGAGTTTGGGGTGTGCTCCTGTGATGAGTGATCAATTCATCAAATGAGGATTTCAAAAAATTCAGAGACATGAGAATAATTACACCAATCAGGACCATGAACTTGTAGTTGTGATTCATTTATATAAGAGTTGGTGAGATTACATTTTTAATGAATGGTTTACCATATATAACAAACTATAAGATATTGATTTACATCTTCCCTCAAAATCAATTGATTTTATTCGAGAGGAATTTATTGTCTACGTAAAATCATTTTATTTTGACATTTATTATTCCATAGTGAAATCGAAGGATGTTTCATATTACTTGACTATGAAACATTTAGACTAGGACATGACCGAATCATTATAAGAGTTGAATTTGATGAATCTTTTTTAATAATTACATATAGTATATTGATATATAGGTAATTATACTGTGTTTATTTTTATTCAATTGTCTTATTCTCTTATCAATATGAATACTGAAGGAAAAAATATTGATGATGAGTTCCACAGAATTATGAACATTATTTTGGGTGGGCACACCATTTCTCAATGGTCATTCTCAATGGACGGTATTTAATGTTTCAAAACTGGTACACTGAACATTTTTTAGTGACAAAATCCATAACGGGACATTTCTGTAATTACCAATTGGGTAGTGCACCTAATAACCATGAATTTGTACTATGACATGCAATGTCAATTTTGGTGGTCAGACATGAGATGTAGAACTACTGATTTATCCTCTCATTGCTATATAATCTAATATGTCAAGGCTAAGTAACAGAGACCTTCAGGTTTGATACAAGAAATTCTAGTGCTGACATGGAAATGGGATGGTATCTTAATAGAATATTTGTATTCTTTAAATGTACCTTGGGAATGAATATTGTGATATGGGTTTTGACAGATTATGTCACTAAATAGGCTCACATTATATCCATTTCCAATAAAACTATTTTTAAGGAGTTGAGAAATATCAATACGAAAGATATTTTTCATTTTGAGGCCTTGTATGATAGACCATGTAAATATCTATTATGTTGGTTAGAGATCATTGAATATTCTTTATTGGGCCTGATATTGGTTAAAGAAATGAAAATAATGATTTTCATTCATGTGGAGATTTTAATGGAATATAGCCAGTATAAATCTTATTTTGATATTCATAAAACATCATTGGAATTATTAATTTTTGGACATGTGTTCATGAGTGACTCACCTCTTTTATTTTATCAAAAACTTTTGAGGAAAGAGTTTCTTGGACAACATTTTTTCATACATTTAATCATATTTGAAAATGTTAGGAAAGTGGAATATAGTTTGTTAC
Source organism: Viscum album (assembly GCA_963277665.1). Lineage (NCBI taxonomy): Eukaryota > Viridiplantae > Streptophyta > Magnoliopsida > Santalales > Viscaceae > Viscum > Viscum album. The sequence continues at coordinate 1,988,634,512 of OY728137.1, forward strand.
TTCCACCACCACTAAAGAGGATACATAACCTGCAACATGTATATATGTTTTTAAAATATCTTCATGATCTATCTCATTTTTTGAGATGTTGATTATGAATTTTTTCATGATATATGCATGACTGAGCATCTAGTTAGGATATTAAATTTAGAGTCCAAGGTACATCATGGGAGGATGATACATTTGGTTCAAGTTCTTTGGAATCAAAGTTCCGATACGCATAAGACATGGGAGAGAGGGGCACTAAAAAGAGAGTTGTTTCCTGATATTTTAGTCACGGAGTCCTCTTGAAATTATTTATGAGGAACGAATGTATCATATGGCTGGTTGGTTATAAAATCATGTTATTATTTTATGGTAGTCCTTGATCCTCATTTTATTATCCATATTTAGTCTGGGTTCGAATCGTTTCTTCTGGGAGGATATTTGAAAACTTTATATTTATTTGGGTTCTACAAGGTTGGTGCATAGTTTTATTAAACATTTCACCTTCCCATTGAAAAAATATGTAGACCCAAATAGTTTTTGTTTTTAGGGTGGATCCATGATTTGAAAAAGGAATCCCCAACCTAGTAGAAACTATATATCCCATCAGAGGGACACACTATTTTGTTTCACATTTTTAAAAGCGGTGTCACAACCTCTATGAAACGATGAGTGTATACATTTATCATTTTAATTATTTTTTAAAAATTCCCAAACCCCCATTTTATCACCCTCCAAAACCAATATCAAGATTGGTTGTATTCATTGGACTTTGGTGCTCCAATGAACATATTTTGAGGTGGAACAAAGCTTAGTGAACATCATTTGATTCCTCTCTCGTGAGTTTCTAACCCATTATTTTGCTCTTTATATTATATATCCTCATTAGGGTTTGATTGATAATGTATTTTTTTATTGATCTAAAATCCAATTTATTTAATATGGAATCTAATGGTGATTCCATGATCTCTATTTTTAACATTCCTCATTGGCATTCCCCATCACATGCATTATGAAATATGATATCCGTGTAAAAGGTAAGTGGTCCCATTTAAGATTGGACAATTTTTTAACCCTTCAATTTTTTAATTATTGAAAATATATTCAATTAATATTTCAAAAATAAATTTTATGTATATTTTAATCTTATTTGTCTTTGAATGGAAATTTTTTGAAAACACCCAATTCAAATGGAAATTGGAAATTAATGTTTGACTGAATTTGACCAAATTTATGGAAATTGAGTTTATGAACAATAGTATAAATTTATTAGACAGAAAACTATGATTTGTTTAATCTTTATAAATCCATGAATTCATTAAAAACTGTGTTTGTGTTTTTAAATTGGAATTTATGTAATTAAACTAGAAATGGGGCGATTGTAATTTATTTGATTTTGAAATAAATATTCTATTTTGATTGATTTTTTTGAACATGAACTCTTGGGTAGTTAGTGGGTTATTTGTGAAAATATTTATAGGAAGGTATTTCCCAAATAATGGATTATAACATTAAAACTCTAAAAATCATATTAAAGAGGATCTTATCCCCGATGGAATTTTTATGAGTCTTCTTTATCCAGTGTCTAATGGATATGTGTACGCATATTAATATGATCATCAATATGATATGTGAAATGATCCCATATATTTTAGCTATTGTACCCTATTAATACGAAAATTATTTTTGTTTGGAAAATATTGTTACATATCTTCCATTTTTTAAAGCTACTTTACAACTACCTATTTAATTAAATAAACTGATTTATATAAAAAAAATTATGAAATTTTTTTATTTTTTTCCCAATAATTAAAATGAAATAAATTTTTGGTTTTAAATATTAAATTTAACATACATGCCTATTTTAATTGAAATTGAAAGTAAGATTTGGTATACTTTTTATAGAATAGTGTTATTGAACACATGGTGACACCCTACTAATATTTTAGCTCACAACCTTCCTTTTACATCTATAATTCTTTGATTTCGTTATTCTATATTTTATGAATGGAAAATAGACACTTAGAGGTGGTGGTTATTAATATTTTCATCTATATATAATCTGTCTATTAGGACTTGGGTGATTATCATGTTCATCTAGTACATTAGTGAGGTTATGTTTTGGGAATTGTTATTCCTGTTTAACTTTTGATATTGTCTCTTTTGAATGTTTTCTTTGAGAATAACGATTTTTAATTTTTTATTCTACTTTTTATGTGGATAAAATTTTCCCAGTTGAATCTTGATCAAATCATTATAATGTATTCCAACTGTGGTGATTCTTTATTCCATTCGTGCTTGGACTTGAGTTACTCATATTTTAGAGTTGTAGAGTATCTACTTACGTTCATGAAACTAATGGAACTAGTGTATCTGCAGTTGATAATAATATAAACATGGTAAAAATATTATTCTAGAAGTGTGTCCCTCATATATAGGATTTTATAATAATAAATACTAATTCCAACGTATTCTAATATTGTGGCAGGGATAGTGACAAATTTTTTTTCTTACAAAATAAGAGGAAAATAATTTTCCATGTATGTGACATGTACCACTTGTATATTTCCAATTTAGTGGGAATCCAATAAATTAATCATCTAAATACATTATTAGTTAAAAATATATTTTTTGATAAAAAATGTAATATTATTTATTCCATTAATATATTTAATTATTGTTTTATGAGACTCAAGTAGATATTGCATGGTTTTTTATTTAATACTAGAAAAAACAAACATAATGTGTGGATGGTTAATGATAAGGTAAATAATACTTCAAGTCATTCCATTATAAATTCTATTTTCCACCATTTTATCAACATCATCTAATAATAAATTACATGAAGTAATATTTGGTATTCTTGATTCTTAGACGATGTCAATTCCAAAATTTATTGACAGTTTGCAGGTCTATTTTATCTATCTTAGAAAAATTCCACCTGTGTTTTATTAATTTTAAAAATAACAAGATCCATAATAAATCATGATGATCAGTTCAAAGTATTATTTAAATAAATTATATATTATAAATCAAATATATTCCATATTTGATCTAAATATGAAATCATTAACGTATATTTTAATAACTAATAAATCACATTAGATTCATTTTTTAAAAAGGGGACAATCATCCTAACACATTTTAATTTAATATCCATGATGTCATTAGTAAAATACACATACTTCGATTGTGGTTCTTGTTTTAATGAAAAGAGATCCATGGTTTCCAAATTAAAATATTTTTATATTTAAAATCATCCAAACAGGAAATTTCCTCAATATTTACATTTTTTTGAAATATATCATTTTATGAAAGTTCAGTTAATATCTATATGGTACATAAAAAATTAGGATGAGAGGTAATTTATAAAAATATTAAGATGGATTGAAGAAAATACATGGGATCCTAGGTATCACTATAAAAAAAACTTTCTACTTGGTTAAAAAATTATTTTATAAGCCTAGATTTTCTTTAAACAATTCTACCCAAGTGATAAAGAAAATATCTAAAACCCTACTCATTATCAATAAAGGGATTATCATCAAATATTTTTATAATAGTCCAAAAATAATTTCTAGTTATTTTTTTATTTATTAATATAAGAAAGTGTATATATTTTCATCATTGATGGAATCATAAATATTTTGGGGTTCTATGTGTGTCACAAAATCCCTAATCACAACATTATTTAGAACTAATATACCAGTTTAATTATTATATTTTAAATCACTAATAATATTTTATAAAGGATTTTCATTATTTCTAATCTATACCATTCAAAATTGAGTCTAGGGAGGTTCTTCCTCAGTATAAACTTATTAAGAATGAAGTGGAACATTGATGGTAAATTTCAATAGGCCTTTTATATAATCAATATGTGATTGAGTTTTAGTAAAATTTACTACCATTTTGAACTGTATTGATTCCTACACAATTTAGGTCGTATTAATAATGATGTAGTAATAATTACATGAGTTGGAGTACCCAGGAAACATAACATCATATGATTTATGATGAAACATTCTTAAGGTATCCTTGGTATTATGAATATATCACTCTCATCCTAATTCCTCAAAACAACCAATTTTTGTTTTATTACCTTTCCAATTATAATATGTGGTTTTATTATGTAGTGGTTTTATGAGGACACATTTAAGAGTATATGAAACTATATTGATCGCCTCACCCATAACCTATTTATGGAGTTTGAGTTAATTAAATAAGGTATTTTTTCATCCTTGAAGGAGTTTTATTTCAATAATTTAAGACCCCATTTTTTAATTAGTTATACGTGTTTAAAAATACTTATGAACCAATGAAACACAAAGTTCATTTAAAATATATTTTATAAATCTCTTCCCTAAGCTCCAAAAATCGATACAATTTAATATCTGTTTTACTTCATCATTCATCAAAAATTTAATAAAATAAATAATGGAATAATTCATTTTGTACAATTAATAAACCCATATTTATATTCTATAATCATTAATATTTACATACATGTAATATTTTATTTTAAATTTTTAAATGATAGTTGATCCAAAATGATCAAAGTGTGAAATATCAAGGAAATTTATTATGGAAATGCTCTTTTTTATTTTAATGAAGATATATGTTTCTTACAATAGTATAATGGAGTTATTATAATCATGTTTGTGTGGGTCAAACAAAATATCTATTAAAAATGGAAATTCAAGTATAAGATTATAATGATTCAATGTGTGTGTGTGAGGAAATGATAAAGGAATCTTAATGATATCCATGACACACTATCTTAAACATTAAAAAAAATTATATATTCTTTATAAGGTAATTTTATATCTGGAATACATAAATTTTAAAATCTACATGTATGATATTATAGGATACACTTCCATTCAAATATGTATCATATGTTATTTTCATAGAAAACTCTAAATAATTTGTCACATAATTTACCAATACATAAAAAAATATTTTATTCAAGATAAATATTTAATGCTCTGAAAATGTGACATTAATACAATAATTTTTCCAGTTATTGAAGATTATTAACATTGAGTCATAACCCAATGTCATGTGCACGATGTAATTTTTCAATGAGTGGTTGAAGCAAGATATATCACTACGAAAATAATACAATAATTATATTTTCATGTACCATGTATTTCTATGTGATGTTATCATGAGAAACTATTCATAGAATAATAATCAATGTATTAAATAATTATTACCCAAATTAATTTTGATCCATTAATGATAGATAAAAGTGTTTTCTGGACCCAAATTTTCTCTCTTTGATGAAATATTCAATAAAATTTAGAATATAATTGAACAAAAATTGGTCCACATAAACAATATTTTTTAGAATTTAACACTTATATTTAATTACTCAATCATAATTTAAAACACTATATTTTGAGTTTAATCTCATGAATTATATATATATTATATATATTTAGAAATTATACTGATTAGTGTATCATAAAAAAATATATTCATATCATAACATTTAGAACACATAATTTTATCTATGTATTATTCACCTCATATAAATTTTTAGGGATTGCTTAAAATTTATTTATGGTTAATATAATTGATCCAAATCATATTTATCTTTTAGTATATTTATAAAATATTAATTTTATTTACAGATTTATTCTATTTTACAAAAAGTTTTGAAAATATTTCATTTTAAGAAATTTAAATATTATGGTAGGATTAATATATCCTAAAATTATATTATCTATTAAAGTGAAAATATATTTATTATTGAAAGTAATTAAATAAAATATATGAGTAACATATTTAAATTCATCATTTAAAAAATTGCATGATAAATGTTATCTCATGATTCAGATGTGGATAAGAAGACATTGATTGTAATTTAAGGTGATACATATAAGTGTTTCATTCATTTATTATTTACATCCAATTTTATTAATATTATAAAATACGGTTTAATGTACCCATAATTTTTTATCAATAAAATGTGAATTTAGTAACTATAAGTTGAACTAAATTTTAGATTTTCAAAATTATTTCTTTTTTATCATGAATTTTTTGTTATTTTATCTAAGTTAGAAAATTTGGGTAACTCTTGGAAATTTGTACATCATTTGATGTGAATGTAATGGTGTTATTTTTAGATGATTTTGGATTGATTTTTTTATCTTACTATTACATTATTATTCCATTTCCCATAAGTGATCTAATACATCCCATAATTGGGATTATATTTACCTTATTTTCTTCTTGAGTTGTTATCACTTTGGGTGGCCATGTGCTTGTGAAAACATAACTATTCTTCTTCCCTGGATCTTGTGAATTAAAAACACAGCCATGATATTTAATTGCGATTAAAATATTATTAAATAATATAAAGGCCTCAATTATTGATTCTTTATAATATATGATATTTTTTCAAATAATTGAATATACAATCTGATTCTTCTATTATTGACCTTATTTATTTATTAATTTGTGAATTCAAGTAAATTCCATTTTTATGTGTAATTTCTAACATTAGTACAAGATTAAATTCACTCATATATAATCAATAATGAAGAGTATCCCAGGATTTTTCTTCATGTCCATAATAGGATATATCATCCACATATTATTTTTTCTATATTTTGTTACTATCATTATAACCATTAATAATAATTTTCTAATCCAAATACCCTACAATTCTTCGATTGATTTAAAAATAAATTTTAACTAAAAGGAATGGGAAAACAAAACCCAATACTTTTTAGTAATCTAGACATAGATGTTTTCCAATAATCATTGTATGATCCATAAATTAATTTAGTACGACCCATTGAGTGTCCTCCTAGAGTATGTTTAGTGTTGGTGTTTTAGGCCATCATTCAAAATATTTCTTGTGACCCGTTATGTATTAGATATCTTGGAATGACCAAATTCTATTTTTTGGTCAGAGGGGGAAAAAAGTGGTTTTGGGAGCTCTACTAAATTTTAAAATCTAATAATTTAAACTAAATATCATTAAACCTTTTTAAACTAAAAAAAATTGAAATTTTTTTTATTATAAAGGAAACACTTGTTTGTTATAAATCCAAAAATATACTGCATGATGGAATATGTTTCCTATCCATTATGAAATTAGGTTTCCTTTAATATTATATCCTTATTTGTATCAAAGATACCCAATAATAATAATTAAAATTTTTTATTGTTAGTTTATGAATGAAATGAACCCCCATTAGTAGCTATTTGGTCCTAAAAACCCATCACCTATACCTTTTTCTAGGACGATTCAGAACTCCATGGACAATTGTAATATGATTTCTTCTTACATTCATGGACACATCCATTCCATTTATTAGTCTATGGGTCCTCATCAATCTTGGATATTCATAAACCTCTACATCTATCAAAAATGATTTCTTATTTCCTTGAGAACACCTTTTATTGAATATGCACACAATGCCACGGTGGCTCTGCAAAAGATTTCCACAAAAATTCATCTGAACTAGAGAATACATCAACCTCAATTGAGGATTTTCCTACCTCTATAATCCAAAATGGCTTCTATGACTTGTCTCATTTCTCCTAATCAGAGAAAACCTAGAATCATGTTTTAGTCATTCATTCCCTCTCTTGTTTTCGTCATGACAGAACATCTGAGCCCGATTAACCTATAATTAATCATGGATTGAGTAACAAGTTTTCCTCACTATATGATCTTAAAATACAATACCCCGGTTTTTCTTGATGAAGTGATGATAAAATTTATGGTACTAGTCTCTAAAACATGAAATTAAACAATGTTCTCATAGTCTCTACAAAATGATTTTAAATTGTAAAGTCATTGTCCCTACAACAAGACATCAAAATAAGATTCCATCCTCCAAGCTATAGGAAATTAAAATATAGTATAACCCCTATGAAAATATAAGGTCACACCATATGTATTAAGAACCTATCCTTTATTCAAGGAAGTTTCATATCCTCATCCTATCCCACCGTCGTCCTCTACCTTTTTCACCAATGGTGTGGGGAAAGTGTGTGGTTCACGGAATCCACCGCTTCATATCATTTTTTCACACCATACACGACTCATGTGGGCATATATATATTAGTTTCTATTATTTTATCCACAAGATCCACTGAGAATTTAAACCATGAGAACATTGATTCATTCTTTAACCATGATATGTAGGATGACTATCTATGGCCCGAGCACAAATGGTCATGCCCTCTAGATTTAATCCCCAATTCATTCCCCATTTAACAGTTATCTTCTATCCAAAAGCCATAGATCTCAGAGCTATATGGAAACTAATTTCTAACTATGTGGGATACATAGGAAAACTCATCAAAGATCTAGCCCATCACCATCATATTCCCATCATTTCACTAATGTACATGTCACAATATGATAAATTTAATGGTTAGGTCCTTGTCACACAACCGTAAAAGGTAACATGTCTAGTAAGCTGACATCAAATTCTATGGGTTATGAATCCTCCCCCAAATATACAACAGAATCAAATCTTGTGGGTTCGATCCCAACAGTGAAACAATTCCAGTACCCCTAGATAACGATAAAATAAAGAGAGACAACCCATATAGCTTAAAATTGACATTTTCATAGTGAAAAACTACGAAATTCCATGTATTTCTAATAATTGGGAAATTTTAACTAATAACCTCAGATACTTACAATTGATTCCAAAATCATGAATATATATGGTTTATCTTGAAGCATAGGAGTAATTTTTTGAAACGTTCATTGGATTTATCCATGTACTCATGAACATATGAACATAGATTATATCTATAAGAGAGTCCCAGAATATAAAATAATTACCGCAAAAAGAGTTATATGAGCCAGAGTTCTCATCTTATCAATTAATGTGAGTCCTTATTTTTTGTTGGCAAAGTAATTCATCGGGATCCTTCCATTGGAAATTAGGTCCAAGAATGATGGATAAGAGGGTCATTGGGTGTTTTTGGATATGTCAATAAACCCATTGAAAGTCATCTAAAGACATCTTACTTAACAAGGATTAATTTCACAAACACATAACCCCTAAAATCTTCCAACGAGAATTCATAACTGCTGAAATTCCACCATAATATAAAAAGGATATACTTCTGAACACCAATTGTACCATATATATATATATATATATTGATTTCTGGGTATTACTAGATTTGGGACAAAACAAAAATGGTGACTCGATGTGATTCCTTAAACAAGGTGGCAAGGTTGTACCACCCTAGGCCCCTTTCACATCCAAAAGAAAAAGGGTGAATAAAAATAATCAATTATTCATGTGATCAGGTGATACTACTATGATAGGGTTTTTTACTTTACTATCCACATATATTGTAGAAATACATAGGTATCTTCAATCCAAAAGCATCCCAATTGTTTTCTCAGACACATGTGTCCAGAACTCCATATGTGGTCAGGCCCTCAAAAAAAACAGACCCTGTCCCCCACCCATATTCTTCAACACTAATTCCTAAATGGTATTATTAGGGTGTACTGCCATAACGGTACTCATACAACAATTTAAGAATGAAAAAAGATCATATAGTTCATAATGATGAGGCAGTCTCCCACTCAGTAGAGGTCGGCGATCTAGAATTGGGAAAATCATTTTTCCGTCTCCAATCTTTTCAGTAGCCAATCCCTAGAACGTGACAAAAATTACCAACCTTATATTGGAGAGGATGATGAATTTATCAATGATGAATTCATCCATATTACATAGTGTTCTCACTCAAGGGCCCCTATTGAAATATGTTTATGTCAATGACATGAAACCCAATATCCTCGTTCTGAAGAGGACATAAGGTTTAGGGATCCAGCTGATGTTCAAAAAACATGGGACCCTCGGGGTTCCCACCAAGGGTGGAAAACATGTAACCAGAAATAGGTCATCACACTAGTTCCAGATAATGAGTTCCTCCAAACAAGCATGATGAAACAATAGTAGTGGGCATATATTCTTCGCCCATCAATATATGCTCTCCTTACATATAATATGGAAAATTATGAGAAAACACGTGTTTCTTACAATTCTTCTTGTACAAACCACACAAAAATGGTGGTAACATATAGGATGATAAAAATAAATATTGATGCGCATGAAGAACTTCAACAAAATTGGATGGAAAAATACATGTAGAAGTACATCCCCTCCATTGAATATGAAGCCCACCTGTTAAATATGGTGGAAATAAAGTATGAAATAGTAAAATTCATACACTCTCCTATAAATATGATCATTAAAATATGAATGAAGTCAAAATGAATCTAACCAAAATTTCATCAGATTGCATATCAAGACTATTAGTCCAATACAATGACAAACAAGAATATGAAAGTTCCTCCACAAAAATATAAAGCCTATTATCCACATAAGATAAAAACTATAGAAAATAGATGGTGTATCTCAAATATATACTAGGAACAAACTTATTCCTCTAACCCAATAGAGAAGAACTTCCATTACCCACTGGAGTCCAATGGAAAATTGAAGCAGGTAGAATCTCTTGCTCTGACATCAGAATGAGAATTTATACCCGTTAAAGTCAATGAAAAATCTTAAAAAATCCTAGAAATGATGGAGGATCATAAATATATTCCAAATCATATCCTCCAAACATCTCAATATGTAGTTATGTCTTATGTAAAATCATGGAGATGGGCCCATGACCCGATAATCCCAAGAGGGGTGATTCCTCTACACAATAAGATAGTCACATAAGAGTAGACCTACATCCATGCTCCATTACAAGAGGGTTGAATGCCATATTCCATTATTCAATGATGACCAAATTAGTTAAAAATGCCCATTACAACTTGGGGACATTGGTCCAACATGGTGGCTTCACTAGGGTTGGCGTGTACATCTTCTAGAACTGATGATTATCATCAGTGTATCACAATAGGATCAGGGGAACCAACCATGAAGGAACACATATATGACAGCTATTACCAATAGAATTTAGACCTAGTTTCCCAAAAGATAGTTCCCAAAAACAGAAATGCACAAAAGGATAATGGAAAATGAAGAGAACATTCATGATCCCAGTATTCTAGAAGCTGGTGTTTTTTATTCTATAAAGCACCTATCAGTAGAGGATAAAGATCCAAACAACCCTTTACAAAATTATGGGTGTGATAGTAGCAGTTGTGATGGTCCTCCCTGTAATAAGTTTACTATCATTTATGAATGCACTCCTTATAGTACCCACATTGTATTACTTAATGGGAAACAATTTATTGATAAAAAGAGCCTATAACATGATGATTGTAATGATATACCTACCCCTGACCAACATATTAGATAACAATAAGGTCTTCCCATTTGTAGATGTATGCCCTGATGATCCACCTCAGGTAATAAGTCGTAGAAATCCTCCCTGCGTTCATATTTGAAACTATGAAAGTAGTCCTCACCATGATAGAAGTCACTATGAAGCCCCCCTATTCACATCAATTAACTAGATGGTCCTCCCCTTATTATAGCACATCCTAGAGGTCTTACCCATTTCAAGAAAACTACAGATATTATACATATAGTTTGAAATAAAGATATGATGATAGTCATCTCCATGATGGTAGTCACTATGAAGGCCCTCCCCATCATGACATCATGCCGCAAAAAGTTTCAACCCTTGATGTGGTCAACCATGAATGTCCTACCTAAGGTATAATTTGTACCACTTATCCATGTAGTCAGACACTAAGTCATTATGGTAATCCTTTCCACCATGACATCGGTTACAAAGGTCCTCTCTATAGTCATCATTCACACCAGCAAGAAGCACATCCCCTTACAAACCCATTCATAAGAAATCCCTTACATTCTATGGATCATGGAAATATGGAGTTATAAATGTTAGATACTCCATCGTGGAAAAGAAACATCCATTTTTAGTCATGAGAACAAATGAGGCCACAATCCTCTTATGAGGCACCCCACTTACTGTCCATATATCCATGAGACTCCTGGTAGCCCAAAACATGGAACAAATATCATGAAGCAAACTTGTTGGGAAGAAAAAGTAGTAGAGTCTATGGTCAATTAGAAAAATGATATGTTTTTGTGAGAAGACAATTATCTAGGAATGACACACCAGCTATGATTTGGACCACAGCCACTTCTTAGTTCGACATTCCAAGAGAGTTTTCCAAGGAATAAATAAACAACATTTTCCTCAATATCTAAACATCGATCTTCCATATGAATGAAATGTATTTACCCAATGATGTGTAAGAAGACCTTGTGAATATATTTCGGGTTTCTATCCATAAAATTGATCTAGAATCCATTCCATATTCACAATAACTACAATCTAAGAGGTGAAATAATGACTTTGAATTGATCTCCCTCCAGTCTCTGGAAATTTTTTTATGGCTTATCAGCAAAACGGTATATGGTGTTCATATCTAGGGTTTTGGAGAGCATGTAACATTTCACTTCACCCTAATATCCTTCCAGTTGAACCCATTATAAATGAATTCATGTAATACCATTATCCAAAGATGATGGTAAAATGAAATCCATGTTCGTGAATGGATACATTCTTGTCAAGAGTTAGCGTTATGTAAGTCTAAAATTCATCAAGCCTTATGATAAATATTCATAGAAAAACTCATGAACAAGGAGAATGGTAACATTTATTAGGACTCTCACCTAAGGGAAGGAAATTAGCAGGCATTGATCAATTCCTTTGAAACAAATAATTCATATGCAGACTTGATGTTATATCTGCCTCACCCTCGAATGTGAATGCTCAAGATAAAGAATGAAACAATAACATTATCAACCACCATAGTACGAGATAATACCCATTCCATAGGTATAGGGGTATCTTTAACATATTGTTCCCTCATAAGATCAAAAAACATATATTGAGGCATTGTAATTTAGGAATGGGAGAAACCCAAGCCTGTTGGGCTGGAGAGATTTTTACACCAACTACCCACCCAATGGACTTTATTCCTTTCTCTCTTATGGGTTATAATGAATATAGAGTCCACCTATTCTATCTCATCCTGTGATTTATTTACCCATGAAAGGGAGGCATAAAATAATGTCATATAAGGGTTCCCTCAGAGTCATCCTTGGCCATGAAACTTGAAGAAGATCCCAAAATCGGTGGAGAGGACCAAACAAAAGGTGAAAAGATACCTACTACTATGAAAGAGGTGGTATGACACCAGATTTGCATTATGCATCACCGAATTCCAGAGAAATCAATCCTACAGACTACATTGGGAATGATGCAAATGAGGATGAACAAGGGGAGTACGGTTCTGCCTATAATATTACCCACACCGAGCCTATAGGCATATATACCCAGAACAAGAGGGCCACCTAATATTTTTAATTTCAATCTATCAATCCCTCGAAAACTCTTTTGTGTTACCCCAATAACTAGAAGAATAATAAAACTAGGGCACATATGACAGGCCTCCCCTCAATGAGTATGATCCCCTAAAACATGAAGATATTTTCTCTCGATATAAGGAAGAAATGAAAGAGTGGAGGGTAATAAATATTGAAATACTCTGAGGAATTCATCCTTTATAATATGTTACCTATGTAGAGCTTCTACATAACATTCTAGCAGGTGTTCTTAAAACATAAGGTCGCATCCTCTAAAATGAAACATGGTTGAAAAAATAATCCAAGGCATTGGTGATACCCTCACTATTCCTAAACCCAATCATGGAATGATACCAATTTTTCCCTCCCATGAGGAAACAACCACAAAAAACTCTAGAAAAAACAAAAAGGATGCCCCCGAATGAGTATCCTCATCAAGTATAAACAAAAATACAATAAAAAACTTTATTATACTACACCTGCTAGTGCTCTGTTATATCAATACATGCATCAAGGGATCATCAGTAATATCAATTCATTGATAGCTTGATTAGAAAAAAAATTATCGGTGGCATGTTCCAATATAACCAGAATGAAAACCCTACCCCGACTGAGTGAGTGACTACCACAACCACCAAAATTTTGGAACCTCATACTCCGTATATTCAGTGGATCAGGTGACTCGGAACAACATCTGATTCATTGTAAAACTTATTATGATCTCATTATGGGAACCCCTGAGCAATAAAAAGCAGGAAAACTCATATTATTCATGTGAACACTATAACGATCATTCTTTGTGTGGTTTACCTATTTTGAGCTTAGTCAACAACAGGATGGGAGGATATCCAAAAGAAGTTTCTCTTATAGTTCAGTTCATCGTTCCCAATAATAGTAGTTAGTGAACATATGAGATAAAAAGAGTAGGAGAATAAATGATTATCAAATTTCTTTTCCATGTGGAAAGGTATGTCCTCCTATCTGAACTAACTACTTCCCAATGATGATATTCTTTCAATGTTAATCAATTACCACTATAGCAAGCTTCTACCACCTTTCATTATAGTACAATACACTAGTGGGTTTTGATAGTTATCTTCCATTTGACGAAGGATAATACATTCATTACAATAGACTATTCTCTTGTCTCGGGTAGCCCCTTCAGCCCCATGAAAAAGAGTGGGAGGAGGTAAAACAGCTTCTATTATGCTTATACTGCCCCCTACATCAGCCCCAGTTGCAAGGCCTACAGTGAATTATGTAGGGCCCCCTAGAAGCCAACAACATCCTCCGCCTCATAAGAAGAAGTGTAAGGGATTAATAAAAATAAATTTATGTATGTAAGGTATAAATATTATTCATTTCAAGATGACCAACATGTGGAAACATTATAGACACCATAAATTACAACTTTCACTTTCTAAGAGAGCCAAATAAGGGTAATGAATTATGTCTTGATAGCCAGATAGATTATTGTTCCTTAGACTAGATACTGGGACCCACCATTCAAGAGTGTTTAGACTTCAAGGACATTCTTTAAAGAATGATAGATTCTGGGCTTTTCATATTTTGACCACCACTATCAAAAGAGGTACATGTTTCCAACACAAACTCAAATGAAAGAGGGGAATTGATATATGCTCTTAACAATAAAAAAATAATGTTAAATAGTTAAATGACTTGAGAAACAGTCAACTTATCCAACAAAATTTCCTACGCCCTGTTGAGGCAACATACTATGCCTCAAAAAAATTCTAATGCAACATAAAAAACATCCTAAACCCCAAAATCCCCAAAGACGTAGTTGGACCATGTACAAGAAGACAAACCCACCACCCAAAAATTAACAATGGGAACCTCCCCAACAAATGGAAAAACATGAACTACCCCACCAATTAACACAATGGTTACAGCCCCACCAAGCATCATAATAAGCACCACCACACCAAGTGACACTAATGGAAGAAGTCGATCAGGAAGAGTCATCATCATAAGTGGAACAAATTATTGGATCCATTGTTGTCATTAAATTAATGTATTACTTAGCTGAAGAAGAATATGGATATGAACATGAGTTCCCTTCATCCAATTGGGTAACCAATGGAATAGGATTCTAAAGACAATGATACTTGAGAAGAAACTATTGGGGAAAAAACAAATTCTTAGCCGTACTCCCGCACAAATCGTCAATGTTAAAGAAACACATGGAATATCTCTTAAAAAATTCCAAAAAAAAAAATTAAAATTCACAGATCCCTACAATTGAAACTTTATACTTAACATCATGGAATCTCCTTTAGAGGAAGAACAAATGTCTAATCGCCCACGATGTGCTTCTAGACCTTCATAGAAATTTCACAAAGTACAGAGGCATTATGAGTTCATATTTCGGGAACTGGTCAATCTTTATCTAACGATGAAGCCCATAATTCACCTATGAAGGTGAATACAAGAGCATGGAAGAACTAACCATTACATCAAAAATAAGAAATTTTTATAAAAATTGATTTATTACCAGTCATGTGGTCAATCATAGAAGCCTGGATCTTGTCAAATAAACTTACGGAAGTACTTATGGAAGATTTTCTAAACCTCGGGATTTTTTATGAAAATGTAACTTATGAATATTTCTATCAGACAAAAACCAATCTAGTAGAATTCCAGGAAATCATATCCTTTACGGACATATATTAAGAGGACATCATATATGGGATCATTAACCCCTTATAAGTACCCTACAAGATAAATGTTGTCGATATCTGATAAGTATTCTTTAACAATGGCTATAGAGTTAATAAATTACACTCTGGACACTTCCTCGGTTGGGATATAATGAGGATTTCCTAACATCCAATGCCACAACCCTTTTGGGATATGAAAAAAGTGACCAAAATCCACTTGGTCAATTTGATCGAAAAACTCGATTTGGTGACCTCATAGAAAGCATAAAAATTCGGGTGGTCCAAAATAACACGGACTCAACATAATTCTAGAATGTCCCTAGTTTCATCATCATATGGTGATTCCTTCCTCATATCAATAGTGCACAAAATATTGTACTAAATTATATAATGGACCATTGCATGATGATAAGGCCTCATTAAATTCATGTGAGTCACACTATATCGATGCAGGATTGAATGAGAAAGAAAGGATGCAACCCCCATTCTATGGGATTGATTAGTTAACTACCCAAAATGATTATAAAGTGGTCCCTCAGAACCCCTTCTTACATCTCAATGAATAATACACACTACAGAACAATCAAGTGGAGTTCCTAAATCCAAATTTAGGCATTTATTCCATAGTGATCATGATTTCTATTTTGTCCACTGTACCTAACAGTGTTAAAATATCCACTGTCACCCAAAAAACAGAGGTTGCTCAAATGGAAGTACCATCAACTTCTATGTACGGCTCATGATGATCCATGCCTCTCCCTGTAAGGTACAAGAGAATGATAAATTTTTTCATTCCCTCACTCCATTCTCTCTATAATATTCCCCGCTGTGAGTCAGATCAGAAAAAGTCACCTAAGCCTATGAATTACAAAATTATTACTCTCCATTAAACTATGGTGATCTTATATAAGTATTTTTGTCCCCATTATAATATTAGATTATCGAGGAAGAAGAAAAAAAAGAATACCTCAAGGTTATTAATCCACTGTAGGATCTGGGTGTCTCTACCATCATCTATGAACTTAAAGAAATATACTAGGGTATCAAAGAATTCTCAAGATATACTCTAATTAGTGATTATATGTATTCTAATTTGAAATAGGTTACACCTCATTAATAATCCACAATAGGGATGTTTTCACCTAGAACATCAATAAAATACCATGACTTGATCCTAATGTTTCCAATAACCACTTAGACATGCCATAAGATCATCACAGCTATAACAATGCCTCCAAAAGGACGCACCTGACACATGATTCTGAAATAGAGGTGGAATTCAAAAATATCAACAAAGAAAACTTCATTTGGGAGGTCCAATATCCCATATAACCATCAAATATTATCCCCATAGAAAATAATAATATGAAGATTATAGTATTCATTAACTAAAGGGATATCAATATGCACCGTCCGAAAGATAAATTCTTGGTCCCTATCATAGAATTGTTCATCGATGAAACATATAGTTATGAGGATATATATTTCATGGATGACATATCAGGATACAACCAAATCATAGTTGCCTAAGAATATGAATAATCCAACACATTCAGGGTGCCCAGGTATAATTTCTCTGAAAGGCAATTCTATTTTATTTGAATATTATCAGCACCACATAGCAACATACCATGAATCTCATTTTCAGGATTTTCATGGGAATATTCTTCGAATACTATGTTTATGATCTTGTGGTTAAATCACAACAACACTCAGACTACTTGGAAGAACTTGGAACTATCTACAATAATCTATAACAACACAATTTGAAAATGAACCCCTTAAAATGTGATTTTGGTGTTACCTCAGCCATGTTTCATTGGAATATCCATACATCATATTGGAATTAAAGTAGACCCTGATAAAAAATGGATATATTTGGTATTTTACCTCCTCACAACCTCCTAGAGTTTAGGGGATTTTACCGAAATTTGTAATACATTCTGCGCTTCAAAGACAGCCTTATAAGAAAATGTTATCCTTTCACCTAGTTGATGATGAAAGGGGTCACATATCAGTGGAATGATGATTATCAAGAATCATTTAACATGATAATGAAATTTCTCATGATTCATATGGTGGTAATTTAACATATTGAAGGATGTCCACCCTTTACATATGTGACACACTTGGTGTGATCTCTTGGTACCTTCCCCATGCAAATGAATGACACAAACAGTGAGAACAGCGGCTTTTATCCCACCAGAACCATGATCATTGTGGGAAATAATTTTTCAAATATAGATAAGAAATGAATATCCTTAATCTTGGTTGTGAAAAAGATGAGGCACAAACTACATCACCATGAGGTCCACTTGGTATCTTGTAGCAACCAGCTAAAGTATATTCTCTTTTGTATAATGTTATCCAGATTCCTATCATGGTGGGTGGTCATCCTATAGTACTAAGATATAATATTTGTGCCTCAAGAAAGTCATGAAATGACACACGTTGCGAGATTTTCTTGAAATTCACCCCTCCATAGAAATAACTTCATTGGATGTTGAACAAGCCAACAAAGAAGTGTTCTCTATTCAATAGGAATTCCAAACAAGGGTGATTCATTTTGATGGTGCATCTAGAATCCGGAGAGGGAAGATTCTAAAAGACCCCAATATCCTCAAAGTTGATATAGTATTCATACTTATATCTCCTAAAAAGATAGTCTTACCTTATTTTTAGCATGTTGTTAGAGGGATCCACAAACAATGAAGTTGAAAACTAGGCCCTCTTTATATGGATGAACATGGAAATTCATGTACATGAAGAACAATTAATGATTAAATGTGACTTAGAACTGGTAGTCAAGAAATTAAATGGTGATTAATCTATCAAGAATTTGTATCCAATTATTTAGATGGACCATTTTTTAGTGGTGATGGTATAATTCCCATCATATTTGACGTTAATTCTTGTCTAATAATAAAAAATGTGTAGGTCTATGCTTTGGGAAATAGATCCATAGCTCTGTATGATTCGTCTCGAGATGAAATGATCATTAGCATTTCCCATCACCGGATTGTAATATCATTTTTCCATGATATAGGTGAATTAATTAATAAGATTAGTCCAACTCTCTGATAATTATAGTCCAAAAAGCATCTAGATTAATTCCATCATGGAGTAGTTTCAAAATGGAGAAATCCTATCAAGCATATCTGATATAGCTAAAATCCAAAGATGATAAAATAACTTTGTTCTGTATAAAGGTACAAATAAACAAAAGGACATTTATAAGTGATGCCTTTATGGGATCCCTCTATTATTTTTTGGTGGAGATGAGTACCTATCTATTATGAAGTAATTGCATGTCGAAGCCTTTGGGGAACTCTAGTCAGGATCAAATATCTCATCAAATTTGAAGATGTGAACACTATTGGCCAACTTTGGTGCAAGATTTCATTTAATTCACAAAAATTTCCATTTCTTTGAGGTTCATGCAAATTTTATCCACCAACCACTAAAGTTACTTCACACTTCTAAGTTATCAGGGCCATTTTCTATATGGGTAATGGATGTATTAAGATATACCCTCCCACAATGGACAAACATTTCATGTATGCCCTCAATGTGATCGAAATTATGATGAAATGGGCATATCCATTACCCCTTAAATTTGTTGGGGAAAGAAACATTGTATGCTTTGTGAATGAAAATACCATCACAAAATTAGGTGACCTTTATATAATACAAATATAAAATTGAACCAATTTATTCTATGATGAGTTGGATAAATTATATTTTGAGTATGGTATCAGGGCTAACCATGCATCCTACAAACATGAAATGGAAAACAGATAAAAAGAGTTCGTCAATAAGACTATCTCCTACATAATCAATAAGATGGTAGATGGGGACTAGAAATCATGGTTGGATAGGACCCTCCAAGCTCTGTGGGCTTACCACAAAATGTCCCACTGTTTGACTCAAGAAACCCTATATTCATTGGTAGATGATATAGAAGTGGTTATACACATAAAATAATAATTATTATCACTCCAAATTTATTTATATGATCAAATATAAATAGAAGAAAAATCATAATATGTTTCTATGAGTTGAAGAGATTGGATGAGAAATGATTAAAACACTTTTCACTATTTGGTTGATTACAAAAACTGGATTGTTTGTCCTTTAAGAAAAAGATTTTCCTCTAATCATTCCTCAAAGTAGAAATGATATTGGTCCTTATAACCGCAATGATACATGGTATGAATCCTCATAATGTGGAAACAAATGGGAACGACAACATTTCATACTAATTTTATACTCTAATGGGGCATATGTATTATTCGTAATGGATCGACAGCTTACGACAGCTCCCACCAATGAAATGTTCTTGAAGAAATATTTCATGTAGGAAACTTAAATATGTCTTGACCACATGAAAACGAACTGTGTGATAAAGCATCCTTGTGTCATGAAATTAAAATACATAGTATCGATGTCCTAACCACAAGACATAAAACTACATGGTACCTATCGTCCTAATTGCATGCTGTTAAATGACATGGTTTATGTCGTCCTAACTACATGATGATAAATTGTACATGGATCTTCATGTTTCAATCAATGAATCATCACATATGAGGCAGATCTATGCCGAAAAATGATAAAAAACCTCCGTTCTTATGTGTTAATCAGATCCACATAGAATCCCTCTTTCCACAGAAATACATGTGACATGATTATTGTCTACAATAGATACATATTGATGCTTAGATTATATGTCTCAAGCCCAACCACCACCGAAAAAAGGACCCATACCCCTATGTGTGGACCAAAACTATACAGGGAGAGTACTTTTAGAAAAAAAAATATTGTCTTGATTATTTCACCTATATCATACATAGGGATGCAAAGAACCTACATCTTTATCCAATTACCATTCCAAAAATGACCCTCCTAAAGCAAACGGGGAGACCAGTATATGTATAATTATTTTAAAAATATGTGTGGATTGATTCTTGAACTTATCGGATACATAGTAAAACCCGTATTCTATATCCTGGTATAGCCACCACCATAAAAAATATATAACAATTTATTATTTCCCCTATGTATGGACTATAACTATTCATGGAACTTCCTTCAATAATTATATATGGCTTCATTTCTACACTCATGGGATATGTAGTCATTCCAAGAGACAAAATCATAGTTCATCCACCATTAAAAAAATTCAAGCTCCCTATCCATGTGTTAGTATGGTATATGAAACTTACATTTAGAACTACATGTGTAATGATTCCTTAACTAATAGGATAGATAGTGAAACCAGGATTCTAAATCATGGTATAACCCATATTCTAAATAAAAATCCCCCCATATCCTACACAAAAATGTTAACCAGTGCAAGAGATCCCAAACTGTGATTCCTACAAAAAGGATTTTCTCTATGATCATCCCCCCTTCATACGAGTCAAATCTATGTGGGGGATTCTATACTTCACAACTAATCACAGTCTGTGAATTCCTTGTGTAACTGGATATACCCTTTCCATTTTCAAACTTCATACCCTGAGAAATTTTATATCCCCATTAACTTCTATGGCCATCGAAAATGGATGGTATGTTTCTTGGGGACACCTTTATTTGACTATGCACACAATTCCCTAATAGCTCTGCATAGGCTTACAACAAAAAAGGTATATCTACCAAATAGATATTCATTCTCATATGATGATATTCCTACATTTATACAAAAATTCTATTTCAATCACCATATAAATACCTTTTATGCGAGGGTCCATGTGATCATGGATTAAAATTTCATCCCCTCTCACGCCCGGTGCACGCCATAATATCCCAACTAATTAACCCATACATACCCATGGTCTCTATGAAAATCATTCCCTAAAAATTTACATTAAACTATGGTACCAATACGACCTCCCCATATGATAATAAAATACATTGAATAATAGTGTTCTCACCAGAGAGGACCTGCCTCCCCGGCACCAGTCCCCTAGCTTGACACATCCCAAAACAACGTACGACATGATTCCAATACACAGCCGTTATGTAGAGATGATAGCAATTTCATTCAAGTCCAGCCACCCCATAGTAAAAATTCATTATATACTTATGTATGGGTTAGATCTAAATAGAGTACATTCCATAAGAAACTATGTGTGGTTTGATTTTTTTCTTCCCATTTGATAAATAGTGATGCCTGGATCCAATGACCCCGACCTGGTAATAGAATGCATAAAATGTTCCCACGTCACGCAATTTAATTCATAAGAGAAGCCTGTCAGATATAAAATTATATTTTCATTGATTCTCTCATCCCTATGTGGTGGACCACACCGTTTATTCCCTTGATACTCACATTGAGAATAACCCAAATGAGCATCGGGACATTAGTAGGGAATTCATCATAGAGACAAGGAAAATCATCCAATAATATTTGGTTCTCATGGAATGATATTAATGACACATGAGGGTCCTCCCCTCTATATTTGGCATCATAAAGTTCTTATCGCATGATGTTAAACTACATGGTACCCCTTGAACTATGTTTGGCTTGATTAATATGCATGTATGATATGCAGTGACACCTGAATGACAGATCATAGGATCCGAAACCTCTAAAATAAACAAATATGGAAAAAATGCCTTGATCCCTATATAAAGACATGAACAATCTGAGGAGTCTAATTTTAGGAGACCCAAATCATCAAAACTGGGACTAGTTCCTAATGTGGAATCAAAATACCCCACCCCACTTATGAATTAGATCTATTAAGTGAGATTCCAAATTCCATGAGTAATTATGGCCCAAGTGCTTATAATATGTCCATACCAATATTTTTTGTTCACCAAACTCCATATTTCATGTGATTTCATATTTTCACTCACCAACATAGCCTTTTTAGATGGATGGTTAGTGTCCTAAGGGAACATTTTTTAACAATGAACACAATGCCCTGATGGCTCTAATTAATTTTCCCACAAAAAATAGTATGTCACCAAAAGTAAAATTCGTCCTCATGATAGGATTTTCCTACCTTAATATTCCCAAGGACTCATAATTTCCATGTCATTTCACTCGATCCATGATACCACATAGAGACAATCTACTATTTCCTTCCTAGCCATGTCTCGTACATGTTCAAACACATCATCCCAGTACTCCTCCACTCGGGATTCTATATCGATGTAATAATCACATGACCTTAAAAAGACTAGATTATCAATACACAATGTTTATTCATGGCTCCATACGAAACAAGGAATTAATTTTACAATATGTTATTGTGTGAAATATAGACACACATAGAAAATTATGGTATTTTCCCAGCATTATTGGTGAGTTCATTTTCAAATCACAAATGACTCATTCATACATTGTGAACCAGATCTACATATGAATGAACTTTTGAAAAATAAAATAATTATGTCCATATTGATTCACCTCATAATAAGATAAATAGTGACACATGAATCTCATATCCCATGTCTATCTTGGAATCAATTTCCCCCTATTTTCTATTGTAAATTCTAGACGTGCATAGGGTTCCTACTCACATATACAAGGGATGATGTTTTCCACCAACTCTTAGGAAATATAAGCCTGAAATATCCTCGTTCATGTTCAGGAAAACCCCATTCATGAACCATACTCTTCTCTATAAGAGGTATGAATCCCCATAATAATCCAAGGCTTTATCAGATGGAGGGTCGGTGTTCTATAGATACATTTTTATGATGATGCACTCAATTCCCTGGTGGCTCTGCATACGTTTCCCATAACAAACGCCTATTAACGGAAGGAAAATTAATTCTCTTGAGAGACATTTTATACCTATATAAACCCTTATTAATTATATTCCCATCATAACTTTTGGTTTTGGAAAACCCCTATATTATAATTTAGATCCTCTCTACCCTTTCACACATGAACATGACTGAATGTTTCTGGTCAGACTCATAGGGAAAGGGAAATCATTTTACCCCACTTCAATTATATTAAAATGAAATTAATTCATAAGTCATAAATTTCATATCTTAATGATGTTAAAAATCACAATGATTAAATCCTCTATTAGAGAATAAAAATACATGCATGAGTGGGCTCTAATTCATGATCACCATTTATACAACTTCCCCCATAATTTTCACACACTACTACTTTAATAAGCCACCATTGCTGGTTTTGAGGTGTCTAAATTCCCACTAAATAACCTGGCCATTGTAAGTGGAAGGTCCGTGTCAAGGGGACACCATTGTCAGACTATGAACACATTTCCCCCGTGGATTTTCATAAGTTTCCCACAAAACAAAATTCATTTCAACCAAATAAAAATTCCTCCACAAGAGAGGTATTTAACACTTTTTATGCCCTATGGATTCTATAATTCATATCATATCCTACATCCAAAATCCTTAAAATTGGGGTGAATAAAAAACCCTCTTTTATTATTGAAAAATACTAAGACATCATCAATCAATGAATCCTAAATCAAGTACCTTACCCTAAAAATCTCGATAGAGTTAGTTGACCTAAAACATCAGTCTCAGTCAAAGATATTCGAACAATAACATTTTCCTTTTTCCAAGATATTAAAACTAAGACATTACCCTCAATCAGAGTAGTTTGACCTAAAATAAGAGTCTCATTCAAATATGTTCGTCCTAAAAAATGGTAAGGATAGTCTAGTTTGAAATAATTTAAACTTCCCATGAGTATGAGATAAAACGCTCTATGATGAAAACATGGAAAACACCCTAGAAAGAAGTCAAGTATCAGATCACCAAATCTAAGGATTTTGCAGTCTTGGGATAATAAAAATATATGAAAATTTTAAAAGGTTACAATGAATTATTGGTTAAAAACCAATAAAATGCGGCCTAAGAAAAAGTCATGATATACCAGCTATTCCCAAATCAAATAAGGTTTAGGAAAAAAATGTTCTGATAATGGAAGAGATGAAAATATTGCAGGGTTTTAAATTTAGACCTGTCAGTAAAAAATATATCATCATTGAGACACTTGAAATGGGAAAAATTATAATGTTATTTGATGTACCATAAAAAATTGGACTGGTTCTACATTAGAATAGCCTCCACATTATCCTGATCAAAACCCATTATGATGAGGGACATTTTTTTGTCCTGAAAACTTTGAAAAGGAAATGAAAATGATCTCATAAATTTTGAAAAGGAAGGTAAATGGAGGGAATTAATATTTCAAAAATAGTTTCAAAGAAGGAAATGAATTAAATAATGTAATATCCAAACTACAAAGAGAAACATCCTTTATAGACATTCGTTCTGCATGGATGTCCACTTCGTAAAGAACCCAGAAACTGACTTATTTTATGGGATGAAAACAATGGATCCCTGTGAATGCTATCATTTCGGGAATAGAGGTGGATAAATTCACCCATCATACCATTTACCCATGGACTCAAATAGTTCGTGGGACCAAGGCATTGATTAGTGCCTCGGCGAACTACAACCACGTGGGCCTCGATTTACATAGTCATCCGCAGGTCTGGTGTTTCTTCCATGGGCTTCCACAAAATATGTTATGAAACCCACCGATCTAGTCCCTCCACTATTCAATAAAAGGAAATTGATGACTAATGAAATAAACAATGAAGAATTCTTAAGGAAGATTTTTAGAGGACTTGTGATATCTGAGGATCATGAGAAGAAAAAACCGAAATGAACAGACACTTTGGACAATTTGCTATATATATAACCCACACCATATTGTTATTGAAAAAAATATATTACACTATAGAAGACCATGAACCCAGTCCCCTTGGAGGATGAATTTAACATGAATCACATAATAAATACTTCTTCTTCAAACCAGTGTCCCATATTGAAATATCATACGTGGATGGAACCCTGTGACTCAAACCACCATTATACATATCCATAAATCTGTCATTTGTACCACCATAGTATAGAGAAAAAAGGAGGAACCATATAACAAAACACTATATGGATGGATCCTTGTGATGCATACCACCGCGGTACGCGGAAGGATCTTAGTGATGTGTACCACCATGGTATGAAAATGAAACTAGGTCCCACGTAATAAATGGATGTGGAATGAATCCAGGCCCTTTTAGAATATTGGTATGTGGTTGGTCCCTTCATCCACATATAAAAGTGTTATGTAGGGGATAACCCATCCCTCATAAGAATATAATATGCATAATGGGGAATTATTAGATGTTCCACCCTACGACTTCCTATATTCCCTTTCATTCCCATCGCATCCTCCAAATTCCCTCTGCTAACCTGTCCAATGGAACTAGGCCAATGCCTCTTCCAAAACCACTAAACCTATAATATAATACCATCAGGAACATCATGGCACATTTCAGAGTTTACAAAACCATGGTAAGCAGAATCATATGGGTAATACCTAATAAAAGATAGACCACCTGGAATGTCCTTAAGTTTACATTCCCATGGTAATGTAGAGTATGACATCATGATTCTCATATTTACTTCCCATTCTACAGATTAAGGGTAATCACTAGCCTTTCCCTTCGATGAGGTATAGTGATAAATAATGAATGATCACACATTCTTTCCCAGTTGGTGAGGAATTATCCTCTCCTTTACACTAACAAATCGAAGGGGACTATATTTACGGAAATCCCCTATCATCTATTCATGTAAGTTTCACATCCCTTTCCTCTCCCACCATTATCATTATCTTTTACCATAAGTGGAGAGGGGAAGTGTTTTTTTATATTATCTACTATTTCATCATGTTTCTCACACCAAGCATGACTCACCTGAGATTAACGGTTAATGGTGATCATTGTATTTCCTTGACCCCCCGACAACTGAACTACAAGGACTCTTATTCCTAATATAACTATGATATGTTGGACTCTTGTCTGGGACCCGAGCACAGAAAGTTCATCCTTCTAGCTGTAAGCCCCATATCATGTCCCCATTAATTGGAAACTTCCCTATATAAACAAAATATTTCAGAATTAGGTGGACTTTGATTCCCAATCAGCAGGGATAGATAGGAATCCTACACAATATTGAATCCCAACATCATAATATTCCCTTCGGTTCGTGTATATCCTTTCCAAAGGATGATAAACTACATGGTTGATTCATTTTCACATTCCCTTAAAAGGTTGAATGTTTGTAATGGGAATGTTAACTATGTGGGGTTTGATTCCTCTCCTTAGGATACATAGGAAGCTCATCTTGAGGGATCGATCCTAATAGTGAAATGATTCATTTCCCCCCAGCATAAAATTAATATCCAGAGCACCATCCCATATGGATTGAAACCATAATTTTATGATTCAATAACTAAATAATTCATGATTTTTTTATAAGAGGGTAATTTTGATGAAGAACCTCAAATATATACATATGCCTTTTTTATGGAGATCCTCAGGTACATACATAATATTCTGAAAATATACATATTTATTGTTATTCTTGTGACCTTGGATTAATCCATAGAAACATAATGGGGAATTACCCAAGGATTCAAAAACATATGAGCATATATTAAATCATTAAGGGTGTCCTGTAATATGCAATAATACCCCCCAAAATGGTGTGATGAGCCAGAGTTCCCACCCTCTAAACCAATACGATTCCTTAAGTGTCATTGAAAAAATCATCCCATGGGAATATTCATTTGTAAATATGGACCATGAATCATTGATAAGAGAGTTTTTGGGTGATTAAGGATCCATAAGTAAACCTGTTGGATACCATATGAAGATGTCATACTCAACATGGATCGCTTACTAAAATGATTAACCCTCTACAATATTCCACTACGACCGATTAACTATGGAACCTCCATCATATGATAAAATGGATATGATAAATAGTACCCATTAAACCATATATATATTTATATATATTTATATATATTGGGGTATGATACTATTCAGTATGAAACATTAGTAGTGAGAGAATAAGAAATAAAAATTGAAAATTGAAATGGGTTATTTTAATTGAATCCAAATAATGAATCATTTATTATCTCAAAATCAAATTTGAATTTCACCATGATAATATAAATAGATATATAGTGTGTGAGTGTGATATAGGGGTGATTTTTAATGGTATAAAATAATAAAAAACATGAAGTGTTGTCAAATTTTGTAACCAATAGATTAATTACATAAATATATATGTATTTATAGACTATAATTTTAATTTTAGTCCATTGGAGACAATAGTGCCTGATCAAATCTATTGGGAGAGAAATATGGTCATTAGAGACATTAATTAAAGTGGTTAAATTTTCTACCAACTATATTGGGTTGATGGGTGGATCATTGTAGGCAGTCTATTAGAAGAGGAGAACTATATGTGCTTATATGAGTGGGTATCCATATCCTTTATAAGAGGTGTTTGAAAGAATGTTTTTTTTATATTGGGAATTAAATGGATAATTGAATAATGGGAAATTAAACTTATGTATGGGATCAACATTAATACATAATATTCATTATAACTTCTCCAAGATAGAAAACTGAAGATCACATGTGATTAAAATAAGGATGAGAAATATAAATTAAAGCTTTAAATCCTACTGGAAATCATACATCATTTTATTTTTATTTAATATACATTTAAATTACTGTTAATGAATGTTTCATTAAGGAATTGATGTTGTCACTCTTAATAAAATATGAAAATTATCCAAAAAAATATTGGTTCATCACCCATCAATTTGTAGGTGTTAGCATATAAAACTAACTGAGCCCCTGGAATCCTGAAAATATCTATTATATTATTCCTTTTTATGGGAAGAAACAAATATAAGACATCGGAATTATACTATCCAAAATATGAGTGAGTGAATCATTCAATAAATTTGTTCTTCTCTGTAATAGTATAAGTTGGTTAATAGTGTACACCATTTTACTTTTCCAACACAAACATATCTAACAGTCTAAATAATAACTAAATAATATATATGAACAAGTAACCATGTCAATATGGTTATAAGTATTCCATCACATACTTGTATCATTAGTAATATGTTATGTAATGAAATATGAGTAATTAATTCCACTCATTTCTCCCAAAAATATTAATGGAATGTTGATTGATTATATACATTCATTGAGAAAAAATATTTATGGTACTGACTACATATCATGTGAATAAAATGTTAAAATGAATTCAACCATTATTATTTTATACTCAAATAATTGAGCATTTATATATTTCATGTGTTGATTCAAATTTTTATATAACGGGTCCCAGATGTGGGGACCAACATATCCGAAACAACAATTCACTAGATTTTGAAAAGTATTTGGATACAATGATTTTCTGAACTTCTTGGATTTTATCTCCATTGGAATGAGTAGTACATATAGAATAAGAGTTGTATATAGAATCACATCCAAGACTCTAAAGATATAAATAATAATAATTGTAGTGAAACCCTCTTAGGAATATATTGCAGCTAAGATAATCTCTTTATCTCGTTATATATCATAAATAAGGATGAAAATTTTGTGAAACTCTTATTTCATATGTTATTATTTTATGATCTTATATAGAGTAATTACCATATTATTCCATGGCCATAGATTTTGTAATGGTTTTACATTATGGTAAAATGGACCTGTGATGTCTCTTTCATCACAGAAGTAAAAAATGATATCTTTATCATTCCATCAGTGTTATGGCACCAATGATACACCAAATGTATGATACCTCGCAACAAAATAAATATCATTCCATTTATCATTTTTCAAAGTACGTGATCAAATGAAAAAAATTTACAATAACAGAAAATTGATATTTGAATACCTAAGTTCAAAAATAAAAATAACTGACAAACTTTGAAACTCAGGGAACCAATTAAAATCGGTGGTCGGTGGCCACTTTCGCCTAACCAAGTACATGATATATTATTATTGGGTTTCCAATGGATAAAATAGAAGAAATTTGTTCTTATATACCTCTATTCGATACTCATCATTCCTTGAATGGGTTCGTATGGGTTAGTGCAATATTGGGATCTTCATTATGCCATTAAAATGCTTCTTTATGTTTCCCGATTACTCCATTAAATAGTAGTAATACTTAAAACTCTAATTCATGAAATAAATATCAAACCAATAAAAATAAAAAAATAAAATTTTAAAACTATTAAAATTATTTAATGTAATATTTGGAAACATTTTATAATTTAAATAATATTTTTATGAAATGGTTAAATTTTTTATGTTATAAAGGTTGTTATTAAGGACACTATTTCATAATTATTTTTAATAATTTTATACATACATAATATATTGAATTTTTTTTCTCATTAAAAATATTTCATGTTGGCTTATCTATTTGATTGGGAGTGTATAGAATCCTTCGAGGAAAAAAATAAGTTACATACTAACACCCAATATGTACTAATTTTTTGTTCATGAAGATTTGAATTGTATTATATAATATAGTAATGGGTATTTTATTCACATCCATAGGTGCCTCAAAACATTATTCTCTATAGATCGATAAGGGTGGTAGTATATATAATTCATTATGTTCCATATAGAGAGATTGATTCAAATTAGGTTATTGTTGTTTGTTATCATGTATTGGACACATATCCTCTATCCTTGAAATTTCCATGTATATATTGTGTTATCTAATAATATTGAATATTTTCACTGTATTCATTTATGTTTTTCATTATGAACTATAGGTTATTTATTATTCATACTTAATTATTTATTTTTAGTATAATATTACATGAATAATTTATAGGCATTTCTTGTTTTATTTGTGGATGAAATAATTTATTTAATATTTAAAATTTATAAATTGTAAATGATTAACCTTTTACACATTTGATACATTTGGATGTTGTACAATCTTATTATGATTAATAATCATCATCATATATAATACTATCTATTTTGTGTATATATTTGTAGTATCTATGTGGGTTTATTACAAAAAATTTATTAAAAATAAAAATAATTTTCTACACAATAATGCACGAAAATTGTTCTCTTATCAAATATAATTAAATTTATATTATTTTCAATATATTTTCCAATACCATTTTATACCTATTCAGAATAGTAACATATTTTTAAATACCCTCATCCTAAAACGTATCATCATCATCCAATCTAATTTGACAAACACCTATGGTGAAACTTCTTATATATGAGAGGATTCTAAATAGTAGTGAATGTAAAATGTGTTTCCATTTGGATACTATAACCATACATGATGACAGTAAATAACAATGACGATAAGAAAACCATATCTAAAATAAATATGAAGACTTTTTTGAATTATATATGTATCCATGATATAATAAATTAGATACTATCATATAAGTATACATCCAACTAATTACCCATTGGGATGACAACATATATAAGAAAATACAATAAAATATAGGTTTTCCATACAAACGTCATTGAGACTCATCTCTTTACCCCATCCTCAGCTATCTAGACAATTATCCAACACTATATCTACACCCTACATGCACCTGTGATTATAAGGTCTTCTTGGTTATTAAAATAATATGGCCACCACATTTGGGTATGAGTATTACTCAATAGACCACAACTGATTATATCTTTAAGTTGACAATTAAATACAAGGTATGATCAAAAAATGTAAAAATAATAAGTTAGGAGATGAATAAAACTAATAAATCACCATTGATCCTTAGGTCCAAAGGTGATGCTTAAGGCCAACAATTCATCAACAAGTTATTGCCCAATGTATTTGATCATAATGCATGAGAATTATAGGGGGTGATTTCCCACCATAAAATCAATCATCACAATAAACTTTTTTGGATATCTCCCATAATTTAAATAATGAAAAAAATATCAATAGGGTGTGACATCACACTCGGTAATAATATATATAGTCTTTGAAGGATAAAAACCCACACAAAATCATTTCACATATGAATGGAATAGTTTCCCTCCTTGGAATCATATATATTTTTATTAGGGTTATATCAGAAACATGAAATAATATCATATAATTGAGTGATATTTCACATTTCTATAATTATACATATTGTAATAACTTTGGGATACGCATACCACCCAAGAAAAATTATCAATATGCCATTACATTGGGAGAAACATGCCACCACCATTCCAAATAATCCATAACACCTCGGGATTCATCTCTCTAAAACTCCACATATATAATATATCTTATTAGTTGTAAGTTTTTTCACCTCTAAATAAATGTTTTACATCATCATCGCATGGGTTGGTCACTCACCAAATCCAAACATGGATTTCCAGGGTTGGTCTTTCATGTGAGGAACTGATTCTCATCAACACATCTACTACATCCAATCATCACACTAGCCTTAGTACACTATTACCCATGATTTTCAATATAAAATTTATGTAGTTATTATGGTTCTATAAGAAATCTTTTAATCTGTAAATCCCAGAAGGGTTTTCTCTATCCCACACTGTCACTCCAAGGAAATATCCTATCACATAGAGGGAACTATGTTCCTCAACATGACTATGATCACATTAGTGGATAACTTTCCACTCTAGTAACACCTCACTGACATGACACTAAAAATATGAAATAAAACATATCTCACTTCCAAAGCCATCTTAGGGAAGTCCTCTAAATGAACAAAGTCACCAATAATTACTATTTTATCCATTCTCAGACCCAGAGACATCCAAATCTATCTAAAAGATCGATGATATCAAAGGTTTTCAATCATCCTACCCATGGACCATTTGTTTCATGTTTATCACCCTACCATACACATGGTAGCCCAAAGGAACCAATCTAATGTCTCACTATGTCCATCAATTTCATTTAAAAAAATTTAGGGATTATATATCGGACAGCAAACATTACTAATCAAATCATTGGTTAATGGTGCAAGATCATTCAATCTAGTTTCCAGGTGTCCATTATTTAAAAATATACATCTTATGCAATTATGGAATATTATGCGAAATATTTCTTTTTGAATATAAGGTTGTCTATGTAGTAGTGGAGATAGTGCATATCCCGTGATATATAAACATGATTTATGTCCTTATAGAGATGTTCAAGGACCACCCACATCATAGAAACTTATAATCCCCATTAAGAAATCATGAACACCCTAACATATTCACATATAAGCCCCATATAATCTCATATAAAAAATAATCTATTCATGATTCACACACATTTTTCCCACATGAAATGATATGAAAACGATTCATGTCATACTCATTGATTCCCAATTATAAAAACCCTAGTCATGCAACACATGATAACTTACTGATTCCATACTATTTAATCAGATATATTAAGTAAATATGGGAAGTTGCAAACATCCAATGAAATGGTGTAAAATTATGTGCAATCATCATATTTGATTCTCATTTATTCAATACATGAAAAATTCTAATCATGTCGACCTGATTCGAGAATGAAATAACATATTCATCATCAATCCCCTTCCAAAATCACTATAAATTAAAAAATGATAATAGAGGGTACAAATGAAAATATTCAATTCTAAAACTCACACTAAACTCAACAATGAACATCTCAAAACCTAAAATCACAACATCGACATTGAAAAGGAGTAGATAGTGTGAGAGATGAGCTAAAATAACACTACTTGATACCCCTCCATCCACTAAAATTTATTTGGTATTACCAAGAAATATAGGTATTTCCATCTTAAATTAACTAAAGCACATGTTCAATATAAGACTCTACAGATCATTTATCTATAGTTATTCTTGACTATGGTGAATTTTCTTCTCTTATAAATCAAATAACTACAACCAAATGTTAATGGGGTTGATTAATTATTGTATACTTAATGGTTTGAACCCATTAGGTGACATCATTACTACTATCCAGTGACTAACACGGTGTGATCCATCAAGATCCTAGAAAACCACATATTAACAAACCACTTTTCAGACGTCAATCGTGTGTCCTCTAAACTCATGGTGTGGCCTTCACACATTAGGTTATGGTGAATCCTTATTGAATTATATTATGAAGTGTCCCTCCGTGTAATGGAATAACTATAATTTCACTACGAAAAATAGAATTGTGAAAATATATGGATTTTAAATACCATAAATAAAACAAATGTCATTTTGTGACACCACAAACAATGATATGACCAAAATAAAAATATTTTTAACCGTTCAAGAAGAATAGAAATTCTAAACTTTGACACAACTATTTAGGATTTGAATTACAACAAATACACTCATCATGACATTAATATATAGACTAAATCCAAGAAAACATGTATATATAATAATTCATCTATAGTGCCACCTAAACCATATCATATATTCAATTGGAAACCTAAAAAGTTTTTATTTCCTCTTACCACATCTAAATTCATCAATTTGATACATTAAAAAACATATAATCTAGATATGTATCTAATGTGACACCCTATGGGTCACATGTATAATATAGAGGAGCCTAGGGTTTTCTCTTTTTAGATCTGGGATGAATCTGGGGATTGGAGGATGAAAAAATGGAATATGGGAAAAATTGTAAATGAACACAGTTAAAGAGCATAACCAGTCTAACCATACTATGACCATGGGGAATGCCTATGTTTGGTTAAACTAGATTTTATTAATGGAAATTACATGGTTAGACACACCACGAAACATTCCTAGGGAACATTGTGGGTGTTTGGAGGTTACCTGTAGTGTCACATAGGTTAAGCACATTTTTCATTAACTGTATGGGACCAATTGAAAATTATGCACCCTTTGGATGGAGGGTATTGTACTGTTGGTGTATGGTTATTTTAATTTTTTTTATAATCATTTCCACACCCATAATAGGTTATATGAGAAGATGTTTTAGGTACGCAATTAGTTTAACCATGATTCTTGTCTTATTAATCCATGAAACCCACTTTTGAACTAATAAAAAATATGATTTTTCTATTTTCCCTATGTTTTATTGGATTCCTAATAATCAAATAATTTTTTTTATCTCATATTAATCCTTGCTACGTTTTTTAGAGTTATGTACTCTTATATGTTTAATTCATTCATTCATGATGGATCACATGAAGGTATGTTTTGTTTTTCATCGAGTTTATCCTCTAATTTGTAGATCATATATATAAATGTTCTCAAACCTTATCAAGGAACTCAAATAGGTTATGTATATGGAATAAAATGATTTAATGGAGGATATAATTGTTTTTCTAATGGATGTAGGATCATGAGTACCCATCATACTCTTCCATGATCTCCATTGATGAAGGTTAATTGTTCTTCCACCATTTTGTGTTTGGAGTTTCTATACAAAGAGTTAATTATAAGGAATTAGTACTTTTATCATGAAGTTACATTCAGTAATTAATTAATTTGATATTATTATTTTATTAAAGGGATTTATTGGAAATAATCATGTTGTAAAGTTTGTTTTTAATAAAAACATTAGTTTACCACCAAGTATTTGATGACCTTTTTGATGGGTGGTTTTGGATTGGAAGTGGTTTTTCAAAAACCAATGAATATTTACATGTATTTTTATTTTTATAAATTACTATCAAGGGTTGGAAAATATGTTTAAAAAATTAAAATTTGGAGCATTATGTGTTTCATGAAAAATGCATGGAATATTTTATTATGTGTGGCACCGTAAGGGGTTTCTTTATGATATAAATGAACTATAATAGGAGACGATATGGATTAGTACCAACATATTCCTTTTAAATGATCTATAATATATAGTAAATATTTTCATATCCTATGTCCCAATATAAATTTCTTTTTCATGTATGGTAATCTATTAGATGATGGATTTTTTTTAGGGATGGTTGCTCACAAGATTTCACATGAGGTTGTATCACATGGTTTTACATGACTGATAAGGTTAGGGATGTGTTTTTCTATGAATACCATCAAGAGTATAAATATGATTTCATAATTTATAAATTCTAGTAGTCATGTTCTTGAATTTAGAGATATGAATTGATTTTATGAAAATACATATGAAAATGATTTCAATCGGGATTGGGATAATGAACATTATTTATAAAACTATTTTTTTAAGTAAGAACTATTGAATATTTTTTATTGGACCATGGGTAGACTTTGTGGTGATATCATATTTTGGTTTCTTCTCACACCATTATTTTGATATTGGGAAGTTTTAGATGATATATTTTTCAGACTATTTAAATTAAAGGGAATCTTATTGCATTATGAAGTATTTTGTTGTCATTTCCTTTTTTACGAGATTTTATAGAGGTGATGGTAGGTCACATTTTTTACATCTAGGTCTACTCTAATTCATACATTTCATACGTAGTATGTTTTTTTCTATGGATTTGGTGGGTCCATTAGTCTACATTTAAAAAAAATTTATAATTTTTTATATTAAATACATCATATCATTAATTTTTTCGTACAAAAACATGGTCTACCTACTCAGGTGGCATTCATAGTTGACTCAGGTTGGCCTCTTACAATTTGGTATTAGAGGCATGCTCAATTGGAAGTGTGTTAACATTAGCTATGTGTGGTTCTATGTCTTGGATATATACGATATGGAACCTTCTGAATTTGAGTATTATGTGTGTGCGGTTTAATGGCCATCTCAAAAATGTGTCTATATTAATGTTTACATGGGTCGGTGAAATTGATTTTACTAATTTGAGTCTTTTTGTTTGATGTAATTTGAATGAAATGGATGGGTTATTTATTTCAATTGGAATGACCCCTATAACATTATTTTTATTCGAGGAATTCATAATTGCCTAATTTTTTTATTTTTTAATGCATATATGTGAATTAATGAATTTTTTCCTATGATTTTGGAATATTATATAATGATGTGTTTTATTGTTATGTACTTAATAAAATATTCTTTTGAAAATAGCTCATCCAAATCCAGAAGTGAATGATATAATAAAATTTCTGTAGGACAATTCTATAGTGGACCCTACTTTGGATGATGTTATTTTCCATAATATTCAGACTTTGGGCCATGTGGGTTTAAGGATCCTAGGATCAATGATAGATCATAAATTTGAGTTCACTGTAGAGTGTAAAACCATATTCCTTTGTGATAAACAACCCTAGGAATAAGTGCAGTGGTTTTTCTATTATAGAGGATCTTCAACTACTTGAAGACTCTTTATGAAACTATGGTGGGGTTTAGAATGTACATTCATGATGGATCAGGAATGATATGGTGAGATTGGTTGTGAAAATAATGATTCATGAGGTTGTAACCAAGACATTTTTAATAAAATATTCAAATGACATTTTAATCCTATGACGTTTTATCAGTTTTTGAACTTTGAGTTTTGTACCATGGTAAAAAGGGAGAAT
Organism: Viscum album; assembly: GCA_963277665.1. Classification (NCBI taxonomy): domain Eukaryota; kingdom Viridiplantae; phylum Streptophyta; class Magnoliopsida; order Santalales; family Viscaceae; genus Viscum; species Viscum album. Next base: position 1,988,671,868 of record OY728137.1, read on the forward strand.
ATTTTTTTGTAGTATTCCACCCACATTTTCAATATCTTGCATCTTGAAATATTTCAAGATAAAAATGAATATCTAAAACCATGGAGTATTGAGTTGTTATTGAGGATAAATATTTTATAAATGTTGATACACATGTTCCTTAAGACCTTCATGGTTGAAGTCAACATATAATATTTGTATGAGGTAGGAACAAAGGAAAAAATAGGTTTCTTTGGATCCATGGTTTTGTAGATGTAGCGAGGGTATGCCATCTAGCTAGAAAAGGAAGTGAAATGGTGTTTAGTTTTCTTCGAGGCCTTTTGTAGAGGCTTTGTCAAGAAAACATCTGTTTATCTTATAACCATGTTAAAGGTGTGTTTATACAAAGCCTTGTTATATTTATTCTCTTATTACTTATCATCAATGTGGAAAACCTATAAACCTAATTTTTTTGTCAATATATATTCTAGGAATTTTTGGTAGGGTACACTATTAAAAAAACATTCATAAGATTGTACAGATGATTCCTTGTGTGGTGGTTCTAATCCCCTATATATGTGAGTTTTTCATGTGGCTATAACTGGATAACATTATGTGACTTAGTATGAGCTAGTATAATCTAAATCAAGGGTCAACTACTATTAGATGTAAAATGTTTATTTCATCATCTATAGTGTTAGAATATTTCGATACTACTAAAAATCAATCTATTATACCATCAATGTTCAATTATGTGCTAGAATTAAATTTGAATCATGTCCCATTTTCATGGGTCATTCCACACCAATGGTAATAAAGGTTTAATAAGTCTTCTTGGTGTCCCTTATTTTATGTGGTGATATCAAACTATGATGTGATATTGGATTTTTTTTTGATATTCACATCATCAACTATATATTTTACATGGATTTTATGATTATTGTTTAGGACAAGATATGTTTATATCATCGTAATGTTTGGTATTTTTCATCTGATGGGGTCACTAATGTTTTTCAGGGAATGTGGGACTCCATTTCATGAAATATGAGGCTTTATATTCTTTATACTTGTGTAATGTCATTCTAGTCATCAAAGATGTTTTTTTGAGACTGTGAACACCTTTTCTACTTTAGTTCACATCCTGTATTCTTATATGTGTACCCTATGGTATTTCTGGATGATTTTATTGGGTAAACCCCAATTAGTGTGGTCAAGATTAATATTGATCTACTCCAATGTATGATGTCTATTTATATTGTGACATATCAAAAAACAAATTCTCTGTTAGTGGATTAAAAATTAAAAATTGTAGAACTATATGGAAAGAGATTTATTCGTATTATTGTTTCACCAAGGGCCACACATGTCTTATTTTAAAGAATTAATACAACAGTATTATAATTTCATGGATTATAAAAATGACGAATTGGATGATCTTTAAGAATGAAAACCCATTTTGTTGAATTGATGATCCATTTGATCTGCCGAGAGGGAAATTTTGACTTTCGTAGATTGATCATTGGTTATGATTCCTCAATTTCTATGTCTAGTAAAAGGATATAACTCAGATAATGTTTTAGAGTTTTTATTGTCCTTTCATGTTTTTATATATTCTATTTGGTCTCACAAATTCTCAAGCATTATTTATGGTTCTGATAAATAATACTTTTTCTCATTTCTATGAATATTTCATTTTAGTGTTTTTGTATGAAATTTCAGTGGACCATAATATAGAGTAAGAGAATATAGACCATATGGTAATAATTTATCAATATTCAGGAAAAATCATCTACATGTTATGATTTTCAAATGTGATGTTTTTGATCCGTGAAGTGATATTGTGAGGGCATGAGATATCAAAAAGGGTAATATTAGTGGATCATAAAAAGATATAGATAATTATATAATGGGATTATCCTAGAAATGTGTTTTATGTTGGGAGATTATTCAATTCTAAAAGTTAATAAAGATGTTATGTTCAGGTTTTCTTGAATACCACATCTTCAATAACAGATTTAGCCTATATGAGTCTAATGTTTGAATGGAGTGAAGAAAACCCATATATATTCTAAGGAGATAATGGTGAGGTTGAATAATGTAATAATTTTGATTCTTTCAAAACATTGTTAATTTTATGATTTTTTTATTCATATGGAATGGGATTGGGTATTATTGAAATATAGGTTAAATTGGTGGTGGACTATGTCGATCAGTTGGGATTCTTACATGATTAGATCAACCATAACTATGATATGGAGTTATCAGTAGTAATGAATGCACTCAAAACAACCTGTAACTATCTCTTTGGGGGTAGGTTTATAGACTATTATGATCATAAGTGACCGGAATATATTTTCTATCATAGGGATCTGAATTTTTTACACAGATTCTGGGTGGAGAGTATTTTGAAATTTCATTTTGATACACAATAAATATATTGTAATGTTAACATCATTTCTAATGTGTGGAAATTAATATTACTGACAGAATCCATGAAGGAATCAGTGAAGGAGTGGTATCTAATTTGTTTGTTTACTGAATTTATCTAGGGAGTATAAGAGTATGTTAGATAGAGGTATGTGTATTCAAAAAAATATGTCTCATCTTTTTATGAGATTATTCAAATTGACTAGGTGATATACACATCATTCATGTGATTTAGTAAAAAAAAATTGTTGGAGAGACCATGGGTGAGTGGTCTCGGTATCTCGGTAGTGATTTTTTCATCTGTAAAATGTAGTATAATTTTTTTCCTATAAGGCATGATTTTATAGATAGTGGGCATTGAGAATGTGGTTTTGGACTCCCTGATGATACCAAGATGTATTGCAAGACGAAACATCAATACCATGGTCCAAGAACGAGACAACTCATTGTGTATTTGGTGTTGTTGTGTCTTATTTGTCATAAAAATAATTAATCACACTAAATAATTCTTATATTATTGAAAACATTATCCTTTATAATATAGAAGAGGGATGATATTTCAATGGAAGTAAATATTGGTTTTCCATGGATTCAAAGTGGTTTTGTTTATTATTTATGATCATATGAAATGATATCATTTCATGCATATGGTGGAGATGAAAAAGTTGGAAATCCTGGGTAATTGTACGAATAAGAGATGTTGAGACTTCACTGGGTTTCTAATGTGGTTGTGTCTAATAAGGACACAATGTTCACATCCAGGTTCTTCAAACGATTTAATAGGTGATAGGATCCCAGATGAAATTGAGCCAAAGTTATCATCCGCTGATGGATGGGAAAAAGTTATGGTTTTCTAGGTATTTTATAATATTATTAGGGATTGCATTATTGATATTGGAGGATGTTGTGAAAAAAATTTCCCTCTAGTTGAATTATCTTAAAGTAATTTTTCATAGGATTATTTATGGATAAATCCCATATAAGCATTGTATTATTGGCCATGTATATCTCCATTGTTCTAGGAATATTTTGGAATGATGTCCTTTTTTGGAACATGTATCATTCAAGAGATGATGGAAATGGTAAAGTTGATATGGATGAAGATTCTCACAATATAGAGCTATCAGAAATATTTTGTAAACCATCATCGTCGACTATTAGTGTTTGAGTTTGGTGATCATGTTATCTCAGAGTTTCACATTGCATGGGGAATCATATTTTATGCAATTAGGTTACATTAGAAACGATTTTTTTGGTACTTATAATATTATATAATGACCTATAATGGATGAATATTGGTGGTACTTACCATCTCTATTGATTTTGATGGATGACATGTTTCGGGTCTCTTGATGAGGAGGTATCAAAAATTATCATCACATATGTTTCAATGAGATGATGATGATCTTGATCTTCATAACAACATTATCGAGTTCACAATTTAAATAATATATCTCAAGGATACGATATTGTCTTCTAAAATGAATCCCTACTCCAGGTACTGTGGTAGTGTATATGGGATTTCCATGATACATGGGACTAGTAATCATTGATAAGGAAGTAATGGCCTTCCCTTTTTGTGGGAATATAATTTCATGGAATTAATTTGGACAAAAAAATTATTTTTGTGGGGAGAATTAGGATGCCTTATAAGTCTCAGATATACCTTTGTTGATCCATGGTTTTTATATTTTGGGATCTACTATGGTTCTGGGTATCATATAAAAAAATGGAATTTTGGGAGAAAAATAAAATGGTGCATTGATAAGGCACATGATGATTTAAAGCATGCAGTAATTTGTGGGACATTACTATGTGATGTTAAATTGAAATTTATCAAATATTGAGTAGGGTTAAACAAAGGTGTGTGACATTTATAGGGAACTATTTAGGGGTTTTGATGTTATACATATGTGTCACAAGGTTTACGTATAGATTTCCAAAATTGTGTAGTCCCACTGAAAATTATACAAGCCTTGAACATATGTAGTTTCATGGATGGTGAATGGTTAGACTAAACATGTGGGTAGACTATTCCCCCACCTTGACTAAATAGTATGGGTGAACAGTTATGGTGCATGGTTAGATTAATTATGTGTTTTTTCAAAGAATACATGAAACCCCATCCAAATGGAAAAAAAATAATATTAAACCCCTTTCACATTGTTATTATAAATCATACTCAACCACAAATTTAATTTTTACTCTCCGTAAACCTTCCCCAAGGTTTTTTTGGTCTCTCCCATCAGATTTTATTTGTAATTTTGTCAATATGCATAGATCAAATCACGTTTTGTTACATTTTTCATCTGGTTTCCCCACTTAGTTGAAGATCCTTTCTAGATCTCTTATTATCTCATCTTGTGCAATCTAAATATTATTTTATGTCATATCTAAAGGGTTTTATAGATGTTTTAAATTTTTTCTATTAGATCTATGATCCCTAGGACTATATCTACTATTCCACGATCACCGTTGTCATAGGTGAATTATTCTACCGTTATTTTTTGGTAGGTGTTTCTATACAAAGGGTTAATTATATTAATATATTATTTTTTGGAAAATTTCATTTTGTTAGTCATTAAATTTAATTGAATTGTGGTTCAAAGAATTTCATTCAATTAAACACATTTTCAAATGTGGTACTCTTTTAAAACTTCTTTTTTAGAACTATGTGTTTGATTAAATGACTTAATGGTGGTTTTTTAATAAATATGGGTATTCAATTTCTAAGGAAAATTGTATTTTATTTTTAAACGTTTTTATAAATTCTGACCATGATTTAAACTAGTTTTAATCAAATTTGGATCATTTGGGAACATTGTGTATGTCTGGAAAGAGATATGGGTGACCCTAGTGTGTGTGACTCTACAAGGGGTTTCTTTGTGATATTAATGGATTCTGGTGGGACTCAATATTGTTTTGTACCAAAATATGTATGGATTTAGATTTTTTATTTCTAGTACATATTTATATAGGTTATGTCCTAATATAGAGTGATTTGTAATTTATGGTTATTTATCACATTACGTGTATTAATATTGATTGTTTCCAACATGATTTCACACTTATCGCATGGGTTCACTTGATAGATTATGTCATGGTTATTTTTTAACAGACATTAATAGTGTTGTGTGGTTATTCATTCATGTTTTACCAATTATACATTTAATATTCTAGGATTTGGAGATATGAAATGATTTTAGTAAAAATAAAAGGAAAATAAAAAACATATGGGTTTTTATTTTAAAATTTTCTTTGTAAAATAGATTTGGATTTAAAATGTATAATTGGCGCATTATTTATATTATATATACTATGTGTTGGTATCCTACAAGTCATCATTCACATACCATATACATTCATTTGGGAATTTGTAGATGATTTATTATAAGACCCGGGTAAAGGTAAGGGAATCTTTTAGCATGATGGATTCCCTTATGGTCTCTAACATCAGTACAAGATTGTTTGGATGAGGCAATTAGTCACATTGAGACATGTTGGTCTTATCAGATGAATTATTTTATAGTTTATAATATTTTTCATTTTTTAAGGTATTTAAATTTATCCTTTTCCTCCACATTTTTTATTGGTTGTATGTATTGTTTTTGTAATATTAAATAATTATTTCCATTTATTTTTGTTATACCTCACCATGATGGGCCTGGTCATGTGGCTTGCCAAGTTGACTTGGGATGATATGTTACATCCCAATTACAAAATCATTCCATGTTTTGGGACAAAAAATTGAAATACCTATAAATTTCATAGATTTGAATGGAATAATTCATTATAAACTCTCTACTATAATTATTTTCATTCTAATGATATCTCGGTGGTCTTTGAACCCTAAATTTTTACCTACATATATTGAGAATTCACCACTAACCTACCATGTTCAATCCATAAAAATAAAATGAGTTTTATCAATGACAAATCAAACAACATGGTTTAATCATCGTCAATATGTTGGAAACCAAATTTCAACTTTTACCAACACATAGATGGTTCATAGGAACAACCATCTATTCCATGATAAATCAAACACCATGGTTTAATCATTAGTCAATTGTTTTACTAATGAAATTGCATAATATTCTGAATGAATTTATTATCAATATGGAAAAATATGGTACAATTGTTTTATATGTAATGTATAAAAATGAGAATATATACCTTGTGAGTGGAGAAGATGATATATTCAATATATATTGATAGGAAAAACATAGGTTGTTGCATAAATTTCATGGCCATATATTCCAACTATACCTAAAATATATGTTCAAGTATGATACAGCTCAAGGTATCCCTAAAAAATCATGTGATCATACTCAAATGTGAAATTATCATAAAAAATGGAAGATATTCATAAATGAATACCTGTAAAAATAGAATAAATCAACCAATGTCCTTGAATTGGTGCATACTGATTGTTGACGAACTATCTCACCAAGTGACAGGGATTTGATGTGGTATTATATGATTTTAATTAATTATTTAAGAAGTATATACTATGAATTTGTCTATTCCCACATGTTTGACATATTGAGAACCTCAAAATAATATCGGAGGGAATCAAAAGCAATGTTAGATAAAAGATTCTTAAATTTCATACAGATAATGGTACAAAATTCACAAACTACTTGGTGGAATATTATATTGAGAAACACATTATAGGGTATCTAGTTTAAAGAGTGATAAATCCATAGCAAAATGAATTGGTTGATATGATAAATAGAATTCTCAACAGCCTGGCATGAAAAATGCATATTAAAAAGGATATACTAGAAAAAATGTGGACCGAAGAATTCTTAACATTATTCAAAATATCTAATAGGGATATTTTTATGTATGAATAAAGAAAATAATTCATAAGAGATGTGTGATATAATGAATACAACTTTGAATACATTGAAATTTTTGGTTGTAAATATATTATTCTCAATAAAAGAAATATTGGAAATTTGAGTCACATAGAGATGAAGGGAAGGCCATGGAAGAACTATTCAATCACACCTCGCATTGTGTTCACCTGGTCTTCTAAGACATTGGTCATGTTCAATTATGATATTATTAAGATCCATAATCAGGGTAATTCCCAATCATAATGGGAAACTAATGATGGCTCTGATTATGTGAATTACATTACTTTTTATGATTTTTATATTTTTGTTTGATGGATGAGGGAAGGTCCCTTTGATTGACCACAACCATATCCTATGTTCTTTTTCCATTTATATAATAATGATTCAAAATTATAGCTTATGGGTGGATTTTCTAGTAATGGATATTCCTTGTCTACTCAGAGACAATAAAATAATATAATTTATTAAATATGAGGATACACAAAGTAGTTGAAAACAATGATGTAACTGCAGTAGATAATGAACAAAATCATCAACAATATAGTGAACAGTAACCTGATGAATGTGATGAAGATGTTTGAAACTCAGGGGGAGAAAATGTGGTAGATTCTGATTCATAAGAAGATTTTAATGATTAGTAGGAGTAATTGAAATATATATCTCAATGAATATGAAGAGACAAGTTGAAATTTATATGAAAAATATTATTGGTGAATAAAAAGTTCCACTACAAACATGACGAATGAAATATTAATTCAATGAATCATTCTAATATTAGGTGGAGACTATATTTTTTGAGGAAGTATATGGGGATGAAAACCAGGTTCAATATTGAATGAATTGATATATCAAATTGAGAAAAATAACACATGGTAGATTTTATTGAGAAAAACAAATAATTATTTAAACGGGAAAAAATGGTCCATCCACAATAAGATGTATGATGATGGTATGGTGATTCAAATCAAATAATGACTATTGTTAAAAGGAAACTCCTAGATAGAGGGTATAGATGACGATGAAACATTTTCACCTGTTGCAAGGCTAGAAACAATCGGATTATTTATTGTCATAATAGTGAAAATAATGATAACTATTTTCTAGATTGAAATCAAGTCGTTATTTTTAATGGTGTTTTGGAATAAGAAGTTTATTTTGGAAAAACTAATGGTTTTCCAATTCATAATTATTATAACATAATTTTTCAGATGATAAAGGCATGATATGAGATAAATAAATCATTTAGAGAATGAAATTCATGGATTGATAGGTTTTGGATGAAGCTCAATTTTTATTGTGGTTGACTCGATTAAAAATTTTATGTCAAATTTTTTTTAAACCAATGAATAATGGTGATAGTATATATAGATTATATTATTTTAGGTGGATATGATAAAGCGGGGGATTGTGAAGTGGGTGTATTTTCCTACTACACTATATATAGAAGAAATTTTTAAAAAGGTCTTACCTAATGAATAATTTGAACATTTCATACTAGATTGGGGAGTTCCATCAACAACCCGTAGTAGAGAAAGTGTGGATGTGGGATCCCCTCTCCCCAATGTATGATTTTCCCCCATATTATAATGATATGCATTATTTAATTTTTTTTAGAATGCAAAGGAGTGGACATTGAGTTCGTTGACAAAGGGGGGAAGTTTTGGCTATAAAAGGGAATACAGTTTCTTTATGAAGATAATATAAGAATCTAATAGGGGGTGAAATGATGTAGTGTTAGTTTTAATTCCTATGATAGTTAATATGATTTACCAAAGGTTTTATATCAAAAAAAATGGGGATCATGATTAATGAAGTTGAGTAGTTTGGGGAATGAAGTGATTCACTGATGACTATTTGATGCTACATTTATTTCTCATACTGAGAATGATTTATGTTGTCTTAGAGTGTGTTGAGTAAATATATGATCTCTAATAAAATATTTGACATTCATTCAACAAACTGAATGTGTTATATTTTTAGGAAAAATTGATCAATGTTCTATCTTATTGTTTTTGTGGTGGTTGTGTTTGTTGAAAAAACCATAGGGGAACACATTAGTATTGTGGATGTTTCCAATAATATTGTATTTAAGGTGGTGTAATATGATATTATTCATTTACTACATAGTAGAAAAACTTTTCCATTAATATGGAAAAGGACGCACACATAACGTAAAAATAAAATTCGCATGGAAATTTTTCTTCTGAGTAGTGCAATACAGACAACATAGTATGCAACAGGAACCGCATAGTGTCGTGATATTTTGTGGAAGAGGGACGTGATTTGATATTTCCAAATATGTTTATGTGCTACATGAACTATTTAATGAGATTATTCTTTATGAGATGCTCCATTTGTGGAATGTAGTGATTTAAGGTGCACAACGAATGAATTTTCATCTACAGATGAATGTAGTAAATTGAATCCACCACAAAGGGGTTGTGATATGTTGGAATCATAGAATTATTAGTACACTGTGATCATAATCCTCAAAGGGGTTTTAGTACTTATGATAAATGGGTTTTGAATATCTATTTTACTATATATAAACAACTAATCACCTCATCGTGTAATTTTAATTTGATTAGTGTGCATCATCCCAAGAATAATTTGATTAATTTTGAAAGAGGTTTGCAATAGTGGAATATATAAAAGAGAAAAGATTTTAAGAGGGAACATTCTGTAAAGTCATAGATCACAAATGATATTTCTTTTGGGGAACTATAGCTCATAAATGGATTTGGGATTACAAAGAACATGCAATATGTGAGGCTAATTCAAATCACATAGCACATGTTGTCTATAGAGGAAAGGTAGCACCTGAGGGAAAGTGATCTTTGACGCACTCAAACCACATGGTGGAAATAAGGTCACAATGTTATTTGTGGATGTTCTTGAAGGTACACAAAATCTTTTTTAATGTAAATTTCCATGAACGTATATTATTCATAAAAGAGGATTCCATATAATAGATAAATAAAATACATCATAAAATACTCATAAATTTGTTAAACAATTACGAGGTGATTTAGAACAATAAAATATTCTTCTGGAGGAGAAATGAGAAAACATCAGCATTTAGTAAAGTACTTTTTTTAAATTTTATTGAATGAAATCAAGTAGGGATAGTGAGTCCTCTTAAAACATTTTAATCATAGTGTACTTTACTATATTTGGTACATAGGCACATTTCCTTTCTATGCGCCTTAGACGTAACCTAATGTGGGAAAAGTAAAAAAAATTTATAGACCCTTTAATGACATTATTTTCTATTATATGGGATAGAGATAAAAGAGTTATTTTTATAAAGGTAGAATAAGATATAAAGAGTCAATTGGTTTAATCATTTATACCCAGATTCACCCCCCTTTCATTGTATTTTACCTTTTTGGGCTAAAAACATCCGTATTTTTTCATTATCGTTTACGAATATGTTAATAATATGGTTATGAATCCATTTTTTTACACATGATATTTTATAATTATCAGATAAATTGTTACGAAAACCATTTATTTTATTGGGGTTTTGATGTGTTAAGTTGATGAAATTCACATAAAACCGATTTCATTCCAAGATTTATGAATAATTGAAATTTTATGATTGATTTCCATACTTCTATATGGAATTCCTTTTTTGATGGTCTGACTTTCGTATCCCTCCAATGTGTTGGGAAATGATTATGGTTCTATGAGATCAAATGGTACATGGGAGGTGACCAGAATCCCAAAAAAGGTATCTGAGAGGTAATTTGAAGGCCGAAAGAGGCACATGACATGATATCTCATGACTATCATGTCATGAATGTCTATATGGGAATCCTTGACATATGATTTTTTATTATAATCTATATCCCATAAATCTATGTATTATTCCAAATTTGTGTTCTCATGGACCCTATTATTCAAATACATTATAATTCTTATAATATGAAGCCAATATTTATTATTTGAAACTTGTAAAAGATCAATGATATATAGGGTTTGGGTTTAAAATGATATTCTCATTTTCTCATACAATTTTTCTCTTATTAGGTTGATATCTCTCTTGTTTACCCTTGATGGGCATCAGAGATCACACTTTACTATCTCTACATTACACATCATAAAAAGAAATGTATTACGTTTTATATGTCCATGATGGGTGCTGGTAATGATTAAAAAAGTGGGATATGATTTGGTTAACTTAAGAACAAGTGGATTTTGCATCCATGTTTTCAAAGGCACTAGACTCGTATGATTATAACATGGTATTCTATGTTATGTAATGAATATTAATCTAATTTGATATAATATATATGTATGAAAAATGTGGGTTACTATAGTTTGTATTAAAGTATGGTTTTATTAACAATTTAAAAAAGGATGATAAAATTTTAGTTCGATCTATATGGATAAGTCTATGTAGATAAAAATGTCCTTTAAATTTATTTAAAGATATAGAAAGTGGTTTCCCAGAAATTATATCCCTCTCTAGATACTACATGTTGTAGTGGATCTAACATTGTTTTTCTATGTGTTAATGACTTAAAAAATGTATCATCAATCTTTTACATGATCGTTAAATGTTACAAGAAAATTGTCCTTGATGAACATTATAATTTTCACTATAATTGGATATGTTTGATAAATTATCATACTATTTAAGAACTATTATAACGAATTTTAATAGACGATGACCGTGAATGATATGGTTAAATATAATGTGTCGTATATTTTAAATAATGTTTCTGGGATGAAACATTAATAGAAATATTTTTCTCAACTAGTCACTTTGATCAAATATTCCCATTTGTCAAAAAACAATTATTGTATTATTATGGGATTGAATACAAAAAAAAATTATGTTGGGGTGGTGATAGGTATACTGAAATAATGATGTATCTAATTTGATCAATATCATATAAATTCCCTTATAATAGAAAATGTATTTTGGAATGTTAATTTCTATCCCCATCAATTATATGTTGAATTAGAAATAAAAACCATTGATGGTCAATTAATTTCATCTTAATTATTTTATTATTCTCCGACTGATATGTATGGTAATGTGCTTAATCAAATTTGATGTTTTCATACAACATATATTATCATTATTAATATTAATCCTCCATCAATTACCAATGAAGGGATGTATCAATTGATGTTCCAAACCGTTCTATGACCGCTAATCAGTGTGGTGATAAATATGAACTTATTATGGAAATTGATACAATTTTATGTTTCATGATTAATATTCAATATGTGTATTTATCATAGATGGTTGGGAATAATCTCATCATCGACGATATGACCATTGGGAAATAATTTAATGATGGATTTTTTGAAATGATTCCTAGACCTTCGATAAATCGTGACGTTGAGTTTTTAACAAAATAAGTACATGTATGTAAAACTATTTCAAAGACCACCTATGGAATGGAAATGAGTTTGTTGAAATAATTAAATAATAAACTCTAAGATAACCTTCATAGAAGATTTATTTGTCCCATTGTGTTGCATTAGGGTCAATCTATTGTCATTTTTAAGAAGAGAGATGGATAGATTACATACTTCATTGATTATCTGGGGATAAACGAGATCAAAATCAAGAAAAATTACCCTCTACCACATATTGAAGACTTATTTGAACAATTTTTCTATGATCGATAATTTTTCATGAATAATATTCATTTTTGATATCATCAATTTAGTGTCAAGATGGTGGATATACCATTGATTTCATTATACATAAGGAATGGACACTAGAAATATATAGTGATTCTATTTTGTAATACTAATTCCTCCAATATATTCCTAGATTTAATTAATACATAATTCAGTGAGTACCTTGATAAGTTTGGAATAGTATTTATAGATTGTAGTATTATGTTTTAAATATGAAATTAAGAACATTATGATAACATAATAATTGTAATGAAGACCCTATGGAAGGAGAAACTATATGAAAAATTTACAATGTGGGAATTTTGGATACAAAAGACATAATTTATGATCTATATATTATCACATGTGCATATATATATGGACCAAACTATTGAATCCCCAACCTGATTAGCCACCCAAACATTTTATTTAAGCCTACTTCAACTGGCATTAGGTTCACTCCCCCGTTCTTCAATGACATTCGATTAGTAGTGACAAATAAATTAATAAAAGTGGGGAGACTATACCATCATGGGGTGATGAAATTAAGGTCCAATTAAAAATATATTATGATGTAGTGGAAGGAAAGACATATTAGACATGAACTATACCAACCAATGTGTATGGGGAATTTAGCACTACGAAATAATGTAATCATAATTAAATTGGAAATGGAAAATAACAGGAGAACAAAACATACAACCTTTAGGTACTAAAAGTATTCATTCCAGATAATACAGGTCAAACAATCAATATATAGAATTGTCACCAATGGCTGGCCTTAGTAAAGTAAATATATATATGTGGCATGATGAAATTGAAAGTAAAATGAAAACAGAAAATCAAATAAAGGATAGACCTCATGGTCTCCTTCTATATATCCAACCCAACTCATACTAGGATTCATCTCTAGTGGAGTAACTCTTACTTGAATATAAAAACATAAACTCTACACCCATCCCAAAGGGGTCGTGTGAGTTATGATAATGAGTCTCAGCACCATACCACCAACATGTTCATACCTAACATAATAATATAAGAAGGTGTGAATTATAATAAATAATAAATCATTACATGTGTACGGTAGACACAAACTTTCTCAGTGATCAACATCCACTAGGAATTCCTCACCTACATTAGTCGATGATAGAACTGTATAAGAGGGAAGGATCATTTGAACAAGTCTCAAGGTATTCCATAATGTATGAAAGCCAGAGGGAAACCTCATGTTCCACCTAATATGATGAGATCAGATACCAAATTCTAACTGACACATCATGTATCATGTAAAATCACTAAATTCCTGAAGCTACACACATGAAAAACAATCACTGGTGCCTCAGACCCCTTCTCAAAAGCCCCTGTCAGCTCGAAGCTCACATTTGGAAGGAGAATGATTAATGTCCTCAAAAAATATCTTTTGGGACTCATATCATTAATTACTAAGGAACAAAAATATATTTCATCCTAAAATTGACGAGACCCAATGACCTCAAAATGGTGTGCCTCATCCCCCAATGGAAATATTCAACCCTATCATATGAAGAATCCCCACCTTCTTCCTGGATTTCATTTCAAATACCCCCAAATAATCTTGTATGCCACACTACTGAGGGGATCTACCCACAGAAGCTGTCAAAACAATCTCATCACAGATTGAACCTAAGTGAAAACAACTCCTAGTGGTTCATTCTCCATCATGGGTGATTTGAAACCAACAAAAAGTACTTAATCCACATCTAATTGGAACCTCATGACCATGTGATCCTTTCACTCAAATCCAATGTCCATGTCATCCAATATAAAGGGACATGCAATCAACTTGACAGTCGATCAACCTAGACTAATTCCCACTATGACATATCATATGATTATCATCACTCAAGTATCCATAAACAATACCAACCTTATAACCATCATCACCTCAGTCCTGATGGACATACCCCCCCAAGCCCATGGTCCAAGCCTTTCATGAACCCATGGATCACATCAATATATCATATATGAATTAACCAATTAAATTAACAAACAATTAAATTTAATATGACTGAATTGTATAACATAATATACATATGATTCAATTTAATTCAATTGATTAACTCATTTACCAATATTCAATTCAATTTGAATAAAAAACAACATAAAATTTAAAAAAATAACAAAACTCAGGCTTGCTACCCATGGTGGTCGATGACCTCAAACCCACACTAACAAAAGAGAATATTGATAGGGAATGCCCAATGACATTCCATTAGGTCATATGTTGAATTTAACATCAATGAATCGATTTCTAAAGGATCTACCCCAAATACCCATTGATGTACTAAAAGCTGAAACCCAAATGATCCATTTTTAAATGACAGGAACCACCTACAATGGGGTCAGAAATGTATTCTCACCCGGTATTAACCTCTAATTTGATGAGGTTTGGAATAAATCAATGATTCTGCAGAGCACCTGATACAGTCCTTATACACCTAAAAGTTTTAAAAATGGGGCACCATTATAGGATAGAGAGAAATCGTAGTAGAAGATGCAAAATGGAGGGTATCCTCTTATTGTGCACAACCCATAAGAGAATGAGGAGAAAAAGGAATAAAAGTGCAATAGGGGAGATTTATAAATGAAATTTCACCCCTTAAAAGGGACCACATGGTTAGGTCACATGGTTTTCAAAATTTTGAGGAAAAAGTGTTCACCCAAGTTTATATGTGCTGCTTCTATGGACCTACCAATGAATATCACCGCATGATTTTCCATAACTGCGTGCAAAACATGTTAAATCTACTATAGAAAAAAAACATGGCCACATGGTCATGCACCCCACATGCAATGTTTCCCCTAAACTATACTGAGTGAAAATGGGGATGCATAAATAGCTGGAAGACGCTGCATGGTTTTCCCCAAACTATGCACCTTGACCCGTGACTACAAAACGTGACCTTATAGCCTCTAATGATCCCAAACCCCCATAAAAACACCTAAGGATTCATATTATTTTTTAAATTGATATAAAGTAAATATATTGGATTTAAAAAAACATTTATAATTCAGTTTCTATTCCCTAAAGAGAGAAATGAATACCCACTTTTTTAAAAAATTTAAATATGATAGGTTATCGACCTGATTCAAATACCAAGGTTATTATAATCTCTTCATCATAACATAGCTTATCCGTGAGATAGAAAGAAGTCATAGATGGTACTAAACATACTCATCTTTGGAAAACATCACAGACTACCCGGAATTGTTTTTGTTAATTTACAATTTTCTATACTCAAAAGTATATTATTTAGGAATTGTCACCCTTACACATCATCAAGTGATCACATGTCCTAAGAGACACCCATTAGAACCCCACATTTCATTGGATCAGACCTTATTCCCATGACCAACATTTCACCCATGATTCCCTAAATCTCAATAGATTATAAAATTATACCCAGTATCTCACACCTATATCAATTGATGCATATGAAGATTCCTAGATGAACCGAACCTAATTTTACCAAATATCTTCAATGTCGCAACACTATCACACCTCAATAAACACGCATCCAATGATTCTCTCATAGATCATAGTGCCCCAAACCTCATACACCCACCCACAAAAACACATACACAGACACAAAGAGATATATATATATATATATATATATATATATATATATTTCATAATGCACATAAGATGATTCCATCTTACTCGCTGGAATTTTATTATTCCATGAAAATATAACATGTACATGTAATTCACTCAAAACAAAAATTAATAAAAGCCCATTCGAGGAAAAAAAAGAACAGATATAACCCTAGAACACCTCCAACCCTCAATAGATCACCATCCTGCTTTGACCTTGGATTCCCTATAACATACAGCTATCTTATAGCAAGAATGCCTAAATCCCTGCCTCTATGTAGTGTTTCACTGGCTACCGAACCCACTATTGGGTCCCAATATTTTACCATGTCCTCTGCAAGTAGGTGATGCTTCACTACCATCACTTGGTACCGATAGCTCATAGATCTGAAACACCGGATTCTACCCAAGTCCTCGACTTCCATCTATTCGGAATTTTTTACTAAAAACATATTTATTTTCATAATCTAATGAACGAAACTCCTTTTTTCGGTTTTCATAATGTGTACAGAGATATAATGGACTCCCACACAAAAAGGAAACTGTCGAATATACACAATGAGGAGGTATGTTCAGTCCTTGTCCTGAATGACCCAGTAGATCTCATCCCAACCATATATCGTTCTGTATAAACCCATACCATATAAATCAATAGAAAATATATCCTATATCATGTAATACCTATCAAATTGGTTTCTACTAGAAATGAAAACCTGATTTAGGGCCTAGAGTAATGAGTCCAACCTAAAGATGTTTCCCTCTACTCAATTTTTTTTCATAGACCATCCTTAAAGCACCTTACACATGAGATTTCATCACCCACCAAATTGGGTCAACATCGAGACAATTTGGTAAAGTTAACTACATTTTCCTTGATAGACATGTAACCCAACTAAAGGATCAAGAACACCTGGGCACTTTCTTCCCTCATCATATCTTGGAAGAAATGATCGATGAAAGTGGCTTCAAAATCTCTCATGGTGAGTCCCTTATATCAATATGGCATTACCTACACATCCCAGCTAGACGTAGTTATTACTCCAACCATAGTAGTTTTCAGTTTAATATTATATCCTAGTTGAACCTATAACTAATTTAATATAATATGAATCTACTCAATCCAATTATCAGCCACCAACGGACCACCCTCACCATGGAAATTAATGGTTGTTGTCACTGTAAATCATGATTAATATATGTAATTGAAGGATGTGCTCCCTGATAAACCCTATCATTAAACAAAAAGACACATACTATGATCTCTCTCATCTTCATGTTCATCCAAAACTCAAAATAATTCTACTCTAGTATCTTCTTTGGTTGCCATATAACTTGTGCCTAATCATGCCCTTGATATTGTACTTGAGCCTCTATATATTGTACCTGACCCCCCTAGGAACTCCACATTCTCATGCTCTAGCGGCACCCTGTACTTGACTACCTGATGCCCCATCTATGACATATTTATAGACACCCTATGAATTCAATCAACATGGCCAGAAAACACATATAACATTTATATATAAAACACAGACTAGGATAGACGTACCAACTACCACATCCTCTTTACCTTAATAGTATCCTATCAAAACCATGTCACATGATATCCTGACCTCTTGGACACATTTACCACCCTAAATAAAGGAAAGTATAAAAATTTCCCTAGGCCATGCCTGTCTAGATAATCTGCATCGCCTCATGCTTATGTCCATGCCACCCAACCGATTGATCGACATCACCCATGTCCATAGCACATGCCTTCTCTTATATGAGTCATTCCCATTTCACGTATCAAAAAAATAGTTCTCTAGGAACACTATTATATATATATATATATCCCATCACATTTTATAATAACTATGATTATTTCCCATTGTTCGAGGTCTCATCCATGTCCATGCAAATCGTGGTCACATGTTATAACATATAAAAAACACAATTCAAGAATACCACTCAAGGTGGAATTCATATAAATGGTAAAATGATAAAAATAAAACACCATTTCCCACCCATGTTTATTTTTTGACCCTCATACATGGGTATAAAAAACCATATATGAGTTATAAACTAGGTTTTGACCACATCCTAATCTCCAGTCTACCATAGCTCAAAAAGTAAAACCAGTATAAGAGAATATTCAATATTCATATCATTATTATCTAGCAGAACACTATTACTAAATCTCATTCATGAACAACTCTGATACAACATTTACCATCCATGATTTGAATAGACACCTAATGATGGGTCGCACTAGCCTTAGGTGCTCCTCCATATACTCCAACGTTCCTCGAATAAATTCAAGTCTGTAATGACTAATAGTGGGGAGACTATACTCTCAATGGAAAGATATAATAATGGTCGGGGTATATATATATTACTTCGAATAATAAGGAAAGACTCATCTGAATAAAACTGGACCCTGTAGTGATTGAATCACATTCAACAAAAGAATATTGCTGGTGAATAATTAAAAAATAAGTGGAAATATATATAGAAAACAAAAACACCACATGTAGTAATAAATTGAAATATTCCTTATATTATAGTTCATAAAAACAATATACATGTGGGTTTACAATGCCCTACCTCAGTATAATACATAAAAATAAGAGGAATGACGAAACTAAAAGGAAAACAAATACAGAAAATCCAACATAAGAAACACCTCAAGGTCCCCTTCCATCTATCCAAGACAAATAAAACTAGGAATCAGCTCTAGATATTGAACCCTTACATGAGTGTAAAATCGTAATGTCTATACATGTTCCAAAGAGCCGATGATGGTTATTAGAATTAGTCTCAGTATTATACCACCCAAATTTTTATACCCTACATATTTTTTAAATGTGGTGTGAAATATAATAAATAATAAAGATCAACATGTGTAAGGTAAACATAGACTTCCTTGGTTATCAACAACCACCATGAAGTCATCACCTACATTAGTAAGTGTTTGAATCACTGAAGAGGAGAGGATCTATATCCCATGGCCCTTGTAATCCCCTGATGTAAAAAATGTTTTTTAAGCCTTGGGTTACACCTCAAATGATGTTACATGACACCTCATTCCAATGCACACCTTGAGTCTTTAAAAAAATCACTGACATCTTGAAGGAAGACTCAATAAAATAGAATGATGTTACCTCAGACCCCTACTCAATAGAAACCTTCTGCTCAAATCCCAACATCCAAAGGCACAATGATACCTATCATCAAATAGATATCAATGTCGTCTCGTTTCATGAATTCTAATGGAACATTGATCTAAGTCATCCCAAAATAGTTTAGGCCCAATTTCTTTGATACAGTGAGCCTCATAGAAATAATAATATCCTCAATGTTATCATCTGATGGATCCTGGGCTTCCTCATTAATTTCTTCAAGAATCAACACCAAAAAATATTTTCAAGACTCACTAATAAGGGTCTCTACCCACAGTACTGGTCAAAAAACATATTCACTGAGTCAATATGTGTTCACATTACTCAAAAAAGAACATTTTTCATCTTCTATATGTGAAAATAACCTAAAAGTACCTAATATGTATATAACTAGAACATCTTGTCCATGAATCCATGTCTCTAAAATATGATAGCCATGCCATCCAATATTATTGGACATTCCCTCATACTGATGGCCGCTCCACCTCAACCAACTGTCATGACACCAAATCATGTTATATCCATCACTCATGTTACAGTGTCCCAGACCTACATATTGAGCAGCATCATATCATTCATGATGGCCATTGAACCACAACCCATCCGTCCAGGGCCATCATGATCCCAAAGATCAAATCAGTATATCATATATGAATTAAGAAATTAACTTATTAAACATTACAATTTTATAAAATAGAATTATTAAATTTAAAAAACATAACAATTATTTTTAATATAATTAAGTAAATTAATTCAAAATTGTCAATTCAAATTGAATAAACAACAAACTCAAAATGAAAACCTAAACACACCCAGGAATATCTACCCAAGGTGTTCGATGACCTCCAACTCGGCCTTACGTGGGAGAACGTAGCTAGGTAATTCCCAAATACATCCCATTACTTCATAAGATCAATTTGACAACAAGGTATCAATTTTAGAATAGCCTCACTAAGATAACCAATGATGTGCTAAATGGCGCACACCCAAATCATTCACGAAAACACATTTAATGGTATGAAATTCCTTTAGTGGACTCATAGAAATAAAAACATATGTTATTATCATATAAATCAAAGAATTTTAGAATTAATCAATTATTCCATATATATCCTAATACAGTTGAAATTCACTTGAAATACCTAAAAATGAAGCCCTGACAGGGGAGGGTTAGTAATCCAAGTGGAGGAGGAAAATGGAGGGTTTCCTCATATTGTGAGAGACCCATTGGAGAAGAAAGAGAAAATAGAATGTAATAACTAATAATTATGTAGGCCTAGAAATTTAATTTCAAACCGAAAAATAGAGTGAACAGTCAGCTCTCATGGTTTTCCAAACATTACATCAATCATGTCACTGCAGTGTCTTGGTACTTCTTATATAGAACTATTGATACGGCTTTCTTGATGGCATTCCCTTCCACTAAAAACCATGAAGAATAATCTAAAAAAATTATATACATGTCCACACGGTGGTGCAGCATACATTCATGGTTTCTCCCAAGTTGTGATAATTGAAACAAAGGGTAAACATGTTAGCATGAAGAGGCCACACGATTTTCTCCAATTTGTGCACCTTGACATGCATCCATAAAACATGGAATTTGGGCCTTTAACGCTCTAAAATATCCTTTCTAACACCCATGTATTATTATAAACCACTAAAACCATATAAAATAACTATATTTTAAACAATAAAATCTCAGAATTGATTTACGATGCCCGAAAAATAAAAAGGAATACCCACCCATAGAAAAATTCAAAAAGGTAGAGTGTTCGACCCAATTAAAATACATGGGTAATTTCAAAAATCCAATTTCGATTTTAATGAATAGTATTACAACCCAAAAAATATGATATTGATAGGATATTTTCATAGATTGGTTCGATTTATTTACGACTTTTAGGTAATTTCTGATGATTATAAAATTTAATCAATAAGGAAACTCATAACCGGGCAATGTTTGTGTGAAACAATGAATGCGAGGAAAATTTCAACGAACTAAATAGATGGTTAGTTAGTACACATGTTCATATATTATCATAAAGATGATATGGTTTTTTAATTTGTAGTTATGTTTCAATAAAGGATATGGGATGCACTCTCATGTAGAATGACATGGTTATAGCTTATGCCTCATAACAATTGCTGGATAATGTGAAAAATTACCCTACACAAGATTTGGAGTTGTTTGGGGTAATAATATCTTTAATGATATTGAGGAATTATATATATTATTAATTTCATGATATAAATATTGATCATAATAGTTAATAGTAAATATTAACACAAAAATAATTGAACATGCACCAGTGATGATGGTTGTAACTATCTAAAAATTATAGAATCTCAATAGTTTACCACTATGGGAAAGTGAATAAGGTGGATGATGTATTGAATATAAAGTATCATACTCGACTATTGATGAGAAAGATCACAAAAGATCTAATATTTTTGTACTATAAAAGGTTTATCATTGAAATCATAAAGGATGGAGAAATATTATCTTTATTAAATGAGTTCTCAACCATCTATCCTTGTTATGATCAAAGATTCATAAATGGATAATGTGAGGAAGTTGAAGATGGTTAGAAATTTTTCAGATTATGAATGTGATTATTATTGACTAATACGGTTCAAGAACCATGTGTGTGTTCCATCCATAACATAGATGAAGAAGGAAATTTTAGACGATGGTCCAATTCCCTCTTTCTCTATTCAACCATGATGTCAAAAGATTGATAGAGATATAAAATAATATTTCTATTGGAATATAATGGAGAGTGATATTATAGAGTTTTAATTTTAGTTTATTGTATTGTAGTATTTCAAGGATTATTGGAAAAATTATAAGTGTATGTTACATCCATTACCTACAATAGAATAGAATTGGGAAAAATATGAATGGATTTTGCCTCCATAATCCCCAAAACATATAAAGGGAACAATGTTACATGTTTTATAGAGTACCATCCTCATAAATATGTTTAGTCTAATATGACCACTTAACTAAATTTGATATGTCGATATATTGTTCTATTTGTTTCAATAGAGGATGGGATCAACACTTTCCCCTAGTTTATTATTACAACAACGATATAATTCACTAAAGTATTAATATGGATCTTTATGAAGCCTTAAATGAAAAAAAGTGTAGAAATATAACATTTTAGAATGAATTTGGAGAATTTATGTAATATACCTTGACCCAAAATTCACACACATGGGAATATAATGTTGGTTACAAAACCTCAAGCATTCCTTCTCACATGATAGAGGATGTAGACTAGGATAGGTGGTTCAAATAATAGAGTGGGAGATTATGCCACCTGGTATAAAGTTTATATAACAAATAAATAATCAATAATAATATATATTCAATAGTAATAGAAATACAGAAATAGTGAAACATACAACTGGAAGGTAGAATAATATCTCATTCAATAAAATGATAGACAATTTAATGTTAGGCTAGAATGTATAAAAATGTAAAACTAAAGGTAATATAGATAAAAGACCGCACTGACACAAATAAATCAATGAATCAGATCCCAATACCAATGTTATACCTGACTCTAAATTACAAACCATGTAGAAAAAATATCAATCAACAACAATGTATTTTTCCTTCTCTAAAACTGTATACATAAAAACTACTAGGGTACCAAACAATGGATAAAATAGGGTGTGAGTAACACTCAGTAGGTTGATAGAAAATCCACCTAAAAACATGTATTATAAATTATTTCATATAATAAAGTGATAAATGTGTGTTTTAATTAAAAAATCAATAAAAAATACTAATTAACCTACTTTAGAACCTTTCTAAAATATCATTGAGCATGTAGCATAACCGTGTAATCCTCAACCACAAGTCAATTTCATAATAAAATAAGTGGGAAAACCCCAATGTATTAGCATTGCATATTAACAGGGAAAATCCCTATAATCATTACAACATAACTGATCCAATACAAATATATAATCATTTTAGCATAATGGGAATTTCCCAATATATAAGAAGTTCAACATCACCAGGGTAATCCCTATAAGAAATACAAAATTACTAATCCAATCCATTTATATAATCATTTCACCCACAATGGGATAAGAACTATAATCGCTACAATATAACTTGCACAATCCCTTTATATATAATTAATTAATCACCGAAAAATTTCCCCTATATAATAATTTTGAACATGAATCACATGACATGATATAGAATAATAAGTTTCACATATAACATTATAAGAGATAATGTTCAATTCAAGTAATTACCGTTAATATATTAATTACCACATACATTTATCATGTTGGTCCTTAACCATTACAATTACAAGAGAAAAATAATCTCTTTTCAAATACTTTTATTCATCTAAATAAAACAATTTATCTATTTTTTACAGTGAGTATACCATATGTAATAAGTATTTGTCCAATGTCATTCTACACACAATTTAATCCATTATCCAATTATTATTTATTACAGGGTAGTTTCACCCAATGGGTAGACATTATCCATGTATCAAAACCATTAAATCAAAAGGGGTCAAAATTGAAATCCAACACATGATTTATCATCACATATTATTAAATTAATTAAACCACAATGAATGTTTTTCCAATCATACATATTTCAAATGCATGAATAATTAGAAATTTACCACATTGTTTGGATTATGACCACATAAATTTAAATAGTGATTAAGGAAACACATCCTATATGTAATCTAAATAAAGGATTAATGTGATGATGATTATGAAGGAAATATAGATCGTAAAGGATCAATATAAAAAACCAGATGTTCTATTGTTATGTTATGAAACCACCACGATAGTGTGTAATGAACAAGAAGGTAAACCGATATATAAAAATATCTTTCTATTATCAGATGCATGATTGTTACATATAGAAGGAAAAAAAATCAATCCAAAATAACCTGGAGTCAACCTAGTTCCTAAGAGGTTATAGTTTGACATGGTAGAAGAATAGATATTTCACACGACATGGATTTTAAACCACTAATCCCATGAAATAATTTTGTGTGTGATTATTTCAAATAGTATTCCCCAATTTATTAACTATGATTAAAATCTTCTCACGTCACATTAAAATAACACTAAATGAACATTAAACTTTGTGAAACAGTTTCCCAGTATATAAAATTTTAATTCCTTGAACCAGTTCATGTGGTCTTCCGTGAAATATTTCCACTTTTTGTAACTGATGTTTCCCAGGAGGCATTTAAGTATCACTGAGAGTGGTAAGGGTGAATTAGTGATATATTTCTCTTTTTTCATTATAATGAAACAACATTCTCCTCATATTAAATATTTATTTCCTTGTTGAACATAATTAAAACACACAACCATAGGATCATATGAATTAACAACATTCACCACTCTAGAAGATTATCTACATAATTGGTATGGTTTGTAAAAAATCTAAAACCACACTATTAACAATAAAATAATCCTTTTTTGAAGTAAAATGAGTATGATATTCCCATACTCACATTTATCACGTTGAAAATAATAAAATAGTTTTTGCACATCTTCTAGAACAAAATAATGAAATACAATGTTTCGGTGCTTTTTGATCATCTTTCATAATTGTTATATTTAATAACAATTGTTCTCTTTACTACCCATAAGCTAGTAGTAAATTCTTTGAGTCCTATATGAACTATAAAAATTACAACGTGAAATGAATGTATCCTCTATGAACTGAATTACATGATGTGGTGATTATTCTTCATGGGCCACCTCCTCTACCGAAAATTGTTGTTAATCCACGGATGTTCAATTCCTTGGGTACTATTAATTCCAACTATAAAACCCATGATCCACTAAATGCATTGCTTCATTGGCCACCAATTCCTCACAAAAACTTTTCCACTATGGGTTTTCAACCTGAAAATTACTTCCAAAACTCTCTCCATAGACAATATTCTTTACATAAATTATCCCACATGAACTACTTACATCTCTATAGAATCTTTTTCCCATGATATATTTCCTTCGTGGAATCATCCTTCTCAAGTAATTCGGTATTCACCAAATTAATCCATGAAGTGAAGACGTTTTCGAATGAAAATATCACTCCTTTAATGATGGGATTAGGTTCTATTATAGAGAAAAATAACTTTAAAAATTTTAATAATTTTATTTCTCGATTAATTTGATGCAGTATAGACTTCACCATATACAATGCTACTCATACAGACTATTTTTTTTCCTCTAAGGCCTGAAAAACACTTTCTTTCCATTATGGCGGCTGACACCATCAATAAAAAGATCACCACCTCTCAACCTAAAATTATTTTACTTCCGTGAACATAAAAGGTTTTTAAGAATGCGAATAACCCATGAACCATTTCCACTATGTGGTCTCTATATCATCCTTTGTGGTCAATATTGTGCTTCTAGGTAGAATACTTCCTTTCCTAAATTTCCTTCACCATTCTATGAACCAAACATGTGGTCATAAAAACTCTTATGTGATCCATGAAATGTCCTTCTCGGTCTATGAACTATGATTCCACAACACCAACCATACTATTTTTCGTTCAAAAAAATATTATCTATCATGATTTGTGACCATTGATTGATCTTTTTTAACATTATCATATTTTTAAAGGAATGTAATGTAATTTTATCCTCTTCTAGAAATATCTTTCTATATAATCAAACATAAATTAAATAGGCATCACCTTTCCTTAATAATGACTTCATCATAAGTTATCCAATAAACTAAAGATATTTCTGAAATACAAATCACAAAGTAATCATCATATTTTCAATGATCAGTTACAAAGTTAATTGATATATCCATTTTCATAATAAAAGGAATCACTCTTCATTTCAAACAATTATTACTTCCAAAATATTCCACATCTAATTTTTTCCTAATAGTATCATATTAAACACATTTAACCATTTCACTTCCTAAAATAGTTAATTACCTCTCCTCCAAAAATTTTATATTTCATGTAATATATTCATAGTGTTAAAATTTCATTTAGAAATTTCTCATCCCATTTTAATGGAAGATCCAAAACCATGCCTAAATCCCACTAAACTCACTGATAATCCCTAAAATCGCTTGATAGACTTGTAACCAGTCAATAGTAATTTAAAAGCATCCATTATATTTAGGTCATATTCCCAAAAAGAATCACTCTATACTGAAAATAAACATGAACACCTAGTATTAAAAGGGAAGGAAAACCCAAATGAAATTGGTTCATCAAAAAACACAATGAGGTAGATACCTAGATGAAATTTGGTATAATAAAACTTCCAAAACATATAATACCATGTCCCTTTGATTCCCTAATAATAACTATAGGGAATTTGAAAACATGTATGGCCTCTATGACCACATATCAGATTATCTCTACAAAGTCTCCTATTGGACACAAGATATCATCCACCATAAATGATCATGGGATATATTCTCTACCTTGAGGTACTACTTATTATGATCCAAACCCCAAATTTAATTATCCTAAAAGAAAAAATATAAAACAATATCAATAGAATAAATGTATACCACATGAAATTTTTTGAGATGTTATCTTTGAAATTATGAAACATGAATCACAGCGTGCATTGCATTATAGCGTTGCGGGTGGTAGAATAATTATGCCAATGGAAAATACATTTCCACTATATCAAACAACCTAAAAAACTGGTTGTTATCTTTCTATATTTCTTGATATAGTGTTTCCCCAACTGAGGTGAAACTCTAAAGAAAAAACAATGAGCAACTGAAAAATATAGGGGTTGTCTCTGATGGTTAGTGTTCAATTTATTACACCTATGTGTGTTCAGAAATTTATTTCAAATCAAATGAAACTACTCAGAAATATCCTTTATGATTCTAGGCACAATATTCATGGATACACATTCATCCAACAAAAAAATAATTGACCATAATAGAAAACAATAAAAAGGTTCCAAATTTTCAATATGGATCGATAACTATAAGGTTTAATTATATATTAACTCCATGACTGATAAATCTTATTCCCACAATCCACCAAAATAAAAAACACAAGCGCCTAACATATCCCCTATAATACAAATAGTCCATTTAAATTAGTCATTAGTCTTAGGATTATAGGCCATTGTCAAATGACCATGTGATCTGAAATGTTTTAGAAATAACTGCCAGAAATGATATGTGAAACAAGGATATATCTAAAAAATAAATACATTCTATAATACCGTGCATCAAAATCATCACCAACATGTAGATACTATATATATCATAAATATATAAGGTTTCCTTGAGATTATATAAGTGTGACACCTTCATTAGTTGATATAATATTAGTCGTATTGCATCTATTAATTGGTTTTACAAGGTAATCCTTTTACAAAATCCATAATGAGATCATATCATTTATACTAAAGAATGCGAAAAGGCTTCAACATCCTTGAATGAAACTGATGCACAATTTTTACCAGTTTAAAGGTGGAATAATTAACCAAAATATATCTCCCTCTTTATTTATTCTCAAATTCCAATATAGTATATGGATATCATGATACATACTTGTTATACCTAAATGTATGACCTATATACAAGCTTGAAATTCACTGATAATGAACTCACATAAGTACATAGGAATCCGTACTCATCCACAAAAAAATGTTAATATCCACTACCAAGCGACCATCCCAATTGTGGATCCCCACTATATAGGCTATCTATAAAAACTAATTCATCCAAAGTGGATAACTAAATTTCATTATATTTTCATAAAGATGATGGTCTCTCAATGTACTCAAGACATTTTCAAAATGTTTTTCATGATCTTCTCCTATTAGGGAGTACAGTAATATATCTTCAAGAAAACCAACCACAATGGGTTATGAAAATGATGAATTATTTTATTCTTCATGTTCATGAATATGAGATTATTTTTCTCCAATAAAAACAATATAACTAAGAAATAATAAAATCCATACAATATCTTAAAATCATTATTAGGTATTTTCCAATATCTCACCCTCAATTTTTTGTATTCTCAACCAAAATTTACATTGGGGATATTCTTGAAACCTCTCAGATGATCTATGAGATCACCGATGGATGGAATGGTATACCAATTCTTGATAGAAAACTTCTTATTTCTTCTATATTCCATAAAAATTATCACTATACTATCATCTTTATTGGTTAATGGATTTAGAGTAACCCTTTGATGAAATATTAGGCTATAGTAAACCTGTGGTTCTAATTCATCTCACAGATCTCTTAACTCTTATATCCTTATGGGTTCCATCCTCTGAGTCCGTATAGAAAATGGATATTCTCCTTGCCCCGTCTTGATCATAAACTATATCTTCCTCTCAGATGGTATTCTATTTAATTTTCAGATATTTCACAATGAAAAAAACGAGCACCGATGGAAAATTATCCTCCAACATTCCACCATCACCCATGAAAGGACATACAATATGAGCCATGGGATAATTTAATCTACGCTAGATTGGTTGTTCACGACCAGTATGAAGATACCACTCACCCTAGTGAGATTAATATCCTTTGTCTAAATATTGAGAACAAAATATCTACTTTTAATAGTCAATATGAGGTTGGTATAGAAATCATAAATCCATATCAATAGTAAAATAAAAATATGTCATTTCAATCACAAATTTTTCCCATGAGAAATGGTAACCACTAATTTGTAGAGAATATAACTTCTAATTTTTTGATATCATATGATCACACTCCAAAGACTATATCGATTGTCAATAAAAAATCCATGATTTCTAAAACCAAGTGAAAAAAATATTCAATAAATAATGGTATAATGGAATGTCACTATCCTGTATAAAAAACACATGAAGGGGTAGATGAACAATAATTGTACCTTTAAGAGTGTATGGTTGTGCATAAAAACAAGCTAGTGTATATTATATTGAATTCTACTGAGTTTACCCCCAGTCATTTGTTGTTGTGTGACTCCCCTAGTCCATTTCAGCCACCTATTACTTCAACTCTTAAACCAGGTTACCACACCCCCTACCTCAACCTGAATTTGAAGTAAAACACTAACTACATTTCTATGGATGGGAATATGCTTCCATTCTAGACCCTGAAACCTATCTTGATCCCCTCCCAATTAACTTCTACTATACACCCATGTAAATCCTCTATTGGTGGAACATCATACAACAATCATGTCAATCCAAATTAGGGTACTAACACTGGGGCCACTTGTGTATAAACATTCTACACTGATAGCACTGAAATAGAACATGGTCTTAAGATGGATACCCACAGTCCTAACATCTCTACCAAGCACTACCATTTCAAAATATATCCTATCAGGGATGATATCAACTAGAAGAAGAGATCCTAGTTTATCGTACTAATATTTTTTGTCAGATGATCATTGCCACTCTCAAATTCAATTCCATAATGAGTGCCAGATTAATGACAATAAAAAATATACTCAAGTGAAATACATTCTAATTTGACCTTATCTCTTAGTTAATACCACCCTAGAAATGTATATCTTTATAGGTATCATTAAAATTTAATTATGTAGAAATGTGATTCATGTTGGTGAATAATCTAGAATACTCGATCACTAAAACACCGTCATACCATAGGTATATAAAATCGTGTTACATTCTATACCCCCAATATATCTAGAGAGAAGATGACCAGAAACACTGCCATAATATAATGAAAATATAACCTCTCTAATCTACCATATTTCTCGAAAATGTCATACAAATATTAGAATGGTTGAAGAATCCTGTATGAAATAAGCTTCATCCACTTGTATTCTGGTCTCACGATGTTCTCGAAGATAATTTGGAATGACTTAATAAATAATTATGCCAACCTATAATCTCCCTCCCATATAATAATAGGTAGTTATAGTAGATTAAACTAGCCCATTAGATTAGACACAGAAGGAATGATGTGAACAATCTCAATTTCTAGGTATCTCATTACAATTTAGATGTTGATGTGAATATAAACACCAAACTAACCCTCTGGTGCAACTAGAAGATCCAGTTCTCTTATGTTTAGAGAATGATATTCTCCACAATCTTGATTCTAAATTTGAAAAAATGATAATGTATTTTCATTATAAGACAAATGCACTCCTTAGAACACTTTATAACAACATGTTAAAACACAATAGTTGATAGTAATAAAGAACAACAAGATCATGGAAATTTTATCATGGATTACATGTGAATTATCATTACATAACAGTTCCAAAATTTTGTTTATCTAATATAAACAGTATCTCATTTAATATTTGATATCAGAATAATATTTTATGCACTGTAAATATCATCCTTTCTTGAATAATGAATTTCATGATATATCCTTATGTGCCTATCAAGATGTATATTTATACATCCTGTTACATACTAGTTCATGAGTATAAATCTAAAGAAAAAATAACATCATACAGCATGTAAATATCCAATTTTGAAATAACATCAACTGTAAAAACAAAAAAAATCATAAAATATCTGATCCATTGGTAGTCGGATTATCCCTCATACATGGGTTAGCAACACCCATGTAAAAGCTCATAAAATTGTCTTTAGAGATCATATTTTTATTTCTACCATTATAAATAATAATGAAACATAAAATAAAAAAATTATCCTCAAATAGTACTTTTATACTTCCCTCAACCTTTCACAATCACACATGGTGAAATCAGGTTGGGTTTTAGACCTCAAGCACGCATTCCCATATTTCAAATGCTTCTGACTATTAGTGTGTGAGTAAAGAAAATATTTGGTTGAATATACACCCTAATACCAATTTATAATATAGAATAAATAATAACTAATAATGAAAAATATAGTAATGTAAGTAGTGGAAATTGTGAAATATATTACTACAAGGTATAGGAATAAATGATTCAACAAAATTATAAATAGTGTATTGTGAGGCTAGAATTTTTCTAAATGTAAAGAGAAATGTAATATTGATAAAATTTTATGATGACAGATTTAAAAATAACACCCTAGTCCTGAAGCCCATTTCAGTCCTATCTACAAACTCAAACACATCCAGCATGTAACAGTCAATAACAAGGCCCCCTTCCCATGTCTAATCGTACATCCATTTAATATTCTCAGGTTCCAAAAGGATTCTAGAATATAGTGTGAGTAAAAAACAGTAGGTCATCACTACTATGTTTAGAAAAACCAATCTTTTAAATAAGTGTATTAAATATATTGAAAAATAAATTATTAATAAACAAATTAATACAATATAATAATAAACCTACTTCATTAGAATTTCAGAATATCTTTGGGCATAATGCATAACAATTAAAACCTCAACCCAATGTCCATGGAATAAGAAAATTAATTGTAATATACCATTATATAAGAATTGAAACATAACAAGGATAACCACAATAACCATTACTTCGTAACCACAAAAATACCATTATATAATAATATCAGTATAACATGGAAAATCCACATATTTATTAATTTTATTATCACGTGTCTAATCTATATAATCATTATAACCTAATTTGGACATTTCCATTATATACAAACATCAAAATTACCATTCCAAGACCTATAAGCACAATATCAATATTGGGCCAACCCCTTTATATATTCATTTCAATATCACAACTGAATGTCATTTATGTTATAATTTTAGCATGAATGACAACACACAAAATATAAGTAATAAGAACTCATATAACATCATAATCCATAAGGTTCAATTCATCATATTACCCATAATATTTTAATTACCCCTATCATTTATCATGTTGTTATTTTACCATTAATATTGCAGAGTATATACCATATCATCTCAAACATTTCTTGTCCTTATTATAAAACATGTAAATACTTTCATAGGGATACTATATTATAATAAACCACATGTGGTATCATGAAATTATGATAATACATTAATCAGTTAACTAATTCATTATTATTCAGTGGTAGGCCCACTAAATGGGTAGCTACAAGAATGTCTTAACAACATTGAATTCAAAGTGATCTAATGTGTGATCAAACACATGATTCATCATCACCCATTATTCAATTGATTAAAGATCATGTTATGTTGGTGAAAACACCCAAAATTTAAAATAATAAATCAATTTTAAGGAGACTGTAGTGTTTGGATTTTGACCACCTACCATTAATATATAATATTAGAAATTCTATTAATAGGTAATAGATGATATTCATAAAGTCAATGATTGTTGTGATGAAAATATAGATCACCTATGTTCAAGATCAAAACAAAAATTAACATGTCCAAGAGATACCACCACCCAAATGAAGAGAAATGAAAGAGAAGGGAATACAATAGTGAAACAAAAAAAAATTGGGATCAGATACTTAATTATGATATTTTTATGGGATAATGAACTCCAACATAGCCTGGTTATTCCATAGGGAGTGAAAGAGAAGAGATACCTGATGAATAAGAATTAATATAATACAAAAAATGGGTATAAAACAATTGAGGATGATATATTAATGGTGTGAAATCCTTTTATTACATTAATTTTTCAATTTATAAGTTACACCATTAATGTCATCGCCTTAGGATGATATAACATCGATAAAAAATCACACAACTGGAACAAATTTCATGACATATATCATACTCATTCTCGGATCTAGTTCATGTCATCTTCCTAGAAACACTAAAATATCACGTAACTTTTTCACAACATGTAATGATTTCAGGTCCTAAAGTAGGTCAAAATTTTTGGTTTGAAACATTTACACATTTTCTGATATATTCATGATGTGAAAATGTCTTCTAGACCGCACTCAACATGGTTTTTGGAAATGATATCAAACCACATTATATTCCATCCAAACTCATGTATAACCATAATAATCCCTTGATATCATTGTTCCCAGACTCCATTAATTCCAAAACATTCATCCTATAAATTTATGTCATTTTTTCAAAAACAAAATTACATCATCAAAAGGCACAAGGCCACCTAGGATTACAGATGAAGGAAAACAAATACAAGATCCATTAAAATAAAAATTTTGGAGAACCTTTGAATAATTTGTGTTCTTACAAAGAATAATATTGGGATATGAGCTATATAAGGTTTTGAAATAGAAAATTTGATCCATTAAAAACATAAAAGGGAATATTTGAGTCAACATAATTGATATATAGATAATCGTCAATGTGATATAGAATTTTATGTTATTGTGAAGTTCTTAATAATTTTTTCATCACGATATAGGGTTATGAGATACAAGAAGAATTGAAGGATTTCTCATTGGAATGATATAAATTTTAATATTCTTGATAATGTAGGTATTGTATCTTAATACATTATAAATATACAAAAAATCATTCAACTTTGTGATCTGTTCCATCTATCTCTCAAGATGACATACATACCCAATCCTTAAAATGGACCAAACATAGTAGTCATACAAGTAGATCCTTATCTTTCCTATGAAAAAAAGTATATAGATTTGTGACCATAGAGATAATTTTCTATCAAAAAAGACCTATGACAAGGTTGATGTATTTTTTAAAACCACCAACATGAAGAAACAATGTGTGAAACTGAGGATATGATGAGGATTGAGAATCCTTAGTTATTTTCACCAATGTGAAAAAATATTTTGGGTGAAATTAATTTTATTTTTTGAAGAATATAACACCTGAATATTTTTTGTTATAGTATTTTAAAATAAATTTGATTTCATAGATAACATGCATTATACGCAACTATGTGATTTCATAAACAAATGTATACTATAAATAATAGTATTTTAACAAGACTATTATTCGAAATTTTTTAAACCAATAATTATGAATAGTAATAAACATATATTTAAAAATTATTATAATGGTATTAAATAATGAAAAATTATTTATAAATATGCACTTAACTTTTCGTAGTGTCATTTTGAGCTTAAAAAATATGTTCTTTTTCAAAAAATGGTTTAAATTTCATTTTGAGAAAAATTAATAAATTAAAATATTAAACTTTAATTTTTTAATTTTTTTAAAAGAACTTTGTTTTGGATATAAACATGAAAATATTATCGTATAATTATTTTTTTAAATTTCTTGAAAGGAATTATTTTTAAATGAATATTGAAATAAATTTATTTTAATTTGAAAATTCCTTTTTCTATAATGAATTTATAAATATTATTTAATTATAATTTTATTTTAAAATTAAAAGTTGTTTAATTAAGTTATTATTAATCCACTTTATGTCATCTAAATCAATTTAATGTTGAATTATTATATAAATATTTTTACACTTATGAATAATTTTTCTTTTGAAATCCATTATATAATCACATATGTTTTTATAATTATAATGTAAATACTACCAATTCAATGAATTGAATTTTCATTAATGGGTCATTATTATTAATAAAAATAATAAATATTATATAGTCTTTTAAAATTAATGTTTTTTCCAAGTAAATAGGTAAAAAATAA
Source organism: Viscum album (assembly GCA_963277665.1). Classification (NCBI taxonomy): domain Eukaryota; kingdom Viridiplantae; phylum Streptophyta; class Magnoliopsida; order Santalales; family Viscaceae; genus Viscum; species Viscum album. Next base: position 1,988,707,049 of record OY728137.1, read on the forward strand.
AAATTATTTACCATAGATAAGTTTAAAATGATTTTATCATGGACGGGTGTTAAACAAAAAATTTAGGTGATAAAATTACATACAACCATGGAAAATACTTTTTTATGTCCATATTTAAACAATATCTTATCTATTGTTCAATAATGATCCACTTTTGATCCTTTTTTACTTTTATCAAATAGGGGAATACATTTTCATTTCAAAAAAATCCAATTGAGTTTTCTCCACCACTTATAAAAGAGAACCCCCTATATATACTACCTCACACATAAAAATAATTATGGCTATAGAAATCCATACAAAAATCCCCAGCATACTTCCCTATTCATTTCATATTGGCATTAGTGTCACCGAGGAACCCCCTCTAAGAAGGCTTTCAATGTAAGCCTTTAGAGGTTGTCCATTGAAGAGGTATAGTTGTTATGAGAGCCATATTATTTTATTTATTAATATAAATCCATAAAATATTATTAAAATATTCTAATAAAATATCATCAGTGTATCCCATATATTTATATTTTATTATTTTAATGGAATAAATTATATCCATCTCATCATCAATGAAATTTTCAATGAATCCATTGACCTTATATTTGAAATACTACTTCTATATGAACCGTTGTAATATTTTTTACATAATTGATTATAAAAGAATGATATAATAGTTTATTTAATGTTAATATATGATATTTATGAAATATTTATACTCCTATAAATATAATATTCTTTATAACTTTGTACCAATTAATTTGATGGAAAATGATAACATTGCTCAATCATATTTGTTGACTACCGCCTCCACGAAGATATGTGATACATTTTTCAATTAGTATTAATATTTTTGGTTATATGAAAATATTTAGGGAATATAAATTATATCCATGACATATAAATTATAATTTAAAATTGATATATTAAAATCCATTCAATCATTCCACTGGTCGATAAATTGAAACAAAATTTATGTCTATGTTCGACATGTCGTTTCGATGAGTGGTTTAAATAATTTTTCTATATATATATATATATATATATTTTATTATTGTATGTAATTTTTCAATGAATATATATGATATATATACCAAGATCAAAATACTGTAAATTATGTTACTATGATCATTATATCAAGATCAGAACAACAAAAGTAAAATATACATTAAAAAAATGCATTACACGAAATTGTCATTTTACAAAAAGAATTATTAATAAATGAGAGATAAAAGGTATTAAATAAACCATATGTAGTATGTTATATATTATAATGGTCTCAGAATATAATTATAATAAACAAATATTTTTTTATAGCAGAGGTTTGAATGTGTACAATGAATTTCGATACTTGAGGTAAGGGGCATCTCACTTTTATTACAATGTGACTCATGCCATATAAACAACTATATTATATTTTGTGATTTATATAATTATATTTAATTTATTTTATGATTCATCTCATAATAATTATTTGATATAAATATCTATTCAAGGTTCTTTCCTTCATGGGGATTATGATTCAAAATTTCCAAATGTGGTATAGGTTCTAAGATACAATATTTCTGTTCATTGGGGTTATTTAATATTAATTTTCCATTGATGAAATGTTTTGATATATCACTCAATAAGATTATTAATTTTCATTCCCTATACTTATTTCAATATATTTCATATTTTCTTTACATTTTCCTCTCTTTATGTAATGATTACAGAAAAAAATACATTTAGTATAAATCAAGTTATGTTTCTCTTCACATGAAAATCATTTTTTTATATGTAGATGTATTCAATAAATTTTTCAACAATTGGTTTTAATGTTCTAAAATTATTTTTAATGAAAAATTTAATTATGATTACTTTTTTAGAATATATTTTAGAAGTAATATCTAAGTCATTTTATGAAAAAGACTCTGTTGATTTTTACAAATAACATGAAAGGAATATTCATTTGAAAATTTTCAACAAAAACTATATTTCCATTCATCATGAATTATTTATGATTTAAATCATCAAAAAATTTTGAAAAGTTATATTCAAGGAAAATTTTTAAATACTTTTTAGGGAGTATTTTTATTTTTAATATGTTTTTTCAAAGTGGAAATGTTATTTTCCTTAAAAAACAGTCTATGTCATCTTTCAAATTTTTCAAATCTAAGATTAAATCCATGGATGTTACATAACATTAGTAGGATAGTATACAATGATACCATACTTATCAGTTCATTAGCATGTCTATTATTTCGTTTATTTGATGTTTAAAAAACAAATTCCCTTTCAACTACTGTGATATGATGAGTTGATGAAATCATTATGAATATTATTTCTTTTCAATGTATTCTAATATTCTTTTATTAAAAAATAATTATGAATTCTATGGAATTCCATTGATTGTGATAAAATGTATATTTTATGATCTTGTGGAACATATATGTAATATTTTCACTATGTGATGGGTGGGACCAAGATCATCCACAAATGATTTGGGTAATGAATATTGTTTTACGTGCTCAATGGATATATGAGAGGTTATCCCAAACAAAATAATTGGTACACGGGAGGTTATCTCAATCCAAAAAGAGGGTACACATTAGGTAATACTAATCCTGAAGTAGGTAAATGGGTGTTTATCCCATGAATATCATGTTATGTATTTCATTATAGTATCCTTAAAAAAATATATTATATGCTTAAGTGTATACCAAAAAACTTGCTCATGTGAAAATTTTCTTTTCACATCAATCTTCTAACCCATCATGATTTTTGTATTATGAATTTTCATGATTTATTCCATTATAGACATTTATTATTTAAGATAGGTAGGGAATGGTTTTCATATGTTACTCTCATGTTCTCATACCATTATTCTCATGTTTGGATGATATATCCCATATTTTCACAAAATAGGATTATGTGATCACCCTTTGATATGTTTCATTAACCTTTATTATGAATCAAGGTATTATATATGATATGTCTATGAAGGGTTCTAGTTATGAAGAACATAGTGGGAGATTCTGTATTTTGAATATGAACTACTTTTTTGTGTATTCATATTTATAATGGATCTTTAACAATAAAATTTAAGCATGAATCAATATGTTATGTAAGGGATATTTAAATTATAATATATAATATCAATATATTAAATATGTGGGTTTCTATATGTTTTTAGAATTTTCTTATTGTATGAAATGTAATTTACTCCACAATATAATTGTAAAGAGAAATTTTTTAATGTAGTAGTTACATATTAGATTACATGTGTCATATAAATCATTTGGGAGACAAAAGTGTTTGTTTGAAGAATCCTTACTGTATATCTTATGACAACATTATCATTGTTTTCAATATGTTATTTAATATTTCATATATAGAATAAATGTTTCTACGAATCTTGAATTAGAAATATTAGAAATGGTAAGGAAGTTCTATGAGATCATGATTGATCGGAACCCAAGAAGCTATGCTAAAGAGAAACATCAATTTAGATTTATTTATAGATACAAGACTCATTAATGTGAAGGAACATACAGATGATGCTATGAGAATTCATCTATACAAAAACCATTGATTCATTTTAATTTTTTCAATATACTGAGTTTATAAGGTTAGTGTGAATAATATATTTTTTAATCCAAATATATGTTCTATGCACTATAGTTATCCGTGAATATTCACATTTCAAATGGAATTACCTTTGACTAAATTAGTGATGGTGAAATAAGTAAAATATATTATCCCTTTTACTATTTTATCATTATCATATATAAATAAACAGTGAGATATAAAAGTCTTCCTCATATTGATTGAATAACATCAAAATAAATGGGATATGTATTAAAACATGAAACACCCTAATTCACATACTGAGGGAATTAAATTCAGTAGTAAAATTTATTAATCATAAATGGGACGATTTTTAAGTGTTAAATTTTTAATTCTAGATTAACATGAAATGAAACTACTTCAAGACAATGGGAGTTAAATTTTACACATTATCCATTAATAATTTCATAATAAACATGATAAATGAATATTTATGTAATATAAATTCCAATTAACAAGACATATATATTAAAGAAATTAATTATTTTCGGGTAGAACAAGTAAAACCTCATTAAACTAAAGTAATTTCATATAAATACATTCATGATATATAGTAAAGAATCATAAATAGTTAAAATATCCCTAAACAATTTTAGATGAAATGTTTTATATGTTTTGAAATATATATGAAGACCGACTATGTAGTTGAACCAATTCTATCAATGATTTATTTTACCATGTAAATTATTTTTTAGAATAAAATAATATATAAGAAGAAATTTATTTTTATTTAAAAATAATGAATTGGTTTCTATAAATATTTTTTTCCTATTTGAATGGAATAGTTTATATGTTTAAAGAGAATTATCCTGATTAAATTCTTCCAAGTAGCATGTATTATACACCTCTTAAATATAAAATTATAAAAATATATAGTGAATATATAACAAAAGATAACCCCAAAGTTTATTTATTTAATTATATATAGAAATTACCTCTAATGGATATTACTAATGATGAAATGGTTTGTGAAATGATATCATTTCATTCATCTAACCTAAAATGTGAAAAGAATTATTAAAGGAATTCTTCCTCTTTCTTACTTCAGATTCATTAAATTTTTACACTATATGAATATATTTCATATAAATTAATTTGAAAATAATTATGGTGAGTTTCAACCTATGATAATATGAATGGAAATGATAGAAAATAGTGGCACAATTTACATTCTTATCAAAATGATAACTCTTCCTTCAAAAAATGATAAATGTTAGGAAAAAACTATAAATAGAATAAGTTAATGACTATAGAGATCATAATAAATAAATATTGGTTCATGTTATCAATAATATATAGTAATATGATTGTTTTTGTAAAAATGAATTATTTTAATTTTGATTTGATCTTCAAGAAGAACTTGAAGCTTCCATTGATGAAATTTATGTTTTATGTAAAAAGAAAATGAATTATAATATAGTTGTTTTAGACTCTATGTTGAATATGAATCATCCTAAGGAATATAAGTCAGAATATAAGAAAATTTTTTGAAAATATTAAATCATTAATTTTTAGAAACTAGGTGAATGAGATATAACTAAGGATCAATCTTAATGAATAGAAGTCAGTTATTTATTGTTTAACCCAATTTTTAAAATATATTGTGAAATGTATTTTTGAACTTTATGGTGAGTTCATTATGTGGTGATAGAAATATAAATACTAGGAATTATTCCTCACTATGGTATTTAAATAAAAAATAATCACTAAATCTACATCAAAATAAAATAATAAGCTATCTTATAAAGATAACATTCCACTTCCACAAGTATAGTGCTTCAAAACCAGGAAAATATGTGTGGGGAATGAGTTCAAGGAAATGATCGACATGGTTAATTACAAACCATAAACACAAAGTTCTTAATTAATTTTAAATATTCTATAATATCAAAAGAATAATAATCTAGAACTGACTAGTGAAAATGAAACACCAAATATCAAGTTCCTTTATTGTGTTAGTATTGGACACATTCAATATCTTTGTTCTATCACTGAGATATTTTTCACAAAAAAACATGCCCAAATATGGTATAGATTTTTTCCTTCATTTTCCTATACGTTATATGGTGTTTAATTTTATTGTGAAGGGTTCAAGAACAAGGTGGTAATTTTTTCATTTAGTGTAAAAAATATTCTTCCTCGGAATACAGAAAAAATTGACTGGAATTAAATAATATTAGATCAAATGTGTTAAAAATTAAAAATTGATTTTATGATTTGGATAATTGGGATTATCCAATGTATTTGAAGTGAAAAAAACCTGTGCATATTCTAAAAATCCTATGTAGTATTCATGGGTGATAAAAGTATCACATGAGATGAAAAATGAAGCTATTATTTTATTGAGAGAAACAAGTTAGTCATTCAGAAGAGATTTTGATTTTGTATTTTCCTTATACATTACTAATAGATAATATCATATAAATTACATAAATTGTTAAAATAATGGAATGATTTTTTTTGTAAAATAATTGTGGAATAAATATTATTGGCTTTATACATAAAAGAATTAATAGAAAATATCACTAAAATTTATGTGTTCTCTTAGTTTAAGGACTCATCAATAACATGCTAAATGTGAGTAAATTTTGTGACTAAATATTTTTTATATAATATAGTAAGAATGGATTAACTATTTTATTATATTAAGCTTCTGTTATTCTATAGGGAAGATGACTAATGGGAAATATCTTCTTTTTGTTTTGAAAACTAGTGCATTTTATTACAGGGGGATTAAAAACGAGTTATGAAATAAGATACATTGGCATAAAATCCAGAATCATTATAAATTTTGGTGAATAATGATGTCACTCAAGATGCTTCCATGATCACATGTAACCATACTCATACATGACTATTTCCAAAAGGGTATGTTTATCCTAAATACATATAATTAAAATAATGGGAAATAATTGAAACATTTAGAGTTTGATCATATAAATATTTTTTGGATAATTAATCATAATTATTCTAGTGGAGAATGGTTTTGTATATTTTTTAATGATTTTTATGGTTTTTTAATGACTTTGAATACTCATAAGACTGATGTATTTGAATATATCATGTGAGGTTGAAGAAATATTCAAAAGATTCCTAGTGTAAAATTAAAATTTTACACTGAAAATGGATATATTTTACAAATTTTCTTATGAAAAAATACATGGAAGGTAATTGGATTCATAATGAAGTTTCATTGGTGATAACTCATTTCAAATTGAATTTTTAAATAATGTTCCATATAAAAAACAAGTAAAATTCTATACTCAGTGAAAATTCTTAACCAGGGATGTTTTGGAAAGATGTACTTCTTTATAGATACATAAAACTCAGTCAATGAATTCTTATGTCTAAATAAAAGAATTGAACCCTTTTAAAATTGGTGTGAATGTATTTTTATACTCAATTACTTTAGGATAATTTGGAAACATGTTTATTATTATTAGTAAGAATAAAAATAGAAAATCTAAAGCTTATGGAGTTTATGGAATTATTATCAGTTATTCCTTTAATGATGAGACATATAAATTCTATAAATAAATTTTGGTTAAATTTAAGGAATGAAGTGATGTATATATAAATAAAAATAAATATATCCAAAAAATTGATGAACACATTTTACTTTTTAAGGAGAATCATTTTAATAGAGACCACCAAATATTGGAAGTCCAATGTAATGATGATGTTTTTTGATTTAGAGGATATAATGGGATATAAAGAATTTTTATTACAACCCCAATTTAAAGGTAAATCAGAAAAGATATCAGGTTCAAGAATATGCTGTAAGCACTAAAATCACCAAAGATAATGGTTTTGGAGACCGAATTGTTTTGATTAAAATTTGTAGAATAAAATCATAGTAGAAAATTTCCCTGTTTCCAGAAATAGTGAAAAAATATATTTAAAAATATTTTAAAAATGAATATTTGGTCATGGAAATGCATAGATGTTTTGAGGAAATTTAATTGTAAAATTCATGGGAAGTCATTATGAGGATGAGAAAAAATATATTATTAGAATTTAATGGTTTTGTTGAAAAAACTCAATGAAGATGATAACGTGACAATCAATAAGGAATGACTTGTGTGATATTCCAAAATTTTGGGAATCAATGCGGATGATAAATTTTAATCTATGGACAATGCTGAGATTACATGATTCCATTGAGATTTAACAATTGAAATGGTTTCAATTTTATCAACTGGTTTTCAAATTTTAATTATTGATTACATATACTGATTATATTATAAACATTTACCAGCACAATGTCTTATTCATCCATAAAAATAAAATAAATTTTAGAAAAGGAATTATAAATGCTAAAGAAAGTTCCAATTTCTGGGAACTCATAACTAGATATGTACCATAAGATGACCAGATATCAAATAGTATTGGCTGATAAAAAATTCTATACCTGTAAATACCTTGGATAATAGATTATGTTTCTTTTATATGTTGACATTATATTTTATATAGAACTAAATAACGCATGATGAAAATAATATTCCAAATTGATGAGGTGAGAATTTTATAATTATATATTTGTATATTTATCATTTCCCATTGGGTTTCATGTAACTAAAAAAATTTATAGGGTATTTATTTTCTATTATAAATATAAAATTAATGATAATTTTGTTACAAAATGAATGATTAAAAACTAATGGAATCCCAATGTAAACATGAAAAAAATAATCATGATATAATAATGTAATAGTGAAAGATGTGGTACTTTACAATAAAAGAAGCATTTATTTACTCTACTTGAAATCCACATAACAAGATATCGGGTTTTCCATATAAAATGATACATTTTATCAAATATATGAAAAATAATTCCTTATGAATTTTTTCAAGAGGAGACATTGATATGTGAATCCTATGATTTATTCTATATTATTTTATAATAACTTATTGAAATATGTGATTAATAAAATTTAATAACATAGATTTATCTGGTTTTCATAATTGTCAAATGTCATCTTCTCATAATTTTCTCAATGTTAAAAATTATATAATTCCATGTATATGTGATAAGTATGATTTGATGTCTTAACCTACTACATTTGATAATTATATAACTCCAACCAATGATTTTAATTAAGTGATATATATGTGATAATATCTTGAATACATTTCAATTGACGTGGTGTATTTTTTCTATATTAAATTAAATATCACATGTTCTATAAAGGTCAGTGAAACTACCATTCACTATAATAGGAATAAAAAAATTGATATTGGATATTTATATATAAGTATAATCATAACCAATGTTATAGGTTCCTATAATGATAGATTTTTTGAGTTAGATTTTTTGAAAATAAGGGTTGAAAAGACCATGTGTTTTTTGGTGGTGGATCTATTATCCATACAAAGAGGATTATATATTGGATGAGATATAATCAATGGAAAACATTATAAAATGTGTTCTTGAAGTGAATCTCAAGGATGTAAATTTAACAAGAGGAAACAATAGAGAAATCGGTGATCAACACAGTATAGAGGTGGAAATCATCAAGCCAGAAAAACATGGAATGTATCATTCAATACCATAGGTCATGGTGTATAGTATTAAAAATTCTAAAATATAAAGACTAATATAGAACACTTTATATAAAAACAATGTGTCGATTTCCAAAGAACTTATGTTAAATAGTGAAGCCTAATCAAGTTGTTTTAGTGTTGATGCAAATGGAAAGAATAATATGGATGATCTAGATATACAAAATATATATATAGAAGATAGAATTCCATGATGATTAGTGTGGTATGTTGGATTCTCACCAATGAATAATGTGAATCTCAACATGGGTTCTTTGATCGGTGTAGTGATTTTAATGTTGAATGAGTTTAAGTCATCCTAGTGACCTAAAATATGTAATTTATAATTAGAGTTTCACCTATGAAAAATTGTGACCCTAAAAGGGTGTGGATCTATCAATGGTGGTGATTTTCTATTACACACATGATAAGAAAGATTTTGTCTTGTATAATGAAGGGAAAATGTATAAAAGGATATGGATTGAGGTGTTTTAATGAAATTTTTCCTAGAAATACATTGGTCACACCATGATGTCTCTAATAAGGTGTTTATGCCATAATTTTATAAATATATTCACCAAATCATGATATAATGACTTTGAAGGTGGAGGAACCAAGTATTTAATATTTCAATATCATGTATCTAAAATATAACCCTTTATTAAAAGAAAATATGGATGGATATTTGATGATTTATCACTTTTTTATTAAATTATTATATGCTAAAAAAATGAGGTAAATATATCCATAAAGAAGATAATGTTTTACATCCGGAGTTATATACATTTTTGAGGTGTTGAAGAGTGGTTTCTGAATTAAAAGTATAGTGAGTATAGTGTACTATTCAGTTTTAATTTCATATCTATATTTTATAAAATGGTGGATAAATTTTTAAATTAGAAATAGTTTTTTTGATATTTTACAAAAAAGAATATTGTAAAGTAATTGGGGGTTCCAAGATTGAAATCATTATAGGAATAACTAAACTTTTTCTGAAGAGACACACCTATTTTGATGTATTTCAAAACACACATCTCATGAAGGGTATGTATGTTTTTAAGAATTCAACGAGAATTCAAATTTTAAATTAATATCAATTCCTTCTAATTTTTTGAGATCAATCAATTTATAAGTCCGAAGAAAATTCTATATTATGTAATTGAAATAGAAGTTACTTGATCTATTATTCCTGGTTCATATGAACATTTCGTTTTAATGATCCATTTACTATCTTGGTATATATTAAAAATGTAAAATAACTTATTTATTTTACTTTATTTTATCACACATTTTGGGAAAATATTATATAGGGATAGATATGTTTATTGTATTTATAGAAAATGGTCTAAATCAATATACTATATGTTATAATAAAAAAACACCAAGATCCATCTCTATTTGTGGAATTCACCTCGATAAGTGAGCAATAATAAAATATTTTTTCATTGGAAAAAAATAAATTTCCCAAAGAAGAATCGTTAAACCCATTATAATGAAGAATAAAATCATTCATAAATTATTAGTTACATTATAATTTGTGAAAAATTCTCATTTTAAAATAAATATTTCATCTTTTAATGTTCATAAAAATTTCATGCCTCTTGAAATAAAAATATTTCCATAAAAATACATTTCAAGAATAAATTAGCATTCTTAGAGAATAATATTGACAACCAATGTTCACTCATGTTAAATCCATATAAGAATAATTTATTCCTATATAATTATATATGAGTAACCTACATGGTACCCCTTTTATTTTCAACCTTCTAAGACTAAATAATTACTCAATCCATTGGAGATCTATCTCTAGGACACCCATCGTCCTGAGAAATATCGAGCTCCCTCAATTTATTTTATATTGACAAAGTACAATATCATGAATACTTTTTTTCTAAAATCTCAATTTTGTCATCATAAATAAATTGAAAAACACATCCAAAGTTATATAAAAATTGAATTAAAATTTTCACATTCAAATAAGGTCTAACATTATTCTTAATTGAAGATTTATAAAAAATAAAAACACTTATAATAGTGTGAATATTATATTGGTTAAAAAATATGGAAAATTATAGAATAATATGGATATATAATAAGATTTGTGATGGTGGGAAAATGTATTATTTACAAATACATTTAAAAATATTTTTCAACTTATGTAAAGAAATCCAAAAACAAATCATAAGGAAACTTTTTAAAATAGTCGATTTTCAAACCTATTAAATAATGTAAAAATTTATCAAAAATGTGATTGGTTATTTGTTAAAAAAATATAAGAACATAAATAAATATTGAAATGAGAATGGGCTTGTTAGAAAAAGAGTATAAACCATTTAAAACTATATTTTAATGAAAAATATGTTACCACTTTTGTAATTTTTTTACCAATAGGTTAATGAAGAAGGGATCATGAAATGGAGTTTGAATCCATGTTAATTTCTTGAAATTCATGGTAAAATACAGTAATAATGAATTTTATAAACCACAAAAGATAATAAATATTGTGAAAAGGTAATAAATCATAGGGAATTGAAATTGAGATGAGAAATCTCTTACCTCGTGTCCCTACTCACATTATATGTATTGCACATTCTTGTATAATAAAATATTAAAAATTATATACTCAATTAATAAAAATTAAATTTTCATTGTTTAATATTATTCAATATGATATTTTATACATTTATATATTTAATTAAAAACTTAGTTAATTTGAAAATTAACGTTTTATGGTCATTTAGTCCTTCATTTTATCAATAGACTATAAATAATGATCATGGTAATTGGGTGACGATTTTATAATATTAAAAATGTTATAAACACTAAAATTATATTACTTATAAAATAAATTTACTTTTCATAACCATATATGTAAGGTGGTAATGAAAAAAAAATCACATTACTTCATGGACGTGGTTTTCGATACGAACATGCAAGAAACATTATAATATTCTTAGAATGGAAGTTTAAAAAGGATCAAAATATATTGTCATTATTGAATAAAAATAATGTCATTAATAATTTATATTCATTAATTGCATCATTTTAAACATCCATGTGATGTGGGGATTAAAAAACATTCATTTGGGAGGTTCTTGTCTACATGTACACACATGTGAAGTTTTCATTTACCATTGGATGGGTAGGAGGTAAACATTTTTTTCATAAAAATATTAAAAATAATTTATATGAATGATAAATATTTTAGTGTTATAATACTTAGAATTTATTTTAAGGAAATAGATAAACAAATAATCATGTAAGACATTAGTAAGGGGTTATATATCCTCAATGGATATCATCTTCTCCTAACATCATATCCACCTAAGATGTGTATTTTTTTGGGATGAGGATATATAGAAGGAAGGAAGGAGAGTTTGTATGTGATTTTCAAAGAAAATGGTCAGGATGGAGCAATAAATGTGTTTGGATATGGGATATGTGGTGGTGAACTTACATAAGTTAGAGGTGTGTTAATCTTGAAACTATTCAATGTTTTAAAATAATATAATGAATATTTAATGTATAAATGGATCAATGGAAACATATTTTTTATTATAAGATGATATGGGGTCAAAATAAAATAGACCAATCACATTAAAATATGTTTTAGAGATATTATATGCCTTATCACATAGTTTACCCCTTTTTAAATCATTTTATTATTTATAGAGTAATATAAAACATTTACCATGATAGTTTATTTCTAAAAAAAATATTTGAGACACTCTAATTTTTTGGATAATATTATTCAAAATATTGATTTTATTTCATTAAATTCAATTTACAAACAATTATTTTAAATAAATATTAATATTGCATGAAATATATTTTTTAGAAAATACCTTTTCTAAGCATAATATTATATTATTATATTATTGATAATCGTTAATTTTATTAAATTATTATTTAAAAGAGTAATAATATATTAAATTTGTATAATATATAAAATAAATTTGTCCACATTAAAAAACTATTAAATGCAAGTAACAAAAGATTTATTTAATTCAAATGATATTGAAATGATGTTCCAATAATTGATGAATAAATTTAAAATTATAAAAAATAAATAAAATAAAATTATTTTAATATTCAAACACATATTTGGTCACAAACAAGTATTTAACAATTTTTAAATAAAATCTATATCATTTGATGTCCAAAACGTTATAAAATTTGTAGAATATTTATTTATCATAGTTCACCAAAAAATCCACTATTTTTGGAAAGATACTGACAATTAGACATAATAAAAATATTATATTTTCTACCAATAATATAATTCATTACACGATATGAATGTATTTATTATTTTTAAACTAAATCTAATCCCTGTGCACAAAAGGAAAAAAAATTATCTGTAGAAAAAAATGAAATTTCAAAGACTAAAATGAATGGTATCAAAAATATTTTACTTTTAACAACCATTCTATTATTATTAATGTGTTTTTTATGATATTGAAAATCAATTTCCAAAAAATAAATATTCAACCATTATTATTTTAATTTATTTTGTTAAAAATCAATTATGCCATTAAATATTGTTTTCTGATACATATATATTTTTTCATTAAATGATTTTATATTAATTTCTATAAAATTTATAATAAACATATGAATGAATATTCAATATTTGTAATGAATAAAAAATAAATTTTAATTAAATATAATTAATCTAATATGAATAATATAACTTTTAAATGGAACATGTCTAATATAAAGAAAACCCACTGCTATAAAAAAATTGATCCTTTTAAACAATAAATATTCCCAACAATATATTATTTATTTTTTATCCTTAAAAAATAATTAATTCTACCCAATTAAATAATCAGTTCTTTAGGATTATATTTCGTTCAAATGACCAATCCAAAGTCTAAGTTCTAATGGATATATTTAAATAATAATATATCTTTTGTATATTGATTTCAATTTAATCTCTGTGTATTGAGTGCTATACACAATTGAAAATGTATTCATTTAAATGAATATAAAATAAAATCAATGTTTTCTAAATTCCATTTCCCCTGTTTAGGAAATTTAATCTTCACAAATTTATCTTGTGTCCTATGATTTAATTATTTTAAAAACAATTCAACGGTTTGAGAGATAAATTAATATAATTTGAATGAAATATTAATTAAATTTCATTTTACAAAAAAAGATCAATTATATGTTTATAAAAGGAAACTAATAATTTCTTAAATATTTTATAAAGATATCATTTTCCATAATGACACTCTTATTAGTGAATGTGTTTTGAAAATAATACCATGAAAATTGTGCAATATTTTTCACAAAACACATGACATATTTATATTCATTTTTAATGGGGACATATTATAATAATTAGATAAAATAAATTAGAATATATTATTAATTGATTTATTACATGAATTACATCATAGTGTTGTTATTATATCTGTTTTCTACATTTACATCATCTCATCTCAAAAATAAAAAAAAGATTAATTTTTCATTCTTGAAGAACATAATTTATCATTAAATGAATCATAAGATCTAAAAATGTCTGGCATATTATTCCTCTTATTTTATTTTCTTGCCAATAAAAAAAATTGTTTGTGTGATCATTAATAAGAAATTATTTGAATAAATAATAATTAATTATCAAAAAAAATGTATCTATAAAAAAATTAAACTTAAATCATTCTATAATTATTTAACTCCGAAAATCATTAAAATATTATAGATCCAAAAAAATACTAAAGATCAAAAATACTTGGTAACATATTCATCCAGGATCAAGCTAAAAGTTATATCTAAAAAACATTTATTACTCAAGAACTCTTATTCCAAAAATATATTTTCCCTATTGTTATATTATAAATATTATTATAATATATTCTATAAATATATTTAATCTCCCAAGATAGAAAATAAAAACATATATTATTTAGAATGCTTATTCAATACTTATTCCTCAAAAAATTCACATTCTAGAGTAAATTTTACATTCATCTTAATCATATCACATCCACCCACAAATGTATAACCTTTTATCACTAATAAAGTATTATTCCTTAAAATTTTCCATAATAGTAAATAACATTATAAAATTAACTATTACTTATTCTACATTCATGTAATCCTATTAATATCCATGAAATGTGTCCAAAAAATTATTAATTATACTAAACCCTATTAATATAAAACCTAAAATAGGTATCTATGAATTAAGAAAAATGATAAATAATAAAACAATTATCCCATGATGTTATAAAAAACTCTTAAATAATCCCCTTTTGTTAACATTTAAATACATATAGATAACTAAACCCTTTCACTGATACAAAAAATAACTAAACATTAATTTTACAACCCATATATATAACCTCAAAATCATGGAGTTCACATTATTTTATTCCCATGAGCATTTTTGTTTTTAGTTTTATATAGTTAAAAAAATTACATAATAATGTGTAAATTTCCATATATTGAATATTTCTTTCACCAAAATAGGGATTTTAGAGTAAAACCCTTTTTCATTCAACACAATTTTTTACTTATAATACAAGTAAATAGAGGAATGTATGACCAAACTATGGTTCATAATAATTTTTATATGGTTTAAAAACATTTTAATATATTGACTGAGAAAAAAACTATAATGGATATAAAAATATAGAAAACCTATTATCTTGGTTAAAAAATGAAAACACGTGAAAAACATTAAATTTATTTAGAATAAAACATATATCACATAAATAAAAAATATCCCAATGATAATCCCAAAATTTTATAAAATACAAACATCAAACCCCATTAGAAAGAAATAAAAATTCCTTAATATGTTATGAGGTATATAGGAAATCATGAAAAAAATTCATTTAGAAAGAAAAATTTCATGTTAAAAAGTTTATAAATATTCATTCCATCATGGAAGAATATGATTTAAATAAAACATTTTTAAGTTATAAAAATTCATTTTTGGATGATCATATTCAAAAACCCATGTTCACTACTGTTCATCATATTTCAATATAACTTGTTCCTATTTAGTTTAACAAAATTAACCTACTCAGTTATGTACAACATTTAAAACTAAGAAAACAATCAATACATAATTAATTGGAAATCAATATTAACATCACAAATCATATTCATATATTTTAGGCCCACACTATAACACCCGATATTTTTATAAGAAATATTTTGTTTTTATTTTATATAAATCATCAAAGGAATCTTTCACTACACACAACACTAGCTTGGCTTTCTTTACACGCAATCACGACCTTCCTTGATAGCATGCGTCGTACACAATACCGAGTTTCACTAAACAACGATATTCTATTAAAATACTATTAAAACTAGCTGTTATGAATAGTATTAACCACTTTTTGAAATTCTGTAAATTTTATTTTTCAAAATGGACTTCGTTTTTGGATTCAGAATATCGAAATTAGCCAAGGATGAAATTTTGGTATTTTTCTGGAAACATTCAATTTTTGATGAATAGTGAAAACACAAGGTTACTATATAAAAACTGAATCTTTATTTAAATAATTATTTATTTTATTTAAATTTATTTAAGGTCAAAATTTATACATAATACCTATATAAGTTCAATGTAATTCATTGGAGTAATTCTATAATAATGTTAGATATATAAAAATTTTATTGAACTTTTCACCGTCTTTTACCCACCTCCTAGGATAATTTGTAAATTTATATAAAAATTAATTTTACCACTTCTTTGAGTAGAATTTCAAAAATCCAAAAGACATGGATGATTTCAGTAAGTAAAATGTGGTTCAATGAGATGAAAATAATTTTTGGTGAATAGTAACTTTTTTCTTTTATTTACCACGGTTAAAAGTAAATAGGGCAATTAAGTGTAAAAATGATATTATTATTACCCTAACACATGTCCTAATTATATTTTATAAGTGAAATTCGACCAGAAACAACCTTAGGAATAAAATATGACAATTTAGGACCACTTGGATTAGATTAGAACATTTATTATTAATTTATTTAAAGAAGGGTTAAAATAGTTAAAATCGATGTTTAATAAGAAAATAATTTTTAATATAGGGTAATACATAAGATAATTTAGACTATAAATATTCATTAGAAATATATATTGATTTCCTACATAATGTTATTTTATTTGTAATTTGTAGACATTAAATAATTTAATTCATTTATGACACAAAGATGATGTAGTAATTATCTTATTAATGAAATATTGACATAATTGATGTTATAAATAACCAAATAATTGTAATTTGAGACTTTTTATGAATTAAACTAATTTTATAGGTTAATATGGAATGTTATTATATATTTAATTATCTTTGTTCGAATTAATCATTCTATTATGATTTTCACAAAAATCAATTACCAAATAGTATCAAAACTGACATAAAATAGTTTTTAAAAAATATATTATATTATTAATTGTTATTTTATTCCTAAAAATCTAAGGTTAGTCCAAATGACTTATATAAGGTTATATATATTAATAACACACAACTTGGGGTTCGTTTGGCTTGTTATAGTAAGTTTATTAACCTTATAGTGTAAGAACATAAGAAGACGCAGTTAAAGTAAAATTATTTAACTTAAAGTTAAATCTAAATGATAAGGTTAAAATAGGAACCTAAACTTGTCTAAATTCTATTGGATGAGATTATTTCGACCCATACCCACCTTATCTTCGAAAAAAATCAATTTAGATCTTTTTAAAGCCGAATATGACTTTATAATAAAATAATATTTGTAGTTCTTCCAAAGGTTCCCCTCTCCTCCCTTATAAAAGGGCACCTCCTCCCTCTCTTCCTCATACCACTTTGGGTCTTCAACTCGGCCAAACCCTGCCAATTTCTCCTCTACACTTCCCTAGAAACATCCTAGTGGTTCTGGTCTTCTTCAAAGACCAATTTTAGTGCCCTAAAAGGAGGTCTCAAAGAAGCGCTTCAAAGAAGAGGTAATGTCTGTTACCGATTCTTTCAACTTTATTTCTTCTTCCACTTCTTCTTATTTAGTTGTCTCATTATGAATTAATAACATAAGTATCACTCATATACTGATATGTTATTATATGTATGAAACAACCCTATTTCACCATATATCTAACCTAAGGAAAACGAAATAACAGCGCGCGCATACGTACGGAATAACGTCACCACGTCGTGGTGTAATCTATTTTCCACCACCATCTTACTTGGATGGGTATAATGGTGTAAAAAATGAATATAAATGATTATTTTAAAGTGATATTGATTCTGAAATAGTATAAATACACTCCAATACAATTCCATGATCATGGGAACGATATCATCGCTCGTGCATATGTACGGAATATCGTATCCACGATGTGATGCGACTCGTTCTACATGATTTTCACTGCATAATGATTACATAAATGAATTGAGTGGATAAATATGATATATATTACACTAATACCATTCTGAAAATGAGGTATCTATAACCTAAAAATAATAATAAGAATTTATTCGACAAAACATGCATAAGGACAAAAAGTAAAAAACACCCGAATAACAAGTAGCAATGAAATATTACTAATAATAAGCTAAGAATATGACCATATATGATATCATAACAATGAGTATGGTTCTGGAATAAGTCAATGACATTATTTAAATCATTATAATGGAGTTTCGGACACTTACGAAGCAAATCGGACCTAAGGTAAGGGAAATATCACAATCTCATTTTTATCCAAGATTGTTTATACTTTGGAATTTACTACGGTGTATTTTATCATCCACATCCATGTTTCCTAAATATGTAATATTTATATTCTTATACAATAGTTTCTATATAATTTTACCCTTTTGTGAGTTTTTAGTAAAATATATGAAAGGAATCTTTTGTCATTTTTCGTACGAGGTACTTTTTGACTTTTCCGAAAAAAGTAAGAGAATCATGTTTTTTTAACTTATATGGCATGAATGGATTTCTAAAAACATTATTTCCAAGAAACTTCCTTTACAAGTGTTCACGTTTATTTTTAATCAACTTATTTTAGTTTATAATTGTATGACATGTTAAGAAATGAAAAGTTTTTTTGAAGTAGAAAGGATATTTTCCTAAAGAATGGAATTCAAGTATTTTATCAAAATTATTTTCCATATAAGATAATAAATGGTTATGTTTCTATCCCTATTATTACATTGATTTGACAATGTTGTGATTGAATTATTTTTATGATTTCTTTTATCTTATATGAATTGTTTTATGATGTCACGATGTTTAAGAATCCCATTTTTATTAAATGGGTTATGCTATGATGTATGGTTTATGATTTTGTGGTACACATAAGAATGGTATCATTATGAGATTGGTGGGACCTATATCCCCCTCCAATGAATTGGGTAAAGATTTTATATCTCATGAGATAGACATGGCTGGAACGGCAGGTTAAACCGGTTCAGTGAAACAGGACTGAAACGAGGAATGAAATTGGTTCAAAAATGGACTTTGTCCACTAAGATAGTCTTGGAAATGAGTCTTGACTAATAATAAATTATTCTCTATGATAATGTGTGTATGCCACAAAGCTTCATGTTTTATGTTATGATTATTGTGATTGCATTTCACTGCCATGATTTATCCCATGTTATGAAATTATGATCTCTTTTGTAGGTTATGATTTCTAAAATGTTATGTTATTATGAATATGATGTGATTGATATTTCTTTTGTTTACCCTTACTGAGCATTTCAGCTCACCCTTTTGTATGTTTTCTTTCCCCCAGGTCAGGAAGCAGGTTATTAAGTAGGATATTCCAAAAGGGACTCTAGATATGATGAAATAAATGGGAGACAATGTAGACGCTTTATGAACCAGTTTATTATGTTTCCCAGTTTCTAAAGACACTATACCTATATGGTTATTTCATGGTTTTGTTATATGTTGTAATAAGTTTTCTTCAATTTTAATGTATTAACATAGTATGTAAAGTATGGGTCGTCATAGTTGGTATAAGAGGAAAGTTATAGTCAACCTTTGGAAACTAGAATGTGAATTCCGTAGTAAGAATCATAAGGATAAGTCTATGCATAGAACAAAATCATAGTGTTTTAGAAATTTCCATGAATAACCTAGGATAAGACATTAAGTGTGAAATTTTATTCTTGATTATGTGGTTTTCCTATTATAATTAGTGTTTCTCAAACTATTATTCTTGGTTTTAGTCAATGGATGGAACCCGAAGGAACCGTGTTAATGCGGAATGCGATGGGCAATGCAATGATTTTCCCCCTGAGAAACCAAACATTATGGGAGCTGGAATGAAAAATCTTGTAGCCATGATCACACAACATTCTTAAGCTATGAATCATGCTGGACTTCCAAATGAGCAAAGGAAGTAGCAACATTCTATTGAATCCTTCATGAGACAACGTCCACCTTCATTCAGCGGGTCTACTGATCCATTAGTTTCTGAACAATGGATCAGTACTACTGAAAAGGTATTTTCCGTTCTTCAATGTTCTGAACATGATAAATTCATCTTAGCAGTGTATCATTTGGAAGGTGATGTTGATCAATGGTGGAACCTTGTCAAGAATATGAGGCCAAGAGATGAAATTGAGTCCATGGAATGGGATGAGTTCAAGAACTTATTTTTCAATAAGTACTTCCCTCGTATTCTCTAAACAAAGATGGAGAAGTAGTTTCTTGAACTAAAGAAAAAATATGATGAATCTTTTGGTACCTATGAAGTAAATTTTACAAGACATGCAAGGTACGCTTCTGGGATTATTATCCAACCTGAGAGTAAGATCGATCGATTCTATAGTGGCTTAAAACCAATTCTTCGAAGGGTGTTATCCATATGGGACTTCAATAGATACGAGGAAATCTTTCTATGGGATCTCAAAGTTGAGATGGATATTGGAGTATCCCATCAGTCATATGGGTTTGATAAGAAGAGGAAAATGGAATTCAAAGGAAAATCTAAAAAGCACACTGAAAAGAAAATGAGCTTTCATTTATGCTCAATGTGTGGAAAGAAACATGGAGGGAGTTGTCTTAAAGGGACAAGTAAATGTTTCAAATGTGGAAAGGAAGGTCATCAGGCATTAGAATGCTGCAATGAAGGGAAGAAGATGTCTAATGATGAAAAAAGGAAGGGATACACAGAATGAACCTACTAAACACAAATGTTTCAACTGCAAGGAAATGGGGCATTATTCCAATCAATTCCCAAATCCAAGGGTTGATGATGATGGTCGATGTCAACAAACTATTAAGGCTAAAGACAAAGGAAAGTCACATGAAATTTCTATCAGCGATGTGGAGTATGATAATGAAGTGGTTAATGGTACACTTATCATCCACTCTAAAGTAGCAAATGTTTTATTTGATTCTGGATCCACCCACTCTATTATTTCTGAATAATTTTCTAAGGGTATCACCGTATTACCTCAACAATTAGATGTTGAGTTAGCTGTGACAACCGCTAATGGAACAACAGTCACATCAAATGTTTATAATTCTTCTCCGATTGAAGTTTGTGGGAATGTGCATCATGCAAATCTTGTGATCCTTCATATAGTAGGATTTTATGTGATTCATGGCATGGATTTGCTTTCTTTATATAGATCTCATATCAATTGCCAAAGAAGGGAAGTCACATTTTATATTCCAGATCAATCTATGATCGTCTATCGATGCAAGGATGAACATACCCTTCCAGTGGAAATTTCTTCCATCTTGAGGGTCTTGATTCAACTAAATTAATGTTATTTATCTCAAATGGTTGGTGAGAAACTCATGATTAAGAATATTCCCATTGTACGAGAGTTTGAAGATGTCTTTCCGGAGGAATTACCGGTCTTCCAAAAATCATAAAGTTAAGTTTTCAATAGAACTCGTACCAGGTGCTTTACCTATTTCAAAGACACCTCATAGAATTTCCCCAATTGAGTTGCAGGAATAGAAGAAGCAACTCCAAGAGAATCTTGATAAGCGGTTCAGATGCCCTAGTGCATCACCTTGGGGAGCACATGTTCTGTTTGTTATGAAAAAAGATGGATCAATGAGACTCAGCATTGATTGTCGAGAACTTAACAATATAACTATCAAGAACAAATATCCTCTCCCATGCATTGATGACTTATTTGACCAACTACGTGGAGCTCAATACTTTTCCAAGATTGATCTACGTTCAGGGTATCATTAATTAAGGGTAAAAAGGTAGGATATACCAAAGACGGCTTTCTGTACAAGGTATGGACACTATGAATTTATAGTGATTCCATTTGGTCTTACTAATGCCTCTGCTGTCTTCATGGATCTGATGAATAGATTCTTTAGAGACTATCTTGATCATTTTGTTGTAGTCTTTATAGAAGATATTCTGGTATATTCAAAGAGCATGGAAGAACATGAAGATCACTTGAGAATTATATTGAAGACCCTGAGAAAGGAGAAGCATTATGAAAAATTTACCAAGTGTGAATTTTGGCTTCAAAAAGTTTCATTTTTGGGTCACATAATCTCAAAAGAGGGGATATCTATGGATCCAGCAAAAACAAAGGTTATCGAAAGATGGTCAAGACCAACAACTGTAACTGAGATCCAAAGATTTCTTGGATTGGCTGGATATTACCGACGTTTTGTGAATTATTTTTCACTATTATCTAATCCACTCACTAGGTTGACTCGAAAAGGATTTAAGTTCGTGTGGATGGAGGAATGTGAAGAGAATTTCAAGGAGTTGAAAAGTAGGTTATCCAGTGCACCTGTACTCACACTTCCTTGTAGTGGAGAAAGGTTTGTGATCTATAGTGATGCATCCAAGAAGGGATTGTGGTGTGTTCTTATGAAAAATGATATGGTGATAGATTAGGACTCCATACAGTTGAAAATCCATGAGCAAAATTACCCAACTCATGATTTGGAGTTATCTGTGGTAATCTTTGCATTAAAGATTTGGAGGCATTATCTTTAGGAGAAAGGAGTGATATTTATACATATTCTAAAAGTTTAAAGTATATTTTCTCACAAAAGGTGCTGAATATGCGCCAAAGAAGATGGTTGGAGCTGATTAAGGATTACGGCTGATCAATTAATTACCACCCTGTAAAAGCAAACAAGGTGGCAGATGCATTAAGTCGACAAGATCATTCCAGTTTATCCATGATGAGGATCACAAAATATCCAATATTTATGGATTTACAAATGATGGATTTTGAATTATAATGAATAGGGAAAATCATATCTTTCTCAAATGAATGTTCAACCATCTATACATGTGAAGATTAAAGAGGCACAAAAAGAAGATGTAGAGTTACAGAAGAAGGTGAGAAATGTTCATGAATTCAACCGTGATTGTGATGAGATAATAAATTTCTAGAATCGGGTTTGTGTTCCTCCCATCCCTGAATTAAATAAGGAGCTTCTGGATGAGGCTCATAGTTCTTCATTCTCTATTCATCCTGGAGGCATGAAAATGTATAGGGAACTGAAATAGTACTTCTCGTGGGATGGAATGAAAAGAGATGTTGCTGAATATGTCTCTCGATTCTTGGTTTTTCATCCAGTTAAAGCTGAGAGACAGAAGTCTAATGGGATGTTACAACCATTACCCATACACGAATGGAAATGGGAAAAAATCACTATGGATTTTGTCACTGGACTTCCTAAAACATCTAAAGGCAATAATGCTATCTGGGTCATAGATTATTGCCTTACAATGTCCACACACTTCATTGCTATTAGAGAGGATTTCTCTCTCGATCAGCTTTCCAGGATATATATAAAGTAAGTGGTAAGATTTCATGGAGTACCACTTTCTATTATATCTGATCGGGATCCAAGGTTTACCTCAAAGTTCTGGAGAAGTCTTCATCATACTCTAGATACATAGTTGAGTTTCAGGACTACTTATCATCCTCAGACAGACGGTTAGTCTGAGAGGACAATTCAAACTCTATAAGATATGTTGAGAGCTTTCTCTATGGATTTCAAAGATGGTTGGGATCAACACCTAACTTTGTTGTAATTTTCTTATAATAATAGGTTTCACTCCAGTATTCAGATGGCTCCTTATAAATCTCTCTATGGAAGGAAATGAAGGACTCCAACTTTCTGGGATAAAGTTGGGGAAAGAAAGTTATTAGGACCTGATCGTGTTGATGAGATGGAAACAAATGTCAGATATATTCAACAATACATAAGAGCAGCTCAGAGTCGACAAAAAATTTATGCTGAAAACCAAAGAAAATACTTAGAGTTTGAAGTGGGTGATAAAGTGTGCTTACGAATATCTCCCTAGAAGACGGTCATGAGATTTGAAAAGAAGGGAAAGTTGAGCCCTAAGTATATCGGTCCTTTCAAAATATTGGATCATGTTGGGAAGGTAGCTTACCGATTGGCACTTCCACCGAATCTCTCTCAAGTTCATGATATGTTCCATGTATCTCTCTTGAGAAAGTACATACCTGATCCTTCACATGTACTCAGCTCATAAGTTTTACAGTTGGAACAAGATCTTCCTTATAAACAACAGCCAATAGAGATTCTCGATCGTAGTGAAAAAGTCATACGGAACAAGACCACTCTCTTGGGGAATGTTTTATAGAGGAACCACCAATTAGAATAAGCTACATGGGATCTTGAGGATAGGATGAGGGAGATTTATCCTCATCTGTTTGTTATAAGTGAGGAATTTCGAGGGAGAAATTCATTTTAAGGGGGTTGGATGTTACACCCGAGACTTTTATAAGAAATATTTTGTTTTTATTTTATATAAATAATCAAAGGAATCTTTCACTACACACAACACTAGCTTGGCTTGCTTTACATGCAATCGTGAGCTTCCTTGATAGCTTGCGTCGTACGCAATACCGAGTTTCACTAAACAACGACATGCTATTAAAATATTATTAAAACTAGCCATTATGAATAATAATAACCAGTTTTTGAAATTTTGTAAATTTTATTTTTCAAAATGGACTTTGTTTTTGGATTCGGAATATTGAAATTAGCCTAAGGTGAAATTTTGGTATTTTTCTGGAAACATTCATTTTTTTGATGAATAGTGAAAACACTAGGTTACTATTTAAAACCGGCTTTTTATTTAAATAATTATTTATTTAATTTAAATTTATTTAATGTCAAAATTGATACATAATACCGATATAATTTCAATGTAATTCATTGGAGTGATTTTATAATAATTTTAGATATATAAAAAATTTATTGAATTTTTCACCGTCTTTTACCCACCTCCTAGGAGAATTTTCAAATTTACATATAACAATATTTTACCACTTCAATGATTAGAATTTAAAAAATCCGAGACACATGGTTGATGTCAGTAAGTCAAATGTGGTTCAATGAGATGAAAATATTGTTTGGTGAATAGTATCTTTTTACTTTTATTTACCACGGTTAAAAGTAAATTGGGTAATTAAGGGTATAAAGGATATTATTATTACCCTAACACATGACCTAATTCTATTAGATAAGTGTAATTCGACCAAAAACAACTTTAGGAATAAAATATGACCATTTAGGCCCACTTGGATTAGATTAGAACATTTATTATTAATTTATTTAATGAATGGTTAAAATAGTTATAATCAATGTTTTATAAGTATATACTTTTTAATATAGGGTTATACATAAGATAAATTCGACTATAAGTATTCATTATAAATATAAAAAGATTACCTACATAATGGTATTTTATTTGTAATTTTTAGACATTAAATAATTTAATTTATTTATGATACATATATGATGCAGTAATTATCTTATTAATGAAATATTGACACAATTAATGTTATAAATACCCAAATAAATGCAATTTGAGAATTTTTTTGAATTAAAAAATTTTATAGGTTAATATGACATGTTATTATTGATTTAATTAACTTTGTTCGAATTAATAATTCTGTTATGATTTTCACAAAAATCAATTACCAAATAGTATCAAAATTGACAAAAAATATTTTTTTAAAAAAATATTATATTATTAATTTTTATTTTATTCCTATAAATCTATGGTTTGGAAAAATGACTTAGATAAGGTTATAAATATTAATTATAATAACTTGGGGTTCGTTTGTCTTGTTTTAGTATGTTTATTAACCTTATAGTGTAAGAACACAAGAATACACGGTAAAAGTAAAATTATTTAACTTAAAGATAAATCTAAATGAGAAGGTTAAAATAGGAACCTAAACATTTCTAAATTCTATTGGATGTGAGGATTTCGACCCATCCCCGCCATAGCTTAGAAATAAATTAATTTAGAGCTATTTATAACCGAATATAGCTTTATAATAAAATATTATTTTTAGTTTTTCCAAAGGTGTCCCTCTCCTCCCTAAAGGGCACCTTATCCCTCTCTTCCTCACACCACATTGAGCCTTCAAGCTCGGACAAACCCTGAAAATTTCTCCTCCCCACTTCCCTAGAAACATAATAGAGGTCCTAGTCTTCTTCAAAGAACAATTTTAGTGCCCTAAAAGGAGGTCTCAAAGAAGCGCTTCAAAGAAGAGGTAATTTCCGTTACCGATTCTTTCAACTTTATTTCTTCTTCCACTTCTTCTTATTTAGTTTTTTCATTATGAATTAATAACATCAGTATCACTAATATAATTATATGTTATTATAAATACGAAACAGACCTATTTCACCATATATCCATCCTACGGAAAACGAAATCACCGCTCATGCTTACGTACGGAATACCGTCTCCACGACGTGGTGTAATCGATTTTCCACCACCACCTTACTTGGATCGGTATAATGGTGTAAATAATGAATATATATGATTATTATAAATTTATATTGATTCTGAAATAGTATACATACACTCCAATATAATTCCACGATCATGGGAACGATATCATCACCTGTGCGTACGTACGGAATACCGTCTCCACGATGTGATGCGACTCGTTCTACATGATTTTCATTGCATATTGATTACATAAATGAAATGAGTGAATAAATATGATATATATTACACTAATACCATTCTGGAAATGAGGTATCTATAACCTAAGAAGACGAATAAAAATTTATTCGACAAAACACGCATAAGAACAAAAAGTAATAAACACCTGAATAACAAGTACCAATGAAATATTACTAATAATAATCCAAGAATATGACCATATATGATATCATAACAATGATTATGATTCTGGAATAAGTCAATGACATTATTTAAATCATTATATAGGAGGTTCGGACACTTACAATGCAAATCATACCTAAGGTAAGGGAAATATCACAATCTCATTTTTATCTGAGATTGTTTATACTTTGAAATTTACTAGGGTGTATTTTATCATCCACAAACATTTTTCCTCAATATGTAATATTTATATCCTTATACAATAATTTATATGCAATTTTACCCTTCGGTGAGTTTTTAGTAAAAGATATGAAAAGAATCTTTTGTCGTTTTTTGTACGAGGTACTTTTTGACTTTTCTGAAAAAAGTACAAGAAGAATGTTTTTTTAACTTATACGGCATGAATGGATTTTTAAAAACATTATTTCCAAGAAGCTTCCTTTACATTTTTTCAAGTTTATTTTTAATAATCTTATTTTAGTTTAGAATTTTATGACCTGTTACAAAATGAAAAGTATTTTATAAGTAGAAAGGATATTTTCCTCAAGAATGGAGTTCAAGTATTTTATCAAAATTATTTTCCATCTATGATAATAACGGGATATGTTTCTATCCCTATTATTACATTGATTTGATTATGTTGTGATGGAATTATTTTTATGAATTCCCTTATCTAATATGAATTTTTTTATGATTTCACGATGTTTAAGAATCCAATTTTTATTACATGTGTTATGCTATAATGTATGGTTTATGATTTTGTGGAAAACATAAGAATGGTATCATTATGAGATGGGTGGGACCTATATCTCCCTCAAATGAATTGGGTATAGATTATATATCTCATGAGATAGACATGGCTGGAACGGTAGGTTAAACTAGTTCAGTGAAACAGGAATGAAACGAGGAATGAACTCGGTTCCGAAATGGACTTTGTCCACTAAGATAGTCTTGGTAATGAGTCTTGACTAATAAAAATGATTCTCTATGATTATGTGTTTATGACACAAATATTAATGTTTTAAGTTATGATTATTGTGATTACATTTCACAACCATGATTTATCCCATGTTATGAAATTATGTTCTCTTTTGCAGGGTAATATTTCAAAAATGTTTTGTCCTTATGAATATGATGTGATTGATATTTCTTTTGTTTAACCTTACTGAGCATTTGAGCTCACCCTTTTGTATGTTTTCTTTCCCCTAGGTTAGGAAGAAGGTTATTAGGTAGGATATGCCAAAAGGGACTCTAAATATTATGAAATAAATGGGATACAATGTAGACGCTTTATGAACCAGTTGTTTATGTTTCCCAGTTTCTAAAGACATTATACCTATACAGTCCTTTCATGGTTTTATTATATGTTGTAATAAGTGTTCTTCAATTTTGATGTATTAACAATGTTTGTAACGTATGGGTCATTATACAGACATTATCAAATACAATACCAACGTATAGTATCATGAAAAAAGAAACACCTATAATTATTCCAATTACCCATTATAAAACCCTTGATAAACTAATTTGTGACTATATGGAAATTCATATTCCACATTCAAATATAAATAAGGTGTAATATGATTTTCATTTCAATTCATTTATTAACTAAAAAATAATAGAAGAGTATGAATATGATCTTCCTATAAAATATTGAGAAACATATAGAGAATGATTGAAATCAGGTAGCATCTATAATGATAAGAACGTACGTTCATAATGTATGAATTAGAACTATTTTTCCCACTTTTTTATTGAAATTCAAAAATGTATTATATATAAAATAATGCAAATATTTGACATAAAACCTATTAATTATTGGAAAAGTAATCTATGATTACCTTTAATAATAAATTAGATATAAATATAGCCACTCATGAAACATTTAATACAACATAAATATGGAAGGAAAAGAGTTTAACCCATTTAAAAAAAATTTAATGAAAAATACCTAACTAGATTGATGAAATTTAAATAAAATGAAAAATAAAGAAACATTTATATTGTATAATTGAAAAAAATTAATTTATTTGAAATAAATGATATAATAAATCTATATTTAAATTTATACATAGAATAAAATAACATAAATGTTGTGAAAATTGATAAAACCTTAAGAAAAGGATAATTAGACAACAAATCCATCCCCTCATATCTTGACTTACCACATATATATTTTATATTCCTAAATAATAAAATCATATTAGTAATGTCAATTTTTTTATTATTATTCTCTTAATTGAATTTATGACTATGATTTCTTTGGATAATATGTTGGTATTATTTTATTTAAATGTTATTAGTTAACATAATATTTAATTTTTCAAATATCCATTATAGGTTGAACAAAATTATGGATTCATGGTTTCAGTATATCTAGAATTTTGAAAATTTATTATTATCATGTTTATATATTCAATACACATTTATAACCTTCCTTATATGACTAGAATGAAATGAAAATCAAATTTAATTTATGAGGCGGTAGTCTATATGCACATGTCAGAAACATTATCATTTTCGAATAGATGAATTATAATGAATTTGGAAATGATAATATCATTATAGAATCATTATAGTGTTATAAAAGTAAAATATATACATTAATTTCATATTTATAACCTTTTATGTTTGGAGGATGTGCAATAGAAAACATATCAATTAATGAACAAGGTAATCAACACAGAAGCATGAGAATAGATTAAATATATCATAGGATGGAAATTATATAGAATATATTTTTACAAAAATATAAAAAAGTTTTATCATATATAATATACATATGTAATAATTTGATTACGCTTATAATAGAATAAAATATGTTAGATATTGAAATATTGTTGATAGAGTTCGATTAGGGATTATACCCCATCATTCGATAACCACTTTTTATTTCATATTATACCTTCTATGATGAATATTTTATTTGAAAATGACTTATAAGGAATTGGTAGGGGTTGGTGGTGGAGTTTTGTAGATATTAATTAATATATAGTTTTAAAACATTTTGGGAAAGTGATGAGAGAAGGTGCCTTTTTATATGTGGGGTTTTATTATTATTCATGTTTTAAAAATTATTAATGTCTATTTCATGTGAAATAGACACAAAGGAATCTTAAATTAGAATATAAAATTATTTGGGTTATAAATAATATCATTAAATCATTTTTAAACATGTTTCAGATATATATTATGTGTTAAATCATAGTTTAATAATTTTACCTTTTATCAATACAACATAATTTTATCTGAGGAAACTTATTTGTATGATAGAAAAAAAAGGGTCGATATAAAAAATATTTTTAAATTTTTATTAATATTATGGTATCCATTTTATTTGATTAAATTCATAATATTGGTTTAAATAAATTTTAAAATAATTAAGAAAAAAATTTCACTTTAGTTTTTAAAAAATAACATGTTACAATAATATTAAGGATTTTACCCTAAAATAATTTATATTATTTATTATAATGAAATTAATGTAGTTTTATTTAAATAAATTAATTTTATAACAAATTTTGATCATTCCATTTTTGAATAAATTCTTCAACAGAAACAATTAAATCAAATGAAAACATTATTTTTTATTATAATATTATATAGAATCTGTACCAAAATGTCAAAAATGTATTTAAAAATTATAAATAATGCTACTTAATTCAGTATTTTACTACATGGAAACATATTTTTTTATCTGAATTTTTTATGAATTTTTAAACGATTCCTACATCATGATAACTTCATTATATTTAATGTATTAATAAAATTAACATTTTTAATTCTTAAAAAAATAAATGATTTCATAAAAATATAAAATTTCATTCCTAGGAAATATTTTATTTTATGAATACTAAAATAAATTCCATTTTTTCTTTTAATATATATATATATATATATATATATATTAAATAACTCTAATAATTGTGCGCAAATCATGCAATAACCACTTTTAGAAAAAATTTATTTTTGAAACATAAATTTAATTTATTCTCATTACATGCCTAGTTAAAATAATTATATAATTGTTAATTTTTTTTAATTTATATATATATTATAACTATATTTGATAAAAATAAATATTAAATATAGAGTAATTTTATTTGTTATCTATATAAATAAATTTCACAAATAAAAATATTTTTCTAAAAATATATCTTTTAAAAAACAAATGATTTTATACTCATTTAAATAAATTGTAATCAATTTATGAATGATTAATAAATAATTTTAATAAAGAAAAAATAAATCTAAAATAAATTTAATATTACAAATTTTTGTAATTTTTATATAAAAATAATCATATAAAATAAAATGAAAACAAGTTGTTTAGAGATAATTTCCCATTTAAAACATTTATTACTTTTTACCTTATATGATTTAATAAATATCAGTAATAAATGAGTAATTTTTTCATATGAATAAATTATGAAATTCTCATTTCGAAATACATTATTGTATATATTGTTTAATTTCCTTGTTGTGGATTATACACACTGATCTAATTGATAGGTAATAATGGACATATTTATAAAATAATATTTTTTTGTATACCACTATTCAATTAATATAAGTGTTTCTGATGGTAAAAGATATAAAAAATTGTTTTAAATTTAAGGAATATATTCTAAAATATTAAGGATTTGCATTATACACACTAATGAACTACTTCCATGGAATATTATTTAGGGTCAAATATATAGAGGATTTTATGAAATTCACGAATCAATTACAATGAATGAAATAAAAAATAACATAAGTTGAAAAAATGATTTTATTATATTTTTAGAAGAACCGTGATGAAATATTTTAAACTAACACACTTATCATTGTATCAATATTTATTAATCTATGAATTTACTATAATGAGTCTCGTATAAGTGAAAGAGTTTCAAAAAATGTACCATCATAGTTGGGTTATATTTTTCATATAAGAAATGATATATTGTTATCCTTTTTTCTCATTAAATATTTTTACAAATATGATAGGTAATATGTGAAGATTTACATATATGATTTCATTCCAAAATTTCATTCTTCTATTTTTTACTAGTTATTTTATCTCTAGTTACTCTCATATTCGAAATGATAATTAAAGAAATTTTTTATCCAATGATATAAAATTAAAAAAATAATAGATAATAAGATCCAAAAATGAATAAAATGTTATTACTCCAAGTTATATACATTTATAAATTTCTAAAAAACAGTTACAAATGTTTGAATAAATCATTAAATAGAGAGATAATTATTTAATATCCAAAAAATCTTCAATAAAAACCAATGTTGAACGTAAATCATTCCAAAGATAACTATGGAAAAAACACATCAAATTGTCTATAAAAAAACATAAACCTAAAGTTCAGAAATATATTATCACATTTTCATTTTATATCAAACAATAATTTATCTCTAAAAAGAATAAATAAATAAAAAAGTCACATACCATTAATTTATTTCCCTTATTCATTTATTTCCCAAAGCATGATAATCAATTCAATAAATTACTTGAATAACTATAAATTGATGATAACTCTATATAGTAATCCAAAATAATATTCAATATTTTACCCATAAATAAGTTCACATACATGATATAGATTTTCATTCACTATAATACTATAATGTTCACAAATAAAATTACAAACCTATTTCTAATTAACAAAAATTATATAAACATTAAATAAAATATTGATCCTAAATGTTTTATATATCTTTTTAGTGAGTATAATAATAATTTTTCAAAATATAATACATATTAAATAGAAAGAATAACTCAAGGATTACTACTTTAAATATCATGAAATTTTCATGAAACCTAATAATTGTTTCATAATTTTTTTAATAATTCTAATAAATAATCATATAAAACTATTAAGAGATATCTATTACATTTAACATATGATGTAAATTAGTATTATTGACCAATTATAGTTTAAAAAACTCTTATAGTTTCCTCAATTACGATCATCCTAACCTCTTATGTTATCTAGAAATATTATTTGATACCCACTATGACTACATGTTATTTTAAAAAAATCCATAAATATAATTTTAAAAGAGTAAATTTAAAATTAATACATTCCAATTGTCTATTAAATTATTAGTTTTAGATAATTTTGAATAAAATTAAAAAATTATTTGGAATCATTCAAACATTGTACATTTTTTCACAAAAAATGCATTAATTTTACAATCTTCAGTCATTCAATGCATTTTTATTATTTCATGAGAGGCCCATTAAAGAATTATTTACTATAATAAATTTAATACATGTCCTTAAAACTTGTGAAAGGAATATTAAATTATGGTATGGGTACAAAAATTTTAGTATGGGTTATAAAAATAATGGATACTCATTAGTTTCGTGATAAATGTGAAAACACATTAAACTAATATCCTTTCTCCCAGTAAATGTTTTTTTAATATAATGAAAACATAAATTCTGGAGGATATAAATATTTTATAAATGAAAATATTTTAAATCCATTATAAATATTATAAATATTATTAATTCATCCTATTGTATGTGAGAAATAATGATATAATTTTATTAAAAAAATCTTTTTCATCATTAAATGTTTATAGACATAACTCACAACATTAAATAAAAATATCTGCAAAAAAAATTATCTAATAAAAAATATTTTTTCTCGAGGGTCACATTCTGAATAATAGTAAACTCAATTTTATCCCATGTTAGAGTAATAAATTCCCAACTAATTTTAATGGAGTAACCTATTTGGTTATCTCAATTAAATTTTTTATTCGTACAAAAAATCATTATCAAATGTATTAGAAATATATATTGGACCAACGAATCATAAGGAGCTACATTAGGATCATCCATCATCATATATTATGCACAATTACTGTATTACTAATAATAGATCATTAATTTGGAATTTTTTCGTCAGGATGAAATTCAAAAAATCATTAGAATCTACATGGAAAATCACTTTCTATTATGAAAAAATGAAGAAATATATATTTTTTTTAAAAAATTTATACTGAAAATCTCCAAAATACATAGAGTAAGGTCTTTATTAAAAACCTATTAAAAAATTTCAAAATATTCCTAATTTTAAAAAATATTTATGGTTGAAGTAAAAATTTTAGATGTTGTATATGCTAAAAAATTATTTTAAAACTTTTATAACTAATGTAGAAAATCACCCATATGAAAATCATTGAAATGTTTAATTTTTTAGACTAAAAATATAGCAAAAATCAATTGAAAATTATCATTAATGATATTATAAATATAAAAATATTTCTGAAAATATTTTAATGAACACTGAGATTGATAAAAAGTAGTTTAATTATTAAAAAACGTATAGAAGAAAAATACAATACATCTTTTGTGACTTTCAAATAAAATAGATATTGAAGAACATATCATGAAAAAGGTTTTAAAACTAACTAAATATAAGGAAATTTAGGATAAAATACATCCATAGTGTAGTTAATATAGCAAAAATAAAACAAAAAATTTCCTAAAAATGAAATATGTCTCAACGAAATGAAAATGGGATGGGAAATCCAATACATCATATCATGAATCACATTATAAAAATTATAATTTACCAAAAAAGTAAATTAAATTTATTATATAATTTTATAAAACATTTTATTATCTATTCCATTGATATTATTCATTTTATTTCATTTATTACACGTGACTTATTTCATTATTAAGTTTGTTATGTTTATGTCAAATGTTAATAGGTTATTCGGTCTTGAATTTTTAACACATCATTTATTGGTTGACCATAGAAAATGGTGCATGGTTGGATTATCTCCAAAATACTAAAGGTGAAATAATTATATTTTTTGAACATTGAATATTATCTTACAATCATTCAATTATGGAGATAGTAAAATGAAAATCACATCACTATATGGGGGTGTTAGTCCCCACGTACAAATAAGCAACATTATCATTATAAAACAAATTGAAGGTTAATAAGTTAGATAATATATTATCTTTATATAATAATAATATTTTCATATATATCAAATATATCCATTAAATCTATCTTTATAACTGTCCTTGTGTCAAAGTGATGAAAAATAAAACCCATTGATCCATAGAGGTGATGGGCCACATGTATAGAAAGACAAAACATTTTATTTCCCAATGGATGTCATATTAACATAATAAAATATTATATTTCAGTAGATAATTATTTTAAATGTTAAAAATGTTATAATATATTTCAATAATGTGGAATGTGAGATTAAATTGGTAGAGTTTGATTAGGGAATATTAATCCTCCATAGATGACATTGTTGGCCCACACCTTAATCCTTTTATGATGTTTATTATATTGAGACCAGGTCCTCTAGAACACATGAAAGATATTTTTTAAGATATTTGGAATGATTATTCTATATATAGAGTACACTATGTGTGTGTATATGGTATGATTAGAAGTCTCCTTTTGTATGTGAGGGGAGTGGAACTCTTGAAAATAGTCAATGTTTTAATATAATATAACGTTTATTTCATGAAAACGTTCCACAAATATAGGAAAATTTTAAGGATAAGATATTTTATGGTAGATATATACACAACTTATCACTTTTAAAGATGTTTTTTAGATATTTTAATTCTTAACTGAGAGGTGAATCCATTTTAACCCATTTAATCCTTTTACTGAGAGAACATAACTTTTTATCGTGGTAACATATTTATAATACAAAAAATAAAATTGAAATTATAATTTTTTTACATGATGATTATAAATGTAAAATTAATATTATAATATTTATTATACAATGGAAGTATATATTATTTTTAATAGAAAAACACATAACATAATAAAATATTTCATTGAAAAATACTCATTTTAACTGTAAAAAATATTTCACACTAAAAATATTTATGCTATTTATTAAAATGATATAAGTTAGATCAAAATTAAAAAAAATTCGTATTATAGTACATGTGGTTCAATGTAAGAAAATTTATCCTTCAATCCATAACATAAAATAAAAGGAAATAAATAGTATTAAATTAAAATATATTATAACTTATGTTCCAAAAATAAAGCATGTATTTCTGAATTAAAATATTCATTAATTTATTTAGTTTACTATGTAAATTAATTATACATAGTGGAAAAAGTTTCATATATTATTAAATTAATATTACATCATCATGATGTGTTTAATGTTATAGTAATTGTAAAATAATATTTTCTATTATTCACTTAAAAATTATAAATTTCAAAATATATAAAAAATTATCCCTATGAATAATTTATATGATTAATAAAAAATTTAATTCGTTTTTACAAATATAAATACTAAAATATTTAGATAATAATAAAAATGGCCATTCTCAAAACACATAAAAACAATTTTTAGACAAATATTCTATTAAAGTGTAAAATGAATTTATTCTAATTCATTACTTAGTAATAGAAATTATATAAATGTTTACTTCTTTTAATGAATATATTATTAAAAATATCATTAAAATGATTAATCAATCATAAATAATGTAATTTATGATGAAAAAAATACATTGTAAACTTAAAAACTACTTTCTTAAAGATATCACATTTTACCAACACATGAGATTATTTTCATTTCTAAAAAATTGATAATGAATATATGAATGATTATTTCATAGTATAAATAAATATATATATATAATAAATAAATTAAATACTTTAACAGGAATAATATAGATTTATAAAATAATATAAAAAATTCAAATATAATATGTTTTTATAGAAAAATATAATCTTAAAATAACTTTCTCTTAACATAATATTTTACAATTATTAAAATGAATAATTGTATACTATTTTACATAGAAATAATGATTAAATAAAAATTATTAAAAATTTTAAATTCTTGTTTTTTCATTCAGTATCTACTATTCATACATGCAAATAAAATTGTTAAATTATAAAAATTATATTTGTGTGTGGGTTATTATTTTGACTAAAGTATTAAATTAATATAATATGAACTAAAATATTATGTTGTTACAATATAAAGGGTATAAGTAACTGTAGAGTAGATTATAGATAAAGGAGTCTCAAAATAAATTTTGATAGAAGTTATAATTCATAAAATCAAAATTAGGCCTACACATATAATTGGGTATAGTCCCCTCTCATGGCATGACAAAGAACCCCAAAGAGACAAAAAATCATGATCTCCACAAAAACATCACGTCACAATATGAGTTCTTTGGTTACAGATCAATAATATAATAGGGATAGACCCTCACAATATGATACAACCACTTCATGGTGTGAGAAACCCAACCCGAAGTGAAGCTAAAACCAAACCATTACACAATGGTCCCATCATGGAGTGACACCTCCTTGCACAGAATGACTTCCCCTAACAAAATAATTAACAAAGACCAAACACATAAATAGGTTTTCCCAAAGACTAACACTAATACAACTTTCCCATGATGTGGTTTGACCAATTGTACCCCCCCCCACCCACCAACAACCATCACAACATGAACTAGATATTTCAAGGAATCATCATTATCGAGTAAAAAACTATTTAACTACAAAAAACACTAAAATATTCAAAATATAAGAAATAATCCAAAAAAATATAGTATTCCACAATACTTTAAAATTAGGATAATGAAGTAAACCTATCATTTTAAAAGATGGAAGAATATTCGTATTCCATTGGAAAAAAGATAAATTTAGGATCATATATTGATTAAAATACACAATCTCATAAGAAAATTATAATTCCCACTACCCATAAACCTATCTCCTTGAAACTATGTAATTAATTTAGAACAAATTATCTCACTTATTAATTTTCATGAATATCATATGTTATTGTATAAAGTACATCATAATTATTCATATGAGCAAAAAATAGTTAAAAACGATGTAATCATAAATTTCACCATATTATTTATCAAATTAAAAAATAACTATATGTTTCATGTTCTACATCACATATAAATGATAGCAGTCCTTATCCCTCTATATATCTTGATATATTATTTATAAATGATATACTGGTGGTTTTACAAGATCCCTTAAATATAAAAAATTCGTAATATCAGCATCCTGACCCATGTCCACTATTAGTTAAATTATATCCATATTCCAAAGGATAATGAAATGGAACACAACCCTTTAATTGTAAACACTTTTTTGTATCATGAATGTTAACATATAAGTTTTTATTTAGTGATAATGTTTTTTCAATATATATGTGGTACATTTTTTTAAAACAAATTTATGAAATTGTGGAGATGGGAAAGAATTTTCACAGGTGATATTCCCCATATCTGCCTGCATCTATATAAAATGGATGTAAATAAACTCTATATTGAAATGTTAATTTTTTCACCACTAATCCCATATCATAAATATATGTACAAATACCATTGGTAATGTACCCTTTTTTACATTACTAATATTAATAAAATTTTAATAAGATATATTGTTCAAAACTCCTCCAAAAAATATTTGAAAAATTCAACATTGCTCTTTATTATTCTATATTCATCCTTTACTGTAATAAATTTATCAAGAGGGTCAATTTTTTTTAATTTCAATTATAACATTGATCTCTCTAATATTTTTCTCTTTCATATATCTTGAAAATAATCATTTTCTCATGAACCATGATTGTTATGCATGTTCACTTAGATGATATTTGACCCATTTTAAAGAAAATCCCTTTTCATTACCTACAAATGACATTATCTTCAATCATCTAAAAACATATATTTTTTATACTAAGTAAATTATCTTAATATAGAAATTGTTTTGTGATATAATTTATCACCTCAAATTGGGAATTTGTTTTTTCAAATATTAATTTATTAATATACTAAATGAAAAATGGTTTAATACTTTCCCAGTGGTGGGTATTTATTTTTGGGGAAAATTGAAATTTTATCATAGTTGGATTTTTTGGAAATAGTTTTATGTATTATTTCTTTGGGAAATATATTTTGGATGATGTTAATTTGAAACATCAATGTTTCATCCATGGAAAAAATGTTGTTAAGGAATACAAAATTTATAAATATATGGTTGAAAAATTAGGGACTAATGAAAATATACAACACTTTACTCCTAGAAATATAGATGGTTTGAGGTTAATGTTTGTGTTTGAGATGATGTGGACTACACAAGAGATTTGGTGTCTGATTAATAAATTTAGGACTATGAAATAAGTATTCATGTTGGGTAGCAAAGAATATTGTGATTAGATTATGATTAATTAATCCTTATACCATGTAATTATAAGAGATGTGGTATAGTAATGAAAAAATCAATAGAACAGTATACTTTAGTCAATAATATTATGAAATTTGAATATTATATTGTAATGATTTTTAAACAATGAGTTTTCCCAAAATAAATATTTTAGGGAGAAAATAAGATATATAAGTATAGGATATGATTTTATTTTTTTGGAAAATTTTTACTTTTAAATGATTGGACATGGTTGGATTCCATATCATTGTTTCTGAGAGGTTTTCATATTATATTTTATTTTATATATCATTTTTCTATTCCCATTTCATTTTTTGATATTTTTTTTATATTAGGTTGAGATCTAGCCCAGAAAATCAAGACCAATTTATTAATAAACAAACGTACATAAGTCTGAAGATGGAATGTTTACGTTGATCACTCCTAAAAATAAGAAGAAGATAACCTGACACTTGATCATCCCAATTATAATCAAATTCATTAAAATTATTGTTACTAAGACCATCCGCCAGTGAATTTTCCTCTCTATAAGCATGAGTAAAAATATGCTTGTTTGAAAAAAGAAGATCAAGACATCTGGTTCAAAGATTTCTAAGCTTCCATGAAAGATTCAAAGAGCCTTTCCAAATGGCAATGAAAACAATTGTGGATTCAAATTCAAGACAAATCTTAT
This sequence comes from Viscum album, assembly GCA_963277665.1. Lineage (NCBI taxonomy): Eukaryota > Viridiplantae > Streptophyta > Magnoliopsida > Santalales > Viscaceae > Viscum > Viscum album. The sequence goes on from OY728137.1 coordinate 1,988,747,187, forward strand.
TCCATCCCTTCTTCTCAACCTGCTCAATTCTAAAAAAAACCTAAGCATTTCAGCTTCGATAGCAGATACAATGCCACATAAACCATAAATGACCCAAGAACCTCACCCTGATGGTCTTTGAAAACTGCACCAAAACCCGAAGGAATTGGATTCCCTCTTGAAGAAACATCTAAATTAATTTTAATCCATATAGGAAATGGGACCTTCCCAAAGACTTCAAGTAAACTAGGTGGAGGGGAAAATACCCCTGATCCCAACCCTATTGAGAACCGATATATCATGAGGATATTTGAATGAAAACTTACCTCGCATGACTCTCACCTGATGTATAGTAGTGAGAATACAAGATTATGTAGATCCTATATGAAAGGTCCAAGACTCATGCACAACTTTATTCCTTGAAGTCCAAATGATGTGCGCTAGTTCATGATCAGCATCGTGGAAGAGGATTAGGAGTTCTCGGGATAGATTCAGCTCCGCCCGACTCCTAATGAAATAAAAAATCGAGCTGGCTCAAGGGAGGTGAACTTTAAAGATGTCATAAACTGATTTCTAAATTACTGATGCTTTTGTACAACATAGAAAGTGATGATGGATATCCTCCCTGTTCTGATGGCATAAAACACATCTGGAACATATATATATTCCACAATATAGAAGAAAAATTATCAGTTGTAATTTTCTTATGTGCGAGTCTCCAAACAAGGATCAACCGAGAAGGTTTCAGGAAGAATTTATGTATTCTATCCATCCACATGTATTCAATATTACTACTAATAGACTTATTATATAACTCATTGTATGAGATTAGTCCATTTACAACCAGATCCCAAGCCTAGAAATATCGTTTGGGGGATAATAAATAATTCCGAACAATGGAAATACTATCAATTGGAGGATTTTACATGCATACAAGCTATTCTTTGATTGATAAATCAATATTCACATTTGTATCATCCTCCGTAACGTGGTTTTCCAAGTGATTTAAATCCCAATTACATTACCATAATTTTAGGCAAGACTCCCTGGAGACCAACCACCATGAATCAGCATCAGTTTTGGAGAAAATATACCTGAAAGATGGCCACACCAATGGGTTAATGAAATTTAGATTTCTACATTTGAGTCTATGCTTGAATTTGGCCCTAATGAATACAAATCATTAGAGTGAATATTAATGAGTCTTCATAAGAACCCCTCATACAAAGAATCATTAAAGTATCCGAGATTTTTTGTGCCAAGACCCCATTCCTTATAAGGCTTGCAAAAAGAATTCCATGGAATCATTTCAAGATGCTTGTCCATGATGCTACCACTCCAGATCAAATTACAAATGCACACATTGATGCTCTTAATAAGAGAGTCGGCCATTTTCGCACCATGAAGGAGTATAAACATTTAGAAATAATTATTAGCTGTAAAAGACACACCCTGTCGGCCATGGATAATGATTTACCATTCCAAGAGAAAATCTACATTTTAATCATGCTAACAAATCTAGAAAAATGTCAAACATTCGGTCTTCCCAAGAATGTGGGTAGTCCTAGATAAGTGAAGGGGAGATCCCCTTCCAAAATTCCCAAATCACTAGTCATGTCAATTTTTCTATATGGAGAAAAATTCCATCCAAAGAAGAAAAAATATTTTCTCCAACTAATCTCTTGACTAGAAATCCTCGCATAATGAAAAAGATATCCTTTGATGTTTTTTATGTTACCCTTGTACCCTTGAGTGAAATGGATAATGTCATCGAAATATAAATCGTGTGTAGGGAAACGATCCCTCTTCCAGCATGAATGGTCTTCAACATTCCCTTATCATCCATGATGGTAAAAAACCTATTGAGATAGTCCACAACAATCGAGAAAATGACAGCTGATAGAGGATCCCCCTGCCTAACCCTTCTCGAACAATAAAAATATCCTTCTGGAGAACCATTAATGATAACTGAGATATTTGCCGAACTCAATATAGATTTATCCCAATTGATAAAGACACCATCAAAACCATACATGATAAGAATATTTCTTATAAAAACCCAATATATTGTATCAAAATCTTTCCTAGCATCCAACATGAGGGAAATGATTCCACCTTTGATTTGAATTTTGAGAAGATTGACACATTCTGCAGTAGTTATTAGGAAATCATGAATTGATCTCCCTTTAATGAAGCCAAAATGATTAGCAGATACAATATTTCGTGCAACAAGAGGAACCCTATTAGGCAAAATTTTACAGATTATTTTGTAGATGGTATTAACTATAGAAACATTCCTGACTAGATGAATATCATTGGCATTCTCCACCTTTGGAATCAAGGCAAGAAATTGGGAATTCAGACCCTTGGGAAGAGTCCCAACTCTAAAAAATTATGTGACCATCCTAAAAACATATACATGAATATCATCCCAAAAAAACTAAAAAAATTAGTTAACAAAGATGTCAAAACTAGAGGAACTATCAGGTTTGAGATTAAGAACATCATCATTAATCATTGCTTCAAGAGGAATTACAGTCATGATGATATTATCCTCAAGATTCACATGCTTCAGAATGACACCATCCAAAATATCAGTGGTGACTGATGATCCACTGAAGAGATCTTTGAAGTATGATATGACATGCTCAGAGAGATCCCTTCTATTATCAATATTCTTATCCATAATTTTGATCACGTATCGAGGCTTAGAAAATCTCCTTATTTTTCGTAAGCGATTGAATAATTCTGTGTTCCTTTCACCATATTTTAGCCATTTTACCTTAAAGGAATCCCTTTGTAAAGAATCTTTTAAGTCAATGATTTTTTTGTGCTTGAGGGTCAACTCAGATTCCCCATGAAACCCCTTAGAGAATTCATTATTAGTGTTGAAATCCTGGGCATTCTGAAGAGATGCTTCAAGATGAAAAATATCAGTATCGAGCAAGCTGAATCGAATCTTTCTCCAAAGTCTCAGATTCCAATTACAGATTTTGAGCATGGTGATACAATCAAAGGAATCATTACTAAAATTCAACGAATTCCAAGTGCATTGACCAATTACCTTACATTATGAATGAAAAATTTAGGCCCTATTGAATCTGAATGGAAGAGGAGGCTTTATTTCCTTTTCAGAAAAATCCACAATTATTGGATTGGCTTGGATAGGACAGAGCGTGATATGGATCCCCAAGTGTCCATTGAAGACTCATTGATGAAGGAACTATCAATTTTACAAGAATAAAAACTATTAAGATGCTTCCTATACCAGGTATATTTATCTCCAAACAGATTGACCTCAAACAAATCATTTTGATTAATGCATGCTCTAAATTCCTAAGAGGAAATAGAGTTGTTTGTAGCCTCCATTTTCCCATTCGGAAATAAAAATTCATGGAAGTCCCCCAAAATGATCCATTAGAAAGAAATTCCAGAATTAAGAACACCTATGTCTACCCATAGTTTCCTACAATCTTGATACCTATTATGGGCATAAATAATGGAGCATGTATATATATATATATATATATATATATCCAAGGTAGCTGATAGAACAAGTGACAAGCTGATCACTATTATGGACCGTGTAGATATTGTCCAGACAGGAGTCAGCAAGGACTAATATATTTTTTATATCATTTGAGCACTTGTTGGTGTCAATGAGGTGAAAACCCATCCCTTCAAAGGTAAAGATACAGGAGGAAAAAAATTAGGGTCAGCCAGGACAATGATAACTAGCTTATGTTTCTGGATAAACATTGGAATGGATCTGATGGTCTCTAGATTGCCTATAACTTGGAAATTCCAAAAGAAAATATTCATTTGAAACTGAAACTAGGGTTATGAACCCTTTCCCCATATCTTCTTCGGTGGCCTTCCAACGTACTTTTTTAGAATAGAGGTGCTTTGAAACAGATAACTAATATCGGTCGTGATAGTCATGACCTCATTGCTACTACTTTTCAGTCCTACACTGACCAGATCTGTCTAAATATCCATTATTGGAATGATTTTTAAATAATAAACTTTATTTTCACAACCCTCCTGGGCTATGCTGTAAAATTGAATTCCTTTTGATGATGTGGGCTCCAATCCATCGAGGATATAAGATCTGAGTAGCCTTTCACAAAGCTAGACTTCCTACCGAACAACTGGAATGATCAAGTTGTTCTTATCAGGAGCTTTTGAATTTTGAAGATTTTTTCCAGGAGATATTACCTCAGATGAGAATACTAATTTGTCAGTGACTTCATGTAAATCGCATTTTGATTCAATACCCTCTAGCAATACCAGATTTCTGATATCACTATACAAGTCCATAAAAATACATTCTTCCTCTGCTTCATTTTGAAGGCCTAACACCACTTTACAAATATAAGATGTCAAATCCGAATCTAATGATGGATTTTCATTTGACTCCCTAACATTAGGATAAATCACCACAGGTTCCACCAAATTAGGTATGTTCTCCTTCTCTTCAACTAAATTATCCCATGATTGCTTCTCGGAGGAAGACGTACCAGGATGATTCTCAAAATTTTTAAAAGAAGCAGGTTTCGCTTCTCCATGAATAACAGAAACAATATCCTTCTGATTCTTCATAGATACCAATGATGTCTTAGCTTGTTCCTTTCTGATCACATTTTTCAAGCATTAACATTTTTATTCCTTATGTACCTATTTCCATCAGACCATTCTGAGACATTAGGGGCACTAACAATATTTTGGAGAGCTTCTAAATTAGATATCGAGTGCCCAGCCACCTTGTAGAACTATCAAAATGGTGGAACATTCTCAATCTCAATTTTCACTTCAGATGTGTTTCCAATGGAAATGAATACAATGCAATCCAGACATATCAATTCCAAATTAATCTCCGCTACCATCCGAGCAAAGAAGCTATGTTCTCCATCCATGGTTCATTGATTAATTATAATTGGTATTCTAATGTATGATGCAAGATCATTCATGATCTTTGGATTCCAAGAGAACCATTTCAATGCATGCATCCTTATACAAATTTTGGAGTTAGATTGTCTGACTTTAAAGGGATAAAAATTAACATCCCACTCAGATAACCTAAGAAATCCAGGTTTCTGTTGTATGTTTTCAATGCCCCCAGGTAGACTTCATCTCCACCTTGTATTGAATTATTATATGAAATAATCCTCTTCCTATCGGTACTAACCTCCAATATCTCATGCACCAACAATGAGATGTTATGTTTTTTAGATGAGAATAAGACCAAGGTATGTCTTTCTTTGAGTAGATGATTTGACCAAATATCTAAAATTTTCATGAAGTAGACCTTTGTTGAAGATCCTCCAGATCCGTGACCATAGAAAAAGTACCATCCTCGAGCTTCGTGACATTGTATGATTTAGCTAATTCATCTCTGGAAGGGTCTGTGGAGATCGAAAGTGGTTTCGAAAATGCTAAGCCCTTCTTCTTCAAAGTAATGTTTCATGATATTCCATGGATATGGATCGATTCTTCGATAGAACTCATTCATCTCGAAAGGCCAATTCCCATTCAAGATTGAAATAATCCATTGAGGAGATCAGATTCAAGGCCAAAAAAAGGTATCACCATTACCAGATTCAAAGAGGATTTATCCCACTCTCTCCATGACCAAATCACAATATTATTCATTTAGGTAATTGTATCATATGAATTTGGGAAATCCTAATGGTTTAAAACCTTACCAACATTTCAACAATTTTGTGTATATGTTAATATTATTATTCATGATACAAGACAATAAAAAATGTCATTCCTTGTTAGTCGTGTGACATAAATCCACATTGGGGGTATGATGGATGTGATATCCATTTTAAGTTTTTAAATTGTAACATTACTCCCATTTGATTTCATGTTATGACATGAAGGTCACCTTCATGAGATGTTGTATTTTTAAAATGAATAATTTTAATTAGTTAACATATTCTTTTTCTAAAATGTGTTCCATATAGTTTATGAGAGATTGGTACCTCTTATTTAATATATTTTAAAAGTAAAAAACCACCTAAAATTTATTTATCATTAATTATAGTAGTTATTGACCACTATTTATCATAGATTAATTTTGAAACAACGTATTGAGTTGGATTATATCACAATATTTATGATTTTTTTATTGTTACACAAACTCTTTAGATAAATTAATGCATGATCACATAGTGTTGAGTACAATACCATGAAAAGGGGTGTCTAATCACGGTTAAAATCTTGTATCTATGGATGGTCACTCAATATAATTTTCTTGTATCAAGATCTCTCAAAGGGTAAATGGAGGTGGATCTTAGAAACAAAACTATAACTAAAATAACATGAAAAAAATTATATTGAGTTCTCCTCATGACAAATCATCTAGAATATACAACATCATTTCCTAATAACTTTTATTAAATCATGAAATTAGTAAATGAAATCATCTTAAGACATCCACATGAAGGGAATACACTCCCCTCATATTTCATTTAAAATTTTTACCCAATGATGATCTTATGTTATTTTATATCATAAATGATTTCTCAATAATATAAAATAAATAATTTTTCAAATAAATATATAGAGAAAAAACACAACTACCATCACCTACTATTTCTTTTATTAAAATTAGAAAAGTGTTACTAGGCCTTACATGAATCTAGATAGATTCCCATAATGGTTTCAATATAATTTATTTATCAATATCATATATTCTCAATATGTTTTGTTTTATGAAAAAAATTTAAACGGTATATATTCACTAAATTTAAGATATAGTGAACCACTATATAAAATGAAATATTTAGATAAATTTAATTCATAGATAAGGAATAATTATTAGTATTTGTTATGATTTATTATACATTTGGAATTATTAAAAAATGTTTTATGTTTTTTAATCCTCAATTCAAATAAATGACACTATTTTTCTATTCCAAAATAGATATAGAGAATGTGAGACTATATCTTAACAACCCCGATCATTTGAAACCTACTGATATACTATGGTAAGGAAATAACACACATACAGAAAGTCATATATATATATGATTTATAGTAAAAAATATTATTGAATAAAATAAAATGAATGTCAATAATAAATTTAAATTAAATATACTGGCACTATTATTATGGTGACAGAGTTACCAAAACAAATGTGAGATGATATATAGATAATGTGAAATTAAAATAAAATTGTAATTACAAAAATATATAATGGGAACTGTAAGAATATTTAATTTTTTTTCAAAAATCATCACTAATCATCAATTACATAAATAAAGAAATATATATATATATTATATTTTTTTAATAAGAAAAAAAAATTAATCTTCAAAAAATCTATTATTCATACTAGATCTATAAAATAAATAAAAATATATATCAGTAGTAGTAATCAATAAATTCAAAAATAAATAACCCACAAATAAAAAAATATATGTTAAGGGAAATGTTAATCCAAATTTTTTTCATTCATTACATTAATAGATTGTGCTAAATAATTTTTTTTATTTCACTAGATGAATCTATTTTTACAAAAACATATTTAAATATTATTTACTCATTTTCAAAAAATAACCCAATCAAAATGAACAAAAATTTTAATGGATTAAACTTAAAATACAAAAATATCTAAATGATATTTTTATGATTATTTAAAATTAACATTTTAAGAGATAGATATGAAAGATAATGAGATAGTGAATATAAAATTATCTATTTTTGGAAATAAAATAATTACCATCAAAATGGTCTGATTTTAATGACTAATGAATTACCAAAATTTTAGATTTCTATTTTTCATGGAATATGGTTTATTATTTGTTATGTAATTCTCAAAAATATAAATAATTCAAATGTTTTAAATGCATAGGGAATTATATAATAATATAGAGAAATATGGAAGCGAAAATTTACATATTATTTAACTATATTAAAAAATATAAATGCCGAACCGTTCATTATATCATTACCCTAGAAATAAAAAATATTTCTACATAATTTCATTATTATATATTAAAGTTAAATTTATTAAAATATAAGGAGTCATTGAGAATATTAATATAAATCAATAATCATGTTCTATTAAAATTAAACAAAATTGATCATTCAAATAGAAATGATTAATTAATATAGTTCTGATCAATATTTTTACTACTTTTTATCTATGTGTAGTAATTATATAAATTTATATAATTATTTCATGACTCAACAACCAAAATATATTTCTATGATATTATTTCTTATTTAATAATTTTTTTGCAATATATATTTTAAATGATATCAATAAATTGTGTAATAATAAATTTTAGATGAGAAAATAATTATTCTAATTATATAAGGATGATTTATATCAAAATAAGACAAAATAAACATGGAATTTTATAGAAATGAAGAGTGGATATTGAAAATTATTGTCACATACCTCAATGTATTTTCTTTTCCAAATATCTATTTTTACTAAATAGATCTATCAATAACACACATGTTTCAATTGTGTTAGTAAAAATACATTAAAATTAATCATCACCTAGATGATAATGAAAATAGCGAGTAAAAATTAAATAATTTAGCATGTGATATTAATCGCTTCCTTATGAATTTAGGTCCATAAGTGCATTTCAAATTTGGAATTGAAAAAAATGATATCACAGTGGGAATATAAATACACGTAAAAATAGAGTGAGGGACATAGATAATAGTAGGTAGATATATGAAGTAAAATAAAAAATGTTGGGAAAGGGATCTCAATACATTTTCCCAAATCCAATGATCCCCCATCATTATTTTTTAATATTTACTCACCCTTATCTATATATATATACACCCAATATTTGAAAATTATAATATTACTTCATTAACAAAATATAAATCTATCATTTGTCGGTAATATCATATAGTTCATACATTGTGGTATTATGTCATCAAGGACAAGTAACAATAGAATCTATTTTCTTAATAACATGTGAAAAAATATTTATAATATAAAATTATTATGAGTTATACATTTCAAGATAGCATGTGAAAGTTAATCATAATAAATTAGTGATGTCAAGGTCTATTGAAGGGAAAACTTATCTACATGTCATAAAGTGTTATATCATAAAAAACATGAAATGATATTTTTCATATTTAATATAATGTGGCCCAATTATATTTGTCTATAAAATTTGAAGAAGTGAAATGTAATCTCAAAATAAGAGACATGTAGCATGATATATTAGGGTGAGAAAAAAAATGAAACATGGTATAAGAAAATGATATAATAAGTTTAACGAGTGAATTTTATTTAGAAAAAATATGAATAATGATATCCAAATTTTAATTAAATTCTAACCATAAATTTGATATTTCTTAGTGTTATTATACTAATAGATCATAAACCATAATCATATGTCAATTCTCAATAGTAAGAAGAGATAACATAGTGTGATTAGGCCAAATACCCACAAACAATACATGGTATCCAATTAGATATAAAACTTACCCAATGATGTCTATTACCATAAATGATAATCCTTTATTATCATAACATACACATTTTATTATGTTCCAGAAGTCTAAATAAAGCTTACATGGTGAAAAATATTGGTAAAAGCCACGATAGTGTAGTATGTATCATTGACCCATCACAATGTGAAAGAGAAGTATATATCTTAATATTACGCAATATAACAAGGTATTAAATAATTTTTTATGATCCCATTTTCATAAAGAATCATATTTAATAAATATTACATTAAAATGAAAAACATTCAATAGAAGTATGAACGATAATTATGAAGAAAAATTAACCATGTTGGTGATTCTTTTCATAATGGTAGAAATATACATTAATGAATGAAAGGGATTAATATTTTCCCTTATATAAGAATTGAAATCGTGTGAATTTATATAATATATTGGATTTTTTTAAATATATTATAATTTAAAAAACATATTGTATTGGTACTAAACATGAAATAAAAAATATAGATCTTCCCTTAAATCATTTTACATAAAAGGGTGAATTGTAAAGAGAACATAAAAAATATTATCCCAAATAATGAAGATAAGTTAAATGTGGTATATATGTAAGAATCATATGTAAAAATTATGCACCCAATAATATTAATTAATATAATAGGAAAAAATTGAAAAAGAAATTTAATATAAAACCCAATGACAAATTGGGTTGTTTAAAATATTTTTTTTATGATTTATAATTCCTTTGTTAAATCCCACATGATATAAATGGAAAAAATTATTCTCAAAATTAGATAATGGAAATACGAAGTTCATATAAGAAAACAGATAAATATCTTTCCAAAAATAATGGAGACCATTAGCGGTGGTATAAAAACATATCCATGGAAACTAATAATATTTAAAATTAACTTAATTAATTCATAACAATGTCTTTCTTTTATGGGATAAAATTAATAATGTTGTAAAACTAGAATCAATAGGGTCATTTGAAACATAGATAAAGATAATTTAATCTTTAAACTTTTAGGCTGTAAGAAACATACATAGAAGTCTGAAGATCATGATTAAATATTATCACTCAAGACATGGGGTGTGAGTTTAACAAAAACCATGAAATATAAAAATATAGTAAATAGAATATCAATGAGAGGTGGAACATTGGATGAATATTTAAATAAACTATATTTAATTTATGTTATGTTCAATATACATATTTTTCCAATGTGTACACAATATAAAATAAATAGTGGTGCATAAAAATTATTTCTCATTAAAACCTAATAGAGATAAAAAGGCCTTACCATGGGTATTGTTAAATCTTATAAGTTTTCCTAACATATCAAAAAACTAAATTATTTTTATTAAATAAATAATTAATATTTTTATAAGGTTTATTCATTACCTTTTTGTAATCATTTATTATTTCTTCCATAGTCAATTTAGTTGAGATAGTTTGATAAATATTTACTGAAGCATCCTGGATATATTGATAATGATAATATGTGTTTTAAAGTAGATTCATAAAAATTATAATTTTATATATTTATATATTTATTATTAAATTAATAAAAATATACATATTTTTACAAGTTGTCTGAATATATATAATTTAGGATATGTTCTTTCGCATGTTCATTAATTGTGCTTGAAAGATGAAATATCATTTATTATTAAGATCACATATAAAATGTAAATATTAACCTTATTAAAAATTAACATTTTAATATATATAATATATATATATTTTATATATTTTAATATTCATATATATTAGGATTTAATGGGAAAACTGATTTTTTTTGATATGTTGAGTTAGTAGTTCACTAGTACATGGTCAACACATTGAATTTCCATAAAAATGATATTGGGTAGATAAAAATAAAATATTTATAGTTTTAGAAGCATAAGGTTGTATTAATTATTATATCTTTTAATTTATTAATTAATTTGGTCTATACATGTAATTATTTTAATAAAAATAGAAAATGTCATTCATAGAGGTGGAAGTCCACCTAAAAACATAATGACTCCTTTATTTTTCAAATTTTTGTATATGGAGTTCGGAGACTATTAATCCTTTAGTATAACTATAGTAATCACATATATATATTTTATCTTTTATCATAATTTCAATGATAAATAATATTTATTCAGGAATTGGGTGATTAATAAAAGAATACTATGAGTATGTATTACTAACATATAGTGATTGGAATTCATACAAAAGGTTTTATTTGAAATGAAGGGTTTAAAATATCTTTTATAGACAAGTGGATGATGGATATGAAATGTAATTATAATATAGTAAAATTTTTTTGATAAAAAATTTATAATGGAAACATATTCTGGTCAATGATAAGTAATGAAAGGCATAATTAATAAATAGAGAAAATTGTATTCTGTGAATACAAATTAAATTTCAATAATTCCATGATAATATTCAATGGTCAATATCACTAAAAGTTGAAAACATATTAGTTTAGTGGGATTTATATCAATGAAGAATCTACAATGTATTTTAATACTTGTTTTAAAATTTTTTCATTTATAATTACATTATTTACACTTTACCATTTGATTTTAACCTTAGTAATAAGTTTTTAACGATGTAATTCATGACATACTATAAATATAAGATAATTTTACTTACTATTTTTTGATTCCTTAAACATAATTTAAATATATATTTATCCAGAACAATTTCAAAAAAAATTATATTATATTATAAAATATAATTTATAGGGATACACATATTATATAAAAATGATTAGACCAATAATTGTTTTATACCATATATAAAATTAATAAAAAATTATATTTTTGGTAAAACATTTTTATATAAGTTTAAAATTAATTTTAGATCGTTTATATAAGAAATAAAGATTCTATTTATCAGATTTAAATTATACAATATTAAAACAAGAAGTCTATAAAAATAACTTCTTCACTTTTATCATGACCATTAAATTTAATCATAGAATAATTAATTGTATTAATAAAAATGAAACTAGACCTATTAAATAAAATTATACTTTATGTCTAAAATTTTAAATAAATTATATATATTTAATATTGATAGATGATAAATACTAATTTATTGTATAGTCAAAGAAAACATATTTTAGAAAAAAAATATTATGTCTGTTTCATGATTGATAAAAATGAGGATTATAAATACATAATATTATTTGTAAAGGATTTATTTTAAATTATAAAAATAGTTATTTTATAATAAAAAAGTATCAATAATATTCATAAATTTTTTTTTATTATATTGTTAAAAAAATTATGATTGTAGGAAAATTATTATTTTTTCACTTTTCTCCAAAACAGATTACATAAAAATGTATCTAAAATCAATCTTAGGATAATATAGATATTTGTAATTGAATACTAATGTTCATTAATCCAAAATGTCATTATATTTATTATAAATTTATCTTCCGTATGGAAATAAAATATATAATGATAAATTGTTTTAATAGAAAAATTGGTTTTTAGATACTTTCTACACTCATTCATGTCTTCTATATATTAATAATTAAGTTAGATTTAATATACTATCAATATAAACAGTATAATTTCTATATAATATATTTTTCCTTAATAGAATATGAAATATTAAATATTAAAATTCTTGTATAATATTATATTATTACTTATTTAGCATTGACATTTTTATGAGTTCATTAATATCTAAAATGATAATTGTTTTATTGACACATATATTTGATTATATGGATGCCTCTATTGTCCATAAAATATCAATGACTGCATTTTAAGAAATTGTATAATTTTTCATCATTCATTTTGGTTCAGTGTTATTTTTAAATAATATTGTTTAGAATATTAGTTTTTTAAAAGAAATGTAATTTATAATCTAAATGTGTTAATATATATATATGTATAAGTAAATAAATAGATATCTATTTATATATATTCATTATCATGTTATATGTCCACTAATATTCTTCATTTTTCAAGATTTTAATTTAAAATAAATATCAATATTAATTAACATACACTAATACACATAACTTGATTAAACTATTTGAATTTAAAATATTATTATAATGTATTTTGTTTAAAAATTCATAAACAAAAATAATAATATTATAGAGTAATATCACTAAATAAATAATTACTTAATTATTATTAATGAAAAATTTGCAAGGACACAACCTTAAACAATTCATAAACTGAATCATTCGAAAATAAAACCCTTTCATGAATTTTGAGTATATTTTTATGTTTAGTGTTTTTATAATTATGTGATAATATATAAATTAAAAACCCTTAAAATAAATTTTTTAAACACCCTTTTATAATCTATTTTTCATTGATCAAAAATACTTTTAAAAAGAAACATCTTTTATTTCAGTGAAAAATCTTTTCTACTTTCATCTCGACAACTTCGTTAATCCAACTCAAAAAATGTAAAAACAAGTTACATACACAAAAATCTTATAAAAGGAAAAAAGGAACCCATTATTAAATATTACAGCCATTTGATCAATAAATATTGATTTACATTAAAAAATAGTATTTTAACAAAAAATATATGTTAATAACTGTTGAAAAAAAATTTAATTCATATTTTTTCTAAAATACATTAAATTTATAGAAAACAGAAATATAATAATCATGAGGTTTTCTAAGAAAAATTTATAACCCTTGAAAAACATTTTCTTAGAAATGTATATATTTACAATGAAATAGAATAACCATACATTAAAAGAAAAAATAATTAGCTTACCATTTTATATAAATAAATTTTTATTAAAATCATTATAAATTATAGAAAATTAATTTATGATCCTTGATACATAATCATCAAAAACCCCTTAAAAACCATTACAAGATCCCTTAAAATTATAATAATCCTTAAAATTTAATTCTAACATAATTCTTCAAAGAATACAATAATTTCCTAATGCATTAGAGAGCTATACTAGAATCACCCAATGATAAACAACATCAAAAGACCATAACATATATATATATATATAATAAAATATAATCGTCATTTCTAATAGAAAATTCACAAAAACAATGTTTTTAACCAAAAATTAAATCCTTTCTCGAGTGTCCACATCTAATAAATATGATATAATTTTATATTGATACATTAAAAAACTAAAAAGTCAAAAAATATTTAGAAAATTATTTCCCTGAAAATAATATTTTAAAATTTTAATGAATTTTGAAAATAAAAAAAATCATGATGGAATGGAACTATATTCAATATGTATTTTTAAAAATAAAGCATTCTTTTTCATTTGTGTAATAAAATTAAATGTGTTCAGTAAAACTAACAATAAAATATTCCACATAAAATCATTGAATAAACGTAATAATATACAAAAAAATTATAATATAAATTATTTAACTCCTTATAAAAATATTTTTAATATTTATTTTTGAGAATATGATCATGGAAGAGATATTATTAAAAATCAAATCTTTAATACTATCCAATGATTTTCATGTTAAATATTTATTACATTGAGTTGTGATCGTGAGATAATTCATTTATATTCATAAATAAAAAACTTATGTCAATTATTTACATTATTAAAAACATTATTTAATGTTAATTATTCAATTATTTTATATATTGTCATTTTTTATTAAAAAACTTATTAATTTATGTTAATTTCATACATTTCATCTCATATATTCAAAATGTCATTGGTATTTTGACTAAGGTAAATGATTTCATTATTCATTCATATATTCATAAATAATCATGAAATAATTATCCTTTTTATACATAAATTATAAATTTATAACTAAACATGATATATAGTTAAATAAATAAGTTGTTTTACATTCATGGAGATGGTATGTGGTACATATTCATAAGAAATGTCTAATTTTTTTTAATGATCACGTTGTAAAGAATGTAAGTGTTATGTTATATTTCCAAAGTGATAATTATATTATTGATACCATTTTATATTTTTGAATAAAATAATATATATAATCAGTGTAATGTTGTGATTGAAAATGAATCACATCACTTCAGGGAGGTGGTAGTCCATATGTATGAAATAAATACATTATAATTTTTTAATGGATTGACATGTGATAAATTGGATGGTATATTATATTTAAAAATAGTAATTTTCTATTAATTTTATATATATTAATTAAATATATCATTATAATCAATATTATGAGGTGGTTAAGGGATAAACTAATTATTTAATACACATTACACTCATTGGAACCTTAACCGTGAAAACGTATTTTTTCTACAATGAAAAATCAACATTAAAAATATAAATAAGAATCCTCTAAAAAACATTGAATTATTATTCCCCATTTATATTTAATATAATAAATAAAATTAATAACATGGATCATAATTTATTTAATATGGGAAAATAAAATGTATGAAACAACATTTTTAGAAAATAGTTAATTTTAGAGTAAAAAATAAATCACCGTGAAATATAGTAATAATTCGGTTTCTAAATATTTATGTAATCAAATTTCATCTTGCAATCATGCCATTAGATGCAATTACCCAAAAATAGTTTCAAATTTCAATAAAATGTAACTCATAAATAAATAACTCATGAATGATATCCCATTTTCAAAATAATTATTTACAATAAACTATTTAAAACATTGATCGTATAATTTTATGAAAAAAATAAAAAATTATATAAAAATGTCTTAGGGTTATTCCTATGTTTTACCTACAATTATTAATCTTATTTATCATATTTTACTCTTTAATGATGTGCCAAATTTCACCACCATTACTATTAATATTGCATTAAAATAATAGGGACATATTAAATATATTCAATCCACTTAATACCAAATATTTAATATAATTTCTAGTCTTTTATATTAATATGTTTAAAATGTTAATTTAAGACTAAAATGAAAAACCCATTGAAAAATACTGTTTAGAATAAAAAAATTGTCCCAAATGTACTGATAACCAAATATTGTATAATAATGATTAAATTGAAATAAATTAGATTTAATATAATTAGAAAGTATTTATGTCAAATTAATATAAACATTAAATCAAAATGATAATTGTACATTAAATAAAAAAATATTTTTTAGAAATCGATATATTTTATTATCCACTAAAAAATCAACAATTTCTGAAAAATCAAACACAATTATACCTAATATTATTTTTAAATGATAATTTCAAAAAATTTATCCCTCATAACGTATAAAATTAGTAATAGATTCAAAAATAAATTATACATTTCAAATATAAAAATAGATATAAACCATTCTAAATGAAAAATTTTTAATAAGAAATTGACATAATTAAAAATTGACTACATATTTCCTATGAATTTATCAGTAAATTTCTATTGAGTATGAAAATTACTTATATTTTATAATGTGTTAATAGATAATTATAATATTCAATATAATGTAGAGGTTGTAACTATAGTAATAATAAAAAATATTCTATGGTTTTACGGCTTGTTGTTGCATGTCGTACATACTAATAAACATATTGTTATTCTAAAATATTTTGAGATCAAATTCATCGTGTTTAATAAATTTAATACTCATTTATTTTATTTTTTGGGTAATAAAGGGATTGATATTTTAAAATACCTTCAATTAAATCCAATGTAATAAAAAGTGTCAATAAAGCATCCTCATTAAAATATGGAAAAGTAAATTCAAAAGCCATATTAAATAAAACATATTACGTCTCCAAATAGAAAAAAATTAGTGGGAAGTGAAATTATAAAATAAACAGAAAAATGTATCTTGAAATTGCTATGGAGTGTGATTTATTACATTTATCACATGAATGTGAATGATCATGAGAACAATAATTATAAACAAACTATTAGTAAATGAGTTCTGAAAAGGGCCACTGATATATAAAAATGGAGATAGTAGGATAAAAAATTGGCTCAAGATCATTTTATTATAGGTGGGGATTTATATTATAACATGTACTAAGAATATAAGGGATACAATAATTACATAACATGTATAATTTCATCATTTGATGAATTTATAAAGAAATATCATATTTTTCTCCAAAATGACAAGTATTGAGGAATATTAAATCATTCCTCACGAACTATTATCAATATCTAATGGATATCATAATAAAAAAAATTGTTTAAATTTTATTTATATTATATTTATACATTTACTAAACACGAAATTGTTGGCATAATATAATTCAGAAAATATAAATAAACATTCAAATGAAAAAATAATGCATTAATTGAAAAAATTCAATAGTAACCACCAATGTAAAAACTAACCAGTGATAACTAACAGTCATTAATATTATTCAAGATGTTATAGACTATTATTAGACCCCAAATATACGAATTATTTTCTAAAATATTATTCCAAGATAAATTTAACATTTATCACTTAATAACATCAATTAACCTTAATTACACAAAAAAATAATGTTTTATAATCATATAATATCCATGATATCATAATCATTTCAAATATTAGATCAATTCGTCATCAATTCAAATTTAAATAATATATGATACTAATAGATAATTCAACAATTATTTCTCAAACAAAATCCATTAATATTATTGTAAGAACATGGCCTTTCTATGGTACATAACATTTCAATTTGAATATTTTTGTTATTAATGCCCTATAAATGTGACTAATCATATAAAGAATGGTTTGGTTGCATCTAAGGCATGTTTGTATCCTAGTGCACTGCCCTTTATAGGCCTTAACTGGGAATCATAGTTAGTAGAAACCATTCAACCCAGTTTTCCATGATAGATAAACTGTGTGGTGCGCTATCAATATCCGTAGAGGGGGGAACATAGGTTACACAAGGTTTTTTAATCAATAGTGTTATATGATGAAGGGTGTTCTACCTAGATAGAGGAGGGGTCATTGGTAAGGAACTACTGGGTATACCTTTATCCCCCAACCATGAACACCACTATCCTTATAAAATAGTTCCCTCATAGATGGTGCATGGTTTGGATATCTATGTAGCCAAACCAAGATCCACTATATGTTTAGTCATATTTACTATTTCCCCCTTATATCAATATATCATAACCCACCCTCTCTTTTTCCTTTTCCCATGAAAAACTGCACATTCTCCCCTATATAGATATCCTCAACATGGTTTTACCTATCATCATGAATTCCATTGTCATATAGACTCAAAATTACAATCCAATCATATAGTTTGAATCATCTAGCTATGTTATTTAATCATTAGGATCCTTTAATAATATTTATTGTTATTGATGATGGTATTAACGTGCAAGCATATATTCCCTATATTTAGGATATTCGACTGTTCTTCTATTTTAATTCGATCTATGAAAAACATATGGCTGATTATGTATTATGAATTTATTATATGTATAAGGTATTTGGTTTTGAACTCATCTATTAATATATCACCATCTATAAATTATTTAATTTTGTGCATGTTGGTTTCATTGGGTGTTGCTCATAAAAATGATATGTTGTTAATTAAATCGACTAATTTTTTGAACAAAGTCTCTAGTTGGACCTCTTGACATATTTTTGTGTTGAGAAATCAACCCAGATAACCCATTCGGGCTGGAATCATTAATTATTCTATTTCTGACCCTTGTTGGGTCTATGTGAGTTATGTTTTTGGTGCATCATACCTGACCGTTTTTAATAGAATTTTTCCTTTTAATTAATAATTCATTTATACCAAGTTATGTAATGTATATATTTATATATATCACATGGAATAATTATATGATAATAAAATTAATGCATATTGGTTGCATGTCCATTCCTCACCATGTTATGTTTAATGAATGTTAAGAGATTGATCATATTAAATAATTATATTGAATAATTATTTTATTTCCTATGATGAGATAAATGATAAATTAAATTATTAAAAGGTTTATCATGCTTTTGGAGATTTTTATCTTCATAGGAATGGACACACTTGATCCAGCCTTGTATTCTTGAGGGAATACATTGACCACTCATAGGATTCTATTCTGATTCATTTTTTTGATTTCCAAGGGAGATATCATCCATGTAATTTGGACTTTTTATTATGATGTAAATTTTTTTCTCATTATAATGAAGATTCAAATGGTTCTCTTACAAATATTATAATTCCATGGATACACACCTTGGATTCTTTTTGATGTTTTCGGATAGGTGGCTCTATAGATTCACCCAATTGGGTCTACTCATGATTAGCCTAAGATTACTATGGACATGCTCCTTGAAATTGGTTTGAATATTTTATAGGGTAATTCCATGGGTGTACCGCATAGATTAAACTCTAACCCCTTTTTACAAGACATCATGAGTAACTATTAAGTGTTTTCCTGACCATTGATGTAATGGATGCCTTTGTTAGACCATTGATCGTTTAATATTATAATTATTGTTGTGGTAGTAGAAATAAAATATATTTATGAAATTTTTATTAAAAAATAAACCCAAAATTAAAATATAATTTCGTTACATATTTATATATTTCCAACTAAGGATGAAGTGGTTATGTGTTTTTTATTTTTACTCTTTTACTTCTATATACCACTACACTATACAATTTATATTCCCAAACTAGTTTGTATACATTATATTTGTGGTGGCATATTGAGATTCAAGTAAATCCCTATTCGAGATTTCATTGGAACTTGGGATGATTATATGACTATAAGTGTGTAAAATGGGAAGTGATCAACTTTTGAAACAATATATTCTATTTTTAGGAAGAAAATATTTGTAGAAATCAGGGATTAGGAAGGTGGGATGATTTTAATTGTTTGGTTCTTCTTTTATTCTTTGGTACATCATATATTTCACTACCTTCTTACTATAATGTATTGTTGGTTTCCATTTTTTAGAGACATTTTATCATCATTTTATAAAATGGAATATTTTACATTTGATGAGTTGTTTATTTATTTTCTGTATGTTATTATTTATTTCCTTTTCTTCATTTACTATACTGCTTAAGCAATTTTATAATATATTATACCTCTGATGATATTCATTATATCATGAGTGAATAGTCATCCATAGAGACACCCTAGGCCCTCAGTGCTAGTTAGCATCCACTGGAATATGGGGAGGAACGTCAGAGGTCATGTGGCTAACCAGGTTCTATTACAAAGGAGTGAACTGGTTCTTGGACATTACAAACTGGTATCATATGAGATTATTTTTTTGACCTGTTGTTTGGGGAATATAAATAAGGGATTAAGATCATGTTGTGACGTTTATATAATCCATTCATGGAAGTAGCTAACCCATGTTCATGGTAAACAACAATTAGCATGTGAGTGGGAAATCGTCGATCTATATTTAACCTGTTACAGTTGAGAAACTTTCACCATTAGATAATGCACAGAAATGTTGATATTGGTATTCCTTATAGAGATTATTCCTTGAATATGTGTGACATGGTTCCTTGTTACATGAATTATTATATAATCCAAATAATTAACATGTGACTCATATTCAATTCTATATATGTAAATTTTGGGAATTTCATTTCAATAGTTGGATGTTGTTGCTAAGTGTGCCTTTGTGTTGATATATGCCAATACCGCTAACATATTTTACATTCAAGGGAAATTGGACTTTTAAAATTTCAACATCATTAAAATAGTCAATTATTATATTTATTGTTGATAAAATCATACAAATTAAATTTCAATCCATGTTATCTATGTATCCATGGGTACATGAGATGGGATTTTATTGATATTACATGACTACAAATTTCAATTTATAAACTGTATGGGAATATATAAATTGAAAACGGTAATTAATAAGAATCAGGTTGTCATGTGTTAACTATTAAACTATTAGAATAGATGTAATGGGATAAGATCAATTACATGGATTCAAATTTCAATTTATACGGTATAGGGACCTTTATAAACTAAGAATTTTTGTCTATATAATTGAATAATCTAATATAAAATCCCCTATGAACATAAAATGTAAATTATTACTTCCCAATTGAACTTTTTTCTTATTTGTGAAAGGGAGGTGAATATTTATGTGTTCTTTCCTCTTTAAATAAAAATTGACCCTCCATATACAGGAACCATTGAAGAAAAATATTTATTACATATCAATTTCTTTTAGATCTAAGAGGGTATTTGGGATATTATATTGGGTAGTGAAATAGTTTTTTTCTATTTACATTAGGGATCCTCTCAATTTTTGAATCCTTTTGTGAGGTTTCTTATTTTCATTTTTAGAGCTATGAAAACACAATGTCATGTTCTCATGTGCTAGGAAACTGGTGATAACCAAGCTCTAGTAGTGGTGGGCCCTAATCCACTAATGATATATAAAGCATTAGGACTTAAAAAATACCTTATATACCCAATATTTGAATTAACAATAATTTTTAGAGGCTCCCCTTATAACATCATGGGATTTGCATAAATATTTTTTTCAATTAATTTAAATATTTCAATATTTTTCATTTTACAAATCATTGAATATAGTTTTTTTATATTAAATAACTATGTTAGGTATGAGTTAAATGAAACTCAAATTTAATATAGTGGTATATGAAATTATATGTTAATATTATTCTATATGCTACATTGTCTTGACCTACGTTACATAGATCACTATGTTTAGATTGAGTTATACACAACACTAAACTTAAATGAAACATTGTTGTAGTATTAAAATATTAATATTTTATATGATAATTTTTACATATTAATTGTAATTATAGTTTTTAGTATGATTAATTATATTATGAAAATATATTTTATGCATATATATTGGGTGATTTTTATACTGACCAATTAAATAGAAATAAGAATAAAACACTTTTAATAATATTAGAAATTAGTTGATGGAAAACTATTAATCCCATATTGATGAATTAAATTAATTAAATATATATATTATTAATAAATCAACTATTTTAAATTCCTATTATGATTATTTTTAGAAAATATATAAGAATAAATCCTATTTATGCATAAAGAGATATATTATTCTACTATGTAATTTTACATTATTTTAATGGTGAAAATTTGTTACATCTAATTTCCAAGTCAAAAATAAATTATATTAAAAAAATGACCTTTAATTTTCAACATTAAATATAAAAATTTATGTAGAATAATTTTTATCGTGTTTTCTATTAAGATTAATTTTACAATGAATAGTGAAAAACAATAAATTTTTATTGAAAAATTCATTTCCATAAAATTTATTTATATAGTTGAATAATATTTTCAATTTATTTTAAATTATAATTATTTATATGACACATAATTAAAACTAATATAGGTTACTTTAATCAATTTCTCATTAAAATTATATATAAAAACACTTTAATAATTGGATAATTTTACTTTAAATCTATGTATTTTCATCCCTTCTACATTATTAATATTAAATTAAATTGTTCCACTTGTGTGATTTTAAATTGGATAAATGTATTTCTTATTTATAATTAGAATAATTTTTCATTTATAGTAAGGTCAAAATAGTTTTTGACGAAAAATATTACTGAAATTGATTATATACACTTACAATTATTAAGGTAAAATGAGTTTACAAAGTTGTTAAACATTAAACATCAGGTGAAAATTGAACTATAAAAAATTTCAAAACCAATTATATAGAAATATATTGAAAATAAACCCTATTTTATGGAAAAAATTACATTATTTAAGTAAGATTATATATGTAAAAGCTCCCAATAGTGTTTACCTTTTTGTTATTTAGAAGATTTCCACTCACCTCTACTGTGAAAGGCAACATCCTATCCCCATCCCTACACACCTCCCAGTAAAATTGGATCATCAAAACCTCTCTAAAATAAACTCCCAAAATGGATGATCTAATCTTATAATCCTTTATTTGACGAGAATGAAAACCATAAATGTCCTTTGGTGAAAATCAAAAAGAGGTTACCCAAATAAGTTCTATCCTTTTTCATAAAGAACAATTGATTTTTTTTCTCTGCACCATATATTATATTTATATAACTATTATATCAAAAAAATTTCTTATGTATTAATATTTTATTATTCCTTGGTTACCAACTAAAATATCAAAAACATCCATCAAATGGGATACATAATCATTGTTTTTTAGTACGACAGACTATTGCATCACAAACTGATGTCATCCAGTCTCTCATTACGACCAATCAAGGATGAGATTAATGATGAAAATAATATTTTAATATGATATATTTTATAACTATATTTATTTATTGCTATGGATTTATTTTATAAATGATTCTTCCATACATTCCATTTTATGGGAATACAATAACATTATTTGTTGATATGTGGACTACCACCACCTCAATATTATGCGATTATTTTAAGAACTACATGGAATGTATTAAGGATGATTTTATTAAATATATATGAAATTTATGACGTTATAAATCAAATATGATGATATTATATATATACACATCATATACATTATTCTCTTTCTATACATTTATTTAATGGAAACTGTGTTCATACAGATGTATGACATACTATCTCCCTGAATTGTGTTTTTGAAATCTTATTTCTATTTTTTATTGATTATTATAAATAATAAAATAGTAAATATATATGATATTTATATCATGGTTTAAATTATAAAAATAAAAAAATCAGGATCTATGTAGGAGGTCCCAAAATAATAAGTCAAATCACGCAGGAAATGCAAGTTGGTGTTACTTGAAACAAATCTATAACATCAAATTGTAAAAAAATGGATAATACCGATTCATAATAAATAATATATGGTATTATATATACTAATATGGTTTTGAGATACATTTATAAAAAACTTACAATTATTATATTGAGGTTTTGGAAACATACACAAAGTGTCAAGACTTAATGTTAGAGGATTTATAGTCTCACATTTATTTCTTTGAGTCTTATCCCATATTCACCCCTTATTTAATTTTTGTGATGTATATACATAAATAATAAAAAATTTTTAGTGAATAAAATTACTAAAAGAGGTTAATTGATGGGTTCAGAAATCCATGAACACAAAAATTTATTTAAAAAGTGTAGAGGTACAATAGAATGAAGGAAATGCTTACATGTGAAACACCACAGCCAAATAGAAAACTGAATAGACACATGAGATACCCAATTATTACATTTTTCTAGGCTAGCCTCAACCCCGAGATCCTGCCCGATTAGCCAGATAGATCCCTCTTCCCCTTTGCATCACTAGTTCATCATTCATCGCCAAAACCTCCATAGTGTGAAATTTAGTTTCATCATGAGGAGCTTTTCCATGAAACCTTGAATGCGCAACCTCAATAAAAAAGATAACATCTTGTGGAGAAGTACCATGATTAGACTCCTCATACAGATCTTGAGGAGACAATTATATGTCTTTGGAGTCATGCACCGCCACAAAAGAATGCGATGCATTATAAGCAGGCTGGTCCATCTCTTTTGTGGTCTCCAAACCATCAACAATAGCAGGTGTTGAGGAGGGTCACATTCTATTACAGCATCCTGCATTCTTGAGTCCTTCAATATTATGAAAAATCAAACTTAGGAGTATTAATAGATTCTATCATTGAATAGAAATTGACAACTGGATTTACAGGTCCTTGTAATGCCACATTACTTGATGTAACCATTGAAACGAAATTCAAATTAGTCCCCCCTAGTTTGTACCATTGGAGGAGATCTTACTAGGTCATGTACATGATTATGTGTAGTAATATATTCCATATTAGCAGGGGAGATCCTTCCAGAATATCACACTTCTTAGATGCAGAAGATCGGAGTAGACCCTCCCCCTTAGAACAATGTACGGACCATCATACTTCTCAATAGATGCAATTCTATCCACCTGAACACCATCCTGAATCCCCTATTATAGAGAAACATCTCCTAAAAAATCATTGTACATATTTGGATCCACATCCATCTATGCTTCGACATTGGCCACCTGCACCTCATCATGAATAATTGGACATGCCCTCTGCTTCTTAGGAATAAAAAACTGGAATACATCAGCACCCACAATCATCATCTTACCCTTACTACAAGTAAAGGTTATTGATGTACGACCTAACTCTGGATTTTCATCATTCTGGATAGTATCCTAATGTTTTGATTGATTCCCTTCCTCCTCCTCAGGGACTTGTTATTTAGGTCCTTAGTGTCTCCAACGATATATTTCTCCAATGATCCTCCATTCACCGGAATAATAGCAGCATTAGGAGGTTGCTAAAATGCATCATACATTGATAGACAATGTTGGATAGCCTAAATAAATGAGGAAGTACCATCATTGTGAGGATCCTTCCTCATGAATGCTTTCTTACTATCATTAAGGTCAACTTTTTTCTTCTTGCACCAAGGATTTACATAGTGAAAATTTTATATTCCTACGAAATTGTGCAAGAGCATGGCCAATTCATAGACGTGACTTATAGAAAATTGGTAACCACTCATATTGTATAACTAGTTCTAACTTATTCTCACCCAAAACAAGGAAAACAGTGTCAATAAGAACTTGAGATAAATCAATCTCTACCAATACACGAGCAAAGTGACCATACATAGGATGCTCTGTTTCCTTTTCCACCTTAATCGGGAAACCAAAAGTAGAGGCAACCTCCCACAAAACTGACGGATTACAGAAAATCCAATTCAAAACCCTAATTCGAATCCATGATTGAGTGAAGAGTTTTTAATTTCTAGATTCATTTCTAAAGGAACCCACTATTGAACCATGAGGTAACAAGGTTTTAGCGAAACCGGTCTTGAACTCCAGGAATAATTTTGAATTTCCTTCGATGGAAAAACAATTTGGAAATAACCTCTCCCAATTGTGATGAATTTCCAGTCAATGAATCCCCAACTCTGAGATAAATGAGCCCACACCTCATCAACCATCAATGGAGTGTCACTCTGAATTCTTTATAACATGGTGAGGAGGAAGAACCGACATTCTTAAATATGGGCTTCCAAAATTTTCAGACTTCATTCCAAAAATTCAATTGAGCCTTTCATGGTAATTTTTTTATGTAAAGAAGAATATTCATGCTGAGATTCAGAAAAAAAACATTTTATAGGAAGTAGAACCCTCAGACATTCTCTTTGGGTTCATCACATCTTCCTTCCCCGTAGCCACAAGATTTGATGAAACCAACCACCCGTAACCACCGCCTTGGTAATGTAGATGATATATTCAACTAATATTTATTATATGTGGTGTATATAATTCATGTGAATGTAAATTATAATTTTTATGATAATTTATTTTATCTACTAATCTATTTGTGGATATTAATTTCATAAGGATTGCGGTGAAAACCTTTCCATAGAATTATGAAAATTTTATCTCAATTTGTAACATTTTTGACACATGTTATGTTATGATAAAATATTTTTTTATGAGGTGTATATACTACCCATTTGGTACGTTATACCATGAATATATTTCATTCCTATCTATTTTTATCTTCATGTAATTTTATTCTATCATCGGTCTTATAAATCAAGGTTACCAAAGTACTAAATTATTATTTCTAAATATCATTGTTCATCGGTATTTTTTATGATTATTATTTTCTTAATGAAATATTATGATCTATATGTTAATAAATCTCAAAAATATAATTATTATATAATTTTTAATGATATATAAAATTAAATATACTATCTTTCTACTATTTGGTACTAAAAAGTATTAAAAAACTTTATTTATCATAATATGACTTTATCTTCATATTCGGTCAGAAATCTAATTTCTTAAAAACAAATGTTTTCTAAAATGACATAAAAATTCAATTAAATTATATTTGAATATATTTTTTATGTGAAAGTATTTTAATTTTTTTGCAATGTTTTAAATAATCATTAAATTTTTTTTTAAATATTTTTTTATAAGTTTCCAATGACATTTTCAAAGAAATAGGATTCAAAAATGTTTTCTATTTTAAAAATAAAATTACAAATTCGAAAGGATATTTTCTTCAAGAAATGTTTGCTATTATTTTTGAATCTTACATAATAAGATTTCAATGTGATTTTCAAGGATATTTTTCTGAAAATGATTTATGTCTTAAAATTATTTTAAAATAAAGACTCTTTTCATAATGAAATTTTATATGTGATATTTAAAAATACATATCCATCTATGATTACATACAATGATATATTTTATTTCTTAATAGCTATATGATCCAAGGAAACCATTATTATTCATTTTTTGGATGGTTTATGTTTAAATGGACATATTAATTATAAATATTGTTTCACTTCAATGGGTTATATGAGGATAAAATCCCTCTAATACTTGAATATTTTCTAAGGTTATTCAATGATGAAATTGTTGTGAAACATGTATATTTTCCATAGGATATGATATGATTAAATTTTTATGATGACCAATTAATCTCATAGGATATGATATGATGTGTATGAAACACATCTCTTTTTAAGGTGTATGGTATGGTCGTTATTTTATTATGTTCTGGAACATGTATGCATGATTTCATAAATTGATAGGTGGGACATATAAATCCCTCCAACCAAAAGGGAATATATTTATATACAATGATATATAAATTGATAGAGCATGAACTAAACATCGTTCAATAATATAGTGTTACAAGGAAGTCTGGATTTTGTTCTGTATTATAGGGTTGGAAGGAGGAGTGAGCCTGGTTCAATAATATATGGTTAAAGTAGGAAGTAAACTTAGTTCAGTAATATATGTTTGGAATGATCAGGGAACATGGTTCGATATTACATAGGCATAATGAGGAGTGAAATAAGTTTAATATTACAAGGAAGAATCAAGTGGTGAAATTGGTTCAACAATACAAAAAAACAAGGAGTTAACTCCATTTAATAATGTCAGGTTGTAAACGTTTTTTATCCCGGTTTATTAAAAAAGGATTGGAACTATGCGTGAACACAATTCAATAGAGGACATAATCCTCTAATATGGAATTTGGAGTGATACTGAAGTACTAATATGGTTTTGTGAATTATCCAATTCATAAATATGTTTTTAGAAGAAATAATTGACTAGTATGAAACCAATTTAATATTTTGATGTGTCATCAATAATTCCATGTATTATTCCTATATTATGCTTTCATGGAATATGATTTTGAAACCGGTATTATTCATGTATTATGGACTTTAAATTTGTATTCCATGACTCATGTATATGATCTTTGATATGTAGGGTATGATATTAAAATGTTATTTCCATGTTCTCATACCCTTATTCACAATTTATGATAACATATATCCTTTTTTACCCTTAATAAATATTTAGACTCACCCTTTCTTATATTCTCGATATCTAGGTTATGAAGAAGTGTATTCATTATGAGTAATAATTGGGAATATCACTGTGGGAAATAATGAAGATATTTCACCAAGATAGAATTTTGTCTTCCATGATTCTAAAGACACTAAATTGTTACCATCATTATCTATGTACAGTTTTAATATGATGAATATTCATCTAAAATGTTCTAATATCCATATTTTTTTAAGTATGGGTCACTGTAGATGACCGAAAATTAAAGGATGAGTTATCCGTTAGATAATAAGATGGGAAAACATTACTGAGTTCCCCAGGGATATTTATATGAATTTTTAATGGATGTCAGTATAGGTAAGTCTATATATTAGTCAATGTTAATAAAAATATACAGGTATTTTCATAAAGGATAAAACACATGTTTTCCTAGAAATAAATCCACGTAGAGATATTGTACGTGGATATAGATATAGAATAGATTTACAAAGGGTTACCAACCCTGAAAACACAATATTGTGATAGACTTTATCGAGATCTGGTTCACGATAATGAGCGTTTCCACACACCAGGTCTTACACTTCCGAGTAATATTAATTGGAAATTATAAAACACTTCATGAACAATCATGATGGATTTAAATTTAATACGACTATAAATTTTCTATAATGGTCCTACGGTGTAATATATTAAAGAATTTATTATAATTTAGACAGCATATATGTGAATTTTCATGATTAGGAGGTTTTCAACTATAATAAGTGTGGCTCACACAATGCTTTTTTATTTTAGTAAATAGTAGGAATGATAAAGAACTATGTTTACTTTTAATGTGATGGAAAGTTTTATAGTGGAAAGTCCAATGTTATGATATCGGAAGTAATGCATTTTATTATTATTTATTCTCTGTTTTCAAGAAACATGATTAATGACATGTACATTAACTTTCTCCCAACCTCACTAAAGAAGAGCGGGGATGAGTTCATAGAGAGATCGGGTAATGGATGACGTTGATTAATGAATATTATGTTTTCTTTGTGAAGATATTGTCGAATGAAACACCTCATTGGATGCCTTATAGTAAAAAGAAATGATTAAACCTTCATCAAGAAATACACAAAGAAAGTAATTGTAAAGGAAAAATGAATTTTTCGGTTAATGTAATGTATTTGAATACTGTTATAATTAAGATATATTTGATTGTTTAATGATTTAAATACTGAAGGTATTGGAATTATGGAAATAGTTTTCATAAAATTAAATATTATTAATAGAATTAGAATATAGGTATGTGTAATTGTTATATTGATGACGATAAAGAGACTACTGATGAAATGTAAAAGGATTGAAGCTTCACATAACATGATTATGAAGCTTATTATTTTTTTGATAATTATGTGGGATGAATGATGTATTTTTGTATTGTAATTCAGAGATTGTATTTTTTGAAATACGAAATATATATAATTACACTTCTATATAAATTTTTCATTAAACTTTTTAAAGAAGATGTTGAAGGGTGATGATGACATAGAAATTTTATTTGTTGATCAAGGGAAGGTAACACATAATTTGTTCCAGGTGTTTTGATAGTTGATATTTTGTGGATAATGTGACGATTAATTTGGATAATGTAAATTGGATAGAACTTATCATGATAGAAAAAATATATTATTTATTTTGAAAATTTTTTATATTCAATCATGGATGTAGTTTATAAAATTTTATGATTTAAGTAGTATATCCAACAATATATATACTATTTTTGGAATAAATATGAATGTATTAATTTTTGGTAATTCATGTTATTACCATGTTTCTAGGTAATATATGATGTAGTTATAAACATGATTGATATGTCACAACCAAGACATTATTTATGATATATGGGGAGTTAATATTAAACTTATTTTTATAAATTCTCTAACGTTCATTGTGATGTTTTTATTTTCCATATTTCAGAATGGAATCAGGGTTAACTATTTACAGAGTGGTTTTTGTTAATATTTTTTATCATTTACAAATTAATATATTATCTCACCACATAAGGAATTAAACATATTGGATGAACTATGAATACCGTTTTTCATTGATATTAACTAAAGATATATAGAATTATGTATCAATCTATTTATGGATATCATGAATGAAAAATTCACAACAATTTACTGGCATAAGAGATGATTTGGAAATTAATAAATGAAGAACTAAAGGGTGATATTTTTTTGATGAAATGGAATGAAATCAATGAATTATATCTTCTTGTGAAAATTCCTTAACATTATTAAAAGGGTCTGGAAATAAGATGTTATCATTTTATCATCATTTTTGTTGATATCAATTGAATTTTTAATTGAAAATTTTATGTATGTATTTCCGTTGATTAACATTATATTAAACATGTTCTCTATAAATCTCCATCATTATTTGTGTACTATTATTATCTTCCATGTCCATGTTATCACTTTCCACCTAATTTCACATATATAGAATCCTATTTATGAGTTAGAATGAGTATCCATTATGTTTCAAACATTCCTCTTGTAAATGATGTTTTAGTGGTAATTTTTATGATGAGGATCTCTAGGAATGGAATAAT
The DNA here is from genome assembly GCA_963277665.1 of Viscum album. Lineage (NCBI taxonomy): Eukaryota > Viridiplantae > Streptophyta > Magnoliopsida > Santalales > Viscaceae > Viscum > Viscum album. The sequence continues at coordinate 1,988,778,496 of OY728137.1, forward strand.
AAATAATTAAATCATTGATGACTAAGAAATGTTTTTTTGGAACAATTAATTTTATTTTTGGTAGATTTTAACACACCTAGATTTTGTGAAATATATATTTTTTGAATTAATTTAAACATTTTGATATTTTTAATTTCAATAAACACTAAATATAGATTTATTACTATGAATGAACCAAGTTAATATTAAACTACATGTAAAAATTTGTTTATCTTGTGCCACATGCAACAAAAAGTTATACATGTGCTACGAACAACACTGTCTTAGCCTAGGTTACATGCTACACTATGTTTAGATTCAATTATACACAAAACCGGGTTTAAATGAAACAACAAAAATATTATTAAACTATTATTATAGAATATGATAATTTTCAATTATCCATTGGAATACATTTTCAGAAGAGTGATAATTATATTATAGAAATATGAATTACACTTGTATATAAAATGTATCTTGTGTTGGCCAATTAACTTTCAATCAAAATAAAACCATTTTGAAATCATTTGAAATAATTTTCTATAAAATTGTTAATAAAACATTGATGAATTATTTTAATTAAATATTTATATTTTCAATCAACTATATAAAATTCAACTTATGTATATTTTCAAAACATATATAATAATAAATCCAATTTTTTCATAAATAGATTGATTTTTCTACAATGTAATTTTACTGAATTTTATTAGTGAACCTATTTGAAATGTGATTTTGAAATTATTATAATTTATATTTGAAAAATAATCCTCATTATTTTAAATTAGAATATTAAAATTTAATTTGGGTGGATTTTTGGAATTTTTCTGAGAAGATCCAATTCATTGATGAATATCTAAAAAATGAATTTTAATTGAAGCACCAATTACATCTAATTTATTAATATAGAGAAAATATATTTTAAATGGTTTTTAAATCATAATTAGTTCAATATTTAACCAATAAATTAAATTTATGTAATTCGAATCTATTTTACATTGATGGTGGATACAAAAACACTTGATATTTCTGATATTTTTACCTTAAAAACTTGTTATGTCATCCGGTATTCATGAATAATTTTAAAAAAAATTCATCCACACATGTGATATAAATTTAACAAAAATTGATTCCATAATTGGAATAAAAATAATTAAAATTTTATATTTTAATCATATAATTTTTTTTACCAAAAAATTAAATCTATTGAATATAATTAAATTTATTGTGGCAAATAATGAGTTTATATAGTGGTTAAAATTTAAACATAAGGTTAAAATGATTTATATATGTGTAAAAAAAATTCAACATATATACACCATATAACCACTTTATAAATAAATCATTATTGGTTGAAATTTATGTAATAGAGGCCCCCAACATTGTTTACCTTTTTGGAAATTACATTTTTTTCAACCAAACCCCATAATTAAAGGACACAACCTATCCCATATCTTGTAACATGTAAATCAATTTGTATAATGAAAATCCTAACAATATAATCTATAAAACAGAAAAATTCTCATAATTTAATGAATTCTTTTGGAATAGTGGGATCTATGTGTCTCTTTTGGTGTAATCCAAAATGAGTTACTTGAAGAAGAGGTAATGTTATTCAACGAGATGTATTTTTATTTCATTCTACTCTAATTAAATTCATTTTCTATCCTAATTTTATAATATTATTAGTATCTAAAATTTATGGAGATATCATTATTTTATTTTTAAGACCAAACACTTCAGACACATCCATCAAATGGGATACACAATCATTATTCATGTGTACGACAGATTATAACCTTGTGAACTGATGTCATTCAATAATCAATTACAACATCACAAGGTTGTGAATAATGATAGAAATAATTGTTTTCTATTAAATTTATTATTTATATGTTACATTTATGCCTATGGAATTATAATATTACACAAACCTTCAGCTTTTCATTTTTTGGGAATTAGATAACATCGTTTGTGGACGTGTGGACTACCGCATGAAAAATATGATGTTATTTGTTCACACATTTCATGAAATGTATTAAAAAAGATTTTATTAAATTTTAGTGATATTAATGACATAATAATTCCATTGGAAGTATAAAATAAATAAATAAATATAAATAATTCACCTTTCATTCTTTCTATATGATATGAAAATGGAAATATCATTCTGGTGTACATACGGCCTATCGTCTCCATATACGGTGAATTTCATTTCCTATTTCTATTTTAATAGATTATTACTAATACATTTATAATAAATTTATATGATATTTATATCATGGATTAAATTATAGAAATAATTAAATCATGGCTTATGTATGAGGACCAAGAACAATAGGTCAAAACATGCAAGAAATACAAAGCGGTTATCACACAAAACATAAAATTATCATGGAATTATCAAAAAAAAGTTAATATAAAGTAATAATAAAATAGATTATTGTATTATATATATGAATATAGTTCCATTAATGATTTATAATAATAAAAATTTATTATACTTGTTGTTTTTAAATGTATGTCGAGTTTCAAGACTTAAGGTAAGTGGATTTCTTTTCTAAAAATTTTTAAGTGAGACTTTTGACATATTCACCAGAAGTTTCTTTTGTGAGTTGTATATATAAACCTATGAATTTTTATATAAATAAATTCATTTATATCATTATACTATATGTTTGAATTTATGTTATTCAATCATGGATCTGAAAATTCAAAATTCATTCAATTAGTAATGGATTTTTGTATCTCTTTTTTATTTTTGTGACCCACATGATATATGCTCCACATATTTATTATAAGTGGTATATATAATTATCATGAAGGTAATTTATAATTATTATAATTGATGTTGTTTTTATTTAATCAAAAATATGATGAATTTTATATCATTCGGTTTACAATTAAAACTTTATCAATGTTATCAGGTAATTTTTTTTATCAATTTTCATTAATTGAGAAACATGTTATGTTATTAACCAATATTGGTTTAAAAGGTATATATCCTACCATTTTGACAGGTTATATCATTAATCTCATTATTTTCATGATATTTTAAGATTCATTTAATTTTATAATATCTTGGAGATTATAATTTAGAGTTACCAAAAATGTTAGATTTAATTTCAACAATCCCATTGTCTATCATGATGGTTTAGGATTATGCTCCAATTTATGAAATAAAATTATCCATCACTAATAATTCTCATAAAATTTATTATAATATATTTATTTATGATATAGTATAGTAATAGTCCATGTTCCCACTCTTTGTTACTTAAAATTGATAACAAATTGTTTTAATGAAAATGTCTCTCCATTCAGTCAGAAATCAGTTTGATTGAAAAACCATGGTTTATAGAAATTGCATAATTTTTTTTGACAATATATTTTAATATTATTTTCTAGGAAAATGATAATTTTTCTTTATGTTTAAAAGTAATTTGTTTTGAAATCTTCCTTTATATATTTTCAAATACATTCTCAATGAAAAACGTTTTTATAATTTTTTTATGTATTAAAACATTTTTTCAAATAATAATAGACAATTTTCGTCATGAAATGATTTAAACTATTTTAATAGTATAATTAATAAGTTTATGAATTGAATTTTAATAAAATGTTTTTTGAAAATATTCTTTGTCTTAAAAACTAATATAAATGAAAGAATATTTTCATTATGAAATGATAAAAGTGATCTTTAAAAATCCTTCTCTACATAAGATGATATACATTGATATAGTTAATGATTTACTATAGATATTATTGAAGTACAATATTCATATTGTTTCTTTTAATGATTTATTTTTATCATGACATGTTAACTATAATATATGTATTTCTTCCACCAGTTATACCATTATAAAAATATTACTAAACAATATTCATTTCATAGGATATTTTATGATGAAATGATTATGTTACATATCTTTTTTCCAGAAGATATGATATGATGACATGTTTATGAAAACAATTTCATTTCATATGATATGGTATGATTTTTATGAAACCTATATATTTTTATAGAGAATGATATGATGATAGTTTGATTATATTAATTTTCATGTATGGATGATTAAATTATATGATCACTTTTTCCTATATCTCCCTCAAATTACTTTTGAAAATTTTCATATCTCATGATATAGAAAAGGGAGATAATGATGAGAGAAATCGGTTAAATAATACATGGATAGAATAATAAGTACGGTTATTTTAGTATTACAGGGCTGGAATGAAGAGTGAACTCAATTCAGTAATATAGTGAGAGAATGAGTGGTGAACTCGGTATGTAATGCAGGGTGGTGAAAAAGAGGGAATATTGTTCAATATTACTGGGATGGAATGAGAATTGAATCTATTAAAATGGTTTTAATGTGTAGCTAAATAAACTTAATTACAGAGGAAAAGAATGAGGACTGAACTCGGTTCAGAAATGTAGGGTAGAAGGGATGTGAACCTAGTTTAGTAATACATGGCTGGAATGTGTATTAAACCTAATAATGTCAATGTATTTTTCCGATAATATGTTTTTGGGAGGGAACCATAACTATCAATATGTTCTAGGGAGTGAACCATTTCTTCTATGATTTCCATGGTAGTAAGCCTTAACTGCTATGAAATTGATTTTATATGTTTATGTGTCATCCAAAATTTGGTTTCTTATTCCTATGTTATGATTTCATTTATTATTCTCTTGATTCCCTTATGATTTGTGTCTTATCAATAACCAATCTCAATTCCATGAATCATTTATATGATATTCCACATGAATGATATGATCAAAAAATGATATTCTCATGTTCTAATAACCTTAAGATCATGTTATGCTTATGTTTCTTCTTTATTTACACAAACATATAATCTAAATTCACTATTTCATGGGTTTAAATTCCCCATGGTATAATGAAGGATTTAAGAATGAGTACAAATTGGTAATATCCCTGTGAAAATATTGAGGATCATTCACTATGTTAAATGTCTGTGTTCCATATTTCCCAAGATAGTAAACTACTATGTTCATCATGAAAGTACTTTTGAATTGTGCATACAATTCATATACAATCATTTAATATCATTGTATTTTTTTCATGGGTCACTATATTCCCCCAATTAATTCATTCAATATAGGGTGATCCACAATAATAACTTACAATGTTTCATCTCACTCATGATCTCTAGAAGAATCTTCTTCTAATTTTCGTAGGGGATAGTGATCCTCATGATGGTATGTTGTGGCTGCTCAAGGAATGAGGGTTAAGAAATACATTTATATATTTTGTGATTTTACCAAGAACTAGTGGGTAGTGATTACTCAAAATGGTTATCATCAATGCATGGTCTGGGTATACTTCAATACTACCTTCTAGGATTTCATTTACCCTCAAACAGTGAGTGTTTAGAGTGGCATAGAGACCATGAACCTAGAGAAGGGTGATATTTCCATCATGGACCATTTATTGTGATTCACTGAGTTATAAAATTACACCTATCTTCTTATGGTGATGAAATATAAAAATAGAAAGGATTAAAGGATGGGATAAATTATCTTATCTGATTTTAGGTGAATGAATTCCTCCTATAGAAACTTTTCATGACTGTGATGAATGATCTTACTAATAATCATATCTTGAGGGAATTTGATAGTATTGGCTACATGGGTTCAATGAAGAGATTATATACTGTGTCTTTAAATAGTTGTATGTGTATACATGAAGTTTATCATCAGATTAATGTCATCTATACTACCTTCACTAGTAGCTCCATTATATTCCATCATTGTGGAAAACAAGGGATAATGAAGCCACAATTCAATAGAGACTCGCATGACTGTCAGGAATGTTGATTGATGAGTCATATTTATAGGGGTTTCCATATATTTATACCTATTATTAAAAGAATAATAACCATAAAAACTCCATGTTTATGAGAAGGATAATTTACGCTATGTTAGGATGGTAGATGGTGTAGTACCAATAGAACATGTTTGGGATGTGGTCATGGCCAAGGTAGCCAGAATTTTGATTACCAGTGATAGTAGAGAGGACTTACTCAAGGTAGTCCAGCTACATCTCAGGGCCATGGATCATGAAATTTTCATTCTATATATTTTATATGTGAGGATCAGAGTGAATAATAATCTACAGTATGAGTAACTTCTCTAGTATCTTCTACTGTAGTATCTCCATTATTCAATATAGGTTATTCAATATTTATTATATATTTATCCATCATGTAAAATCATTTTATATAAACTAAATACTTATTTGGGGTGATAACCATGTAAATAGTGTTGGGTGTGGTTTATAGGGTATATTCTAATGCAAGGACTCTCCCCTAGATGTTGGTAGTTTTTGTTAATTATGGGACCTCTTTTCCCTCATGATTATGTGCTTCAATTTCATACATAGAATGGACTATATGGTTCCCTATGATTCCTATGTGAACTGTTATCACCATATGTTATGGTTTAAATCACTCATGGGGTATATTTCTCATTAAAATGAACGTTATATTTTCTAGGATGGTATAAGTAGATCATATAATCATTTTCTAGGTGGAGTGATTGCAATGAGTTTTATCCATTTATTAGATATGCAGACTATGAATTTTATATATTTTCTTTCAGTAGGAAAACGTTTGAGGTTTTCCTTTTGAAAAATTATAATGGCGTACATAATGAGATATAAGTGGAGTTCTATATTGATATTATTATATAATTTACCCTAGTATATATTCCTCCCTACAACATGATCCATAATAAGGTTTGGGATATCAATAAAGGGCCCATAGATTTATAATCTATGGGATATGTCAGACCCAACAAATCGTAATGGAGTTAATCTATGCATTTTTAAAGATTAAAGATGGATCCCATATATTATGAAGGGATTAACAATAGTTGAACCATCTTGTACTGAAGAACCAGTCTTTGAATATATGATCTCTTTGACCAAATCTAATGAGCTAGAGTGTTCTAGAAGACTGAATTGATATTTGGATATCATCAGGTGTGAGTCATTTCTTAATTCATATCATTTGTGGTTCAGTGAAGTAGGTATTGTTTATAATATTATCTAGTTATTAAATTCGATCTCGCAAACATTCACATTTTTAATGGCCTTTATCATTAGGGTTTCCACCCATATCTGGATTTCTATAAAATAGTTTTTGCAGAAGACATCATAGTGTATTATAATACTGAATGGGAATATGATAAAAATATTGATATCATATAGAGTAAAGAATTAGGGTATAATTTACATGTTATGCTCATGAAGTTATATTATCAGACTAGAAATGTTTTCTTATTGATTCATATTACCTCCTAATAATGTGTATCAGTTTTCCTCGAGAAGGGGAGTGCATTTTCATCAAATGATTAGCCTAATATCATGTATTATATACCTTCATTATTGGCGTTTTATTGATATTATAGGAATTTAAATATCACTTATGACACCTTGGGTATCCTCTTACCATCCTAACTATGATTATTTTGGAATTATTGTGGACTGAATCACATGAGAAGGCCTTTCATGTGGTGAAAAGAATGCTTACGTTAGCACCAATACCGATTCTTCTAGAACCTTATAGAGAATATAAAGTGTTATGAGACACATTGGGAAATGGTATTTATGATGTTTTGATGGAAGAGGATATGATCCATTTATATGGTTCTTGTAGTTGAGACCTAAATACCATAATTACTAGATGTATGATCTCAAGATAGAATATGTTTTTCATCAATTCTGACAAAGGTGAAATTATCTGATGGGTGACCTATTTTTGGTGTATAAGTACCACAAGAGCATCATATATATCATTAAGCATCATGAATTTTATATCAAAGAACTAATATAGTTCAAATACCATATATATTTTGACATTTATCTTGTCTATATACTTTGAATGGGGAATGCAGTAGCCGATGCGCTTAGCCAAAAAAACCCATGCACAAGTTGTTCAAGAATCCAATGATGAATGAATGTTGATGACCACTCATTATGATGTGAAATTAGATATTCATTATGGTTAGGAGTGACCCTTCCTTACATCCATAAATGTTAATTCTTCACTCATGGATACGGTGAAGAATAGTATATTTTTGGATCCTGATGATTTGGTCCTATGGGAGAATATTTCTGTTGAGGACCCATCCCCATATTATTCTATTCATTGATGAAACATAATATATATACATGGGTGTATATTTATTCATATATATATATATATATATGTTAGAGTTTATGATGCAATAATCTCATACTTCTCAATGTGTAGTACCTCTAGGTATCTCCATGATGTATCATGATATATGTCATTAGTATTGGTGGTTTGGGATTAATTTTAATATAGAGGGTTTATCCACATGGTGTTGTAGAAATAAATAGGTGAAGGTGGAGAACCAGTATTCTTATGAATGGTATAGCCACTACAGGTCCCATAATAGAAATAGGATGATACCATGATGGGGTTTTTAGACTGGTTTACCAATGTATCCTTTAGATAGGGACATATTTTGGGATGTCATGGAACAACTGAATGATGTATCCCAATTCCATCATATGTAAGAGGCTTTCTTAGTTAAAGTTATTAGAATAATATATTTCCGTGAGATTATATTCCTACCAGGTTCCCTCATTCAAATACGTATTCTTTTTTTACATTGAGGTTCTTGTAAGGGTTATATAATATTAGGGTACAAATGTGCTTCTGAGCATACTCAGAATGATATTTAGTCAAAACAAGCTATACATGAGTTGGGGGATATTCTTAGAGTATGAATCATTTATATCAATGTTTCTAGGGAGAAACAAATCCCCTTTATTGAGTATAAATATAATAATGTCTCCTAGGAACTATTCATGTAACACCGTGAGTTTTTATGAACCTATTTTTCTAAATTAAATTTATATTATTTTTATGTATTAAATTTTATGATATACTAAGCTACAGTTTCGTAATATGTTATACCAATATAAGAATTAACTATAGGAAACACTTAATTGGTTTGTGTTACATGCAATACCGAGTTTCTACAAAACAATATTTTATTTTAATAATTATTTAATCGGGAGAGATATAACATAGCCATTAAACATAGTAATATTAATATTAAAAAAATGTTGATTTATTATCTATAATGTTTTTTTATAAATAAAAAAACATTTATAATAATATGTACAATTCTTTTTGAAATAATTATATGATAGAAATTATTTTTTTAAGAACAGTTTTTTTGTCCTTCTAGGAAAACTAATAAAATTAATTTTTTGAACTTTTTGAAATTTAATTTTATAAAATAAAAAATATATTTTAATACACAATGTCAAAAGTATATTGGGGTAAATTTTAGGGATTTCTATAAAAACATCATTTTTTATGATTAATGAAAAATAAAGAATTGTAATTAAAAAATTCATTTTAATTAAATTAATTTATGCAGTTAAAATCAAAATTAATTTCATTTTAACTTATAATTATATTATTTTTTACATCAGTTGTTAAAATTTAAATAATTGTAAACAATTTAACATTGAAATTTGTTATCAAATGATTCAAATCTTTTAATCAATTTTTTGTTGGAATCCAGCAATTGGGACACGTCCGCATGATTACATTTATATTCATTTGTGAAACTTCTCTGATTATAAATCAGAATAATGGGTTCTATATTTTGAATCAGAATATTTTATAATTTATAATAAGGTAAACATTGTATTTTAAAAAAAATTTAGTGAATGTGATTAAAATTAATTATAATGATTATGAGAAAAAATCACTTAACAATGGGCCAAACCCTAAAATTATGGGCCAAATTGACCTACAAACCTTACTAGAAGATATTTTCTATCCATATTTAGGCCCTATAAAAACTTTTATTGGATTTTTACCTTTTTGGATCCAATATTCAAAGTAAAACATGGGTTTATTTTCCTTGTCAAAAATTTAGAATAATTCCACTCCTCCACAGAAAAATTTAAATAACCACTCCCACTAATTCACACATCACAAGAAACTTTTCATGAAAAATAAATACCTTAATCTACTAAAAAAATCCATTAATTCATCTAATAAACCTATATTTATGCAGAAAAAGAGAAAATGAATCCTTTTGGTGCAACCCAAAAGGTGTTACCCAAAGTAGAGGAAACATCATTCCTCAAGTTTTTTATTATTTTCATTCGACACATAATAATATATTTTAATCCCATGATTATAGAACAACATTAGTATCATAAATATACTGATATGTTTTTATTGAATGTTTTTTACATAAAATTTCTCATAATTCCATATAATGGGTAACAAACGTATTGTTCTTATGTATGGTGAACTATCGTCTCACGAAACGATGTTGTTTGTTTTTCCTTAACCACATAACATGGGTGGAAATTATGGTGGAAAATATATTTTCATATAGTTTATATGATATTTTATATCAATTTGTTATTATATAATTATTATATAACACATACCTTCATTCATTCCATATTGTGTAAATATGTTAATTTCATTTATAGAATTCAAGACTACACCCTCCTCAAAGCGATGTGATTTGTTCACACTCTACAAAGAATTATTTACATATGGGTTAACCAAAATATATGATATATATGAAATTAATGTTCTACTATAATTACTATATATATATAAATATATGTCAATTAATTTCAATCTTTAGTAAAATAATTTAATAGCAACTGTGCTCATGTGTACATACGACTAACCATCTCTATGAAAAATTTATTAAATTTAGTATTTTTATATATATTAGTTTGTTATAAATACATATATACAGATTATAAATGTAATTTAAATTATTATTTTATTTTCTTGAAATAATGATATATGTATGATGACCAGTAATAAAATATATTATGGAACATTTGATGAAAAAAGCAGATATTACATGAAACATAACATTAATATGGATGTTTTAATATGCAGGTGATATAAATTCATAGATAGTATTAGATAAAATAACATAGTTATGGGTAAGTTTTATAATACTCATATACATATTATAATTTATGATAGAATGTGTACGATGAGAGTCAAGAAATATGGTTTGGGGATTTCTAGTGTCACTTTTATTTCTCCAACAATTCTGACTTATTCACAGCCCTAATCTATTATGTGATGTATATACATATCATTAATATATTATATTAATATTATCTTTTTTTATGTTTATTCACATATAAAATTTTTTATTTCTATTTCATGGGGATTATGTGTCAAAATTCCCCAAATATGTAAATTAGTTTTGTCTTAATTTACCTTCTTTGTGTCACATGCCCTGAATTTCAAAAACCATATTTTAAAAAATGAATTAAAAAAAGATTTAATGATTATATTTTAAGATACATTTCATGGAAAATGTATTTTTAAAATTTTCTTTGATTCCATTCTTATCTTATAATTTTTAAAATATAATTTCAAATAATTTTTTTTCAAATTTGTTTTAAATTTTAAAATGGTTTTTTCAAAGTAGAAAGTATATTTTCTTCAAGATATATCTTCAAAATAAATTCCCATATTATTTTTAATCTATGATAACATCAATTTTGGTTAATAATTTAATTATTTTTAAATTATTAAATTTATTTAGTCATATTCTATCTCAGAATGGTTTGTGTATTGATGGCATGATTTTTATGTAACATGTTTCTCTTTCTCGGGTTATATGCTTTTGAAACCTCTTGATTTTGATGATTTATTATTTAATGAAATTATTTTGAATCCAGTTCTATTTTATAGTTTATTATATTATTATATTTTTTTGACACCCATTTCATTTAATGTGTAATGATATTACTATTAATGATCTTATGGAACTTGTAGGTATGACTTCATTATAAGAAGGTTGGGAACTATATCTCCCTATAATTCAAGGGGAAATAATTTATATCTCATGATATTATTATGGGATTCAGGTTTAATGGATTTGACTACTATTGAATATAGGGAAACTAGATCCACTGTGGAATATGGTTAAACTCAGTCCACTCTAAGAATATGGGAAAACCCGATCCACTATGGGACAACTTGGGAAAATTTATCCCTTAAAAGGAATGGACTATGAATAGGGATGGTGGTTTGTCACAATGAGTTGGTTTGGTCCCGATAAAGTTCCCTATATGTATTTTCAAATGTACCGTGACTTATTGGGAATGATATTACATGTTTATGTGCCTTCACAAATTCAATTTCTTATTCTAATGTAATGATTTCTTAACTTATTCTATTGATTTCCATATAATTCTTGTAATATGAACTACCAATATTTAGTCCATGATTCATATTTATGATATTTGATATGTTCTATATGATTTTATAATTCCATTATCATGTTATCGATCCAATATTATCATGTTTATCCTTACATGTCTCCGTTGTTTACCCATACTGAGCTTCTGAGCACATCCCTTATTATCTTTCATGTCCCCCTGGTTGTAAAGATATGTTTTATATATTATGTGTCTAATAAAGGTTATAATAATAAGTAACCAATCGTGTGATATTTTATCTCAATTATGAACCATCATTTTGTGCTTTAATGTTTCTTATTTTACAAAATTAATATTGTATTTGGTGGTTCGTTTGTGTAATATTATCAAAATTTAGGGTATCTATATAAGTTATAAGATAAAAAGTTTAGGTATAATTCAGAATCCTGTATGATAAAACCATTTCGAAAAACCATGGAAAATATCCATAGATAAGTTAATGTGTAACAAACAATGTAGAAAAATATCCTAGTAATTTGGTATAGGATGGAGTGGATGGTTTCCTCTAAATAAATCCTTGCAAAGAAAATATAACTTTATGTGGAACTCAAAGATATATACATATGGTTAACACAACATGAGGATATGCTTTTTGAATTTCAAACTATTCAGGAACCATCATGATGGGTTTTTATACGAATTATCTATGAATAACCTTGGATAAACCTATGGTTTCATTTATTAATGAATTTTTCCCAATCTAGATAGCATATACGTCAGTTTTGTGGATTATTTGGTGCCTCAAAATGACCAATATTTATTACTCTATTCTTTTAGGTATTTTTTAATGGATGGAACACAATGGAACATTTTTAATGTTGACTGAAATGGAAAATAAAAGGTTTTTTCCATATGAGAGTCTAAATTCTATGGTTTATGAAATGAAAATTTTCATTTCTACACTCACCCAACATTCTCATGTTATGAATCATGGTGACAAACCAAATGATAAAAGTAGGTAACAATGTTTGGTTGTGTCCTTAATGAGTTTACAACTTCATTTTTTTAGTAGTTCATCTGATCCAATTATGACAGAACAATAGATCGTTAACACTAAAATGATATTACCCATTCCCCAACTTTCAGAACATGATAATTTCATTCTTTAAATTTACCATTTATATAGTTAATCTCACTAGTGGTAGAATTTAACAATAATACATGTAAGTAATATGAAATTCGATTTCTATATTTGGATGAGTACATGAACTTATAATTTAAATAGTTATTTCCTTGTGTTCTTCTTAAAAATATATAAATGAGTTACTTCAGTTAAAAATAAAATATGATTAATACATTATTAGCAACATGGATAATTTCAAAAGACATGAAAGGTACCGTTCAAGAATTATAATCCAACCCAAAATTAATGTTGATACGTTATTCAGGGGATTAATGAAATTTCCAATAAGTATGTTGTCTGTATAATACTATACAATCTATTTATAGATTTTGTGTTGTGTAGTCAACGATTAAATAGAGTTTGGAGTTAAAAATCAATATCATTGTTTTATCAATAATTGGAAGATGGGGTTCTAAAGAATAAAAAACCATGAATACAAGAATAAGATTCTTCCTTTATACTCCATGTGTTGAAATAATCAATGAATATTTTATCTTATGGTGTCTAATAAATTTTTTCAGTTTGGGTGGGAAGGCTATTGTGTAATTGATTACCGAACTGAATGGAATACATTGTCTAAAAAAGAAAATAGAGGTTTATTTTCTAAAAATGCACATCCCACAATTTATTTCTTCAAGTGAATGGATGATGAGAATTATGGTAACCAGTGTCCAAACCTGAGGGTACATGATGATAATATGTTTCAGTAAACATGTAAATCGAGATACCAGGGGAAATATCATCGGATAACTATTTCAAAATAGGGTTATGATTAAAACTAGGTAGAAGGTACCCTTCATATCAACACTAAAAATTATAATGGATAACTTAAATTTTCATATTCCCACTATTTCTTATTTGAATATTTCAATATGGGTATTAAGATTCTAAAAAACTGATTAAATTTTTAATTAAAAGTGAAAACCAATAATGGTATGATGATTGCATCTCATGTCTTTGATTCATCTATGGTTGAAGTTTGTGGGAATGTGTTTTCTGTAAATATCGTCATTATTCCTTTGGATAAATTTTATATCATCTTAGACATGTATTAGATTTCTCTTCAAAATGTGTACATCAATATTCAAGGAAGTGATGTTATATTTTATATTTTAGACCAAGCTATGATCGTTTATCAATGTGACCGTATGTTTGAACTAAATGTGGAGTCCACATCCAATGTATGGGTCTTAATTCCCATTAATAAGGGTGGTTTGTCTCTAATGGTTGGGGAGAAACTCGACATAGATGATATGCCAATTTTGTGGAATTTGTGGAAGGGTATCCAGAAGAGTTTCCTAGAATTCCCAAAAAACATGCTTTTCATATCTCAATAGAACTCAAACATATTTCCACACTAATTTCAAGGACTCCCTAAATAATGTACCTAATTTAGTTTCATTAATTAAGGAAGATACTACCTGAAAACCTCGGTAATGAATTCATTTAGCCAATTATTTCACCATGGTGTGAAATTATTCTCTTTTTGAAAAAATATAATGGACAAATGCATCCCAGCATTGATTATTGGGATGAAAAAAATATCAACATCAGGAACAAGTATCATCTTCCCTATATTTATGACTTTTTTTATCAACATTTTGGATATCGATACTTTTCCAAGATTTAGCAACATTCTGGATACATACAATTGATGGATGGGAATGAGGATATACCCACGACAAGCGTAGTATGGACACCCTGAATATATAGTGATTTATTTTGGTCTTACAAATCAGCCTACTATATTCATTTAATTGATGAATATATTATTTATTGATTATCTCAATCATTTTATTGAAGTCTTTGTAGATTATATCATTATCTATTAAAAGATCAAGGATGAGTGTGAAGGAAACTATATGAATGTACTAAAGACCATGAGGAAGGAGTAACTGTATAAAAAATTATCAATGTGTGACATTTTTTTGAAAAGGATTCATTTATTGGTCACATAATCATAATAGATGGTATAGTAGTACATCCAAAAATGATGGAAGCTATTTAGTTTTGTACTAGACCAATCATGGTGATTGAGATTTATATTTTTCTTAGTTTTACAGGATATTATTGATGGTTTTTAGATAATATATCATGAAGATCAGATCCTACGACCAATTAAACAAGTAAGGGTTCCATGTTATGATGGGTTGTTGAATGTGAATAAAAGTTTATATATCTAAAGATAAGTTTGGTTAGCATAATTATTTTTACATTACCATATAGTATAGAAGGGTTTCTAATTTATGATGATGGATCCTAGAATGGATTGGGATGTGTTTTTATTAACCCTAACATGGTTATTGGTTATGCCGCATTATAGTTGAAGATCCATGAGAAACATTTTCCTTATCATGATTTGGTGTTATAATCCTAAATTTTTTCATTAATTGTATGTATGCATTATCTTTTTGGAGAAAAGTGTGATATATATGATGACCATAAAAGTCTAAAATTTATTCTCACATAGAAGGAATTAAATGTTACCTAGATAAGATAGTTATAGGTGATAAAGGGGTATGACTACTCAATTCATTTCCTCATTGGTAATGGGAATGAGTTGTTTGATTCTTTGAGTCAAACGGATCAAGCTAGCATGTCTACAAAGAAAATCCAAAAATATCTAATAATTATTTATTTCTAATAGATGGATATAAAAATTATAATGAAATGGTAGAAATTTTATCTATCTCAATTTAATGGTAAAACCTCTATCCATTTGAATAATCAAGAGGCATTGAAAGAAGATTTAGTGCTGCAAATGAATGTTATAAATGTTCATTAGTTTATCATTGATCATTATGAAATGATAAGGTTCCAGAACCACGTATGTGTTCCTTTAATTATAGATATAAAGATGGATATGTTAGAATATCCTCATACATATTCATTCTACATTCATCCATGAATTATGATGGTGTATAGAGATTTTATGGAATACTTATGTTGGGATGGTATAATGAGGGATATCGTAGTGTTTGTATCTCATATCATGATATGCATGAGGTTAAAGGTTTAATGAATAAATTCTAAGGGGATGTGGCATAAAATACCCACAACTGAATGTAATGTAGCGAACATTAGTAAGGATTTTTTCATTGGTCTCCCCAAAACATCTAAATGGATTATTTTTATATGTGTGGGAATTGATCACCTTACTAATTTAGCACACTTAATTTTTATAAAAGAAGAATTCTCACTGAATCTGCATTCGAGGTTATGTATATTAAGGAAGTTTCCAAGTTACATGGTGTACCACTATCAATTATCTCAAATCAGAATTTGGGGATTAACAAAATGTTTTTGAAAAGTCAAAACCAAAGACATGTTAAAAAATTGAGTTTCAAAACTTATAATCATCCTCAGACTGATGGTTATTATAAAGGATCAATTCAAATCCTAGATGGTGTTTTGAGATATTGTTTACTGGTTTTCAAACCCAGTTGGGATCAACAAATTCATGTAGTTTAGTATTTTGATCAACAATAGAATTCAATCAAGTATTAGGATGGATCCAAATGAATACCTATATTGGAATAATTTTAGGGCTCCATCATGATGGGATTATGTTAGAGATATAATTTTATTGGGACCTGAGATAGATAGAGAAATGGATGTCAATGATAGATTCATTCAGCATTATATCATAGATGATAAATGTCAGTATAAAACGTATGATGATAACCATCATCCAGAACTATAATATTAAGTTGGTGAGAAGGTGTTCTAATCAGTTTATTTGTGGAATAAATTTTTGAGTTTTTCTATGAAATTGAAACTAATACCTAGGTTTACCGACCCCTTTTATAATCGTGATAATATTTTAGTAATAAAATATTTCATGGAAAATCCTCTAAATATCACTGAATTCCATTATGTGTTAAATGAATATATCCTTAGGAATAATATACCTACCCATTCACATGTACTGTACTTAAATGACATACTAATATGGACAGATTATTCTTACACGCAGACCCAGTTAAATTTATAGATAGAACAATTAAAGTATTATAAAACAATACCACTCACATGGTCAATATTTTTGTTGAGAAATCACTAGTTAAAATAAGAAACATGGGAATTTGAGTGCAGTACATGTGAATGGTTACATGTTTATGAATTCCATTTTATTTCATGGATTATTATATGCTTGTTTATGATGTTTTGGCGCATTTATGTAGGATTTCAATATGGGATTGGTGGGACCTATATATACCTCCAATGCATTGGGAAAAGATTAATATATCATGAGTTAATTATGTGATTAATGTTAATACACATGATCCACTATGGAATATGGGGAAACCAGACCAACTATGGAAGATGGGGAAACCCAATAAACTATATAATTATGGGGAATCATGATCCACTATTGTAAGATGGGGAATCCTGATCCCTTACTGGGAAGGGACAGCGACCGAGGATGAAAGTGTTTCACATGCAGTATGTGTATTCCCTATGAAGTGTCCTGATAAATTATGGAAAATTTCCATAACATATTGAGAATGTTATTAAAGGATTATCATTTTCCCATAATTCAATGACTTATTCCTATATTATTCTATAATTTATTATTCTCTTGATTCCCTTATTATTCATCTATTAAGAAATAAAAATCTTTTTCCCTTGATTCATTTTTATGATCATTGATATGCAGGGTTTGATCATCTAATGTCATGATAAAATTATCATACCCTTTCATCTCATTTTTATGCTTAAATATCTCTATTTAAACTTCTCTTATAATTTCACCCCTGTTATGTTTTCATTTCTTAGATTATGAATAAATTTCTTATAAATGATGTTTCTAATATTGTTGTTAGTAATGAAGAATATTTGTGGAGATAATGTAGCTCACTTATGTACCAATATTTATGTTTCTATGTTTCTAAATGCACTAAAATAATTTTTTCATTGGGTTTCCATTTGAGTAATGTTTTATGTATTCCTTAATAATTTCATGTAAATTGATGAAATATTAGGAATAATATAATTGAAATGGCTCCATTTGAGGCCTTATATGATATGTAGTTTCTTTCAACCTTGTAAATGTTTAAGGTAGGATTGTAAGTTCTAATAAAAATAAATTAACGATGTTATCTTTTATCAAAAATTTAATACAAGGTATTTGATATATGAAGTATACATCAAAGAGTTGAGGATCGTGCATATAAACTATTTGGATGAGACTAAATAACATGCACCTATTTTTTCCTCTTCCTTGGGATCTAGTATGACTGCCCTGTGATGCTTCCTCTATGTAATACTGCTACTCCTACATTACAGAACTACACCCCTACCTCAACCCGAATGGGAAATGGAACTCCAACAAACAGTCTTTTAATGTTGTCGATGAACCTCTTCAAGATATATATCCCTATCCTTACCACCTGTCCCTTATATTTTGTGGAATGTTTATAAATATTTCTAATTAATACCATAACTATCGCATAATAGTCACTCTAATATGGGGGGAGGATACAATGGTATCTCTTCCCTAACCTTACACATTGAAATCACTGTATGAAACCACAATCCTTGGGTTAATGTCCCCTAAGTTGAATACTATTCCTACTATTCCCCTGACATATACGAATATTAAGACACATTATTCCTCTACATGAGGTGTTTTTGGTTAACTCCACTAAAACATTCAGGCCACCACTAAGGCCCTCTATCATTTTCCATTTTATGAAGAGATCTGGATTCATTTAGTTATCCCAGATTCTCAACTAAATGACGATCACTTGTAACTAGATCTCATAGTGAATCCTATCCAAAAATATGTCTCACCCCAGTGATCTCATCAATTGCATTGGATAAAAAAATTGATGTAGGTCTATTTGTTTTCTTGTTTATTTCCTCACTTATATTCCCTCCAATGTCAAATTTATGAATAATTGAGCCTTATAATAAATCATCGTCACAAGATATAAGGAACATAGATACATTTCCTTGAATTCATTCAGGGATAAAACAACTTTTTACCTTTCTTTCTCTATAATTCCCCACTAATTATTTTCTATTAGATTATTCATGTGAGGAAAAAGCTTCACCTTCAAGCCTTTGGGTGACTTCAAAAACCTATAGATCGAATGGATGGACTAAAATAAAAACTGAACTTCTTGGAGTCCTTATCCTGGTTGAATGTAGGTAGATTCTATATTTGGAACTATCACTTCAACTCATACATAAATTCTAAGGTGTAAAAAACATCTCATTCCAAGGATCTCATGTACCATCAAATGAATTCATTGATCTGATCATCCATATGATCAAATAGTTTAGTAGTCAGGTCTGGAAAGGTGGTGTTATGATTGTGGTAATTTTCAAACTCTCTGTTTAAATATCTAAATGGGTCATTTTTATCTACAAAATATTAACTCATACCCTAGGACCAATGGTACAAAAAATATAAACCAAAAAATTTTATAACAATATAGAACCACTAGCTTACGATTCCTCTACAATACACTAAAAGGTGAATTTTCATAATATAAATGGTACATTAATTTAATTTATTGATAATATAAAGTGTTCACATTTCCCATTTTTTTCATGGGTGAAATACACCACATCAGATAAATATTCCATTTTAGTGAGTGATTCGTGTCAACATATATCCATATCGGATTATCATAATGCATGTGTAAACATCTAATTCCATACCAGGATACATGTTAAAATATTAATAATTCTAACATCAAATGCCATTTTAATCACCCAAGATGAAATAAAGTCCAAATCTATAAAATAATGAATCATGAAAAACAATAACACCATTGAGAACTCATATTCCCTCCATTATATGGGATACCGACTCCTATTTACTAGCTTGTTATAATTTCATGACAAATCCTAGTCTCAATTCTAGATTTCTCCAATAGTAATGAAATAGAAAGTAAAACTGATCCTTTGACCCCACAATGTAAATTCCATGATATATTTCTCCCTCAAGTTGCCAAGTTTGAGGGATATCTGACCTCATGATTTCATTTCCATATTTCTAATGCTACTGACTAGTACTAAGGGTGGTAGAAATATCATGGGGAGACAATACACTTAGGTAAATAAATTTTATGAGAAAAAATGTAATAATAATATTATAGTGTATTTAATAAAAATAATATGATTAATTAAATAGGAACCCACATTTTAGTATTTATAAATATAATAAATATAAATTATAGTAAAAAAATGTAATAAGAAGTTGAATGTAACTAAATTATCTACCGAAATTCATAAATATTTAAGAAAAATAATTCTAAATTGAAGACAGAAAATGACATGGTCTCTAACCCCATGGAAGTCTCATCTCTAGGAATCATTGAATCCAACTATCGACAAATCAAATAACAAGGTCCCTTAATCTCTACTTAACCTACATCCAAAAAAAATCATTCCATGTACCAAATGGATTCCCATAATCTGTGTCATTATAACAAATTCAGTGAACACATTATGTCTAGAAAATCCATTGTGACAAATTTGGCACATGAAATAAATAAAATGACAATGTATTATTTTGGAAATTAATAAAACACATGAAATAAAGGTTATGACATCCATATTATGGGATAATACACAAGAAAATCCAAAACATCTTTGGGACCTTACATGGTATCCCAGACTAATGGAGTATCCTCTTACTTATGGATGGATCACCTGATTTGGTGGTAGATCATCCTATGAATGATGAATCAACCATATATTACTATAAAAAAGGACCCTTCCCTTTGACATAGTATTGTCTCACCCTTAATAATCGTTTGATAGTTAATGAATCCCTCATGTATCAAACATAATCATACACTCAGACCTCTAGAATCATGTACCAGTACATCTTGCCCCCATGTGGTATAGAATGATGCCTTGTGCACTCAAGTGTCAACATAAATAATGATTCATATCCATATATCATCAAAATGAAAATAAGCATCCCACCATCACGAATCAATCACATCGATTTCACATAAGCTCAAAAGATGGGAAAAAATTATTGTCCAAAATCAAACATAAAAGATATATCACAAAATGGATGAATAATCAATACATCAAGTTGTCAATTTTCTAGAAAATTATTTCCCATTGATCTATTATACTAATTATAATCATATATATATATATGTCAAAACTATTTCATTTATCATTTAATTTTAAATTCATTGATGTATCAGTTATGCCAATTTATCCAAGGTGATTCTTCCTTAATAAAATCACAAAATTTACATGTCATTCAAACATATAAGACTAAGCTGAAAATCAATCAATTTATTTCATATTTATCACTGGGATCTAATGTATATATGACCATGTCTCCGGAAAGTCTAATGTTGGGACATATACCAGGTGGCAGTTTGTCTTTCTATCTATGATTATGGACATAATAGGATAACATATTTGGTCTTCAAGAAGGATTATTATTTAATAGGAAATATCCTAACAATTATGTCATGCACGCGATCTTACAGTTCAATCAAAAATTTCACACATACTATAGATAATTAAATTACATAAAAAGGGATAATATTTAGACCCCCACCTAAAAACTGGACAAGGTTATGGAAGAACCTCAAATCTATTGTAGAGAACAAATTCCATTATACAATTAATGAGAAACTGGAATTGTTTCTATAATGGATAGATAAGAGGTAGAATAACATGAAAGACTACCTGTGATATAATAAACTAGAATTACAATACCCATAATATCCTCACATCAATTTTGATGATGACTCTCATAAATCACCATTGTAAGGGACATATTTGAGGAGGAGGTCCACATTAGAAAAAAAAATGATGTTTTAGTGTTTTCAAAGTGACTCGGTATGAGTTTTAAATGAAAATAACTATAACCACATGATGAAATTATTGATTCCATTAATTTTCCTAAACTCCTTCATCAAAAAATTGAACAGAAAACATAAGTGAAAATTTTCACATTATGATGTGTTTTCATGACGTTAGTACCCTATAATAGTGTGAATTCAATGTGCAAATGTAATTTATGGGGTGTAATGAATTCATGGGGTGAAAATAATTCATGGGGTGTCTTCAATCCGATAATTAATTAATGAGGTGTACTAAATTAATGGGGTGTGTTTAGGGGGTTAATGGAAATAAGGGGGAAATTAATTCAAACGAGTGAATTCAATGCTATGAATCTATCAAGAATAATTAACGTCATTAATTAAATTCATGGGGACTTCCTAGAGTAATTCACATAATAAATTATATTCACTTCATGGATCTGTTTTGTAGCCAGAACTATCCCCTTATTCCAATTCACTATAGGGAAAAATATCCCAACCAAGATATATAAGCAAAAAAATGGTTTAAATGAATGAAATACAAATTGAATATAAGTTTCAAAAAGTAATGTCAGACATACCTAGAATAATATGATATCTTACTATGAAATCATCCAAAATAATATATTTAATAATATTTTTTGGGGATTTATTACATAAAATAATAAGATCGATAATCATAGTGGAGTTGAAATTTATGTACATAGAATATAAATGTGGAAAAAACAACAATATTTTAAAAATACGTAACATGATCTAAAAAATTCATGTTGTTCAAAAACTGAACAGGATAACCTGGGGATAGATTTAAGAATGGAGTAATCTATAAATCCTAGTACGAGAATAAACAAATCATTACATGAAAACTATATTATATGTTATTAAAATTACATTAAAATGGACCACAAAATAGGTGAGAAGTATAACCATTAATATCACATCATAAAATAATTTGAAAACATAAATGCAACATAGGAATGTAAAAACATCATTAAACATGACATCATAATCATAGGTCATGTATATCCTTCATTACATCATTAAAGGGTATAAATAGTCCCATAATGTATTATGTTTAATCTATAATACCATAAATTAAATATCATGAGAATAAAATATTACTCAATTCATTAGAGTGATATATTACTCTTCTTGCTCCCATCACATTCATATCATGTACATGTATAACTGTGTGAAATTATTCATTCAAAATTGGATCATGTTATATCACATTTAATCCGAATATTATGGAGTGTAGAAAACATTCATTGAATTAAAAAATTAATGAAGATTAAGTATTTCATGGAAAATAATATAATTTAAAATGGTCATGGTATTCACAATAATATTTTTTTCATGAAAAAATAATAGGATAATGTCACTAGTGTAACTAGGGTACGTAATGAATCCTGAAATGGGTTAAAAAGAGTGAAATGGGAACCTGGTAAATTGAAAATAATAAGGGAAAAAATAGGGGGTAGAGAATCATATCACATCAATTGGAAATGGATTTAATATGGTATTACATTTATAATAATCTTGAATATAGAGTATAAGGATAGGATCCCATATGATGGGTGAGTACTTTTGATGTCTTGGAAGGACCTTCGTAAGGGATTGAGGCAACCATAGGAGGGATATAGAGATAAACTGGAAGAGTATAGTCATGTTAAAATGGTATTTAGTGAAGATTAATGAGATTATTGTGGGTTTATATATGAAAATAGAATTTAGTTTTTTATTATTTTCTTAACATAGATTTTAACTCTACACACTAATGTAATCCAAACCACATTCATTCCATTGTTTTTTGACCACTAATTTTTAAAAAGATATAAGGTTTTCATTATTTTGTAAGGTTATGAATGGATAACACTAAAATAATATCCTTGTAGATGTAAAATTTAATAATGATTATAATTAATATATTTTAGAAACCAAAAATATAATAGAGTTATGTATATTAATATCATATTTAATTTTTACACAAATATTATACTTTCTCAGAAAACAATAAAAAATTAATAATTGGATATTTTAAAAATGAGGATTAATAAAATTATATTTACTTTATCATGTTAATAATATAAAAATTATAATTCTAAAATTAAAATTAAAATACATGTTTATTGAAAAATACTGGTTTTTAACAATAATAGTTTTTTTACCATTATAAATATTAAATTTCCACCTCATAGAATTATATTATCGTTCATATTTAATATATAATATTTAATAATAATATTATTGTAAAATATAATTTACATTAGAAATTCATGCATTCATCAAAAAAAATGTCTTGATTGAAATTACATGTTATATAAAAATACAATTTGAGGTTTTTTGCATTATAATATAATTTTTATCAAACTAATTACAAAATAATTTATAATTTAATAAAATGAGGAATAAATATAATAATAAATTTATCAAAAATAAAATATGAATAAATATAATGTTTTGGTATAGAAGCATATCCCCTTATAGCACCAGTGAATGATCTAATGGTATGCCGTACTACAATGAGATTTTTTTCATTTGGTTCAGTTAATATGGTTTCCTATTTGATGTCGATGTGCTTAAAATTTTCAAAAAAATGGTTTCTATCATGATTTATTTTTTTAATAATATCTTTGGAATGGTCAAGGGAATATAATCGATATTATATCTACCTTATAAGCTATAATAAATTACATTTATATGGTATGATCCGACTACTAGAGGTTATAACATAGTTAATCTATTTTATTTGGACTTTAACTTAACCTTTAACATATACAAATTAACATGATAATTGTACAATGTCAATATAATAAACTGTTATGATTATTAATGTTTATTTAAAACAAATAGGATATAACCAAATATGTAAAAAAAAAATCTATAACCATTTTAAATAATAGGTTATTTATTCATATAAAAACGGATTGTCTTTTATAATGGTTTTGGGAATTTCATTATACACACCCTTTGAAATTTCACCCTCAAAAGATCAATTTTAGACACTTATAATGATGTGGGTTCTTCTGTTTCACCTTATCATCTAGTTTACATATCACTTCCTCGAACATGTGGTTCTCCTACAACAATTTTAAGACGTTATTTGTCATGTTTCATATAACTTTTTATCTATGATCTATGATATTAACTTCTTTCTCCTCATATAAATGATCATTCACCAATGGTACCACCTCCATATTCAGTACATGTGATGGGTATGGTATGTAATTTTTCAAGATGGATTCATGGAATACATTATGAAATTTATATATGTTAGTTTGGAGTTATATTTGATTTTCCACAACTCTAATGAAATCAATAAGAATATATTAAATGATCTATCTTAGACTAAACATTACCTTCTTCCCAAGACTCATGAATCTATTCCATGGAGATTTATAATGGAACACTTTATCACAAAAAAAATCTCTAGGCCTCTCCAATTATTATATATATATATAATTTATATCAACATTCTACATATTTTAGGTGACGGTGAATTTTTTAAACTGTTTCCTCTTGTCATGGATAATATCAAGTCCCATAAGTATCCACTCTCTGAATTTATCCTATGTAGTTGGAGTCTGACACCTCTTCCCACATAGAACATCATCATTTTCCATTCGAATTCATGAACTAAAACTATTGTTCTATATGAACTCCACTAGGGGAAGGTGTTGATCCCAACATCCATAGGAATACAGTACACTTGATCTTAGCATTTCTAATGGATTTTTAATAGTCACTTTAGACTAAACATTGATATGAGGGTTAGAAGAGGTTCTCAATATCTTTTTTATCCAATGGTAATTGAAGGCCTCTCTAAAAAATATAGTAAAACAATGAAATGGACCACATAAAATAGAGATTTTAAATCCATTTTAGTCTTAGAAATTATCTTTTTAATGTCATGTAAAGATGTTCTTGAGATGAATAATCCTTGAAAGAAATGAAATCCAGTAACTTTTTATGGAAATAAACAACCACACAAATGGTATTTCTATATATAGGTGTTATGAGGAGTCCTATAATGAAATACATGGTTATGTTTTACCATTTTCACATAGGTATGTGAAATGAATTTATGACACCATTAAACTTATTTTGTTACAATTTTATTTATAGTGACGCTAAGAATTGAGATAAATACTCTACAATCTCTCTTTTCATATTAACCCACTAGTATGTTTTCGTCAAATATCTATACAAATTAGTTAATATTGGATGAACAGATAAGGATGAACTATACAAAACCACCCGGAATTCCATATATATTTCTGGTTTTTATTGGACACATCCACGTTCCAAACTTTATAACACCATTTTTTTGAAATCTTTGACTCTAGATTATTCATTTCATTCTTCTGTAATACATCATAGTCTTTATGATCCCCCTTGATCCCTTTATTTTTATATAGGAAAGAATTTATTTGAATATGGAATAATGAAGATCCTTTTATTTTTTATATATCCATCCTTCACATGTTGAATATGGTAGGATCCATTTTCATCCTCATCATTCATATTGTTTCTAGATCCTATCATCTCATTTAATCTACCACATTATTCATCTTCCTATAATAGTAAGGGAATGGACAATCGTAATCCATGACTAGATCTTACAACCTGAATTTAAACATATTAAACCCCTTTTAGTGAAGATATACATGATGATTTTGAGGATTTAAAATATATATATATATCAAACATATCATTTAGATATAATTTATTAAAATATTTAATTTGAATATCACTTCAACCAATTATAGATCACGAGTTAGGAAGTTCTTGGTCTTCAAAATATAGTTGGTTGGGGGAATAGGTGGTCACTTTGTAATTTTTCATGATTTCACATGCAAATACCTTTTTTTATATTCATCACTATAGATCACAAATCATTTTCCACTGGTGGGTAATGTGAGTAAATGTGTATCAATTTCAGATTTCTTCATCTCTGTAAAATATTCATCACATTAATCATTTGAAATAAACTTAAATCCTTTCATAGTTAGCATGGCTATTGTAATTTAATACCATATTATGTTTCTAAAAAATATACGACAATTCCACTAAAATATATTGAAATTATGGATATTCATAACATAAGATATCATATCCACCCTTCAGTAATCTCCATTTTTTAAGGATCCACAGATATCTCTTTACTAGTGATTAAATTCCCTAGGAATTTTAAATGGTTCTAATAGAAATCACATTTACAATAATTTTCATATATAATTTCATTCCACACTCTCCTTAGTATAGTATTAAAATTATCCAAATGTTCCTTAATGATTTTGGTATTGATGAGACTATATACTGCATAGGATACCAAAAATTTGTTGAGGTAATCTCTAAAGACATTATACATCACATCCATGAATATTACTGGATAATCAGTGAGTCTGAATAGAATTAATATGAACACATAGCATCCTCGAAATGTTAAAATTGAAGTCCTATAGATATCATAATCATTCATATTTATTTGATAATATCTTAATTGATGATCTATTTTAGAGTAATTTTAGGCCCCAACAAGATAATTGAATACGTCCTCATTTTGTGGTGTACAATACGTTTCCTTTTTCATGATCCTATTGAGATAATAATAATCCATAATGAGGAACATTATATCATTCTTATTCATGATAAACAAAACTATTTTGCCCCCACAATAATGAAATTTAGCATTTAAACTTGGTTGTAATCAATTGATCTTGATAAACATACTCCCAAGACAATAATATCAATGATGGATATGTTGGTATTGAAAAATATTTCATCCAACTCCTAAAACATCTATATAATCAAAGAGATATTCATTATATGATGGTTTATATCCTTATCTCAATAATTTATAATGGATAAATATAAGAATGATAATACATACCCAGAAAAGCATAGAATTGTTGTAAAGGGAGTATTATAAGGTATTAATAGAAGTGCATCATACCAATCTTGACAGGAGTGGAGTTATGTACATGAGATAACATAATTTTCCCCTTTTTTCAATATTCACCTATAATGTTATAGCCATGATTTGTGGTGGAGTTTAAATAGTTCTACTAAACCTTTTTAATACAAAATAATGTGTAGAACTCGAGTAAAAATGTATGTTGAAAATTATTTAGTGAATAAATACCATCCTTGTCACCACTTCATGTTTTTGGATCCACCTCCACAATTATGATGGAATAATAATTACCTTAATCTATATCAATTTTTTTCTGTCATTGGATATCTTCATGTGTATTGACTCATATAGTTTCTCTATTCTTTTTAGTTGAAAAATAGGTCCATATGATTAGTGTTTATGGGAGAATTACTTTCTGCCATCATAATGGTGGGTTTCTCCCATTTACAATGTCTTGTTAAGTACCCTTCCTGCCTGCACCTAAATAATTTTGTCCCCATTAGGTAATTTTTGGGGATCCTATTTAAGAATCTTTGATAAGTGGGATATTCAAATTTCATTCAACCGCTAGATTTATGCATTGGATCATATAAATTAAAAATAACTTTTATGATTTTTATCCTTCTATGTCCTTTTAGATTCTTTTATTTCTATTTTTACTTTATGTGAATATTATAAAATTTATTTATAAATGTCAGTGTTTGTAAATTTCTATTTATTTTCAATTACTCATTTCAATTGAACAAAAAATCAGTCAAATTGTCAATCACGGTTATTGAAAAATATAGATGAGTATCATAGAAGTATTGTAATGTTTTAATTATAAACCCGGATATATTCTTCATCCCCATGACTATGGATAAGGTAATCACTGCCTATTTTTTTGTGACCTATAGTGCAAAGGAAATAAATATAAAAAATTATATTTTCAAATTTCTTATAATTGACCGCTTTGATATCCTCCAATGGGTTTATATTCATGATCAACGTCCAACACTTATCATATTATCCATCCACATTATAAAAAAGACAACATGTCCTTATCTTTCTCTAATGATCAATGGTTGGAGAATGTTTTTTAAATGTATTTGATCCATTATTCATAAACCATGTGATCAAAATATCCACTAAATTTTTGAGGGACTTTGTCTCATAATGGTGTAAATGAAATTTTATCTATCATAGGAGGATTTTGATGTTTCTAATGGTATATATTTTTGGTTCAAAATTTGATTAAATTGAGAATGTGTAGTCATTATTTTCATATTTTCTACTGCCATCAGGGTGGGCATCTGATTTGGGAAGACATTACATTTCCCACCACATTGGATGTTGAATCGGTTCCTTCAATTTATAGCCATTATATCGAATAATTGAAAAATTAAGGATGATAATTGTATATAATTAAGAATACAAAGG
This sequence comes from Viscum album, assembly GCA_963277665.1. NCBI lineage: Eukaryota > Viridiplantae > Streptophyta > Magnoliopsida > Santalales > Viscaceae > Viscum > Viscum album. The sequence continues at coordinate 1,988,808,043 of OY728137.1, forward strand.
TAAAATATGAACATTAAATTTATAACTTATAAATAAAATATATTATGAAACTAATTAAATTTATGGAACCAAACCTTATTATATATGATATATTTCTTATAATACACACTAATAGATTTTTTGTTCCCATAATAATTGATCATAATGAGCTTTTAAATTTACAAAATCATATTCCCTATGTGTGTAAAAAAAGTTGTGATCAAAAACCTAATATGTGAAGAAATTTTCGATCATTTCATGATCTATACTCTATTTTCATAGAAGTTAGCCCTATGAACATCTCTAATAGAGCCATATATACTTTTATTAAAATAAAAGGTAAGAATTCATTTGAAAAAACATACTCTCTATTATACCAAAATTTATGTATATTTTAAAAAATTAGTATTATCTAAAATTATTTCTCCAGTTTTTTCATATATTAATCCCCGAAATATTAAAAAATTCCTTTGATAGTAGATATAAAATCCCATATCTCAAATAAAATTTATTTCATGATTTATTACATAAAATCACACTTCATATAACCTAGAATATCAATAATCATAGATAATTTATGATTAAGAAACATATAAAAACACATTTTTATTTGGATACAACAATATTACTGAAATATTATGTAACATTTTCTTCAAATTATGATTCTCAAATGAAAAAATCATGGGATAACCTTGGAAAAAACATAAGAGGGGTGAAATATAAATACATTTATGGGAATAATATAAATCTTAACATTGAGAATGTATTAAATTTTATTCAATAGTAATTACAATGAAACATAAAATGATTTTGAATCAAAATAAAGGGCATCAAATCATATTATATGATAAAAATTTAAAAGGAAACATGGGAATGTGGAAATAAAATTTAACATGAAATCATTATCATTGGACAAGGCTAATTGAAAATGCATCATAACATGAGAGAAATGTCACATAATGTATTTATTTTAGTAAATAATACGATACATTAGTTGTCATGAGACTAAAACATTACTCAGTGAATTAGATCAATATATAATTCTGGGTACACCCATCGCTTTTATATCATTTACATGAATATGTGTGCGACATATATCATTCAAAATATTATTATATTTAATAAAAATTAATCATATGATTATAGAGTGTGAAATAAATAAATTTAATTAACTTATCAAATAAGGATACGTATGTCTTTTTGAATACCATTGAGTGTAAATAATGATAGTATTCAAATTCCTACAAGTTTTAATATAAAATTCACAAATTAATTTCAACAACATTATGATGGTATATAATTAATCAAGTAATGGATTAATATGACTAAAATGGGTCACTCATCACATTGATATAATAAGAACATTTGGAGGGATGTAAAAAATATAATCCAACAAAAAGGAATTGGAAGAAAAATGGCTTTACATAAAGAAGGTTATTGAATAAGGGTGAGAAATAAAGGATCCCATACATTCAGACGGTGTTTAAAAAATATTAGGAGAATCTTATTGAGAGCCTGGGGGAACCATGATAGATATATTTAGAGAAAATGTATTTCCATGACATAATGGGTTTTTATGAAGGTGAATGGGAACATGGGTGTTTTTATTTATGAAAGGAGAGGTGATTTGATTATTATATAGAAAACATAAATTTTTATTATATATCATAAGTTAATCAAAAAAATATCCCACAATGTTTAATATGGTTTCCATAAAAGATTATTTTTTCTTTATTTTATTCATCCATCAATAAATAAAATTTATATATTCACCTTAGTTGTGCATATGTGAGTCATGTTTTGAAACAATTGATTTTAAATCCATAAAATATAATATAGGTTTTTTGGATTCAAAAGGGGAATATAAAATTCATAAAATAACGTAAAAAATTATTTAAGGTAAATATATAATTGGTGGTAGATATGTTTTATGAAACATTTTTCTTTTCCTTTGGGTCTTTAAAATTTCATGATACATATTATGTATTTATACTATATTTAGTTTTTACCCGAAAATTTTACTATCATGAATAGTTATGAAAAATTAATTATTGCATAATTTAAAAAAGAATATTAAAAATACAATAATTATTGTATTAAAATAATTTTATTAATATTAGAAATTAAAATTTTAAAGCAAAATACTCATTTAGAAAAAAAAAATTGGTTATTTTTTATAATAATACTTTTATTATGATTACAAAAAAAAAATTTACCTTATGAAATTATAAAATAATGCATATAGAACATATACCATTTAATAATAATAGATTATTTAAATTTAATTTATTTAAAAATTTCATGAATTTACCAAAATTTATGTCTTAATTGATGTTGGAAATTATCCCAAAATAAAATTGAAGTTATTTTATATTGGAATATTATTTTTACTGAAATAATTTTTTAATCATTTATATAGAACAAAAAATAAGTAATAAATATAATCATTATACAAATGAAAGGAAATAATAACTTACTATATTACTAGTGTTCAAGTACATATCTATTTATTACCCTAGTGGACACTCTACTGGTAAGGAGTGAAATGATGAGATTTTCTTACAGTGGGTCAACGAGCATGGTTTGGGATGTGATATCGATGATCATGATATTTTATTGTAAATGTTTTTGATCAAGATTTATTTTTTTAATGTAGTGTTATTATTGTAAAATCTCAATTTCTATATATTCCATATTTCTTTTAATATCTAACAAATTGTCTTCATTTGGGAATATCCTACTTGTAGTGGTCATCGCTTCTTTTATCGCTGTCAATTGGACATTATCATTACCATTAATATTTACTAATCTTATTATCAATATAAAATAGGTATATTATCAAATGTTATATTTATTAATGTTATTTTAAATATTTTAGAATATAACAGAAGAAGTGAATGTATTTTTTATGAATAGGTTATTTAACAGGGTATTTGTTCATTAAAAATGGAATTTTGTTTATAAAATTTTGGGTTTTTATAGAGATGATTTATGTAAACCAATATGAAAATCATATATCTATATTTATTATGTATTTTACATTTTGAAATGTTTCATCTATATGACCAAATAAGTTTGATGCTATAAAATTTTAGTAATATTCTCCATTTTATATCTATTATAATAATATTGATAGTAGTAGTAATATTCTCATTTAAGTTATCTTCTCGATGAAATAAATGGTATTAATTAAAAGGGTAAATTTTAATTACAAATTAAACATATAATTAAATTAAAAACTCCCTAATAAAATGTTTTGTAGAGTTGAAAACATCATGAGGATAATAAATTAGGTTATGAATAAAAATAGTAGTCATGTGTAGTCTTTATATTATCCCATAAATCAACAAATATAAGTCGAATACTTCATGCGTTAATGCCCGCAAACATTATGATAGAGATATTGTAACGACCCAAAGTTTTAATAATGAAAAATCCCTCTTGATCCAGTTAAATGTCTCTTTATGAAAAAATGTTTTTATAAGATGTCAACTACTTTGGATTTATGTTTAGAATTGTGACCATTGTTAATATAGTCGTTCAATAGTGATCACATGATTAGTATAAATATAAGGCTTTAACGAACCAAATTTTACTCAGACAAAGGAAGCGATGGACTCATCCAGTAGAATTACCCTATACGAAGCCCATTTGTCAGAGCTCATAAAATAGGTGGCATACTTGGGCTTCGCCCTTGACCAAGCCCAAGCTGAGATTCAATATGTCATGCTCGAACGTGACCGTCTACGGGAAAAGTGGATGTTGATTGAGATTACCACTCGAGTGATGTTTTCCGAGCCACCACAAGAGTCTATCACCATCAAACACCTTACCCTTAGGTCTTATGCGGCTATTTTAAGGGGTTATGTTACAAATAAGTAGTACTATGTTCATGTACATTATTTTTTTATATAGTAATGAATATAATTTCTAGTCATTTTTGATACATTGTAACTAGTTTTTAAAGCACAAATGGTGTTTTTAGTTGTTATTTAATTATGAAATCCATTTTATTAAATTAAGGGATTTATGAATTAAATAACATTTTAATAAAATAATATTATTATTAATATATTAATTTTTATTAAATATAAATGATCTTATAATTTTATGAATACAATTAAAATTTTATATTAAAGTTTGAAAGCCATTTCTGTCAAAACCCGTGAATTTTCGATAAATGTTGGTTTTTATTTTAAAAGTGAAAATTAACATATTTAGAAATTTTTTATGTAAAATAAATGTCATTTATGGAATCAGGATGTCGAAATTATCCAATGGTGAATTTTTCATAATTTTCTGAGATAGTCAAATTTTTGGGTAAAAATTAAATACCTTTTAAATATATTATGTGTTTTATGACATCATAATGACCCAATGGTGATGTAATAAAATACCATAATCCTTATCATGGGCCAATATATGTTTTATAATTAAAATAATGTGATTTTGGGTTTGTTTGACTTACTTATCAAAGCATTAATGAACCCCTCAAGACTTATTCAACACTTTGCTTTTTTAAATTAATTTCAATGGGAGTGTGACTCACCTCCACATAAGCAACCTTATTATTTTAAAAAGTTCGGACCATGGAGATGTAAAATATTGTTTTCCTCCTTCCTTTTTCCAGAAACCATGGGCAAAAACCATAGGATGGTTTGTGTTTTGGATTAGTTTAATATAAGGCGTCCCAAACCTAAATAATAAAGAATTCTCTCACCTTTCCTATATAAACCCACCCATGCTCCCACTTTCTCCTCACTAAAATCCTTTGGAGTTCATCCAACCTCTTCAATAATCTCTCTAGAATCCTACCAAGGTGCCCTAAGCTCCCAAGAAGTCTCTCTCTATCCTTTGGAATCACACATCCAAGTAAGGGTTTTTTTCTTCCTTTCTCATTTTTTTCAATTTTCTTTAAGTTGTATTGCCCATTTAATTTCAATTATGAATGTTGGGGTATGGTTTCACACCTCCTCCATACTTCCCTCTTATTTTTTTAATGATGGGATACCCCTTTATCTCTCATTAAATGCCTCCAATGTACATCTGTTACTATGACGAAATTCCGAAAGGAACTTCTCTCTCTTCTTTTACATTCAAGCAATACTTTTGTATCATGATTCTATATTCCTTTTCAATTGTTAGGACATGTATCTATATAACCTCCTTACTTTACATTACATGTAAATATGATAAGGAACCCCTTTCTCTCTCATCAGCCATTTTTTATGAATTCTTGTGTCACGCCGTTACGCTGCCGAAATCACACCGATTTTCTAAGCCAATGTCATTGTGTTGTGAATACCATGCCCATTTCTCCATCAAGGGTATTCACCATTATGCACATTTATTTATTTATTATAAAGTTTCATGTAAGAATTCTACATTCCTTTTTTGTGAAATAAATGATTATGTTTTATGAATCCATGTTTTATGATCCATGTGGCACACTTATGCATGAAATGAAATTTTGAAGAAGGGTGCACCCTTATAGCGCTCCCATGAATTGGGTAAAGTATAGTAGCATGATATGTCATGTGCAATGAGTGTTGACTCATGCTAATTCAAGTGAAACGAGGGTTTACTCGTGCTTCATGTGCAATGAGGTTTTACTCATGCTCCATGTGCAATGAGCCTTGGCTCATTCTAATTCAATGTTAAGTGTTGTTGCCACATTTCCATGTTATGATTATCATGCTTTATCATGTCGTTATGTTCATGCTTCTTGTATGCTCTATTGATATTCCTATTGAATAACATGTATTGTACTCCTCATGTTACTCCATGTGTACTCCCATACTGGGCTTTATAGCTCACCCTTTTCTTATGCATTCCCTCAGGTTATCCCATGCAATGCTAAGTACGAGGGAATGTAGTGGTCATGTAAAGGATGTTTTCAATAAAGATGTTGTACTTCATGTTCTATGTTTTTATGTAATGGTCCTAATCCCCAAAGACACTAAACCTCTCGATCTTATTTGTTGTATCAAGTGAATTTTTATGTAATAAAGCATGTTTAAGTTGTAATAAAAAGAAGGGTTGTCATAGTTGGTATCAGAGAATAGGTTTAGTTATTTTAGGGATTAGGAAAACCCAAGTAAAGTCTTAGATACAAGACTGAGTATAATAAAAACATCCCTAAGATTTGGTAAATATATAGTATGTGGTTTATCAAACAAATACATCCCTGTCTGGATACGAGCAGGTAGAGGCGGCTCTGGAACAGATGTATCCTAGGGGTAAAACCCAAAAACACCACTTTGAGCTAGACTCGAATGTGAACTAGTGCACGAAAACGATCCATGCTGCACTCTTGGATACGACACTCCCAGGGGATTGGTTTTGATAAATTCACAATCTTTGTATGAACCCTTATTAATGGAAAAATTCCCCTAAGAATGTATGTTAGAAATTAGTTCATGAAAATCCTAGATTAAAGCCTATAGACTCATGAGTTAAGGAAATAAAAGTTTATTTATAAGTCATAAACTTTTTTCTTTGGATTACCCTTTATGTGTTAACCCTAACATTGCTTTTATTCCAGACAATGGCCGGTAATATGAGGACTCGGGCTAACAACCATTGTGAAGATAAGTGTGATGACTGTACTAATGAGATTCCCAATCCAATGGGAGCGGGAATCGCGAACTTTGTCACTCTTCTCTCTCAGCTAACTCAAGTTTTGAATAGAAACATGGGTCAAGAGGAACGTTCAACCTCCACCCCCCCCCCCCCCTAAGAAAGAACAAGTCGCTATCGAGTGCTTCATGAGACAAAGGCCTCCTACTTTTAGTGGATCATCTGATCCCACAATCGGTGAACAATGGATCAACTCCATTGAAATGATCTTCTCCATCCTTCAATGATCTGAACAAGACAAGGTTCTCCTAGCTACTTATCGTATGGAGGCTGAAGCTGATCAATGGTGGACATTGATCAAAAATACGAAGCCTGAGGAGGAGATCGAGGATTTGGAATGGAAGGAATTCCGGAATATTTTTTTCGATAAATATTTTTCATGCACCCTCCGGCTTAAGATGAAATGGGACTTCCTTTCCATAAAGCAAAAAGATGAAGAATCTGTGGGACCATACAAGGAAAACTTCACAAGTATTCCACGATATGCTTTCGGAGTTGTCGTTACCCCCGAATGCAAGGTTGACCACTTCTTTGGTGGGATGAATTCTAGCTTGTGGAAAGCATTAGCGATCTGTGACTTGGACAGCTATGAGGAAATTGTCTGAAGTTCCCTCAAGGTCGAATTGGTGATCGGAGAATCACATGGGTATCATGGGGACAAGAAGCGTAAGGTGGACTTTAATTATGGTGGTCCGATGGATAAATCCAACGGCGCTAAGGAGTTCTATCACCCCACTTTCCAAAAGTGCGGAAAGAAGCACCCTGGAAATTGCCTTAATGGGATGAGAAAATGCTTCAGGTGTGGAAGAGAAGGGCACCTAGCTATTAACATTCGGGAAGAAGGACCCGCAACTGCGACAGAGGAGAGGAATGCTCCGTTCGAGCCTCAACGCATTGTTAAATGCTACAAATGAAAATAACCGGGTCATTTTTCAAATCAGTTCCCTAATCCAAGGGTTATCGGAGGCAACCAAAAACATCCAACACAGCAAGGAAGAGCTTTTTCCATCACTTCTACCGAACTGAATCCCGACAACAAAGTGGTGACAGGTACGCTAGTTATTCATTCAAGAATAGTGAAAGTACTTTTTGATTCAGGTTCTACGCATTCTTTATATCTCGAAAGTTTAGTAGAAAAATCCCAGCACCACCAAAAATCATGGAAGTAAAGATGTCGGGGGGTACGGAAAATGGGGCAATCATTGCATCCCTTGAATATAAGTCCTCCCCTATTATAATCTGTGGATTGAATTTCCCGGAGAACCTCGTCATACTCCCTTTGGTGGAATTTGATGCAATTCTTGGCATGGATTGGCTTTCCTTATATAGAGAAAACATAAATTGTCGGGAGAGGGAAATCACACTCCCTATGGAGAATCGACCCCGATTCTTTACAAGTGTCAGGAGCAAGATGAATCTCTTTTAGCTCCATAATCTCAAGCATTGATATTACTGCCCTATGAGCATGCGTATCTGGATCAGATGATTGAGTCCAAGGAAGAAACCATCCATGAAGAAATGCCTATTGTGAGGGAATTCACTGAAGTGTTTCCCGAGGAACTTCATGTTCTTCCTCCAAGAAGAGATGTTGAGTTATCAATTGAACTTATACCTGGGGCATTACCAATATCCAGGACTCCATATAGAATGGTTGTTGTTGAGATTGAAGAACTGAAGAAACAACTACAGGAGAATCCGGATAAAGTATTTATACTCCCAAGTGCTTCACCATAGGGTGCACCAGTCCTCTTCGTCAAGAAGAAGGATGGGTCAATGCGGCTCTGCATCAATTATCGTGAACTTAACAAAATCCCGATAATGAACAAGTATACTCTCACAAGAATAGATGACTTGTTTGATCAGTTGCGTGGAGCACAATACTTCTCCAAGGTGGACTTGCGGTCAGGATATTATCAAGTATGGGTGAAGAAGGAAGATATCCCCAAGACTGCTTTTCGAACAAGATACTGGCACTATGAATTCATAGTAATGCCTTTCGGAATCACCAATGCTCCAGAAATATTCATGGACATGATGAATAGAGTCTTTAGAGATTACCTTGAAAAATTTGTGGTAGTCTTTATAGATGATATTTTAATATACTCCAAAACCAAGGAGGACCATGAGGAGCATTTAAGAACTGTACTGGAGACTTTACGTAAGGAGAAGCTCTATGCAAAGTATAGAAAGTGTGAGTTCTAGTTGAAGGAGGTACCATACTTGGGCCATATCATCACAAGCAGTGGAATATATGTGGATCCCTCCAAAACAGACGGAATTGAGGGATGGTTGAGGCCAACATCGGTAACGGATATCCGTAGCCTCTTGGGGTTAGCTGGATATTATCGACAATTTGTGATAAATTTTTCACAATTGTCCAACCCTCTTACCAAGCTAACTCGAAAGGGAGTAAAGTTTGCTTGGAGTGATGAATGTGAAGAAAGCTTCAAGGAGTTGAAAAGGAGGATTATCACTGCACCCGTGCTCACATTACCCACAAGGGGGAAGATTTTTGTGGTATTCAGTGATGCTTCAAAGAAGGTCTTAGGCTGTGTGCTGATGAAAAATGATAAAGTGATATCCTATGCCTCATGGAAGTTGAAAATACATGAGAAAAACTATCCAACACATGATCTGGAGTTGGCGGCTGTGATCTTTGCCTTGAAAATCTGGGGCATTATCTCTATGGACAGAAATGTGAGATATATACTAACCAGAAGAGTCTTAAATATATATTCACACAGAAAGGTCTTAATATGCGTTGGAGAAGATGGATAGAGCTCATCAAGGATTATGACTGTTTAATACATTAGCACCCTGCGGAAGCGAACAAGGTGGCGGATGCCCTTATTAGAAAGGATCCAGCGATTCTATCAATGATGAGAATTGAGAAGGATACAATATTCTTAGACTTGATGAAGATGGACGTGGGAATCATAAAGAAGGGAACATCATCAATTCTTTCAAAAATGATTGCTCAACCATCTCTTTTGGAAAGGTTAAAGGATGCTCAAAAGTATGATGTGGGAATTCAAGAAAAAGTGGAAACTATCAAAAAGGGAAAATCCTCAGAGTTTAATATTAATGAATAAATAATGTGCGGTTTGGGAAAAGACTATGTGTTCCATCAAGTCCGGAGCTGAATAAGGAACTTTTGAATGATTCACATTGTTCAAATTTCTCTATTCACCCAGGGAACACAAAGTTGTATCGAGATCTCCAAGAAAACTTTTGGTGGGATAATATGAAGAAGTAGATCGTTGAATATACATCAAAGTTCCTAGTGTGTCAGCACGTGAAGGCAGAGAGGCAAAAGTATAACGGGATGATGCAACCATTGCCCATACCAGAATGGAAATGGGAGAACATCACCATGGACATTGTCACCGGACTTCCAAGGACATCCAAAGGCAACAATGCAATGTGGTTTGTTGTGGATCTTCTTATAAAGACTACACACTTCATTGCTATTCGAGAGGATTTCTCAATGGATCAACTGGCACGAATATATATTAGGGAAGTGGTAAGGTTGCATGGAGTACCACTATCTATTGTGTCTGACCGAGATCCAAGATTCACCTCTATGTTTTTGAAGAGTCTTCAACATGCTCTGAATACTGAACTAAAGTTCAGTACAGCCTATCATCCTCAAACTGATGGCCAATCCGAGCAGACTATTCAAACACTTGAGGATACGTTGAGAGCGTGCTCAATGGACTTTAAAGGAGGATAGGATCAACATCTTCCTCTAGTTGAGTTATCTGATAATAACAGTTTCTACTCGAGCATCCAAATGGAACCATATGAATCCCTTTATGGGAAAAGTTGCAGAACACCGACATGTTGGGATGAGATCGGTGAACGTAAGCTGCTTGGACCAGAAATGGTCGAAGAAATGGTGGAGAAGGTGAAAACCATTCAGCAGCATATCAAGGCAGCCCAAAGTCGACAGAAGAGTTATGCAGATAATCATCGATGATACCTTGAGTTTAAATTTGGAGACATGGTGTTTTTATGCATATATCCATGGAAGAAGGTCATGAGGTTCGGAATGAAAGGGAAGTTAAGTTCAAGGTACATCAGCCCCTTTGAGATTCTTGATCGTGTTGGGGCTGTGGCCTATCGACTAGAACATCCACCTACTATGGCTAAGGTGCATGATGTCTTTCATGTATCCCTCTTAAGGAAGTACATACCAGACCATTCACATGTACTATCTTATGAGGTAGTACAATTGGAAGATGATCTTTCTTATGAGGAGCAACCCGTGAAGATCTTAGATCGTAGAGAAAAAGTTCTACGAAATAAGACAATGCCCATTGTCAAGGTGATGTAGAGAAACCACAAGTTTGAAGAAGCAACATGGGAGTCAGAGGATATGATGAAGCTGAGTTAACGACATTTGTTTTAGTGTGGGAAAAGGAAAATTTCGAGGGCGAAATTTCTTAAGGGGGGAATATTGTAACAACCCAATGTTTTATTAATGAAAAATCCCTCTTTATCCAGTTAAATGTCTATTTATGAAAAAATGTTTTTATAATATGTCAACATCATTGGTTTTATGTTACGAATTGTGACTGTTGTTAATATAGCCATTGAATAGTGATCACATGATTAGTATAAATATAAGCCTTTAACGAACCCAATTTTACTCAGACAAAGGATGTGATGGCTTCATTCAGAAGAATTGCCCCATACAAAGCCCATTTGTCGGATCTCGGAAAAGATGTAGCATCCTTCGGCTTCGCCCTTTACCACGTCCATGCTGAGCTTCATTATGTCAAGCTCGAACGTGACCGTCTATGGGAAAAGTGGTAGTCGTTTGAGATTACCACTCGAGCGATGTTATCCGAGCCACCCCAAGAGTCGGCCACCAGCACACAACTTACCCTTAGGTCTTATGCAGCTATTTTAAGGGGTTATGTAACAAATAATAAGTACTATGTTCATGTAAATTATTTTTTTTATATAATAATGAGTATAATTTCTGGTCATTTTTATACATTGTAAATAGTTTTTAAAGCACAACTGGTGTTTTTAGTTATTATTTAATTAAGAAATCCATTTTATTAAATTAAGGGATTTTTGAATTAAATAATATTTTAATAAAATAATAATATTATTATTATATTAATGTTTATTAAATATAAATGATCTTATAATTTTATGAATGCAATTAAAATTGTATATTACGGTTTGAAATCCATTTCTGTCAAAACCCTTGAATTTTAAATAAATGTTGGTTTTCATTTTAAAAGGGAAAATTGACATATTTAGAAAAAAAAATTTGATAAAATATATTTCATTTCTGGAATCAGGACGTCGAAATTATCCAACGGTGAATTTTTCATAATTTTATGAGACAGTCAAATTTTTGGGTAAAAATTAAATACCGTTTAAATATATAATGTGTTTTATGACATCATAATGACCCAATGGTGATGTAATAAAATACCATAATCCATATGTTCGGCCAATATATGTTTTATCATTAAAATAATGTGATTTTGGGTTTGTTTGACTTACATTTCCAAGCATTAATGAACCCCTCAAGACTTACTCAACACATTGCCTTTTTAAAATAATTTCCATGGGAGTGTGAGTCACCTCCACATAAGCAACCTTATTATTTTAATAAGTTCGGACCTTGACCTTGTAAAATATTGTTTTCCTCCTTCCTTTTTTCATAAACCATGGGAAAAAACCATAGTATAGTATGTGGTTTGGATTAGTTTAATATAAGGGGTCCCAAACCTAACTAATAAAGAATTCTCTCACCTTTCCTATATTAACCCACCCAAGCTCCCACTTTATCCTCACTACAATCCTTTGGAGTTCTTCCAACCTCTTCCCTACTCTCTATATAATCCTCCCAAGGTGACCCAAGCTCCCAATAAGCTTATCACAAGCATCTCTATCCTTTGGAAGCACACTTCCAAGTAAGGGTTTTTTTCTTCCTTTCTCATTTTTTGTTAATTTTATTTAAGTTGTATTGCCCTTTTAATTTAAATTATGAATGTTGGGGAATGTTTTCGCACCTCCCCCATAATGCCCACTTATTTTTTGAATGATGGGAGACCCATTTCTCTCTCATTAAATTCCTCCCATGTACACCCGTTACTATGCCGAAATTATGAAATGAACTTCTCTCTCTTCTTTTACATTCAAGAAATAATTTTGTATCATGAATCTAAATTACTTTTCAATTGTTGGGACATGTATCTATATGACCTCCTTACTATCCATTACATGTAAATATGATGAGGAACCCCTTTCTCTCTCATCAACCATTTTTTTATGAATTCTTATATCACGTCGTTACACTGCCGAAATCACACCGATTTTCTAAGCCAATGTCATTGTATAGTGAATACAATGCACATTTCTCCATCAAGGGTATTCAACTTTATGCAGATTTACTTATTGATTATAAAGGTTAATGTAGGAATTCAGCATTCCTCTATCGTGGAATAAATGATTATGTTTTATGAATCCATGTTTCATGATCCATGTGGCACACTTATGCATGAAATGAAATGTTTAAGAAGGGTGTGCCCTTATAGAGCTCCAATGCATTGGGTGAAGTATAGTATCATGATACGTCATGTGCAATGAGTGTTGAATCATTCTAATTCAAGTTAAATGAGGGTTTACTCGTGATTCATGTGCAATGAGGGTTTACTCATGCTTCATGTGTAATGAGCCTTGGCTCATGCTAATTCAATGTTAAGTGTAGTTTCCACATTTCCATGTTATGATTATCATTATTTATCATGCCTTTATGTTCATGTTTCTTTTATACTATATTGATATACCTATTTTATAACATGTATTGTACTCCTCATGTTATTCCATGTGTACTCCCTTACTGGGCTTTATAGCTCACCCTTTTCTTATGCATGTCCTCAGGTTATCCCATGCAATGCTAAGTACGAAGGAATGTAGTGGTCATGTAAAGGAAGTTTCCAATAAAGATGTTGTACTTCATGTTTTAAGTTTTTATGTAATGATCATAATCCCCAAAGACACTAAACCTCTCGATCTTCTTTGTTTTATCAATTGAAGTTTTATGTAATAAAGCATGTTTAAGTTGTAATAAAAATCAGGGTTGTCATAGATATGATACTTCACTTAGTGAAATTCAGATCAATATAATAGAGAAGATACTTTCTATACATCTATATTTTTATATAGAGATTGTTACATTATAAGTATATCATTTATATGGAGAAATTGAAAAATTGTGTTTATTAGGCATGGACACAATGACTAATGAGGAGGTAAGAAGCAATGAACTGGAAATTCTTTAAAAAATAATTTTTAAATATGTATTTCCCCCCTTCACAAAATATAAAAATTTAAAGTAAATTATTTATTTTAATTAAAATTGAGATTAAATCAGTAACATATTATGGAATAAGTATTACAAATCATTGGTTAAAAACAAGATTATTTATCCTATAATTTGATCAAAATATTTATCATTTAAATTGTGTTCATAGAGAACATTTTCCAAAAGATATATAAATCAAGAATAGGGTCAATTATGAAGATATAATGTGGTGTGATCTTATATTGTAAATGAATTTTATATAGACATTTTTTTAATGTATTAAATCATAATAATATAAAAAATTTTACAAATAATTTAATAAATTTCAACCATGAATGAAAAGGAAAAAAATAAATATTAAATAGAAACAATTTTTGGAATTAGGAGTAAGGTAATTCTCTATAAGAAACCAGAAAGTGAAACATGTCCAAAAGAGATGGCTATATATTTCAAATTTTGGCGATGTAAAGAATCAAAATCTGAATGAAAATGATAGAGGGAATATGGTTCCTGAAAAACCATTATTACAATGCTTCAAAATTGTAGAGTATAGAAATTTCACAAACCAATGTTCAAATAAAATTATAATTGGGAAAATCCATTCTCAAAACACGGAGATCTCAATGATAAAAGGTGGTGATTTTATAATACTAGATTCCACTGTTAGATATCAAAAAAAATTTACCATATCTATGATCATTATATTCTAAAAGCAGTCTAGTGAATTTTTTTATTATATTTCAATGAATTATAATATTTCTTTAAATTATTCAAAGAATAATAAATTAGTCATGGAAATGGTTGTTGTAGAGTTATCAGTTAAGACAACTATATGAACAATTCTTTCAAAACATATAATTATAAATTATCATATTATCATGGTTTAATATAATATCACCATAATTATAATGGAAATTTCAATGGAATAATTTGATATAATACTTAGGATGGATTTGCGTTAAAAATAAAATTTGAAGAGAAAATATGGAAGAAATTATAATTTATTTTTATTGAAGTTACAATATATTATTATTCTCAAAGAAGATATATCTATACCCTTGTTTTAATATCAGGGTATTTTAAATTGGAATAATATGTTTTATAGTGTAACAGATACATGGAAACAATTTTATACAGAAAAAAATATTATTATATAAATTTATCCATTATAACATAGTTATTAAATTGGTGGTTATGAATAGGACTAACTAATTTAATATATAATAAAAATATTCCAAATAAATATAAATATATTGGTATGTTCTTAAAAAGTAATCATACAATTTTTAGTAAATTCATTTTTTTTCTATTAAAAAATCACTTTTCATGGAAAATGATATTTATATTTTTTAAGGGTGATTACTATAAATAAATTATATTACTTTTTGAAAATGTATTGGAAAAAAAATTATTTCATTTTTTAGCTCAAAATATGAAATTTGTATTGTGATGAATTTTTTAGAATCTTTAGAAAATATATAATATCCAAGGGTTAGTGAAAAATACAGATTTTTGTTGATAGTGATATTTTAGTTTAAAGTATTTAGATGTTAAAATTATTTTCTGGTTTGGTTATAAATGTTTATTAGTTTATTTTGATTCAATATATTCTAATTATAGTTTTTTACATTGAATATATTCATGAAATATATATAAAAATATTATATATTTGAAAAAGTCATTTTTCGGTAAT
This sequence comes from Viscum album, assembly GCA_963277665.1. Lineage (NCBI taxonomy): Eukaryota > Viridiplantae > Streptophyta > Magnoliopsida > Santalales > Viscaceae > Viscum > Viscum album. The sequence continues at coordinate 1,988,823,687 of OY728137.1, forward strand.
TTTTTTGATTATATATAAAGGATTAGCATTAAAATACATTATGAAAATTAAATTATTTAAAGATATAAATATGAATTAAATATTTGGAAACTATGGTTTTAAATTTAGTAAATATTATCCCATTATTTTTGGGAAATATGAAAAGAATCCTTTTTAATTTTTATTATGATCGTAATGGGAAATTTGGTAATGTAGGTTAAAAATTTAATGATAAGAACTACAAAATTACACAAAAACATAACCACATATTATTAGAACACTTAAGGACAACAACAAACCTCATAGTGTCAAATTTATGATCGTTTTGGGCCACATGAAAGTGACTATGATCTTTATATTATTTTCATTCATGACATGTCAAAAATATCACACACTCATTAATAATATAAATCAATTATTAGGATTAATACCAATAATATATTTTTTCACGTGGTTATAAAGGGATGTTTTCTAAATTAGATATATGGTTTTTGTCTTCATTTTTTCATTTTATTTATTCTTCCATACCACTAATTGATTATTAATTCATTATAAAATAATATATATTCAATCCTACATATATGGGTATTTAATTATGTTAGGTTAACAAAAAATATCTTTAGACTCTTATATAAAATGTGAATAAAAATAATTATTCTTCTGTACGGTGGACAAGTATCTTAAAAAAATGTAATTCATTTTCCACCATCATCTCAAATAGATCTTTATAATTATCGACATAATATTTATACATTATATTAATGAAATACATATAATTAAAAATATTTAATATATATTTTACATCATATAATTCCATGATAATAAATGTGACAACACCGTTAATGTGTACCAGTGGAATACCACCTCCACAAGGAGATGTGATTCATTATTTATCACCATAATACATAGATGATATATATAAGTATAATTGAAAATGTAATATGATATTTATAATGTTATTATATTTTTTTATAATATAATATTACTTCATTTATTTCAATAACGATCATTGAAAAATTGTAACATTACCTGTGCATACATATAACCTACCATCTCCATGATTATAATATAGTTCATTTGTACTAATCCAATTTAATGGTTGGATTTAAAAGTATAATTAATGTATAAATGTAATTATTATGTCATTTGTATTATTCTCTATAGGTTGGGATTATGATCTCTTTGAATATTTTCATCATGATGAAGTCATTTGGGGCTTTGGAACCAAATTGTGTCGAAACATTTATTGTGATAAAAAATTACTGTACACTTATATATAAGATGATAATAAGTGTTATAAAATGAATAATAAAAATTTACAAACTTCAAAATATCATAATTTTTTTCATATGTTTGTTATTTATGATGATAAATAATATATAAATTTTTTCAAATTCAATGTGACGGACATTATTTTGAAAATTATCTCAGACATTTTCATTTAAAACAATATTTTTCATTCATATAAATTCTAAAGGCATGGAATTTCTGTGGAAATTTATTTCTTAAATAAATGTGAATTTTACGAGTCCACGAAAATAGACGGTGCATGATTTGGAGGCCCGGTGTGCTCAGAATAAATTTCTAAAGTTTTGCTCTGGTACGTTCAGTAAACGTACGACCGTGTTTTTATAACTTTGAACCGGTTCTCGAAATTGAAATATGAACTCATCATTGAAATGGCAGCACCGATATTCGCATAAGGTCACTTTCACTTCAACAGTAGTGGGTCGAGGATAAAAGGTAGTTTTTGGGTGTTGTAGAAAATAAAAAAATAAAGTTTCCTTTACTTTATTTTTATTTGAGCTGCCTAGTGGGTGTTTGGAGGTGGGTCCCACTGGATCTATAAGCTCTTTGTAGATATTGGAAGTGGGGACCACGAGGCCATAACATCCCATGAGATGTTTTGGAGGTGGGGACCACCACCCCTCAACCTCCCATGTGGGGTTAATATGGTGGGGACCACCCGAGACCACATAACCTCCCATTTTGAATAATAGGGGTGGGGACCACCCGAGACCACATGACCTCCCATTTGAATAATGTGGGTTTGGAGCACCTGAACCATATTAATGGGAGGAGAGGAAAATCTCTCAAATCCCCTAATTAATGAGGGGGATCCCCTTGACCTCCTCTACACTTTATGGTGCCACCACCTCTCCTGATTTAATGGTGCCAAGTCCTCCATATTAATTAAGGGAGAGAAAAGATAACTAATTCACCATTTTGATTTCTGTGCCAACAAATTAAATAATATATTAACACAATATATTATTATGTTGCATGGCATTGTTCATTTTGGTGGCAGCATTGAGAGGAGGATTATTTGGAGAAAGCATACAATGAAGAACGCCTTCGACTATGAAGAGCACCGGTGGAGAGAGACTTTTACTTCCATCCCCGAATCCTACTGACATGGAGCGTCTTCCAGAATCGACGTACATTCTAGTGATTTGAAGTGTGCGGAGTAAATGACAAGAAACGACAAAACAATCTTATTCCCTGCGACTCTATCGACAAATGACGAACACAGGTAGGGGGTTAATTTGAATAATATTATCTTCCTATTTCTCTTCTTTGGTTGGAAAGGAATAATTTCAGAGGTTGTGAAACAATTGAAGTTCATATTTCTTACTTCTTGATGAGCCAAAGGAAACAACCATAAACATGGAGGGTGCGGGCCAAACCAACAAGGCCTGACCCATCCATCGTTCTTGTTTATGATGATCTTTGGCATGGCGACGAAGCAAAGAGGTGATGAAGGCGGTGAAGAAAAAGGTCACGCTACCTGCGGCCTTTGTGATCCACACCACCCTCGTAGCGTTCTGCACCACCTCCGACTGAACCGGCCCCAACCGAGACACCATTGGCCGTGCCGCTCACAGAGCCAAGCCACTGCCCCGAGCCGGCCCGCGCCCCGCCGGCCCGCGCCCCGCCGGCCTGCACGGCATCCTCTCGACTACCTGTCAGCATGCCATCCCACTCGCTAAACCACATGGCTCCCTTCCCAGCCACCCATCGTCCAACTTGGCACCATGTACCCCCCCCCCCCTGCCAAACCACCTGGCGCCCGGACCGCCCCCCGCCTGCCCACCTGGCGCCCTGCCCGGCAACCCGCCAGCCCGCCTCGCGCCCTGCCTGGCCGCCTGCCGGCCTGGCTATGCCCCGCTGGCCTTCTTGCCTGCCTACTCGGCTGAACTATGCCAGCCCGCATGCCCTGTGCACCCCCTGGCACATCAGTTGTGCCCCTCGTTGTGTTGGCGAAACCAGTCTCAGCCATCCGGGCCGAGACACCGAGTCGCGCCCCACGCGCTCTGAACCGAACCAGCCCCGAGCTTAGGCCGAACCTCCCACACGGCCTGTTGGGCTGGGCCCAGTGGGCCGAGCCGAACCTAACAGGTCGGCCCACCGAATGAGTTGGGCCAGTCCCAACAGGTCAAACTAGGTCAACCTAGACCGGGTCGACCTAGACTGGGTCGGACCAGGTCGGCCCAGACGGGGTCGGACTAGGTCAGTCCAACCGGTTCGGACAAGACTAGGGCCTACTACGACCCTTTACTTTCTTTTAGCCATATCAATTTCACTGGAAGTCCATTTTACAATTCTTCAGTGGCGCTGGTAATCATGGAGCATTACGGTTCCTTTGAGTATATGCCACTGTAGTTAGGGGTAAAGTTGAAATACGGTTAGGATGGATCATGCACGAATCCAACCTCGTCCCCGGGACTAAAATGCTAATAACTCACAGATTGACGTCTGATTGACGCATTGTCTGTTTCATTGAACCCCCTATGACGTGGCAGTCATTAGAGATAATTCTTCGCGGTACATCATGACATTTGGGAGTTTTGACTAGTATCTCAGGGGGTGAATCCTTTCGGTGATGAGCGAGAAGAGTGCAGAGACCTAGTAGCTAGATGAGACATGACGACTGCTGACCGATTCGACTCGAAGTGACTAGAGTATCCCAGTGGGGAGCGCCTTGGTGTCATGGCATACCCCTAGTAGAGGAGCACCTAGTTGTGGCAGCAGAGCCACGATACTCAACAAGAGGAGTAACTCTACATTCTATTAGGGGAGCACCTTGGTGATGCGGCATACCCACAGTGGGGAGCGCGTCTGTGTGACACATCAGACCCACAGTACTCGACAGGAGGAGTACCTCAGAAGATCAAGGTTAATGGGAAGCGCCTTGGTGTCGCGACATGCCCACTGTACCTGATTGAGCAGGAGTTCTCCAGTAGTCGTGGTTTTGATAAAAAAACCTAGTTTGAGATGAGTTAGTAACTTTTGTGTTTTCATCATGATTGATTTAGATTACATGATAACATAGTTATATGTATGGGATACAACTAAGTGGGATTATCTGTTTATTTCATAATTTTTGGTTTATCATCGTTGGATTCTATGAGACCTTGAGGTTCTCGGGGTCCCTACTGAGTATCGTTATACTCACCCATGCACGGTCTATGCCCGCACCTCATTGTGTTGGTTTCAGATTATAGACAGTGCTGACTGAGGCTGAGAGTTCTAGGACTGGACGGTACTCGGAGGTGGACCATACGACGTGTTGGTACACGAAGGAGACTGATAAACGTGGAGTGCTGAGGAGGCTATATGTGTAGAGACCCGAAGCTTAACGTACATAGATATTACATTACTTTTTCGGAACACTTAGTACATAACAAAACACACACACAAGGACTGTAATAGTTTAGTGTCTTTGGAAACTCAGAATAAAATATTCTAATCGTGGTGAAAGATCATCAACATCTCCCATAAAGATCTTCCTTTTTTTATACCTAAAACCCTTCTTTATATCCTGGGGAAAAGAAAACATAAAAGGGTGAGCTCAAATAATCAATAAGGGTAAACAAAAGAAATATCAATCACATCATATACATACGAACATAGCTTTTGAAAATATTAACCTGCAAAAGAGATCATAATATCATAACATGGGATAAATCATAGAAGTGAAATGTAATCCCAATAACCATTACTTAAAACATGAAACTTTGTGGCATACACACATAATCATAGAAAATCATTTCTTGTTAGTCAAGACTCATTTCCAAGACTATCTTATTGGACAAAGTCCCTTTCTGAACCGAGTCACCCTCGTTTCAGTCCTGTTTCACTGAACCGGTATAACCTACCATTCCAGCCATGTCTATCTCATGAGATATAAAATCTTTACCCAATGCATTGTAGGGAGATATAGGTCCCACCCATCTCATAATGATACCATTCTTATGTGTGCCACAAAATCATAAATCATAATTATTTCATTAGCCATGTAATAAAAATGGGAATCTTAAACATCGTTACATCATAAAACAATTCACATAAGATAAAGGAATTTATAAAAATAATTCCATCACAACATTATCAAATCAATGTAATAATATAGATAAAAATAGAACCCTTTATTATCTTATATGGAAAATAATTTTGATAAAACACTTGAACTCCATTCTTGAGGAAAATATCCTTTCTTCTTCAAAAACATTTTTCCTTTCATAACATGTCGTACAAAAAGAAGTTGATTAAAAATAAACTTGAAAACTTGTAAAGGAATATTCTTGGAAATAATGTTTTAAAAATCCATTCATGCCGTATAAGTTAAAAAAACATTCTTCGTACTTTTGTCGGAAAAGTCAAAAAAGTACATCGTACGAAAAACGATAAAAGATTCCTTTCATATCTTTTACTAAAAACTCACCGAAGGGTAAAATTGTATTTAAAAAATTTTAGGTGGATGGAAATAATATTACATATTGAGGAAACATGGATGTGGATGATAAAATGCACCCCAGTAAATACCAAAGTATAAACAATCTCGGATAAAAATGAGATTGTGATATTTCCCTTACCTTAGGTCCGATTTGCTTCGTAAGTGTCCGAACCTCCTGTATAATGATTTAAATAATGTCATTGACTTATTAAAGAATCATATTCATTGTTATGATATCATATATGGTTCACTTGTGACTTTAAATTACCCGTTCTTTTGTAAATTCCATCTTAAAGTGCGTTTTGGGTAAAATTGTTTCATTTGCCGTCTGTGTTTTGACTTGTAATTATTCATATGATTAATTAGATCATTAGTACATAATTCCAGAATATAAAACATGATTTATATATATATATATTCAGAATATACATATATATAATAAATTAGTAAATGGAAAGAAATACACCGTTCATGGAGACGGTAGTCCGTACGTACGCATGAACGCTGTTTTCGTTTCTTTATTGAATTGAATGGAATTAAGTAGATGACATACATATAAATATACTTAAATCCATTATCATTATTATGTCATATATTTCATTAGTACTTATTATATATACTTTATAATCATTCATTAATGGTTAATCATTGAGAATGAATCTCATCACGTGGTGGAGACGGTAGTCCGTACGTACGCACGAGCGATGATATCGTTCCCATGGTCATGGAATTGTGTTGAAGTGCTTGTATACTATTTCAGTATCAATATCACATTATAATAATCATATATATTTACTCATTACACCATTATACCCATCCAATTATGGTGGTGGCGGAAAATAGATTACACCACGGCGTGGAGACGTTATTCCGTACGTACGCACGCGCGGTGATTTCCTTTATCCGTAGGATGGATAGAAGGTTAATTAGAGTTGTTTCATATTTATAATAACAAATCAGTATATAATAAATACGGAAGTTATTACATTATCATGAAACAACTAAAGAAGAAAAGGTTGAAGAAGAAAGAAATTGAAATAGATCGGTAATGGATATTACCTCTTTTTGACGCGCCTTTTCTTAACCTCCACTTAAAGAACTAAGGATGGTCTTTGAAAAATACCAGGACCTCTAGGATGATACTAGGGAAGTGGAGAAGAGATTTTGGCAGGGGTTGGACGATCTTGAATGCTCGAAGTAGTGTGAGGAAGAGAGGGAGGAGGTGCCCTTTTATAAGGGAGGAGAGGGGCACCTTTGGAATAACTAAAAATATTATTTTATTATAAAGTCATGTTCGGTTTTAAATAGCTCCAAATTGATTTATTTCGAGTATAAGGTGGGGATGGGTCTAAATGCTCTCATCCAATAGGATTTAGTCAAGTTTATGTTATTCTTTTAACCTTATCAATTAGATTTAACTCTAAGTTAAATAATTTACCTTTTACCGTGTCTTTTTGTTTTCTTACACTATATGGTTAATAAACTTAACATAACAAGACAAACAAACCCCAAGTTGTTTATTATTAATATATATATATCCTTATCTATGTCATTTGGCCGAACATTAGATTTTTAAGAATTAGATAACAATTGATAATATAATATTTGTTTTAAAAAACTAATTTATGTCAATTTTGACACTATTTGGTACATGATTTTTATGAAATTCATAACAGATTGATAAGTTCGAACCAAGTTACTTAAATCAACAATAAAATGTCATAGTAACCTATAAAATTAGTTTAAGTCATCAAAAGTCTCAAATTACATTTATTTGGGAATTTATAACATCAATTATGTTAAAAGCTAATTACTACATCATTGTTGTGTCATAATTAAATTAAATTATTTAATGTCTAAAAGTTACAAATAAAATACCATTATGTAGGAAATCTTTTTAGCTTTCTAATGATTATTTATAGTCTAATTTATCTTATGTATAACCCCATATTAAAAATGTTTTAGTAAATAAACTTTGATTAAATAATAATAAATGTCCTAATCTAATCCAAGTGGGCCTAAATGATAATATTTTACACTTAAGGTTGTTTTTGGTCGAGATACACTTGTACAATTGGATTAGTACATGTGTTAGGGTAATATTAATATCATTTTTACCCTTAATTACCTTATTTACTTTTAACCGTGGTAAATAAAAGTAAAATGTTACTATTCACCAAATATTATTTTCATCTCATTGAACCACATTTTACATACTGACATCAACCGTGCCTCTTGGATTTTTGAAATTCCATTCACAGAAGCGGTAAAATTAAGTTTTATGAAAAAATCAGTTTTTTTAACTACCACTTAGTAGTTTCACTATTCATCAAAAATTGATGTTTTTCAGAACAATGCCAAAATTTCATCCTATGATATATTTCATATTACAAATTCAAAAATGAAGTCTATTTTACCAAATTCATATCATAGAAGTTGCATTAATTAATTTTATAATTAAATCACGCTGTTAAAACAAATAGCGCGTTTTTAAGAAACAATATCTATCAAAGGATTGACAGTTGTTTATGTCTGGTTTAAATGTGAAATTACATCCAATGACCAACATTGTATTAAATTGTAAAAATATATTCTAAATATACTTTAAAACCACTCAAAGTAATAATTTATGACTATTAATTATTTCGATTGAAAAAGCTGTTTTTAATTAAAATTTAGTAATTTTCACTATTCATCATAATATGAAAGTTATCCGAAAATCACCAAAATTTCACCCTAAGCTAATTTTGATATTTCGAATCCAAAAATGAAGTCCATTTTGAAAAATGTAATTTACAAAATTTCAAAAAGTGGTTATTACTATTCATAACGGCTAGTTTTAATAATATTATAATAGCATATCGTTGTTTAGTGAAACTCGGTATTGCGTACGACGCAAGCTATTGAGGAAACTCCCGGTTTCGTGTAATTCAAGCCAGGTCAGAGATGTGTGTCGTGAAAGATCCTTTTGGTGTAGCGTATAACACAAGACATTAATGAAATTAAAAAGAATATTTTTCATAAAATATCGGGGTGTTACATTCTACCCCCCTTAAAATGAATTTTGCCCTCGAAATTCGTCGGGGTTATAAATGGTTTACTAATTGAAAGTTTCTTTAATAGAAACCCACATCGTAAAAAGGAATACCAAAACATGGCTTTAAAAACTAATGTATGAAATGTAACAGTTACCCAAATTAACGCATCACTGGGTTTCTACGTAGGAGAACATAGGTAAAAATATGGATATGGAAGAGAAATCTTACCATCATGTTCTGATGGAGAGTGGTAGAGAACATGGCTATGGAAAACCTAGCAATCACAAAGCCATAAATTTGTGATGATCTAAGGTACCATCTGATTCATCAGGTATAAGAGCACTAAGACAACATTTTTGGTTTTCAAGATCATTTCCCTAAAGTTGATGAAATTGGAATTAGAAGAAATAATTTCGTGATTTTGGTATAGTCTCACCGTTTGTCATTCTTTCTAAAATTTACACTTCATCTCTTAAAGAAATGAAGTTGAATTTGTCATTCGTGATGTGTTAGCAGATCATGTGATAGAATTATGGGTCATTCCATCTCTTTCAAACAAAAGGTTAGCAAAAGTTATAAGTCCATCTTATGGTTAATCGTATATGGTTCCAAAAATGAACTTATACTTCATATATCATACCGCTTAATAAAATAAAACTACTTTCTACTAACCAGGGACTTCCTATAGGCCAGTGGTAGGTGATAAAGGCCAGTCTCACTTCGGTTGTGGGTTCGACTCCCACAGCCTTGTCCGAAGCGATGGGTTGTCGCCCGTCCTGCAGGTTTTCCTTTTTCTAAAGCTTTATTACTATTAAATCCAATCAATAATATCGAAAAACGTTTTATCCTAACTTATGTCCAACATAATCCATTCCAATCTTTAGGCTTATCTAAAATACTTCAGTCCAAGCTCATAGTATAAAGAAAATGATTACTTGAAATGTCACAGAACAATCATGTGAATGCCATCATTTATCCCCCATATATCATAAGATATATCTTGTTGATTAAATTACAAACATGTGAATACCTTAATCATGTATTCTCTTGAATTATGAATACACATTGAACCTTAGTGAAAACATGAATGTATTTAAAAGATAACACTTTCTACAAACCAAAAATCCTCAAAATTATTTATATTCAAACCATTATATCACTTAGTCTTTATATCAATCATGAGCTCATGAATAAAATCAAACATCTCATTATCGTATTATCCCTTCATTATGCGCATATCATCTACATTCCAAAAATATCTAAATAACCTTTCATGGATACTGGTACCATTAATCATACACTTTCAAAACTCAAGGAAAGACAACAGTGTGACAATCCTTAGATGTCTCTTTATTCCATAGTACCATGAGATTACTTATACAACATTACACATGATAAACTTGACATCATTCCACTACATTCTTAAACCATTGACCGGGCTTCAACAATTATTTCATCTCACATATAATTTGTAGTATGTTCATCATCATCAACATAAATACTACCCATACGACCATGCTGATTCTCTTCCTGATACTTTCCCTTAGGGCATTTGTTTTCATAATTCCCGTACATTCCACATTTAAAACATTTAACCATTGTTGATGTCATAGCAATACCATTATCCTCATCCCTGGTGTTAACTGAACCTTTTCCATTGCACTTACTAGATTTGTGTCCTTCTTTTCCACACCCAAATCATCTTCCTGTTCCTTTGAAACATTCTCCTTGATGACTCTTCCCACATGATTTACATAGGGGAAATTGAAATTTCTTTCCTCTATGATCATCATGAAACTCCTTCTTTCTCTTATTTGCCGAGTCAGGAAACTTACCAAATTTTACTTTATTGATCATATTATGAGATTTCTGATTCGGCATAATATTGATGTTTGGACTTCCAAATCCCATTTCATTTTGTTGGTCATGAAGAATATCATTCCATTGTCCATCATATCCCCCATTATCATGAATCATCTTGTTTCCAGCCATTTTCTAAAACCCAAAAAGAATAGTGTGAATGGAAAAAATCATGCTAGGGAAAACAACATAATAAAGGAGGCGTATACTCAATATCTAACTTCTTAGGTTAAATTCTATGATCGTTACCGTAGTTCTAGGACTGTATCTTATACGTATACTTATCCTTAGGGACATCCCTAGACATACCTTAGAAATATCTCTAGGGATCTCACTAACGCTTTTGCATCCTAGTTTCCAAAGGTTGACTAAACCTTTCCTCTGATACCATATGTAGAGACCCAAAGCTTAACGTACATATATATTACATTTCTTTTGCGGAATACTTAGTAAATAACAAAACACGCACACAAGGACCGTAATAGTTTAGTGTCTTTGGAAACTCTGAATAAAATCTTCTAATCTTGGTGAAAGATCTTCAACATCTCCCATAAATATTTTCCTTTTATTTATACCTAAAACCTTTCTTTATATCCTGGGGAATAGAAAACATAAAAGGGTGAGCTCAAATGCTCAGTAAGGGTAAACAAAAGAAATATCAATCACATCATATACATACGAACATAGCTTTTGGAAATCTTAACCTGCAAAAGAGCTCATAATATCATAACGTGGGATAAATCATAGAAGTGAAATGTAATCCCAATAACCATAACATAAAACATGAAACTTTGTGGCATAAACACATAATCATAGAGAATTATTTCTTTTTAGTCAAGACTCATTGCCAAGACTATCTTAGTGGACAAGTCCCTTTCTGAACCGAGTCACCCTCGTTTGAGTCCTGTTTCACTGAACCAGTATAACCTACCATTCCATCCATGTCTATCTCATGAGATATAAAATCACTACCCATTGCATTGGAGGGAGATATAGGTCCCACCCATCTCATAATGATACCATTCTTATGTGTGCCATAAAATCATAAATCATAAATCAATTCATTACCCATGTAATAAAAATGGGAATCTTAAACATCGTGACGTCATAAAACAATTCATATAAGATAAAGGAATTTATAAAAATAATTCCATCACAACATTATCAAATCAATTTAATAATAGAGATAAAAATAGAACCCTTTATTATCTTAGATGGAAAATAATTTTGATAAAACACTTGAACTCCATTCTTGAGGAAAATATTCTTTCTTCTTCAAAAACATTTTTCCTTTCTTAAAATGTAATACAAAAAGAAGTTGATTAAAAATAAACATCAAAAAATTAAAGGAAGCTTCTTGGAAATAATGTTTTAAAAATCCATTCATGCCGTATAAGTAAAAAAACATTCTTCGTACTTTTGTCGGAAAAGTCAAAAAAGTACATCGTACGAAAAACGACAAAAGATTCCTTTCATATCTTTTACTAAAAACTCACCGAAAGGTAAAATTGTATTTAAAAAATTTTAGGTGGCTGGAAATAATATTAAATATTGAGGAAACATGGATGTGGATGATAAAATCAACCCCAGTAAATACCAAAGTATAAACAATCTCGGATAAAAATGAGATTGTGATATTTCCCTTACCTTATGTCTGATTTGCTTCGTAAGTGTCTGAACCTCCTGTATAATGATTTAAATAATTCCATTGACTTATTACAGAATCATATTCATTGTTATGATATCATATATGTTTCACTTATGACTTTATATTACCTGTTATTCTGTAAATTCAATGTTAAAGAGCGTTTTGGGTAAAATTGTTTCATTTGTCGTCCGTGTTTTGACTTGTAATTATTCATATGATTACATAGATCATGATTACTTAATTTGAGAATATAAATGATGATTTATATATATATATATTCAGAATATACATATATATAATAAATCATTAAATGGAAATAAATGCACCGTTCATGGAGACGGTAGTCCGTACGTACGCATGAACGCTATTTTCGTTTCTTTATTGAATTGAATGGAATTAAGTAGATGACATACATATAAATATAGATAAATATAGTATCATTATTATGTAATATATTTCATTAGTACTTATTATATATACATTATAATCATTCATGAATGGTTAATCATTGAGAATGAATCTCATCGCGTCGTGGAGACGGTAGTCCGTACATACGCACGAGAGAGGATATTGTTCCCATGGTCGTGTAATTGTGTTGAAGTGTATGTATACTATTTCAGTATCAATATCACTTTATAATAATCATATATAGTTACTCATTACACCATTATACCCATCCAATTAAGGTGGTGGCAGAAAATATATTACACCACGGTGTGGAGAAGGTATTCCATACGTACGCACGCACGGTGATTTTCTTTTTCCCTAGGATGGATAGAAGGTTAATTAGAGTTGTTTCATATTTATAATAACATATCAGTATATAAGAAATACTGATGTTATTACTTTATCATGAAACAACGAAAGAAGAATAATATGAAGAAGAAAGAAATTGAAAAAGATCAGTAATGGATATTACCACTTTTTGACACGCCTTTTCTTAAACTCCACTTAAAGAACGAAGGATGGTCTTTGAAGAAGACCAGGAACTCTAGGATGATACTAGGAAAGTGGAGAAGAGATTTTGGTAGGGTTTGGCCGAGCTTGAATGCTCAAAGTTGTGTGAGGAAGAGAGGGAGGAGGTGCCCTTTTATAAGGGATGAGAGGGGCACCTTTGGAATAACTAAAAATATTATTTTATTATAAAGTCAAGTTCGGTTTTAAATAGCTTCAAATTGATTTATTTCGAGGCTATGGTGGGGATGGGTCTAAATTCTCTCATCCAATAGGATTTAGACAAGTTTAGGTTATTATTGTAAACTTATCAATTAGATTTAACTCTAAGTTAAATAAATTAACTTTTACCGTGTCTTTTTGTTTTCAGACACTATATGGTTAATAAACTTACCATAACAAGCCAAACAAACCCCAATTTGTTTATTATTAATATATATATCCTTATATAAGTCATTTGGCCGAACATTAGTTTTTTAGGAATTAAATAACAATTGATAATATAATATTTGTTTTAAAAAACTAATTTATGTCAATTTTGACACTATTTGGTACATGATTTTTATGAAATTCATAACAGAATGATAAGTTCGAACCAAGTTACTTAAATCAACAATAACATGTCATATTAACCTAGAATATTAGTTTAAGTCATAAAAAGTCTCAAATACCATTTATTTGGGCATTTATAACATCAATTATGTTAAAAGGTAATTACTACTTCATTGTTGTGTCATAAATAAATTAAATTATTTAAAGTTTAAAAATTACAAATAAAATTCCATTATGTAGGAAATCTTTTTAGCTTTCTAATTAATATTTATCGTCTAATTTATCTTATGTATAACCCCATATTAAAAATGTTTTAGTAAATAAACTTTGATTAAATAATAATAAATGTCCTAATCTAATCCAAGTGGGCCTAAATGATAATATTTTACACTTAAGGTTGTTTTTGGTCGAGATACACTTGTCAAATTGGATTAGGACATGTGTTACGGTAATATTAATATCATTTTTACCCTTAATTACCCTATTTACTTTTAACCGTGGTAAATAAAAGTAAAAAAGTTACTATTCACCAAAAATTATTTTCATCTCATTGAACCACATTTTACTTACTGAAATCAACCGTGTCTCTCGGATTTTTGAAATTCCATTTACTGAAGCGGTTAAATTATGTTTTATGAAAAAATCAGTTTTTTTTAACTACCACTTAGTAGTTTCACAATTCATCAAAAATTGATGTTTTTCAGAACAATGCCAAAATTTCATCCTAAGATATATTTCATATTACGATTTCAAAAATGAATTCTATTTTACCAAATTCATATCATAGAAGTTTCATTAATTAATTTTATAATTAAATCCCGCTGTTAAAACAAATAGCGTGTTTTTAAGAAATAATATCTATCAAAAGATTGACACTTGTTTATGTCAGGTTTAAATGTGAAATTACATCCAATGACCAACATTGTATTATATTGTAAAAATATATTCTAAATATACTTTAAAACCACTCAATTTAATAATTTATCACTATTAATTATTTCGATTGAAAAAGTTGTTTTTAATTAAAATTTAGTAATTTTCACTATTCATCAAAATATGAATGTTATCCGAAAATCACCAAAATTTCACCCTAAGCTAATTTCGATATTTAGAATCCAAAAATGAAGACCATTTTGATAAATAATATTTACAAAATTTCAAAAAGCGGTTCTTACTATTCATAACAGCTAGTTTTAATAATATTTTAATAGCATATCGTTGTTTAGCGAAACTCGGTATTGCGTATGACAAAAGATATCGAGGAAACTCGCGATTTCATGTAATTAAAGCCAGGTTAGAGATGTGTGTCGTGAAAGCTCCTTCTGGTGTAGCGTATAACACAATAAATTAATTAAATTAAAAAGAATATTTTTCATAAAATATCGGGGTGTTACAATATGTACATACCCTTTAGGTTGGTTCTGTGGTGGACGATCCAAGAGGTGCCTTTCACCTTTCAGTTGTTCTGACCTTTTCAGTTTTACTTGTACTTTATAGTTAGTCTTGTATTTCTAGCCCCATTAATTCTTAGCACTCTCATGTTATACAGTTTTACTTAGTGTTTTGTATCCAGTTGTATGCTCTGTTGTGTGTTTTTATAGTTATAAAGGAAATGCCTTCCCAAATTAGGGATTTACGCATTTGGTGCCAGTGTCCATCCACTGAACTATGTAATTCGGGATTTGGGTTGTCATGGCACGGGACCCTGGGGATGGGGGTGACAAATTGACATCAAAGGTGGCACCCAGCCTTAAGTGTGGTCCACTGCCTGGGTTGATATGTAGGGCCCATAATGAGTACGTAGTTCTCTAAAGGGGGTAATTGTAACCCCTCTGTAACACCCCTAGATTTTATGAAAAATTTTCTTTTTAATTTTATTTATGTCTTGTGTTGTACGCTACAACAAAAGAATATTGCACAACCCACAACCCTAACATGGCTGCATTACACGCAATCGCGACCTTCCTCGATAGCATGTGTTGTACGCAATTCCGAGTTTCACTAAAAAATGATATGCTATTAATATATTGTTAAACCTAGCCGTTATGAATAGTAATAACCACCTTTTGATTTTTTTTAAATTTCATCTTTCAAAATGGACCTCATTTTTGGATTCAGAATATCGAAATTTGCCTAGGGTGAAATTTTAGTATTTTTCTGAAAACATTCAATTTTTGATGAATAGTGAAAACACCAGGTTACTATTTAAAAACCGACTTTTTATTTAAATAATTATTTATTTTATATAAATTTATTTAAGGTCAAAATTGTCACATAATACCTATATAAGTTCAATGTAATTCATTGCAGTCATTTTATAATAAATTTAGATAAATAAAAATTATATTGACCTTTTGACAGTCTTTTACCCACCTTCTAGGAAAATATGCAAATTTAAATAAAACATAATTTTACCACTTTTGTGAATGGAATTTAAAAAATCCGAGAGACATGGTTGATGTCAGTATGTAAAATTTGGTTCAATGAGATGAAAATAATTTTTGGTGAATAGTAACTTTTTACTTTTTTTTAACCACGGTTAAAAGTAAATAGGGTAATTAAGGGTACAAATGATATTATTATTACCCTAACACATGTCTTAATTCTATTGTATAAGTTCAATTTGACCAAAAACAACCTTAGGAATAAAATATGACTATATAGTCCCACTTGGATTAGATTAGGACATTTATTTTTAATTTATTTAAAGAAGGGTTCAAATAGTTAAAATCAAAGTTTAATAAGTAAATCATTTTTAATATAGGGTTATACATAAGATAAATTCTACTATAAATATTCATTATAAAGATAAAATTATTTCCCTACATAATGGTATTTTATTTTTAATTTTTAGACTTTGAATAATTTAATTTATTTATGACACAATAATGATGCAGTAATAATATTATTAACGAAATATTGACATAATTGATGTTATAAATACCAAAATAAATGTAATTTGAGACTTTTTATGAATTACAATAATTTTATATGTTAATATGACATGTTATTATTGATTTAAATAACTATTTTCTAACTAATATTTCTGTTATGATTTTCACAAAAATCAATAACTAAATAGTGTAAAAATTGACATAAAATAGTTTTTAAAACAAATATTATATTATTAATTGTAATTTTATTCCTAAAAATCTAAGTATCATACAAATGACTTAAATAAGGTTATATATATTAATAATAAACAACTTGAGGTTCGTTTGGCTTGTAATATTATGTTTATTAACCTTGTGGTGTAAAAAAACAAGAAGACACGGTAAAAGAAACATTATTTAACATAAAGTTAAATATAAATGATAAGGTTAAAATAGAAATCTAAACTTGTCTAAATTCTATTTGATGATATTATTTCGACCCATCCCCACCTTAGCTTTGAAATAACTCAATTTGGAGCTATTAAAAACCAAATATGACTTTATTATAAAATAATATTTTTAGTTTTTCCTAAGGTGCCCCTATGCTCCCTTATAAAAGGAACCTCCTCCCTCTCTTCCTCACACCATTTTGAGCCTTGAATCTTGGCCAAACCCTACCAAATTCTCTTCTACACTTCCCTAGAAACATCCCATAGGTCCTAGTCTTCTTCAAAGACCAATTTTAGTGCCCTAAGAAGAGGTCTCAAAGAGGCGCTTCAAAGAAGAGGTAATGTCCGTTACCGATTCATTCAACATTATTTCTTCTTCAACTTCTTCTTATTAGGATGTTTCATTATGAAGTAATAACATCAGTATCACTAATATACAGATATGTTATTATAAGTATGAAACAACCCTATTTCACCATCTATCCATCCTATAGAAAATGAAATCACCGCGTGTGAGTACGTACGGAATACCATCTCTACGCCGTGGGGTAATCTATTTTCCACCACCACCTTAATTGGATGGGTATAATGGTGTAAATAATAACTATATATTATTATTGTAAAGTGATTCTGATTATTTTATATTATACAAACATTCCAATAAAATTCCACGATCATGTGAACGATATCATCACTTGTGCGTATGTAAGGAATAACGTCTCCACGACGCGATGAGATTCATTCTCAATTATTAACCATTAATAAATTATTATAATGTATATATAATAAGTAATCATGAAATATATGACATAATAATGATACTGGATTTATATATATATATATATATATATGTATTTCATCCAATTAATTCCATTTAATTCAATGAGGAAATGAAAACAACGTTCATACGGACGTACGACTTACCGTCTCTATGAACGGTGTATTTCTTTCCATTTATCGATCTATTATATATATGTATATTCAGAATATATATTATATATAAATCATGTTTTATATTATGGAATTACATAATCATGATCCAGGTAATCATATTAATAATTACAAGTCAAAACACGGAAGACAAATGAAATGATTTTACCCAAAACGCTCTTTAACATGGAATTTACAAAAGAAGGGGTAATATAAAGTCGTAAGTGAACCATATATGATATCATAACAATGAATATGATTCTGTAATAAGTCAACGACATTATTTAAATCATTATATAGGAGGTTCGGATACATATGAATCATATAGGACCTAAGGTAAGGGATAATTTTTCAAATCTCATTTTTATCCGAGATTTATATTTTTTAAGTCTTTACTGGGGTTATTTCTATCATCCATGTCCATGTTTTAAAAAACTTATTCATGTATGTTTAATGTCCTTTTACCCATTTTGACTTTTACCCCTTGGTATGGAAGGAATCTTTCTTTTATTTACCCTATAAGGTGATATTAAGACTTTTCCGACAAAAGTACGAGAAGAATTTTTTTTAAAGTATACCGCATGAAAGGATTTTTACGGTTTTATAAAGCCTTATTTTCATGAAGCTTCCTCGAAAAGTTTTCATAACTATTTTCAACAAAATCCTTTTCTTTTAAAATTGCACAACATTTTTCGAAAAGAAAATGATTTTGACGAAGAAAATTTATTTTCCTCAAGAATTCATTTCAAGTGTTTTATCAAAACCATTTTCCATCTAAGATGACATTATTTTGCATGTGTATGTTTCAAGTATCATGTCTCTATGATTTACATGGTTTTCAATTTTCTTATTATGAACTGATATCCATTTCTTTTATATGGATTATGTGATGATGGGATGATGTTTATGGAACCCATTTTATTTATTGGGTTATTATGAATGATGTATGTTTATTTTGTGGCACAAGTAAGAATGATTTCATTATGATATGGGTGGGACCTATATCTTCGTCTAATGCATTGGGTAAAGATTTATATCTCATGAGGTAGACATGGCTAGAACGGTAAGTTAATCTATTTCAGTGTTACAGGACTGAAAGGAGGAGTGAACTCGATTCAGAAAGGGACTTTGTCCACTAAGAT
Organism: Viscum album; assembly: GCA_963277665.1. NCBI lineage: Eukaryota > Viridiplantae > Streptophyta > Magnoliopsida > Santalales > Viscaceae > Viscum > Viscum album. The sequence continues at coordinate 1,988,842,849 of OY728137.1, forward strand.
TGTCTTGGCAGTAATGCCTTGGCTACAATGGAAATCATAACAAGTGCTGAATGGTTTCCACAATTACATGTTTTATTCCAATTGTATTTTATCAAGATTCCCTTATGATATATGCCTTACGTACTTCCATGATTCGTGTCTTTGCTCAAGATTTTGATGATTAGATTTTATGTTCAAGTTGTTTTCATTTAAATGTTTATGGATTGTTTTATGTTCCCTATGTTTACCATTACTGGGCATTTGAGATCACCCCTTTTATGTATTATTTTCCCCAGGATATAAAGAAAGGATTTAGGTAAGAAAAAAAGGGTAAGATCTTTATTGGGAGATGTTGAAGATATTTTAACACGATTATAAGATTTTATTCCGAGTTTCCAAAGACACTAAACTATTACTATCCTTGGGTGTATGTTTTTATTATGTATTATGTATTCCGCAAAAGTAATGTATTGTCCATGTACGTCAAGCTTCGGGTCTTTACAGTTGGTATCAGAGGAATGGTTTAGTCAACCTTTGGAAACTAGGATGCAAAAACATTAGTGAGATCCCTAGAGATATTTATAAGGTATGTCTTCGGATGTCCCTAAGGATAAGTATACATATATGATATAGTCCTAGATCTACAGTAACAATATTAGAATTCAACATAAGATGTTAGATAGTTAAGGTAGTCCCCCTTTATTATGTTTTTTCCCTATCATGATTTTTGCCTCGCACACAATTATTTTTGGGTTTTAGACGATGGCTAGAACCCGAAGGAACCGTGTTGATCAATGTAATGAACAATGCAATGATTGTCCTCCCGAACAAACAAACGTTATGGGAGATGGAGTGAAAAATCTCATTTCTATAGTTACACAAGCTATGAATCATTCTGGACTTCTAAATGAACATAGAAGGGAACAATATTTTATTGAGTCCTTCATGAGGCAACGTCCACCTTCTTTTAGTGGATCTTCTGATCCACTTGTTGTAGAACAATGGATCAGTACCACTGAAAAGATATTTTCACCTCTTTAATGTTCTGAACATGATAAAGTCATCTTATCAGTATATCGTTTGGAAGGTGAAGCAGATCAATGGTGGAATCTTATCAAGAATATGATGCCAATAGATGAAATTGAGTCCATGGAATGGGACGAGTTCAAGAACTTATTTTTCAATAAGTACTTCCCTCGTATTCTTCGAATAAAGATGGAGAAGGTGTTTCTTGAACTAAAGCAAAAGGATGATGAATTTGTTGGTATATACGAAGAGAATTTTACAAGGCTTGCAAGGTATGCATCTGGATTTATCATCCAACCTGAAAGTAAAGTTGATCGATTCTTCAGTGGCTTGAAACCAAATCTTCAAAGTCCATTAGCTATAAGATACTTCAGTAGCTATGAAGAAATTGTGCGCTGTGCTATCAATGTAGAAATGGAAGTTGGTGTTACTTATCCATCTCATATTTTTGACAAGAAATGAAAGATGGAGTTCAAGGAGAAATATCAGAATAATGGTGAAAAAAAGTTGAATGTTTCCTTATTCTCAAAGTGTGGAAAGAAGCATGGTGGAGATTGTCTTAAAGGGACTAGAAAATGTTTTAAGTGTGGTAAAGATGGTCATCGAGCTGCTGAGTGTCGAAGTAATGGAAAAAGGGTTTCTAATGATGTGAATAAAGAAAAGGCTGTAGAGAACGCACCACCAATACTTCAATGCTTCAAGTGCAAGGAAATGGGGCATTATGCTAATGAATGCCCTAATCCAAGGGTTAGTGATGATCGACATGAGAAACCACTTAAGGAAAAGGAAAAAGGGAGGTCAAATACGATAACTATTGGCGATGTTGAATATGACAACGATGTGGTGGAATGATTAAGTGTTTATGTAATGGGATTCCAAAATAATGTTGTATATAGTATCGTGGAATATTGGAATATTTATGTATTGGTCTATTGTGGTTTTCAATAATTTTATGGTACCGGTAACCATGGAAAGTGATTGATATTTTTTTTCAAAAAAGATGATATGCGCATAATGAAGGCATAAGGAGAAAATGAAATGTTTGACAGTATTCATGAGCTCATGACTGATATAAAGAAATAGTTATATCATTGTTTGAGGTTTTGGTATGTGAAAATAGTTAACTTTTGACAGCACTCATGTTTTCACTAAGATTCAATGGGTATTCAGTTTTCAAGAGAATGCATGATTAAGGCCTTCGAATGTTTGGAATGTGACCAACAAGACATATCTAATGATATATGGGGATCAACAATGCTATTAATATGCATGTTATATGAACTCTTTGGAAATTGTTTTCACTATAATATGAGATTGGACAACAGTATATTGGATAAGCCTAAAGATTGGAAAGGATTATGTTGGAAATAAGTTAGTATTGTTTAAGGATAGAATTTTTTTCAATATTATTTATGGGATGTTATAGTAATATAGTTTTAGAAAAAGGACAACCTGTAGGACGAGCGACAGCCCATCACGTCGGACAAGGCTGTTGGAATCGAACCCACAATTAAAGTGAGACTGGCCTTTATCGCCTACCACTAGCCTAGAGTAAGTCCCTGGTTAGTAGAAACTAGTTTTATTTAATTAATAGGTATGATATATGATGTATAAGTTCATTTTTGGAACCATATACGATTAAACCATAAGATGGACTTATAACTTTTTCTAACCTTTTGTTTGAAACAGATGGAATGACCCATCATTCTATCACATGATCTTCTAACACATCACGAATAACAAATTCAACTTCATTTATTGAAGGGATGAAGTGGAAATTGTTCAATTCTCGAAAAACAGTGAAATTGTACCAAAATCATTTACGTATATCTTTTAATTCATCAAAATTAGGGAAATGATATTGATAACAAAAAACGTTGTCCTACGTCCCTTATATCAAATTAATCAGATGGTACCTTAGATCATCCCAAACCTATGGCTTTGTGATTGTGGGATTTTTCATAGCCATGTTCTCTACCACTCTCCATCAGAACAAGATGGTTAGGTTTCTCTTCCATATAAACATTTTCACATATGTCCTCTTATGTGGAAACCTAGTGATTAGTTAATTTGTGTAACCATTATGTTTCATACTTTAGTTTTAAAAGATTGGTTTTGGTATTCCTTTTTTTGATGTGGGTTTCTATTAATGAAAAATTCGACTAGTAAACCATTTATAACCCCGACGAATTTTGAGGGCGAAATTCATTTTAAGGGGGAGAATGTGACACCCAGAAATTTTATGAAAAATTTTCTTTTTAATTTTATTGATTTCTTGTGTTGTATGCTATAACAAAGGAGCCTTGCACAACACAAAATCCTAACTTGGCTGCATTAAACGCAATCACAACCTTCCCCGATAGCGTTTGTTGTACGCAATACCGAGTTTCACTAAACAACGTTATGCTATTAATATATTATTAAAACTAGCCATTATGAATAGTAATAACCACTTTTTGAATTTTTTTAAATTTCATCTTTCGAAATGGACTTCATTTATGGATTCGGAATATCAAAATTAGGCTAGGCTGAAATTTTGGTATTTTTCTGAAAACATTCAATTTGTTATTAATAGTGAATACACTAGGTTACTATTTAAAACCAAACTTTTTATTTAAATAATTATTTATTTTATTTAAATTTATTTTAGGTCAAAATTGTCACATAATACCTATATAGGTTCAATTTAATTCATTGGAGTCATTTTATAATAATTTTAGATATATAAAAATTTTATTGAACTTTTGACCGTCTTTTACCCACCTCCTAGGAGAATTTACAAATTTACGTAAAACATAATTTTACCACTTTTGTGCATGGAATTTCAAAAATCCGAGAGACACGGTTGATGTCAGTATGTAATATGTGGTTCAATGAGATGAAAATAATTATTGGTTAATAGTAAATTTTTACTTTTATTTACCACGGTTAAAAGTAAATAGGGTAATTAAGGGTAAAAATGATATTTATATTACCCTAACACATGTCCTAATTCTATTGGATAAGTTTAATTCGACCAAAAACAACCTTAGGAATAAAATATGACTATTTAGTCCCACTTGGAATAGATTAGGACATTTATTATAAATTTATTTAAATAAGGGTTAAAATAGTTAAAATCAATGTTTAATAATTAAATCATTTTTAATATAGGGTTATACATAAGATAAATTCGACTATAAATATTCATTAGAAATATAAAATGATTTTATACATAATGGTATTTTATTTTTAAATTTCAGATTTGAATAATTTAATTTATTTATGACACAATGATGATACAGTAATTATATTATTAACGAAATATTGACATAATTGATGTTATAAATACTCAAATAAATGTAATTTGAGACTTTTAATGAATTAAAATTATTTTCTATGTTAATATGACATGTTAGTATTGATTTAAATAACTATTTTCAAACTAATCATTCTTTTATGATTTTCACAAAAATCAATTACCAAATAGAGTCAAAATTGACAAAAAATAGTTTTTAAAACAAATATTATATTATTATTTGTTATTTTATTAATAAAAATATAATTTTCGGCCTAATTACATAGATAAAGTTATATATATTAATAATAAACAACTTGAGGTTCGTTTGTCTTGTTATAGTAAGTTTATTAACCTTATAGTGTAAGAAAACAAGAATACACGGTAAAAGAAAAATTATTTAAATTAAAGATAAATATAAATGATAAGGTTAAAATAGAATCCTAAACTTGTCTAAATTATATTGGATGATAGGCTTTAGACCAATACCCACCTTAGCTTCGAAATAACTCAATTTGGAGCTATTTAAAACCGAATATGACTTTATAATAAAATAATATTATTAGATTTTCCTAAGGTGCCCCTCTCCTCCCTTATAAAAGGGCACCTCCTCTCTCTCTTCCTCACACCATTTTGAGCCTTGAATCTTGGCAAAAACCTGCCAAATTATATTCTACACTTCTCCAGAAACATCCTAGAGGTGCTGGTCGTCTTCAACGACCAATTTTAGTGCCCTAAGAGGAGGTCTCAAAGAGGCGCTTCAAAGAAGAGGAAATGTCCATTACCGATTCTTTCAACATTATTTCTTCTTCCACTTCTTCATATTAGGTTGTTTCATTATGAAGTAATAACATTAGTATCACTAATATATAGATATGTTATTATAAGTATGAAACAACCCTATTTCACCATCTATCCATCCTACGGAAAATGAAATCACCACGCGTGCGTACGTAAGGAATACTGTCTTCACGCCGTGGTGTAATCTATTTTCCACCACCACCTTACTTGGATGGGTATAATGGTGTAAATAATAACTATATATGATTATTTTAAAGTTATATTGATTCTTTTATAGCATACATACACTTCAATAAAATTCCACGATCATGGGAACGATATCATCGCTCGTGCGTACGTACGGAATACCGTCTCCACGACGCGATGAGATTTATTCTCAATGATTAACCATTCATAAATGATTATAAAGTATATATAATAAGTAATCACGAAATATATGACATAATAATGATACTAGATTTATGTATATATATATGTATGTCATCCAATTAATTCCATTCAATTCAATGAGGAAACGAAAACAATGTTAATCCGTACGTATGGCCTACCGTCTCCATGAACGGTGTATTTCTTTCCATTTATCGATCTATTATATATATGTATATTCTAAATATATATTATATATAAATCATGTTTTATATTCTAGAATCAAGTAATCATGATCTAGGTAATCATATAAATAATTACAAGTCAAAACACGGACGACAAATGAAACGATTTTACCCAAAACACTCTTTAACAAGAAATTTACAAAAGAACAGGTAATATAAAGTCATAAGTGAACCATATATGATATCATAACAATGAATATGATTTTTTAATATGTCAATGACATTATTTAAGTCATTATACACGAGGTTTGGATACGTACGAAGCATATCGGACCTAAGGTAAGAGATAATTTTTCAAATCTCATTTTTATCCGAGATTGCTTATTCGTAAGTCTTTACTGGAGATATTTCTATCATCCATGTCCATGTTTTATAAAAATTTATTCATGTATGGTAAAAGTCCTTTTTACCCATTTTTTACTTTTACCCCTTGGTATGGAAGGAATCCTTGGTTTATTTACCCTATAAGGTGCTTTTTTGACATTTCTGACAAAAGTACGAGAATAATGTTTTATTAACGTATATGTCATGAAAGGATTTTTACAGTTTTATAAAGATTTATTTTCATGAATCTTCCTCCAAAATATTTCATGACTATTTTCAACAAAATCCATTTCTTTTAAAATTTCACGACATTTTTTGAATAGGAAATGATTTTTGAAGAAGAAAGGATATTTTCCTCAAGAATTCATTTCAATTGTTTTATCAAAACCATTTTCCATCTAAGATGACATTATTTTACATGTGTATGTTTCAAGTATCATGTCTATATGATTTAAATGGTTTCACTTTTCTTATTATGAAATGATATCCACTTCTTTTATATGTATTATGTGATGATGGGATGATGTTTATGAAACCCATTTTATTTATTGGGTTATTATGAATGATGTATTTTTATCTATGGAACAAGTAAGAATGATTTCATTATGAGATGGGTGGGACCTATATATCCCTCCAACACATTGGGAAAAGATTTATATCTCATAAGATAGACATGGCTGGAACAGTATGTTAATCCGGTTCAGTGTTACAGGACTGAAATGAAAAGTGAACTCGATTCGGAAACGAACTTTGTCCACTATGATGGTTTTGGCAGTAATGCCTTGGCTACTATGGAAATCATAACAAGTGTTGAATGGTTTCCAAAATTACAGGTTTTATTAGCATTATATTTTATCAAGATTCCCTTATGATATATTCTTTAAGTACTTCCAAGATTCATGTCTTTGCTCAATATTTTTATGTATTGATTTTATGTTCAAGTTTTTGCATTTAAATGTTTAAGGATTGTTTTATGATCTCTATGTTTACCCTAACTGGGCATTTGAGCTCACCCATTTTATGTTTTCTTTTCCCTAGGATATAAAGATAGATTTTAGGTAAGAAAATATGGGGAAGATCTTAATTGGGAGATGTTGAAGATCTTTCACCACGATTAGAAGATTTTATTCCGAGTTTCCAAAGACACTAAACTATTACGATCCTTGTGTGTCTGTTTTTATTATGTATTAAGTATTCCGCAAAAATAATGTATTGTCCATGTTCGTCACGCTTCAGGTATCTACACCCCCCCAAGGATAATGGGTTAAATGAATAAATGATATGACTCATGTCATCAAGGTGCACCTTCCTTTTCTGGATCCTACTTGATTCGAATGACACATTTAAGATTGCTTGGCCTGGAGTAGTGATAAAGATGGGTGACCTTCTGGGACGTTTCCCAGAGTGTGTGTGAGTGAGGAAAAAGCACACAAGAAAGGACATGTGTTGGCCTGTGGGACTCTCATTAGTCAGATGACCCATTCAGGCACATGGGTGGGCCCTAGGGTGGGGACCACATGTCTGCGGGGAAACTAGTGGGAGGGGCCCAGTTGTCACAATTGGTATCAGATGAGTCGGTTATACCAAAGAACATAAGACTCTGATATTTTATTTGAAGCAATAGTGTTAAGGGTACTGAGTGTGGTTTTTAGTTCAGGGAGTCCAGTGTTGGTCTGAAGGTAGAAGTGTCCATACACCCAGACCCTGGCTACTGATTTCCAACTCATTTCATGAAAACACTGATTGCTTGTGTGTTTTAGAAAATTTTTCTTTAAGTCAACTCAACCAGGTCAGGTCACCAAGTATAATATTTGACTGTGTCGCGTCTGTTTTTTTTTCAGGATGCCTCCTTGCAGATGAACAGCTAGAGCCTCGAGAGTTATACGCACAGATAGCCCAATGAGCGACGAGACCTCGGTGTAGGGCCATCTTCCAATGGAGGCACTTGCGGTACCATTTCTCGTTGGGCCAACAGTTCCATAAGCCCCAGCAGCAGAAGATGCATGCTGCTTGAGCATGTTGCACGAGTTCTAGCACCAGAGGCCACCCTAGTTCATGGGAGAGACGGACCCATAGGTGGAGGAGGACTGGCTGGAGGCTGTGGTGAGAGTCTTCAGGCTATTAGGGACACCAGCCGACCTCATGGTGATACCGACTGCCATCTTTCTACAGGAAGTTGCAGGTAGATGGTGGATCTTGATGATCCAAGTTCATGAATAGATGACGCTACTCTGGGTATATATCAAGAAGTTGTTTCGGTCAGAGTTTTCCCCAGCGACTCTTCGCGCAGTGCACATATAGGAGCTACTTCATCTACATCAGGGCAGCATGACTGTAGCTCAGTAATCAGCGAGGTTCACCGACCTCTTGAGCTACTCCACCAATATGGTGTGGTACCCATTCATCAGGTACCAGAAAATAGAAGAGGGACTCAGGAGAGGGATCATATATTCAGTGATCTCACTCAGTATCCCGACGTAGGCAGGAGTGTTAGAGATAGCTCTCCTAGTAGAGATTTTCCTGGCTGAGAAGTCTCCAATAGCGAGATCCACCACCAGTCAAAACTTAGCAGAGTCTTTTGTAGCTAGTAGAAGACAGATGTCGTAGTAGTCCTAGGGGACCAGACCTATGGGTGAACGGTCACATGACTCAGGATCAGTTTTGCGAGGCACTGGAGGCAGAGCCAGACATGCCAGGAGAGGGTAGTGTTTCTCATACGGTGGGCAGGTTCACATGGATTGAGACTACACAACCCACCATTTACATTATCATCAGACGGTCGAAGGACCTCCCAGGAAGAGACAGATATTCTATTGAGGCGGTCTGCGGGGAGTAGGCGGACTTGGGAGAGGAGCTGGTCATGTAGGTGGTGGTGGACAACGTTTCAAGGTGCAACTGCCACCACCACTAGGAGGTCCACCCCAACCACTTGGATCAGGTGGACAGTGAAGAAAATTGCTCCAGGGAGCTGATTCCTATGATCACAGTTCTTTAGAGATGATACGATGTACCATCTATGTTTATTCCACCTTAGCTATTGTTATTATAGGCACAAGTTCCAGTGACTATTTCATTTCCACTGCCCTCATTCGGATCTCTGAGATTCTCATAGAGTTGTTGGATCTATCCTTACGGCTAGAGACTCCTACGGGAGAAGACTCGGAAATTACTCACTAGTATCGTTAGTGTGAGCTCACTCTAGGAGGCAAGAGCTTCTGTTGGAATCTATTAGTTGTGGAGTCGAGGCCTTACGACGTCATCATGGGTATGGACTGGTTATCTACAATCCATGCTCAGATCTGCTGTATTAGGTGAAAAGTGTGGTGTGTGTGCATGGATTGGACCATATTTACCTTCACCAGCAAGAAGAGAGCCTTTGCAGCACATGAAAGACTTACTCGGGGGTGGTTGCAGTTGATCACTCATTAGTTGGCCCGCCTTAGCCACGAAGCAGTTGGTGTGGAGAGTTCGAGCAATCCTATAGTGGTGGACAAGTGTGCGGATGTTTTCCCAGACGATGTTCATGTATTACCTCCTCATAGAGACATGGACATATACATTGACATGTACCCCAGGATAGCATTGATATATACACCAAAGTATCAGATGGCTCATGTGGAGCTTCACGAGCTATGGGTACAGCTAGAGGACTTGCAGGGGAAGGGATTCATCTGACCCAATGTTTCTCCGTAGGTAGCCCCGATTATGTTCACCATGAAGGAGGATGGGAACTTGAGACTTTGTGTTGACTACCGTCACCTGAATCAGGTGACCGTGAAGAACATGTTTATACTCTTGAGGATTGATGACTTCATTGATCAGCTGAAGGGAGCACGGTAGTTATCTAAGATAAACCTTAGATCAGGCTGTCACCAGCTCAGAGTTCAAGATGAGGATGTCTAGAAGATAGCTTTTAGAAGTCGGTATGACCACTACGAGTTCTTGGTTATTCCATTCAGCATAACCAATGCATTAGCAGTGTTCATGGGACTCATGAATAGGATTTTCCAGCCTTACCTCAGTTTCTTTTTCATAGTCTTCATCAATGACATTCTCATCTACTCGACTACTGAAGAGGAGCATTCCTACCATTTGCAGGTAGTACTAGACTCCCTCTGAGAGAACATACTTTATGGTAAGCTCTTGAAGTGCCAGTTTTGGATATAAGAGGTTTACTTTTTGGGACATGTATTCTCAGAGGTTGTAGTTTTAGTGGATCTAGTGAAAATTGAGGTGTTTATTGATTGGGAGCCATGTAGGAGTGTGACAGATGTACGAAGATTCCTACGTTTGGATGGTTACTACCGGAGGTTCCTTCCAGACTTCTCCAGAGTTGGAGAACCACTATTAACCTTGAGAAAGAAGGGGAAATCCTTTGTGTGTCATAGATATTCTAGTAGAGCTTTTAGTAGATGAGGCAGACGCTGACTAGTGCCCACTTATTGAGGCTTCTAGGGTAAGGCATAGGGTACTTAGTCTACTATGGTGCATCAGGGACCGGACTCGGTTGTGTCCAGATGTAGGAGAGATCAGTGATCGCGTATGGTTCTTGGTAGCTGAGACAACATGAGAAGAAATATGCTACCCATGACATTGAGTTAGCAGTAGTGGTCTTCTCCTTGAAGTTGTAGTGACACTATCTGATGGGAGAGTGTTTTACCCTGTACTGTGATCACAAGAGTATCAGGTATATCTTCTCTCAGAAGGACCTAAACCTGATAGAACGACATTGTCTTGAGTTCCTCTAGGTTTATGACTTAGATATAGTCTATAATACTGGAAAGGTGAATGTTGTAGTAGATGCACTCATTAAGAGATATGGTATACAGCTGCTAGATGAGGCAACGTTGCAGCTGTCCGCTTTATAGATATCCTTTGTGAATAGAGATGGGGCATCTTTCCTTTAGTTCATTATAGTCAATACCGCACCTCTTCAGTGATTTAGGGAGGCATGACATGGGGACATTGACTGCGAGACACGACATGCTCAGATATCCACAGGGCAGACACCTGATGGATTCTCTGAAGGCGGAGAGCAAGTCATCCTCTTCAGAGAACATACTATGGTACCTATGTCACCTTAGAAGGAATTGTTGAGGTAGTTCCTCAAATCTCCTTTAGCGGTACGTCCAGGAGTGTCAAAGATTACCAGGAACTTCGACGATAGCACTGGTAGCTATTTATGATGAAGGCAGTAGTGGAGTTTTCCTCTCGATGCCTCACTTGTCAGCAAGTGAATGCAGAGCACTAGGTACCAACATTCTTGGTTCTGCCATTAGAGGTACTAGAGTGGAAGTGGGATGGTATATCCATGGACATCATGACAATACTTCCATGTACATCTAGGGGTCACGACTCGATTTGGGTGATCATTGATCAACTCAACATGTTAGCCCAATACCTACTGATCAGAGAGAAGGGTTCAACATAGAACTTGGAACGCATCTAAGTGTATGAGATTGTGCGGAAACATGGAGTACCTTCATCTATTGTCTCTGAATGTAATGAATGGTTTACTTCCCGACTATGGAAGGGGTTTCAAGAGGCTTTCGGGATGAATCTTCATCTGAGCACCTCCATCCACCTTCAGTCGGATGACCCGACTAAGCAGACCATTCAGAACCTCGAGGACTACAACATGATTGTGTCCTCGACTTCGGTCGCAGCTGGGTGGATCACATAAATTTTGTGTAGTTTTCATAAAACCACATCTATCACTCCATCATTGGGATGGAACCATTTGAGGCGTTGTACGGGCGACTTTGCAGATCACCGTTGTATTAGACTGGCCCTGGGGAGTCAGCACTAATGGAACAGAGATGGTATAGGCTACCCCGGAGAAGGTGCAGATCATCCATGAGCGGATGAAGACTATACATTGTAGATAGAAGATGTATTATGACAAAAGAGGGATACCTTTGAATTCGAGGATTGTTACCATGCCTTTCTATAGGTCTCACCACGATGAGGACTACAGAGATTTGTCTAAGGCGGCACGTTATCCTTGAGATTTATCAGACCTTTTCAGGACCTCATCATAGTTGGGGAGGTGGATTATCGCTTAGATATTCAACCTCAGTTGCACCTGTTTAACGATGTCTTCCTCGTATCTCAGTTGAGGAGATACGTGCACGACCCTTCTCACATCATCGACTATGGAGAGCTAGACGTCGATAATGGGGCTTCTTTCACGAAGGTTTTAGTGGATATTGAGGATCGACAGGAGTGGGTCCTATATGGATGGTTGATACCTCTAGTGTGCATTCATTGCTAGCACGAAAACTTCTAGGAGAGCACATAGGAGCCGGAGGCTCAGATGCATGCTCAGTACCCCCACTTGTTCCCTTAGTTCGAGTTGCAGCATACAGGTACGTAAAACCCAATGGTGGGGAGAATGTAAAGACGTTAAATTTCAATGATTTTTTTTAAAATACACGGGAATTTTATGAGTCCACAAAAACAGACGGCGCGTTATTCCGAGGCCCGGTGTGCCCGGAATCAATTTCTGATTTTTGGTTTGGGTACGTTCATTAAACGTACGAGTGGGTTTTTATAACATCTGAACCGGTGCTCGGAATTGAAATCTGAGGGCACTGTTGAACTTCTAGTGCCGGTATTCGCTTTAAGACACTTTCACTTTGAAGGTAGTGGGTTGATGATAAAACACAGTTTTTGGGTTTTCGTGGAAAATAATAAAATAATGTGATCTTCACATAATTTACATTTGAGCCACCATGTGGGTGTTTGGAGGTTGGTCCCAATAGATCTATGACATCCTTGTGGATGTTGAAAGTGGGGACCACTAGGCCATAACCTCCCATGAGAGGTTATAGTGGTGGGGGCCACCACGCCTCAACCTCTCATGTGGGGTTAATGTGGTGGTGACCACTAGAGACCACATACCTACCATTTTGAATAATAGTGGTGGGGACCACCCGACCCCTATTAATGGGAGGAGAAAAAAATATCTCAACTCCCCCCATTAATGAGGGGGAGACCCGTGACCTCCTCCACCATTTATGGTGCCACCACCTCCCCTAATTTAATGGTGCCAAGTATTCCTCTTAACTAAGGGGGATCTAAGTTAATTAGATAAACATTTTGAATTTCATGACAACAAATTAAATAATAGATTAACAGAATGGATTATTATTTTGGATGGCATTGTTCATTTATTTGGAAGCTTCGAGAGGAGGATTATTGGGAGAGAGCTCCCAACGAAGAACGCCTTCAGCTAAGGAAGAATGCTTGAAAAGAGAGACTTTGACTTCCTTCCTCGGATACTACCGAAGTGGAACGTCATCCACAACCGATGTGTGAGCTCGGGATTGGAAGTTTGCGGTGGACGCGAAGAATGGTGGCAACACCATCCTCTTCCCCACGACTCCGTCGACGAACGAAAAAAATGGTAGGGGGTTAATTTGAATAATATTATCTTCCTTTTTCTCTTCATAGGTTGGAAAGGAATTGTTGCGGAGGTTGTAAAAAAATTGAATTTCATCTTTCTTACATCATGTTGAGCCAAATGTTAACACCCTAAACGTAGAGGGTGCGGGCCAAACCAACCTGGCCCGATCCCTCTGTCGTTCTTTTTTATGATGATTTTCGGCATGGTGAAGAAGCAATGCGGCAACGAAGGTGGTGAAGACAAAGGCCGTGGTACCCACGAACTTCGTGATATGTGCCTCCACCGTAGCGTGCCACTTCGCCACCGTCCGAACCGGCTCCGGCCAAGCCCCCTTCTGTCGCACCGCGGACAGATCCGAGCCACTGCCCTGAGCCGGCCTGCACTCCACCGGCATGCCAGCAGCACCCCAGCCGCCTGTGGGCCTTCCCGACCGCCCGCATGCCGCCCTGTTGGGCCACCCACTGTAATTCCTAGGGCCCAGCCTCGCCCCCCGCTGGCCTGCCTGGCGCAATGCCCGGCCGCCCGCCGGCGCGCCCTGCCCGGCCACCCGCTGGCGCGCCAGGCGCCCTGCCCGGTCGCCTGCCGGCCTGCCAGCTCACCTTCCCGGCCGCCTCCTGTGTGCTCGGCCGAACCATGCTGGCCTATGTGCCCCGTTGCACCTGGGCCATTCCCCACGTAGCGCTGGAAGAACCGGTCTCAGCTATTCGGGCTGAGACGCCGAGCCGCACCCCAAGCGCTCTGGGCCGAACCAGCCTCGAGCCCGGACCGAACCGCCCATGCAGCCTGTTGGGTTGGGCCGAACCTAACATCCTGTCCCGCCCAATGGGTCGGGCCAGAACCAATAGGTCTGACCATGTTGACCCAGACTGGGTCGGTCTTACTGGGTAAGACTGGACCCAAGCCCACTACGACCCTTTACATTCATTTGGACAAATATTTGGCATCATGTGTCTGTTTGACGAACTTTCAGTGGAGCTGGTAATCTTCGATCATTACGTTCCCTTTGATTAGTCCCCACTACAGTTCGTGGTAAAGTAGATATGCAGTCCGGTTGGATCGTGCATGAATCTAACCAGGCCCCTTGGACTAAAAGGCTAATAACTCACAGACCGGGCATCTGATTGATGCGCCGTCTACTACACTGAGACCCCTATGACGTGGCATACCTTTGAAATACTTTTTCGTGGTACTTTGTTATAGTTGGAGTATTGACCAGTAGCTCATGGAGCGGATCCTTCTGGTGACAATAGAGCATAGTGAGAATACCTAGTAGCTGGTTGAGACCTAACGACTTCTGACGGATTCGAATCAGATTGACTCGACTAGCCATGTGGGGAGCACCTTCGTGTCGCTGCAAACCCACAGTGGAGGAGCACTAGGTTTTTACGGTAGACCCACAATACTCGAGGGGAGGATTACCTCTGTAGGATATTAAGGGGATCGCCGGGGTGACGTGGTAGACCCACGGTGCGGAGCGCCTTTGTGTGATGTAGTGGTCCCACAGTACTTGATAGGAGGAGTAACTCAATAGTTCATAGTTAGTGGGAAGCTCCTTGGTGTCACGGTAGGCCCACTATGCTCAATTGAAAAGTACTTCTCCAGATTCCAGGGTTTCGATAATAAAAATCCTTTTTTGAGATGAGTTAGTAACTTTTGTGTTTTCTTCATGATTTATATGGATTAATTGATAACTTAGGTAAATGTATGGGAAAATACCTAAGTGGGATTATATATTGATTTCATAATTTTTGGTTTATCCTTGTTTCATTTTTTGTGACCTTGTGGGTCTTGGTATCCCTACCAAGTAGCGTTATACTGACCCCTTCACGGGATATGTCTGCACCTCGTTGTTTAGGCTGCAAGCAACAGACAGTGCTGACTAAGGCTGAGAGTGCCAGGAGTGGATGGTACTCGGAGGAGGAACATACAAAATTTCGGTACCCAGAGGAGACCAATAGACGTGGAGTGTTGAGGAAGATATTTTTACCTACCCATCAAGTAGGATCTATGGTGGATGATCTAGGAGCTTTTTTTCACCTTTTAGTTGTTTTTCTCTTTTTAGTTGTACTTGTACTTTACAGTTGGGCTTTTATTTCCGACCCCTTTATTTTTCAGAACTCTCCTGTTATGAAATTTTACATAGTGTTTTGTATCCAGCTGTGTGCTATGTTGTGTGTTTTTACAGTTATAAAGGTAATGCCTTCCTAGTTTACGGATTGATTCCTTTTGTTCTAGTCGCTAGCCCCTGGCCCATGGATTGCGGGTTTGGGATAGTCAAGAAAAAGGCCCTGGTGGACGGGTCGTGACATAAATTGTTTGTAAACCATGTTTATAAAAATTGTATTAATATTATCGTATTATGGTTTTGAGTAATTGTTAGATATGTTTTATGTTTTTATGAATGGTTTTAAATGTATCTTTTTCCTTTTTCCAAACGAGGTACAGTGTGACTTTTAAGACAAAAATATTAATGGAACGATTTTTAATTATATGACATGAGAGGTGTTTACCTCTTTCATGACTAGTGTTTACATTGAAGATTAAATTATAATATTATAAGGAAATATTCAAGAAATAATTTGTTTTCATATTTTATTTATGTTTTTAATAAGTGATTTCAAAATTGATTGGTTTTTTCTCTAGAATGATTTTGATGATTTTTTCATTAATGAAAACCACTATTTACATTTTTATCAGAATTTTGGTATTTAAAATTATGTTTTAAAAATTATATTTTTTATCCAACTCAATTTTTAATATGGTTTTGAAAATTATTCTTATCAATTTTTATAAAATGTTGATGAATAAAATGTTTTATTTAATATATTGAAGTTATGCTTTGTGTCTGAAATGAGTGATGCCTATAAAGATTACATAAAGGGTTGAGCCACATTAATTTTCATGGGTGATACCCTTATAGATTATACACTGGTTGAAACTAGATCATGCTGATCGATACTTTTATAATTTTTATATTCCTAGATAGCACTCTAATGAATTGGATAATTTACCTTTTATTTCAAGCTAAGAATGAGGGTGTTAAGAATGTGTTTCTTATATGTATATAATAGGTATCCAATTATTTCCAACATGAGTTTAAAATAAACTATTAATGTTAATCTCCATGTTTCCAATTTTTTTATCTTGTTTTATTGTGTATTATTTATTTTCATTTACCAAATTCTATTTTTTTTGCAATAAAATTATTTCATTAGCTCAATAAACATTGACATGAAGTGAAGAATTACATGGAATTTCATGTTTTCCAATGGATATGATTTTTTTCTCATACCGATTTTAAATAATTTTAATATATATTTTAAAGAATAGTAGGGGCACAGATGAGGTCAAGATTAAAATTGTTAATATTTATCATCAAAATAAACTATGTTTTATTTTAAAATGTTTTGTTCGGTGAGAAAAATAGATACTGAGTATACTGGTCAACTTGAAATGTATGGGATTAATATTTTAGTTATTCTCTTTATTTTATTAGAATATAAATTTAAATGATCCTTCTGAGTATTAGAATGTGAATTCGCATCCAGAGATACTAGAATATGTAATCCTTAGGGCCTAGTCCACACAGTTGGTATTGGTTGAGGGTATAGAAAACTTTGGACATTTGAATATTTTCATTTAGGTTATTCTGAAGAATTATGGATATAATGATGGTATGATAATTTTAATTTGATTCATAAGTTTTTATATCATAGAAACACATATATGAAATTTATGTTATGAAATTTATGGTTTATAATAGTATTTTTGGAGCCATTTATTTTTCAGAAATTATGGGTTATTACATTTTGCAACGAAAAATGAATATTATAGGATAAAATTTAAGGATAAAACACTTATCTAATAATGAATATATTAAGTTTATTTTTAGTATTGTATCACAATTATTGGAACATTATATGGATTTTAGGAATATTTTTTAAATAAGGACAAACATAAGTTTTGGTGCCAACCCATCATATTTGAGAAGGTCATGACATTTTATCCCACAACCAATGGGTAAAAAGGTGGATCCCAAACCACTAAATTTCATCAATATTTATTTTTTGTGAAATTTTCGTTTTTGTTAAATTACTTTACAGTTATATAAAAAAATTAGTTTATGTACAAATGTGATAAAATTTATAAAACCACTATAATTTGAAAATAATTTAGAGATTAAGTTAGTAATGTTGTTTCAGAAGGAATTCAATATTATTACAACCCTATAAGAATAAGTTAAATAGAATACTATTGGATTTTAATTGAGGAATAATTTGTGAACAATATCTTGTAATTGTTTATTTTTATAGTATGTATTTATGGGTTTTTAAGGAAATTGATAGAATGTTATAGATATTTTGTGATTTAAGAATTTATATATTTTTTATGAGGCATTAAATGTGGTTGATTTTATTTTGATATAATTGTTAAAATTATTTGTTGTAGAATATGTGATAAAAATATGTATTATTTATCGATTTCAATCTCAGTTTTGATTATTTTTATAGAATTTTAAGAATATTTATTTTTTTAATGAACTGTATTGAACATTTGGTATTACTGTTGAATTTGGGAGATTAATGAATTTTTTCATCGTGTAAAGTTTTATACATTTGGAGAATAATTTTATCTTCTAGTAACCATTATGGTCTTATATAATGGGTAAATCAAAAAGTTTTGGTTAAAAATAAAAGGATAAGAACTACAAAATAACCCCAAAAAATACATATATTGGATTTTATGATTTACTATAAACCATAGTAATTAAATTGACTAATTTGAAACCTTTTGGTGAATCTTGTATGGGATTATGACCTTTATTTTATTTTATTTCAAAAAAAGTCAAACATATCACACTAATATTATTAATAACTAGAGTATTTTTAATATGGGGTTATAAAATGTATATTTTCCAATAATAAAATTATTTTGAAATTTCATAGATTTTTATTTTTTAGGATTATTTATTTCCATTTTTTGTGAAAATAATTATCTTAAATGCTTCCACAACACTAATTCAATAATTATTAAATTATTGGAAAATACAAATATGATATTAAATATATTATAAGTAAAAAAAAATTAGACAATATTAGTAATACATGATTAAAATATATATCCATGAAATTAGTGGGATATTTGTAAATACTTATTTTCTATTCATATGAGTTATACTTACATTATTTAACTCAATCTAAGAAGTATTTATAAAAATAGATATTATGGTATTTGGTAGTAAATAATATTTTCATAAATGATATAAAATCCCTAAAAATATAAAATTATATCATGAAATTTGTATAATGTTTATAATATAACTTTTTTCATCTTTTGGGTGTTTTTTATTGTTAAAATATTGTCCCTAAAAGATTAAAAATTCATCTTATCGACGTAAGAGTTGTAGTGGTTAAATCGGAGAATTACCAAAAAACAAGTGTAGAAATATTGTCAAATTTTTTATAATTTAAATTTTATAATGGTTTTTTATAACCAAAATCATATTAATAGAAAAATAACATACTCTCAATCTATTTTTAGTTTAATATTAATTTATAATCATTTAGTATTTCTAAAAAAATCATGATTGTCTCTACCCGCTCTTATAAAAGAGAAAAACAAATTATTATTTATTCACACTTAAAAAAATTTACTAATTTACTCAAAAATACCATCTTATAACCCATAATATAATTATAGAAGAATTTTTTAAGGATTATAACAATAATAGAGGTATTATGGTGCTACGAAAAAAGATGATTTCCAAAGGAGAGGTACAGTTTATATCTAGGTGTTTTTGTTTGGTTTCTTCTTGCACTTATGTAAAATATTATTCAAACACGAAAAAATAATATCTTCATTATCCTTAATATACTTATATTTTATTATGATTGTTTAATGACATATATCAATATCACCTTCCATTAAAGTGAAAATTAAATACTTATTCGTTTGTACAGAGGACTACCAACTCGCTAACTGTTGTAATTCAGCTTCCACTTCCCTTACAAAAGAATATATATAATTATGGAATTAATGTTTACGTATTATATTTATGAAATATTTATAATTATTTATATAAAATTTATAATTTAATTAATTACCTTTCTATACACATAAAAATGATAATGTTTTTCATGTGTGTGTGTGCACTACAACTTCTATGATGTGATATGATTCATTTTTCATCATCACATAACATTAATTATATATATATTTATATTATAATATATAATATTATAATTATAATTTTATGATAATTATTTCAATTTATAATAATACATTATTACTATATAGGATTATTTTTGAAAAAAAGAAATGTTACACATGCGTATGCACAACCTACAATCTTTATAATTGTAATGTAATTCCTTTTTAAATACCATATTTAATGGTTTCATTTAAAAATATAATTAATTTATACATTTGATAATGATATCATGAGTTTTATTCTAGAGATGATGTAATGATTATATCTTTGACCATTTTCAACAAAACGAAGACATTTTGGACATAGAAACCTAATATCCTAAAAACATCCCCCATAAACTCAAATGATAATATAAATTTATATAACATGAAAATGAGTGATATAAAAGGGAGAAAACATCATAAATTTTCCTAAGAAATTATAAATTAACCATTATTTGTTATTATATAATATGAATAATGTAATTAATTATTTATACTCCTAGTAAGGGACATTATTTTAAATATTATCATTTAATGTTTATATTTAAAATCCATTTTTCTTCAATATCAAAATTTTCTAGAAAAGTATTATTAAATTGATTTTTACAATTATATTTTTATTTTAATTATTATTTTTTATTTTTTTATTTTTTTCAAAATATTTTTTAATTATTCATTTTTTTATTCTCTAAATGAGGATGTTTGTTACTTTTCCGACATAAATATTAATGATGTCTTTTCTAACATATATATAATGAGAGTATTTTCCCAAAGTAGTGACTAATCAATGATTTGAATCATAGATTACATGTTTACTTGATTATTTTCGAAAGAAATTTTTTCCTTTGTATTGGAACAATTTTTTATAAATGGATTTACAAATAGAATGGTTATTTTCATCAAGAATGTGTTTATTATATTTTGAAATAATTTCATTAAACGAACATGTTATTTTTAAAATGAAATATTTTTTTCATATATTATTAGTAGTTTTTTATAGTTTTATAATGAATATTGAATGAAAAAATGTTTTTATGATTTTGTACATGAGAATTAGATGTGAAATGGGTGAATCTGATATATTTTATAAGAAAGGTAAATGTCCATTATATATAACAGGTGAGCCTGATATAGCATATTTGATTAATGAACTTGGATAGCACTGAGTGATCCTATTATTGCTTTAGGTATACCCCGAAATCACTCCAATGCATTGGGTAAATTGCCTTGTCTTTTGAGAAATGAATGAGGGAGCTGTTGAAGTGTTCCTAATATGGATCTAATTTGTCTCCTATTATTTTTGACATGTGTTTCAAACACGTTGTTAAAGAGATTATCTATTTTCATAAAAGGGTTTTTTTATTTTATTACTATGGGATTTAATGAATTACTTTGAGATATGTCAATTTTATTTAACATAAAAATGATTTATTTAAATATATTAAAAATATATATTTGTAAATATTACAGTTGTTTCCATGTTTTTGACTAGACTAAAATATTTCTTCTTTCTTGTCTTTTACTATGATTTTTGTGTGTATCCTACATTTTAAAATTATTTTCATAGGGTTTAAGGATGTGTATGAGAAAGGATAATGTTAAGATTAATATTGTGAAGATTTATCATGAATATAAACCATGTTTTAATTAAAAGTGTTTTGTGTTGTTGGAAAATGTATATAGTGTATATGTGTCCACTTGTAATGTATGGGTTAACTATGCTAGTGTTTTTTCTAATTATTTAGTACTCAAAAATGAAAAATATCCTCATGATTGTATGAATGTGAATTCTAGCTCAAAGAAACTATAATATGTAATGATTAAGGATGAGTACATACAAAAAAATTATAGGAACGATATCCATTAAAATTCATTATAGAAATTATTTGTGATGAAGTGGGTGTTGGAGAACATATAATGATAGGATGTATATATGAATTTTTTAGAATACATTGTTGATTTTTGGAAAAATTATTTGGATGACCCCTTGATTGATATATAGTGTAATTTATTGAACTCAAACCTAGATCTTTGCCAATATGAGAGACCATATATAGAATGGTCTTTTTAGAGTTATATGGATTGAAGAAGCTACATAAAGATAATTTATAGAAGGTCTTATTTGAATAAGTGTGTCTCATTTTTAAAATATGTTATTTTGGTATATAATAACTGTAGTTTATATTAGATATACAATAATTATATAATGATTAATGGGATCAATGAATAGAAAAAATTATCTCTCTTAAGGATTATAGATTTTTTCTATTAGCTTCATGGGGATCAATTCATCTCTATGATTTTTCCCTGATCAAGGAATCCTCAAGTGAAGGTGAATTGTGACGTTATTTTTATTACTACCTTATAAATAACATATGGTCATTATATGTTATCCATTATTCCCTTTTTCATGTCTAATTCTCCTTCTATATTCATGGATTTGGTCAATAGAGTTTTAGGGACTACAGTGATAAATACATGGTTTTTGTTGTTGTTAAAATTATGATATATTAAAAAATTAATTAAGAGAAGGATGATCATATAAGGGTAATATTATAAACATTATGGGAAGATAATCCTTTATTTAAATTTAATAAATGTGTTCTCTTATTAAAATAAGTATAATTCTTGGGACAAATTACGGAAAATCTATGAAATTTAGCAGATCTTAAAAAGTAAACGTTTGACTAGGGGTTGATTGAACCTATAAAAATTTCTTTTATATATATTTTAATCAATATAAAATGACAATATATATGTTTTTTAAAAAAAATTCATATATTTCAAAACCGCTAACCATGTTAAGAAGAAATCGGTTGATTTTTTTTCTAGATAATAGTGTATAGATAATGTTTCTGAGAAATAAAAAATGAGTTTTATTATTGTACATTTGGTAACCTTTCCCTCTAATGTAGATGGATTATATTTTTATAGTGTTGTATCTGATAATAGAAATGGATTTGTACTCATGAAAAGTAAGATTGTGGTTTTGTGTGAATCATGATGATTTAATCCTCATGAGAATAATTATGCTACAAAGGGTTTGGATTTAGCTATATTTATCTTCTCCTTAATTATATAAAGTCATTTTTTTCTAGGGAGAAATGTGACATATACATAGCCTACCAACGTATGATGTAAATATTCACATTAAGGGAAATAAAAATTATACAAAGGAGAAGGTTGGAGCTTCTTATATACTAGGATTGTTCAATTCAATATCACCTGTGAAAAATAACTTCCATTATTAATGGAGTATTAAAGGGATAAATGTTTTGGTAATGTTGTGGGTTGAAGGAGATTCAATGATACATTACGTGTTAATGATATAAATATATTTCATGATGGATTCGTAATATTGAATCCTATAAAAATATATTTCCCAAAATTATTTTTTGGAAATGATCATGAATAAATAAAAGTTATGGGTATATAATTAATAGGAATAAATAGTCTGTAAAAAATGGAATGCTTCCTATGTTTTATTTTCATAAATATGTAATATTGGGGTTTAGTAAAACACTATATATGTATACTTTTCTATAGTTAAATAAATTGTTAATAGAAAAGTAAAAAAGCTACACATTCACTATACACCCTATAAAATACATGAGGAATAAATGTATTCATGATAATTACTAGTTGGATGGTAGAAATGGGTTGGTATCATATAATACGATAAGTTGATTGGTATGTTAGTAAGTAAATCCAGAGTAATGAATTCCAAATGGAGGGTGGAAACCACTACTCATACATGTGTTGAAGAGTTGAAACATTATTTTAGTATTTGTTACTAGCATTCCTGAGACATCAAAGGGAATATATAACACCCTATGATATTAATATAATGATATATTCAATAGCATATTCAAAACACAACACTGAGCATAGAAAAATAAAAAAATATCATTTTTAAATATTAAAAATATAATCTAACAATTAAACTGTCGGATATGTATAGGACTGATAGAATTATGATATATTTATAAAATGGTCATAGTCAATGAAAATTTAATAATTATGTATTAGAAAATAAGAACAAAATTTTCAATACATATATTTTATATAAAAATAACGTTTAAATTTTTTTTTAAATTTTTGTGAGAAAATATTATAATTAATTTAATCCTTCTATATAAATTGTTTTTGTTAAAAAATCAATTTTGAAATAATAATACCTATATTAACACAGAGGGATATTTTTATATTATTTTTAATGTAGTTATTTTTCATTAAATAGTGAAAAATCTATTTTTTTGTAAAACTATAATTTGTAATCATTATATAAACATATTATTATTACAAATTGGAATAAATTTAATAAAAGTTCTTATTTATATAATAATAGTATAGTTAATTACTCAAGAATCATCTTTAAAAATGTTTTTGTTGTAACATCACTTTTGAGCTTCAAAACACATTCTTCTAACAATTTATTTTTATAGATGTTTAGACATTTAATAGAATTTATTTTTTACAACTCTCGATATTAAATAATAAAAATTGGATTCCATATTTTTGAGGGAAAAGTAAAAAAAATTAGTAAATTGGTCACCTTTATTTTTAGTCGTAATTAATTTTCCATGGAAAATCAGTGTCACCTCAATAACGGTAAATTGAGTAATTAAGGTTAAAAAAATGTGATGTGGGTTCAAATATCTATCGAACACCTATAATATATTTATTGTGTGATTTTAGTTCAATATATATTCATATATATTAATACATTGAATGTTTTCCATATTTCATTGATAAAAAGACATTTATTTTATATTATATAGTGGAAAATTCCAAAATAGTACCCACTTTCATCCAATTTCTAGTATATGTTCAAATAGGTGAAATAAGATGTTATTATAGAATGTAATGATTTATTTTAAACATAATTTAATTATTATTTATAGGTAAATTTGGTTTTAATTTTTAGTAATGATAATATTACCTTAAAATATTACAAAATGAAAACATAGTGTTCAAAAAAGATGTTGAAGTATCATGGAAAATGATTTTAAAAACATTCAAAGGAATATTTTTTGGATGAAATATGGATTTACACAAAATTTATAGTTACTAATAATTTGTAAATTATTCTTATAGATTTTTTATTGTATATCCATACCACTATTGATTTCATTAATGTCAATATATGTAAATTGTTCAAAAAAACCATTTAATGGTATTTTATGTAAATTAATATTTTATTCTATAATTTTAAAATAATAAATATCGTGAATGAGTATAAGGGGAAAGGTATATTTTATAATCTCTTGTAATGACCCAGAATTTCCATGTTAATTTTTATTAATTAAATAGTAATTTTGTGAGTCTTTGAAAATTGACGGCGCATGATTCTGAGGACCAGTATGACCGGAATCAATTTCTAAAGTTTTATTTGGGTACATTCAGTGAACATGCCATCTAGTTTTTATATCATTTGAACTTGTTCTTGGAATTGAAATCTGAGGGCACCATTGAACTCACAGTTCCAGTATTTTCTTAAGATGTCTTTCTCCTCGATGGCAGTGGGTCTAGAATAAAAGTAAGTATTTGGGTTTTTTGTGAAAGAATTTAATAAAAAAAAAGTTGTGTGGATTTATTTTTATTTTCTTGGTTAAAGCCTCCATGTGGAAGTTAGAGGTGGGGACCACCATACCTTAACCTCCCATGAGAAGTTATGGTGGTGGGGCCCACCTGAAACTAATCTCTACTTTATGTTAGTTTTGGTGGGGACCACCCAGGTTTTAAACCCTATGAAACTTCCAATTAAGTGTATGAGAAACCCTAAATTTTTTATTAAGTATAGGGGGGCCTCCTAAACTCCCCTAACACTTTATGTGACAAATCATCCTCGTTAATTAATTGAGCCAACACACCCAATTAATTAATTAACCCATTTGAATGTTGTGGAAGCAAATAAATAATAGATAAACATAATATATTAATTCGGTTGACATTTGTCTTTTGGTAGAACTTGGGAGAAGAGAGAGAGCCTCGGGAGAAAAGCTCTCGCCAATGAAGAATGAAGAACACATTCTTCCAATGAAGAATGTTGGCGAGGAGTGTCTTTGACCTTCTTATTCAGAACCTCCTTTGACGTAGGACATCATCAACTACGACGAGGTGGTGCACAAACCGACAATTGAGGAAAACGCCGACGTCTGTCTTTTCCAACGATCTGTCTTCTTTCCTATGACTTCATAAATGAACAACTGACACAGTTATGGGTTTAATTTCTTTTAAGTTCCATGTTCGTCTTTTCTTTCAAAACAAAGAATGGGGATATTTTCCTTTGTGAGTGGGTTGTTGTGCTTCTTTCTTATGAACCGATTGCTCCAACCCTAAATGCGGAGGGAGAGGGCCAAACTAAAATGGCTCGAATCCCTCCGTCAATCTCTTTTGTGATGTTCTTTGCCTTGGCGACCAAATGAAGAGGCAATGGAGGTGACATGTAATGACTGCGCTACCCGCGGTTCCCTCAACCCGCACCACCCTGGCGGCACTTCGGTCGAACTAGCTCCATTGCCCCGGCTGCGCCTCTCGGCTCTCGGCCACCGCATGCCTCCCATGCGCCCCGGCCAAACCATGTTGGCCCGCGGCTCCCGGATCCCGGCCACTACAGGCCTCCCGTGCACCCCGGGAAAACTGCCTTGGCCCAGGCCTCTCGGCTTCCGGCCACATCCAGCCTCCTGTGCGCCTCGGACGAACCGTGCCGGCCAGCGCAGCCCAGCATCCATGAGCTGTTGGCCACCCATTTACCCTGGCCGAACTGCGCAGACCCCATCCTCCATGGTTGAGCCACCCCAACCAGCCCTGGCCTTCTAGGATAGGCTTTCCGAACCGCGCCCCACGCGGCACTCTGAGCCAGACAGGCTCTGCGCCACCGGGCCGAGCCGCCTATGCGGCCCCACTCTCTGTCGAACCGCCATCGCAGCCTGCTAGGCTGGGCCCAGCGGGCTGGCCGAACCCAACAGGCCGGACCCAACGAGTCAGTCCGGGGTGAACCCGATCCAAGTTGGCCCAGACCAAGTCAGGTCGGGTCGGTCCGACCGGGTAGGACTAGACCCGGCCCTACTACCTAACCTTTACTTTCTTTTGGCCATATCTTTGGCACCAGATGTCCGTTTGAGGAACTGTCAGCGTCTCTATTATTCCTATAGTGTGACGGTCCCTTTGTGTGTAACCCACTAGATTTTTGGGTATAGTGGAGATACAGTGAGGCTGGATCGAGCACAAATCCAACCGGGCCCACGGGACTAAAAGGCTAATAACTCACAGACCAAGTGTCTGATTGACGCATCGTCAGTTGCGTTGAGACCCCTATAACGTGGCAGAACATTGGGATACTTCTTCGTGGGAATTCGTGGATGTTGATGTATTGAATCATGTCTTGATGAGCGGACCCTCCCGGAATCAGGTGTCCATTGTGTGGGAACACTATATCTGGAAATGCTCAGACTACTGTTTGAGGTAACTATTTGGGTATCACAGCTCCGTCTTCTATTCCAGGATCCTATGTTGGTTCGACAGCTCTGACAAATGTTCCAGGATCCTACGTTTGTTGGACAGCTCGGACTACTATACTAGAATCCTATGTTGGTTCGACAGCTCTGACTACTTTTCCAGGATCCTACGTGGGTTCGACAGCTCTGATTACTCTACCAGGATCCTACGTGGTTTCGACAGAGAAGATGATTCGATGCCTACATCTAATCATCTCTATCTTTCTACATATGTTGTATATCTGTGTGACCTGAGTCAATAACTTTTGTGTTTACTTCCTGATTGAGATGGATTACTTGATAACTTAGGTATATGTATGGTCATATACCTAAGTGGGGTTATCTATTGATTTCATACTTTGTGGTTTATCCTTATTGGAATTTGGGAAACCTTGAGGGTCTCAGGGTCCCTACAATGTATCATTATACTCACCCCTTCACTGGCTATGCCCGCACCTTGTTGTGTTGGATTTTGACGGCATACAATGCGAATCGAGGCTGAGAGTATCAGGACTGGATGGTACCCGAAGGTGGACCTTATGACGAATCGGTACACGAAGGATACTCACGGACGCGAAGTACTGAAGAGGATATCTATACCTACTCTTCAGTTGTGAATTCTGAAGGACGACCCAACAGCTGTTTTTCATTTCTTCAGTAGTACTTGTACTTCCAGTTCCTTGTACTTTACAATTTGGCTTGTATTTCTAGCCCCTTTACTTTTCAGCACTCTATTGTAATACAGTTTACCTAGTGTTTTGTATCTAACTGTGTGTGTTAATAGGTCATAAAGGCAATGTATTCCTAGTTTTATGGAATTATGCCTTTGGGGCTAATCTCCAGCCCATGGCCTATTGAAGGCAGGCTTGGGGTAGTCACGACACGAGCCTAGGGGGACGTGTCATGAAAAATTGGTATCAGAGGAGTCGGTTATACAACAGAACATAGGACTTTGATATTTTCTGTGAAGTAATAGTTTTAAGGGTACAGAGTGAGGTTTTCATTTAAGGTAGTCCAGTGTTGGGGTGGCGGCCAACATATCCATACACCCATACCATGACTTCTAATTTCTGACACAGTGCACGAAATCACTGATTGTGAGTATGTTTTCAAAAAAAATCATAAGGTCAGCTCACCAGGTATAACTTACTGACTGTGGGGCACCTATTTCTTTCATGATGGCCCCACTTAGACAGCCATCCAGGGTTCCAAGCTTTGTATGAGATGGCAGCCAACCGAGCGATGAGGTCTCGGTGTAGGGCCATATCACAGCGGAGACACCAGTGATACCACTACTCGTTGGTCCACTGATTCCACCAGCCCCAGTAGTAGAGAGTGCACGCCGCCTGATCACATTGCATGAGTTACAGCACCAGAGGCCGCCCTGGTTCTGGGGTCAAACAGACCCGCGGGCAGTCATGATTGGCTAGAGGTTGTAGTGAGAGTCTTCATACTAGTAGGGACACGATCCGACCTTATGGTGATCCTCTCCGCGAGTCTCCTTTAGGAAGTAGCAGTTAGATGGTGGATTATGATGCTATGGGTGCATGACGAGGTGTCACTTCTCTAGGCAAACATCGAGAGCTTGTTTCATGTGGATTTTGTCCCAGCCACCCTACGTGCGATGCGGATACAGGAGCTACTTCATCTGCAAGAGGGCCGCATAATGGTGGAACAGTACTCAGCGAGGTTCACCGTCCTCTCGCGCTACTCAAAAAATATGTTGTGTGACCCATTCATCAAGGTCGGGGCCTTCAAGTAGGGGTTCAAGCGAGAGATCAGGGCTTCGATGATCTCCCCCAGCATCTTGATGCATGCGGAGGTGTTGGAGCGAGCCCTCTTAGTGGAGAGTTTCCTTGCTGAGTAGTCAGCAGTAGTGAGACCAACCACTGAGAGACATGTAGTTGAGTCTTCTACAGCTGGTAGTAGATAGATTTTATATAGATCCAAGAGGACCAGACCATCCGGTGGACGACCTCAGTACACAGGTTTGGTTGTGTGAGGCACACGAGACAGAGCCAGTCATACGAGGAACATGCAGTGCTATGCATGCGATGGTCAGGGTCCCATGGCTCGAGACTACTTGACCTTCCATGCATATGATCAGTAGATAGTTGAGTGACCTCCCAGGCAGAGATAGAGGTTTGATCAAGGTGATCTGTAGGGCTGATGTGGACGTGGTAGAGGAGACGGTCATGATACTGCTGGTAGACGATGTTACGAGGTGTTTCCTCCACCACCACTAGAAGGACCACCATGACTATAGAGACAAGGTGGACATGCGAGAGCTCAGATCCAGGAAACTGAGGAATATGATCATGGTGCTCTGGAGATGATTCGAAGTACAATCTGTGTCTACTCCACCTTAGCAGCAGTTCTTATAGACACAGGCTCAAGTCACTCTTTCATTCCTATAGCCCTCATTTAGAGCTCGGATATTCTGACAGAGGAATTGGCTCGATCCTTATGGAAAGATACTACTATAGGAGAATATTGGACAATTACGCACTGGTGCTGGCATTGTGAGCTTACTCAAGGAGGTGAGAGCTTTGACTGGTATCTCCTAGTAGTGGCGTCGAGGCCGTAAGATTTCATCTTGGGTATGGACTGGTTATCTACATTCCATACTTAGATTGACTATATTAGGTGAAAATTGTGGTGTGTCTACGTGGATGGGACTAGGTTAAGCATCACCTTCTAGAAGGGAGCCTTTGCATCATAGGAGGAGGGTGCAGTCAATCACTCATCAGTTGGCTTGACTTACCCTCGGAGTAGTAGATGTGGAGAGTCTGAGCTATCCTGTAGTGGTGGACTAGTACATAGATGGTTTCCCTAATGATGTCCCTAGTCTACCTCCTCACAGAGAGGTGGAATTTTACATTGATCGGTACCCTAGTATGGCACCAATATCTACTCCAGCGTATTGTATGGGTCACGCGGAGTTTCGTGAGCTGCGAGTGCAACGGGGGGACTTATAGGAGACGGGATTCATCTAGCCCAGTGTTTCTCCCTGGGCAGCCCCGATTCTGTTCTCCATGACGGTGTATGGGAGCTTGATTCTTTGTGTCAACTACCATTGCCTGAACGAGGTGATCGTGAAGAACAAGTACCCACTCCCATGGATTGGAGACCTCTTTGATCAAATAAAGGGAGTGCGGTGGTTCTCGAAGATAGACATCGGATCAGGCTATCACCAGCTCAGAGTTCGAGATGAGGTTGTATAGAAGATAACATTCAGATGTTAGTATAGCCACTACAATTCCATGGTTATTCCATTCAGCATAACCAATGCTCCAGCATTGTTCATGGGACTCATGAAAAAGATTTTCAAGCCATGCCTCGATTGCTTTGTCGTAGTCTTCATCGACGACATTCTTAACTACTCGACTATTGAGGAGGAGCATGCCTATCATTTGTGGGTAAAACTAGAAACACTCCAAGAGCACCAGCTATATGGTAAGCTCTCGAATTTCCATTTCTGGATTCTAGAGATTCACATTCTAGGACATTTTATATCGGAAGCTATAGTTGCAATAGATCCTGTGATGATTGAGGCAGTACCTTCTTGGGAGCCACACAAGAGGGAGTCGGAAGTACGGAGTTTCCTGAATTTAGTTGGTTATTACTGGATCTCCATACCATACTTCTTTAGAGTTTCAACACTGCTATTAGCCTTAATGAAAAGGCAAAACCCTTCGTGTGGTCAGA
This sequence comes from Viscum album, assembly GCA_963277665.1. Classification (NCBI taxonomy): domain Eukaryota; kingdom Viridiplantae; phylum Streptophyta; class Magnoliopsida; order Santalales; family Viscaceae; genus Viscum; species Viscum album. Next base: position 1,988,873,674 of record OY728137.1, read on the forward strand.
GAGATTCCAGCAAAGCTTTCAGGAGCTGAGGCAGAGGCTGAGTAGTGACCCTATATTGAGGCTTCCAGAGGAAGGTGTTGTGTACATAGTCTACTGTGACTCATCATGGACCGGTCTCATATGTGTCCTGATGTAGGAGTAAGCAGTGATTGCATATGGTTCTGGAAAGATGAGATATCATGAGAAAAACTATGCTACCCATGACCTAGAGTTAGAAACAGTTGTCTTCATCTTGACGATTTGGCGACACTATCTTATGGGTGAAAGTTTTATCATGTACTCTAATCACAAGAGTCGAAGGTATATCATCTATCAGAAATAAATGAACTCGATACAACGATGTTGTCTTCTGTTCCACTAGAGCTATGACTTCGAGATAGCCTACACTCCTGGGAAGGGGAACATTGTTGTCGATGCATGCAACAAGAGGTCTGGTATACAGCTTCTAGGCGAGGCGATGTAGCATTTGTCTTCGTTATAGATATCTTTTGCGGATAGAGATGGATAATCCTTCCTTTAGTATCTTACAGTGACTCCCCCACTCTTTCAGCGAGTCAGGGAGGCACAACATGGGGATGATGACTGCGAGACACGACATGCTCAAATATCTACAAGGCAGGAACCTTGTGGATTTTCTGAAGGTGGGGAGCACATCATCCTCTTCAGAAGACGTACTATGGTTCTAGTGTCACTTCAGGAGGATGTGTTGAGGGAGTTTTGCACATACCCTCTACCGGTATATCCAGTAGTGGTGAATATGTACCGGGACCACCGATGATAGCACTGGTGGTCAGGAATGAGGAAGGAAGTTGTAGAGTTTGCCTCTCGGTGCCTCATTTGTCAACAAGTGAAGGAAGAGCATCATGTACCAGCAGGCATAGTTCATCCTTTAGAGGTCCCAGAGTGGTAGTGGGATGGGATATATATGGACTTCATGACAGGACATCCACGTACATCTAGGGGACATGACTTTATTTGGGTGAGCGTCGATCGACTCACCCAGTAGGCCCACTTCCTACCGATCAGAGAGCAGGGTTCAGTAGGGAGATTGGGATTCCTCTATGTACAGGAGATTTTGTGGTTACACGGTGTACCATCAACGATTGTCTCCGATTGTGACACAAGTTTTACTTCCAGGCTACGTAAAGGGTTATAGGAAGCTTTCAGGATGCAACTTCGTTTAAGCACCACCTTCCATCCTTAGATGGATGTCCATACTGAGCAGACCATGCAGACCCTTGAGGACATGATGTGTGCTTGTGTCCTAACCTTCGGTTGCAGCTGGGAGGATCACTTTCATTTGGTGGAGTTTTCCTACAACAACAGCTATCACTCCACCATTGGGATGGCACCTTTTAAGGCATTGTACGGATGACCATGTAGATAACCTTTGTGTTGGACTGACCTAGGGGAGTCATTACTAGTGGGAACAGATATGGTACATTCTACCACTGAGAAGGTGCAGATCATCCAGGACTGGATGAAGACTACACAGAGCATGCATAATTTGTATGATGATAAGAGACGAAGACCTGTGATGTTCGAGGATGGTGACCATGTCTTTCTACAGGTCTCACCTCGATGCGATTTATGGAAATTTGGGTGATTCTGCATGTTTTCTCCAAGATTTATCAGGCCTTTCTAGGTCCTCAGTAGGGTTGGTGAGGTGGCATACCGCTTAGCTCTTCTAACTCATTTGCAAAAGGTGCATGACGTCTTCCACGTATCTCGACTGAGGAGATATGTGTATGTCCCTTCTCACATCAACTTCCATGGATAGATGGTTGTCGATGATGAGGCGACTTTTATGGAGGTTCTAGTGGAGTTTGAGGTTCTATAGGATTGGGTCCTACATGAACGGTCGATACCCCTAGCGCGTGTTCGTTGGATGCACATGAACCTCCAGGAGAGAACATGGGAGCATGAGGCTCTGATACGTGCTCAGTACCCCCACTTGTTCCCTTAATTATGAGTTATGGATTATTGGGACGTAGAGGCCTGAGGTGGGGAGAATGTAAAGACTTAGAATTTCAATGTAATTTCTTTTTAATTAAATGGGAATTTTGCAAGTCCAAAAAAATTGACGGTGCATGATTCTGAGCCCCGGTGTGCTCAGAATCAATTTCTGAAGTTTTGTTCAGGTATGTTCAGTGAATGTACGAGTGGGTTTTATAACTATTGAACCGGTGCCCAGAATTGAAATATGAGGTCATCGTTGAACTCGCAGTACTGGTATTCTCATAAGATAACATTCACCTCTACGATAGTGGGTCGAGAATAAAAGATATTTTTTGGATTTTAAGTGAACGAATTAAATAAAAATAAAGTTGTGCAGCTTTATTTTTATTTTTTTGGTTAAAGCCTTCATGTGGAATTTGTAGGTGGGGACCACCTGAACATAATCTCCTCATCAGGTTAATCATGGTGGGGACCACCCGAGTTTTAAACCCATTGAAACTCCCTATTAATTGTAGGAGAAACCCTCAAATTTCCATTTAGTGTAGTGGAGCCTCTTCAACTCCCCTAACACTTAATGTTCCAAATCCTCCTCATTAATTAATTTAGCCAATTATTCCAATTATTTAATTAACCCATTTTAATTTTGTACCAACATAAAAACAATAGATAAACATATTCTATTATTTTTCTTAACATTTGTCTTTTGGTGGAACTTGTGGGGAAGAGAGAGAGCTTAGGTAGAAAAGCTCTCACCAATGAAGAACGAATAATGTGTTATTCCAACGACGAATGCCGACGAGGAGTGTCTTTGAATTTCTTCCTCAGAACCTCCTTTGATGTAGGACGCCTTCAAATACAACAAGCCATCGCACAAACTGACAATCGAGGAAAACGCTGACGTCTGTCTTTTCAAACGATGTGTCTTCTTTCACGTGATTCCGTCAACGAACACATAACAAAGGTTTGGGATTAATTTATTTTAAGTGTCATGTTCTTATTTTCATTCAAAACAATGAACAAGGATATTTTCCTTTGCGGGTGGGTAGTTGTTCTTTGTTCTTCTAAACTGATTCCTACCACCCTAAACGTAGAGAGTGCGGGCCAAACTAACATGGATCTACTCCCTCCGTCGATCTATTTTGTGATGTTCTTCAGCATGGCTATGAAACAAAGAGGCGAATAAGGAGACATGTAATGACCGCGCTACCTATGGTATCCTCAACCCACGCCGCCCTCGTGGCACTTCGGTCAAACTAGCTTTGCCGCCCCGGTCGCACCTCCCGTCTCCTGGCCGTCGTCGGCCTCCCGTTCGTCCCTGCCAAACCACGCCGGCCCAGGCCTCCAGGCTCTCGACCGCCGCCAGCCTCCCGTGCACCCCGACCGAACCGCTCCGGCCTGCCCCTCTCGGCTCCTGTCCTCTGTCGACCTCCCGTGTGCACCGGCCAAACAGCATCGGCCGGCAGCTCCCGGATCCCGGCCACTGGTGGCCTCCCGTGTGCCCTGGCCAAACCGCATCGGCCCACACCTCCCATCACCCAGCCACCGACGACCTCCCGTGCGCCCTGGATGAACCTCACTTGCCACGGCCTCCCAAGACGAGCCACCCAACCGGACCCGGCCTCCCGAGCCGAGCCACCCAAGTTGTGCCCCTCACGGCGCTCCGGGCCGAACCGGCTCCACGCCACTCGGTCGAGACGCCTATGTGGTCCCCCTTCAGGCCAAACCCAATGGGTCAGGCTAGGCTGAACCTGAAATGGGTCGGCTCAGACTATGTCATGTCGGGTCAGACCGACCATGTCGGACCGGACCCTGGCCTACTACCTACCCATTACTTTCTTTTGGCCATATCTTGGGTGTCATACTTCCGTTTGAAGAACTGTAAGCGGTGCTGTTATTCATGGAGCACGATGGTCCCATTGTGAATACCCCTTAAGAGTTTTGGTTATATTTGACATACAGTCAGGTTGGATCAAGCACAAATCCAACCGGGGCCCTGGGACTAAAAGACTAATAACTCACAGACCGAGTGTTTGATTGACGCACCATCAATTGCGTTGAGACCCATATGATGTGGAAAACCTTTTAGATACATCCTAGTGGGACTTCATGGAAGTATATGTATCGACACTTGGATTGAGGAGCAGACCATCCCGAAATCAAGCGTGCTTTGTGTGGGATGCATGTAGCTGGCTGCTCTGTGATTACTGTTCCAAGATCCTACATGTGTTCGATAGATCTGACTACTGTTCCAAGATCCTACGTGGGTTCGACAGCTCTAACAAATGTTCCACGATCCTACGTGGGATTGACTGCTCTGACTACTGTACCAGGCTCCCACATGGGTTCGACAGCTCTGACTACTATTCCAGGATCCTACGTGGGATCAACAACTCCAATTACTATACCAGGATCCTATGTGGGTTCGATAGAGAAGTTGATTCAGTGGCTACATATAATCATCTCTATCATTCTACATAAGTTTTATACCTGTCTGACCTGATTCAATTACTTTTGTGTTTACCTCATGATTTAGATAGATTACTTGATAACATTGGTATATGTTTGGGAATATACCTATGTGGGGTTATATGTTGATTTCATACTTTGTGGTTTATCATTGTTAGGTTTTATGAGACCATAAGGGTCTCTGGGTCCCTACTGAGTATCGTTATAATCACCCCTACACGGGCTCTGCCCGCACCTTGTTGTTTTGGATACAAAAGATGGTCTGTGATGATCGACCCTCAAAGTATCAGGATTGGATGCTACCCGGATGTGGACCCTACGACGATTTGGTACACAGAGGAGACTGACGGACATAGAGTACTGAGGAGCCTATTTGTACCTAATCTTCAGGTAGGAATTCCAGAGGATGACCCAGCAGTAGTTTTTCCATTCTTCAGTTGTACTTGTACTTCCAGTTCCTTGTACTTTACAGTTTGTCATGTGTTTCCGGCCCCTTTACTTTTCATTACTCTTGTGTTATAGAGTTTACTTATTGTTTTGTATCGAGCTATGTGCATTCACAGGTCATAATGGAAATTCCTTCCCAGTTTTAGGGAATTACTCCCACTACTAGAAATTTGGTCTATACCAATGGTTTTGGGGAAACTGTTGTAATAGTTCACTAATTTGGACCTATACCAACGGTTTGGGAAAAAACGTTTGTATAGGTATCTTATATGGACATATTCCAATGGTTTGTCTATAACCATTGTTATAGGTCCCAAAATTAAAGAAACTACACCAATAGTTCTCAAAATAGTTGGTATAGGTCTATACCAACAGTTTTGAGAACCGTTGGTATAGGTACATGTATTTTTAATGTAATATTCATATAGAGGACATTAAATAAATCAAAATTTGAAATACTTATGATAATACATATATATATTTATAAAAATTATATTCACAAAAGGAAGTTAGGTTAGTTGTTCGGTCGTTCAATCACAAAGAGGAGGTTCTGGGATCAAAACCATCGAATGATTATTTTTTGAATTACATATACCAACGGTTTTATGGAAACATTGGTATATATTTTCATATTACATATACTAATGGTTTTCAAAACCATTGGTATAGGTCTATACCAACCGTTTTCTCAAAATTGTTTGAATAGACCAATCTGTATGACTTACATAGAAACGGTTTTCCAAAACGTTGGTATAGGCTATACCAACGGTTTGGAGGCCTATACCAATGGTTCCAAACCATTCGTATAGAGTATTTTTTCTATAGTGGCCTTTGGTGCTAGTGGACCACCCCTGGCCAATGGTAGGTGGGCTTAGGGTATTTGCTACACGGGCCCCAGGGTACGGGTCGTGACATATCTCATCACTGGACAAATTTTTAACCAATTAATACCTTATCATTAAATTTAAAACAATTTTCTTTTGAATAAGATGTTAGTATGGTTAAATTTAAAAATTTTTAATGAATGTGTTTGACCAAAGAGTAACATTTAAGATAGCAGATAACCATGTAAAAATTTTATTTGTTAAATTTATTTCGACCATAACATAAATTATATTTTATAATTTTTTAATTTTGATCCACAATATCATGAATATCAATTTAATATATAAAATTCATAGAGGTAATTATAAATGTCTCATTGATATCACTGTAATAAGACAACAGCTCTCCTATATTCCTTGTATCATATTGAACCAAGAGATTAGAAAAACATAAAATTAAAATAATATAAAAATAATTATACAATTAAAATATGTTCTAGACACTTCAAAACACCATCTGTTGGGTCAATAATTATAATTCTTATTCATATCTCTCAAAAAGGAGGTAGTTATTTTTTTTGTATCTATTTCATTTATCTTATTTTTCTTTTTACTACTTAATTTCATCCCTAAATATTAAAATATAATATCACATGTATTTAGAATATATTGAGATGTTATTGTGTTACTTGAATATCATTATTCATCTACTTTTCCATCATACGGGGAATGAAATGATAGTTTATTCATATGTGTGTACTACAATATCCATGCAACAATGTGCATCATTTTTCATCAATACCCCACAAGGATGGTAATTATAAGGGATTTAATAAATATATATGATATTAACATCATCATTATGATTCCATTAATATTGGATTTTACTTATATTCTTATATTCTAACCCTAGAAAAAATGATATTGTTTCTCATGATTACGTGAGTAATACCACCTCCCTGAAGTGATGTCCTATATTTATCACATCCTCTATTCATAAGAAAATTTAAAATATTAATTTTGTAAAAAAATGATAATTATTTAATGATTATTATTCTGTATAGGATGCAATAATGAACCCCTTTACCACTATCAACCTACTATAATAGTTTTTCAATTATGAATTGATCGCCCTCAAAACCCACATTGTGTACATAATTGATTATGCAATTTTATATAACATTATAGAAAATGATATAAATGGTGTAATGATAAGGGAATAAACATGATAATGGTTAATAAACATGTAAATAATAATTATATAATTATTATAATGGAATGTAATGGGAATTCATAGTATATCTGGGCTCAATATAAGGGGTTTCTTAACTAAGTTTCCAATCATTAGGTTATAACACTTCCACATTTATATTATTATTCCATGATTATAATTGTAATGTATATTAATTATAACCTACTACACTTACACATGTTTTATTTGGATTTAATATTGTTAATGATTGTCACCTCACATAATAATTATAACCTCAACGATAAAATATTTGAATGTATTATTCATCTCAATATTGTTTCTTTGAGACATATTCAATATATTATACATTCATATTTTCATAATGTTTATATAATAAACTTTTAAATATTATATCGTGAATGAATATTTTATCAATTTATTTAATTTTACGTTGAAATTCACTCATTCATGACCTATTTATTCAAATATTGTAAATGTTTCAAGGTTTTCATGGATTCAAATTCAATTATATGAGGCATAATTCATGTTATACAATGTGTGTTATGTTATTTCGTTTAACTTCAACCACATTAAATTTTTTTAAATATTAGTTCACCAAAATTATGGGTTTTATTAAATAGTGTTAAATTCATTTATTCAAATTATGTATTATTAAATCATTACCAGAGACTCAAGGAATTCTCATTTTAGACATCATTTTTAGAGGAATTATTTCATTGGTGCACCTATATATATTTATACTGTGCATAAACTGAATATTGAAATATAATATAATGAATATATATGTACACATTGTATTTTATTTTCTTTTTTATTTCCTTTCTTTTTAATTTTTTTATTGACTACAATTTTGTATCTTTAAATAATTTTACATACCTATTGTAATACAGTTTTAAAGAAATATTCTTCTTTTGTATTCATCTTTTTTAAGGAATTCCATTTTCAAAAAAAATATGTCTCAAATATATTTCAATTCACCATTGATAGTTTTTCTAATTGTATTAAAATTTAAATTAATTAATCATTTTTTCACATATATCTTTTGACTCTAATTAAAAATGTTTGAAATTATAGTTTGTTTTTAATATTTATGAAATTAATATATTTATAACCATGTTAATTATTAATTTTTTTGAAAATTCTCTTAATAATAATCCATCACTATATTGAAATAAAATACATTTCTCAATAATTTTTAAATTACTATTTTATGATGGTATTGAATGAAAATATAATCTCCCCAATTTTACAATAAATGATTAAGTTTTCATTTAAGGTTATTCACATAAATTTTAAAATTATTTAATGTGGATTTTTTTCTCAATAGGGATATGAAAATTTCATTCCATTCCATTACGTTACCTTAGTGGTTTAAAAATTGATTTAAAGTTATTTTTAATAAGACTATTTCTTTTTCATGCTTACATCAATCTATGAATGTTTAGATAAAATTCAAGAACCAATTGGTAACGTTTCCCAATATGGTACTTCTATATTTTTTATGAATGTGTGACTGGGAAGTGAAAACAAATCCATAAGTAAATTATTCCAATAACTGATGCATGGATATATTATTCCACAATAATGAAATGTTTAATGAGATGGATTTAATTGTTTTGATGATACTCCTAATAGTTCTTATATTTAATATTACATTTAATAGACATAATGTTTAACTTCTTATATAGTACTCTGAAGAGATGAATGATTTTACTAGCTATACGTTACTATAAAGAGAAATTTGAATTATCCAGTTATGTGATTCTAGAATTATAAATTGGTTTTACCTAATATTATGCCTCTTTTAAATTAATGAAAGTAGTTATAAAAGATCCTTTACAAGATTATTGTTTTCCCTTGTCTAATAGCAATTGAATTATATGGATCTTATGTTATGTTAAACCCTTATTCAATGTCCTATATTAAATGATCCTAATTTTATGGTTATGAATTATCTTATATTATTCTCCTAAAAATTGATTATTTTATCCTAAACATATGCTCGGGTTGTGCTAAAAATTGATATTCAACTATTAATTCTTATGTTTAATTTTATTGAGTGTTTCAGCTCACCCTTGTTATTTTTTCAATTTCCATATTTTATGATGATTAATGTCAAATAAATTATATGTTTAAATGTTTAATGTGATAAAAATTTTATCAAAAATGTTATATATAATATATTAGATAATTAAAGGGCGTAATATGAAAAATGATTCTCACTTAAATACATGAATAATTTTATTTAAGAGCTGGTACTACCTTTGAAAAAAATAAACAAATAAATTATTTTTTTATCTATGTAATAAAAATAAAATTTGATTATGTTTAATATTTTGGATGACCAAAAGTCGGTCACAATTATTGATATGTAATCTATATTGATAAATATCATGATTTTATAACCAAATACAAGAATATGAGTTCAGGACTATTATAGTTTGTATCAGTCAATGGATTAGATAACATTGTAAATTAAGATGTTTTTAATTGAGGTTAACAAAATTTTTATGGATACCTTCCTGGGATTATTACGTTATGGTTTATCATAATATTAATTTAATGGAAAAACCCTTTATGATCATTATGTAATGAAATTTTATGGCGATTAATGATATTTTGGGAAAAAATTGTTTGATCTACAAGTAACCCCTATTTGTATCATGTGTTATAACAAGAATAATTATTTACGAAAATTTATATTGAAATTTATGGATTTATGATTTATTTTTTTGATGTAAAATTTGATGCAAATATGTTCTTATAGATGTTTTTTGGGATATAAGGTTAATTATTCCTCGAATGATTTAATTTTAACATTATGTATTATTGTTGAATATTTATGGTTAATGTAGTATATCTTTAAATGATGATTTATTAATTTGGGGTGTTATATTACATTTTCATAATCATTTTTGATTTAATAAATTTCAGAAAAAATATTTTCATCCATTTGTAGATTACATGGAATATGAGATTTATAATATCAATTTCAAAAAATTCTATATTCTTATTGATAATTTGGAGTAAAAGGTGAGATAATGTTAAAAACTAAATAAATCACCAAAGGAAACGATGAAATTTAATTTATATATTTGATAAAAATTGGGTATGTAAGAATCTTGGTGTTCTGATTCTAGATGGTAATGGAATTACATATATCTAGGAAATGGATATTGAAATAAAAACAATGTGATATTTTATTTATTTCATATTATATGATAGAAAATTTCACTACTCATTTGTTTAGGGTTTTTTAGTCATTTCATATCTCAAGATCATTCAATTTTTTTATCATTTATCTTGGTTACTCTTTTTTCGTTATTTAGACATTACTTTTTTTTGGCAAATATTAATTTTCACTCACCAATAATTTTTTAATATTTATAAATCCTTGTTATATATAATTCTAGATAAACTAAATATTTCTAGTTCATTATTTTTAAAAGTATAAATTTTTAATCCCTTTTTATGATGTCATAGTAACATTGAAATTTTTAAATTTTAAACCCTCGATTACAACGTTCATGTTAAATTTTTTTAACTCAATTAATTAAATGGGTTATAAAATATCACCATGGTATTTTTTAAAAACATAATTTTTAGTTGTGTATATGACACACATATCCAAGATAAAAAATACCATGAAATGTTATTATTAAAATAAGACATATATAAATTTAATTTTGAGCATTTGGATATTAATTGGAGTATTCATAATATAAAATATGAATAAAAAACTACATACTCAGTACCAATGTAGTTATTAATTCTTATAAAAAAGGAACTCAATTTTAGTAGATGTATTTTTTATGCTTCAAAAATCATTTTTCTAAAAAAAGGCTTTATATTTATTATTATGATAAGATATATTGTTTAATTTGTTCTTTGTTTTAATGTTTTTTGGATAAAGAGGATCTCATTTTTAAATCATCATTTGAAAAAATAAATTGGGTGAATGTTTCTGATATTAAATGAACATTATACCTTTATTTCTCTAATATATCAAAATTTCATTGGTAATATGATGATTAGAGGTATTTATTCCAAAAAAATGATATGGGTTAATTGTATGTAATTAGATATTATTCTTGAAAAATTATCCTTGATTAAACTTATTTCTTTTTGAAATTTTATTTAAATTCATAATGAAATTCCCCAATTATTTATGAACATTGGACACAATAAGTGAAGTCCATGAAAAATATAGTTTCATGAAAAATAATTGAAGAAGCCCACAAATTGTGTTGTAATTCATGAGGATGTTTTCTTAACAGTTTCCCTGAAACAATATATTCATATTTAATTTTTCAGAAGATTATTTTAGATGGGTACGTTATTTGGATTAGTTTAGGAATGGAATGTATATATATTATTGAGGGTGGATTTTCAATATTTTTTATAGATATTATATTCCATGTAAATTTTAATGGAGGCTCACATGAAAAAATATTCCAATGTATTGGATCACCCCAGCCCGTTTGACCCCATCCAAATGTTGGAACGTAGAGGGTTGAACACAGCTAATGGAAGTAACTTGGGCCATGATAGTGGGTGGTACGGGTGGGAACCGGGGTGAACCCCCAATGAAACCATATAAAAGTCTCATCAAAGAGGTATCATAGAAGTTGTGGAACAACTATGTAGGTGACTCACTGGTATCGAGAAGTGTTATGGGGTCGTAATTGGGGGGGGTGGGGGGTAACTGGCCACTAATAGAAATAAGATGATTGCTAAAATGAACCCAGACCTATGGATTTTTCGATGTTGAACAAAAATAATTTAGGTATTATACCTACATCATTAAAGGATAGACAATATGTGAGCTGTCATATCATTTGATTTGATCCATCCATTGTGAAATTGTATTCCTCTTATTCAAATGGTTTTCCTTCAGTCACCACTCGATGAGCTGTTTTCCTGAATGATTTGAGAAAATCGGCATGAAGAGCTCAAGAAAACAGAACCTTCTTACTCGACATAGTGAAGTATTTAGATGAGGAAGAACAAAACAATGAACGCACACAACTTTGTCTATCATGAAAATTATTTTCATAGAGACCTCGCATGACTACCTTCAAAAGAACATATGGAATGTCATAATATCTCATAATTTTTCATGAATACATTCTGTGATGATCTTTTTCTCACACGATCGATTGTAAACATCCACTGAAATAATCACAAGTTGTTTACCACTTCATGTACCTTCCATATTTGAAAGGTTTTTTTAACATGAATTATCATGACATTATCGAGAGTATCCAACCATTCAATCAAGACACATCACATGAAGGAATATGGTTAGGGACTATGGAATGGAATTAATTCTATCAATTCATCGCATTATCAACAAAGGGATCATGTGAAGCCATCACATGATGCACATAATGTCTCCAATGATGCATAATGAATAAATTGATATTGACATTCATGATATTATGAGATATTTAGGGTGTTGGAATTATTCCATAAATGGAATAAATATTAGATATATTTAGTGTATACATTCTTTTAATAAAAAAGGAAGATCCAAGAGTTTGGGTTGCGTAATTTTTTAGAAATTGATAGAATGAAACCTCATGAAAATAGAGAAGATGCAAGATTATTACATGAGAAGATGAGGTGACTTTGCGGATCCTCTCCTGAAAAGGGAATCCTTAATCTAATGTAGACTCTCAAAGAGTTTACAATATCCATATACACACATTTTATCTTGTGTAATATACGCTCAAGAGAAATCTATATCATGGGAATAGGTGGGGACATTCAAAGATAATATCTTCAATCTCACGATTATGGTTGATGATACCACATATATTTCATATTCACTATCTCTAATGTTTTGAGAAGATAGATATAAACACCACATTAATATCATAAAGGAATAAACACACGAATAATACATCGATGTCCTCTATAAGAGATTGGGGTGAACATAGGGACACATAATGTGTTATGAGAAACATGTACGGAAACATCCTTCATCATGGGAAAATTTTTCTATGATAAACATTAATATAATGATGTATTTCAATGGAATACATAAATATAATCTCTAATTATATGATTTCAAATAAGAATTTCTATATGAACACACACAGTTTCCTGAAAAAGATGTCCCATACATCCTTCCATGTTACGCAAAGACAAGGAATAATACACTTTGGATATAACATTTTTCATGAAATGAAAGTGTGATGGAATAAGAAAAATTTTCCTGAACTTCACATGATCACAAAAAAGAGTGATTGAGTTCACATGATATCTTCTTGGCAATGAAGGTTGAGAACCCATGAGTTTTACAAGGATCTTGCGAATATAGTAAATCCATTACATTACATTAATTTTTTCATCTGATTTAAATGAAATAGTGAAGATGGGAAACCATTACATGGAAACCATGTTTTTAATGAATTTATGCGGGCATAATTTAGATTCATGAAATAATTTGGATGCCATACAATCCATGAATGATGTTTACTTGCTTTATGTGAGTTTATTGTTTGTGAATAAGTTGTTCGACATTGTGGAAATTATTTCTTTCATAAAATATTAAATAATATTTTTTCTATCTCATTCACACATTCTAATGGGGTCAAGACTTCAGTCAAAAGAAAGTAGAGCCTGGGAATTATTTCACTAATGCAACTAGTCATTACAAGTGATCATATATAATTGAGTAGAGAAGGCAGTCCAATTCTATAATTTTCAATGAAACATGAAGAGTATAAATTAATGATACATCATATAATATCGTTTAGTAATATTTAATGTCATAGTATAGAGGACGTATCCTTTCTCATAGGTGAATTATTTTCGATGGTGATAATAGTAGCTGATGTCTTTTTTGTTGGATATATGAGTTAAAAGCATCTTTCATTTAGAGCCAAAGAGGAATATTTAAATTAGATATTTAATAAAATGTAGTCTCTTTGAGGGAGTTGGATCACTGTAATACCTAGTTTGATAATGAATATTCCATGTTTGGTGACCAACCTAGAAAGGATTATGTCTTCTTAATGAACTGTGTAATTACTTTGTGCTTCCCTATCTATCAGTACCACTAAAAATGAATTTATATTGAAATATAATATTTATTGGACTGGGAATCATAACATGATTGATATGTTCAGTTTTAATGAAAATTGAGTCATGAAAAGAAACCACTAATTTACCAATACCCTATTAGTGTCCAATATATCTTGGGGAAATACAAGTGTTATTAGAGGTAGGTTCCCTTTAAAGATCATTGAAGCATTCTCACAAATAAAAAATAATAAGTATGTCAATAGATGAGGTGTTCCAACATTTTATTTGATGAATATTCATAGTTTAATGAATATGATTTTACCTTATCTCTTATAAATCATCCAAGATGTGATATATATTAAAAGAGTTTATTTTCAACCCATTTTTTATGATGATCGCATGAAAAAATCTTGAAATAGAAACAAAGAGTTAGATGGAGCAACATAAAATTTTATATTCATGTCTCTATTAAAAAAGGCTTAAAAATTTTCTTAGTACTCAAACTTCTGAATAGATCTGAGAAAAACTAATAAGCAGTTGGAATGAAAATTTTAAATTTCCTAGAAAATAAACTAAAAGGTTGGAAGTATAATATTTAGGATATAAAATTGAATGATTCTGAAATAATTGATGAATATTTATCCAAATTAAATGATATATTAAAAAAAAAATTGGATTATATGAGAATATGAATGAATCAATCATTATCAAAAAAATTTCGTAAACTTTTCTTGATCATTTTGATTCAAATGTATCATCCCTAGAAGAAGGAGATGAATTATAAGATCACTTACACAATATTCTCATAGTGTATATGATGTGTAAAATCTCATCATTCAAAAAGAAATTTAAAATTTAAATGGAATTTGAATCCAAAATAATGTGAAAGGTTATAGAATAAATAGATAAATAATATAAATATTAATATAGTTTTTAAAATGATGATGAAGTAAATCATATTGTTTCCCATATATGAAAAGTTTGATAGAAGGTCAAATTTAAGGGAATGAATAAAATACCACATAAATTCATAAATTTGATTTTCATTGTTCATTCTTTAATAAAGTTTCCATTGAATAGGGTTTAAAAATCATAATCGGAATCCGAATTATATTATGATAAATTCTATAAACAAATATTTGATAACAACTTGATGAAAAAGTATAGTAGAAATAAGGGAATTATTTTTATATATAATAATAAATATTCATTTTCATGTTGTACATCACATAATGAATTTTTTTTTTTTATTTTCAAAAGAAAATAAAATAAAAGATTCATCAAGTAGTAGTGATGTCCAAGAAGAATGAATAGAACATGATTGGAAGTATAAATAATCATCAATGTTTTACAAGGAACAGATAAAGTAATGCATGAATGAAATGAAGTATTATGATAATGAAAATTTAAATTTAACTATATAAATTAATAAGGATGAAATAGTTCATTATGATGATGAGAAGAAGGATCTGGCTGAAAAGGAATTATCTTTTTTTATTGAGATCAAAAAGCACAAATTGAAAATTAATAAACAATATAAGATGATATGTAATCATGAGGATAATATTATTTCTAAATAAAAGTTTTTGTTTGAGACATAAAACGTATTTTTAAATTTTTAAAAGGAATAGAATATGGCTACAGAATATTTCAAAAGATACATTGTGATCTTGGGTGAAATTTCTCATGCTAGAGAAAAGACAGGTAATAGGGCCAGTGTGAAATCCAATAATGATAATATGTGGGCCATGGATAATGAGATGATAAATTCCAGAACTAGAGATGAAAAAAAATTACAACAAGGCCAAAAATCCCCATGAATGGAAAATCACAACAGTGATATGGATTTATCTAGAATCAATATGGGAAAATAATGTTTCCATAATGTTTTTCTATTCTGGTAATAAAGTTCATAAGGATTAGCCTTGTTGGATAAAAACATCATTACCAGAAATGAGTCATGTATCAAGGAGGAGTTTGAATTACAATTAGAAGAAAAAATATCAGATTAAATAACCTATGAATAGACATGCACCACAACTATCTGCACAGAAATATTTTCATATTTTTGAACATTCTTGTAGTAGATGCAGTTTAAAATGCCATAAGGCCAATTATTATTTGAGTAGTTTGGAAGGACAATATACTTATGTTATGAGATGGGAAATATTGAAAAAGAAAAAAAAAAGAAAAGTAATTCAATTATTTTTAGAAAATTTATCGTCAATAAAATAATTCATGTTCATTAGTAAGATTTCTTGAAATTTGAAAAATAATTTGAGGAATCTATAAATATTAATAATTATAAATGAATGAATATAGTCTCATAAAATGAGGTGGATATTAATGATAATTTAATCAAAATTAGAAACAATAAAATTTAAGATATTGAGGGTGAAGCAATTGTTTAGAATAATGATGTATTTTATGGGGAAAAATATCTTGAAAATGATTAGACTCAAAACAATATAATGAGTCCAGATTAATCTTACCACAATGTGATTTGTAGAAATAATGACCCTGGGTGACCGGAAATTATATGCGCAAATGTTAATTTTTAGAAATCAATATGTCACACCGTATTCCATATTTTTTGGTGTCTTTAGCTAATAAAGAATAGAAATGACGGAGATATTATTTTATTTCATTTATGGAAAACATGATGGGATTTTTATTCATAGAGTATTCCAACTTTCCTGAAATGAAAACAAATGTGAATCCCTTAAGGAGGATCATTATTTTTTCACCAGATATTTCTGATGTTTTATTATGATGGATTAGGATTTCTCATTTCACTGGTGAATCTGATTATGTATAGCACCTTTAATGAAATTTGAGATATTCTATGCATGATTTAACATGCATGATAGGTTACATAGAGAATTGAAACCCCTGACCATATCCTTGTCATTTTTACACTATGTTATATCATGTAGACTTCGATTTGATTAATTAAACAATATTTTCTATGAGAACCATGTGATATCATCCATCTATCATAGGTATTCATGAAATGATATTTAATGTAATGAGAACATGGTTTTTAATAAAATCCCCACTTTTTCATTGCATTTGATAGAAAATACAGAAGAAAATTATTTGATAACACATATTGACTCATAGAATGTAATCACAAAAGTTATTGACGCCAAAATAAAATATAGGTTAATTTTACCCCAATTTTTCCCTTATTTTAATAATATGTCAATGTTTTTTTGTAAGCTAATGATGGTAATTAGTGATGGTCGAAAAATTATTTTCGATTCATTTTACTGAATTGAATTTCACACTGGGAAAATTCTCTGTGTTAAATCTGATGATTGTTTGATATGATCTTTTACTTCTTAAAAAAATTGAATAATATTGCCACATTGTATACAACATGTTATGCCCTTTTAAAAAGGTACATGTAGGAAGAATAATTGAAGAATCCCATACATTTATTTTTCATCTACGAGAATGATTTATTGAATGTTTCCATGGAACAATATATTTATTTTTATTTTTCATGATATAGATTTGATGAGGGGTGGTTTATTTGTTTTAGTATATAAAGGAGAAGGTTTACTATTATTTAGTTTGTATTTTTAATTAATTTTATACTTTTTTATTCTGTTTTAATTTTGAAGGATGATTATATGGAAAACAATTTGGCTATTCTTTGGGACAGCCCAAGCCTGCTCGATCCTCGACATATGTTGCACCTAGGTGATTAGTTTATGAACAAGGGAACCACACTAAGTCAATCCAATGGGAAAAATGGGTGGTTGAAGAATTGCACACTTAACTGGGTCATGTATAAGGCCCACCGAAGAGGCTATAGAGTAGAGGTAGTGCTGCAATGTGTGGCAGCATCGTGGTAGGGAGAAGTGACATGGGGTGGTAACATATTGGAAGAGGACTTCTGGCCAGTAAGCAGTAACACTTGATTGTCAAATGGTTACCCTTACCTAAATAATATTCTATGAGGGTGAAATTCTTGTGGGTAGTGTTCTCACATCATTAAATGTTATGCATAACACATACCATCAGATTATTTCATATGAGTCTTTTATTGTGATCTCTCACTCCACCTATTCGAATGAGATTCCATATTCCACCTCTTGAAAAGGTGTCTTACAACATGATCTGAGATAGTTGGACCCAGGATATTAAGACATCTTATCATCATTCCTTGAAATATTGAAGGCATTAGATTTTGCAGAAGGAACTGAAGCGATCATTAAACGTTGTATTACATGAAAATGACTATATTAATGATTTCAAATGAATAAAATTTAATGAACTAGTTGAATGTCATAAGAACTTAAAAAATTGATTGTATATATTGCATGAATATATTCTATGAAAGTTATTATTTTTATAAAACCACTAAAATCATCGCATGATCCTTATGCCTACATTTACCATTCATCATTTGTTATTATTTTGTTATTTGAATTTTCATGATATTATTGAGAGTATTTCCACCATCCATGTAGGATAGGTATCATGAAGTATTATATATGGGTACCATGGAATCAAATGTAGTCCATCAATCCATTTCACGATCAGTGAGGTGATAAAGTAAAGTATTCACAAGAGTCACTTAATATTTTCAATGCTACATGAAGACGCCAAGGTTATCATCATTCATGATTTCCCTACATATTCATGACATTTTTGTTTTTCCACACTTAGAATAAAAAGTAGATATATGTAGTGATTATAATCATATAAAAACAAAAGAATTGAAGAGTGTTTGGGTTATAAATTTTTAAAAAATATTTAGATAGGGGGATCTTGTGAAAATAGAGTAGATGCAGGGTTATTACTTTTGAATAATAAGAAGTAGGCATGGTCTTCTCACATGAAGGGAACCTGGGAAATAATCTTGTCTCTTGATGTGATAAATACACCCTTATAAAAACGTGTTTTAATCAAATATAAGCCCATGACACATGAATATCATACAAATAGTTATAAAGTACACAGATAGTATCTATAATCTCATGAAGAAGGTTAGAGATAACCCACATTCAAAATACTTTTCCATGCGAAGGGGTTTCTATGAAAGCCACAGACATGGCCTATGTCTCATAATAGAAGAAACATAGTAGAGGGACATCCATCACCCTTATTGGAGTTTGTGTATAACTCAAGTAAACACCATGAGTTTTGTGAAGTATATATTCAAGAAATCCCTGTCCTTGAAAATGGAACGCTAAGGAAACCAAAAACATCAACTTATCTCAAGATGAAATCCTTGAGAATAATCTCTTATCCTACGAAGTTATTTGATAAGGTATATGTAGACACACCTAGTGTCACATTATATACTTCTAATATATCCTTCTTGGTTACATGAAATACAAGTAGAGGAAACTATGGAAATCACTATGTTTATATGCTGGTATGTGTGATTAAACAAGAACAATTCACATGAACCACAATTCATTTATAAATAGAGGCATTGAGGTCACAAGATCTCTTCTTTGGTAAGAAATAATAGAAACAATGAGTTGCACTAAGGATTTTTAAAGTCAGTGAACAAGTCACATTACCTTAGTTTGATCATGACCTTCACATAGAATCATGATCAATGTAGATAAAAAAATATTTCATGAAAACTATGTATCTCATGCACTCATCCCAAAATAATTTGTAGACCTAATATAGTTTAGATTGCATTTAATCCATGAATGGAAAATAAATTATTGAACTATGTTGAAAAATCATGAAAAAAAATCAAATTTGTGAAAAAATTTATTTCATCAAATATTGAATAAAATTTTCTGCACCTCTATCACAAATTCTAGTGAGGCTAGGACTTCTGTTAGAGGGATGAAAAGCCTAAGTGTTGTTTCACTAAAAAATCTAGTCATTACAAATGATTATATATAAAATGATGAAGGATGGAATACATATTCTGAGAATGTTAAGGATCATTGAACATTACATGACCATAGAAGATTCGACAATCTCGTTGAGGTTTATTTAAGATCATTTTATAGTGAATCAATCATTTATCATAGGTGATGCATTCTGGTTGGTGCTGAGAGTTATTGAAGCCTTCTTGTTGCATTTAGGAGTATAATGAGTCTCCTGGTAGGAGCCAAAGAAGTTGTCTGCCATTTGAATATATATGAAAAAAATGATTCTAGGATAGATCTCGAGCATTGTAATCACTAGTTTGATATTGATGAATCCATGTTGTGGAACCAAGATGGAGGAAGATATTTTCTTTATACCAAACCATTTAAATACAATGTGATGCTCTTTCTATTACTACCACTGAACACAAACTGAGATTGATAGATTATATTGAGAAGATCAAAAACCTTAACAATTTCTAGCGGGTGGATACTAAAGAAAATTTATTTTTAAAAAGAATCTCTAGATTTACCCATACCCCTTGAGTGGTCAATCTGGCATGGGTTACTACATGAGTTTATTAATATGGTTTATTTTGTATTGAAATGTTAATAATATTGATTTTTGTAAAGCTTTCATTTATTAAAATTTAATATCCAATTATGTAATTAATTTTATGTTGAATAAAATAATTATGCTTTAGTTATAAATAAACTATTTCAATTCATTATAATTGGATTTATACTTGATTTTGGTCTATGTTCATTTTTGGTCATAATAACCATTTTTCTAAAATCCATAATAACAATATTTTACATATTTATATAAAACATTTATTAATCCAATTATATAAACTAAATAATAAAAATTAGATCACATATTCTAAATTAGGCGTCTTTAATTTGGTAAATTACATAATCTTATTTTTTGACCTAATGAATAATAATCTTGGTAAATATTTGTATCCTTATTATGGGTAATTAATGAAATTAAGGTTAATAAAAATGTCATAAGAAATAATAAATATATATCTAAAATCTAAAATAAATATATTGTGTGAGTTTATTTCAAAAGCGACATAACATAATCTAAAAGTCTCCACTTTTGTCCCATTTTTCTTTGAAAAATACCATTATAATATTACAAGTTAAGAAAAATTAAAAAAACATCACTATGTTGAATTTAATATACATTTTTTCACATATGGATAAACAGATTTTAGGAATTAATAATAAGTTTAATTTCAAATTATAATTATTTAATTTTCTAATTTTTTTTTAAAAAAATGTAGTGATAGTAAAATTACCTGAAATTCCTACACAACATTGGCACAATCCATGTGGATGGAGAGGAAAAACCATATTATATGATTTTGAAAACATAAAAATTAATATTTTCAGAATTAAATATATTGAAGCTGAAGTTTTATGGGTAATAATAGTTTAAAAATTACTATTTGATATATTATATTCTAATTACATATATGTTTTATATTTGTTATTTTAAACATATTTGAATATTTCATAAAATTATAGAAATGGTTTGTATAATAAATAATATATTATTAAATTACGTAAAAATAATAATTTATTGGAAACATGAAAAGGGGGTGGTATATTGATGTAAATTTCATTTCATGATAATTTTTGAAGAAATTTTTAACTTATAATTTAATAATTAACCCTTGTGTTTTTTAATATTACTTACATTTTTAATGTAAAAATTATTAAACGAAATTGTTCTACCCCAATATATAGTTTAAAATTACACACAAATCCATCTATATTTTATTTTTATGGTTATTTAATCCTTAAAATATATTATCCTCATAATGTTTTCAACATGGCTCCACATTCACATATAACATAGTTTATAATATTTAATATTATAAAAAATTTCAATTGTGTGTTTTCCCTGACTATAAAATGAAACCAGTTGTGATGTATTCAGCACACCATCCACTGACACATAGCATGAACAAACTCTTAAAAAACCTAATTTAATAATACTTATCCATTGTATGGAGGTTACTATATCTTCGATAGATCATCCCTATGGATCTTAAGAATATATCCAATAGAGATCTCTCAATGGGTAGGATGTCATCTTAACTGATCTATTTCCTTTTACATATTCTTATTCCTACGCCAATTTTAAACAAAAAATTAAAAATTGATAAAATAAATATCAAAATATAATTATATGTTATTATGTTAATTTAACAACCTTATACATAATTTCTTCCACCCTATGGGGACTAAAATCATCATTAGTGAATAAGTATAGACCTTTACCTCCATTAAGAGATTTTTTTCATTTTATATCCCCACATGAAGTGTAACACCACATGATTTCAAAGTATGTTATCTCATTAAAGTCATTCAATAGCATGTGCTACAAGTAATAATGAGTTCAAGTGCATCACGATATAAGAAACTAGACTTTTAAAATCTATTTATGAATATTAATATCCACATTTTGAATTTTATATATATCCTATATAATTTTTAAAAAATTTCATCTATGATTCTTAGACATAATATAAGTACAAATACAATTTCACAGATAAAATAAGTATTTTTAAAAAATGCATTTTTTCTGCCTTTTAATGGAGAACACTTTTTAAACAAAATATTGGAAACTTTTTTATATTAGATTAAATGAAAATAAATTTTTCTTTAATAGAGGGACATAAAATTTACTTTGGATAAATTTTTGGTACTTTTCTGAAAACATTCATATTTTGATGAATAGTGTAAAATACTAAATTTTAATTAAAAACTACATTTTTAATCGAAATAATTTATAGATTAAAATTATAAATTTGAGAGGTTTTAAAGTATTATTGGATTTTATTTTTATCATTTAATATAATTTAGGTCATTGGATGTAATTTTATTTTTATATTGTACAGAAACACAGGTCAATATTCTAATAGTGTTTACTTCTTAAAAAAATGGATTTCTGGTTTGGAAAACAGGAATTAATTTTAAATTAATTAAATTAACTAATATATATTCAGATTTGTTAAATTGACATCATTTTTTATTTTAGAATACAAAATTATGTTTTGGTGAATTATTGATATTTTTTTTTCTAACATTAAATTATTGATTAAAAGTGAAAAACACTATGTTGTAGATAAAAACTGAATTTTTCTATCATGACCCGTCCCCCGAGGCCCGTACCGTGACTACCCCAATCCCTCCTTCCATAGGTCAGGGGTTGATGACTAGCACCGAAGGCATAATGCCCTAAAACTAGAAAAGGCATTGCCATTATAATCTGAAAATGCACACAACAGAGTACAATCTGGAAGCAAAACACTAAGTAAAACTGTATATAGAAAAAGTGTGTTGAAAAGCAAAAGGAGCTGGTATACAAGACCAACTGTAAAGTACATGAAACTGAAAGTAAAAGTACTAGAAAAATGGGAAAATAGCTTCTAAATCGTCCACTGGTAAATCCTACATGAAGGATAGGCACATATAGGCTCCACAACACTCCACGTCTGTCTGTCTCCTTCATGTACTGTCACTCCGTGTTTTCCACCTCCAGGAACCATCCAGTACCAGTACACCTAGCCTCAGTCAGCGCTTTCTGTCATCTGCATCCAACACACTGAGGTACGGGCCTAGCCCGTGTTGGGGTGAGTATAATGATACTCAGTAGGGACCCCCAGACCCACAAGTTCTCACAAAATCTCACATGCATAAACCCTCAGGTATGAAATCAACAGATAACCCCACTTAGGTACATGCCCATACATATACATAAGTTATCAAGTAAGCCATATCTACCATGAATAAAACACTAAGTTACTGACTCAACTCACACAGGAATACAACTTTTGTAGAGAGTTAGAGATGATTAGATGTAGCCACTAAATCATCTATTCTATCAAACCCACACAAGATCCAAGAACGGAAATCACAACTGTTGAACCCACACAGGCTCCAGGAATAGCAAAAAGAGTTTTCTAGGCCACACAAAATCCAGGAATAGTTGTCAGTGATATCGAACCCACACAGGATCCAAGAACCGTAGTCAGAGCTATCGAACTCACACAGGATCTAGGAATAACCGTCAGTGCTGTCGAACCCGCACAGGATCTAGGAACAGTCGTCAGGGCGCAGCCAGTCACAGGGTTTCAGCACAAATCATGCTTAATTCCAGGAGGGTCTGCTTCTCAATCCTTGTGCCGATAAATCAACTACCACGAAATACCACGAAGAAGTATCCCAAAGGCTTTCCATGTCATATGGGTCTCAACACAACAGACGACACGTCAATCGGACACCCGGTCTGTGACTTATTAGCCTTTTAGTCCCAGGGGCCCGATTAGACTTAGGCACGATCCAACCTGACTATAACTCAATTATAACCCGAACTCTAGTGGGGAATACTCAAGGGTAGCTTCACACTCCATGATTACTAGCATCGCTGCTAGTTCGTCAAACGGATGTCCTCTGCCAAAGATATGGCTAAAAGAAAGTAAAGGGTGGTCGTAGCGGGTCTGGGTCCAGTTTGACCCGGTCAGACTTAGTATGGGTCGGCCCATTAGGTTCGGTCCAACAGGCTGCAAATGCAGCAAGTAGTATGGTGGCGTAGAATAGTAGCGAGGGAGCGGACTGGCCACACATCGATGTAAGGGAGGTTCGGCCCAGAGGTGTCGTGAAGGGAACAAAAGGACAGCTCTGCCAGGCGCGCGTAGGGTGCTGCTTGGGCGGCACAGAGCACATGGGCCGGTATAGTTCAGCCGAGCCCATTGGATGTGGCCAGTCAGGGCAGGAGGTGGCCGGACCGGCAGAGTGCAGGCCGGAGGGGAGTGGTGAGGCTGGCTACCAGCCGGGTAAGGCGCGGCCAGGCCAGAAGATGTCTGGGCAGACCGGAAGGTGGGTCGGCGGGTATCCGGGCAGGGCACGACCAATCCAAATGTTGGTCGGGCAGGCCAGAGGGCGAGCCGGCGGGCGGCCGGGCAGGGCTCGGACAGGCTGTTACGCAGCCGAGATGGGGGCGGCAAGGCTGGAAAGCAGGCCGGCAGGCATCCTGGAAGGGATGGACAAGGCCGACAGTAGGCTGAGTGGGGACGTCTATGCCGGCTGGCGGTAGGGAGGGCCGATGGGGCACGAGCCACCTCAGGGCAACATCGCAGCTCAGCCAGTGGCACGGTCGGCGGGGGACGGATGTGGCTGGTTCGTTCGATGGCAGTGCGGGACACTGAAGGGGTGGCACGGATCATAGAGGCCACGGGTAGCATGGCCCCTGTCTTCGCCGCCTTCGTCCCCTTGTTGCTTCATTGCCATGTTGATGGTCATTATAAACAAGAATGGTGGAGGGATCAGGCCTTGTTTTTTTTGCCAGCACCCTCCACGTTTAGGGTGGTAACATTTGGCTCATCAGGTAGAAAGAAATATGAACTTAAATTTTTACAACCACCATAATGATTTAATTCCAACCGAAGAAGAAAAATAAGGAAGGTAATATTACACAAATAAACCCCCTACCTTTGTTTTTTGATCGTCTATGAGGTCACGGTACGAAGACGAATGTGATCGTCGTTCGTCGTGTCTGCCACACACTTCCAATACTGAGCTTGTTGACGAAGATACAGAGGGAAGGTTTGTTGAAGAAGTTCCACATCATTAGGATCTGAGCATGAATGTCGAATAATTTTTTTGTCAGTGTTCTTCATTGGATGAACATGTTCTTCATTCTTCGTTGGTGAGAGCATTTTTCCCTAATCTATCTCTTATCCAAAGAATCCACCAAAATGAATTTTTCAAGCCAAATATTAGATTATGTTAATCTATTATTTAATTTGTTGGTACAAAATTCATAATGGTGGAATTAATTAACATCGCGCCCATTAATAAATTTATAAGGTTGGCATAAGGATTTAATGTGGAGTGGTGCTGGCACTATTAAGTGGGGAGCTCAAGAGGTTTCTCCCCGGTTAATGGGGTGATCAAGTGGATTTAACCTCGGGTGGTCCCCACTAAAATAAACATGAAGATGAGGTTAGGTTCTGGTAGGCCCCACCACCATAACCTTTCATGGGAGGTTAAGGTGTTGTGGTCTCACCTCCAACATCCATGTCGAGGTTTTAACCAAAAAATAAAAATAAAGACACACACTTTATTTTTATTTAAAACATTCTCTAAAACCCAAAAAACTAACTTTTAGTCTCGACTACTTACCATCATGGTGAAATTATTCTTAAGAGAATAATGGCATTTTGAGTTCAATGGTGCACTTGAATTTCAATTCCCACCACTAGTTCATTAGTTATAGAAAACCACTCGTACGTTCACTAAACGTACCCAAATAATACTTCATAAATTGATTTCGGGCACACCGGGCCTCAGAATCATGTGCTGTCTGTTTTCAGGGACACATAAAATTCCCATATATTTATGAAAACAAATTCCACGGAATTTCTATTTCATTAGATTCTTTCAACCTCAGGGCTTTATATCCCCGTAAGATACAACTCGAACTAAAGTAACAAGTGGGGGTACTGAACACACATCTGAGCCTCCTGATCCCATTTTCTCTCTTGGAGGTTCTCATGTTGCCAGTGAATTCACACCAGAGGTATTGACCGTCCACGTAGGACCTGTTGTTATTGATCCTCAATCTCTACTGGGACCTCCCTAAAAGTTTCCCCATGGTCAACATCGAGCTCTCCAGGGTCGATGATGAGAGAAGATTCATGCACGTATCTCCTAAGATGAGATAGGTGGAAGACTTCGTGCACTTGGTGCAACTAAGGCAGAGGAGCATTGTGGTAAGACACCTCGCCAACTCTACTAAGGACCTGGAAAGGTCCGATGAATTTCAGAGATAAATTTTTGCCTCATCCAAATATCTGTAAACCTTATTGATATGAGACCCGTCGAAAGACATGGTTTCCATCCTCGAACTCTAGAGGTCTCCATCTCCAATCGGCATATGAATTTTGTATGCTTTGTGCAGTCTTCATCCATTCCTGAATGATCTGCACCTTTTACGTAGTAGCCCGTACCAGCACTGGTCCCACTAGTGCTGACTCACCAGGGTCAGTCCAGCACAAGGGTGATCTATTAGGTCACCCTTATAACCCATCAAAAGGTGCCATCCATATGGTGGAGTGATATATGTTGTTTTATGAATACTCCAAAAAAAGGTAAGTGATCCTCCCAACAATGACCGAAGTTGGGGACAATAGAACGAAGAATGTCCTCAAGGGTCAGAATGGTCCGCTCAGTCTGGCCATCCGTCTGAGGATGGAAGGCGGTCCTCAGACGAAGCTGCCACTCAAAAGCCTCCTGTAACCCCACCCATAGCAGGGAAGTAAACCGTGTGTCATGATCTATGACAATAGAAGATGTTACTCCGTGTAGTCTCACAATCTCCTTCACATAGAGGAATCCCAAGCACTCAACTGAAACCTGCTCTCTGATCGGTAGGAAGTTGGTCGACTTGGTGAGTCAGCTGATGATTACCCAAATCGAGTCATGAACCCTAGATGTTCATGGATGACCCATCACGAATTTCGTGGATATCCCATCCAACATCCACTCTAGGACCTCTAAAGGCTAAACCAAGACTGCTGGTACCTAATGCTCCGCCTTCACTTGCTGACAAGTGAGGCACCGAGAGACAAACTCTGCAACTTCCTTCTTCATTCCTACCCACCAGTGTTGTCACCGGAGATCTGGGTAAATCATTTCCACTCATGGATGTACTTCTAGTGGGGTTGTGTGGAACTCCTTCAACACTTCTTCTTGAAGAGACACTGGCACCATAGTATGTCCTCTGAAGAATATGATGTGCTCCCCACCTTCATTAAATTTATCAGGTGCATGTCGTGTGGATATCTGAGCACGTCGTGTCTCACAGTCAACATGTCCATGTTGTGCCTCCCTGACTCGCTGAAGAAGTGGAGAAGTGACTGTAAGAGACTAAAGGAAATATGCTCCATCATGGTCCATGAAGGATATCTATAAAGAATCCATCTTATCTATCGCCTCTCCTAGCAGTTGTATATTAAATATCTTACTGATTGCATCTGATACAACGTTCCCCTTCCCAGTAGTATAGACTATCTCAAAGTCATATTCCTGGAGGAACTCAAGCCATCACCGATATCTTAGGTTCAGGTCCTCTTGAATGAAGATATACCTGAGACTCTATTGGTCATAGTAGACTCTAAAACACTTTCCCATGAGATAGTGTCGCCAGATCTTCAAGGCAAAGACCACTGCTGCTAACTCCAGGTCATGGGTAGCATAGTTATGCTCATGTTGTCTCAGTAGTCGAGAACTATAAGCGGTCAGTCCTCGCTCCTGCATCAGGGAACACCCAAGTCTGGTCCCTGATTCCTCACAATAGACTACGTACCCAATTCCCTCGTCTAGATGCCTTGAGATGGGGGAAATATTCAGCTTCTACCTTAGCTCTAAAATGCTCTGCTGGCATCTTTCCGACCACACAAAGGATTTCCCCTTCTTTGTCATGGATGGTAGTGGTGATGCACCTCTGGAGAAGTCCAGCATTAACCTCTGATAATATTCAGCCAATGCCAGGAAACTTCATACCTCCGTCACACTCCTCAGTGGCTCCCAATCAAGTACCACCTCAATCTTCTCTGGATCCACTACAACTCCAGCCTCCGAGATGACATGTCTTAAAAATTGAACCACTCGGATCCAAAACTGGCACTTTGAGGGCTTACCATACACCTGGTGATCTTGTACTTTGTCCAGTACTACCAAGAAATGGTAGGCATGCTCCCCCTCAGTAGTCGGGTAGATCAGAATGTCGTTGATGAAGACTATGAAAAAGTGAATGAGGTATGGATGAAATATCCTATTCATGAGCCCCATGACCACTACTGGAGAGTTGGTTAGGCCGAATGAAATAACCAAGAACTCTTAGTGTCCATACCAACATCTGAATTCCATCTTCATCATGTCCTCATCTTGAAATCTGAGTGGGTGATAGCCTGATCTAAGGTCATTCTTCAAGAACCATTGTGCTCTCTTTAGCTGATCAAAGAGGTCGTCAATCCTTGGTAATGGGTACTTGTTCTTCACAGTCACCTGGTTCAGGCGATGGTACTCGACATAAAGCCTCAAGATTCCATCCTTCTTCTTGGAGAACAAATTCGGGGCTGCCTAGGGTGAACCACTAGGCTAGATAAATCCCTTCACATGCCAGTCCTCCAGCTGTACATGCAGCTCACAAAGCTCAGCGGGAGCCATATGATATGCTGGTTTAGATATTGATGCCATCCCAGGGTACATTTCAATGTAGAATTCCACCTCTCTTCGAGGAGGTAGACCGGGGACATCATCATGGAAAGCATCTGCGTACTAGTCCACCACTAGAGGATAAGTTGGACTCTCCACATCAATGGATCTGAGGGTAAGCAAAGTCAACTGATAAGTCATCAATCACAATCTCCTCCGGGAAAGTCCATCATGTGCTGAAAAGGCTCCCTTATCACTGGTGAAGGTGAAACGGGTCCCATCTATGAAGACACACCGCACATTGCGCATAATTCAGTCGATCTGAGCATGGATTGTAGATAACCAGTCCATAAAAAAGATGACATTGTAAGGCCTTGACACCGCTACTTGGAGATCCCAACAGAAGCTCTTGCCACCTAGAGTAAGCTCACACTACTGGAACCAGTGCATAATCATCAAATCTATTCCCAAATGAGTCTCTAGCCTTATGTATTGAGCCAATGGCTCTATAGGAATCTCTGAATGAGGGAAGTGGCAATAAAATAGTGACTGGAACCGCTGTCTATTAAAACTGCAGCTATGGTGGAGTTGACACAGATCATACCTCGAATCATATCTAGAGCACTGTGATCGTAAGCCTCAACTGCCTGGAGCTGAATTCCCACATGTCCACCTGCTCCTTGTGGTTGGGGGGGACCGACTGGTGGTGGTGGTGGTAACATTTAAAAACGTCGTCCATCGCCAACTACATGACCTGCTCCTCTACCATGTCTGCATGCTCCAAGCAGACTGCCTCGATGGAACTTCTGCCTCTATCTGGGAGGTCCCTCAACTATGTGTTGATCATCCAAATGGTGGGTTAGACAGTCACGAGCCATGTGACCCAGCCCGCCGCATGTGAAACACTACATGTTTCTCAAATAATTGGCTCTATCTCGTGTTACTCACACAACCGAACCTGAGTCCTGTGGTGGTCCACTTGATGGTCTAGTCCACTTGGACCTCTATGACATTTGTCTACTGCCAGTTCTAGAATACTCCTCTACGTGATGCCTGGTGGTGGGTCTCACTACTGGTGATTTCTCAGTAAGAAAAATCTCCAATAAGAGGGCTCACTCCAATAACCATGCCTGCGTCCGAATGGTCAGGGAGATCTTCAAAACCCTGATCTTTTTTCATGAGCTCCTGATCGATTGTTGGGGCCCTAATGAATGGGACCTACACCATATATGTGGAGTAGCGTGAGAGGTCGGTGAACCTCTCAGAGTACTGTTCCACCGTCCTGCTGCCCTGGTTTAGATCAAGTAGCTCTTGTATCTGCATTGCATGTAGGGTGGCTGGGATAAACTCCGCCCAATTCAGGCTCTCAAAATCTGCCCAGTGTAGTGTTGCCTCATCATGCACCTGGAGCATCAGGATCCACCATCTGCCTGCTGTTTCCTAATGGGTATACGTAGAAAGGATCACCATAAGGTCGTCTAGTGTCCCTTACAGTCTAAAGTCTCTCAACACAGCCTCCATCCAATTCTCAGCTGCATGCAGGTCCTTCTCACACCTAAAAATGGTTGGCCTCTAGCGCTGGAACTCGTGAAACATGCTCAAGTGGAATGCAATATCTACTGCTGGGGATGGTGGAATCGGTGGCCCAACGAAGAGTGGTACCGCTGGTGCCTCCGCTGGAAAAGTGCCCCGCACCGAGGTCTTGCCCCTCAGTGGGCTGTATATGAAAACTACTCTCGGAAAACTAGCTGGCTGTCTATGTGGCGGCATCC
Source organism: Viscum album (assembly GCA_963277665.1). Taxonomy (NCBI): domain Eukaryota; kingdom Viridiplantae; phylum Streptophyta; class Magnoliopsida; order Santalales; family Viscaceae; genus Viscum; species Viscum album. Next base: position 1,988,904,476 of record OY728137.1, read on the forward strand.
TGAAAAGAAACAGGTGTTCAATGGTGAAAAAGTTACACCTGGTGATCTGACTCAAAGAGATCACACAAGAAAACACATCAAAACACACAAACAATCAGTGTTTTCATGCACTGAGTCAGAAATCAGATGTCAGGTTCCTGGTGTATGGATATGTTGGCCACCGCACCAACAGTAGACTCCCTGAACAGAAAACCACTCTTAGCACCCTTAACACTATATCTTCATAGAAAAGATTAGAGTCCTATGTTCTACGGTATAATATACTCCTCTGATACCAATTTTTCATGACCCGTCCTTTGGGGCCCGTACCGTGACTACCCCAAACTCGCCTTCAATAGGCCAGGGGCTAACGACTAGAACCAAAGGAACAAATCCCTAAAACTAGGAAGGCACTGCCTTTATAACCTAAAAATGGACACAAAAGAGTACATGAAGGATGAAAAATAATAAGTAAAACTATATAAAAAAAGTGTACTAAAAAGTAGAAGAGGACGGTATACAAGCCCAACTGTAAATGACCAGAAATTGAAAGTACAAGTACTGGAAAATGGGGAAAACAACTCCTAGATCATCCATTGTGAAATCGAACCGGATGGGTAGGTACCGATAGCCTCCACAGCACACAACATCCATCTGTCTCCTCCGTGTACGGTCACACCATGTGGTCCACCTCCGGGTACCTTACAGTCCTGGTACACTCAGCCTCGTTTAGTGTTGTCCATCATCTGCATCCAACACAATGAGGTGTGGTCCTAAACCTTGCAGGGGTGTGTATAACGATACTCAGTAGGGACCTTGAGACCCTCGAGGTCTCAGAAAATTTAACAAGGATAAACCACCAGGTATGAAATAACAAGATAACAACACTTAGGTATATAGACACACATATACCAATGTTATCAGGTAATCCATCTAAACCATGAGGAAAACAAAAAGTTACTAACTCAGCTCACATAGGTATACAACTTTTGTAGATAGTTACAGATGATTAAATGTAGCCACTAAATCATCTATTCTGTTGAACCCATACAGGATCCTGGAATGGAAATTTGAACTATCAAACCCACACAGGATCCAGGAATAGTAAACAGAGTTGTCGAACCCCCCGAGGATCCAGGAACCATCGGTAGTTCTATCAAACCCACACAGGATCCTGGAATAGTAGTCGGAGCTGTCGAACCAACATAGGATCCAGGAACAGTCGTCAGTGTTGTTGACCCCACACAGGATCCAGGAACAGTTGTCAAAGCGCAGCCAGCCACAATGTTTCCACACAAAGCACGCTTGATTCCGGAAGGGTCCACACCTCAAGAAAAGTTTTGACACATCATCTTCCAGGAAGTACCTTGATGAAGTTTCCAAAAATTCCACCACATCATAGGGGTATCAATGCTACATAAGACACGTCAATCGGACCCCTGGTCTGTGAGTTATTACACTTTTAGTTCAGGGGGCCCGATGGGATTTGTGCACGATCCAACCTGACCACAACTCAACTGTACCACAAACACCAATGGAGTATACTCAAAGATAGCTCCACACTCCATGATTACCAGCTCCAATGATGGTTCACCAAATGGACGTCCGGTGCCAAAGATATGGCCAAAAAGGTAAATGGGGGTTGTAGCGGGCCTGGGTCCGGTCCAACCTGGTTGGACCAACCCGAAAAAACGTAGTCTGGGGAGACCCATTGGGTTTTCCCTAGCTGTTTGTGATGGCTCTAAGTAGCACGGGGGTATGGATTGGTCATGAGGGCATGGACCGGTCACGCGTCGGTGTCAGGACTGTTCGGCCTAGATGTTCCACGAAGGGCGCGGAAGGCCGACTCAGCCAGACGTGCATGGGGCACGGCTTGGGAAGCATGGGGAACGTGGTCCGTGCGGTCCGGCGTAGTTCGGTCGGGTACACTAGAGGTAGCTGTGCAAGCCGAGACTTGGCCGGGCCGGCATGTGGGAGGCCGGCGAGGCACGGCAGAGCCGGCCAGCAGGCGGCCGGGCAGGGCGTGGCATGGCCGGAAGGCAGCCAGGCCAGCCGGTGGGGCACGGGCCGGCACGGGGAAGTGGCTCGGCGTGGCTAGCGGTGCTGCCGTCAGGGGCTCGGTCGGGGCCGGTTCAGCTGGTGGCGGTGCGGGACGCCATGAGGGCAGCACATATCACATATGCGGTGGGTATCTCGGCATTTTTCGCCCCCTCCTACATCACCACGTTTCTTCGTCTCCATGTCAAAGATCATTATAAACAAGAATGGCGGAGTGGTCGGGCCATGTTGGTTCGGCCCAGAACCTCCGCATTTGGGGTGGTTACATTTGGCTCATCAAGTAAAATAAAGATGAACGTCAATTTTTAAAACCACCACAATGATTCCTTTTTAACCCAAGAAAAAAATATGGAAAGTAATATTATACAAATAAACCCCCTACCTATGTTCATTGATCGTCGATGAAGTCTTGGGAATAAGACAAAGCTGATTGTTGTTCATCACGTTTGTCACACACTTCCAATCTTGAGCTCGTTGATGGCGATGCAGAGGGATGTTTGGTTGAAGACGTTCCACGTTGGTAGGATCTGAGTGTGAAGGTCGTTGAAGTTTGTTTCCGGCATTCTTCTTTTGAATAACGCGTTCTTCATTCATCATATGAGAATGATTTTTCTCCCTAATCTCTCACTTCTCCAAAGATTCCACCAAAATGAATATCCCCAGACAAATAATATATTATGTTTATATATTATTTAATTTGTTGGCACAAAACTCAAAATGGTGGAATTAATTAACTTGGTTCCCCTTAATTAATTCATAACGTTGGCATAAGGAATTAATGTGGAGGGGTGGTGGTACTATTAAGTGGGTAGCTCAAGAGGGTTCTCCCCACATAATGGGGAATTAAAGGTGTTTTAACCTCGGGTGGTCCCCACCAAAATAAACCAGAAGATGAGTTTAGGTTCGGGTGGGACCCGCCAACATAACCTTTTTAAGGGAGGTTAAGCTATGGTGGTCCCACCTCCAACTTCCATGTGGAGGTTTTTACCAACAAATAAAAATAAATCCACATAGTGTATTTTTATTTAAAGCATTCTCTAAAAACACAAAAACTATCTTTCATTCTCAACCAACTGTCGTCGATGTGAATGTTTTTTTAAGAAAACATCGGTGCTGCGAGTTCAAAAATTCCCTCAGATTTCAATTCTAAGCACTAGTTCAATATTTATATAAAACTCTCTCGTACGTTTACTGAACATACACGAACCAAACTTCAAATATTGATTACAAGAACACCGGTCCACAAAATCATTCACTGTTAGTTTTTGCGGACTATTAAATTTCTTATGTATTTATAAAAAAAACATTTATGTAAATTCGAGGTCTTTACATTCTACACACCTCAGGACTTTACGTACCCATAAGCTAAAACTAGAACTTGGGGAACAATTAGGGGTACTGAGCACGCATTTAATCCTCCTGCTCGCATGTTCTCTCCTGGAGGTTCCTGTGCTGCCAGTGAATGCGCACTATAGGTATCAACCATCCACATAGGACCCGCTACTATCGATCCTCAATCATCACTAGGACCTCCGTAAAAGTTGCCACATCGTCAATGTCTACCTCTCCATGGTCGATGATGTGAGAAGGGTCGTGCACATATCACCTCAACTGAGATACGTGGAAGGCGTCGTGCACCCGATGCAACTATGGTGGACGAGACAGGTGGTAAGCCACCTCACCTACTCTACTGAGGAAATGGAAAGGTCCGATGAATCTTGGAGATAACTTGCATCCTCGTCTAAATAACCTTAAACCTCATCGACGTGAGAACCGTAGAAAGATGTGGTCGCCATCCTTGAAATTTAGAGGTCTTAATCTCCTATCGGCATACGACTTCTATCTGCTCTATGAAGTCTTCATCTGCTCATGGATTATCTACACCTTCTCCGTAGTAGATCATACCATCTCTAGTCCCAATAGTGTTGTCTCTCTTGGGTCAGTCCAACACAAGGGTGATCTACAAAGTCGCCTGTATATCACCTCAAAAGGTGTCATCCTTATGGTAGAGTGACAGGTGTTGTTGTATTAAATGTAAAAAAAAGGTATGTTATTATCCCATCTGGGACCGAAGTTGAAGAATAAAGCACGGATCAAGTCCTCGAGGGTCTGAATGGTCCACTCATTCTGGCTATCCGTGTGAAGATGGAAGGCGGTGCTCAGACAAAGCTGTGTTCTGAAAGACTCCTTCAATACCTTCCATTGCCGGGAAGTAAACCATGTGTCACGATCGGAGACAATAGAATAAGTTACTCTATGTAGCCACACAATCTCCTGCACATAGAGGCGTCCCACGATCTCAACTGAACCCCACTCTCTGATCAGTAGGAAGTGGACCGACATGGTGAGTCGGAGGACGATTGACCAAATCAAGTCATGACCCCGGGATGTGCGTGGAAGACCCATCACGAATTTCATGGATATCACATCCCAATTTTACATTGGGACCTCTAAAGGGTGAACCAATCCTACTGGTACCTGATGCTCTTCTTTCACTTGCTTACAAGTGTGGCACTGAGAGACAAACTATGCAACTGCCATTTTCATTCTGAGCCACTTGTGTCATCGTCGGAGATCGTGGTACATCTTTTCCACTCCTGGATATACCGCTAGAGGGGTTGTGTGTAACTCCTTCAACAATTCTTCCCGAAGAGACACTGGCACCATAGTACATCCTCTGAAGAAGATAACATGCTCCCTATAATTAAAATATCTATCAGGTGCCTTCCCTATGGATATATGAGCATGTGGTGTCTCGCAGTCAGCGTCTCCACCCTGTGCCTCCCTAACTTATTGACGAAGTGGATGAGTGACTGTAAGAGACTGAAGGAATGCTGCTCCATCATGGTCCAGAAAGGATATCTGTAAAGCAGACAGTTGTTATGTTGCCTCTCTTAGAAGTTGTATACCATATCTTCTACTGAGTGCATCTCTTACAACGATCCCCTTACCAGGAGTATAGACTATCGCGACGTCATAGTCCTGGAGGAACTTCAGTCATCACCGTTGTCTTAGGTTCAGGTCCTTCTATGAAAAGATATACCTAAGACTCTATAGGTCATAGTAGACTTTGAAACGCTCTCCCATTAGATAGTGTCGCAACATCTTCAAGGCGAAGACCACTGCTACTAAATCCAGGTCATGGGTAGCATAGTTTATCTCATGTTGTATCAACTGTCAAGAACTATAAGAGATCACTGCTCGCTCCTGCATCAGGACACACCTATGTCCAGTCCCTGATGCATCACAATAGACTACGTACCCAATTCCCTCCTCTAGAAGCCTCAAGATGGGGGCCCTAGCCAGCCTCTTCCTCAGCTCCTGAAAAAACTACTGGCATCTCTCCAACCACTGGAAGGGTTTCCCCTTATTTTTCAAGGCTGATAGGGGTGATGCCACTCTGTAGAAGTCTGGTATGAACCTCCGGTAATATCCATCCAAACCTAGGAAACTCCATACCTCCATCACACTCCTGGGTGGATACCAAGCATGTACGGCCTCAATCTATGCTAGATCCACTGCAACTACAGCCTCCAAAATGACATGTCCCAAAAATAGAACCTCTCGAATCCAAAAATGGATCTTCGAGAGCATATCATATAGCTGGTTCTCTCGTATTGTGTCCTTTAATACCTTCAAATGGTATGCATGATCCTCCTCAGTAGTCGAGTAGATCAGAATGTCATCGAGGAAGACTACGACAAAGCGATCGATGTATGGCTGGAAGATATTGTTCATGAGTTCCATGAACACTACTGGAGTGTTAGTTATGCCGAATGGAATAACCAAGAAATCATAGTGGACATACCAACATCTGGAGGTCATCTTCTGCACATCCTCATCTTGAACTCTGAGCTGGTGATAGCCAGATATGAGTTGTATCTTCAAGAACCACCGTGATCCATTCAGCAGATCAAAGAGGTCATTAATCCATTGGGAGTGGGTACTTTTTCTTCATGGTCACTTGGTTTAGGTAATGGTAGTAGACACAAAGCCTCAAGATTCCATCCACATTATTTTCGAATAGAATCGAGGCTGCCCAGGGAGAAACACTGGTCCAGATGAATCCCTTCCCCTATAAGTCCTCCAGCTATACCCGCAGCTCACGAAGCTCTGTGTGAGCCATTTGATATGATGGTGTAGATATCAGCATCATCCTAGGGTACTCGTCAATGTAGAAGTGCACCTATCTATGAGGAGATAGACTTGGGAAATCATCAGGGATAACATCCGCATACTGGTCCACCACTAAAGGATTAGTCGGACTCTCCACACCAACTTCTCCAAGGGTAAGGCAATCCAACTGATGAGTGATCAGCTACACTCTCCTCCGGGCAAGTCCATCTGGCCCTGAAAAGGCTCCCTTCTAACCGGTGAAGGTAAACCTTGTCCCATCAATGCAGACACCCCACACATTGCACCTAATACAGTCGATCTGAGCATGGACTGTAGATAACCATTCCATAAGAAAGATGATCTCGCAAGGCCTCGACGTTGCTACTAGGAGATCCCTGCTGAAGCTCTCACCTCCTAGTGTATGCTCACACTGTCAGCACCAGTGCATAATTTTCAAATATGCTCCCATAAGAGTCTCTAACCGTAAGGATAGAGGCAATGACTCTATCAGAATCTATGAGCTTCGAACGAGGGAAGTGGCAAAGAATGAGTGACTGGAACCTATGTCTATAAGAACTGCAGCTATGGTGGTGTAGACACAGATCGTACCTCGAATCATCTCCAGAGCACCATGATCATAAGCCTCAACTTCCTGGAGCTAAGCTCTCGCCTTTCCACCTACTCCCTATGATCGGGGTGGACCTCCTGGTGGTGGTGGTGGTAACATCTCAAAATTTCACCCAACGCCAACTGCACAGCCAGCTCCTCTGCCACGTCTACCTGCTCCCTACAGACCTCCTCGATCGAACTTCTACCTTGGATTCAGAGGTCCCTCAACTGTCTGAAGATCATCTGAATGGCCGAACGGATAGTCATGAGCCATGTGACCCTGCCTGCTGCATGTGAAACACTGCATGTTCCTTGAATGACAGGATTTGTCTCGTGTGCCTCGCCCAACCAAACCAAAGTCCGAAGGTCATCCACTGGATGATCTGGTTCAATTGGGCCTCTATGACATTTATCTGCTACCAGCTATAGAAGACTCCGCTACGTGATGCTCGGTGGTGGGTCTCGCTACTGGTGACTACTCAGTAAGGAAACTCTCCACTAATAGGGCATGCCCCAACACCCCTTCCTACATAGGGATACTAAGGGAGATCATTGAAGCCCTGATCTCTAACCTGAGACCTTGGTCGAAGGTTCGAGCCCTGACAAATGGGTCCCACATCAAATCAGTGGAGTAGCGTGAGAGGGCGGTGAAACTCGCAGAGCACTGTACCACTGTCATGCTGACCTGTTGTAGATGAAGTTTCTCTTATATCCGCACTGCACGTAGGGTGGGTAGGAAAAAATCTGCCCAAAACTGGATCTCAAAGTCTTCCTAGAGTAGTGTTTCTTCATCATGCACCAAGATCATTAGGTCCCACCATATTCCTTTTGGTTCTTGAAGGAGAATCGCGGAAAGGATCACCATAAGTTCGATTGGTGTCCCAACCAGTCTGAAGACTCTCACCACAGCCACCAGCCAATCCTCAGTTTCCTGCAGGTTCATCCCACCCCTGAACCTAGGCGGCCCCTAGTGGTAGAACTCGTGAAACCCGCTCAAGTAGTGTGCACTCTCTACTACATTGGCTGGTGGAATCGATGACCCAACGAGGAGTGTTACCACTTGTGCCACTGATGGAAAAGGGCTCGACACCGAGTCCTCATCACTCGGTGGGCAATCTATGCAGACTACTCTCAGATCCCTAGCTAGATGTCTATGTGGAGGCATTCGGAAAATAAAAAGGTGTGCCACATTCAAAAAGATATACGTGGTGAGCTGACTCAAGAAGATCACAATGAAAACACTTCAAAACAGACACACATTCAGTGTTTTCATGCGCTGAGTTGGAAATCAGAAGTCATGATCCTGTTGTATTAATATGTCGGTGGCCGCACAAACACTAGACTCCTTGAACTGATAACCACACTCAGTACCCTTAAATTAATTGATTCATAGAAAATATCAGAGTCCTAGGTTCTACAGTAGAACTGACTCCTTTGATACTAATTTGTCACAACCCTTCCCCCAGGGCTCGTACTGTGACTACCCCAGGTGCGCCTTCCATAGGCCATGGGCAAGCGACAAGAACCAAAGGCATAAATACCTAAAAATGGGAAGGCATTGACATTACTACCTAAAAACTCACACAACAGAGTACAAGATGGAAGCAAATAACTATGTAAAAAATTATAAAAGAAGAGTGCTGAAAAGTAAAAGGGGACGGTATACAGGCCCAACTATAAAGTACAAGAAATTGAAAGTACAAGTACTGGAAAAAGGGGAAAATAGCAACTGGATTATCCACTAGGAAATCCTATTTGAAGGGTAGGAAAAAATATCATCCATAGCACTCCACGTTCATTTGTCTTCTCCATGTATTGTCATGCCATTTGGTCCACCTTTGTGTACCGTCTAGTCCTGGAACACTCAGCCTCAGTCAGCGTTGTCCTTTGTCTAAATCCAAAACAACGAGGTGTGAGCATATCCCGGGCAGGGGTGAGTATAATGATACTCAGTACTGACCTTGAGACACTCGAGGTATCACAAAATCCAACAAGGATAAACCAATAGGTATGAAATCAATAGATAACCCCACATAGGTATATGCACATATATGTACCTAAGTTATCAAGTAATCCATCTCAACCACGAGGAAAACACAAAGTTACTAACTCACCTCACATAGGTAGAAAATTTTTTAGAGAGATAGAGATTATTAAATGTAGCCACTAAATCATCTTCATGATCCAAGAATAGAAATTAGAACCGTCGAACCCATACAGGATCCAGGAACAGTAAACAAAGTTGTGAAAGCCACACAGGATCCAGGAACCCTCGTTAATGAATTCGAACCCACACATGATCCAAGAACAACAATCGGAGTTGTCGAACCCACACAGGATCTAGTAACAGTCGTCAGTGTTGTCAAACCCACATAGGATCCAGGAATAGTCATCAGAGCACAGAAAGCCAAAGGTTTTTCACACAAAGCAGGATTGATTATGGGAGGGTCCACTTCTCAAGCCAAGTTTCGATACATCAACTCCCACAAAGTACCATGAAGAAGTATCGCAATGGTTTTCCATGTCATTGGGATCTCAACGCAATAGAAAGCATGTCAATAGAACACCTGGTATGTGAGTTATTTGCCTTTTAGTCCTAGGGGCCTAGTTGGATTCATCCACGATCCAACCTGACTATATATCAAATTTACCTCGAACTCTAGTGGGGTATACTCAAAGGCAGCATCACGCTCCCAGATTACCAGTGCCACTAATGGTTCGTCAAACGGACGTCCGGTGTGAATGATATGGCCAAAAGAAAGTAAAGGCTAGTCATTGCAAGCATGGTTCCAGTCTGACCCGGTCGGACTAACCCGTCCCGACTTAGTCTATGCCAACCCTTTGGGTTTGGTCTGGACCACTGGGCCCATCCTAGCAGGCTGCGAAGGATGCAAGTAATGCGGGGGCGTGGACCAGTTTCGAGGGTGGGGATCGGCCGCGAGTTGGTTTAATGGTGGTTCGGCCCGAAGGCACAATGAAGGGCATAGAAGGCCAGCTCGACCATGCGCTCTTGGGGCGAGGCTTGAGTGGAATAGAGCGCAAAGGTAATGCAGGCTGGCGTGGTGCGTCCAGGTGCATGGGAGTCATCCGAGTAGGCCGGGAGGCAGTCGGGCCAGCCGAAGGGCAGGCGGGTAGTTGGGTCGGTCGGCGGGCAGGCAGGCGGGGCGCGACCTGGCCAGTAGGTGGGCCGGCGGGTCACCGGGTAGGGCGCGACTAGGCTGGGAGGCGTCCGGGAATGGCGTGGACAAGATGGCCAGTGGTTGGGCAGGCCGGAGGGGCGCGGGCCGACTCGGGACAGTGGCTTGGCTCAACAAGCGGCATGACCGGTGGGGGCTCGACTGGGGCCAGTTAGGGCGGGGGCGGTGCGGGAACCCATTGGGGCAGCATGGATCACAGAGGCCATTGGTAGCACTGCCTTTTTCTTCGCTGCCTTTTTCACCTCATTGCTTCGTCTCCATGCCGAAGATCATTATAAACAAGAACGACCGCGGGGTCGGTCCATGTTGATTTGGCCCGCAGCCTTCGCATTTAGGGTGATAACATTTGGCTCATCAATATAGAAGAAAGAAGAACTTCATTTTTCACAACCACCACAAGGATTCATTTCTAACCAAAGAAATAAAAAGGAAAGTAATATTACACAAATAAACACCCTACCTTTGTTCGTTGATCTTTGATTAAGTCGTGGAAGAAGACAAAGGTGATCGTCGTTCATCACGTCCACCACACACTTCTAATCATCATCTCATTGACGACGATGCAGATGGATGGTTGGTTGAAGATGTTCCACATTGGTAGGATCCGACTATGAAGGTCAACAGAGTTCTTTGTCAGAATTATTCCTTGGAAGAACACGTTCTTCATTATTCTTTGGAATAACGCGTTCTTCATTCTTCATTGGCGAGCACTTTTTCCCCCTAAGCACTCTCTTCTCCAAAGTTTCCACCAAAATGAATGTCCCAGGACAAATAATAGATTAAGATAATATATTTTTTAATTTGTTGGCACAAAATTCAAAATGGAGGAATTAATTAACATATCTCTCCTTAATTAATTCACAAGGTTGGCACAAAGAATTAATGTGGATGGGTGGTGGCACCATTAAGTAGGGAGCTCAAGAGGTATCTCCCCACTTAATGTGGAGTTCAAGAGGTTTTAACCTCGGGTGGTCCCCACAAAAATAAACATGAAGAGGATGTTAGGTTCGGGTGAGACACACCATCATAACCTCTCATGGGAGGTTATGGTGTGGTGGTACCACCTCCAACTTTTATGTGGACGTTTTACCCAACAAATAAAAATAAAGGCACACACATTATTTTTATTAAAACATTCTCTAAAAACATAAAAACTATCTTTCATTCTCGACCAACTATCATCGTGGTGAAAGTCATCATATTAGAATATCAGCGCTGCGAGTTCAACAGTGCCCTCAGATGTCAATTCTGAGCATCGGTTCAAAAGTTATAAAAACCCGCTCATACATTTACTGATCGTACCTGAACAAAACATCAGAAATTGATTCCTAGAACACTGGTCCTCGGAATCACGCGCCGTCATTTTTTTCAGAGTCATAAAATTCCAATGTATTTGAGAAGAAAAATTTCCATGGAAATTTTGGGCCTTTACATTTTTATTTAAATAAATAATTTTAACTAAAAATTAATCTCAAAGTAAAAATAGATTCATAATGCATATATTAGTTCAATGTAATTCATTGTAGTCATTTTATAATATTATTAAACATGTAAAATTTTATTGATCTTTTTTAACATCTTTTACCCACATTTTATGAAGAATTTAAAATTTGTATAAAATGTAATTTTACAACTTCTATTATTTTAATTTCACAAATATAGGAGACACGATAGAAATAATTAAGTAAATAAGTTAAATAAATGTAAAACTAATATTAAAATTACCACAACACATGTCCTAATTCTACTGTATAAGTTTTTTTAGATCGAAATCAACCTTAGGAAAAAAACTATCTTTTTGATCTATCTGGGTTATATTAGGACATTTATTATATTTTATTTAAAGATGATTTAAAAGTGTTAAATACATATTTAAATAGTTAAACCATTTTTAATATATGGACAACAATAAAATAAATTAGACTAAAAATATTAATTAAAAAGGTAAAAATATTTCCTACATCATGAACTTTTATTTATAATTTTTATACATTTCATAATTAAATTTATTTATGTCACAATGATGATGCAGTAATTACCTAATTAATGAAAGATTAAAATAATTTAATTTATAAATATTAAAATAAATGTAACTTGATACTTTTGATGCCATACATGAATTTTATAGGTTAATATTACATGTTATAGTTGATTGAATGTATGTTTTTCTAAGTAATCAAGTTTTTATGACTTTGAAAAAACCCAATACTAAATACTATTAAAATTGACATAAATTTGTTTTTAAAACAAATACTATATTATTAAATGATATAATATTCATAAAAATATAATATTCAGAAATTGATTTATAAAATATTATGTATATCATTAATTTACCACTTGAGGTTCTCTTTTCATTTTATAGTAACTATATTAACCATGTAATATAAAAATACAAGAATCCATGGTAAAAGTTATACTATTTAAGTAAGAGTTATATCTGAATGATAAGGTTAATATGGTGACCTAAGCATGTCTAAAACCTATATTTTGATAGTAATTAGACCCATACTCTACTTATAATCGATATAAATTCCTTTGGATGTATTAGAAACCAAAAACTATTTTATAATAAATTAATATTTCAAACGTTACCTAACGTGCCGCTCACCTCTCTTATAAAAGGGTACTTCACCTTCTCATAAAGTCACACCTCCAAAGCCATTTGGCTCGGATAAATACTACTAAAATATCCTCCCAACTACAGAAAAATTCATCATAGAGGCCTTAATTTTATCATAAATCAAACCTATAGAACCCTTTTGTTAAAATCAAAAGGAAGCACACAAAGAATAGGTAAGTATTTCATCACCTCTTTCAATGTTCTTTTCTTCTTCTTCTAAATCCTCTTTCTTTGTTATATACATACTAAAATAATAACTCTTGTACATTATAAATACTAATATGTTAATATAAATATGTTAAAATTATATTCATTTTTCTATCGATCATATGAATGACAATGTCACCATACGTGCGTACGAACGACTTACCGTCTCCACGTCGTGATTTACTTTGTTATTCAACACTACATTATTTCGATGGCTATAATAATGAGTATAAATAATTTAAATAATTAATTTAACATGATAATTTTTATTTATATATAATATATGATAAAATTAAACACCTTTATATAATCGATATAATGATATCGTCGCTCATGTGTACATACGACTTGCCATCTCCATGATGCGATAAGATTCGTCTTCAACGATCACTATTAAATTTTTTTATAAAATATATATAAATTGAACATGTATGAGATATATTGAATAATATTCCTACTATATTTTGGTAGATAAATATATTTTTTATACATAATTCCATATTATACGATAAGTAAACAGAAACAGTGTTCATGCGTATGTACGAACTACTGTCTCCATGAAATGTGATTAAATTTCACACACACATATATATTATAAATATTTATATTCTGAATATGTATTATATATAAATCATGTTTTATATTCTTAAGTATTTAAATCATGATCTAATTTATACAACCAAAAATTATAATTTAAAACATGTACGATAAAGAAAACAATAATTACAGGAAATGTTACTTGAACATGGAAATTATAATTAAATGGGTAGTATAAAGTAATAAATTAATAATATATAATATAATAAATATTAATATAGTTTTGTTATTATTTAATAACATACCATGTTAATTATACAGAATTTTAAATGCACCCTCGACTAAAGGAATGTACAAGGAATGTATTAATTCCTCAATCTCATTATTATCCGAGATTATTTATGTGTATGTATTTACTAGGAAATATTAATTATCCATGTAAATGTTTCGTAAAATAGTATTTTAATGTTTTATTTTAAGAGACACTTTAACTAAAACATCATTTTAAATGTTTTAAATTTTCATTTTTCTAAATCATTATCATTAATGTCCATGTTTTCAAAATGTTTTTAAAGATTTATTTATATGGAAATAAATGTTATAAAATGTTAATTCCTTTAAAAAGTTTCAAATTGGTATAGAAAAAATTGATTAAAAATTAACTGTTAAATTTATTCCTTTATAAATTGCGCGACTTTTAAATGATTTCATGAAAAAAGGGTATTTCTCCCAAAGAGTTTTTCTAATCATTTTCAACAATTTCAACATCCTTAACTAAACATTATTCTTGATTGTGTTTTATTTTTTATAATACAATATTCCATATTGTATTGAATATGTTATGATATTTTTTTATTGTGTATGTTCTTTTTTTATATCATTTATTTTTTATGGTTCATTTATTGGCATTTCATTTTCTAGTTTTAATAAAAAAATTATGTTATGGTTCAACATTATCATATGAGGAATGCATTGGACTTAGTAAGTGATGGGAGAGGCCCTCTATAGCCCCTCGATGCATCAGTATGTATCATGAGACAAAATAGTGTCATGGAACAAGTCCTTGAAAAAACTGTTATTTGTAGTCTTGGCATGATACCCTGACTATGTGGTTATGATGTTCAACATTATTCATTCACTCATTAGGAAAATAGTTGTTACATGTGATTATTCAACTAGTAGAATACCCATGAGCATGTTTATATTATAGTGTTTGATTTAGTTTTTCTATATTATGTTCATGTTTATACTTAAAAGGGAGTTTATTTTATTAGGCATGTTTCCTTTAAATTTTATAACTTCTACTAAATAATTTACTGTTACTAAGCATCTGAGCTCACCCCATTGTTATGTTTTTTTCCTAGGATTCCAAAAAGGGTAGTATAATTGATATGCGTGGTTATGCTGGGGGAATAATGTCTTTTTCAAAGGATTATATATCTTGTGTTTATGTTTTAATGTGTAATGTAACGTTCATGTATGTAGTCTATTTTCTAAGAATACAAAACCAGTTAGTACTTCGGGACATGATTCCTTGTAATAATGCAAATGTATTAAAATAATGCACTGGCTTTGGGCTTCTGGGGTCGGAGCATTACAATTGGTATCAAAGGAAGTATAGTACTAAAGATGGAAACTAGATTTATAATAACTCTGATTATAGAACATTACCTAAATATAGACATTGATGATTAGTATAGATGAAATTCCTTGTATTTGGGTAATTTAGAGTTTTTGTGAGTTTTCTGTGCGATACATCTCTGTCTGGATACTACAAGTGGATGTAGTTCTAGAACAGATGTACCTAGGAGTGAATACTCTAAAAAGTCATTTTGGGCTTGACCAGAGGTATCCTAATACACGATAACGTTCCTTATTGTGAACCTAGTTTAACACTCTTGGCAGATATGCTTAAGATAATTCAAATTTTCTCGACAAACCATTGTGAAGGATTGATGAGTAAATATTTCAGAATGAAACCATTTTTATAAGACTAGATATGTGAAAATATTCAATTCATGTTGAGAATTTTTCTAGTTTTTGGAAAATATATTATGATACAATCTAACATATTGTGTGTCATATTTTACAAATGGTTCCAAGTAGAAGGAATGAGAACTCCAGCAATATGCATGATCCAAAGAGTAAGAAGGATCTTATCTTTCATAGTCTTAAGCCTCCATTTCGAAGGGAAATATCCTGATATTTATTCTCATCATTTTAGGAAATATTATAATGTCTTTATAAGATAAGTAAGGAATTATCCGAGTCATACGTCATTGAAGGGAATCCATAAAAGAAGAGGATGGTAGATAGAAAGATGGATAATAGAATGAAGGGAATGAATGATTTTCCCATATGTGATCAATGTGGAAAGAATCACCCTCTGAAGTTCATCAAAGGACTGAGTGTTTGTTATTAGTGTGAAAAAGGGTAAACAGGAAAATAATTTGAAGGCAACAATGAAAAGGCCAATATTTAGTGTTTCAACTATAGTGAAATGGGGAAATACACAAATAAATGTCCAAAGCAATAAGGATATATTGTTCAGAAGAGTAAAAGAGATCAAGGTCAAGCATAAGTTGTTACTACAGTGGACATGGAATATTTAATGTATTTTTTATTATGGATTGAGAAATTATGTCATTTGGGTGTTGTATCAATGATGTTCAGGTTATTGAATTATGAAAATAAATATGGATAATATTACAGTACTATTTCATTCTGGATTTGAGATTTTATGGTACTATGAAAAGTGACTCAATATCAATTAAATATTTTTGTAAAATACATCGTTGAGGGAATGATAAACCTAAATATGTTCTTGATAATGAGATAAGTTATTTGGAAAATGTAAATTGGGTATTATTGACATCCATGGAACTAATTAATGGTTTGTTTAAATATAGGTTCACACCTTCATTATTGGGAGTTTTCAACATTTTTGAATTAAAGGTGTATATCTTGTATTCTATGAATCACATAAGGAATGATAAAGAATGAATGTATTCAATATGGATTTCTAGTAATTTCTTTTATTTCCATGTTTTAAGATAATACACGATGAAGGTATTCACATATATATTATGTGACCTTCTTTATTAATTTGAGACTGTGAGTTTGGACAGAAGTATTGTGGATAAGTCTAATGGTTGGAATGAATTATGATTGACATTGGATAGTATTTTATAATGTTAAATAATTTATTATGAATTTTTTTTATTTTTATAAAGAGGAAAACCCGAAGGTTGGGTGACAACATGTCACATCCGGCAAGGATGTGAGACATGAACCCACAACCGAAGGGCGACAAGGGTACATCTCCTACCACTGGCCTATGTGATGTCCCAGTTTTTAAATGTATTTTTTTTAAATAGTATGGAAGATGAATTATAAATTAATTTTTTTAACCCTATACGAATAGTCTTAATAGAATATTATTTAGTTATATTATCTTTTGGAGAGAAAGATGATTTTGGGTTAGAAATTTGTTATTGTATGGATCTCTACATGTAGAGTTTTTTTTCGGTTTTCTTATTCTATGAATAAATTAATACATAAAATTAGGAAAAGGTTCTCAAAACCAGAAATGTGTTATCCTAATACGTTATGTTTTTTAGAACCAATGATATTTCAAATCATCACAGATTTATGGATTTGAGGACCTCAGTTTTTCATTTAATTGTTCAGTAGTTTGTGATTGATGACCTCAATAATTCCTTAAAAGTATTTTTTTCTCCAATTTTGTGTCTATAATTGCAACAAATTTTTTCCTATTCGAAACCCAATTTTTTTGTGACTTTTTCATTTCCCTTTCCTTCTTATTAAGATTACATTTTATTAACCATATTTTTATGTGGGTTTTCCACAAAGTTATTATCTATTTTTTACAATTTAATTTTGAAGAACAATTTAAAAGTATGAGGATGATACTTATTGAAAGAGGGGATAATGTAACACCCCATGATTTTATACAATGATATCTCTTTAATATAATTCAATAGCTTGCGCTACACATAATATCGAGTTCAAGCACATCATGATCTATAAAACTAGCCATTTTAAATGCAGTTATGAATAGTATTAACAAAGTTTTTTATTTTATATATATCTGATATAATTCTAGAATTCATATTTTTTGTATTTTAGAAATAATATAATAAAAAATTCAATTTTTCAGATAAAAGAAGTATTTTTTAAAAAAAATGTTGTTTTTTCGCATTTTAATGGAGAACCCATTTTAAATAAAAAAATTTACACTTGTACAAATTAAATTCAATGAAATTAAATTCTCTTTTAAAATAGGGACTTATAAATTTAGTTTTGATAAATTTTTGGTAATTTTCTGATAACTTTCATATTTTGATGAATAGTGATAAATACTAAATTTTAAATAAATTTTTTTTTTCAATCAAATTAATTAATAGTGTTAAATTATAAATTTAGTGGTTTTAAAGAAAAATTAGATATTATTTTTCTCATTTAATATAATGTATGTCGTTGGATGTAATTTCTTATTTAAATTGTACATAAACACATGTCAATATTTTCGTAGTTTTAACTTCATAAAAAACCCGCTTTCTGGTTTTGACAATGGAAATAATTATAAATTAATGAATGAAACTTCTTCGTTTTATATTTGGTAAAATTGAAATCATTTTTGAATTTGTAATTTCACAATAGTTTTATGGTGAATTTTATGTATTTTTCTGAAAACATTCAATTTTGGATGAATAATGAAAAATACTACATTGTAGATAAAAACATAATGTTCATTTAAATATTTAATTTTAATTAAAAATTTATCATATGGTCATATGATATAAATAATAAATATATTAGTCAAATTTTATTCACTGGATTCATATTATAATATGAGTAAATATATAAAATTTTATTGATCTTTTTTAACAACTTTTACCCACCTTCTAGGCACATTTTCAAATTTGTATAAAACATAATTTTACCGCTTCTGTGAATTGAATTTTAAAAATTTGAGATACCCAGTTGACATCAGAAAGTAATATGTGGTTGAATAGGATGAAATTTTTTTTTTGTGAATACTAAATTTTGAATTTTATTTACCACAGTTAAAAGTAAATAAGGTAATTAATGTTAAAAATAATATTAAAATTACCCCCAACACATGTCTAAATTCTATTAGAAAAGTATTTATCAACCAAAATCAACCTTAGGAGAAAAATTTGATTCTTTTGATGTGTTTGGGTTGAGTTAGAACATTTATTATATTTTATTTAAAGAAGATTTAAAAGTGTTAAATTAAAATTTTAATTAATAAACCATTTTTAATATAGGGTTACACAAAGATAAATTAAAGTATAAATATTTATTAGAAACATAAATATATTTTATACATCATGGTATTTTAATAATAATTTTTATAAATTATATATTTAATGTTTTTAATGATAGAATGATGATGCAGTAATTACCTTTTTAATGAATGATTAACATAATTGATGTTATAAATATTAAAATAAATATAAATTGATACTTTTGATGACATAAATAAATTTTAATTATTAATTTGAAATGTTAGGGTTGATTCAATTTTTATAAGTAATCATTTTTTATGAATATCACAAAAACAAAAAACTAAATATTGTTAAAATAGACAAAAAGGAGTTTTTAAAATAAATACTATATAATTAAATGATATAATATTAAAAAAACTAATATTTCGGCCAAAGGAATTATATAATTTTGGATATGTCATTAATGAACCACATGAGGTTATCTTGGAATTTTATAGTAACAATATTAACCATGTAATATAAAAATAAAGAGGACATGGTTAAAGTTAAACTATTTTACTAAGTGTTAAATATAGAAGATATGGTTAATATGGTGACCTAATCATTTATAAAACCTATTAGTTGATAATAATTAGAACTCTAACCACCTTAGACTCTATATAAATTATTTTGGATATATAATAAACTGAAAATTATTTTATAATAAATTAAAATTTAAGGCTTTTCCTAACGTGTCCCTTACCTCTCTTATAAGAGGGTACATCACCATCTCTTAAATTAACATCTCCAAATCCATTTGGCTCATCCAAAACCACATCAAATATCCTGAAAACTTCCCAAGATTTAACATAGTGGCCTTAATTTTATAAAAAATCCAACCTATGGAGCCCTTTTTTAAATCAAAAAGAAGCACCCAAAGAAGAGGTAATTATTTTACCACATCTTTCAATGTTATGTTCTTTATCTTCCACATCCTCTTTCTTCGTTATTTCCAAAAAAATAATATATCCCGTACATTATAAATATTAAAATGTTATTATTTATATGTTAAACCCATATTCATTATTCTATCCATCCTAAGAATGATAATTTCACCATACGTGCATACAAATGACTTACAGTCTCCACGTTGTGGTGTAGTTTGTCATTCAACACTACAATATTTGGATGGGTATAATAATAATTATAATTAATTTATATAATTAATATATAATGATAATGAATATGTATATATAATATACCATCCAATTAAACTTTTTTTACCATCAATTGTCTGATATTATCGCTCATGTGTTTGTATGGCTTACAGTCTCCACAACGCGAGGAGACTCATCTTCAACGATCACCATTCAAGAATTTTTATAAAAAATATACATCTTGATTAAGTTTAACATATATGAAATAATATTTATACTATATTTATGTGGATAAATACATGTTGTTTACTGACTTCCATACTATATGATAAAAAAACAAAATAAATGTACTTACGTACGTACGAACTACCTTCTCCATGAACGGTGGTTCAATTTCATATATATATCTATTATAAATATTAATATTCTGAATATATATGATATATAAATCATGTTTCATCTTCTGGAATTGTATAAATCATTATCTATTTGATACAATCAAGAATAAAAGTTAAAACACGTTCGATAAAGAAAGCGATTATTACCTGAAATGTTACTTGAACATGGAAATTATTATTAAATGGGTAGTATAAATTCCAAAATGAACCAGAAATGATACATTATATATTAATATGGTTCTTTTATAATTTAATAACATACTATGGTCATTATATAGGATGTTAAACGTACCCTGAACTAAGGGAATGTTCATGGCAAGGGTTAATTCCTCAATCTCATTATTATCCGGGATTGTTTGTGTGTAAGTATTTGCTGTGACATATTTATAATCCACGTCCTTGTTTTATAAAAGAGTTTTCAAAAGGATTATTTTAAGGTAATCTTTAACTAAAAAAAAAATTTTATATGTATTAAATATTCCTTCTTCTAAATATTTATCATTAATTTCAATGTTTTCAAAAAAGTTTTAGGGTTTCTTTATATGGATATGAATGTTCCAAAATGTTAATTCCTTTCAAAAGTTTCAAACTTGTATGGGTCACTTTGATTAAAAAATATCTTTTAAAGTCTTCATAAATTGGCTGACTTATAAATGATTTCATAAAAAGGGGTATTTCTCTCAAAGAGTTTTACAGATCAATTTAAACGTTGTCAACATCCTTATTGGATATTATTATTTATTTATGTGGAAATATTATAACATAATCTTCTATATTGTTTGAGTGAGGTATCATATGTTGTACTGTTTTTTTTCCTCTTTTATACAATTTATGGTTTATAGTTAATGTATTGAAATTTCATATGCATGTTTTAATACGAATGTTTATGTTATAATTGATCATTTTCATACTGGATATGCATTGGACTTAGTAAGTGACTGGAATGGCCCACTATATCCCCTAGATGCATCTCTTGGTCTCATTAGAAAAATTAGTGTCTTGGAACAAGGCCTTGAAAAAATATTATTGGTATTCATGGCACGAGGCCTTGACTATGTGGTTATAATTTCTAGCATTATGCATTCCCTTATTATGAAATTAGTTATTACATGTGATTATTCGACTTGTAGAATATCCATGTGCATGTTTATATGTTAACGTTTGATTTATTTTTTCTATATTATGTTAATGTAAATGCTCAAAAGGATTTTGTTTTTATTACACATCTTTCCTTAAAAGTTTGTAGCTTCTGCTAAATTATTCAAACATACTGAGCATCTGAGCACACCCATTTAGTGCGGCATAGTCTAACTCTTGATTTACATCATTCTGGATAGCAGCCTCATGCTCAGACTGATTCCCTTCATCCTTCTCTGCCACATCAGCCTATGACCTATTATCTAGACCCATAGTGATGCCTAAAAGGATGAGGTCATTTCCAACTATTCATGATGATGTGCAGGTGTCTATGGTGGATGATCGGATGGAAGTGGATCTGATGGGGGACAATACTATTGAAGGAGATGTTGTTGTACAATAGGGGTTTCAAGATGGTGTGTATTTAATGACCCATACTTTACATACATGGTTATTACTTATTAATTTAAGCATACTTATTACAATATATACCAAAACCATGGTAGGACCATATAGGTATAGTGTCTTTAGAAACTGGGAAACATAAACAATTGGTTCATAAATCATCGACATTGTCTATTGCTTATTTCATCATATTTATAGTCCCTTTTTGAAATATCCTACTCAATACCCTTCTTCCTAACCTGGGGAAAAGAAAAAATACAAAAGGGTGAGCTCAAATGCTCAGTAAGGCTAAAAAAAATAAATATCAATCATATCATATTCATAAGAACATAACATTATGAATATCTTAACCTTCAAAAGAGACCACAATATCATAACATGGGATAAATAATAGTAATGATATGTAATACCAATAATCATAACATAAAACATGAAACTTTGTGGCATACACACATAATCATATAAAATCACTTCATATTAGTCAATACACATTGCCAAGACTATCATAGAGGACAAAGTCCATTACTGAACCGAGTTCACTCCTCGTTCCAGTTCTGTGTCACTGAACCAGATTAACTTGTTGTTCCATCCATGTCTATCTCATGAGATATAAATCATTACCCAATGAATTTTAGGGAGATATAGGTCCCACCCATCTCATAATGAAACCATTCTTATTTGTGCCACAAAATCATAAATCATGCATCATAGCATAACCCATGTAATAAAAATGGGATTCATAAACATCATGCCATCATAACATAATCCATAAAATAACTTAATAAAAAAATTATATCATAAAATAATGAAGTCAATTTAATAATAGGGATATAAACATAACCCTATTTTATCTTAGATGGTAAATGATTTTGATAAAACACTTGAACTCCGTTCATGACAAAAATATCATTTCTACTTCAAAAACATTTTTCCTTTCTTAACATGTCATACATGTTTCAACTAAAAGAAGTTGATTAAAAATAAAGTTGAAAACTTGTAAAGGAATATTTATGGAAATAATGTTCTATGAAATCATAAAAATCCATTCATGCTGTAAAAGTTAAAAAAACATTCTTCTCATACTTTGGCCAAAAAAGTAAAAAAGTACATCGTACTAAAAACGAAAAAAAATCCATTCATATATTTTACTAAAAACTAACTAATTGGTAAAATTGGATTTTAAAAATTATAATAGGATAGAAATAATATTACATATTTGTAAAACATGGGTGTGGATAATAAATTGTCCTCATTAAATACCAAAGTATAAACAATCTCGGATAAAAATTGAGATTGAGAGATTTTCCCTTACCTTAGGTCCGATTTGCTTTGTACGTATCCGAACCTCCTGTATAATGATTGAAAAAATTTCATTGACATAGTAAAGAATCATATTCATTGTTATCATATCATATATGGTCATATTCTTATCATCTTATTAGTAATATTTCATTGCTACTTGTTATTCGGGTGTTCATTGCTTTATGTTCTTTTGCATGTTTTGTCGAATAAATTCTTATTCTTATTTTTAGGTTATAGGTACCTAATTTCTAGAATGGTATTAGTGTAATATATATCATGTTTATTCTTTCAATTCATTTATATAATCATTATTCAATGAAGATCATGTAGAACAGGTCACATCACATCGTGGAGACGGTAGGTCGTACGTACGCACGGGCGATGATATCATTCCAATGATCATGGAATTGTATTTAATTGTATGTATATTATTTTAGAATCAATATCACTTTAAAATAATCATAAAAAGATAATATTTACACCATTATACCCATCCAAGTAAGGTGGTGGTGAAAAACAGATTACACCACGGCGTGGAGACGGTATTCCGTACGTACGCACGCGCGGTGATTTCATTTTTCATAGGATGGATAGAAGGTGAAATAGGGTTGTTTCATATTTATAATATCATATCAGTATTTGAGTGATACTGAGGTTATTACATCATAATGAAACAACTAAATAAGAGTAAGTAGAAGAAGAAATAAATTTGAATGAATCGGTAACAGATATTACCTCTTCTTTGAGACGCCTCTTGCAAACCTCCTCTTAGGGCACTAATATTGGACTTTTAAGAAGACCGGGACATCTAGTATGTTTCTAGGGAAGTTGAAGAGGGAAATGGTCAGGTTTTGGCCGGGCTTTAAGGCTCAAAATTGTGTGAGGAGGAGAGGGAGGAGGTTCCCTTTTATAAGGGAGGAGAGGGGCACCTTTAAAATAACACAAAATATTATTTTATAATAAAGTCATATTCGGTTTTTAATACATCAAAATTGATTTATTTAGAATATAAGGTGGTTATGGGTCTAAATCCTCTCAAAAAATATATTTTAGACAAGGTTAAGTTAGTATTTTAACATTATCATTTAGATTTAACTCTAAGTTAAATAATTTAACTTTTACTGTGTCTTTTTCTTTTCTTACACTATATGGTTAATAAACATAAAATAACAAGAACAACGAACCCCAAGTGGTTCATTATTAATTTATATAACCTTATATTTTTCATTTGGCCGAAGATTATATTTTTAGGAATAAAATAACAATTAATAATATAATATTTTTTTCAAAAACTATTTTCTGTCAATTATGACACTATTTGGTAATTGATTATTGTGAAAAGCATAACAACATGATTATTTCGAAAAAAGTTAATTAAATAAATAATTAAATGTAATTTTAACCTAAAAAAGTAGTGGAATTTATAAAAAGTCTCAAATTACATTCATTTGGGTATTTATAACATCAATTATGTTAATATTTCATTAATATGGTAAATACTGCATCATCCTTGTGTCATAAGTAAATTAAAGTATTTAATGTATAAAACTATAAATAAAATACCATTATGTATGAAATAATTTTATCTTTATAATTAATCTTTATAGTTGAATGTATCTAATGTATAACCCTATTTTTAAAAAAATAGTTATTAAAATTTGATTTTAACTCTTTTAATTCATCTTTAAATAAAATATTAATAAGTGTCCTAATCTAATACATGTGGACCTAAATGGTCATATTTTATTCCTAAGGTTTTATTTGGTCTAATTGTACTAATAAAATAGAATTAGGACATGTTTTAGGGTAATAATAATATCATTTTTACCCTTAATTACCCTATTTACTTTTAACCGTGGTAAAAAAAGTAAAAAGTTACAATTCACCAAAAATTATTTTTATCTTATTGAACGATATTTTCTCCTTAACATTAACCATGTCTCCTGGAGTTTTTAAATTCCATTCATAGAAGTGGTAAAATTACTTTTTATGTACATTTTCAAATTTTCCTAGGAGGTGGGTAAAAGACGGTGAAAAGTTCAACAACTTTTTTATAAATCTAAAATTATTATAAAATGAATCCAATGAATTAAATTGAAAATATATAGGTATTATATATCAATTTTGACCTAAAATAAATTTAAATAAAATATATAATTATTTAAATAAAAAGTCGGGTTTTTAAATTGTAACCCAGTGTTTTCACTATTCATCAAAAATTGAATGTTTTCAGAAAAATACCAAAAATTCACCCTTGGATAATTTCGATATTCGGAATCCAAAAATGAAATCCATTTTGAAAGATAATATTTCAAAAAGTGGGTATTACTTTTCATAACAGCTAGTTTATATAATATTTTAATAATATATCGTTGTTTAGCGAAACTCGGTATTGCGTACAACACAATCTATCGAGGAAGGTAATTTTTGTGTATAACACAAGCCTAGACAGTGTTGTGTGTCGTAAAATTTTCCTTTGGTGATGTATAAAACATAAAAAAATATGTCTCATAAATTCTAGGGTGTTACATTCTACCCCCCTTAAAATGAATTTCACCCTCGAAATTCTTCACATTGTAACAAATAGATGACGATAACATCCCTCATCATTTCCTCAACCTCCCATGTAGCTTCTTCAAATTGGTGGTTCCCCCATAAAACTTTCACCAAGCAAGTGGTCTTGTTTCGTATGACTTTTTCACTACGATCCAAAATCTCTATCGGCTATTCTTCATAAGAATGATCTTTCTCCAGCGGTACAACTTCTGAGCTCAGTACATGTGAAGGATCAGGTATGTACTCCCTCAGGAGAGATACATGGAACACATCGTGAACCAGAGAGAGATTTGGTTTATGTTCCAATCGGTAAGATACCATCCCAAAAATATCCAGCATTTCAAAAGTACTGATATACCTAGGACTCAACTTTCCCTTCTTTCCAAATCTCGTTACTCTCTTCCAAGGAGATATTCGTTAGAACACTTTATCACCCACTTAAAACTCTAGGTCTTTTCTTCAGTTGTCGGCATAAATTTTTTGTCGACTCTGAGCTTCTCTTATGTTTTGTTCAATAGATCGGACCTTTTCTGCCATCTCATCAATGAGATCAGGTCCTAATAGCTTTCTTTCCCTAACATCATCCCATCAAGTTAGAGTCCGGAATTTCTTTCCATAGAGAGCTTCATAAGGAGCCATCTGAATACTAGAGTAAAAGATATTATTAAATGAAAATACACCAAAGGTAGGTTTTGATCCCAACCACCATTTAAATCCATAGAGCAAGCTCTCAACATTGCTTCTAATGTTTTAATTGTCATCTCAGACTGGCCGTCTATCTGAGGATGATAAGCAGTGCTGAAACTAATCTCTGTATCTAGAGTATGCTGAAGACTTCGCCAAAACGTCGAGGTAAACCTCGTATCCTGATCAAATATAATTGAAAGTGGTACTCCATGCAATCTTACCACTTCCTTTACATATATCCTGGCAAGATGATCAAGAGAAAAATCTTCTCTAATAGAAATGCAGTGTGCAAACTTCTTAAGAAGATCAACTATAACCCATATAGCATTATTACTTTGGGATGTTTTAGGAAGTCCAGTGACAAAGTCCATAGTGATGTTTTCCCATTTCCATTCGGGTATGGGTAATGGTTGTAACATCCCCTTATACGTCTGCCTCTCAGCTTTACCTTGCTGACAAATCTAGCATCGAAAGACATATTTAGAAACATCTCTTTTCATTCCATCCCACCAAAAGTACACTTTAAGGTACCTATAAATCTTAGTTCTTCCAGGATGAATAGAGAATGAAGAACTATGAGCCTAATCTAGCATCTCCTTCTTTAATTCTGGGTTGGGAGGAAAACAATCCTGATTACTGAACCTTATTATCCCATCACAATCAAGGTTGAATTCAGGATCATTTCTCACCTTGTTTTGTAACTCTACATCTACTTTTTGTGCCTCTTTAATATTCACAAGTATAGATGGTTGATCATTAATTTCATAAAGATAATATTTTTCCACTCCAATTATACTTCCAAGATCCATCCATTGTAAATCCATAAATATTGGATCTTTTGTGATCCTCATCAGGGATAAGCAAGAATGGTCTTGTTGACTTAATGCATCTTCCACCTTGTTTTCTTTCCCAGGGAGATAATGAATTGAGTAGTCATAGTCCTTCATCAACATTAACCATCTTCTTTGGTGCATATTCAGCTCCTTTTGTGTGAAAATATACTTTAAAATTTTATGATCAAAAGAAATATCACACCTTTCACCATAAAGGTAATTCCTACAAATCATTAATGCTAAGATAACTGCGGCTAACTCTAAATCTTGAGTTGGGTAATTTTTCACATGTATTTTCAACTGTCGTGAGAAATAAGCTATCACCATATAATTTTTCATGAGAACACACCCCAATCCCTTCTTAGATGCATCGCTGTAGATCACAAACCTTTCTCAACTACAAGGCAGTGTGAGCACAAGTGCACTAGATAACCTTCTTTTTAACTCCTTGAAATTTTCTTCGCACTCCTCCGTCCAAACGAACTTAACTCTTTTTCGAGTCAACCTGGTGAGTGGATTTGATAATAGTGAAAAATATTTCACAAAACGTTGATAATATCCATCCAAAACAACAAAACATTGGATCTCAGTTACTGTTGTTGGTCTCGACAATCTTTCGATAACCTCTGTTTTTGCTGGATCCACAGATATCCCCTATTTTGAGATTATGTGACCCAAAAACGAAAATTTTTTAAGCCAAAATTCACACATGGTAAATTTGGAATAAATATAATCCTTTCTTAGGGTGTTTAATACAATTCTCAAGTGATCTTCATGTACTTCCTTGCTCTTTGAATAGTCATGAATATCGTCTATAAAGACTACCACAATCTGATCAAGATAGTATCTAAAGACTCTATTCATTAGATCCATGAAGATATAATGGGAATTATTAAGACCAAATGGCATGACTATAAATTCATAGTGTCCATACCTTGTACAGAAAGTCGTGTTTGGTATATCCTTCTTTTTGACCCTTAATTGACGATACCATAAAAGGAGAACAATATCGGAAAATTATGAAGCTCCACGTAGTTGGTCAAATAAGTCATCAATGTGTGGCAGAGGATATTTGTTGTTGATATTGATCTTGTTATGTTCTCGATAATCAATGTAGAGTCTCATTGATTCATATTTCTTCTTAATGAACGAAACAGATTCTCCCCATGGTGATGCACTAGGGCGTATGAATCCCTTATCAAATTTCTCTTGGATTTGCTTCTTCAATTCCTACAACTCAATTAGGGCCATTCTATATGGTGTCTTTGAAATGGGCATAGCTCCCGGTATGAGTTATATTGAAAAATCAACTTCACGATTTGGTGGAAGGCATGGAAATTCCTCCGGAAAGACATCATCAATCTCTCGTACAATGGGTTTATTCTTAATCGTGAGTTTCTCTCCAACCATTTGAGATAAATAACCTTCATTTAGTGGAATCAAGACCAATATGATGGATGAAATTTCCACTAGACGGTTATGTTCATCCTTGCATCTATACATGATCATAGATTGATCTGAAATATGAAATGTGACTTCCCTTCTTTGGCAATTGATATCAGCTCCATATAAATAAAGCAAATCCATGCCAAGAATAACATGAAATTCCCTTATAGGAAGGGTCACAAGATTTGTAGGAAGCACTTTCCCACAAAAATCAATTAGAGAAGAATTTTAAACTTTTGAAGTGATAGTTGTGCCATTAGGGGTTGTCACAGCTAACTCAATATCTAACTGCTGAGGTAATATGGTGATACCTTTAGAAAATAGTTCAGAAATAAAATTGTGGGTGGATCCATAATCAAATAAACCATTTTCTACTTTGGAGTGGATGGTAACTCTACCTTTCACCACTTCATTATCATAATCTACATCACCGATAAAAATTGCATGTGACTTTCCTTTGTCTTTGTCCTTAAGAGTTTGTTGACGTCGATCATCATCAAGAACCCTTGGATTAGGGAACTGATGGCATAATTCCCCATCTCCATTCACTTAAACATTGATGTTTAGGAGGTGCATTCTATGTATCCCTTTCATTGTTCACATCATTAGACATCTTCTTCCCATTATTTCGACATTCAACTACCTGATGACCTTCGTTTCCACACTTAAACCATTTACTTTTCCATTTAAGACAATTCCCTCTATGTTTCATTCTACACTTTGAGTATAAGGGAAAACACATCTTCTTTTCAGTGTGGTCTTTAGATTTTCTTTTGAATTCCATTTCCCTCTTCTTATCAAACCCATATGATTGATGGATTACTACAATCTCCATCTCAACCTTGAGAGCACGTCGAACAATTTCATCATAAATATTATAGCCCCTTATGTCTAAAGCCCTTCAAAGACTTGGTTTTAAGCCACTAATGAATTGATCGATTTTACTCTCAGGTTGGATAATAATTCCAAAAGTGTACCTTGCAAGTCTTTTAAAATTTTCTTCGTATGTACCAACTGATTCATCATACTTTTTATTTAGTTCAAGAAACTCCTTCTCCATCTTTGTTCGAATAATATGAGAGATGTACTTATTAAAAATAATTTCATGAACTCGTCCAATTCCATGGACTCAATTTCGCCTCTTTGCCTCGTATTCTTGATAAGATTCCACCATTGATCAACATCACCTTCCAAACTATACACTACTAAGATGACTTTGTAATGTTCAAAACACTGTAGAACTAAAAATATCTTTTCAGTCGTACTGATCCATTGTTCAGCCACTAATGGATCAGAAGACCCGCTGAATGAAGGTGGACGCTGCCTCGTGAAGGGTTCAACAGAATATTGCTACTTCCTTTGCTCGTTTGGATGTCCTACATGATTCATACCTTGAGAAAGTTGTGTGAGAATGGCTATAAGATTTCTCATTCCAACTCCCATAACGTTTGGTTGCTCAGGGGGAGAATCATTCCATTTCTCGTCATATTCATCATTAACATGTTTCCTTCGGGTTGCATCCATTGACTGAAACCAAGAAGCATAGTGTGACAAACAATAATCATAACAGGAAAACAACATAATCAAGAATAAAATTTCACACATTAGGTCTTCTCATAGGTTGTATATGGGCATTTATAAAATACTAAGATAATGTTCTATGCTTATACATATCCTTAGGGTTCTTACTAAGGACTTAAAATCCTAGTTTCCAAAGGATAACAATACCATTCCGTTGATAACAACTTTAACAACACACACTTTATATTCATGGTTATTACTTCATAATTGAAGCATACTTATTACAACATATAACAAAACCATGGTATGACCATATAGGTATAGTGTCTTTAGAAACTAGGAAACATAAAAAACTGGTTCATAAATCATCTACATTGTCTCCCACTTACTTCATCTTATTTAGAGTCTATTTTTGGAATATCCTAATTAATACCATTATTCATGACCTATGGAAAAGAAAACATACCAAAGGGTGAGCTCAAATGCCAAGTAACGGTAAAAAAAGAAATATCAATCATATCATATTCATAAGAACAGAACATTTTGAATATCTTAACCTGCAAAAGAGATCATAATATCAAAACATTAGATAAATCATAGTAATGAAATGTAATCCCAATAATCATAACTTAAAACATGAAACTTTGTGGCATACACAAATAATCATAGAAAATCACTTCATTTTAGTCAAGACTCATTGACAATACTATCATAGTGGAAAAATTCCATTACTGAACTGAGTTCACTCCTCGTTCCAGTCCTGGGTCACTGAACATGATTAACTTGTCGTTCCAGCCATGTCTATCTCGTGAGATATAAATCTTTACCCAATTAATTGGAGGTTGATATAGGTCTCACCCATCTCATAATGAAAACATTATTATGTGTGCCACAAAATCATAAATCATACATCATATCAAAACCCATGTAATAAAAATGGGATTCATAAACATCATGCCATCATAACATAATACATAAAAGAACATCATAAAAATAATTCCATAATAACATAATGAAATAAATTTTATAACAGGGACAGAAATAGAACCCTATATTATCTTAGATGGAAAATAATTTTGATAAAACACTTGAACTCAATTCTTGATGAAAATATCCTTTCAACGTCAAATTTATTTCCTTTCTTAACATGTCATATAATTTTTAACAATAAGAATTTGATTAAAAATAAACGTGAAAACCTGTTAAGGAAGATTCATGGAAATAATGTTCTATTAAATAATTAAAATCCATTCATTTTGTATAAGTTAAAAAAACATTAGTCTCGTACTTTGGCCGAAAATGTCAAAAAGTACCTCGTACTAAAAACGACAAAAGATTCCTTTCATATATTTTACTAAAGACTAACCAATTGGTAAAATAGTATTTAAACAATTTTAAGAGGATATAAATAAAATTACATATTGAGAAAACATTGTTGTGGATGATAAATATGCCCCTATAAATACCGAAGTATAAGTAATCTCGGATAAAAATTGAGATTGCGAGATTTTCCCTTACCATATGTCCGATTTTCTTCGTATGTATCTGAACCTCCTGTATAATGATTTAAATAATGTCATTGACTTATTACAGAAACATATTCATTGTTATTATATCATATATGGTCATATTCTTATCATCTTATTAGTCATATTTCATTGCTATTTGTTATTCGGGTGTTCATTGCTTTATGTTTTTATGCATGTTTTGTTGAATAAATTCTTATTCTTATTTTTAGGTTAGAGATACCACATTTCTATAATTTTATAATTGTAATATATATCATATTTATTCTTTCAATTGATTTATATAATCATTATTCACTTAAGATCATGTAGAACGAGTCGCATCGCATCGTGGAGATGGTAGGCCGTACGTACGAACGAGTGATGATATCGTTCACATGATCATGGAATTGTATTTAAGTGTATGTATATTATTTCAGAATCAATATCACTTTACAATAATCATAAATAGTTATTCATTACACCATTATACCCATCCATTTAAGGTGGTGGGGGAAGAATGATTACACCATGGCGTGGAGACGGTATTCCATACGTACGCATGCACAGTGATTTCGTTTTTTGTAGGATGGATAGAAGGTGAAATAGGGCTATTTCATAATTATAATAACATATAATTATG
Source organism: Viscum album (assembly GCA_963277665.1). Lineage (NCBI taxonomy): Eukaryota > Viridiplantae > Streptophyta > Magnoliopsida > Santalales > Viscaceae > Viscum > Viscum album. The sequence goes on from OY728137.1 coordinate 1,988,936,647, forward strand.
TTATTGAAACTGATTTTATTACTTCATAATGAAACAACTAAAGAAGAAGAAGAAGAAGAAGAAATAAATTTGAAAGAATCGGCAACAGATATTACTTCTTCTTCGACGCGCCTCTTTCAAACCTCCTCTTAGAGCACTAAATTGGACTTTCATGAAGACCAGAACCTCTAGTATGTTTCTAGGGAAGTCTAGATGAAAAATGGGAGGGTTTGGCTGAGATTTAAGGCTCAAAATTGTGTGAAGAGGTGAGGGAGTAGGTGCCCTTTTATAAGGGATGAGAGGGGCACCTTTGAAAAAACATAAAATATTATTTTATTATAAAGTCATATTCGGTTTTTAATAGATCCAAATTGATTTATTTCTAATATAAGGTGAGTATTGGTCTAAATACTCTCAAATAATAGGTTATGTACAAGTTTAGGTTATTATTTTAACCTTACCATTTAGATTTAACTCTAAGTTAATTAATTTAATTTTTACTGTGTCTTTTTCTTTTCTTACACTATATGGTTAATAAACGTACTATAACAAGCCAAATGAACCCCAAGTACTTAATTATTAATATATATAACCTTATCTAAGTCATTTGGCTGATACTTATATTTTTAAGAATAAAATAACAATTAATAATATAATATATTTTTTAAAAACTATTTTATGTCAATTATGACACTATTTGGTAATTAATTTTTGTGAAAATCATAAAAGAATGATTATTTCGAAAAACATTAATTAAATAAATAATTACATGTCATATTAACATAAAATATTAGTGGAATTTATAAAAAGTCTCAAATTACATTTATTTGGGTATTTATAACATCAATTATGTTAAAATTTCATTAATAAGGTAATTACTCCATCATCCTTGTATCATAAATAAATAACATTATTTAATGTCTAAAAATTCTAAATAAAATACCATTATGTAGGAAATATTTTCATATTTCTAATGAATATTTATAGTTTAATTTAGATAATTTATATCCCTATATTAAATTTTTTTTAAGTTATTAAACTTTGATTTTAACTCTTTTAATTCTTCTTTAAATAAAATAATAATAAGTGTCTTGATCTAATCTAAGTGGACCTAAATGGTCATATTTTATTCCTAAGGTTTTATTTGGTTGAATTGCACTTATCAAATAGAATTATTACATGTGTTAGGGTAATAATGATATCATTTTTACCCTTAATTACCCTATTTATTTTTAACCGTGGTTAAATAACGTAAAAAGTTACTATTCACCGAAAATTATTTTTATCTTATTGAACCACATTTTACTCATTGAAATTAACTGTTTCTCTCATATTTTTGAAATTCCACTCACAAGAGCAGTAAAATTACGTTTTATGTACATTTGAAAATTCTCCTAGGTGGAGGGTAAAAGACGGTAAAAAGTTCAACAAAATTTTTATATATTTATAATTATTATAAAATAACTCCATTGAATTACATTGATCTTATATAGGTATTATGTATCAATTTTGACCTAAAATAAATTTAAATAAAATAAATTATTATTTAAATAAAAAGTCAGTTTTTTAAATAGTAACCCATTATTTTCACTATTCATCAAAAATTGAATGTTTTCAGAAAAATACCAAAATTTCACTCTAGGATAATTTTGATATTCCGAATCCAAAAATGAAATCCATTTTCGAAGATAAAATTTCAAAAAGTGGGTATTACTATTCATAACGGCTAGTTTATATAATATTTTAATAACAAATCATTGTTTAGCGAAACTCAGTATTGCGAACAACACAAACTATCGAGTAAGGTTTCTCTTGTGTATAACACAACCCAAGACAGTGTTTTTTGTAGTAAAATATTCCTTTGGTGATGTATATAACATAAAAACAAAATATTTCTCATCAATTCTTTGGTGTTACAGTGTAGGTGGATAAAATTAATATTTTGGAGATGTTTGGTGGTCCGCAACATATACCAGGGGGGAGGGCCTGCCTCAATCTTCTAAATCTTTGCAGGGTGCTATACTAGAAGGATCTCCCCCTGAGAATTTGGAGGAAGTTGCTAGACCTGGTCATGTACATGACCTTGTACGATCTCCTCTAATGGTTATGGATCAGGGGGGGGGGGATAATTTTGATGTTGTTTCAATGGTTGCATCTAGTAATGTGGCATTGCAAGGTCATGAAAATCCAGCTGTCAATTTATAGCAACCCATACTTTACATACATGGTTAATACATCAAAATTTAAGCATACTTCTTACAACATATAAGAAAACCATGAAAGGACCGTATAGTTATAGTGTCTTTAGAAACTGGGAAACATAAACAACTTGTTCATAAAGCATCTACACTGTCTCCCATTTATTTCATCATATCTATAGTCCCTTTTTGGCATATCATACTTAATACCCTTCTTACTGACCTGGGGAAAGAAAACATACAAACGGGTGAGCTCAAATTCTCAGTAAGGGTAAACAAAAGAAATATCAATTACATCAAATTCATAAGAACATAACATTTTGAAAATCTTACCCTGCAAAAGAGATCATAATTTTATAACATGGGATAAATCATGGTAGTGAAATGTAATCCCAATAATCATAACATAAAAAATGAAACATTGTGGCATACACACATAATCATAGAGAATCATTTCTTATTAGTCAAGACTCATTTCCAAGACTATCTTAGTGGACATAGTCCATTTCTGAACCGAGTTCACTCCACGTATCAGTCGTGTTTCACTGAACCGGTTTAACCTGCCATTCCAGCCATGTCTATCTCACTAGATATAAAATCTTTACCCAATTCATTGGAGGGAGATATAGGTCCCACCCATCTCATAATGATACCATTCTTATTTGTTCCCCAAAATCATAAATCATACATAATTGCATAACCCATGAAATAAAAATGGGATTCTTAAACATCGTGACATCATAAAACAATTCATATAAGATAAAGGAATTCATAAAAATAATTCCATCACAACATGATCAAATCAATGTAATAATAGGGATATAAACAAACCCATATTTTATCTTGGATGCAAAATAATTTTGATAAAAAAACATGAACTCCATTCTTGAGGAAAATATCTTTTCTACTTCAAAAACATTTTTCCTTTCTTAACATGTCATAAAATTTTAAACTAAAATAAGTTGATTAAAAATAATCATTAAAACTTGTAAAGGAAGCTTCTTGGAAATAATGTCTTAAAAATCCATTCATGTCTTATAAGATAAAAAAACATTCTTCTCGTACTTTTTTCGGAAAGTCAAAAAGTACTTCTTATGAAAAACGACAAATAATTCCTTTCATATCCTTTACTAAATACTCACCGAAGGGTAAATTTGGATTTAATAAATTTTATGTGGATGGAAACAATATTAAATATTGAGGGAAAATGGATGTGAATGACAAAATACACCCTAGTAAATACCCCAGTATAAACAATCTCAGATAAAAATGAGATTGTGATATTTTCCCTTACCTTAGGATCGAATTGATTCGTAAGTGTCTGAACCTCCTGTATAATGATTTAAATAATGTTATTTACTTATTTCAGAATCATAATTATTGTTATGATATCATATATGGTCATATTCTTATCTCTTTATTTGTAATATTTCATTATTACTTGTTATTCGGGTGTTTATTACGTTTTGTTCTTATGTGTGTTTTGTCGAATAGATTCTTATTCTTTTCTTTAGGTTATAGATACCTCATTTATAGAATGTTATTAGTGCACTATATATCATATTTATTCATTAAATTCATTTATATAATCATTTTGAAAGGAAGATCATGTGGAACAAATCACATCACATTGTGGAGACGGTGTTCTGTACGTACGCACGAGCGATGATATCGTTCTCATGATCGTGGAATAGTATTGGAGTGTATGTATACTATTTCATAATCAATACCACTTTACAATAATCATATATAGGTATTAATTTGCACCATTATACCCATCCAAGTAAGGTGGTGATGGAAATTAGATTACACCACGCGCGTGGAGACGGTATTCAGTACGTACGCACGTGCGGTGATTTCGTTTTCTGTAGGATGGATAGATAGGGAAATAGGTTTGTTTCATACTTATAATAACATATCAGTATATGAGTGATACTAATGTTATTAATTCATAATGAAACAACTAAAGAAGAAGAAGTGGAAGAATAAATGATGTTGAAAGAATCGGTAACGGACATTACCTCTTCGTTGAAGTGCCTCTTTGAGACCTCCTTTTGGGCACTAAAATTGGTCTTTAAAGAAGACCAAGTCCTCTAGTATGTTTCTAGGGAAGTGGGGAATTGAAATGGGTAGGTATTGGCCGAGCTTGAGGGATAAAATTGGTGTGAGGAGGAGAGGGAGGAGGTTCCCTTTTATAAGGGAGGAGAGGGGCACCTTTGGAAATATAATATATATTAGTTTATATTAAATCCCAACCCCACTTAAAAACTTCTAAAATGAATCATATCAGAATATTAGATGAGATAGGGTTGTAATATCATCAACCAATAAAATTTAGACACGTTAAAAATTTATTTTTAACATTATCAACTTGATTTATCCTTATTAATCAATTTTATTTTATTTGTGGTAATAATATTCTAAATTTTAAATTATTATATATAATTACATATGTGTTGTTAATTTTCCATACATTGATTCTTTATGAAATTTTCGACCATATAAATTTTAATTTATAATTTTTAAATATTTTTGTGATTTTTAAACAATTTTATAATATGTTATTTTTTATAAAATAACAATAGTGTCAATTTTGACACTATTCGTATATTTGAATTTAAATAAAATATGTACATAAGATATTTTAGAAATAAAAGCTTTAATTGATTCATAAAATTTCATATGTATCTAGAAAATTAGTGGAGCACATTAAATAGTTCATATAATATGTATTTTAATATTTTTAAAACCATTTATTTGATATTTTAATTAATAAAATAATTTCAACATCACTATTGTGTCGCGATTAATGTTAATTATTTAATCCCTAAAAATTCTAAATAAATAACTATCATGTAGATAATTGTATTATATTTCTGGATACTATTTGTGTTTGATTTTTCATTAAGTTTATCACTAAATTAAAATTATTATACTTATAAGATTTAGGAAAGTTACATGTTGTCACATTCTTTGGTTTTAATAATAATTAAATTATTTTCATGGAAAAAATTCCATTAAATGAATCTAATCCGACCCTTAGGTGATATGGTTCGACTTTTAGTCATCCAATAGGATTCTTGAAGGTGTTAGGGTAATTTTATAATCTTATATTTACCCTTAATTACCCGATTTACCTTTAACTATGGTAAATAAAATTTACAGTAGTTACTATTCATAATGCCCAAAAATAAAATGTATCCTATTAACATATTTTGGACCCACTGATTCCTAATATGGAGTCCATTTTTTAAAATTCAAAACATATTATTTTTAGTAATTAATTTAAAATAAATCCCGTTGTTAAGAAAACGAGTTTTAGAAGTTAAAACATTGCCAAAGATTGAAATGTTTTTACCTATGAATTCAATGTGAAATTAATGATAATTACATAAATTATATTAAATGGTACAAATATATTCTATTTATACTTTAAAACCATTCAATATTATAATTTAGCCATATAAATTATCTCAATGAAAAAAGTTTTTTTTTAATTAAAAATTAGCGTACTTTTACTATTCATCAAAATATGAAAGTTATTAGAAAAATATCAAAAATTTATCCAAAGTAAATTTTTATACCCTGATAAAAAATAAGAATGTTATTTTGTCAAATTGAACTTATAAACATGTCAAAAACTAAATTTAATGTGGGTGCTCCATCAAAATGCGACAAAACTGCATTTTTTGAAAAATAGTTATTTTACCGGAAAAATTTATTTTGTTCTCTTACAATGTTCTAGAAAATGTGTAAGATGAATAATAATATTAAAAATGTTGTTAATACTATTCATAATGGATAGTTCATAATAATATATCATTGTTTAGTGAAACCGGTATTGCATACTGCACACGCTATCGAGGAAGGTCGTGATTGCGTGTAATGAAAGCCAAGTCCGTATTGTGTGCTGTGAACGATTCCTTTGGTGTAGCGTATAACATAAGACATAAAAACATTTCTCATAAAATATCAGCGTGTTACATTCTACCCCCCTTAAAATGAATTTCATCCATGAAATTCATCACTTCATTACAAACAGATGAGGATACATCTCCCTCATCATATCCTCAAGTTCCCATGTAGATTCTTCTAATTTGTGGTTCCTCCATAAAAATTTCACAAAGCGAGTGGTCTTGTTCCGTAGGACTTTTTCACTACGATCCAGAATCTCTATCGTTTGTTCATCATAAGAATGATCTTGCTCTAACAATATAACTTCTGAGCTGAGTACATGTGAAGGATCAGGTATGTACTTTCTCAGGAGAGATACATGGAACACATCGTGAACATGAGAGAGATTTGGTGGAAGCGCCAATTGGTAAGCTACCTTCCCAACATGATCCAGATTATCAAAATGACCAATATATCTAGGGCTCAACTTTCCCTTCTTTCAAAATCTCCTGACCCTCTTCTGAGGAGATATTCGTAAGAAAAATTTATCACCCAATTCAAACTCTAGGTCCTTTCTTCGGTTGTCGGCATAAGTTTTCTGTCGACTCTGAGCTTCTCTTATGTGTTGTTCAATAGATCTGACCTTTTCTGCTATTTCATCAATGAGATCAGGTCCTAATATCTTTCTTTCCCCAACATCATCCTAGCAAGTTGGAGTCCTACATTTCTTTCCATAGAGAGCTTCATAAGGAGCCATCTGAATACTTGAGTGAAAACTATTATTATATGAAAATTCCACCAAAGGTAGGTGTTGATACCAACCACCTTTGAAATCTATAGGGTAAGCTCTCAACATATCTTCTAGATTTTTAATTGTCCTCCCAGATTGACCATCTGTCTGAGGATGATAAGAAGTGCTGAAACTCAACTCTGTATCCAGAGTATGCTAAAGACTTCTCCAGAACATTGAGGTAAACCTCGGATCCCGATCAGATATAATAGAAAGTGGTATTCCATGAAATCTTACCACTTACTTTACATATATCCTGGAAAGCTTATCTAGAGATAAATCATGTCTAATAGCAATTAAGTGTGCAGACATTGTCAGACGATCAACTATGACCCAAATATCATTATTTCCTTTGGATGTTTTAGGAAGTCGAGTGACAAAGTCCATAGTGATGTTTTCCCATTTCTATTCTGGTATGGGTAAAGGATGTAACATCTCCTTAGACTTCTATTTCTCAGCTTTAACTTGCTGTAAAAACAAGCAACGAGAGACATATTCAGCAACATCTCCTTTCATGTCATCCCACCAGAAGTACTCTTTCGAGTCCTTATACATATTCGTGCTTCCAGGATGAATAGAGAATGATGAACTATGATCCTCATCCAGCAGCTCCTTATTTAATTCGGGGATGGGAGGAACACAAACCCGATTCCTGAACTTTATTATCCCATTACAATCAAGGTTGAATTCAAGAACATTTCTCACCTTCTTTTGTAACTCGAATTCTTCTTTCTATACCTCTTGAATCATCACATGTATAGATGGTTGAAAATTAATTTGAGAAAGATAAGATTTCACCCCTTCTATTAAAATTCCAAGATCCATCCTTTGTAAATCTATAAATATTGGATCTTTTGTGATCCTCATCATGGATATGCTAGCATGGTCTTGTCGACTTAATGTGTATGCTACCTTGTTTGTTTTCCCAGGGTGGTAATGGATTGAGCATTCGTAATACTTAATCAGCTCCAACCATCCTCTTTGACGCATATTTAGCTCCTTTTGTGTGAAAATATACTTTAAACATTTATGATCAGTATAAATATCACACATTTCACCATAAAGGTAATGCCTCCAAATATTTAATACAAATATTACCACAACTAACTCCAAATCATGAGTTGGGTAATTTTGCTCATGGATTTTCAATTGTCGTGAGGCATAAGATATCACCATATCATTTTTCATGAGAACACATCCCAGTCCCTTCATGGATTCATCACTGTAGATCACAAAACTTCCTCCACTGCAAGGTAGTGTGAGCACAGGTGCACTGGCTAACCTTCTTTTTTGCTCTTTGAAATTTTCTACACATTCCTCCGTCCAAACAAACATAACTCTTTTTCAAGTAAACTTGGTGAGTGGGTTATATAACATTGAAAATTCTTTCACAAAATGTCGGTATATCCAGCCAAACCAAGAAAACTTCGGATCTCAGTTACTATTGTTGTTCTCAACCATCTTTCGATAACCTCTATTTTTGCTGGATCCACAGATATCCCCTCTTTTGAGATTATGTGACTGAAAAAAGCATCTTTTAGATGCCAAAATTCACATTTGGTAAATTTGGCATAAATATTCTCCTTTCTTAGGGTCTTTAATACAATTCTCAAGTGATCTTCATGTTCTTCCTTTCTCTTTGAATAGACAAGAATATCATCTATAAAGACTACCACAAACTGATCAAGATAGTCTCTAAAGACTCTATTCATTAGATCTATGAAGATAGCAGGGGAATTAGTAAGACCAAATGGCATCACTATAAATTCATAGTTTCCATACCTTGTACGAAAAGACGCCTTTGGTATATCCTCCCTTTTGACCCTTAATTGATGAGACCCTGAACGAAGATCAATCTTGGAAATGTATTGAGCTCTGCATAGTTTTTCAAATAGGTCATCAATGCGTGAGAGAGGATATTTGTTCTTGATAGTGATCTTGTTATGTTCTCGATAATCGATGTAGAGTCTCATTGATCTATCTTTCTTCTTAACAAACAGAATAGGTGCTCCCCAAGGTGACACACTAGGGCGTATGAATCCTTTATCAAGATTCTCTTGGAGTTTCTTCATCAATTCCTGCAACTCAATTGCGTCCATTCTATAATGTGTCTTTGAAATAGGCAAAGCACCTGGTATGAGTTCTATTGAAAACTCAATTTCACGATTTGGTGGAAGACCTGAAAATTCCTCCGGAAAGGCATCATCAAATTCCCGTACAATGGGCATATTATTAATCGTGAGTTTCTCTCCAACCATTTGAGATAAATAACCTTCATTTAGTGGAATCAAGACCCATAAGATGGATGAAATTTCCACAGGAAGGTAATGTACATCCTTGCATCGATAGATGATCATAGATTTATCTGTAATATGAAATGTGACTTCCCTTATTTGGAAATTGATATGAGATCCATAAAAATAAATCCAATCCATGCCTAGAATAACATAAAATTCCACTATATGAAGGATCACAAGATTTACAGGAAGCACTTTCCCTCAAACTTCAATCAGAGAAGAATTTTAAACATTTGATGCGACTATTGTGCCATTAGAATTTGTCACATCCAACTCAACATCTAATTGTGGAGGTTATATAGTGATTCCATTAAAAAATTCTTAAGAAATAAAAGAGTGGGTGGATCCAGAATCAAATAAAACATTTTCTACTTTAGATTGGATGGTAAGTGTACCTCTCACCATATCATTGTCGTACTCCACATCACCAATAGTAATTGCATGTGACTTTCTTTTGTATTTGGACTTGAGAGTTTTTTGAAGTTGATCATCATCAGCAACCCTTTGATTTGGGAATTGATTGGAATAATCCCCCATCTCCTTCCACTTGAAACATTGAAGTGTAGTAGGTTCATTCTGTGTATCCCTTCTTTGTTTGCATCATTATACATCTTCTTCCCATTATTTTGACATTAAATTGACTGATGACCTTCTTTTCCACACTTATAACATTTTCTTGTCCCCTTAAGAAAATTTCCTCCATGTTTCTTTCCACACATTGAGCATAAGGGAAAACTCATATTCCTTTCAGTGAGGTGTTTAGATTTTCATGTGAATTCCATTTTCCTCTTCTTATCAAACCCATGTGATTGATGGGTTGCACCAATATCCATATCAACCTTGAGAGAACATCGAACAATTTCCTCATAGCTATTGAAGTCCCTTATGGCTAATGCCCTTCGAAGACTTCGTTTTAAGCCACTAATGAATCGATCGATCTTACTCTCTAGTTGGATAATAATTCCGGAAGCGTACCTTGCAAGTCTTGTAAAATTTGCATCGTAGGTACCAACGGATTCTTCATCCTTTTTCTTCAGTTCAAGAAACTCCTTCTCCATCTTCGCTCGAAGAATACTAGGGAAATACTTATTGAAAAATAAGTTCTTGAACTCATCCCATTCCATGGACTCAATTTCATCCCTTTTCCTCGTATTCTTAACAAGATTACACCATTGATCAGTATCACCTTCCAAACGATACACTGTTAAGATGACTTTATCATGTTCAGATCATTGAAGAACTAAAAATATATTTTTAGTGGTACTGATCCATTGTTCAGCCACTAATGGATCAGAAGACATGCTGAATGAAGGTGGAAGCTGCCTTATAGAGGATTCGATAGAATGTTGCTCCTTCCTTTGATCATTTGGAAGTCCTGAATGATTCATAGCTTGAGAAAGTTGTGTGAGCATGGCTACATGATTTTTCATTCTAGCTCCCACAACGTTTGGTTGCTCAGGGGGACAATAATTGCATTGCCCGTCGCATTCTGCATTAACACGATTTCTTCGAGTTCCATCCATTGACTAAAACCAAGAAGAATAGTGTGAGCAACACTAATTATAATAGGAAAACCACATAATCAAGAATAAAATTTCACACCTAAGGTCTTATCATAGGTTGTTCATGGTCATTTCTAAAACACTATGATTGTGTTCTATGCTAAGACAAATCCTTAGGGTTCTTACTAAGGCTTTCATATCCTAGGTTCCAAAGGTTGACTATACCTTTCCTCTGATACAAACTATAGCGACCCATACTTTACATACATGGTTAATACTTAAAAATTGAATCATACTTATTACAACATATAACCAAACCATGAAAGGACCGTATAGGTATAGTTTCTTTAGAAACTAGGAATCATAAACAACTGGTTCATAAAGCATCTACATTGTCTCCCATTTATTTCATCATATCTATAGTCCCTTTTTGGAATATCTTACTTAATACCCTTATTCCTGACCTGGGGAAATAAAACATACAAAAGGGTGAGCTAAAATTCTCAGTAAGGGTAAACAAAAGAAATATCAATTACATCAAATTCATAAGAACATAACATTTTGAAAATCTTACCCTGCAAAAGAGATCATAATTTCATAACATGGGATAAATCATGGTAGTGAAATGTAATTCCAATAACCATAACACAAAAAATGAAACTTTGTGGCATACACACATAATCATAGATATTCATTTCTTATTAGTCAAGACTCATTGCCAAGACTATCTTAGTGGACGTAGTCCATTTCTGAACCGAGTTCACTCCTCATTTCAGTCATGTTTCACTGAACCGGTTTAACCTTCCGTTACAGCCATGTCTATCTCATGAGATATAAAATAATTACCCAATGCATTGGAGGGAGATAAAGGTCCCACCAATCTCATAATGATACCATTCTTATTTGTGCCACAAAATCATAAATCATACATCATTGCATAACCCATATAATAAAAATTGGATTCTTAAATATCGTGAAATCATAAAACAATTCATATAAGATAAATGAATTCATAAAAATAATTCCATCACAACATTATCAAATCAATGTAATAATATGGATAGAAACAGAACCCTATATTATCTTAGATGGAAAATAATTTTGATAAAAAAAACTTGAACTCCATTCTTGAGGAAAATATCATTTCTACTTCAAAAACATTTTTCCTTTATTAACATGTCATACAATTTTAAACTAAATGAAGTTGATTAAAAATAAACATGAAAACTTGTAAAGGAATCTTCTTGGAAATAATGTTTTAAAAATCCATTCATGCCATATAAGTTAAAAAACATTCTTCTCGTACTTTTTTCGGAACGTCAAAAGGTACTTCGTACGAAAAACGACAAAAGATTTTTTTCATATCTTTTACTAAAAACTCACCGAAGGGTAAAATTGGATTTAAAAAAATGTATGTGGATTCAAACAATATTACATATTGAGGGAACCTGGATGTGGATGATAAAATACATCCTAGTAAATACCTATGTATAAACAATCTCGGATAAAAACGAGATTGTGATATTTTCCCTTAACTTAGGTCCGATTTGCTTCGTAAGTGTCTGAAACTCATGTATAATGATTTAAATAATGTTATTGACTTATTAAAGATTCATAATTATTTTTATTATATCATATATGGTCATATTATTAGCTTCTTATCAGTAATATTTCATTATTACTTGTTATTCGGGTGTATATTACTTTTTGTTCTTATGCATGTTTTGTCGAATAAATTATTATTATTCTCTTTAGGTTATAGATACCTCATTTCCAGAATGGTATTAGTGCACTATATATCATATTTATTCATTCAATTCATTTATATAATCATTATGCAATGAAGATCATGTAGAACGAATCGCATCACATTGTGGAGAAGGTATTCCGTACATACGCACGAGCGATGATATCATTCCCATGATCGTGGAATTGTATTGGAGTGTATGTATACTATTTCAGAATCAATACCACTTTACTATAATCATATATAGTTAGTTATTTTCACCATTATACCCATCCAAGTAAGGTGGTGATGGAAAATAGATTACACCACGGCGTGGAGATGGTATTCCGTACGTACACATGCACAATGATTTTGTTTTCTATAGGATGGATATATAGTGAAATAGGGTTGTTTCATAATTATAATAACATATCAGTTTATGTGTGATACTGATGTTATTAATTCATAATTAAACAACTAAAGATGAAGAAGTGGAAGAAGAAATAAATTTGAACGAATCGGTAACGGACATTACCTCTTCTTTGAAGCGCCTCTTTGAGACCTTCTCTTAGGGCACTACAATTGGTCTTTAATGAAAACCAGGACCTCTATGATGTTTATAGGGAAGTGGGGAAGTGAAATGGGCAGGGATTGGCCGATCTTGAAGTCTCAAATTGGTTTGAGGTGGAGAGGGAGGAGGTGCCCATCTATAAGGGAGGAGAGGGGAACCATTGGAAATATAAGAAATATTAGTTTATATTAAATCCCAACCCCACTTAAAAACATCCAAAATGACTCATATCTAAAGATTAGATGATATAGGGTTGTAATATCATCAAAAAATAATATTTATACATGTTAGAAATTTATTTTAAACATTATCAATTTGATTTATCCTTATTTTTCAATTTATTTTTATTTGTGTTATTTATTTTCTAAATTTTAAATTATTATAAATAATTACATATGTGTTGTGAATTTTCCATAATTTGACAATTTATGACATTTTAGACCATATAAATTTTAATTTATAATTTTTAAATATTTTATTGATTTTTAAAATTTTTTATAATATGTTATTTTTATAAAATAACAATCGTGTCAGTTTTGACACTATTCATTTATATGAATTTAAATAAAATATATACAGAATATATGTTCGAAATAAAATTATTAATAGATTAATAAAATGTCATATGTTTCTAGAAAATTAGTGAAGCACATTAAATAGTGCATATAATATTTATTTTAATATTTTTAAAACCATTTATTTGATATTTTAATTAATCAAATAATTTCAACATCACTATTGTGTCACAATTAATGATAATTATTTAATCCCTAAAAATTCTAAATAAATTCCTATGATGTAGATAATTGTATTATATTTCTGGATACTATTTGTTTTTTGATTTTTCATTATGTTTATCACAAAATTAAAATTATTATACTTATAAGATTTAAGAAAGTGACATGTCGTCACATTCTTTGGTTTTAATAATAATTAAATTATTTTCATGGAAAAAAGTCCATTAAATGAATCTAATCAGACCCTTAGGTGATATGGGTCTAATTTTAGTCATACAATAAGATTTTGGAAGGTGTTAGGGTATTTTTATAATCTTATATTTACCCTTAATTACCCGGTTTACATTTAACTATGGTAAATAAAATTTACCGTAGCTACTATTCATAATGCCCAAATATAAAAAGTTTCCTATTAACATAATTTGGACCCACTGATTCCGAATATGGAATCCATTTTTCAATATTCAAAACATATAAGTTGTAGTAATTAATTTAAAATAAATCCTATTGTTAAGAAAACGAGTTTTAGAAGTTAAAACATTGACAAAGATTGAAATGTTTTTACCTATGAATTCAATGTGAAATTAATTCTAATGACATGTATTATATTAAATGGTAAAAATATATTCTATTTATACTTTAAAACCATTCAATATTATAATTTAACCATATAGATTATCTCAATGAAAAAAGTTGTTTTTAATTAAAAATTAGCGTATTTTTACTATTCATCAAAATATGAAAGTTATCAGAAAAATATCAAAAATTTATCCAAAGTAAATTTTTATACCCTGATTCAAAAAAAGAATTTTATTTTGGAAAATTGAACTTATAAACATGTCAAAAACTAGATTTAATGTGGGTGCGCCATCAAAAGGTGGCAAAACTACATTTTTTTAAAAATACTTTTATACCCGAAAAATTTATTTTGTTCTCTTACCATGTTCTAGAAAATGTGTAAGATGAATAATAAAATTAAAATTGTAGTTAATACTATTCATAACGTCTAGTTCATAATAATATATCGTTGTTTAGTGAAAACTGGTATTGCGTACTACACATGCTATCGAGCAAGGTCGCGATTGCATGTAATGCAAGCCAACTCCGTATTGTATGTTGTGAAAGATTCCTTTGGTGTTGCGTATAACATAAGACATAAAAAAAATCTCATAAAATATCATGGTGTTACACAATTTCTTTTCAATGTTAGACTATATTAATACTCCTGAGTTTGATTTTCTTAATCCTGAAGTAATAAAGAATGTTGGATGCGTTAATCGAATGTGATACACCTTGACATAAGCTATTGCTGATGGTTTGGAGACTCCAAAGGAGATGAACAAACTGGTCATAATGCTTCACAATCTTGTGTGGTTGTGGATGACTCTAAGGATGTAATGGAGTCTCCTCAAGACCTGCATGAGGAGTCTCCTCATGGTAATGCTCACCAAGATGATATTTATTCTATTGAGGTTACGAATTCAAGGTTTCATAGGGAAGAATATCCTATAGAAACTAACATACACACTATAGAGGTTCTAGAGATGGATGATAAATCAGTGACGCAAAGGCGATGAGTGAACCATCAAGCTAATCGGGGAGGATCTCAGGGTCGATGTCGGACCAGAAAAAGGTAATAATTGGGTATATGATGTCTATGTTTAGTTTTCTATCTGGGCGTGGTTTTTCACATGTAATCATTTTTTCAAGTAAGTTGTACTTATATACCTTTTTAATAATTTTATGGGCTCATGGGTTCCTAAACCCATGGCCGAGCCGCAATTAGTATATATATATTCATTCATATAATATAAATATGGAAATATAACATATTACTTTACATCTTATACTTCCACCCACTAAAAAATTAAAACTTCACTCATGCGTACATATAGAATACAACCTCCATGATGCAATATGATTCATTTTTCATATCTGAGAACATGGTTGATAATTATTTTTTTATGATTAATGTTGATATAAATATAATTATTATTAATCTAGAGAAGATTGAATAATGAGCACTTTTTCTATAGTCAACATTCCAAAGTCAGTTTTAAATTATGAATTGAACATCCTCAAGACACATGTTATTGAATTAAACAATTAATTAATTAATTTTATCAATTAAATAAATGAAATAAATTTTTTATATGTTAATAAATCTACAAAGTGTACAAAAAAATGAAAATAATTAACATAACTTTATTATAATTGCAAATAATCAACATGCATAACAAGTATACACTTTATGTAAGGGGTTTATTTACTCAATTTCCTTTTATTTAGTTATAACTCTTATTGATTAAAATTTTATTCCTTGAGTATGTGAGAAATTTCCTTTAATTATATTTTTTTATTTTTTATTGGAATTAATATTTTATCACATCATCTCCTAAATTAATAATTATCCATTAATAGATATGATCATAAAGGTAGTATTCGTTTAAATATATTTTATTTGAGATATTTTATATATTAAACTCCTACATGATTTTATATGATTTATAAAACTCCTAGTTTTATATTATATTATAAATTACTCTTGGATAATGATCTTTAATGTTCGATTGAAATTCTATTATTGATCACATTCTAATACAAATGTTTTATAATTTTCAATGGTTTTCATATTTTCAATTATTATTTGTTGTGTCACGACCCACCTTCTTCAAGATAAGGAAGGTATAACAATATGTTGAGACCTTCCTTCCTAGAGATGAAAGTGAAATAATGACCCTCAAGTCCCTCATCGAATATTCCCTTGGTCAGAAACCAGGACCAAGGGTATAGAAATCTAAAAAAATGGGTGGGATTACCATTTTATAGTAACCATGATCGAGATATAAGATATATCAAACTCAAAAAAAATCCAAGTTATATAAATAGTATGAAACTAAAATCCATCCAACATGTATGTTTAATTTAAAACTACTAGAAAAATAATGAAAACTCTCATGTAAGTACCAAAATAAAACTAAACAGTGAAACAACAACTATCCCTGATATCCGAGCTATTGTTGTCAAACATAGTCCACATAATTTCCCTGGAAACCTCAAGAAAATTTTATATACATTGGGAGAGCATATAAGTATACCCAATAGTGAAAAACCAAATTCACTTATGCATTGGTGGAATAATCATTCCAATTATCATGTGAGAAAACAATAGAAACTCAAAATCATGTAACAAGTTATACTATTCACCCCAAATTCACCAAGGAACACTCAATAAATAATGCTAGTCAAGTAAAGTAAGGTTGTAAGAACATTGATATTTGGGTAAACTACACCACTTACCACTAGTTAACTACTGTTCCCTAATAGAGAACATCCTGGTGCTACCACACTCTTCCACAATCCCCACTTTCACAACCTACCTACACACACCTCGGCCACATAGATCATCACTTCTTTCCCATAATCACAAATTCCACAAACCACAACCCCATCCCAAAGACACATGTCAATCACCACAAATCCCATCCCAAAGACACCTAGGAAGAAAACCTCAACCACAGACAGTTAGGACTCAAAATCACACAACAACATTCATGAAGAGTCTAGGGATTCCAATTCATAGAATAAGTTGTTGAGACGATCCGATAGCTACCAATACATCCACCCACCAGGATGTTGGAAAAGGACACCCTCCACCATAATAATGGGGGTGTTTGGAACATTGTTCTCAACATGGGTGGGGTGAATATATAAATTCCAAGGAACTACATGTATATATATATATATTAATACCCAACATTCAGACCAACTTTTGGTTTTTCAAAACAACCACCATCACCCACAAAACTGCCCTTGTTACCACCTCTAAATGGATTATCATATCAACCTACGGTCACTTCCCAATTCCATAATGAATGCCACTTCACTACTATCCCATAATTGAAAACTACCACCATCCAATTTATTTAACCAATTTTCATTCAATCTTATCAATTCATTCATTTATTTATTTCATCCCTATCCAGGAAACTACAAAACACTGAAAACATTATAAGGTGAAGCAACCATACCAACCACTACCAAAACAAAAAACGGTTGAAAGGTAAATTGTAAATGAATCTATTCTAACACCTATTCATAAAATCCTGGCCTCTGGAAACTATTGGTGAACGTATCACCTTAGGTAACACCATCCATTTTAAAAATTTCCCCCCTAAACCATCCTCGGTAGCCCCGTTACATGAGAAGCACAACATTCAGCAATACAAAATTCACCATACGTGCAGTGCCACTACACACTACCCTCTGTAGAACACCCATTCAATCACTACCACCATCTTTAGTCAAAGACATGTCACTCTATCCCTCCTCTCAACAAGTAAAACCCCAACACACCTAATTACTACCACACTCAATATCACTAATTTACAACAACAGTATACCCAACACACCCATAAACATGAGCATGATAGAACCCCATCATGCATCCCCACCACCAAAAAAACGGCCTAGACACAGTCCCACTACATAAAAAGGTCATCAATTCACCAATCAACCAATTTCTCAGCCCGAGATACCATTACACCACCAGTACCTCCCAATACTCACAAATGAACTCTCTTCCCTAACACAACATGAACTGCACACACATAAGGCCAAACAAAACCACAGAAAACACACACAGCCACACCAACAAGGAAAGGTTCATTCCAATTTAAAAAACAATCATTTTCTAATTAAACATGATAAAACAAGGGTTATCATAGAAAAATTCTGATCCCACAGAATCTATTTATTTAGAAAAAAATATTTGATTAACTGGATTTAAATTATTATAGTAGTGATTCACAATTCATATTAGTTTTCAATTAGATACCACCAATGTCCATGGTTTTTAGAAGAGTAAAACCCAAAAAATGACAATGGTTAACGATAACATATAAATCAAAAAAACATCACCATCATACTCCCAAACCTTCATTTATTTCATATAATTATTTTCATTAAATTAGTTTCAACAATATTCACAAGGGTACATAAGTAAACCCACCCAACATGATGCACAAAATAAATAGGGTTAATAGAATCCCTATATGGAATAATAGTGGACCAACGATTGTTCCTTGCTCCCAAATAGAGGGAGTGTGAGTTGGAGGAAATAAAGACAAGATATATGACTAAAACACAACACACTACCCCATGAGGGTGAAAGGATCTAGGTGCACTAAGGGATAACTAAAACACTTGGGTAAAAGTAGATCTCATCTTCAAATATCTAGATCATATATCATTGGTAGGGAGACGATTTCAAAGTCTATTAAAGTTAGATTGTGGTTAAGACTGTGAGCTTTGACTATTTTAAATCCCCCAAAGTGGAATAATATTAAATATATGATTGATAACCTATGAAACACCATTATAAGTTTTCAAACATATCTCTAAACTAAATGTATTTCAAATAATATGTACGAGGGAAAAATATGGAGAAAATAGGAAAAGCTGTAAATGACTCATTGATCGGTGAGTCATTGACACCAGTCACCCACTGTGAGTCATGGACACCAAACACATCAACATGACACACCACCATGAGTCACTGAAATGACTCACCAACACAATCCCCCAACACCACTCACAGACACCTCCCACCGACACCACTCACCAATGCCACTCAATGAATCCTAACCTACCAAATCCCTGACCCACCGATTCCCTAATTCACTGATTCCCCGAGTCACTGATGATGTTATATGGTTTTCATTCGTCACCAAGATATAGACGTGAACCTACAAATTTTGAGCTACCTATATGACTCAACAATGCTTGAGCTGATGATGAGACTCACTGACGCCTGACTAACCTATAGAATAATTGTAAATTTGACACCCTTCGAATGAGACATTACTTCTTCCTAGAAAACTCCAAACACTTTATTTTGACATATTAATATACCACTGAATACTGGGACATAACCTAAGATACATCATAAAATATTATCTCCCTTGAGAATTTATAACCAAACCTAGATGGAAGAGGGTTCCGAAAAACCATCCCATAAGATACCTCTCAAGGATAGAACATGTTGTGTTGTTCAAAAGTTATCATAAAACCCCAACATCCATGAAAACCTTCACCCAAGTTTTCTGACACAGAAATCCATAAGATACCCCTCCCAAGAACAAACTATCTAGACAGATTAAATAAGGATTTCTTACCACCATGTCAAGATACTATCATCTTTGGGCAGCACTGACTCTACCGAATGGGTTTAATCGAAACACAATTAATGTTCCTCGATTAGGAATTAGGTAACCAATTTTTTTCTTGTTAATATTCCATCAAACACACTAGAACAATTATGTAACCCATATTATAACAAAAAAGTTTGAATCACTACATCACCAATCAAAACACACAAGAAAAAATCAAGACAACTCTGGGTAATGGGGACAAATTTGCGTCTCTTGGTCCAATGTAATCTCCTCCAGGAACCATACCTATACAACACATGAACCTTGGGAATGATCTTTCCACTCATCACCTTCTCCCAAAGATTCTGGATCTCTAGTGGTTACTCCATGCACATTGTGTCGTCATCAATATCTAACTCTCCGCAATCAGTGACATGTGATTCATCTTGAAGATATCACCAAAGTTGTGATACATGAAAGACGTAGTGGATCATTCTCAACTACGGTGGTAATGAAAACTGGTATTACACCTCAATTACTCATAACAACACCTCAAATGGTCCAATGATCCTAAGAGAAATCATATTCCCTCTATCTCACCTCCGCTACCCAGGTCAAGGGGTAACCTTCAAGAACACGTGGTCCCCAACCTCAAACTCCAAGGTCTTTCTTCTTAGATTATAATAAGACTTATTCTAATCATGTTCTATATTCATACTCTCACAAATAAGTTGTTCCTTCTTTCTTGTACATTGCACCATGTTCGGACCATAGAAAAGAACCTCCCTAACATTCGTCCATCACGAGGGTAAATGAAATGATCTTCCATATAATGCTTCGAACAAAGTCGTACCAAGGAAAGAGAGATATCTATTATTGATAGAAATCTCCACCATGGTAAACTTTTCACACACAAGACCCACTAAATTTCATGATGTAGGATTGAAACATTTCCTCCAACATTTGGATGCCCCTCTCTATTTTCACATCCATCTGAGGGAGGATATCAGTGTTGAGGTGTAACTATCAAGTACACACAGCAATCTTCTCCAGACACACGATGTCAAACAAGTATCATGGTATGAGATGATGTATCTTGAAACACCATGAATTCATACCCCCTCATCCATATACCTCTAATGTAAGACTTCTACTGTGCTCAACTTCTTAATTGCTAAGTAGTGAGCCAATTTCATCAAATGATCAACTACCACCCATTTTTCATCACATCCTCCTTGAGCCATGGGTAATCAAAGGAGGAAATCCATTTATATTCTATCCAACAACCACTCGGGTACATTTAATGGCTCAAAAAAACCACGGGGATCATGATGCTTAGCCTTCACTTGCTGGAACACCAATCACATTTCCACAAACTCTGCCACTACCCACTTCATCAGAGGCTCCCAAAACTGTTCCCTTAAGACATGATACATCTTGTAAACTCTAGGGTGTAACACTAGGGATGAGATATTAAACTCATGGAGAACTCCATCAGGCATCTCCACTGGAACAAACATCTTCTGACAGAATGACATCTTATTTTTTCCATAATCTAAACATAACTTTGGAGAATCACCCTCGTCAAAGAGATCCCACATTACCTCTACCTCTTAGTCACCCAAAAAAGAACTTCCACCTTCTACCTCAGAGTTGACTATGCAATCATTTGAAATAGAAAACCTCTTCCTCCATCAATTCTTCCATCTATGTCCAAGGAATCCAACTCCTCAATTTCTCTCCATGCGTCGGTAGATTCCAAATCCACTTCCACCATCAACTTTCAACTAAAATAAATGGCCACAAAATTCCCCTTTCTTGAGGTATAGTAGGTCTCAAATATGACGACCTAGAGAGACTACAACCATATCTACTACTGCAAGTTCAGATCTCACTAGGAAATGATTTACCTCAAGATCTTCATATCCATGAAAACCACAATGTTATCACCAATGAGGTAGTGTCTCCATAGATATAGTGTGAACATGACTGCTACATGGTCTGGATCATGGGTGGGAATGTTATGTTCATTGGGAAATAACTGCCTAGAACAAAAAGAGATCACTCCCATTTGCAGGATTAACACACACCCCAATCCCAGATGAGATGCATCACAAAACACTTCCAACATCACATATTCCACTGGAAACCAGAGCACTGGGGAACTGACTTTATTCTCTATCAGAGAGCTGAAAAACTATCTGGAATTACATTATCTACACATACTCTTGGCTTTATTGGTCATAGCTATCAATATAGCTACTAATTGAGAGAAATTAGGCATGATTATTATACACTATCGTACCATACCAAGAAAAAAATGAATATCTTATACATTATTTTTTCTTCCCATGATACAACTACCTTGAACTTCAACAGATCCAAGGCTACACCCTGTTGTGACACCACATAACCAATGAAGTGGACCTCTCGTGTCCAAAAAACTCACTTGGATGACATTCCATAAAGGTGGTGACATAGAAGAACTCCTAAGATAGTCCTGAGATGATTGACATGGTCCTCCAACGAGTTTGAGTAGATTAGGATTTCTTCGATGAAAATGACGAAGAACTGGTCCAAGAACACATGACAAATGGAGTTCATAATCCCCAAGAACTCAGTAGGAACACGCATAACACCAAAATTCGTAAACATGATATAAAATAGCTCATACCCACCCCTGAAATTTGCCTTCATTATGTCTCCCACAATCACCCTCAACTTGTGATACCCTGAGCACATATGAAACATAGAAAACTAACATTCTCCCCTTAGCTGGTCAAAATTAATGTCCATCATTAGAATAGGGTAATGGATCTTGAATGTTACATGCTTCAGTCTTCGGTATTCTAGAAATTTCTTCAGATAACCATCTTTATTATTTATGAGAAATTCTAGATCACCTCATAGTGACACAATAGGACGGATAAAGTAATTCTTCATCAAATTATCAATCTAGATCTGCATCTATCGTAGCTCAAAAGGAACCATATGATAATTCACTATTGAAATTGGACTAGTACAGGGTTTGAAATCTATCCCGAACTCAACATCACATCAAGGGGGATGAGTCACAACCTCCTTGGAAAAAACATCAAATTATTCATTGAAAACACCTAAAACCTCCACCATCCCACCACCAACTTATTCCACTAGAAGCTCATCTAACAAGGAATAAAAATTCATGACTCACCGGCTGCACATCTGACAACTCCACTCTCCAAAAAAAGCTACACAGTAGTCAAAAACGTCTGAAAACATGACTCTTATGTAGATGTTGTCAATAAAATCACATAAATAGTACAACCTGTCAATGAAAATGATAACACCGTATGGATTCATTTCTAGAAAGAAGTGATCCACACTGAACTATTGGGGCACCAACATGAGTCTGCATCCCCATGAAACATCAAACAAGCTGGACTGACCTACGAATGGTGCACTCAACAAAAGAGGCCAAAAATGTATCTTAATATCCAGTCCTATATTATGGAAAAGAATTGGTGAAAAAAATGATAGGGAAGCTCCAACATCAATCAAGGTGATGACAAGATTACTAAACATATTTATCATATCTCTAATGATCTTTAGACCGACTATAACCACATCCTCTCTAACGTTCAATTGACAACACATATCTTCTATTCCCCTCGGTTGTCAATAGCCACCACAAAATAACTCAGGTCAAGGTACCTATGGAATGCCTTGAGGTAAGCCTACACCTTCTCCATTGCACCATAGTGGAGCTGGAGAATGATGAACCTGTTGCTGAAACAGGATGACCGATAACTACGACTGAGGTGGGCACTACACCTTCCCAGCACCACCATACAAAGCTCGATCTGGGAACTTTCATTGATGGTTCTAGTGACCTCCAAAAGTTATACAACCCCGTCCCATGCCTACATAAAATTAATGAGGACTCGAATGTTGGAACTGAAATAGCTGGGTTCGACTCGCCACCGGTTGAAACCAGGAAGGCCATAGAGATTGTGATTTTCTGGTAGAATCCTTTCCCTTTGTATAGCCATTATGGATCCCCTATCATGGTGGAACTCCTATCGAGTTCATCTTTTCCACCACCTCATACTTTTTCTGAACCCAAATTTTTGTCGGTAGGGTAAAGGGAGTAACCACATATAGGAGGGAAGTGTGGAGTGCCTCCTCTAAATGTCTCACCTGAGACTCCTCGTCTGAAAATAGATCGAGAGAAAAAAAATGAGATATTTGAACTTGATCCCCAACTATCATACTGACATACTTCTATTCTAGAGGGAGAGTAGATCCTTTCACTTCTCAACCATCATGGGTGAAGAAATGAATTATCCTCGTAACTCCTTATCAATGTCAACCCACAGAACATAGAACTCCTTTATCTCACAATGGAAAAACATCCACCAATGCAAAAAATTTCCCATATTCTAGCTCTCTGCGAGGGGAACACAAAACTCTTTTAGATCTTTGATCTAGATGAAAAAAATCACTTGCTTCTCAAGCCAACTATCAGTCCCTAAGTCCAAAAAGATGCCTTCATATTTTCCCAGAGTCTGTCACTGGAATGAAAGAAGTGTCTTCAACCACTGATTTCCTTCATCCTATGGACCAACACTCCCCTGATCATCTGGGTTGCCCTACTCAGCCTCTAATACCTAAGCCAATTGTGTGTGACAATTGGGATCCACCTATTAAAGGTAATCATAGTATTTATAAGACTGAGTAGTATGGAACTTATTTAGGATTCATTTTAACTCAATGTTTCTCTTAATTTACTAAAACAAACCGAATAAAACACGAACAAAATTCATCATAATGCATGTACCTTTCATCGGGTATATACCCTTCAATCAGTGTATCTTAACATGGTTGTTCGGTAATCTTAGAGTGCTTACATCTGATCACAGTGGGTAAATCCCATGTACTAGCCATTCTTCCATGGCATGTGTAACAAACCTTGATCACCTAACACTGTTTCCCTACCAACCCTTACAATCCTCACTGTTCATGACTCCAAAATCTATCATATCTCTCAGCTATCACATCTGATATTAATCTGTCATGAAAACACATCTTCAAGATATGGGATGGGATAACCCAATGATGATACCGTCCTACATCAAGATTATGGATAGATAATAACCCCTGAGTCCCACCACCAATAGTCTACAGGGTAGAAACCAACACCAAGGGAATAGAAATATCTAAAAAATGGGAGGCATTACCTTTTAACAGTAACCAATATTAGGTGATAAAAGGGATCATCCTAAAAAAAGTCCAATATATATGAATATAAAGAAACAAAAATCCATACCACATGCATCTTTAAATAATAACATCTTGAAACAAAAATAAATTTCCAAAGTAAGTTCCAAAATAAAACCAAGTAGTATCACAATAACCCTCCCCATGATCAAAAATAGAATGGTCTAGCATGGTCTGTATAATCTCCCTAGATATGTAAAAATAGTTTTATATATGTAGGGTTATTATACAAGTATACTCAATAGGGAAAAACCAAATCCAATTATTCAAAAGTGGGAGAAGCATACTATTGCACATGTGAGAAAATAGAAGAAACTCCAAATAACGTAACAGGGTATACTATATACCCCAGTAATTCCACGGTAGGATTAAAAAATAATGCAATTCATGTAAATTATGGTAGTAAACATATCGATATTTTGGTATCCCACACCAATTACCATTGGTTATCTGCTCGTACATAACAGAAAAAGTCATGATGCTACCGTGTGATTCTACAAGCCCCACTACCCCAACCATATTGAACATAACTTGGCCATATACCACATCACATCTCTCCCGCAAACACATAGGACAGAAACAGCAACCCCATCATTAAGACACCTGGGAATCACCACAAAACAAATCTTCAAGACACTTCAGAAGAACACCTGGCCCGTAGACACTTGGTCCTCACAACCACACCACAACATTGACAAAGATTCCAAGGAAACCAATGCCTAGAAGAGGGAGAATATAAGATAAAATAACCATCCATCCATCCTCCCCTTTGGATTTTGAGAAATGAAACCCACCCCGCTAATAATGGGGATGTTCGATATGTAGTGGTCAACACGGATCAGGTGTGTATATAAAACAAAAGGAACTACATGTATATATTTCTAGATATAAAACATTTATCCAAACAATTGGGGTTTCAAAACAACAACCATCCCTCACAAAACAACCCTTTTTGTCACCTCTAAATGCATGTATCAAAATGAATGATGGTCACTACCTAATTCAATAAAGAATGCTGATTCACTAAATGCAATAACTTGAAACATACCCCCAACCAATTTATATATACAATTTTCGTTATGAATTATCTATTAATTCTTTTATTTATCTCATCCCAACAACAGAAACTACCAAAAATTGAAAATGTTATAAGACAAAGAAACCATACCAACCACTTCCAATGCCAAAGAAGAAAAGAATGTCCAAGGTAATAAAATCCATTCTAACACCCTTCATAAAATCATGGCTTCTAGAAACTAAAAGTGAATGACCCACTCAAGGTAACACCATCCTTATTAAAAATCATATATCCTAAACAATCCTTGGCATCCCCTCTATACATGAATTACCACATTCAGAAAAACCAAACTCACCCAGCTTGCAGTCTCACTACACACTCCCCTATTTTGTATAATCATTCAAAAACTACCACTATAACTCTTCAAGGTCATGTGGCCCTCTCATTCCTCTCAATATGTAAAAAACCCAACACACATCATTACTAACACACTTGGTAGCCCCATTGTAAAAAAAAATACACTCAGCACCCCTATAATCTTTAACATGACACAACCCAGCCCTGCAACCTCACTACCAAACCACATCCCATATGAAGCCCCACTTCATAACAAGTTCATCCATTTTGCAGTAAACCAATATCTTAGCCTGAGATACCATTACACCACTTATACCTCCCCGTACCCACAACCTCAATCCCAATTACAACACCACATGAATAACATACACACAAGACTTAACATAACCACACAAAATACATGCTAACACCAACATAGAAATGTTCATTCAGATTTAGCAGCACTCATTATCTATTTCCACGTGATAAAATCGGTTTTATCGCATAACAAGATCAATCTTGGGGAATCCATTCATTTATCCTATATGACATTAATAACTAAATTCCAATTATTATAGTAGTGATTCAAAAATCATAAAGGTGCATATATAGAGACCACCAATGGATACAGTTTTCAGAAGAATACAACCCACACAAAACACGACGTGGATCAAGGATAAAATATAAAACAATGAAATAATCACCATCATACTCCAAGTCACTTATTTATTACTTCTTAATATCTTCATTAAATTGGATTCAAATAATTCACAAGGGGACATAAGTACACCCACCCCGCATGATGAACAAAATAATTTGAGATGATGGAATCCCTACTTGGAACAATAGTGGACCCAAACTTCTTCCACGCACCAAAACAAGGGGTGCATGAGTAGGAGGAAATGAAAACAGGATTGATGCCTACGACACAATAGGTGACTCCATAGAGAGGAAAGGTTCTAGGAACACTAATTTAAAACATAATAATGTATGGAAAATAATAAATCATCTTTGAAGACCCAGATACTATATCAATGTATGAGAGATGGTTTATATGTCCATTAAAGTCAGAACATGGTCAAGACCACATGGGTTGACTATTTCAAATCACAATATGTGTTAGGATATTAATAATATGATTAATATCCTATGAAATGCATTTATAAAATCTCAATCATTTATTTAAATTCAATTTACACTAAATAAAATGTAAGAGGGGTGAAATTGGAAATGCTAGGAAAAATGATAATGGACTCACTGATGGGTGAGTCACTAACAAAAGTAAGTATTAGAGAGTTACTAACCCGAGTCATTGACATGACTCATCGACATGAGTAACCAATGCGGCACACCGGCACAGGTCACTGTTGCCTCTCACCACCACCAGTCACCAATGCCCTTCATTGATGTCTTACCTAACAATGACCTGACCTACTGACGCCCTGAGTCACCGACACCTTGATTCACTAATGCTCTATATCCTCGGTGTTGAGCTACTGAAAACAACCTATAGATATTGAGATGTCGATGAGAAATGACTGATATTATATAATGAACTAATTCAATGATGCATGAACTACTGATGTGACTTGCCAACGCCTGAATCACCAATGAAAAAATAGGAATGTTTAAAAAACATTTCAAATAATCCCCTCCTGCCACCAAACACACCCCAAACACTGTATTTTGACAATGTAATGGACCAAGTAGGTATTATCCATTATGATTTTAAACATAATCATGTTATTCACCATGTTTTTTTTTGTAACTACTATGAGATTTATATTTTTTCACATATTCTTTCATTGAAATTAAAGTTTTATTTTAATAATATAATATACGATTATTCATTTTCATTAGGATTCCATTATTACATGAGTTAAAAGTTAATTTCATTTCAAACTTACTTATTTAAGACATGTGTTGATTGGTGCAACAATACTCATTTATATTGTGTATACACTGACTCCTAAAATATAATACAATGAATCTTTTTTAATCATGATATTTAATAATCCTTTTTATTTTCTATCATTTAATGAGTTATTAATTTTAAATTATTTTAATGTAATTTACTTAAAAAAACAATTCTATTTTAGACTAGTAACCAAAAAAATTCTCTATATTTGTTATCTTATTTGAAGATAATTATATTCATTAAAATAAATTTAATTATTACTTTATTTTTAATTATCGTTTACCTGCTTTAAAATGGTGTTAAAATGTAACATTCACAATGATTTATACTTTGGTCACATTTGACTCAAGTTTAAAAAACTTATACTGATTGATTATTTTAATCTTTCATGACATGAATGGATTGTATCACCATTAAAATGTGTTTTATATGTTTATATTACAAATTTCAATGGTTGTTTTTTGTTAAAAAATTTTTTGAATATTTTTTTATTCTATATTGTGAAAGGATATGAATGAAAGGGATATTTTTCTATATTTTACAATAAAATTTTCAATCGTCCTATAAAAGATATTTTCCTTTATGTCAGAATTATTTAATTATTCATATATATCAATGAGGGATGTGATATTTTAATACTATTCAATTTCATTGTATGAATGTTTTACTATGGGGTTCAAAATAGGTTTTCTAGAAGATCATATCATTTGGAAGTGTATATCAAGCTATTATTGTCTTGATGATATGTAATAATATCTGTGTTGTGTTCATTTATATTGTACATAGACATTATTAATGAAGTTTGATTGTCTAGTGAAACAAAAAACCTAAGGGACATTGTCTGATATTCGACTGTTGTGTCCATTATATCCAAAAAATACATTATGTGTTGAGATGAAGATATATGTATGGAAGTATTGATTTAGAGAATATTATATTATATTATTTTTAAGAGAATATGGAGTAATGTGATTCATTGTTTCTATAAAGAGATGATTTAATTTTCCAATTATAGATTACTCTAATGATATTGGACAATTATTTAATTAGGCTATTATATGATGAATTTTTAATGTGGTAAAATACCTACATAGTTTTCAATACCTTTTATGAGTTATAATAGATCATTTCCTCAAGGATTGTTTTCACATTAACTAATAATGTTGGAAAATATTAATATTGAATTATATTAATGATTTTCACATGTATTATATTTTATAATAGATTATTCATGGGTACAAATTCTCCTATTTTATTCTCATCCACATTGATTATGTCATTATAACCTTATGATCATGATATATGAAATATTTACATTCCTTTTTTATTATGTGTACCATTACCAGACATTTTGAACTGAACATTATTATTTTTTAAATTCCTTAGTTTATATATATTTTTGATAAATTAATTACCACTCGAATTGATTAATGCATAAATAACTTTGTGGTCCATGTTTGTGATGTAATTTTGAATATAATGAATGGGGAATATTGGAAAAAATTATTACCAGAAGACATGGGAATTATTATATAATAGTATTTCATAATTATTCAAAACACTAAACCTAAACTTTCATTTTGTATGTATGCGATTTAATTTTTTATAATGATTTTGTAGGATTGGGATAAATAAAATTTGGATATTTTTATTGGTATCAAATATATATATGTAAAAAAATATTTTTTTCCCTTGAGATCATGGTGTGCCAATTTTGGGCTATTATAGTTGTGATTATTGGAGGAATTATATAACATTGGACATTAAAATGTCTTCATGTGATGTTAACTTAAGAATTATGGATACCACCATGGTTTTATATTCATAAGGTTAAAAATATTTTTTAATGAATATCATCATCATATTATTTTATTTTATTAAAGTTAAGAAAAAACAAATATGGAAACACAAAAGATGCAAGAAGGGCTATCCCCTCCCCCCCCCATTATCCCAACCTTATTTAGGATGGACTAAAATAATGTAGACCAAGCGCATCCCCATTAATATAATCAATCCCTTATACCATTGGTTTATATTCCTAAGAGTTTCCATATGCGATACAACAGTAATGATTATTTGGAATGATTGTTGTTTCATTTTGGGGATGCAATATGAATTTCATAGGATACCCTTTGAGGTTAATTTTTTCCTTCTTTTATTTATTTGGCATACATGGTTAATTATTTTTTGAAAGATTTAATTTGAACTCTATGTAAAAAACTGTGTATTTTGGAGGTCAATCTATGATTTATTCATATAAAGGTTTATTATTTATTTTTTATCTTCTATTTTTCTACCGATTTTGGTTTTTTAAAGATATGATGAAACTATTTTCATCTTTTTATTAAAATCACGGTCATTAATAAATTTATTATAGTGATTTAAAAAATAAATATGAAAACACTTCTTTTAGAGTTTATGATGGGATAATGGTGGAAAATTCTTTAGACATGAAACCAAAGTAAGATATTTTATTTAAGGATTTAGTGGAAAAACTTAGTTATATTAGCTTGTGTTTTAAGTCAATATAATATGAAAATCCCTCAACTCTAGGAATATGATATTGAAATAAAATTTGATTGATATAAACATCCTTTCATATGAAATATTTTTTTTTCACACCTCATTCTTATAGTCTTTTGATTATAAAAATTCTCATGGTCATCCACTTTCTATTGATCATTTATCTCTATCACTCTGAATTATTATTTAGACATTATAATTACCCACCATTTATACATTTTTACTCCCCATCAATGTTCATTTATATGAGAACCTAGTTATGTGGTTATATATATGATCTATATATTTCTATTTACCAATTTTCAGAATGATGTTCTATCAACCCTTTTATGATGAGGGTATAAAATAAATGTATTTACAAATTATTAACCTCATATTACTGATATCATGTAAAAACATAATATAGAATTTATTAAATAGGGGATTGTGTGACACAATGAATATTTTATAGAACTCTATGTTCAATTTCATAAATCACATGCAACAGTAATCATAAAAAATATTATTATTTTAAAAAGAATTGAGTAACCTAGTAGATTAATGTGAGGAAATGAATAATATTTTCTTAATTAATAAATATATATTAAAAAGTTTTATATTGTAAAATTATATTTACCAATTCTAAGGAATTATGCCCTCAATTTTTAATAATGAAGATTAATGCATCAAATATTTTTTCCCTTTAAGTAAATTATTTCATTCTATGATAGAATATATAAAATTACTAATGTCAATTTTTAATGAAAATTTTGAAAAATAAATTTCATTTTTGAAATTATAATTTATGAATTATATTTTGTTGATTTTTTTATTTTTTCTATTAAGAGAGAATTTTCAACAAATAATGAAAAACACATATTTTTTGAATTTTTTTTTAATTTAAAATCTCTATTGTTCATTCAAATTATTCATAAATTAAAATTTTTATCCTTTATAATGGAATAATATATTTAATTACATTTGTATAATACTTATTCTTGATTAAAATATAATTTTAATTTTAGGCATAAAAACACCTTTCTCTATGATGCCTTCTTCATTATATTGTTCAAATTTATATTAAAAATAATTTCATAAAATTATAGAAATATAATCATAAATAATGAATAAAAAATATTTAATAAATTGGTTTATATTAGTAAAATATTGTGATTTTATTTTTGGTCATAATGAATTGTAACCATGGAAATTATTTTTTACCATAGTAATAGTGAATCAGGTAATGAAGGATTAAAGTAATGTGATATGGTTTTAAAAATATATCTAAAGAATTTCATATTTATATTGGGTTATATTATTTATACCACACCTATTATATATTCTAGAACATGGAATTTTAATGGAAATTATGTTTGATTATGACCATTATATTTCATAAAGTAAAGGAATTCTTGAAAATTTCACTCTCTTTATTTCAATTTATATTATATCATCACGAAGGTATATGAATAAGTTATGGAGGAATATATAATTATTTTCTGAACATAATTTATTTGTTTTTATTATTGTTATCTTGTTTTAATATTTATTGATATGATTAATAATGTAAATTATTACACAATGCTATCGAAATGCTTATTCCAGGTAGTTGAAAAAGAAATTAAAATTAATTAAAATACATCAAATGTAATATTTTTGTGATTAATTATGGTTTTAAAATATTATAATGGTTAATATTAATGTATAATATATTTTTAAAGAGTTTATATTTTTATTATATACCATTCTTGAGGTGTTTAAATTCAAAATATATCAATAGTCCATAAAATTACTATAATGGTATTTTATGTTATAAAATTTATTATATAATGTTTATAAAAATATAAAAAGAATAAAATAAACCAATGAAGATAGAATATGTATTAATATTTAATATATGGACCATTTTTTATCCAATTTTTACCTTATATAAAAATTAATTACTCGTTAGTATTGAAAAAGTTGTTATAATGGTTATGGATAAATTGGTTAACGAACTGGTTAAAAAGGATAATGATTTAAATTACAGATAAACCTATAAAAATTTATTTATTTGAAGGATTTAATCTATATAATTTATTTGAATATAAGTTTTTACACTTCATTCCACATTAAAATGACGGAAAATTTCTTAAATCTAAATCTATTTTGTAATTCCATGTGTGGCCATCACATCAATGTAAAAGGACACTACCAATCCAATATTTCTCACACCACCATTATCAAAATATATAAATAATTACAATTATAAATCTCTTCTAATAATCCTTATCAATGTTATAGAGTTTTTGTACTCATCAAAATTCCATCCCTTTGGTCCTTATGAAGAAATACAATAGAGGTCTCTCAAAGAAGAGGTAATGATTTTATACAATCTCTTTCATTTTAATTGTTATTTTTCCTTCTTAAATAATATGATTATAATTATAATATAAAATTATAAGTACAAAAAATGTAATGATTTGTTAGTTTGTTAATGGATCAACCATATTAATCTCATACTTTATCTATTGGGTACAAAAACATCATTTTTGTGTATGTGTGGACTAACACCTCAATGTGGTGATGCATTTCATTTTTCGTTATAACCTCACAAGGATGGTTATTATGATATATGATATATATATATATATACTATTAATGAAATTGTTATGATACTAAATATAAAAAATTTTACTTACCTTATTACTCTCCCACTTACTTAAAAATGCTAATTCCACTAATTCTTACGTCTAGAATACCACCTCCTTGGAGTAATGTGATTCATGTTTTACATCCTCCATTCATGGGTTATTCAAAAAATTTGTTTCATTTATGAATTTTATAATTATTTTATGATTATTAATATGGATATTATGGAACATTGACACCTTGGACCATGGTCAATCTATCAATGTTTTTTTCAATTATGAATCAAACATCCTTAAAACACACTATATTGTATTAACTGATTATATTTTTAAAGATGTAATTTTAAAAAATGAAATTAATTGTCAAATGAAAATTTAATGAACTTGTAATATGTTCTCCCAAAAGTGAAAAAATAATAAAACATAATTATATATGAATTTAATTGATGTACATTTCATGTCATGAGTCGGGGTAAGGAGTTCCTTAATACAAATTCCTTTCATTTGGTTATATTAATTCTTAATTGAATATGTTATTCCAACATTATAGTTCAAATTAAATCTTCTTTTATTTTTTTCATATTTCCAATTTTTTATATGGTTATATAATTATTTCACATAGTCACCTCAATGATTAACTCTCACTCAAGTGATACAACCATTTTATTATTCATCTCAATATTATTTCATTGAGAATTCCATGTATTATGCAACCAGTTTCTTTTATAAGGAATACATTATTCATATTGAGAAATTATATAATTAATTAATATTTTATGATTATATTTAATGTTTTTTTAAATTCAATCATTCATTAAATATTTAAAAAATATTTCAAAATTTATAATGATTTTTATGGTTTCAATTTTAGTTCTATGGTGAATAATTAATTCTATACAAAATGATTAAATTTATAAGGTGATACTAGTATCCCATGATTTTTTTTAAATATTATTTCATTAAAATTATTGTATATATGAATAATTTTAATTTACTTCATTCAATTTTTTTAATTCATGTATTACTCGTATTGGTAGGGTTTACCATTTAAAACTTCATTATTTGATATATCTTTTTATTGAAGCACTCATATTACATTATATCATATATATATTTAATAATAACATATAATATCATGAAAATTTTCATCATCGTTGATATTTATATACCTTTATATTTTCATTCATTGAATGGGTTTTTGGTTTTAAAATGATATAAATTGTGTTTTGTTAAAAATGCTTCTCTAATGTTCATTAAATATTTCACCCAATTTATTTCCCTTGTTTATTTATCTTCTTATAGATAATTAAATTGTATATAAATAAATATTTTCTTAAATCCATTTTCAATGAAATTTTACCTTCATCGAAAAATGAAATTTCATAATGTTTTCTAACCGAGTAATTATTGACTCTCATTGCAATTGATTGAACATAATTGTTATTATTAAAATTTAAGACATGAATGAATTTTATCTCCAACATTTATATTTTTTTTTGAATCATTCATTATATAATATAATTATTATTTTCCATGAAAATAACTTTCTATTTTTTTTAATTTTTATTTTTTAAGGTACCGAAGTATGTGGTCATTTACCCTTATTTTCTAGGATGTATTTTAAATATTACTTTTATGGTATTTTATCCTATTTCACTTCCTTTAATAATTCGTGTAATTTAATGGGGGTATAATCTTATTATACCATTCACATCTTTTCTATGAATGGTTTATGTTGACTGTTATGAAGATATTTCAAATAAGCTAATAGATGTTTTATAGGTAAATCATGATTTGAATTATCTGATGAAATACAGGCATCAGTGTGTTATGTTTCATGATATGGTAGATTGAAAAAATGAGGTCTGTGGAATTGGGTAGTGAACCCAAATCCTTAATGCTATTTGTTCTGTTTTTGTTGTGTCAGAATTTTATAACCCTCCAAATCATTTGGTAATGAGATAATATTAACATTATTAAAGTGGATCCTATTAGAATATAGAGTTATGTTGCTCTTTTGAGATTACAAGGTTAACTGACTGTAAGAAAATTTTAAGATATGTGGTTGTTAAACAATTTTTGGTTATTTTGAAGAGACATGTGAATAATCATGTTGGATGATTCTTTTAGTAATGGATAATGTTTCAAGATATATAAAATGGTATTCATTTTATGATGTTGTTTTTATTGAATCCTTTAATGAATGAATTTATTCACAATGTTCATTACTGTTGAAATATATGACTCTTATCTTATGCAAAATATTTATTCCATGCCTGATGATATTTGATTTTATTTTTATGGGTATGAATTATTTTATGTTATGATCATGGACTTTTATTATATAAGTATTCCATAATTCTCATCTTATGAACACTGATTAAATTAAATTTGTAATGATTATCATTACTCTTATAGTTTGTGTGAGGATACCCTTAAAATGGTTTCAATTTTCCACGATTATGATGAATTATATTAAATAAATTTTTTCTATAACAGTTTCATTTGTATATTTGGTTTTGGGATATGTTGATGATGTAATATAATATAATAAAAGTTTATAATTGTTGTAAATATTCTCAATTTATGACATGGGTATTAGAATGTATGAGTTTTTAATATGTCTTAAAAACAATAATCCTAAATGTTCATTGGGTAAAAAAGTGATATAATTTTTATAGATGATGTTATATATCTTGGATAACTAAAATTGTTCCATGATTATTGATATCAAACATAAAAAACTAGATATTATGTTTTATCCTGAAAAATATGAGTGAAGGTTTACAGATAATATAGAAATTATTCCATGTGTGTAATTATTGATATATTGAAATATTATTCTTATTTAACCTCTAAATGTACTGGTATGCCCTTTGATCACTTTTCACATATGTAAATTCATGAATTGGTAAGACTTCACGTAACATTGCTAACAATTTCTTCAAAATGGGATATATGATTTACAATAAATTTTAAAAGAATACATAATAACGACATGAATATTGATATAAACTATAAAAAAACTGTCATAAAAATGATTATGTTAATTATGAGATAAATATATAATAATTTTAAGGAATGTTAAGAGATATCTCACTATATTTTCAAATGATTTTTGACAAACAACATTCAATTGTTGAATTATTCTATTACTAAATGTATCTCATGATTGTTGAAATGGATCCTTATCATGAACCATATGGGTACGTGTTTAACACATCAACATGATGGGATGAATATTGAAAACAAATACTATTTGTATTAGACCTTGTGATTTAATATGTTACTAAAATAAAAGTGATCCAGAACCATATTAAGGATTCTAAGAGTCATCAATGAGGTTATGCTTGAAATTTATGGATGAAAATATAATTTATTATTGGGGATGAGGTATTACCCAATTTATTATGATTGAAAGGTGTATTTAGATTTATAAAAAACAATAAATTGATTCCAATATATATTTTAATATTTGAGATTCAAGATAATGTTTGATTAGTTTCTTGTCAAAACAACTTCCATATCATTATAATATCTATAAAATATTCAATGTGTACCTATCATGAAATAATTGGTTTGACCCGAAACATTTAGTAGACATAGATAGATTAGAAAACAAACCCGACTATTAATATGAAAAAGAAATAATTTTAATTATTCATAAAATTTAACTAGTGTAATTGAGAAGGAAATCCAAACTAGTGAAAGTATTTTTAATATATAACATGTTTTAATAAGAAAATAGTGGGGTAGGAAGAAATGATGATGGAAAACTACCCTTATTTTATTTATGTCTTGATCAAAATATCTGGGGGTGGGAGAATTTATTAAGGTGATGAGAGTGTAAATGAACCAAATATTATATCATATATTATTAAAATTACATATGTTTAAAAACTACTAGTTTATTATATTTTGTTGTAAAATTATATAGAAACACTATTATATCTCAGTTCTCATAATTTAAAAATATTTACAATATAATATATGAAAATTATTGAATATAAATAGCAATGAATATTGTACACTCTAAATTAAATTCTATGGGACATAATTCTCCTTTAATGATAACTCATTTTAAAAAAATGGTAAAAATAAACTAGACTGTTAAAAATATGGGATAAATTATCAATAGAAGTGAAAAAACATTGTTAGTGATGTCGTAAATAATGAATTATGAGAGTAGTGTAATAGATATAGTTTGTTAGGGGAGAATAGGTTCTTAGGGTCTGATTATTACCTAATAAAGTGATTAATATGACCATTCAAAATTGTGTTCATTAGGAATATGGCCATTCTAAAATTACCATTGGGATTCTTGTATATTAATGGTAGAGACTATATATAGGTTATACAGAAGGGATAAATAATAACTGTAAATTATAGGATCTTTTCTTATGAAGTATATTTACCAGATACCTTGAGTTATATATTATCTGTGGGGCTCACACATGATAATTCCCCTAATAAGATTCAAAAATTGAGGCTTGAATTGAATTGGCTTCAGAATATATTCATAATAGTAAATATCACAGGTATGTTGATTATCACAAAACCATTCCATGAATGTACCACCATCAAAAACATTGTAATTAAAGATTATGCTAGTATGATACAGTGTTATGTAACATTAACTTAAACCATCTTAATGTCTAAAATATTTTACAAATGAAATAGTTGTTTCATTAAT
Organism: Viscum album; assembly: GCA_963277665.1. Taxonomy (NCBI): domain Eukaryota; kingdom Viridiplantae; phylum Streptophyta; class Magnoliopsida; order Santalales; family Viscaceae; genus Viscum; species Viscum album. Next base: position 1,988,974,849 of record OY728137.1, read on the forward strand.
CCCATTACTTGGATTTGTTAGTTATATATTTCAAGGGTATATAAAAATATTCAAATTAACTTAATTGAAGGAAGATATTGAAAAAATTTATATTGGATAAAAGAGAATGTATAATAGAATTTTTAAAATATATATACCTTTTTTCATTAAAATAATTTTTATTTATTTAAAACTGGTTTTTGTTAACAAGTCTGTTAGGATATTAGTTATTTATATATAATATATAATATAATTTTACAATGTTCCAAATAATTATTCAAAAGGTCAATAAGTTTATTCAGAGAATTTTTTTTAAATAAATAGTTATTTTATTATATTTCTAAATTTATGATTATTTTTATAAAAGGAATGTTAATTTTAAAATCAACACTTCAATAATAGCCAATAGAAAATTTTCAATTTTACTAAGGTAATAAAAATTTTATTAAAAATTAAAATATTAGCTTAATATATTAATTTAATTATGAAATCATAATGTCTTAAACTATATGTAATAAATACCATGAAGGATTTCCTGAACAAAATTTTTATTTCGCATTAAAATTATATAACATAATGTAATGATATTAATTTTTCAAACAATTAATGAATATTTCAGAAAAAAAAAATTATATTTTATTGTTTTAAAAAATATTCTTTATGGAAAATAATATATTCCAAGTCAAATTTATATTTTTTATGGATCCTTCATGATGAATAATTAGAATAATATACAAAAATTCCCTATAGAAAATAGCATGGTAAATAAAAAACGATGGATAATGATTTTATATTTTTTTATAAGAAAGATGTGAAATACCTACGTTTATTAATTAAAAAAATTTCACCTATTTTGTTCTAAATAACCACAAATTATCTTATACATATCCCCTCTATAGAAATTATGAATTCATTTCCTCTCATTTTCACTATATAGGGAATTTCTATGGTGTTCATAGGGATCTATGAATCCCTTCTTATGATTTGGGAATCTAGTTATTAAGTAATGGATTTTCAACCTCACTCATTTTATTTAATTAATGTGTTTATATTAATCTATTATATATTAAATTTATTATTTATTTATATCTATATAATAATTCCATTATAATCTAGTTGATTCCCTATTAATGATATATTATCATTCCCTAACATAATTCCAATTATATAAACTATTATGTATACATATTATATTTTATAAATCATTCCATACTTTCCCATGAAACACTATTATGTTAATAAATCACAACAAAAAATTAATTTAGTTGTACTCATATAGATATGTATATAATTTTGTTATTAGGTATATTCATGTGTCAACCACACATTCCCAACTCATGGGTTATAATGATGAAATGAATTATTATGATAAACAATAAATGTGGTACACTTAATGTGAGATAGATTATGAGTGATCCCTAATAACACTACATCTTATTGGTTGGTGAAGTACATTATTGATATTTAATGCCTATGATACCTTGTTATTATCCCTTGTTAATGTTTTATGATACCATAGTTAACATCCAAAATAATTTATTATGATTCCTTAATGATGAAACATGAAGATATTTTTATGAATTTATCATTTATATATTGTAGCTACATTTATATGTTATGAAACATGTTTTTATGATCATGATATATTTCAATGCTTCATGAATTATCCATCATCACATTATTAATGTTTACTTTTTTTTATCCCCATATTATTCTATATTATCACCAATTCCTTTTGATATTTATTCCCATGATAATATATATAATGAATTGGAAAATGATTAAATTACGAAGGAATATTTAAATATTATTAGATAATGTTTCTTAATTTCACTATTTAATTTCCTAGATTTCAAGATAGTAAACCTTAAAATATATTGTATAAATTTTCAATGAAATATTATGTAAATGGATTGTGTTAGAAGTCATGTATGCAAATTTGGGTTAATAATATTTTGAATCAATGTAATGTATAATCATTTTTAGGATATTAAAATTAGAATTAACTAATAAAAATCATAGGGATAAGACAAAAAATATGAAAAAGACATAAATGATATAAAATTATAGACTTTTTGGTTACCAAATAGTGACATACCTCTTGGGATACAAATAAGTGTGTACTATCTCTGTCAAATGTGTATCTATAAGAGATAACCCTAAAAATTCATATGAGTTATTCACTCAATCTTTACGTAGGGAATGGAAATAAGGTATAACTGTACCCATGGTTTAACAGTCTTGGGGGATATGATTTGGATGATTTGATGCCATATGTGAACCAATATGAATGATGTATAGAAAATATATTTAATTATTTAAATATTATAATTGATTAATGTATATTATCTTAGAAGTGTATCATGGGATTATTTTAGAAATATATCACCCCATTTAAACTATTATAAATAGATAAAAAATTAATGTTCATCTAATTTTTTTCCTTATATTTAAGAATGAATGATAATAGAATGGGGCATGTAAATAATTAATGGAACAAATAATGAAATAACTAACTCCCTAATATGAAAAATTAATGTGTTAAAAAAGGAAAGAAGGATTGTAAATCAACCAATAAAAAATGACTTTATCCACATAAAGCATTTTGTTTTACCACGAATGAAAGAACATTTATATGACTAATGAATGAATTAATGACCACTAATTTATACTCAACCCTATAATCCAATGCTCATAAGAAAACGTATCTAAAATTTAAAAAATATATGTAATATAACTTATTTACATGAAAAAGATTGTCACGACCCATCCTCGGGGCTCGTGTCGTGACTACCCCAAGACCACCTTCCATAGGCCAGGGGCTGGTGACTAGCACCAAAGGCGTAAATCCAAATAAAAGAGAAGGCATTGGCTTTATAAAAGTAAACAAAAACAGCATAGTACACAACTAAAGTATGCACTAAGTAATCTGAGTACAAAAGTAAGTGCTGAAAAGTAAATGGGCAAGTATAAAAACCCAAATGAAAGTACAGTATAGTACAACAGAAAAAAAATACAACAGTAGTAAAGTAAAGTGGTAACAACTGAGTCATCCTCCGAATATCCCACATGAAGGGTGGGTACATATGGTCTCCCACCTCCTTAGGTTTGGTCGCCCGCCTCGTGTACATCCCGCCAAGTGGTCCCCCTCCAGGTACCATGCAGCTCCATAAACCTCTACCTCGATCAGTATTGTTTGCTATCTACATCCAAAACAACGAAGTGCGGGCATAGCCCGTGCATGAGATAGTATACGATACTCAATAGAGACCTCGAGAACCTCGATGGTCTCCGAGAATCCACAAAGGATAAACCACAAAGGAAAGATACAACCATGAAGTATCAACTGACTCTTGTTAGGTATATGCCCACACATATACCTAAGTCATCTATTCCAGTTCGGATCCAACTCTCGAGCCCAAGCATAACCCATTCCACATAGGAAAGATGTCAATCAAACCAATGGTAATGATTGAATAGTCAAGAATCAGCTCACAAAGGTATACTACATACAAAGAAGGGTGGATATGATTATATGTAGCCTTTGAAACATCTCCTCTGCCAAACCCACGTAGGATCCTAGTACAGAAGTCGTCGCTGCCGAGCCCATGTAGGATCCAAGTACAATAACCATCACTGTCGAACCCATGTTGGATCCAAGTACAGTCATCATCACTACCGAACCCATGGAGGATCCTTGTATAGTCTTCATCATCATCAAACCCACGGAGGATCCCAGCACGGTAGTCGTCGCAGTCACAGCCAGCACTAGGATTACCGCACACAGCGTGCTCGATTCCAGTAGGGTCCACTCCTCGAGTAAAGGGGTCGATACATCAACATTCATGAATTCCAGAATTTATATATCCCGAAGTTCCGTCTCATCAATAGGAACTCAACGCGAGAGACAGTACGTCAATCGGACGCCCGATCTGAGAGATATTTGTTTTTTCATTCTAGGGGCCCAGTTAGAAATACGCTCGTTTCTAACCTGGCTGTTATCCAAGTTCATCCAAAACTCACTTAGAGTATCGAAAAATGATATCCTAATCTAAAGGGTCCCATTACCGCAGACGGTGCGTTGTTCGGACGCGCGGTCTTTAAGATATTCAATTTTAAGTGAAACGGGCCCAGCCAGTTAAGCCCATTAGATTGGCGGGTCGGGTCAACCCGGTCTTGGCGGGTCTGACCCAGCTAGTATCGGATCGACCCGGTGAAATGCACGGTCTAGACCAAAGGGGGCGTGTCCCAACCCAGCTCGGCCTAGTGGGTCATGTCCACGCTGGCTCGGCGCGAAGGCCGAGCGGTCCGAGGGGGGGGGGCGTGGTCCCCCGGCTGCCCCAAACAGGTGCCACCAAGAGGCACTACCCTCCCAAATCGGCCAGCCACTTGGTGCAAGTGGACCGCAAGGACGGGCCCCATTTCATCCAGCGCCGTGGATCCCCCCCTCCCGGCGGGAGCCGTGGCTCTCCTCCTCTCGGCCGGCCGACGGGCCGGCCCGTTCTTCCGTAGAAGCGGCCCGCGAAGCGGGCTGCTGTTCCTTTGGCACAATTGGCATGACGACACCGGCTTCCTCTTCCACGGCCTGCCCTGGTCGCGGCTTCATGTCCCAAGCATGTAATGACAGTACCGTGCTTCCTCTGCCTCATCCCTCTTGGGCGCGACTCTTATTTGCATGTGTTATGACGACCCTAGCGCCGCCGGCCTTTTCTGTGATCTGCCTCGAGTGGCCGATTTTTCAAAAATAAATAATCAAAATCCAGTGGAGGGTGGTTGGGCCATGTTTGTTCGGCCCGCGCCCTCTGTATTAGGTGATATCAATAGGATGGGACAATCAAAGTTATACAACGACAAATGAGGCATAGTTTTAATCGATTAAAATTGAACATAATCTTCCTACCTTGAATATGGTTTTTTCATTGTAGATGCGGAAAGTGATGTCGCTCCGTCAACGTTGGAGAAGAATCGTTGTCGTTAGCGATTTCCCCATGTCGGCGTCTCCTCCCCTGACTTGGAGGAAGAAGAGGATTGGATAAATGTGGAGCGTTCTTCTCCGAGTCGTTCTTCGTTTTAGGTGGGTGTTCTTCATCGAAGAAGAAAATTGTTCTTCATTGAGGAGGGGAATACTTTTCTCCCTTTCTTAAGAGCTCTCTCTGAACACTCCAAAACACAACGAAGGCCCCAAAAATAAAATAATATAGAAATTCTATTATTTTATTAACACATGCAATTTAAAATAAAAAATTGAAATCACTTAATTAATTATGTAAAGAGGTTGAATTTATTAATTAGTGTGTGTTGGAAAACAATAATGAGAGATAGGGAGAGGGAGAGGAAAAGTCCTCATAAATTAAGGGTTTGTCAGGAATTAAACATGGGAGTTCAAAATGGAATTAGAAATGAGTTGTGGAAGATGAAAGGTTGGGGCTGGTGTGGGCCCCACCTTTCAATTATCCACACTTGGGATGTAGGGTGGGTGTGGGCCCCACCAATAACTTCCCATGGGAGAAATTAACTTCCATATATATAAATAAAATTGTTATGACAATGTTATTTAACTTCTTAATTTAATCGCAATTTTAACTTCCAACCCGCAAAAAACCTAACTAAGGTAAAGGTCCCCTTAAGCAATTTCCTGCGCTTTGAGTTCATCAGTGCCCTCAGATTTCAATTCTGAGCAACACTTCAAAAGATATAAAAATGTGCTCATTCGTTCACTGAATGTACCCGAGAAAAACTTCCAAAAATCATTCTGGGCACACGGGGCCTCAGAATCAGGTGCTGTTAGAAATGGCGTACTCATAAAATTCCAAAGAATTTAAGAAAAAAAAAGATCAATTAAATTTCCGAGTCTTAACATTACCCCCACCTCAGGGATTTACGTCCACGTAATGCTACAACATAGACTAGGGGAACAAATGAGGGTACTGAGCACGCATCTGAGCCTCCCCCTTCAATGTGCTCTCCAGGAGGTTCCTATGATGCCAACGAATGCGCACCAGAGGAATCGACCGTTCACGTAGGACCCACTCCTGTCGATCCTCGATCTCCACCAGGACCTCTACAAATGTTTCTCCGTAATAGATGTCCAACTCCTCTTGATTGATGATGTGTGATGGGTCATGCACATATCTCCTCAGCAGAGATATGTGGAAGATGTCGGGCACCTGGTGCAACTGATGTGGAAGGTCCAGGAGGTAATCCACCGAACCTACCCTACTGAGGACCTGGAATGGTCCGATGAAGTGCGATGATAACTTTCCTCCCTGGACAAATCTCCATAATCCACATCGAGGTGAGACCCGTAAGAAACTGTGGTCGCCATCCTCGAACTGCAGTGGTCTCCGTCTCCTATCAGTATAGGACTTCTATCTTCTCTGTGCAGTTTTCATCCGCTCCTGGATGATCTGCACCTTCTCCGTCATTGCTTGGAACATCTCTGGTCCTACAAGTGCTGACTCCCCAGGTTCAGTCCAGTACAGAGGTGATCTACATGGTCGGTCGTACAGTGCCTCGTAAGTTTCCATCCCGATGGTGGAGTGGTATCTGTGATTGTACACAAACTCCACCAAGGGTATTTGATCCTCCCAACTGTGACGAAAGTCAAGGACAAGTGCAGGGAGCATGTAATCAATAGTCTAAATGGTCCTCTCCATCTAGACGTCCATCTAGGGATGAAAGGTAGTGCTCAGGAATAGCTGCGTCCCAAATTCCTCCTGCAACCCCTTCTAAAGGTGGGAATTAAATAAAGCGTCTCAATCAGAGATGATAGATGATGGAACACCATGAATCCGTACAATCCCTTGAACGTAGAGGCATCCCAAGATCTCTTCTAAGCCCTCCACTCTGATCGGTAGGAAGTGGGAAGATTTGGTGAGTTGGTCTACGATCACCCAGATGGATTTGTGTCCTCTGGAAGTACGTGGAAGCCTCATCGCGAAATCCATGGATATGTCGTCCCACTTCCACTCCGAAACCTCTAAGGGATGTACCAAGCCTATTGGTACCTGGTTCTCCACCTTCACTTGATGGAATGTGAGGCATCGTGAAACGAACTCTTCTATAGCCTTCTTCATACCTGGACACCAGTGCTGTCGTCTAATGTCCTGGTACATCATCGCCACTCTTGGATGTACCTCTAGAGGGGAAGTGTGAAACTCCCTCATCACTTCCTCCTACAGTGAAACTGGTACCATGGTACATACCCTAAAGAGGATGAAATTCTCTCCTCCTTCAAAAAATCCATCAGGCACCTACCCTGTCAAAATCTTAGCATGTCACGTCTCACAGTCAATGTCTCCATGCTATGCCTCTCTGAACCGCTAAAGTAGTGGAGGAGTGTATGTGATAGACTGTAGAAAGGCTGCTCCATCTCTATCCATGAAGGATATCTGCAAAGATGCTAACTCCTCCATCGCCTCCACTAGAAGTTGTATGCCCGATCTCATATTGAGAGCATCCACGACTACATTCCCATTCCCAGGAGTATAGAATATCTCAAATTCATAGTCATGGAGGAACTTGAGCCATCCCCATTTTCTCAAGTTCGGGTCCTTCTATGAGAAGATTTACTTGAGACTCTGGTGGTCAGAGTCGACTGTAAAGCACTCACCCATGAGATATTGTCACCACATATTCACGGCGAAGACCACTACTTCTCACTCTACGTCATTGGTAGCATAGTTCTGCTCATGATGTCTCCACTGCCGTGAACCATAAGCAATCATTGCTCGCTCCTGCATCAGGACACACCTGAGTCCAGTCCCTGATGCGTCGTAGTAAACTACTTATCCTACACCCTCCTCTGGTAGCCTCAAGATGGTCAAACTATTCAATCTCTGTCTAAGCTCCTGAAAGCTCTACTGACATCTATCTGACCACACGAAGGGTTTCCCCATCTTCATCAAAGCTGAACGTGGTGCTGCAACTCTGGAGAAGTCTGGCACAAATCTCTGATAGTACCCATCCATACCTAGGGAACTCCGCGGCTCCATCATACTCCCGGGTGGCTCCCAGGCAAGTACCACCTCAATATTTGCTGGGCCCACTGCAACCCCAGCCTCCGAGATAACATGTATCATGAAATGTACCTCTCGAATCCATAATTGACACTTTGAGTGCTTATCATAAAGCTGGTGCTCTCTGATTGAATCTATTACAACCTGCAAGTGGTAGGCGTGCTCCTCCTTAGTAGTTGAGTATATCAGAATGCAGTCAATGAAGACTATGAAAAAATGATCGAGTTAAGGAAAGAAGATAATGTTCATGAGACTCATGAACACTACTGGTGCATTGGTTACGTTGAAGGTCATAACCAAGAACTTGTAGTGACCATAAAGACACCTGAAGGTTGTCTGCTGCACATCTTCATCGCGGACTCTGAGATGTTGATAGCCTGACCTAAGGTCTATCTTTGGGATCCATCGTGCTCACTTGAGCTGATCAAAGATGTCATCAATCCTCATGAGTGGGTACTTGTTCTTTATGGTAACCTGATTTAGGCGAAGATAGTCGACACAAATCCTTAATCTCCCATCAACCTTCTTGGAGAATAGAATCATGGTTGCCCATGGTGAAACACCGGGTCAGATGAATCCCTTTCCCTTCATGTCTTCCAGTTGTACCCGCAGCTCACGAAGCTTGGCGGGAGCCATCCGATATGCTGGAGTAGATATCGGTGTTGTCCCGGGGTACATGTCAATGTAGAAGTCTACTTCTCTGTGGGAAGGTAGTCCTGGAACATAGTCAAGAAAAAACGTCTGCATACTGATCCACCACAACATGAAAACTCAGACTCCACACATCAAACGCTCCTAGGATGAGACTAGCCAGCTGATGTGTGATTGGATGCCCTCTCTTATATGTTGGTACATCCTTCACTACAAAGGCTCCCTTCACGCCGGTGAAGGTGAACCTGCTCCCATCTGTGTGGACACACCACACATTGTGCCTAATACAGTCGATTTGGTCATGGACTGTAGATAACCAATCCATACCCAAGATGACATCTTAAGGCCTCGACGCCGCTACAAGAAGATCCCAGCCGAAGCTCTCACCTCCTATAGTAATCTCACACTACCTGCACCAGTGTGTAATAGTCGATTCAGATCCCATAAGAGTCTCTTGCCATAAGGATCAAGCCAACGGCTCCTTCGGAATCTCTGAGCTCTGAGAAAGGGTAGAGACAATAAAATAGTGACTCGCTCCTATGTCTATAAAATTAGAAGTAAGGGTGGAGTAGAAATGGAAAGTACCTCGAATCATATCGGGTGCACCGTGGTCATAGGCCTCGACTGCCTGGAGTTGAGCCTTCCCCTGTCTGCTAGCTCCCTATAGTCGGGGTGGTCCTCCTGATGGTGATGGTGGTAGAGCCTCGAAGCGTCGTCCACCACCCACTGCTCAGCCATCTCCTCTTCCTCGTCCACCTCCTCCCTGCGAACCGCCATTGTCAAAACATTTCCTCTTCCTAGGAGGTTCCTCTACTGTCTACTACTGATCTGCATGGAAGGTTGGGCAGTCACGAGCCATGTGGCCCAGCCCGCAGACAACATAGCACATCCTGCCCCTCGTATGGCTGGATATACTTCGTTTCCACAGTACATCCGAACCATTATCCTGAGTTCACCCACCTAATAGCTTGGTCCGATTGGACCTCTGTGACATCTGTCTACTGTCGGCTGCGGAAGACTCCGCTACGTGTCTCCCTACGATGGATCTTGCTGCTGGCGTCGACTCAGCAAGAAATCTCTTCACAAGAAGGGTTCGCACCAGCACTCCTGCCTATGTCGGAATGCGGAGGGAGATCATCAAAACCCTGATCTCATTCCTCATTCCCTGCTCAAAGGTCTAGGCCCGAAAGAATGGGTCTCGTACCATGTCTGTGCAGTAGCGCAAGAGGTCAGAAAATCTCACCGAGTACTGAGCTAAAGTCATACTGCCCTGCCACTGATGTAGTAACGCCTAGATGTGCACCGCACGGAGGGTGGTTGGAATAAACTCTGAGAGAAAGAGACACTCAAAGTCTGTCCAAAATAGTGATGCCTTGTCGTGCACCTAGAGCATCATGCTCCACCATCCACCTGTTGTTTCATGCAGGAGACTCTCTACAAGGATCACCATAAATTCAGTTGTTGTCCCTTCTAATTTGAAGACTTTGACGATTGCCTACAGCCAATCCTCAGCTGCCTGAGGTTCCATCTCTCCACGGAACCTGGGCGACCTCTATCACTGAAACTCATGCAACGCACTTAGGAGGTGTTCACTCTCTACTGCTGGGGATGGTGGTATCAGTGGCCCAGTGGGTAGTGATACCACCGGTGCCTCCACTGTAATCGGGCCCAACACCGAGGACTCATCGCTCGGTGGGCTGCCATCTCCCATGTAATTAGGAACCCTAGCAGGCTTCCTTTGTTGGGCCATCCTGAAAAGAAATATATGCGCCACGGTCAAATAGTATACCTGGTGAGCAGACACAAAGTAATCACAATGAAAACTTTTGAAACACGCTTGCAATCAATGTTTTCGTGTACCGAGTCAGAAATCAGAAGTCAGTGTCCTGGTGTATGGATACGTCAGTTGCCGCACCAACACTGGACTCCCTGGAATGATAACTACACTCAATACTCTAAAGAAAATTTCTCCATAGAAAATAATGATCATAGTCTTGAGTTATGTGGTAGAACCAACTCATTTGATACAAATTTGTCACAACCCATCCTCGGGGCCCATGCCGCGACTACCCCAAACCCGCCTTCCATAGGCCATCGGCTGGCGACTAGCACCGAAGGCGTAAATCCTGATAAAAGGGAAGACATTTCCTTTATGAAAGTAAAAAAACACAATAGAGTACACAACTGAAGTCAGAACTAAGTAAACAGAGTACAAAAGTAAGTGCTGAAAAGTAAATGGGCCAGTATACAAAACCAACTAAAAGTATAGTACAGTACAACAAAAAAGAATGTACCAAAACAGTAATGTAAATCGGAAACCACTGATTTGTCCTCTGGATATCCCACCAGAAGGGTGGGTAAAAATGGTCTCCCTAGCTCCTCGTGTCCGGCCGTCTGCACTGTGTACGTCCCACCAAGTGGTCCACCTCCTGGTACCTTCCAACTCCACAAACCCCTACCTCGATCATTACTGTCCGTCGTCTACATCCAATACAAAGTAGTTCGGGAATATCCCATGCAGGTGTGAGTATACGATACTCATTTGAGACCTTGAGACCCCCGAAGGGCTACCAAAATCCAAAAAAGATAAACCAAAAAGGAAATATACAATCACCAAGTATCAACAGACTGTACTTAGGTATATGCACCAACATATACCTAAGTAATTAATTCCAGTTCGGCTCCAACTCTCGAGCCCAAGGACATCCCAATACACACAGAAAATAAGTCAATCACACCAATGGTAATGATTGAATTGTCAAGACTCAGCTCACATAGGTATAGTACTCACGAAGAAGGGTGTAGATGATTAGATGTAGCCTCTGAATCATCTCCTCTTCCAAACCCATGTAGGAGCCTAGTACAGAAGTCGTCGCTGCCGAACCCATTTAGGATCCAAGTATAGTAACCATCACTGCCGAACCCACGTAGGATCCAAGTACAGTCATCATCGCTACCGAACCCATGTAGGCTCCAAGTACATTCTTCATCGTCATCGAGCTGACGGAGGATCCCAGGACGGTAGTCGTCGCAGTCACAGCCAGCTCTAGCATTACTGCACACAGCGTGCTCGATTCCGAGAGGGTCCACTCCTCGAGTAAAGGGATTGATACATCAACTATCATGAAGTCTAGAGTTGATGTATTCCAAAGTTCTGTCTCGTCTAAGGGAACTCAACGCGATAGACAACATGTCAATCAGACGCCCGGTCTAAGAGATATTGGCATTTTCGTTCCAGGGGGCAGGTTAGAAATACACCCATTTCTTACCCGGCCGTTATCCAGGTTCATTAAAAACTGACTTAGATTATCGCAAAAATACCGCCTCATCGAAAGGGTCCTAGTTCCGCAGATGACACTTCGTATGGATGTGTGATCTTCAAGATATTCACTTTTATGTGAAACCGGCCCGATCCGTTAAGCAAAGTGGGCTGGCGGGTCAGTTCAACCTGGTCTTGCCAGGTACGACCCTGCTGGTGTCGGGCCGACCTGGTGAAACGCGCAGTCTGGCCAGAAGGGGCGTGGCTCATCCTGGCGGGGTGCAGCCCGGCCCGGCATGGCGGGGTCCGGGGCGGCCTAGCGCGGCTCAGTCAAGCTGGGCGTGGCCCCGCGGGGTCGGCCAGTAGGTCGAGCTGTCCGAAGGGGGGGGGGGGGAATGCTGCCCGAACCGGCAGTTCCAAGTGGCGCTGCCCTCCCTAACCGGTCGACCGAAGCCGGCCGATCTCTTGGCACAAGCGGCCCACATGGGTGGGCTATGGTTCGTCTCGCGCAGCGCAGTCCTGGCGTCGCTGCTCTCCTCCGCCGGGCTGGCCGATGGGCCGGCCGGTTCTTCTGCCAAAGCAGTCCACGAAGAAAGCCGCGGTTCATTCCACACATCCGGCTCGACGACTCCAGCTTCTTCTGCCGCAGCCTGCCCTTGCCACGGCTCCACGTCCTCAGCATGGAACAACATCGTCGTGATTCATTCGTTGTGTCCCGCTTGGTAGAGGATTTTCTTTGCATGTGCGACAAAGGCCCTTGAGCCGCTGGCCTCTTCCGTGTTCTGCCACTGGTAGCCAACTTTTCAAAAATAAATAATCAAAATCCAGCAGAGGGTTGATGGGCCATGTTCGTTCAGACCGCGCCCTCTGCGTTAGGTTATAGTAATAGGCTGAGACAATCAATTTTATACAATGATGAAAGAGGCACAGTTTTAATCCATTAAAATTGAACATAATCCCCCTAAAACCAATATGGTTTTCTCTTCGTAGACTAAGAAAGCAATGTCGCTTCTTCGACATCGGAGAAGAACCTTCATCGTTAGTGAGTTCCCTGCATCAATCTCTCCTCCCCTGACTTGGAGTAAGAAGTGGATTGGAGAAATGTGGATCGTTCTTCATCGAGTCGTTCTTCGTTGATGATGGGTGTTCTTCATCGAAGAAGAAAATTGTTCTTCGTTGAGGAGAGAAATTCTTTTCTGCCTTTATCAAGAGCTCTATTCCAACTACCATTAACATAACAAATTCCCCAAAAATAAAATAATAGACCAATGCTATTTTTTATTAACACATGCAATTTAAAATTCAAAATTGAAATCACTTAATTAATTAAGTGAAGAGGTTTAATTTATTAATTAGGGAGTGTTGGAAAACAATAAAGAGAGAGAGGTAGAGGGAGAGGAAAATTCCTCATAAATTAAGGGGTTGTCATGTATTAAACATGGGTGTTTAAAATGGAGTTAGAAATGAGTTATGAAAGATGAATTGTTGGGGATCATGTGGGCCCTAACTTTCAATTATCCACACATGGGAAGTTGGGTGGGTGTGGGCCCCACCAATATCTTTGAATGGGAGAAATTAACTTTCGTAGATATAAATAAAATTGTTCTAACAATTTTATTTAACTTTTTAATTTAATCCCAATTTTAACTTCCAACCCGCATAAAATGAAACTGCGGTAATGGTCCCCTTAAGCCATTACCGGCACTGCGAGTTCATCGGTGGCCTCAGATTTTAATTCCGAGAACTACATCAAAAGATAGAAAAACACGCTCGTTCATTCACTGAATGTACCTGAGATAATCTTCAAAAAATTATTTTGGGCACACCAGGCCTAAGAATCAGGTGTCGTCAGAAACTGCGTACTCATAAAATTCAAAAGAATTAAAGAAAAAAATTTCCTTAAAATTTCCGGGTCTTTACAAAGATAACATTTATTTTTTTGTATATCACTTAGCGGGGGAAATAGATTAATGGTAGACATTAATCAAACTCACAAATCCCAGTGATGATGTTTATATTATGGAGTAGTAAAAAGAACTAAAAGTTTTTTTTTCAAGAAATATTTTACATATAACCATAAAACAATCAAATATAGAAATTACATAGGATAACGAACACTGAGACTAAATTAGTGGGATGTGATGAAATGCACTTTAGACGGCCTACACAATACATGTCAAGATTGTTTTTGTCTAAAATGGACTGATTGAAAAATTATTTGGTTAAATAAACCCTCATCAATATAAATATGTAGAAATATGAATCTTTTGGATTTATTAGAAGATAGTGTGGTGTAATATAAATGTGGTAATAGAATTTTTATTTTCATAATATCCTTGAGGTCTGAATGATAATAAAATGACATTGAAAAATTACAGAAATAAACTATCCTATGGAATATAAGTGGTGGAACATCTTCTACCCAAATGTTAAAAATATGTGAAGAAGTATTCGAGGAATTATCTTGATGAAATTAGAATGTTTTTCAATTATAATAGTGATTTCTATATAGGATGAAACTTTTTGGGAGATGAAAAGGATCAATATTTGAATTAGAGTGAAGAAAGGGAATATGGTGTTAGAAAACATAAATTACAATTCAGAATGTGTTAGTAGAAATATTATTTATATATCCAATGCCCAATTTGTGAATTTATAAAGGGAAAAATCCATCCAATATATGAGTGGTAATTGGAGAAAGGTCATCATTTTTCTATCAGGATGGTTACAGTCTGTTTTCTAAAGGATTTAGTTGTAGAAATTCATCATACACTCATTGATAGTTAGTGAATTTTTTTATTTTGGTTCCAATATTTACCTAATCTAATATTTATATTTTAAAATAATATTAAATTAATCCCTGAACTATTATTGGTAGAGTAATTTTTACAATTCCAAAGGAAAATATTGAACCATAATGGATATATATAAATTTCTCTATTAACTATGATGAGTATATTCTCAACCCCAAAATATTAGTCATTCCATTCACGTAATTAGAAATAATAATATGAATTGATATGGTTATCCAAATTAAATGACAAGAAAAAATATAGATAAAAGGAAGTTTATGTTTCCTTTATTGGTAAAACATTAATTAATTTTAATTGAGATATATCAATACATTGGTTTTATAAGGAACCACCCCTAAAATGGTCTTTATATAATTGATTGGTGATGAAGGTGTAGAAAGTGAAACTATTAAGATAAGAAATGTTTCCATTTATTGGGAATGTGTTGATATATATTTCGATAAAGAAATATCTAGAACTCTCTTAGAAAGGTTGGTATATTTTTCTATTCAACTCATACCAATATCCAATCCAATAACAACGACCCTATATATAGTAGAATATATGGAGTTATACGAATTGATGAGTAAAAAAGAAGTTATTTCGGAGAAATGTTTTATTAGACCAACTGTGTATACAACCACCTTAATCGACTAAAATAAATATGAATCCATTATATATTACATAATATGTTCTCAATAAAGATCAAATACCATCCTAGAGGAATCGAGATTTATTTAATTCACTTCCTTGGGAAATATTTTTCACAAAGATAGATATATTTTTATGATACCATTATTTCTGGATGTATACGTAAAATATTATTAATATATCCTTTGAAACATGATTTAGGAATGATAGTGTTATTATTATTACATCTAGAATGACTGATGTTGATGCTATATTCAAATATTTTCTAAATAGGGTATTTGTAGAGTACATTGATAACTTTATTGTTGTCCTTATTGATAATATTGTGATATATTCTAAAACTTTGGTGGACTGTGTAGATTATTTAATGATCATATCAATTTTTGTGAATAAATGTATTATTTTTGGTTAATTCGAAAAATGTAATATTAGGATACAAATAATAAACATTTTTAGAGAAATTGTGAAAAATTAAGGAATTTATATTGAGATGGTAAAGGCATAGGCTTCAGATGTGTTTCTCAACCTTGAATAATTGATGAAATTCATAGTTACTTCAATATACCAAGATAATATACAAGTTACATGAAATCCCATTGATTTATTTTTTATCCACTGATCATATTTTCAAAAAAGGTAGTTATATTTATCTAGATAAAATTTTGTGAAAAATGATTCCATGAAATTAAGGAGATATCGATTAGTGAACCAGTTATACCATTACTCTATACTAGGGAAAGATTTATCATTTATAGAGATGCATCCTAAAATGTACATGGATGTGTAATAATGAAAAATAAAATTTTTATTTCTTATGTATCACAATATTTTAACTTATATGAGTTTGAATACCATAAAAATTATTTATAGTGAACTGTAGTTATTTTTTGATTGATAATATGGAAAAATTATAATTATGAGGGGAAGGGTGATATATTCCAATAACCCCAAAGAATCATGTACATATTCAAAAAAAGAAAGTAATAGGGGGAAATTATATTGATGTATTTTTTTAAAGTCTATTACATTTCTATTCATTGTTATCATGGACGACAAAACAATGTAAATGATGAGATGATTAAAAAATAACAAATACTTTTTTCAATGATGGGGATTGAATTAGATCCATTGGTTAATGTCTTAGTAATGATGAAAATATAGGTAATAAGATAAGGGATATCTGATATCTATCCAGAATGAAATTCCATATATCGTGATTAGAGATGATAAAGAAATCACATAGTGAATTTCTTATTATTGAAATGGAGATATGATATTTGAAAAATTGAATGTTTCTTGAGTTTTTACTTAATCCAAAGGGACTATTGAGGCTCAACACAAAGATATATATATATCATTATTTATATTCTCAATTAATGATCTAATGGATGATGATCATATATATAGAATTTATATACACCCTAAACGAACAATGATGTATAATGGTTTATGAAATTATTTCTATTGTAATGTTATAAAAATGGATATTACCGATTATATGGAAAGTTGTTTGGGATGTCATAATTTGATATAAGAGCACCAAATCCCTAAACGAGTATGGAAACAACTAACTGTACATATGAGGAAGTAGATAAACATCACTTTGGGATTAGATACTGTCTATACAGCTGCATCATTGGAATATAAATCTATATAGGTGATTATTGACAGATTAAAATGAACTACATTTTTTATGACTATTTTAGAACATTTATACCTTTTGTGTGTTTATTTTTAATATATTAATGAAATGGTGTAACATTATATAGAACCACTATCAATTATTTTAGAAAATCATCCATGATTTACTTCAATGTTCTGGATAAGACTTCAAATTTATAGGAATATAGAAGTTACCCATATAAAATCATTTTAACGGTAATATAATGGGATGTATGATAAGACTATTAAAACATTTGAAAACATGTTATGAAATAAAATTCAGGATATTTAATGGATTTGGGACTAGCATATTTCTCTTGACACATTCTCCCACAACAACTGTTTTCAAATTAGTATTCAAATGGATCCATATAATGTACATTATAGGGAAATATACAGAACAACAATATATTGGGATAAATTTATATGAGAGAAATCGTAGTGACTAAACACTTTGAAAGATAGTAAGGAAAAGATACATCAGATCCAGATACATAACAATACTTCTTTGAGTTTTCAAAATATAATATCTATAAAACAATGGAAGGACATAGAATTTCATGTTGAGCATCATGAATTCTTCAAATTATCACACTGGAAAGGATCCATGAGATTTCAGAAGAAGTGTAATACGATCCCACATTACATTTGACTATTTGATATTATAGATTGTGTTGGAGAAGATTCCTACCAGTTACATCTTCATCTAAATCATTCCAATGTTCACCATGTCTTTCACATGACCCTATGAAATAATTATATATTCATCTTGACACATATATTTTTAATAAATAGTGCTTAATATTCACTTTTACAATATAATGGGGAAGATCTATGATATATTCCTCATTAATGGGAACTTGCGTTGATTAGAAAACAACCATATAATTGAAATTATTATAGAAGTATCACATGTTTGAAGTGAAATCCATGGATCCTAAGGAATTAATGAAGGATTAATTCCACTATCTATTTTGAGATGTCGAATAAATTCCATTGGTGAATGTTCTTGTGGTGATGTAATTACCCAAAATGTATATATTTTTTCAATAAAAGTGCTCAATTTTTAATAAGGAAATTATTATTATGAATAAAAATAAAATTATATATACATACAATAATATTTTATTCTAAATCATGAAATAATATTTAATTTAACATCTAGATGTAGCGTGGCATGATAATCACCAAATAATAATTCAAAAACTAATGTAAGCACTATAACATAAAAATATCCCATTATTATCACCTCTATTATAATGTGTTAAAAATAAAAATATGTTTTATGAATATGATATGAATTATCAATTGAAGTTTGAAAAATTTGAAAATTAACGTGTGAATTATGATGTATGATAATGGTGGTGTATATATAGTGAGTAATAGGATATCTGACCATTATTATTTGATTATTACCTAACCATTGGTCAATATTATTTTTAGTATTTATAAAAATTGGAAATTTTATATTTATATAGTGTCCATTAGGGTTATTTTTCATTTTGGCTAATGTAGATGGATAATATTTTTAGAATGTACAAACATTTACCACAGTCAGTATGATCATTCAATAAAAATCTCACTTGTCATATATTTTCAGGGAGGTAACATAATTGAGGTTCACACTAGACAAGGAATAATATGATATTCAATAAGTGAGGCTTAAGGGTAAATCACCCTATGAAGATGTTTTTTGTTACTATATATCACCACGTAACATATTTTAGGAAGTCCACACCATGAGAGTAACTCCCAAACTCAATATATCCTTAGATATTAAGATGGTGTGATAACTGGTCATGTATCTAGACCTTATGTGTCATTATTGTCTAAACTATTTTAGAAAAGAAACTATAGTTTCCATGATCCCATTTATTTTCATACAAAATATATCTTTTTACAATTATATTAAAAAATAAAACACACATGATTAAAGGAAGTCTATGATAAAAAAAATTAAACTAAGAAAACATAATAGTATTTTTGGGAGAATATATTGGATATATTATCGATAAAATAACTTGTCATATAAAAATATGTTTCTATAAAGTTGTCTCACAAGACAGTATATATATATAAGCTAATATAATATTTCAAAGTCTCAAATAGATTTTATAGGTGTTTTGAAGTTAATTTTAACCTAAAAATTAATATTTATCAATATTTTAGAATATAATTAAATTTATAAAATATATATAGTAATTGTTATCCAATTTCTGTAATTTTTGAAATTATCACATCTAAACATATAATTGATGTGACAATTATTTTTATTAAAATTCATTTATAAATAAAAATTTATTCAAACTCAAAAAATACGATTTTTTGTATGTTAGATCATAAAAATTAAAATACTAAAAAATTATTCCCCTTGGAAAATAACAAGGTCAATTTCTATGGGAATGCTAATGGTTTCATATTTTTTATAAACTAGATGACACATATCAATTTTTAGTAATCAATAAATAATTCATTCAATTTTCCTATGAATACCCACCCTGTCACACATTCCACTCCACTCCAAATCCTTTCATCATGATATTCCCTTAATTTTATCTCTTTAAAGTGTTCCATAATGACTTTATAATGTACCAAAAATCCTTCATAATTTCTTGGGTAGCTAATTTAAAGGGTATTCTCTTCATCTCTCATATAATTCATGTTCACCGTTTATAATAATCATTTTTTCAATTGATTATATCATCATGTGATCACAATTATTAATTTAATATAAAATATATATCATATTAATGTGATACATAATTTCCCTCTAACAAATCTGAGTATATTAAATATTATATATACCACATATATTGATGAAATAATTCCTTTATTTCCAATTCAACACTATTATGTTTTAAATATGAAACCATAATTTTATTCATGGGATTTATTATAGGCATGGATATAATTCCATGATTTGGGACATACACATAGATAAAAAAAATTCCCCACTCATTGGTTAAAATGCTGAGAAACATTTTTATGATACATGTTATATAAGGAATAAATATAGTTATAAATATTAAGGGTGAAACATGATTAAAATCTAGTGCATTGTTTATAGAAGTTATCACTAGAGATGAAATGTTCATGATAAAATGGTAGTATGGCATTTTAATGATTTATGATACCATCGTAAACAACATTGTTAGTATGTTTTATGAAATATTATTGATAAAAAATCATTACATTCTAATTAAATGACTCATTTTTATAATTTATCCAAATTATTATTTCATTATTCGTGTTATACCTCATGTTATACGTCATGTATTTTCATTCATGCTCTATTTTCTTGCTTCATGAATTATCCATTAAATATTAGTTCATGATTCTATTGTTGATCACCTTACCAGTCTTTATTATTCCCCATTGCTATTGATATTTTTTAGGTTGTAAATATATGAACTAATGTTGAAAATGATATTTTATAAAGGAGACCTCAAAGATTATAATATATTATATACACACGTCATGATACTTGTTCCTATTTTAAAATAAATTTCACGTGAAAACTTCATAGATAATTTTGTAATGAAATAATATATAAAATAATTATTTTAAATTTGTGTATTTTAAAAGTGGTTCACCATACTTAAAAACATGCAAAAAATCAATGTATCTTTTTTCAAGAAGAATTAGGTCCATCATATTGATGTAAAATATTCTTATATAGAAATGGTTGTCAAATATGATGAGAATCTTGAACAAAAAAACATTTAAATACAATTTAATAAGTCATAGAATCATTGAATCATTGGGTAGGATAGTTTATTACTATATAAATTTATAAAAAAAGTTTGAATATTTTATTGATAAGTCATTTGATATAATCCAAACTATTTTTATGAAATTAAATGAATCCATTATATATATGGATTGATTATATTAAATAATTCTTTTATGGAGGGAATATGTTGTCATAGAAGAAAGTAAGTCTTTATTCTAAACATTGAAATATTTTTATAAATACCTTAACCCTAGAAACCCTAAGCCGGTGCCTACATTATTAAATTTCTAGAATATTAATGGGGATGTCTCCCCATATTTACATTATCTTCCATAATCTTGATGAATGAGATATATACCTAATACCCATTTAACGTTGGAAATAAAATTAAAAACACATGAAAACAAAATGTTTTATATGATTTGAACTCATTCAAAGATGTCTTCTATGTATCATGGGAAAGGTAAAAAAAGGATAACTTCAAAGGCTCAGTAATGGTTGCGTATTACGGTATCCATTAAGAGTAAATAAGTAAAAAATTAATATTTTTATTTAAATAACTAATTAAACAATCCATTTAATCAATTACATGAGTATGAAAGACACCCCCAGAAAATATCAAATGAAATAATCTAATGGATGGAAATAATTGAATTTATTAATGTTGGAAATGATTAATAATGGATTTCATGATCTCATACATCATGTTATATTTATATTTATAAAATTCTGTAATTATTTTTTAAACAATGGGTATGATATACAAAAAAAATTAATATAATTAGTCATCTAGTTTCTCTCATGAGACCAATCTATGCATTAATGGATTCTTTATAATCGAGCCACATTAATCACTACATGTCCATTACATTCAAAAAATTTAAATGGTAAATTTAATTCACAAAAAATATTCCTTATAAAATCTATCTATATTGGGAGAATAATATTATATAATAATAATTCCTCAGTTTATTAAATTAAAAGAATAATAAAATACCTAATATATAAAGTATAAATAGTATAAGAAATAATAATATCCAGGATATAAATAATATCAATATTTAAGAGAAATGATATTTTCAATGAAATAATACCCTCTAAAATTGAAAGTTTCATGTAAAAGTTAACATTCAACAAATCAATAAGATAAAAAACATGACCATCAATTAAACAAAAATATATGTTTTGTAATACAATCGGGACAATTTTATAAATTATCAAATTGGAATAAAAATATTAAAATCCTTTATCATTATCATGTTTTCTCTGTAAAAACATTAAAACCTGGAATATAATGAAATATATCATAAAATAGTTATGGTGGTGGGAAATTCCAAGAACACCATATTTGTTAAAAATAAAGAATTCGGTTGGAAATTTTATAATGGGAATAAAAAGGACCGTTATAGAAAACTTTTGAAAGATACTATTAACACTATTTAAAAAAATTTATAACATAAAACAAAATTAATGAATTAATTGGGTAACTAAAAATGAAAATTTTAAAACACTTTTGAATAAATATGGACAAAAAAGCATATATCCATTCAAAAATATAAATAACATCATTGTTTCTTTTAAAAATATCATTTAATGATTCAAGTTCCACAGAGAGTAAATGTTGTATGTAAAAATTTTAAATCATTAAATATTTAGCATATAATAAAAAAATAGGATCTCATGAAGGAAAAGTTATAAAAATCCTTCAACGAAAATTGTTGAAATCCAAAAATGATATTATAAAAAAAATTACCACATTGGTAAATGTTTTATTTGAGACCCTAGAAATTGAAAATATGAATTGAATAATTAATACTCAGGAATAAATTAGTATTAATTATAATTATATCAAATGGTTAGTAAATAAACTTCTTATAAGTTAATAGGTATGTAAATCCAAATATATCTCAATAGAGTGGAAGCTATGATGAAATCACATAAAAAGATCGTATCATCATGTGATAATTACTTAAAGATGTTATTATCTATAACTATGATAAATAAAGAAAAAAAACATGAAAATATAAATCATAATATAATAATAGGTCATTTCACATATAATAATTTCACAACATATTCCTTGAAGAAGATGTATAACACATTGAATGGAAATTTAGTTTAGAAGCCCTATATAATGATCAAAATATTAATATAAAAATTAATCAACAAATTAATTATCAATGAAATATTTAAATTTCAAAAATAATTAATGTGATAACAAAACCTATAAATATTATATTTTACTTGTAAAATAATCATAAAAAGACATATGCGATGAATAAGTGGTGTCACGACCCCCTCCCCACAATATGTACCCCTCCTGGACCGGTAATGTGACAAGGGAGATAATAACCCCCGTGTACCACCTCTAGTATGCCCCTGGTTGGGATCAATAACCAAGGGTATATAAAAAATATAAATGGTAGGGATTTTTAAAACCCCATGATTTCATAGTTAGTTATTTTATTTAAATTCAATAGCTTGTGCTACACGCAATATCGAGTTCGAGCGTACCACAACTTACCAAACTAGTCGTTCAAAAGCAGTTATGAATATTATTATCTTAATTATGAATTTTATATACTCCATATAATTTTACCTTATGTATTATGTGTTTATTAGACATATTATAAGAACAAATTCAATTTTTTAGATAAAAAATGTATTTTTTAAAAATAAATCAATTTTAAAACCTTTTAATGGAAAACAATTTTAAATCCAAAATTTGACCTTTTTAATATTCATTGTGACCAAAAAACTTTTTATTTAGAATCAGGACTTCAAAATTTACTTTTTATGAAATCTTTGGTATTTTTCTAATGATATTCATTTTTGATGAATAGTGAGAAATAATGTATTTTTATACAAAACTGCCTTTTAACCTAATTTATTTATTTGGTTAGATTATATTTTAAATTGGTTTTGCAGTGTAATTATATTATATTTTAACCCTTTAATCAAATGTTGGTCATTAGAATTTATTTTTATTTGAAATAATACATAAAAAACTGTTAATTTTGTGATAGTTATTGTTTCTTAAAAACACGTTATTTGTTTTGGAAATGAAAATTTATTTTAATTTAATTAATACAACTTCTATGTTTTAAATTTAGTAAAAGAGAAATCATTTTTGAATTCAGAATATCATATATATCTTAGGCGGAATTTTTTGTATTTTTATGACGGACTTTAATTTTTGATTAATAGTGAAACCACTAAGAAGTAGTTAAAAATTTTACTTTTTCATTTAAATGAAATTTTACCGCATCTATGAATGGAATTTTGTATTTAAATGATAAATGTTGGTCTTAATTAAGTAAAATGTGCTTCAATAAGATGAAAATAATTTTTGGTGAATAGTAACAGTTGACTTTTATTTAATGCTGTTAAAGGTAAACAGGGTAATTTAAGGTAAAACTAATATTATAATGATAAAAAATTACCATGACACATGTTCTAAACTTATTGTCTAAGTCATGGACGACCATGGGAATCCTTGGGTCCATTTTAGGACCCCATTGAGCCACTTATGAATGATACTGAGACATTATTTTAATTAACATAATGTAAAAGAAAAAATGACATAAACAAATATCCTTTAGTAAATCAATATTATCATGGGGTTATATAAGTCAGATTTTGAACTATAAATATTAATTAGAAAGAAGAATATTTCCTACATTATGGTACTTTTTTTATAATTTTTTAACGTCCTATAAATTAAATTATTTATGACAGAATAATGATGTAGTACTTTTCTCATAAATAAATGATTTAAATAAATAAGATTATTAATGATAATAAAATATCCAAAACCTGTAAAATTATTATTGGATAATTTTATTATGACCATGAGTCATCTTATATTCTTCTTTAATTAGTTTTGGACGTTTAGAAATCGAATATCACTATATAATAAAATAATATTTTCACACATTCTTAAAGAGCCCATCCTCTTTATAAAAGGACACAACTTCAAAACCATTCCACACACCTCTGAAGCCCCTTGGCTCGTTCAAAACCTGAAAAAATAATCTCTAAATATCTTCATATTCTTTTTATTAGCCTTAACATGGGCAGAAGGCACTTAAAGAAGTCTTTTTGGTTCAAACCAAATGAAGTTACCCAAATTAAAGGTAACCGTTTCTCTTATTTTTTTTGTTTTATTTTGTTTTATTGTACTTATACAAACCACTAAAAACATTGTATTACTTTTTTTTATAACAACACATGTATCCTCAATATACTAGGAAGGTGTTATGAGAATGATTCTAACTACACTTACAAACACCTCCATCTAATCGGTGAAGAACATTATGTTTTTTTGGATGGAAAACTAACGCCTCACAAAACGATGCCTGTTTGATTATCTCCTAATGCCTGTCATGGTGGACATTAAGATGGAACTGTATTTATATATGATATATATATATTATGTTTATGTTTTCTTTATTTTTTTTATTTCCCATTTATGGTAATATTTTATGGTTTCTGTTATGGGTAAAACGCGATAATTTCATTTTAGAAAGTGCGGACTACCGCCCTCTCAAAATGATATGACTCATTAATGACATATGTGGGACATATAGAGGTTCTACTTAATGATATTATATATGATATTATGCAGGAATTATAATATACATATGTATCATCATGTTTTAATTCCATGAAAACACAATGTAAAAAAATGAATGTAGCATTTATGCGTACCTACGGCTTACCGTCTCCATGAATAGTACATTTCATTACTTATCTCCAGATGTTATGTACTGTTATAAATAGATATATATATATATACTGTATATTATATATATATATGATATCTAAATCATTTATACCATTCTATAGATAATGGACTTTTGACCACATGAAAAATTGTAATTATAACAAGTTCATTTTTGACTCAATTTCCGAACACTGATAAAATATCCAATATGAACTCAAATCATTAAATAATTGTTATAGAAAGGTAATAATTTATATAAAAGGAATAATTTTCTTAATCAAGTTCAAATTAACATATGATTATTATTCATGAAGAGTAAGGAACATACAAGACAATTCAGACTTGAGGTTAGGGGTTTTCTATCTCAAATTTAATTCTATGAGATTTCCATTGTTTGCCACTAATTTATTACATATGGTGTATTGTGTACATACATTTGATATATATGATCATGATTCTATTTATATTCATTGAATTATGTTATTATTTCAGTGTTTATTAACTTTTGTTCATACTACTTGAATAATTACAATGAAGTAACGGTTTTTCATCTCACTTTTTATTTCTGTGGGATTCAAGCTATATTGGCCACTATTTCCATTCGTGTGGAATATGTACTACCCATGATAGTATTCCTTGTGTAATATACTTTCATTTATGGGTATTTACATCTTCTTTGTATTAATCATCTTTCATGGGATGCATGTTTCGTAAGTTACCGAATTGGTAAGGGAATTTTGAATTTCAATTTCCACTAATTTGGATTTACACATACTTCATTTATTATTTTACTCCAAGATTATGTGTGGAGTCACTATTTATTATTTATGTAGTAATTTCCACTCTCCTTTGTGTGGATATACAATTGATACACATAATCACCCCATTGATAATTTCTCATGTCATTTATATGAACCTGATAAAAGTAATCATAACTCAATTTCCATTCATTGAGATTAACATCCAAGTCATTGGTGTTGTTTTTACAAGAATATGTATGAATGTCCTCAGATTTATTTACACTGAATATACAATCATATTCACTGTATTTATATTTTTCACACATAATTATGTCATTGATTTATCCTTTACCAAAGGATACTATCTTTATAAGGGATTTCATCTCAATTTAAATTCCTTTGAGACTTCTTTGTTGTTATGAACCAATTCATTTTTATATGGTATATATACTGTATTTTGACATATTGTATAATGAAATACTTTATTATCAAGATATTATAATGTTTTTATTACCTATATTATTTTTATTCAAGTGTCTCTCATTTGGTTAGGAACTCTAACTAAAATATCATTTTAAATGTTTTAAAAAATTTAATCTTTTAAATATTTCTCACTAATGGTCATGTTTTAAAAATGGTTTTAAGGATTTATTTATATATTCATTAAATTTTTAAAATTAAAATTCATTTTAAATGTTTCATAGTTGTATGTGTCAATTTTATTCAAAATTCTTTTTTTAAATGGCTACGTGACAAATAGTGTTACTTTTATATGTTTTCACGAAAAAGGGGGATAATTTTCTCAAATAGTTTTTATGATAATTTTTATCTATGTCAATATACTTAATTATTCACGATAGAGGTAAATATATTATAATATATTCTTACACATTGTATTGAATGAATTATGTTTGACTGTGGAGGTGATATTTTTATACCATTCATGGTTTGTAGATAAAGTATTGATATTTTTTATGCTGGTTTTAATACGAATGTTTATGTTATAATTCGAACTTTTCATATTAGGAATGCCTTTGACTTAGTAAGAGATAGGTGGATCCCTCTATAACTCCATGATGCATTGGTAGGGCTGATGAGACAAACCAGTGTCTGGGTACAACGCCTTGACAAAATCTTATTTGTAGTCTTATAAAAAGTCCTTGAATATGTGGTTATGATGTTCGAAATTATTAATTACATCATTATGAGATTATATATTGATATTTCAAATGGTTATTTGAATAGTAGAATACCTATGAATATGTTTTATTATGGCATTATTTACTCAGCTCATATTCCTTCCTTAATTTGTTCATTTTTATTATTTGTGATGTCATTTGATTTCAATTAATCACCATTCCTAATGTTTAAGTTATCTTTCGTTGTATTGCTTACTCTTACAGAGAATTAGAGCTCACAAATTTCTCATGTTTCATTCTCCCAAGATATTAAGAAGTTAGTTATGAGTGGCATTCATGAATAATCTTTGAATCTTTCAATGTTTCTAATGGAATAAATTATTATTTTTTCTTTTCATGATGTACTGTTGAACTTATATATGTATCTTTTTTCCTAGACTACTAAATTGGTCGGTCCTTCGTGACATGATTCCTTGTAATCATGCCAATGTATTAAAATAATGCACCGGCTCCTGGATTCTGGGGTCGAGGCATTATAGTTGGTAACGTAGGAAGTTTAGTACAATCCCTAGAAACTACATTTGGATAAACTTTGTGGAGAGCACATTACCATAAGATAGACATTAAGGATTAGTATATACAAACATCCTAGAATTTTTTCAATGTAGATATTTTTTTTATTTTCCAAGAAATACATCCCTATCTGGATATGAGCAGGTAGAGGAAGCTCTGGAACTAATGTACCTACGATTGAAAACCCTAACAAGGATTTTCGGGCATGACCTAGGGTATCCTGGTACACGACAATGGACCTTGATTCACTTTTCGTTATGACACTCCCAGGGGATATGCTTTGGATAATTCACATTTCCATTACCATCCAATTTGAAGGATTTTAATATAAGATGAGAATAAATAACCTCGGTAAATCCTAAATTGGTTTAGATTAAAAATAAGGTGTTATGATATTCTCTAAATGATTTTATGACTCACACAATACTTTCTTGTGTTAGTCAATTGCTGGATACCAAGGAAGTCATAGTAACATTGAAGATGATGTACAAGGTGGCAACAATGGAGGAAATGAGAAATGAAATGGATTTATGATAGGTGTAAAAGATATAGTGTTCTTGCCGAATTATTTTTCCAAAAATATGATAAAAAACATATACATTAACCAACTCCCCAACTCAACAATGAAGAGAAAAGTGGTGAATGATAAGATCTATATTAGTGATGGCCATGGAGAAGAGAAAGCTCATGTTCCATCATACATGAAATATGTAAGGAGACACCTAGGAAGGTGTCTTAATGGATCAAAAAAATGCTTTATGTGCGCGAAAGAAGGACATAAAGTAAATAATTACTGAGGAAAAACAAATTTTACGATGGAAGAAAATAAATATTGTCCCAAGAATCCATTTATACTCATTTTCCATAAAGGTAGGGGACCTGGCCATTACCCGATTGTATGACCTATTATATAGGATCTTCTCTTGGTCAAGGAAGAAGCTATGTGGAAATTAATGGATGGTGAAATGTTTAAAAAATATTTAGTGCTCTTTGTTAATGGGATTACTTTGGAAGACATTTCTCTTGTATTTTTAACCCTTCTGTTTGTCAGGTGAATATGATATTTGAGGAAAAATTATCTTTTCTCTTGTGGATATAGTTATAAATAACCATTTAGTTTTATATGATCATTGATTTTGAGGCAATATCATGTTATTAAACTATTAGATGAAAATGTGACGTATGATATATCATAGTGTGATTTAGATTTATCATCTACCACAGAACTACGTGAAGTCCCTTGTTAGTGTGACTAATTCATTTTATTTAAAGTATTTTATTGATCAATAATAAGTTGATATGGGATCTTATGTCTTATCAAATTAAAATCAATAGTATAGGATAATGATTTGGTGATTAAGTGATAAATTTTATTTTGGAAGAAATTCTCTCAATTGGGAATACTATATGCCTAATGAAAATAGAATACTATGAGATTTCATTTGAAGAGTAATATTTTTTTTGCCTATGTTTTTATTGTGAATTTATAGTGATTTGGGTTATTTATGAAAATGATTAAACTATCATAGGGAATATGTGATTAGGTTAATTACGTTTAAGTATGTGACCTTAACAGTAGTCGATATTATTTGGACAAACAATTTAATGTGGATGACTATGTAAGAAACTACTTCTGAGTTTTTTGTTTCAATTAAAGTTTGAATTATATTGAAATATTTTTTGGACAAATGTTTATTGAAGGGTACTTATCAAACTTTTGGTATTGTTGGTTTAATTTTTTAAATTAAGATTGGTATTTATTTCTCTAATGTATTATCCTTTTGGGATCATATGATATTTTAATAACCATTTTGGTTTTGTTTATTCTCAAAAGAAAAGGGAAATATATAGTTCATACATTGTGGATTATGTGAGTCTATATATGTTGATTCTGGCCTTTCAAATGTGACCAAGTCATCTTTAATACTCATCATTTGGAGTGAAAGATGAGTTATTTGGAATGAATTAGATAATGGATGAAACTCTACTTGTCAATTCTATTTTTTACTTATTCTATAAATAAATTAATTATTAAACATTATATAATTGATATTAAAACAAAAAATGTGTTATCCTAATGCTTTATGTTTTTTGAACCGATTATTTTTTAAATCGTCATAAACTGATGGCTTTGAGGCCCTGAATTTTACACTTGTTTATGATTGTTGACCTCAACAACTATCTAATTTTTTTTACTTTTTCCTCCAATTATTTGTCACTAATTTCCACCAATGTTCTCTTAATAGAGATCATAATTTGGTGGTGACTATTTCTTCTCCTTTCCCTCTTATTAAGGCTAAAATTTATAAACCCAATTTTCGATTTGGTTTTCCACAATGGTTTTGTGCTATTTTTTTGACATTATATTTTCAAAGAACAATTTCAAAATTCGGGGATTAAATTTATTGAATGAGGGGAGAATGTTACACCCTAAGATTTCATAGTAAGTTATTTTCTTCAAATTCAAAAGCTTGCGCTACATGGAACACCGAGTTCGAGTGCACCACGACCTACCAAACTAGTCATTCAAAAGCTGTTATGAATAGTATTAACTGGATTTTGAATTTTATATACTTTATATAATTTTAACTTATGCATTATGTGTTTCTTAGACAATTTATATGAACAAAATCAATTTTTTAGATAAAAAATGTATTTTTCAAAAAAAAAATCAATTTTACCACCTTTTAATACAGACCCCTTTTTTAAATCCAATATTTGACATTTTTACATATTGATTTTGAAACAATAAAATTCTTATTTATAATTGGGACATCAAAATTTACTTTTAATGAAATTTTTTTATTTTTCTAAAAATATTCATTTTATGAATAGTGCGAAATAATGAATTTTAATTCAAAACTTCCTTTTAACATAATTTATTTATATGGTTAGATTATATTCTAAATTGGTTTTGAAGTGTAATTATATTTTATTTTTACCCTTAAATCATATTTTGTTCATTGTAATTAATTTCACTTCGAAATTATACATAAAAAAGAGTCAATCTGTTGATAGTTATTGTTTCTTAAAAACACCCTATTTGTTTTGACAAGGGGAATTACTTTTAAATTAATTAATCAAACTTCTATTTTTTTAATTTGGCAAAATAGAAATCATTTTTGAATTCAAAATATCAAATATAGATTTAGCTGAATCTTTGGTATTTTTCTGAAATTAATCAATTTTTGATGAATAGTGAAACAACTAAGTAGTAGTTCAAAATCCGACATCTTCATTTAAATAAATTTTTACCACTTTTGTGAATTGAATTTGTAATATCCGAGATACATGGAAATTAATAGAATGTAAAACATGGTTCAATAAGTGGAAAATAATTGTTTGTGAATAGTAACTTTTGACTTTTATTTACCGCGGTTAAAGATAATATGTTAATTGAAGGTAAAAGGAATATTTTAATAATACATTATACTTTAAAACTTGTCTTAACTATACTGGATGTGTCAGGGATGACTATAGGCATCCTTGGGTCGATTGTGGGACCCCTTGGAGCCACTTATGAATGATAATTACAATGTATTTTAATTAACGTAATGTAAAGGAAAAAAGACATAAAAAAATCATTTAGTAAACCAATTTTTACATGGGGTTATATAAGTCATATTTTCGACTATAAATATTAATTGGAAAGATAAATTAATTTCCAACATTATCGTATTTTGTTTAAAATTTTTAGACATCAAATAAATTAAATTATTTATGACACAATAATGATGTTGTATTTATCTCATTAATAAATGATTTAAATAAATAAGATTATTAATATTAAAAAAATATCCAAATCATTTCCAATTCATATTGGATGATTTCAATTCGATCATGAGTCATCTTATATTCCACTTTATTAGTTTTGGACCTTTTGAAACCGAATATCACTATATAATAAATAAATATTTTCGCACTTTCCTAAAGAGACCCTCCTCCCCCTTATAGAAGGTCGCCACTTCTATCCCATTCCACACACCTCTCAAGACCCTTTTCTCATCTAACCCCTAAAAATTTAATATCTCATTATCCCCCTATTCCTCCTAGAATCATCACGATAGGCATAAGTTCTTTCAAAAGTCCTTTTGGTTCAAACCAAAGAAAGTTACCCAAATTAAAGGTAACACATTTTCTTTAATTCTTTTGTTTTATTTTGTTTTATTTTACTTATCCAACACAATAAACACTTTTTATTACTTTATATTATATAGAAACCAGTATCCTCAATATTATAGGGTTTTTATATGAGAATTATTCGATCTTCACTTACACACACCTCCATCAAATGGGTGAGGAACATTCTATTTCTGTGGATGGAAAACTAACACCTCATGAAACGATAACTGTTTGATTATCTCATAACACCTCTCATGGTGGCCATTAATATTTGACTGTATTTATATATGATATATATATTCTGTTTATGTAATCTTTATGCTTCTCTATTTTCCATTTATATCAATATTTTATGGTTTCCATTAGGGGTAAAACGCAATAATTTCATTAAAGAAGTGCGGACTACCGCCCCCTCAATATTATATTACTCATTAATGCCTTATGTTTGATGTATAAAGGATGAATTAATGATATTATATAATATATTATACTAGAATTATTATATACCTATGTATCATCATTTTTTAATTCAATTAATATAATAAATAGAAATGAGTGTAGCGTTCATTCGTTTGTACGGCTTACCGTCTCCATGAACGGTACATTTCATTTCTTATATTAAAATGTTATATACTATTATAAATATATATTTATGTATACTAGATATATAATTTATATATATATATTATGTCTAAATCATGTATATCAATCTGTAGATAATGGATTTTTGACCACATGCAAATATTGTAATTATAACAAGTTCATTTTTTACTCATGTTCCGGACATCGAAAAAATATCCAATATAAACTCAAATAAATAAAAAATTGTTATAGATAGTTAATAAGTGATATAAAAGGAATAATGTTCTTAATCAAGTAGAAATTAACTTATGTTTATTATTTGGTAATAACAAGGAACATACAAGACAAGTCGGACATGAGCTAAGTGGTTTCTTATCTCACTTTTAATTCCTTGTGATTTCAATTGTTCACCACTTATTTATTACATGTGGTGTATAGTGTACTACCATTTGAAATATATTATCATTATTCTCTTTATATTCATGGAATTTTTTGATTCATTTGGTGGTTATTAACTTTTTTTCAAATGACTCGATTGATTACAACGAAGTACAGGGTTTTCATCTCACTTTTTATTTCCATGGGATTCATGCTATATTGGACACTATTATTCTTTTTTGTTGAATATGTACTGAATGTGATTGTATTAATGGGATAATAAAATTTAATTTATGGGTATTTACATCTTCATTGTATGATACTTCTTTCATGGGTTGTATGTTTCATAAGTTACAAAATTGGTAAGGGAATTTCGAACTTCAATTTCCACTCATTCGGCTTTATGCATACATCATTGAATATTTTACTCCATAATTATGTGTGGAATCACTATTTATTATTTATTTAGTAATTTCCACTCACCTTTGTTTGGATATAATTCTGATACACATAATCATCTCATTGATAATTTCTCAAGTCATTAATATGAACCTGATAAGAGTAATCATAACTCAATTTCCATTCATTGAGTTAAACATCCAAGTCATTGGTGTTGTTTTGATAAGAATATGTGTAAATGTCCTTTGATTAATTTACACTAAAGATCCAATCATATTGAGTGTATTTATATTTTTTACACATACTTATGTCATTGATTTATCCATTACCTAAAGATACTGTCTTTATAAAGGATTTCATCTCAATTTACATTCCTTTGGGGCTTCTTTGTTGTTAGGCACCAATTCACTTTTATATAGTGTATGTACTGCCCTTTGACATAGTATATAATGAAATCCATTATTCACAAGATATTATAATTTTTTGATTAAAAAAATAATTTTTAGTCAAGTGTTTCTCATATGGTATGGAACTCTAATTAAAATATCAATTTAAATGATTTTTAAATTTATTCTTCTAAATATTTCTCCTTAATGTCCATGATTTAAAAATGGATTTAAGGATTTATTTTTATGGAAATTAATGTTTTTGAAATTAAAATTCCTTTTAATATTTGTAACAAGTATGGGACACTTTGATTCAGAAATCTATTTTTAAATGGCTTCTTGACAAATAGTGTGACTTTTTAATGTTTTCAAGAAAAAGGGGGATATTTCTCTCAAACAATTTTGACGATTATTTTAATCTATGTCAATATCCTTCATATTCATGATTGTGGTTAATCAGTTACAATAAAATCATCCATATTGTATTTAATGAGTTATGTTTGACTGTGGATATGTTATTTTTATAGTATTCATTGTTTGTGGATAATGTATTGACATTTCGTATGTTAGTTTCAATAAGAATGTTTATATTATGATTCAAACTTTTAATATGAGGAATGTATTTGAATTATTATGTGATGGGTGGATCCCGCAATAGGTCCTCGATGCATCGGTAGGTCTCATAAGACAAACTAGTGTCTGGGCACAAGTACTAGACAAAATATTATTTGTAGACTTGGCACAAGGCCATGAATATGTGATTATGATGTCCAGCATTATGAATTCCATAATTATCAGATTAGATATTGATATTTCATGTGGTTATTCGACTAGTAGAATACCCATGAATATGTTTTATTATAGCATTATTTACTCATCTCATATTCCCGCCTTATAGTGTTCATGTTTATTATTTTTAAAGTAATGTATTTTCAATTATTCACAATTCCTAATGTTTAAGTTATCATCCTCTATATTGCTTACTCTTACTGAGGGTTTGAGCTCACCCCTTTCTCATGTTTCAATTTCCAAGGATATAAAGAAGATATTTATGAGTGACTTCCAGGAATAATCATGGAATCTTGGATGTTTATACTGTAATAAATTAGTGTACTTTTTCATTTCAAGTTGTAGTGTTGATCTTATGTATATATCGTATTTCCAATAATACTAAACTGATCATTCATTCAGGACATGATTCCCTGTAATCATTCTAATGTATTAAAATAATGCACAGGCTCCTGGATTCTGGGGTTAGGAGGTTATAGCATTACCCTCTTAGAGAACACATGGGGAAGAGAGAGATATGATAGACACCAAACAACTCCAACACAGATAGAAATATAAATTAAAACCCAAGAAAACATATGTATTGTCATGCAAAACTACTACAACTGAAAGGGAAAAACTGAATGTACCTAAAGGAATGTAAATACTGTAGCAACCACAATCCCAAATTGATCCTGCAACCCCCTGCTAGAAGAAACCAGCTTGATCTCCAACCTAATCCAAGTGACTTGAAAAACAGTTCATATATACAAAGGGTGATTATAAAATTATACTTAGTAGGATCCTCCCCGAAGCTTCTCGTGAAAAATTAAAGAAAGCATTCTAAAGTACAGTGAACAACAAGTGATACTAACTCATCACCTAAACGGGTATAATAATTTCCCAACCATACCATGGTTACTCTCACCAAGTAACACATACAAGATTATATATTATAATAATGAATATCAGGGGTACACCTCTACTACTTCCCCCACTAGTTTTCCGCTTTGCCCCAACGTCACATGTCCTAAGCATCTCTCTCCAAATAGTATTTCCCACAGACACATGGGAGAAGCACCACAACATGAACCTCATGAAACAAACCCACAACATCCACGTAATAAAGTAACCAGGTAGTTTCCGAGAGCCACCACACCCAGCATAACATGTATCATAAATCAGGTATTATAACTCAAGCCATTACAGCCCATACACCGAGTAAGGATCTTCAATCCATCACAACCTATACATGTTACACCTATAGCAGTCCATGGGAAAATCTATCCAGAATATATGTGTGTGAATAACCACAATCCATTACATCTTTCTACACACATATATGGGGAAAACTATCCAATGTTCCAACCAGCACAAGTAACAACTAAGTGAAGAGTGCGTGGCCAAAAGGGGTAGTCAGATATTCATCCTCCCACTGGAATTTTGGGGAAAACACCTAACAGAGATCATAATCCAAAGGGTGTAAATTTCCATTACTGAAAGGGTGAAGTAGCATATAGAAACACAAAAAAGTATAGGATATAATATACCTCACAACCACACTATGGGCATAACATAATCTTATACTCAACTGCAGCTAACATCTCTCGAACTCCGTGCTGCCACGTCTAAGACTAGGAATCCTATAAGCACAAAACAATTTAAATATCATTAATACATTATTTAAATTCCTTTTTATTATTTTCACTTTATGTTAATTAATTCATTAAAAATTAATTAACCAGTACCAATTCCACACTAATGTTCATTAACATCACACCCAAAGCACACTATTCCTTCAAAATTTCAACCTCATCATTATGTTCTAGAAAACTCCAGCCCCATGGGTTGACTTAATTTATTCAATTATTCATTATAGAATTATTTTACCATATTTCTAGGTATTCTAGAAAAACATTATATGATACTAAACACAAGGGGGCTCAACACGTTGAGTAGATGTACTACCCTTCATGTCTTTGCCTCTTATAGAAAGAGCATAGATCCATCCTCCCTTGAGAAGCTAAACATGGAATGCAGGTGGCATACCCCACATGTCTTCGCCTCTTTTAGAAGAAGGGTATTTAAGACCACCTACCTTATGTAGTGGGGAAAAGTAAAACAGATAGTCAACCAAAATGAAATACCAATAATGCAACAATCACATATGTCCCATTCCATCATCCTTGGTGTCCTCCACGACACCCACATGCTAAATTGATGCATCTCGCCAATATAGTCGTCATCTACTACCACAACCAAAAGGCCTACATGCCCCCACATAACCCAACAGCCATCCAGGCTCACATCACAACAAAAGCAGTAGGAAGACAAACATTTTAACAATTGGCTCTTAGCTATTAAACAAGCCAGAGGGTAACTCAGAACCCTTCAAGGATTTATCAAAAAAATAATCCATTTTAAATTAAGTGATTTATTATACATAGGTTCCAAATTCGTGAAACCTAAATAGTAATCTATCACAAATAAATTAATCATTCTTACTACATCATTTCGATTAACAATAAAATTACAACAAGAAGAAATAGATTCATTTACATGCCTATTTATCTTTAGCCAAACAATTATAAATTAATTCTAGTCTATTTTATTTACAAATTTTAATCAAGAAAGAAA
The DNA here is from genome assembly GCA_963277665.1 of Viscum album. NCBI lineage: Eukaryota > Viridiplantae > Streptophyta > Magnoliopsida > Santalales > Viscaceae > Viscum > Viscum album. Next base: position 1,989,012,044 of record OY728137.1, read on the forward strand.
AGATATACGAATTATGAATAGATATAACACTATTTAGATAAATAAGAGGAAATAACATACGATCGATATCAATTTATTTATCTGGTTCAAATATTAATCAAGTCAATTCCATTAGGATCCAGTGGGATAAAACATGCTATCTATATAGTTGCACATAAAAGAAAAGAGAATCAATGAATACCCAACCTAAAACAGTTCTTGATGTTCTTTATACAAGAAAAATCCACACAATGGTTCTCAATCCTCCTCTCACGACAACTGCATCCACCCGAGGAAGCCGTGGTACGACTGCACCAACCAAAACCCAAGAAAACTCCATTAAAAGCATGAAGGATTTATTCAATAATATAGAAACTAGAAACATGAGAAGATGAACCCCAAAAGAATGATAATAAAACATACCTTATATCGAATATGTATGGATACAGCTTGGCTATATAGAAACTGGTGGTGCACTAACAGTAATAAGGACGTCGAGGAAACCAATCCACATGGAAAAGTTTGATCTCATGATCCTATGGGAATGAAGGAATGGTTCGAGAGTCTCGCGCCAGAGAACAAGGAGAAAGAATTAGGAAGGAAGATATCCCATTCCATTAGATGACTTAATGGAGCTGCAGTTTAAGATACCATTGATTTCCCATTAAAAGCGAAGTGCGTTAAACCACGTGGTTTGACCAAGTAAAAACATCCTGATCCTTAGGGGTAATTAATATAGGATTTATGGACTTTGAATTGGCCATAAAGTCTTAAAATGAGGCTTTAAATGTACTTTACTTCAAAGGAAACGTTAAAGGGTGAAACTGTATGAAGATGGAAACACTGTTTAGGAACTCAAAATTTGGAAAAGGAAAAAAAATGTCCATGAACCTCACCGTTAGAACCTCACTGATAGAACACTGTTCATGAACCTCACCATTAAAACCTCACTGATAGCACATTGTTCATGATCCTTACCGCTAGAACACTATTCATGAACTCAAAATTTGGAAAAGAAAATAGATAATTCCAATAGACGTCACTATTCTAGAAACACTGTTCACAAACTCAAAAATAGGAAAAGGAAATAGAGATTACTGATAGACCTCACCGTTCTGGGAACACTATTCACAAACTCAAAATTTGGCTAATGAAAAAAGAGGTTACCATTAGAGGTTACCGTTAGAGGTTACTGATAGAACTGTTCACTGATGGAACTGTTCATTGAATTTGAAATTTTGAAAGGGAAAGAGAGGTTACTATAAGAGGTTAACGATAAAACTGTTCACTGAGGGAACTGCTCATTGAATTGTAAATTTGGAAAAGTAAAGAGAGGTTACCATTTGAGGTTACCGATAGAACTGCTCACCGATGGAACTATTCATAGAATTGGAAATTTGGAAAAGAAAAGAGAGGTTACTGTTAGAGGATACCGATAGAACTTCTCATCAATGTAACTATTCATAGAAGTGGAAATTTGGAAAAAAAATAAGGTTACCATAATAGGTTACTGATAGAACTGTTCACCAATGGAATTGTTCGTAGAATTTAAAATTTGGAAAAGGAAATAGAGGTTAACGTTGGACCTCACCATTGTCACTATTACAACTACCTACCATTGGAACTGTTCACCGAGAGTCACCGATGATACTGATCACCAAAAGGGAAAATTGGAAAATTGTTTGGGATGAGTTACGTTGACCTCCAGAAACACCTTAAATACCATATTTTCACAAAGGAATGGACCGGAGGGGTCCGGTCCCTTACATCAGATACCTCTCAAAACATTCTCATCCCTGATAATTCAAAACCCACCTAAAGTGAAAACAAGACGGGGTCTGAACAACTGCCCATCGAGATACCCCTCAATATATAGCAATCCACAAAAGAAACAAAAGGAATCCATCTCATAAACATGAATGGTTTATAACCAAAAAAGTTACATCGATACATGAAAAGAGTTAAACATCAAAAAACTCTGGGTAGTGAGCATATATCTATGACTCACATTCCCAAGTACTCTCCTCCATGCCACAGTGTTACCATAAGACATGAACCAAAGGGGATTGAACGGCCGCACAACAACTTCTCCTTGAAGTCTTGGATCTCCACATTTCGCTCCTCAAAGGTTGCATCATCATCAACATTGATCTCTCCCCAATCGATGATTTTAGAATCATCATGAAGATAATGACGAAGCTGTGATATATGGAAAACATCATGTATTTGTATCATCTTCATGGGAAGTGCTTCTCGATATGCCATAGCTCCAACACGAGCTAACACCTCTAAAGGCCCAAAAAACAAGGGACAAAGCTTACTCCCACGAACAAACCTTCGCTGCCCATGACGGCGAGTAACCTTCAGAAATACATGATTCCCAAAATTAAACTATAAATGTATCCTTCTCTAAGAAACATATGATTTCTGATGTTCTTGTGAAGACTTCATCCTCTCACGAATCACCTGAACCATCTCTATAGTATTCTGCACTAGTTCCGGTCTGAGAATTTCTAACTCTCCAACCCCAGTCTAGCACAACAGAGAACAGAAAGTTCGTCCATAGAAGGCATCAAAATGCATGATACCGATGGTGGAATGAATACTTTCATTCTAAGATAACTCCACTAGGGGTAAGTGCTTCATCCACGAACCTCCAAAATCAAGAACACAATAGTGTAACATGTCTTCAAGAGTCTGGATGGTTCACTCTGTCTGACCTGCCATTTCTGGATGAAAAGTATTGTTAAGGTATAGTTGAGAACTGAATGCATACTGGATACCTCTCCACACCCTATAGGTAAAATGAAGATATTGATCAGAAATGATCATTTTTGGGACCCCATGAAGTCTCACCACCACCTCCAGATACTACCACGACAAAACTTTCACTGATCTCGACTCCTTGATCGCTATGAAGTTGGCTGATTTTGTTAAATGATCCACTACCACCCAAATAGCATCATGTCCTCCCGGAGCTAGAAGTAAACCAGTAACAATGTCCATTGAGATGTCCTCCCACTTTCACTGAGGAATCACTAATGGCTGGAGTAGACCACTAGGGACATGGTGTTCGGCCTTCACCTTCTGGCAGACCAATCATCGAGAAACAAACTCTGCAACCGTACGCCTCAGCCCATGCCACCAAAACCGGCATCTCAATTCTCATTACATCATTTTCACGCTAGGATGCACCACTAAAGGCGAACTATGAAACTCTCTGAGAAACAATTCATGCATCATAAAAGGAATAGAAAAAATTCTTTGATACAAAACTCGGTGTTGTTCATCCTCATACCACCCATCAGGGGCGTTGCTGCAAACAACTCGGTCTCTCCATACCTCCCCCTCAAGATACCCCAACTGGAACTCTTCCACATGCTGCAACAGAGATGACTGCACCGTCATATGGAAAAGACAACCTTAACCCCAATTTCTCCCATATGAAGATGTAATGATGAATGTTCTTACATTACTCTCCTAGAGTCACCATATTCATGCATTGCATCACTACATGACATCTGAATCAATGCAACAGCTACAAAATTCCCCTTTCCAGGTATATATGATATTTCGAAGTCATATTCCAGTATGAATGACATCCACCGGTGTGGAGTACACAAGGATGTCGTCGATGAAAACTACCAATAACTTGTCCAATAACTCATGAAACATTTCATTCATCAATTCTAGGAACATAACTCGAGCATTGGTCACGCCAAACGACATTACAATAAACTCATAATGCCCATGATGACAACAGAAAGCAGTCTTTGGGATATCCACAAATTTCACATGAACCTGATGATATCCTAACTGCAATTCGATCATTGAGAACAAAATTTCAACCTTCAGTTGATCAAATAAATCAATAATATGTGGAAGAGGATATCGATTCATTATTTTCACTTTTTTCAAATGATGATAATTGGCACACAACTATAAACTGCAGTCAGACTTCTTCATGAACAAAATTGGTGCACCGCATGGTGACACACTCAACCAAACAAAATCGAACTATAACAGACCGTCAAGCTGTATACATAACACTCGTAACTCATGAGGGGAAATCTTATATAGAGATATAGAGATATGAGACGCTCTTGGTTGTAGATTGATCCCAAAATTGATCTTTAGTTGAGGGGGTATTCTACAACCACTTCTTGAAAGACATCAGCGTACTCTTCTACCACCCTTGGAAAGACCAACTATTGAACCTCTTAATAACTCAATATCATATCAACCATTAAGGATGATAACTACAGAATGCTCCTATGACCCATCTGTGGATCTCGATCACCAACAAACACCACTGACTCTCCATCCGATCCAAATAAAATGACCTGCTTCATGATGCAATCCATGATATCTGGCATAGAATACAACCAATCCATGCCAAGGATGACATCATAGTACTGTATTCATAAACATTGGAAATATCCCCAAAAGAGGTCTTTCCCCATAACTAGCTCATAGTATCTACATACTTCAAACAATTTATCTCGACCTCCAACTAGTGTAGTCCATGCCAAGGGAACAGGAAGCCTCCCTACCTCAAGATCCAAATCATGGACAAGGGTAGGTGATATGAAGGAGTGTGTCACTCCTAAATCAAACAGGGAATGCACCAAGGTAGAAAACAAGCAAAGGGTACCTCAAACATCATCTAGATCTCCTAGAGCTAGAAATACTAGAGCATTAAGCTTACCAGGACCTCCTCCACGACCTCACTGACCCTAATGAGAACCACCACCATGGCCACACTATGCTCTTTGAGGACGGGGAGCATCATGAGGATTTCCTATTCTTGCCCCATCTACCCTCTGCTGATCTAAAGCTGGTGTAACCTGTAGCTGGTGCCTCGGCCAGAACTGCCTCAACATAGGAACCTAGGGTGGAGCACTGGGTGCATGATGATTGCTCTGAAAGGTCGAGAACTCCTACTAATGAGGACCATGACCACCATAAGAAAAAAAGTGCATGATCCCTTGGCATAGGCTGGAGAGTTTCTACCTATGGAGAAATGAGATGTGAAGTGTTAGGACCTGCCCCCGGCTGAACGGAAAATCTTCTGCCTTGAAAACCGCAAACCCTAGACCACAGCTTTGCTTCGTGAGGAATCATGATGATTCCCCTCTAGTGATGACCCTATCCTAGACAATGTCCTCTTTACAACCTCTACCCTCTCAAGCACCTCATGATATGTCTTCATCATAGGTTGAGTGACTTGGAACTGGATCACTGGATGCAAAGACTCCTTGAAATTCTTCACCCTGGCCTCCTCATCTGACAACAGGTCTGAAGCATATCGTAAAAGGTTCTTGAAATAGATTCCAAACTCTCGAACACTAGAGCTCCCCTATTGAAGGGTAAGAAGCTCTTGGTGATAGGTCGTCTTCGCATTCGAAGAAAGAAACTAGACTCAAAACTTGTCTCGTATCTCTTCCCATGGCATCACTGAATCCCCATGATCATCAAGGAACAAAAACCATCGCTACATTGATTCTCCACACAGCATCGTCACAACTAAAGATACCCAGGGCTCTTTCCGATCATGGATCGAACCGAAGCCTATCTCGACCTCCTCAAACCAGTCTTCTGTGACTGCATCTGAAACGGACCGTCATACTTATGCAAACTCTGGCACTGGAACTCTTAGAGTTCCTTCCTTCAAGTGTCGTCTTTGTGAACCTCTACACTACGGTGTTCTAGTGGAACATCCTGATGGATAATTTCTGCGCAAACCTAATGAGGAAGTCGACCTGGAGCCATACCTGTAAAATAACAAACTATTAGAGCCCCAAATCCTGGAATAAGGATGAATCAACATTAATTAATTAATTAATTTTTTCATTGATTTTAGTTTAACATATCCCAAGGTCTAACCATTCAAACATAAGCACAAAGAAGAATGATACATGATCTTTTCCTAGGAATCTACCCTAATTCTAGTATTACCTTGTTTAGTAGCCATTGTAAACATAATGGTTCATACATCAGATCATAGGGGGACATAAACGCCTATGTCTCAGCTGGTCTCTAGTGTTTACATCACTTGATAAAAATGAATGAAATTGTTTCCCTACCAACCCACACAACCTCACCTATGCCTAACACCAAACTCCATCTTATCCATCAACCAGACCTCTGATACCACTCTGTCATGACCCCCTCCCCAAAAAGTGTTCCCCTCTTAGGCTGACAATGTGAGAATGGATATAATGACCCCTGAGGCCCGCCTCTAGTAGGACCCAGGTTGGTGACTAGCATTGAGGGTATGACAAACACACAAATGGGAGGCATTACCCTCTAAGAGAATACATATGGAGGAGAGAGATAAGATAGACACCATCCAAATCCATGTCATATAGAAATATCAATGAAAACTGAATTTCACATATTAAATGTCTTGAAAAACTATTACAACTAAAAGGGGAGAAACTGAAAGTACCGAAAAGAATGTAAAAATAGTAGCAACCACAAGTATGAACATCTCCTGCAACCCAAGCTAGTAGAAACCAGCTTGATCTCCAACCTTCTCCAAGTGACCCGAAATACAGTTTATATATACATAGGGTATGTACAACAGTATACTCAATACGATCCTCCCCAATGCCTCTCATACAAAAGTAAAGAATGAATTCTAAATCACAATGAACCACAATTGAAACTAAATCATCACCTAAATAGATATATTATGTTCCCAAAGTTTCCATGGATATTCTCACCAAGGAATGCATACAAGAGTATATAATATATAAATAATATCCAGGGTACCCCGCTACTACTTCCCCACTGGTTTTCCTCTTTTCCCCAATGTCACATGTCCTAAGCATCTCTCTCCAAAAAGGATTTCCCCCAAACACCTTGATGAAGCACCACAACATGTGCCTCATGAAACAAAACCACCACATCCAGGCAAGAAAGTAACCACATAGTTTATGGGATCCGCCACAACCCGTATAATGTGTATCATACATTGGTTATTATACCTCAAACCATTACAACCCATACATCGAGTAAGGATCCTCAAGCCATCACAGCATATACACGTTACACCTACAGTAGTCCATGCGATTCTATATGCAGAATATATGTTTGTGAATAACCACAAGCCATTTTGAACCTCTACACACATATATTGGGAAAACTAACCGATGTGCCTACCAATACAAGTATCTACGATGTGAAGAGAACAAGGCCAAAGGGGGTAGTCAGCCATTCATCCTCCCACCAGAATTTTGGGTAATCCACCCCCAGGGTTCAGAATCCCCGAGGCATTAGTTTCCCTTACTAATAGGGTGGAGTAGCATATAGAAACACAAAAAGTAGATGATATACTATATCTCACAACCACACTATGGGCATAACCAAGTCTAAGACTCAATTGTAGCTAACGCCTCTCAGACTCTGGGCTGCCACTTCTAAGACTATGTATCCCATAAGCACAGAACCGTTTAAAAGCTTTAATACAATACTTGATTCCCTTTTTATTAGCTGGACATCATCTTAATTAATATTTTAAATGGTAATTAACATGTAACAATTACATATTAAATTTCATTATCATCACACCCAATGTACATTGTTCCTTCAAAATTTCAACCTCATCATTATGTTTCAAAAAACTCCAGCTTCTTGGGTTAACATAATTTATTCAATTATTCATTACATAATTAAATACCCACATTCCCAAGAATTCTAGAAAAACATTATATGCTACTAAACACAAGAGGGATAAACACGGTGAGTTTATGTACTACCTATCGAGTCTTTTCCGCTTATAGCAAGAGCATAGACCCATCCTCCCTTGAGAAGCTAGACACGGAAAGCACGTGGCATACCCCACACATCATAGTTTATTTTGGAAGAAGTGTTAGTAAGACCAGCTACCTTAGGCAGTGGGGAAAATTAAAACAGATAATCTTCCAAAAATAAATATCAAGAATTCAACAATCCCATCCACCCCATTCCATCATCCCCGACACCCACATGCATAAACCGATGCATCTCTCTACTCTAGGCGTCATCTGCTGCCATAACCAAAAGGCCTATGTGCCCCCACATGACACAATATCCATCCAAGATCACATCACAACACAATAATCAAGTAGAAAACCATCATAACAATTGGTTCTTGGTTCTTAAACACTCATGAGGGTAACTAGGAAACCTTCAAGGATTTATCAAAGAAAAAATCTGATTTTCATTAACCAATTTATTATACGTTGGTTTCAAATTCAGGAAACCTAAATAGTAAGATATCACAAATAAATTAAACCTGCTTACTACACCATTTTGATTAACATCAAAATTACAACAGGAAGAACCAGATTCATTTACATGACTCTTTATATTTAGCCAAACAATTATCAATTAATTCTAGATTATGTTCTTTACCAATTTTCGCAAAGAACAAATAGTTATATAATTAATTCATAGATATCACACTATCTAGAAAAACAAGAGGTGATATCATACAATCAATATTAATTTATTTATCTGGTTCAATTTTTTTTATTTAAATTCCATTGTGATCCAGTGGGATAAAACATGTTAACTATATAGTTTCACATAATTGAAAAGAGAAGCATTGAATCCCCTTCCTCAAATAGTTATTGATGTTCATTATATGAGAACAATCCACACAATGGGCTACAATCCTCCTCTCATGATAACTGCATCCACCTGAGGATTACATGGTATGACTACACCAACCGAAATCAAAGAAAACTCTATTAGAAGAATGAATATTTCATTCTATAATATGGAAAGGAGAAAGTGGAGAAGATGAACCCCAAAAGAATTATGATAAAACGTTCCTCATATCAAAGATTGATCGATATTGCTTGACAGCACATAAATAGGGGGTGCACTTTCAGCAAGAACGATGTTGAGGAAACCAATCCATGGGGAAAGGTTTGATCTTACGATTCCTATAGGAAGGAAGAAAAGGTTCATGCATCTTGTACTGGTGAACAAAGAGGAATATTTAGGGAGGAGGATATCCCATCCCTTTAGATGATTTAATGGATTGGACATTTATGATATGCTTGATATCCCATTAAAAGCGGATCACATTAAACTACGTGGTTTGACCAAATAACATCATCCTGAGCATTAGGAATAATAAATATGGGATATATGGCCTTTGAATCGACCTTAAATTCCTTAAAATGAGGCATTGAAAGGATTTTACATTAATGGAAACGTTAAAGGGGCAAAACTATAGGAAGCTAGAAACACTGTTCATGAACTCCAAATTTGGAAAAGGAAAAACAATTTTCATGAACCACACTGTTAGAATCTCGCCGATAGAACACTGTTCATGAACCTTATCGATTGAGCACTATTCATGATCATCACTATTAGAACCTCACCGATAGAACACAGTTCAGGAACGCAAAATTTAGAAAAGGAAATAGAGGTTACTGATAGACCTCACAATTCAAGAAACATTTTTCACATACTCATAATTAGGAAAAAATAGAGGTTACCGATAGACCACACCGTTCTAGAAACACTATTCATAAACTCAATATTTGGAAAAGTAAAAAAGTGTTTACCATTAGAGGTTACTGATAGAACCGTTAACCAATGGAACAGTTTATAGAATTGGAAATTTGAAAAAGTAAAGGGAGGTTATCGTTAGAGGTTACCGATAGAACTGTTCACCGATTGAACTGTTCATAGAATTGGAAATTTGGAAAAGGAAATAGGGGTTACCGTTAGAGGTTACTGATAGAAGTTCTCACTGATGGAACTATTCATAGAATTGGAAATTTGGAAAAGGAAAGAGAGATTACCATTTTAGGTTACTAATATAACTTCTCACCGATAGAACTATTCATGGAATTGGAAATTTGAAAAAGGAAAGAGAGGTTGCCGTTAGAGGTTACCGATAAGACGATCCACTAATCTAACTATTCATTGAATTTAAAATTTGGAAAAGGAATGAGACGATACCATTAGACCTCACCATTGGCATTGTTCACAACTATCAACTGTTGGAACTATTGACTGAGGGTCACTAGTGCTACATTGATTAAAAGTGGTATAACCCAATGAAAAGGCATTAAGTTACGAAACACATTACAATTATAATAACATGGGCATGAAATTTAATAAGTGGGTTAATTATGCATGAAATGTATAAATACAAAAACAATGAGAAATAAATCATAGATAAATTAAAGTCTACATTCACATATTAATCAGATTAAAAAATATATGATGAAGTGATATAACCCATTGAACTCTTATTGGGTTAAGAAAAAACATACTCAAAGATTCTACATACCTGAATGTTCATTTTCATCCTATATAATGTGTTTATAATTTTTTATTAAATTATAATCAACATTATACTATTATTTATAGTATAATATATGATACTCTTATTACATCTTTTTAAATTATCATTAACAGTAAGTAATTATTATCATTGTTTTGGGTGTTAAGTGCTTTGTTTTCTCATGAATGTTTAATCACATATGATCAAACCCAAGAACATTTATTACGGTTCAGTTGAATCCACTATTTTAATCATTATATAATTATCATATATATCATCATTATATATATATATTTATATTCTTCCATGAAATGTAATTATGTAAAAATTAATTATACCATTCATAGAGATGGTAGGTTGAACATACAAATAACTATGTTTTAACAGTGTGTTGGATACACTGAAAGAAATTTTAATAATAACCCAAATTTAGAGAATCATTTTCAAGTATTATATATCATATAACCTTTTAAATTTATCTTTATTTCCAACAGTGTAATATGGGAATGAAAAATGTGGAAAATCGCTTAACGGAGGTGGTATTCCACTGATACACACGAGCTACATTACCATTTCTCAATAGATTGGAAGGTAAAAAAGTAAAAATAATAAAATTATTACATAAAGAAAATTATTTCATATATATCATATACATTTATTATTTCAATCTATATAACCATCCATGTATTGTGGTGATGAAAAACTAATTACACCTATATGTGTAAATGGTATGTTGTACGTGCACACGTGCGATGTTTATTGATTTTATAGGATGGAACAGTTGTGAAAAATGATTTAAAAATTACCATAATAAAAAATAAGTATATTAATGATATTTGATTTAATATTTTATTATGTTTGATACATATTTATAGAATTTATAAGAAGAAATAAATTTGAAAGCGTCTTTTGAGATTACTGTATATACTTTAGTAGACTTTCTTTAGAACTCCAATTATAAAATCAGGGGTTGGTATTTGGGGGTGACAAGAATCTCGATAAAATGGATGATAATCTTTATAATATATATTAGTTGGGTTTTATCTAGGTAGCCTAATTTTTTAGAATTAAAATAGAGATGTGTAATAATTTTATATGCGAGGGCAAGTCCAGTCTTATAATTCATTATATTATTATGTTAATATAAATTAATTGTAATAACAAAATATAAAAAAATTTATATTATTTAATAATAATATTATTATGTGTCTAAAATAAATAATACAATAATATTTTGTTGTGTTTTGATTATTCTTTCACCCTTATATCCTAGTTTTAACTCCAACAAACCTTTTTTGGAAATTATAATAATATAAAGGTTTTATATATTTTAATGATAAAGAATGAGGCCATAAAATAATAATTAATTAATAAATTTACCATGGTTGATATTTAAAAAGTTAACCCATTCATAAGGAAAAATATAATATTATTATTATTTTTAAATCGTTTAAATATATATTATTTTCATAAAATATAGTTGATATTATTTTTGTAACAAATAATATAATTTTACTAAAAAAACAATGGAAAATTAAACCTGCTTACTACACCATTTTGATTAACATCAAAATTACAACAGGAAGAACCAGATTCATTTACATGACTCTTTATATTTAGCCAAACAATTATCAATTAATTCTAGATTATGTTCTTTACCAATTATCGCAAAGAACAAATAGTTATACAATTAATTCATAGATATCACACTATCTAGAAAAACAAGAGGTGATATCATACAATCAATATCAATTTATTTATCTGGTTCAATTTTTTTTATTTAAATTCCATTGTGATCCAGTGGGATAAAACATGTTAACTATATAGTTTCACATAATTGAAAAGAGAAGCATTGAATCCCCTTCCTCAAATACTTATTGATGTTCATTATATGAGAACAAGCCACACAATGGGCTATAATCCTCCTCTCATGATAACTGCATCCACCTGAGGATTACATGGTATGACTACACCAACCGAAATCAAAGAAAACTCTATTAGAAGAATGAATATTTCATTCTATAATATGGAAAGGAGAAAGTGGAGAAGATGAACCCCAAAAGAATTATGATAAAACGTTCCTCATATCAAAGATTGATCGATATTGCTTGACAGCACATAAATAGGGGGTGCACTTTCAGCAAGAACGACGTTGAGGAAACCAATCCATGGGGAAAGGTTTGATCTTACGATTCCTATAGGAAGGAAGAAAAGGTTCATGCATCTTGTACTGGTGAACAAAGAGGAATATTTAGGGAGGAGGATATCCCATCCCTTTAGATGATTTAATGGATTGGACATTTATGATATGCTTGATATCCCATTAAAAGCGGATCACATTAAACTACGTGGTTTGACCAAATAACATCATCCTGAGCATTAGGAATAATAAATATGGGATATATGGCCTTTGAATCGACCTTAAATTCCTTAAAATGAGGCATTGAAAGGATTTTACATTAATGGAAACGTTAAAGGGGCAAAACTATAGGAAGCTAGAAACACTGTTCATGAACTCCAAATTTGGAAAAGGAAAAACAATTTTCATGAACCACACTGTTAGAACCTCGCCGATAGAACAATGTTCATGAACCTTATCGATTGAGCACTATTCATGATCCTCACTATTAGAACCTCACCGATAGAACACAGTTCAGGAACGCAAAATTTAGAAAAGGAAATAGAGGTTACTGATAGACCTCACAATTCAAGAAACATTTTTCACATACTCATAATTAGGAAAAAATAGAGGTTACCGATAGACCACACCGTTCTAGAAACACTATTCATAAACTCAATATTTGGAAAAGTAAAAAAGTGTTTACCATTAGAGGTTACTGATAGAACCGTTAACCAATGGAACAATTTATAGAATTGGAAATTTGAAAAAGGAAAGGGAGGTTATCGTTAGAGGTTACCGATAGAACTGTTCACCGATTGAACTGTTCATAGAATTGGAAATTTGGAAAAGGAAATAGGGGTTACCGTTAGAGGTTACTGATAGAAGTTCTCACTGATGGAACTATTCATAGAATTGGAAATTTGGAAAAGGAAAGAGAGATTACCATTTTAGGTTACTAATATAACTTCTCACCGATGGAACTATTCATGGAATTGGAAATTTGAAAAAGGAAAGAGAGGTTGCCGTTAGAGGTTACCGATAAGACTATCCACTAATCTAACTATTCATTGAATTTAAAATTTGGAAAAGGAATGAGACGATACCATTAGACCTCACCATTGGAATTGTTCACAACTATCAACTGTTGGAACTATTGACTGAGGGTCACTAGTGCTACATTGATTAAAAGTGGTATAACCCAATGAAAAGGCATTAAGTTACGAAACACATTACAATTATAATAACATGGGCATGAAATTTAATAAGTGGGTTAATTATGCATGAAATGTATAAATACAAAAACAATGAGAAATAAATCATAGATAAATTAAAGTCTACATTCACATATTAATCAGATTAAAAAATATATGATGAAGTGATATAACCCATTGAACTCTTATTGGGTTAAGAAAAAACATACTCAAAGATTCCACATACCTGAATGTTCATTTTCATTCTATATAATGTGTTTATAATTTTTTATTAAATTATAATCAACATTATACTATTATTTATAGTATAATATATGATACTCTTATTACGTCTTTTTAAATTATCATTAACAGTAAGTAATTATTATCATTGTTTTGGGTGTTAAGTGCTTTGTTTTCTCATGAATGTTTAATCACATATGATCAAACCCAAGAACATTTATTACGGTTCAGTTGAATCCACTATTTTAATCATTATATAATTATCATATATATCATCATTATATATATATATTTATATTCTTCCATGAAATGTAATTATGTAAAAATTAATTATACCATTCATAGAGATGGTAGGTTGAACATACAAATAACTATGTTTTAACAGTGTGTTGGATATACTGAAAGAAATTTTAATAATAACCCAAATTTAGAGAATCATTTTCAAGTATTATATATCATATAACCTTTTAAATATATCTTTATTTCCAACAGTGTAATATGGGAATGAAAAATGTGGAAAATCGTTTAACGGAGGTGGTATTCCACAGATACACACGAGCTACATTACCATTTCTCAATAGATTGGAAGGTAAAAAAGTAAAAATAATAAAATTATTACATAAAGAAAATTATTTCATATATATCATATACATTTATTATTTCAATCTATATATCCATCCATGTATTGCGGTGATGAAAAACTAATTACACCTATATGTGTAAATGGTATGTTGTACGTGCACACGTGCGATGTTTATTTATTTTATAGGATGGAACAGTTGTGAAAAATGATTTAAAAATTACCATAATAAAAAATAAGTATATTAATGATATTTGATTTAATATTTTATTATGTTTGATACATATTTATAGAATTTATAAGAGGAAATAAATTTGAAAGCGTCTTTTGAGATTACTGTATATACTTTAGTAGACTTTCTTTAGAACTCCAATTATAAAATCAGGGGTTGGTATTTGGGGGTGACAAGAATCTCGATAAAATGGATGATAATCTTTATAATATATATTAGTTGGGTTTTTTCTAGGTAGCCTAATTTTTTAGAATTAAAATAGAGATGTGTAATAATTTTATATGCGAGGGCAAGTCCAGTCTTATAATTCATTATATTATTATGTTAATATAAATTAATTGTAATAACAAAATATAAAAAAATTTATATTATTTAATAATAATATTATTATGTGTCTAAAATAAATAATACAATAATATTTTGTTGTGTTTTGATTATTCTTTCACCCTTATATCCTAGTTTTAACTCCAACAAACCTTTTTTGGAAATTATAATAATATAAAGGTTTTATATATTTTAATGATAAAGAATGAGGCCATAAAATCATAATTAATTCATAAATTTACCATGGTTGATATTTAAAAAGTTAACCCATTCATAAGAAAAAATATAATATTATTATTATTTTTAAATCATTTAAATATATATTATTTTCATAAAATATAGTTGATATTATTTTTGTAACAAATAATATAATTTTACTAAAAAAATAATGGAAAATATTTCATTCAAAAATAAAAATAAAATAAAAATGACGTTAATAATTTTTATTTATTTGTAAAATTCAATGGAAATTTTTTCCCATATTGTATTAATATTATTTTTTTAATCAAATATTTTCTATTTCTATTATTTGAATAAATACAATGTTGTTGTTGTCTATTAATTTAGGATAACTATTAAATACCTAACAATTATAAATAAATCCACTTTTACAAAATAAAATAAATATTATTAAAATAAACATTTATATTTATTCATGAAATATTCTTATCCTTATGTGAACATTTATTTGAAGACAAATGAAAGAGAGGGAAATTTTAGAAATTTCTGTACAAAAAATAATGTAAATTTCATTACCAAAATCAAATGGGAATAATCCATAAATTATAATATTGGATTTACATAGAATAATAATGACCATTGAATGATTTAATTTAATGTATTTAGTTATTTTTAATTCCTTATCACAATATTGTAACCCTAATAATTTTATTTACCCTTTAATGGTGTGGAAGATATTACTATAGTTAGAATTCATAATTAACACAAATAAAAGGGAATTATTTTAAAAAAATTAACATAATAAATCATAATGTGGTATATTTATTCGTTATTTCATTTATATAAGTGGAAGAAATAAATTTTAATATTAATTCTCATAACTCAGTGAGAAATATTTGTTATGAAAAATGAATTTTTAACATATAAATTCTCTAATATCAAAATCACAAAATTCATTGATTTAAATAATATTGTTATAAATAAAAAAGGACATATTTAACATTAATAAAAAACATAAATTTTAATATTACATTTAAAAGACATCAATTAATAAAATGAAATCCGAGTGTTTAAAAATATGTACTTTCACTATTCAAAAAAAATCTATCTGGTTATAAAATTCCACAAAATTCACCTACTAATTATTTTGATATGAGGATTTAAAAGAGATTTTGATTTTTTAACAAGAAATTTAAAAGAATAGAATACATTATTTATAATTTGTATTTAAAAAATTAAATAAATATCATTTTAAATAAATGATTTCATTAAAAGGAAGTACTTATTTATTATTAATAAATACCTTATATATATCTATGATAAATAATGTCAATGATTTTTTCAGACCTATCCATTCCCAAAATGAATAAAAAATTATATAAAAATACAATACATTAATATCCAATATTCAACATATAAAACTAAATATATAACATATATTTTTCCATAAATAATTAACCATATCTATAAAATAACCCTAATAACCTCAATATTATTGAATTTTTTAGCCACAAAAGTTATCTCATATTCTTCATCGTAGAATTAAAAAAACATAATATAAATTATCCAAAATAATCATTATTTTTAAACCTGATGATTATATATAATTCATGAAAATAAATTGTCTCATCGAATATCATTGATTACCAAAAAACTAAAAGATAAAAAAATTTTCATTCTATAATAAGATTCTAAAAAAGAATAATATTATTTATTCATTATAGATAATAATTAAAATCAAATATAATACCTTCCAATATTTCATGTAGTCTAGTTGTAGACTTTTAATAATTGCTCCATTTAGTTGTGGTTTTAAGCCCCATGAACTTTCCAGATAAAGCATGTTGTATCCTGGACTACATGTTTTCCTTTTCATAAAATCATATTAATATAATTCCAATAACATTCCAAAAAAATTATTGAACAATATATTAATCATAAAATAAATTTTATACCACTAATGTTTCTTATACATGTTTTTTCCACAAAAAAAATAAAATAATCAAAATTTATAATTATAACTATAGAATAAATTATCATGTTAATACAAAATAATATCAATAACGTTAATCATATGTCTATAAAATATATAATAATTATTCCTAAAATATAATTTTTGAAAAAACATATACAAATCAAGAGGGTTTTATTCGCATAAATTTCTCCTCAAATATCCTTTGTCATGTTAAAATATCATCATATAAAACAGTAAAATGGGTTTCTATACCATTAAAACTATGATGATACATAGAATTATAAAATTTTTAATCATTAAGTTTATCTGATATTTATACTTCATGTCATTATATTTATATATTTAATACATAATTCATCATAATAGTTTAGTATGAAAAAATTAATTAACCAATTAATATCATCTATGAGTGTAGAACTGTGTGTTTAGTAGGATCAGACTCCCCACACACTAGAATGATGGTCACAATATATTCAACCAACTATTTTAGGGTGTTTATTCCTAATGGATCTATGATGAAACACTGCCTACATGTACAATGCACACATAGATTTATTTCTAAGGAAATAAAAAAATCTCAACCATCCAGAAAAATTTATGGTATTACCCTATAAATAGAAATATCCTTAAATATTTCCATAGGTTTATGATCCCCAATACTCTTTTTCAAAAATATTGTCCCCAAAATCTCTATTAATTTTACTCTAATACAATTGTAAAAATCTCAAACCTAGATACCCCGAGACGATTTCAACGTTATTACATTAGTATATGATATAAATGATTTTACCCTAATGGACTAATATATTTTGTTTTTTTAAGAGATTAATATATTCAAGATACACATTTTACATTTGGAATAAAATATAATTCATAAAAAGGATTGGAATCATTGAAACTCATTCAAATATTTCTTCATCGTATCAAATAGAATGGAAACAAAATAAGGGTGAGATAAAATACTTAGTAAAGGATATGTAAAAAATAATATATTATCCGTAAAAAATGAATAATATCTATATAAAGTTAAATAACTAAAAACATGTGACAGTTAATCAGTAACTTTTGCATTAATGTAATTAATTGATAATATCTCATACGATAATATCATGGACAATAATAAATAATTTCTCAATGTGGGAAATGATTTATAATGAAAATATTGATGTTAGACACCATGATACCATTACAATAAATACATTTAACCTAAAAATTTTAATATATGGATAGGTATACACCAAAAAACCATTTATTAATGTTAGAAAACAGGTTTATCTGACAATATTTTTCAATGCATTTAGGGGATATCTACAAATATGACCCACCCATCATTGCATTTAAAATTCATTTCCCATAAATTTATAGATAAATTCAATTCAAATGAAATACACCCTATAAAAAAGTATAAGTATTGTTGTAATATTATTTAATAATATGATTCCCTTATCCAATAAAATTACATTTATAATAATAATAGATATGTAGAAATGTTAAATACATTAGGAGATAATCATATCAACTATATAAAGTATATTTATATTTATGATAAATATAATTATCAATAAAAATGATCACAAGAATATGAATATTCCTAGAGAAATTTAGTTTGAAAAAAATTAAATAATAGATTAATGATAACCATAAATAAAGCAGAAATATATTTTCTACAATAAAATCACCCCCTTTTAAGAAATAACCTAAATGAATGAACATTATTAAAATAAAATTTAAATAGATAATTTAGTTTGTTGGATATTTTACAATTTGTAGAAGAATCTTACTATCATACACCATTAATAGGTTTTTCGATGTTTTTTTCTTATCATATATATTAAAATAAATATCATTTTTTACATTTTTAAGAGAGTAAACAATAATCCTTTTATAGGAAATTATAGAGATTCTTTTCAAACCTTGTAAAAAGTATAGGATAACATAAAATTTCATTATTAAATCATTTCTTTCAATGAAAGGGATATTTTGATAATTGTTTTGAAAATTATCACTATGGATGTACAATATAATCAATCAAAAAATGAAATAGGATTTATTTTTATTTTAATAAATTATTACCCTGATTCATGTGCTAAAGAGATGAAATGTTTAATGAAAATATTTAAAAAAAACTAAAACATCATTAGTGTAATAGAATAATTGGACCTTATGAAGGAAATATTATAGCATTTAATCAATAAATATTATGGAAATCTAAAAATGAGGTTGTAAAATAAAGTCTTATCTCTTTGGTAACATTTTAATTGGTAACCCATGAAAGAGTAAACAAAATTATATAATTACTAAAAATTAAAAAATGTAAATTCTTTTTAAATATATGAATTTGGTAAAATATGTACCACATATAAGAAAATAGGTTTATAATACCATATATGTATCAATGTAGTAAAAATTGAGAAGAACCCCCTTACAATGTTCATATAATGGAAGTGAGAATCATACAATGAAACTATTATGTAAAAAAAAAGGTAATCCAAGAAAATTGGAATAAAATAATAAACAAATCATTGGTTATTTCACCCATAATAATTTAAGAATATAGTTATTGAATTTTATGAATAACCTAATGAATGAAAATTAAATTAATAACCCCCATTCAATGATCATTATATTGAATGTAATTTTTTTACCTTAATCAATTATGCATGAAAAATTAAAATCACAAAAAGAATATATAAATAAAATACAAATAAAATTAATGTATACTTCTCATATAATATTAACACGATGTAATCAATGAGAAACTGATATGACCCGATGAATAGATTTTGAGTTTAGAAATACCTTAATATGATCCTAATGTTGATGAGATAATTAATTGTTTAATTACATGTTTTAAAATTTGTAAATATGAATAATGAAAGTGTAAATATAACAAATTGAAATTATATTATACTTATCAAGTAATCATGGAATATCATAATCATTGAGGAAGTGATATAACCTAATGAATGAAAATAGAGTTAGGAAACCCCTTACTTTATGCTTCCATATAGTTGAATGCGATTTAAACTTGCATAAAGTGATTTTAAGAATGTTATTAATTTATAAAATATCTATATTAATAATTATAATATCATATATGATCCTATTATAATTTCAGATATCCTTTTCATTATCAATATTGCAATATTTTCATTGTTTTGAGTCTTAAATGATTTGTTTTATCATGAATGTTTTGACCTCGACGATCCATATATTAGACGTTTATTATAGTTCAATTATCTAGAAAATGGTAATAATTATATAAGTATCATATATATATATTCATTATATATATATATATATCCAAACAAAATAAGGTAGATAGGGAAAAATGAATTACATCCTTGCATGAATGATTTTTTCACTTTTCGATTATTGGAAATAAAGAATGATACATTTTAAATCAACTTTAATTAATAGTTTTTATATAATATATATAATATATATCTGCTAAATCTATCCTTTTGACACTCAATTTATTGTTAAAATTAAAACAAGGATTACATCGATCAAGGGAGGTGGTAGTCCACATGTTTTCCCAAGCAAGGTTACAATTTTCCAACGAATTGGAATGCAAGAAATGATAAATGGAATTATAATTCTCAAGGAATATTATTGTAAAAAATAGTAAATATATTCAACATCTCTATCATGAAATCCATACAATGAATATGGTGATGAAAAGTGAATTTCACTTCTATATGTAGATAGTAAACCACACATATGAAAAAGCGATATTTTCATGTTCCATAGAATGGAAAATATGATGAAAATGGGGTTTCCAATGTAAAAATATCATGTCAGTATATTTTTGAGAATGTCATTTTGATTACACTATGGTTAAAACATTGATATATGATATATAGAAATTATTTTTTGAATGTTTTCGTAAAGATGGTTACCAATTCTTTAGTAGACTTCCATTAGAACTCATCTTAAGGGACCAAGGGCAGGTCTTTTGGAATAAAAAGAATAACTAATACATGGATATTTATGTTTATAGGAGAAATGCGTATGGTTTGGTAATGATAGGTTGTTAAAAATTGTTCAAATATAAGAGATAAGGGGTTTCATTTTATTATTGAGGGGAGTTGCACTCTTGAAATTGCATATATTATTAATATAATGTAAAATAATTTTTTCCAAATGCATCTCCTAATTGAACAAATTAAAAGGAAAAATGAGGATTAGTATAAATCTATAAACCAAAAATATTTGGACATGTTTTAGTTATGTTTTCACACTTTTCAATTAGTTTTAACCACCTGTTTACCATTTTACAATTATCACAATATAAATTTTAACCATAAAATAAGGGTTGAGAATGATACAAATAAAACCAATTGGCCCAAAAATAGAAAATGGTAAAATAAATTAGAATATATATCATTACCATTAAAAATTATATGTTTTTATAAATATTAAATCATTAAATAAATTATTATTTTCATAAAATAACAATAATGCCATTTTAACACTATTTAATTAATTTGACTTTAAATTATCAACATAATTGTATAACTAGAACACAATATTTAAAAAACACTAATATATAATAATTATCAACAAAATTCATTATACAATTTAATTACTCCATGTTGAACTACTTTTAATATATTTAAAATAATTCATATTTTTTACAATAAATTGAATAAATAATTGTTATACATTTCCAGAGAATATAAGATTATTATTGAATTAATAAAATTTATATTTAAATGGCCCTGATATTATTCATTTAAATTCATTATTAATAATATTTTTTATTGATTCATAACTAACTATTATCTTTACTTGACCATAAAATAATGTTAAAATAATGGGTTAATTTTTATCCATTTATTTTATTCAAATAGTAAAAATGAAATTACAAAGATAAAATGGAACAAAAATTCCATAAATTATAATTTTTGAAGGATATGGTAGATTTCCTCCCATAAATGTAAATAATATTTACTATTGGCTTGATTTTTAATGTATTATTACATTATTTTAAAACATAATTACTCAATTTATCCTGTGTTGATGTCATAAATTTTATACAATTACTATTCATAATGAAAAGAATTTGATGGGTCCTATTTAAAAATATTAGCCTATTGATTCCAAATATGGTTAAAAATTACGATTGATTTTCTAGAAGGTTTAGAAATCAATCCAACAATAAATTCATATAAATAAAATTATTTTTTAAGGAAAAATGTTTTTAACCAAAAAAATTAAATAATATAAAAACAAGCAATTCCAAGATTCAGATTAAATTCTTATAATTAAATTTGATGATATTTCAATTTAAATAAATTTAATATATATTGTTAATTATTATTTACATGTTTTAATGAAATGAAATTACAATATTAGAAAAATTACCATTTTCACAATTCACTAAAAATCAATCATTTTATGATAATCCAAAAATTTCACAATATATTAATATTGATATGATTATTTTAGAGATGATATAAATTTTATAAAATAAAATTACTAAATTATGAGGAAATTAATTGTAATTTTCACAAAAAAAATTATAACAATCATTTTTCAAGAAAATTTATATTTGAAAAATTAAATACTTAAAATATTATTAATCAATATAGTATAAAAAGACTTTATAGAAATTTTTTATAATGTTTTTAAATCAATTCATACATTCCATTACAACTTCTATGAAATAACTATTAATGTACAAAATTATATTTTAATCGTACATCGTGGTTCACATAAATCTAAGAGTTAAAAGTTAAGAAATCTATTAAGCATAATATTGTAAATTTATAGCAGATTACACTTTGTTGACTTTTATAATTATTTTCATAATTATATGATATTGTGTATGAGACACATGATTTAGTATGTCGATACTTGAAGAATTCATGGATGTTGAATTAAAAGGGAATGATCCATAAAATGTATTATCACACAACTAATTTACCCATCCACTCTTTTTTGTCCAAATAAACAATGGAATTTTATGAAAACACAAATCATATTCAAACCGTGATATTTTTGTGTATAAAGATTATGAAATTCATTCATTTTAATATTTTCTAGGTTAATAGTGGTGTTTCATTGATTTTTTTCAATGTTTCAACAAATTCAATAATTTTTTCCATTTTTATATTTATAATTTAGATATACAGTATAATATTTGTAATTTTATAATCCTCTTATAACATCATATATTATTTTAATATTTCATGTCACATTATTTATATAAAGTTGTTTTCATTAATGATTTTTTCATCAATTGGTTAATTTTTTTATTTATGACATGTATCTAATTTTTTTTTATTTTCAATATTATCCTACCCTTCATGCAAAATATTTGACATTCATTAACATAAATATAAATTCAAAATGTTTATAAAAAAGTACATTAATTTTTTTATATATTTATATATTTAATTGAAAAAAATATATAAATTTAATTCATAAATTAATGTTATTGGAGATTTTATATTACATCCAATCCATCCAACGTTCTGTCGAATTGTAATTTAAAAATTAAATGTTATTGGATATAAACTTATATTGATATCATTATCAATACTCCAAATTCATATTTATATGTTAATGTCTTTGGTTTTACTTGATGATGACTTAGCTTATGGAACAAAATTATCTCCCATTATGATTATATTTGATTCACTACATCATATATTAATTATTTTCTTTCATTATACAAAATAATAATATTGAATAGAAAATATGTATTACTTAATTTTATATTGACCAAGGTTCCCATGTGGAAAAATGAAATTATAGTTTAAATTTGATATCATAATAAACAGATTTTATAATCTTGTTTTGAGAGACATAATGTTTCAATTATAGGATATGATCTTATCGAATTGGATGTTGACCTATCAAGATATTGACTTTAATTAAATATTATTATAAACCCCAACATTAATCACCATTTATAATCATTTCATGGGGTTTTTTGGGAATAAATGGAGTATTTGAAAATTAAAGTGTTCAGTAGATGCGGTGAATTAATTTTACAAAATAGTTTATAAATTTAAATATAACTATAATTTTTTATGAAAAGTAAAATTTATTTTATAGAAATTATATTTAATTTTGAATTTTAAATCAAAATATATGTCATTTTATGTTTCTATGTTTTAGTGGTCTAAAATAAATGGAATCCACATATTTCATATGCACCACCACAACTCCATGTACAATAATGGAATTTTGTATGTGGAAGTGTTTTCCTCCATCATCCCAATAGTTGAGAATTGAATATATTGGGTCCTATCAACATGATCGAGAGGGTGGAAAAGCATAAAATTATTATGGGGTGCATATATTATTGTATGAGATTCTCTTATAGCACACATGGAACCAGATACCATCCGTTGACTATGATCTATATCCCCATTTATCCCCACCGATCAGTAAACTATCCATTAATTTAGAGAAAATTTTTATTTTACACATTTAGAAAACAAATAATTAAATTAAATTATTTCATCATATAGATCTTGATATGAGGTTTTAAATTGTATTTGACACTATATGAAAACTATATGTGGCTATATTTTTTTTCAAGTATGAAACATGGATTAAAATGTTACATTATTACTAGAGGTGCTTTTTAAAACCACCTTAAATTTACATTTCAGTTTATAATCAATTATAAGAATTTTATAAAATCTAATAATTTTTTAAAACAACTAAAAAATTTTATTAATATTTGGTCATAAAATTTTAAAAATTAATTTTAATTTATTTAAGAAATCAAAGTTAGAAAAATTTAATTTTTTTAAAGAACAAAATAAAATTTTGTTGTATATCGACAAAAATTATATTTCATAAATTAATGATAGATTAACAAATATTATCTGAATTGAAACAACTATAAATTTTTTTGAGTACATAATTGTGATATAAAACACAATAAATAAAAAAAAATATGTATTTTTGGAATGAATATTAAACCAATATTATTTAACACGTCTTTCATAAACCAATTTTTAGTCTATTGAGTACCCATCTGTCTATAGTATGAAAATATTTATAATTCAAAAATAATCAATTTTTGATGTCTAAAAATATAATAAAAAGGGAGATCAGCCATTTATCCAAATATAATTTAAAAAAATCATAAATGAAAATTTTTATAATAATTTATTTTTATTTTTTATTTTTTGATGAAATATTAATGTTATTATTGATAAATTAACGTGGAACCACAATAAACCCTACCCTTGAAGGTCAAAAAAGATTCTACCCTCACTAACATTATGATAAACAACAATCATAATCAGGATTCCGCTATTTATTTTCAAAAATATTAACATAATTTGGTGCTGATATTAATAATATGACCCACCCATCATAAATATAAATTCCATCAAATTTCTTGAATATTCACTACATATCATAAGAAATCATACCCCACAAATAATACGTTGAATATAATTGTGTATTAGATTCATTCTGGGGTTAATTCCAAAAAAGTATTTATCATTTCCCATAAATAACCTTCACAAAAGACACCATTATTAACACATCATATATAATTCCGTTATTTATTACTTGGGGTATTGAAACATAAAAAGAAGCGATCTCATATTCCCTTTAATTATAAATAAATGATATATAAATTTAATGTCATGCGAGATCATAAGATGAACAAGTGTGGATGTTAACATAGTCCAGGTACGTGAACATATCTTAATAAAAACATATCTAATAAAACATGGATCATATTTCAATAATCCAATCATACATTATTTTTTAATAAAATATAAAATATATCATATGATTATTGAAAAATGAGATAATTATCCCAAGACCTGAAACAAATTTTAATATATAATAATATAGAATGATTGAATAAGAAACATCATAGAAAATATTTTATTATGAAATCTATCACCACCATGACTATCATCAATTAACGGAAAGTGTTCCATAACACAATGGATTGAATTTATTCTCTATTATCATAAATAATGTAGACTGGGTGAGCTACAATTTCCATGGGATATCTTTCCATTAGATATAAATCATTAACAATTACACAATAAAATAAAATCATATGTGTTTCACATTATCAAA
Source organism: Viscum album (assembly GCA_963277665.1). Classification (NCBI taxonomy): domain Eukaryota; kingdom Viridiplantae; phylum Streptophyta; class Magnoliopsida; order Santalales; family Viscaceae; genus Viscum; species Viscum album. Next base: position 1,989,038,235 of record OY728137.1, read on the forward strand.
TGATTAACCATCATCCCATTATACCGTAGTTAAAACTTAAAACTAATCTTGCTTCCTAGAAATAATCATATGGGAAAAAAAATTTAGGGTCATCACCTAAGAAACAGACGACATTTTAATTTTGATTACTAGAATATTGATAATCTGTTGTCACATTATGATTATTCCTCTATGTAAATATAATTTAATAATGTATTTGGACCATTTATCACACTAAAAGGTCGTAAAATTTCCATCCAAAAGTGATAACCACGAAATGTTATAAAAATACACATAAACATATATATAATGATCTATATAAAATTTATATTATAGTATAATGATGATATATAGATATCAGATGTTTTTATTTAAAAACACATCAAGACCTCTTCCCATGATTTTTAAAATTTGTAATATCATTTAATGATGGTTATATGGATAAAATTAATTTGATTTACACAATTTTATAAGACATTGGATATTATTATATTTGGGTGTATGTATTATTTTCCAAAAGAAAAAATATTGTTAATATATATCATAAATCATGTACTTCGATATATGTGTGAAAATTGTAATGGAATATACATAAGGTGAATGTAATGACCCTACAATTAATCATTGGAATTATATTTTTTTATTATGCTTTATTATATAATCACATTAGAAAGCACAATTAAATATAATGATACTATGTGGCCATTTTTTTCCAATTGTATTTTTTTGATTTAGAAAATCTGATAGACACAGTTGCGATAAGTAACATTTTTTATGTCTAATAGAACAAACATAATTTTCTTGTTGAATAGTAAAATACATTAATTTAGCGTATAAATATATTATTATTTAAATCCTATTTTCATGAAATTATAAGTTATTTAAGAACCAAAATCTAATACTCACATGCCCTATTTACTATTTCTTGGTCATAGAGTCATCAGTATTTCATATATTGGTGGAATGATTAAACTAATGATTAAAATATTAATAGAACCTCTCTTCTATCCACTATAAATACCACCCTTCACAACCTCATTTCATCACACATATCAATATTCATGACTTATATAAACTATCCCCGAACATCTTAACTATCCCCTTCACCACATTAAATATCTTTTGGTCTCTTCAAAAGACCAATCCTTGGTTATTTAAGGAACATCTCAAGAGGAGTATTCAACAGGTAATTCCAATCCCTCTCTTATCCACTAATTTCCTTTCAATTTGAAGTTATTTTCTTATCCTATTCCCACCTATGATCATATATATGGTATGATAACTCCAGTATCATACCTATAATATAATTTTATGATAATAATGGGATAATTTATCATTCAACCTCCTTCTCATCTTATTTTTTAATAAAAACAACATTGTTTGTGAGGTGTTAATTTATAACTTTCAAGAATGACATGTTTTATTTTTTACTTTACCACCTTCTGTTCTGGTAATGAAACGAATTTTATGGTTTAATCATATTATATGATATATATTTCATCCTTTTTAATGTTCTATATCTATCTTATGTAAATATTATTAAATGATTAAACAAAAACATGTTCGTTGTGGTCAAGAAAACTACCCAAATTAACCCAAACAGTCATCATTAAAATCCTATCTAATGATTCATCCACATGGTATATAATATAATTCATTATAATATCATTTAAACTCCAAAAATTAAATTAATAACATGAAATATCTGTTATGTATCTTTATCCGTGTTCTATACAAACTTCCATTTATGAATACACGTGAACTGCACAAGAGAACCATAAAAACGAACATTCATGAACAATGTATATGAACTCTATAACACATCCACAGAACCATAAAATATTTTACTGATACCACAATGAACCATATTTATTTACACAAGGTTCTAGATTTGTTAATTAATTAATATAATGTCATTATACAAGACTTTAATTCGAATAAAGCATTCAGATACAAGGTAAGGGGAAATTCTTGAACCCAACTTTCTTTCTTTGGGTTATCCATCTTTCACTCAATTTTTGATAGGTTTACTCCTTGAAAGTAATTTGTCATCATTTTTTTCATTTATGGAATTTACATGTTCTCTAACTATATTTTGGAAAATCCCTATGTTTTCCAAAAGAACTCTTCTTTCAAATAAACACACCCTTTTTACTTCTTGAAAATTGTTTCACTCTTAGCTTATGGTAAATGGTTCTATGTTAATAATGACACTACCTCTATATTTTAGAAAACAAATTTTATTTGAATGAATGGTTTATTATGTGATACCCATTTCATTACATGGGTTATATTATGTTCATGTTTTACATATTTTGAAATGTGGCATGCATGATAATGTAAATATTATGATTTGATTGGTGTACCGGGAATTATAAAGTACTCCAATGCATTCATTAATGTGATTAATCTCATGATTAAAAGGAAAATGATGTGTGAACATGATGTTTTCTTTTTTCATTATTATGTATGTTAGTTGAACTCAAAGACATGATGTGTCTTTTTTTATGCATTCCCTCATTTTAGGTCTTTTATTAATGTTTCGTCTCATGTTCATGATCCAATTCCTATGTTATAATTGTGGTCACCCCTTGTTTTATTGTTTATATCTATCCTATTATTGGGATTTTATCTCACCCATTTTGATTTATGTCCTTAGAAGACTACATTTACAAAGTACAGGTCAATATCTAATTAGAATCCAGCGAAGAAGGAATTAAATAAATATTTATGCTTGATGTTGTAAATGTTATGTTCGATCCTAGTTTTCCCATGATAGTAAACGTTTGGATCATCATGGTTTAATAATATTATGTTTCATATAATTATAAAAATGTAATAGTAATTTATAAAAATGTTGTGTTGCAATTGTGAAGGAACATACACTGGGTGGATCATAAGTGAAATGAAATTAATTGAATTAGAAAAGAAATGATGTGTTCATTTTGAGTTCATGGAAGATGATATTACAGGGAAATTTATCTAAATGGAACTATATGATCAAATACATAGTCATGTTAAATAATTTATGAGTCTATTTATGAGAATATAAAATATATATATTGAGAAAATTGGATTACGAGATAAATAATGAATCATTTTTATAGAATATTGTGGAAAATAAATTATAATTCAATATAGAATTGATAAGAAGGTATTTATAATTTCTATATTATTTTCAATTTCATATGTGTTTCATTATGTTTTTTAAATTCTAATCATGGAATTTAGTTATTCCCACCTAATTACACTATAAAATTGGCCTAGATTTTCAAATAATTATTTTATCTAGATTCATATTAAATTATATTGAATTTAACACCAAGAATAAATATTACTTTTGTCTTTTGTAATAATTATTTCATGTAAACTTAATTAAATAGGTACACTAACAAGATATTCAATTTTAAAACATATAATATTAATATAAAAATAAATATTTATTTATGGATCATGTAAATTAAATATTTATTTATATATGATTTATTATACATATGGTAATAAATTTATTATTATTTATTCACCAATATTTTGATGCGAATAATATAAATAAATGTTTAGTTAGATGAATATTAAAAAAATTAGTTTAAATTTTAGTGAATATAATATTAATATAAACTTTTCATAAATAATATAGTTTTATTTAATTAATTATTTTTATTTTAAGGGTTGGTAATTGATGAGGTCGATCAATAGGTATTGTTTAGGGAATGGGTGATAATATATTAATCCATGAGAAAATCAGTTGTCGTTAGAATATGCTACTAATATCTAAAATGGATTCTATATAGATAAAAAAATTATTTAAAAATTACATGTGTAAAATATTATTATTTATACTTATTTATTTATTCCTGAATATTTTATTTTTGAGATATGGGTTGTTGTTCTCAATATAATTGTCCAGAGAATTCTATGAACCCTCGAGAGAATATTCTCCTCGCTCTTCTCAAATAAAATATATAACCACATGGGATATTATTTTCATGGTCCATAATGAATGATTAATCGTACTTAGATGAGCTACAAAAGAATCTGAAATAAAAATAAATTCATTCAAATTTTCATTGAGCATTTTGGATACCCCTAGTAGATTTTCTACCTAGATTCTTAAATAGAACAATGATATGACCAAAGATGAAATGGAATTCATTAAAATGAATTTTTCAATTTTCAATACATTGTGTTACAAATTATATATAAATTAAATTTGAAATAAAAAATCTATAATATTTTACATGTCATTATTCATGTTCATGTAACATTACCCATTGATGATGAAAAATCCAAATTTTGGAATCACCAAAATTCAACTATTAAACCCCTAGAGACATAATGTGTTGTCTAAGTGGTCACATTATAATTAATTATTATTTATTTCCTCTTTTTAATATTTTACAATGTTTTTGATATTAATATCTTCAATTTTTTCAATAAAACAAAATATGAAAGAAAAACGTTTTTCAGATTTATGTGGATAAGATAAGGAAAATACCATATGAAGAAAACATGAAGAAAATATTAAAATTCTCCAAGGATTCTGACTGATTAACACAAATACATGAATTATAATGTTAAATTATATATCATGTACACATGGTAAGTGAAACATGGCTTGGGACACATCAATCATATAAAGACACATTGATATATACAATATTTCATTACAGATCACCTGCTGACTTCCAGGTCACACATGCAATGAATGGGAGTACGTGGAATGTTGTTGGTTTTCATTTTATGTAATCATACATGATACTGATTCAATATGAAATGTATCATGTCCTGTGGTAAAATTATTTAATGTTAATTTAAACTATATATTATAAAAACCTGAGTGAAATTAAATAACATGAAGTACATGGTGCATATGTGGTTATACACACTAAGTAAAGCATGATAACCCACCCAAGATACACTAGGAGTCCCTAAGTGTGGTGTGATGGTTAAAAAAATGGTTTACATGATATGAATCTTATTTTTTATGATGTTTAATATATGGAAACTAATGAAAACAATACACAGAGAAAATATTTTCATGTGATTCATCATGCATTTTAATTAAGTGTTGAAAAACTACATGGTATGAAACAAGTTTTCAATAAAGTGTAATCGGTGTAACATCACACCAAATACACATAGAAATAATTATGTACTTATCATATAGAAATAAATTATTTTATATTATTTTATTTATTATTCATCAACAATATAATGTGTGTGGTTTTAACGAATTCCATGTAATTAATGAAAATTTCTTATGGTATACAGTGTGTATATCATGGAATGTCATCTGGTAATACATACAACACTAACTACGAGACATGAACAATAGAATAATATTTTATACAGTCTATAAAAACCTTTATATATATACTTATTAGATAGGTACATAGTAAATGATATGGATCATACAAAATGTAAGTCACACACAGTGTTTAGTAAAAAAACATATAATTTATGTATTAAACTATGTAAATTAATATAATTAATCTTAAAATATTACATGGTTCATCTAATCCATTATATGACATGTATATTTTAAATTATATAAGTTAATTTAATGTAATGATAGTGTCTTACAACACATAACCATATCATTACATTAAATATATATAATTAATGTAAATTAATTTTATTTTTTACATAATTATTGTTATATGGGATAAGAATATAGAAGATTATTTTGATGGATAATTATGATAATAATTATATATATATATATTTTTTTAACATCATTATAAATTCAAGTAATCTAATTAAAAAATGAACATATTAAAATTAATTGTAGAAAATATATTTTTTTAGTTGTTGCATGTGGTGAACAAATAATTAAATTGAATTTCCTATGAATGTGTATGTTTTTTTAAATTAAAATGTTATTGCACCAATTTTTTTAAATTTATTTCGAAAATAAATATTATGATATGAGTATCGTGAAATCCTCTTTGATTGTATATGGTATGAAGGGAATGGTGTTATTTTATATATCCCCAAACACTTGGTACCTCTCATATATGAATAAGTAAACATTTTCAAAGGATCTAACTCCCTATGAGAGGATACAGTTTAATAACCAGGATAGGGTGATCCTAAAAAATTATATAAGAATTTTAATGATGGGATGCTTCAAATTTATCTATACATGAATTCAAGGAATTATTTCCCCATGGTCAAGGTTTGATAATCAACAAATCAATAAAAAAACTATATTTTATGCTTTCATTATCATTTAACATATTAATATTATATTATCAGTTTTTGGGATGCACAATTTATTTGATTAATTAAACCTAATCATATAATGTATGTAAAATCACATGAATGGTAAGATGAAATAAAAAATTGGGTAAATTATATTATCATAAAATGGAAGAAGTATATATAAAATCAACATAATATTAACAATCATATGGAGAATAAAATATAGTATATTTATATTAAAATTAAAACAATATGCTAACAACATTATTAACACATTTAACACCCTTAATATTCTATCTTAATGTAAAATCATTACTAGGGTTTTGGTCATGATATAGTACAAGAGACATATAATTACAAGGGTGTCTTCTTAATTAAAAAGGATTTACATAAAATCTAGTATAAATGGTTATATTTATAGTATATATAAAAAATCGCAATGGAAGCATTGAGGAAATCTATATATTGGATTTCAATATTTAGGAGACCACTGAACATATAAAAGAACAATCATTTAATTTAATAAAAATGATATACGAACCTATTTACCTTCAAGAAATTCTCATGGCGTTAGTATGGATTCTATGAAAGGGGAATTTGATCATTTACACTATAATATATATATTCTATAAGATATTTTAAACCCATGTGTGAGGGTTTTTGTCACTTTATAATATAGTGTGAGAAAAATAAAATTAATTTATTATGTAAAAACACATAATCAATATAAACTAATATATTTGGAATTCATTTATTTTATAAACAATAATAAGATCATATTTAATAGGGATAATACAGTATAATTCAATGAGACAAAGAATCTAGAGAGGTAACATTAATAAGATTTCACTCACTTCACATATTGCATGAAATTTCAGTGGAAGAGATAATTACAATGAATTAAAGAAGAATAAATAATAATATTCTATTTTATGTGTGATTATAATTTCATGTAATATTTTTATTTCATTTACTAGATATTAAATAAAATATTTAACTCACATATTTTTCTTCAAATATATATACTAAATAATTTATTTTTAAAAAAATTATGGTGAAATTTTTAAGTAGATGAATGTGGGTGATTTCTATGTTATCTAAGAAAATATCAAAACACAACATTTCCAAGTAGATCAATTCTTAAGAATATATTATTTGTTAGTTAATGTTTTAAATAAATTTTTATCAACATAATATCATTATAGAATGAGTCATAAATTCTTTTATGAAATGATTTTATTTTATATCAAACATAATTTCTTGTTTAATGACTCATGAATCACAACTATCCAATATTAACTAAGACTCATGAATATAAAACTAAAAATTTTATGAAACATAACTTATTATGAAAACTGTAATTATTCTTGATATAATGATGAAATAAATGATCATGTATATTCTTATAAGTGTGTTTACACTCAAAGGATCTATAACTATTAGTTTTTATTCTTATATATAATGTTTTATGAGAAATTAATATTTATATGTAATATTATAGACAAAATAAACTAGATTTAATTGATTGTGATATATATGAAATATGTTTAGTTTAATATGTATGTAAATTAAATTATTTCATGAGATTACTTTAATATTTTTAAATAATGTAAAGTAAATGTAAGGAATACACTTGGTAAAAGTTCTAAGATCCTACAAGAGAGATATTCAGAGAATATATTAAACAAAAAACTATAAAACATTTACATGTAGATTATATGGATTCCTAAACATATATTACCTCATTCAAATCAAAATGGAGATTGTATTTAAAGTAAGGTCGGTGATGAATCTTTTATATATTGAAAGTCTCCTAAAATTCTTACCTTGTATAATTCCATTGATGAAATATTTTACTAATATATGTTTAACAATTAACTATTTTTCACTGATATTTAAAAATTTATATAATATAATATACAATAGATGGAAATAAATTATTTCATAGCATTATTTTTTTTAAAAGAACCATTTGTTAATGATAATCATAAAAAAAATTGAATTAAAGAAAAATTATGTTCCACAATACTAAATATCCAAAACATATTCATAATATCATTATCACACCAACAAAAATATAGTAATGAATTTATATCTGAGTGTTTTATAATGTGGGAACAATATTATTTTGAGATAGTGGTATACAGTCAGAAATAATTATGTTAATGATCCATTTGCATATGTGTTGTAATATGAAAAATATATTCCACAACAACATTTGGTGGCATTGTTACAGAAAAAAATATTATGTTAGAGGTGGTTCTACATTTTCCAAATTAACTAATAAATTTATTTATTATAATAGAATAACCTAAATTGATGTTTTAAATCCCAATGAGAAAATACAGATATGATCATATGAATTATATAATAGATTCCATATACCAAAATACTAATTTTCATTATTGACGTTTGTCTAGTGTATGCAAATCCATAGGTTGGTAATGAAGAAATGCCATACATGGAATTTAATGTTTGTACCAATATTGTAGATTTGATTATTTAAGGTTTCATGAAATTTTTAAACATACTATATGATTAAAATGATGCAACTCCATGCACAGGAATGACTGGAAAATATAAAAAATTGGATTTAAATTCTTATTAGAAAAAATGTATCCAAAAAACATCTTTACCATATTTATCAATGCATCACATGTAATTCCATTTAATCATGAGAAATAAAATTGAACAATACTGTAAATGGTACCTTTTTCATTTGAAATCACTAATTTCATTCACTTTATTTTTTCATGTATTTCATTAAGCATGCAAATATATGACCATGATAAATTTTTCACACATTATAAATAGATTACAGATCATCAAACTATGATTCTTGAGGGTTATCATGGGCAATCGAAGACCTTTACAATGTCCCTTTGATCACATGGTGAATGAAGTCTTGATCAAGATCATGTGATCAATTAATCTATTTTCTTCTAAGGGTTCCAGACACTAAATTTCATAGAGAGGTGGGGGGAGGTCCCAAATAAGTGAAAATGGTTGAGGACTATATTAACATGCCTAAAATTCATATATAAACATAGGTTATACATTTTTAAATTTCAAATCTGTCCATATAATGTAGTAACCTTCATTGTAGTCATATCCAAACATTAATAATTAAATTAAACATTTAATAAATATTAAAAATATTTATCGCTCACTTGTAATTTTTTAATATGTTACATAATAAAATTAAAACCATTAACTCTGCCTTAAGTTTCCCAAAATAATTTAATGTATCAATAAAAAATTACCTTAATTAGAAAATCGTATTTTTTCTTATTATATTTTATGATCAGTCCATATATGAATACCCTGGGAAATAAATTCAATAATAAGACTTATAAATGTAAAAAATATAACTGATTTTTTATGAACATTCACATTAAGATATTCATCATCCCATAAAAATATGGAAAACATCATAATAAACACTTAGTCATCTTAATAGTTAGAACATGTTGATACACACAGTGTGTGAAAATATTGGAATCTATCTCAATTATAGTTTGTAAAACCGATAGACCAATAGTAGAGTATAGAAACACATCATGGAATACAGGGTGATGAATAATCTCATGTCATGGAATACCTATTACAAACCCACTATGTTTAATATAATCTATTTCCCCCACAATCTCTCATAATATAGGATGAAAAAAATCCTCATTTTTTTGTTGACTTATATATTGAATTTTATTACTGTATAGACATAATTTATTATAAAATATATATAGACTTAATGATGCTACTACCATAATAGTCAATATGGGCCTGAGAGATATCATCCACTTCTTCATTATATTCTATTATTTCGATATTCTTTTGATATTTAATGTAATCATAGTAAATTACCATGTAAGAAAGGATGTATATGTATAAAAAATGTTATCATATGAATACACACATGTGTATTTAAAACATTATACACATAAAGGTAATCAATGTATATAAATGAGTTGGGATTAGGGAATCTACTCACAACACAACCACTTTAACTAATGGAAACTACAAACTGTTCTAAAGACACAATCTCTCATATGAGTATCATGATCCTTCTAAGATATAGATTTAGTTTTGGTGTGTACTATATTATCCTCTTTGTTTACTTTGAAGACCATGACTTCACATCTCTGAGTAAAATCTCTCGAGAGGTTAATATTATGGAGTATATTAATTTTCAATAGTGTTACATATTCTCCATCAAAGTCATCACTTATATAGTATTATCATAATATAATTTAATAGAGTCATGACTCACTGGTATAATAAAAAGTTGGTAATAAAAGATACATATCAAAAAATAATCCTTATGTGTATTAAAAGCTTTAATATACATAGATTTTAGTGAAAAATTGGTGACAATAGACTACTTCAAGGTTCTCTGGGTCACTATCACACCATTTAGTATAAACACAAAGCCTAAATGGGACATTATATCAATATGATATGTATGGAAGATAAAATATATTTATTCCGTCACAATTATCTTTTAATCTCCTCCACACACTAAGAATATATCCTTTTTACATCTCATGTAATTTAGAATAGTTTTTACAACTACAAAATATAATCCTCCAAGATAGGATTTTTTTTATACCCACCATGATTAAAGTAAAGGATACATTAAACTCATTACGTATAATTTAATGCATGATATATCCCAATGAGGAAGAATAAGGTGTCCCAATACGTCATTCAATCTCCACCTTTTTCAATAGATACATTTTATTGTAGATAACATTGATATGGGATAGTGAGAATAATCCACTAATATATTGTTCCTTTTTCTAAATTCTCAGAGCATAGAAATCATATTTACTTTGACTAATCCCACAGAGACACTACGATCAATATTGAGAGATATTTATTCCAATATTATCGGATGCATCACAAATGTATTTTATTATAAAGAATACATTTAACTATGTCTTAATACACTGTAATATGTTCAATTAATTTCCCATTAATTGTAGGAATTCAACATATATTAGTCGGAAAATTATTGTACAAAAACCAACATTCTCAGAGACACAAGGATCACTATCAATATTAATAAAACAAAATTTCCTTATAGTCTCATAAAAATGAAACATCCATGATCATAATGATGAATTAAATATAAAACTTTTTAACTACACCTTGTATAATTTTTTGGAAATCAGTCACATAATTAAACCTTTTAGTTGGTACATATAAATTTATCCAACCAAAAACCCCTTTAGAAAATAATATTTCATACCCATTTCCCAAATTCAAAATCAGGGAATGAAAATATTGGAAGTAATATTATGCTTTGTTTTAGCACCACAACTAGATAAAATGTTTCATTATAGTCAATACAATGATGTTTCATAAAGCCCTTCAGTTCTAGGAATTCCATATACGTACTGACATAAACATTCATGTCCAATGTTTTATTCAATAACTATTTACACCAAATAGGATCTACATTAGTTGGTATGTATACCAAAATACAAACATGAGTTGGGTACATGGACATCACTTTATAATTCCTAACTTCATCCCTTTTACGAGAATCGGTTATATCTACTACATCCTTATAGGTAAATTGTTTTTCATTATTTGAGTAATTTTTCACTATGATCGATGATATTAAAACTATATCACTATTGATTTGAAACCTCTCTAGTAGATCTATGTTGATATTTTTCACTTAATAACTCTTATGAGAAGTATCATGTATCTTATGGATATTTTCCACTTAACTACTCTTATTCATATATAAAAAAGTTATTAGAGACAATCATTCTACAACTATTTCCATTGGAAATGTCTTCCCCTTCAAGAAATATATAATCTCCTCTAACAATAACTTTCATATTATAATGGTTATATTGGAAATATTCATTAGTCTCCTTAATATAAATTATCATGATGATCATTGTGGTTTGATATAATATTTTGGCACTATATATATTTTTGAAAAATATATGCATATATATAAACATAAATTTTATAGGTGAGGTTATATTCTGTTACAAAACTCACATGTATCACATCTACAAAATTTTTGGTTACCTGGTTTACAATATATATCATTGTCTGCATTGTATATCCTCAAAAGTATTATGGTAGTGTTTCTGGATTCATCATTAGTTTGATCATTTCAAGAAGGGTTTGTTTCCTCCGTTCACTAAAGAAATTACATTAAGGTGTATAAGGATGAGTGAGTTGGGAAACTATCCAACACTCCATTAGATGATAAATTAAAACATATATTAGATATTATTACCCATATTCTGAGCCATGTTTATATATCCATACAATATAGATTTTTTGCATCATTCATGTATTCATTAATCATACTAAATGAATATAACATATAATTATTTATGTCAAAATATATTATTCTATTATATTCATTGATAAAATTAGGTATTTATGAAAATAATCACGTTTCCACTATTATAAATAGAAAAATTACATAATTATAAAGATATTCCATTAGTTATTTGTCTATTTATCCTTTCCCACAAAATGGTTTTTTGTAATTTCACCTTATAAAAATCATGGAATAAAACTCCGATTTTTATTTAAATAGGGAATAAATTCACTAAATTAGGTAGTTTATTAAATAATTCACATTTATATGATTGATAATGAAGTTCAATTGTTGGGTAGGGTATGATTCATTCTCACTATATTTTAAATTACATCCAAAAGTAGATTTTTTAGTTCATGTATACATAACTCGTTGTTAAAATGTGGCATACAATAACATATGTTATCCTTATACATTAGACATCATTTATTTCTATGAATTATGTAATATATCCTTTTGTAGGTTATTTAAAATAATATTATGTTTCTTGAAATTGATTTATCATAATAACAACTATTTTTTAGAACCCCTCCACTTGGGAATGTAAGAATATAATCGCCAACTCTTAAGGATTTGTTTCTCAAAAAAATTGAATCTCATATTTCTAATTATCATTTTCCACTTTTTTTGAATCCATGCAGTTCTTATAATTGAATAAAAATTTTAGACATTCAAAAATTATCCATTACCAAACATATTGAAATATTTACATTATATTAAATGATAAATATAATTGAAGAATAAGCATCACTTTCATCAACATTCTAGCTCTGATATTTTTATTTTATTGGAATTACATTCCACATGAAATAATGTCCAAATAATTCACTTTTCTATCCATATATAACATCTTCTTCGTGAAGGGATTGTCCATAAGTGTCATGGATTGGGACAGAGCCTTTGAAAGTTTTACCTATGATTTCATCTTCATGATCACTACAAGGATATATGAGTTGGAATATTTCACATCATCATATTCTTGGTGAAATATATATAAAAATTAAGGGATTGCATTTTACATGTTATTCATATATTGATTAATAATTATGTTTGAGTGGATATGGAGTAAAGTGGTACGAATGAAGCCACTTTCTAATTTCATAGTCTAGTTTGACCCTAATGGTATCTGGGATTGCAATGTATTGTATCATCTTTAGTAAAAATGGTCATTCATGAATCCCTTATTCTATAATGCATATGTATAAAGAATAAGATCTCCCATATCATTCATTGAGATCTCTAATCATATATCTCTCAGTGATAAGACATCATTTTTTAATAATCTTTATCATCATGAATATTTTTCAACTCATTAGTCATTGATGAAAACCTAAAGTATTAGGAATATATAATATCATTCATAAATTAGTTCTATTTATCATTGTCGACATTTCTTAATCCATAAGGGGTATTTTAAGGAATTGGGGACTCCATTAAATAATGAATGCATTCTTGGTGCACTAACCTCTACCTCTCCGGTATGTTATGGTTGGTTATGATATTATCTTTATCCAATTTTAATCATAGTGATGTTTAATTTGATAGAAGAGTCCATTTTTTTTAAAACTATTAAATTTAGTAGTTTGGTACATTATCGTGATTACCATATTATACTTTCAAATTGTTAATTTTAAATTTTTGCCAATTATTGATCAAATCCATAGAACTCTCAGCTGCGAGATTCATAATACGTAGTTTCTTCAGTATTCTAATGTTAAGGATCCTTAATATACTCTTTGTAACCCAAGTTAACTAATCACCATAAAATGAAGATGTTTTGTTTGCGTTTTTATTCTTAACCCACATTAACCATAAGCTGTATGATCTTTTTAGTGGAGTCCCATATCATGTAAAGACATACTTTTCATTACTCTTTTATTTTCCTCTGAAATTAAATCATGCCAGAAATAACTACTAATTATCTAAAAAATTTTGTTAGGTCAGCACATACCACTAAAAATAATTCTACAGAAGTAGGATACACCATCAACTATGGCTAACAAGAACCTTGAATACTCAATAGTGTCCAAATTCTTATTATTTAAGGAATATAACAGATTATATTTTTCATCGAGTTATTTTTTAATTAAATATAAATGACTAAAATAATTTTTTATTTAATGTTATCATTTTATGTTATCACACCCACAATATAACTCATTCTAAAATAGAAAACATGTATTATTATGTTCAATTATCAATTAATAATTATTATTTGTTATTCAATGAAGTCACACCTAATTAACTAAAATCCAGAAAAAAATAATATGATAACATTAGTAAATAATTATGTGATCATGTTTCATTATCTATTGAATAATCCAGCATGAGAATAATAGATTAACCATTGATCAAGGGAAATTTCTTGAGTCGACAACTGACTAGAATTACAGTTCCTTCAATACCCATAAACTTCCTATAATTAGTTTACTGTAGCACTAGACTCAAAAATATTTTAAACAAAATTCAATTATCATTAAAAGGTATACTAAAATTCTATTTAGGGGAACTCAGGGTGAAGCCGTACATTATATTATTTATTGTGTACTCACATAACCTTATAAAAATTTTATATGATGGTATGATTTAGATATCATTAAAATAGAATAAGTATCTCATTTTAAAATCTAAATGAAATAATTAAATTGGATAATTAATAAACCATGAATTTATGGGTAGGTATAAACTCCTAATATTTCTATAGGCACCTATATTTCTTAGGGGAAAATGTAAATTTATAAAAATAAACTGAATACTATTTTAATGCATTAAATTCAATTGAGTCAAATTAAATTAATTATTGATGTTTCCCCCAACACCCGATACCATTTCATTAATTTTATATCTATGAAATATAATCTCATATAATTTCACAAATTTATATATGTATATTTGATCTTAAAGTTTATCACTACAATTAATTTAAGGAATGATAGGATTATAACAAATCACGTGATTGAGATATTGAACAAACTAGTCTAACCCAAGTCTAGATAAGTAATATGTTTAAGTGAATGTATATTTATTATATATATGGATTATATTATATAATAAATTTACTTTTTGTATATATATATATATGGATTTTCACAATTCCAAATGATGGGGTATCCAATCATTCATTCATCTTACACATAATTAGGGAGGTCTAAGAAGTACAACCCTATTTATGGGTTAAAATATTTTCTTGTATTTTAATTTTAATTTATAAATAAAATCCTTCTATTTAGAAGGATATGAATATATATATATATATATATCATGGATTTTAATTTCGGATTAAACAAAAAAAAGAAATCTTGAAAATGGACTACCCCCATTGCCTACCAGTATTTATGGATAACACGCAATTAACATATATCACTACCTGACAAAAAACACATAGAACTGGTAACCATAATGAGATGAATCTATCACAAAAAATATGAAACCCAGAAAATATATTTGAAAAACGCATTTTTCTTCACTTGACCATATATTGGTTATATTAACAAAAATTAATGTTTCGTTCTATGCATTGATACTATATCAACACTCTCTTTCTGAATCATGAAAAAAATTTATATATTTTTCAACATAAATAATTTTCACTCAATTTGATACAAAATGATGGAACCCACAGTGTCGTGAAGTAATGAAAAATGTGAAAACAATTATGTCCAGATTCATTTTAAATAAACTGAATCACGAATCACCCTCAGACATATTTATCAATGCATCATGTTCACATTAATTGATAATTGAAATCCATAATCCAAAAACCCATAAAGAAAAACATATTCATTTCTAATAACTGATTTAATTCACTCATTGTCTACATGTCATGGTTCAAAAGAACCAAGATAGGTTTCATTTAGATCATACACATGAGAACCAAAACACATAGATCATTTATATATGATTTTAGGGTGATAAAATAGGAAACAAATGTCATATGATATCTCTTAAATCACATGAATAGTACACACATGATTTAAATGAAATGATTTTTCTAACATTTTTCTCCCATTAGTTCCTCACTATAAACTTGAGATATGATAGTGGATAGTTATGAAATTAAATAATTTGGTTTATGAAACAATTCAAGAGTCCCTTATTCCCTTATATACATAGTTTATTCTTTCCAAAATTTCAATTTTCTCCCTAAAAAGTTATAACATTCATTTTAGATCAACACCGAAACTTATGACGTAATAAAACTTTTCATAAATGTCCCAAATATTTTACCACACACTTATAACTCATTTACATCCTATATGATAAAATATTAAACCTTTACTCGATTTTTAAGCTACCTTTATAATTTTACAAACATGAAACATGTTGTCTCATTTATAAGAATTTTATGTTTTCATCTTCATTTTTTACATAAATTAACATGTAAATTACATGAAAATAGATTCAATCATAATTATTCTATACTCGAATAATATAATTGATAATTTTTACATTTTATCATTCAGACTCAGATATTCACAACCCACACATGTGGGGACCCCTTCATTTTTAACTCATATTTCTCAGACTAAGTGGATCTTGGGGAAACAATTAGCTTGTACCCATTGGTGTTTCAATCATCATCAGTGATTGAAAACCATAGGACATGAGAAGACTCTAGAAACCTATCAAGGTATTCCAGTGAAATTTGGCAATAGTTAGTGCTACTACTTATCTAGAAGCCCTAATTACTTCCATGGAACTTTTTATCACCTCTATTATTCATTTCCCACTTTTTTCTTGTAATCATCTACGTTTCAATATCTAGAAATTGGGACTTAGATCACAAAATATGAATAACGTGATTAACAAATCTACCATTACTAACCTCACTTTTGGTCATGTATGTTGTTCTTCATTGTTGATTGGGATGTTATTTTAGATGTGGTGAGTGTCATATTTTTTTGTTTTTATGTTTCATCGTTGTCTTACTGTTCGTCAGTTTCCTCTCTTCCATCACTACTCTCACTTAGGGCATTGTTTGGATCAAAATATTATATTACATCCAAATCTATTACTGCAAACACCATTTTGGTATAATTTAGAGGTTTGTGTTGGTGTTTTGGGATGTTTTGTCTAAGAGTTCATGAGATTTTCATGAGCCATGACCCACATTGGTTCATGTTCTTCCTTTCAGTTTCAATGTTCCTAAACTGGTGGAGTTATAGGTTTCCTTATTTTCTAGTGTCCATATAATCATGGTAGTGTGGTTCAATATCAACTGGTATTTGGCCTTAGGTTTTTTTAGATCTATTGGTTGTTCTCTTTTGGTGAAATTGGTGACTATTTTTCATAATGTTTTAGTTCATTGGTTTATGGTATTTCATCCTCGATGGAAATGAAATTGTTCAATGTTATTTTAACAAAACTATTTTTTTCGGTTTTTCATCTTGAAGACCATGTCATTTTGGTCTTTCAAGTTCCATTTTTTCTATTCTTAAAAACTGAAGTTGTAGCATTTTTTCATTTTTTCTGATGTGTTGGTGTTGATGAAGGGTTCAGTATCATTGGAGTGTTTATGTGGATAATGACTCTTTTGAAGTAAATTTGATGGTATTGATGTTTTCTAGTGATAGTGGTGATGATTGGTCTGGAGAATGGAACAATTCATTAATGTAAATGGTTTCGTTGTGCTCGATTCATCCAATCATTAGAGGGTTAACAATTTTGTTTTGAATTTTGATAGTTTGAATGTTGAGACTGGCTTGATGGGACTATAAATGTATTCATTTTTTGGGATCCATGCATGTGGGTTTCCACATTACCTCTCAGAATTATTTTATTTTGAAAAGACCAAAAAATAATTTTAGTTGAGATATTTTCCACATTATATATCATAAAGAATAATGCACACGTGTTTCATAATCCTTTTTATGATTTATATATTTTTTGACCATTCTAAATGAACACTCATTATTATACCATTATCATGTATTTAATGAATTTAATATCATCTTAGTCATCCTGGTCCCATGAAATATCACATAATCTAGTTCAAAGTATCAAATTTTGTCCAGATCATTCAACCAATGAAATACCACCACTAATGCACCCAACACATGCTACCTCACTATGGATTCAATCCTTTTATTTTTTCAATTCTTATTATATTATGTTATAAAATTTTACATATTATAAATGATCTCATGTCATGAGGTAAACATTAAATTTTCTAGATATAAACAACCAATGAAAATTGAAAAATATGGTGTTCCTATTGTTGGGATAGTCTAATTGATCTCTTCTACTGAAGATCGCATATTAGAAACTTCAAGAGAAGAGGTCTTAATTATTTCTATCCCCCATTATTTAATTTTCCAACATCATTTGTGTCTTATCTGTATAATGTATCAAGGCCATATGAAATATATTTATGATTGGAGTCATAATATCCTGAGGTTCCCATTATAGATGATAACTACTATAGCCTTTTGATATGACCTATAATCGGAAGACACTACAATTTTGGTAGTGAATGTAGAAGTATGGACACTATTATGGTCATATTATGCACATGTATAAATTAAACATTACACATGTAGTAGTAATCAAATAATGTAGAGGACTTGGTTCTTATGAATACATCCAAAACCCAATCCTATAAACCAATCTTGTTGAAATATACTAGAATTATTGTTTTTATAAAAGTCAATATTTATCATTAAAAATAGAAAATGGAGGAGAAAATATAATCATTGATAGAAAAACTATTGAATATGCCTATATTACACAACGATGAGTTTTGGTAACATCAATGTATTTTAATATGGTTTTAATGTTATAGAGATCAATTTATGTATTTAATCAAGGATCAGGGTCCTTCAATATTCATTTTCAAAATATATTGGAGATTTTTTAAGAATAATATTGATAATGGTTTCTAAAAGATGTAACTAGAATTATAATTTTTTTCATAGTTAAAAATGTTTAAAACGGAAGAGAAAAAATGAATACTCTTAGAGTCATTTAAGACATACATAAGAATATTTATCCAGGAATGAGTTAATGTCAAAACCCATATAATGTGGAATATTAGATCATGTCACGGTACTTGTTTTTACAAGGTATTGGAAAATGTAATTTGGAATAATTTTAGTTTAAAAATTTTCATATGTAACCTTTGATAAATTCTCTCCAAGGTGATGTGTTACGGAAACATGTGTGATTATTATGACGAATAACAATAATTATACTGATGGTATTAGAATGTTTCTAATATGTAATATTATGTAATTTGTTTTAATAACTCATCTATAAAAATTTCAAAGAAAATAACAAGACAAAATAGGATAATTTCATAGGGTTGATTTATAAACTATTCAAAAATAGTTCAACAGTGTAATGGATAATTACATAATAATTAGAGTATTAATAATTATTGTTTCTAAGGGGATACAATAATATTATTCTAATAGATATTTTTTTATCTAGTTCCATGTTTTTGTAATGTAAAATAGTAATAGGGGATTATTAAAACCAGTGGTTTCCATAAATGTATTATCTGAGTACATTGTTTCTTTTAATGTAAATTAAGAATTAGGTTTTGAAATGAGATTTCTAGATTATGTAATTATACCCAAATAGTAATGTATTGTCTTATATTTTGAATAAATATGACTATAGTATTACCCAATATTTTATGATGGAGATATTGTAAAAAAAAGAAAAAAATTTATTATATCACCCCATGAGGGATTTTTTAAATGAGGTGATGTCTAACCATGTGAAATATCCAAAGAAGAATTTGGAAGGCATGAATTATAAGACCATACATTAGTTGAATAATGTTTATCATCATAGAGATAAAGAGTTATCTGTTTTTGGTTGGATCTTTTCGTAATGGGAGACTATTAGAGTTAGTCCCCAATAAAAACATTACATTAATCATTCAATTAACATAATATTAATTAACAACTTATTAAAAGATTATTATTAATTTTTAATAATATCCTCAAATATTTATTCACTTTTTAATGTTTATAAAAATTTCCTACATTAATTAGAACCATTAGTTTCTAGGAATATATTATTACACTTCTTTAATATGGTCCTGATAACATCTATTTTATGTGAAATAAAAAAGATTTTACTATCCATTCATGGAGGCTCATATGAAATTGAAAATTCTTCACAGAATATTTACACATGGTAATACCTATGATTGGTTGTTATTAAGATTAACTTGATAAAATAAATTCAAAATGCTATACGATTCATTAGAAATTACTATCATTAGTAATCTGTATTATTTCACAAAAAATTATGATTTTTATTAATTTATACCATGAATCATGCACATTGATTTATTGGTGACAAATATGATTAAATATTATCACAACAAAGTATAATATTTTCGGTTTTTCATAAGTGATATTAAAATAATTGAATAACTTAATTTTTCATTTATCCATTCTGAGTTAATGTAAGAATATATTTCAATCCCATTGATATAGTATGAACTCTACGAATAAATACATTACTATGGTAGTTCATTAAATAATTTACTTCATAAAGTAAAAATTATATATATATATATATATATATCAAGGACATTGAATATATAGACAATGTATGAAACATTATTGAGTAGATTTCATGGAAATGGGATTATATTATACCTAATTAATCATGAAAATTGTGATGTCTATGTGACAGTAAAATCTATCTCCATGGGTACCTTGACATGTTACTAGATGTTAATCATAAGATTTAGGTAATTTCACCTAATTCAATTGATAAATATGCTCAAATGGTCACACACTATATGTTTCAAGAATCACATTAAATCCAATATAATTTAATACATAAAATAAATATGTTTATTATCATTTAGAAACATAATCATTATTGATAATTTTATTGAGTGAATTTAATAACTATAAATTCCTGGTAAATAATACATGATTTGACTATATTAACCAATATTTGTTTTATTATATTTAATATAATATTTAATTATTTTCTAAATGACAAGTTTTTATTTTTCAAAAATTTGGTTTTTCAAGGATTAATAAATTTTGAGAAGGATATACAAGGTCAGTTTAGGGCATAAAGTATATGATAAATTAAATCTTTTGTTTATAAAATTATATAAAAATATAATTAATACATATAACTATTATTTGAATATTTATTTAAATATAATACACAATAAGATACTTTTTATTTTCATAATTAGCAATTGATTAAGATGAATTATTTAATGTTGATTATATCATTTTGATGATATGGGTTGTTATTCACAAAATAACATCTCGAATCCTTCTATCAATCCTTGAGAGAATATACACCTAATAATCTCACGAGAACCAGATAAAAATTATATATATATTATCATTAAAATAAATTATGAATGATAGAAGGTAATAAGATCCTATGAGAAGGCACTCAGAATACAAATAGCTTTATTCAAAAATTCTTGGAGCTTGTGTAAATTCCCATATGGAAATTCTAGATTATATTCTTGATAGTTTTGAAAATATGACCAGAGTACCAAGAGAATTCATTAAGAGTAATTATTATTTATATTATATGTCTAGAATTAAATTAATTAAAATTTAAAATTTCATAACTAGAAAACATAAATACCTCCATAGTTCAATAGTCATGGATTGAAAACCATGGCGATATGGAAGCCTACAACTATGTATTATATAAAAGACTTTTAGTAGAGTTGGATTTCTCACCCAATAGCCAATGTTATAAAAAAATGATAATATCCTTTATTACAGATAGGGTTTTGTAAAAACATGGAAATAAGTAGACATGGGTAAGCTCTATTGTTGTGGGAATAGGGAAAAAGGATGATATGCATGTTTTTGGATAAAATATGTTGGAAGAGTAGACGTATAACCACATGTTTTCATAATATGACTATATATTAAAAAAATCTCAATTTCTATATTTTAAAATAAAAATTTCATTATAATTCCCATGTTTCCCCTATATTATAAAACATTGGGAATATATCTTGGAACTAATACGTACATAAACAGTTTCTTATGTGAATGTTGTGGCTTCCACCATGGTGAGGCTTGCTACATGTTATTTCAATAATAAGCGGGATATTTTACATTAATTAGGCATGGAGGGTGATTCTGGTGATGTTAGTAATGGTCATAAAAAGTAGAGAGATTTTAGGACCAGCCCGACTAAAGATTTTTTTGAGGCCCAAAAGCCTCCCTCTCATCCTGGGTTTCGTAAAGCTACAGTTTTCTGGTAGTGGTTCTTAGAACCTCTTTGAAGTTCTCGGTGTTGTTCACTCACCATCTTTTGAGTAATGGATTTATTTGGAAGGAGGAAATGTAGAAAATCATCCATTATGTGATAGTATGGATGAATAATGAATTGATAATGATTATTCATCTGAATCATTTTCCTCGAAGCCCAATGATGTGGAATTCATAGATGAATACCACTGATCCACTTCAAATAAAGGGAAAAAACAAGTATGGATTCAAATGGTTTTATTCATCATATAGAAGCAATGGGTTTGCAATAAATAATCTAATTTTCCTAGTATTCTAGTTATAAGGTTAAAAAAAAGTTAACCCCCCCTAAAAATATTGAATGATGTTGTTGACAGCCTAACGACTAAGAGAAAAGGAATTATTAGGCATCTGTAGCTAGGAGCTGATGAGATGACTGACAGTCAAGAAGAAGAACAAACTATCTCTGATCTGGTGAATGCATAAGAGGAGGTCGTTGACTCAATGGACTCATAGTAGATTCTTATTTAATAAGATGAAGAAATTATTACGAATTCATTCTTTATGAATGTTTTAGATGAGGGTGCTCAATTTACTGTCAATTATTTAAGGTAAAAAAAATTACATCTGCTTTAAATTGCTTTGGAATGCCTTGATAATATCATATGATATTTTAGTTTCTATGTATTAAGAAATTTTTTGGTTTCCAAATTTTATCATTGAATGTGATTTTGAAATAAAAAAAATATGAATTTTGCAGCAAAATATAATGGTATATGTAATCCTTTAATCCTATTATATCAATAAAAGAAATAAAGAATATATCATTGACACTTATGTGATTTTCAAATGATTTTTTGGAATATTTATAGTTTTTTGTCCCATTTATATAATTTTTATTGTATATTTCATTTGATAAAGACTTGAAACTATAAAATAGAACCCCTAAATATTTAAAGATATAAAATTTTCAGATATGATATAAAAATAATTTTTTAAAAAAAATAACTACTTTAGTATGAAATTTTTATTCTATGGTGAATCAGGATGAATGTTTTTTATTAAATCATTCCAATGAGGATTCCAAAGAATAATTACAGTAGTGGTATCCACACTATCTCAATAAACAAGAGATAATTTATAATGGATCACTACATACTTTCATTGTCGTAATGATCTTCTTACATCAGTATAAATTAATCGTGATAATAATATATTTGGGATGTAAGGATTATTCCGTGTTCTCTAAGTATTAGGAAAAAGAAAGATGATATTTTTATCTAATTATTAAATTTTTTTGAGAGTGGTTCTGTCTATGTTGTTTACTTAATGTTGAAGAAGTAAATACTTTTCATAAATATTCAATTAAACTATGAAATGATATATGATAGATCACTTGTAGGGGTTTAGGGAATATTTAATAAAAATAAGAACCTTAACTAAAATTTATCTTCTATATAAACCCCCATATACTATTAATTTGGTAATTTCCATAGAGTATAATAACTCATAGATAATTTAATAAAAGTTCATAAATAAATACATATTTGTTTATTTATTTAAATGATATTAAATAAAATATATCAATTAAACTGTTGACCTTAACTCATCTCATAAATAATATACTAGAGATATCAAAAATGGAATAAAAAATGTGTATTTATATATAAAATTTTTATTATTTGGTTCATTTAATAAATATATATTTTATAAATCCACTATCTAGTGAATAAATATTAATTGAATATTCAAATCAAATATATATTTATATATATAACGCATGATAGAATTTATATGATCAAACTAACAAGAATGCTTTTTCTAAGTGGTATTGAGAATAATATTTATTCCATTATTAAATTCAAATTTAATTTCATATTGATTCTATAATTAGTTAGTGTTTGAAGGTCTATAATTTTTCATATGTGTAATATGGAAATCCTGCATAAATTTCATGATTTTCATTTCGATAAATGTAATGAAACCTAGAAAAATTCATTAATGTTAACCTTAGACATCCTAATATTAATTTTTTCTATGTAATATAATCTATTTTTATCATTATCTCATCAATAAAGATGAATACTTATTGTATTGTAAGATTCCCAAATTCATGATGAACAGTAAACAAAAAAAGCATCTACAATGCCCCATGAATGAATCTTTATGTGATTAAGGATTCCAATAATAATTGAGGGCCTATGAGGTTATAATGGGGAGACTATTCCCTTTTTTATGGTGTAAAAAATTTATCTAAACAAGGAATGCGTCATTTATGATGTAATAAATAATAAATAGTCGCATAAATAAGATAGAAGAAAAATAAAATAAACTATGATATCATAATATGAATATTATTCCCATAATTTATTGATATAATTCACAAAGAAATTTTTACATGTACAAAATAATCAATATGTAAAAATTGATAAAATGAATAAAGCACAATAAGACGTTTGAGTAATATACTATTACATAAATCTAAATCTCTATCACATCCCATATAAAGAATCTACCTTAGGGAAACTATCATTCTCCATATATTTATTCCTAAATTCCACTTGGTACCAAAAAGATTCCCAATAGGTTATGAATATGAATCATCTGTCCATTACGAATTGTGTAAAAAAGAATATTCTTTTTGATCCAATATTGTACTTAATTATGTATTCAATAAAATTAGTGACCAGAGTATGTGCGAAATAAAATATAACAATATTTATCCAATATATTATTGATGAGTAATGATTAAACCAACCAACATCCCCCAATTGAAAATGTCATATATAAAAAAATTACTATGCAAAAAATAGTCACCACATGGAATCTTGGCACACATCCAAGAATTACGAATCATTTTATATAATATGGAATTTGTCCTCTCATAAAAAAAATCCCAAAAAACATATTTTATATTGAATCTTGTTACTCATCCAGGAATTCCCAAGAATAATTTTACATGTGGTATCCAGGTTCTCATATTCATATTACCAGTAATCTTATAGAAAAAATAATCATGGTTCCCATCAATAATTATATAGAAATATGTATCATATGTAATTGAAGGATCCCATACTATAATTCCCTACTCATGTATCACAAAAATCCAAGGAGATCTATATAAAATTATAATTTATTTTTCATAATATATTAGATGGATTTGAATGAACTCATGATGGAATTATAATTTATTTTTCAATCATGTATAATATATATTTTAATTAATATAATTTGTATTCCTCTATTTTATTTATGTATTTTTACCCCATAATCAAATTAATGCAATTTCACATTATTTTCTAATTTGAGAAAAAGAATATTTGATTTTCTAAAAATTATGGAACTCTAAAATCCCATTCAAGAATTTCATTTATCATGGGAATGATAATTTTTAGAGTTATATAACTTAAAATAGATTTTCATATTTAACAATCACTAAAATTTATAAAGAACAATCTATAAACATCCTTATTATTTCCTTAGTCTACTAATAATCCCATGACACCTATAGGGCTCCCCAAAAATGTAAAACACATATTACATTAACCATTCTCACTATAAGGGTTGTCAATAGTTCTATGTAATACATAAAAATATCTAATTTATGATAAATAAGGGATAAAATACAGAATTTTTGTACATTTTATTAAATTTTTATTTTTATCAAATAAATGGTAATCCAACATGATTTCACTAATGTCACATACAATAAACTGTGAAAATATATGGGATATCATTAATAACATCCAAAATTTGTTTTCAGACTTCCAATATTCATGTATTTTCCTATGTTATGGGAATAAAATAGATAAAACCAGATCTTAGACAAGATACAGAATAATAGTATATATTTATTCATAATCTCCAAGAGAAATTAGAAACTCCCAAATACTTCTAAGACCCCCAAACCCCGCACATGCACTTTATTATTTATTAATAAATTGTTATTCACCAATAATTGATGGGTTATAATTTCAACATCATGATTCACTATTGAACATCATCAATCTCATCGATGAATAGTTGTGGCCACTGAGCTTGTATGTTCAATTTCCCCTCCCATTTTTCCTTCAAAAAGCCCATCTCTTTCCATAATACTCTCATGATATAAATGGAGTTGTAAATTGTAATCTTATCTCTATTTTTAGTTATGTGATTTGGGTTATCCTCAATTGAAGATTTTTTTTGGATATCAGCTTCATCATCATTGATGACATTAGATGGATTGGTAAAATTCTATTAGAAGGGATATACAAGAAATATGTCATTCATGAGAATGAACCATAGTGGATTTTACAATCAATAATCCACTAGAATGACCCTTTATAAATCCCAAATATCTTTAAGAACCACAATTCCAATTTTCAGAACATCCATAAATAATGGTATCCCGATCAAAGTGACACATGCATGAAAAGAAAATAGTCTTTATAAGACTAATGTGTATAAGTATGATGATTTGTGTACTATTTATTCATGATCCACACACTCTTCATTATCTTCTTGATCAACTATCCATTATATTTTATATCATGCGTTATAATTTTATTAATTATCGATTTCTTGTAAAGATATATCAATTACATGTGTGAATGACATGAACTCTCAAATAAACCCTCATAATTTTCTATCAGAATGGTCACCTGATAACTATTATTCTTAGATAATTATACCAAAAACAAGTCATTTTATAATGATCCACATATTTTAAGGATGAATTCCCTTAACATACCATTAGGAATATATAAGGATTACACTATTTCCTATCAGTCAAGGGGTTACGTAGTGAACTAAACCACTTATATTGATAGTTATCTTTGTATCCCTTATTAAAAGAAATATGTGATGTGGAAATATTTTTATGGACATAGTGGATTGATTAATTATATTACACTATATATAATCATGATCAATAATCTCCCTAATATCATGAACTTATAAGGTCTCATATATTGTCATGAAATGAGTCAAATTATTTAAATGTTCAAAAATCACCTATATGACGTCATTTCCTCAACACATCCCCCAAAAACCTAACCAAAAAATATATATTTACGTCAACCTACATCCACTTAGTAATGTGATATTAAAATATAAGACCAGCGGGTTACCAATTCTCAACCATCATTTTCTGACAGGTGGAACACCAAGTGACAATAACCTTTTAACTCTTCCTTTATTCCTATCCACTGGTATTGAATACATAAACCATGGTAAAGTTTTGTTATTATATAGATCACCAACCATATAAATTTAGGATACTACATCATTAACTCTTCTCACATGATTATGGGAAAAAAATATCCTAGTAATCCTAAAGAAAATTCACCTTCGGAAATTATTTAAGGGGTTAGGAGTATATTTTACGTTTGTATATAAGGTTAGTACATTTAATGATGTCACAGGGAGAAAAAAAACACTACCATTCAGTTTTTTAATAGTGTGGAGATGGGGGACTATGAAAAAAATTTACCCAAGAGTAATGGGAATATACCATAGAAGAGGGAAATGGGACATAGCAAAGATTATGATATCACTACAGGATGGTAGAACTAAAAAATTATATGGTGGAAGGTATATTATTCCTATATTCCAATATATCCATTCAATAATTTATTATGAATCATTTCACTCTTTTTTATCTATCTAACTTCATATGAGAATTATAGATTTCAATTTTAATTTATTAAGTGATTTGTCAGTAAATACATCTTAGGTTTTTCTCATTTCAACAAATATGTGTTAGGAAGTCCCTATTATGACACATAAATGTACTTTATTTCCTTACATTATTATCATACATATGTTTGAATTTTATATAATCCTTAGTATGGAATTTATTTTCAAATAATATGAAAAAATTAATTTTGAGAAGAATGAAATTACAATTTCTGTGGAAGATATGGAATTTTTTATCTTTAGAATAGTTATTTCATCTCCTAATAGAGCATGAAGTTTATTTTTCAAAATAATTTATACATGATGAAAAGACAATATAAAAAAATCCCCAAATATTGACTACTATTTAATTAGTGGAAATTAATGAAGAACTAGAGGATTTGGGTGATTATGGATTTACTCATTCTAGTTCTTCTCAATGGGGATATTATTTTATATCTATTTAGATGAATGATGGATCCATGAGTCTATGGATTGATAATAGGGAAATGATTTAAATTATAATAAATAACTAGTATAATCTTACATGCATTGATGAAATATTTTTTCAACTTCATGGAGCCTAGTGTTATACATATATTGACATTAATTTTTGGTATATCAAATTATGAGTAAAAAGGGAAGACATTCCAAATATATTTTTTGAATGAGGCTTGACAATTATGAGTTTATAGAAATTCCATTTGGATTGACAAATTAATCCTATATATTTTTAATATAATGAAAAAATTATGGTTGGAATACCTCGATAATTTTATTGTGTTATTTATTAGTAATATTTTGATCTACTCTAAAGTCTATTATGACTTTGAAAATCACATTATTATTATTTTGAATACCTTTAGAATGAAATATATATATTTAAAATTTAGTAATTGTGATTTTTGTATTAAAGAATTTTCATTTCAATTCCATATTATCTCCAATAATAGAAACTCATTTGATCCTAAAATGAAAAAAGTATCCATAGAATTTTCTACGCTAATGAAAATAATTGAAGAACATAGATTCATTGGTTTGGTAGTGTATTATCATATATTCATTAAAAAAATTTCCTGATTGGGTAATTAGTTAGAAATTATTACATGAAAAGGGTTTTATGCTTGTTTGGTCAATGGACCATGAATAATGATTTTATGAACTATATAAGAAATTTTTTCACTCTCTAATGTTGACTCTAAAATTTGTAAGTCATTAGTTTCTAATATATAGTGATTCAATATAGAAAATAATCTACTATTTCCTAATGAAAAATGAAAATGGTATTTAATATGAATAAAAGATAGTGATGATTCATGATGAGAACATACCAGAACATGATATTCAGTTTTCTACATAAATCTTGACATTGATGATATTAGGCATTACCTGTTTGGATAAATATTTGAGATTTACATGGATTATAAAATCATGAAATACATTTTCCACGGAAAAAAATCAATATGAGATAGAAGAAATGGCTTGATCTAATCATGGTTTATGACTTTTCAATATAATACCACCCAGGCATTGAAAATATTTTAGTAGATGCATGGAGTATTGACGATCGTATATTTTTGACAAAAATTTGGATTGAGAGGTATCCTATGTTTAAGGATCTAATATACATTTATATTAGAAATTAAAAGGAAATGGAGATATAAAAAAAATTATGTTAGTAAAAATCCATATTTATTAGTGAATATAATGAATTATCAATATGATCATGAGAACATTTAGAATAACATTAATTTTTTAAACAGTGGAAAATTTGTAGAAATAATTTATGAAGTGGTTTTTTGGAATTTGGAAATAGATTATTTGTTTTATAAATACATGAGATAAAAAGGGAATTATTGGATAAATCTCATAGCTCAGATTTCTCAACACACCCTATTAAGACAAAAATGTATATGGATTTGGAGGATCATTTTTGGTTGTTTAACATGAAGTTTAAATTTATTTAATTTTTTTCAGATGTTTGGATTGATAACATGTTAAAACTATGATATAGAAATATATATGATTCATGTAACCTCTTCCTACTACTATGTTGATGTGGGATGGAATTTCTATAGAATTATTCATAAGAATACCAAATAATAATAGATATAATAAATAAATATGGGTTATTATTTATAATATAATAAAATTTTGTACATTTCCTTTCTATATGAGAATATTTTCCTCTTGGACACCTCACAAACCTCTATATTAAAAATGTTGTAAGACTTTATGGTGAACCACTATTAATTTCCTCAGATTAGGAGCCCCATTTATCATTTAAATACTATAGAGTCTCTAGAAGGCTTTTGATACTGTACTTTATTTGGGCTCTACCTAATTTTCTAAAAATGACAGATTAGATGAAACAATAATTCCATAAATTAATAAAATATTGATCTCATAATAACTCAAATTCCATGATATGTGGGATAAATATTTACCCACTTTAGAGTTTTCCCATAATTAAAATTTACATTAATGTTTTAAATTGGAATTTTATAAAAAAATTTATGAAATGTTATTTTTCTCCCAAAATTTATGAGATGATGTTCATGAAAGAAACTACTAAGCCCATAACATATTGAAGAGACAAAAAATAGATAATGGAAATTAAGGATCACATTAAAGAATATTAATATTGGAAAAATATTTATTCAATAATCATTGTAAGGATATAAAATTCCATATTGGAGATCTTGTCTTCATGAATGTATCTTCACGGAAGGATGTTATATGGTTTGATAAGAAATGGAAAATGAGCACTAGATACACCATACACATTTACATTCAATAAAGAATATGAGTTATTTTATATTATTTAATAATGACACAAAATCTCAAAAAATAGGATTTTCCCTTATATAATTGATAAAAAAATATTCCTTACCCACCAAAAGGTCTCACCTCATATAAAATGGATTCTGAATACGATTTATCATATAATGAAGAACCCATCATGATTCCTGATACTAGAGGGTATGTATGGAATAAATAGACAAACATCCAAGTAAAGGAGATTTTTGGGAATAAAAAATGGTGGATGTAACATGGGAAATAGATTATATTATAAATAATAACAACACTCATCAGTTTATAAGGGAATATCCCAAAAAAATTTAATATGATATTTTGGTTTGAGGGAAGGATGTAAAACTGATTAATTCTAAAATACGCAAATCATATTATATAGAATGTGTGACACACACCACCAAATGTGGAAAAGAAATGAAACCTTGAGAATTTATGATATTTTTACCTTTCAAAATAAATGCTATATATATATTTAAATCCACACATTACTGTGTTAGATTTTGTTACACAAAATAATGATTATATTCTATAGCTTTCATTACACGCAAGGTGAGTTTTACAGAAAATATATATAATAATAATATAAATATTATACTAATAAACAATCCCAAAAAATAGTGATGATAAATAAAATTACATAAATTATGAAATTATAAATTTTAATCACATTTTTTTTATGTATTGATTATAAATAATAAAAATAATCATTTTGAAGAAAAAGAAATGTATTAAAAAAATATATATTTTCCTAATATATGGCTTAGTAGTGATTGGATCACATAACATAAAATTATTTTAAAATACTTTAAGTAAATATAAATGTAAAATAATATTTTTTTTGTAATCATACTGTGAAAACTAAGGTTGGGAGAATTTTTTTGCTTCATAGATGTTTCATTTTTTTGATAAATAGTGAAAAATATTAGATTTTAATTGAAAAATTTCTTTTCGACTTGAAATTTTATACTGTTAAATTATATTTTATATTGGGGTTAAAATAAATATAGTTTAATTATAAATCAATTCTTCCAATTTAGTTCAATTATAGATTTTAATATTGAATTAACAACTAAAAATTTCATAATCATTTGGAAATTTTATCTTTATAAAATACTCTTTCTCGTCCCATTTGGTGGATTACTTTTGAATTAATTTTTTCCACTTCAATTTAACTAATTTCCAAAAATTGATTCCATATTTGGAATAGAAATTATTTAAAATTTAAAATATGTTTTACTAATGATATGTAAAAAAATATTTGTGAAAACAAAAAAAATTATTACAATGTTTTGGCCTAAAACATGTTTAATTAATTATTAATCATATAATATATGTTTTAAAAATAAAAAATATTAAAATATATTTTTTGGAAATATTTAAACATTATACATTCTATTCTCAAGAATATAAAATTATTATGGCATTTTGGCATGAAAAAAACATAGGTGGAATTAACTCTTTCTAAAACATACAAGGGTTCTATTAACCACACTTATAAAAGGACACCCCCTCTCATCCACTATTTACAAATTGAAACAACATTGGATTGGTAAATACCATATAATACCACTCCCCAAACATTATCCACTCTTCATAAAAGACTTATTTTTTGATAAAATATATCCTATGATGTTTTCTCTGAAAACTAAAAAGTGTACCTAAAAAAGAGTTACTGTTATTCTAAGTGGATTTATATTGTACTTCATTATACACATACATAAAATACTAATTATAAAATAATTATATTAGAAAATTATTTTTTTCTATATACTAATATTATTTAAAAATATTTTAATGACCAACAATTTCACAAATATCCATCAAATTTGTTACAAAATCATCATTAATGTGTGCATCAGATAGTCACCTCGTAAACCGATGTCCTTTATTTTTCTATTACCATATATTGTGGTAAATCATAATGATATATTAATAGTTTATATATGTTATTTATGATGTTATTATCATTCTGTAATAATTATATAACACATTAATTTAGGCTTTCTATTTTTTGGGAATATGATAACATTTCTCGTGTGTGCGACAGACTACCACCTCATGAAGGGATGTGATCCATCCATGCTTTTCATGGAATATATTAAGGATGGTATTAATAAAAATTAGTGATATAAATAAAATAAATGTATAACTAATAATATTGTACATATATATAACATTTACATTTCATTCCTTCACTATGATATTAATAATGAAATATGGTTCATGGATATGTAGAACCTACCTTCCTTATGAACTGGGTATTTCATTTCCCATAAAAAATATTATGGATTGCACAAAATTAATATATACATAATTTTTATGATATTTTTATCATTATTATTTGATTAGATGTGACATGACTATATAATATAGAAAACAATTTGAATTTTCATGAAAAGGAACTCTGGAGAAAAGATATAAATTTACACCCAATTAAATGAAAATAATGAATGATTCTAAACAAAAATGAGATAATATAATATTAGACTATAATAAATGATATTATTAATATGAATATGGTTCATTTATATTTTATTAACATGTTCCATTATACATTATAATATATAGAATTAATGGAAATGTAAGTTTACTCTAAGGGATGTCAACTCAATTTACATTTTATTTAGACATATTGGTTAATATGAACCAATTAACTATTATGTGTTGTATTAATTTCCCTTCTATTATGTTGTACCATTAATACATAAATATTCATGGTACTTTGTGCTTCAATTTTAATTACCTCATCAATGGTGACTTGAGTTTAAAATTACCATGTTGTCAAAATTATTAGGAAATAACCATTTCATTTTCATTCATAACTTTGTCTTTATAAAATCACATTATTTTTGTCATTTTTCATTGGAAATTACATCTATCAAAAATATTTATATTCTATGGCGATAGATATGAATATTTCCTAACCTATATTATATTTTTACAAATGTAATTTATTTTCAAAATTATTATATTGAATGGAGAAATATTGATAAATATATATGATTTACTCAATATGAAATTTTTTAATGCATATGTTTAATAAATTGAATTAATTATTTTACATATGAAGAATTATTTGGATATGCATAACATGGTTTTGGGAAAATGTTCACGTAATCCCTTTTACACACGGGTAGTCTCAGGAGATGAATCAGTTTTCCAAATCAGATTGGATTATACCCTATATGTTTTAAAATTTCATGAGGAATGATATTCCTAGTAAAGATATGGCATTCATGGGAAATTGTACGTCAAATAATTTTGAATTTTCATTCTTTATTGATCATTTATTACTAACTAGGTTATTTTTTCAATGACAATATATCTTAATTCTTTTAATTAACACCTTTTGATTAAATGAATTTTTTTCAATTACTTACCTTTCCATATTAATTATTCCTTGTCTATTAATGCAATAAAGTTATTTTCCTTCAATGTATGTTTACTTATTTACAATTCAATATTTATTATGATCATTTATTCAATATTTAATCATTTTTAATTAACCTTTATTAACCATTTGAGATCACATTATATTTTTTACTTCCTAGGTTATGAAGTGTAAACCATTTAATACGTTTTAGAGGATGCAAATAATTTAATTTTTTAGTAATTATTTTTCATTTTTCAATTACCAATTTAAAATCGATATCATGTATGTATGTTGTTACCGAAAATTGCAAAATTATTTGGTCCTTATTGATTATACACATTGTGTGTATGATAATGTAATAAATTAAAGAACTGGCTCTGGAAATTTGTTGTAAGGGTCATTATAATTATCATAATACAATGATATGAAATTTTCACTACAACACATGAAATTATAATGTTGAATGAACACAAGTATCAAAACTACATTAGTAGTTTGATCAAAAGAAAACAAATATCATAATCTATTTTATAATAAATTAATACTATATTCATTGTGTTTTTATAGTTCACAGATACTTCATTGAGAACAGAAGAATATCATAAATTTGATTTAGTATATACTAAATTATTATACAATCTTGCCTCTATATATACATTAATGAATAACTCTTTATTTCATCTATAATTAAATAATATATCCTTATTACACCTTAAATAATTTATGATAATTTTAATATCACTCTAAAGTTGTTCTCTTAGGTGAACTTGATATCTTCCTACCATAGTCAACTTATAGAAAACATCAATTTGTGGATATAACATGGCATACATGATAGATCATGTCACTAATGCACAAGGAATCAAGTTTCTCCTCTCAATACTCATGTGTCAGAGGATGCATTTTCTTATAGATATCTAGACCATTATAAATTAATAATTAAACCCTCTAGGACTCATACATACAAAATATATTTAATTCCATATCAATGTATCTACCTTGTAACAATCCAAGAAGCTTGTTGGACATATATTTATGGATCAATACCCCATGTATGTTGTAAATGTAACCAAATTCTTCATTGGAAAATCATTTTTTTACCATATATTAAAATACATTGAAAACAAAATCCTGTTTTCTATCTATAATATATCATCAACACATAATATATGGATATTAACTGCAATCCCTCTAAACCACTTGGGTAAATAGTGTTTACATTCATTGATTAAGATTCCAAATTTTCTTATGGATTCATATAAATTAATTTTCCATGATCCAGAAGCATTAATAATGGATTAAATGGATTTTTATAACTATATTTTCTATTTATCAAAATTTGGATTCACCTAAAATTTTCTTTGAGTAATAAATACATCTACCAAAAGGTATAAGGATTGTTGTTTTCAGATAAAATTTTCAAATTTCATAATCTTGCTAATATATTAAGAGAAGAATACTTATAATGTATTTCTATAATGAAACTATTTATATTATTCTTATTATAAGAATTGACATTCCTTTAACCCTTTGTATACAACCTTATCTAATAGGTAATGAATTTACAAACTATGTCTTGTTTTTTCAAAAATACAAATTTACTCCCAATAATGTCAACAGCTACTAGGGGATATTCTAAAACACAAACTTGTGTTTGTTATATTTAACCTTTCTCATTATTCATGGATTCTATAAACAATAAAATATATGAATTACTAACTATTTTACAATAGAATGTAGTTTCATCAAATTTACTAATAACGTTTCACCATCCTTGGTGACCAAAAACCATATATTTATATTTTACTAACCTCTCTAGTTCCCATATGTAACACATATATATCGATAAAAACTACTTCCACAATTCCATAGGGATTTATTATTGCCTACCCTTTTTTTTCTTGATACTTGACTTCATAATAATTGATCATGAACAAAATATATCATTCAGATATATTCCCCCTCTAAACGTTTATGTATTTTAGAGGTACTATTACCCATTTTATGAGGGGTTATATATATAGTATTTTTTCATTATATTATCCTATAATGGTAAATTTTTCCTAAATGGTGAATGTTTTTATCAAGAAGATTCCTTACCAAAATATTTGAATCCCCATAAAGGTATGTTCATTAACATGGATTTAATCCCATACCAAATCTCATATATGATACTATTTTCCACTATATTTAGATCATTGTTTAGTATATATAGTAAATTATATAATACATATCTTTAAATGTATAATGAAATACCTGTATAAATTATAATAAATATGATCAATAAACTATTGTTTTTCATCTTTCAACTAAAGATATTCTACTATAGTGTATAAGGTATAGTGAGGCGATATAGTTTTCCAAGAACCTATTGATAATTAATGAAATCATGGTAATGATATTCTATTATATAGTTGGAATTTTTTTTACCTTCAAAAAATAGATAATTCTCAAATTCTCTCTTCTTTCATTAAATTAATAAAATAAATAATACCTTAAACTCAATATGTAAAAAAATAAATATATACTACTATTATTGGTAAATATTATATGGTAAGACTATACACCCCTTTAATCTGTTGGAAAATTTCCATATAAATCTTTATAAAATAATTCTAGAATATATTTGACCTTGTAAACCTTTACTCTAAATAGATCCCCAGTTATTTTACCATGAAAAAAATCATTGTAATTAACTAAGGGTTATATTTAAAGGAATTTAAATAACCAACATTGATACAGCTTGGATATATTCTTCATGTTCACATGACCAAGCCAACGATATAATATCTAGGTATGAAATGAGTCAAGTGAACATGATATATAGTCAATTTACAACACGTGGTTTTAATATTCCAATATTGGAAAACCATTATTCAAGATTACCATAGTGTGATTTTATAGAAACATTGGAGATGGTGTGAATCATGTGTAACCCATTTGACCTAAAACCAATTGATTCTATTATTTTATTCACAACCATTTTTATATACCTCTATAAGTATTATGAAGAAAATGGATCTCTTATAGTTTTCCCAAAACTTAATATTATATGTAATTCATAATGTAAAATAAAAATTTTGACATTGTAATTTTTTAAATGTTTAAAAATCTTTATATGAAATATACTCTTTACTCCATTCAACATTCTATTGAGAGATAAATTCACCAATATAATATTATTATTAATAAAAAAATTACAAATATCTTATCTTAAAACATGTCTTCCTAATTATGGATGAAATTGATCACTGCATAACCTAGGTGAAAGGATATTTATATTGAATCCCATATTATTCATACTTATATCTCAATAGTTCGATCTCATAACTTCATTCTTCCTCTTGCAAAAGAATGATAGGATTTAGAAGGATTTTATTTCACCTTAAAAGTTATTCTACTTTATCAAATATATGAACATTATTTTCTTCCAATTAATTATTAATATTGTATGAAACATGTCCTATATTAAATTATAATAACCTTTATTTTCATTAAATTGAATATTGTATTACATAATCATTCTTAGATATTGAACTCATATAGATTTAATATAGTCATCACTTGTAACAACCCAAAGGTTTATCTATGTAATTTTTTCCTTATTATAATTATGTTATATGGTATATAACAGACTAATATCATTGATATCCTAATAAAAACCTTATTCTCATAAATTGTGAATCCAATAAGTATAATTCATAGAAATGAAGTGACAAATACTGATGGAATAATAACTTTACACAAAGAATATTAATAGGGCCATTAGGTATTGTAATCTAGACAATATAATAGTAACCTAATCTGTGAAAGTATAAATAATATTTATCGATCTTATAAATACAAGTATGAAATATTTATATCATGGTATGAATAAATACATGTTTTAAAATTGATAAATTATTTGTTGTTATTTTTTAAAAGGAAAATGTATATTTACAATTTTATAATAAATAAATTAATTAAAGAAATATTATATCTTAAAATATATTAATAAATTAATATTTTGGTTGTATCATGATTATAATATAATTTTATGAGATCTTTATAAATTTTTCAATGTTCCATTAAATAAATTATAATTTTTCTCTTCCTAATTTGGTTAAATACAAGGGGAGAGTGGGGGTGAATTATGGTATTAATGATTAAAATAGATTCCCATTCAGATCATGTTTCATCATTAAACAAAACACCTATATTTTCCTTTACCATAGAAATTTATAAAAATAATTAAAATCGTGTGAAATCACATATATTTTATAGGGCCCACTCCCACTTGGCAACATCCAAGGAACATTAAACAGTGATGTGCCGATTTCAAAATATACTAAGGCTTATTTGAAAATTGAAAGGTTTGGGATATGTCAATTTTCTACCTCGGCACACTGCCTTTACAATGATTATCTCTAGATCACTACTATCTCAAGGGTCACTCTTATATTCTCTTTCCCTGGCTCACTGTCGGTGGAATGGATCACATTCTTCCACTTCCTTTGTAAACTTCTATAGAGGGATCCACAAACATTTTATAATCATGCATGTCCCTTCATTTTCATTAATACATACATCCTCAGTTATAGATTGATTCTATTTTGAAGTTCTATTTTCAACAATAGATGAAATTCACTTGTCTACATTATTTTTGTTTTCGAAAATTACATTTTTTAATTTTTTCAGTACCTTTGAGAACATACTATAATTCACTACGATCTAACTCGAATCCACTGTGATCTACATTACATTTCATGGAACCAGTGCTTCTAAGACCACATCTTATTTTGTGGACCGAATCTTCTCTTTAGACATACACAATTTCATGGATAAATTGTTCTTCCATAGACCACCTCTTCTACGTAGTCTAATTTTAATTATGGGATATAAATCCCTGAAAAATACTTTTGTGGAATATTTCCTGTGAACTACCTCACCCATTATTGATTCCATCCTTACAAACTTATTTAAAACTTTCTGAATTCATCCTAGAGTTAAGATATTTTCAATTGAATTTCACTCTTCTTAATGACTTGAATATGGGTCGTTATATAAGAAAATAGAACCACAAAACATGGTAATCCAAAATACCCAAAACATTGATGTCGTACACCTTTCACCAGAAACAATGCTATGTGGTCCAAATAGTGATTTAATACTATATGGAGACTGATGTCTTCCATGAAGAAGTTATTTATTTGAGGAAGTCCAAATCACTGCCTCAATTTTAATTGAAAATCTACTAATAAACCATTATCCTATCATGAACTATGAACCTCTCACAAAGTATTTTCTTCCTGCGGTACCTATAGTATGCTTTATGTTTCATATAGATCTACAATGTGGAAATAATTCCCTTAACAATTTTCCATTTCCATTTTGACACATCCTTTATAGTATGTAAACTATGCTTCATGAAAAGAAATCTATGATTTGTGAACACTTTTATAGAAAACCATTCTTTTCCAAAATTACAAACCCTTGATTTTGGGTACCAAAAAATTTGGCCAACACTGCGAAACTACGCCACCAAAAAAATTATGTATTTACAAAAACAACCATACTAATTCATATATTTTTAGATTTCTCAACACACACAATATCCCCAAAATACTGAAATGGATCCTTGATGGTGTTTTGTACAATAATATGAAAATCCCGAATTTTTTAATAAATGATTTTTTGAAGAAAAAACACAGCTATTTTTATAATTATTTTTATAAAATTGGGTCCATTTTGGGAATTATATATGATGGAAATGGTCAGAGTAAATATTTGGTTATTTGTAAAATAGTTGATTTTTTAGAAAATAGTGAAATATAATAATTTACAGAAAATGTCCCTATAAGTTAAATTAACTATTGATTGTGTTAGTGATGAAGTAAGAACCATAATATAAAACTATACTTCATTATTTAAAATATTCAGTGATAATTATCAATACAATTTATACTCTTGAGTGAAAATAATAATCTAGTTAAAAAATAATCAAAAAATACCCCTCCCTTCCACTATAAATAACACCCTCATCACTTCTTCTCCTCACACAATCCATGCATTTAATCATGAAAAAATTCTTCCCAATCCTCATCTTAAGTAACTCACCCTCATCTAGGATCCTTATTAAAAAAAATATATGATACCCAATTTCCGTAAGGATTTTCTTAACTAGAATAATTCGTCAGGTAAAATCATCATTCATTTTCTTTTATATTATTTTAGATTTCATTTATATTATTATTGTATTGAAATATCCAATTATCTAAGTGGCATGATATATCCCTTATATTACATATAACTGTATTTTTTAGTTTAATGAAATAATCCATTATGAAAGAGATTCTTCTCTCCCTTTCATTTTAAAAATTAATACATCATCCAAGAGGTGTGGATATATTTCCATTGAGGGAAATTTTTTTTATTTTTCTGTTACAACACTCAGGTCAGGTCATAAATAAGCTATATTGGCTGAAAAAGATAAAACAAATTTTATAACCTTCTTATGTTTTGCAATAAAAAAAATATTCAAAATATTAAATAATACAATAAAACATGTTCATGATAGACAAAAAATAACCAAATTCATGTAAACAATTATCATTAGCATTTTATTTAGTATATCATCCTCAGATTTAAAAAAAATTAAGACAATTTAGACTTCTAAAAGTTCATTAATAACTTATAATTTCAATTCTAGAAAATTATTATGGTATTAAATGATCGTCGATTCATATATACAAGATAACTGATCATGAAAACAATGAAAATGAACACTACTAGAAAGATAGAATCAGACTCCATAACTCATTAATATGGAAAATAAAAAACATAATAAAATTATAAAAAATAAAATAAATATATGTGTTGTTTAAGATTTAGTAATTAATGCATGTAATATTATTATCCAATATTTTATTGTGAATAAATTATTCAGACATATTGTAAGGGTATTATTGGACCAAATATCCCATCTTTGGGAAATTCTTCTTTCGTACCTAGTTTTATTGTGGATTTTACTTATATATTTCTCAAATATAATTTAATTTTTTATAACCTTTTCATTTATGATATATACATTTTTCTATGATAGCTTAATTATAAATAAAGAATATTTTCCAAAGATACTCTTCTTTCCAAAACACATATTGAATCATGTTGATATTGTTTCTTCTCCAATAAAGTGTGATGATTCATATACCAAATAGATTTTTTTCATTTTTGGAAACCAAATATTTATTCAAGAAGATCTAATTTATGAAATGAAATCCTTTCATTTTCATGGCTTATTTTTTTCCATTATTGACATACATTCTATGTGGAAATAATGATTATGTATATGTTATGATGTGATGGGTGTGCTCGAAGTTATATAGAACTCCAATAAATTGGGTCATGTTTTGTATCGTAAGAGATAATATTCAATATGAGTGAACATGATTCTATCTTTGATCACAACAATGATGTTATGATTATACACTTTTTTTTGGAACATAATGCTATCTTTTTTCATAATTATATATGGTATTTGACCTCTAAGACAGAATGTTTCATTTTTATTCATTTCGTAATTTAATTCCATTATCTAATTATGTCTTTCATGATTATGATAATGATACTATTATCATGTTATGATGATAATTATAATCACCCATGTTATATTGATTCACAACCTTATCTATCCTCTTACATGGATGTAATCTCACCAATATCTTTGTTGTATATCCTCAGGTGATTAAAAATAATAATGTGTACATGAGATCCACTATGATTATATAGAATAATAAATTAAATAATTTTTATGAATTATTATGTAATAGTTATGTATGGTTCCTAATTTCTGTTGGAAAATAAAACCTTAGATCCTTTATTTTAACGAGTTTATGTTATTTATCATTAAAATGATGTAATTGTAATTTTAGAAAATGTAAGGTCAATATAGTTTGCATCAGAGAATGATAGAGTTAATTTTGGAATTATTATTGGAGAAAACTTGTGAGAAATAATCGTTTGAGATTATGTTTATATAATCATAGAAGACACTTTCATTTAGAAAAATTATAAACACATAGATCCCACAACACATGATAATAGATTTAATTTCATAATGGAACAAATTATTTATTCCTGACTTCATGACATCTATTTTTTTGAAACCATTCAAATTTTAGAATATTATGGAAACTATGAGAAACCACACCAAATAACCTATTCCTTGA
The DNA here is from genome assembly GCA_963277665.1 of Viscum album. NCBI lineage: Eukaryota > Viridiplantae > Streptophyta > Magnoliopsida > Santalales > Viscaceae > Viscum > Viscum album. Next base: position 1,989,081,033 of record OY728137.1, read on the forward strand.
ATAATATAGTGATTTCTTGAATGACATCCCATATTCCTTGAAAGGTGTATTTCAATTATTCATGGATATTACTACATTTTTTCCTTAGGATGTGAACATTAACATTAAATTTTTTTAATGACTACCTTATCATATTAGGGAGAAACTGACTATCGAATATTTTATGTGGAAATAACCACGGACATTTAGTGGATCTTCAAATAAAAAAGTTGCGGTATATTGGATCAACTAAATGGAGAAGATATTTTCTGAACATAATTGTTTTCAGAGTGAGAATGTGACTCTAGACATCTATTGTGTAAATAGAGAGTCCGTTCAATTGTGGGTGTTTATTATGAACACCTAGATGAAGGATTAAGTCTATGAGATTTTGTAGGAAGACTTTAAGAAAATATATTTCCATATCAATTTCCCTCTATTTCTTCATACAAAGAAGTTGAGATAATTTTGAAGGAAAAATATTGAATCTATCATGTGTTAAGAGTGAAATTTCACTAAGAATGATGGTATGACTCATATTATTTTATCAACAATTATATAAAAATAGGTATATTATTTTTTTGGTTTGAAATTTAACCTTTAAAATCTTGTAGCTATAAGGGAGTTCAAGAATTATGAAAATTTGTTTGATGTTCTCTCAAACTGTAAATGGATTTTTTAGAATTGTCCAATGAATATGGAGATAAGAAAACAAGGATGGAATTTCAAGTAGGAGGAAATAATGTAATTTTTTGAAATACAATTCCACCACTAACGTGTCAAAATATGTGGGTAGGAATCATGGAACATACCTCAAATGGAAGGGGAAATGACTCATGTGTAATAGAGAAGGCCACTATACCCATGAATTTCAAAGATACATTATGAATTTGTAAAATGAGGTTGAGGAGAGTATTGTCCATGTTTCAGTGTTTATACTATAGGAAGAAAAGGGAACATGAAATCCAACACACTAAACCAAAACACCATAAGGTTAATCAGAATTAGCAACCACAAAATCTAAAAGACAAAGGGAAATCATCATCCATCACTATTACTAATGTGAATCCTAACTAGTTGTGGTGACAGGTATTTCATTTATTAATTCAAGAATAGTGAATGTAATATTTGATTTTTATTCTATACATTCATTAATATTATCCATCTTTAGCAGAACTACTCAAACACCACTTTAAAAAATGTAGGTCGCGTAATCAATGAGAATAGAAAATGGGTAAATTATTTCATCCAAATTATAAAACTTCTACCCAGTTAATTTTTTCGGACTAAAACTCCAATAAAAACTTCTATTACTTCTTAAGGAGTGGTTTGACACTATTTTGGTCATTGATTTTCAATATGTATACAAAGACATCATCAACTATCGATAATGAGAGGTTACTCTTAACATTCTGTGGTATCCTCCGATTATGTAAAATTGAAAGGAAGAGGATGAATATGCTTTTGAATCATTCTATAATTGTGGATAGTATTTAATTATGTGTATGAAAATTTATCTCCAATTATTGAGGGTATGGAGAGAATCATGATTAAATACATTCCAATTGAGAGAAACTACACTAATATGTTCCCTACATTATTTCATGATCTTCATTATGATCAAATGGTTGAGTTAGAAATTTAACATATTCCAGGAACTCTTCCTATATAAAATAATCTTTATATAATGGACAACATTGAGTTTGAAATAAATAACAAGGTAGTTACAATAGAATTGGGAAAAGGGTTTTATACACCCAAGTGCTTGACCGTAGGGTGTGGCATCCCACTTAATCAAGAAAAAGTAATGATCAATGTTTTATACATTTGTTATCATGAGCTCAATATGTTCATATAATATATTATTTATCATATTCCAGGGATGGGTGACTTATTCGATCAACATCATGATGTCATGTATTTATCTATGATGGAACATCAGTCATGATATTTACAATTAATGGTGAGATAAAAGATATCCCCAAGACATTATTTTAAACAATGTACAAAAACTATTAGTACATTATGATGCCTTTTGTACTCACTAATTCCGGTGAAATATTCATGGAAATGGTGAATAGAGTCTTTATAGCTTACATAAAATTTTGTTGGGTAGTTTTTATTAATTATATTATGATATACTCTAGGATAAAGGACAAAAATGATGAGCCCTTTAATATTGTTCCAAAGTCCATGTGAAGGAATAAGATATATACAATGTATTGTAAATGTTTGTTTGGGATAGTGGATGCATCATTCTTAGGGAATGTTGTCACAATAAAATGAACATGTATGGACCCTTCCAAGGTAATGGAAATTGATTAGTTTCCAATGACATCTTTTGTAATATTGATATGTAGTTTCCTTGTCCAAGTGGAGTATTAGTGAATATTTGTGAAGAATTTATCATGATTGTATGAACTAGTAACCAAGGTAAACCCAAAGGGAGTAATGTTTTTCTTGATCATTGAATTTTAAAAATACTTAAAAGAGGTGAAAAAAGTATTATCACTACACTAATAAAAAAATTCTAACAAGTGGGGAATACATTGTGGATTATAGTGATTATCAAATGAAGGGTTTTGGATTCTTACAGATGACAACTGATAATGTGATATTCTAAGACTCAAGAATGTCGAAAATTCATGACCAATACTATCCCACACAAGATATAGAGTAGGAGGATGTGATATTCATGTTGAAAATATGATTTCATTAACTCTATTGCAATAGGTGTGAGTTATATAATGATCTTAAGATCCTCACATATATATTAAAAAATAAGAAGCCTAATAGACACCATCAATTATTGTTAGAGCTCAATAAGGATAATGACTTCTCAATCCACTGTCATCCTAGTAAGGAAAATAAAGTGGCATAAGATCTTATTATAAAGTATCATACAAAATTATAAATTATGACAATTTAGAATGATCCAATACTCATTTATTTGAAATAGATGGTCTTGCTAAACATTAAGGAATTAAAATCACCATTCCTTTCTCACATGATTTTTCAACCATCTGTGTTGCCTTAAAAATCTAAAGACTTAACACTGTTATTGATAAGCCTGAATATCATGATATACCAAGATCATAAAGTAATATAATATCATAAGTATTTAGAATATATTTATTATTTTAAAAAAGATCAATATATTCTATAACATCTAGTTCACAAAACACCGATTTATCATACGTCTCACCAAACAATATGTTTATCCAATAACATTCATCACACAAAAGACCGAGTATTACAAAAAAATAATATAATATTAAAATATTATTATTTAATATAATATGAATTTAACAAGAAAATAAATTAGTGGTCATATAAACTATCCAAATAATATTAAACTACATAGTGTACAAAAATACAAATTAATTCTTTGGTCATAAGTTAATTAGAAATAAATATAAGGACTAATTAAATATAATGGAAAATTTTTTATGCTATTAGGGGTGTTTTATTGTAATAAAAATAAATTAATTACAAATTTTCAGTTATAAAAATTTAATATATATAATATATTCAATCAAATAAATGTAAAATTAATCCAATATTATTTATAATTTTATGATTTGAACAATCCCAATAATTTCCATAAAATCCATATTTTTATAAAGGCACTTTTATATCCATTAAATGTATAAACCATTTTAAAACTATATTTTGATCCATTATATATTTTATATAATAAAATAAATTTCATATTTTAAATTGGAACATATAAATTATCTTAGCGTTAATTTTTGGTAATTTATATGAAATTTTAATTGTTTAATATATCGTGAAAAATAATGAATTTTAATTTCCAAAATTATTTTTGTATAATTTATTTATAAGGTTAAATTATACTATAAATTGGTTTTAAAGTTTAATTTTTTTGTTTTTATCTTTTAATCCAATTGAGGTAGTATTATCCAATTTCCCATTTAAATTTACTCAAAAAACATTGCAAACTTTTGAACCATTTCTTTAAAAAGTGGCATTTTCATCCCTTCCATGAGATAAAATTTAATTATTTTACATCACTTATGTGATTGAAATTTGTAAAATTGAAATAAATATTTGGAAAATGAATAATATTTATTTTTTACTTAGGTCAACATAGTTTTTTACCAAAAATATTAGTAAATGTATTGAAATAAATTACAGTGATTATTTTATAATTAAGTTTCACAATGGACTAAACCATAATCTTAAGTTGAAAAATTACCTATAAACCATTACAAATTCCACTCTATGGAAATATTTAAAACATATAATCCATTGTATAGAATTATTACATTATCGGGGTAGCTAGAAATGGAAACAACGTGGGTGGAATTCCCTTTTTGAAAATTTACAAAAGTGCAACTCCTCCTCTACTATAAAAAGGAAATCAAGCCTCCCAAATCTAACACATCTCAAACCATGTTTTCCAAAAAAAATATCTCAAGAAAATGTCCCTAAAAATCCCTTACTTGACCTTGAATCCTAAACATGTTCAAAAATATATACATGAATTCCCTTTGGTGAAAACAGAAAGGAGTTACCAGATTAAGATGCAATATTCTTTCTAAATCTCTTTAGATTTATTTCAACATTCAATATATCAATTAAAAGTATTAAATTCTTAAATAATTCTATAATTTACAAAAATATATTTTATGTTTTTATGTTAAGGGTTTACCTACACTTACACACACATTCATCTAGTGGGAAACGAACTTACTGTTTATGTGTATTATAAACTACCGCCTCACGAAATGATTACTATTCATTCTTCCTGTACTGCCACTCATATGGTGAATTATGATAGAATAAATATTTATAAATGATATATATGATATTTAGAATGTTTTTATAATTCATTGTATCTTTAATGACACGTTCAGTAATGCCCTCTATTTATTAGGAATTCGATAACATCGTTTGTGGGTGTGTTAACTACCACCCCCTCAAAGAATTGTTATTCCTTCGCACTATAAGTGGAACATATTAAAGATTATTTTAATAATAGTATGTAAATTATATTACGTAGAGATGAAACTAGAATTATAATTTACATATTTGTACGACCTAACGTCTCCATGAATGGTGCATTTCATTTCTTACCACCAAATGTTTTGGATTATTATAAATCAATATATAAAGGATATATATAATAGTAAAATAATTTAAAATGTTAAATACATTATGAAATCAGGATAAATTTAATAGGAAAAAAGTAACAATTTATAATATTCTTGTAAAACTATGATATTAATTCTTGTATTAGTGAAAATAATGAAATATTGTTACAAAATGAGTTGTAAGAAATTATAAGAAGTATATATATTATATTATAAATATGATTACAGTTCTGATATAATTTAATAAAAGTTTTAAAACCATTATACCATAATTTAAATAATATTAACACAAAAAATGTAACGCCCCGACCCCAGTTACCCAGAGTCGGTGCATTACTTCATATCATTGGCATGATCACAAAAGATCATGTCTCAAAATACTGATTAGTTTATTATCCTTGGAAACATTTGATACATTTATTAATGTTACATTACATCATAAAGTGAAAAATCACAATAACATAGTCTCCATAGTCAACATATCTATCCCCTTCAGACTATCCCTGTAGGTCAGTCATAAAATATTTATTCACATCCTGGGAAAAATTAATGCATTGAAAGGGGTGAGCTCAGATGCTCAGTAAGGATTACAATATAGCAGAAGCTTCCATAAATAAACATAAACATTTAAGGCAATGTATAACTAAATAAAATTCTTATAAACATGAAATTCAACATAATATGGAAAAGGTAAAATGAAATAATTCCATTTACTTATTCACATGGATATTCTACTGGTCGAATAATCCCATGCAATATCAATAACCACATTCATAATGATGGAATGCATAATGCCAGACTACCATAACCACGCATCCAAGGCCTCATGCCAAGACTAAAAATAAGATTTTGTCAAGGCCTCGTGCCAAGACACTAGTTTGTCTCATGAGACCAGCCGATGCATCGAGGAGCTATAGCGGGCTCAACCCGTCACTTATTATGTCCAATGCATTCCTCATATGAAAAGGTTTAAACATATCATAAACCTTAACATAATCGTATCACATAAAACATGCATAAAGGAAACATAAAATTTCCACCTTTCAATCACAAGATATCAATAGAACAAAATGATATAATAATAAATTTTCAAAACCATTTTCAATACCAAAATTAAAGAGATTTAAAACTTGGTATATATTTTTCATTTAAAAAAATTTACGGCTTGTAGAGGAAGCTGAAACTCAAATAATGGTCACGGCGGTGGAGAAGTCGTTGTCTCCACATACGTACGACAAGAAAAACATTCCTTTTTGTCCATTAGTAAAACACTTCGTATATAAAGACTCATTTTGAATAAATGTAAAAGTCATAGGGGTTTATACACAGTATAAAAGATATTTGTGTATAAAAAAAATATGCCCCAATGAAGGGAGATTGAGACGAAGTCCCTTACAAAGACCATTTTTAAATAAAATAGATCTATTATGTGTATTAACTATATGTAAACATAAATAAATTATAAATACAAGATATAACATAATAATATCATGACATAATTTGAAAATAGAAGATTAACCCAAAGAATAGAAATTGGGTTAAAAAGATCCCTTACCTCGTGTCCGACTTGACTCAGCCTTTCTTTAACCTCCCGGATAATAAACTAGAGTTATTTTATAATTTCATAAGAACCATTTTCAATTTTATTATTCCTTTTATATCACTTATTACTAAGTTATGAACATTATGTAATTATTTATGTTAATAACGGTCGTTTTGTCAATCTTTTCTACTTGAGTCAAAAATAAACTTCTTATAATTATAAGTTGTTCATGTGGTAAAATATCCATTATATCCAGAATTATATTCATGATGTAGATATAGTATATATATCATATATATCCAGTATATACATTAATTTATAATATTACAAAACATTTAAAGGTAAGAAATGAAATGCACCGTTCATGGAGACGGTAAACCGTACGTACGCATGAACGCTACTTTCATTTATATTTCATATTTAATTTAATTAAATCATAAATATATAATGTTTTAATATAATTCCAATATAATATAATGTATAATACCATTTACTTCATCCTTTATACATCCCACATATGGAATTAACGATTCAAATCACTTTGAGGGGGCGGTAGTCAGCACTTCCTAAAATGAAATTATCGGGTTTACCCATAATGGAAATCATAAAGGTATGACATAAATGAAAAATACAGAATCATAAGGAAAACAAAAACATAATATATATCATATATAAAAATAGTTTCATTATAATGGCCACCATGGGAGGTGTTAGAAGAAGATTGAACAATCATCGTTTAATGAGGCAGTAATTTGCCACCCACAGAAACTGTATGTTCTTTAACCATTAGACGAAGGTGTGTGTAAGTGTAAATAAAATAATTCTCCTAAAAACATCCTATTATATTTAAGATACTGGTGTTGTTACAAAATAAAGGAATAAAAAGAGTTTAAGGGGTTTGAGAAGAAAAATAAAACAAAAAACACAAGAGAATACATTACCTTAAAATCGGGTAACTCTTTTTGATTTGAGCCAAAGGCTTCCTTGGGAAGACTTCTGCCCAATGTGAGGATTCTAGGAGTAAGATAGGGAAGTTGGGAGAGTATTTGGGAATATAGTGGCTGAGCCAAATGGGTCGAATGTGTGAATAAGGTGGTAGAGGTGGGGGCCTTTTATAAGAGGAGAGGAGGGGCACTCTTGGAAAGTAAGGAAATGTTACATTATTATGAGATAATTTTAGGATTATAGAGGTCCCGAAATTATATATTTCAAGGATATGGTGATAAGGGTTAGAAATATACCCATCAATTAGGTTTTTGACAAGTTTATGTCTTAGAATTTACATTATCTTTTCATTTTATTAAAATCGTTTATTAATGAGGTAATCGCTGCATCATCATTGTGTCATAAATAATTTAATTTATTTATTGTCTAAAAATTATAAAAAATTTGATAATTATGTATGAAATGTTTTTATATTTCTAATGAATAATTATAGTAAAAAATATGACTTGTATAACCCCATTTGAATATTTTTTTAGTAGAACAACTCATGTTTGTGTAATTTTTATTTTAACATTAAATAAAACGTTTTTAATGTCATTTTCCTACCAAAGTGGCTCTATGGGGTCCCCAAGTTGACCCATGGATTTTATTGGTCGGCCATTACTAATACAATAGGGGTAGGACAAGTGTAAAGGTATTTTAATATTTTTATAATTTCATTTTACTTTAAATTTCACTAATTAACTTTAATCGCGATTAATTAAACTTAAAAGTTACTATTCCCCAAAAAATAATTTTAATCTCATTGAACCACATTTTACTTCCTAATTACATCCATGTATGTCGGATTTTTGAAAATAAAATCACAGAAGTGGTAATGTTTCATTTAAACGGAAAAGCAGTTTTTTAACAACCACTTAGTGGTTACACTATTCATCAAAAATTGAAGTTTTTCAAAACAATGCCAAAACATTACCCTAAGCTATAATTGATATTACGAATTCAAAAATGATGTCTATTTTACAAAATTCCAAACATATAAGTTGAATTAATGAATTTTATAATTAATTCCTGCTATCACAACAAATGGCATGTTTTTAAGAAACAATATATATCAAAATATTGACAATTGTTTATGTCCAATTTAAATGTGAAATTAATTATAATGACCACCATTTGATAAAATGGTAAAAATATATTCTAAGTACACTTTAAAACCACTCAATAGTATAATTTATCACTATAAATTATTTTTATTTAAAATGTTGTTTTTATGTATTTTTCACTATTCATAAAAAAATTAAAAGTTCTCAGAAAATTATAAAAAATTCAACTTAGGATAATTTCGATATTACGAATACAAAAATAATGTCTGTTTTGAAATATAAAATTTCTATAATTTTAAAAATTAGGTATTACTATTCATAACGGCTACTTTGATTAGTCGCGGTGTGTTAGAATCTCGAACTTGCGTACAATACAAGCTATTGAATTATTGAAAGAGAAGTGTATCGTGAATGCTCGGGGTGTTACATTTTCCCCTCCTTAAATAAATTGCATCCTTGCAATTTGAAATTTTTCGTTGAAGATAAAAGGATGAAAATAGAAAATACCTTTGTGGAAAACCCACATCAGAAATAAGGTTAATAAAAATATAACTTTAAAAGAATGAAAGATAAGTAAAAAGGTCACCCAAGAGAGCCCATACTAGGATTCCATGAAAATATGGATATGGAAGAAAAACAAACCATCACGGTCTGATGGAGAGTTGTCAAAAAATGGATTAGGAGAAAGTTAACCACAAGAAAATAACAAACCTGTGATTGGTTAAATGGTCATTGAATCTCCAGTTGGAATGGTTGACCGACAACGTTTTTGTTTTAAGTAACATTTTATAATGTTGAGGAATTTATTTAAGATATTTACTAAGAATGTAAGGAAATATACATACATGTCATGTAGACTTTTATTCTTTAATTAATTTTTACCACACACCCATCATTCACTCCAAAAGGTAATAGAACTCAAAAATATTCTATTTATCCTAATTGTATAAAGTTCCAAAAATTAACACATACCATTTATATTAGGAAATATCTTTAGTAATAACACAGGACTTCCTGTAGGCTAGTGGTAGGTAATAAAGGCATGTCGCACTATAGTTGTGGGTTCGATTCCTGTAGCTTTGTCTGACACGACGGGTTATCCCCCAACCGGCAGGTTGTCCTTTTCCTAAAACTATAGTGTTATAATATTCCAAAAATAATCTTCATAAATGTTTTAACCTTAAACAATACTATCCAAACTTCAAATTAATCCATTCCAACCTTTATAGTTATCCAAAATACCTCCATCCATACATTTTCTAAAAGGTCCTTAAATTCCAAAATCATTTAAAACATTAGATTCCCCAAACAATGTAAAGTTTATATTATTTTCCCATACTAAAAATATGACTACCTTCATTATATTAAAACCTTAATGAAAACAACAAGTAATGTAGTACAATCCTTATATATCACAATATTCTTATAACCAGGATATAATCATTGTTTCCAAAAGAACCAATGCATTAATTATTTCACTTCAACTGTACTAACAACATAAGATTGTCCTTGATCCCATGGCCTTTTCTGAGGTAAGGTTCCCTAATGCTTAGGAAATTCATTTGCATAATTTCCCATTTACCTTCAATTATAGCATTCAACATTGATATCCTCTTTCTTTCCCTTGCAATCACGAGCCTGTTGACCTTTTTCTCCACATTTATAACAAACTCCCATTCCTTTTAGGCAGGTACCTGGGTGATTCTTCCCACAATTATCGCATAATAGAAAATCCTTCTTTCCCTTTTTCCCTTTATCTGTCTCTTGTTCCACCATTCTCTTCTTCTCTTTCTTTACATTGTTTTCATAAGACTTAAGGAATTCCTTTTCTGTCTTGATAGCACATGAGAAAATATCATTGTATGATGATAAGTTTTGTGAGACTAATCCTCGATGGATAAATGGTTTTAACCCATCAAATAAACGATCGATCTTATTTCTTGGGTTACGTATATAATATGTTGCATGCCTTGATAACCTTGTAAAGTTAGCCTCATACTTTACAACATTCTCATCCTCATTTTGTCTCAGACTCAGAAATTGGGTTTCCATATCTACGTGATGGTCACGAGGGAAGTATTTTTCTCATAAAATATCTTTGAACTCTCTCCATTCCATACTTGATACTTCATCATCTTCCATTGTGTTTTGAATAAGAGACCACCATTGATCGGCATCTCCAGTGAGGTGATAAACTTCCATGATGACCTTCTCCCTTTCGCTACTCCCCAAGGCATGGAATATTTTCTCTATAGAATTTATCCATTTCATAGCTACTAATAGATTTGTACCCCTATTAAATGTTGGTGGATGCTACCTCATGAAGCTGTATAACATTGAACCTCCATGTTGCGGATCAGGGTGCTCCTTACAAGTAAGGTTATTATACATAACCTGTGTGACTTGTCCCAGTATGGTAATAAGTTGATCAGCACCAGTTGTATCTCCAGATCCACAATAATTATCTTGAGCATGAGGGAAATCCCTATATGGAGTGCTTGCATTGCTACGGTTTCCATTCCTTCCACTAGGCGCCATTTCTAAACAATGGCATAATCTATATTAGTTCATGAATCAAAATACATAATTCCATACTTGTAAAATACTTAACATAAATTGAACTATTTATGGATATAATCCATAATCATAAAAAAATTTCTTTGAGGAAGTATATACTCATAACCCTTCATAGTGGTTTGTAAAGAAAATGAGATTTATCCTAAGCATATCCCCCATAAGTTTTGTAACCAAGAGTGCATCAAGGACCATTTTCGTGCACCCATTCCCATTCGAGTCTAGCTCAAAGCGGTGTTTTCGGGTTTTACCCCTAGGTACATCTGTGCCAGAGCCGCCTTTACCTGCTCGTTTCTAGACAGGGATGTATTTCTCGGAAAACTCACAAAATCAATATAATACCAAAATTCTAGAAAGTTCTTCTAAACTAATCCTCAAAGTCTATCTTTGGGCTATGTGATCTAATCAGAGTTTATCTAAATCTAGCTTCCAAGGTTAGTACTAAACTTCCTCTGATACCAACTATAATGCCCCATCCCCAGTTACCCAGAGTCGGTGCATTACTTCATAACATTGTCATGATCACAAAAGATCAAGTATCGAAAAAACGATTAGTTTAGTAGCCTTAGAAACACTAGATACATTCATAAATGTTACATTACATAATAAAGTGAAAAATCACAATAACATAGTCTCCATATTCCACACATCAATCCCCTTCAGACAATCCCTGTAGTTCAGTCATAAAATATTTCTTCACATCCTAAGAAAAATTAAAACATTGAAAGGGGTGAGCTCAGATGCTCAGTAAAGATAACAATATAGCGGAATCTTTCATAAATAAACATCAACATTTAAGGAAATGTATAACTAAACAAAATCCATTTAAACATGAACTTCAAAATAATATGGCAAAAGTAAAATGAAATAATTCCATTTACTTATTCACATTGATATTATAATGGTCGAATAATCACATGCAATATCAATAACCACTTTCATAATGATGGAATGCATAATGCCAGACTATCATAACCATATATCCAAGGTCTCGTGCCAAGAATACAAATAATATTTTGTCAAGGCCTCATGCTAAGACAACAGTTTGTCTCATGAGACCTCCTAATGCATCGAGGAGCTATAGCGGGCTCCACCTGTCTCTTATTAAGTCCAATGCATTCCTCATATGAACAGGTTTAAACATATCATAAACCATAACATAATCGTATCACATAAAACATGCATAAAGGAAACATAAAATCTCCACATTTAAATCCCGTGATATCAATAAAACACGTTGATATAATAAAACATTTTCAAAACCATTTTCAATACCAAAATTAAAGAGATTTAAAACTTGGTATTTATTTTTCATTCCAAAAAAATTACGGCTTGTAGAGGAAGCCGAAACTCAAATAATGGTCACGGTGGTGGAGAAGTCATTGTCGCCACATATGTACGACAAGAAAAACATTCATTTTTGTCATTTATTAAAATGCTTCGTATAAAAAGATTCCTTTTGAATAAATGTAAATTTCTAAGGGGTTTATACACTGTATAAAAGAAATTTGTGTATAAAAAAAATATGCCTCAATGAAGGGAGATTGAGACTAAGTCCCTTACAAAGACCATTTTTAAATAAAATAGATCTATTATGTGTATTAACAATATGTAAACATAAATAAAGTATAAATACAAGATATGACATAATAATATCATGACATAATTTGAAAATAAGAGATTAACCCAATGAATAGAAAATGGGTTAAGAAGTTCCCTTACCACATGTCTGAATTGACTCGACCGTTCTTTAACCTCCTGGATAATATACTAGAGTTAATTTATAATTTCATAAGAACCTTTTTCAAGTTTATTATTCCTTTTATATCACTTATTACTAAGTTATTAACATTATTTAATTATTTATGTTTATAACGGTCGTTTTTTCGATCTTTGGTACTTGAGTTAAAAGTAAACTTCTTATAATTATAAGTTGTTCATGTGGTAAAATATCCATTATATCCAGAATTATATTAATGATTTAGATATCATATATATCATATATATATATAGTATATACATTCATTTATAATATTACATAACATTTAGAGGTAAGAAATGAAATGCAACATTCATGGAGACGGTAAACCGTACGTACGCATGAACGCTACTTTCATTTCTGTTTCGTATTTAATGGAATGAAATCATAATGATATAAAGGTGAAATATAATTCCAGTATAATATAATTTATAATACCATTTACTTCATCCTTTATAAATCCCACATATGGCATTAACGATTCAAATAACTTTGAGGGGGCGGTAGTCCGCACTTCCTAAAATGAAATTATCTCGTTTACCCATAATGGAAATCATAAAGGTATGAAATAAATGAGAAATAAAGAATCATAAGGAAAACAAAAACATAATATATATCATATATAAAAATAGTGTCATCATAATGGCCACCATGGGAGGTGTTAAAAGAATATTGAACAATCATCGTTTCTTGAGGCAGTAATTCGCCACCCACAGAAACAGTATGTTCTTTAACCATTAGATGAAGTTGTGTGTAAGTGTAAATAAAATACTTGTCATAAAAACATCCTAGTATATTGATGATACTGGTTTTGTTACAAAATAAATGAATAAAAAGAGTTTAAGTGGTTTGAGAAGACAAATAAATCCAAAGAACACAAGAGAAGACGTTACCTTAAAATCGGGTAACTCTTTATGATTTGAGTCAAAGGCATCCTTCGGAAGACTTCTGCCCTAAGTGAGGCTTCTAGGGGTAAGAGAGGGATGTTGGGAGAGTATTTGGGAAGAGTTGGGCTGAGCCAAATGGCTCGAAGGTCTGAATAAGGTGGTAGAGGTCGGGGCCTTTTATAAGAGGAGAGGAGGGGCACTCTTGGAAAGTAAGGAAATGTTACAGTATTATGAGATACTTTTCGGATTTTAGAGGTCCCACAATTATATATTACGAGGATAAGGTGATAAGGGTTCCAAATATACCCATACAATAGGTTTTTGACAAGTGTAATTTTTATATTTTACATTATCTTTTCATTTTATTTAAATCGTTAATTAATGAGGTAATTCCTGCATCATCATTGTGTCATACAAAATTTAATTTATTTAATATCTAAAAATTATAAAAAAAAACTATCATGATGTAGGAATGTTTTTTATCTTTCTAATGAATATTTATAGTCAAAAATATGACTTGTATAACCCCATTTAAATTTTTTTTATTGAAACAACTCATGTTTGTGACATTTTTAATTTTACATTAAATAAAAAGATTTTATTGTCATTTTCCTACCAAAGTGACTCTATGGGGTCCCCAAGTTGACCCATGGATTTTCTTGGTCGGACATGACTCATCCAATAGTGGTAGGACAAGTGTAAAGTTATTTTCATATTTTTATAATATCATTTTTACCTTAAATTCCACTAATTACCTTTAAACGCGATTAATTAAACATAAAAGTTACTATTCACCAAAAAACTATTTTAATCCCATTGATCCACATTTTACTTCCTAATGACAACCATGTATGTCGGATTTTTGAAAATCAAATCACAGAAGTGGTAATATTTCATTTAAACGGATAATCTTTTTTTTAACTACCACTTAGTGGTTTCACTATTCATCAAAAATTGATGTTTTTCAGAACAATGCCAAAATTTTACCCTAAGCTATAATTGATATTCCTAATTCAAAGATTATGACTATTTTACAAAATTCCAAACATATAATTTTCATTAATTAATTTTATAATTAATTCCCGCTGTCAGTACAAATGGTGTGTTTTTAAGAAACAATATATATCAAAAGATTTACAATTGTTTATGCCCAATTTCAAAGTAAAATTAATTATAATGACCACCATTGGATAAAATGGTAAAAATATATTCTAATTACACTTTAAAACCAATCAATAGTATAATTTATCACTATAAATTATTTTGATTTAAAAAGTTTCTTTTAAGTATTTTTCACTATTCTTAGAAAATTACAAAAAATTCAACTTAGGATAATTTCAACATTACGAATACAAAAATGAAGTCCATTTTGAAATATAAAGTTTCTATAATTTTAAAAAGTGGGTATTACTATTCATAACGGCTACTTTGATTAGTCTTGGTGTGTTAGAATCTTGAACTTGCGTACAATGCAAGCTATTGCATTATTGAAAGAGAAATGTATTGTGAATTCTCGGGGTGTTACAAAAAAATAAAATGTAAGAAATTTTCATCTCACTTCATACATATGTGATATAAATGCCATATTTACAACTTTATTATTTTTTGCGATGTATCTAAAAATAATTTTGATATATTAAATAAATAATTTTTTTATATTCATTTTTTAAAAACTCATTTAATTTTATCACATCATGATTATTATGATTTAAAAAGTTTCAATGTAGTAGGTGAAATTTATAATGTTGTAAAATTATTTTCCAAAATAATAATTTTACTAATATATCATATTTACATCCATTAAAGAAATGTTTATTATTATTAATCAATAACACCATTTATTTTCATCTGATAGGGTTATTCATGCCCATTTTTATGTTTTAGTATAATTTTAACACACTTTTGTAATAATAATGATTGAAAAATGTTTTTTAAACATGGATTCATTTATCACTTTAGTCAGAGAACCAATTTTCTTCTAATACATGTTTTTTCTAAAAATGTGTTCAATTGTTTTTTCACATTTACAAAATAATATATTGAATACTTTTTTACCCTTTTTATATTTGAACATTTTTGAAGGAATCCTATTGTTGCATTCTGAACAACGCATTTTCATAATATTTTTACGATGAAAACGAATGATCTTTTTACATCATTTTGAATATATGGATATTCTCAACATAATTTATTTGAGATATTGTATTCATTTATATGATGTTTCTTTTTTAAATAAATTTTTATTATAATTTAATATTCATTATTATGTTTTTCAAAAGGTTTTTCAAAAAAGGTTATTTTATTCATAAATAATTTTTAAAATATATTTTTATAGTTTTTTTATTCATCAATGGAAACAACCAATTTTTTACTACAATTGTATATGATATATTTATACAATCCTCAATATTCCATTGGTTGGTTTATGATTTATTTGTCCAAAGATAGTATTTACATTCAGTTCCTGGATTCTTTTTAGTCATTTTAAATATCAATTACCTATGATCATTTGACATTTAATTTACCCTAAATATCCAAATCATTATTCATTGATATGATTATTTCCTAAACCATACTACATTTTTTCATATATTATTTACTTTGAATTTTAATAAAATATTTGGGGAAATGTGAATAAATTTGAATCATATATTCAATATGGATATTTGAGAATGAATGTTTTTATTTTATATTATGAATTATTGGGATATTAAATAAACATCTTAGGGACCATTTAATGTAATACCTTTGGGTGGGGGACCAATAAATGAAATCCCCTTAATGTATCAGTAGTCTCATAAGAATAAATTAGTTGGAGAAAAACCCATTGAGTCTCTTTCTAATCAAAATATATGGGCTTTACATATTTATTAAAATTGTCTCTATGATTGTTATTGAATGTAGAGGTATTCATATTCCATTGACATGATTTATAATAATTTATAATTTCCTTATTTTTGATTAAGTTTTTATTTGTCCCTGATATTTTGTGTCAACATGTCTATGGATTCATTTCATTCATAGTCCATTGATTAATTGAATTGTTTTTTAGTTTCATACCTTTCCAAATTGACATTTCATTGTCTAGTTATTTTAATGCAATGTGTATTCCCAATTATTACCTTTCTATATTATTTATGCACTTTCTTCTTAGCTTGTTGATTACAATGTATTTTTTTTATTTACCATCCTATAATTATTTTTCTCGTTGATTCATTATTGATTTTTTTATCTACTAATCTTACTAAGTATTTGAGATCACCCATATTATGTTACTATCACCTGGAATAAAAGAATTTTACTTGGAAGGTATTGTAAGGATACACAAGATGGTATGATTTTATACTCAAAATAATAAAAATTGTTATAATTAGTGTATTATATTGTAATACAAGATCCATTTTTATATATAGTCTTCCAATACTACTAAAATCATTGGCCCATTGGGATTTCATTCTTTGTATTCATGTTAGTGTAATGGTAGTATGAACGAAGTCTCAGATTTCTAGGGTTAGGTCACTAGAGTTAGTTTCATGTAATGTTTAGTAGGAACCTTTAGAATTAGTTTTAAAGAATAATAGATTAGATAATATAATAAAAATATATAATTTGACGATAACAATACAATAAATCCCATGAATTTTGGTTATATATAGAATATGCGGGTATTCATATAAATATATACCTATCTAGAAAATACTAGTTGATGTGGTTCTAAAATAGATATACTTTTGAGTAAAAACTCTGACAAGGTGTGTTGGGAAAGGCTCGGCATAACCAGGTATACAACAATGGGCAATATTGTGCACCTTGTTTGACACTCCCATGAGATTTTATTAGGAAAATTCTAATTTTCATAATAAAAAATTATGATAGAATTTAATAGATAATAAAAATTAATTGCCTCATATAAACCATAGAACATTTAATAAACTATTTTGAAATAAAATGTTTGATGTATTTATGTATTTATATTGTATTTGGAAGCATAGTTGAAAGGAAATTTTGAGATTAAACTTATTTAAATATGATCAATCATATTTATCTTAGAAATTATATAAATTTGGATTGAGAAAAGAACCACTTATATGTTGGGTGATAACCAATCAAATTTTCCAAGGCCAGGGGACATGAACCCATGACCGAAGGATTATAATAGTTTAACGACAACCAATGATCTACGAAACATCACAGTAAATATTTCATTTTTTTTAGTTGAAAATTTTGATGAATAAATATTAATGATGAACAAGTTGTTTTGATTTTTTGGTTTAGAGATTAATTTATTAACCATATTGGTTTCAAAAAATATTTAGAGAAAAAATTTTAGGCTAGTCACTATTTATGGGCCTTATGAACCATTATAAGTCAATTTTTCTAACATCCCATGTTTTAGTAAAAATAATTAACTAATTAATTATTTATTTACTAGTATTTGTTTTAATTAAACATTAATTCAATGAAATTTTGAATAAAACAAAATATTAAATGAGTAATGAATTATCTGTCAAGGAAGTCAGTAAATAAATTATATTGATAATTCATCATATATGCTTTTATTTAAATTTAAAATACTATTAAAAATAAATCATTGTTTTCAAGAAATGATATTTAATATTTAAATGTGGTTTTATTTTATGTTTTCAACATTAATGAATTTTCAAAAAACAAAGGAAATAATTTATTTCTAAGTATGGATTCTAATGTAATTTATATATATATATATATATAATTATTATTTTAAATTATAAGTACATTATAATAATACTATTATTTTGAATTTATATTACAACCCAAGTTCTATTTATTTTCCATTATTATATATGAAATAATATTTTCAATTATAAAATTAATCTAGTATATTTTATACTATTTTTATTATTTATCATATTATAATCATTGTAAAAAAAATGATGTACATATATCGGATGAAACAAAATTAAAAAAAAAATAATTAAAAAAAGTGGTGGAAGTCATTTAGGGTTATACGGGGGAGTCCGGCGCGAGGTGAAGCGAAGCTGTGGGTCTCATTTCTGTCGAGTTCGAGCAATGGTCCAGGTTGAGGCCAAGGCATTAGGGTTTGTCTTTTCCATCAAAAACAGAGGTTGAACCCAAATGATGAGTCAGACAGAACGAGTTTGAGTTCATTTGGGCTACGTCGACCTTCGATTGATGTTTGGGCGTCTTCCAGCATTCATTTTCATATTGAGGTGTTGAAGCATCATGTTCAAAGATCCATTAGGGATCAAATGAACTTGATATCTGTCATGTTGAAGGTTGCAAACTCGTATTTGGGGAAAACAACCTCTGATTTGTCTGAAACCATGGGTAGGATTTGTATTTTCAGTTACAATTTTTCTAAATCAAATTCCCAGTTTTGTTTATAGTGTCACGAATACTGATTTGTCTTGTTTAGTTTGGATTTAGGTATTAAAAAATCTTATTTGAATCATATGCAGTGTATCGATTGACTTTTTTATTATCTTTTTCTTCAATCTGTCTACATCTTCCTTGTATCCTATGTCAATATTTTTAAGGGTGTTTATTTTCAATGCCCGTATAAATTTAATCTATTTTGTGAATTGTTTAGTCACTCATGGTCCCATGCATATCGACACATTGAATTTTAAGCAACATGATAGTCTTGATTATTTGATTTGTATATAATATATCCATATATATTTTCTGTCCAAGTCTATGCTTCCTCGGTAAGCCTGTTATACATTTATTTTGTTTGTTGTTACCTACTACAATTGGATTCGTTCTTTATCGATGCATTGAATCCCTCCTGTCACTATTGTTTCATCTTCAATTATATATCTCAACTTGAAAATATTATTCACTCAACATCAGTCTAATTAATTGATATATAATTGTGAATATAATTGTTTTTGAAATCCATTTATATAAAGCTGTTCAACCTCTATGCACAGAAAAAAAGTGGTTGGTGAGGCTTTCACATGATTCAGGGAGAGTAGGAGAAATTCTTTTTGTTTCTTTCTATTTGATTATCAAGTCTAGAATAAAGAAGTTTTTCTTTATAAGGATGGAATACGCAGAAAATAAACGTAAGGGATAAATATTTATTTCTAATATTTATTTGTTTTCTTATCTTTTTAAGGGAGTTTTATTTTCAAATACTCACAATGTTATTCTATTTTATTTTTTTAATGGAATTTTGATTATTCATTTCAATGTATAAATTCTATTTTCTTATTTTCTATAAGGTGTAGTTTTGTTTGATTTCAAAATTTATCTATTAATATTAATAGATAGTTAGTTTATTTAAAAATTATGATTTTAATTTCATTGTTTTTTATAATGTATATATTTTAATTCCATGTTTACAAAATATAAATTAGTGAGAGTCGTTATTACTCTATATGTAAGAAAAAAAATTTATGCTAAGGGAAAATTATTTCTGAATACATTTTAATTATTTAGTTTCTTTAGAATCAATTTAATTGCATGAGATGGATATATATATATATATATGAATCAAAGTTTTATTTTCATTTTATTTCACGTTTGTCTTGTTAAGGGTTGTTTCTATTTATCAATCTTTATTCAGACATGAATTTATTCTATGAGACACATATTTATTTATTTGTATAATTTTGATGTATATAATTATTTAATAAAAAATTATATCTTAATTTTATCATGTCATATAGATGTCATATAAAAATAAAGGATATGGCCATACATCTATGATTGTTCATGAAACTTCATACATGCATATGCATATACAGGTATATACACATACTCATGAACATTGGATAAACTTTACAAAGAAATTAATTTTAATGGAATTGGATGAAATATTTATAGACATGTTATAATTTTAAGTTGTCTTGTTCATGTTAATATTTATAATTTTACTCATAAAATAAATGTTGATTTAAAAAATATATATCATTTATAATATTTGGTGCATGATCATTAATATTTTATGATTTTCAATTATAAGAATGGTTAAGTCATTTAATCATGAAAACAAATCGTTGATATTTCTTTTTATTATTTATCAATGGAAGATTGGTTATGTTGTTGTTATGTACATTCCAAGTGACGTGAGTTTTTGGGAATCAATAATCACTAGTGTTTTTCAATAAAAAATCACATATATATACACTTATATACATATATTAGTGGAAATGATTATTTATATGCATTGACATGTATAAAGGTAAAAACTCCATTGGGAAATACTAGTATATATAAATATATATATATATATGTATGTAAAGAAAACATTAAACATTTTTGGAAAAAAATTGGCACTTCTTCGTTGTAAAAATAGAAGGGAACTAGGGAGTGAACCCATCCTTCGTTAAGTGGGTAGGCCCAAGACAGCCTTCGACGAATTAAGTTTCCTAAAAATTATGTTTTGATTTAACAAAGTTTGCTTAATATTTTCCAAATAAAATAACTGGATTAGTTTAATAGTGTTTTCAAAGTATAATTATTTTTCAAAAGTATTGTTATATTTTATAAAGGTTGTTTTACAAATTAATTTACAATTACATTTTTTCAAATGTATTATCGAAAGAATTATTTTAAAAGGATTTATCAATGGTTTTCAAAACTCCTTACTGGGAAATTTAATGCTCACAATTTTATTTTAAAATGATATTTAACCGGTAACTTAGGAGATTATCGTAGATGTCATCGCCTTTTGAGTTAGCGCATGTGGAAGCGTAGTTAATAGTAGTTTTATTTTTGTTTCAATTCTGACAAATGTATGGTTTTTTCTGATCTTCCAAAACCTAGACTGGTAGAAGGTTCTCTTTGTTTAAAGTGTTATGTAATCATTTAGTGTCTTTTATAAAATAAAATTACACATCATTTTTAAACACTGAGTCTTGAAGAGAGAGCTCGGGTCGTTATAATTGGTATCATAGGAACGGTCTAGATAACATTGGAGATTAGATGTTGTCTCTTGAGTAAAAAAATATACGCTTTGGAATTTTATTTGGTTAATTATGTCCCCATAGTGTTTCTTTAATTCGGAAAATGGTAATTCAGAATTTTCGAATGTCCAATGAAAGAATTTTGAGTGAGAAATTAATTTAAGGGGGAGAGAATGTAACATCCCATGTTTTAGTTAAAATAATTAAATAATTATTTATTTATTTACTATTTTTTTTAATTAAACATTAATTCAATGATATTTTTAATAAAACAAATTATTGAATGAGTAATGATTTATCTGTTAAGAAATCAGTATATAAATTATAATGATAATTCATCATATATTCTTTTATGTAAATTTAAAATACTATTAAAAATAAATAATTATTTTCAAGAAATGATATTTAATATTTAAATGTGGTTTTATTTTATGTTTTCAACATTAATAAATTTTCATAAAACAAAAGAAATAATTTATTTCAATGTATGGATTCTAAGGTAATATATATATAAGTGTTATTTTTAATTATAAGTAAATTATAATAATACTATTATTATAAATTTATATTAGAAAAAAAAATATTTATATTCCATTGTTATATATGAAATATTATATTAAATTATAAAATTAATCTAGTATATTATATAAAATTTTTATTAGATATCATTTCATTATAATTGTAAAAAATAATATATATATATATATATATATATATATATATATCTGATGAAACAGAATTAAAAAACAATGAATTAAAAAAGTGGCGGAAGATGTTTAGGGTAATGTAGGGGAGTCATGGGTGAGGTGAAGCGAAGCCGTGGGTCTTGTTTCCATCGAGTTCGAGCGATGGTACAGGTTGGGGCCAAGGCGTTAGGGGTTATATTTTCCTTCACGAACCAAGGTCAAACCCAAATGAGGAGTCGGATAGCGCGAGTTCGAGTTCGGTTGGGCTACATCGACCTTCGATTGAAACTCAGACGTCTTCAAGTTTCGATTTTTCCAAATCGAATTTCCAGTTTTGTTTATAGTGTCACGAATACTGATTTGTCTTGATTCATTTGGATTTATGTATTGAAAAATCTTATTTGAATCATATGTGAAGTATCAATTCATTTTATATTATCATTTTCTTCAATCTATATACATGTTCATTCTATCTGATGTCATTATTTATAAGGGGGTTTATTTTAAACGCACGCATTAATTTAATTTTTTCTGTGGATTTTTTAGTCACTTGTGGTCCCATTCATATCGATACATTGAATTTTAAGCTACATGATAGTCTTGATTATTCTATTTGTATATGACATGTCTACCTATATTTTCTTTCCAAGTCTATGCTTCCTCGGTAAGCGAGTTATACAATTATTTTGGTTGTTGTTATCTGCTATAATTGGATTCTTTCTTTATCGATCCATTGAATCCATCCTATCACTGTTATATCATCTTGAATTATATATCTCAACTTACATAGCATATCCACTCAACATCAATCTAATTAATTCACATATAATTGTGAATATAAATTTTTTTAAAACCTGGTATATAAAGCTGTTAATCCTCTATGAACTGAAAAAAAGGGTTTAGCGAGGCTTTCACTTGAGTGAGGGAGAGTAAGAGCAATTATTTTATTTTATTTCCATTTGATTTCAAGTCTATCATAAATATGTTTTTTCTTATAAGGATGGAATAAGCTGCAAAGAAAGGTAAGGGATAAATATTTATTTCAAATATTTATTTATTTTCTTATATTAGTAAGGGAATTTTATTATCAAATAATCACAATGTTATTAAATTTTATTTTTGTAAGGGAATGGTTAATATTGTTTTCAAATTATAAATTCTATTTTCTTGTTTTCTATAAGGGGTAGTTTTGTTTTATTTCCAAATTTATCTATTATTAGTAATATAGAGTTTTTTATTTAAAAATTATGATTTTAATTTTATTGTTTTTCTTAATGAATATATTTTTATTCCACGTTCCCAATATATAAATTAGTGAGATTAGTTTTTATTCTATTTTTAATAAAAAAATTTGATGTTAAGGGAAAATTATTTGTGAATACATTTTTATTATTTAGTTTCTTTAGAATCATATTAATTGTGCGAGATGGATATATCTATATATGTATCAAAGTTATATTTTCATTTTATTTCAAGTTAGTCTTACTAAGGGTTGTTTATATTTATCAAGCATTAATCAGACATGAATTCATTCTATAAGACACAAATTTATTTATTTGTATAATATTGATGTTAATAATTATTTAAAATAAATTATATCTTAATTTTATCATGTCATGTGCATGTCATATAAAAATCAAGGATATGGGCATAAATCTATGATTGATCATGAAACTTCATTCATGCATATAAATATACAGGTATATAGACATACTCATGAACATTGGATAAATTTACAATGAAATGCATTGTAGTGGAATTTGATGAAATGTTTATAGACATGTTATAATTTTAAGTTGTCTTATACATATTTATATTTATAATATTTCTCATGAATGAAATGTGGTTTTTAAAAAATATATTATTTATAATCTTTGGTGCATGATCATTATTATTTTATGATTTTGAATTACAAGAATGGTTTATGTCATTTAATCATGAAAAAAAATCATTGATATTTAATTTTATTATTTATCAATGGAAGATCGGGTATGTTGGTGTTATGTACATGCCAAGTGACATGAGTTTTTGGGAATCAATACTCACAAGTGCTTTTCAATAAAAACTCATATATATATATAGACACGCACACTTATATATAGATATTAGTGGAAATGATTATCTAAATGCATTGACATGTTTAAAGATAAAAACTCCAGTGAGAAATACTAGTGTGTATATATATATGTAAAGAAAACATTAAATGTTTTCGAAAAAAATATTTGTGCTTGTTCGTTGTAAAAATAGAGGGTCACTGGGGAGTGAACCCATCCATCATTAAGTGGGTAGGCCCATGATATCCTTCAGTGAATTATGTTGCCTCAAAATGATGTTTTTTTAATGAAGTTGGCTTTATATTTTCCAACGAAAATCACTGGATTACTTTAAAAGTGTTTTCAAAGTATAAATATTTTTCAAAAGGATTACATTATTTTTTAATGGTTGTTATAAAAATGAATTTACCATTAAATTTTTTCAATTTTTTTATCGAAAATATATTTTTAAAAGGATTTATCAATGGTTTTCAAAAATCCTTATGGGTAATTGAATTCTCATCATTTTATTTTCAAATTATTTTTAACAGGTACCTTAAGAGATTATCGCTGATGTCATTTCCTTTGGAGTTAGCGCTTGCGGAAGCGTAGTTGATAGTGGTTTTATTTTTTTATCAATTCTGATAAATTTATGGTTTTGTCTAATCTTCTAGAACTTAGACTGGTAAAAGGTCCTCATTGTTTAAAGTGTTTTGTAATCGTTTAGTGTCTTTTATAAAAAATATTACACAACATTTTAAAGAACTATTTCTGGAAGAGCGGGCTCGGGGCGTTATAATTGGTATTAGAGAAATGGTCTAGAAATCTTTGGAGATTTGATGTTGTCTCTTAAGTAAAAAATATATGCTAGGGAATTTTATTTTATTAGTTAAGTCCCCTTGGTGTTTCATTAATTCTGAAAATGGTAATTCAGAGTTTTTTTATGTTCGATGAAAGATTTGCGAGGGTGAAATTAATTTAAGAGGTAGAGAATTTAACATCTCAAGTTTTAGTAAAAATAATTAAATAATTATTTATTTATTTATTAGTTTTTGTTTTAATTAAACAATAATTCAATGATATTTTTAATAAAACAAAATATTGAATGAGTAATGAATTATCTGTTTAGGAAATCAGTAAATAAATTATAATTATAATTCATCATATATGCTTTTACATAAATTTAAAATACTATTAAAAATAAATCATTATTTTCATGAAATGATATTTAATAATTAAATGTGGTTTTATTTTATGTTTTAATCATTAAAATTTTTCATAAAACAAAGAAAATAATATATTTCAAACTATGGATTTGAAGGTAATATATATATATATAATTATTATATTAACTTATGAGTGCATTATTGAAATACTATTATTATAAATTTATATTACAAAACAAATTTTATTTATTTTCCATTATTATATATAAAATATTCTTTTAAATTATAAAATTAATCTGTTATATTTTTAATAGTTATAATATTATTATCATTGTATTAATAAGATAAATATATATCTGATGAAACTGAATTAATAAAAATGAATTAAAAAAGTGGAGGAATTCGTTTTGGGTTATGCAGGGGAGTCCTGTGCGAGTTGAAGCGAAGCCTCGGGTCTTCTTTCCATTGAGTTCGAGCGATGGTCCAGGTTGAGGCCAAGGCGTTAGGGTTCATCTTTTCCTTTTCAAACTAAGGTCAAACCCAAATGAGGAGTCGGAGAGCGTGAGTTCGAGTTCATTTGGCCTACGCCGACCTTCGACTGAATCTCGAGTGTCTTCCGACGTTCATTTCCATATAAGGGTTTCGAAGCATCATTTTCGAAGTGCGGTTAGGGTTCAAATGCACTTGATCTCTATAATGTTGAAGGTTGCGAACTCATATTTGGGGAAAACGACCTCTGGTTTGTATGAATTTGTAGGTAGGATTCGTATTGTCAGTTTTAGTTTTTCCAAATCGAATTTCTAGTTTTTTTTACAGTGTCACGAATACTGATTTGTCTTGTTTAGTTTGGATTTATGTAATAAAATATATTATCTGAATCAAATGCAGTGTATCGATTCATTTTTTTATTATCATTTTCTTCAATCTGTCTACATCTTCCTTTTATCTGATGTCATTATTTGTAAGTGTATTTATTTTCAATGACTGTATTTATTTAATCTATTTTGTGGATTGTTTAGTCACTTGTGGTCCCCTGCATATTGACACATTTAATTTTAAGCTACATGATAGTCTTAATTATTCAATTTTTATATAATATATCCATCTATATTTTGTTTTCAAGTCTATTCTTTCTCGGAAAGCATGTTATGCATTTATTTTTGTTGCTGTTATCTGCTACAATTGGATTCCTTCTTTATTGATGCATTGAATCGCTCCTGTCACTATTGTTTCATCTTCAATTATATATCTCAACATGCACAGCTTATCCGATCAAAATCTATCTAATTAATTCACATTTAATTGTGAATATAATATTTTTGAAAACCATGTATAAAAAGTGGTTCAACCTCTATGCACTGAAAAATGGGTTTGGCGAGGCTTTCACATGAGTCAGGGAGAGAAGGAGAAATTCTTTTCTTTTTTCCCATTTGATTATCAAGTTTATCATAAAAATATTTTTTCTATTCAGATGGAATATGCATCAATGAAAGGTAAGGGATAAATATTTATTTCAAATATTTATTTATTTTCTTATCTTTGTAAGGGAATTTTATTTTCAATTACTCACTATGTTATTCTATTCTATTTTTGTAAAGGAATTTTGATTATTCATTTCAAAGTATAAATTCTATTTTCTTGTTTTCAATAAGTGTTATTTTAGTTTGAGTTCCAAATTTATCTATTATTAGTAATAGATAGTTAGTTTATTTAAAAATTATGATTTTATTTTATGGTTTTTCATAATGAATATACTTTTATTCAATGTTTCCGAAATATAAATTAGTGAGATTAGTTATTATTCTATGTGAATGAAAAAAAGTTATGCTAAGGGAAAATTATTTCTGAATATGTTATTATAATTTAGTTTCATTAGAATAATTTTAATTGTGTGAGATGGTTATATCTATATATGTATCAAAGTTATATTTTAATTTTATTTCACGTTAGTCTTACTAAGGGTTGTTTCTATTTATCAAGATTTATTTAGACATTAATTCATTCTATGAGACAAATATTTATTTATATGTATATTTTGATGTTAATAATTATTTAAAATAAATTTTATCTTAATTTTATCATGTCATGTTCAAGTCATATAAAAATCAAGGATATGGCTATACATCTATGAGTGTTCATGAAACTTCATTCATGCATATGCATATACAGGTATATACACATACTCCTAAAAATTGGATAAACTTTTCAAAGAAATGAATTTTAATGGAATTGGATGAAATGTTTATAGACATGTTATAATTTTATGTTGTCTTGTACATGTTTATATTTATAATTTTACTCATTAATGAAATGTTGAATTTAAAAAAATATCATTTATAATCTTCAGTGCATGATCATTATTATTTTATGATATTGAATTACAAGAATGATTTAACTTGTTTAATCATGAAAACAAATCATTGATATTTATTTTCCTTATTTATCAATAGAAGATCGGGTATGTTGGTGTTAGGTACATGCCATCTGACGTGAGTTTTTTGGAATCAATACTCACAAGTGTTTTTCAATAAAAATTCACATATATATATATACACTTATATATAAATATTCATGTAAATGATTATCTAAATGAAATGATATGATTAAAGGTAAAAACTCCAGTGATCAATTCTAGTATATATATATATATAAAGAAAACATTAAATGTTTTCAAAAAAAATATCCTTGCTTGTTCGTTGTAAAAGTAGAAGGTTACTGGGGAGTGAACGCATCCATCGTTATGTGTGTAGGCCCGAGACAGCCTTCAATTAATTAAGTTGCCTCAAAATGATGTTTTTTAATGATGTTTGCTTAATATTTTCCAAATAAAATCACTACATTAGTTTAAAAGTGTTTTCAAAGTATAATTATTTTTCAAAATAATTACATTATCTTTTAAAGGTTGTTTTAGAATTTAATTTACCATTAAATTTCTTCAATTGTATTATTTAAAGGATATTTATAAAAGGATTTATCAAAGTTTTTCATAACTCCTTACTGGGCAATTGAACACTCACCCTTATATTTTTAAATGATTTTTAATAGGTACCTTAGGAGTTTATCGTAGATGAAATCACCTTTGGTGTCAGGGCACGTAGAAGCGTAGTTGATAATGGTTTTATTTTTTGTTTCAATTCGGATAAATGTATGGTTTTGTCTAATCTTCCAGAACCTAGAGAGGTAAAAACTCCTCTTTGTTTAAAGTGTTGTGTAATCATTTAATGTCTTTTAAAAAAATTACACAAAATTTTTAAGCACTGATTCCGGAAGAGAAGGATCCGGGAATTATAATTGGTATAAGAGGAATGGTCTAGACTACTTTGGAGATTATATTTTGTCTTTTGAGTACAAAAAATACGCTTTGGATGTTATTTAGTTAGTTATGTCCCCTTAGTGTTTATTTAATTCTGAAAATGGTAATTCAGAATTTTCGTATGTTCGATGAAAGAATTGCGAGGGAACAATTAATTTAATGGGGAGATAATGTAACAACCCATGTTTTAGAAAAAATAATTAAATAAAAATTTATTTATTTACTAGTTTTTTTAATTAAACATTAAGTCAATGATATTTTTAATAAAAAAATACTGAATGAGTAATTAATTATTAGTTAAGGAAAGCAGTAAATAAATTATAATGATAATTCATCATATATGACTTTATTTAAATTTAAAATACTATTAAAAATAAATCATTATTTTCAAGAAATAATATTTAATATTTAAATCTGGTTTTATTTTATTTTTTCACCATTAATAAATTTTCATAAAACAAAGAAAATAATTCATTTCAAAGTATGGATTCTATGGTAATATATATATTTAATTATTATTTTAAATTATAAGTACATTGTAATAATACTGTTATTATAAATTTATATTTCAAACCAAATTTTATTTATTTTCCATTATAAAATATGAAATATTCTTTTAAATTATAAAAGTAATCTAGTATATTTTAAAATATTTTTATTAGTAATCATATTATTTTCATTGTAAAAAATGATATATATATATCTTATGAAACATAATAAAAAAGCAATAAATTAAAAAAAGTGGCAGAAGTCGTTTATGGTTATGCGGGGGAGTCCTATGCGAGGTGCAGCAAAGCCGAGGGTCTCATTTTCGTCGCGTTCAAGTGATGTTCTAGGTTAAGGACAAGGCGTTAGGGTTCGTCTTTTCTTTCACGAAAAGAGGCCAAACCCAAACGAGGATTTGGAGAGTGCGAGTTCGAGTTCAGTTGGGCTATGTCGACCTTCAATTAAAGCTTGGGCATCTTCTAGCGTTCATTTTCTTATAGAGGTTTTGAGGAATTAGGTTTGAAGTGCGGTTAGGGTTCAAATGCAATTGATCTCTGTCATTTTGAAGGTTAGGAACTCATATTTGGGTAAAATGACCACAGATTTGTCTGAAACTGTGGGTAAGATTCGTATTTTTAGTTTCTCTTTTTCCAAATCGAATTTCCAATTTTGTTAACAGTGTCACGAATATTAATTTGTCCTTTTTAGTTTGGATTTATGTATTCAAAAATTTATCTGAATCATATGAAGTGTATCGATTCATTTTTTTATTATCATTTTCTTCAATCTGTCGGCATCTTCCATCTTTCCGATGTTAGTATTTGAAAGGGTGGTTATTTTCAATTCCTGCATTAATTTAATCTGTTTTGTGGATTGTGTAGTCACATGTGGTCCCCTACATATCTATACATTGAATTTTAAGCTAAATGATAGTCTTGATTATTATATGTGTATATTATATATCCATATATATTTTCTATCCAAGTCAATGATTTCTCGGCAAGATTGTTATACATTTATTTTGGATGTTATTATCTGTTACAATTGGATTCTTTCTTTATCGATGTACTGAATCCATCCTGTCACTGTTGTTTCATCTTCAATTATATATCTCAACTTTCACTTCTTATCCTCTCAACATAAATCTAATTAATTCACATATAATTGTGAATATAAATATTTTGAAAACCGTGTATATAAATTTGTTCAACCTCTATGCACTGAAAAAAATGGTTTGGCAAGGCTTTCACATGAGTTATAGAGAGTAGGAGAAATTATTTTCTTTTTTCCCATTTGATTATCAAGTCTAGCGTAATGAAGTATTTCTTATAAGGATGTAATATGCACCAAAGAAAGTTAAGGGATAAATATTTATGTCAATTATGTATTTATTTTCTAATCCTTGTAAGGGAATTTTATTTTCAAATACTAACTATGTTATTATATTTTATTTTTGTAAATGAATTTTGATATTTAATTTCAATTTATAAATTTTCTTTTCTTGTTTTCTATAAGGGTTAGTTTTTTTTATTTCCAAATTTATCAATTATTAATAATAGATAGTTTGTTTATTTAAAAAATATGGTTTTAATTTTATGTTTCTGCGTATTGAATATATTTTTATTCCATGATTGCAAAATATAAATTAGTGAGATTAGTTGTTATTCTATATGTATGAAAAAAATTTGATGCTAAGGGAGAATTATGTCTGAATACGTTTTTATTATTTAGTTTCTTTAGAATCATTTTAATTACGTGAGATGGATATATCTATTTGTGTATCAAAGTTATATTTTCATTTTATTTCATTTTAGTCTTTGTAAGGGTTGTTTTTATTTATCATGCTTTATTCAGAAATGAATTCACTCTATAAGACACATATTTATTTATTTGTATAATTTTGATGTTAATAATTATTTAAAATAAATTATATCTTAATTTTATCATGTCATGTCCTAGTCATATAAAAATCAAGGATATGTCCATACATCTATGATTGTTCATGAAACTTCACACATGCATATGCATATACAGGTATATACACATACTCATGAACATTGGATAAAATTTACAATGAAATGAATTTTAATGGATTGGATGAAATGTTTATAGACTTGTTATAATTTTAAGTTCTCTTGTACATGTTTATATTTATAATTATACTCATGAATAAAATGTTGATTTTAAAAAAAAATATATCATTTATAATCTTCGGTGCATGCTCATTATTATTTTATGATTTTGATTTATAAGAATGGTTTAAGTCATTAAATCATGAAAACAAATAATTGATATTTATTTTTTTTATTTATCAATGGATGATAGGGTAGGTTGGTGTTATGTACATGCCCTGTGACCTGAGTTTTTGGGAATCAATACTCACATGTTTTTTTCAATAAAAATTCACATATATATATACACACAATTATATATAGATATTAGTGGAAATGATTATCTAGATGCATTGACATGTTTAAAGGTAAAAACTCCAGTGAGCAATACTAGTATATATATGTCTGTGTGTAAAGTAAACATTAAACATTTTCAAAAAATTTATCAGCGCTTATTCGTTGTAAAATTAGAATGTCATTGGGGGAGTGAACCCATACTCCTTTAAGTGGGTAGGCCCAAGACAGCCTTCAATGAATTATGTTGCCTCAAAATGATGTTTTGATTTAACGAAGTTGGCTTAATATTTTCCAAAGAAAATCACTAGATTATTTTAAAAGTATTTTCCATCTATAATTATTTTTCAAAATCATTACATTATTTTGTAAAGGTGGTTTTAAAAATTAATTTACAATTACAATTTTTCAAATGTATTATCAAAAGGATATTATTAAAAGGATTTATCAAAGGTTTTCAAAACACTTTACTCATAAATTGAACGCTCACAATTTTATTTTAAATAGATTTTTAACAGGTACCTTAGGAGATTATCGTAGATGTCATCACCTTTGGAGTTAGCGCATGAAGAAGCATAGTTGAGAGTGGTTTTATTATGGTTTTAATTCAAATAAATGTATGGTTTTGTCTAATCTTCAAGAACATATACTGGTGAAAGGTACTCATTTTTTAAAGTGTTGTGTAATCGTTTAGTGTCTTTTACAAAAAAATTACTCATCATTTTTAAGCACTGAGTCCGGAAGAGCGGGTTCGGGGCATTATAATTTTTTTGATTCATACATCAATATTAATTTTTGAATATACTTTTTTTGAGGTATCAGATGGATTTTAAATTTTTTATAACAAAAAATTATGAAAATTTTTTGATAGAATTATTTCATGTACATATATTACCTAATATGTATAGGTAGTAATATAATTACCCAAAATTATGAAAATGATTTAGAAATAAAATAGTTTCCTAAAAACTTTTTTTAACATATGTTCTTTTAAAACATCATATATTTATAAATTTTAGGTCATAACCTTTCCATTGATCATTTTCTTGTTTTTGATTAATGAACTTAGTACTCTCTATAAATAATAATTCTTTTCTTCCATGTACATATCCCCACATGGAACTAATGTTCTATTATATAGACACCCGGTTATATATCATTCCATGTGACTTTGTAATTCCCATTACCACTTTTCTATAGGATTTCTTATAAAACCTTATAATGATTTGGGATTTAAAACATAAGAAATATCAAAACATATATCACTAAGATCATATTTAAATTACAAGGATGTAATATTATTATGGTGGGGAGAATGTGAGATCCCAAAAATATAAAGTAGGAACATTGTATTTGATAATGTGTATGACACATAATACAATGAAAGTATGTGAATATAATATAATTTTAATTTATAATAAATTAAATATTTTAAATAAATTCAAAACTTTTTATAGATTTCAATGCACACAATATGGACTTATAGTATGTTCCACACAACAACATGTTTCTTTAACGGCTTGTATTACACGCAAAATGAGTAATACCAAACAATAATATATTATTAAATTAATATTACATAATATAATAAAAAATAATCTAGATGTTAAATAATTTATTATAAATTTTATCAAAAAACTGATGAAAATAAATGGATTATGGAAATAAAAAATTAAATCATTGGTTATATATTAATTGTAAATTAATATAAGAACCAACTGAATATAAAATAATGTTTTTATGCTCATATGTATGTTTTATCATAATAAGTTAAATTAATTAAAAAAATTAGTTATATTAATGTAATATATGTATATGTATATTATATATTCTATTAATTTTTCTTCATACTCATCCAATATAATTTATAATAATAATATAATAACAAAACCAATAATTTGTAAAAAAATATATATTATTATAAATGATCTTTTACCGGCTTTTAACAGAGAACCAATTATAAATCCAATTTTTGGAAACCATAAATATTATATATTTACACATAAAATTTATCTTTTAGATAGAAAATAAAATTATCATTGGGTGAATTTGAGATATTTTTCTATGAAGTATCATTTTTAATGAATAGTCTAAAATAATGAATTTTATTTCAATACTGGTTGTTCATAAAATTTATAGATAAGGTTATATTATCATAGTAATTGGTTTCAAAGTATAATTATGTTAAATTTTTTATCATTTAATAAAATTTAGTTCATTGGAATCAATTTCACCATGAAATTTAATATAATAAAAAATAAATCTTTTGAGTGTTTTTACATTAAAGAATCGAATTGTCATCCCCACTTCAGGGACAAATTTAAATTAATTTCTTCATTATTTGTGGTTATAAATTGGGAAATAAAATTCAATATTTTTAATCATAATAATTGATAATTTATAATAAAGTCAACAGAATTTTTAATTAAAATATTAGTGATTATAATTAAAATTAATTATGACAATTAAGGATAATTTATTCTTAACAATAGACAAAACCTTACACATAAGTGAAATTAAGACATTGAAACCTGTCCAAAATCCATTTTATAGCCATAGTTAGACATTATACTTCCTTTTCTTAATTGTTTTCCATTTGTGGAGTAACTTTTAGTGGGAATAGCATAGGTTGGATTCAATTTTCTAAATTTAACAAGAGTAACACTCCTCCTCCACTATAAAAAGGCAATCAAGCCTCCCACATCCTCACACAAATAATTCCACATTTTCATGACCAATATCAGCGAATCTAAAACATCAAAGTCACTCCACTAAACCTATAAGACTCAAATTAGTTATAAATCCATTCATGGAAGCCCTTTTTTGAAAACCAAAAGGGGTTACTAGATTAAGGGCAACATCCTTCCTTGAACTCATTAGTATTATTACTTTATCCATAATTTCAATTCTTCTAATTCCATGCATACATAATATCATAAGTATCCTAAATATTATTGTATTTTTTTATCTTATTATTTATACCTAAACATTCACATAGATCCATGTAATGGGTAAAAAACATAGCATATTTGTGTACGACAAATCACATCCTCACGAAACGATGATAGTCCGTTATAACTTCACCCCCTCTCATGGTGGTAATTTTGATGGAAACTAAATTTATATATATTATATTGGATATTTATAATATATTCATAATTATTTTATTATTTTATAACCAATTCTATAATGTACACCATTTTTAAGGAATATGATAACATTGTTTGTTGATGTATTTCCCACCGCCCACTAAAAGAGATGTAATTCATTCACGCTATACATGAAATGTATAATGGTTTGTTTTAATAATCATATGTAAAATATATTGAATATAATTTATTCTATAAATTTAATATACCTATATAATTTTTTTAATACTTTTAATATGTATCATAAATAAGGGCAGTAGTAATTCGTATGTATGGGATACTGTCTCTATGAAAAGGGAATTTCATTTCCTATCTACTGATATTGTTATAAATACCTATATAATAGGTATAAATGATTATGAAATCATTTTTTACAATATGGTGAAGATTCAATCCTGATCTATGTAATTGTAGAAAAATTAATAAGTTAATATGACCTCAACAAACTAAGAATATAACGACTGAAATTAGGAAAATAATGAAAGATTGTTGGAAACAAAGTAGTAATATATTATAAGATGTTAATATATGATATTATAAATTTGATTAATATTTTCTTATAAGCTATTAACTGATTTAAAACCATTATATATGATATTTATAGAATTTTACCCCCAATGGAAACACAAGGTAATGTATTTTCATATAACCTTTTACATCGTTGAGATAAATGTCATATTCACCACATACTAATTTTGTGTGGTTTATCTACTACCCAAATTGATATAATTTATATTCATTTATTTTATCTTCATGTTATTTAAAAAAGTCAATTATTTTTATTACATCATTTTTTCTATGATTTAAATGGATTCAAAGTGGTTTGTGACACGTTGAAATGTTTTTTTATTATTCTCCCAAAGTTTAATTTTAGTAAAATTTAAATGGTATTTCAATTTTATGAAATAATATCAATAGTGTTCTGTAATCCATTTAATTTTCCTATCCTCAATTCATTTGGGATCGTTTTATTGTTCTAGTAACATTTTTCCACTCATTGGTACTCAAAAAATGATAGAAAATGTTTTTTAGAAATCCCGAAATCATTTCAATCTTTTTTCAGGGAACCTGTTTTCGACTAAAAACCATGTTTTTATAAAATTATTTCAAAAAATGTTTTTAACCTTTAAAAAATTATTTATTAAGAACATTTTTACACATTTTTCATTTACCAATTTTATTAATGGAGTCTACTTGTTACTTTCCAAAAAGGCCATTTTCAAACCATTTTACCTCTGAAATGGAATGCTTCTTACCTCATAAACAACATGTGGATTTAACTATTCTAATATATTTGAAACAATAATTTAAATTATAAATGCTTTATTTAAAATGATAATTTATCTAAATTTATTTTCAATGAAATGGTTTTTAAAACTATTTTTTCAAGAAAAACATATATTTTTATAGTTTTTTAAAAGATCTGTGTAAAGTATTTTTATTCATAAAAGAAAATAGGCATGTTTGTTTAATTTTAATGAGATATGTTATATTTATACCATAATCATTTTATCTATGGATGGTTTATGATTAATTTTTCCATGTATAGTATTAATATTCTTTTAATTTATTCATTTTAGTCTAAATGAAATATTTAATTTCCTAGGATCATTTGACATTGAATTACCCTAAATATCCATATCATCATATGTGGATATAATTGTTTCATAAACCTTATAACATTTTTCATATGGTGTTTACATTTAATGTTATTTGATTATTTTAGGAATATTGATAAATATATAAATATATACATTATTCAGTATAGATATTTGATAAGGAATGTTCTTTATTCGATATGATGAATGGTTTGGAGAAGAATAAAAAAGTTGAAAACTGTATAACATAAGCCCTATGGGTTGGGGACCATTTAATGGATGTCCATTGATGCATTGGTAGTCTATTAAGATGAAATTAGTTGGAGACAAAAATCATTAACTTTGATTCCAATAAGAATTGATGGGTTTATAATCATAGTATTAAACAATCATGAGGATATATCAGGACATTGTAGGTTTTCATGTTACTTAGAAAAGGAATCCAACAATTATGATTTTTTCCATTTTGGTTCAAGAATAAATTATCCATTAAATTTTTCATCGACATATCAATCGATTCATTTCATTATCTGGTCATTGAATAAAAGTAATGGATTTTAGTTTATTAAATTTCCAGTTATATTTTTTCTTATCTAGTTTTTAATTGAAATGTTTATTTCCAATTATTACCTTTACATATTATACATGTTCATGCTTATAAATTTCTTGATTACATTGTATTTTTGTTTAGTTTGTTACCATTCCATAATTATTATCCTTGTTGATTCATTATTTCTTCATATATACTTTAAGATTAATAATCTTTTGATTACAAACTTATTATGTTTCCTTCCACAAGAATCCAAAAAGTTCACTAGGAATGATATGCAAGGATACACTATAATGAATAAAGTTAACCATGAAAGAGAACATTTTTTAATTTATATATTCATTATAATATAAAATGCATGTTTGTGTCCAGTTTACCAGGATTACTAACCTCTTTATTCCCTTTGGATTCGATTCCATGTAATCTTTCCAATGTAAGGTTAGTAGATAGCAACTCTATGCTTTTTACAGTTTGGTCTCTACACATCCCTCATGGATAAAATAAATTATCCTTAATGAAATGATGTGTAAATTCAAAATAATATAGGTTCCATCAAAAAATAAAAATCCCCAGAGATCAAAATTTATAAGGAAGGGGACATATTTATTTTTCAAGATAATATATACCATCCAATCTAGAGATGGAGAAAGAGATTCGAAATGATCGACATTGTTCAACAATATATTTTCACCAAGGGAGAAAAAAATGTATGTATATCTTTAAGAGAGATATTGTTGGTATGATATGATTAAATATATCACAAAATATACATAAAAAAGTCACATTTTTCAGAATGTGATGGTTGAATGAAAAAATTTATATGGGGATGAAATAGCTATTACCAATACCAACATGTAAATAGGAGAACCTCACCATAGAAATTGACACAAGGCATCCGATTAAATCCATATGAAAAAAATTTATATGGGTTGTTGTGG
Organism: Viscum album; assembly: GCA_963277665.1. Lineage (NCBI taxonomy): Eukaryota > Viridiplantae > Streptophyta > Magnoliopsida > Santalales > Viscaceae > Viscum > Viscum album. The sequence continues at coordinate 1,989,119,180 of OY728137.1, forward strand.
ACCTCCTAACAATGAAATATCACTTCTTTGAAATTCTATATTACTTATAATTGGATCAAATTTCGTGGATATACATTTCAGAGGTGGTAAGGCTTAAAGTATTTCCACTATGAATTGTATCTAAATGAGTTCTAAGATTCACCTCTATGTTCTAGAATTCTCTCCAACATTCTCTAATCACTTTTCGGAACATCATTATTGTTTATCATCCTCCAATTATTGGCCAATATGAATGAACTATTCAGAAACAAAAAGTTATGTTGAGACAATGTTTTTTGGAAATCAATGGAGGATGGGACCATCATACTCATACAGTTTAGTTCTCTTATAAAAACAGTTTCACTTGAGCATCCAAATGGATCCATATGAATCCCTTTATAGTAAAAGAATAAAATCACTAACTTGTTGGGATGAAGTCAATGAATGTAAGATTCTAGGGCCTAAAATGATAGAAGATATGGTAAAAAAATTCTATAACTATTCAGAATCTCATCGAGGTAGTCCAATGTTAACAAAGGATCCATGTGGAAAATCATTGATGTTACCTAGAGTTTAATGGTCGATAAATGGTATTCCTCAATATATCTCCAAGGAATTTATTCATGAAATTTTTGAAGAAATTAAAGCTATGTCTCGGGTACAACATCCCCATCGATATTATTGATCATATCAAAGAGTTGGCCTATCAACTATCATGTAAACCAACCTTGTATCAAGTACATTATTTATTTAACATATCTCTCTTGATAAAGTATATACATGATCTATCACATTAACTAAATTCATAGATCGTAGAGTTGTAAACTGATGTCTCTTACAAGGAGTATATGGTGATGATCTTAGACTACAGATATAATGTTCTATGAAACAAGACTACTCACTTAATAAAAGATCTATGGCAGAACCACAAGAATGATGGGGGAATAATGGAAACAAGGGAATCAATGAATGATAAGTACCCTCACATGTTCTCATCATATTAAGTAAAAACAAATTTAAATGGTGGAATTAAAAAAGGGGGAATAATTTAATAACCAAAAAATTAATCAATATAATTTTCTCTTCTTAAAATTATATAATATTGTATAAAACACATAAAAGTCATATTAATACCAATAAAAATATTATTTTCATAAATTAAGAAAGAATTATGTTTTATTTGTTGAAATTATAGATCATATAACGATGGATTAATAACAAGACATTTGGAATAGTAATAACACCATTATGATTAGTAATCATTTTAATAGAATAGAAACCTTACATATGAAATTTTAACTAAAATGTATCCATATTATATAAGAAAATATGATATATTTTTATCAAGGTATGTGCAAATAAATGTTTTAAAATTAAATGATTATGTGTTCGTATTTTAAAAAACATAATTTTTTATTTACAATTTGATAATTAATATAATTATTTAAAAGGAAAATTATTTTCCTAAAATATGTTCATTAATTAATATTTTTTTCTTAGGATCATAAGATAATTTTAAGAGACATTAATTAATTTTTCAATGTGCCATACAATTAGTTATAATTTAAACATTACTATATTAGGAATAAATGAATATTTTAATTTTAAATTAAATATATCATATTCATAACATTAATTTCATTAAATTGAGTACATTTATAAATTTTATATGTCTAAATATTTTTGGGTTGAATTTTTTGGAATTTTTCAAAATAGTTGACTTTATATGAATAGTAAACTATAGTAATTTACGGTATGAAACATAATATGTTATATAAATTATTTCATTAGGAAATGTTGGGGTAATAACAATAGTCTATAATAATCTTTCATTATTTAGTATATTTAATGATATGGTGTAATACTATTGGTATTATTGATCCAAAACAATTAAGTATTTTATAAAATTATTAAAAAACACCCCTCTTCTCTGCTATAAATACTATACTCTCCTCCACTTCTATTAACACCTTCCAATACATGAAAATTTTACAAATCTACTTAATCCTATTCCCATGTCACTCCCCCTATTATATCTTCCTTCGGTCTCAAAAAAAGATAAAACACAATTTTTTTAAGGAGGATCTGAAGGAGAATAATTCAAGAGGTAAAATCTGCAATGATTTTCTTTTCTTTTCATTTCAATTTCAATTATTTCTATATTCTCCCATAACACCCATTAATCTAAGTGGAATGATAAATCCATAATATTATATATACTATAATTTTATTATATTAATCAAAATATCCATCATCAAATGTCTTCTCCTCTCTCTTTTATTCAAAATATCAAAACATCGTTTTTGAGGTGTTGATTTATCGCCTTCGTGGACAAAAAAACTTCGTTTTTTCATTATCGCCTTCAAGGAAGGTAATAAAATCATTATAATGGTTGGAAAATAGTTTAAAATTAATTTTATAACATTTTATATTTTCCTTAAATATCATATATAACTCATATTAATAAATAATATAAAATTGGTTTGCAATAAATGAAAATCCTCCAAATTATGTAAATGATTAGCATTAACATTTTATTTAATTAATCACCGACATATTCTGAAAAAATAAGTGAAAACATTTAAATTTATTTAATTTCATTAATAACCTTAAATTTAAATTCTTTATAATTATTCTCATTTTGCATGATGTTAAATACAGATATACATTCAAACCGATCGTGAAAACCAAGAAAATGATAACTCCCAAAATGAAGAAATTGAACTATATAAATCATAAAAATGGATTTAACAGAACATTATAAAAGTATTATAACTATAATAAATGTATTAGTGGGTTTATATTAGGTAATTAATGAATATAATATTATTATCTATGATATTAATGTGATGAAATCATTTAGAAAAAATATAATAGGTTTCTCAAACCAAATACCATATCATTGGGTCATTCCTTTTTTATGAAAATGTTAGAGTGGATGTTATTTTAATATTTATAAAATGTAATTTCACTTTTCTCACATTTTCATTTTCGGGATATACATGTTTCTAATTTTTTTTACGACAATTAAAAATATTTTCCTAAAGAAATCATTTTTCTTCAACACACCTTGACTCTTCTTGAAATTAGTTTATTATTGGTATATTTTGATGATATTTATAAATAATATTTTTTTACATTACAAAATTCCAATTTTTATTCATTAATGTATTCTTTATGAAATGAAAACAATTCTATTCCATGGGATATTTTATGTCTATAATTGATATATTTTCTACGTGGAAAGAAATATTATCTATCTTTTATGATGTGATAGGTGTGCCCAGAATTATATAGCACTCTAATGCATTAGGTAATGTGATGTTTCTCAGGATATAACGAAAAATATGCATGAAAATGAAGCAAGATTTGATTATAATTACAATTTTAATAGGAAAGTTGGGGGTGAACCACTTTATTAAAATGAAAAGAGAAGATAAACCCTTTTAAGGGAAATGGGGAACCCGAAAGACCATAGAAAACACATAGTTTTGGCACAAGGACTTAAAATACAGTGGCTCGAGAGCCCAGTGGGACATAACCCAATACAAAACCAGAGTTTGATCCAAATCAAAATCTTATGCAAAAAATCCTAGAAAAAATAAACAAGTCCAAAGTCTCCGCTGCCACCACAGCACCACGCCGCACTGAAGTGTCGCTGCAAATCAAGATTCACCGAAGCTAGATTTACAACAACCATCACCCTTTAACAGAATGCCGCAATGAAACCCACCCCAACACACTTGCACTGAGGAAGCCGCAAAAGATGCAAAGAACACATGGGTAAAAACACTAAATCTCGATAACCATCTGCCGAAGCGGAGAAAACATCCCAAACCATCCCATCGTGGCCCCAACCAAAGAAATCACAACTGATTTATTCGAGACCAAGGAAGAACACCAAGTTGAACCTCGCCTCCAAGCTCCACTAAAAGCCGAAAGACAATCAGAGAGAGCCGTCGAAGCTCGGATCTGCATCTTGGACCTGTCCGGCACTGAAAATCCACGTGAAACAATCCTAGCCGTTAGCATCGCCATCACCCATCTGAATCACCCACTGAAATGCCTCACAAAGTGTAGCTAGGAACACTCCACCGGTGATGAAGCTGAAGAGACTTCGTTCGATCAGTTGCCACATCTGAAGTGCCATCATCCGAAGAAAGATCCAACCGCCACAACAAGGAACGTCGACTGAAGGAGGACAAACTCTATCGATCCTGAGAGCTCTCGGCCGAAGCCGAGTGCCCACTCGATATCATTATGATTTTATGATTATGCTCATATGTTATGTGTTAACATGCTATTATAATTGTTGATAATTATGTTTTTTAATTGACAACTATGACATAATGATTCATTTTTATGAATTGGCATGTTCAATACCTTAATCAAATTCTTCTTATCATGATTAGGATGATGATTTTATTATAATGTTATGATGATGATTATTCTCACCATTTTTCTATTTATACGTGTCTTTATCAATCATATTATTTGGCGTTAATCTCATCCATTTCTTGGATGTATTTCCTCAGGTGATTACATATACTAAGAAGTATATGAGGTCCACTGAGAAGCTAGATGAGAAGTAATTAAAAAAATTATATTTTATTATGTAAATATTATTTGTGGTCATAATTTTCCCAAGAAACTAAACCTTTGTAACCTATATTATAATTATTTTATGTTCTTTATCTTTAAAACAATGTAGTAGTCGCATATGAAAAAGTAGGGTTACTATATCACTATATTTGGTCCGACTCACTCTTCTCCATTTTATTCTTAACCTCAATTAGTCCATCTTAAACCAATTTGAACACCAGGATCTCCTTCTACTCATTATTTCAAACCTATCTTATTTCACAGGTTCTTTGCACTATATTCCACTTTACTACAATATGTAGTGTATTTTTAATACATTTATTCTCCATGAATTATTATTCCCCGAAATATTATAATAATACAATTCTTATGTTGATATATTTAGATATCTAAGATACGTATAATTAACATAGTTATATAGTATAATATTTACATTAATTCTTCTACTTTCCTAAACCATGATATTCCCACTTACTCACATTATTTAAGAACTACATTAAATTTCTCTTGTCAAATTCATTATATATAAATAGTATCATTTTGACAATTTTTTTTCAACTAAAAATAAGTAATAAAAAATACCAAATTTGATACATATAATATTTCATGGACTCATTTACATGACAAGGAATATTTTAAAAAATACATTTATTTATTACTAACCACATGGATGAAAAATATTAAATTTATTTTATTAGATGTAGTAGCTTCTTCTTTTACTAATGGAATATACAACATCCTAATTTATGGTATTTCATGTTTTATAAAATATAACAACCTACACAATATATCTGGTGATCTATTATTTTTATTTTAAAATATTTCATTAACACTCATAAATATTCTAGTTAATTTTAAATATATATATATATTTCCATCCCTTGATGATTTACCACATACAACTAGTCTTAAATCACATATATATTTTTATATTTATTATTGAGGAAAAATAATATTCATCAGAAGATCATTATATTTCTATATTTATTATATATGTAAACATTATCTTGTTATGAAATTGAATATTCAAATACATGAATCTCATCCCTGATCTCCATAATCCCAATCACTAGGATCAATATATCACATAATTTAGTCAGATAATAATGATATATACATCTATGGATTGTACGATCATTGAGGAAATTTCATTATAACTATCTGTAGAAACCATTTTCACAATTCATTATAATAATTAGTTAACCTCGTAAAGACATTACGATCATGGATACAAATAGGAGAATAATTTTTTGAACCACTACCCTTAGATATGTATTCTTAAAATTTCAATTTTAAATGAATTTCATGTTTTGGGAACACATCATTATAGTCAATAAAATTATTATGAAAATGTTATTCCTTGTTCTGAAGATATTATCAATGGATGGATGTTTATATCTCATAGTTTTTACATTTTAATAAGAAATCCTTCATGGTTTTTGCGAGGTTTATAGCACTAAATAATATATTTATAATAATCATATTTTATTTTCATCTTCATATATTAAGAAAATAACTCAATCATTGAGACTTCCTAACCCTGGTACCCCAAACGGATCCCCCAGTCCTATTGGTTACATAACTTATAGTGCACCTCCCTATATTCGAGTGGATGATGATTAGTAGTGAGGGATTGATATGTCAGATGGAGAGACTCTATCCTATTTTTCAAAGAATCCCAATAGAAGGAAAATACTAAAAATAGCCAAGATGGTGTAAAATAATATCTAGAATGATACTACAACCAATAAAAAATAGTATCACGTGATATAAAAAGAAGTGAAAATACTCAAACCAATCTAATAAACATGTCATGAAACATATGTGCCAAGTTTCATAATGAAAACCCAAAATAAAGACACAACTGAACTCCAAATTAGTCCTGACACCGATTATGGTTCCCTAGACCATGTTCCATCCCAAATCAGCCATATAACATAGGGTTATTCCCTTTTTCCTAACCTGAGAACATGATGTCTATTTGTGTATCAATTAGGCATCTCAGGTAGGGTATGTGATTAACTTAGTATGACCAAAAAAATAATGACTAAAATAGTATTCAACCTATAAAGGTGTATACAATTGTATATAGAGTAATATATAACTGTTAAACTAAATAGTTTACATGATCTGTTATTATTTAAACTATTACATAAACACTTCGAGATCGCGATGGAACCCAAATCAATAAATTTTCAACGTGGATGATGATGGAGTCTAAACTATCCCCAAGGTATGTCACATATAACAATATCATGATTTATCAAGAATCATTTTATTTCAATTTCTTATTCAAATAAGGGGGGACTTTATAGGAATTCTGGAAAATGGATATCTAGAGTAGGAATCCTTCTCCCACAACTTAGTGATCATATATATATATACATACATATAAACACATTGGGGGCCTAGGGCTGTACTCTAGCACCTTGAGGGTATTTACAGAGAAATTACATATCCCACAACTCTTTTGAATCAAAATGGAATGCCTTATTATTTCTTCTTAGTATCAAAATTTCATTAACTATCAATAGCATAATTCATAATTATTCAATTAAACACGTTTCATTATTCCTCATTCCAATTATAATAGCACACCCCATGTGTAGCTACTAATTTCACAATTCAATAGCCTAATCAGTTCCATTATCCTATTTATACATCAATTTCATAATCACAATATTAGCCAAGTTCATAATCACGTTAATCCATCATTTTTGTAGTCCATTAATTGACCAATTTCATAATTCCAATTCAAAAAATTTTAATTTTCCTCAAGATAAAACCAATTAATTCCTTACATGGAAATTAAATTTATTCAATTTAATCTCTTAATGTAATTACCCAATCTTGTGAATTTTAATTTCAAATTTGTATATAAAAAATTAATTTTAGGACTTTGGATGTATACATTTAGAATACATACCTCATGGTGATTGATAGATGTTCTCCAAAACAAAACACTCAATTAATATAGAATGGAAAAATACAAAATGGCTAAGAATATCAGCATCAAATCCTAGGATTCATATCATCCACAATTAACCACCACTGTATATAAAACAGACAATTCATTAGATTATTAGGGGATGGAATGAAACCAAATATAAAATAGATTATCATTTCTTGTACAAATAAGAAATGATCCAAGTTGAGGATGTTCCTCCAAATATGCTAAGAGTTCCCCAATGTTAAGTAAGAGGTAGGCTACATGAAAGAGTGAGAATAAATTTTATTGCATAACATTTTATTCTGATACTTTTGGAATTACCTGGTGTATATTTCCATTAAACATTGTGTAATTTTTTTAATGGTTTACAATGAAAAATCCATATCCTCGGTTGATTTTATCATGATTAAAATTTTACATGGAATGTAATAGTATTACCCTACATGTAAATTTTATGTATACTTTTTTCATCCTATAAATTATTCATAAAGGATCAGATGAGTTCCAAATCCTTTTATGCCAAAATTAAACCCTTTTCATCCTGATTAAAAAAACACAAAATAAAACATAAATCTTGAAGGGTAGGATATTATAGTCTCTCAACAATGTTATATCTCATCTTCGAGGTGTACTCCCAAGTATCTATTTTATTACGAGCTAAATAGTTCAGATTTATAAGCACTCATAAATGCTTCCCCCTCCCTTGTCTCCTCATTAACACTGAATGTTTTCCACAAAACTCATACTTATATCATATAATTTTCCCATAAAACGTTCTCACTACGATCCATAATATTATTTAGATTATCCCTAAAGTATGGATCTTCCTCAAGATAAACATAATCAACATAAATCACCTGAGTAGGGTCAATGTGATACCTGTGAAGGTATTACACATGAGAAAAATTACTCACGACAATATACTTTTGGGGAAATGAAAATAAGTATGCCAGCATCCTGATTCTCTCCAAAATTTCAAATGGCCCAAAAAACCTAGGTTCCATCTTTCCTTACCTTAGAATCCAATGGTGACCTAATCTTGGTGACACTAAAAGAAATACATGACCACCCACTACAAGATCAAAGGATCGTTGATATCAATCACCATATAAGTTCTTCTTACTTTGATCTGTTTCCAAATGTTTATGAATAATATGAACCTAATCTCATGTATCCTACATGAGACTCACTTCCAAGAACAATGACTCGCCTTCTTCCATCCAATATTAAGATGATCTACATGACCTAACCTAAATTACCCAGTATTGTTCTATATACGCATTTTCATGATAAATCATGTTATAAGAGAACACACCATGTTCAAAGTGCTTCTCCCAAGGCCCATAAATATCTTGAACTCACACCTATCACATATCCTCCAGCACCAGTATTGTATGTTCCAAAACCTCAATTTATTTTTCTATCAAATGCCTTAGTAAATAATTCCATTATATCAAGAACTATTCGTAAGACATTCTAGAAGCATGTGGTGAAACATGGGTCTTGGAATGAAACAATACACTGGGGGACCCTATGAAGATGGACTATCTCCCTTACAAAAATGTATCTTAACTACCACATAAATAATATCTCCCTTATAGGTAAGAATAGTTTTACTTTCATCCATCGGTCCACGAGCACACAAATAGTTTCATTCTTACAAGGATGCCTATAGAGACCCACCAATAAATCCATGGTAACTTTATCCCTCATCCATTTTACAATTGGAAATGGTTGTAGTAATCCAACAAGTTATTGATGCACAACCTTCAACTATTGTAAACTATAGCATCATGTCACGAACACTATAATAGACTTTTTTGTACCTAACCACCAGTACTATTGACCTCGTTCATAGTAAATTTTGATCAATAACAAATGCATAACCACTTTTTGGAATGAAATATTCACATCAACTACTCTCTTATACACTTAATAACACCAAAAAAACCAAATACATAAATGATATCATCCTCATCTATATCCAAATTTGAAGGTCGAACCCCACCTTCAAGACATTCATAAATTATAAACACTCTGAATCCTCATAATTCCTCTCCTAAATAAAACTAATGAGTTTATAATTCACTAATACTGATACAAGAGTCATATTCTCCTAGACATCCCAAAATCCATTAGGCATATCAGCTAGCATAGTCATCATCTTTGTTGGGAAAAAAATCCCTCAAAGCACCTTATCAGTATGTTTTGGGTGTGTTTTTTTTTTGTTTAAAATTCCAGATAACCAAATATGGGAACCTATTACCATTATTCATGGGTCGCATACCATGTTCTGGGAATGGTACCTGGGGCGGCGATAACTGTACACTAGAGTGGTTCACAAAACCAAAAACAGTTCACAGCGGAACAACGATGCGGTACGTGGATGTCTTATCATCGTTTGAGGAAATCGATCATGTAAGAGAAAATGCAGAATGAGGATTATGTGGAAAAATGGGTCGCGAGTGGATTTTGGTACATGGAAGCAGAAGGATCAGTAATCAGTGAAGGCTCGATTGAAGATTTTTTAACTCATAAATTAATGATTTTTGTGAATATCATTACATATATAATAATTCCTAATCCCCCCATTTACTGTGGGGATCGAATATCATTTTAAAATAAGTTTTCTTTTGGGAATTTGGCAAGACTAAAATTGGTTCGTGCAGAAGGTGTTTTCCAGGATTCTTATCCTACAATGGAAGCCTGGTACACATAGGAGGAAGTTTGGTACCTAGAAAAATTTGACATGGTATATGGGGAAGTAATCTCTGGTACGAGAAAGGGAGAGTTTCGAAAGTGGTACATGGATTGGTAGCTCTGGTATGTGGATGTAATGGGAGTACTTGAACAGATAAAAGTTCATAGACTAAAGGGGTTTTGTAGTATGTTTCATGAAATCGGTACGCGGTAGTGGTATGAAATCTCGAAGGGCAGTTCATGGTAGTGGCGGCGGTACGCAAAGAAGGTTTCACGTGTACCAAACCTAGTACACAGTATGTGGGGGAGTAAGGTGGTTCATGATTTTCACAAGGGATATTGTGATAGCATCAAAACATTTTCAGAATGTATTTTTCAAAACCAAGTAGAACCTGGGACTGTAGAATTCATCTACAGGTAAAAAAGGGACTTCAATATAGCATCTACCTATAGTCAAGGATTCCGGGAATCATGAAAATGATTGTACCTACATGTCCATAATTTTTTTTGACCTGTACATATATAAAATATGAGTGGATTCTTTTCCAAGAGTAGTGATAAATATAAGAAGAAGACGATGACCCATTCCACCGGCACTGAACCAGAGAAAGAGGCATAAGGAGTGACCCTTGGGAATGGAGTGAGCAGACCCTAAACCATGTTGAGGCATTGAGCCTAGTCATTGATGATCTAGCCCAAACATTGTATTCATTATTGACAGTGAGCCTTATTTAATTTTGTACATCATAAAATTGTCGTTGTATCCTCCTTGGACGTAGCCCAGTGATGGTGAACCAACAAAAAATCATTGTGTCATGTGCATGATATCATATTTATTTGTATATTACTATGGTTGGAAGAGTGAATCTTGTTTTTTCTCTCAACGAAGCAAGATCTGAATGGGAGAATGTTTTAATCGATCATACCCTGATTCACCCCCCCACCCTCTCAAGGTATTCGACCTAGAGGACCAAAAAATTGGTATCAGAGAGAATGGTTGAAAATTAGTGGTTCTCCCTCAAGAAGAATAAATGGATATGGTCAATCATAATCTAATTCTGGTCTTTATGGAAATAATTTTATACTATATAATAATTGAATGCATCAAAACATTGAATCAGTATGGATGGATGGATTCACAGAAGATATGCATGGAATATCATGTGACTTTAATAGTTTTTCAATATCAGAAGCTGAATGAAGATAATTGGTTGTTGATTTTAAAGGAATCGATGCTTTAGGGGGGCCTATCAAATGAAATATATATGAAGGTGATGTTCTGTAACAACCCAATATTTTATAAGATATATTCGTTTTAATTTTTTTCATATCTTCTGTTGTACGCTACACCAAGATTATCTTGCACTATACGCAACACCGTATTAGCTTGCAGTATACACAACACTAATCTTGGATCGTGTTACACACAATTTCAAGTTCGCTTTATAATAGTCATTCTACGCAACATTGAGTGTGTGTGTATATATATATATATTCAATGTATAAATGAAATATGGTTGGATTCTGTTATACAAAACAATTAAGGATTCTTGCACAACACGGAACCCTGACTTGGCTTGCATTACACGCAATCGCAACCTTCCTCGATAGAGTGTGTTGTACGCAATACCGGGTTTTACTAAACAACTATATATTATTATAATATTATTATGAACTAGCCATTATAAATAGTATTAACTAATTTTTTAATTTTATACCATTATTATTCATCTTACACATTTTCTAGAACATGGTATAAGAACAAAATAAATTTTTCGGGTAAAATAAGTATTTTTCAAAAAATGCAGGTTTTCTGACTTTTGATGTTGCACCCACCTTAAATATAGTTTTTGACATGTTTATAAGTTAAATTTTACAAAATAAAATTATAATTTGGAATCAGGATAGAAAATTTTACCTTCGATAAAATTTTCATATTATTCTGATAACTTTCATATTTTAATGAATAGTAAAAACACACTATATTTTAATTCAAAAAAACATTTTCATCGTAATAACTTATGTGGTTAGATTATAATATTGAATGGTTTTAAAGTATAAATAGAATATATTTTTACTATTTAATATAATTTTTGTCATTAGCCTTGATTTTAAATTGAATTCATAGGTTAAATAAATTCATTCTTTTGCAATGTTTTAAACAAAAACCCATTTTCTTTCGACAAAGAGATTAATTTTAATTTAATTTCTGAAACATCTATGTATTGAATCTGGAAAAATGGATTCCATATTTGGAATCAGTGGGTTCAAATTCTATTAATAGACTACTTTTTATTTTTGGGATTTATGAATAGTAACAACGGTAAATTTTATTTACCATAGTAAAAGGTAAATTGGGTAATTAAGGGTAAATATAATATTATAAAATTATCCTAATACTTTTCATAATACAATTGGATGATTATAATTTGTTATAAGTCATATTTGGGTCGAAATGGAATCCATTATAACCCACATGGAGGTGATTAAAAACTTTAGTTTATTTAATTTAAATGATAGTAAAATATGTCTCACTCAACTTTAATAATTAAAGTATTTTTAATATAAGTTTATGAAGAATATAAATTCAGTTCTAAATACTAATTTTAAATATAAAATGTTTTTCTTTGTCATGGTAATTTATTTGTAATTTTTAAGAGTTATTTAATTACCTCATTATCTTATATATCAACGATGCAGAAATTATTTATTTAGTGAAAAATCAATAATATAGTTTTTATTGAAATATTAATAAATATAAAAATTCCCAAAACAAATATGAAAAAAACTTACTATTAGTGTATATATAAACCCTAATCATCCAATAGCCTAATTTTTGACCATTTGGATCCTTAGTAAGGTTATTATGACACTTATATTATTTTATTTTAAATAATGTCAAAGTTGTCACCTTCATAATTTAACAAATATAACAATTTAAATATTGTTATTATAAGATGATAAATTCAAGTGAAAGTATTATTGAGAAATATAATAGATTTATCTTCATCATTTTATTTAAGTTTTAGTTTTTATGCAACAAAAAGTATATTAAATAATTATAAAAAAATGTTGTAGTGATTATTTTATTAAGAGATAAACCAAATAAATGGTTTTAAAAATAATAAAATAAATATTATATGAACTATTTAATGTGCTCCACTAATTTTCTAGATACATATGACCTTTTATAAATCTATTATTTCTTTTATTTCAAACATATATTCTGTATATATTTTATTTAAATTCAAATAAATGAATAGTTTCAAAATTGACACTATTGTTATTTTATAAAAATAACATATTATAAAATTGTTTATAAATCACAAAAATATTTAAAATTTATATATTTAAATTTATATGGTCTAAAATTTTATAAAGTATCCAAATATGGACAATTCACAACAAATATATAATTATTTGTTATAATTTAAAATTTAGAATGGTATTACCACAAATAAAATTAAATTGATTAAATAAGGATAAATCAAGTTGATAATGATTAAAATAAATTCCAAACATGTCTAAATTTTATTGGTTGATGATATTACAACCCTATGTCATCTAAGATTCGGATATGAGTCATTTTGGAAGTTTTTATGTGGGTTTGGGATTTAATATAAACTAATATTTCTTATATTTCCAAAGGTTCCCCTCTCCTCCCTTATAAATGGGCACCTCCTCCCTCTCTTCCTCACACCACATTGAGCCTTCAAGATCGGCCAAACCCTGCCAAATTCTTTTCTCCACTTCCATAGAAACATCCTAGAGGTTCTGGTCTTCTTCAAAGACCAATTTTAGTGCCCTAAGAGGAGGTCTCAAAGAGGCTCTTCAAAGAAGAGGTAATGTTCATTACCGATTCTTTCAACTTTATTTCTTCTTCCACTTCTTCTTAATTAGTTGTTTCATTATTAAGTAATAACATAACTATAACTAATATACTTATATGTTATTATATGTATGAAACAACCCTATTTCACCATCTATCCATCCTACGGAAAACGAAATCACCACGCGTGCGTACGTACGGAATACCATCTCCATGCCGTGGTAAAATCTATTTTTCCACCAACACCTTACATGGATGGGTATAATGGTGTAAATAATAACTATATATGGTTATTAGAACATCATACTGATTATGATATATTATTCCATCCACTCTAATTCTATTAAATAATTATGGGAACGATATCTTTGCTTGTGCATACGTACGGACTACCGTCTCCATGACGTGATGAGATTCATTCACCATGTTAACCATACATGAATGATAATAAATTTTATATAATGAATAATAATGAAATATATTAAATAATAATGCTACTGTATTTATGTATATATATATTTATGTCATCCAATTAATTCCATTCAATTCAATGAGGAAACAAAAACAACGTTCATGCGTACGTACGACCTACCGTCTCCATGAACGGTGTATTTCTTTCCATTTATTGATCTATTATATATATGTATATTCTGAATATATATTATCTATAAATCATGATTTATATTCTCGAAGTAATTAATCATGATCAAAGTAATCATATGAATAATTACAAGTCAAAACACGGACGACAAATGAAATGATTTTAGACAAAACACTCTTTAACATGGAATTTACATTAGAACAGGTAATATAAAGTCATAAGTGAACCATATATGATATCATAACAATGAATATGATTCTTTAATAATTCAATGACATTATTTAAAACATTATACAGGAGGTTCGGATATGTACGAATCATATCAGACCTAAGGTAAGAGATAATGTTTCCAATCCCATCTTTATCCGAGATTGCTTATTCGTAAGTATTTACTGGGGTTATTTTTATCATCCATGTCCATTTTCATAAAAGTGTTTTCATGTATGTTTAAAGTCCTTTTTAATATTTTACTACATGGTATGTAAGGAATCTTTCTTTTTTTATCGTACAATGTACTTTTTGACTTTTCCGACAAAAGTACGAGGAGAATGTTATTTTTAACTTATACGGAGTGAATGGATTTTTACTGTTTCATAATACCTCATTTTCATAATGCTTACTCTACAAGATTTTATGAATATTTTCATCAAAATACTTTTCTTTTAACATTTCATGGAATTTTGTGAAAAGAAAATGATTTTTAAGAAGAAAGGATATTTTCCTCAAGAATTCATTTCAAGTGTTTTATAATAATTATTTTCCATCTAAGATGACATTTTTTCATATGTGTATGTTTCAAGTATAATGTATCTATGATTTACATGGTTTCAATTTTCTTATGATGAAATATACATTTATTTTATATGGATTATGTGATTATTGGATGATGTTTAGGAAACCAATTTTATTCATTGGGTTATGATGAATGATTTATGCTTATTTTGTGGCACAAGTAAGAATGATTTCATTATGATATGGGTGGGACCTATATATCCCTCCAATTCATTGGGTAAAACTTTATATCTCATGAGATAGACATGGCTGGAATGACAAGTTAAACTGGTTCAGTAATACAGGACTGGAACGAGGAGTGAACTCGACTCAGAAAGGGACATTGTCCACTAAGATGGTCTTGGCAGCAATGCCTTGGCTACTATGGAAATCATATTACGTGCTTAATGGTTGCCACAATTACATGTTTTATTCCCATGTTACTTTATCATGATTGATGTTCCATTATTATATATGCCTTACGTACTTCCAATATTCATGTCTTTGCTCATGATTTTGATGTTTAGATTTTATGTTCATGTTTTTTCATTCAAATGTTTATGGATTGTTTTATGTTTTCTATGTTTACCCTTACATGGAATTTGAGCTCACCCCTTTTATGTTTTCTTTTCCCCAGGATATAAATAAGGATTTTAGGTAATAGAAAAAAGGGTAAGATCTTTATTGGGAGATGTTGAAGATCTTTCACCATAATTAGAAGATTTTATTCCGAGTTTCCAAAGACACTAAACTATTACGATCCTTGTGTGTCAGTTTTTGTTATGTATTAAGTATTCCTCAAAAGTAATGTATTGTCCATGTACATCAATGATTCGGGCCTCTACAGTTGGTATCATAGGAGAGGTTTAGTTAACCTTTTGAAACTAGGATTCGAAAACATTAGTGAGATCCCTAGAGATATTTCTAAGGTATGTCTAGGGATGTCACTAAGGTTCAGTATACGTATAGGTTATAGTCCTTGAATTGCGCTAATAATCTAATAATTAAACCAAAGATTTTAGGTATTGAAGGTACTCCCCCTTTATTATGTTGTTTTCCCTAGCATGGTATTTTCCTCTCACAATATTATATTTGGGTTTTAGATGATGGGTGGATCCTGAACGAACCGTGTTGATCAATGTAATGTACAATGCAATATTTATCCTCTAGACAAAAACAATGTCATGGGAGATGGAGTGAAAAATTTTATTTCTATACTTACACAGGCTATTAATCATTCTGGACTTCAAAATGAGTAGAGATAGGAGCAACATTCTGTTGAATCCTTCATGAGGCAGCGTCCACCTTCATTCAGCGGGTCTTCTGATCCATTAGTTGCTGAACAATTGATCAACACCACTGAAAAGATATTTTCAGTTCTTCAATGTTCTGAACATGAGAAAGTCATCTTAGAATTATATCGTTTGGAAGGAGATACTGATCAATGGTGGAATCTTATCAATAATTCAAGGCAAAGAGATGAAATTGAGTCCATGGAATGGGACGAGTTCAAGAACTTGTTTTTTCAGTAAGTACTTCCCTCGTATTCTTTGAAAAAATATGGAAAAAAGTTTCTTGAGCTTAAGAAGAATAATGATGAATATTTTGGTATATTCAAAGTGAATTTTACATGTCTTTCAAGGTATGCATTTGGCTTTATCATCCAACCTGAAAGTAAAGTTGATCGATTTTTTAGTGGCTTAAAACCAAGTCTTCGAAGGGCATTAGCTATAAGAGGCTTCAGTAGCTATGATGAAATTGTGCATTGTGCTATCAAGGTAGAAATGGAAGTTGGTTTTACTTATCCATCTCATGGTTTTTACAAGAAATGGAAGATGGAGTTTAAGGATAAATCTAAGAATAATGGTGAAAAGAAGATTAATGTTTCCTTATGCTCAATGTGTGGAAAGAAGCATGGTGGGGATTGTCTTAAAGGGACTAGAAAATGTTTTAAGTGTAGAAAAGAAGGTCATCGAGAAGCTAAGTGTTGAAGTAATGGAAAAAGGGTTGCAAATGACATGAATAAAGAAAAGACTACAGAGAAAGCACCACCAACACTTCAATGATTCAAGTGCAATGAAATGGGGAATTATGCTAATCAATGCCCAAATCCAAGGGTTAATGATGATCAATGGGAGCATACTCTTAAGGCAAAGGAAAAATGGAAGAAAAATGCAATCACTATTGGCGATGTTGAATATGACAATGATGTGGTGTAATGATTAAGTGTTTATGTAATGGGATTGCAAAATAATGTTGTATATAGTGTCATGAAATATTGGAATATTTATGTATTGGTCTATTGTGCTTTTCAATAATTTTATGGTACTGGTAACCATGGAAAGTGATTGAGATATTTTTGGAAAAAATATGATATGCGCATAATGAAGGGATAAGAAGAAAATGAAATGGTTGACAGTATTCATGAGCTCATGATTGATATATGGAAATAGTTATATCATGGTTTGATTATATAGAATTTTGGGGTTTTGGTATGTAGAAAGAGTTAACTTTTGACAGCACTCATGTTTTCACTAAGATTCAATGGGTATTCATTTTTCAAGAGAATACATGATTAAGGCCTTCGAATGTTTGGAGTGTGACCAACAATACTTATCTTATGATATATGTGGATCAACAATGGTATTAACATGTTTGTTATATGAAATCTCTGGTAATCATTTTCACTATAATATGAGAGTGGACTATAGTATTATGGATAAGCCTAAAGATGGAATAGATTATGTTGGACATAAGTTACTAATTTTTAAGGATAGAAGTTTATTTTCGATATTATTGATGGGATGTTATAGTAATGTAGCTTTAGGAAAAGGAAACCTGCGGGATGGGCGATAGCCCATCGCGTCAGACAAGGTTGTGGGAATCAAACCCACAACCGAAGTGCGACTGACCTTTATCGCCTACCAGTAGCCTAAAGGATGTCCCTGGTTAGTAGAAACTAGTTTTATTTTATTAATCGGTATGATATATGAACTATAAGTTGATTTTTGGAATCGCATATGATTAAACTCACCATAGATGGACTTATGTATATTTGATAACTTTTGCTAACCTTTTGTTTGAAATAGATGGAATGACCCATCATTCTATCACATGATCTGCTAACGCTTCACGAAAAACAAATTCAACTTATTTCTTTAAGAGATGAAGTGGAAATTGTTCAATTCACGAACAACAATGAGATTGTACCAAATTCATGTAAGTATTTATTTTAATTCATAAACTTTAGGGAAATGATCTTGAAAACCAAAAATGTTATCCTAGTTCTCTTATATCCGATGAATCAGATGGTACCTCAGATAATCACAAATTTATGGCTTTTTGATTGTTCGATTTTTCATATCCATGTCCTCTAGCACTCTCCATCAGAACTTGATGGTTATATTTTTCTTCCATATCCATATTTTCACCTATTTTATCCTATTTTAAAACCAAATGATGAGTTACTTTGTGTAATCATTTCATTTCATACTTTAGTTTTTAAAATTAATTTTTATTATTCCTTTTTACGATGTGGGTTTCTATGAATAGTAAATGATTTATAACCCCGACGAATTTCGAGGGAGAAATTCATTTTAAGGGGGTAGAATTTAAAAACCCAATATTTTATAAGATATATTCGTTTTAATTTCTTTCATGTCTTCTATTGTACGATAAACCAAAATTATCTTGCACTATACACAACACCGTATTAGCTTTCTGTATACACAACACTAATCTTGGATCGTGTTACACACAATTTCAAGTTTGTTTTATAATAGTCATTCTACGCAACATTGAGTGTGTGTATATATATATATATATATTCAATGTATAAATGAAATATGGTTGGATTCTATTATACGAAACAACGAAGGATTCTTGCACAACACGCAACCCTGACTTGGCATCCCATACACCCAATCACAACCTTCCTCGATAGCGTGTGTTGTACGCAATACCGGGTTTTATTAAACAACGATATATTATTATAATGTTATTATGAACTATCCGTTATGAATAGTTTTAACTAAATTTTGAATTTTCTAACATTATTATTCATTTTACACATTTTCTAGAACATGGTATAAGAACAATATACATTTTTCGGGTAAAATAAGTATTTTTCAAAAAATGCAGTTTTGCCACCTTTTGATGGCGCACCGACTTTAAATATAGTATTTAACAAGTTTATAAGTTCAAATTTACAAAATAAAACTATTATTTGGAATCAGGATATAAAATTTTACCATGGATAAATTTTTCATATTATTCTGATAACTTTTATATTTTAATATATAATAAAAACACGCTATATTTTAATTTAAAACAACTTCTTTCATCATAATAACTTATCTGGTCAAATAATAATATTGAATGGTTTTAAAGTATAAATAGAATATATTTTTACCATTTAATATAATTTATGTCATTAGCCTTGATTTTACATTGAATTCATAGGTTAAATAAATTCAATATTTTGCAATGTTTTAAACAAAAACTCTTTTTCTTTCGACAACAGGATTAATTTAAATTTTATTTCTGCAACTTCTGTGTGTTGAATTTGGAAAAATGGATTCCATATTTGGAATTTTTGGGTCCAAATTCTATTAACAGACTACTTTTTATTTTTGGGCTTTATGAATAGTAACAACGGTAAATTTTATTTACCTTAGTAAAAGGTAAATTTATTAATTAAGGGTAAATATAATATTATCAAATTATCCTAATACTTGTCTTAATACAATTGGATGACTATAATTTGTCCTAATTCATATTTGGGTCGAAATGGAATCCATTGAAAACCACTTGGAGGAGATTAAGACCTTTAGTTTATTTTATTTAAAGGAATGTGAAATATGACTCACTCAACTTTAATAATTAATGTATTTTTAATATAAGTTTATACAGAATATAAATTCGGTTATATATACTCATTTGAAAGATAAAATTTTTTCTT
Source organism: Viscum album (assembly GCA_963277665.1). Classification (NCBI taxonomy): domain Eukaryota; kingdom Viridiplantae; phylum Streptophyta; class Magnoliopsida; order Santalales; family Viscaceae; genus Viscum; species Viscum album. The sequence continues at coordinate 1,989,139,572 of OY728137.1, forward strand.
TGTCATGGTTATTTATTTGAAATATTTCAGAGTTATTTAATTACCTTATTATCTTATACATTAATGAAGCATAAATTATTTATTTAGTGAAAAATCAATAATATAGTTTTTATTAAAAAATTAATACATATCAAAAGGACCAAAAAATCTGCACAAAACATAATATTAGTGTATATATAAACCCTAACCATCCACTCGCCGAATTTTTGACCATTTGGATCCTTATTAAGGTCATTATGACACTTATATTATTTTATTTTAAATAATGCCAAAGTTGTCTCCTTCATAATTTAATAAATATAACAATTTAAATATTGTGATTTTAAGATGATAAAATCATGTAAAAGTATTTCTGTAAAATTTAACAGATTTATCTTCATCATAGGATTTTATTTTTAATTTTTATGCAACAAATAATTATATTAAATAATTATACAAAAATGTTGTAGTGATTATTTTATCAAGAGATAAACCAAATAAATGGTTTTAAAAATAATAAAATAAAAATTATATGAACTATTTAATGTTCTCCAATGATTTTCTAGATACATATGACCTTTTATGAACCTATTAAAGCTTTTATTTTGAACATTTCTTCTTTATATATTTTATTTAAATTCAACTAAATGAATAGTGTCAAAATTGACACTATTGTTATTTTATATGAATAACATATTATAAAATTTTTTAAACATCACAAAAATGTAAAAAAAATTTAAATGTAAATATATATGGTCTAAAATGTTATAAATTATCCAATTATGGAAAATTCACAACAAATAAGTAATTATTTTTATAATTTAAAATTTAGAATATTATGTTGACAAATAAAATTAAATTGATTAAATAAGGATAAATCAAGTTGATGATGTTTAAAATAAATTCCTTACATGTATAAATCTTATTGGTTGATGAGATTACAAATATATATCATCTTATATTTGTATAAGTGTCATTTTGGAAGTTTTTAAGTGGGGTTGGGATTTAATATAATCTAATATTTCTTATATTTCCAAAGGTGCCCCTCTCCTCCCTTATAAAAGGGCACCTCCTCCCTCTCTTCCTCACACCACTATGAGCCCTAAATCTCGGCCAAAACCTGGCAAATTCTCTTCTCCACTTCCATAGGAACATCCTAGAGGTTCTGGTCTTCTTCAAAGACCAATTTTAGTGCCCTAAGAGGACGTCTCAAAGAGGCGCTTCAAAGAAGAGGTAATGTCCGTTACCGATTCTTTCAACTTTATTTCTTCTTCTACTTCTTCTTATTTAGTTGTCTCAATATGAAGTAATAACATCAGTATAACTCATATACATATATGTTATTATAAGTATTAAAACCCCTATTTCACCATCTATCCATCCTACGGAAAACGAAATCACCACGCGTGTGTACGTACGGAATACCATCTCCACGCCGTGGTGAAATATGTTTTTCCACCAACACCTTACATAGATGGGTATAATGGGGTAAAGAATAACTATATATGGTTATTATAACATCATACTGATTATGATATATTATACCATCCACTCCAATTCTATTCAATAATTATGGGAACGATATCATTGCTCATGCGTACGTACGGACTCCCATCTCCACGACGCGATGAGATTCATTCCCCATGTTAACCATACATGAATGATCATAATGTATATATAATGAATAATTATGAAATATATTAAATAATAATGATACTGTATTTATGTATATATATGTGTATTTCATCCAATTAATTCCATTCAATTTAATGAGGAAAAGAAAACAACGTTCATGCGTACGTAAGGCCTACCGTCTCGATGAACAGCGTATTTCGTTCCATTTATCGATATATTATATATATTTATATTATGAATATATATTATATATAAATCATGTTTTATATTCTGGAATTAAGTAATCATGATCTAAGTAATCTTATGAATAATTACAAGTCAAAACACGGACGACAAATGAAATGATTTTACACAAAACGCTCTTTAACATGGAATTTACAAAAGAACGGGTAATATAAAGTCATAAGTGAACCATATATGATATCATAACAATGAATATGATTCTTTAATAAGTCAATGACATTATTTAAATCATTATACAAGAGGTTCGGATACGTACGAAGCATATCGGACCTGAGGTAAGGGATAATTTTTCCAATCTCATCTTTATCCAAGATTGCTTATTCGTAAGTATTTACTGGGGTAATTAATATCATCCATGTCCATGTTTTATAAAATTGTTTTCATGTATTTTAAAAATACTTTTTACCCTTTTACTAAATGGTATGTAAGTAGTCTTTCTTTTGTTTACCATATGAGGTACTTTTTGACTTTTCAGACAAAAGTACGAGGAGAATGTTATTTTTAACTTATACGGCGTGAACGGATTTTTACGGTTTCATAATGACTCATTTTCATGAAGATTAATCTACAAGAATTTATCACTATTTTCATCAAAATACTTTTCTTTTAAAATTTCATGGAATTTTGTGAAAAGAAAGTGATTTTTTAGAAGAAACTATATTTTCCTCAAAAAATTCATTTGAAGTGTTTTATAAAAATCATTTTCCATCTAAGATGACATTATTTCATATGTGTATGTTTCAAGTATAATGTATCTATGATTTACATGGTTTCACTTTTCTTATGATGAAATATGCATTTATTTTATATTGATTATGTGATGATTGGATGATGTTTATGAAACTCATTTTATTCTTTGGGTTATGATGAATGATTTATATTTATTTTGTGGCACAAGTAAGAATGATTTCATTATGAGATGGGTGAGACCTATATCTCCCTTAAATTAATTGGGTAAAGTTTTATATCTCATGAGATAGACATGGCTGGAATGGAAAGTTAAACCGGTATAGTAATACGGAACTGGAATGAAGAGTGAAATCGATTCAGAAAGGGACTTTGTCCACTAAGATGGTCTTGGCAGCAATGTCTTGGCTACTATGGAAATCATATCATGTGCTCAATGGTTTCCACAATTACATGTTTTATTCTCATGCTATTTTATCATGATTGATGTTTCCTTGTGATATATCCCTTACGTACTTCCAAGATTCATGTATTTGCTCTAGATTTTGATGATTATATTTTTTGTTCAAGTTTTTACATTCAAATGTTTATGGATTGTTTTATGTTCTCTATGTTTACCCTTACTGGGCATTTGAGCTCACCCCTTTTATGTTTTATTTTCCCTAGGATATAAAGAAAGGTTTTAGGTAAGAAAAAAAGGTGAATATCTTTATTGGGAGATGTTAAAGATCTTTCACCACGATTAGAAGATTTTATTTTCATGTTTCCAAAGATACTAAACTATTACGATCCTTGTGTGTCTGTTTTTGTTATGTATTAAGTATTCCTCAAAATTAATGTATTGTCCATGTACGTCAAAGCTTTGTTCCTCTACATGTTCTATATAAAATCAAAAGAAATGTGGGAAAAATTGTTGAACATTTATGAGGGAGAAACAAATGTATGAGAAGAAAAGATGTGTGTTCTGTGGAACAAGAATTAGGATATCAGAATGAATCCCAATGAGGCTGTTGATGCATTATTTAATAAGATAAGTATTATTTTGTAAGGCATGTGATGTCTTGGAATGTTTATTAAAGATATAAAGATTGTGAAACATACCTTGAAGAAACTTACACTGCAGTTCAATCTGAAAGTTTTAGTGTTGAAAGACAAAGACACAAAAGATATGACACTAGATAACCTACATAGTACCGTTGTATCATATGAAATGAGAAACGCTGGTAACAATATAGTGGAAAAGGGGAATTATAAAGAAGTGGAATTGAAGGCCATTAAGAATCTCTATGATGATGATAGTCCTGAGGATAAAAATACGGAAGATTTCAAGTCATTTCTCTCTTCCAGTCTGCAAAGTGTAAAAGGGAAGATAAAAGGTTAACTTCCATTTTCTTTCTTCTGATGTGGAAATGATAGGGAATTTTATAGAAATGTGTCCTAAGAACTTTTATGATGATAATGAATAAAATTATAAAATTCCCAAAAATATGTATTCATCAAATGAGAAAGGTAGGAGAAGAACCAAGAGAATGATCTTCAAAAAGAAGTGTATTATTTCAAAAGATGATGAATGTTCAGAAGAAAATAATTTATAAGAGCTAGATGACTGTAGGGATAATAACCTAGATGCTCTGGGGGGTGTTGTCAGAAATTCATTATCTAGAGAGGAAAGTGACAATAAAGCCAGAGAAATTGATGGAATTGTTTATATTCAAGTAGAATTAGTGGCTGCCTTTGAGTAGGTAGATATTATGAGAGCCAAAATAAATAAAGCTAACAGAGTTGTTCATGATGAGAAACTCTTTATGTAGTAGTAGGAAGAAGAGAATTCTGAGCTGAATGCAGAAATTGAAAAGTTGTGTTCTTCAATGCCTGAATGATTAGAATAGGTGGATGAGTACAGACTCAAAATTGGTGAATAGAAAATAGAAATTTATAGTTTGAAAGAAATTGGAATAGTTTAAATCAGACGTATCAATCAACTAGAAGAGGAATTTGTCAATCTGCGATCTACAATTGAAGATCATGAGAAACTGCTTAATCTTGGTTCAACATCAGGAATGTAGATCTTACATGAAATAGATAAGATGATATTTGAGCAGAATGGTTCATATGAACAAAAGAAACAATCAATTATGAATAATATGGCTGTTATTGGGCATGATCTTAAACAAAAAGCTATTAAGGTTTAATTAATACCATAATCACCCACACCGGTATTAAATATTGATTTGGGTATGAAGTTGAATCAAAAGATTCAGAGAATCCAAGACACAACTAGTGTTGCATCATTTCCACATAAAAATTTACCTCACATAAGATGTTATTGTTTTGATAAGATGGGACATTCTCAAAATGTATGATCCATAGAAAATGGGTACCAAAAGAAACAAGACCAACAGAGGCAGTCGTATAGAGCTAAAAATTATAGGTCATCACTTGTTGGACATTGTATCTATTATAAAGGCCATGGGTATATGTAAATATATTTTACATCAAAAATGAAGATGAATGTGTTGGAGAAGACCAAAATTGATTATAAGAAGTTCCCAAATATATCATCAAGAGAGATGAAAATTCAAAATCAACTTTCAGCCCTGCAAGTTGAAGCTAGTCCACAATATGTTGAGGAAGATCAGGATTATCATTCCATGATGAGTGTAATGTCAAATACTTGTGTCATAAAGAAAATGGTTGAGCAATATGTGGTTGTAGAAATTGAAGTCAATCCATCTAATTGTAAATGGATTTGGATCATTGAAAGTGGAAGCACTTGCCACATGATGGGAAATAAGGATCTAGTGACTGTAGTCAGGTATAATAAATAAGGTATCATAAAATTTTCTAATGATGAGGGATTGAAAGTTATTGGGTTATTAAAAGACAAATTTTTAGGAAAAGACATGAGATGAGTAGATGTCGTGGTTATGGAAGGGATTAATCACAATTTTCTTAATGTTAGTCAATTGTATGACTCAAGACATCCCATAAGCTTTTCTATGAAATTATATATCATTAGAGAAATGTATAGTGTCTTTGTGTTGCAAGGAAAGCATAAAAAAGGAAATCTCTACCCTGTGAGTGGAGAAACGATATTTGTTTTCATTCCAAGGATGAAGAAAATAAGTTCTGGCATAAGCATCATGGCCATATAAGAAAAGGTTCCTTGAAAGATATGGTGAAATATGAATATGCTAGAAATCTCCCTAGATTATTATGTGATCGTACACATACATGCGATGCCTTCCAATAGGGGAAGATCATTTGAAAGATATATAAGAAAAAGGAGAAAAATTCAACAAGATTTATTGAATTGGTGAGTATTGATTTGTGTGGGCCAATATCACCGAGAGTTGTTGATAGGAGGAGATATTATGTTCTCTACATTGATGACTGTAACAAAATGAAATGAATTTCAATAATCGCCCACAAATCTGACGTGTTCAGTTGCATTACAAGATATCGATGAGAATGTGACAATATGATTGGTCAGAAAATACAGACTATAAGATCAGATAATGGAACATAATTTACAAAAATCCAACAGGAGGACTATCTCGAGAAACCGGGAATAATGAATCATGTTTCAGCATTAAGAATCCAAAATACAATAGAGTATATAAGAGAACAAATCTAATTGTGAACAACAATGATAGAACATTCCTCACTGAGAATGATATTCCGGATAAGTTTCAGATCAAGGCAGCGATGATAGAAGTATAAAAATCAAATAAATACTTATTATTCCCAAAAGAAGAGTAGACTCTATAAGATTTATGGTTTGGAATGAACCGATCATTAATGTACTTTTGAATATTCATAAGTAAATTTTTCGTTATCAATAAGTATAATCATTGGAAATTTGAATCCCGAGTTAATAAAGGGATATTTCATGGCTACTCAAAGAAAAGAAATGTTTATAAAAGCTTATATAAGCAGCTGAGAAATATAGTTGAATGACATGATGTGACTATATTAGAAAATGAACATAATCTTCATAAAATACATGATCAGACTAATGAGGATAGCGATGAAGAGATGAGTAGATAAAAAGATGTTGTTGCACTAGAGGATGATTCAGAAGAAGAATCAGATTGATGAGAATAAATCAGTGTCATTTCGATGACCAACAAGAAGAGATGAAATTGATAAGAATAACATAATTGGTGATCAGATAGTTCCAGTACAAACTAGAAGGATTTAGTCACTATTGAAAGTATCATACTTATCACAAGTGGAGCCTAAATGCATTGAAGAAGTAGCAAGAGATGAGAATTGGGTTCTGGTAGTGAGTGAATATCTTAAAAAAATTGAGAAGAATCAGATGAGGGAAATTGTCTTGAGACCATCAGACAATAATTTCATCAGTAAAAAGTAGTAATTTCACAAAAAAAATAAATGCGGATTGTGTTGTTATTAGAAACAAATCACAAATTGTGTGCAAAGGGTACTCCCGGATAGAAGGTATTGATGTTGAATAGACATTTTCACATGTTTCAAGTCTAGAAACTATTATATTATTCTTGTATATAACTTTTCAACGAAAGTTGAATGTTTTCCAGATGGATGTAAAGTCATCATTTCTAAATGGTGATTTGGAAGAAGAACTCTAAATTGAGCAACCAGATTTTTTTCTCATTCAAGAAGATGATAATAGAGTCTGTCAGCAGAAGAAGGCATTAAATGGTCTAAAACAAGAACCAAGAGCTTGGTATTTGAGTATTGATTAGTTTCTAAAGAAACTCGGTTTTCTCTACAGTAGAGTTTATTACAATTTATATTTCATCAATGAAAAAATTCAAAGGATTACGGTTCTGGTTTATGTTTACGACATAATATATGATGGATCGGATGAGTCACAATGCAAATAGTTTTCTAAATTCCTAAAAATCAAGTTCAAAATGTCAATGATTGGTGAGATAACATTTTTTTCATGGCTTACAGGTGACACAATGATGGAATAGAAGTTTTATTTCTCAATCAAAATATTCCAAAGTGGTTTTGAGATGGTTTGAAATGGATAATTACAATGAGATGATGACTCTGGTTACTAATGTGTTAAAATTTTCACGAGATAATAATGGTAAGCTAGTTATTATCACAAAATATAGGCAAATGATTGGATGCCTTTTGTATCATATAGCAACAAGGATGGATATTGAATTTCACACATGCCAAGAAGGGAGGTATCAACACAATCCCAAAGAGAGACACATGATTGAAGTAAAAAATAATACTTCAGTTAATCAAGGGAATAATGGATCTTGGACTAATTTAAAATGAGAAATATCATCTAGTGTTATTGCGATATACAAATTCGGATTTGGATAGTTTATAAGATGACATGAAATCAAAATTAGGAGGTTCCTTTTATGATAAAGGGGTGTGTATATTTTAGTTACGAAAGAAAAAAGATTTCATTTCCTTGAGAACAGTGGAATCTGAATACATTGCAGCTACTCAAGCTTCCATGAAGCTATTGTGGATGAAGCATCAACTTTAAGATATTAGAATTTAAGTTAAATCTCCGATCATAATCCGTTTTAATAATTCTTGTTCTATAAATCTTATCAAAAATCCATTCCATTACTCAAGGACAATGCATTTTGAAATCAAATATAATTTTTCAAGGAAAAGGTGGAGTATGGTATTGTGATGTTGGAGTATGTGCCTATAGAACAACAAGCTTCATATTATCTTATGAAGGCCGTACCCAATGAAGCATTTGAAAGGCATCGACTGGATCTGGGTGTCCAGTCAAATCCCCACACTTAAAAAGTGTGTATGTGGGTCCCTCTCTCCCAAAGGTATGATGTGTCTTTTCTTAATGTGCTGATATGTGTTCTTTACCCTATTGTAGACATCCTTGAAATTCCATTTAGGTTTGTTGGAAATGGTGGAGAATTAGAACTATTATAGAGGGAGAAAAAACATAGGGAGAACTTTTATGTGGAGAAACGAGGTTTGGGTAGTTCAAGTTGAGATGAAGCTATTGGAGGAGTTGCATATTAGGTGGAGTATCAAATCGGATGATGCTAGATGTGATCGATCATTGATTATATATCACGAGAGCTAAGGTTCGTGATAAATGATATTTATGGGTATCTGTATGATATCATAAATTGATGATTAGAAATGAACTGGTTCATTGATGGTCTTTTCATTATACGCTAGTTTCACATGCCGAGTATGGCTGATGTTTGGTTAAAGTATGTTTTATGTAAATCCTTGATTTCTTTTTTAATTTCATGAAGCTAATGATGGTTAAAGATGGAAAAAACTTTAAAAATCAATCAAAATGAATATAACTGTTATTAGAATTGTTTTCAAAAAAACTAAATGGGATATTTTTGGGAAAAAATACCTCATGACATCCTCTTGGAATGTTTCGAGTGTGGTTGTGTTTGTTGATAGATCTATATGACCAAAAATGAGAATGGTTGGTGTTTTCCAATGAAATGGTTTTAAGGTTTCCTTTTTTTCTAGTGTTTTCCAAATTTTTGGGACTCAAAATCGGGAGATTGATGTTGAAAATGAATAATTTATTCACAAGAGTGAATTGTTTAAATAATGATAAAGATAATAAGAAAAGGATGAGAACCACATACCATTATTCATGTGTCGTATACCATGTTCTAGGAATGGTACGTGAAGTGGTGAGAAAAGTATGTTGGACAGGTTCGCAGAACAAAAAACGGTTCCTGACAGAGAAGCGTTGAGGTATGTGGATGGATTAACGTCGGAAGAGGAAATAAACCATGTAAAAGCAAAGAAAGTACGTGGGCAGCATAGAAAAATAGATTGCATGTGGCTTGCGGTTTGTGGTCGCAGAAGGATTGGTATGTGGTGAAGACCGGATTGAAGATTTGGTAAATCATAGATAAATGGTTTTTGTGGATATCATTACCAATATTTGAATTTCTAATCCCACCATTTATTATGGAGACCGTATATCATTAGAATATCATTTTTCTCCAGGAATTTGGAAATGTCCGAAAGTGGTTCGTGCTGAAGTTTTTTTTGGGATTCATAACCCACAATGAATGCCTGGTATGAAGAGGATGTTGTTCAGTATGCAAAAGGAGTGGAATCGGTACGTGGAGAAGGAATCTATGGTACGGAAGAGGGATAGTTTTTAAAGGTGGAGTGGGAGGGGGCATTGGAACACAGAAGCGAAGGAAGTCCACAAACATAAAATAGTTCACGAACTAGAGGGGTTTCATAGTGGTGGTTCGCGTAATCATTATGAGGTAGCTGTATGTGATTGTGAAGGGAGGTTCATGGTGGTGATGGTGGTACGCGAAGAAGTTGTCCCGCATACCAAACCTGTTACATAGTATGTGGAGGAGTAAGGTGGTTCACTATTTGCACAAGGAATCTTGTGAGTGCTTCCAATGACATTGTAAAAGTATTTATCGGTAACCAATAGTACCTGGGAATGTGGAATTCATCTACAAGTGAAAATGGGACTACAAAAAATAATCTACCTATAGTTAAGGATGCATGGAATAATGAAAATAAGGGACCTAAAAGTCCGTAAACTGTGTTTGACCTACACATCTATAAACTATGAGTTGATTCATTTCCATGAGAAGTGACTAAAGGAAGAGGGAGATGATGACCCCTTCCATTGACAGTTATCCAGAGAAAGAGGCATAGGGAGTGACCCTTGGTAAAATATGGAGTAGACCCTAAGCCTTGTAAAGGAATTGATGTTGGGCATAGAAGATCTATCCTGATCATTATACTCATTATTGGAAGTGGGCCTCATTGAATTTGGTACATCGACAAATTGTCATTTTATGCTACTTGGACGTAGCCTAGTGAGGGTGAACCAGGTAAAAATTGATGTGTCATGTGCATGATTTTACGTATCTTTGTATATTAATATGGGGTGAAGGAGGAATCATGTTTTTTCTAACAACGATACAATATCCCATTGGTTGAATATATTAATATATCAAGAGTTTTTTAATACATTTTAAAAATAAATTCAGAAAATGGTTAGGTTGATTTTTTTTTCAAAATTCGCCTCAAATGTGGCATCCGCAATGCCGCCTTTTCATTACAGGTGAAAGGCGGCATCGTGAATATCGTTGTTGCACTATGGCATTAATACAGCACCCGTGATGTCGTCTTTCCCCTAAGAAAAAAATTTTAATTTTTTTTCTTTTTTTTGTTTATATATTTTTTTATATACATAATTTAGAAAAAATATTCAGGAGAATTATGCCTTTCACATAACAATAAAAAATTCTTAATTTTTTATTTTTTTTTTCAAAATCGTAATGTAAAAAATGTTTCAAGTACGTGACTTTGAAAGACAATAAAATATAAACCATAAGACCAATCTAAACAAAATGTTAAAAATTCATTAAACATACAACCAATTATTGTAAACAAAAATCATTTCATAACAAATATTCATGAAAAATAATTTATTAGCTTTCAAAACTGCCTACTTGAAACATAGAAATGTTTCAAGTACATGACTTTGGAAGAATATAAAATATAAACCATAAGGCCAATCTTAACGAAACCTTAAACATTCATTAAACATATAACCAATTTTTGTAAACACAAATTATTTCATAACAACTGTTCATGAAAAATAATTTATTAGCTTTCAAAACCACCTACTTGAAACATAGAAATGTTTCAAGTACGTGACATTGAAAGACTATAAAATATAAACCATTAGACCAACATAAACAAAACCTTAAAAATTAATTAAACATATAACCAATTGTTATAAACCCAAATAATTTCATAACAACTGTTCATGAAAAATAATTTATTAGCTTTCAAACCCACCTACTTGAAACTTAGAAATGTTTCAAGTACGTGACTATGAGAGACTATAAAATATAAACCATAAGACCAATCTAAAAGAAACCTTAAACATTCATTAAAAATATATGAGTCAACCCAGCATAAATACGATGCACGTTGTCTGTAGTATCACATACATCTATAATATTTGATGCCCGAAAACAAGTTATATCTCATTTCATGGAACAATGAAATCCATTCTTCCACCCGCCATGTTCATATCCATATCATCATCTGGCCACATAAGGGTATGTTCAAAGATAATCCATATGAAATTCTCATACGTTCACATTCTGGAAAATATCAACCCCTTTAACACCACAATACATCCAACCATTATAATTTCTCTACAATTGTCACCCCATTTCCACAGGTCTAGTTGATCAGATGAAAACACCATCGATTCTACATATCCCATTGAACTCTTCATCACCAAATCATTATCTTTTATCATCTTCAAAAGGCCATTGTAGGACCTCCATGATCTGTCCATTCAAAAAACTCATATACAAGTATAGTATAATCATAAAAACCTGAAAACCTGTTTGTTTTCATGTTTATATTATACTTGTATGTGAGTGTTTGGAATGGATAGATCAAGGAGGTATTACAGTGGGATTTTGAAGATGAAAAAAGATAATGATTTGGTGATGAAGAGTTCAATGAGCTATGTGGAATCATTGGTGTTTTCATCTGATCAACTAGACATGCATATGTGACATTTCCGTAGGTCCAGTTGATCAGATGAAAACACCAATGATTCTACATATCCAATTGAACTCTTCATTACCAAATATTTATCTTTTATCATCATAAAAAGTACACTATTGGACCTCCATGATCTATCCATTCCAAACACTAACATACAAGTATACTATAAGCATAAAAACCAAAAAGTTTTTAAGTTTTTATATTTATAGTATAATTTTATGTGATTTTTTGGAATGGATAGATCAAGGAGGTCCTACAGTGGCCTTTTGAAGATGATAAAAGATAAATATTTGGTGATGAAGAGTTCAATGGGATATGTGTAATCATTGGTTTTTTCATCTGATCAACTGGACCTGCAGAAATGTCACCTCTACATGTCCAGTTGATCAGACAAAAAAACAAACGATTCCACATAGCACATTGAACTCTTCATCACCAAATAATTATCTTTTATCATCTTCAAATGCCACTGTAGGACCTCCTTGATCTATCCATTCCAAACACTCAAATAAAAGTATACTATAATCATAAACACCAACAAGTTTTCATGTTTTTATGGTTATAGTATACTTGTATGCGAGTGTTTGGAATCGATAGGTCAAGGAGGTCTTATAGTGGCCTTTTGATGATGATAAAAGATAAAGATTTAGTGATGAAGAGTTCAATGGGCTATGTGGAATCGCTGGTGGTTTGATCTGATCAACTGGACCTGCGGAAATGGGTTGAAAATTTTAGAAAAATTATAATGGTTGGATGCATTGTGGTGTTTAAGAAGTTGATATTTTCAGGAATGCAAACATATGAGAATTTCATGTGGCATATCATTGAACATACCCTTATGCGGCCGGGTGTTGATATGGATATGGACATGGCAGGTGGAAGAATGGATTTCATTGTTCCATTAAAGGAGAGATAACCTGTTTTCATGCATCAAAGATAATTGATGTATGTGATACAAGCGACAACGTGCATCCTATTGATGCGGGTTGAGTCATATATGTTTAATCAATGTTTAAGGTTTTGCTTAGATTGGTCTTATGGTTTATATTTTATAGTTTTTCAAAGTCAAGTACTTGAAACATTTCTAAGTATCAAGTTGGCGGTTTCAAAATCTAATAAATTATTTTTCATGAACATTTTTTATGAAATGATTTGTATTTACAACAATTGGTTATATGTTTAATGAATGTTTAATTTTTCATTTCTATTGGTCTTATGGATTATATTTTATAGTATTTCAAGGTCACGTGCTTGAAACATTTCTAAGTTTCATGTAGGCGGTTTTGAAAGCTAATAAATTATTTTTCATGAACATTTGTTATGAAATGATTGTTCTTTACAACAATTGGTTATATTCTTAATGAATTTTTAAATTTTCATTTAGATTGGTCTTATGGTTTATATTTTATAGTCCTTCAAAGTCACGTACTTGAAACATTTTTAACTTTCAAATAGGCGGTTTTGAAAGTTAATAATTTATTTTTCATGACCAGTTGTTATAAAATGATTTGTGTTTACAAAAATTGGTTATATGTTTAATTCATGGTTAATGTTTCGTTTATATTGGTCTTATGGTGTATATTTTATAGTCATTCAAAGTCACGTATTTGAATCATTTCTAAGATTCAAGTAGGAGGTTTTAAAAGTTAATAAATTATTTTTCATGAACATTTGTTATGAAATGATTTGTGTTTACAAAAATTGGTTATATGTTTAATGAATTTATAAAATTTTGATTAGATTAGTATTATGGTTTATATTTTATAGTCCTTCAAAATCATGTACTTGAAACATTTTTAACTTTTAAGTAGGCGGTTTTGAAAACTAATAATTTATTATTCATTTCTATAGACATAAAGCATATAAATGAACATAAACAATCAATGTCTATGTCTACAGTGAGGAGATCCTGTACTACATGGTTTTCTAACACAAATAATTTCATAAAATATAGTTTTTCATTTCCATAGACATAAAACATATAAATGAGAATAAACAATCAATGCCTATGTCTACTGTGAGGAGATCATGTCCTATATGGTGGTCTAATAATAGGACGTCCACGGCGAGATCTATAGGGAGTCGGATGACCTAGAGAGGGCTGGTACTCGGGTGCTGAAATGTCGACTGTCATATCCTACGCCTCTGTGCCAGTGGGAGAAAATGTCAACTCCACCTCGTACGACCCTCCTGATCCTTCTCCCACGTCCATGGCAGAAGAACCCGACATCATCGCAGTGGGGAAAAATCATATGGTGATGTTTTACCCCAACTCTATGATGGGTCTGGACCCCAAGGCTTCCATGAAATTGGACTAGAAGGATACGCTCCATATGGGCCCCACGATGGAGAAAACTGATGATATGCTATCAAAAAGGATGGATCCCATGACGATTGAGGCAGATCCTACATCGGCTCAAACTGGACTACTAGAGGCCAGACCTCTGCCTATGGAACTTTCGAGGCCTGACGTGAAGGACGACGTTGTCTATGTCACCATGGTCATGGCTCCTCAGTACCAGCAGCTGCTGCGGGATCTTCCTCTGTGGCAGGAACCTGCTGTCTACGTGCCGGACACTCGAAGAGGCTCTCGGCAAATGCATGGACAGATGACCTCATCTCCAACGCTTGATCATGAACGGATACCCAGCTAAAGACTCTATCTTCATCCTCATCACTCATATCAATAAGTCTGTCTGTCTGACTCTCCTTTAAATAGATAAAAAATGAATTAGAAAATAACTCAACAAACATAGTCATATAATTTAATTGACATAAAATCATATGCATCTCTCTGCAGGCTCAGGTAAGATACAGTATAGACTTCAGTCTATACCATGGCTCATACTCATACGGCGCTGAAAGATAGAACTGCATCGTAGGAACTCCCTAGAGAAGAAACTATGTGCGTCTCTACCAACAGTTGAGAAATACAGCATGTACTCGACGCTAGTGGTCATCCGGCTTCCCTGTCAGCTTCATCCCATAAAGCTGATCTGTCTGCCTCGGCGGTAATGGAATCAACTGAGTGAAGAGAAACTAGCGCATGACTCTGTCAGGCTGGTGCCACTCAACAATATGAATGTGAATGAGTGGCACTATAGCCGAAACATCGTCAACACCAACCATGCAGTATGGAGGCAACTGGTCCATAAAAGGCCATTATGGAACCCATAAAATCTGAAATAACATATTAACCATTTTAGAAAAACTGTTAACTAAAAAATGATGTTATTATTAAATTTGTTAGACAGTAATAGATTTTGTTTACATACCTGATTGGGTAAGAGAAAGTCCAAATCGTGCCGATATATGGCCAAATCGTGTCTCGGAACAGCATTGAAACTCTGGCACTGACACCACCTATAAAATACAACATCGACAGTGATAAATAATGAGAAATTAATTTCAATAACTTGTAGTAGCATCAGAAACTTCTAGAAATGAGTGATCATACCAGTGTCCACGCGGCGCATCATGCAGCACCGCCATCTCTACCGGCGGACCCGCAAGATCAGGGCAGAATACAGGGAAGTGCTCCAATGCCCACATCTGAATAAGGATGATGAATCCCCCGAGACCTGTGTGCCTCCTGTTGGATATCCTGCATAATGCTCTGTATGTGTATTCCAAGCAGGTGGATTCCCAATTGTACGTCTCTGCCCGATTAAAATCCTCTAGTAGGGGTAGATACATCATGTGCACGTGCATCCCTGAATGATCCATACACATGGTCCCTCCAATAAGTTGTAATATATATGTACGTGCATAACGCATCACCTTCTGCTCGTCAGCATCATCAGCTAAAACTGGAATCTGTGCCTCTATCCAAGGCAAGGATATCGATGCTCCATAAGTAGCACTACGATCTGACAAAATATCAACACCTAACATGCGCTGAGAAAGGTCGGGCCAAGCTGCCTGAGTGGATCCAATAACGGGTCTCCCCTGGATAGAAAGACCAAGCAGCACAGCCACATCCTAGAGGGTGATGGTCATCTCTCCCTCAGGTAGGTGGAATGTGTGTTTCTCTGGTCTCCACCTCTCCATGAGTGTAGATAGTAGGTGATGGTGTACAAATATAAAATCTGATACTACAATACCATAGAAACTATCATGAAGCAAGTATGGTATAATGGAAGGAGGAGGCTCTGTGTGATGGAAATGGTGCACTCGACGCACCCTGATCAATCGATCGGGACCACCCTCTATCACAACCTGTGAACAATGGGTAGCCTGCTGACTAATTAGTATGGTGTCATTCATCTGCATATAAAGAAATAATGTTTTATCAAGGATTCACATCATGGATCATTCACGACCTATAAATAGTTCAGATTCTAATCTATGTTGGATGAATCATGATTTAACTTTGTTTTATAAATTGTTTTATAAAATAATTGGCAGGAAATTATTATTTTCTGAAAAGGGTTTTTTTTAATATGGTTTCACCTAATTATGGACAACAGAAGGGTGTTTTTAAAAAATTGTGAAATAAAGTGTGAACTAGTTTTCAATGATTTTTTTTATATCATGAAAGGGTATTTTGTTAGTTTTTAATGGTATAACGCCCTTTCAAAATAATTTTATGTATATCTCAAATGTGATCCTTGGGTATACAGGTGGAAGGGTAGTACTAGGGCTCATATTTTGATATTGTAAGAGAGTTCAATTTTTTGGTTGTTATTCTATTACTAGATCAAGATTCATTTGTCTCTATGACTTCATTAAAAATGTAGGAGGGTTCAATTTCTGGGGTCCTCCTTTATTCCCTAAAACTTTATGCACGAGTTATAGGGATTTGTATGGCACCTTAGTAATATCGATAAATGATTTTACTTGACAATCTGATAATATGTTTTAGGATTATTTTCTCAATCACATAATCTTTCGAAAACTGATGTAAAGGGAATATGTTTTTGGGATTACGGTTCTTGTTTTCAATATTAGGATTTAAAGATTAGGGTTTCACATTTTACATTTTGGAACTAGGATTCTAGATTTCTATTAACATTTTATGATTTATGTTAATGATTTGAGAAATGATTTTCAAGAATATGGTTTAGATTGTAAGGATTACAGTATAAAAATATTTTATGGGTTTACTGTTGTGGTTTTCAGTTCTGGGGGTTAGAAAACAGAGTTAAAATGAAGAGATAACAACATAAAATTTAAAATATGATAATCTTCCAATAACGAAAATACATCATTGTGGCTTAAGAGTGTTAACTCGACCCAAAAATGGTAGGGAATCATTTTCGATTATGACCTTCTTGATGACATACGGTGCATCTCAAACTCTATCTTTGTTCTTGAGGCCAGTCCATCTCATTTCGCATCCTGCTAGCCTTCGGTCTCCCACGAGGATGCAACTGATTCATATCAGGTACCACTATCGGCTAAACCTTAGGCATTGGAAAATAACGAAACTCGCCAATAGGTGTCCATGGTGTACCGTAACAGTTAGCAATGGTGTTCATCTGGTAAACTAGATCAACATATGATTCCAATGATATGTTAACAGAGGCACATGCTACGATGGCGTGTGGGCATGGAAACTGCAAGGCCTGAAAGCTTCCACATTGACATTGCCTCATTCTAGTAACACAACCATTTTTCACCAATGATATTTGTGGTGGGGTTTGAAATCTCTTGAACTTTAAATCGAGAGTCTTCTCGTCGAAATAGGTAGAATTGATAACCAGAATCTTCTTCAATATTCTTTTCAATCTCTCATTGAAAATGTCTTCCGTACATTATCCCCTTATTTATTCCATCTGATGATAGATTTTCTCTATCAACAATGTACTTCATGCAATGATATAATGTATCTTGAACTAGGGTAGTTATAGGTAGCTTGTGAATCCCTTTGAAGACACCATTGATGCACTCTACAATGTTGGTCATCATGTGTCCGTACCTTTTCCCCCCATCATATGCCAATGTCCATTTTTTGTTGGAATTCGCATCATATAATCGTAATCTTCTTCATTAACCTGATTGATTTTTTCGAAACGTTCTTCAAACTATCTTTGATCGGACTCATATGCTACAAAAAATAAATGATATTTCACATAATTTGAATTTATCTTTACATTGATATACAAAAAAATAACGAATACAATGCGTACCAAGTCCTGTGATTTCCTTCTTCATCGGTTCGTTGTGGAATTGTTTATGAAAGTTACTAGCAATGTGTCTAATGCAAAACTGATGATGTGCATTTGGGTAACACTATGTATCAGGATCTGCATTTATTGAATCATTAATTACTCGGTGTCGATCAGATATCAAAAAAAACACCCCGAATGTTGGGGAAATGAGTGTTGATACATGCAAAAAACCAACTCCATGATTCATAGTGTTGTTTATCTATAATGGAAAAGGCAAGCAGAAGAGGTGAATGGTTTCCATCTTGGGTTGCCATAATCAACAATAGACCCTTGTATTTTCCATAGAGGAATGTTCCATCAATACGAATAAATTTTTTGCATAAACGAAAGGTGGAGATACAGGGAAGGAATGCCCAGAACAACCGATGAAATTGAACACAAGATGGATCAAGTCGGTTATTGTGGGACACATGTTCGTTTGTATCCATATGGAAGACAACTTGGTTATGATGCCTCAATATGGCTAGCAATTGCGGCAACACACGATATGAGTCATCCCAATCACCATAGACCTTCACAATTACCTTCTGTTTTTCCTTCCATGCCTTATTATAGGATATCTTATAATCGAATTTTTGTTGTATCCTCTCTTACACAAGGGCTATCAGAACATCTTGACATGTTCTAATCATCTCAACAACAATGGATGACACAAATTCTTCATCAAATGATGTATGATCCTGTGTCACGCTAAACTGAATGCATGTATGAGCATCCTCAATACTCGATATTCTCCAACCTCTAAATGCAATGTCCGGAATTGCCCTTAATTGAAATATACAATCATACCCACACTTCTCACATAGTATTCCATATTTTCTACTATATGATTTGTAAACTAAATAGATGCAATTCCTCTCAATGTGAAATCTCTTTATCGTATTTTTTAATGCATCTTTACTTAGAAAATTTCGTCCAACATATAATGTTTTTTCCATATTGCTAAACCTATCTTGTATAACTCCGGGAAACTCAGTTGCCAGTGTGAGAACATTATCTTCAAATTCAGGCACACGTGTCATTCCTTCTGACCAAGATGCAAAGAGTGTTGGATGATTTATTGTAGGTCGAGAATGTTGTACAACTAATGCATTTCTCGAAAATACTGTTGTTCCTTCCTCATAAGCACTACTATCACCATCTATTTCATTAGTACGAAACTCCTCATCAGATTTCGGGTTAACATGTATATCTGGAAAATCAAGTAGGTTGTCCTCTGGATCATTTGGAATAGTTTGAACTTTATGGGGCGGACTATCTTAAAAGACTCTTGTATGTCTATGTCTATGTACAATTGGATGTTATTGTTCTACAGTAGAAACATCAACATATAACTTCATCATGGTACCATCTGACCATTAAGAAAAAAAAATAATTTTTCGGATCCATTGTTCAACATCAACCAATGGACAAGCCAGATGCCACAATGTTGATGGGAACTACAAATGTTTATAACTCATTGACTTGATCATCTAATCGGGTCCTAAATTTAATGATCAATGAGTTCTGTCTTGAAGGTCACTTAGGGTTACACAAGCAGTTGAACTAACCACTGTTATTTGTGGTGTACTGTAAAAAGCCCTTTGCACAGTTTGAATAACCTTCCCATACCAATACACACAGGCAAACATTCCGCTCTATGTAAATAATGTTTTCTGATCAAGATTTTGATAATGTAAGTGACATTAAGAATAATGGTTACCAATATAAGTTGGATTTTATACTTGGAAGCTGTAATTAAACATCTTATTAAAAATAAGTTGGATTTTACCTCATGTTCAACTAATAACTGTTACTTCTAAACTATACAATCTTTATGATACTTAAATTTTAAAAGATCTTATATCCTAAAATAAGATATTTATTTGTACACTTTTAATTACTGGGTTAAAATATAAATAACATCGAGTTAAAAAATAAATAAGAGAATGTTTTCAACTTCTAGCTTTTCATGCATTGAATTAGATATCAAAATTTATGAAAACCCGTGATTTCTGAAATTTTGATATTCAATTCACTACAAGAAAAGCAAGAAGCATGAAACATTCTCTTATTTATATTTTAACTCCATGTTATTTATATTTTAAAATTCTATTATTCATATTATAACTCCATGTTATTTATATTTTTACATCATGATATTCATATTTTAACTTCATGTTATTTATTTTTTAACTTCTTGTTATTTATTTTTTAACTTCATGTTATTTATTTTTTAACATCATGTTATTTATATATGTTTTTTATATTCTAACTCTATGTTATTTATATATGTTATTTTATTTTAACTCTATGTTATTTATATTTTATCTCTATGTTATTTATATATGTTATTTCTATTTTAACTCTTTGTTATTTATATATGTTATTTATATTTTAACTCTATGTTATTTATATATGTTATTTATATTTTGACTCTATGTTATTTATATATGTTATTTGTGTTTTAACTCTATGTTATTTATACATGTTATTTATATTTACTCCGTGTTATTTATATTTTGACTCCATGTTATTTATATTTTAACTCCATGTTATTTATATTGTAACTCCTTGTTATTTATATTTTAACTCCATCTTATTCATATTTTAACTCCATCTTATTTATTTTTTAATTCCATCTTATTTATTTTTAACTCTATTTATTAATTAATTTTTAATTAATCATTCCTAATAATAAATTTCAACATCATTACTAAATTATCAATTTATCATTTATTTTCATAGATATTTTAGAAGTTTATAAATAAATATTCATATCTTAAGCATATCCTCCGGGAGTGTCAAACCAGAATGCAGCAAGGCCCGTTGTCGTGCACCAGTTCACATTTGAGTCTAGCTCAAATTGGTGTTTTTGGATTTTACCCCTATGTACATTTGTGCCAGAGCCACATTCACTTATTTGTATCCAGACAAGGATTTGACTGCTTAGATAACATACTCTTTATGATTCCAAAATTTCATTAAAAGAATCCTAAATTAATTTATACTAATGACAATTATAATTTCTAAATATGTTTAAACAATATAATAAAAATAAATTCAAACCAACTAAACTATTAAAGATTTAAAATATTTAACTATAAACAATTCAACTAAATAAAAAACATTAAAATAATAAAAATATTTACCTAAAGAAAATTCTACAAAATAAAAAACATTAAATTAAAAAAATACATTTAAAAGCATTCCAAAAATTTCAAACCACAGAACCCCGCCACAAAAGAGAGAATTTGAGAGAGGATAAATGCATGGAATTGAGGAGAAGGGGAGGGGCGCTGCCCTTTTATAGGGCACGGAGGCAAAGGCGGCACCACGGGTGCCACCTTTCGCAATGACGTCAGGTGAAAGGCGGTACCCGCAGTGCTGCCTTTTGGATGACGTGATACAAAAAGGCAGCACTGCGGGTGCCGCCTTTTCCACATCACTGATCCGCACTGGAAATTCAATGGTGGCATCCACGATGCTGCCTTTCACCCATAATGCAAAGGCGGCATTCACGATGCTTCCTTTGAGGCGTAATTTGAAGAAAAAATCAACCTAACTGTTTTAAAAAAAATCATATTTAATAAAATGTATTAAAAAAATTCCAATATATCATACCACGATTCACAACCCCCCCACCTTAGGGTATTCAACCTAGTGGACCTAACAATCTTCTTCTCAGAACTGGGATCCCGAACTACTCGAGTCTTTGTTTTCTTACTTAATGTTTTAGAAAACCATTTTCTTTTATAAGTGAATATTTTAGCTCAAAATCATCTAAATATATATTATTAAAAAACAACCAACAAAAATATTAAAATATAACTATAAAAACATAAAACTTTTTCTTTTGTGATTAGTATACATAGTAAACATTTCTCCCAAAATATTATGCCACCCATATAACAAGGAATAATCAAATGAGGCCAACTCGAGGTCTTAAGAACGGTATTAAAATTCATGTGGCCTCAACTCTCATGACTCATACAAAACAACTCATTCCCCCTACATCAGAACATATCGAATCCTAATCCATGATGTGTAATAATACATTGTATGCTCCACCCATGGATTGTGTACGATCATGATCAATGCCATAGCCAACCACATTATCATCTCTTAGAAATTGTTCTCATATTCAAATGGAAGTTTCAACATTAATACATATATGTTCTATAAATAAAGTGGTTCTATGAAGTGGAAAAATTTATAGATGAACCACCATTGAAAACTCCACAAACATAGATAACCGTGGATATCAAAGAAATTATTGTCTTGTTCCCAAGAAACAAATTCATACACCCTCTATGGGTCCACTAACACACCTTCCTCCAAGATGATTTGACCACTGAAATATACCATGATGGTACACAATTTTCCCTTATATATATTTGTGTATAAGTTATTCTATCTATATATACTCAGTATGATGTACGGATTTTTTTATGGTCCTCATGATTCATGGTGTACACTAAGATGTCATACCCCTAAACAACAACAAACTAGTCCTAGTACGAGTGGATGATTTGGTTTATCAAGGCCATAAACAGCACTGGAGAATTCGTCTTCTTGAACACCATCAATTAGAACTCATAAATGTAACACACTCTTCTAAAAGGTGTCCACAATATACCTTTAGGTAAAAATCTCATCTAATGATACTCCAATCTCATGTCGATCATGGAAAATTCACAAACACCTCTCAACTAATCAAAGTGATTATAGATATGTGGAAGAGAATTCTAGTTCTTTATGGTCATTCAATTAAAATTATAGTAGTCAAATCAATAGTTCGAAGTTCCATCAATCCCCACACAAAATAATATCAAATAATCTCATGCTGATGTACTTGGAGAGATAAACCCATTATCCATAAACACTTCTAGGTGAGTCTTGAGGTTGATAATCCCTATAGGTTTCAATAAATAAGGTGGAATGGAAAATTGATAATCTCCTAGAATGAGTTCAATGATAAATTCATCATCTCTATTAGGTAATAGACCTAAGATGTCCCCAAGAGACATATCATGAAACTATCCCACTACGTGTGGAAATTTTTCATGCATCACAGAACCATCATCCATTTAAAGACTCACAACCCAAGAAGTAATCACCCAAATTTTTTGATGAACTATACTGACATGACATTATTGAGTATCACACTCTCCATGGTGATCAGAACTATCACCTTTTGAAGATGTAAAAGCAACTCTTTAGATTTAACAATAAATGTGGTATCAGTATTCTACTAACCATTCTATACTAAAAATAAAGTCAAATGCTTACATATCATGTTTGTGGTGACTCCAAAAAAATTGATACTCCCCAACATTGAGTGGACAACTATTTAATAAAAATATGTCACTAAGATTCTCACTTAATGTTTTATTGTTAATCATAACCCCACTCAAAAATCCCATAACCAGTCCCAACCTTTTGTCATGTTCTGTAGGTAGAAAAGAGTGAGAGGCCCATTTATTGAATAATTAATTAAGGATTCTAAAACAATCAATAATAGTATCACTAAATATCAATTATCCATCCTTGTTATCCAAAATTTTTAGATGAACTGCATCAACAACCCCACCCACCCCCTAGTGTTGTTGTCTGAGTCCCCTATGATTCACCACTCTACTAATATGGGATATCATTCACAGAACCACCATGTTCACTACCTTGACCACCAAAAATTATAGTAACTTAATTTATATAAATATATGGGGTGGAAGATAACCTTATTTTATTATTACATAGGTTGTTTCCCTCATCTATACCCTTAGGTTGAGGACATTTACAATACCTATACAAGTGATCCACCATGCCGCAAGCTCCACATAAAACTAATGGTCACAGAACCTAGGTAACAATATTTATGAACCTTACAAATTGGAAGTCATATATATGGTTACTACTATAAGTAATATAGTATTATAGGATAACCAAATTATAAAAAATATCAATCAAAGTAAATAAACATTTCATACCACATACGTGTCATGTGTCACAATGAAATCCAAAAACAATTACACATTAAAACTCCCTAGAGGGATATCGTATTACAAAATATCATATTTTAATCATTTATATTTCATTTCAATTTCATATTGAATAAATTGGCTCTTAGAGCGGTAGTATGGCCGCCCATTGTTATTTGGAGCACTAGTCCCTATCCCAAAACACAATGTTCACACAGACACAAATATATATATATATATATATATATAATCATATTGGGGTACAAGAGTATCATTATGGCTCCCAATGGGTATTTGGAGAGGTGTTACCTATCTCACAACTAATTTCATTCAAAATAAAACATCATATGTGTGGAAATTATTTTCAAATGTTTATTATATATCATCTAAAAAATTCATAATTATTGAATCAAACACATTTCATTATTCATCAACTCAATTATATCATTAAATACCATAAGGGTATAATAGTTTCACAATTAAAAAGACCAATCAATTCCACTAACAAAATTATTCAAAAATTTCATTATCACAATGTTCAACAATTTCCTAATTACATTAATCAATAAATTTCATAATCTATTAATTGACCAATTTCATAATTCCAATTCAACCAATTCCAATTTCCCTATGATTATCCAAATTTATTTTTCATATATAAATAAATGTTATTCAGTTTAATTTATAGACATAATTTCCCAATCAATGAAACTAAAATTTCACAACTACACACATGAAATTAAATTCATGATTTTGGGAGGTTAAATTTAGAATATCTAACTCATGGTTGCTGATATGGATTCCCTAAACCACCACACTGTGATGATAGATAATGATCAAACAAACAATGAAATGGAAGACTAGGAACAAAACCAATGAATAATATCAACCCCCATTACCCACCATAGTAAAAGACTAATCCCCTTCCATAGAGGGGTGAGGAATGGAAGGAAAAATATATAAAAGTAACTAATGGGTATCTATTAGAAATATAAAATGATAAAAGTTGAAAAAATCATTTTGAAGTTGGAATGAGTCATCCTAGGGTAAGGAGGAGGAAGGATTCATTAAAGAATGAAAAATAAATTAACTGAACGGCACTTTTCATATAATTCTCAATAAATTACCTAGAATTTAATTATATTAAAGGTAATTTGATTCATTTTAAGGGTTTACATAGAAAAAAACATCTCGTAATTTGATTTTATCCTAGATAAAATAATACATGGTGTGTAATAGTATTATATAGCATGTAAATTATCTCCATATAGTTTTTTTAGAAAATCAATTATATAGATAATATAGGACCACATAAAACTCCTTAAAAATGAAAATAAATTCCTCAAAAAGCATATAAAATAAGAGATAAATCAAAAAGAAATGTACTTGGAAAAAGAATGGGATCATAAAATCATTCTATCTATAGAATGAGACTTCATAAAAAATATCAAAAATTAAATGTAACAAAATTTTTATATTCCTCATTAAATTATTATTTTTATCTCGAGATATAAGAATAATAAATTTTAATTTTTTTAAAAAATAGTTTCCCCATTAAAAGGCGGTGATCACGACTTAATTAAAATATAGTATCATATGTGTAATATTGGGTTTGAACGTATCCCATGCCTGTCAAATATATTGCATGTATTTAAAAAATATTCAATTTGATATTATATATATATATATATTAATTTAATATATATCACTAATTGAAATTAATTTACAATATTAGGATGAAACAACTTTGTTAACATAAAAATAGTTTTCTATAAAAACATTACATTTATATTCTATTTGTTCTAATATTCATTTATAATAAATTTGTAACCATTGACATCATTGTATATTTGTGTTAAAAAAATATTTTCATATGTTAATTAATCATATTTATAACCATTATTTCATCACCTAGGTTATATATTATTATATTTTATAATAATTTTATAATAATTTTTTTTTAAAAACCTGTCTTGATTTATTTCAAGTAATACAATAAATTTGATGTTTTGTGTTGTGCAACATAACTTAGTATTGATAGCATTACAATTAATATAAAATGTCGAATTTATTTAAAATTTTAACTATATTATAAATTCTCAAGAAATTATATTCCCTTATGCTCTTTGTGCTCTGTGTCATAGGCATTATGAAATACAATGTTTTTACTTTAGATTTTAGGGGTGTCACACAATCCAAATATGCGTATATCATTAGTGTTGTGATCTCGTTTATTCTGAAATTGAAAAAGAAACGTTACATTTATATTTAATATAAGTGTAGTGTACATTCCATCATTGACATTGAATATATAATTTCTATAATGGAGGAAGACATCCTTAACTCCAGTGAGGCCTTCAAATTGATTACTAATTGTTGTAAAAATATAAAAGAGGGACAGATTGACAACATAAAAATTAAATAATAATATAAACGTAATTTCAAAAAGATATGATTTTTATATGATACATAAATAGTTTTTATATGTTTTTTAATTAAATAAATATATAAATTTTCAAATTTTTGAAATTAGAAATTGACATATCCAATTTAAAAAATTATATATAATTGGATTAAATGATTGAAATTTTACGTTAAAAAATACAGAAAACATGGCTTGATAAATGATTTTAGTAGTAAATTGGTGGTATCCATTGCATATAAATTCCTTACTGTGGGAGGTTTTTATTGTTTCTACGTTTATTTTGAGGGATATAATGATTCATTTCCCTCAGAATTATGGTTTTTGATAACCCTATTTAAATTCATCAGTATCCAAGGAATCGATCCCTTAGTTTTTCTCAATTAATAAACCATTGGGGAAGAATATAATAATTAGAGAGTTTTTCTTTGTTAAACCAATAATGAAGATGATCCCATAATATCTTAAAATGAATTAAACAATGTAAATTAGATATTGAGAGATAATAGAAGATAATATCCTTTGAGGATGAAGAATAGTTAGAGTGGTGGTTGAGAGAACATTTTTTGAATCCAATTGTTCTTAACCTTGGATGATTCAATTTTTTATGAGTGATTTGATTACATATTTATTAATTTTCATTTATCTTGTTACATAATGTTTTATTTCATCAATAGATCAAAGGATAAATAATTATAATTTAGATCCCATACACTGAATGGTGATGAAGTAGAGTGCACAAATTTTAATGAGCTCTAAATTCCTTTCAATTTACCCCTCATTCTCTCAAGCTTATATCCCTAATAAGTTTACTAGATCTGATATGTACTATTAAAAATAAAATTTACATGTAATGTATATAATGATAGAAACAATATAAACCCCTATAGCTTGAAATGTCAGATCTCAATGATAAATCCTAATTCTTATCATGACCAACATGTGGTTTATTAAAAAAATATCCCAAAAAATGTATTTAGTACATGTGAAGTTAAATACACACACAAATATTGGTTATGAAATATCCACTTCACAATTAGTACTAGAACTATAACTTTTCTTTATAATTACCCACAGTGGATAAAATATTTCTTGAAAAGAGCTGGTTTATTATACTGGTATCCCACATATTATTCAAAGTAAATACAAATCTCATATGAAAAAGTCATAAATGATCACTTCCCATTGATTCAAGTGCACGTTTTCCATGTTCTATTTCAAATCCTATAAAAAATCTTATTTTAATAAACTAATGTCCTTTATCAGGTTAAATTAGTAGAAATTTAAATCTTATGATTTAACACTAATATTTCAACATCACTAAATGACTACTCACACCATCTTGAAACAATAAAATATTTATTCTCTGATCAATCCTAAAGAAACTAACTGCATAATTTGGTTCATACACAACATCATTTTAGTATAAGGTTCCTTTTTAATTTTCTTTTGAATTATAATTAATTTTTTACTACATGTTTTTATCACTATTATTCTCAATATATTTAATTAAAATATGAATATTTTATTAATTGTTTTCATTTAGAGACATAATTTTCATCATAAATGTATGACACAACGTACTCAGAAGACTAACTCCTCCTTTCACACCACACATGCTATCTGACCTCAATGTTAACCCACAACCTCAATTTCATGAATACTCACATGTGTAGTTTCAAACCTTCTTTCATTTCACAAAAATTGTTTATTATTATTACTCATCACATGAGGTTTTATATATGGATAGAATTTTTTCATGTAACAAAGTGAGATACAAAAAATGGCCTTCTATATCAACCAATAATCATGAAATCATGATCGAATAAAAAAATAATGAAGTTAAAGAACCATATTCATGAATAATATGAGGATTGTGTAATATTTTTCCCTTAACAATAATGAAACAATATAATTTGATGTTTTAATATATGATAATGAGACCTCCCAAATTCCATGAGTGTCAAAAAAGCTTATTATCCTTTGATATTTATTGATGAGGATTATGTATCTTTCACTTCCTTGGTCCTTAACATTTTAGTTTAATGTCATGGATTCAAGTTAAACATAATTTAATAGATTATTTGAGACTCTAGATGACCTTGGAATTTAATTTATTCTTCAAAAAGGGTTTCTATCTATTTTTCATCACTATTTGACATTGAAAATTAATGAATAGACATGAAATGTTGTGTTTTTTTTTGGGATGCACATAACATGAATCTTATCATTCCATATTGGATGAACTACATAAAAAAAATAAGCTTCCCACTTCACCATTGTTCCAGAATTGTGGTCGGCATAACTATACACTAATATCAAACCCTACACTGGTCATTCCAAATCCTTGCATAATCCATCAGGAACTTTAGTATGCCTCATGTGTACCAATATTAATTCCCCCATTGTGTAATCTATATAGGATCATGTTTGTGTGCTTCCATGGATATCTTGCTCAACTATCTCCCACATGGTTCACCCTTGGGCCCCATCATTTTTTATTGAGGGGGTCTTCAAATTTTCATTTATTAACCCATTTTTACACACCATATACATAGTAAATATCATGTATAAAAATTGATAATAAATCAAATATCAAATTCAAAATAGTCTAGTATGATGTTATATAGATACATTCTCCATTTTTTTATTGTCAAGTATATTCCTCAAGAAATAAAATACTTACAATATCCTCTTAATAATTCATCATGAAATAATGAAATATTACATTTCCTTCATTTAACTTCATCAAACATCATCAAATACGAAACAACATTGGATGGATAATCATCAATAAAATCATATTGAATTTTTAAATTCTATAAATATCTAGTTCATTAAAAATTTGTCATAAAAAATATATTTTTCCATGTATATATAGTTATACTTCTTAAAATTATTCATTCAATAACAGAGGACTTCACCGGCCTTCTTAAATGTATCTCAATGGAAGTTAATATTTATCTTTCCATGATTAATTACTAATCATATAGGACTTATTCAAACATATAATATTATTTTAATTATATACAAATGACAAATAAAACCAAACATTATTCCATCAAAATTGGACTTTCATAATTTCTCTAATAGGTCTACAAATATTTTGTAATTCATCTAGGCCATCGAAGTCATGGAAGATAAAATTTATAGAATTCATGACTACATTAAATGTAGCTATTGAAACACTAACTTAATGATGTCAGATACCTGGTGAACCTCATTTCATATCCTTTGGGATAATTAGAGATATCATGTTCTTGAAAAACACCACATGTGATCCATTACAAGCTAGTGGATGGTTTATGGCCTTATGGAAGTATACTTCAACTCTAGAATGATCAACACATAGTTGGTGCTCAATCTCTGAATGGAATGTACACTTATTAGGAAAACTTTTATTCTAAACCGACATACTATTTCATCCTATAGTAATCTATAATAATATTTATCACAAAAATAATTTTCTATAAAGTCATTTAACCCTTATCATATTTAATTATTTCAACACATGATAAAATATAGTCCCAAAACATTAATGAGATAGATATGTTTCTTTTGAATAGTCATTGATATCACCATTAATTACTTAAGGTAAAAAATATTATGATTAAAATTATATAAATAAAAATAAATATGTTAAATTTTTAGAACCATAAAACATTATTTGTTTTCATAAAAACACGATGAGAGAAAGACAAACAACAATATCCCCCTTTTTAAATATCACATAGACATAACTAAAATCATGTTCCCATAAATAGTGGAAGATTTAGAAATTTATTCTAGATATTATTTTACAAAAGATATAAAATATTCTCAAGAAGTATATAAATCAAAAACACCTCACATAAAACAATAATAAAATATTTAACTCCCTCTTTGTGTAATAAATAAGTAGTATCACTGATAATAACAATGAAAAAAATTCTCTTCATTTTTCCAATACATTCATTCCAGTGGGGATTATAAAAAAAGATAATTTCTTAAAAGGAAATATAGGATGACAATTTTGATAGATATCATTAAAATAAAAATTATATATTGAAAAAAAATTCAAGAAAATAAAATATCGATTTTGAAAAATATATGTAAAATAAAATGATGAAACATTTTCATAACTTATATTCAATTACATACTCTTTTATAATTGGTTTATTTAATAAATAGAAAATGTTAAGTAGAGAAAAATGTTTAAAACGTTATTTTAATATATATAAACAATTTTTTTAATATACCAGAATAAAATTAATATTAAAATTAAAGGTGAATGAAATATAGAAATATAAAACAAAGTATTGAAAGAAAAAATTGGTACATTCAATTTCTTAAATAATTATTACCTGAAAGAGTGTTATTTCTTTAAATGAATGATTCCTCCATTTAATAATATTTAAATAGATAAATTGAATGTGAATAATTAAATAAAATGTGTCTTGTAATGGTCATTTTGTCCAGGAAAACTACAAAATACATTTTTATATAGATAAATATTTAATGATTTTTTACTCATCCCAAATAATTTTTAACATAGATAAATATAATATATAAAAACATAACATTTAAATGATTTCATATAAAATTTATGAATTAAATATTAAAATAAATTTAAATCAACAGTCTATATGTAACCAATGATTAATAAAATATTTTTTTAGTGTTAAAAATAGAACAATTATGATACATTTATTTATTACCAAATATGACTTTGAGGGTAGAAAATAAGAAACCCCATTTTTTAATTTATAAAAATAATTTTAAAGAATTCTCTCATAATGAAAATTAAATAATTAATATGATATGGATCCCGTTAAAATGAGTACTAATGTGAGATATAGGGATCATATATAAGAGTGAATATATATAAAATGAATTGAAAAAATTGATAATTCCAAGATTTTAGTTGAAAATGAATACATTTTTTTAAAATAGTGAAATTAAATTTAACAATATTTCTCAAGATATTCATTGTCATATAGGATGTTTAATAAGAATATAATTACTTAATAACTTTTAATGAAGTAAACGAAATAAAATATATGAGGTTTATTGAAAATAGAAGTGATATTCTAGTTCATTTTATGAAATTCCAATAATTATCACCATTTTGAAGTGATATCTTATGAAACAACTCCTATGTTAAATAATATATCACCCTTCCAAGAAATAAATATAATTAAAAATTAGTTCCATTAATATATAAAAATGAAGTCTGTTTTTTAATAAGGAAAATTCTTTTATTATATTTGATAATAGATTCCTTTATAATTTTTTTGATAATGTGTATAAAGATATACCTAATAACTTATTCAAGTCCAATCATAGAGATATCAAGTATATAAAAATCAAACTTTAATAAATCCTATTTTCAACAAAATGACCTATTTAATCTAATGATAGAATAAAATGTACAATGACCAGTGTACTAATTTCACTTTCATGACCCATGATGTATTATTTTTAAATTTTATTTTCGTATTTCAATGATTTTGAAAAATGATATAAATTATTTATGAAATTTGAAATCTGAGAATGAAAATGAGTTCACACATAAAGGTCATATCACTTTTTTCATTAAATAATGATTTATTTCCTAATACAATAATGAAAAAATCAATATAAATTTTATTGAGTAACATATGATTTGAGGTATATTATATAAATATAGATTTATTATATATTCTACATTTAAAATCATTTTATGAGTGAAAATTAAATTGACATTCATATAATGAAATATGGTATTGTTTTAAACAATTATAACCATTAGATATATTGAAAAACAACAATTTCAAAATAATGAATCATAACAACACAGTGGTTGATCAGGAAATAATCCTTAATAATCCCGTTAAAAGGTTATTTTGACATCAATTTGATGTTTCAATAAGGTAAGGTGAGAGGTAAATTCAAACAAGATCCTAATGTATTCTAATAGAGTGAAAACTGACAGGGTTTTAAAATACATGATTTCTTCTTTATAGTTATAACTTTTAGCTTCTAGATTGGATATTCTTCCAGTGAAATGACAATGCTCATGTAAATTACCACCTAAAAATAGATCTTATTAAGGTATTCCTGCTATTAATTACATGAGATCCCATACAAAATTTGAATTAAATTGATTTATTTCTTCTTATATTGAAACAAACCAACATTCATTCTGATGCACGTCATAAAATTTTTCAAGTCCAACGTTTTGGATGAATGAAAAATGAGAAACTTCATTTAAGATCTATCATCCAGTACATGTTCCCACTTCAAAATTGAAATTTATATTTTCATCTTTATGGTATTTATATATATTAAAATATTTAGGTAATGATCTTCAAATGTGATTGTTGTTAATGTTTTACTTTGTTAGGTTAGAGAGAATTATTTGTCATCAACAAATCATTTTCAAATTTTTACGTGATTTTGGAAAATATTTAGATAAATAACTATGAATTGATTAAACGAACATTTTAGTCATTTTATTATAGAAAATGTATTTATGTTTTAATATTTTGTATCAAATAAAGATACCATCGTCATATTTGAATAACATTTTCAGTGATTGTATTTGGTATTAATATAAAACATTTGTTCCAAAAAAATAAAAAAATTCCCAATTTATTTTTTTTAATGAAAACGTTCATAAGTGTAGATATTTGATAAAGGGTATTATAAGAAAGTGACTAATAAAAAAAATTCATTATATATGGACATGGAACTAAAATTTATATTCATATTTAATTCATTTAAAATAGATTGATTGATTTCTTGGATAGTTAGACTTCACCTATCTACTACCGCATTTTGTAGAGTTGTAAGTGGATATAAAATTTAATGATTATATAATTATAATTATAATAATTAATATAAATCCCTTTTCCAAATTCTCTAGCATGATCACATAAAAAAATATAATTTTATATCCTTTTTCATTTTCAAAAATTGTTGAAAAAACAAGAAGAAGAATTTAGAATATTATATTTTATGAGATAAGAAGTAATCCTATGTGACTTTTGTAATGTAATAAAATATAACAAAATTATATGATTTATCTATAACATATTTAATTTCAAAAGGATAGAATAAATCATGATGAAATAATTAAAGAAGAATATAAGAATAAATTCTTTCATTGAATTAAAAAAATATTTTTTGAATACCATATTAGCATGAATCACAAACCATTTCATTATTTACAAAAATTCGGAAAATATTGTACTATATTATAATAAGTCAGTTTTAAATGTGTGTCTGTGCTATATTATCTAAAGGGTATATTCCAAATCCAGGACTCGCTGACCTATACATTAGAATACGTGATGTTTTTGGAAAGTGATTTATTTTAAATAGATTATTTAATCATTTGTAAATAATATGTGTTACATATGTGTTTTCTATTGAGTTAAAAACATAAGAAATATTAATTTTTGAAATATATTTTAAAATAAATATCATATATTTTATTAAATCTTAGTAAGGTTATTTTCCTTCATTTTAAATTTAATTAATTATGAAGATATTTATGTATGGAAGTAGATGGTATATTCATTGACTATGTTATTCCTAAAGTTATCACTAATGGGGATGGGTATATATATAATTTAATGGTTTGATTAATTTGATAGAGGATTCCACACTTGGGACTTGAGAAAAAACAATATCCACGTACTATAGTGCTTATTATATATTACACTCAAGATATTTTCCCTGAGAATATAACAAATAATATTTTTATTATTTAAAGAGACATGGGTCCAATAATGTTAGGTAATTTTAATTTTGTATCAAAATTTATATAGCATCATATTTTCATATAAAAATATTATATGATATATTATCTGATTTTACTATAACGTATCATTCATTCTTAAAATCAAATTTATAAATTAAATATGTTATTACATTATAATAATAATTATTTTTATTTTTATTATCTTGAACATAATCCATATAAAATGTTTATTTCAATTAATATTTTGATGTTTAGACATTATTTTAGAGACCTAGAAAATCCAATTATTTTGTATTTATTTTAAAGATAACATGTTTATTCATATTATTTTCAACATTTGTGAATTTGGAAATAGATATTTTTGAGGTTTATGATTGTATATTTCATATTACTAATATATAATGTATTGTTAAAATTAATAGATAATTCATCTATTTTCTTTAATATTTATTCCTTCCCTTTCAGTATATTTATTCTCAATAAAAAATTCTCTATATTTATTATAACTTTATTTTTATAGAGATTAAATTTCATGAAATATTTTTGTGTACTTCATTAACATATTTTAGGTCTCACAAATTAAGGTGACTAGAGTTAGAATATAAATATGAATCAGGGGTGAATTAGTATAACAATAATAAGAGGAGGAAACTAGTATAGGGGAACTAAAATTGAAATATAAATTAACATGTTCCATAAGGATTATATGATATGAGTTGGTTGAAGATAAAACATAATTTCAGTTCATGGAGTCATCATTTACACTCTTGGTTATAAATTTTAGTGACTTATTACCCCGATTCATTATTTTTCCATATTTATATACAATGGTAATTCTTACATTATTTGAAAATCTGTCTTATATTTACATCATGTCACTTCAAAATTAACATTTTTTATTTAATCTTTTGGTTTCATTAGAAGAAAACCTTTTTCATGAAGAATTTTTTCATGTTCATGAACATTTAAGAAAAATTTTAAACTCCAACTATTAATGATTCCTCATTGGTTTCTTTTATGATGATGGATTTCATTTTATATTTTTCATCATTAGACCCATTCTCATCTTATGATTTTAAGTAATTTCAAACATTTTTAGGGATATAATATGTCCTTGGACTTCCATTTTATCCATATCCTGATCTTATTGTATGTCTATGAGTTTCTGTGCTAATAGATTTCAAATTCAAAAATTAAATGTTTCACTATTTTTTTATAGAAACATCATCTCTAAGGTACATTTTAACGCTATATATATTGGAAAATTGAGTAAAAATATTGATAACTTACCCATTTAGACGAATTGAAATCATTAAAAATATGGTATAAATTTTTTTAATTTAGATTCATTTTATTTTTTGGTTCATTGATGAATAGCACATAAAAATTTAAATATTTCATGGTAATGATTACATTTATATACTTAGATGAATTTAGTTTTACCAATACTTTTATATAGATAATGCATTAATTTTACATTAATCTCAAATTATTAATATCCTCGGGTGTCCACTTATCCAATGGTTCTTTAGTAACTATGTAATAATGAATAACTGTTTTCTAGATAGGGTATCTTATTTTTCATTGAAAATTATACAAGTTATTTTTCTAATAGTTATAATATGGGCCACTAAGAACATTAGAATTTAAATAATATTTTGACTCCATCAATAAAAGATCAATAATTGACATCAATTATGATTAATGTTTTAAAAACATGAACTAATATATTTCAGAATATATTGATATTTCTAATAAAAATAAAAACCTCTGTTTCATATAAATTTTTGGGCAGAGAAATATAGAATGGTGTAGAAGAATTGTACTTTTTAAATTTTTTTAAAATATTAAAGGAAAATTAAAAACTAAATTATATAGATATGATAACATAATAATTTTAAAAACATATTATAAATTTAATATCAAAATAAATTAATAATTTTTTCATATAAAAATTGACATATTTTATATATGAAAATATGTGTATCATGGTTAAATGGAAAAATGTATATATAAAATTGGGAGGATACAAAATTTAATAAAGGTGTTTATGAATATCTTAGCATGAGATCCTACATCTCCTCCCATTAGCTGAGAGGTTTTACTTATTTCATTCTTTATCATGGTCATGATCAAGTAGCCCATCACTCTAAATTGTGGTTTTTGAGAACTCTCTTTAGATTCTGTAATAAACTGGGAACCCATCCATTAATATTTCATATTTAGAACCCATTATTTATGTTGATGTGTAAAATGAATGTTTTCTTGGAGAATAACTTTTAAAATATGACTAGATTAATCCATATTAATGAATTTTAAAATTGAGATTATAGATTGCGAGGTAATGGAAAAAAGATATCATCTAATATTGATGAAAAATTGGTGTCACAATTGGAATAACTATTAGATAATCCAATATATATTTTACTTTGGAGAGCCAATATATTAATCAATGGTTTTATTTTTAATTTAGGATTTTTCGTTAACAGTTTATGTTGAGGATGTAGTTATTATCAATTTGTAATAAGAGAAATTTATTATAACCAATAAGTATAGGATACTTATAGATGTCATCAAGGTCAATAATGCTAAGGAAGATGAAATTTATGACATTTTTTACTTTAGTAAATTTATCCAAAAAATCATTATGTCATCATAGCCAGCTAGCTAGTGCACCACACTGGAAAGATAGTGGGAGTCCTGGATGAAACTAATAATAAAAAAACTACACTTCCAAGAAAATACCGGCCAAACATGGGTCCCTATCCATCTATATGATTGTTGAAAATCAAGAATGATCATTAACTAAAAGGTACTCCTCCATTGGTGAGATGATTTGTTTCCACTAAATCAGGTGGCCCTATCAAATAACGCCTGAACAGAGGCTCTAAACTAACTATAAAATTATATTATTAGTTCTTTAAGAACATATTTGGCACATAAAGAAGAATAAATTCCATTATCAGACCCATGTGCACTCCATCCATGATATTATAAAATGATAAAATAAAATTCCTATGAATTAAAAATATCATCATGATTTTATTATATAGTCTTGTTAATATTTTCCCACTCCATCAATTAATGAGCATGTTTTTTAATCATATAATTTAAATCATTTAATGAATTTATTAAAACCATATGAGAATGTTTTTCATCATTAAAACATTATCAGAGAAATATGTACAATAATTATGAAAAAAAACCTCCTTGAGAATCGAGATGCTATCAACTAATAGTATCTATATTTAAATAGATATATAGAATCTCAAACAAATTTTATTAGAATATAGTACATTCATATTTCCATTAATACTCATACAACTCCATCTCATGAATAAGATCTAAAATATACTCTGGGATGTCGCTACCTCCACAATGAAAAATCTACTTACTTAGGAATTAGTGTTCAACTATAAATCTTATTATAATTCAATTACATTTATTTCATCCTTATTCATCTCAATTAAATCATAGGATTATTCTCTCATATATAGATCACATTTCTCCATGTTTTTCTTATATTCATTATTCATTATAACCCATGATGAACAGATCATGAATAGACAACAATAATGTCATTGTTTCCCTAAATAGTACTTATTCTTCTAATTTAACCTCTAATTTATTCAATGGTAATAAGATATTCTTTATAGTACCTTATTGGGTTCCTTCTTCTTCAATTATTATTTTTTCGTTACACATGTCATTTTCTATAAATAAAATTTGATGACAAATTTATTTCATTGATATGTTGTGTTTCATATCAGAAGATATTAGTTTTTCCTCACACATATTTATATTTATTCACTCTCTTCATATAATTTATTTTATTCATAAAATCATATAAATATTATTTCTTAGATTTGAATATGGAAAAATCCCATTAATTATGGTTTCCTTATCTTCCGATAAATTATCTAGTTTTATCTCTATAAATGTATTTTAAAAAATTCATATTTGGAAGTTATAAAATTATACAGGACAACAATCATCACTATATTATCACTTAATTAACATTTTGAATCAACATTAATCATGCCCCTATAATAAATTTCATAATTAATAAAATTCTAATTCCATTAATGCATCATCTAATTTTGTTTTACTAACATTTTACTTTAATATTCCAATTTAATTACCGAAAATATTTGTCCTAAACTTTTTTGAAAACATTTAGTGAAGTCCCATAACATTAAAATGGTAATGATTACAATTTGGTTTTTAATAATTATTAATCTATAGAATTATATCATAAACACGTTTTTATTTCCTCTATGACCCATACATATCCATTGAAGTCTTCTGGACACCATGAGATGCCATTTATAATATTTGGGGGACTCATATATTCTCTATAAACCCATATCAAACCCTTCCTTTCATATTAAATCTCCCATATAACCATATTTTTTTTATTAATCTTAATACCAATGAAAATATTCAATATATGTATCCTAAATAATTTTATATATGACTTAATGTCTCATATATGAACTAGAAATTTTAATTCAATCCATTATATCATAGTGTATCCTATATGTTTTCTAAAATTTCAATATTCTATGTTTGCCCTTGAATATCCTCTAATTAACAATAATAATCATTATATATCCTCTAGGTAACACTTGCATAACATATAAAATAACCATCCTAGTTCACTTGGAACAATAACTAGACTTAGTCACTATGAGATCACATCCATGCCTTCCCATATTCAAGAGGATACCATCTTGTAGTGAGGGTCATGGGTGTTACGATCGAGGGAATATAACCCCATATCAAAGTGTAAGATATGAATTAAAAAAACTATCAACAAGAAAACTGAATAATTTGGGTATGAAAAATAAAATTAAAAATAAATTATATTATAATTAATCTCAAATGAAATCTTATAGTCATGCAGACTCATAGTCATGAAAACACAAAACATTGAACACACATCAGGCTAATGAGGTAACTATATATATATATATCTGTGTGTGTTTGTGAATAAAATATCAAAGGATATCTTACAACATCATGTAATACCAATTTAATATGATAAAATAATCCTAGATATATAGTAGAACAATCAAACCCAAGGACTCTTCCTATCCCAAACAAATGAATAATGATGATATTCTCGGTACCCATGTTCCATGACCACCAAATATGGATCTTAATATAACTCATTAATGAACCAAAAATGTGGTCTGTTATATAACCAATAAAATTAGTGTATGTACATTTATAATCCCAACATAGATGAATAAATTAATGATTGATTTGTAAATAAATTACTTCTATTGATCCTTAGATTTTAATGAGACGCATAGGATCGACCTAGAACAACTTCTTTTAGTGCCATAGTTTCTATGATCATTGTCTATTAAATGATAATCTATATACAGAATTGATCAATTCCTAGAAAAATTTACATATCTTAGGAATCAAATAAAATAATGACCATTCATTGGGATATGAATCCCTCAAGTGAAATATCATATATAATTAATATCAGAGTTTAGGAATCATTTCCAAAACATACATGAAATACCATGTGTCTCAATAAATCTTAGTGGATAGTTCATCCTAAAAAGCATATATTAATAATTATCACATAAAGGGTTTTCCCACAGTCTAAAACCATTTCATATTATTGGGGATGGACACTAAAGTCCATAATCCAATATCACCACTATATCCTATCAGACTCCCAGAATTGATTAAGGTTGTACGGTGACACCCATATTCATCTATACCAAATATAACATGCACCCCCTCTAAAGAGAAAATTTCCCTATGTAAACTATAGTGGTTGTTTTGGTTTCTTCAAAACCCATAAAACATATGTAGTACCCTCTTAAAAAATATCATATATAGGCTCATCATAAATCACTACGAGTGTATCATCCTCCTAGAAGAAATGTTAAGATCTCACGACCACATAGACCTCTAA
Organism: Viscum album; assembly: GCA_963277665.1. Classification (NCBI taxonomy): domain Eukaryota; kingdom Viridiplantae; phylum Streptophyta; class Magnoliopsida; order Santalales; family Viscaceae; genus Viscum; species Viscum album. The sequence continues at coordinate 1,989,179,881 of OY728137.1, forward strand.
TAAAAATTCTCACTACTACCTCAGTATTCAATCATCCTAGGTTGATACTCAAATACCAAAGCTATCTATGAAACACCCTTGGTATAAGAACTAAAATAATCCCATATATGTGGTGAGGAACACTCATACCTCACTCAACTCTACTAACATGAAGCCATTTTTATATATTAAGCTTCCTGTATAGAATATCCCTTGGACATCCATATCGATTCATATCCAACATCCTAGAATTTAACAAGTGATGTATCAATAGGAAAATTACATATAATGTGTTTTTTATATTTTATTATTTTATTTACCCCTACCTAAGTCCAAAAATCATGAGGAACTTAATTATAATCAAGGACTCAAGCATCGATTGTTAAGGTACCAATATTGTGAATAAGTTCAGTCATTCCATTTTAATTTTATTCATTCAAGTCACAAATATTTAATTTATGTTATCAAATTTATATAATTTAACATTTTATCACATATAGGTGAAAATAACACTAATCACATTCTATACATTATGAATTCATCTATTAATATGGGTTTTTATGAGGGAATAAATGCCTATATTAAGATTTTTCCCCTTCAAATCATCTTAATGATTATATCATAAGATTATCCATGTACAGCAATACATATTCATTCATCACAAGGTCCAAACTTATGAAAACATCTTTTAATTAAATAACTATAATAAAATAATAATTATCTATTCAATTGAAATTGATTTTATTTTTAAATTGTTTTTTCATAATCACTAAACAATCAATGATATACATCATCACACCAAAACCAAGAATAAATTCTTAATGAAATATAGCTTTAATGACTTATATAATCTCCAGAGTAATCTATATCCCATGACATAGTTTTATTAAAAATACTATTTATTTTTTATTGAAAATTCTAAATAACATAATATGGTGAAATGAATTCATTTTAGATACTTTGTTGGATATTTGACCTCCGTCGTGGAACATATTTTATCCAAGAAACTAAGAATAATAGTAAATTGGGATGATTTCCACCATTAACTAATGGATATATCAAACAAATGCAATACAAAATCACAATGAATATTGTATATGTGAGGAGAAAGATGATAAAAATGGAGATACAGGAGAAACTAATATTATATTTGTGAGAGAATTTTATAAAAAAAATTACTAACCATGAGGAAGAAAAATAATTACTATTTTAGGTTAGTCAGTGTGGGAACATGTGAGGTAAAAAGTTAATATTGCCTTCTCACATAATAATCAAAGAAGGGGAAAGGGTAAACATTAACAAACACCCAAGGTTATGTGGAAAAGTGGAATAATATATGGATTTCTATATTTCATTGTGTGACTCTTAGCATCCCCAGGAACAAGCATGCCTTAGGCCATGGCGTATATAGTTAACCATTCTAAATATAGCATAAATAGTACAAAAATCTCATGATATAAATAACAATTCATAAAAAAACGAAAACTAACCAATTGACCAAAATATTTAGTTTCATTGATTATATTTTAATAAACATATTATTTTACAAAATAGGAAAACATATATACATAATAATTATTATTTATAATATTTCATGGAATGTAACACAATAAATTCATCTTTAGAAAGTGTGGATTATAAATATATGAAAAGGTTGAGGAAAAATGATCAGTATGTGAAAAGGTATATAGTAAACTATAAGATCATAATCATGAACGATTATATGAGTAATATATATACATATATATAACATAAATATCATATAACCATGCATGTTGATCATAGAACTGAGTGTAGAATCATAAGATCATACTTTGTTAACTAAGGATGCCTAAAAGATATGGCATTACTCAAAAAAATATTAGAAATTTTAAAACATATGACCATGATAAGAAACGTGTGGAACTGTAACACCTGAATACGTTACAATTTTATCATTTTTTAAGAAATATAACCACGATGTTATGCTTGCACTACACACCACACATATTTAGCTTGCATTACACAGAAGACATGATTTTAACTCTTTTTAATGGCACACATTTTTTAAAAATAAATATTGTAAAAATTTTAAATTCTATTAATGAAACTAAATTTGATATTTTCGATGACAATTTCAAAAAATTTTTATGGTGGTTTTTTGGTATTTTTCATATAATAACATTTTCATTTAAATAATTATAAAATTTAAATTTTATTTTAAATTGTATTTGATGTCAAAATACATCAAATTAACAATAATTATTTAAATTTAGGTAATTTGAATTATTTTTATATTAAAATTTTACTTCAAAACATATTGAACTTCTGAACATTTCTACTTTAAAACCATGCCTTCATTCCATAGCATCAGGATTAGTATTAATCATAAATAACCAAATTCAATTATTATAATTTTTATAAACATAAATAAACGTTTTTAATCAGTAATGAAAATTCTATAATAATATTATATTAATTTTTGACATTAAATATTTTTGAAAGTGAATAAAATTAATTACGGTGATTAACTTATGTTTATTCTTAATAAGGGGATAATCCATAATATTAATGACCAAATGTTTGGATACTTCTCCAAAATCTATTTGATGATAATAATTCAACCATATACCCACTTGGTTATAATATTATGTCTTATTATTATTTTATTAAATGGAGGTTCCCTATATAAATGGTTAAGGAATGAAGATACAAAAAGAAAACTTTCCTTACCTTTGAACATTATAAAACTCTGAGATATGTAAAAAAACAACTTATTTTTTGTTATACATTATTTCTTAAAATAATATAGGGGTATTTTTTTATTAATTTTAAAATATTTTTTAGATAAGTTTTAGTTAATTAATATGATTAAGAAATGCTAATGTAGTGATTATTTTGTTAATAATTAATGAAAATAAATTATATTATTAGTATTCAAAGTGAATTGAATTGATTGAATTTATTGCTAATTTATTTATGAACATGAATATATTATATTAAAAATATGAAAATTAATTAATTTTGTTTCTAGTTTTTTTGAGGTTTTTAAATTTAAAAAATAATAAAGTTAAAATTGACATTGTTGTAAATTTACAACAATTGAAAAATTATTAAATGTTTTAAAATTAACATAAAAAATATATTGTACCAATTAAAATTTAAGTGTTAATAAAATTTAAATATGGACAATTAATTTTCCAATTAATATTTTATAATTAATATATTGACACATATATTTTAGAAACATTTTAGACATGGTATGGGTTTAAGTAGTCTTTTATCGCATCACATGCACTTGTTTTAATATTAATATCCAAAAACATGGGATTATAATTTTAAAAACTAAATAACATAATATTATTACAATGTCCTATAATTTAAAACACATCTAAATTTATTTTAGTCTCTATGATTAAATTAATTAGGATAGAAAACTATATTCATCAATAAAACCCAAAGAAAAGTCAGGATCATAAAAGCAATGAATATCAAGGAAATTCAATGAGACATGGGAAATGGAAATGACAATATCAAAACATGTTAATGTGTAATAACTATAAGAATTTGAAAACCTGTGTGATTAAACCCATTTTCACATAGACATGTGAACAAAATCATTATTTATACAACTGAAAATGTGAGAAAATCAATTATTCTTGTGCCTATGTAATCAAAATAATTTTACCCATTCATGAACATATTATAAGATATAAAATGAAACAAAATAATTTTTGGGATATATAGGTCCACACCCTTCATCATTCATACATATCGATTCCACTTAAACCCAACTTACATCATAAATTAAATAAAACAGGGGAAAAGGTTTTCTTAAAATTATCATATAACATGATCCTATGAAAATATATTACATAAAAATGTCGTTTCCATATATGATTCATCACATAAAAATATATCAATTATAACCAAAACATCACTTCATGGGAGATAAAGTTTCGAAGGAAAATTGAAGTGAATTCAAAAATTAATTACAAAATAATTTTAAATAATTTCATCAAATACAATTTATTTATTTAATGAAAAAAAACATTATAATATAAGTATAATACATGTTTAAAAAATTATTTTTACTATTTCAAAATAAAATATAAATAAAATAAAAGAGTTTTGAAAATAATTGAAGAGAAAATATAGTTAAAATGTGAGTTTCAAAAACAATACTTATCAAAGAATATTCAAAAGGACTTAATGTTTTGAAAAAGGCGTTGTGAAAAACATAAAAGACATTTAATTTTAAAAAGAAACATTAATACAAGAATCATGTAAGGGACATATTATTTTGATAATGGTATGTGAGAAATCCTTGATATTATTTACTTTTAAAGATATTATTTAATCACTAAAACATGGAAAAGGACATAATATTTATCAAAATAAATTTTGGTGTGGAATATAATATCTTTTATTTTGAGAGGATTGGAAATACAATTGATTATTTTAAATTGAACTTATAGGAAAACCACACTATTAAAAATATGGTGAAATAAATTATTTAACATGAATATAGATTAAATAATGATATATTTGAGAAAATAATAATTGTTATCTACATTAGGGAAATCATAAAATGGGTGGAATTAAACAATTAAAATGAAAGATAAATCAAATAAAATAAATTGGAATTATTCTTAACAAATATGAATTTTAATGAATAAATTAAATCCTCAAGGAAGTAGAATTTGTTGTAGATCATTATTTAAAAATAAATTTTTAAACAAATATAGTATATAAACATCATATTATGTCATCAATAATTCATGATTGAATAACGTAAAATAATAGTGATTATGGCCAAAAGATAGGATTTGAGTCACGAAAACCCCTTACGGTCTTTGTAAAAATAGAATCAAAACCCAATGAAATGTATAAAATTGAAAACAAATATCCTAAAATTTAATATCATATTGATAAAAAATTTGAAATATTAACATGATTTAAAAGGAGTCATTGTTTTTTGGATAAACATGCATTTTGTGAATAAAATTTGTGATGAAAAAACCCTTACCTTGTTACCCTACATTGTCGGATGGTCTCTACATTCCTATAAAACATTACTGTATTAATATAATATTTTATAAATACATTATTTCAAAAAATAATTTTATTTTACCTTTCTAATTATTATTTACATGAATATTAGTTATTTTATTATTATTTTCCAACATCGGGTGTTTATAGTTTTGTCAGTTTGTAGAATATTCATAGAAACAGCATCGATATTTGTACTTCTTCCTTAATTAATATTTATAAGTTAACTAATTTTAGTATAATGGAAAAATTTTATTTATTTATAAATTCTAAATTTAATTTCTTGAGTCAATTATAATTTTTATTATATGATGAAATAAAAAATAATACTTTTTGATAATTTTCATCATATGATTAGCAATTTCCTAATTAATGAGGTAAATATTGATTTATCTATTTGAGGGAAAAAATAATAATTTAATTGTTTATTTCAAATTATACTATATCTTATGTTTTTAGCAGCACACATGATATAATTTCATATCATTTTTGAAATATGTTTTTGATTCGATTCAATCATTATCATACGATGATTATTGATTATTATGATAATATTTTCTTGTAATATCATATTACTAGTAGAATAATGATACAATTTAGTTTTTATTATTGTGATATATAGTAATTATAATTTTATAATAAGAATAATTAATGGATATGAAAATTGTACACAATTTTAATTAATGAATTTTGTCTTCTTTTTCTTTAATTAAACCATGTACTTTATAATAACCGTTTATTGATCATATCATTAATAGGTTCTAAATATTTTCATTCCATAATATTAATTATTTCATAAAAATTATATTTATCGCTTCAAATAATTTTCATTATGATCCACTTAAATCAATGGTGAAAGGAAAAAAAATCAAGAATCTCGTGGAGGCAGTAGACCACACATGCGCTTGGTGGATGATTTCAATTTCCATAGAATTGGAAAACTATGTAATATATTTATAGTATTATAATATTAATTATCTCATTAATGTAACAATTATATATTAAATTTATTTAATAGTACCATGCTTTTATGATGGTTATGGAAAAAAGAAATATCAACTATGTGTCTTGATGATGGTAGTCTACATAATGTATGATTCACATGTTTTTTCCATAATGGAAAAGAGAGGGTGGTGAATTCACATAAAATAAATTTAATAATATTATATTATAATAATTATAATGAATATTTTATTTTAATTTGGTGGAATAAAATTTTATTAGCATGATAATTGTATACATAATGTGGAAAAGAAATAGACTTTTTTGAACTTATTCGTCACTTCTTAGATTATCTCCTTTACGAAGGGGATTAAACATTTGAGGGGTGGTATTTTGATAATACCAAAAAGTTATATATGATTTTAAGAGTAAATAGTAGGTTTTTGGGAAAAACATTTGGCAATATAATTGGTTTTTTATTTCTGGGGAAGCAAAGAGACGAGTACCCCAATTATATATAAAAGTGACTGGCATTATTTGAAAATAACCAAAACTACTCACTAATGGGACGTCACTCTAAAAAAAGGTACTATGAAATTGATAATTAAAGGAATGGTCTGAAAATAAGTTCAATAAAAACAAACAAAATTCATTGAGAAACAAATTTTATTTCATTTACATATAATGTTACTTACTATTACCATTATAGTTTTCACAATGATAACTTGTTTTAACATAGGAAATATATCCATTAATAGTAAAAATAATATGAAGCCCAAATAATAATATAGAAAACTATTTTCTGAAAATTAAATAGAATCTCATAAAAAACCTATATTTGTGGAAAATTAATTTTAAAATAAGTGCTTGAATTGAGTGAAACCTAATTTTCATTAAAAGAGTAGTTTATAAAAAATTATTTATGACTAGGGAAGAATATTAAATTTAATTAATTGAAATTAATTTGAAATAATTATTAAATTTATTCATTTATTTTTTATCAATAAATTAAATGAAAAAATTGATTTCATCTTGTAATAATTAATGAATCAAAAATTCAAAAAAAATATTTTTCATTAAATTTATTATAGATTTTGTAAATGATTGCAATGAATTTATAAATTCAGAGTAGTATTTTATATTTTTTTGTATTATTTTATAATATATATTTTAATATTAAAATGGTTGAGAAATCATTCATTATTTTTATTAAGTAATTTCATAAAAGTGACGAAATTAATAAAATCATTATTTTCACTATTCACATAAAAATTCATTATTTTTAAAAATTAAATAACATTCATATTAATCTTATATAATATTGAAAAATCAAAAAAAATTGTTAACTTTTTAGAATTCCAAATCCTATATTAATAGTTGATATTATTATTTAAAAAAATATATTTTATGCAAAAAAAATTTTGTACAGAAAAATGATATTTTGTGTAATAAAAAAATTAATAAAAATTATATTTAATCCAGGTATAACATATATATATATATATTTAATAAAAATAAACACAGTAACTAGAAATAATTGACCTTTTTATGTAATATAAATTTTAATAATAGATTGGGTTTATAAAAAATAAAATTCCATATATTATATAAATTCATGATAAAACTAAATAAATATTTTGTTACATTATTATATAATCATAATTTCTAAATAAATAACCTATATTGATATATCTGTATAACCTAAGCATTTTATTATATATGATATATTTTTTTGATTGATGTTTAACTATCTTGCAACACATAGAAATCATTGTGATCCTCAACATCTCATGCATTTCGGATTTCTCAAACCATAATTTATCTTGGTTGTCTTGGTATTGGTTAATGGAAAACTCCAGTAGGGATAACCCTATTCTATGTTTGGATTGTTTGGATACATATGGATGACCTCATCCAAGGAATTCCATTTCTTCTAACAATTTTCATTGGTCTTATAGTATGGTTACCAAAATCTATACATGTTAATTTAATGGAAAATCATTAACGGTCATCTTCAAAATATAAAATATCTTTGTGTTTCATTTAAATAAATTTTAATACATGGGTTATGATATTAACATAATTTCTATTTGAGGATAATATTTTGTGAAATAATGATTGTTTACATTATCCACCACTTAAATAAACTGCAACCTCTCGATTTTAATTATTACTTACTAATGATGTCACGTCTGGGAATATATATGATGGGCCATTATTTAATTTTAAAATGAATTATCTAACAAGACTATTCAAAAATAATATGTATAATACCAATATTATGTTTCCTCCAAATAATTTGATCTAAGTGCTTCTAATGGTTTTGTGTTAATATTTATTCTATTTTTCCTCAAGATCATTTTTTTAAAATATAATGATTGATTATCATAAGCTAGAATAATAAATAAAATATAGTTTAATATGTTTTTAAAAGTTACACAGCATAATATTAAATCTCACCGACCTTGGGTCCATAATTTTGTTGTGTTACAGGAAAGGTGATGTGAAATGATTAAGTCGATGAAAATTGCATCTCCACTTTTAAAGTCTCATTGAGACCATTGTTCTGAACCCTCCTAATCCATTTTGTGGTAGGGATATTAAAATAAATAACATCCACCCTCCCCATATTATATATCTCATATGCCGCAAGATTAAATTGATAACCACACATAAAATATCCTTTTTTATGGAACCATCTATATATTTATCACTCCATAAATCCCTATAGGATAACGGTATATTAGGGGTGAATACAAAAACATATCTTCGTTGTGTATAATGTAATGTGTACAAATAAGACTTTTAGGACCTAAACTATTTTTTATTAAGGCTTCAGGGTCTCAAATGTTCAATTGAATCAAATTAGGTTTAAAAATTCTCCCACCATTGGGATCACGAGGTGCCCTCCCAACTTTTAACTTGGTCGTTGTGTCATATTTCAGTACCTGTAGTGATATTGCATTGCATACTACATCCACTATAGGTAGTGTTCATTCAAACTCACTCAACACTTTGGGGACATGTTGTATTGGAGGTTAAATTGAGGACTATGATTAATATGATCAATTACTATCATCGGCTTTTTCATTAATGTTGATATCTTTATCTTGTGGTTTCAAGTATATTTATCTTCCCCCATAAAATTTTCTTATAATGAGGATATTTTTGGTAATATAACCCATATTTAGGAATAAAGAGTATATTTTGAAATAGTTAATCCATTATATAAAATTATTTTAAAGGATATATTATAAGATTTAGGTTATCATAAACATAGAATTCAAAAACAAACAATCATGAAACTATATATTTAATTTTATAAACAATCAAGGTTGTATACGTAGAAAAAAATGAAAAATAGATATGATTGAATAAATAAAAAATTGCCAAAATTATAAAGGGATGGATTTAGTTATCACGATACACCTCATCTGAACACATTTTTATAGAACCACATCTCTACCCAGGTTGTGGGGTTCATTCAGGCTAGTCAATATTTACAACATTATTTTTATAAAACTAATTTTGGTAATGTACCATATTTCAACACATAATACTTTTTGATATAATTGGTTCTATTGGATTCTATTCTCCAAATCCCATCATCATAAACAACCTCTTAGGTTTCTTTCTATATTTTGATTCCTGATAAATTTTTCTTCCACAAAATAAATAATCAGTCAATCTCTTTAAGGGAATTTCTTTTGTGGGTCTTGAAACAATTATAACATATAGGATATCGATCATTCTTCCTTCTATATATTCTTAATTTGGGTTTTCTTGTGATTATATCATTCTCTTCATTAATGTATTTTGGACTTCAAATTTGTGTACATTGTTTAACATATTCCATGATAGCTAGTCTGACATAATCTTATCACTTATCATTCTAACTACATAGATGATGGGTTTTTCATTTATGTGGTATCTAATTGATCTATTATAGTCATGGTTCCTTACTATTCCATCCATTACAAAACCAAAAATCTATGGTATTAGTTGTAAGAAATTTATAATATGTTCGTACTATCACAGTCATAAGAGGAATTTCAATCATAAAATTTATTTTTCTTCTACATAATCCTTTTATACTTTTAATTATTCCATTAAACATGTATCAATATTATTTTGAAATAAGTTACTTTATGATGGAAAATTTATACTTCAAAAAAAATCCATCAAAGTAACTAGGAAACAAATCCTTTATTGTGGTTTTAGGTAAAATATAATCAACCATTGAAAATCACCCAAATGTATTATTCTAAGTGTATAGTTTGGCCTCTTTGCCTTAAACTATGTCATAATCGAGTTTCTACGCAATCTGGAATATTTAGGGTTATAACTACAAGGTACATCAATACTAGAACATACATACATTTTTAGTATATAGACATAGAAATGTTTCTAAAGAAAACTAGATATTAAATACATTAAAGAGCCATATATTGTGATAATAACCATATAAAAATATATTTTTTAATGCATGAAATAAAATGGCTCTTTAATGTATTTATAATTATAAATCTCATAATAGGTCACATATCACAAACTATGAAAGATTTTTTGTCATGTATAATAACCATATAAAAATATATTTTTTAAAATCTTTAAAAATTGTATACAGAATTGTGTGCCTATATAATAATTAAAGTCATATCATATGATAAAATAATAATTATAACCTAGGGAATGGAAATAAAAAAATGGGTAATCTTATATTATCAGTAAGGAAGAATGAATATTGTAAAGTGATAGATCATAAAAATGATGGAGAATATAAGAAATACATATGTATCATAATTGAAAATCATAAGACCATGTATGTTAATCATAGTAAAATATAAATAATCATAATATAATTAAAATATCACTAAGGATTCATAAAATATTTCACATGTCTCAGACACAAACCATCAATCATAACAAATTTGATATTGATCTAAAAGTGTTGAATAATTTAAAAAATATATATCATAAGGAAAATATGGTAGTCCGTTGAAATTAAATGAATATTGTAAAATTATCATAACTTGATAAAAACATGGGAATGAATTTAAATGGTATGCATATGAAATCCTATATGATAAATCCCATAATGAACATGCCTATGTATAAAAATACATAATGTCTACATCGGAAAATTTGAGAATTACGTCATGCACATGATAGTATGAAAAAATTCATTATGTCAACAAGTGACTTTATGATGGGATACAAACATAAATCAATGAAGTTTATAGAGATATATGATCCCACCCATTATCACGTATAAATTTAATTTGAAACTTAAAATAATTCATTAACATAAAATAAATAACCCAAGGAAAAAATCAGTTTCTTAACCTTATCAAAAAACATATACATATGATTTCATAGAACATCAAAATATCCTTCCCCAAAAAATTTAAAACATAATAACATATTGTGGATGATCAAAACATCACATCATAATTGATAAAAATTGGATAAAATAATTTACTGAATATAGAAAATTATTCTGGAACCGTTTTTTAACATTCTTATAAAACATAAAGTGAAAATTATATTTAAAATATTGATAATGAAAAGAGAATATATTTTTCAAACCATATTTTGATGATATTTAAATAAATGATCATTGATAGACATAAGGTCTTAAAAGAATACATGAAAAAAATTTAAAACCTTCACATAAATTTATATTAAATAATAGCGACATGAAAAGACATAATATTTTCAAAAATCCGAAGAGAAAATTCATTGAATACTTTTGCAAATAATAAAAATCATTAAAAATTGTTCCCTAAAAAGAAATAAGTTCTTCAAAAGGGTCAGTGAATATAGTTTGATAAAAAAATACTATTAAAATGAATAAAAAATAACGAAGACATGAAAAATTCATATATTTTGTCAAACAAAATTGTAGAGTGGATGATAATACCAATAATTTAGAAAGGTGTGATTTTTTTTAAAATTTACAATTAATCTTTTTAAAAACACACATCATTAGAAATATGGAGAAATCCCTATTTTAAAATTAATAAAGGGGAATAAAAATATCATTAATGAAAGAAATAATTTTATTTACTATAAGGAAACTGAGAACATTGGGGGAATGTAAACGAATTAACATGGAAGAAAAATAAATAAAATGAAATGATAATCTTTATGTAAAAAATGAATCCTTAGGGAACATTATAATGTTCAAGATATAATTCATCGGTGTAGATCATGATTTATAAAAAATAAAAGGAAATATAGCATTACAAATTCATCATATATCATTGAACTATATTGAAATATTATAGTAATATAAGAGTGATTAATACCCAAAAAATGATTTGAGTATCAAAACCCAATTACATCCTTTGTAACAACTGATTAGCATTCCATTATAATCATTATGTTCATGTATGTTAGTAATTTTTTTTGAAATTTTCTCATATCTAGTATTAGTATTTTATATGTTTGTAGATGTTTTTTGAAGTAATTTCAATATTAATTTTTCATTCAATATTTATCATTAAAATACTATTAATGTTAGTATGATGAATTATGAAAAATTATTTATGAATTATAAATTTTCTTTCATTATGAATTCAGTTCTTATCTTAGAATATGAGATTTTAAATGAATCTATTTTGTTGATTTAATTCTTAAGAATAGTGTTTTCAAAATTAATGAGTTAAATATTCTTATATCAAATAAAATCTAAAAAATCTTTATTTATTTAATAAATATATAATATAAAAAATTTATGTTCTCATAATCATCAATGATATAATTTTGTAGAATTGTTCAAGTATGTGGTAAAACAATTCCAATGATAAAAAAAATATTGGTTATTCATGATTATGTGGTGAGTTAGTTGTAATATAATTTTAATATAGAAAAATTTATAATATTTATAATTTATTTTTATGATATATTTGAATTATAATGTTTTAATAAGAATATCTAATGTATATAAAAATATTTAAAAAGTATAATTATTTATTTTCCTCTTACTAATCATATTTTAAATGATTAAATTTGTAACAATCATTTTTGTATCTTATTATTAGTTTTTTTTTCAATTAACATACTAGAAAATTTATGATAACAATGAAAAAAAATATTAATAATTTAAATATACTCTCATTTCCATCAATATAATGTGTTGATGAAAACAAACCTGAAAATCAATCATTCCAAGGAGGCAGATTTCCACACGTGTGCATGTCTGATGATATTTTTTCTATAGAATAAGAAAAAGTATTAATAATATTTATCTTTTAAAAAATAAAATATCTCAATATATATAAAACTTTTATATTGAATACATTATTTGGACTGACATATTATAGTGGTGAAGGAAAAAAATTTAAATGTTATGTCATTGATGTGGTAATATGCACTACACATAAATCATGTTTTTTTTGTCTCAAAGATAAAATGTGTTTATGGGGACTTATTTTTTCATAATTATTATAATTATGCTTATATTATTAATTTAATATGGTAAAATGAAACTTTTATGAAGAATAAATGTTTATATAGATATATCAATAGAAATAGAGATTTTTGAATTTTTACCTCAACTCTTTGGGTAATACCATTGGAAAGGGAACTAAAACATTAAGGGGAGGTAATTTGAAAATAAAATAACCTCTTTAATGTGGATAAGAATATATGAAAAATGATTTTCTAGAGTTTTTCTTGAACATGTGGGTTTTTTATGTCAATTCTTTATAGATATTCCACTATTAAATGTTAATGGAAATTTCATTTTTATTAAATAACAAAATATATTCAATAATAGAATGTCACAATCATACCAAGTGCCTCCAAAAATGATAAATAAGGATGTTTATGTGTGTTATTTGTCATCTAAAACTCCCCATTTAAAAAATAAATTTTTAATACACATTTTTGTAACATTCCATTGCCTTCTTTCATGGGTTCCATGAACCCTCTTTTGACCCTATTTAAGTTGGGTCTTTTTAATGGTGGTTGTAACACCTCGATATTTTATGAAAAATATTTTTTTTAATTTCATTAATGTCTTGTGTTATACGCTACACCAAAAGGATCTTTCACGGCACACATCTCTGACCTGGCTAGAATTACATGAAATCACGAGTTTCCTCGATAGCTTGCGTCGTACGCAATACCGAGTTTCGCTAAACAACGATATGCTATTAAAATATTATTAAAACTAGCCGTTATGAATAGTAATAACCACTTTTTGAAATTTAGTAAATTTTATTTTTCAAAATGGGCTTCATTTTTTGATTCTAAATATCGAAATTAGCTTAGGGTGAAATTTTGGTGATTTTCGGATAACTTTCATATTTTGATGAATAGTGAAAATTACTAAATTTTAATTAAAAACAACTTTTTCAATAGAAATAATTAATAGTGATAAATTATTAATTTCAGTGGTTTTAAAGTATATTTATAATATATTTTTACAATTTAATACAATGTTGGTCATTGGATGTAATTTCACATTTAAACCAGACATAAACAAGTGTCAATCTTTTGATAGATATTGTTTCTTAAAAACACGCTATTTGTTTTAACAGCGGTATTTAATTAAAAAATTAATTAATGAAACTTCTATGATATGAATTTGGTAAAATAGACTTCATTTTTGAATTCGGAATGTGAAATATAGCTTAGGATGAAATTTTGGCATTGTTCTGAAAAACATCAATTTTTGATGAATAGTGAAACTACTAAGTGGTAGTTAAAAAAACTGAATTTTTCATAAAACTTAATTTTACTGCTTCTGTAAATGGAATTTCAAAAATCCGAGAGACACGGTTGATGTCAGTATGTAAAATGTCGTTCAATGAGATGAAAATAATTTTTGGTGAATAGTAACTTTTTACTTTTATTTACCACGGTTAAAAGTAAATAGGGTAATTAAGGGTAAAAATGATATTAATATTACCCTAACACATGTCATAATCCTATTAGACAAGTGTATCTCGACCAAAAACAACCTTAAGTGTAAAATATTATCATTTAGGCCCACTTGGATTAGATTAGGACATTTATTATTATTTAATTCAAAGAAGAGTTAAAAGAGTTAAAATCAAAGTTTATTTACTAAAACATTTTTAGTATGGGGTAATACATAAGATAAATTAGACTATAAATATTCATTAGAAATCTAAAACGATTTCCTACATAATGGTATTTTATTTGTAATTTTTAGACTTTAAATAATTTAATTTATTTATGACACAACAATGATGTAGTAATTACCTTTTTAAGAAAAATTAACATAATTGATGTTATAAATGCCCAAATTAATTTAATTTGAGACTTTTTATGACTTAAACTAATTTTATAGGTTAATATGACATGTTATTGTTCCTTTAAGTTACTTTGTTCGAACTTATAATTCTGTTATGAATTTCATAAAAATCATGTACCAAATAGTGTCAAAATTGACATAAATTAGTTTTTTAATACAAATATTATATTATCAATTGTTATTTAAATCCTAAAAATCTAATGTTCAGAAAAATGACTTAGATAATGATAAATATATTAATAATAAACAACTTGGGTTAGTTTGGCTTGTTATGGTAAGTTTATTAACCATATAGTGTAAGAAAACAAAAAGACACGGTAAAAGTTAAATTATTTAACTTAGAGTTAAATCTAATTGATAAGGTTAAAATAATAACCTAAACTTGTCTAAATCCTATTGGATGATATAATTTCGACCCATCCCCACCTTATACTTGAAATAAATCAATTTGTATCTATATAAAACCGAACATGACTTTATAATAAAATAATATTTTTAGTTATTCCAAAGGTGCCCCTCTCTTCCCTTATAAAAGGGCACCTCCTCCATCTCTTCCTCACACAACTTTGAGCTTTCAAGCTCGGCCAAACCCTGCCAAAATATCTTCTCCACTTCCCTAGTATCATTCTAGAGGTACTGGTCTTCTTCAAAGTCCATCCTTAGTTCCTTAAGTGGAGGTTAAGAAAAGGCGCGTCAAAAAGAGGTAATATCCATTACCGATCTTTTTCAATTTTTTTCTTCTTCAACTTCTGCTCTTTAGTTGTTTAATGATAAAGTAATAACATCAGTATTTCTTATATACTGATATGTTATTATAAATATGAAGCAACTCTAATTAACTTTCTATCCATCCTACAGAAAAAGGAAATCACTGCGCGTGCGTACGTACGGAATACCGTCTCAACGCCGTGGTGTAATCTATTTTCCGACACCACCTTAATTAGATGGGTATAATGGTGTAATGAGTAACTATATATGATTATTAAAAAGTTATATTGATACTGAAATAGTATACATACACTTAAACACAATTCCATGACCATGGGAATGATATCATCGCTCGTGCGTACGTACGGACTACCGTCTCCACGACGCGATGAGATTCATTCTCAATGATTAACCATTCATGAATGATTATAAAGTATATATAATTAGTATTAATGAAATATATGACATAATAATGATACTGGATTTATGTATATTTATATGTATTTCATCTACTTAATTCCATTCAATTCAATAAAGAAACGAAAACAGCGTTCATGCGTACATACGGACTACCGTCTCCATGAACGGTGTATTTCTTTCCATTTACTGATTTATTAAATATATGTATTTTCTAAATATATATATATATATAAATCATGTCTTATATTCTGGAATTAAGTAATCATGATCTAAGTAATCATATGAATAATTACAAGTCAAAACACGGACGACAAATCAAACAATTTTACCCAAAACGCTCTTTTACATGGAATTTTCAAAAGAACGGGTAATATAAAGTCATAAGTGAACCATATATGATATCATAACAATGAATATGATTCTGTAATAATTCAATGACATTATTTAAATCATTATACAGGAGGTTCGGACACTTACGAAGCAAATCAGACCAAAGGTAAGGGAAATATCACAATCTCATTTTTATCCGACATTGTTTATACTTTGGTATTTACTGGGGTGTATTTTATCATCCACATCCATGTTTCCTCAATACGTAATATTATTTCCATGCACCTAAAATTTTTTAAATACAATTTTACCCTTCGGTGAGTTTTTAGTAAAAGATATGAAAGGAATCTTTTGTCATTTTTCGTACGATGTAATTTTTTGACTTTTCCGAAAAAAGTACGAAAAATGTTTTTTTTAACTTATACGGCATGAATGTATTTTTAAAACATTATTTCCAAGAAGCTTCCTTTACAAGTTTTCAAGTTTATTTTTAATCAACTTCTTTTTGTACGACATGTTAAGAAAGGAAAAATGTTTTTGAAGAAGAAAGGATATTTTCCTCAAGAATGGTGTTCAAGTGTTTTATCAAAATTATTTTTCATCTAAGAGAATAAAGGGTTCTGTTATTATCTATATTATTACATTGATTTGATAATGTTGTGATGGCTTTATTTTTATAAATTCCTTTATCTTATATGAATTGTTTTAAGATGTCACGATGTTTAAGATTCCCATTTTTATTACATGGGTAATGAAATGATTTATGATTTATGATTTTGTGGCACACATAAGAATGATATCATTATGAAATGGGTGGGGCCTATATCTCCATCCAATGCATTGGGTAAAGATTTTATATCTCATGATATCGACATGGATGGAATGGTAGGTTATACCGGTTCAGTGAAACAGGACTGAAACGAGGGTGACTCGGTTCAGAAAGGGACTTTGTCCACTAAGATAGTCTTGGCAATGAGTCTTGACTAACAAGAAATGATTCTCTATGATTATGTGTGTATGAAACAAAGTTTCATTTTTAAGTTATGGTTATTGGGATTACATTTCACTTCTATGATTTATCCCATGTTATGATATTATGAGCTCTTTTGCAGGTTAAGATTTCCAAAAGCTATGTTCGTATGTATATGATGTGATTGATATTTCTTTTTTTTACCCTTAATGAGCATTTGAGCACACCCTTTTATGTTTTATTTTCCCCAGGATATAAAGAAGGGTTTTAGGTATAAAACAAGTAAGATCTTTGTGGGAGATGTTGAAGATATTTCACCACGATTAGAAGATTTAATTTCGAGTTTCCAAAGACACTAAACTATTACGGTCCTTGTGTGTGTGTTTTGTTATGTACTAAGTATTCCACATAAGTAATGTAATATCTATGTACGTTAAGCTTCAGGTCTCTACAGCTGGTATCAGAGGAAATTTTTAGTCAACCTTTGGAAACTAGGATGCGAAAGCGTTAGTGAGATCCCTAGAGATATTTCTAAGGTATGTCTAGGGATGTCCCTAAGGATAAGTATACGTATAAGATAAAGTCCTAGAACTACGGTAATGATCATAGAATTTTACCTAAGAAGTTAGATATTGAGTATACTCCTCCTTTATTATGTTGTTTTCCCTAGCATGATTTTTTCCTCTCACACTATTCTTTTTGGGTTTTAGAAAATGACTGGAAACAAGATGATTCACGATAATGGAGGATATGATGGACAATGGAATGATATTCTTAATGAGAAACCAAATGAAATTGGATTTGGAAGTCCAAACATCATGATTATGCCGAATCAGAAATCTCATAATATGATCAATAAGGTAAATTTGGTATATTTCCTGACTCGGCTAATAATAGGAAGAAGGAGTTTCATGATGAACACAGAGGAACGAAAGTTCAATTTCCCCTATGTAAATCATGTGGGAAGAGGAATCAAGGAGAATGTTTCAAAGGAACAGGAAGATGCTTTCGGTGTGGAAAAGAAGGACATAAAGCCAGTAAGTGCAATGGAAAAGGTTCAGTTAACACCATTGATGAGGATAATGGTATTGCTACGACATCAACAATGGTAAAATGTTTTAAATGTGGAATGTGTGGGCATTATGCAAACCAATGCCCTAAGGGAAAGTATCATGAAGAGAATCAGCATGGTCGTATGGGTAGAATTTATGTTGATGATGATGAAGAGACTACAAATGATATGTGAGATGAAAGAATTGTTGAAGCTCGGTCAATTGTTTAAGAATGTAGTGGAATGATGACATGTTTATCATGTGTAATGTTTTATAAGTAATCTCATGGTACTATGGAATAAAGAGACATCTAAGGATTGTCACACTGTTGTCTTTCCTTGAGTTTTGAAAGTGTATGATTAATGGTACCAGTATCCATGAAAGGTTATTCAGATATTTTTGGAATGTAGATGATTTGCGCATAATGAAGGGATAAGAGAATAATGAGATGTTTGATTGTATTCATGAGCACATGATTGATATAAAGACTAAGTGATATAATGGTTTGAGTATAAATAATTTTGAGGATTTTTGGTTTGTTGAAAGTGTTAACTTTTAACTACATTCATGTTTTCACTAAGGTTCAATGGGTATTCATTCTTCAAGAGAATACATGATTAAGGTATTCACATGTTTGTAATTTGACCAACAAGATATATCTTATGATATATGGGGGATAAATGATGGCATTCACGTGATTGTTCTGTGACATTTCAAGTAATCATTTTCTTTATACTATGAGCTTTGACCGAATTATTTTAGATAAGCCTAAAGATTGGAATGGATTATGTTGGACATAAGTTAGGATAAAATGTTTTTCGATATTATTGATGGGATGTTATAGTAATATAGCTTTAGAAAAAGGACAACCTGCAGGACGGGCGACAACCCATCACTTCGGACAAGGCTGTGGGAATCGAACCCACAATCGAAGTGCGACTGGCCTTTATCACCTACCATTGGCCTGCAGGAAGACCCTGGTTAGTAGAAACTAGTTTTATTTTATTAAGCGGTATGATATATGAAGTATAAGTTCATTTTTGGAACCATATACGATTAACCATAAGATAGACTTATAACTTTTGCTAACCTTTTGTTTGAAAGAGATGGAATGACCCATCATTATATCACATGATCTGCTAACACATCACGAATGCCAAATTCAACTTCATTTCATTAAGAGATGAAGTGGAAATTGTCCAAAGAATGAAAAACGGTGAGACTATACCAAAATCACGAAAGTATATCTTCTAATTCCAATTTCATCAACTTTAGGGAAATGATCTTGAAAACAAGAAATGTTGTCTTAGTGCTCTTATACCTGATGAATCAGATGGTACCTTAGATCATCACAAATTTATGGCTTTGTGATTTCTAGCTTTTCCATAGCCATGTTCTCTACCACTCTCCATCAGAACATGATGGTTATATTTCTTTTCCATATCCATATTTTCACCTATGTTCTCCTACGTGGAAACCCAGTGATGAGTTAATTTGGGTAACCGTTACATTTCATACTTTAGTTTTTAAAGCCATGTTTTGGTATTCCTTTTTACGATGTGGGTTTTTATTAAAGAATATTTCAAGTAGTAAACCATTTATAACCCCGACGAATTTCGAGGGCGAAATTCATTTTAAGGGTGTAGAATGTAACACCCTGATATTTTATGAAAAATATTCTTTTTAATTTCATTAATGTCTTGTGTTATATGCTACACCAAAAGGAGAATTCATGACACACATCTCTGATCTGGCTTGAATTACACGAAATCGCGAGTTTCCTCGATAGCTTGCGTTGTACGCAATACAGAGTTTCGCTAAACAACGATATGCTATTAAAATATTATTAAAACTATCCATTATGAATAGTAATAATCACTTTTTTAAATTTTTTAAATTTTATTTTTCAAAATGAACTTCATTTTTGGATTCTAAATATCGAAATTAGCTTAGGGTGAAATTTTGGTGATTTTCGGATAACTTTCATATTTCGATGAATAGTGAAAATTACTAAATTTTAATTAAAAACGACTTTTTCAATCAAAATAATTAATAGTGATAAATTATTCATTTGGGTGGTTTTAAAGGATATTTAGAATATATTTTTACAATTTAATAAAATGTTGGTCATTGGATGTAATTTCACATTTAAACCAGACATAAACAAGTGTCAATCTTTTGATAGATATTGTTTCTTAAAAACACGTTATTTGTTTTAACAGCGGGATTTAATTATAAAATTAATTAATGCAACTTCTATGATATGAATTTGGTAAAATAGACTTCATTTTTTGAATTCGGAATATGAAATATAGCTTAGGATGAAATTTTGGCATTGTTCTGAAAAACATCAATTTTTGATGAATAGTGAAACTACTAAGTGGTAGTTAAAAAAAACTGAATTTTTCATAAAACCTAATTTTACTGCTTATGTGAATGGAATTTCAAAATTCCGAGATACATGGTTGATGTCAGTAAGTAAAATTTGGTTCAATGAGATGAAAATAATTTTTGGTGAATAGTAACTTTTTACTTTTATTTACCACGGTTAAAAGTAAATATGGTAATTAAGGGTAAAAATGATATTAATATTACCCTAACACATGTCCTAATCTTATTGGACAAGTTTATCTCGACCAAAAACAACCTTAATTGTAAAATATTATCGTTTAGGCCCACTTGGATTAGATTATGACATTTATTATTATTTAATTCAAAAAAGAGTTAAAAGAGTTAAAATCAACGTTTATTTAATAAAACATTTTTAATATGGGGTTATACATAAGATAAATTAGACTATAAATATTCTCTAGAAATGTAAAAAGATTTCCTACATAATGGTATTTATTTTTAATTTTAAGACTTTAAATAATTTAATTTATTTATGAGACAACAATGATGTTTTAATTACCTTTTTATGAAACATTAACATAATTGATGTTATAAATTCCCAAATAAATGTAATCTGAGACTTTTTAGGACTTAAACTAATTTTCTAGGATAATATGACATGTTATTGTTGATTTAAGTAACTTGGTTCGAACTTATCATTCTGTTATGAATTTCGTAAAAATCATGTACCAAATAGTGTCAAAATTGACATAAATTAGTTTTTTAAAACAAATATTATATTATCAATTGTTATTTAATTCCTAAAATTCTATTGTTTGGCCAAATGACATAGATAAGAATATATATATTAATAAAAAACAACCTGGGGTTCGTTTGGCTTGTTATGGTATGTTTATTAACCATATAGTGTAAGAAAAAAATGACACGGTAAAAGTTAAATTATTTAACTTAGAGTTAAATCTAATTGATAAGGTTAAAATAATAACCTAATCTTGTCTAAATCCTACTGGATGAGATAATTTCGACCCATCCCCACCTTAGCCTCGAAATAAATCAATTTGGAGCTATTTAAAACCGAACTTGACTTTATTATAAAATAATATTTTTAGTTATTTCAAATGTGCCCCTCTCCTCCCTTATAAAAGGGCACCTCCTCCCTCTCTTCCTCACACAACATTGAGCTTTCAGGCTCGGCAAACCCCTGCCAAAATCTCTTCTCCACTTCCCTAGTATCATCCTAGAGGTCCTGGTCTTCTT
Source organism: Viscum album (assembly GCA_963277665.1). Taxonomy (NCBI): domain Eukaryota; kingdom Viridiplantae; phylum Streptophyta; class Magnoliopsida; order Santalales; family Viscaceae; genus Viscum; species Viscum album. The sequence continues at coordinate 1,989,202,211 of OY728137.1, forward strand.
CAATGACCATCCTTAGTTCTTTAAGTGGAGGTTAAGAAAAGGCGCGTCAAAAAGAGGTAATATCCATTACCGATCTTTTTCAATTTTTTTCTTCTTCAACTTCTTCTTCATTAGTTGTTTCATGAAAAAGTAATAACATAAGTATTTCTTATATACTGATATGTTATTATTAATATTAAACAACTCTAATTAACCTTCTATCCATCCTACGGAAAAATGAAATCACCGCGCGTGCGCACGTACGGAATACCGTCTCCACACCGTGGTGTAATCTATTTTCCGCCACCACCTTAATTGGATGGGTATAATGGTGTAATGAGTAACTATATATGATTATTATAATGTGATATTGATACTGAAATAGTATACATACACTTTAACACAATTCCACGACCATGAGAACGATATCATCGCTCGTGTGTACGTAAGGACTACCGTCTCCACGACGCGATGAGATTCATTCTCAATGATTAACCATTCATGAATGATTATAAAGTATACATAATAAGTACTAATGAAATATATGACATATAAATGATACTGGATTTATGTATATTTATATTTATGTCATCTATTTAATTCCATTCAATTCAATAAAGAAATGAAAACAGCGTTCATGCGTACGTACAGATTACTGTCTCCATGAACGGTGTATTTCTTTCCATTTACTGATTTATTATATATATGTATATTCTGAATATATATATATATATATATAAATCATGTTTTATATTCTGGAATTAAGTAATCATGATCTATGTAATCATATGAATAATTACAATTCAAAACACGGACGACAAGTGAAACAATTTTACCCAAACGCTCTTTAACATGGAATTTACAAAATAACGGGTAATATAAAGTCATAAGTGAACCATATATGATATCATAACAATGAATATGATTCTGTAATAAGTCAATGACATTATTTAAATCATTATACAGGAGGTTCGGACACTTACGAAGCAAATCAGACCAAAGGTAAGGGAAATATCACAATCTCATTTTTATCCGACATTGTTTATACTTTGGTATTTACTGGGGTGTATTTTATCATCCACATCCATGTTTCCTCAATACGTAATATTATTTCCATGCACCTAAAATTTTTTAAATACAATTTTACCCTTCGGTGAGTTTTTAGTAAAAGATATGAAAGGAATCTTTTGTCATTTTTCGTACGATGTAATTTTTTGACTTTTCCGACAAAAGTACGAAAAATGTTTTTTTAACTTATACAGCATGAATGTATTTTTAAAAAATTATTTCCAAGAAGCTTCCTTTACAAGTTTTTAAGTTTATTTTTAATCAACTTCTTTTTGTACGACATGTTAAGAAAGGAAAAAAAAATTGATGAAGAAAGGATATTTTCCTCAAGAATGGAGTTCAAGTGTTTTATCAAAATTATTTTCCATCTAAGATAATAAAGGGTTCTGTTTTTATCTCTATTACTACATTGATTTTATAATGTTGTGATGGAATTATTTTTATAAATTCTTTTATCTTATATGAATTGTTTTATGATGTCACGATGTTTAAGATTCCCATTTTTATTACATGGGTAATGAAATGATTTATGATTTATGATTCTGTGGCACACATAAGAATGGTATCATTATGAGATGTGTGGGACCTATATCTCCCTCCAATGCATTGGGTAAAGATTTTATATCTCATGAGATATACATGGATGGAATGGTAGGTTATACCGGTTCAGTGAAACAAGACTGAAATGAGGGTGACTCGGTTCAGAAAGGGACTTTGTCCACTAAGATAGTCTTGGAAATGAGTCTTGACCAACAAGAAATGATTCTCTATGATTATGTGTATATGCCACAAAGTTTCATGTTTTAAGTTATGGTTATTGGGATTACATTTCACTTTTATGATTTATCCCATGTTATGATATTATGAGCTCTTTTGAAGGTTAAGATTTCCAAAAGCTATGTTTGTATGTATATGATGTGATTGATATTTCTTTTGTTTACCCTTACAAAGAATTTGAGCTCACCCTTTTATGTTTTCTTTTCCCCAGGATTTAAATAAAGGTTTTAGGTATAAAAAAAGGAAGATCTTTATGGGAGATGTTGAAGATCTTTCACCACGATTAGAAGATTTTATTCCGAGTTTCCAAAGACACTAAACTATTACGGTCCTTGTGTGTGTGTTTTGTTATGTACTAAGTATTCCGCCAAAGTAATGTAATATCTATGTACGTTAAGCTTCGTGTCTCTACAGTGGTTTTGAGATATTTTTCATATAAGGATGTTTATGTGTGTTATTTTTAGGCTATAACTCCACCATTAAAAATATTCATTTTCAAAACACATTTTTTGTAACATTACTTTTTTTTATTTCATGGGTTCTTTGAACCTTGTTTTGACCCCAATTATGCTAGGTATTTTTAATTGTAGTTTTGAGAGATTTTTCTAGATTATAGATATAAATTAATGTGTTTATATAATTATTTTCCCTATAATTAATACCATTAATATTTTTATTAAATAATATTTTTTATAATTTGAATTAATAAAATGTAAAAGTGGTGATTTGATATTTGAAAGTAATTAGGTATAAAAGATTAAAAAAACCTGAATATTAATTGAATTTGTTTTGTGGGTTGATTTTTTAAAAATTATTACATGATTTGGAAATTATTTTTAATATGTGACTTGTTGTTTATCCTGTGAAAATGGATTAAATAAAAAAGTGATTATAACTCTCATGATATAATTAATTCCTATTATTTTATTTAAAATTGAAATGGTATGTTGAAAATGTATATTACTATATAGTATTTCAATATGTTTTAAAATTATTGATTTGCAATTTTATTAATATATTTTTGAATAAAATCTTTTCCAAGTTAGTAAGTGGTAACTAAGATAATCGCTCTAGCAACATGACTCCCTAGAAATGGATTGATGGTCAAACTAATACTAAAACAACAATTTCATGACTACCCAATACGGTTTCCACATTTGGTGTGTAGACAACTTGTCATTGTACCACTATTTGGGGGTATTTGTGTGTGCACCTAACTAGAGTCGTGACCAATATGAGATGTTTGATGATACCATTAATTGATAAAATCACATACCATGAGGTTTTCGTACATAGTGTTGTGATTTTATGTGAGTCTTTTTATTTTATATACATTATATTTTTTTCTAAAATGTTTCATTCGTGATAAAAAATTAATTGACTATTTTATAAAAACTTTTCTTTTATGATGTTGTGATTTTTTTGAAATATAATTGATTATATGATTATAAATGAATTTTCAAGATTATTATTTATAAAATTATATTCCATGGATTCTTTTACTTAAATTGTTATGATTTATGTTAATTTTTATTTTATTGAGTATAAAACACTTAGTGAGATAATACTAGAATTTTTTTCTCATGCCCTATAATTCCCTTTAGGAATTTATAGATTTTTTTATATAGTTACGAGTAAAGGTAAATTTATACTTAGAGGCTATGGATGTTCGTGATCCATGGGATAGTGGAGTGGTGATGGTGATGGGTGCATCTATTTTCTACTTGTTATATAGATATTTTGAGTCATTTATATGGTTTATGTTGTTTTTTAATTTTGGATGTTTATATATCTTCTTTTGGGGTTTTTCATATCTCTCTATTTTTTTTAACATTCTTCTTTTTGGAGTGTTATAAATTATGTTTTTTAAAGATTCATATTCCCCTATTTTTTAGAATCTTTTCTCACTCTATGTTCTTGTATAATTGAAGGTACTAGTCACCATTCCAGAGAGATCAAGAAGGCCCTTAGGGCTATGTGAATGTCAGCTCAGGTATCTGGGTACTATGGTATCTTGGATGGTTAATGAATTAATTTTATTAGAGGTTTAGGATAAGAATCATTCCATGATGTATTTAAGTTTTTGGGATTTCATAGTATAAAATATGTTGAAATATCAAGTTATATGAGGTATTTACGACCGATTACCAGGCCATCTCTCTTCATAATGGGCATTATGTCTTCATGGTTGTTCTTAGAATTCAGTATTGAGGAATAATTCTAACTAATTAAACTATTTTATTTACTATTTATTAGGTAATGTTGAAACAAATATCTTGATATCATATCTAATGGGATTCATATCCCTATTTCTCATGTTTGAGTTATAGATCCGAGTAATCTACATATGTTTCCATAGTTTTCTTTCGATATTATGTATAATTATTCCTTCAATAAAATATTTGAATATACTCAAAGAGTAAGCTACTGTTGAACCATATTGAGTGGAAACTCCCATGGACTACAATATATTTGAGATTATATTCTTAAATTCCATGATATAGGAAAGGAACATTCAAAAATTCTCATTCAGGATCTATCTGTAGAACGTCAAAGAGAAGAATCTCAGAATCAATAAGAAGAGTTTATTCTTAGAAGGCACATGTTTTAAAAGTAACTAATGATCCTCAAAAAGCTTAACATTTTTCACGAAAAAGATAGATCATATTTCTTATTTATTTTATAAAAACAATGTGATTAATGTGAAGTGGTCGTCCTTTATTATGGATGTGTATATAAGGAAATGGTGGGACTTGATACTAACGACCAATAAGTGCGAAGTTTTTATGTGTAAGGACTTTAATATTATTATCACAAGATGATTATATCCTAGATAAATAGTACTAGATAAGTCAATGTTATATTCAAATATCTAGTGGGGCTACAGTTCTATGATTCTATATATGATCCGTGTTTATCTGCTTATGCAGTTTTGACATAAAATTGAATAAAATGAGAAAATGAAAGCTTGATGTTTCGAGAAGGGTCTTAGACCTCATATCTATTCAATTTTTTCTTTTCAAAGCTCTATTCATGTGTTGACGTACTGGATTGTGTGTTGATAGTTGATCATAATCTTTTTAGTAGTTCAAGGGTAGGGGAGAGTTGTATTTTTTCGCAATTGCAGTTCTATTCGTTTTTTAAAAGGAAAAATATCATATGATTATCATGTTTTTTCTCGATAGATTCCATAATTCAGGCATAATGATCTTCCTGTAATATGCCCATTGACATGATTCCAATGTGGAATGTTTGGGTATTAGAGAAGTGTTTGTACTGAGGAACCCAATATCAAATGTTCTTGTGCTATTTTGCAACACTAATAAAAATTAATCAAATATTTCCTTCTCTGTATAGTGGAATGGGATCATTAAAACCTAAATATACTATGGTTGAATAAAATTATATGAAACAAAGGGGTTCTAGTCATAGGAATCCATACAAAATATTCTCCATGGAGGGGAAGAGTCCACAGAGGAAGCTGATATATGTTTAATGATTATTAGAGTTACCATAATTATAGCTCCATCTGTAGTGACTACTTTATTTCATATTAATTCATCTCACTCATTTATATCAGATCATATTTTGAACATGCTAAATATTCGAATAGATATTTTATCTAATGTGATAAATATTAATATACCCCTTTTAAATAATAAATAATAGGGACTACATTTCCAAGCATGATTCTACTCTTATTTAAGATTGAGTAGTCAAATAATTTTTTGGATCATAATTTGAATACCCTTGATTTCATCTTTAGGATGGATTGATTCTTGGATAGTATTTCCAAATTTGATATATAATGTCTATGGGTCACCTATATATTTCCCGAAGGATAGTTAAGTGAATTTTAGGGAGAATGGAACCTAGAAAGAGTAGAGCCGGACATCCATATCCATAGTTTGGAAAATTAGTATAAATTTCTTTATTTTCTAACTGAGGTAGAATATATATGTTGAAATATCCCTCTAGTTGGTTTTTAATTTCAAAAAAATTCTCATTTTTTATTTTTCTAGAATTCCATCGTCAATATAGGTAAGTTTATCTATAGATTTAGTACCTGATACTCAACCTATATATATTCCCTATAATTGAATGGTTATCCTAAACTAAAAGAGTTGAATAATTTTTTATAATATCTTATAGAGGAAGGATTTATATACATGAGTGTCACACCATGGGAAGTTATAATTCTACTTATGATGAAATATGACTGAATTGTTTTCCCCAATATTGAATAACAGAAACTCAATCATGATACAAAAAATAAATAATATCAATTTTTTTTTGATGGACATATTGAATTGGTAAAATTGCTTCTCAATGATTTATCTTCGATATAGGTATAAATGATTTATAATAAACTAATACGACATCCATAATACTGCCTTCCAGATTAGGTATCTCTATTTTTATTATATTGTTATGCCATTTTGTCTAACGTGTGATCTCATTGACCTTAATGTGTTGATGAATAAATTTTTCCATGTCTTTCATGATATTCTCATAGTGATCTTATTGGTCGAAATTTTGATTTACTCTAAGACCTAGGACGATATTTTTCATCATCTAAGAATTTTTTATGACTGATAATATTTAAAAGATGTTATGTGAAATATTCAAAGTGTAATTTTTGGATTCAAGAAGTGAAATTCATTGGAGAAATGGAGCTAGAATATGGTATCTCAGTTTTCCTTGAGAAGGTAAAAACTATTATACCATAAAAGAAACTATGCATATTTTTTGAGATGCATATATTCTTCAGTTTAGAGGGATACTAATGATGGTTTGTTGAATGATTTCTTGAAGTTGGTTTCTCTGAAGACTATACATACTTGGAAGAGTGTAATGATTGCATCGACTGAGAAATGTAAGAGTTACTTTTTTGAGCATAATAGTATTTTCACTTTATACGCTGGTGATTACCCTTCTATAGTTCATCTATTGATATGTGTTCTTAGATGATGCTCCAAGTTCTAAATTTTGAGGCATCCTTATTCGGGTTGATCATGTGGTAGATAACGACTTCACTTATCTTACTCCACATGAGTATAACTGTCCAAAAAATAAAATTTAACAAGGATTTGGGATGAATTAACATAATATTTTTCATCATTACCTTTATAGGGACTTTATCTCCATTACTTATAGCCCCAATACGATGATTTTTATATTCTCCCAAATAGATATAAATCTTTTGTTGTATCATTGGATGGAGTACCTTTAGTCATTTGATTTCAATATTTCCTATAACTCAGGGAAGGTAAATGTCGTTGCTGACTCCCGTAGAAGGAAAATTCTTACCCATGCTGTAAAAGAATAATTATAATAGTGGAACATGATGGATATTTTTTACAAATGATTTTAGGAGACTTGGTGGAAGATACCATTGTGTTCTGGGTATGTTTTCATTTTAACACCACTCTAATCAAGATGATTCTTTAGTAGTATCATCTAAGTGATAGATCAAATGGTATAAGGGACACACTTTATAGTTGGGAGACCATATTTGTGTGGAAGTTCTCTTATGAGGGACTTATATGTTTTCAAAATTAGTCTGTTTTGAATTGTCTATGAGAAATGATGTGATGGTGGATTTAATTTACCCTTGATGTGAGGTGCCCCATGAAACCATGAACATTTTTTCTGTCATGTAGTGATGATTCTAGTTCCTAGGTATGATACATGACATTGCAGACATTATTTCTCATTTTTATAAATGTTATCTAGTTATGACTCTGTACAAAATACCTTTGTGTTTACAATAGCCACATTTTGTGCTGTCTTGGGAGTCATATATGATCTCTCTACACTTTGTGGTTGGGTTCCTTTCTACACATCATAAGAAGAATGTGGTTTGTTTTCGATCAATTTTCTAATGAAATCAAATATTTTCATACCCATTGGGGATAAAACTAATGGTCAGTTGTTGGTAAATCACTATGTGAATCAGATTTTTCTTTTTCAAGGAGTTATGAATTTTATAATATTTAATAGATATCCATGTTATACTTATGAATTTTGGAGATGCCTCCAAGAGGAAATGGGATATCATGTTCTCTTGATTATGGAATTCCATATAAAGATAGATATCCAGAAATAGATGGATATATATATATTCTTAGGGATATGGTTCATGCATACGTCATCAATTTTTGAGGATCTTGGGATGTTTATTTCATATTTGGTGATTTTTCTCACAATAATAGTTACCAATATTCAACTGAAATGGTTCCTTTTGTGGCCTTGTATACATGTCCTTGACAATCTCTATTATGATTGTCAGTGATTAGTGAATGTTATTTGGTGTGACAGAGCTTGCTCCATCGGATGTGAAAAAATATTTAGTTGACTTAGCATAGAATGTTGATTGCGTAGTTCGATCAAAAATATTATAATGACCTTCTTAAGAATCCTTTGGTGTTTTTGGATTGTGACCAGGCGTTTTTGAGAGTTTCACGACATTTGTGTCATTAAAAACAAGGATGGTATGAGAAACCTTCTCCTAATTTTGTGAGACATTTTTAGTTTCCATCTAGGACGTGAATGTGTCTTACCAATTTCCTTAACCACCACATTCAATGATGATAAATATTTTGTTCTATGTACTAACGATTCATAAATATCTTTCTGAAATATATCAGGTTTTGAGCTAGGGGATCTTTATGTTGAACCTTATTTATCAATGACTATTAATCCACTAAAGATAGTTGATTTTGAGAAAGAATTATTTAATGGGAGGATGATATATTCTGTACATGTTCTATGGAGGAATGGTTTCGATTTCCATGAGATGTGGGATTCTGATGCATGGATGAGAGAGATTTTACCTCATATATTTGATAAGGAATCTATATGAAATTCATTAATGGTTTATAATGTTTTTATGGTGGAGAGGTTGTAATATTTTGTTATCTTCATTCATGTATTCATTGACCATTTTTTGACCCCCCATAAAATGGGACTTATTTTTGGGTCGTTATAGGATATTTTTTAAATTTATGTAACCTTATTTGGCAATTAATGGTTAGACCATGGTTTCCCAAAACCATACACCCCTCCAACTAACCATGTGTGTGGTATTTTTATATTATAAAAAATAAAAAAAAAATTAATAGTCCCACATTTTATTTTCGTCATCACCCCGATCAACCATAAGATGGATTATTCTTCCTTGTAGAATCATAAGTAGTGATTTTGGTCCATCCAAACCCTTTAAATGGAAGATAAAAGAGGAATTTATCATAATCAACCTCTTCTGGGTATGTAGATCTACTATAATGTAGTGTCTTCCAATCTATATTTCTCTACACCAATAAGTTTGTTAGATTAGAATGTAATGGATGGATCTAAACTCTATTTCTTTGATCTTATTTCTAAATTTACTTACTATATCTTTTTAACATTATTATTCATTTCAATGTCCTGTTGGTACTGCATATTTATAGAGCAGTGATTTAGTGGTAGGTGGTTCCATAAGTCTATTCCATATGATCGAAACCTTGAATTTCATGATTAAATTCATTTAAATTTTTAATTGTTTTAAAAACATGGAAATGTGCTGATTTGATATTTTAATTTAAATGGGTATAAAAATTAAAAAATCACAGTTTAAATTTAATTAAAATTATAGATTGGGTTTATAAAAAAATATAGTCTTGATTTGGAAATCATTTTTATTATGTGATTTGATTTTTGTATAAGGAAAGTCTATTAAATTGATAAGTCAATTGAAATTTCATGAAATGATTAAGGCCTATCAATTTGTTTGGGAATGAAATTGGAATATTTAAAAATTTAATATGGAAATATTATTTTCAATTTTCTTAAATTCATTTAATTCTATTTAAAACGATTTATTGTGGAAAAAAATGGTATCCTAGGTTGTTAGTGGTACGTGGGATAATCCAGACCAGACCATGACTCTCTAGAAATGGATTGATGGTGAAAAATGTTACTAGAACAACTAAGGAATGAATTACTATTATGGGTTCCCCTATCGGGTTATAGACTTCTCGCAATGGGTTCCCATGTTACGGTGTATTTGTATGTGTTAACTTGACTGGATCCCTAATCACTTAAAGATTTGTGAGGACCATATTACCTATTAAACTGACTTACCATGTTTATTTCGTACATGGTTATGTGATTTTCTATGAGTAATTGGAGTTTAATATACAATTCATTTTTTAAATTATTTATTCATGAAAATAGATTTATATAAATTGTTTTATATAAAATGAGTATTAAGGTTATCATGAAATCTTTTTTGACTTATATTAATTCATTTGATTATGAAGGAATATTTTTTTTTCAAAATTCATTAGTAAATTCATTGTATTGTTTTATTTACATTGATATAATTTATGTTAAATAGTTATGGTATTCATTATGGAACATTTGGTGAAATAATATTGGGATTATATCCCATATCTTACATTATCCTTCAGAAGATTACATATTTTCTTATTCCTAGATTTGAAAAATAGGAATGTGCAACTTGGATGTGTTTAATATGCATGATCATTTTGATCATGGAGTGTATAATGGGACTAGTGGAGATATTTTAAACTAGATAAAAATGAAAAAGTTATAGAATTTTTTGCTGACACTATAGATTACAACGGGGTATTCTCTATCTGATTTCGGATTTGTAATACATGTATATTGGTGGTACTTTCTCTTTTTTGGACTGTTGATCATACTGACCTATAATATTTTATCTAACGCAATTTTATCTAAAATTCATTCCATATTTGGTCTTATAAGATTCCCTGTGCTCGTGTCCATCCCGTTGAGATTGGGAAATTTCTTCAGTCAGTTTCAGCACAAGTTGGGTGTTTGGGTACTAGGGTTTTTGGGATGGTTCCTAACATTTATTCCCATTAATAATAGGTGTAATCAATTTTAATATTTTTTCACCATGTTTAATAGTTTTTTACAATGTATTTTTTGGATTATTATAAATAATAAAATGAGTCTTATTAGAATGTTTAGACCCAGTTAATCAAAATATGAAATACTATTTATAAAATAAAATTTTTAAGTGTGTGGAAAATTCATTTCAACACAACCACATTAACATTAATAACCCCTATTTTATTTAAAAATATTGTTTTTAGGAAAATTATTTATAATTACTGTTGAATTATTTTCTCCATTGGTTCATATGAATTTAAAATAATTATTTTTACTACATTGTTATTTTTACAAAAAACATTTATTCAAAAAGTTTATTCAATGATTCTATAGTTAATTAAAAAATACTTGAATATGTTTTCAATAAACTAACCATAAATGTAAAAAATATTGATCATGGAATTACAAATTCAAAATATTATATTAAAATTATTTCTTATAATACATAATAAATAACATAACATGAAAAAAAATTAATAAACTTACATTTTTTCAAAATAAACATTTCACTAATCGGAAAACATTAATATAATCTTCATTATCACAATTCATCAATAAATAATAATTATTTCAAAAAAAATCATAATCAAATCATCTTGATATTATATTAACATGATAAACCAGGAAACAGTTTTACATTTTTTAAATTCACTTCAAAAAGTGAATTTTTTATTATTAAAAAACATAAAATGTATCCACAATGTGCTTCTGTACAAAAAATATTTTTTGTATAGTTTATTTAAATAAAATTTTAATTTATCAATTGATAAATTATCTTATTATTATTAAATCAAAGTAAAAAATAATTTCTTGAAATTTTTTTTCTTTAAATGAAAAATAAATTGTTAACCATAAATTGAATTTACAAGAATTTACTATTGGAGGATTATATAAATACATGACAAATATAAATATAAATATTACATTACATTTTGATATAGTCATCATTTCTAAAAACATAATATTTTATGATCTCTTCTTATACATTAAACATTAGATAATCCATTGTTCTAGTTTCAATTGGTGGTATAACTAATATGGTCCATTTGAATGTATCTACAAGATTTAAATTAAACTATATATAGTTTTTATCATTAAATAATTGCTTAAGAAAAACATGATAATGAACATGCTAAAAAACATTCAAAGATACCTCCCATACAAGTTTGGATAAATGGGAGTCCTAATGAAATATTCTCTTTCTAAATCCCATTTCACCCTACTTTTTCATTGATATCATATATCGTAACATCAATTGACATAATGTAATTTAGAAGCTAAATTTTAATGTTTCTATATACCTTTTAAAATATATGTACGTATTTCAGATTAATTAGTCTTCATATATGAGGGATGATAATAAAATAATATTAATTTAATGAAAATATACAGTGAAATATCATATTTTCTGTAGTTAACATGACTCGATGCTAGTCGTTTTTCATATTTAGAACACTCCATACAAAAATAAATTCACTAAATTAAATTCCAATTACTGTACTATAGACCATATCTCTCTTCATTATTCATATATCTATGATTCATCTATGGAACACATTTCCAAAAAAAATTAGTTGTTTCACCTAGGTTATTTCTCATATGTTGTTTTGGTAAGGTTCCCCAATTAATATATCACCATGCTAGTGATTTCTTTATTAGCTATTATACACAAAAAACAAATACCAAATAACATGCAATTAAAATTGGAACCACTTCATTAACCATATAGAATCTCCTCAATCCGAAGAATCTCATCCTCCACCATGAGGCCCACTTCGACATTTTTCTCCTCATGGTAGTACACTAATATAGAAATTTCACTTCCCAGTCACTTGATTCCACTCGACAATCCACCCAAGCACTCCAATGACTAAACAGGTCTCATTCCACATCATAAAACTTATCCTAGAGATATTTAGGCACATAAAATTCCCATTTGAATCACAATTAAAATATACATATATTCAATAATAGAAAAATAAATTTTTTTCTACATTTCATAACCTATATAAAGATTTGATATTAAATACCATAGAGTAGATTTAATACATTCTAAAATCATCATCCATCTATGTATTGTTATATATTTCCTTTGAGAAGTTGTGATAATCATTATGAATCGATTAACATAACTATACCTATAAAATTTTATATTTTATATTTTAGGATTCTAATATAATAAATATAGGATTCCATTATACATTTCCTTTACTATAGGTAACCCTATATATTTTTTCTTTATCACATGTACATCAGTATCAACTCTTATAGATTGTTTATAATTTCAGAGATACTATAAAGTATGAAATTCACATTTAACAGTACCCATATATAATGGGTACATTGTCAATTTAATGAATAACACATAAGTCTAAATAACTAGAACTTTTTCAAAATAGCCCGAAATTTCATCACACATTCTCTAACTACCTCTAGTAAACCCATCTCATATCAAAACAAAATAAAATAAATTTGTAATTTTTTAAACCATTTAAAAGCCCATTGAAACAATTCTAAAATAATTATTCAACATAAGTGTAATCCATTTGAGTTTTTACAGTTAACATAATTTCCTTAAAAGTTGTAAATTCAGACTCAGTGTTAATCAATCAACATATAAGTGAAATTTTATATATAATAGAGTATCTATCATGTTATATAATTCAAGTATGATTTTTTATTCTTATAGACAGTTTTTCTTTTCATCTAAATATCTATATTAATTATAAAACCTATACACCAAATCTACCTAATCAATACCATATAGTGAACTATTATCCCTAGATACATCAATACCTCTAATTGATTTATTAAAATATCATATCTATAATCATCAGTTTTCTAGAATTCATCTTACAAGTTATTATGTAAATATTATACTTGAATCACATGTTATAAAATATTCATTGATCATTCTCAGTATTTGATGTTACTGGAATCACATACATTAATTATATAAACTCTAATCCATATCTCATTGTAAGACCCTATAATTTTATTTGTTATTCATCATCATTTGTTGACATCATTATTCATTGAAATATTTAAAACAAATATAATAAGTTAATCTCAGATTATAAAAATATTAGTGGGGAATTATATATCATTTATAACTTCCATACATGTTGTTGTACACATTACAATAATATCACATAGATTTAGAAGGCATCATGTGCGAGACAGATTACCTTAAGATATTTATTCAATAGATGAAATCCCACATCAATCCATGTGGTAATCATGAATTAGACTCATATAATGACATATTCAGGTCAGTAAATGAATATTATTAGTTACATGGGAGGTCGGTTAGTCTCACGTCACAAACCATATGAATTTATACATATGCTTATTTAAAAAATATCTCTATTGGTGTGACCTAAATGTTTCCAACCCATTACCTATTCTCAAATAGAATCTATAGGTCCTCCCATACCGACATACATGGTACACTCTAATTTATTATCTAACTATTTTGAATTAAAATTCATCATACAATGGGAGGATCCCAACATTATATTTATTCATAACATGAAAAAAATATTTCCTCATGTGTGACATATGACCCATCCATTCCAAATGACCTATCAGGGGAAAAATATTACTTCTTATATACAGATAAAATGTTGTTCAGTCCCTTTGCACAACCCTATGAAAATTAGTCTCGACATTTTTAAATTAATTTGAAATAAAATAGTGATATAAGGTGTTTTTTGAAAAAATTAAAAATATTCATTTCACTTTTTTATAATGATAGTCAATAAAAATTGAAATATATCTTAATCAATAATATAAATGAGGATAATTTTATCTATAAAATAAAAATAGAAACATGTACATGGATGAAAATTAATCATTGATTAATATAAGAGATAATGATTGATCAAAATATAAGCAAAAATTTCAACTAATTATAAAAACAATTGTAGTGGAAATGATATGAAGACTTATAAAACAACAATATAGAAATTTTCAAAGAAAATAATGATTTGATAGTGGGATTGGAAAAGAAACTCTTACCTCACCCTTTTTATTAGTGGAATGTTCTCTGAAAATAGTAGGATTTTTTTGAAATATATTTTTAACATTAATTATTAATGAACTGAGTTTATTAGTACTTATGATATATATTTTAGGAAAATATTTTTTAAAAGTATTCATTGATCCCAGTTTTTAGGTGAATTGTGTTAAAATATGACTTAAAAATATATTTTTAGAAACAATAATTAAAATCAATCCTTTAAAATCATTTTCCAAGAAACTAATGGTAAAAAAATATAACAAGGACTATTATTTTTTATTAACTTGTCACTACACACTTACAATAAATTTACTTTCCTAAATATAAATCTATCACATTGCCTATAGTTTTATCCATTCAACAATGATGTTTTTAACACTACCTATTTTCTAAATATACTCCCTCATCCATATTTTTATATTTTAAATCATTGATTCCAAATAAGTTTTATATAAATTCCACCAATTCAGTCCTTTAACATTATCATTTATATAAATTAGAGAGATAATGGAGAATTGTTCTAAAAATAGTGAATATTATTCTGGTAAATTGTTCATGTACTCGTATATATGTACAAAAATGAATATTTGGTCAATGATTTAATATAATATGTAAACTACATACTAGTATCCCATATGTAATAATATTCTTTTTTGAGTCATTGGTAATAATTATTTTTTATTATTATCAGGGTATCATGTATGAAATTTAATTTACTCATTCATATAATGGAAAGATATTTCTTTTTTGGATGTTTAATTAATTAAAAATTGAAATTAAGTTTTATATTAGTACTGTGATTTCTATTAATTTATTTATCTATCATATCTATCAATGGATTCAAAATTTTAAAAAAATAATATATAATAAAAATGGTACATTTAATATTAATTATTCTAATATCTGACGTGAAATGTAATTTTCAAAAAACTATTGACGTTGTAAATTATTCATATTGTTGGTTTTAGTAATGTCGGATAAAAATATATCTAAAACATCTTTTTTCATGGATGTTGCCTCTAAGACTGATATGTTAATATAATATTAACAAATAATAAAGTAATTTATTTTAATGGTTTAACTAAATTTATAATACATTTAGACTTATAAATAATATTTCTTATGACATCATTTGTAGTAATTTTAATTGATAACATTTGTTGACAAAATCATATTTATATGATATATTTTCGTTACTGTTAAATTTTTTTTGAATGTTAGCGATTATTGTTTTCTATGAATGCTTTGGGTTGGAGGTTTAAGTCCTTTCCCATTTATCATGGGTTATTCAGACTTATAATGTTTATAAATATGGGGTTTATGAGTTCACAATGGATAGAGAGTATGGTGGAAATTTCAAGGAAATTATGGTGGTGTGTTGGAAGTAATACTAAAAAACATCATTTTTGATTAATATCGAACTGAAAAATGAATGATTAAATTGGTGGAAAAATATATTTAAAATTACCATTATAGAATTAAAAAATATCAAAAATTATTAATAATAAAATTTTAATTATGTATAATTTATAAAACATTCATGATATATATTTTTCATCATATTTCGTGTTGGTGGTAAAAGTGATTTAAACATGAAAATTTTATAGTGGTCAAATGAGTTGGAAAATATTATTATATTGTAATAACATTAATCATACCAAATCTTAACAATTTCAAAAAAAATTAATGTCATAAATTATATAAGTGAAGATGACGGTGGAGAAGATAGAGATGATATATTATAGAGTGGATACAACTAAAATTTATTGAAACCCAATGAGGCCAAGCATGTTTGTTAAAAATGAAAATAAAAACCTCATTTAAAATGGGCTTAGAGAGAAACCAATAATTGTCAAACATCAAAGAAAAATGTTTGGTAGACTCAATACAATTAATTATTTCATGAAACCAAGTGAATGAGACCCAAGTAATCTCATAACGGTTCTTATGACTATTGAATTCCATATATTTGACATTACACTAAAGGATAACAAATGCCTCATGATAGAATCCATCTTTACATGAGGATGTACTTGAACTAGATTACTTCCCCTGGATGAGGTTTGTTACCAAGAGCTAATTATCTCATTGAAAACATCATATACCAAAAGAGTTCCCTCACAAATAATCTTCTCACACTGATAATGTCTGACACTACGATAGATCCCTGCTAGAGGAAGGTGATGTACTATCTCCTAATTTCATAATAATGACTCAAACATATGATTGATTTTCTTCCCAACCATGTTATATGTCATCAAACACTAGAACCTTAGTATTAAAAAGCACCTCCATCTCCCTACCCTTATAATGATCCAAACAAAATAAATCATCACCTAGGAAGAAATATTCTTTCCTAGATAGAAATGATTAGAGATGATGACACATTGATATCATAGAAGCTGAGTAGAACCATCAAATATAGGAGATATAACAAAATAAAAACATGAAAGAATGTATTATATTCCTAAATTCACCACCACAACCACAAAATGTAGTATCTACCAAAGGAGGTTTTTGAATTCCACCTATGAGGTACCCTCACGAATCATGCCATAAACTACAAAATAAAGAATATCATCACAAAAAAACCCAACAAGCCAAAAATTTGAAAACAAATTGTACAACAACAATTAATATAGACAAGAGTAAAACGAAAATTGAAAATTTTCAGCTGGAACAGGTAAGTGACCCTATAACCAATCCCCAATCCCCCCCCCAACTGACCAAGGTGGGAAATAAGCCAAATATTTATAATCTAGTCATAAAACATAAATAAGTGCATAACTAATTGGGAATAACTATATTGATAGATTTAAAGAGAGATCTTATGGATACTAAATTAATACATGAATCTTCTATTATAGTACCTCATTGAAATTATTTATTTGGGACTCTTTATTTTCACCATAGATTTTCAAATATGAAATATTCGTATTAGGGAGATAATTTAGGCATGCAATCAAGAGGAAATAAAAAGAAAAGTTTTAGGTTGAAGTGGATAGAGGAAGGATCATTTTCATTGGATGGTTGAAGTAGGAAAAATATGTTGATCACACACACATCAAAATATTTATATATTACCTTTTGTGGAATTTTGACTCCTTATTCCTTATTTTAACCCTTCTGCAACATTTTAGACATTAACTATAGAAACTAATTTTCTCTATTATAAAATATTTTTCCCAAAAATTAAAATTTTATTTATAACCAAATTTGTATTCAATAGTTTAATAAAAAATTCATTACATAGAATTTTTGAATTTTCATAAAAACCCATTAATATATAACAAAAATTAAAATATTATACATTACGTATATATGACTTAATTATCCCTAAAAATTATTAATCATTAAATGGATATTAGGTTTTTTTTCTTATATATAAAAAACATATCATTTAATTTTATACTCCAAATTTGATAAATTAATTATTTAGGTAAAAATATAACATATTATAAAATTTATTTTAAAAAAAAAATTTCATTTACAATGAATCATTAAATTATTATTATTTATAACTCATTAATTATTTATTATAAGAAAAATTACTTTTTAATCAATCATCTATTCAATACTATAAATATAATTTGTTAAAAATATTATTTTAAATACATTAATTTAAATTAGAACACATTTGGTACCAAATACAATATCTAAATGTATAAAATTATTCCAAAAATTGAAATGAATTTTTTTTATTTTATTAAAAAAAAATATATGTGAATTAATTTCAAAATACATTATGTGTAGAAAAATATTTACTTCCAATAGTAAAATAATCAATATAACTAATAAATAAAAGTATACCAAGTAACTATATTTACAATTATGATATTTCCAATGACCACATATTCAATGAATATATTTTCATGCAATATATATATATATATAAATTATTTCACATTCACACATATATTCTTACATAATTTCTATGAGAATCCATCTTATTCTCTAATATATTTTTTCAGGTATTTATCATATTTATAATTTGTTTTATCTTTTCTATAGATGTAATCAATTTTATGATCTTCATAGAAGAAAATATTGAAGATACATTAATCCTTATAAAAATTTTTACATGTAGTTTCATTCCATTTGTAAGTTTTTATTTATGTTTAATTTATTTTTATTGTAATATATTTTATTTTGTATTTTCATTTCCATCTATAATGACAGAAGGCATTATTAATATTATTTAAATGATGTATTTATCAAATTTTATGACACAGATATTATTTATTTATTGTGAAAAACATACTAAATTCATGGAGTGTTCCATTCTTCCGCAATATTATAAATTCACCCACATTTTTTTTCTAATGAAAATGAAGGAGGACATGTCATTCACATTATATCTTTAGGTTCCCTTACTATTTCGTCAAACCTAATATTCTTATAGATAACATTAAATGTGTTAGTAAACCAGGATAATAATAGTTTTTCTCTATGACATGTAATCTCTATCAGTTATTCTTCAATTGAGAGAACATTTTCTAGTTGTACAACCTTTATGTTTGAAAAAATTTATGAATAGTGTATGTAGATAATTTAAATCTCTATGTTTAATACATCATGATCCTGTGAATGTTTCACGTCATGTTCAAGAAAAAAATCTATCATCCCAACAATATCAATTATTTTAAAAAGAAAATGTCTATATGTCCCCACGTTAGCTTCTTAGATAATTTATTATCCCTCTTCATTGGTAATATAAGAAGGCATACATTTTATGTAATATTGAACTTCAAATATCCTTAATTATTATTATTATAATACTTATTCTGAATTTGTGATTTTTTTTTAATTATATGAATCATCTTTGACATCTCTTTGAAATGATCTGGTCCTAGTAAATTTTTTTCTCAAATGTCATCCCAACATGTTGGAGGTATATACATTTTTCTAAAAAGTCTTCAAATGGTTCCATTTAAATTCCATAGTGGGGGTTATTTGTATAAATTAATTATACAATTGGATTATATTAATCCCAACTTCCATTGACTTATATTAATAAAAATAATTGTATATCTTATAGTTCTAAAATTGGATTATCATATTGAAATTATATTATTGATTCGTTGATTCTTTAAAGATAAAAATAGTATACAATATTTGTTGGATACATATTTGAGAATATGTAGGTAAAACACGAATCAAAATTGGATAATATTTAAAGCAGTATTGATCATAGAAATATAACATCATTTATGTATATCATGTTGAGTTGATAAAAAGAGAAATATTATGGGATAGAAATGAATTTTAACATCATTACGAGGCCACAAACCACAACCCAAATGGAATTGTATGCAATGGAATCATTGGGATGTCCAAATGAAAGATACATGTTGATGTTTTATAATTTTAATTTTGGTATGTGTAATAGTTGTATCATCCCCTAATTATTCTAAAATTTGTTATTGACAATCTATAAAACAAAACACCACGTTATATAATTTGAATTCTATTATTTATTATTTCTAACTACAAGTTATAATTGATATATATATTAATACCAATGGTATTTGGATTGAAATATAATGATGATCTATGTTAATCCTTTAAAATATATGTCATTAATTCTAGTTTTTAACATACACATACTCCATTACAAAATAAGTAACTTTTATCACTATCAGTATTGAATGAAAAAATTAATGATACCTGGTTATTTTTTAATAAATCCCACATAGATTCCTAATAATTATTCACATGGATGGATTTTTAGAATTAATAAGGTAGTGATATTATTTTACCATTACCATTGGATTTTCAAATCATTCCTTGGAAAATACATGTTTATTAGTCCTCGTTAATCCACAACAATGACAAAGTCTAATGATTTTTTCAACTCAAGGAATCATACATTTTTTACCATCTCATGGTTATAATGTATTTAGATATCATTTCTATTAGACAACTGCAACCATCACCAATGGAGCATGTTAATATCCTATCATGTGAATTTATACTCTAATATCATGTGATGAGTATATATATCAAAAAAATTTCAGGGAGATAATCCCTATATATATTTTACAAAATTTTTATAATATTAATTTCTAAAAAATGTGTTGGATATTTTCACTCACAACCCATTAATAGGTGTGAGGCATTTGATACAGTTGGAACTGTGGATTTTATTTGCGAGAAATTGAGTTTGGTTTGTGTTTTTTTGAAAATCCTTGCATGGAATATCATGGAGTTTTCAAGGAAATGTATCATCAATTCAAAGGTAGTAAGTAGACTAGGATTTCCACATATTGGTTTTATGAATATTGAGAAGTGAAATATGTGGACCACTTAGGGAAAAAGTATCTTTGGGGGGCATACCGTACGCAGGAGACCAATGGTTTATGGAGATATTTTGGTATGTGGCACAGATCTTCATTTGTGGATAAGAAGTATTCATTTGAGGAGTTGTTAAGGCATTCATTCATGGAAGAGATTGGACTCGATGGCAGATGAGAGGTGGTATGAAGACCGTATAGAGAGAAACTATTCAAGGGATAATCAATCCACATTTACAACAATACCCCATCGAATGATTATGTAAAATGGATTAGAGAGATTTTTTAATCTATTTTACTATGAATGAACTAATTATCAAGTCAATAAGTACAATTATTTTCATTATAAATCCAAGGATAATTTGGTGAATCACAAAGTTGTTTGCTGGATGATAGCCCCACAAGTAGAAGAGGTTTGTGAGGAGGATTCCATGAAAGGAGACGGTAACCCGGAAGATACTCTATAGAATGAATTTTTGGGTCTTTGTAGCTTTCAAAGGAGAACAGTTTGTGAAGGAGATTTAGTTCATGGAATAAGATCTCATCTAATATGTAGTTATGATTTTTATAGAAGAGATGGCCCAGAAAAGATGAAAAGGACCCCAGAAGGAGATACAGTCATTGGATATATATGTAGTACATTGAGAAGATGTGGTCCATGAAACATAAGCACTCCGTAGTGCTGCACAGTTCATAGAGGAATATAACTAGTTCATGGAGGAGTAGTTCATGAAATTACAATGTTCAAAAAAATTGGATTATATCAACCGATAAAATAAGGACTTTATCTTAGAATCTGTCTATAGTTAGGATTAATTCATTAATGAAATTTAGGGGAACTAATTTCCATAAACTGTGTGTGGATCTCTCTGATGGTAGTAAGATTGTGGAAGTGTTCAAATGAATTATAAATTATGTAGTGTGCTATCTCTCAAATTTCTCAATGGAAGTGTTCCTAGAATATATTTCCTTTGTTTAAACTCTTGTAATCCATAACTAGTGATGTTTTGTGAATTTTGGTGTGACTACAGCACTGTCGGTGTATGCTCTTTGGACTTTCCCTTAGTAGTGAACCATGTAAAATTACTGTTTTGATCCTTTGAAAGAGAATTTTTTTACTCCTCATTTTCATTATACATGTTTAAAAAGTTCCTACCAACATTGGTATGTGATCAGTCAGTTTTGGAGAAAATTTGACACCTTAATTCACCCCTCCCCTATCAAGGTGTTCTAGTGTCCTTCAGTTAACTATTTTTTCTGTTTCAAAAGGAAACATATAGGTCCCATCATTGAATAATCCTTATATATCCAAAATCCTTTCCCAATAAAATATATTCTGAGTATAGATCCTTTAACAATGCTTATGTTATCATACATAAAAATTTATTCACAATTAACTATTCTAATAAAACACGTCTTTCTTATGATATAATATTTTAAGTTTTTTTATTTCATTTTAATGTTCTAATATATCATCTATAATAGATAGTATGTACAAAAAATGTGTATATTTATATTAAAGTGGTTACTCTAGTACATTTCTCAATCAACTATATCTTTTATGGGTTTAAAATTTCCCCTAAAATGTGATTTTATTACCCTAGAATAATATAATGTATATTAACAATACCAAATTCCAAAATTTGGTATACGAATTTTAAAGGTGACCAATAGTGTCCAAAAATGATCTTTATACTCTTCCATTTCATTAAAATATATGAAAAAAGCATCAATATATACTACCAATAATGTATTTAAGAGATATCTAAAAAAAAATTTCACTAGATATATGAATATATCAATGTATTTTTTATGTCAGTAAGGTGTCACTATGAAGTGAAGGTGCATATTACTTGATTATATCCATATCAAATGGTTATTTTTAATAAATATTTATCCCCTCATAGTTTATCAAATAATTATAAATATGGATTATTGGATACTGGATCTTTAAATAGATTTTTCTAAGATCATTATAATCATTGGAGAGATATATTTATCAATCCTTATTCTGAAAAATGAGGAAAACCCATGGTGATGAAATTGGTGGTATAAACCTTTGATCAAAATTATATTGGAGTTAAATTTTTAATTAATGTAATTACATTGTGTCTGTTTAGTAAGGATCCTTTGATATCCCAATAATAAAATTTGGAGTTCATTTTAAAATTGAACATCATGATCATGGGAAAGACTAAGGAAGTCGTTTAGAAATACATATATATAATGCTATAAAACATTAATA
Source organism: Viscum album (assembly GCA_963277665.1). Lineage (NCBI taxonomy): Eukaryota > Viridiplantae > Streptophyta > Magnoliopsida > Santalales > Viscaceae > Viscum > Viscum album. Next base: position 1,989,225,519 of record OY728137.1, read on the forward strand.
TTATCAACATTGTGTGTAACCCCAATAATATTAGCAGAACATACTTTGAAATCATGTAAAAATAAAAATTCAATGGTTTTAAATTCTTGAGAATGTTGATAGTTAGTTTTTCATTGACATATGATCTTTAGTTTACTTGGGAAATGAAATGTTGTTACCACGTCATGGAAATTGAAATGGGAATGTGAAGGGAGTTATCTTCCATTCAAAAATGATATCCAATATTACCAAAGGAGGAATAATAATATTTTCTGGAACAAAATCATCACAAATTAGAATTGGAGAAGAGTTATATACATTAGATGAAGACATTATACCACTATTATTTTCTAACAATAATTAAATGTCTAATAATTTGAATGGTTATTAGTTTCTATTAAAAATGTTTTAATATATAAATTATTGTGTGAATCTATAATAATATAACTAAATTATAATTTATTAGGGAATGATGAAAGCACCTTTCACCACATTATCTTAATAACATTTTAAATCATTCTTGATTGAAAATGAATTCAATTTTACCCTTTCATTTGGAGGTTTCTAATAATTATTGATTTTATTAACTATTGTTCTAGACTAATTTTTTGAATAATATCCATACATAATAAAATTGAAGTATTTCAATTTGGGTATTGATTGATCATGTTATTTGTTTTCATCAACTTCACTAATTGTCCTCTTCTTATTTTATTAGCATTCATGTTCTTTATAATATTTTCATCCATACAAGAATCATTTTTTCATTCCTTGGAGATAATTCTCACTATGTTTTTTCCTATATTTTCATCATGTATAAAGATAAGTTTTCTATTATATATGGTTTTTATCATTTTAGTTTTCATATAAATTCTACTTCATTTTTTCTACAAAATAATGGAAATATTGGGTGTATCCGATTTCCATTTCCTCCTTGGGAATATATTGAACTACTTCTTCACAGAGCCCAATGATTCTTATAGTCAATGGTCTTCAATGACATGGTTTAAACCCACTAAATAAATAATAAAATTTTTATTTGGGATAAATTATATATATATAACCATACCAATTGATACATTGGAAATTATCTTCAGAGGTACCAATTGTAAAGACCCAGAAATTCTGAGATTTTTTTTTCTTAAATACATGGAAATTTTATGACTCCGCAGTTTATGACGGCGCCTGATTCCAAGGCCTGGTGTGCCCGGAATAAATTTCTGAAGTTTTGTTCAGGTAAGTTCAGTAAACACATGTGTGTGATTTTATATCTTTTGATCTGGTGCTCGGAATTGAAATATGAGGGCAATGTTGAACTCACGGCATCAGGGAATTCTTAGTGAGACCTTCATAGCAGTTGTGTTTTAGCGTGTTTAAAAGATATTTTTCTAGGTTTCATTGAAAATGTTAAATAAAAATAAGTGATTGCTTATTTTTATTTTTGGTGGTTAAAGTCTTTAAGTGGTAGTTTGAGGTGGGGGCCACCACACCCTAACCTCCCAAGAGATGTTATTGTGGTGGGACCCACTAGTACATAACCTCCTTTGGGAGGTTATTTTTCCAGTGGGGACCACTTGGGCATGTAACCCTTGTAACTCTTGGTCTACCCTCATAATTGCGCCAAACCTCTCTCCAATTAATGGAAGCCCTCCACCTCCCTTATTTTGAATTTGAATTTTTTAATCCATTCCTCTAAAATTAAATTAAATGAGTTGTCACATTTAATTAACGAAAACTCGTTTGTCGTTGTTCCATAAAAATAATGGATGACTATCACTATTATTTTGGCTTAGTTTTATTTTGTTGGAAACTTGGGAGAATCCTTGGAGAATTACCCTCTCCAACGAAGAACCATAACCCTCGAAGAACTCCCCTTCCTCCCTGCGAAGAACATAAAGAACATTGGCGATGTCCTCTGTTCATCGACTTCTTCCTTGGACGTCTTCTTCCATCTCCTACTAGAACAAAGGAAGGAGTGTCGTCCTTAAAGAACACTGACGACGCCGTCCTCAGTTACATTCTTTCCCGAAGTCGATGAAGCAACGTCTGTATTCTGCAACTCCATTGTCGATCTCTGAAATCGAGGTAGGGGTTTTGATTTCTTTTTGTACCCTTTCTACGTCTTTGAATGTATGGTTTGACAACCAAATGATATCACCGTAACATGGGGGAATTTTGACCGCAGCAACACGGCCGACTCTTTTCCATTTTGATCTTGTTTGTGGTTGACGACGGGAGTAGACAACGGTGTACAGAATCGGGCCAGCTGTGAGGAGACCGGCTACGCAAGACTTCCAGGTCACCGGAAAGGCATGGAACTATCGTACCATGCAGAGGAAAGTCGAGTTGCGGCCAAGCAGGGGCGTGGCGAAGGAGGTTCGGCACCGTCCCACCACGTGGAGGGTAGAAGGAGACCGCGGACAGGGCGGGTCATGGCGGAGGGGCACAGCACCATCATGTCGCGCTGGTGCTACATGACGTCGCGGTTTGGGGGGTCGCAGGTGAATGCCTAGCGTGACCCTATGCGTCCCGCAGTTATAAGTGACAGCGCCTGGGCCGACCGTTTCGGGAGCCTGGGGGTGTATCCCCCCTATTTTCGTGGCCACCAGCCCCCAGGCCTTCTATCCAGGCGGCCCCCCGGCCAGCTGGCCCTCCAGCCTCACGGGCCGCCGACCGCGCCGCCAGCCGGTGGCGCCGCATGCCTGCTAGGATGCTCGCCTGCCAGGCCACCACGTGCTGAGCCGCCATCCGGCCGGGCCGAGCCGCCACGAGCCTGGTCACGCCTTCGGGCTGGGCCGCCCTATTAGCTTGGGCCACTCCCTTGGTTCGGGCTGTCCACTCAGGTCGGCCTGACCACTCCGGTCGGGCCACATCATTGGATCGAGTCGGACCCATGGACCGGGTCAGGCCCCAGTTCGGACCATCTATGGCCAACTTCACCTTTCTTCCCTTATCATGGGCTATGGGTGTACGATTGATGAACTGCCTGTGGTGATGGAATTCATGGACAAATATGATTATATTTCCATATCCTAATTGGGGTTTGGACACAATTGGGATATTGTCTGGTTGGTTGATCCAAAAAACCAATTAGGCCCCTGAAATGGAAATGCCAAAGACTCATAGACTGGGCGTCCCTTTGATGTGCCGTTTATCATGTTGGGTTACTTTTGAGGAGACTAGACTATATGATACATAAACTCAAGACTTATTGAGAGTTTATATATCGACAAATGACTCGAGGAGCGGACCCTCCCTGAATCGAGCATGTTGTGTGTGGGAACCCTTTGGCTGACTGTGACCGAGACTGGACATAGATCCTCTGTGGTTTCAAAAGTGAAAAGAATGGACCTGGATCCCCCGTGGGTTCGACAATGATGAGACTGGACCTAGATCCTCCATGGGTACCATAGTGACGAGACTGGACATGGATCCTCCATGGGTTCAATAGTAACGAGACTGGACCTGGATCCTCTGTGGGTTCGACACTGACAAGAATTGACCTGGATCATCCATGGGTTTGACAGTGACGAGACTGGACCTAGATCCCCCATGGGTTAGAGAGTGACGATACTGGACCTGGATCCTTTGTGGGTTCGACAGTGACGAGAGTGGACCTAGATCCTCTGTGGGTTCGACATTGACGAGACTGGACCTGGATCCTCTATGGGTTTGATAGTGATAAGACTGGACCTGGATCCTCTGTGGGTTTGATAGCAATGAATTTTGTATCGCGATCCCACGTAGGATCGACTACTTTGACCGACTGTTATTTTAGTTATCTATAGATATCTGTCATTCGACAATGAAAGATGATTCAATGGAGACAACTAATCATCTCTTACTCTCTTTGATGTTGGGAATACCTGGTGTGAGCTGAGTCATTACCACCATGTTTACCTCATGTTTGAGTTGTGTACTATTGATGACTTATGTATATGTATGGGCATATACCAATGTAAGGTTGTATATTTCTTCTTGGATGTTTCTACTTGGATGTTTCTTTGTGGATGTTTCTTTGTGGATGTTTCTTCGTGGATGTTTCTTCGTGATTGTTTCTTTGTGGATGATAATCCAATGTGGATTTCTTCTCTGAGCTATACCTATGGAGTACACGTTGTGTTGAACGTTCTATTTGGAGTGTTTCTACAATTGTGGAACCTAATGTGTTAGGCTCAAGAGTTGGAGCCGGTCTATGATTGGTAACATAGGTATATGTATGGGAATATACCTATGTAGGGATGGTTGATACTTCGTGATTGTATCTTACTACAGTGGTTTATTCTTAGTGGATTCTGGGATTCCTTCGGGGGTCTCAGGGTCCCCTATTGAGTATTTTTATTCTCAATTCTTCATGGGCTTCACCCACACCTCATTGTGTATTGTGTAGATGATGGTCGGCTATGATCGAGGCTGAGGGTGACGGACGGGAGGCTGCTCGGAGCTGGACTAGATGGGACATACCTCAGGGACGGGTTGTTCGAGAAATGTACCTACCCATCAGGTAGGATTTCCTGGTGGATGATCTAGGATCTTTTTTCCCATTTTACTTGTACTTGTTCTTGTTGCTCAGTTGAGTTTGTATAATGGCCTACTTATTTTAAACGCTACCATTGTATTCAATTTTACATACTTTTTTGCTTCCAGTTGTGTACTCTGATTGTGCGTGACAACTTTTTATAAAGGCAATGCCTTCCTAGATTAGGGATATTCGTCTTTGGTGCTAGTCGCTATCACTTGGCCTGTGGAAGGTAGGCTTGGGGTAGTCACAACACGGGTCCCGAGGATGGGTCATGACAAATCGGTATTAGAGGAGTTAGTTCTACCACAGAACATGGACTCGGATTCTTTTAACAGCAATAGTGTTATGTTTTTTGTGTGTGGTTATCAGCTCAGGGAAATTGGTGTTGGTAAAGTGGCTGACGTATCAATACACTAGGACTCTGACTTATGATGTCCGACTTTGTGCAAGAAAACACTAATTTAGTGTGTGATTCTTTTGAAAAATTTTCTTTGTCAGCTCACCAGGTATACTTTTGATCATGGAACACCATTTTATTTTCAGGATGTCTTCACTTAGTCAGTCATCGTGTGTTCTGAGTGGATAATGAGATGGTAGCCCACTCAGCAACGAGGCCTTTGTGTAGGGCCCCATCACAGTGGAGACTCCAGTGGTACCACTACCCGCTGTGTTACAGTTTCCACCATCCCTAGCAGCAGAGGGTGCGTGTCTCTTGAGCATGTTGCATGTGTTCATGCGAGGGAGGCCTCTGAGGATTCATGGCAAGACTAATTTTCAGACGGTAGGGTATTGGCTGTAGTTCGTAGCATGAGTTTTCCACATAGTTGGGACACCCGCTGTCATGATGGTGCACCTATCTGTTAGTATCTTTCAGGGAGCAAATGTGATGTGGTGGAGCCTGATGCTCTAGTTTTACGATAAGGTGACCCTCAGCTGGGGAAACATCGAGGGTATTTTCTGGGCAGAGTTTGTACGGGAGACTCTATGCTCTGTGTATGCTCAGAAGCTACTGCTCTTTCCAGAGGGATTTCCGATTGTATCCAAGTCATCTGTATCAGGATGTAGGTAGATGAAATAGAGGCACAAGTGGGTTATATCTACAGTTAGATGACCCAAATATGTGGCATCAGGGGTGTGGGGCACCCGAGGATGAAGGAGATTTGAACGGAGAATGGTCCATGATTCCTTCAGGGAACAGGTTTACAGAGAGCATGATTGTTCGACTCCTCGCATAGTTGATCAATAAGAATTGGGGGAGCCACTGAGACAGAGGCAGCGGCAGGATCTTGAGAATCAGCCGAGTGGTGGAGAAGGTAGTGGAGCGGGTCCTTCAACGGATGGTGGTCATAGTCATTGAGCACTACTACCACCACCCCTAGACGGTTCCCCCTGATCTCCTGGAGCATGTGGACATGAGCGAGACTTGATCCAGGAATAGATTCCTTTGTTCTTGATGCTTCTAGCTTCGTTGATATCAATTTTTGTGGTTGATTTGTGTATTTGTACTTTGTGCGACGGTAATAAAAGACACTTTTCCATGTGATGTTTTCTTTCCTACATTGTTGTTTGGTTGATACTGAGAGGTTCCGATAAAAATTGTTGACTTGACCCTCACATTAGAGATTCTTACTATAGGAGACCTAGTGGCCACACACTGATGAAAAAAGTGTGACTCAACACTTCGAGACGAGAGTAACGGTTGAATATATTGGTAGTAGCGTCGAGGCCTTACGACATTTTCCATGGCATGAATTAGAACCATTCAGGTCTGAATTGACTATATTAGGCAAAGTAAATGGTTCATATAGGGGATGATACCGGATTTATATTTTTGTAAAAGGAGAAATATTAGCAGCTCTAGTAGGACGTAGGAAAAGAAGGGTGCACTCGAGTTCATTAAAATTGGCCAGTCTCACCCATAGTTCCTTTAGCGAACAATTTACGGTTTACTCTGATCATAAGCGTATCAGGTATATCTTCTCTCAGAAGGACTTGAACCTGAGATAACATCTATGGATATTGTTTTCCAGGACTATGACATAAGAATAGTCTATACTCTTGGGAAGGGGAACATTGTTGTGGATTCTCTCATTAGGAGATCAGGCATTCAGCTAGATGGAGAGGTGACAGAGCAGCTGGACACATTACAGATATCCTTTGTGGATTGGGATGGGGCAGCCTAACTATAGTCACTTGTCCACTTCTTCAGTGATTCATGGTGGCACAGTAAGGGGACACTGACTGCAAGACACAATGTGCTCATATATCCACAGGGCAGGCACCTGATGGATTTTTTGAAGGTGGGGAGTACGCCATCCTCTTTAGAGAACGTACCATGGTACCAGTTGCACTTCAGGATGACGTTTTGAGAGAGTTAGACACTTTCACTCTTGCGGTACATACAGGAGTGGCGAAGATGTATCTGGACCTCTGATGAAAACACTGGTTTCTGGGTATGAAGAAGGTAGTACCAGAGTTTTTCTCAAGATGCCTCACTTGTGAGAAAGTGAAGGCAGTGCACCAGGTACCAGCAGGTTTGGTACGGCCTTTAGAGGTCCCAAATTTGAAGTGGGATGAGATATCCATGGACTTTGTGATGGATCTTCCACGTACGTCTAGGGTACATGACTCTATTTGGGTGATCATCAACTAACTCACCAAGTCGGCCAACTTACTACTGACCAGAGATGGTAAGATCTACGACGGAGAGGGTGCAGATCATCCCAGAGGAGTTGAAGACTGCACAGAGCGGGCAGATGTCCTATGCTGATAGGAGACGGAGACCACTAGAGTTCGAGGATGGTTACCACATCTTTATATGGGTCTCTCCTCGACGATGTCTACAGATATTTGGCTGAGGTAGAAAGTTATCTCTGTGATTCATGATTCCATTCCATGACCTCAGCAGGGTAGGTGAGGTGGCTTACCGCATGGCCCTTCCACTTCAGTTGCACTAGGTGTGCGATGTCTTCCATGTATCTCAGATGAGGAGATACGTGCATGACCCATCCCACATCATCGACCATGGGGAGTTGGACATCGATGACAGGGTGACTTTCACTGAGGTTCCAGTGGAGATTGTGGATCAACAAGATCAGGTCCTATGTGGACGGTCGATACCTCTGGTGCACCTTTGTTGGAATCAAAGGAACCTCCATGAGAGCACATGGGAGTGGGAAGCTCAAATGCATGCTCAGTACCCCCTTTGTTTTCTTAGTGTGATTTGTAGATTATGGGGACTTAATCCATGAGGGGTGAGAATATAATGTCCTTTAAATTCCATGGAATAATTATTCATAAATAAATGATAATTTTATGAGTCTACAATTTCTGACGGCTCTTGATTTCGAGGCCCGGTGTGCTCGGAATCAATTTCTGAAATTTTGTTTGGGTACGTTCAGTAAACGTACATGCGGGATTTTATATCATTTGATGCTAAGTCGGAATTGAAATCCGGGGGCACCGTTGAACTCATGACATCAATGATTGATTACTGAGACCTTCACCGCAGTATTGTTTTAGAGGGTTTAGAAGTTAGTTTTCTGGGTGTCATGGAAAAAGTTAAATAAAAATAAGTGATTGATTATTTTTATTTTTGGTGGTTAAAGTCTATAAGTGGTGGTTGGGGGCGTGACTACCACACCATAACCTTCCATGAGAGGTTATGGTGGTGGGGCCTACCTATACATAACCTCCATTGGGAGGATATTTTTTCGGTGGGGACCACTGGGGCATGTAACCCTTATAACTCTTTTGTCTACCCTCATAATTGTGCCAAACCAATCTTCAATTAATGGATACTCTCCACCTACCTTATTTATAATTTGAATGTTTGAATCAATTCCTCCGCAATTAAATTAATTGAGTTGTCACATTTAATTAACGACAACTCTTCTGTCGTTGTGCCATAAAAATAATAGGGAACTTTCTCTATTATTTTGGCATAGTTTTCTTTGGTGGAAACATGGGAGAATCCTAGGAGAATTATCCTCTCCAAGGAAGTACGATTGCCCATGAATAATTCCCCTTCCTAACAATGAAGAATGTGACGAACACCGACGACATCCCCCTTTCATTGAATTCTCCCTTTGATGTCTTCAACCTTATTCTTCCAGAACAAAGGAGGTAGTGCCATCATTAAAGAACGCCGAAGATGCCATCCTCAGTTACCTTCTTTTCTGACGTCGACGAAGTGACATCCGTCTTCCATGACTCCATCATTGATCACCAAAATCATGGTAGGGGTTTTGAATTATTTTTGTACCCGTTCTACGTCGTTCAAATTATGGTTTGACAACAAAATGATATCACCGTAACATGGTGGAAAGCCAGGTCGCGGCCAAGCCGGGCCGAGGTGAAGGAGGCGTGGTGCCGTCGCGCCGCGCGGACGGAGAAAGAGGCCGTGGCTGGGATGGGCCGCGGCGGAGGGGGGAGCTGTCGTCGCGCCGCTCCGGTGCAATAGGAGGTCACGGCCAGGGCAGGCCATGGTGGAAGGGTGAGGCGACGTCGTGCCGCGCCGGTGGTGTACGACCGCGGCCTTTGGCCCCAACGGATAGGAGAGGGAGAACGGCTGAGCCGGCCACCGGTACCCTCTAGGCGGGACCCTATGGGTCCCACGGTTATATGGGTCGGCACATTGCGCTGGCCATTTCGAGAGACCGAGGGGTGTAACCCCCCCCCCCCCCCTTCTTTTCATGGCCAGCCGGCCCCCTAGTCCAGCCGGCCCGCTCGCCACCTGGGCTAGCCCACCGGACACCCCTGCGGGCTGCTCGCCGGTTGACCCGCCAACCTACTGAGCCACCCGCTGGCTGAACCGCCCACCGTCCGAGCCGGCCGGGCCGCCATGGGTCGGGCTGCTCCCTTGGTTCGGGCCGTCCACTCGGGCCGGGCCAAACACTCGGGTCGGGCTTCATCCTAGGACAGGGTCGGACCCGCGGACCGGGTTAGACCCCGATTCGGACCTGCTATGGACAACTTCACCTTTCTGCCAATTTCTAGGGCTACGGGTGTCTGATTGATTAACCTCCTCTGGTGATGTAATTCATGGATCAAGAAGATTCTTTTGGAAAGTCCTACTTGAGGTTTGGACACAATTGGAATAAGGTCTGGTTGGTTTGAGCCTAAAAACAAACCAGGCCCCTCAAACAGAAATGCCAATAACTCACAGACCGGGCATCTATTTGACGTGTCGTCTGTCAAATTTGGTTCATTATGATGAGACAGAACTATAGGATACATAAACTCAAGACTTCTTGATAGTTGATGTATCGAAACTTGACTTGTGGAGTAGACCCTACCTGAATCGAGCATGCCATGTGCGGGAACCATATGGCTGGTTACGACTGAGACTGGAGCTAGATCCTCCGTGGGTTCGATAGTGATGATACTGGACCTGGATCCTCAGTGGGTTCGATAGTGATGAGACTAGACCTGGATCCTCTATGGGTTTGACAATGACGAGATAGGACATGCATCCTCTGTGGGTTCGATAGTGACGAGACTGGACCTGGATCCTTTGTGGGTTCGATAGTGACAAGATTGGACCTGGATCCCTTGTGGGTTCGACATTGATGATACTATACCTAGATCCTCAGTGGGTTCAACTGGGACGATACTGGACCTAGATCCTCCGTGGGTTTGACAACGACGAAACTGGACTGGGATCCTCCATGGGTTCGATAGTAACGAGACTGGACCTAGATCCTCTGTGGGTTCGATAGTGATGAGACTGGAAAGGGATCCTCCGTGGGTTCAACAGTGATGATACTAGAGCATGATCCTCCATGGGTTCAATAGCGATGGATTTTTTACTGAGATTCCACGTAGGATCGACTACTTTGAAAGACTGTTGTTTTAGGTTTCTATGGATATCTACTGTTCGACGGTGAATGATGATTCAGTGGTGACAACTAATCATCTCTTACTCTCTTTTAAGTTGTGTATACCTGGTGTAAGCTGAGTCATTACAATCATGCTCACCTCATGTTTGATATTTTTACTCTTTAAGACTTATGTATATGTATGAGCATATACCTAAGTAAGGGTGAATGTTTCTTCATGGATGATTCATCATGGATGTTACATTGTGGATGTTTCTTCATGGTTGTTTCTTCGTGGTTGTTTCTTCGTGATTGTTTCTTCGTGAATGGGAAGCCCAAGTGGCTTTCTTCTATGAGTTGTACCTATGGAGTACATGTTGTATTGAACATTATTTGTGGTTTGTATCTATACTTGTGGAATGGAATGTGTTATGCTCATGATTTGGAGACGGTCTGTGATTGGTAACTTTGGAATATGTGTGGTCATATACCTAAGAAGGGATGGTTGATACTTTTTGATTGTATCTTACTACTTTGGTTTATTCTTAGTGGATTCTGGGAGACCTTCAGGGGTCTCTGGGTCACCTGCTGAGTATTGTTATACTCACCCTTGCATAGGCTTCACCCGCACCTTCTTGTGTTTTGAGCAGACGATGGTCGACAGTGATCGAGGCTGAGGGTGATGGATGGGATGCTGCTCGGAGCTGGACTAGACCGGACGTACCTCAGGGACGTGTTGCTCGAGATCTATACCTACCCATCAGGTAGGATTCCCCAGTGGACTATCCTGGAGTTTTTTTCCCCTTTTTTACATGTACTTGTTCTTGTTGTTCAGTTGGGTTTGTATACTCTCCCACTTACTTTTAGCACTGCCTTTGTATTCAGTTTTACTTAGTGTTCTACTTCTGGTTGTGTACTCTGATTGTGTGTGACTACTTTTTATAAAGGCAATGACTTCCCATCATAGGGATTTATGCCTTTGGTGCTAGTCGCCAGCCCCTGGCCTATGGATGGCAGGCTTGGGGTAGTCACGACATGGGTCCTGAGGATGGGTCGTGACACCAATGGATTCATCATCCATTCTCATAAAATAAAATTATTCTTTCTTGTTAACAAAAAGATTTAAAAATTTATTTATTATAAAATAACTTCTTAAAATCATCATAATTTACTCTTTATATTTATTTATTTTTCATTTAAAACATAATAACATAGAACAATTTTTTACTTTCACCTTCAAAATGACAAATAGGTAAAATGATATATTTCTTCTATCTTTATTAGAGAATAGAAATTATATTTTCTATCTTATTTATCCATTGCGAGATAATTAGTGGATCATGATACCTAGTAATGGAATGTAGAGATTGGAACATTGATTTCCCCAAATGATTGAATTGTATGTTTTATGAATTAGAATACAAATAAGAAATGTTGATTCATGTTGTTGAATATGAGTGATTTTCTCTCATGATGAATTGAAAAAGGCATGTCATTCTACTGCATGAATAATTCACCGATATAGAATTAATATATAAACACATTCATTTTATTAATTGAGTAATGGGAAGGTAATAATATTTATTTTCTATATGTTTAATATGACTTTATACAACATATTTACCAATTCAATTTAGGTCTTAGTGGTTACAAGAAAATATAACACACACACACACACAGACACCCACTATTATAGCAATACTAAGACAAAATATCTTCCCTATGGATATCTCAAAATCCAATATAGCCCACAAAAATTTATAATTTCCCAAAGGCCCATAGGGTAATGAACCCAATACAAGGAACAATGTCATTTTTTCTATCTCAAAGGCCTAGTGTAGTGTCATGCATGCATCAATATGCTTTTGTCACCATGAATTCATCATTCCTGTATCACTTCCAACCTATGTAATATGATATCCAAGTGTCATTGCATGAATTGTACTGAAATATTTTATTTTATCATAAAGGGAATAATACATAACCTCTTTGATGTAGAGGAAACAGATGAGTACATTTGAGTCTCAACACTTACCACACTTTCGATAGTATATCTTATAATTGGATTAGTTATTTTGTCTACTGGTAATATAGATTACAGGAATACATAAAGGTGGAAGTTTAACCTGAATGGCCTAAAAGCCTTCATTTTTATTTTATTATGGATAATCCCCCTTTTAAGAGTTTAAGGCTAACCCAAAAGGTGGATGTTTAAAACCCCATGTTTTAGAACCCATGATAACTCCATAAATTATATGTCAATCATCCAAAATATGTATTTATTCCTTCAATAGAATTAATATTTCTTAATATATAATTCATATAAGATAACTATCAATATAATACATATTTATTTGTTTATAAATTATAATTATAATAAGAGTAAATGAAGATACGAATAACATCACATGGATGCTATCATTTCATGGGTTATTACATTAAATACAATTATATAAATTAAAATCGGACCACAAAAAAATAATAGAATTAACACTAGGTCATCCCCTAGATCATATTTCTCCTAGAGGGATACTATTAGTAGAACTTATATAACTTTTATAAATAAAAACATAAATGGATAATTCATGATGTTAAATAAAAAATGAAAATTATAATAATAATACGTGATATTTATGATGTTATAAATGAATGAATTTATATGTTGTAATGGGGTGAATATAGCTATTATAAAAAAATATGCTCACTAAAGATTTATTTTATTAATATATGATAATTGAAATTATATATGTTGGATATATATGAATATTATTGTATACACAATTATTGAGTTTTTGTAAACAAATTCAAAATAATTTAATTCAAAAATAATAATAAATAAAATTTAAAAAAAATTATATTACAAATAAACCTAATTAAATAAATTATAAGTTATATCTATTTATAATTAAATTATGACATTATGTATTAATAAAATTTAGGGTAATAAAATAATATAAATGGAGTGCAAAAATTATCAATTTAGAATACAAAAAAAGTTATTTTAATGGTAATTGGAAAATATTAATTAAAAGTGATCTTTTTCAATGAATTTTTTCTTACTGTTCAGTATCACTGTCAAAATAAAAGTTAAAAAATATATAGAATGATTTTAACTAGAAATTCATTGATAATATATATGATAAAAATATTTAACCCACATCTAAATTTTAATATAATAATAGAAATAATAATAAATAGTTTTATGTTTAATAATACAATGTTTATAATAAAAATCATTGTGTATTGTCTCCCTATATTAATATTTATTTTTTCTCCTATAGTATTAAAATTTGATAAAACATTTTTTATTATTTTAAATTAAGATGTAAAAATTATTAAATATGGGTAATATAAATTTTAGACATTGAAATGTCTAATATTATAAATGTTAATTTTCATTATAATGATATAAGGGTAATTTTATAATGATTGTTTCCGTAAATGTTTTGTAGTTTTTAAAAATAAATTATTTTATTCACATTTTTGTTAATACAATATGATACTTAATCATGTAATTAAATATATAAATAATCATTTAATTCTTAATTTATTGTCTATAAATATTAAAACACTTATAGTATAAACATATATTTTTCTACAAAAATATATATTTTGTATATATTATGTTTTAATTTACAATAACTTTTACTCATATTTAGATATTTAGTTATGTCAAATTTATTTGAAATTTAGAATCAATAAGTCTGATATTTTTAAAATGTGACGGATTATATTTTTACAAAAATAGTAATTATCATCGTAGAAATTTTAATTTGGATTAATAATATTAAAATGGGGAAACATATTTTTTCTTTTATATTACATATATAAAATCACAAAAAGACCTTTTATAAAAGAATTTTTAGGATCTAAATTCATAAAAACAATTATCATCAAAATTTTCTCACATAAATCACTTATACCACACATGATTACCTCTTTTACTCTCACTAAATGTTAGTTTCCAAGGAAAAGTCCCTCTTTTAGTCTATAAATTTAGCTCACTTCCACAAACATTATGACACAACTATATTTCAACATTCAATTTAAAATCTTCCAGTTTTTTCTCCAATACACCCCCTTATATATTTTGAATTCCATGGTACCTATAAAGTTTCATAATACTCCCATTAATAATAAGTCTTTAATGAGAACCTTCAAGTCCACATCATAAGTAATATCCTCTCCATAAATTATTATTCTCTATATATAACCTCCAATAATATTATAACAATTCTACCATATTGGCATATGTATTTTTACTATATTTAAATGTAAATATATTTAATAAAAAATTGTTTTTTACATTCCTTTCATAAATTCAAAAACAATTAAAATTTCACTCAGGTTATGTGCGAACTACTCCCTATATGAATGGTGTATTTCATTTTTCGTCAAAAAAAATCATGTATAGTTATAAAAATAAATTTATTGATTAAATATTATATGTATGAAATTATTAATAATATATAAATAAATATTAGTTTTTCTATTAATTATATTTAAAAAAACTATTAATTAAAATTTAACACCACGTAACATTCATACGATGTGGAAAACTGATTTCTTCATAGTAAATGATATCCTCTTAACAAAAGTTAAATAATAAATACTTCTAAATTATGATTTTTATATTTAGAAAAATTAAAATAAGAACATTATACATATTTAATAATTATATAATGAATAATTAACTTTATTACCATTCTTATCAATTGATTATTACATGTTATTGTTTATGAAGGTTTAAACACCAATTTGAAACATGCTTCAAATTTCTATAATAGATGAATATGGAAAACTAATTACTAGTAAGATGGGATATTATTTATTAAATAATTTTTCTCATCATATAATTAAAATTTTAATATTTAAACTCATTTTTAATATAACACTATTTGTTTAATAAAATTTACAAAATCTCAATGACGAATTTAATTATTTTGAATCATAATAAAAAATGAAACGAAATGAAATCATAATTTTTTATATCATTATGGAAGATCAATTCATATTCCTTAAATACTGTAGGAATTCGGAAGTTTTTATCAAATAATGAGTAGAGATATCATCATTATGAATCTCTTATGAAATAAATGAAATTATTAACGTTTGTGGATGGATATTAAATAAAAATAACTAATATGTGTGTGGAGAGTGATTATATATGATTTTTTAAAATTAAAATGTATATTAATAATCATATAATAAATTTAATAATGTTTGTTATGTTTATTATAGAAGATTTTACATTGCTTTTAACAAATAAGGAATAAATGGTAAGGATTTTTTCGTACTAAATATCATTTTTATTGAGTTATTTGTTTCTCCATTTTTTATTATATTATATGTTTCTTATATTTTTTATATTTTATTTAAAAGGATAATTTCACTTTTTCTCTAATGAATTTTCATTATTACATAAAAAATATTCTTCTATTATGGATTTCATTCTTAATAAATGGATGTTGTTGATAAGGATAATTGTTATCCATTACGATGGCTATTTTTCTTCAATTTCCATTTCCTTTCATCCCATAAATTTTATCCTTTTTTATTTATATGAAAAACTATTTTCATATAACTTGATATTTATATGACTCTTTACCTACATTAAAATGGAGTTTTTAATCTTCATTTTATTATTTTCATTTCAATAAATGAATTTTAGTATTTTAAGAAGTCTTTTTTTTATGTTTTTATATTTCATCTTCCACAATATATATTTTGAATTAAATTTATTTATTTTGCACGTGACATAATTTGGGATTTTTTATAAATGAAATATAAAATAGTTTTTCTAATGACTTTTTTGGAATATAAATTTTGAAATATACTCATAAAATTTTATTTTAAGACATTGTTGTGAATGTTTTATGAATCCCGTTTTAATTATTTCGCTTATATTTTAATATATATTTCTAATGGATATTTCTTCTATAGAGATATGTTTTATAAAATACCCTCAATATTATCTTATCAAAAACTCATTGATGGGTAATTTAATTTTTTTTCCAATCAACTCACTTCTTGAGGTCATTCTATGAGATACAATTTTGAAATGTTAAGAAACCCCTATTTATTCCATTTGAGTTTCAGGATATGATTATGATTGACGTCTTATAAAATTAGTATTTATGAATGTAAATGTGTGTGGTATTATAATCAACTCTAATTCATTTCTTAATGTTATATGACTTGTGAGATAAAAAAAGAAAATGAGTTATAAAACTTGATCAACTATGTGTCACACACTATGATGCCAAAACTTTCATATTATGGCTTATGAGTAATTAAAAAATAATATGAGTTAGAAAATTATAATACAATCTATAAGAGTCAGAAATAATGCATCACCCATGCATAAATGTTACAAAGGTAATGATTTTTTCCATTATGTAATTATATTCCATAGCTTAAGGGGTAGTTTGGATAGTAATCCCCCACACCATTCACAACCAGGTGAATAATTAAGATTCTATGAGCTCACTACTACTGAATATTATCATGATAACTAAGATACACCAATCCTCCAATTGTGATTTTTTTATGTCTTATTCGATTATAGTTATAGAAAATCTGTTATTTATATATATATTATGTTTTATAATTTTTTCAAATAAACAAAAAATGAATTTTATTTTGATTTATGGGATAAAAATTACATGTTACTATATCCCAAATTGAATGTTTTTATAATGGAATTCATTCATATTTTTTGTTCTTCATTTATATTAATTTTATATTACTTTCAAAATTAATTTTATATATCCACAAAAAATCCCCACTAGTTTCTAAAATAGGATAATTTAATTTCATATCTCAAATCAACATATGATCATTTCTCAATTCAAGGAAAACTGTGATCAATTAAGGAAAAGTTATCCATTTATTTGGGTCATAACAACCAATCATGATGGGTATTTAGTTCAAATGGTTATGATGGAATTTCGTATAATATATATAACTATTATGAGGGAAAATATTGTCTTTATCTTCCTACCTATGATAGTAAGTTAGTTGTCTCATTATAAATTATATCTTGAGTTATCAATATCTTTTACATAAATGTTTACATTTTGATTTGTACATGATTATTAAAATTTCAAAGACACAATTAATTTATGGTAGAAACTTAATACCTGGGTTTTTTGTCTCATTATCAATACATAAATTATTTGTCTATAATACTAAATAATGATTTCATGTTCTATTAAAATAAAAAAAATTAAAAAGGAAAAGATTTATATAATATATATATAAAAATAAAAAAAGAAAATTCATTCAATATAGAAAGTAATATATATATATATATATTAATATATGATCCAATGGATATTTATATAACATGAATGAATACACACATTAAAATTGAACAAATTTAAATAGGATAATAAAATAAAATAATGATATCGTAAAAACTCTAATATCCCAATGATCATATTTTCCATTTACATCCCCAATATTATAAATAATCCTACAATGATAAAAACAATTTTAAAGGGGGAAACATGTTTTGAAATTAAAAATAAAAATTATGGGAATATCCATTTTGATTTAAGTTACTAGTATAAAATGAAGTTATAACTTTCAAAAAGGACAAAATGGTCATTATAAATGAATATATTTCCAATAGATATTTTTTTGTGAAAATATGGATCTTAGAACTATAAGCCATTAAAATATGTGAAACTCTTTTAGTCAACAGAAACTCAACTACTGCAAAATCCTAGTTCAATGCATGACCTCAGTGATGCCATCTCAAAATACAAAGGATTCCAACTAGAAGTGGGAGTTTCTGGATGTGAAGGCAGGACGATAAACCCTTTGAGATTGTGTAATGGAGTAATAAATAACTAAATATCATTAATAAGAACAAACATTTAGCAGGGTCAACTAAGATATAATACAATGATAATAAATTAAGTCAGTAAAGTCTCAAATAACCTTACCAAATATATATAAGTGTCCCAACTGTCTAGATACATATATTGAGCAATATAAATCCAAATAAAGAAGATGTCGTCTTAGTGAATCCAGCCATAAAACATATAGGTTTATGATTAAATCTAATACATACCTCTAAACCATTTAATCCAGAGCCACAAACAATCCTATGTCTATAATAACTATATAATATATCCCCAGGTACCAATGTGTAGTTATGGATAAAGAAGCACGTGAGTACATGACATATTACGGAACTATCAATTTTGTCATGTACAACCAAGTATATGTTGTGTATGTTCAAGTGACATGATATACAATAATATTAAAATAAATTTTAGAGATTAAATAAATATATAAATTACCACACCAATACATTCATCATCCCTGGGCTATAATATCTTTGGTCATGTCATAATGTAAATGCCACTATAGTACCAAAAATTACATATGACCATAAGTTCATAACATGTTTCATACACAATAGCCTTCATTAATCATTAGTTTTATGATCTTAATCGATTATAACTACCTAAACCAATTTCAGAATGTCTTGGACTAGGATAATCAGTATAGGGGAATATCTATCATCTCATTATCAATCCCATTCTCACCCCTCCATTGATGCGTATAATATCATGGGGTTTCACCAGGAATCCCTAATCCTCAAACCCCCATGGTGAATCCCACTATTGTACATTAATGTTCAATATGTAAAGTAGAAATGTGATTTCTTTTAAGGGTTAATCCTAATAGAAGTCTATGCATATTTTTATGGACAATACATGAATGTATGTGAAATAAAAGAGAATTCCCTTCCTCGGTCCCTTGGTAAAATCCTATGAAATAAATAACTCGTGGATACTTATCCAAAACCATCATTGGTGAATACTACTAATCCTATAGGAAATTTTACTCATAAATTGTGGGGATATAACTGTCACCTCTAAAAAGTACATCATTCATTCTCATGGATATACATTGAAATGAAATCAAATATGGCTATTCAAATCTCTAGAATATGGGAATTCACAATGGTATCTATGTATCTGTGGAATTCCCTTGATACTCTTAATTTATATATTCTCACAAGTTTATAGCTCTGATGATGGATCCTAGGAAGAACCTATATCTATCCAATCCGACATCATCCTTTTCTTTAGATTCCATCAAATCTAGGAACCATACCCTAATATACCATGTGACTGGTTCCCAAATATATCATGAATCATAGGGTCTGATCCATGTCTACATGTGATTTTCTATCATCCCCTAAAATCACATCAGTTATATGCCTAGTGTCCAATTCATATGCATCCAGGGAAATCATATATGATAAATATATAGTAAAAGGAAATATATCACAACAGACGGATGAAAAATCACACCCATTAAAACGAACTCATCCCCATAAATCATACACATCATTTTGGGTTATAAGGTGACACCAAAAAACATTCACCACCAAATGGAAGTTGATACAACTCCGTGATAGATTAATAATGATGAAACCCAAGGGCTCCCCTAGGTCGAAGCAAGGAAGAGGAACACTCATGAGTGAACTCGTTCTTATGTATTTTTTCAGTAAACACCAAACTCTCTAAAGAAGTCACATTCCAATACATCATCAACATGATGGAAATAAATCACTTTATAAAATAGTATTTTCATTATATAATATTCTCACAATATGAAAATTGAATCAACCCAATCATGAATGTCTTACTAGTTTAGTCCACTCACACATCCAATATTCTATTTTATAAAAATAATGGATCACCCCTTAGGGAATGGATATCATGGAATACTCAAAAAATAATCACAACCATGGAAATCAACCGTCCAAGAATCTAGATAGAGGAGAATATCCTATCATGGAACTTTTTTATCAAAAGGACACATGGGATCTCAATAAATAAATAACTTAAATAAATATTTATAATTTTTCATTTATCTATATAAATAAATTTCGTTATAATAGTTTTTGAAAATATTATTTGGGATGTATTCCACAAAAAATAAAAAACAGCCAAACCTTAAACAATAGGGTAACAAGAGGGACCACTAACATCATGTGGATATCTTAAAATTTATCCCCAAGTGTTAACATCTATTAAAAGTCTAGATGACGTCTTTCCAAGATCTATGTTTCCAAACTAAGCTCATCCATAACGCCTACGCCCCATCATGAAACTAAGATTCTCAAAATAATTAATGAGATTATATATAATAAATTAAATAGTTTAATTAAAATATAATATATCTAGTAAATTCTCATCAATTTTTTAGTAACAAAAATACCACGTCCAACTAACCATGTAAATATAATAACAGACCATTGAAACCATTCACGATAAATTAAAAAACCATTACAAACATTTCCCAATTAATTCAATTTAAATTAAACAAAAAATATTAAATAATTCAAGTATGAAATATATATTTGATGAAATGTTGAATGTTAGTAGTCAATCAACGTCAGAAGATATTTTATTACTACATTTCATTAAATCATGACTAAAATTGTGGAATATAATTATTCCTTATTTGGATATACATTCTGAAAAAAATTGAAACAATACATAACTACTGTGAAATAGAATACATTGGGAACAAGGAAGGATATGAGGTCATACACTGTATTATGTACAAACATTACCATGAATGATACACCAGAACTATAGGGAAATGGGAGGATATTAGAGGGGGTTTATTAGCCACATTCAAAAATTGAGGAAGGGAAAAGGGGATCCCCATTTATAAATCTAACTGTGGAAAATGAAAATCTTTTCCCCCATTCAATACTATCATACAGTCGTTCTAGGTCCACTTAGAATATGGTTCCAAACCCGTACAACAAGAGTGTGACTGTCGAGCCATTTTTTTGTTGGTGGCATTAGGTTGTCTCCATTTTACATTCAGGACTCCAAATTCCCGCTCACACTCCGAACCAAATTTCCTGAAACAAATTATACCCCATTCACCCTAAAAAATAAATTATTTGATGGATCCAAACCCTCAAAAAATATTTCCAAATACTCATTCAAAATTCTGCAATTAAATTTTTTAAAATAAAAAATTATTATTGAATTGGAAATGCCCATATCGATAGAATTAATTACCATATCCAAACCATAAAAGTTTCCCCCCAATAAGTCTTAGTGGTTCTCAAATTATTCATAATGAATCACAATCTGAATCAATTCATATCTAGGAATCTGTACTCCATCCTTGAATACATGATGCATTTCCAGGAAGTAGTTTTATACATACAATACTAAATCACAAAAACACATCCCATTGCTCTAGATAATTATCAAAACCCTCATATAGAACTCTCGATGCTCATTTACGTTGAAACACCAATGTGTCCTTGTTTAATTAATAATTTGGTCAATTGTGGTCCCTCCATTATCATTATCTCACAATTTCAAAATCTAATACCTTAAGAATTCCATCCACTAATTTATTATTTTACAATACTATATATGTGGTCCAACAACCTACATTACATCATCTCCAACATATGACACCTAAAGATATATTATAACATTATTCATTAGTCGATAACCCTTTTGGTTACAAAATATTATGTCAGAATGGATGTGAATACGTTGTCAATGCACAAAAAATCACCAAATGATTTTCTAGAGTCTCTAATCAATGCCCCCATTATTTTCATTATATTTAAAACAAACCGTTTATTTTTTTGGTCACCTTATCTAATTAGGTGTAAAAATATGTCTTAGTCCTCATATAGTAAACATTCCCTAAAAGTACCAACAAAACCTTCCCAGACATTTCTAAATTACTTGATATATGATACTCTATCCATGATTTACCTAATACAACTCTATCACATCCATGTATGTCTATAATCGAAGATATCTTTTTTCCATGTTTGAATATTAAATTTTCAAAAACCACTATAGTGTTCATCCATATCATGAGCACCAAAATGCCTTGAGTCTAATGAAAATGGGATTATCAAATTCATTCAAATCCATATGCCAACACTAGGACTCTATACAATATACCACAAAAATCTACCCCTAAAATTTATTATGGGTTTTAGAATTGTATTGTTCTCTATTTTCAATTGAATAAAAATAACATAATTATCATTTATCTAATAGTCCCATTCACTTATAACGCTTTATTATAATGGTCATATAACTCATGAACAACAACAAACTCATAACCATTGTTTTGGATTTTTTATCGAATCACTAGGTCCAAAACTCAACCATCATGGACTACAATCTTTTCATCCAATGCATGATGACTAGATGGGGATTGAAACGACCCAAAGTTTTATCAGTGGAATTCAATTTCTATAATTATTCCTTATAGTATAATCACATTAGGAAGCACAATGACATATAATGATACTATGTGACCATTAAGAAAAAACTTTCAACTTATATATTTTGAATTTTGAAAATCTAACATACACGATTGAGATCAGTAATATTTTTGGAGTCTAATAGAACATACTTAATTTTTAGAGAATATTATCCTACCTTTATGAATACTCTCCATCCCTTATTAATATTAGTATAACAATAATAATATAAAATCTTTCAAAATAATAGTAACCTTACCTTTGAATTATTAAATAAAATTTATTAATCTAATAAGTGACAATTTTACCATGGTAATAGTATTGGTATTTTTGTAATTCATAAATATTTAAATATAAATAATAATTTAATTTAAAAGAATATTTATTTTCATAAATTTTTTTCATAAATTAACAACTCTATGTATTTTTGTTTTTAGATAATTTTATAACACCATATGTACTTTATGAAGGTATTATAAAATCAGTTTTAATTTTAAAGACTATATTTTTCAAGTAAATTATAATTTTAATTTAAATTTAAATTGAATATATTTAGAAAATTATTTTTGAAAAATGGAATTTATTTTTGGATTCAACACGTCAAAATATGTGTTAGTTAAAATTTTGGTATTTTTCTGAAATACTTGAATTTTTGGTGAATAGTAAAATACATTAATTTACTATTTAAATATATTATTATTTAAATCCACTATTCCGGACATCCCAAGCTACTTATGCACCCAAATATAGAACTCAAATTCCCTTTATACTATTCATGGTAATTTAATTTTCACTATTTCTTAACCTAGTGGAAATTAATAAACTAATGATTAAAATATTATGAGAACCCCTCTCCCCCACTACAAATACAACCCTTCACACCCCATTTCCACACACAACTCAAACATCATGACTTTCTTAAACACTTCCCAAAAATCATTCTTATCCCCTCCCCCACGTCCAATTGCTTCTGGTATCATCAATGGGCCAAGAATAGCTTCCATAATGAGGATCTCAATAGGAGGATCCCAAGAAGAAATTAAACTGAAAAAAGTGTTCGGATACAAGGTAAGGGGAAATTCTAAAATCCAGCTTTCTTTCTTCAAGTTATCAATATTTCACTACATTTTTTATATGTTTACTTTTTAAAAATCATGTTTGCATCATTTTCAATTTCATTCAGGGATATACATGTTCTAAATTGATTTTATGAAAAAACCAAACGTTTTCCAAAAGAACCCTTCTTTCAAATAAACACACCCTTTTTACTTCATGAATATTGTTTCTCTCTTCACTCATTGTTAATGTTTCTATGTTAATAATGATATTACTTATTTTTAGGGACCAAATTTATATGAACGTATGCTTTATTATGTGGAACACATTTATTTCCCTGGGTTATGTTAAGTTCAAGTTTTTTATATTTTTAATTGTGTCATGCATGATAATGTAATTATTATGATGTGACGGGTGCGGCTGGAATTATACAGCGTTCTAATGCATTGGGTAATGTGAAGAATCTCATGAGTAAAAGGAAAATTATGTGTGAACATTATTCTATATTATTTCAAAATTTTGTGTGGTAGTTGACCAATAATACATGATGTTTCATTTTTTATGCATTACCACATTTCACGTCTTTTATTAATACTTCTTCTCTTGTTCTTGATCCACTGCCTATGTTATGATTATTCTCACCTGTTGTAATATTTTTCATATCTATTATTTGGAAATGATTTTATCTCGCTCCTTTTCTTGTATATCCTTGGGTGAATAAATTTAGTAAGGAGAGGTCAAGGGACAATTAAAATTTAGAGAAGAAGGAATTAAATAAATATTTATTCTTGATGTTGTAATTGTTATGTATGGTCCTATTTTTTCTGAAGGCACAATACCTTTAGATCCTTTGGGTGTAGTACTATTATGCCTTTTATCTTTATAATAATTTAATATTAATGTTAGAAAATTTTGGGATACTATAGTTGTTATCAGAGGTAAGGTTTAGTTATTTTGGAAATTATGATTAGCGAACCTTAGAGAAAACCTGTATTATGAGACTAAGTACAAATATGCACACAAGAAAATTTTCTAAACATAGGGATCCCATAAGGTATTATTTTAATATAATTTCACAAACTGTTAAGTTATTCATGACACATTGAGTTATGTTTTGTTCTAACAATTCCTATTTTAGAAAATGGTGGGAACCAGGAGAAACCAGGCCCATAAACCATATTAGGAAAAATGTAGCAATTGCCCAAATGAAATCCCTAATGCTTTGGTAGGTGGAGTTCAAAACAACATGAATATTCATACCCAACCTTCTCAGGTAATGATCAATAACCAGAATAATGTGGAACTTCCTCCTTTACAAAAGAGGGAGCAATTGGATATCGAGTGTTTTATATGTCAATGACCACTGACGTTTAGTGGATCTTCTGATCTACTAGTTGTGGAACAGTGGGAAAACACTATGGAGAATGTCATTTCAATGCTTCGCTATTATGAGATAGAGAAGGTCACTTTATCCATTTCTCTTCTAAAGGAAGATTCCAATAAATGCTGGCCTTTGATTAAGAACACCAAACTAAGGGACGAAACCGAAGAGATGGAATGGGAATTTATTAAGTTACAATTTCTTAATATGTATTTCCAATGAAAACTTTTTCAAAGATGAAAAAAGAATTCATAAAGTTCAAGTAAAATTTAAAAGAATCTATCACCACCTATTATGATAATTTCACAAGGATTTCATGGTACGCTTTGGGTTTTGTTAAAAAAATGATAGCAAAATTTATAGATTCATTAGTGGGTTAAAACCTCAACATCGAAAGGTACTTGAAATTTGAGACTATGGGAGTCATGAGGAAGTTGTTCAGTGTTCCATAAATGTTGATATAGAGTTTGTAAAATGGTCCCATGGATATGGTGATAAGAGACAAAATATGGAGTTTCATGTTGAATGATCTAACTATAAAGGTGGGAAGAAAACTCAAAGATCCACATGCCAAAAATATGGGAAGTTTCATCATGTGAACTTCCTCAATGGGATGGGGAAATGCTTCATGTGTAGGACAGAAGGCCACCATGCCCAAGAGTGTCAAAAACAAATGATAAGGATGGATAATTTAGTGGATGAAAGGGAAGCACCACCCATGGTTCATTGCTACAGCTATAGGGAGAAAGGGCACAATCAATCTAGTTCACTAAACCTCGTGTCCTTTAGGGTAATCAGCATCAGCATCCACTAAATCCAAAGAAACACAGGAAGGTTTATGACATCACTTCTATGTTAGTGGATCAAAATAATGAATTTTTACAATGTAAACATCATATTCACTCAATAATTGAAAATTTATTATTTTATTTCAGTTCTATGTACTCTTTTATATCTTGAATATTTTCTAGAACTATAGAGTAAAAGCCCTGAAACCATGATGTATAGATATCTATAAAAACACCAAGTGGGGAAATTATTAACACCCAATTGATTTACAACTCTCTGGTTGGTGTATGTGGGAACATTCTTCCAGTGAATATCGTAATACTTCTCTTCGGGGAATTCGACGTTATAATGGTAATGGATTGGCTCTCGTTATATAGGGAACATATCAACTATTTTTAAAATGAAATATTTTTTTATATTCCCAACCATCCCATGATCTCCTACATATGAAAGGAATATTATAATATACTTTGAAAAATAATTCAATGGCGTGGGTGTTGATTCCATATGAATAATCATACCCCACCCAAATGGTTTAGTTAACGGAAAGTGCCAAACTAGTAAAAATTCCTATCATGAGGGAATAAGGTGATGTATTACCCGAAGAGACACACAGTCTTCCCCCAGATCTTGAGTTTGAGTTCTCAATAGATCTCAATCCTGGAGCTACTCCTATCTCAAAGTTTCCATTTAAGATGGATCCTATATAATTGTAGGAGTTAAAGAAGTAGTTTCAAGAGAATGTCGACAAATTGTTCATATGCCCATGTGCATCACTTTAGGGTGTGTATGTGCTCCTTGTGAAGAAGATGGATTCAACAATGTGGTTGTGTATCGATTATCAGGATCTCAACAATATCTCCATAAAGAACTAGTACCTTATTCCAAGGATTGAAGACTTATTCGATCAATTAAGAGGAACTCAATAATTATAAAAAGTGGATCATTATTCTGGATATCATCAGCTAAAGGTGAAGAAGGAGGATATTGATAATAATGCCTTCCCATCAAGTTATGTGCACTATGAGTTTCTAGTGATGCCCTTCGGACTTACTAATTCCCATTAATAGTCATTGATTTTGTGAATATAGTCTTTAGAAGTTAACTTGACAAATTTGTGGTAGTGTTTACTGATGACATTCTCATCTACTTCAAGATTAAATAGGATCATTAAGAACATATAAGACTTGTGTTGGAAAAATTGAGATAGTAGAAGTTGTCTGCAAAGTTCAGAAACTATTCCTTTTGGATAAATCAAGTCACATTCTTGGGACATGTGATCACAAGTGAAGGGAATCTATCTGGATTCTTAAAAAAAGAAATTAAGGAATGGCCCAGACCCTCAAGTGTCACTGAAATCTTTAGTTTTCTTAGATTAGCTGGGTACTACTTAATTTTGTGAGAAATTTCTCATGATTTTCATGCATGATAACTATGTTAATAAGGAAAAGGGTAAAGTGTGTCTAAATATAAGAATGCGAGTAAAGCTTCTAGAAGCTATATATAAGGTTGATCACTAAACTAGTAATCACACTACTGAAAAGTGTATAATGTTTTTTGATATACAGTGATGCTTCCAAAAATTTATTAGGTTATGTACTAATGAAAAATTAATATGTGATAGCCTATTCCTCATGAAAGTTGATGATCCCTAATAAGAACTACCCAATGTAGGATCTAGAGCTCGCAGTTGGGATTTTTTCCTTGAAAATATGGCGGAAGTACCTTTATGTTGAGAGGTGTGACATAAACATAGACCAAAAAACCTAAAGTATATATTCACACAAAAGGAGCTCAAAATGTGTCAAAGGATATGTTTATATCTAATCAAGGAATACTATTTCTCTATTCACTATCATAATCGGAAGACGAACATGGTAGCTTATGCTCGAAGAAGAAAAGATCATGACACTATATCCATGTTACAGATTGAGAAATAACATATCATCTAGTATATGAAAAGGATAGATTTGGAAATAATAAGTTTGGTGGATACATCCTACCTTTCCCAAATTATTTCCTAACCATCAATCTATGAGATGATTAAGGATTCCCAAAGGGATGATCTTGAGTAACAATAGAAGGTGAATGCAGTAATGGAAGGGAAGCTGCAATATTACCATATCGACAATGATGGATTGGTCTAGATTGGAACACGGATTTGTGTTCCTTTATCACCCAAGATATAGTAGGATCTCTTATAAAATGCACATATCTCAACATTTTCTATCCATCTGGGTAGCACCAACATGTAACAAGATCTCCAAGATCACTTTTTTGGGATAACATGATGAAAGAGACTGTAGAATACATATTAATGTGCTTAGTATGTGAACAAGTTAAAGAAAAGCAATAAATTATAAAGGGATGATGAAATCATTTCTTATAACCATGTTGAAATAGAAGAATATCACTATGGAATTTACCATGGGTCTCCTAAAGATGTCCATACAAAATAATGTGATATGGGTTGTGGTTGACTGACTCACCAAGACTACCCATTTAATAACTATTTAGGATGATCTATCACTTGAAAACAATCAATGATATATGTGAATAAAATTGTGAGAATTTTTGGTGTCCCACTCGCGATTGTCTCTGATCATGATCAAAGGATTAAATCTAAATTTTGGAGAAATATTCAACATGGTTTGAGTACTGAATTAAATACAAGCATGACCTATCACCCCCCAAATAGATGTACAAACTGAAAGGAATATTCTGACACATGAAGATATTGTATGATCCTTCTCTCAAGAATTCAAAGGAGGATGAGATATGAATCTCCAATTGGTTGAGTTCTCATAAAAAACAGCTTCCACTCGAGTATTCAAATGGATGCATATGAAGCTTTGTATATAAAGTGATGTAGAAGTATAACCTGTTGGGATTTTGATGGAGAAATAAAGCTATATCGACCCAGTATTGTGCAAGATATGACTGAGAAGGTTTAAGTCATACAGAAACATATCAAGACATATTAGAGTATGAAAAAGGGAAATACCGACAATTGTCGTGGGGACTTGGATATTGATGTTGGAGATAAAGTCTTCCTTCGAATATCCCCATAGAAGAGAGTCATGCTGGTTGGAAAGAATTTTAATCTAAGTCCAATGTACACTAGTCCCATTGATATCCTTGATTGCATATAATTTATGGCATATATTATTTCACTTCCACCGAATATGGCTCGTGTTCATGATTTGATTCATGTAACACTCTTGAGGAAGAACATACTAGACCCCTCACATGTGCTGAACTCAGAGTTGGTAGAGCTGGAAGATGATCTCTCCTATGAGAAGCCAGAGAAGATCCTTCACTACAGAGATAAGATATTATGCCACAAGAAACCCCACCTAGTCAAAGTGTTTTGGAGAAACCATTTGTTTGAATAATCAACATGGGGACTGGATGAGGTGATACATGAGAAGAACCATAACCTATTTATTTAAAATGAAATTTTGAGGGTGAAATTTTATAAGTGGGGAAGATTGTAACGACCCAATGTTTTATCAATGGAATTCCCCACATATAAATATTCCTTATAGTATAATCACATTAGGAAGCACAATGTCATAAAATTATACTATGTGACCATTAAAAATTATTCCACTTCTATGTTTTGAATATCCAAAATATGACATATACGGTTGTGATCAGTAACATTTTTGGAGAATTGAAAAAACATAATTTTTGGTGAATAGTAACCAACCCTTACGAATAGTCACCTACCCTTATGAATAGTATTATTACCCTTATTAATCTAAAATATTCCAAAATAATAGTAACCATAACCTTGAATGATTAAATTAAATTTATGCATCTTATATGTCACAATTTAACGATAGTAAATGTATTGGTATTTTTGTAAGTCATAAATAATTAATTATAAATAACTAATTAATTCAAAAGAATATTTATTTTTATAAAATGTGATAAAAAATTAAAAATTATATTTCTTCTAGTTTGAAGACAATTTTATATGACCTTATGTAATTTTCTAAGGCATTATAAAATCATTTTTAATTTTAATAACTATATTTTCATGTAAATTATGCTTTTAATTAAAAATAAAATTATTCATTGTTTGAAAATTATTTTGAAAAAATGGGCTTTATTTTTGGATTATAAACATAAAAAAATGGTTAGGGATAATTTTTTTGATTTTTTGAAATACTTGAATATTTGTGAATAGTAAAATACATTAATTTACCATATAAATACATTATAATTTAAATCCACAATTCCTGACATCACAAGTTATGTAAGAACCAAAAGATCAAACTCACATTCCATCTTTACTATTTTTAGCCATGTAACCATCACTATTTCTTATATTGGTGGAAATTAATAATTTAATGATTAAAATATTAAGAGAACCCCTCTCCCCTCCACTATAAATACCACCTTTCAAACCCTAATTTTCACACACCACTCATGTTTCAAGACTTGTATAAAATCTTCACAAACATCGTCCCTAGCAACATACCCATGTCAAAGAGCTTCTGGTCTCATAAAAATAACCAATACTAAGTTCTTTAATTGGGATCTCAAGAAGAGGATTCAATGGGACATTAAAGTGAAAAAATTGTTCGGATACAGTTAAGTGGAAATTATCAAACCCTACATTCTTTCTTAGGGTTATCCATATTTCTATTTTTATATATGGATACTATTTAAAAATAATTATTTCATCATTTTCTTTCTTTTTATTGGATACACATGTTCTCTAATTTATTTTATAAAAAAACCCGATTTTTCAAAAAGAACTCTTCTACCAAATAAACACACCATTTTTACTTCGTGAATATTGTTTCACTCTTCACTCATGGTTAATGGTTCTATGTTAATAATTGTATTCCCTATTTATTTTATAGAAAAAATGTATAGGAAAGTGTGCTTTATTATGTGAAACCCATTTCATTCCATGGGTTATGTTATGTTCAAGATTTACATATTATTAAATGTGGAAGGAATGATAATGTAAATATTATGATGTGACAGGTATGCCCAGAATTATAAAACTCTCCAATGAATTGTGTGAAGTGATGAATATCAAGAGTAAAAGGAAAATTATATGTTAACATGATGCTATATTTATTCATAAATATGTGTTGTACTTGACCAATAAGACATGATGTTTTATTTTTTATGAATTTCCATATTTCATGACTTTTATTAATGCTCCCTCTCTTGTTCAGGATCCCATGCCTATGTTATGACTGTGCTCATGCATTTTTATATTGCTCATATCTATCCTTTTGATGGGATTTTAGCTCACCCATTTTTATATATATCCTTAGGTGACTACATGTTCTGAGGAGACGTCAAGAACCAATTAGAATCTAGAGAAGAAATAATTAAATAAATTTTTATGCTTGATGATGTAAATGTTATGTTTGGTCCAAATTTTTTGAAGACACTAAAACATTGGATCCTCATGGTGTAGTATTATTATGTATTTTATATTTATAATGATGCAATAGTATTTTAAGAATATGTTGGGTCTCTATATTTGGTATCATAGTAAAAGTTTAGTTAATTATGGAATTAGAATTAGTGAACCGTAGAGAAAACCTATAGTATGAGACTAAGTACAAATATGCACACAATAAAAATTTTTGAACATAGGGATCCCATATGATATTATTTAAATTTAATTTCAAAAATTAATAAGTTATTAGTTACTCATTGAATTATGTTTTATTATAACTATTTCTATTTTAGAAAATGGTGGGAACCCGGAGAAAACATGCTAACTACCCCTGTGAGGGTCAATGCAACAATTGGTCGAACGACATCCCTAATGCTTTGGGAGGATGATTTAAAAACATAATGACTATTATTACCTTACTATCTCAGGTTATGAACAATAAAAAGAATAATGGGGAACTTCCTCCTTCACTAAAGAGGGAGCAACTAGCTATCGAGTGTTTTATGTGGAAATGACCACCCACGTTTAGTGGGTCTTCTGATCCAGTAGTTGTGGAACAGTGGGTCAAATCCATGGATAATATTTATTCCATGATTCAATATTCTAATATGGAGAAGGGGATTTTAGATTTTTATAATCTAGATGGAGATGCTGATAAATTGGGGTGTTTGGTTAAGAACACCAAGACAAGGGAAAAAATTGAAGAGATGGAATGGGTAGACTTTAAGATAATGTTTCTTAATATCTATTTCCCAATAACTCTTCATACAAATATGGAGAGAGAATTCATTGAGCTTAAGAAAAGGTAAGGAAAATATATCCCAAACAATAAAGTGAATTTCACAATGATTTCATGGTACTGTTTGGATTTTGTTATCAACAATGATAGGAAAATTGATAGATACTTTAGTGGGTTAAAACCACACCATCGAAAGGATCTTACAATTTGAGCCACTGGGAGTTATGAGAATGTTGTTCATTGTGCCCTTAATGTGGATATGGAGTTTTTGGAATGGTCCCATGACTATGGTGGTAAGAGAAGAAAGATTATATTTCATCTTAGAGGATCAAACAATAATGGTGGGAAGAAAACTCAATGACCCACATGCCACAAATATGTGAATTTGCATTATGGGAACAACCTCAAAGGGATGAGTAAATGCTTAAAGTGTGGGAAACAATTCCACCATGGTCAATAGTGTTGAAAATACATGGAAATGAAGGATAATGTAGTGGATGAAAGGGGAGAACCGCCCATGGTCCATTGCTACAACTTTAGGGATCAAGTGAACTATGAAAGGTAGTGCACTAATCCTCAAGTCCTCGAGAATAATCAACATCAACATCTACCAAATCCAATGGAACATGGGATTTATTATTCCATCAGTACTATGTAAGTGGAGAAAGATAATTATGTTGTACATGGTACAATTCCTATTCAGTCAATAATGGAAAAAGTCTTATTTGATTCTAGTTCTATGCACTCCTTTATTTCATGTATGTTTTCTAGAACTATTGAATCAAATCCATAGAACCTAGAATTAGACTTATCATTAAAAAAACCAAGTAGTGAAGTAATTACTACCCAATTGTTTGACTCTTATTGTATTGGTGAATGTGGGAGGATTCTTCCAACGAATATCGTAATACTTCCCTTGGTGGAATTAGATTTTATAATGGTAATGAATTAGATCTCATTATATATAGAAAATATCAAGAATCAGGAAAAGGAAATGTCTTTTCATATTCTGAACCATCTCATTCTCCTATATAGATTCCAGGAAGATAATGATTCTCCTTTGAAAAATCCTTCAAAGGTGTGGGAGTTGATTCCATATAATAAGAATACCTCTACCAAATGGTTGAGTTAATGGAAAGTGAAAACCTTGTAGAAATTCCCATTGTGAGGGAGTACAGTGATGTATTTCCCAAAGAGTTACCTAGACTTCCTCTAGATCATGGGGTTGAGTTCTCAACAGAACTCATAAACGAAGCTACTCCAATCTCAATGTTTCCCTATATGATGGATCATATCGTACTCTATGAGTTAATGAAGTAGCTCCAAGAGAATTTGAAAAAATTAATTATATGGCCTAGTGCATCACCTTGGGGTCCACTAGTGCTCTTTGTGAAGAAGAATGATATAACAATGTTGTTTTTTTATTGATTATCGAGAACACAAAAAGATCACTGTAAAAAACAAGTATCCTCTTCCAAGGATGGACGACATGTTCGATCAGTTTAGAGGAGCTCAATATTTCACAAAAGTGAATCCTCATTCGAGATATCATCATCCAGTGGTGAAGTGGTAAGATATTCAAAATATTGCCTTCCCAACAAGGTATTGTAACTATGAGTTTTTTGTGATTCCCTTCAAACTTACTCATTCCCATGAAATGATTTTGAATTTGATGAATAGAGTCTTTAGAAACTACATCGAATTTTTTTTGTAGTTTTTATTGATGATATTCTCATCTATTCCATGTGTAAGGAGGAACGTGAAGAACATATAAGACTTGTGTTGGTGATATTTAGAAAGGATAAGTTGTACGCCATGATCAGAAAGTGTGACTCATTGATGAGGCAAGTCATGTTCTGGGGACATGTGATCACAATTGGGGGAATTTATTTGGACCCTTCATAAATAGAAGTGATTGAGGAATGGCCCAGACCCTCAAATGTCATATAAATCCATCATTTTATTGGATTAGATTGGTACTACCAACATTTTTTGAGAAATTTATCAAAATTTTCAAGACTGATAACTATGTTCACATGGAAAGGGGAAAAGTGTGTCTAGACAGGAGAATGTGAGGAATGATTCTGGGAGGTAAGGAGGACGATCACTACACTAGTACTCACACAACTGAAAAGTGTAGAATATATTGTAATATAAAATTATGGTTCAATGAATTTCATAGGTTGTGAACCCATGAAAATGATAATGTGATTTCCTATTCCTCATGATGGTTGAAGATCTATGAGAAGAACTACCCAACAAATGATCTAGAGCTGGATGCTATTATAGTTTTCCTTGAAAATCTGGAATCACTACTTTATGGTGAGAAGTGTGACATATACACCAAAAACAATATCCTAATGTATATAATAAAACAAAAGGATCTCAACGTGTGTCAACAAAGATTGTTATATCTAATCAAGGACTACTATTTAACTATTCACTGTCATCAAGGAATTGAGAATAAGGTAGCTAATGCTTTAAGTAGAAAAGAACCTCTTACTCTAGACATGTTATGGATTGAGTAGGACACTATCTTCTTGGATGTGTAAGAGATTAATTTGGAAATAATTAGTGCGAGGGATACATCCTACCTTGTCCAAGTGGTTGCACAACTATTTGTCCAAGAGATGATTAAGGGGGAACAAATGGATGATCTGGAGTTACAAAAGAAGGTTAATGGATCAAAAGAAGGAAAGCTATAAGATTTTCATATCGAAAATGATGGTGTGACTCTATTTCGAAAGCATATTTGTGTGCCTTATTTATCCAACTTAAAGAAGGGTCTATTGGACAATTCACATAACACAACTTTCTCTATCAATCCTAGTAGCACGAAGATGTACCAAGATATCCAAGAACACTTCTAGAGGATAACAAGAATAAAGAAATTGCAGAATACATCTCAAAATTCAAGTATGTCTTCATGTTAATGTAGAGTGAAAAATTTCAAAAAGGATAATGAAACCATTTCCTACACACATGTTGAAATCGGAGAATGTCACTATGGACTTTTCTGCAGGTCTCCTGATGATTTCCATGGGAAATAATGTGATATGTGTTGTGGTTGACTGACTAGCCAAAACTTCCCATTTTATCTATATTTAGGAAGATCTATCACTTGAAAAACGTGAAATAATATATGTGAAGACAATGGTGAGAATTCATGCTGTTCTACTCTAGATTTTCACTGACCATGATCCCAGCTTCACATCGTAATTTTGGAAAATTCTTCAACCTATTTTGAGTACTGAATTAAATTTCAGTTGGACCTATCACCCCAAAACTGATGTCAGATCTGAATGGACTATTTAGATGCTTGATGATATGAAATGATCCTTATCTCTATAATTCAAAGGAGGATAGGATATAAATATCCCATTGGTTGATTTCTCATACAAAAATAGCTTCCACTCGAGTATTTAGATTACTCCATATGAATATTTGTATGGAAACAGATGTAGAGCTCTTACCTGTTGGGATGAAGTTAGAGAAAAAAAGATACGTGGACCTAATATTTTGAAGAAGACAACTAAGAAGGTTCATGTCATCTAGAAACTGATCAAGGATGCCCGGAGTAGAAAAAAGAGCTAGGCAGGAAATTTCTGAGTTGAATTGGAGTTTGATGATGGAGATAAAGTCTTCCTTATAATATAACCATGGAAGAGATTCCTGAGTTTTGGAAAGTAAGGGATGATAATCCCAAGGTATATTGTACCCTTTGAGATCATTAACTGTGTAGGTGTTATGGCATATTGGATTCAACTTTCACCAAATGTGACTCAAGTTCATGGTTTATTTCATGTATTACTTTTGATGAAGTACATACTAGACCCCTCACATTTACTGAACTTAGAGGTGCTATATCTCGAAGATGATCTCTCTTATGAGGAGAAGCCAGTAAAGATTATGGACTGTAGAGAAAAGGTTCTATGCTTCAAGACAAGTCACCTTGTCAAAGTGTTGTAGAGGAACCATATGTTTGAAGAATCAACTTGGGAACCGGTGGAGGTGATGAAGGATAATTACCCTCACCTATATTTGTAGAAGGATATTTTGAGGGAAAATTTTCATAAGTGGCGAAGAATGTAATGAGCCAAAGTTTTATCAATGTAATTCCCTTCTTATAATTACTCCTTATTGTATAATCACATTAGGAAGCACAGTGACATAAAATGATACTATGTGTCCATTAAAAAAATTCCACTTCTTTGTTTTGAATTTTGAAAATCTAGTATACACATTTGCAATCATTTAGATCTTTTAATTCTAATAGAAAAAACATAATTTTTGTGAATAGTAACCTAACCTTATGAATTTTAGTATGACAATTATTAATAGAAAATAATTTAAAATAATAGTAACCATACACATGAATGATTAAATATTGTTTGGCATCTTATAAGTGACAATTTCACTATAGTACAAGTATTAGTATTTTTTTAAGTCACAAATAATTATTTATAATTAAATAATAAATTTAAATAAATATGTATTTACCTAAAATGTGTTCATAAATTAAAAGTGACATTACTTTTAGTTTTAAGCTAATTTTATGTGAACTTATCTTATTTCTGAATGCATTAGAAGATATGTTTTAATTTTAGAAACTCTATTTTTCATTTAAATTATGATTTAAAGTAAAAATTAAATTAATCGTAATTAGAAAATTATTTTTAAAAAAGGGGAATCCTTTTTTATTTCAATCAATCAAAAAAAATTGAGGGTCAATTTTTTGGATTTTTCTAAAATACATGATTTTTTGGTGTATAGTAAAATACATTAATTTACTGTATAAATACTTTATAATTTAAATCCACTATTTATGACACCACTACTGATTTAAGAAACCATATCTTGAACTCACATGACCTATTTACTATTATATGTCTTGTAATCATAATTATTTATTATCTTGGTGGAAAATAAAAATCTATCGATTAAAATATTAATAGAACCCCTCTCCCCTCCACTATAAATACCACCTATCACATCCTCATTTCCACACACCTCTTAATATTGAAACATTTTCTGAACAATACCTAAACATCTTACCTAGCCCCTTACCCTGGTCCAAGAGCTTCTAGTCTAATAAAATGATCTATCCTAGGTTCATTATGGAGGTTCACAATGGGAGGATTCACGTGTAAATTAAAATGAAGAAAACATTCGGATACAAAAAGAAATTCTCGAACCCAAATTTCTATCTTCGTGTTCTCCATCTTTCTATCCATTAATGATATGGTTACTTCCTAAAAATCGTTTTCTCATTATTTTCTTTTGTTTTATGAGATATACATGTTCTGTAATTGATTTTATGAAAAACACAATGTATTTCCATAAGAACTCTTCTTTCAAATAAAAACACCCTTTTTACTTCTTGAATATTGTTTAACTTTTCACTCATATTTAATGATTATATGTTTATAATTATATTCCCTCTTTATTTTAGGGAAAAAATATTTATGAAATTATGTTTTATTATGTGAAACCAATTTCTTTCGATGTTTTATGTTAAGTTTACATATAATGTATTTTTAAATGTGGCATGCATGATAATGTAAATATTACTATGTGAGGAGTGCGCCTGGAATTATATAGTGCTCCAATGAATTAGATAAGGTGAAGAATATCATGAGTAAATGGTAAATGATTTTATAACAAGATGCTAGCTTTGTTCATAATTATGTGTAATATTTTACCACTAAGACAAGATGTTACATTTTTATGTGTTTCCACATTTGAAGTCTTTTATTAATTCTTCCTCTCAGGTTCATGATCCAATGAAAATATTATGATTATACTCAACCATTTTTATACTATTCATATATATCCTATTAATCGGTGTTATCTCACCCCTTTTGATGTATATCCTCAAGTGACTACATGTACTAAGGACAGGTCATGATCCAATAATAATATAGATAAGAAGTAATTAAATAAATATTTATACTAGATGTTGTAAATGTTCTGTTTGGTCTTAGTTTTCCCTAGACACTATACCATTGGATCCTCATGGTGTAATAATATAATGTTGTTTATCTTTATAATTATGAAATAGTATTGTATGAAAATTTTGGGTTGCTTTAGGGATGAACCCACCATATCCAAGAACCATAAAATCATTAATTTCTTCATACTCCAAAACCATAATGAGGGCCATGCCTAAAAATGTCTATTGTGGTATTCCCCCAGTATATCAAGTCACAAATACTACTCATGGAATTTTATATTAGTAAATTTGAATAACAAATTAGTGTATCTCCACCCTTTCAATACTACTTTAAAATTAAACTACACACCTATCCATGATTGAATTCATAATCGGTTGTGCTACCACACCAGATCCATTTCCAATACATCCCACCCCCCAAGTGGCACTTTTCATTATCACCATACTCCAATAAACTGATCTTGTAATTTTTTAATTAATATCATCAGTACATGGATTCAAGAAAAACTCTACCCGATATTCAATTTAAATGGGTAATATGCCAAAATAAAACCTAAACTTCATATCTCATCATACATAGTGGGTGTGAAATATTTTTCAACCCAATTCATCACCCAAATTTTAATTCTATGAGTTATACATCATCAAAATGGGTTGACCATGATCCATGACATATCAAATCATGAAGCCATTAGAGTCTCAGATTCTGCCACATAAGCAACTAGCATTTAACCCATGTCGAGGGAAAATACATGGTTAACCCCAATTTAGAATTTTTCCATGTCATGAGAGTATAACCATGATCCTAACATGATATTGTTTTAGAAAATATATTTATCAATTTAATAATATGATTCCCTCACACATTATTCTAACTTCAATGTGACCCATATTTCAAGTACAACCCCTTATATGGGTCCCCCTTTTTTATCACAAGAATATGGATTAGGAAACCCAACATTATATTTCATGGAATAAATTTCCACCCACCTCTCACATCAATAAAATTCTAGTTAGTCTCATAACTCAATTATAATATCTAATTATCCTATATTCACCCATATAATATCTCAAATTCTATACACTGTCTCAATGGTCATCAAACATAATGAAGTCCTAGGAAATATAAAGAGTATACCAAGGCCCAGATTATCACTGGGAATCCTCTTGTAATATTGATCCCTTGAGAAGAAAACGCTATATGATCTCCACAAACGTCATCCATAGTTGTATGTGTTAAGGAACTATATTAATGAGTTTTAGTTAGATATAATTCCATTCTGAGATATAAAATGTAATTCCATATCTGTAGTAACTCGAACATTAAATAAGTAATCCCATGGGACAAACCATCACATTTAACCTATATATAAGTCCAATCCCTGTTGGATTAGGTCATACCACATAGTTACCCACATACAACCAACATCACCCTAAGATTATCTATATCACTCAAATCATGGTCATATGATTCTATTTTGTAGAGTTTCAACCCAATCAATATAGGGAAACACCAAACTATTTCTAACTAGATAATTATGTAACTAAACCTACGATTAAATTACCCTCATTTTTTCTACCCTTAATTCATTTTTTACACTTACTAACTCCTCTAGAGATACACTCTTCCCATATTAAAGGGACTATATCACCATTTTCACCATTTTTTATATCCATAAATTATCCATAAAAACTCAAACCAGAATGAAACATCTATATTTATATAAGTTATTTCATATCTTTATAATGACAAAAAGTACTTATATTAGAATATTACACATGTGAAATTTACAAAACATTAAATTTATTACCTCCAAAAATCTGTAATGATAGTTACACTAGAAGGATTTTATCATGTGTATAACAATTTTATGATATGATGCATGAGATGACTCCTGCATCTATATGCCAAGATTCAAAAAAAATAAAGGGATTCCTTAAAATGTTCTAAGAGGAAAATTAAAGAAGAAATAATGAATCAAAAACCACATTTGTGTCATCGAATGGGAAATGATATACATTAATAACATTAGATACATAGAACATAAATAATATAATTATAGTAATAGAGACATACACTGAAATTGGTGTTCAAAATGAAAGTATTTTGATTCAATCCCATTATCTTACATTTTACTAAAACTATAATATTTTAGATCCAAAAATAGTATACCATAAATTGAAACATCTCTGATACCCCTTTGTAACATCCTGAGTCAGAGGCCACTCAACTAATGCCCTCTCCTGATTCAACATGTGCCTTTAGCTGTTCCAACCTAAATATAAAATGTTCCAAATTATAGTAGGTGTATATAAAGGTATTTAAATAAGGATACAACCCCTCTAATATAGTGAAAAATTAAATAACTAACAACTAAATATTTTCCATCATAATAAATTAATATCTTACAAATTGAAAAAAATAAGAATGATAATAAATAAAATATTGTAATGGCACAAACAACAAAACTATACATACAATAACTATCCATTGGTTTGTTCATATATACTAACCCCTAAAAAAGGAAATATATATGTTGAATTACTGATCGATCGTTTCCATACCACATCTAAATGTCTGATATCTTCTGACTGTTCCCTATTGATCATTTTATTATGGGTCACAATAGAACATATGCATGCAATAACCATGTGAGAGAATATTTGGTACCAATTTTCAGTGGAATAAAATGTACGGTGTGAGTACATAACATAGTATGGAACTATCAATGATGTCCCATAATATTATTTATATGATGTGGTATGATCTAGTGAACTGCTCAATAATAATCATCAAATTAACTATACAGTATAAATAAATAAATATGTAAAAACCTGAATACCATCATTCTCCCAAGGCCAGAGAGTCTTCATGCATGTCAAGATGATTTACCTCTATAGTATTAGATGTGTAATACAATTATATTTTCTAAGAATACAATATTTTATAGTTTATATGACACACAACACTGAGTTTAAGAGAACTATGAAATAAAAATATTTTAAATATTACTCTTATAACATTACCAATGAATTGTGGGGTATGAGTAAATTTATATCCATTATATAAATAGGCACTACAAAAAAATTACTTATAAATTCATTAGAAATAATCAAAAATGTTTTTGTAAAGTGATTTTATATTTCAAAAATACATTTTCTTCCAATATAGGTTTTAATGTTATCTGTGATAAAATATGATAATTATTTTTTTCAGCAATCAGAATATGTATTTGTTAAAAAAGATTTAGTTTTTTGAAATAATCATATCAAAATTATTTTTGGGTGAATTTTTTGTATTTTTCTAAATGTTAAGAGTTCTTAAAGAGAGAAAAATAAATATCTTCTAGAAAATGACATTATGAATTCATGTATTTACAATGACCAGTATTATTTTGAATTGATTTAAAATTTTCCTTATCTACATTTAATTTCATATTATATAATTATAATAATTGGAACCAACATTATACCTACTATATAAAACATAACTTTACATAATTTTTTTTTAAAAACTCATTTCCATAAGTTTTTCCAGTTCATTATGAAGGTTTTATATTTAAATAATATTGACATAGTATGATAAAATATATTCTATATTTATATTTTTTAATCCTATTTTCCCTCCCAGTCTGTTAATTTTATTTTTTGAGTGTTGTATTTGATTGGGGTAGGTTTTGGGAGTTTTCATTGGAAGTTGGAGGTCCACCAGAGATGCTAAAATAAAGACTCATCAAGTATAGTTTCAATAAGAATGTTGGATTCAAAACCTATATAGGGATAGTTAACTATTTGTATATTTTCAGTGCTAAATAAAAATAATACTATCTGTATTTGGAGAAATCAAACCATGAGTATTACACTAGTCGAAACAGGATTACAGCACTTGTAAAACCCAAATGAAGTGTAGTTTTAAAAGTTATTTTTTTGATGGATTTTCCATCATTCTTCATGGGGTTATTCTTCCTTTCATTTAAGGGGAATTATAGGTTCATGGATGAGCTGTTCCTGGCCTCTTCCTCCCTCCATAATCTATTGGTTATAGTTGTTTTAATTATAAATCTATGCAAATCCATTCATTATTCTTTGATGGGTTTCTCGCGCTGTTTTTATGGATTCAAATAGTGGTGTGGTTTGATTTGTTTTCTATGTTTGGGATGTTTTTTTATAAACATTTTGGGGGTTTCTGTTGATCCTAATATTCATGTGGTGTTCTTGTGGTTGTTGGTGCTTCTTCTTTACCCTCTAGTGTGTAACGAGTCGATAAAGCCTCCTGTAGGTATGTAATCCATCAATTCACAATATTATGTATCATGTGGGCTGTGTTAAATTTTTTATATATTGGTTATGGTTGTTTTGTCTTATGAAAAGAAAATGAATTTGTTAAATTGAATTTTAAAGGGGTAAATAGTTTTGATTCACATGATTTTAACACATTGATATTATTTGTGACACTATGGATTATACATGCATGTGGCCTTATTGAAAATTGTTTTCATTGGAGGATTTCCTTGTGGTGGATGGTTTTTGGTGTGACTGTTAAGCCTATTTTGATTGTTCTGTTATCAACCTAAAATGTGAAATGATTAAGCACTTATATTTTCCTATTGAAATGGTTTACCAATAATTATGTCTTTTGTCAAAACAGCCACTAAAATAAAGTAAACTGTGGTAAAAACTCATTTTTAAACCTGTAAAAATTGAACTTGTTGTGTTTCAATGTTTAGTTGTTTTTTAAGATAGATAAGTATAGTTTGGGAATGTGGGGATGATGTCTTATTGGACATGATGTTTAGGTGGTGAGGTTGTTTTTGGGATGTGATTCTAGAGAGGTGTGTTGGTTTATCTGTCGTGTATTTGGGGTAATGTGGTGGTTTATGGGCCATGGTTTTGGGGGCAGTGAGGTGTTTTATTGGCTATGATTTTTAGGTAGGTATTTGGTTTTTAGGATAATTTTTTTAGTGGGGAGGTGGTTTTGTGTCCATGATTTTGTGCTGGCGTGTTGGTGGTTACTTTGTGATATATACATGAGTAGTGATGGAAAAACTGATTTATAATGATTGAAATTAGTTTTGTTGGTTTAGTTAAGGAAATAAAAATTGTTAATGAATAATTAAATTGTGTGTTTTTTGGTTAAATGTGGTTGATGATAAATAATGAAAATAATGATACTTATAAATGAAATTGGTAGGAAATATGAATGGGGCTTGGGGAATATTGTAGAGTGTTATGAATTTAAATGCTGAAAAAAAGTGACAGTGTTGTGAGATGGATTTTTTTTAAAACCGACAGTTTATTCCTTAGTAATTGAAATTGTATATATACTTGTATATTCTTGTGATTTCTCTATGTTCCCCACCCACATCATGAACTACATGCTAACAACAGCATAGTAAAGTGAGGGTGGGTTCTGGACATCTGGTGAGAATGTCAAATAACTTGTTACCTACACTTTCCAATGCTTTAATCACGGAAAAATATGTATCGCATAGCCTTTGATGCCTGGACGTATAACAGTTCATTATATGTTGGTTGTGATAGCTCTGGTTTCTTCCAATGAGATGTGATATGATCGAGCCGTTCATGGTAGGGGGCATGATGTTGATGTCTTATATGTTCTTGATACCCTACTACTTAGGTATTGATGGTGGTAATGTTGTAGCTCGGATTTATTTAGAGATAAGTGTTGTGACAGGGCTTGTGGTGAAGCGATCCTAGGTGTCTTTAGATGATG
Source organism: Viscum album (assembly GCA_963277665.1). Lineage (NCBI taxonomy): Eukaryota > Viridiplantae > Streptophyta > Magnoliopsida > Santalales > Viscaceae > Viscum > Viscum album. The sequence continues at coordinate 1,989,269,217 of OY728137.1, forward strand.
TTTTTTGTGACCATGCTTGTGGGGTGGTGTGTTATTCAGAAGTGATGGGAGCACCAGGATGTACATCTTTGGGTTCTGGAAGAGGCAAAATAGATGGAAAGTTTCATGGGGTACCCTTATTGAAATGATTCTATTTACTTCATATTACATGTCTTGGTTTATTGGATGATAATGACTTTGTGAAGTTTTGTTCAGTTACTATACCTATAGAGGTGTTTTTTGGTTCATCTATTTTGTTGCAGGTACATTAGTATGATTATTTCACATGTTCAATAGAGACGTTGGTTTTTACTAATGTCTTTACTTGTATGATCAACCTATGTAAAAAACTGTTTTAAGGATTACAGGAGGATTATGTGGGTCATTCTGAACATTACTATCTTGTAACATGGATACTTTTTGAATCATTTCTTTAAAATTTCTTTTTGGAATTCAGTTTAAAGAATTTTATTATGTCTGTTTCATTTATACATGCATTGTGAAATAGTTTAAGATTATTTTATATTAGTTTTTGGAGTTTATTATTGGTGATCCATCATAAATCATGATACTCTTTATATTATAGAGGGTAATTCCTCCCATATGTGAGAATTTTATATCCTTAGTACTAGTCACCATACTATGGCCTACTAGAGGTGATAATCATGGTTCATTATCACTATCCCCTAATTGAGGTATATTAAGAGGGAGGAGAAACCAAAACAGTTATCTTGTTGTATTTTTTAGATATATGGTGTTTTTTGTAGTTACGTGCAGTGAATATTACATGGGATGGTATGGAAACAATGCTAGGTGACCTTCATGTGTGACATTGGTTAGGGTGACCAGCTAGGACACATGATATTAAGTCCTCTGTTATCCCTTGAATGGACTCTGAGATTATTGATCAGCCAAGTAAGATATAACATCATGCAAGGTTAAGACCTAGGAATGGTACATTCATTTTGATGACTTCTATTGTTGTTCAAATAGGGTTTATTTAAGATTGTTAAAAATAATAAACTGAATTAAAATTAGTATAAATAATAATTAAATACTATCGGGAATACAAATTTCATTTTACCCTTAAATGTATGACTCTTGTTCATCATATTTGTGTATAGGGAGATGAGTTTTGATAGGACAATATGGTTTATTTCCATCGGGTTGGTCTGATAGAGGAGGGTGAGGCCTAGTAGAGGTGACTCTATTCCTTCCAGTGGAAGTATTTAAGGAAGTATGAGGGTAGAGTATCAAATGTGGATGCAAAGATCAAGATAGAGAACCTTGAGATGGATTTTATTTTGATTTGAGCCACTAAGGTGTATTGGGTAACACTAGGAGTCTATCATATGATGATAGTTGTGCGTTAGTGGTGAAAGATGTATCATTGAGAGAAAGAGGATGAAGTTTTTTTATGGGTCGAAATCTTGATGCAGTTAAATGAAAAGTTCCTTTCATCGACCATGAATGTCATAAAGATGATTATAATTCTATATATTTAGTTGGAGATCATGTTACTATGGGATTTTGGAATTATTTTTAAGGAAATTATTATTTTTTCCAAGACAATTTTCTATATTAGCAGTATTGTGAGAGACTTCTTGAGGGGGAACCCTTTCATTCATTCCAGCATATAGTTACTCTTTTTTCATTTCTAATGTATCCAAAGGTTCATAATAAGGAGGAGGTTATCAAGAGGATTCACTCACTGGGAGGTTTTCCATAGGAGGGGAACCATTAGGTTTCCTTTAGGGGAAAATCTTTCATTGGTAGGTCTCAAGAACTAGGACCTTTGAGGTTTCGACCACTAGGGACCTAGCCTCATGAGTCTCCTTTCTAGCCTTTTGGGGAAATGTTTTTCATTCTATTCATATGTGATTTCTTCTAGTGTGATTTTTTTCAGTTCTTGGCCATCGCTAGATCCAATTCTCATTTTTACTCAAGATCTTTTTGGTGGATGTGGATACGTTATCTGATTTCCTCTATAGCAGTTTCTGGTGGGATAATTTAAATAGAAGGGGTAATAGGTTTTCACTTTACTAAGGTGGAATGGATCAAGGATAACATGGCCTTAGGATTCTTGTAGAGACACGGTTTTTTCCCTCTCAGACTTTGGAATATTCCTATGAATAATTTTAGAGCTTGGCGCAATTATGACATGCGATTTCGAGGCCCGGTGTGCCCAGATTTAATTTTATAAAAATATCATGTGTTTTTATACTATTCACAAGGTGGGGTTGTCTTTTCTCCTAAATGGTAGCTCGTATTGGAAATCCGAGGGCACGATTGCGTCCGTAACATGTTGTTTACACTAGGAAGGGTGTAAAAGTTGGGGGCGCATGCCTACTGTGAGAGATGTCACCCAAGGGAAAAATCATCATTTTTAAATAATAACATAGTGATTTCTATCACTGGCGTTCTTTTCAAATAACTTTCAAATGAAGTCTCCTAATGGATATCTGAGACTTCTGTTGAATTCGAAATTCGGCATCTTGCCTAGGCATGATATAAAATGAAAGGGCTTGATAGTTTCGGATTCCGCGGTAAGAGGATTTTTCAATAAATATAAAAATAGAAGTTTGGAGTTGGGGTTTTTACCTTCTCTTATCTCTCTCACTCTCTATCTCTCTCAATTGTTCTTTGGAATTCTTCATCGTTTTTTCACCAAATCTAGGAGTGATCACCGCCGTAGCCTTGGCTGATCGAAGTAGGAGTGTCGTGGTTGCGACACTAACGGTGCATGACTGATTCGAGGTAGGGTTTTTGGATAATTTTTGCACCTTCGTCGATTTCTGGGCTTTTAATAAAAAATTTCATTCAAATTATTAAATTCTATAATTAGTGTGATGGCCAAACCAACATTTCCATCGTCCAAGCCCCATTTTTAATTCTCGTTCTTTGGTGTTCTTCATCCATATTTTTCGGATGCACCAAAATCATGTCAGATGGTCAATCAGGGGCAAGCACTACGAAGGACTCATCCCAAGTATCCCTAAATCACATTCGGTTTTGAGATCAGACCGCCGGAGACATAGCGGCGGCTGACAGAAACCCTGTATCCGGCAAGGGTAGTAGCCGGAGGTCAGGCGTCAAGCAGTGGGTGCGCCTGAGGGTTCGAACGAGGTGGCGACATCGCGTGTGGTCGGCACGGATGGGGTAGCTCCAGGAGGAGTCGAGACGGTCGGCAACTGGTGCGGTGTGGGGTGGTGTCGGATGGCAGTGGAGAGAGGTAGCTTCAGGGTAGTCGGCGGTGGAGCCATAGTGTGGAGACCGGTGCGGGTTGGTTCGCTCGGCTGGCAGAGCGGCGAACCCAGGCGGTCGCGGCGTGGGCGTTGTTTCACGGCGGTGCGCCCGGTGGGAGAGTGGGGAGGAGGCGTCCGTGGTGCGGGTAGCCTGTCATGCTTGGTAGGTGCCCCGAGGCACTGACCTCAGGGATGGGGCAACGTGTATAAGGACCCGCAAAACGCGGGTCCTGTTGGTGCGGCTTGCGGAAAGGGACTGGCCGCTCTGCCAGTTGGTGGAAGAACCGGACCAAAGGGGTCCGGTCGTTTCGAACAGGCCATGGCGAGCTGGGCCAGACCCATGGCTAGGTCGCGGGCCATCCGGTCTGGACCCGGTCGAGACCGGCCCAGTTGGCCCCCCTTGTGTCAAGGGGCCGTATCTTTTAAACAGAGCATCAGTTTGACATGCTTTCTGCGACTAGAGGTTTGGTCAAGAGAGACGATATTTTGGAAGAGTGTTTCAAGGTTCATATGTTCTACCCTATAGGGGGTGACCTGAGATTCATTAATTTAATAATAATAAATTATTGTTAAATCTTGGGACAAATGTTCTTCGCGAGCCAGATGTCCGTTTGATGCACCGTCAGAGGCGTCGTGGCCCTAGAGTGGAGACAGTCCTTCCAATGTTGGTTCAAACCCCATTGTGGTTTCTCTTCATTTCTCGATGGCACGAAACACTTAATGTAAATAATTAATTATTTAATTAATTATTTAATTAATTAATTATTCTTTCGTCTGACCTAACTCCTTTTTGGATGTCTGATTGACGCATCATCAGTGGCAGCATGACTGAAGTCCTCCTGCGGACTTTTTGAGATGCATACCAAAGCATTCAGGTTAGAGACAAGGTGTAGGCCCCACAGGCCATGGATCACACGTTTTACGATGAAATTCCACTTTATCTACAGACATCTGTTTGGGGTGTTTGACTACTCATTTCTGAGTGTTCTTTCGAGGGGGTTGCGACGGCGCAATCCACCCACCAAAATTTGGGCCCGAGTCATGGTCCCCACGAGGCGGCTTTCGGACGTATACTGCATTTTTACAACTTATGCATCAAAAGTATGTTCTAGGAAAATGAATAGCCTATGCCTCATGGTTATCTACAAGGAATTAAATGGTACGATCTACGTGATGTGCTTCGAGGTTGACGTGTGGGCCCCACATGCCCCCATTTGTATAGCGTGGGGAGTTGCAGCTTCTGCATCCGGAGTCTTTTTTAGGCGTCGTTAGTGGCGTTATGACCCTATCAATATATCAAAGTTGACCAGTGTGGTCTCAGGCGTTGAAGCCAGAGTTGAGGTGTGGGCCCCATGGGCCGCCTTTTAAGCTGTGTGCAGCATAATGCGACTTTTTCATCATACGTCCGTTTGGGGTGTATGAATAGCCATTTTTGCGTGTTTTAACGAGGCCACTGTTATGGCGCAGTTCGACCAACATTTTCCGTGACTGAGTTCTGAGCCCCATGAGATGTCGTATGAGCATAAACTGCTGTTGAATATGTTTTTCGTCAGCAGTCCATTTCCAGCGATTAAGTATTCTATCTCACATGTTTTTCCCAGATTATTACAACAGTGTAATCTATTTGGGAGAGAGGAGCCTTTTTCTAGATCTCATTAAATGCATTAACCTAAAAGGTCATTGGTCAGAGGTTCCTTTAAGGCACACTGAACCTACGTACGATAGCGATGTTAGTGACACCTAGTGATGGCACGGGAAGTGCGGAGTTATTGGACTACTTCCGGGTTTACCCTCCACCGGGGCTAGATAGTGGGTTACCTGTTGACCTTAGGGTTTACCCTCCAGTGGGGATGGGAAGGGGGTTACCCGTTGACCTTAGGGTTTACCCTCTATTGGGGCTGGGCAGAGGGTTACCCACTGACATTAGCGTTTACACTCCAGTTGGGTTGTTCAGTGGGTTACCCGACGAGCTCTTAGGGTTTACCCTCTAGTGAGACTGGATAGAGGGTTACCCATGCGTCTTAGTGTTCACCCTCCAGCGAGGCTTGGCATTGATTTACCTGTTAACCTTAGTGTTTAACCTCCATATGGACTGGGTAGTGGGTTACCCATTAACCTTAGAGTTTACACTTTAACTGGGATGGGCGGTAGATTACCCATTAACCTTAGAGTTTACCATCCAGCTAGGCTGGGCAGTGGGTTACCTGATGACTTCTTTTAGACTCAGTCCTTTATATAAGGCTAGTAAATGACTTTTCTACATGATTACCGGAGCAGGACCCTTGGTTGTAAGGTTCAACGATGAGACAGCTTTGGCGTGCGGGACTTTTGGGCATTAGTGATGGATATCCTTAGAATTGTTGGTGACTTTTCTTGGGTTAAGCTTGGAGATAGAGATTTCCTTACACCCACATTAGGGTTTCTTATTGAGCATGCATATATATATATATATATACCATAATTGGTATCCCACTCCTTGGGTTCATTTACTCTTCTTTTATGAGGGGCGAAGACGCGCGAGGTATGTCGTGTGCTTTCCGTGTCAAGATCATCTTGGATTGGATGAGTCTTATTACTTTATTTTGTTGGGATGAGCTGCACTCGCTCTATGGTACTCTTACAATGTTTTTTCTTCTATCTACTTCTCACCCTTTTAGCACTTCCTTTGTTCCTACCTCGATATTTCGGGGCATTCTTCTAAGTATCTTTATACTCACCCCTACATCAGCTTTTCCCGTACTTGTTGTGAATTTACAGACGGCAGACAAGATGATTAATACTATGGAGGATCATAGAAGATACACGAGATTGGGCCGTGTTCAGTGGTCGCTGTAGGAATTTCAGGGGTGAGAAGAACCAGTTGTTTACCTTTCTTTACATGTTTCTGGGTTATGGAACCTTTCGGGTTGGGCACGTGTTTTCCCCTTTTCCTGTTCAGTTATCTTGTGAGTACTTTTGAGCACTTTACAGATCCTATATAGAAGTTGAGTGGGTTGTGTGTGTGTGTACAGGTACTTAGGCAAAGGCCTCCCCCAGATTGTTACACTTTGGCGCATGTAGCTAGCCCCTAACATATGGAGGCGAGCTTAGGGTAGTTGCAGCTCGAGATCGGTAGGATCGGGTTGTGACAATGCTCATCTCATCGATGGAATGCTAACCGAGTGTTTTTTGTGGAGTTCATCATTAAAATAGAGGTAGATTATATGGTCTAGTTTAGTTGCACGTAGTAGAGGCAGTTGTTATATAGGGTATAGAGATCATCAGAGGTAAGGTCATTTTTTTAGAACTATTTTTTTCTCTATTTGATTATGGATATTCACAATCCGTTGTTTCACCCACTTTATCCCATGCTCTATTACATGACGTATAGGTTATTCTCATTCCTATGTTGTTAACCATTCCAGTAAGAAGCTAAACAAGCATGTTTGATGTGTACCAATGACATAGACTAGTAATGGGGCCTCATTAGTAAAATGAGGATCCTTTATTGTTAAATATATATACATAATGTGTTATTATCATCATCTAGTAGTTTTAATTTTCACATGATTTTTTTGACTACATTGTATGAGAGTCATGCTTTTAGTATGGATGGCCATCATGTGGTTTCTGTTGGTGTTTGGGGTTATTAGGTGGAAAGTTTGCATGTAGAGTCCCTTTATTTCTTGTTGGATATGTTATTGGTGGAATCATTGGAATCCAAGATGGTAGAGGTTCCCATGGTCATTGGGGAATTCATATATGTTTTTTCAAAAAGGGGGTGACATTTTCTCCTCGGCATGATGTTAGGAATGAGATTGACTTATTTCCTAGTTATTATCTAATTTCGATGGATCACTATCAAATGTAACCTTATGAGTTGTTGGATTTGATGATTTAGATTGATGATCTAATATATAGGGGTTTCATCCATCCCATTCATACATTGTTGGGTTCTTCATTGTTGTTCTCGATGAAGGTGTACAATAGTATGAGGATGTGCATAGGCTAGCATAGGATGAATTGGGGGATGGGTTAAAATGGTTAGCCTCTTTTGAGGATAGAATATATTTTCGACCAAATAAGAGGGGCAATCTAGTTTTCTAATATCTATCTATGATCTATATATCACTAGTTGAGGGTTATGTAGGGAGATATCCTGAACACTTACATTAGTTGCAGCTTTGAGAACCCTGATTTTGTAGTCATGTCATTCAGTGATAATAATATTCCATCTTTCTCCATGGGGATTGTTAAATCCAAGTTCCATGAGATCCTAGATCAATTCTCCATCATATTCATCAATTATATCTTGATATATGACTTGTTATAGGAGGGTCATGTTGAGAAATTCATAATAACCATGTTGTTTCTTCAACACCATCTTCCCTAAGGAAAGTTGTGAATGTGTATGTTCTAGGAATGAGGGGTGAATTTACATAGGTATGTGGTTCCTTAGTAGGGTGGGTCAGTAGATCATTAGAAGGTCGATGTAGTATTATCTTGGGAAGCACCCAAGAATTTTTAGACGTTTACAATTTCCTTAGTCTCGTATGATATTACCCAGGGTCTGTACCTTCTTTCTCTTAATTCATATCCCTATTGAAATATTTTAATAATAAGTACATGGATTTTTTGTGGATTGATCAGTTTATAGAATCATTCGGTTATTTGAAGGGGGTGTTTAAACTACACCAGTGTATTGGTTTCCCAAGGAGGGGTGATGTTTGAGGTGTTTTATAATGCTTCTAGAGTGGTTTTGGGAAGCATGATAATGGAATTGTGGGTAGTTACCACTAATATATCAATGTAGTTACATCCACCTGAGAATCAATAAATCACAAATAATCTTGATCTATAAAAGTTTGTGTTTTTTTATAATGTTATTGAAACATTACCTCATTAGGGAGATCTTTGGGGTCATACTATATCACAAGAGTTTTAGTAATATATTTTCCCAGAGTTATTTGGTATTGAATAATTATAGGTGGATGGAGTTCTTCAAAATTATTATTTTTAGATACCCTACAACATAGTAAAAGATAATGATGTGGCCAAAACACTAATTAGGATGTCATGGAAGGGTGTTATACTAAAAACTAGGGATTCATTGAATGAAATGGAGAAGTTGTAGACCTTGTACGTAGATGAAAATTTGGCTGATAGAAGAATATTTTTTGTTTCAAATGAGTATACTGTCATCTGTGATGTCAGTGGTATAGGATTCTCAGTTGGTAGACTTAGAGGTATAAGTGATGCATGATCATTTTTGATAAGGTGATTCTCCCGAGGGATGGTCAATGGATGGTTGAATGAGATGTTGTTTCATGGTAGGTTTATTTTCTGATATTGACACATGGATGATTACTCCTTGTGTTTCATAACTCACCTTTTTTGGTACACCAATGATTTTCCAAGATGTACCGTGACCTAAAGATATAGTTTTGTGGTCAAGGATGAAATAGAATATGACATAGTTAATGGAAAAGTGTTTTGTTTTGTTGTAGGTAAACGACAATCATAATTTCCATCGATGTTTTTATCATCACATGGATATTATCGAGCGTATATGGGTTGAAATATCGATGGATTTCATCACATGGATACCCAGAGGTCATGGATTTTGTGATGTTATCTGTGTGATCATGGATCAGTTGATGAAATTGGACCACTTCCTAATGATCACTGAGTTCGGAATAGAAGATTAATTTTCTAGGAATACCATTTATGAGGTGGTGTGGTATCACTAGGATTTGAGGACCATTATCTTGAATTGGTACGCAAGTTTTACCTTATGATTTTCGAGTGTATTGAAACTTCATTTTAGAACTCTTTATGCATCAACACTTCATTCCAACCTCAGACAGATGGGAAGCTGAAATGGACCATCCAATAACAAGAGAATATGTTGCAAGAATGCATCTTATACATTGGTGAATCTTAGTTATGAAACATTCCATTGGTACAGTTTTCATAAAATAATAGTTATCTCTTTTCCAATGGAAGAACTCAATTTTTGGATTTTTATGAGAGACCATGTCATTCACTATTGTCTTTGATGGATATCGGAGAGATAGCCATTCATCTTATTTATGTGGTTTAGAGAATGATAGAAAAATATCCTCATGTTCAATATATGATGAAGGAATATCAAGATCAGAAGAAGTATTATTATGATCGCAGAATAATCCCTTGGCATTCGAGGGTGGGGACCACTTGTTCTTGATGTATTTCCCGAGACATGGGTAGTAGTGGTTTGGAAGAGGGAGTAAGCTTTATCCTACGTTTTTTGGTCCCTTTGAGGTGTTGGGTCGAGTTGAAGAGGTAGAATATTATTTGGAATTACCACAATAGTTGTAGAGGAAACATGATTTCTTCCATGTCTCTCACCATTTCTTGTATCTTCATGGTGACTCCCATGTCATTAAATTCAGGTGTTGAATATTAAGGATGACATGAAATTCATGGAGTAGCAAGTAGAAAATAATGACCATCAATAGAATGCACTACATGGATGGATTATTACTTTGGTTCACGTGTTGTAGAGACAAGATGGTATGAAGGAGAGTACATTAGAGAAGGAGGCGTAGATGCATGCCCAGTAACCAAATTTTTTTATGTTTTTATTTTCTCTATTATTATTTGTGATTTGATGTTTTAGATATTTGTGTTTTATCTGATGAGATATTTTAATCTATTTGTAATGTGTTTGGTTCAATTTATTATAATGTTATGAACTATGAAAATTGGAGGACCAGATTCCTAATTATGAAACATTACCTATGATATGATTAAACTAATACACGAGGGTTAATTCCTCCCAAATTGTACAGAATCATAACATGTATTATGGAATTCTCTAATTCATGTGTTCGGAATGGTATGGTTCTTTGGTTATAGTTGTTGTTGGTTTGCGTTGTGTGGAGTTTTATATTGGTTTACATTGATTGTGTGGTAGGGTATTTGTGCGAGAGGAGGTGGATGGTTCTTCTCTAGTGTCTTTTGTAGTCATCTAGGTTTTTCAGTTTAGATCATGGTAAAATTTGTAGTATGATGATATCATTGAGAGGTATCACATAACTTTGTTGTTCAAAACACATTTCTTCCTAGTATTGGTCTTGTATTATTTAGGGATACAATATTTTGATAGGTATATAATGTAATTTTTTATTCCCTCCTATTCAAAAATTATTTTTGTTTTGAGTGAATGAGTTGTTCAGGAGAGGTTATGAGATTTTTTTGAGGATGTTGGAAGTCTAGAATGGTTGATGCCGGAAATACACATCATGTTTAGGCTAAAAGATTTGAAAGTTTGTATCATGTAATTTTGATGTCTGATTCATGATTTTTATATTTTTTTGGTTAAAAAATAGTTGGTTTTTTTATTGGAGAAATTGAACCCTAAGGATTTCACTACTCGAATGGGGATTAAGTGTCATGTAAAACCTTTATGTAATATAATTTTAAATATTTTTCCCAGAAAAAATCATTAATGCATTAATGGATTCATCTTCTGGTCATTCTGAGAAAAACCTAGGCACCCTGAGTTGTATTTAAATCCCTCTTCAACCCTCTTTGATTTATTGGTCCTAATGTTTCATCGTTTAGAATCTATGGTAATCCCTTCCTTCTTCTTATATGATCTTCTCTCATTCTTCTTTGGGGATTCTCTATGGTTGTGTGGTTTGGTTTGGGTTGTATGTTTGGGATAATATTCAGTGTTCTTTGGGTATGGTTTAGGGTGATTTGAGCTTTCTTATGGAAAATATGTGCTGACAGACACTTATTCATCACACTATAGTGTGCATCGAGTCAGAAAATCTTCATTGAAGTAGGAAATCCCTAATCTCTCTTTATTATGTTTCATGAGAGATGGATCTTCTTTATTTTATCTACTGGAAAAGGTTTTTCGGAATTAATAAATGATAAATTCATGGGTAAATTGAATGTTAAATGCATAAATGGGGTTTCACCTTCATTGTTTTATATCATTGATATTTTTTGTGATATTCTGAATTGTACGGGCTTGTGGCCCTACTAAATATTATGTCCATTTAGGGATTTTTTAATACCGTACGACATCTTATCTAAGAGGTTCACCTATTTTGATTTATGTTCTGTCCCAATAAAATAGAAATTTATTAACATCATATATTTGTCTAATGAAATGGTTTTCCTATGACTATATCATGTGTGATAACACCTTCTGAAAGAAAGTGAAATGTTCTAAAACAGCCTTTATAAATCTATAAATATATGAACTTCATGTTTTATTATATTTTATTTTGATTTGGGGATGGTGATTTGTGCTTGGGGAATGTAGGGATAATGGTTTATGGTTTGTGATTTTGGGGTGAAAAGGTGGTTTGTCGGTTGTGGTATTGGGGTGGTGAATTGTTTTGTGGGTTGTGATCTATGGGTGGAATGGTGGTTTATTTGACATGATTTTAAGGTGGCAGGGTGATTTGTGGGCATTTTATTTGGGGTGGAGGATAGGTTTTTGGATGTACTTTTTGGGAAGTGTGGTGGTGTCTTCATTATGCTATATTCCCGAGTAGTGATGGAATTAATGATTTATAATGACTAAAACAACATGGGTTGTTTGGTTAATGGGATGAAAATGGTTAACAAATATTTAAATGGTGGGTTGATTGGATTAATATGTTTGATTCAAAATAATGAAAACAATGAGTTGATTAAATTAAATTGGTTAGAAAACGTGAATGTGTATTGTGGCTTGTTATGTGGTGTTATGCATTTAGTGGTGATAAAAGATGGGATGTTGTTGCAAGATGGTAGGTTTGTTTATGAATATATATGTTGTTCATGACTATTTTATATTATATATATGCTTGAATATTTTGGTGATTTCTATACACACCCCACTCACGTTAATCACTAACTCCCAAAACCAACATTGCATGCAGTGAGGGGGCTGTTTTTCTTAAAATTCGGTGATTATGATAGATAGCTGGGTACCTACTCTTTCTTGTTATCTTTTCAGAGTGAGGTAGGTATTTCACATGTTGTAATAGTTTGAGGTCTGTATGTTCATTAGGTGGTGTTTGTGACAGGAAATGTTATTTCAAATAGCATGTGATATGATTGTGGTTGTGGGGAAGCTTCTTGTGGGGGACATACATTATAAACGAGGACTTGGGGTTGACTTTCTCCCTGTTAACGACACCCTAGAACTCTGGTTTGAATGTGGTTGTGTTGTGGACCAGCTTTTAAGGTAGAGATTTGTTGTGGCCATTCTTGTGTGGAGGATAACCTCTCTGACATAAGAAGAGATTTTTCTTGACCGTCCTTGTTGGGAGGTGTGTTATACAGAAGGGAAATGGTTTCGAGTGCATAAGATGTAGATGTGATAGAGAAGAATACCAAAGGAAACATGGATTAACATAACTTAGTAGTCATGATTCATGTTATATTATATTACATAAATTCTATTATTTGATGAGGGTTCCTTGGTGGGGTTGGGATTGGTTAGAATGCATGTATAGATGTTGTTTGGACTTACATTTTCTCAAAGGTGCATTACTATGATTCCTTCACATATGCATATTAGACATTGTTTTTCCTATTGGGTATACTTGTATACTCTCCATATGTATATAAAATTTTTTTAGGCTTACTAGAAGATTAGATGGGATGTACATGAAGCTACTATCTTTGACATTGTATAGTTTTCAAGTTTCTTTTTTAGCTATTCTTTTGGGTGTGCATGTATTATAGATTAATTGTATATTTACCAATTATACTTGAATTGTGAGTTGTTTCGGGTTTCCATTATAATATTTCATCAATTTTAATGTGGATGATTCATCTTATCACTCGATCATTTTTATATTATGTAGGGTAAGGCCTCACATACATGAGATTTTTATACGATCGATGCTAGTCTCCAACATGTGGCCTCATGGAGGCGGGACTCAAGAGCCATTAATTGTATCCCCTCATTTATGTATCATGGGGAGGAGAGTTTCCAAAAAAATTAATTGTTTCCAAATTTATAATATATATAAACATTATATTTTTTCAATGTAATATTAACTATGGTAAATATTTTTCACATTGGTAATGCTCAATAGGGTAATTTATGTTAACATAAATGTGATAAGAATATAAAAATAAATATCAGTCTACTATTATATATAATTGATGAGTCTATTTTGAAAATAATAATATTGTATTTGATGATATGTCAACTTGGATCCATTTTTATTCGTCAATGTCTATAATATTATTCTTATTAATGAATAATTATAAAATGGTTCTACCATTATATTAATAATTAAAATATTTCTTATAAGGATATAATGAATTTATTCCTGGTTTGAAATTGTAATTTGAAATTTTATTGAACATTTAATATAGTGATATTTATTTATCTTTTAGTATTGGAATAATTATCATAAATTCTTATATAATGTCGACACAATTCATTTTCAGGTAATTGAAAAATCATGTAAATTGTTTCAAAAAATCAACGTGTTATCTTTTTTAGGGGATTTGAGGTCTACCATGAATCTTTTAGATATCTATAAAGTTTGTGTGTTTTTTTAATTTAAATATTTGAACTACATCACATTATTTATATTTTTGAAAATAAATTATATAAATATTCTCGAAAATACATTTCATGTTATTTTATGTTAAATAATATGATAATAAATGATTACAGATAAATAAGATATTATATATCTCTAATTTAATATTATATTTTCAATAATATCAACCATTTTACATTTATGTATTATGTTTTCTTATTTAGAAACATCCATGACCCCTAATCTTAAAAAAAATATTTCCACATAATTAACAAAAGGGCTAACAGGGGGTTTAAACTAAAATATAAGTTTTTAAGTATTTCTCAAAATTTAAAAATATTAATTTATGAGGGAATTTAGGATAATATAAATCATATATTTTAAATATATAAATTTATATCCATTAAAATATGAAAATTAAATTACATCAATCTAATACCTTAATTTAGTCTAAGGATTCCCCTAACCTCCCTTATAAATAGACACTACCTTAATAGAGTGTTTTCATAAAATCTAGGGGTGATGGTATTCATAAAAATATTACATCATTTCTTTAAGGAGATACGAAAAGAATGATTTTTAATGTTGAGGAACTCTCCATAATAGAGTGTTTTCATTTTAATTCCTCTTATAACTTATTCAATACCTTTTTATCATTTTCAAATATAATAAAATTAGTATCTAAAATACAAACATATTTAATTTTTTTATTTAACAACTTTATTAATATAATTGTCAGATTAAATTAGAATTTGAAATATCATTCATAGATATGTTTTTACTCCTCCCACTGAAAAGCGATGTGTTCCATTAACCATAAATTCCTGTAATGGAGTTTAAAATTATGGATTTAATGGCTATTTTTTTTTCTTATCATATAATTAATATTCATTCAATGTAATATTTTAATGTACTTATTTATTATTTATTCAATGAAATCTAAAAACATTGACCATTTGTGTCTGCGGACAATGGCCTCACAAGTGATGTATGTTGGTTTTTATAACCACATTTTTTATGGTAGTAGAAAGCATTATTTATAAAAATGATAATGTTGGAATTATTAGAAATTTATATTTTATGAAGAAATGAAAATTTTGATCATGATCAACAAACAAATTGTTTCTAATTATAAACTCATCATCCTCAAAACACCTAATGTGGATTTAACTAATAATTAATTCTGGATTTCATTTAACTGAATGAAATTAATGGTTTCATGATAAGGTAATAGACCGAAAACTATTTCTTAATAGGTATAAAATTTAATAATTTTTTATTAAATTGGACAAAATTGATATTCATAGTGTGTCTGGACTTTAGGAAATGGGTTTTGTTAACTCCATTTCCTTTCATTAGCTAATAAAACATATTCATTGAATTTTTAATTCCATGATTTTGTGTAAAATGAACCCAATTTAATAATTTTTTATTTCCACATGTTATATTTCATTTTAAAACATAGTCACATAATCAATTAAGATAATAATTCTTACATTGGTGATATTATATTTGTAAGAATCATTTTTTATAATTATTCTTTGAAACATGTTCTCTAATATGAACCTTCTAACTTTTTGACGGTTTATATAATTATAATCGAGAAATTATATATATACTGACTCTTTCATCATGATGTCTCTTGTTCGTATGAATTTATCACTATTTTATGTATTGATTCAAATTTTATATAGTTGAAAATGTTTCCAAAGTCTCAATTTCATTTCATTTTAACATAATTAGTGTTATACATGATAATTATATTCTAGGGTGTACTTATTTCCCCGTAAATATTTTTAATATATTTATTCCTATGATGTATGGGTTTTATAGAATATTTTCAGGTTCCTTAACTAAATGGAATTTTGATTCATTTATTACCCATGTTGAAATTTTATCTAATCTAAAATATCTTTCTTTGAGACATGTTTTAATTGAAAAATATATTTTCATTTTTATGGTTTACACACAACCTATTGAAATATAATATCGGGAATCTTTTGATACACATGGTATTTTATGTTCATTATTATTTTTCTTTATTTCAAATGGTTTTGTGTTTTACTAGTCTATAAATGGAATTTCCTTAAAAATTGTTTCATTGGTTTATATAATTTTAACAAAAAACATTACATTTTTCCATTATAATATTTTTTGGAATGTATTTTCTAAACGTAAATTATTTCGAAAATTTATTTTTTATGAATATTATCTACTATAAAATGACCTTATACCCCCATATTTCGAAAAGATAGTGGGTATTGTCCACCCCTATATCAATTTTGGGGAAATTGTTTATGGCAAGAACCTATACCCATAGTTTTGGAATAACATTGGTTTTAGGTTTCACGTGGAATGTTTTTTTGCAGGAAGAACCTATAATCGTGGATCAAAAGCACCATGGTTATTTGTCACCCCTATATCCACAGTTTCTATAACCCGTGTTAACAGATTGCGTAAGGAAACAAATTCATGGGAAAACCTATACCCATTGTTTTGGTAAACTGTGGTTATAAGTTGGTTCTTTAATATTCAATGATAATAATAATAAATTAATTAATATAAATGAATTTTTTCAAATAGATATTTATATATTTCTGTGTATAGAAGAACATAAAACGTAGTGTTGGATAGTGGAAAATTTGTACGTCTGTAGGAAGAGGGTGAAGAGATCAAATCCTAGCAGAACACTATTTTTAAATGAGAAATTATACCCAAAGATTTACCAAACTCTGGGTATATATGTTTCAATGGAAATTTTATATCCCAATGGTTTGAGAATGTTACACCCTGACCCCAGAATCCTAGTGTCAGTATATTATTACATATCATTAGCATGATCACAAAAGATCAAGTCCTGAAATATCATTTATCCGAATAGCGTTGGATGTACTAGATACATTCATAAGGATTACATTACATCATAAAATGAAAAACTACAACAACATTGTTTCCATAGGCAACACTGAAATCCCATAGACTGTCCCTGCAGGTCAGTTCGAATATACTTCTTCACATCCTATGAAAAATAAAACATAGAAAGGGGTGAGCTCAGATGCTCAGTAAGGATAACAATATAGCAGAAACATTCAAAAATAAGTGAAAACATTTAAGGGAATGTATAGAACTAAAACAAAAGCCTTTTATACTTGATCTTTAGCATAATAAGGAAAAGATAAAGTCAAAAACACTCCATCTACATACTCACATGGATATTATTCTTGTTGAATAATCACATGAAATATAAATAGCGTCTTTCATAAAGATGGAATGCATAATGTCAGACTTTAGTTTCTGTGTCAATGCCTTGTGCAAGGACCAAGGGGCTAACTATAACCGGACCAAAACTCGGAGATCCTCTGTAACCGGACTCCATCATGGAGAGCCTCTATAGCCGGACCCCAACTCAGAGAGACTATGTAACTAGAATCCAACATGGAGGGTATTCTGTAGCTGGACCCCAACCTGAAGGGCTTACTTTTAACTCTCCCCAACCCATAACATACTTGTCAAATACATTCATCATAAGAAGAGGATGAAATATAACATAAACATTCATATTAAATCTATCATAGGAAATGTCAATACATTATCCATAAACCATGAATGTTAAGAAATAAATCATCCACAATCAAACATATCACAAAACCTTCAATACAATATAGATGTTTTGTATCATAATAAATCAACATCAAATAATCTTACAATCCTTTAAAGGATGTTGACATAGATGAAATCAATAATTTTTTTTAGAGAAATGTCTCTTTCTATTTTGAAATCATTTAAGAGTCATATAATTATAAATGAAACATTTATTTTCAAAATATTATTATAAGCTTGTATGGAATGCGTCGACGACATTATAATGGCATAAAATAGCTGCACCCACTGTATAATTTAAAAACCATTCTTACATTCATTTTGTCGAAAAGGTCATAAAGTACCTTATTTGGAAAACGACAGAAAGATTCCTCTAAAAATATTTTATAAAAATTAAATCAAGGGTATAAATGAATTTAACCCATAGTAAAGTAAATTGTAACAATTATTTGGAATACATTTTTATGAAACATAGATGTTTATGATAACGAGGTCCCAATAGATAATTACATATAATCCACCTCGGATAATGACGAGATTGTAGAATTTAACCTAACCTTGTGCATTTCCTTGGCTGAGGGTAGGTTAACCTTCTATATAATGGTGAAATAATTGTTATTAAATTATACAGGAATCATATACATTAATATGAAATCATATATGATCTTTTAACATTGCTTTGTTAATAATATCTTAGTATTATCGTCGTTACGTGTGTTAACAGATTCGTTTTCCTTTATATTAATTTTCATGTGTGTCATATCTTTTATGGATGGGATGTATATTATTCATATAAAGAATTATATAAACTATTTAAACCTTATTTTTTATCATCAAATGAAAATTAGTCTTGAATGGATAGGATGGGGAATAAATCTCATCATGTTGGTAGAGACGGTAATCCGTACGTACGCCCGAGAGACAATACCATTATTTAGATATTAAACTATTTTACAATTGGATGATATATAATATATACAGAATATTTATCATGTTATATTTATTATTTACATGAATTAAAAATCATTATTATACCCAACCAAATAATAATGTATTGATTAACAATTATACCACGACGTGGAGAAGTTAAGACGTACGTACGCACGTATGGTGAAATGTAATTCTAGGGTTGGATAGATTAATGAACATTGTTGTACCATATTAATAATAACATCAGAGTATATAGAAGATACTGGAGTTGTTATTTTATAATGGAAACAACAAATAAAGAGGAAGTGGAAGAAGAAAGGAACTTGAAAGAGGTGATGATATATTTACCTCTTCTTCAGAATCTTCCTTTTTATTTGATAAAAAGGGCTCTATAGATTGTCTTTATGACTAATGTAAGTATTCTATGATGAAGGGAGGAAATTTGAGAGGGTATTTGGGTAGGGTTTTGTGGAGCCAAATGTCTTTGAAGATGTGAAAAGAGAGAATGGGAGTTCCCTTTTATAAGAGGGGTGCGGGGAATCTTTGGAAAAACATAAAATATTATTTTATAATAAATTTATATTCGATTTATAATGGCTTTAAAGAGACTTATTTAGAGGATAGGGTGGGGATGGGTAGAAATACTCTCAACCAATAGGTTTTAGACAAGTTTAGGTTACCATTTTAACCTTATCATTTATATTTAACTCTATGTAAAAAAAATTTAACTTTTACCATGTCTTATTGTATTATTACAAAATATTGTTAATAAACATACCATAAACTACCTATAGAAACAAAATTGGTTAATTAATGTCATATATATTTATATATATAAGTCTTTTGTATGAACCTTATATTTTTAGGACCATTATATCAATTAATAATATAATAGTTGTTTTAAAAACTATTTAATGTCAATTTTGACACTATTTGGTATTTGTTTTATGTTAAAATCATAACATCATTATTACTTAAAATAATTAATATAACCAACAATAACATGTCATAATAACCTATAAAATTATTTTATATCATAAAATGTCTCAAATTACATTTATTATGATATTTATAATATCAATTAGTTTAATATTCCATTAATTATGTAATTACTGCATCATCATTGTGTTATAAAAAAATTTAATTATTTAATGGTTAAAAAGTATAAAAAAAATACCATTATGTAGGAAATTTTCATTGCTTTATAATTAATATTTATAGTCCAATTTATCTTATGTATAACCCTATAATAAAAATGTGTATTTTATTAAACTTCGATTTTAACTATTTTAACTCTTCTTTAAATAAAATAATAACAAACATCCTAATCTAATCCAATTGCACCTAAAAAATCATATTTTATTCCTAAGGTTGTTTTTGGTAGAATTAAACTTATCCAATAGAATTAGGACATGTGTTATGGTAATAATAATATCTTTTTTTACCCTTAATCACCATATTTACTTTTAACCGTGGAAAATAGAAGTAAAAAAGTTTATATTCACCAAAATTTATTTTCATCTTATTCAACCACAATTTACATTCTGATATCAACCGTGTGTCACGGATTTTGTAAATTCAACTCACAGAAGCGGTATTATTATGTTTTATGAAAATTCGAAAATACTCCTAGGAGGTAGGTACAAGACAGTGAAAATTTCTATAAAATTTATATATATTTCAAATTATTAGAAATTGACTCTAATGAATTAAATTGTACTTATATAGGTCTTATGTTTGTATTTTGACCTAAAATAAATTTATACAAAATAAAATAAATAATTAATTAATAAAAAAATCGGTTTTTAAACTATAACCCAATGTTTTTCACTATTCATAAAAAATTGAATGTTTTCAGAAAAATACCTAAAATTCACCCTAGGCTAATTTCAATATTCTGAACCCAAAAATGAAGACCATTTTGAAAGATAAAATTTCTAAAATTTCAAAAAGTGTATATTACTATTTATAATGACTTTTTTTCATTTTATGGTGTGTTAGAACTCAGAGTTGCATACTACACATGCTATTGTATTATTCAAAGAAACGCGTACCATGGAAGCTTGGGATGTTACAATCTCCCCACCTTTAATAAATTCCATCCTCACAATTTTAAATTGTTCTTTCGAAAATAGAAGGCTGAAAATAGAAAATACGTTTGTGGAAAAGCGACATTGAAAATAGGGTTAATAAAATTTAGTTTTAACAAGATGGTATAAGAAATGAGAAACGCACCACCAAATTAAGATTTTGAATTGGAGAACATTGGTGGAAATTAAAGACACTTAATTAGAAGAAAAACTTAAATATTTATAGGAAGTTATTGAGGTCATCAATCATAAGCAAGTGTAAAATTGAGGGCCTCAAATCCATCAATCTATGACGATTTAAAATATCACCATTTCTCAAAAATATAAGGTATTAGGATAACACGTTTTTGGTTTTTAGAACCCTTACCTAATGTCATTGAATTAATTTTGTTATAGAATAAGAGAAAAAATATATTTACATGACAAGTAGAGTTCCATCCTTTAACTAATTTCTACCACAATCTCATCTTTCACTCTAAAAGATAATAGAACTAAAAAATATTCGATTTATCCTATTCGTATAGGGTTCCAAAAAAATTTAATTTTTAATTCATCTATCAGAACCTTTAAAAAACTACATTATACAATCCATGTACTACATGTAGTCCAGTGGTAGGCGATAAATCCCAATCGCACTATGTTTGGGTGTTCAATTCCCGCAGCTTTGTCCAACATGAAGAATTATCACACGGTCTGCATGTTGTCCTTTTTATAAAAATCCAAAAATAACCTTAACAATAATATCCAATTTCAAACTTAATCCATTACAACAATTATAATTATCCAAAATACTTCTATCCAAACTCACAATCCAAAATTTATAAGGAATTTAAACACAATGAAGATCCTTTTTCCATGTGAACACGTTCATCATGTATTATTTTAAAACATGGTAACACCATGAATTACCATAAAACCTTATTGATTATATTCATGCTCCCTTATCCTTTATATAATACTGTATATATTCGTTATATCCATAAAGTTTTAATGTTACAATAATGATGAAATAAAAAAACCATTAATCAGTTCCATGATTGTCAAGAATATCCAATATAATTTATCCAAATCAGTCATGTATTATTCCAAAATCACTACCTTAGTATCAGAATCATATTATGGTTTATCTTTCTCTCAACCATATATTTTCCAAAAATTTAACCTGCTATTAGGTCACTTTTCATGGTTCCATGCAATGTCAAGTCCTTTATGAAATAGTATTGAAGTACAATCCTTATATACTATATAATTCTTATGACATTTACATCATTAATACAATACTCAAATGACACAATAATTTAATAAAAACATAAGAAATCTAATAATTTTTATTTATATTCCATAGTATCATAACTTTATTATTATCCAACAGCAGCATTTTTGGTATACTCTGATGATTTGGACATTGATTCACGTAGTGGAACAACTCCTTGCAGATGAAGTGTTGTACATATGAAACATTTTTCTTACCCTTGCAATCAGGTACTTGATGTCCTTTTTCTCCACAAATATAAGAAACTCTCATTCCCTTCAATAATTTACCAAGGTGATTCTTTCCACAGTTATCACATATGGGAAAATCATTCTTCTCCCTCATCTCTTTATCCATCTTTCTCTCTTCCATACTTTTCTTCTCTTATTTCCCTTCAAAGCCATAGGACTCGGAGAATTCATTACATATCTTATTAACACATGATACTATTTATTCATAAGTTGATAATTCATGGGAGTCTATTTCCCTTCTAAATGTTGGCTTAATACCATGAAAGATATGATCCTTATTACTCTTTAGATCATACGTATTGCTGGAGTTCTCATTACTTTTATAGGGTTCCATTTATATACAATGGAATACACTTGGTCAGTTTATGAATCACAATGAATAATTCCAAACATGTAAAATACCATACATAAATTGAATATTTTATTGATATAATATATCATAATAAAAAAATTTCATTGATAAGGTATATACTCATTAATAATTGAAAATTAATTTTATAGAAAATGATAATTATCCGAAGAATATACCCCGGGAGTGTCGTAACTAAGATTGCAGCAAGGCCCTTTGTCATGCACCATTTCTCATTCGATTCTAGATCAAAGTGGAGTTTTTGGGTTTTATCCTTTGGTATGTCAATGCCAGAGTCGCCTCTACCTTCTTGTATCCCGACAGAGATGTATTTTCTTGGAAAACTCAAAAAATATCAACATTACCAAAATTCAAGGAAGTTATTCTATATTAATCCCCAAAGTCAATCGTAGGGTAATGTGGTCTAATCATAGTTTATCTGAATCTAGTTTCCAAGGTTATTTCTAAACTTCCTCAAATATCAACTATAAAACCCCGACCCCAAAAGCCCAAAGTCGATGCATAATTATGTTTCATTGTCATGATCACAAAAGATCAAGTCCTAAAATATTGTTTAGTTTAGTATCCATGCAATTACTAG
The DNA here is from genome assembly GCA_963277665.1 of Viscum album. Taxonomy (NCBI): domain Eukaryota; kingdom Viridiplantae; phylum Streptophyta; class Magnoliopsida; order Santalales; family Viscaceae; genus Viscum; species Viscum album. The sequence continues at coordinate 1,989,292,046 of OY728137.1, forward strand.
ATACATTGATAAGGATTACATTACATAATAAAATGGAAAACAAAAACAATATTGTTTCCATAGACAACACTGAGATCTCATAGAGTGTCCCTATAGGTTAGTCATAATATATTTCTTCACATCCAAGGAAAAATAAAACATAGAAAGGGGTAAGATTAGATTCTCAGTAAGGATAACAATATAGCAGAAACTTTAAAAAATAAGCCTAAACATTTAAGGCAATTTATAGAACTAAAACAAAATCTATTTAAAATTGAACATCTACATAATATGGAAAAGGAAAATTCCAAATAATTCTATTTACATACTCACATAGATATTCTACTAGTCAAATAATAACATGCAATATCAATATCCACTTTCATAAAGATGGAATGCATAATGTCAAACTTTACTTTATGTGTCAAGGACTCGTCCCAGAACTAGGGGTTAACTGTAACCGGACCCAAACCCAGAGAGCCTCTGTAACCATACTTCATCATGGAGAGCCTCTGTAACCATACTCCAACCTGGAGATCCTCTGTAACCGGACTCCAACCCGGAGGGTCTGATGTAACTGGACCCTCACTCAGAGGGCTTACTTTTACCGATCCCCAACCCGGAACATACTAGTCCAATACATTCATTATAACAAGAGGATGAAATATAACATAAACATTTGTACTAAAACAAGCATATGAAATGTAAATAAATTATCCATAAACTATGAATTGTATGAAATAACACATCTACAGTCAAACATATCACAAAACGTTCAATACAATATGGAATTTTTGTATCATAATAAATCAACTTCAAATAGTCTTACAATCCATCAATGGATGTTTCCATAGATGAAATCAAAAAAAAAATTAGAGAAATATATCTTTCTATTTTTAAATCATTTAAGATTCACATAATTATAATGGAAACATTTATTTTGAAAATATTTTTATAGGCTTTTATGACAAGATTTGACGATGTTATAATGGCATAAAATAGTTGTACCCACCGAAAAACAAAAAAAAACATTCTTACATTGATTTTGTTGAAAACGTCATAATGTACCTTCTCTGGAAAACGATGGAAATATTCCTCTCAAAATATTTTAAAAAAAGTCAAAAAAGGGTATAAATGACATTAACCCATAGACTAGTAAATAGTAACAATGTTTTGGAATACATTTTTAAGAAACATAGATGTGGATGATAAAGTGGTCCCAGTAGATAATTACGTATAAACAAACTCGGATAATGAAGAGAATGTAGAATTAACCCTTACATTTTAATTTTCCTTGGTCGATGGTAGGTTAAACTACTGTATAATGGTGAAATAATTGTTATTTAGTCATACCGGAAACATATACATTAATATGATGTCATATATGATCATTTAGAATTACTTTGTTAATAATATCTTAGTATTATCGTCGTTTAGGGTGTTAACGGATTTGTTTTCCATTATATTAGTTGTTATGTGAGTAATATTAGTTATGGATGGGATGTATATTATTTATACCCATAATTATATCATGTCTTTAAACATTATTTTTAATCATCAAATGAAAATTATTCTTGGATTGATATGATGAGCAATGAATCTCATCGCGTTCGTGGAGATGGTAATCCGTAAATACGCACGAGCGACAATATTATTCTATTGATATTAAAATAATATTCCATTAGATGGTATGTCATATATACAGAATCATTTTCATGTTTTATTTATTATTTACATGAATTACACATCATTATTATTACCATCCAAATAATAATGTATTGAATAACAATTAAACCATGATGTGGAGACGGTAAGTCATACGTACGCACCTATGGTGACATGTCATTAAAGGGATGGATAGAATAATTAATTTGGTTGTACAATATTTGTAATAAAATCATAGTATATAGCAGATACTATAGATATTATTTTAAAATGGAATCAAAAAGGAAAGAGGAAGTGGAAGAAGAACGGAACTTGAAAGAGGTGATGACATATTTACCACTTGTTAGGGTTCTTCATTTTGGTTTGATCAAATGGGCTCTGTAGATTGGCTTTATGACTAAACTAAGTCCTATAGGATGAAGGGTGGATAGTTGAGAGGGTATTTGGTAAGGGGTTGGCCGATCCAAATGGCTTTGAAGGTGTTAATTAGAGAGAAGGGGGAGTGCCCTTTTATAAGAGGGGTGAGGACACCTTAGGAAAAACTTAAAATATTAGTTTTTAATAAATTCATATTAGGTTTATAATGGGTCCAAAGTGACTTATTTATAATATATAGTGGGTATGGGTTGAAATACTCTCAAACAATATGTTTTAAATGTGTTTAGGATACCATTTTAACCTTATCATTTAGATTTATCTCTAAGTTAAATAATTTTACTTTTACCGTGTCTTCTTGTATTCTTACACTATATGGTTAATAAACTTACTAAAATTACCAAACGAACCCCAATACGTTAATTAAGGTCATATATATTATTATATAAGTCTTATGTCTGAATATTATATTTTTAGGACAATTATATTAATTAATAACGAAATATTTGTTTTAAAAACTATTTTATGTCAATTTTGACACTATTTGGTATTTGTTTTTTGTTAAAATCATAACAACATTATTACTTCGAAGAAAATTCATCTAACCAACCCTAACATGTCATATTAAACTATAAAATTAGTGGAATTTATAAAAGTTCTCAAATTAAATTTATTTGTATATTTATAATATTAATTATTTTAAAATTCCCTTAATAAGGTAATTAATTCATCATCATTATGTCCTAAATAAATTAAAGTATTTAATGTCGAAAAATATAAATAAAATACCATTATGTATGAAATTTATTTAGAATTATAATTAATATTTTAAGGTCTTATTTATGTTATGTATAAGCCTATTTTAGAAATGTTTTTTTTTATTAAACTTTAATTTTAACTATTTTAACTCTCCTTTAAATAAAATAATAATAAATGTCCTAATCTAATACAAGTGGACCTAAAAGAACATATTTTATTCCTACGGTTGTTTTTGGTTGAATTAAAATTATCCAATACAATTAAAAAATGTTTTAGGGCAATAAGAATATCAATTTTACCCTTAAGTACCCTATTTACTTTTAACCATTGTAAATAAAAGTAAAAAAGTTATTATTCATCAAAAAATATTTTCATTTTATTAAAACACATTTTACTTACTGATATCAACTTTGTCTCTCAGATTTTTGAAATTCAACTCACTGAAGCGGTAAAATATGGTTTATGTAAATTTGCAAATGCTCCTATGAGGTGGGTAATAGACGGCGAAAAGTTCTATAATATTTTTATATATATAAAATTATTATAAATTGACTCTAATGAATTACATTGAACATATATAGGTATTATGTATCTATTTTGACCTAAAATAAATTTAAACAAAAGAAGATAAATAATTATTTAAACAACATTTCGGTTTTTAAACAATAACTCAGTTTTTTTCACTATTCATCAAAATTTAACGTTTTTAGAAAAATACCTAAAATTAACCCTAGGCTAATTTCAATATTCCAAATCCAATAATGATGTGCATTTTGAAGGATAAAATTTAAAATATTTCAAAAAGTGGGTATTACTATGTATAAAACTAGTTTTCTTTTTGTGGTGTGTTAGAACTCGGACTTGCGTACAACACATGCTATTGTATAATTCAATGAGAAGAGTACCATGGAAGCTTGAGGTGTTACAAATAACTATGAGAATAGGTATCTTTACCAATGGATTAACTCCATGTGGTTTATAGAACCGTCAGTATAGCTAATAACCATGGTTTTAAACTGTGAGTTTAGTTACAAATTCCAGTAGTGATTCACATTATTTTAAATGGTTTTAAAAAGACATTTCAGAATGTTATCCACAAAGTTCACTTTTGAATATCTTTAATATTATTTGAAATGAAATTTTATTTCTAACATTGAAAACATGAACTTTTATTTTACATTATAAATATTCATCTTTATGATTCCTTTCAATGAATCCAATGAATATTTTAATGATATATCATCTTATCAATATTTTTGGAAATTTAATTTACAAATATTACAAAATGAAAATGGTGTTTTTCACTTTTTTCCAAAAAAAACCATTTAAATGTCATTTTAAATGATTTTTAACCCATATAACATTAAATTAATCATTATCATGCTAAATTGGGTATATGTTCTTATGATACAATTTACATTATTTATATGAATGGGATATGATGATGTTTTAATGGTAATTATTGAAAAAAATTGTTTTAGATATTAAATTAGGATATAAAAGTTTTGATGCAATGAAATACTACATGTGTATTTTTCATGATGTGGTACTTATATATTATTAATGAAATCCATATCATGTATTGATCTAAAATAAATTAGGGATTTTATATGATATATGATAAACCTTTTTTTATATCCATGTTATTCATTTTGTAATGAGATAGAGTTGTCTAGATGGATGTTACTCTTAAGAGATGATAGAGTTAGGCAACTCTTAAGAAATTACATAGTTAACTAATTTTAAGGTAATCCTAATATTCAAAATATTTTGATTATATTTTACCCCTAATATATGTAGTAATTATACCATTAGGTGGTTATATAATGAATAATTGATGTTTTTCAGATACCTATATAGTATCTCTATGCTTGTTATGAGTTATAATGGGTCATTTTCACATGTATTGTTTCATGTGGCAGTTGATTATTGAATTATAAGACTCTTATCTGTTTTGAAACATTATTCAACCTATATTGATTTATGATCCAATATTATAAGGTTGTGAATTCAATTATTCTATGCTCATGCCCATTTGTTTTATCTTTATACATGAATAATAATCTTATGCTCACTAATGAAATTAAATATGTAAAACATATTTTCACACATAATGAGCATTTGATATCTTGATTATTATGTTTTCCATTTTCATAGGTTATGAATAATGATTTTAATGGATTTATTTATATATTATATTAATGTGTGAATAACTTTACGAGAGATATTATATACTTATTATGAAATAAGAAAAGTGGGTTATATTTGGAATCATTTTCATGTTAAGAAATGGGTATTATTATGAGGGAGTTTATCCTAATTACCTAAAACTCTATATCCAAATGGTCTATAGGTATATAAGTAATGAGATATATATATACGAAGTTTTTTGTATTGGATGGTTATAATTCTTCCACATTTATCAGTAACAATGCTAGAAATATAAAAGACTACTATTAGTACACGATCCAAGAGTGTGGGTTCAGTGTTGTTATAGATAAAAACTATGAAGTGTTTACATAAATATGGAAATTTCGGTGAATTCCTATTTGTTTATCCGAAGTGTTATGTATACCATCTTGGGTTTATAATTTTAACATTGATCATAATTACATGGGGTTAAACAAACCTTTTAAGGTTTATTTAATTTTATATTAAGTTTTTAATTAATATTTTGGGAGAATTTTTATTGGGTTCAGGTACACGTTACCCTTAGATGTATCAATTGATGTAATGTGGATGATTTTTTAGTAATATTTCATTACATTATTAGAGATGTTGGATAAAATGTATGATATGTCTTTTGGAGAAATATTTTGTGGTTATAATATTTTTTTATTATATAATAGTTTATTTGCATATTATCATATCATATGATTACATTTTGTTTTTTGTAATGATAAGAATAATCAATTATCATCATTTGATTAAAATAATCAATAATTCAAAATTTATTACGGTGTTCCAAAAATTAAACATTCATATTCATCATTTGGAGTAAAACCTGAGATAAAGGTGGAAGATAATTGAAACATTCAATAAAAAGATCAAATTACATTTATGGATTTGAATAATAACATGTAAGTATTTTTCTTTATGTTCTTAGTATATATGTAAATATAATCCTCCACTCAAGGAAAAATATCTTGAAATAATAATGACATCTTATAACCTTCCAATCAAATTAACAAATGGTCTATAAATATAATTTATATTAATGGTTTTATAGTCATATTCATTATTGTGATCAGTTAATTACTTTTGAACAATGTTCAAACTCTACATCATTATATGGAAAATAATTATTTTTCTATTTCCATATTTTCAAATCACAGTAATGTTTTCTTATTTGTAATCCAATTATGTGTTATTCCATATAAAAATTAAATTTTATTTTACTTCTTTTCAAAGTGGTTTTTTATTATCCTTTTTTAAGATTTGTTTTTTCAAAATTGATATTTTCAAATGATAAGCACTTGATTACCATGATGAAGATAAAATTTAGAGAAACGAATTTATTTATTGGTTTGGAGAAAATGTAATACCATAGTATTTTAAAATAATAGAATATTTGACAGTTTAGGTGACGTGAAACATTGATCTTAAATGAATCATAAAATAATATTATTTTAAATATGATAGTTGTAACCAAAATTTTGAATTGTGTGAGAAGGGGTTGAATAAGAATTGATTAACTATGATATATATATATTGATATATAATTTTAAACAATAAAAAAATATCATAAATTCTAGGGAAATATTAACACAATATTTACATATTGATCTCAAATTTCAAAAATACATTTTCATCAAAAATAGGTTTTTTTATATTTCAAATAATATATATTTAATAATTTCTACTTATTTTAAAATTTTTATATTTAAAATTTAATATCATTTTTAAAATTTGAATATCAAAATTACTATATGGTATTTATTTGGTATTTGTTTATAAATGATTATATTTTAAGGGAATAGTGGAAAATACAAATTTTAGTTAAATCTATATTTTCCATTAATGTATTTAAAATAGATCCATTTCATTTTTTACTGATTTGAAAGTTTAATAATATACATTTTGTTAAAAATAATCTAATTAATGACATTGGAATCAATATTATTCTTAATTTTTGTATAAAATCATTCTTACAGTACAAAATGTAATTTTTTAGAAAATAGATTTCCATCATATTTGATGGATTTATTAAAAAATTAATTTATTCCTATTATTGGGAGTAAATTTGATAAAATGGATTCCATATTTCAATATAAATTTCCATATTTTTAATATTGTTCAACTTTTTTGGTCGTTATAAATAGTCTCCATGTTAAATATTTGACACCCGATAAGAGAAAATCAAGTAATTAAGATTACAAATAATATAATAAGATTATAAAAATGACTTTAAAACATTAAATATTTATATTGGATCAATTTATTTTGATAATAATCATCCATTTTTATAATATATAAATACATTTTTTCATTTTTTTTCTAATTAGGATAATCTTATATTATGTAATGAATAAACCCAAAATGACACACTCATTGTTTTAGTAACTTAAATATTTTGTGGATGGATTTGATAATATTAGCTAAATAATTATTTTTTATTAAAAAAATATATTATTTTTTCCCGGAAATTCATTATTAATTATTAGTTATGGATTAATTACCTTAAATTCCTATTCAATACCAACAGAGTTCTTGTTTAATTTGTAGAATAATCTATAAATATGTTAAAAGTGTTCTATATTTTGGGTTATTAATGGTTTTCAATTTATTTTTTTGATATATATATTTTTCATTGGATTTTCTAATTTTTATTAATATAATATCATTATGTTATTTAAAATTATTAAATAATATTTTGGGAATTCTCTCAAAAAAGACGTTAATGGTATTTTACATTAAATGTTATTTTAATAAATTATTTTTTAATAAAAAAATAGAATTTTTCCATTTGAATTGGATATGCTCAATAATATAAATTATTGTCTATATATGTTTCAATGTTACTTATTTAGTAAATTATGTGACCCCTAGATAGTAAAAAATTTATTTTCTGAGTAATCATTAAAAATTTTAATATGGATTGAATAGTGTGAGATACGAGGTAAACCCACCCATAAACATGAATAAATGTTAGTAGATAATATTAGGGAAACTAATATCTATCTAAAAATAGGAATATAATAATTTTAAACTATATTAAAATAGAATTTAATATATATCATTTAAATACTTTGAGTGTTTCTAATAGTACCCTTCTTTTGACTTCTAAAGGGACACCCATGCTTCTCTCTTCCTCATACATAACAAGACACATAGTTCTTCCCAAAACCTCCAAAAAATCATTGTAACTTTGTTAGATAAATTCTAGTTTAGATGATTTTCTTAAAATTTTATACTTGTTGTTCTTAAGGAGATATTAAAAACAGGGCTATACCATATGATGATAATCATCATAACAAAGAATTTTTATTTTATTTCTACTTATACCTCCTTTAATTATGTCCTAAAATTTTATATATAATTAATTAAATATCGCACATATAATGGTATGAAATTTGTTATGGTATAACCTTATTTATCAATTTTTCATTCAAATTTGGACTGAAAACACTATTTATGTGTGCATTCGGACTACTAAATACATGAAGTGATGTGTCTTGTTTTACACCACCACCATTTAAGGATATTTAAAATGATTTATTTAATGTATATGTATATTATTTATAAAAGAATTATAATTATCTAAAGGTAATATTTTATTTTATTTATATAAAACCCTTATTTTTTAAAATAAGGAAACCATCTTCGACAGTAGGTAAGACATGAAACATGAGGTGTATAAGGAAATTTGACAATGTGATACATCATGATATATTTATTTCAAAATAAAATAAATATTTTAAATATATTTAATTAAAAAATATATTTTATTACATGTAACAATGACTTTCTTTGATATCTTACAATATACAGAAGAATGAGTTTTACGAGACAAAATTATATTATTGTTATTATTATTTTTATTTAATATTTTCCACATTTCTATAGGAATGGAAGGTTTGATTGTGATTAATTAAATCATTAAAATATATTATTTACACATTTAAAACCAATTTCATTTGTTATATATAAATTACAAAAAATTCATTTAAAAGAGAAAATATATGTTTTCTAAATAATAAGTTTTTCTTAAATACATTATAATTGTTCCTTATGCACATAATTAAAAAATAATTTTTTAGCACATTTAGAATATTATTTAAAAAAACTAACTTTTTTAAATTTTAATATCAACAATCACATGTGAAGAAATTTTCAAATTTTTCTGTAATGTTTCTACCATATATGAATAGTAAACTTTAAAAAATTCTAATTGATTACTGCCTTATAGTTTAAAAGAATTATAATTATAATTTATATTATAAATTGGTTTCTAATTAAATTTAGTACAGTTTTATATTAATCAATAAAATTTATGTCCTTGGAATCATTTTTATATAGAATATAGATATAAAATATATGTATTCATTTTAACATCTTCTTTTTAATAAACTTATTTTTATTCATGTTGGTGGGATTAATTTTAAATTAAAATATTCATCTTCTCTGAATTGAATTTTGAAAATATATTCCACATTTGGATTCATAATAATTTTTATTTCTATGAAATTAAAACTAATTTGTTACAAAAATTTATTGTTAATGGAGTAAAATTTAATTACAAATATTAAGGTAAAATCGGTTTACAAACAGGTTAAACTAAAAAACTAACGGTATCAATAAACTATAAACATATATAAAAAATTTATATTGATATTTACACTATTAAAAATATTTTATTTCATAATTTTCTATTTTTTAAAGAGTTTTATTTGAAAAATGATGTACCGCTCAATTGTTTTCAAGAATATTGTTTTTTTTCTACCCCCACATATAAGAGGACACCACTCTCCTTCTTTCCTCACAAAAAATATCCTATTTTTTCCAACCAAAACCTTCTCATATATCTTCCCAACACACCTCCTATCATAATAAAATTATTACCTAGGGATGAAATCTATCTTTATTACGCCTCCGTGCAAAAGTAATGACGATACTCAAATAAGAGGAACCATTTTTCAACGAGCATCTTTATTTTACAATATTCCCCACATCCATCAACCTTTATTACACCATGATAATAAAAAACCTAAATATTTTCATTATAAGTTTATGTGTTTGTACAATTTGAATAAACTAAAACCGTTTCCACTTCCATAAACTATATTATTAAATCATTGTTCGTGTGTATGGGGGTGTACCGCCTCACAAACTGATGTCGATTGTTTTCAACTTCAACCTCTAAAGGTTTGGATTGATAATGGGTATAAAGTATTTATAGTATAATCATAACATATCTATAACATTTGAGTCATAATTTAATATATATATATATATATATATATATATATATATTGAACTTCTTTTCCATAAGAGTCAAGATTGCTTCGATCACGTTTATTGTAGACTACCACCACACGAAGAAAGGTGATTTATCTTCCACTGACTTTTCGCATGGAACTTGATAAGGATATATTTAAATCTTATATATTATTTAAATTAAATAATTTTGATATTAATGTAATATTTATAATTCTTTAAAGATAAAATATATAATTTTATTTATTTCATTTTTACTCATGTAATGATTATAACATCAATTGTGTAAGTGTGAACTTCTTCCTTCAAGAAGCGATGTGACTATATTTTAATAACAAAATCACATTGATGATATTTATAAGTATAAAAATTGGTATTTATAAACATATTTAATTCTATAATGTTTGAATATTACTTACAACTTTTCCTTAATGGTCGGTGAAAAATGGAAATATTACTCATGCATATGTATGACCTACCATCTCTACTATTGTCAAGAACATCAATTCACAAAACCATCACTCATGATTAATTTTAAAATTAAACATGATGCATATATATATATATAAATTTTTACAATATTATAATGATGGAGATTATGAAACTATTTAATATTCACATGAAGTGGATTTTTCATGAAAAAACATTCTTGACAAAACTAGGTAATTAACACCAGAAAGAATGAAAATAATGAAAATATTTTAATAGTAGAGTGAAAATATTTTATAAAAGGATAAAATATGATATTTCAAACATTTATATGATTAATTAATAATTTGATAAATTTTCTGAAAAACTATATAGGAGTCTAAAGTATTTTCACCCAAAAAGAAGTATTTGGTAAGGGAGTTTGGCTCAATATCATTTCATTGTGGCATATTTTAATGCAATGCCGATAATTTATTTTTTCTCATCTAAATTATTCACATTTGACCTCCAAAAAAATTAATATGTATTTATTACTTTATATTTATGTTTCAATTTTTATTATCTAATCTAAAAGGTTTTTACATCAAAATTACCAAGTGGAAAAGTATTTAATAATTCATTGTCCTTTCATTGTGTTATATTACTTATTTATATTAACTGATACTATACCACTATATATATTTTGAATTTTGATTATATAAAGTTTTAAATGAAATATTTTATGCTTATTTATAGGTTTTTAACATAATTGACTCTTTATATAAATCACACATTAAATCTATGATCATTGTAATGGTTTGTTTCAAAATCTCATTCTCCTTGAGGTTACTTATTAATAAACAATAATTAAAGGAAATAAGTTTATAATTATTTGATAAAAACATTAATTTTTTTATAATATGGTTATTATAGTTCTTTTTAAATAAATAGTACCAATTTCCTACACTTTTGTAATTAAAATTATTGACAAAACTTTTATAATAAAATCGGAATTTATTTCTCTCTACCCTTAGAAATCTTTTTCATCCAAAACAATGTATTCTAAAAATGTGATCAAAAATGTGTTTAATCGTTAAAAAAGTATCCATTAACTATATTTTTAGCGCTTTTTTCTTTTTCAAACATATTTTCAGTGGAATCTTCTTTTCCCTTTCTGAAAGAGGAACTTTTATAACCTTTTAAGAGTGAAACTTTTATACACGTTAGAGGAAGAGCAGAATTACCTATCAAAATGACCATAATTTCAATGAAGTACACTGTGAATGTTTATAAGTTTATTTTTAATTAAATTATAACCTTAATATTGTGAGAAAATATATTTATTTTTGATTAAATATAATTTCTAAATTTTTATGTTTATTTAAAATGTTTTTCATAATGAAATGAGATTTTCCTTGTGAATTTTTTTTAAGTTATTTTATGGTATTTTAATTTTTTTAATAATAACAAATCTATATTTTACATATAATCCACTTAGGATATGTTATGTTAATATCATCCTTATGATTCCTCAGGATTGTTTTTTATCATTTTGTTCCTGGATTGTTTTGACATTTGATTCCATGTTTCATTCAGTAGTCATTAACATCTGATTGCAATATAAGCCTTCCTGTGATAATTTTTAATTTACTTTCCTCTATCTATAGAAATTATTTTTAATGGATATTTATATTTCATAAAAAATATATCATTTCTACGTATGATATTCTAAATTTAAGGAAATTTTACTATTTGGGGAAATATTAATAAATACACATTCATTAAAAATTACATATATTTTACAAGGAACATTTTTTATGACTTAAATGGATTATTCAATATATAAGTAATTATTGGGAAATTTATAAAATGTTTGGGGACCAGTTATAGATATCCCCTTGTTTGATCGGTAGTCTCTTGGGGAGAATCAGTTAGTTAGCCTTTGTCAAATGGGCTTCCATCCATTTATTTTAAATTGTCTTGATAAAATTCATTAGAGTAAAGGTATCATGTTCCTACGAAAGATGAAATCAAATAATATGGATTTTTTTATTTAATATTCTTTTATTAATTTCTAGGATATTTTCACTATGACATTAATTATGGATTTATTTAAATATCATTTTTGTGATTACATGGATTCAGTTTTTAGTTATTTACATTTTCATATATATTATGTGATATTCAATTATCATATTCATGTTATTGATTAAAATTACATGTTATTATAGTTTTTTAGCTTCAAAATTGATTATTATCCATCACATTTTTGAATAGATATTATCTAATGATGCACATACATCTTAGATTATTGATCACCTAGCATGTATGTTATGTTATTTACATTTTCATATTTATTATTCAATATCCAATTATGATAGTTATGTTATTTATTAAAACATAACATGTGTTCAATTATTGAAATTTACATATTGATTTTTATCTGTGATGTTTTCACATTGATATTTTAAAATGATTCAATTCCTTCTTAGCATATTGATCACATAGAATGCGTGTTTAGTTTTTTTCTATTCCATATTTATCATTCTTAATGATTCTAGATTTTATTATTGTATATAACATTTAAATATAATTTTATCTCACCCTTATTTTTTTCCTACCCATATGATTCCATGAAGATTACAATATTTAATATTCTAGGATGATCTAGAGGGAATAATTTTATTCTTAGAAGATAAATTATGTTTTAACTATAGTATTAAAATGTAATGTAAGACTATGGTTTTTCTTTGGGATTCCAATACTATTAAACTATTCATTACATCTTGATGAAATTATTAATTTCTTATGATGATGTAATAAATTATTCACAATATCTAGCCTACCGGGGTCATGGTCACTAAAAATTCATTATGTTCCTTCCAACTAAAAGTGAATATATTGCTCATGTGTATGTGTGTACTACCACATATCTAGCCAATTTATTTTAATTCTTGTGAATAATTATCATCGATGTATCTAAATTTTAATTTTATAAATAATAATATAATTAATTCATTATTGTTATTCTAAATATTTCATAAAAAGGCCCCTCTGATAGCAATCAAACTACTTATTTCATTTAGTAATTCTAAACCAAACAACCATAAAATACCTCATATAGACTTATCATATTATGTAATTAATTATTTAACTGCAATAATTGGAATAAATATTTAAATAATAAGGGAATAAATTTCTAAATAGGTATTAAAAATTAAAACATCTAATATTTTTTTATTTTATTAGAGTTAATGGACATACATATCATGTCTCATCATGTGGTAAGGGGTTTCATAAATCACTTTCCTTTTATAGGGTTATAACACTAATTAATTGAATTTTTTATTCCCTGATTATGTGTAAAAAAGACCTCTGTTTCAATTATGTTTTATTTCAATATGTTATATTTGGTTATAATATCGCTACACACAATCAAAATAATGATTATTTCTATATATAGAAATATGATCTTTGTAAGGAATATTCACCTTAATATTCCTTCTTTGAGTCATTTCATTAAATATGAACTTAAATCATTTTATAATATGTATATGTTACCAATTGATATGTTATATTATTAATTAATAGTAAATAATGATATATAATATTATATTGATGTTCTCCCTTTCTTGATATAATTTTTTAAAAGCAAAAAAAGTTGTTATGTTCACAATATATATTCATTGAGAACTAACTCACATTAATCACTATCTTTTTTTATATTGTGTCCTCATATCTTCAATTATGTTTTTTTACAAATTATTTAATTTAAATTATGGTATTTATAGAAACAAGTTATGCTCTATCATTCAATCTATTTTTTAATAAAGCGCTAACCATATTATAGGGTTTTCTCATCTCAAAATTCATTATTTCAAACATATTTTAGAGGTGAACCTATATTCACATATATCTCGGATACAATGAATATTAATATATGATATGAATATTCTTTTTATACTAATTTTATTTTATTTTCCCTATTATATTCATGTATTTCATTGTTTTTTCATTAATAACATTTTTTTAATTTTTTTAATGAATTTTTACAAAACAAATAATCCATGTTCATTATCATATTAATTAATATTAATATATATGAAAATTTTACATCTAAAAGTTTTTTATACAAGAAATTTTTTATTTATTTTAAATGATTTTACAAAGGAAATTTCATACTGTTTTCTACAAGTGTCACTTTTGTCTCTCATTACTAAAAATCGAAATGAATGTGTATTTTATATATTTACAATTTTTTAATAGCGTGAAGTGATCTCTAAGTAAGTTTTTGAAGAATTCATGATGTCAATGTCACATAGACACCAAAATTCAATTTTAAGTAGGAATGAGTCTATATGAACGTGACCCGAAATGTACTTGATCCACCACAAAATTTTCTCAGTTCAACTCTCCATTTATCATGGGGGTTAGTGAATTTAGTGAGGAGACTGACCCAATGGTATGGGAATTCATCTTGGAACTAATGTTGTCTAGGGGTGTGTGGGTGAATCCTCTATGATATATAGCATTGCATTCACCTCGTTCATTCACCTAGGTGGTCCTGCATGCACTATCCCTACAAGTCAATAGGTTGTGCAATCCCAGCATGCACTATGTAGAAGTCTCAACCACAACTATTCAAGGAGCTTATATGAACTAACACTATGTAGCACTAAAAATTTATATCCCCGCATAGGGTATTTATATTGGGAGTATAGTCTATGGACCTTTGTGGGGTAACTCCTTTAACTAGGGTCTACTTTATTATATAAATTTGACCTTAAGGACCCTCATTTTCCTAGTTATAAAATTAGAAGAAGAATCCAAGCTCTAGTATCACATCCCCTTCTCCCGGGTCTCAAAAAACTCTTTTGGTACCCCTATACATCCTATCAAAAGAGATAATTAAACATTTATAGGTTTATAAAATACTCTCCAGGGTCTAAAACACATAGGCACTTGTGTGAGTACCTATTACCTCATAGTTGACAACCACCATCAAGAAGGTACCCTCTCTAACCAGGGACCTACATGAGTCGCTCCCTGGGAAACATGAGGATAATAGTGGTTCCCAGTATTAATCCTAACCCCTATTTTGTCACCCATGTGATCCATTTCCCAAGGAACCATCAAATTGTGCAGGTATCCCCCATATAAATGAAGAATATTTATCTCCTCCCATGCTATATAATAAGAAACTTTTCTTTCTAGTCTAGGACCAGTTTTATGAACTCACAACTCCTCCCAATCTTTGCATGAATAACCCTTGTTTTCAATGTTAGTACCAAGGAGAAATAATTATATCTCAATCCAGGACATTCATAAAAGAAACATTACTTTATTAGATGCACAAATAACTTCTATATATGATAAGTCTACATGTGAAGAAAAATTTATTGAAATCCTGTGAGATGCACGAAGCACTTCCAACTCCTTACAAGCCCTGTGAAAATCATATTTTCATTCTAAGACATGACCATCATGAAGAATGTCCAAATCCTCTTAGGCCCATCACAAAGAACAACTCAATTACAAGCTTGGAATTGTGTGAATAAATTACATCCCCTCATAGTCCTTGTTTGAAGAAACTTTGTCTTCCCCATATAATATCAAAATGAGTCACTTCTAGCTCCTCCCAGACACAACATTAAATTAATTTGATATTTGATATTTGACATCCACGAGTATATTTTCAGGACCTCTTCTTAGTCACTGATCAGAGTGATCCTCATCCTATTGATACCTCATATAAGGGTTACCAATGTGAAACCTCCACCAAATCCATTAGACATGTAGGACCACATTAAAAGGCACACCAAAATGTGTACTATTTGTATATTCATTCCATCGAATATAGGTGTCCAACACTTTTCCTTCCTGATGGTTAGGGTCCTTGGGGTGAATGTAAATAATACTCCTCTTAGTAACAAGGATACTAACCTTGGGGTAAGTGTTAGGGATTTCTTGAATTTAGAAGTAATGGATATGGACTTTCCTTTACATCCCTATTTTCCTCAAGAGGCTTCCATAGTTGTAATCCCTCAAGGCCATATATCTAATCTTATAGTATCTCTCTTAGAGTAAGCCACTTGGTTTTCTTTGAGGAAATCCCTATATTATTTCCTTCCTCATAATCCATTATATGGTATGTTTTTACTTGGTTAGTATGATATGATTTTCTAGAATACAAAAATAGGAGGTAAGGGGTACATAAAATTCATTTCTTCTTCTCATGTAGCTCGGACCTCTTCCATTATCAAGAGATGAATTTTGTGGTTTTTTATTTTTACAATTACAATTTTTTCTCACATTAGAACTTTATTTTTATGGTATTATAGGCCAGTTATGAAAATTATATCCATACAATCATATGCATGTTTTTTCAGTGAAAATATTCTGCTCTCTTCCTCTCTTATTTTCTCAAGGGGCTTCTATAATCATATTCCCTAAAATCCATGTATCCAACACTAGGGTATCCCTCCTAGATTCATATTATACCCTTTATAGTAGGATGTGGCATTATGTATAATCTTCACCTACCCAATTTGTAGTCGGATATATCATTATATGTGACTATCAATGTTACCGAAGTAAAAGTGGAGACCTTCACATTCAAAATCTCTTTCTCTTTACCTATGGGATAAACCGTACATCCATCATCATAAAATGTGGATCATATAATATTTAAATTTATTAAATACTTTTTTTCTCTCACTTATCATGGACCACATGGTCTTATAGGTTAGTTGTGATAATGACAACTTAACGATCACCAAAACTTTCAAATGGGCCACTGATTCGGTGTAATCCTTAACCCCCATTAAAATGGTATTCATTTCATGTGTTTGTCCCAACATAATACTCTCAAGGGGAAATAATTCCATGTGATAAAAAACATCATCAAACCACCATAGGTGATGTTCCCCACTACCTAACATGATGGTAATTGATTCGAATTTAATTAGGCCGCATAGGATGCCTCCTTATGGTCAATACTCAACACCCTAAATCAACCCTAATCTTCACTGGGCCACATTCCCCATAGAGTATCATCCAAACTAGGAATCCATATCACATATAGTATTATTTGGGTTCCCCAAAATAATTCACACAGTAAACATTGGGTAGGAACCTTGAAAAAAAATTCATTTCCACGTGATGCTAAACTGGATGTTTTGGTCCTTATCACATGAAATTAAATTGTTTAGTGTTACATGTTATCTTATAGGGAACTATGTGGGTTGTGATTTATTTTAATGAGGATAAGTAGGAAACACCTTCATGGGTTTGATATGGACACCATAATGATCTATAGACAATGACACTTTCTAGAGCGCTCTACATTGTGTCTCAACACCATCACCTTAATAAGAAATGATAAAATAATATCTAAATCAGCGCATAAGAGGGTTCCATTGATGGATAACCTCATATATAGAAAAGTATCTCCATTAAAAATGTACATTATATACATATAAATGATTATATGTTCCATATATTCTAATAATTGACTATTAATAAGATTGTGAACTATATCATATATGGGAATTAATGTAGGATTTATGCATAGATCATAAATAGAGGGGAGATTCCTAGAGTCCTAAATAATTACCTTATGAAGGGTGTGATTATCCTTACATCTCATCATTTTGACCGATGTGATTTATTATGTATCATTGGTCATCTCTTCAATTCATCATCTGCATATGGAAATCAGGTCCTTGAGCCATCATGGATATATCACTATTATGTGTTTTGGGATCCTTGAATGAAACCAATTGAAAATCACTCGAATGAAACATTGGTGTTTGTGTGTTATGTGAAGGTTGATCCAACCCCCCCCCACAAAATTACCTTCAAAACCCACATATAATTTTCGGACGAATGAAAAATGATAAACAAGACGTTATGGTTGTGAAAAAATTTAAACCCCCTGAAAACAACTATCACGAGCTATAATTTCATCAGAAACAAAATTGGAAGAACCTTCCATGAATCATTAACCATGAAAATAGTGTAAAACAATTTTTGAGGGTTGTTGACTCTCAAAATGAAAGAGGATAAAAATGAAAATCAATTATGAATGTGTTCATTTGACGATATTCTTCTTTGATGAATTTTTTTTGTCATATATATTCAATACACTGTAAAAAATATCTCCCTTTATTAAAAATGGTGTCACACCATCTTTAATAGATTTACCTCTATGAAATTCATGATTTTCATCTTCTAAGAAGAGGACATCATAATCAACCTATAATTTTCAATGATGGTTCTAGAATGCACTGGTTAGAGAGTATCATTAAAATAGTACCATCCCTACCATAGAGGATACCCGACAGGCCCCCTACCAAGTGGAGCCCAGCTAGTCATCCACTCAACAAGGATCGATGGTCTGGAAGTAGAAAACACCAATATCTATTTATATCCATTTTGGTGATTGATACCTGGAACTCAATAATCATGTACTCTATCATCACTTGGACAAGGATCATGTTCTAAATGAAGGAAAGAAGGATATATTTCTAGGCGTAAAGACTGATTAGTAGGGAGTATGGACACACCTATTCCCCATATGGTGGATCCCACTAATAAAATTTGTTAGAAAAAAATGAGAGAAAAAATACACCTTCCCACACTAATATATTCTAGTAGTAGAATCATATTATTACATTCAGAGATCCCTATTAAGAAAATAGAATGGAAAATAGCATGTGGGAAAAAACACGTTTCCATGACCAGAAATCTCTCCAATAAAGGATAGTAAAAAATGTGGATATGAACAAACACCTAGACACGTTATTCATGTTTCCAAATAGACATGTTTCAACATTTAAAGAATTTTGTAAGTGAATTTTTAATGAAAACTAGAGGAAGGTACATAAAAATGTATGTATTAATCCACCCTATCCTCTCTCTAAACTAAAAAAACCTGGAGAAGTCATCCAATAACATCATTGATAAAAAGGGGGAATACCCAAATCCCCACCCCCATAATTGAGTACTATCAGTATTTACTTATATTAAGTGAAGATCAAGATAAGGCACATAACCTATTATAGATACGAAATCGGAATATATCTATATTCAAATCACTGATGTCACAAATCATATCCAAACAATGGTAAATGGGAAGTCATAAATTAATACCCACATCATGCAGACCTTCCAAGATATCATAACAGGAAAAATAATAATGAAATAGTGATAGGAAAATTACTCCATCCCCACAAATGGGGTTACCCATCAACATGTCACCCTAGAGCTGGAATAAACATTTTTTCATATCCAGGAGGGCCATGGGGATACATCACCTACAATACACTTACAACATGAATGGAACCATGAACAAGATAAAGTAGTAGGTAATCATGTCATTATAATGGACACTCCAAGCCAGGTGAAAGCCCCTTCTTAATGTGTATAATCCTATTTGATAATTATGGAAGCAACATAAGAGCTATTCAACCAACATTCTGTACTTGCAAAAAAACATTCTGAGTTAGTATCTCTAACCACATGAATTAATAAATGTAAAAATAATCCAATCCATAGATTATTTGTATATGAAGATCCAATATATGATCATGTTATAGGTAATCTGAGAGTTCTTAGATCTCTCGTTAATTTATTTATTGAAACATAAGATCATACACTCCCAATACCAAAATAGTGGATAATAGAAGTATTTCCAACATTAATCTCCAAACACATCACTATGAAGGCTTGCCTAAGGTACATAATATAATTGATCAAAAGAGTATATATCTTGAGAAAAGTCCAGAAAATTCTCTACATGGAAATGACATTAAGCTACAATAAGGTTTTCCCCTTATTGCTGCCAAACATGAAGGACCTCCCCATGGTATATGTTGTAAGAAATCTCTATATAGTTGGATATAAATACATAATAATAGTCCACCACATAATAGAATTCACTATGAAATTTCTCATTGATATATTGTTTCAAATCATTAATAGCTCTTTACCCATTGTGATTTATTGATGAGAAATCCCTCATACAGCAAGGCACTTGAGAAAATAATTTCAATCGTGTGTGTGGAAATTTTATTGAAATGTTAAATCCTTTCATAGAAAGAAGACAGATTATGGATATGGCCATTCTCCAAACCACACATGGTACATCTACCTTAAAGTATGATACTGTATGTTTTAACAAATCATTCCCTTTACCAAAAATATGTAGAGAAGTATCCACATTAATTCATCCAGGTCAAGGAACATCTATTAAAATACAAAGAACATATTAATATGAGGAAAAAACTTCCAAATGTAACACCCAAAGATTTTTGTTGTATGTATCATATTAATTTTAATCTATTGAATATTATACATTAAACAAAAACATCAACATTAAACGATCAACAATATATTATTAACATATTATTGTTTAAAATAATAAAATATAACCTAGTGGTTAAATTAGAGGTTATTGAATGATTTAAAAAACTTGTAAAAATATATGTTGAATCAATTTTTAATAAATTAATTACAAATCAATAGGAGAATAAATTGAATAAAATAAGGGTTTTTTTATAAAAACATGTTTTATAATCCCAGAGAAATTTTATCATAATAAATTAAATTAATTACTATTGGTGAATGATATTAATGATATATATATTTTATATATCCAATAATAACTTTTTATCATTCATTAAATATATTTTATTCAAAAATAAAACGAAGAAACACATTATTATAAGTAAAATCCTATATTTTTTATAATGGGTTTTTATAGTATTTTGATGACGAACCATTTTTATATCCAATTTTTGACACATTTAAATATTATATTTGATGAAATAAACATCTTATTTTAAATTATATTATATAAAAAATTGATTTTGTTAAATTATTTGTATTTTTATTGAATGCTTCATGTTTTTATAAATAATAGAGAATACTAAATTTTAATTTAAAAGAAAATTTTTATTCGAAATAATATAGTGTTAAATTAAATTGATTAACGGTTTAAAAGTACAAAAATTTTATTTTTTATCATTTAATTCAATTTAGCTCATTATCCAAATTTTTAAATTAACGTTAGATATACAACGAGTCAATATTTTGAATGATTAAATTTTAATAACTCATCGTGTCACAACATCAACAAGATTAATTTTAAATTAATTACTAAAAATTATATGGTTTGAATTTGGAAAAATGGATTTCATATTTTGAATAACTTGGTCATTATTTTGTAAATATGATTATTTTATTTTTGTAAATATGAATAGAAAATTTAGTAATATTCTAAATACAACTGTTAAGGGTTTACACGGTAATTATGAGTAAAATTAATTTTATAGATACTATAAAGTTATCCTAAGACTTTTACTAGTTTAATTGGTTGATTTTTCTCAATATAAATTAATCTTATGATGATTTTATAGATTCTTTGTGCCACATGGATGAATTTAATGACTTTATAGTATTTTATTCTAAGGGAAGTCAACTAGTTCACACTCTTGGTTTTAGTAAGTATGACATTTTTATATATGGTTACAAAGAATATATTATTGAATATAAATATCTCCCAATATTATAAAATGTTTATTTTAATGATGATATTTTGATTAATTTTTACAGAATAAATAATTCTATTAAAGGATTGTACAATGATGATATAATAATTGTTTAGTTATAGGAAATATCAAATTAATGATATAAAAATGATTGAAATGTATAATATTTAATAGAGTTAATCATAAACACTAATTTTACGGATGAACTGGGTATATAATTAATGTTTTATAAGTCATTATTTTAATTTATATTATATTCTTTTTTGATTTGTTTTATAAGAAAAAATAACGAATAGTGTCAAAATTGACATTATATAAATTGTAAAATAAATAATTTTTAATTAAATGAAATAAAATAACCAAAATTATAAAATTTTGAAACCTGATTGGAAAACATCTCAAAATATATTTCTTGGATCATTTGATGTTTTTTTTCATTTTAATGTAACTATGTTAACCATTATCTACTAAAAAAATGTTTTATGGTAATAGTTAATGGTATTAAATACAGGTTAAAACAAAAATATGAGGATTAAAAATAATTGTAAAAAAATTATTAGATTAGGTGTCTTCAAACCACATCACGTTAAGATATAATGTTAGTTGTTTAATTTAAAATGTTCCCTGTAAATAACTAATATATTATTAAATTCAATGATTGTTACAAAATATCCCTCTCTTTGAATTTAATTACATTATATGTCTACATAGGTATCAAATCAATATATGAATGAATATAAATGTATATATTGATCATAATGATGTTTTCTTAATATATAATTTAAATTTAAATTTTTAAAAATTATTTTATTAACTTATCTGTTTTATCAATGTTAAAAAAATATTTATTTATTTAATAGAAAAAGGGAAAAAATTATTTTAATAATATTAATTTTGATATATTATGGATTTATTAAAATTTCTAAGGAATTTTAATGATCTGTATGATATATTATAGATGTTTTAAATAATTATAATCTACATAAAAAGATTTCTAGATGTATTTAATGTCAAGTTAAATTAATAGTATCCAATTTGAAAATAAGGATACTTTATAGAATTCAAATATTATTAAATAAATTAAAAATATCAAAAAGGTAAAATAAACCCAAGGGGGATTAGATATGGTCAATATTTTCTTATACCATTCATTTATTTATCATTTAGTAGTATATTTCTCGATTATAACCCTATTATATTTTAATATTTTTGGAATTTCCAAAAGTTACCCTCACCTCAACTAATAGAGGGAACATCTCCACCTATTTTATTAAAACATAACAAAATATTTAGCCCATAAAAAACCTATCCCAATAAACTAAAAACTACCATATATTATTCATTTTAGCCTCATTTTGAGAATAACATCAATCAATGGATTCCCTTTGATGAAAACAAAAATCTATTACCCAAAGAAAATGTACCATCTTTCTTCAGAATCTTTAATTTTATTCCTAGTCTCCTCTCCCCTCAACACTCCTTATTCAATGATTATATTAAAAAATAAATAAACTACATATAATTATATGTTTTTTATTCAATGTTATATAACTACATTAACACACACATGCAGCTAATCGGTAACGAACATACTGTTTAAGTTTATGATGAACCCCCACCCCTCTAAATGATGATTGACTATTTTTAGTTTACCACCATTCATTTTTTGGAATTATGATGGGAACTATATATATATATTTATATTATATTTATTATTTATTATTTAATTATTCTTTTATAATTATTTTATAAAATATACAATTATTCTAACCATTTTTCGTAAATAAAATTACATCGTTTGTGGTAGTGTGGACTACCACCTCCGGAATTTGATGTTATTTATTAACACTATACATTTAACATATAACAGATGGTTTTAATAAAGATATGTGATATATGTGACATATATATATATATATTATTTTAATTATAATAAAAATATATATTATTTACTTTTCTTCATATAATATAATAATTTAATGAATGTAGTGTTCATGCATACGTATGGCCTAATGTCTCTATGAACAGTTAATTTCATTTACTACATACAAATTATATGGATTATATATATATATAATATTATATTTAAACAATGTTTTACATTTTTGAGATTATGAAATCATTATATACATAATTGGAACAAAAACTAAAAAGTCCAAAAAAACACAAGAAAATAGGCAATTAACTATGAAAGTAATAAAAATAATCCAAATTTATTAACCAAAATGTGATAAAATAATATAATAACAGAATATATGAAATCATAAATATTTATACTATACTATAAATATTTATTAACATTCTTAAAAACATTATAATGGGGCTTAAAGAACATTCACTAAAAATAAAATAGAATGTGAGGGTTTTCTCGTCTCACTTTTACTAATGTGAGATATATTCCTTATTCACCTCTTCTTCCATGTATATGGAAAATGTTCCCCTCTATAATATATGATATTAAGTATAAAATTTTAATCATGATATTATGTGTCATATTTAATTTTATTACTTCTTATGTATTATGATTTAAATGATTCAAGTGGTATTGCACACTTGTGTTTGTTTAAAGATTATTTTACTGGAAAATTTCTCAATATTCTCATTTAAAAGTATCGTAATATATTTCAAAAATCCTTTTATGTGTCATTTAATTCATTTAATTATTTCACTTGTGATAACCACTATTATATTTCATTGATATTATTTTGTATTTTTCACTGGGGGTGTTCTATTTTTATGCAATTCATGGTTTATGGTTGAAGTATTTAGAATTATTGAAATAGTTTTTCCATAGAAATGTTTATTTTCTGTGTGATTGTCCCATTTCATATGAGGAATTTATTGGAATTACTAAATAATGATAGGGTCCCTCTATAGGCCCTCAATTCATCATTAGGTCTCATGAGAATAACTAAATAAGGATTTTGGCTAGGACTTAACCATTTATTTTTAGATGTCTTGGACAAGGCCTTGATGGTATGCTTTAGACGTCCATCATTAAGAATTCCACCATTATGACATTAGTTATTGATATTACATGTGATTATTTGATTATTTAGAGTATACATGGTAATGGTTTTTTCATGTGATTATTTATATGGAATTATTCAATTATCTTTTATTCTTTTATTGATTTTTTATTTATTATTAATTCACGTTAGATTTCATTTTACATTACCCTTAATGAGAAATATAACTCAACCTTATTATGTTTCTATTCTCAATGTTAGGAAGATAAAGTCATGGAATCAATTTCAAGGAGGTTGTGTCTTTACTTATGTTATTCTTTATTTTCTTTTATCCATGGTATTGATAGTCTAATGTATGTAATTGGGTTTTCCAGAAAATCTAAAATGTTTTATCCTATTATATTGGATACCATGAAATCATGAAAATTTAATAAAGTAAAGCTTCAACTCTATGCCTCTAGAGTTAGGGTCCTACAGTTGGTATCAAATGTAGTTTAATAAAATACATATTATAAAACATAATCTTATGAATAAAGTTTAGGATATGAAATAGTATAGGATATCATCTTATTGATTTTTTAAGGACAATGGATAACATTTTTTAAACGTATAGATTAATATATTGAGAAAAACATGTCATTGTTTAGACATAATATAAATTCTTCTTCATTAATGCATCACTATGAATAGTTCTTCTCATGTTGTTTTTTGGGTTTCGGTCAATGGTTAGAATCAGAATGATTATTCAAATAATGGCTATATTGTAGATGATGAATAGATTACGACGGAATGATTAATTGATGAAGGTAATAATGAGTAAAATAATGAAGTGTAGTTAATGGTTTAAAAATGATGTCGAATTACTATAGTTTTTTTTTGAATCTTGATTATTTCAACAATAGTTCTTTGGTTATAAGAGACATATGATATATATTGTTTTTAATAAATTACTTATTCGTTTTGTATTTTGGAGAATGAACATTTTCATTATGGTTTTTAAGGAGATACAATTTTTGGTATGTGAATATATGAGATAGATTTTGGTATTTGTGAAATATGATGTTAAGATTCATTTTCAAAATTTAAAGACCTTTTATGACTGTGAATTTGGAAATATATATATTGGAAGAGTATTAGGTTAGGAAAGGATTAAGTTGATCCTAAGATATTAATGTTTGAGGACAAAGTATAATATATTAGATAAAATTTCATAACAATTTTAGCCTCAATATATATATTTATGGTCTAAATGAATGATTAATGGATCATATGATCCATTAATATTCTCTAAAAATAAAAATTTCATCATGACCATTCATTTCTATGTGTAAGGGATGAAGTCATAATAGATAAAATTATAACCAAAGGATGATATTATCCTAATTTCATGGAAAAAAATAAAGGAAGTTTATTTTATCATGTTCTAATCTAAATATTTAATGAATCCCACATATCTAGGGAAAATAATTTTGAAAAAATGTTGTCCATTTAATGTTCTTACTGAGAAATCAATGGAACCTATAACCCATCATAGATTTACTATTTTTTGTTAAACATTATAATGACCATATTCTCTATCACTCACCATAAAAACATGATAGTTTTATATCACTTCCATATTTTTTATCAGTTCCCAATAA
The DNA here is from genome assembly GCA_963277665.1 of Viscum album. NCBI lineage: Eukaryota > Viridiplantae > Streptophyta > Magnoliopsida > Santalales > Viscaceae > Viscum > Viscum album. The sequence continues at coordinate 1,989,318,830 of OY728137.1, forward strand.
TTTTTTCCAATTCAAAAACCTGATTTTGTATTAACCTTAATATTTCTATTTCGATCTTATTAAGAGGGAGTTTTATTAATACTAGTTCTGATGTGGGGTTCCCACAAAGGAATTTATTAGTATCAACGTTTCATTTGTAAATTGAAATCTAAAATGGAGAAAAACGCATTTACTGAAGTAGGGGATCATGTAACACCCCAAGATTTTAAGGTGTGTCTCATTTAAAACTTAATATCCTCGATAGCGTACATCTCACAAAAACATCATGTTTAAATGAACATCAATATATTATTAAAAAATTATTATTTAATATAATAAGATATAACATATCTATTAAATTGAAAGGTATGAATAATATTAACTTACATTTGAAAATATATCTTTAATTAATTGGTTAGAATTTAATTAAAAATGAATATAAGAAGAAATTTAATATAATGAGAATGTTTTTATAAAATTATTGATATTCTCAGAAAATAATATTATCCTTATTAATTAACATAATTACTATTAGGGAATCATATTAATGAAATAATTATTATTTATATTCAATCAAATATTTTTTACATTCATTGAATATATTGGATAAGAAAAATATTAGAACAACCCAATATTACATAAAAACCAATAATTTTATAAAGGCAGTTTTACTGCCTTTTGACAGAGAAAATATTCTAAATTTAAATTTTTACACTATTATATATTTTATTTGAAAAAATAAAATTCTTATTTGAAAACATAATATAAATATTTAAGTTTTTTTTATTTTTTTGGTATTTATCTGAAATTTTTCATGCTTTGATTAATAGTCTAAAATACTAAATATTAATTGAAAAACTATATAATGGAAATAATATGTAGTATTAAATTATATAATTTAATTTTTTTTAAAGTATAAAAATAATATTTTTTATCATTTAATCAAATGTAGGTCATTGGAATCGATTTTACATTGAATTTATATATAAAACATTTCCATGTTTTGCATGTTTTAATTTTCATAACTTGTTTTCTCACCCAATCAACAGGACTAATATTATATAAAAAATATAAAATTACTTGTTTTCAATTTTAAAAAATGGATTCCATATTTTAAATCATTTTTTCCAGTTATTTATATAGTTTTATATTATTTTTGGGTATATCAATAATAAATTTAATAATATTTTAACTACCATAATTAAGATAATATCAGGTAGTTATCTGTAAAAATAATATTATAATGACAATAAATTTTCACTAAAAATTATCCTAATTAAATTCAATGAGTTTATTTCATCCAAAATCATACTTGGTCTGGTTTTATAGATTCTTAGAGACATGTGGATGAATTTAAGGATTTTATATTATTTTATTCTATGGAAGTTCAATATGTAACACTCTTGTTTTTAATAAGTATTATATATATATATATATAGTCATCAATAAGATATATTTGACTATAAATATTAATTTGAAATATAAAATGAGTATATTCATCAGGAAAATTTAATTTTAATTTTTAGAATAGAAATATTTTAAATAAAGGCTACACAATGATTATATAGTAATTTTTTAGTCATAGTAAATTTAAAGTAATTGATATTAAGAATAATAAAATAACTAAAATTTGAGATAGTTAATTTCATACAATAATTTTATTGATTCTTAAGATATATTATTAATGTTTTATATTCCATTTTTCATTTATTTTTTTTATTTTTCGATAAGTGAAAATAATGAATATTTTCTAAATTGAATTAATTGTTTTTTTAATAAATATTATTTTATTAAATGATATAAAATATATAAAAATATAAAATTCAATGACATATTTTTGATACGTCTATAAATTTCATCCATTTCTCATTAGAGGTTTATTTAGCATTGTATAGTGACTATATTATCCATTAAGTAGTGAAAATAGTTGTTTCATTGTGAGATTTGTCAAGTTTAAAGAAGTTTTAAAACAACTAGACATGGATTAAAAAATTGAATATTTGTAAAAAAGTTATTTTCTAAAGACTTTTTCTACCCTTATTCCCTTAAGATCAAATTGTATTTTTTAATGCACATTGTTCCATGTAAATAACTTATATTTTTTTAGGTCAGTTATAGATGAAAAATATAACTCTCTTTGAATTTAAAAACATTTATGTGTCCACATAGGTACAAAATCAAGATATTAATGAAAATAAATGTCTTTCTTGAAAAAAAAAAGTTTTTTTCATTAGATATAAATATATTTTTAAAATTTTTGAAATTACATAATTAAAATAATATTTCCCTCAATGTAAAGATAATATTTATTTATTTAAGAGAATAATAAAAAAATTATTTTAATAATATTAATTTTAATCAATTTTGGATTAATTAAAGTTTATAATTTATTTTTTGGATCTATATGATATATTATATTTTTTAGAAATCATTATTTTCTAATTCCAACAAAATCATGATGTATTTAAAGTCAAATTAATTAAATAGTATCAAATTTGAAAACCATGAAATTTTGTTAAATTATTATTTTTTAAAAGATTGACATGATGTGTCCTTTTTATTGAATAAAAATAAAGTGTTCAGTAGAGAGTATAAAGTAGAACCAATTGAGACATCATAAAATAGTACAAGAATGATTACCATGTTCTTGAGAGGGTTCTCATATTGTGGTAAGGTATGCTCTCACCTTTTCCATGAGGCTGACGACCCCTCATCCCATTCCTTGCATGCGTACACCCACCACCTTCATCATCTGAAGGTCCTTTTGTTGTAATGGGGGTAGTGATATACACAAAGGGATCATTATTCTCTAATCCAACATCTTTACTATTGTCATTGAGCAGATCAAATGGGTTAGAAATTCTAACATTAAAATGTACCCTCTCAATAGGAGATGAGTTGTTCTGCCTTGATATCAGTCTTTCATTTGGCTGCAAGGCTTCAGGTTTGACATCTTCCACCTCTTCCTTTTTATTACCTGAAGTCCGCATAGAGGAGTTATTCCTAGATGTAGGCTTTGCAAATCTATTGTGGGACTTATATCCCTTCTAAAAAAAGATATAATCATTAAATAATCCCACAAGAGGGTCTTTGCTACAGAGATTCTCTCTGTATAGGATATCAATTCATGTTATTGTGCTGGGTTTCAATTGCAAAGTCATCGGGCATGCCAGACTATACACCTAAAACCCACAGTGATGGGGTTCTCCAGAAAAACTTATCTCAACATGAGTGTCACCCTTATTTTTAACAAATTTTCCCCTACCTTTAATATGATTTATTGAGGTAAAAGAAAAGTGACAAATACATTGTCCTTAAATTGAGAAAATAGTGACCTTAGATGTTGTACATTGGTGATCATTGAACATGAAACTATCTGAGGTTGTTAGATTGATGATAATCATACCCTTTCTCCATTTTAGATAATGCATCTCTTTCCTCACTCTCTCAGCAATCATTGATTGAGCTGATAGTTTCTTCCCTACATAGATATCCTCTAAGTCCAAGTATTTTCCTTCCCCTTCAACTCATTTAACTAGAGAATCCTTCAATGAAATCCCTCTATAATTTTGATTAATACCTTCAGAAATATCAACCCAATAGACCTTGTTTGGGACATCCAGATGAGGGGTAAAATGGTGTCTGCCGTCTAATTGTGTGATCTGAGTTGTGGTATGACCTGGAAGCTTTAACTCAGACTGAATTAACCCATCATGGATGTTTTCAGAAGGATAAAATCAGTTTCAAGGGACCAAATCTTCACATGTGTGTTGTTTTACCTTTGCATCATTTCTTTGAGAGGGTCTATGGTTCTCTATTCTTCTATACTAAGGCTCATCATGCCCTTTCAGCATTATTTTAGCATACATAATACTTGAGAAATAGTTGGATCTAGAGTGTCCTATCCAAAAAAACATGTCACAAAACAAAGGAAATTTTTTCATACAAAATTCTCAAGCTAATTTAATCTTGATAAGTGGAGAGAATCACCATATCAATAAAAGTGGATCCTAAAGCAATCACAACAAAAATCATAGAAAATTTCCAAATATAGCTTTCTCATTGGCTAGGTCTATTCATATTAGAATCCCTATTGTATATGAAATATCATATAGAATTTTAGAGTGCTATAGAACCTAATTAAAACCATAAATCTTGATCTAGACCTAAGAAAATTTGTCCTTTAAATCATAAAGGATAAAGTTTAAATTCAATTAAAAAATCATAATGGTTTCTTCGTTTGAGGTTTACCAACCCAAAGCCCCATGCCTGGCCATTCAATTTTAGTTGAATAAATAAATCACATGGGAGAATCCCTTCCCCTATGAGACACATTTAAAATCATTGAAACACCAGATCTTTGATAGACGGGCAACAAGGACAGAAATTGTCAAGGGTTGCACACACTTGGATAGGGAGATTTGATAGATAAAGAAGTATTTGCATAGTTCTAATTTGTATGAGATCATACCATCTAAAGTAGATTCATGAGCCATAGAAAAATTTCAAATTATATTTCTCCCTTTAGAATAAATCTATCAAATTAGCCCCATTTAGTAAAACCAAAATGAGTTACCCAAAGAATAGGTAACATCTTTCCTCTATATCTTCTACTTTATTTCCAGTCTCCACTCCCCTCAACTCTCCTAATTCCATACATATATTAAAACAAAAATTTCTTAAATATAATGAAATTTTTTAATGCTATGGGTTTTACCTACACTTACACACACTTCCAAATAATTGTTTACCCACATATTTTTTATGTGTATGCCAAACTACTACCTCATAAATCGTTGATTGTCTATGTTTTCCTTTACCGTCATTCATGGTTGTAAATTTTGATGAAAACCCTATTGATATACCATATATATATATTATATTTATTAAGTATTTATTATTATATATTTATTTTATAACACATACCGTCATGCATTCAATTTATTTTGAAATAGGATAATATTATTTGTGGATGTGTGGACAACCACCTCCTCAAAATGAAGTGATTCATTGACACTATACATGGATCATATAAGGTATGAGTTTAATAAATATATATGATATATATGAAAAATATATGATAATATAATTATTATAAACATATATATCAGTTACATTTCATTCTTTTAATATGATAATTAAATGAATGAATATTTCATGCATACGTTTGACCTATCATCTCCATGAATGGTGCATTTCATTTACTATCTCCATGTTTTATGGATTATCATAAATATAAATAATTATTGAATATATATGATATTTAAAACAGGTTTAACATTTTTTATATTTTGAAATCATGATCTACAAAATTGGAATAACAAATTATAAGTAAAAACGTACTCGAGAAACTAGGAAATTAACACCCGGAATTGTAAAAATAATGAAATATTATTAACAAATGTGTGATAAAATTATATAATAACGTCATATATGATACCATAAATATTTATATATTTCTAGAGTAATTCAATAACATTTATAATAATATTTTATAGTAGGTTAAAGGACTCTCACTAGAAGGAAGAAAAATTTAAGGGTTTTGGCATCTCAGATTTACTTTTATAGAATATATTGCTTCTTCACCACTTCTTCATTGTGTGAGGTTTATGTGCTACACATTGATTTATCATATTATGAATATACACTTAATCATGATATTCTGATTTTTATTTAATTTTATTTCTTTATTGGGATTATTATTTAATTGTTTCAAGTGGTATGAGACACTTTGGTATGTTTAAATAATATTTTCCTCAAAAAAAATCAATGTTCTAAGTTCAATTTATATTCATATATTTAAACATTATTTGATGAATCTTGTACTTAATTAAATATTATTTCTTATGATACAATCTACCATATTTTATTGAATAATTGTTTTTATTTTTACTGTGGACGATCTATTTTGATACAGTTCACGATTTATAGTTAAAGTATTGACTTTTCCTGTGATAGATTTCAATATGAATATTTATGTTTGACACTTTTAATATGAGAAATTTATTTTACATAGTTTTTTATCATACATGCCTGCTTTATACCCTTGATTATTTGGTAAGTATCATGTGAGAAAATATATATGGATTTTGGATGTGGCCTTAACTGTTTAATTTTTGATGTCTTGGCCGAGGCCTTGACAGTATATTTCAGATGTCCAAAATTATGCATTCTATCATTATGATATTAGTTATTGATATTCCATGTTATTATTTGGCTAGTTAAAAAATCCATGGTCATGTTTTATTCTAATGTGATTATTTATATGGGATTATTAAATTATCCTTATTTTTTCCCATTTATTATTTATTATTAATTCAATTCATATTACACTGTACTTTTCCTTTACTGAATTTTTAAGATCACTCTTATTATTTTTCCATTCCATAAGTTATGAAGGTAGATTCTTGGAATCAATTTATTGGATTTCTAGATTTTAGTTAAGTTAATCTTTGTTTTATTTTTCCAATTTATTATGGGTATCATGTATGTAATCCAGATTTCCAAAACTGTTAAACAATTCAGACCTTTGGGATTTGAATCCTTATAATCTTTAGAGTGTAAAATATTAAGGCATTGACTTCTAGATTCTAGGTTCAAGGATCTATAGTTTAAGATGAAATAAGTAGTCATGTTGCAGCCTTTACCTACCCTTCAATATAATATTCTCTTGGTGTTGTCGGGTGATTGTTTGCACGAAATTCGCCACAATACATGGGACACTATTTTTAACTAAACAAAATGTATTACCCAGTGATAGATATCAATGTGATGTCATTTTAATAGAAGGGATGTAATGAAAAATTGACTTGGGGTCCCTCCAAGGTGAAACAGATCCATGATTGGGGAATCTGTAAGGGGCCCTACAACATGTATGAATCTTTGTGTTTAATGGTATGCATCATTTGATTTTACATACCCCATCTAATGTTCAAATATGAAGATGGGGTGAAAACATAACTTTTCATTTCTCCCTCACACCCGAATCCAAAAATTTCAACAAATATGGCATCCTTCATTGTTATAATTTTCTGTCAGCTTCAAAAATTATAATTTTTTCACAGCCACTGATTTAAAAAAAAGGCCATGGTCAACACTCACTTTGGAAACAATAGAACTATATATCCATTGAAATAATTTTCATCTTACATATGAAAATATCACAAAGGCCACACACATAAGGGAAGTCATTCATCAGATATCTCAAACATCACAATTAGCACAACACTCTTTGGAAAACAATGAGTCATGTGAAAAACAAATTATCTACTTGGAACATGTTATAAAAAACTCCATAAAATCTGAAAGGCATCTACAATAGCAGTACATATGGTAATTCAAGATACACACCATTCTATTGGGATGAGAGATGTTTCAACACAATAATTGTGGTATGATAGCCAGCCCCAAATATATGTGAAAGCGAAACGTGAATAGAACTAGCTGATAGGGTAGGGGTGCTTTGAAGCGAGAACCACATTCAAAGAAGAATTTTGTCTTATGTAACAATGGGATACCATATAGAACTAACCCTCTATGTTTTTACTATTTTTTTATTCAATAACCTCATTAGGGACAAACATGACTAAAAATTATAAAGATTCCATTTGAATTACCATCTTCCAAATATCTCCCCTAACAGCCAATTAAATATAAGAATGAAACTCTTGGAGGGAGTTGAAAATTTTATTTTTACAGTGGAGATGATGAAATTACATAAATGAATTACACATAAGTAAAATTCATTAACACTACCCATGAATACCCTGTAGAACAAGAGACAAATATGGAGATGGTTGAGGAGGATGTTTTGGTTTAGAATGTAATCTTCCCTAAAATGTTTGAAGGAGGTGTTTATACCTAGAATTAGAGGAATATCATAAATTTGGGCATTTATTCAACCTAATTATCATTACCTCATAAATGACAATCTGATATAGAAAATAGTAAATGTAGAATTGCACCTCACCAACCTCATGTTGGGGTTTTATCCCATAGCATGATAAATGATTTTATCAAAAAGAAGAAGATATGAAATAAATATAAAGGCTCAATTTAGAACTACTCTAAGGCACCCTTCTCACTAGATATGTTCTACAGGAATCTCCTCTACTCACACTCTCAGCCAGTGTGTCTCAATAAATATGGTTCACCGAAGAAGACAAAATTGATTCAGAATATCCACTCAATGTTGGATACCAAAAAATATATATAATTGGAACCACCATTTGAATATTAATATTTCCTTCCATTTGTAACACAACTGTAATAGATATATGTGGATACTTATAGAACTGACCCTATATTATACACATATGAATTCCATCATAGTTATCCCAACATGGTACAACCCTTGTTCAAACTCCTGGTCATATAGATAATCCTCATGTGATCATCAATACTATTGAGTCACATACAAATCTATTTGAATCTATGAATAAATGAATATTTTTGGTACATTCGTTAAAAAAGACATACCCATAATTGGATGATCCGACTCCTCCCCTCACAATGTATCATCTCACACATTTTTTCATATTGTGATCCCGTGATGGATGACTCTTGTAAATAATAGGTAGTGATGTATAGGTAATTCATAAAATCATTATACAGACAGAAATTTATATTGTACAAAAGTTTATCAGCTCGGTCAATTATAGGTTCTTAAGATCTCAATTGCATGATTCATATCTAATTCAGCTTAGGGTAATATTAGACAGCGATCTTAAAATTATCAATCTAAAAGTAGTAAGAGAATGAGAGGTTCTAATACCTTCATTCTTGATGGGTGGGGTTCACATGATCCCAAAATCTAGAGCTTCTCAAAGATTATTTGTTTTCTATCTTTATAGAAAATCATTTCAATGAGTTTTGAATTCCACACATCTTTGTGAAATACAATGGAGGATTTCAGGGCATTGTCGTTATTTCTCAATGTGTGGAAGGCTCCATCATACTAACAATGGCTATATCCTGAGTAATTCGGCTAGATTAAGGAAAGAGAATGTGGAAGGAATAGGATTCCACTATTTCCCTTAAATATGGCCCTTAACTTTATTCCAATACTATTCCCACACCATATCATGTACCACACCAAACAAATCCTTTTTTTTATTTTCGTGAAAAACCACTTTCAGGAAAAGTGGGAACCTACATAAAATCCATGAAGTTCGCGTTACAGGATTCAAATTTCAAGAATACCAAAGAGATTAACACAGTGCCACAAACCGACATACCACACCCAAAAATGAAAATCAAATGAGATCGAACATCATTGCACATGCTGACACAACACCTATTGCAAATTGAAAATTTCAAATTTCAAATTTCCAAAAGACAGTCCATCATCACCTCCACGAGCCTACCGCCTCGGCATGTGATCCCACCATCCACGTCGCACACCCATCATCACCCAATTTTCAAATTCCAACTTTTAAATAGAAACCGATCATCACCCGCTTGGTAGAAAACTCACCTCGCATCGCACACCCTGACCTGCAGCATACCACTGTCACACCAGCTGGCCATTGAGATCACACATAGGAATCCAACGTCATTGACGATGAACCTCCAAAAAACCCCCGCAAATTCCACAAGAAAACTATTAGACGAATCACCACAACCATTCTAAAGGACAAGACCAAAAGAACCCAAAGGCCGAGAAATAGAATGCTGAACCAGAAAGCCAGGAACATCATCGCAATCAGATGATTTCGATGGAATCTAGAGCTGCAACTTCATCTTCATGGAAGAGAACCAAAGGGATCACCGGAACACCATCAACCGAATACCGAACCATCACAAAATAACAAGATAACGCCATATGCAGAAGATACTTCCACCTAGAGGAAATTTGACTTAACTCCAAACAATGATCAGAAAAAAACCCTGAACAAAAGAAAGAAAAAAGAATCGAGAGGAGAAAAGAAGCCAACGACAATGGAGGACAAGAATGAGACAGCCACCAGCCATCCTCTAACACCATCCCAAGATGAACTGAAGCCTACATCGAGACTGACCAGGATGGGGTCGATCACGATGGGGTGTTCATCAAGGGTAGAGGTGAAGAATGAATGCCGGATGCCACCATCGATGTCGACCCAAGCTACCAGAAGAACAAATTTTTTTATGTGAAAGAGTCCCTCTCTAATAAATCTCGACATTCCAAAACTACTTGATCATGTTTCAAAATCACAACAATCCCAACAAGGATGGTGAAATTGATATCCCAAACAATTTACCCTATCAAAAATAATTAGGTAAAAATATTCAATAATTTTTCCTTGAACACCCCATAAAGAAGATGGTAGAATTCAGGGATGTGAGGCTCAAAAGGCCACCTTCTCAAGTGGATTTCAAATCTACCACCAATCCAGACGAGAAGAATGAGTGGATGGATGTTAATAAAATGGGTACACTAATGTTTTGGGATTGGATTGTAAGAAAAATGTTCAAATAGACATATTACATCCTCTAAGCACAATTGAAATAGTCAAATTTTACCCTATCTACATCAATGACAGCACAACTGAATTCCTCAGCATCACCATCCTTACTAGTAACTTATTCAAAAAAACAACATGACTGGTATAAGATCAAGAAAAAACAAGAGGATGAACTTGTACCAAAGAGAATATTTTATTTAAATATAGAAATCATTATACCTATGGTCCTATAGGAATGACCAATTCCCCACCAAATGATACAACAAGAGTTGACTCAACAAAAACAATCCTCATCATATAAGGAATTGTTCATCAATTCAATTAATTTAATTCACTAAATGGATCCTTTTTTCAGATGATGACTGATACTATAATCCCAAATTAAAAAAATCACTTTGAACAAGGGGTAGAGGCCCTCATAGTCTAGGACATAGGAAAATACATGGCCTTTCAAGGATTTTCTACTCTAACCATGTCACTAGTCAAACCAACTACATGGATGAAACATGTTGGATATCCCTCCTGTAAGCACTGAAGGAGTAATATGGTTCTAAAAAACATGCATAGATTTTCCATAAAATTATCATCCTAAAAGATATACCTAATAGGATTCCATCACCTAATTACCCATTTATTTACATAGAACAAGTCAACCTAATAAACAAACTATTGAAAAACCTTCAACCCATGATCCAGGGGATGATCTGTGATCATCAAGTACGTAGATTCCAAATGTTTATGAAATATAGAATCCCAATTCCATGTGGCATAAAACCATTTTCCATGATTATTAAATATTAAAGTAATTATCTTTGGTGGTTGATTATTTTTCAGTCATTTACTATTTGAATATATCAAAATTCCTTTGGGAAGCACTCATAAATGATTTTTCAAAACACTAGTAATTTTCAATCAATATTGTCGTTTTCAAAATATATCATGTAGAGAATTATCTTGAACAATCCAATATGATCATCACTTTCATTGATCAGGGCAGAAATTCCATCATAAAGGGAGATAATAGGACATTGTATGTATGTAAAATGAAAAATGACTTTTACATTTGAATAGCCTTCATTGTCAATTCATTGGGATTCAACTACATTATGTTATGAAAAATCCATCAGCTGGGTTATAATGAATCACACTTGTCCAATACTTCTTTAACGCTATATGGTTATGACATTAATGAACAAAATATTCTGGGAGAAATCAATCTTATAACCAGTAATTTCTCGTTTCTCAATATTTTTTATATGAATTTCATCATTCAAATAATATATGTGGGTCTAAATTCAATAAATATTTAGAATATGATGAAATTTGATTCATAAAAACCAAAAAAACATGATGGTGAAGATTTTGACTCCCTAGGAGGTGAAAAACTTCTATGATAATATGCCTTCACTCCATCCTCAAAAACATCCACAAGTCACTACATCAAAAACTAGGTAAAACGTTATTGCTTCACTATAATAGGAATATTAATAAGAGGAAGAACAATGTATTCCCCTCTAGAATATAGGGAAGGTGACTCTAGCACCAATTATTTCTTTAGAGAAATAATTATTGGAATAGAGGATGGTCCACATACCACATTGATCACAGTGGCTAGAACTTCTATTGAACAAGACATATACACATCATTCACGAATGAACACAATGATGTGTTTTCCTAGAATTACACATAGATTCCAGACCTTGATCCAGAAGTGGCCACCAATCACATGGAATTTTTATAATACCAATGGGGAAAAAAATATTTACCCAGAAGAATACACCAGACTCACACCTCCAAAATTGAGGCTGATGTGAAAAAATATATAAGGATGACATCATTTGGAAATTTAAGTATCCAAAATGCTTGGAAAAAATTGTCATGATAATGAATAAGAGTGGGAAAATTATTGTAGCATCAGCATAAGATATCTCAACAAGAACTATCTAAAATATTACATTCTTTTCCTAATTATAGAGATACTAATTTATGTAACGAGTAGTTCTCGAGACCTATCCTTCATGGATAGAAAATTAGGGTATAGCCAACATTATGTGGCCCCATAAAATGAATAATGAACTACCTTCTAGGACCAATAGAGTAATTTTATATCTATTAATTCACTTGTTTGGAAATAATATTGGATTAATGTACCAATGTTCCCTGAAACAAATCTTTAAACACTTCCTTGGAACATTTGTTCATTATAATTTTGATGCCCTAGTGGTAATGTACACGTAGTGTTCAAACCACTTAAGTGATCATGGGACAATATTCAAAAATTTATCACAATATAACATGAAGATAAATCCATTGAAATTTTCCACTAGGGTAACCTCAGGAAAATGTCTCAGATTTTTCAATTTCCATCACAGCACCAAAGATACCCAATGAAATGAGTCTATCCTTAGCATTTTACCACCTTGAAACCTAGTAGAGTTGAGGGGACTCTAAGGACACATTTCATAACAACCATTTTATATCCATCCAAATAGTAAAGTGTTTAACATTCAAAAAATTGATTAATAATTGGGTCACATACGATTGGACAGATGAGTATTAGTAACCATTCAAAAATATCAAAAAATATCTCCTGATCCCACAAGTAATAATGCTGCCCATTGAGGGAAATCCACCGATTATATAAGTAACTAACATGGAGATATCACTATGTGAATTGATAATAAAAAAAATAGTTTAGGGATCTATAAACCTTAATTATCTCAATAAAACTTTTCTTGACACTGAGAATCATTTTTTAGATATCGATGAAGGATGCTTGGAGATAAGATTCGTGGTTCAGAAAACAAGGCACTCCTTGAATCACCATAACATCCATTTGTTATCTCGCGGTTACTAGATAAAATATATTCAAATTAATGCTATATTTATTAGATGTTTTACATGGTTGGAGGATATCCTATAACTGTTTAATATATAGTTTTTTCCTTGGAAATTATTGAAAAGAAAATGATTTGGAATAATTTCTTGAAGAAAAACCATATGCAGATTTGACATCAACAAACATGATATTTATAAATAAATAGATCATTTCTATCCACAATGACCCCCAATCATGGGTAATGTGTTTTGACTGTGCCTCCAGGATCCTAATGGGAGAGATAATGGAGTACACAATGCACATACAATTCGGGTTAAGTATCAGGATCATCTACCCATTGAATGTTGTTTTACCTTACTCTATCCAATTTTCTTAATGTTTTACAAGTAATGTGACAATATATTAGGTCATCATTGTAAGTATACAATTGGAACTCTAAATTTTAGTGGAGCACATAGTAGAAAATGGTTATTCAATGTTGGTAATACAGTAGATCAATGATTATTATTCAATTAGAAAAGAATAGATATTCCCCACATATGACTATCTATGAGGGTTACTGGAAGAGTTCCACCTAGATCCTACATTGACTCACATACCATGAACACAGAATGGTTTAGAAGATTCATTGAAAAATATAGCTACAAATTTTACATATCTAAATTGAAACAAAATGGTTATTGACATTTCCGAATTCCAAAGGGTCTCACATTTTTTTCTATAAATAATAAAATAAATCAAATAAATCATCCATATCTATGAACCATATGGTCCTAACCATAGTTTAATGATTCCCATTATTTATTACCTATAAAATAGAGTACTTCTATTGGACTTAGAATGGAATAAGAAATTCTAGTGACAGGAATCCAACTTCACTCGCTTTTTTGGCCTAAATCAAACAAATACCCTCAATAAATTTGGTTTCTTTGGAGTCCCTATTATATTTTTAATGGGTATGATACTACTACCATAATGAAAGAATTAAATGTGGTTGCTTGTGGATCCCTTCTATCCAGTTTCAATGATTATCATCAAATCTAGAGGGTTGGGTACTACTGGCCCACTATGAAACATGATTTTAGAAAATTCACTAAGATATTTCATTCCTTAAAAGGTCCTAGAAACTTCATCCATCAAACCCCAGAGTTTCTACATAAATACAAATAATCCTATCCATTTTCCATATGCGGAATGAATGTTATGGGGCCATACCATCTAGTTCTGATCAAGTAGTTAAAATTCCTCATTAATTCTACCAATTTCAACCCTAAATTGGATGAAGAAATAACCATAAAATTATTTTGGGCCTGAATATTGGTTATCTTCATAAATTAGACATCATTACCAGATTTTGGGTCCCTCATAAAATACTAATTGACAGTGGTACCAATTTATGTTATGGTAAGGTAAAAAAACTATATCAAGAGAATAACATAAAATCCAACCACTCATCTCACTATAATACAATGTATAATTGATATAAGGAGGCCTTTAACAAGACCGTATCAAACAAAATCCAAATGTCAGTCGAAAGGAAAAGAATTATTGTTCTGGTAAACTCTTTCATTCCATGTGGCCTTATTAGAAAAAAACTTATACTACCATATGATAATCCTCATATTCACATGTCTATGGGATAGAAGAATTATTTCGCCTTGAGGACCAATTTATATCACTTTCTATTTCCACATACGATCAACTATTTATAGATTATAAATCATTTAAATGATTTGATAGAATCGAGTGACTCGATGAGAATAGATTTAATAATTTTAATCATTTGGAGGTCTATAAAAATATGATATCATTGAATTTATTAAAAAATTATGCCCCTACTCATTCCTCCACTTGGAGTTGGTACTAGTTTATAGGCCACCAACGATACTAGGAAAGAATCCTCTAATGCCTGAGACAAAGAGAGAGGGAACATACTCCATAGACAAGGTCCACTCTAAGCTTCAGATGCCTCTTTCTTCGTATCATTTGTGTCCTACGGACCAGTACCAATTTAACATGGAGGTATGAATGGAGGAATAATTTCATGATAATGTCCACTCTTACAGAGGCTATTCCTTAATCATAGTGGATGATGGGATCATTACGATCCCATCCAATGCAAGGTTCTTGAAGAAATATTTCATGTAATCCCATGAAAATCATCCTAGTAATGGGATATTAAAATTCAAATCACTATATAGTCTAATATGTAAGACTTTGAACTATGTATAATTTCCACCTAAGCATATGACATTAAACTGCAAGGTATACGTCTCTTCTACATAATGGTAAATTTCATTGTCGGTATTTGTATCATGAACGTAAAAATAATTACATTCCATCCATGTTTGAAGATGATAAACTGTATGAAATCTATATCCAAGTCACAAGCTATTGGATTTTATAAAAAATTCCTTGCACTATGATGGAATATTGAACGGTTTATGCTCGTGATATATGATGTAAAATTGTATAACATTATGGTATATGATCGAGAGTGTCTCATTTTTTGTTGATATCCCACAAAACTATTGTATCAATTATACATATTTCTTGATTTTCATCTAAAATAAATATATAGTAACACTTATACATCATGTCATGGGTATATCTATCATTCTGGAAAACATCAATATCCACTTTCCCCGTATCAAATTGTTACATTTGTGGGGAACTATTTTAAAGAACTATATATGGATTGATTCCTTACATTTTTTGGATATATATTCCATCCTATACTATTAATATTGGTTACATAGACAATATTGCATTCCCTCATAATCAGGTGACCCATATCCTTTCTGAAATATGTTATGCTACAAGGATAACATCTTCATCATATGAAAATTAACTACACAAAATCCTAAAGAAATATGTGTTGATTGATTCTCATTCCAATAATATGTTTAGTAATTCTTGAATCACTAATATTAGGGATACATTACATAAATAAATATAAGCATCTCTCCCAATAAATGGGCCGTACCAACAAAGGTATCCTTTCAATAACTGTATGTGGGTTTATTATCATTCAAATGGGATATATATCTATGTGGTTATCTTATATCCTTACCCAGCCACCATAAAATATAAATTCCCTTATCCATCACTTGTATTGAAATTTTATGGTGGAAGAATCCTTTTCCAAACATTTTTTACCACATTGAGAATAACTGACCTGGACTTAAGAGTTTTGGTAAGAATGTTTCATTCATGAGAACGGACCATCATTTCACATAAGGTTTATCACAAACCTTGTTGAAAGCCCTTTAAATCTGCATCATATATCTTTTCTACATGACTTTAAACTAGATAATAAAGTAATAAATTTGGTTGGCATGATTCCTATTCTGGTAAGAGACGTATTGATTCTAGGATACTATATCCTAGTCAATCCATATTGTGACAAACCATATTTTTATGATTTTTTTGTTTTTTGTTTTTTCATTATTTTTATTTTTTATTACAAATAATAATGAATATAACTTGTGTTATATGAAAGCAACATGTTAATATTTATTTTTACATTACACCATGTCAATATTACGCTACAAAAAAATTAATTAAATTATTTTTAGGTTCACAGAACACTATGTTTTTTTTGTGTTCCACATAATGATGAGTTCCTTCAATAACATTTATGACAAGAAAAACATGGTTTTACCAAACCAAAATGTACTGATAATAATATTATTTAAATATTATAATTATTTTCACCAAGACTTTTAAATTTTAGATGTTCATATTTTTAATTAAACTATAAAAATATGGTTTACACATTTATATTAGAATACATAGTTAATGACTAACTAAATATAATTGAAATTATAACACTTTTTAAAATTTATGAAATATTTTTCTAGTAATCCATATTTATGAAATAAAAACTGATTTACCTTAATAAATTTATTAAACCAATTATGATGAAATATTATAATGTTATTTATGTATTATATATTAAATAAAATATTAAAAATTCATCATAGATGTTTTATAGAAAATAGGTATAAATAAATCTAATTTTATGTATAAAATATATATTTTTCTAAGAATTTTTACCTGCCATTAATTGAAGACCTGTTTTCAAACTAATTTAAGAAAAAAAAATTATTTTGGAAAATAAAATTAATTAGATAAATTAGAATTTATATTTACTTTGGAAGAATTTTTTATATCATTTTTACATGTTTCATTTTTTTATGAACAATGAAAATGATGAATTTTAATTGAAAAATATTTTTTCATGTAATTTTTTTATATAGATAATTTATATTTTAATTTCGATTTAAATAATATTATTATAAATAATAAATCAATTAATAAAATTTAAATATTGAAATTAATTTCAAATTTAAATTCGGAATAAAAAATCTTCAATATTTTTTATATTTTATCATTAAAAGCTTGTGGTATCACCTTGTGTGCATGATTAATTTGAAACAAATTTCTACCACTTCTAATATAATTATATGGAAAATATATATTTATTAAATTCATTAATGAAAAGTTATAACTTAATATATAGAAAAAATTATTTTTTGACGAAGAATATTAGCGATATTATTTTAAAATAATTATAATGATTAAGGTAAAACCAAGTTTATTTAGTAGCTATCCATTAAATTATAAAGAAAAAACATGGAAATAATTCCAACAACCATTTTATATCCATATTTGGACCATATCCTACCTTGTTTCATAAATGGACCATTATTGCAAGCACATGATGTAAGGGATACATCTCAAGAGTGTTTACCTTTTTATGTTTATATGAATGTCACTCCACCCCCACTATAAAAGGGAACTCACCCACTCACATCTCCCCACCTCTAAATCCAATTTCATTCATCCAAAACCTTTCCCAGTTAAGCTATTAAAATCAATTAAATAATCATATAATCATACCTAATGGTATAAATCCAACCAAGGTGTCGCAATTTTGCAAACAAAAAGGAGTTACCAAATAACAGGAAACATCCTTCAATAAGAAATGTTGTTTCATTTCTTTCCCAACCCTCCCAATTAGTATTATCCATGATTATTTTATATGATAACTGTCCTTGAAATATTGAGATATTTTAATTTCAAAGTTACTACCAACACACACACCCATAATTCAATGAAATGGGATACCCAATCATCATTCATGTGTACAATGGATTGTCGCCACTTGAATTGATATTGTGTGTTATTCCATTAACACCTCTAAAGGTCTATAATAAGGATGTTATTACTGTTTTAAATGTAAAACATTATATTTTTTATGTCTTTATGCGCAGTTATTATTTTATAACTGACACCTTAATTATTCATATTTTGTTGGAATATGATAAATTCGTTTGTGGATGTTTGGACCACTACCACCTCAATGAGATGTGACATGTTTATAAAATAAATTGAATGTATTGAAGACTATTTTATAAAAATACTTTATATATATGAAATAAATAATCTTCTATAAGTAAAATATATATATATATAATTAGTTTTTTTTTATTTATTTAAAAATATGATAAGAAAATGGAAACTTCATTCATTCGAACATACGGCTTACCATATTGATGAATGGGGTATTTAACGTCATATTATATATGTTATATAATAATATTAATATTTACATAATAAATAAATATTAAATTTATAACATTGTTTTATGTTCTATTAATATGAAATTAATAATCTATGTAAGAGGATTAATAATAAAACGATAAAAATATTTGAAAAACAAAGGGGTTATTACACGAAACATAAAATTAAAATAAAATTTCTAATAAATGTGTAATAAAATGTCATTATAGAATAATATATGGAATTATATTGAAAAAAATGTATCTATGATAGATTTATAATAACTTTATATTTATTATACTGGTGCTTTTAACGAGTATAATGAAAATAAGGGCTTAAGGTGATAAATTTTTTTAAGCCTTTTAATATATGTCAGATACATGCCTTATTAATAACTCTATAATTTTGTGTGTTGTATAAAATTACCCAGAATTTATTATTTATTATTATCTATAGATTTATTAGTATTTACATAAACATTATTTTATCACTATTTCATGGGGTTTATTGTTGAAAGGTTATCAAATATATATGGTAATTTTTTCTCAATTATACATCAGAGAGACACATGTAATGTTACACTCCTACATTAATAAATAAGGTCAATATACTATTATTCGAAATTAATATCATAAATATAAATTATGTATTTGGGGTTTGGCTTAGAGGTAAGAACCGCTTTATCTCACATGAAAAATGGGGTTTCAAATCCCATTGGGCGCAGGTATTGTAGCAGTACTGTAGTAGTGGCAGCACTATAGAAACAACGGACACTACCAAAATGGCAGACACTCTAGAGGTGGTAGGTCACTATAGCGGGTGGGGGGGGGTAGTGTAGCAGCAGAGGGTATTGTTCAGTACAATAGCAGCATAGGTACTGTAGTAGTACTATTAAGAGAATGAGCTTTGGGCTAAAAAATTGGGCCTACGGGCCATATAATGGGATAAATTCTCACTGGGCCTTCGAGCAATGTAATTTGTGTCCCTATACCTAGTTAAAGAGGTCTATGCTTTGCTTGGATAATAAATGAGGCTTCGACCCAACCATTTTACAAAAAATACACATGTAATGTTACACACCTACATTAATTTATGTGGTCTATATAATATTATTTGAAATTTTATATCATAAATATTAATTATTTAGGTTATTTTAATCTTCTTGTAATTTTATTCTTTCATGTGTTTTTTATTCAGCATTACAAATGTGGTATGAGTATATATCTACAATCCCATCTTTTGTTGGGATTGTTTATATATATTCTTTATTTGATGAAATATTATTATCCATCTCTTGATAATTCACTTGAATTTTCTCCTTATCTTATTATCTATGTTATTTCTATGTCATGTTAAAAAATTTGTAGTCTTTGGTTCTTATGGTAATTAAGAAAATATTTCCTAAAAAACATTACTTCTTTTTTATTTTTTCAGTTAGATGTTTTTTTCTCCAAAACCCATGTTTTTTAAAAAATTAAATATTTTTCTAATATTCTATTATTATATGTGAAAGAAAATTTTACCCATGATTTACCTTTTTTAAAATATGGTTATTGAAGAGGAATATACATGTCATTTCACAGTTGGGGAATATTTCTAATATTATTACGGTGAAAAAGAAATGTTTATTTTTTAGGGATTTATCCACAGTCCTGACTGTAATTTCATTGAATCATCATTTATTGTTTAAAATGTTTTTTTAATTAAAACATTTTATCTAATTTTTAGGACATTAGTTTTTATTCAATGGTCTTTTCATTGATTTTTTTTTCAAAATTATTATAAGGTTAAAAAGTGGTTTCAATTATTTTGAAATATTTATTTCTATATTTCCAAAATGTTATTTTTAAGGAAAATAATTTTAATTATTTCAATTATTTTTTATAAGTTTTCAAATATATTTTCAATCCAATTTGATTTCAATTTTTAAGGGTTTTTAAATGATTTTTAAAGAATACATTACATGTTATCAAAACAATATTTTAAATAAAAATTATTTATAGGATTTCAAAGCATAATTTACACGTTTTAATGAAAATTTCAAATGAAAAGGACTTTGAAACATTCTTATATTTCTAAATAAAAATTACAAAGGAAAAGTATATTTTCCTCATGAAATATTTTAATTCTTAATTCATATGTTTTCAAATTAGTTTTTAAATAAAATCATTTATCAAATATTTTATGTTTTAACAAATGATTTCAAAAAAAGGTTATTTCTCTTCAGAAATGCTCCAATTAATAATTAAAAATGATTCTCCCCTTAATATGATATACATTTATATATTTTATGGTTTAATAATATATGATCCAATGACACCATTATTATTATTTCTTTGAATGGTTAATTATTAAACTGACATGTTGTTTACGAAACCCGTTTATTGTCCATGGTTTTTCCCATGATAAAAAATTAGGAAAAAATATTCCTTTCATGGGTAATTAGTTTATTATAAAACCTATATCTTTTCCAAATGCTATTTTATGACACAATTTTATTAATACACATTTCCTTTAATAGACTTTGATATGACCTTTATGAAACAGTTCGCATTTTAGGGGTTATTTTATGGTGATTGTTTGACTATATTATGGAACACATATCTGTGATTTCATTATGAGAAGTTAGATAACTATATATCCCCCCAATTTATTGGGTAATGATTAATATATCATGGGATATACATGTATGGAATGGGGATATAACTCTGTACAGTAAATTACATTGTCCACTAAGATGGTCTTGTGAGTGAACCTTGACTACTAATATGGTATTATGAGTGAACCTTGAATAAAAATAATATCTTGGAAGTTAAACTTTACTAATTATATGGTTTGGGGAGTGAAATAATTACATTATAATGAAAATTATTATACTAGGGACGGTTTTTGTCCGAATTAGTAGGTGCAGACCCCATGAACTATACTGATATGTTTTAGAAATAATCCTTGGTTTATAGGGAAACATTTTATATAATTATGTGTCTAATAGAATTATATGTCTTACTCATAAGTTTTTATTTCATGGATTGTGTTCTTTATTCCCTTATGATTCATGCATTATGATGTATCAATTTTTATTACAAGACTCATTTGTATGATATTTAATTAGTAGGGTATGATCTTAAAATATAATGATCATGTTATCATACCCTACTCTTAATATTAAGATTATGTTTCTCCATTATTGAACATTAATGAGAATATTAGCACCCCATTTCTTATGTTTACTTTCCATGGGTTATTAATAATGGTTTTTAGTAAGATTATTAATAGGGGGTGTCTTTATGGGAAACAATGATAATATTTTATCAAGAAAGAATAATGTGTTCTCCAAAGCAAATAAATTAATGCAGCTCACATGCATAAAATTTTGTAATGTGATAAATATTTATCTAGAATGATTTAATATCCATGTACAATAATTATAAGTCCCTATTGTTGCTATCGAAAAAATGGTATTATCATCCTTTGGAAACTAATATGTGAAAACATTAGTGAGATCCATAGGGATATTTCTGACGATATGTATATGGATTTCTCTAATGATAGGACTATTGTTAATTAGATTAAAGAATATGTCTCAATTTAGATATCATATAAGTGATTTTTCATGATTATGTTGTCTTCTTATATGATAATTGTTTTTCACGCTATGATTATGGGTTTTACTCATTGAAGGGAACCATAAGGAACTAGGTTAGTGTTGAATTTGATGAAAAATTTTCTAATGACCAATAAAATGGGATGATCACTAGTGTGATGGTTGTTGTGATCATGACTAATATGTTTTCATAAAAAATGATTAAAAATGTGTTCTTTAAAAAACTATCGGACTCAATAATTAATAGATGAAAATATTTTACTGAGATACAGGTAATGTATACTATAGGGCAAAGAATAATTAGATCCATATATTTTGAGAATTTGGGAAGACGTAAAAAATTGTATATTTTATTTGATTGGGAAGATGTTATGGCTTTTTAAAATAAGGACACAAATAATTTCAATGGAAATAAAAAATGAAAATTTCAGTGAACATTGGGAATGAGACAAATTGACTCTTTAGGACATCATTTGTTATTGAATTATTTAAATACGAAATGAATGTGAATTCTTCAAATTTATTTCTTCTCTGGGAAGCTCATAAAGTGAACCAAAAAAGTGGTACGACTAATGGTTATATTGATTATGATGAATATAATACATTTGAAATATCAAAGGAAAGAATATTATGAAATGGGATTAGGGCACCCTATTAATTTATTAAGGATGGCATTGAACGATTGAAGTGTTTATGTATTTGAATTAAATAATTATGTTATATTAATTTTTAAGTATATAAGTATTGTTTAATTTATTTTTTTTATATGGATTTATAATAATATAGGAAATGGTTATGATAGGCTTGAAAATGTGTTTTATACTATCACAAATGAACTATAGGGAAATTTTGGATCTAACGAATATATACAATAATCCTTGGAATATGAAACAATATATGTTTTCACTATGTAATTATGGTAATATAGTTTATTTCCATGTTTCAAGAGAATGCATGATGAATATTTTAAATTATTTTTATTTTAAAATCATGAGCTTTATAATGTGTGGGGGACTAATGTCGAGATGATTTTGAGAAATGTAGTAACTATCCTTCTAATGTTTTGTATTTTAATATTTCAAAATGATTATATGGATAACCATTTATGGAATGGTTTGTGTTAATTTTAGGATGATGTATTGTTGATTAATGTATTATCTCATCACATGAGGTTTTATTAATGTTGAATATCAAATGCTAAAATCTTTTTGTGATTTTAATTAAAGATAGATGATATCCCATATAATTATATTTTTTGTATCTCATGATTTTATAATTATTTTTTAATAAAAAAATCACCTTTATTTCATAGAATTACTAGAGAAGTAGAGATTTATAAAATAACTACACAATGGTGTGTTTATGATTACGATGTGGAATTAAAAGATGTCTTTTCATTTTCTCATAAAATTTATTAAATTTTAGGCAAAGGAACATGAAATAAATTATTTTCCCATTATCAACATTTTTTATGAATCAATGAGATTTTTCGCTCCACTTTGGGTGTTGGCATTGGGATTATTAAATTTATCGAAAACATTTTTTCCTTCGCACTCCATTAAAATATGATATTTATATTTTACATGAATTTACATGTTTTAAATTTCAACCTATGTTCTTCTATGTGGAATACTAGTTCTTATATACTTTGTGTAACCATTGTGTTTCCAACTTTCCTTATTAAAGGATGTTTAATTATTCATTTTTGAAATGTTGGTTTCTATGAAAACAAAATTAACGTATTAAAATTTTGATAAAACAGATCAATTTTTAAGAATAAATTCATTTTAAATGGGGTTGAATGTAATAAATCATGTCTTTATGAAAATAATTCTATTTTATTTATGATTTTTGGTATTTTTAATTTCATTCGACCTAGAGTGTAGATTGTGTGGTATTAAATAAAAAAGTAATTATTACTTTTCACAAAATAGAAAGTTGATCCTATATTACACACATCATATAGATTATCATGAGTTAAGCAGAACACTATGTTTGGGTTATGTTACTCAAAATGAAGAGTTTCTTCGATAACATTAATCACATGAAAAACATAATTTTACAAATGAAAATTTACTATAAGTAGTATTACAAAAATGTTATTATAAATTTGAACTAGCCATTGTAATGGTTGTTATTAATAAGATTAGTTATATAATTAAAATAGGGTTTACGGAGGCATATAAGAATAATTATTTTCTGACCAATTAACTACAAGTCAAAAGAAAACCCTTATGAAATTACCTGAAATTTTTTTCAAGAAAACTATATTTATGAAATCAAAAAACTTTTACCTCAATAAATTAATTAAACTACTTTATATTTATTATAATAATGTAATGTATATAAAATATTTTCAATCAACTATTAGACATTCATCATATGTATTATCTAGATAACAGATAGGAACAATTCCAATTTTAAACATAAAACGATATATTTTTCTAAGAAGCTGTTTTATATCCCTTTAATGGAAGACTTGTCTTGAAAGTAATTTTTAACACTTTTATAAAATTTATTTGAAAAAAAAAATTATTTTTTAATTAATATCAATATTTACTTGGGGTTATTTGTTTCTTATTTTTTATTGAAGATCCATTTTTTGATTAATACAAAAAATTATTGATTATAAAAAAATTTCAAATTATTTATATATATTAAAATTGTAAATTAATTTGGTTATAATGAATAATGGTATATATTATAAATAAAAAAATTGGATTAGTATAATCAATTTCACATTTATATTGGATATGAAAAAAATTTACTATTTTGAACATTTTTTTTAAAAAACCTATTGTCTCATCCTATATGTAGGATTAATATTAAATTATTTTCGGTTAGATATATGATAATAATATAGAATATTTTATTCCCTATTTTGACTATTAATAATCTATGATTTATTGGTTTTATATTTATTCTTTTAACCATATCTACTAGAAAATGTAATAAAAATTCATTACAACAATGAATGTATAAACGAGTTTACATAGTGGTTATCCTTTATCTTTAGGGGAGAAATATCATAGGAAATTTTTCAGAGGACTATTTATATCTATATTTCTTCCATATTCTTTTTTATGAAACATATACCGTTATTGGAGGAAAATAAATTAAGTGGTCCCTCTAAATAGTGTCAACCTTTTTATATTTACAAGTATGTCACTCATCCACCACTATAAAAGGGAACTCATCACATCAATTATTTAGAAATATCAGGTCTTTTGGATAATACCGTCCCTGATCAAATAAAATAACAAATTTAAATAATTCATCCCATTATCCTTCCTTTGTGAGTAAATCCAACAAAGGATAGGCAATCATCATTGGTTTCTACGGATGATTACTTCCTCACAGACCAATATTGTTCATTCTTCCAATAAAACCTATCATAGTTGATAACAATTTTGGGATTAAAATTTTTATGTAAAATATATTATATCTATGATGTATTTATTCACCTTTAATTATTATGTAACCCAAAACTTCATGCATTCCATTTTTTTGGGAATACGATAACTTCATTCTTGGATGTGTGGCCTATGGCCTCCTCACAACAATGTGAATCTTTAATGCATTACATGGAATGATTAAGGATGGTATTCATAAAAACATGTCATATATATATTAAATAATAATTCTAATAGGAATGTGACACATATATATATATATTATTTACTTTTATTTCTGTAAAATTATGATAAGAAAATGGAAACAACATTCATATGAATGTATGGCCAACTGTCTCCATGAAAATTGTATTTCATTTCATATTATCTCTATTATATATTATAATAAATACTTATATAACGAAGATATTATATATTTATAAATTTATTTACATTATGTATCTAAATAAATCAAGTTTTCTTAAATATGAAAAAGAATAAAAAGTCAAAAACATATACAAAAAACAAAGCGATTATTACCTGAGACAGAGCATTAACATGAAATTATTAATTAATAGGTAAAAAAGTTATAATAAAGTCATATATCGTATGATATATAACAATTTGGTTCTTTAGTTTGTTTATTATAAACTTATATTTATTATAAAAAAAATTTAATGTGTAATAACAAAGTCAAGAATTTAGGTAATGGAATTTCATCTCATTATTTTATATTTGTGGGATACATGCCTTATTCACCATTCATTTGTTTCTTGTGATGTATATAATTTACATGAATGGTTTAATTGATTATTATCTTTATTTTAATGGTTATTTACATATCCACTTGATGATCTCTATTTCAAGGTGTTTATGGGTCAAAAGTTACCAAATCGATAGTGTAATTTTGTCTCAATTTTACTTCTTTAAGACACAAGTAATGATCGACACCTAAATTATTTTATGAAGTGTATGTACTTACTTTTTAAATTTTATTTCATTAATATTAGTATTTTTGTTATATTTATATATTCATGAAATTTTATTCTTTCATTGATATTTTTTCAATTTTATCAATGTGGTAAGAATTAATATTTACAATCTCATCATTTGTGAGTATTGTTTATGATTATGATTCCATTGATGAAATATTGTGACCCATATCATTATATTTCTTAGTAATTTTATCTCCTCTATTCATTCTTGACATATTTTTTTCAATATATATTTTCAAGGAAAAAATATTTTAAGAAAAATTATGTTTAAAACATGTTTTCAATAATTTTTAAATATTTCATAACATGATTTGAAAAGCTTCTTTTATTGGAAAAGGAATTTAATTATTTAAAAGATTCATTTATATATTTTCAATTCTATTATCAATGGAAATATTTTTAAAAAAAATAGTTTTAAAAATTGATAAAAATTGTTTTCATATTTTTCATTTATATGATTAAAAAATGGTACTTTCAAAGAAAAATATTTCAATGATTTCAATGGAACAATTAAAATGTTTCATATCTTTTACAAATTTATATTATAAAAAAATTATAAATGGATTAAAAATAATTTATCAAACAGATAATGATATTTTCATCATGAAATGATTTAAATGCTTTTAAATATTAATTCATAAGTTTTCAAATAGGTTTTCCAAGAAAAGTTTTTTAAAAATGTTTTATGTTTTAAAATATTATTTTTTGTGAATGTTTATTTCCCTTAAAAATTTATCATGTGAGATTTTAAAATTCTTATCTATCTAAGACAATATCTTCTAATATATTTTATTAGATACTAATGGTATTATTGAAGGAAAATATTCTTATTCATTCATTGAAGTTTTTATAATTAACATGAAATGTTGTTTATGAAACTTGTTTCTATTTCATGTATTAATCCAAGATAAAAGACCGATGAAAATTACCTCAATTCATGGTATTTAAATGATTATCAAACCCATAGTTTTACATATGTCATGATATGACGAAATATTTAGGATTTTCACTTCATTTCATGGGTTGTGATACGATGTTTATGAAACCCATCAGTTTTCATGGGTTATTATATGATGAATGTTTCATTATCAAGTTCAAAAAATATGTATGATTTCATTATGATATGACTGGGAATTATATCTCCCTCTAGTTAATTGGGTAAAGAGTAATTTCTCATGAAAAATACCTAGATGTAATAGGGTATGAACTCAGCTCGTGAAAGTATTTAGTATACTAAGACAATATTGGGAGTGAACCTTGACTACTAATACGGTCTAGGGAGTGAACATTGTCTAATAATATGGTCTAGGGAGGGAAACCATAAAAAATTAATTTGTTTTGGGGAGTGAACCCATTACCCTATAAGGAATTGGGTATGAACAAGGATGGTGGTTTATCCATCCTAGTAGGTGTTGCATTCATAAATTACCCTATTATGTTCTAGAAATGAGGATTTACTTATAGGGAATGATTTTATTTATTATTTGTCTATAAAACCTCCATAACTTATTTCTAGGTAATTATTTAATGGATTATGCTATTGATTGGTTTTTTATTTCTTACATATTTTAATATAATCTTGATTCCATGAATTATGTGTATTATATTACATATATATATTATGATCTTGAAATGTCAAGATCATGTTACTATAACTTTATATTGATGTTATGGTTATATGTCCCCTTAATTTTCTGATACGAATATAATAAACTCAAAATATCTTATATTTCTATTCCTAGGGTTATAAATAAATTTTTTGAGAAGGATTACTAAAGTGGATGATATTTTTGGGTGGAGAGGAATATTTTTCAACAAGTATGAATAAGGTGTTCCAACATTTCAAAGAAACTACACTACTATTGTCCTCAAGAATTTACATTGGAAATTTTCTAAATATTCAAATGAAATTATGTAATGTCCTTTTTTGTTAATCCTAGGTCACTATACATAGTATGGGATATCCCGACCACTCTCTATTGTATGATTCAAATAAATATAAGTGGATTTAATATGGATTCTCACCCATTGTGTGAGACTAGATTAAAAAATATCTTATCACCAGGCATTAATTTATTAATTATGTGGAGTCATTTGAGAACAAAGGGTTTTGTTTTTCTTTCTCCAACTTGATATATATTGATTCTTAGGCCTTGTACCCTAGTCCATCTATAGTATTCCTTCCACATGTCAAGTCACCTTCGTCCTTACTGAATGACGTTGTACTGCATGGCTAATGTCTTTTCCACATGACATTAAACTACATGGATCCTCAAGAACTACATGCTCCATTATTCTCATTATTGTAAGATAAATATTGATAATTATGAAATATTTTATAGTCCCAACTATGGGGGAATGAAAAATTACCCATCTCAAACAAACTAATAACAATCTATGCATGAGATATTAATTTGGGCACCCTCATTCCATAATCATCTATGGAAGCAGAGATGCCCTCTCCTATATATGAGTCAAATATATTAAAGTAACTCTACAAATGATGTAAAATATTAGTCCAATTATTCATTTATTTTTATACAAATAACATTTTCACATCACAATCTTATTTTAAGACACATTTAGATAATCATAATCTTTCTCTGGCTACTTGTAATGGAACATCTAATACTCAAGGACTCCTTTTTCAAAAAATTATATAATATAAACCGATTGTATTTTTACATCTCACCCACTAATAAGGAAATTTATAAATATGATTACACTGTTTAACTATGTATTATCATGAAACAATTGGATTTTCAAATATTCACCTACAAAATAGGTTTTTTAACTTTCAGTACTTTTCATCCTCAAGAGAAGCCTCTTTGGTCTTCGTAAGACTCGATGTCATTATGTGAGAACACATTATTCAGATTTGGTCTTTGAAGACCCAAGACATATTTTTCCCATGTAACTTCTCCGAATACATGATCCCCCATGATTATGCTTTACAATTTCCTTCCTTATGTCTGTAGTTTACCGGAACAACTATGGTCGGGAATTGATCATATTACCTATAATTTCTTTAATATTAGGCCCCAATGAGTTTGAATTAAAACTACATGAACCATATTTTCCACATTACAGTCAGTACTAAATCAGAAACCTATTCCCTCCTTCTTGGGTAATTGTGAATTGAAATGTTCCCACCATATTCATGCTATTTTATTCTAGAAATATAGAATCTGTCCCAGGGAAATCTGAATATCCATAATATTTCATTGGAAATCATTAATAGAATGTCAGAATTAATGATAACTTTTTTTCTTGACTATATTGTAAAATGAACAAATTATATTTTCATAATTCACCAACCAATAGAGAATGTTAGACTAAGGATTCATTTATTTGACTTTGTAGTAACATGCCTCAGTTGGATTTGTATAAATTATCCAACAAAACGGGTTGTTCATCTAGTAGTAATTTACTCCCCAGAGTATACCTCTTATATCTCTATAATATATTACCACCATACCGCCGATTAGATCTGGTGGTCCGCATAATACATCTTACAAAATTTCCCCTTCACATTGGAATGCGATGGCACATTCCCAGAATGACTTCCCTAGAAAGATAGAATTACCAATCATCCCGTCAGTGTCAAAAGACCTTAAATTATATCCCCATAATGTACATATTGTATTAAATTGAACTACATAATGTGATATACTAGTAATAATAAAGTTATCCAATTTTAAAACCAACTTGTCGTAAGATGTTTAGTTACACGTTCCAAGTCCTGGTGAAATAAAAATAAAACCATTACCTTTCAACCCCTATCGTAAGGGGGAATTCCCTGTAGAATCAATCAATTAACAAAAATGTACCCTACTTCACACACTTCAAACATGTGTATAAGAGGTATCTCATTCATGGATAACTCCAATACATATACTCTCTTTATTCATAGACACCAAAATATTTAAAACCATTATTCATGGACTTGAGAAATCTAGATCTTCCAAAAATCTCCAACCATGGGTTACATACTATCAGAATTCTTAAGTGTTCCTTTTTCTAACTATGATGTAACAAAAACCTATTGGATTATCATATGTTTCAAAAATTAAAGGGTTTTAAACTAATTAATTCTTCCATTTGACTATATAGTAACAATCCATAGTTTCCATTTCATAAACTCTCCCACAAAACGAGTTTCTCAACTAGTAATGAATTCTTCCTAAGTAGAAACTTCGTGTAACCCCCTTTAGAGGTCCCAAAAGCATGAGTTAAAATTACCCTCCAGTATATGAACAATTTCAAAACAAATCTAACATACAATGCTTTATTAGGTCATAATGTTTCAAATTATGGTGAAAAATTCTTTCCATAATACTCTTGTAACATTATTTTGGATTTCATGACATCATTCTAAACACAAAAAAGAAACAAATTAGTCATCAGGTTGAGACTCCCCAAAGGGAACTCTGAAAAAATACGAGTCTCATCTCGCTAGAATTAGGCTTTGAATTATTTCAGAAAGAATCTATCAAGTAAAAGATAAAAGTAACAAATTTTATTTGGTTGAAATCCCACAAAAAGGGGTCTAAAAAACAACCAAGTATTTCCTCATATGTATTCTCAAGAGAGACTAAGGATAAAAAATTATGGTAAAAAAATAAAAAAACTGATTTTGGCCATTAATATGACCAACAAAATATTATACATACACTCTCTAGGCCCCATGTATTAGGGAAAAAAATAGAGTATCCTTCCATGAATGGGATAGCTCCCAAGATGACCAACTAATGTTAGAACACATCATAGATTACTATAGTTCTCATATAACTAGATTCCTCTCATACCAAATTAATATAATTATATGGGGGTATTTTTTTACATATTAAATTATTCTCCATAAACTTTTATGAAAAATTAATTATGTTTTCATCACCTACAATGCAATTGTCGAGATTGAGTAAAAATGGTATGTTTTTGTCGCATCCAAAAAGCTCATTGATCCGACTCAAATGTTTTATGGTGTGACTCTCCATTTTTCATTGGGGAGGGTCTATGGAAGTAGTTAAGGGACCATTATAAAGAGTCGTGAATGCAACCAAATAGTAATCTTAATTCGGGTTGCGGGGTTGTATCCCCAGCGCTATAGAGTAGCGAGTTCACCAATGTTATTCAACAAGATGGTCATGCAAGAACTGACCCTATATGCCAAAAGGATAGTGATCATCTAGCCTTATTGATGTTATAAGCGATTGGATTTCAATTTTATTAGTGAAATTATTCCAGAATTTTTTTTTGTTTTTTGTAAAATTATGTTTTTGTGGTTCAATGTGATTTAACATTAAGGATTATTTAGAAATTTCACATTAAATTTTTCGGGTTCAAGCTAAAAGGTATGAAAAAACCGTTTCTGTTTATTTTTATTAATGTTCAGATTATTGATGTCAATTAAGAGATGTGATTCATAATTTATGGAGTGATATAAGTTAATCATTAGATATTATTATTTAGGTATTATAGATTAATGTTTCATATCTGTGTATAATGGTTTACTGAGGTATGATGTTATCTTGAGATAAATATTTTTTTATAAGAATAGATATTCATCTTTTCATATGCCTTATATCCAATCATAATATTATTATAGTTCTTGATGATTTAAATATTCATAGTCATAATTTTAATTAAACTAATGGATTAAGGTAGAAACTAATAAAAACACACATCAAAATTATGAAATTATGTTTATATATGTTTTGAAAATCAAGAATTAATATTTCCTTGTGTTTTATTTCATAATGGGAAATGTAACATCCTGAACTCAATTACCCATAGTTGGTGCATTATTACATAACATTGGCGCGATCATAAGGGATCAAATCCCTAAAGATAGATCAATTTATTAGCCTTAGAAGTACTTGATAAATTCATAAGTTTTACATTAAATTATAAAATGAAAAAAATGACAACATTTTCTCCATTGACCACATTAATATCCCTAAGATTATTACTGCAGGTCATCATAATATACTTTTTACATCCTTGGAAAAATAAATCAAAAAAATGGGTAATCTCATATGCTCAGCAAAGACAAAAATATAGTGGAAGCATTCATGAAATAAGCATAAACATTTAAGGCTGTGTATAAAACTAAAACAAATGCCTTTTATACTTAAACGTTAGCATAATATGGAAAAGATAAATCAAATAATTACATTTTCTTATCCACATGGATATTATACTAGTAGATAATCACATTTAATATCAATTTCCAATTTCAAAATTATAGAATGCATAATGTCGGACATCATAACAGCGTTGTCAATGCCTCATGCGAAGACTAATACATGTTTTTTTTCAAGGCCTTATTTCAAGACACTATATGTCTTATGTGACCTACCGATTCATCGAGGATCTATAGAGGGCTCCACCCATCACATACTATGTCCAATGCATTACTCATATGAAAGGGTTGAAACATAATATAAACATTCATATTAAAACTAGCATAAAAAATGTTTATACTTTAACAATAAACTATGAATGGCATAAAAATAAAAAATCCAGTATCAAACATATCACAAATCCTTTAATATAATACACAATATTTGTATCATAATAAATCAACTTCAAACAAGTGTAAAATCTATCAAAGGATGTTAACATAGATGAAATCAAAACTATTTGAAAAAAATATCTCTTTCTATTTTGAAATAATTTAAAAGTAAAATAATTATAAAAGGAAAAAATTATTTTAAAAATATTCTTATAAACTTGTAAGGGAAGAATTGAAACTTTTATAATGACTGAAAATTGGTGTACCTTCTGTATAAGTTAAAAAACATTCTTACCTTAAATTTTCTAAAAGGTCATAACACACCTTGGTTTGAAAATGACAAAAAGATTCCTTTAAAACCATTTTAGAAAAATAAAAAAATGGTTATAAATTATATTAACTCATAGTTTATTAAATAGTAAAGTTTTTTTAAATACATTTTTATGAATCACATATGTGGATGATAAAGATGTCCTAGTAGATACTCACATATAGACAACCTCAGATAATAAAGAGATTGAAAAATTTACCCTTAACTTGTACTTTTACATGGTTGAGGGTAAGTTAACCTCTTGTATAATAGGTAAATAATTATTATTAAATTATAAATGAACCACATACATAAATGTGATATCATATAATATCTTATTATATTTCTTTGTTAATAATATTTCGGTAGTATCATTGTTTCGAGTGTTAACTGGTTTGATTTCCATTACATGCTTGGTCACGTAAACCATATTTGTTATGGACATGATATATTTGATTCATATCCAAAATGATATTATGTTCTTAAAAATTATTTTTAATCATATAATGATAATTATTCTTGAATTATTATAATGGGAAATGAATCTCATCGCATTCGTGGAGAAAATAATTCTTACGTATGTACAAGCGATAATATCATTATATTGATGGTGAAATTGTATAAAATTGGATGGTATAACATACATACAGAATAACTAACATGTTATATTTATTATTTACATCAGTTATACTCATTATTATACCCATCCAAATAGTAAAGTGTTTGAATAAAAAACTACACCACGCCCTGGAAATAGTAAGTTGTACGTACGCACATATGGCGACTTGTCTTTCATAGGATGGATAGAATAATGATATTACTATACCATATTAATAATAAAATAATAGTATGTATAAGTTACTAGAGTTATTATTTTGGTATGGAAACAAAAAAAGGAAGAGGAAGTGGAAGAATAAAAGATCTTTGAAAAAAGGTGGTGAAATTATTACCTCTTCATCAGGTGATTCCTTTTGATTTGATCAAAATGGCTCCATAGGTTTTCTTTTTTATCAATGTATGGCCACTAGGTACAAGTGAGGGTAGTTTTTAGGATATTTCGGCAGGTTCTAGCTGATTCAAGTGGCTTTGGAGGTGTGATTTTTGAAGAAGGTAAAGTACACTTTTATAAGGGAGATGACAGTCACTTTAGGAAATAATTAAAATATTCTTTTTTATACAATCATATTAGGTTTTTAATGGTTTAAAAATGATTTATTTTTAGAATAAGGTGGTTATGGGTCAAAAACCACTCAACAAAAAGGTTTTATATAGGTTTACATTACCATATTAACCATATATTTTAGATTTAACTCTTAGTTAAATAGTTTATCCTTTATAATGTCTTCTTGTATTATTATATTATATGGTTAATAATCTTACTATAAAAGGCCAAGAGAACCCCACGTGGTTCATTAATGATATATCTATTATTATATAAGTCTTTTGTCTGAACCAAATATTTTTAGGACTATTATATCATTTAATAATATAGTATTTGGTTTAAATACTCATTTATGTCAATTTTAAAACTATTTATTAATTTATTTTTGTGGAAGTCATAACAGCCTGATTACTTCAAAAAAATTTCATTTAATAAAACATAACATTTAATAATAATCAATAAAATTATTTTTCTTCATCAAAAAGTCTCAATTTACATTTATTTTGATATTTATAACATCAATTATTTTAATATATAATTAATAAGGAAATTACTGCATCATCATTATGTCATAATTAAATTTAATTATTTAACGGCTAAATATTATAAAAAAATTGTATTATGTAGAAAATAATTTCAGATTTCTAATTAATATTTAGAGTTTAATTTTTCTTATGTATAGACCTATATTAAAAATGTTGTAGTTATGAAAATTTGAGTTTAACACTTGTAACTCTCCATTAAATAAAATAATAAGAAATGACCTAATCTAATCAAAGTTGACCAAAA
Source organism: Viscum album (assembly GCA_963277665.1). Lineage (NCBI taxonomy): Eukaryota > Viridiplantae > Streptophyta > Magnoliopsida > Santalales > Viscaceae > Viscum > Viscum album. The sequence continues at coordinate 1,989,354,431 of OY728137.1, forward strand.
GGATCATATTTTATTACTAAGGATGAATGTGCTCAAAAAAAGAATATCCAATAGAATTAGTACATGTTTTAGTGTAATAATAATTTCAATTTTACTTTTGATTACCCAATTTACTTTTAACTGTGGTAAATAAAATAAGAAAATTAATATTCACCATGAATTATTTTCATCTTATTGAACCAAATTTTTATTACCGATATCAATCTTGTCTCTTGAATTTTTGAAATTCAATTTATAGAAGTGGTAAAAGTATGTTTTATGCAAATTTTCTAACATGCCTAGAAGGTGGGTAAAATATGGTAAAACGTTCAATTAAATTTATATATCAAATATTATAATAAAATGACTCCATTGAATTCAATTTAACATTAATTGGTATTATATATATATATATATATATATATTTAACTGAAATATATTTGAATGAAATAATTAATTATTTAAATAAAAAGTCAGTTTTAAACTATAATGCATTATTTTTCACTATTCATCAAAAACTGAATGTTTTAAAAAATTACCAAAAATTCACCCTAAACTAATTATGATATTCTGAATCCAAAAATGAAGTCCTTTTTTAAAAATAATATATATGAAATTTTATAAAGTGTGTATTACTATTCATAATGACTAGTTTGATTGGTCATGGTGTGTTAGAACTCAATGTTGCGAAAAGTGCAAGCTATTGCATTATTCGAATGGAAATGTACAGTGGAAGTATGCGGTGTTACATTCTTCCCTCATTCAAATAATTTCGTCCTTGAAATTTCTAGAATACTAATGTGAAAAACAATTCAGGTGGTTATACATCATAAGTTCCTCAGGTTCCCACATTGCCTCTACTATTTTATGGTTTCTCTATATAACTTTTACAAGACAAGTTTTCTGGTTTCTCAACACATGTTCTCTGGTATCAAGAATTCTAATAGTCTCTTCGTAATAAGATAGATAGGGTTCCAGTTCTAATTCTTCGTGGGTGATTACATGTGTTGGGTAAGGCATGTATTTTTCAATAGTGACATGTGGAACACTTCATGAACTTTAAAGAGACTTAGAGGCATTACCAAACAGAAAGCTACAACTACAATTCTTTCTAAAATTTTGAAATCTCTGATATTCCTAGAGCTCAATTTATGCTTCTTACTGAATTGTATAACACCCTTTCATGGAGATACCTTTAGGAAAACATGATCTCATACTTGGACATCGGAATCCTTCCTTTGGTTATCAGCATATATCTATTTCCTACTTTGAGCTACTTTGATGTGGGTTTGGATAGTATTCACCTTTTCCAGTGATTCCTCAAAAAGTTATGGGCTTAAGATTTTTCTTTCACCAACATCATCCCAACAAGTTGTTGTGGGACATCACTTCCCATATAATGCTTCATATGATTCCATCTGGATACATTAATGGAAGCTATTGTTATAGGAAATATTTAACATAGGTAAATATTGATCCCACATACCTTTAATGTCATGTGAGTAAGATCTCAACATGTATTATAATGTTTGAATAGTCTATTATGATTTTCCATCAGTTTGAGGGTGGTTGGAAGTGCTCAAATATATTTCAATATCCATGTCCTTCTAAATAAATTTCTTGAATCTTCATGTAAAATGGGGATCATTATAAAAAATAATCAATAGGGGTACTCCCTGATGTCTTAAAACCTACTTAATATTTAGTCTTGATAATTGTTCTAGTGGTAAATCATTTCTTAGTGCAATAAATTGTTTAGACATGGTAAGACGATTAACAATGAAACATATTGAATAATTATTTCAAGGAGAATTTGGTAATACCATTACAAAGTCCATTGTAATATCATCACTTTTCCACTTAGGTATGGGAAGAGGTTTCATGACTCCTCTTGAATGTTGTCTTCCATCCTTCAGCTGCTGACAAACCATACATCTTCACACATAATCAGAACTCTCCCTCTTCATGTTTTCAAACCAAAATATTTTCTTCAGATCTCTATAAATCATAGTGCTACCATGGTTTATAGAGAAATTGGAGCTATAAGAATCAACCAACAATTACATTTTTAGATCAGGTATGTCAGGAACACAAAGCCTCTTCCCAAATTTCAAAATCCCATCTTCATATACGAAGTCAATCAATCACCCTGCATTCACAGATTTAATTTTGTTTTTAAACACCTCATCATCAGTATGAGAGCTTTTTATCCTTTCTAGTAAATATTGTTTGGCAACCATTTGAAAAAGTATCGATATTTCACCTTCCATGGTTATTCGCATAACCATATTTACTAGATCCATGAAAATAGGATCCCTTTCAACTCTCATCTTGTTTTAAACTGCATGATTATTTCTACTCAAAGCATATACCACATTATTTTCCATCCACGGGTGGTAGTGTATAGTGAAATCATAATCCTTGAGTAGATCGAGCCATCACCTTTCCCTAATGTTGAGTTATTTTTGTGAGAAAATATACTTCAAGCTCTTGTGATTGGTATATATATCGCATTTTTCACTATAGAGATAGTGTCTCCAAATATTCAATATAATGATTACAACTGCTAAATAAAGATCATGTGTGGTATAGTTTGGTTCATGAATTTTTAGCTGACGTGATGCATATGAAATAACTCTATCATTTTTCATAAGGACACAACCAAGTCCTTTTTTTATGAATCTCTATAAATAACAAACACATCATTCCCTAATTGTAGAGTTAATATAGGAGCATTTACTAATATTCTTTTTAGTTCTTCAAAACATTCTTCACACTCTTTTTTCAAAAAAATTTATCCCCTTTACATGTGATCTTGGTTACTGGGATTTCCAATCAGACATAATTACGAATGAAGCGCCGATAATAACCAACTAAACAAATAAAACTGTGTACCTCAGTTATACTTGTCTGTGTTGGTCATAAATGGATTTCCTTGGTCTTTGAAGGATCAACATAGATTAGATCCTTAGAGACAATATGGCCAAGAAAAGAAATCTCATGAAGCCAGAATTCACACATTCAACACATCCAATATAATTCATTTCATCTAAGGGTTTTTAAAATAGTTCATAAGTGATTTTCAAGATCTACATAGAATTTCTAGAATTCCAAGATATAATCAATAAATAACACTAAAAACTCATCAAGATATTCCTTGAGAGAATTATTCATTGGATCCAGTAAAATATAGGGTGCATTAGTTAGTCCAAAATGTATTACTATAAACTCTTAATGCTCGTACCTTGTTCGAAATGATATTTTTGGAATTTCATCATTCATCACACATAGCTGATGATATTCAGATTGAAGTTCAGTCTTCAAAAAATATTGATCTCTATGATGTTGGTCAAATAAATCATCAATGCGAGGTAGGGGATACTTGTTCTTTATTGTTATAGCGTTGATATCCCTGTAGTTAATACACAAATTCATTGATCCATCTTTCTTCTTAAAAAATGAATATGAGATCTCCATGTAGAAACACTACAGAGAATAAATCCTTTATTACTCAACTCCTCTAGTTGTTTCTTTAGTTCCACTAATTTTATAGTGGCCTTTCTATAAGTGGTCTTCGATATAGGACTTGAACCATGAATTAAATCAATGGAAAATTCAATTTCTCATTGTTGAGGATGTCTATGTAAATCCTCTTGAAACACATCTACATATTTTTTTCACAATAGGTATATCATCTATTATAACATTCTTTTCCTCACCCATAGTTATTTAATTATCTTCCTCCCCAATAATTAAATTTAGTAAAGCAACTAGGGGTGGATCTAGATAAGATTCATGTGGTGATGTTTCTGCTCTAATGATAAGGTACTTCTTATCATCATCGAAAATTGTAACATCCTTCTTCTCACAATAAATTTTCACATCACGGATCGAAATCCAATCCATTATGTGGATTATATTAAATTCAATAATGGTTTTGATGATGAGATTAGTAGATAAAGAGAATTTATATGCTCTAATGGAAACTGATTGATAAAACATTGTAGCAATGATACTTCCCTTAAGAGTTTTGAATGAAAACTCCCTTGTTAAATCAAATTGTAAATATATAATTTTCTTAGCAAACTGGGAAGATAGGAAATAATGCAATGATCCAGAATCTAATAAAGCATTGGATAAACTTGAGGAAACCATTAAATTAACTACCACCACATCTTTCAGAGCTTCAAACTATACAGTAGTGACCACATAAGTTTGGTCTTGCTCCCTTTTCCTTTTCTAGGGTATATTTCTGTGGCGCATCGGACATGCATTTTCATAATGCCCCTTTTTCTAGAATTTTAGCATTCAACATTGACAAGCTCTTTCTTTCCCATGAAATAATGAGCTTGGTGGAAGTTTTCACCAAACTTGTAATAGAATCCCATTCCCTTCAGTCAAGTACTAGGGTGTTTCTTCCCATATTTATCATAGGATGGATATTCTTCTTTTCCATTCTTCCCCTTATTTACATTTCTAGAGTGTTCATGAAATCTCTTCTTCTCTTTCTTTTCTTTAAAGTCATAAGACATTGATAATTCCTTTTATGTCTTGATATCACATGATACAATATATTCATATGATGATAAGGATTGTGAGACTAATGCATGATAGAGAAATGTTTTTAACCGATCAATGATTCGATCATTATTACCCCTTGGGTTACGTATAAAATCTGATTCATTCCATTCTAACCATGTAATGTTATCCTCATACTATGCGACATTCTCATCCTTTTTTGCCTCAGAATCAGAAATTTTCATTCTATATCCGCTCGATGGTCATGATGAAAGTATTTTTATATGAATATATCATTAAACTCCATCAATTCCATATTTGATAATTATTCATCTTCCTTTGTGTTTTGAATTAATGACCATCATTTATTTGCATCTTCCGTGAGGCGATAAACTACCATAACAACTTTTTCCCTTTCACTACTCCCTAGATAATGTAATATTTTCTCTAAGGAACTTATCTGTTTCTCATCTACAAATGTATTTTTATACTCATTGAATGGTGGTGGTTTGTTCCTCATGTAGTGGTCTAACAGTGATCCTACGTGTTTTGGATCAGGGTGCTCTATCCAGCTAAGGTTATTATTTATAACCTAAGTGATTTTTCCCAGTATAGTTATAAGATGGTCAGAACAGGTTTCACCACCCGCTCTACTTTAATTATATCAAGTAAGATGGTAATCTATAAATGGAATACGTGTGTTGATACAGTTTCCATTCCTTCCACTAGGCGCCATTTCAAAATAATGTCATACACAAGATTAGTTTATAAATCACAATACATAATTCCAAACATGACAAATACATAACAAAAATTGAACAGTTTAGGGATATAATCCATAATCATAAAATTCTTTCTTTGAGGAGGTATATACTAATAAATCCTTCATAATATTTTTTAAAGAAATAGGAATTTTTCTAAGAATATACCTAGGGAGTGTCATAACCAAGAGTTCAACAAGGCCCTTTGTGGTGTACCAGGATACCTCAGGTCAAGCCCAAAACTCCTTGTTGGAGTTTTCACTCCAATGTACATATGTTCCTGAGCCGCCTCTACCTACTCATATCCAGTCAAGGATGTATTTCATAGAAAAATCACAAAATCTCTATATTATAAAAATTCTAGGAAGTCCTTCTATATTAATGCACAAATTCTATCATAGGGTAATGTTCTCTAGTTAGAGTTATTCTAAATCTTACTTCCAAGGTTTCTACTCGAAATTCATAGATTCCAACTGTAACACCCTGACCCCAGTTACCCTGAGTCAGTTCATTATAACATAACATTAGAAAGATCACAAGGGATCAAATCCACAAATACTATTCAGTTTAGTAACCTTGGAAGTACTCGATACATTCACAAGTTTTACATTACATTATAAAATGAAAAACAAAAACAATATTGTATTAATTGACCACATTAATATCCCTTAGAATATCCCTGCAGGTCAGTTATAAAAAACAACTTCGATGCCTGGACTAAATAAAACACAGATAGAGGTGAGCTCAAATGCTCGGTATTGATGACAATATAGTAGAAGCTTTTATAAAATAAGATTAAACATTTTAGGCAACGTATAAGGCAAAAAACGATATACTTTTAAACATAAAATTCAGCATTATATAGAAAATCTAAATCCCATAATTCCATTTATTTATTCCCATGGATATTCTACTAGTCGAATAAACACATGTAATATCAATAACCAATTTCATAATGATGGAATGCATAATATCGGACATCATAACCACATAGTCAAGGCTTCATGTTAAGATTGTAAATAATATTTTGTCATGGAATTTAACCAATTCAGTAGTTTGTTTCATGATACATACCAATGAATCGTGGAGCTATAGTGGCCTCCACCCATCACTTACTATGTCCAATGCAATCCTCAAATAAAAATGTTGAAACATAATAAAAACCTTCGTATTAAAACTAGAATACAAAATTTCAATACTTTAACCATAAATGATGAATGGTATAAAAATAACACATCCATAGTAAAACATATCACAAAACCTTTAATACAATATGGAATATTGTATCATAATAAACTAACTTCAAACAAGTGTAAAATCCATCAAAAGATGTTGACATAAATGAAATCAAAACTATTTGAGAGAAATATACATTTCTTTTTTGAAATCATTTAATAGTTACATATTTATAAACGAATTAATTTATTTTGAAAATATTTATATAATCTTGTAAAGGAAGATTCGAAGGTATTATAAGCGTAAAAAATAGCTGCACCCGCTGTATAAGTTAAAAAACATTCTTTCCTTAATTTGTCGAAAAGGTGAGAAAGTATCTTGTTTGGAAAATGAAGGAAAGATTCCTTTCAAAAGATTTTATAAAAAGTGAAACAAGGGTATAAAATAATTTAACCCAAATTTTATTAAATAGTAAAAATGTTTTCAATTACGTTTTTATGAAACATGATGTGGACGATAAAGAGGTCCCATTAGATACTCATGGATAAACAACCTCGGATAAAAAAGAGATTGTAAAATTAACACTTAACTTGTAGTTTTCCTTGGTAGAGGGTATGTTAACCTCTTTTATAATAGTTAAATCAGAGTTATTAAACTATACAAGAACCACATACATAAATATGATATCATATATTATCTTCTAATATTGCTTTGTTAATGATACTTCGGTAGTATCATTTTTTCGGGTGTTAACTGATTATATTTCTATTATATGATTGGTTATGTAAGCCATATTTGTTATGGATAATATGTATTTTATTCATATCATGAATTATATTAAGTTATTAAACATTATTTAAATCCAAAAATGAGAATTATTCTTGAATGATTATGATGGGTAATGAATCTCATCGCGTTCGTGGAGACTGTAATTTGTACGTACGCACGAGCGGAAATATCATTATATTAATGGTCAAATAGTTTGTAATTAGATGGTATATCATATATAAAGAATAATTAACATGTTATATTTATTATTTACATTAGTTATACTCACTATTATATCAATCCAAATAATGAACTACCTGAATAACAAACTACACCACGACGTGGAGATAGTAAGCCGTACGTACGAATGTATGGTGACATGTTATTCATAGTATGGATAGAATAATGAATATTGTTGTACCATATTTATAATAAAATCACACTATGTATAAGGTATTGGATTTATTATTTTTTTATAGAAACAACAAAGAAATAGGATGTGGATGAAAAAAAAGAACTTCGAAAAAATGCCGGGAAATTATAACCTATTCTTCAGGTGATTCATTTTGATTTGACAAAAAGGGATCCTTATATTGCATTTATAATAAAATTAAGGCCACTAGGTCAAATTTCGGGTAGTTGGGAGGATATTTGGGTAGTTTTTGGTAGATAAAAATGGATTTAGATTTGTGATTTTGAGAGAAGGGGAAGTACAATTTTATAAGATAGGTGAGGGTCACTTTACTAAAAGCTGGAAATAGTATTTTATATTACAACAATATTCGGTTTATAATGGCCCAAAAATGTTTTATTTCTCTGATAAGGTGGGGATGGGTCAAAAAACTCTCAAACAATATGTTTTATATAGGTTCATCTCACTATATTAGACATATATTTTATATTTAACTCTAAGTTAAATAGTTTATCTTTCACCAAGTATTCTTGTATTATTATATTATATGATTAATAATCTTAATATAAAATGACATGTGAACCCCAAGTGGTTCATTAATGATATATATATTATTATTTAAGTCATTTTTATGAACCGTAGATTTTTAGTAATATTGTATTATTTAATAATATATAATTTTAAAAAAAACTCATTTATTTTAATTTTGACACTATTTAGTTATTGATTTTTGTGGAAGTCCTAACAACAAGATTACTTCAAAAACAATTATTTAATCCACCATAACATGTCATATTAATCAATAAAATTATTCTAATGCATCAAAAGTTCCAATTTTCATTTGTTTATATATTTATATCATCAATTATTTTAATATTTCATTAGTAAGGTAATTACTTCATCATCAATGTGTCATTATTAAAAAAATTTATTTAATGTCTAAAAATTATAAATAAAATACTATTATGATGGAAATGTTTCTATATTTCAAATTAATATTTATAGTCTTATTTATTTTATTTATAAACCTATATTGAAAAAATCATTAGTTGTGAAAATTTGAATTTAACACTTTTAACTATTCTTTAGATAAAATAATAATAAATGTCCCAATCAAATCCAAGTGGACCAAAAGGATAATATTTTACTCCTAAATTTGATTTTTTTTAAACGTATCCAATAGAATTATGAATTCTTTTTGGGTAACAATAATATCATTTTTACCTTTAATTGTCCTATTTATTTTTAACCATGGTTAATAAAAGGTAAGAGTTATTATTCACAAAAAATTATTTTCATCCTATTGAACCACATTTTACATACTCATATCAACCGTATCTCTTAGATTTTTGAAACTCAATTCACCAAAGTAGTAAAATTATGTTTTATGAAAATTTCTTAACGTTCCTAGAAGGTGGGTAAAAGACGGTAAAAAAATAAATAAAATTTTATATATTGAATAATATTATTAAATTACTCTAATGAATTAGATTGAAAATATATAGGCATAAAGTATCTATTTTTACAGAAAATAAATTTAAATAAAACAATTATTTATTTAAAAAAATCATGTTTTAAACAATAACACGGTGTTTTTCACTATTCATCAAAAATTGAATGTGTTCAGAAAAATACCAAAAATTCACTCTAAGCTAATTATGATAAAACAAATTCAAAATTGAAGTCCATTTTGAAAAATAATATTTATAAAATTTAAAATAGTAGGTATTAATATTTATAAATGCTAGTTTGATTGGTCGTGGTGTGTTAGAACTCGAAGTTGCATATAACACAAGATGATGCATTATTCAAAGGGAAACGTACCATGGAAGTTTGTAGTGTTACAAGAAAAGAATTCATATACTGTATAAAAAAAATATTGAAAAAAATTATAAAATGAAATTACATTAATCTTTATTTAATTGATTGTATTTTCACATATAATTTGTATATGGTTATCTAAAGATTGAAATTTTCCTAAACATTCACTTTCTATTCATCAGTGTTCTCCATAACTCTGCAACATAATTTTGAAAAAAAATCCCTCTATAATCATATTTTCACTTCCAACTAATTTTATCCATTTTAGAAACCTTTTAAGGTTTTCTTATAGATTAATTTCTTATTTCTATTTCCTTATCTTCAAATGAATGATTTGTTACCTATATTTATAATGTGGGTCTTCAAAAAAATTATTTTCCAATTTGAAATCCATTATTACCAATAATGAGATAAAATACTGAGGACACAATTTAATTATGGGATGAAAATATTATTAACCTGATTTTTAAAAGTGACAATGTTTGATAGTGTAAAAAACACAAAAATGAGCATAAATATAAAGTGAAATAATATTATTTTAAACATGGTAATTAAAACATAGCCGTTAAATTGGTGGGTATGAGTACTAGTAGTTGTATTATGCCACACAGACACACAGACACACATATATATATATAGTCCATGTAAAATAAAATATATTTACTAATTATTAGGAAATAAGAAATTAATTTTTTAATTCATTTTAAATTTAAATAAAATTTTCTTCAAAATGGGTTTTATTGATTTTTTTGAGAATGTATTATAAATAATTTCTTCAAAATTTAGAATTTATATTTGATAAGAATTATATAACATAAGAAATACTATATAAATAACAATTTATAATTTATTAATGGAATTTTTTTGAAATGATTTCTTTTGCAATTAATAGTAAACAATAATTTTTTTGAATATTGTATTTCTCATTAAATTATATACGAATTTCTTTTTATAATTGATTTTAAAATGTTACTATTTTATTTTTCATAAACATAATCCATTTAGTTTCGTCATAATTTTTTTTATGATTAGTTTTTGGAAAACCAATTTTGACATATAAAAATAATTTGATCTGAAAATTCCTTTTTCATCACCTTTATCTAGTATATCTGAAATGTAATTTTTTAAAATCATTACAATTGAATTGGAAAAAACTGACTCCAAATTAGGCGTTAAAATACACAGAAATGGTAATCAGGTTGGATTAATTTTTTCTATCATTAATAGAAGAAACGATAATTATGCATCACCTAGATAAGGGTAAATATTGCATTAAATTCTAAAAAATGTTATATGGCTCTAAAAATCTATACTAAACATGAATTATTTCTATTATATGTGCCTAATTTCTGTATAATTTTCCATGATTCTGTGATATGGAAACATACATCAATTTTTTTATTCATTTCCTTTGTTTTATATTAATCAAGTCATAATTCCAAAATGTTACTCTCTTTGTTTTAGTAAAATTTACATTTTTTCTTGTGGATAAATTGATGTATTATTTTAGTTCTAAATGGTTATCTGACATATAAAGTATTTCATAAGGGATTAGTTTTTATTTTTTTGTTAAATTACAATTTCCTTAGATACATATCAAATATAACACACCATGATTTTATTTTAGGTCTCTTCTTAAATAAATTCAATTTCATCGATAGATTATGTTGCACACAATTCGATTCATAAAAAAACTACAAAATACAATAAAATGATACCATTATGATTTTAATTTGATCTTAGAGTATAATAATAAATATATAGTTATTTATAATAAAAAACTATTTCTTTTTAATCCCATGTATACCTTATTTTTTTATAAATACATTTTGACGCCTAAAAACGTATTTCTCAAGATAGTTTTTGTAGTTTCTTATGGGATTAATTTAAATAAAATTCTGAATATTTTTTTTTTAATATTTTAAAATTGATTCCATATTTTGATTATTATGCTCTAAATTCATTAAATATATCACTTTTATTTTTTACGATTTTGAAAAGTGAACTTGGTAATTTTTTAAAAAAATGTTAAAGTATACATTGGGTAATATAAGTTAAATAGAAAATGTTATGAACTAGATGATGGCCCTATACCTTTTTGAAATTTTTTTGGATTGGTTTGTTTCATCCATAAGAATTTAATTTTTTAACATATTATAGGTTTTACTATTATAATGTAGCTATGGTGCTTATGATATTTTATTTAAACAAATTTTAAAGAGGTAAAATTCTTGATTCTAATCACTATAAACTATTTAATAAGTTATTATCTTGTCTTTATATTTGATAATAAATAGTATTTTGAAATATAAAAATTAATTATATTAATCAGAGTAATTTATTTATTAAATCATAAGGATGATATTATTATTATATATTTTTTCACAACACTGATGCAATAATTATTTTATTGAAGGAAATATCGAACAAATCTATTTAAATTATTAAAATAAATATAGTATGTGATAGCTAAGGTTATGAAAGAATTATATTGATTAATTTTACATTATAATGATGTATTAAAATATTTTTTTTATTTATCTTGTTTCATGTATATTTTTAATAGTCAATGTAATAAATAGTGACAAAATTGACATTAATTTTTTTTAAATGAATAATATTTTATGAAATGACATAAAATTCAAAAAAAAATTGACAGTTGATTAGAATATGGATTTGAATGTCATCTATTATCCAGTTATGGGTCTCTTGATATTTTAAATTAATAATTTTGATCCTTAAGTGGGAACATAGATGTTGTCATATTGAATGTTAATGGGGTTAAATAATGGTTAATAAATTATTAGGGTAATAATATGACAAAAAATTATCTAAAAAATATATAATGGGAGTATTCTGAACCACAAACTTATTATATTATAAATAGATACCATTTTATCCTTTTTTTATTTAAAAGGGTAGTTTTTATTTATTTAATATTTTGTGAGTTTCCAAAAGATCCACTCACCTCAATTATAAAAGGTCACATGTTACTTTGCTTCATTACAGCACATTGTTCTATATACATTGACCAAAATCCTAAAACATACCTTTTAAACATCCATATTTATTCATTCAGTTTTATTTTTCTTCTAAAAGACTATCCATTGGTCTCTTAAGAGAAGTTATAATAAACCACATTTGTAGAATAGGAAAACGCATTTATAGACACTTTCTAAATCATTTCTTTATCTACTTATTGTTCATGTTTTTTATATAAAAAATTAATAAATCTAGTATAAAATATATAATTTGATTCTATTATTTGTATGAAACAACCATATTACACATATTATATGTCCTACAAAAAAATCAATTCTCGTGTGTAGGTACTACTTACCATCTCTACACAGTCGTGTACTTGTTTCCCTCACTAAATTACATGGATTGTGATACAGATGGGTATTAAAAATGTATATGACATATATTACACAATAATATATCATTACAATTAATATATAAACCAATTTAGTAATTTTTCACCAATGAATTTAATGATATAGTTGATCGTGCATACACATGGCTTACCATCTCTGCAATACGATTTGATTAATTTTATATGTTTTAACATTATAGAATGGTTCTAAAATGGAATTTATTGATTAAATATTATTTTTCTACATTAATATAATTATTAATATGATCTATATATATCCCATCAAAAATAACCAGGACATCCTTGACAAAATATAGATGATAAAATAAAACAATTAACACCCGAAACAATGAAATGACGAAATATAATCTTTGAATAGGTGTTAATATTTCATAAAATGGACATATAAGGTGTTATTAATATTAATATGCATATATCAATATATTAATAACTCTCTTTAAACCATTATATAAGATGTTAGATTGCACAAAACTAAATGGATGAGTAATGTAATGGATATCTTGACTCAATTTTCAATCATTGGGTTAAACATCTATTTAATTTATTATTTCATTCTAATATTATGTGTGAAATGAATTTTAATCATAAAATGTTATAGTTTATCTTTATTTATTTATTTATCTTTGATAAAAATATTCCATTCATTTTATAATTTCTCACTTCAGTTATAATATCATTATAAGGGACCTCATCTCAATTTCACTCTATTGTGGACACTTTTTATATTATGAACCTAATTTCAATTCTAGGGTGTACATAACACATTTTTATTTATTTATGATCACTAATTATTAATTAATTAATTTCTCTAAAATATCTATATTTCTAGTATAATTGATATTACTAGTTCTTTAATTGTATACCATTTTTACATATGGTGTTTATATTGAGTTTTATTTGATTAACTAGAGAAATAATGTCAACTCTGTATAATTTAATCCAAAACATACATGATGATAAGGAAAATATTTATTACATAAATAAATTATTATATATTAATGAGGAATATGTTGGACATGATATAATTGGTGGGAAAGTATATATAAAATCTTCTTGATGAATTGGTAGTCACATGAGACGAACAAGTTGGCCCAATTTAATTGGTTTTTAGCCATAAATAAAACAAAACTATTGAATTTTATTGAAGTTAAAGTAATCATGTTCTTGATAAACATGACTTTAATTGTACAAAATCATTAGTAATTCAATTAATTTTTTCCATGACAATTTCACTATGATAATATACCTGGATTCAGATTGTGCATATGTTATTGATTAAAAAGAATGTGGGTTTAGTTATTTAACATTTAATATTGATTATACATTTTTTATTCCAAGTAGATTGTACTATCTAGAACTCTTAATTGGAATCTGATATCAAACTTCTATTTGTTCTCTTTTCCCTATGATATAATGATGAAATGTCCAAAAAATATTTAAATTACATTCTGTTATTATATTTTTTTTATCACCAATGTAATTTTTGAATCATATTTGTAACTAGATCTCGGAAAACAATAAACTATTCTGTTTTTTGGGATGCGATTCTTTATATTTTATACCAATGTAATTATGTAACAAATTACTCAAGACTGCTTCAGTTAAAGTCTTTGCATGCAATTCTAAAACAATGATATTTAATGTAGTTTAAATTTCACATAAACTATTTTAATGCCTAATCAACGAAATATTTTTTGGTGATTTTTTATATTGCACAATTTTTTATTTAAATATAACTAACTACTTTTTTTAAATGTTTATTTTGATTCTACCCATCATTATTTATATTTTTTTAATTGTTTTTATAAATTTTCAATAAATTTCATTTAATAGTATTTTATGTTAAATAATATATTATTAACTACTTTTTATTTAATAAATATGTGATATATTTTCTTTTGTATAAGATATAGTTTATAATATCAATTATTGTATATATATGGGAAAATGTTCCATATATCATATCTTTTGTGGCCCCAAAAGAGTTAAAGAAAATTTTTATTTCATTAATCTTCAGAACGGATAACATGGGGTTAAAATTAAGGGATAAAGGATACAACACAACAAAAAATATCTACATTTTTTTTAAATTATATTTACTTAAAAAAATCCAAGATTTTAATTAAATCAATTTTTTGTATTAACATGAATAATAGTTAATATTAATATAATATGTTAAGAAATTATAAGGTTTCCCACATGGTCATTATAATTCCCCATGATTTTTAAGAAACTTATAAATACCATACAATTCCAAAACCAATTCTTCATATCCTTATATAAATTATAATGCTCATGGTATTCTTAAAGTATTATCCCTTGTGTCTTTAAGGTGATATCCAAATGAAGTAGTTCAACAAGGAGGTAATTTTTATAACTAAGTGATTTCATTATACTGTTTCTTATACCTCCATATATTATATCTAATCAAATTAAATAACATAACATAAGTATCTATCATACACTAATATTTCATTATTTTAATTTTATACCATTATTCATCACATTATTCCCTTATATTAGGAATGAAACCTTCATTCAACTGTACGTGTGAACTACCATATGCACAATCGGATTTTTTTTTCATTTTCCATCACAACATATAATGTCAATTTGAGATATTATAATAAATTAATATTTATTATATTAAAAAACATTATGAATATATAATGATAATATTTACATTTAAATCTTTTATTTCAAGGTTTACTCAAAAAAATTATTTTCTCTACCAAAATGATAATAAATTCTACATTTCTTATAATATATATATTGTGAATCAATAAAAAACCCATTATACAAACTATCAATATCATTTTTTGATTATCAATTGAACATCCTAAAAAAATGTGAACATGACTAAATAAGTAATTAAATATCCTATTGAAATAAATTTCATCAATAGTTTCATGATAAAGTACGAATCATGGAAATAATTGTTGAACATGATTAATATATTATATAGGATTTTTATATGGGAGTATAATGATGTATATAGAATGTATATACTTATGTTAAGGGTTTTCTTATGTTTATTTCCCTTTATTAAATTATAATATTTTGTTGTAAACATTTTTATTCCATGGTTATGTGTGAAATTTCCTCTATTTATATTATCTATTATTTTAATTTTTTTTGGTTTTTATATCCTTACACATAATCATTTGAATTATTTTTTATCATTTATGTTCTATGATCTTTGTAAGGATTATCCATCAAAATATTGTGTCCTTGAAACATGTGTTTTCATATGAACCACTTTATATTTTAAGGCCATTATGTTATAAATTGATATTTCATATATAGAATCCATATTTGATCATGATATTAAAATTTACATTGATTTTATCTCTATAAATTTTTATTTATTGAAATATTATAAAAAAATTCAAGTGTTTTAAATTTCCCTCTCTATCAATTTATAGAGACATAGTTCACGATATACAACATGAATTATATTATATGGTGTAATTATTTCACCAATAATGTGTTATAACATATTATTTAATAAAACTTTTGGGTTCTAAATAATCTTTTTATGTTCATTCATTAAATATATGATTTTGTTGAAGTATCACCCAAGTTTCAATGGTTTTTCATCTCAAACATTAACCTTAGAGACATGATTTTATTTACAAACATATATTCAATTATATAGTGTATACAATGACTCCTAAAAAATGATATAATTAATAGTTTTATACTCATTGTATTTTAGCATCGTTGTTTTTTATTTTTTACAAATGTATTTTCAAAGGATGTAAATGGTTTTTAATAAAAAAATATATATTTTATTAGCGTTTTTGAAGACATTTGTCCAAACTATTCCTCCATATTCATTTTCTTAGTAAAATAATTATTTTTTAAGGTCATAACAGATTGAATATACTTATTTTTCATGAAATTTTATATTTTATTATAATTATTTAAATACTAAACATCATATTGTTTTCCACTTTGGCAACTTTCGGATTTCCTTTGAAAATATAAATTTTATTATTTTTAACATTTTCTACATGAATATATTTTCATACAATCATAACTACTAATTATTTTGAATCATCCTATATTAGTGTCCATAATTTTTTTCAATGTCAATAGTTTTTTCATGTATTATGAATAAATTTTAATTAAATGTACAGATAGAAATGTTTATTTCAATTTATTTTCAGTGAAATGATTCTTATAACATTTTTAAGGGAATTTTATTCTATGTCAACATAATTTAATGGTTTATATGGTTCAATTGGGATATGATATTTTGAATAAATTCAATTCTACATTCTAAATGGTTTATAGTAACTTTTTAAATATTTTCTTTGGAAACCTATTAATTTTTCTTAAGTTAATCATGATATTTAATTTTTTTCTGAAATGAAAGTATCCATGTGTTTGGTTTCATGATATGGTACATGGAAAATATTTTTGAATGAAGGATTTATAAGTGAATCCAAATACATATTGGACATTTTCATATATATGATAGAGGAGGGGGTGGTTATAGACCCCCAATGTATTGGTTAATGAGACATAGTTACTAGATGGTAGTTACTCCAAAGAGATCACACAGTTTTTCTACTCCTTAAATAAAATGATATAGATTTATTATATGTTACACCTAAGTGATTATGGAGTTTAATTGTTATTTCTTACTCTTTAGAGATATGTGAATTATATATTTCGGTGATTCAATGATGAATATTTGATATTCTCTAATACCATCATAATATTTTAATGATTTTTTTGTGTTATAAGGGATCTTTTTCTCAAGTATTTTTTTTACATGGACCATGATTGTAAACATATATCATCTATGACTTATGATAAATATTTATTCTATGTATCATGATTTATTATACATAATTTTATGGTTATAAAATTCATTATTATCATACACTTTTATTTTTCAATAAAACCATATACTCATATTATGATTGAACATAAAATTCAATTGATAATTATTATGCTTACTATTTCAATACATTTTATCTCAACCCTCTTATTTTTTTCATTCCCTCGGGTTATGAGTAATGATGTCAAATAAATTGTTTTTTGAAATTTTTCATGTGTGAATTTATTTTGGCTAATACTTAATAATCATTTAAAAAAAATAAATGATTGTTTTAGTGAAATAAATCATAACTTTGAGGCATAAAATATAAATTGGTAGTGCTTTTTTAAATACACTGAAATAGTAAACCTAAATATTCCAGGTTTATATATGTAATCAAATAATTATGATTTATGTTGTATGTTTTGGATAGATAAAATTGGGTCAAACATAATAATATCAGTGATAGAAATCTAAATATTTTTTTTTCATTGAATTCAAGATTACAAGTTTAGGTCTATTATAAAACAAAATACACAGGTTTATATACTATTTAATGCCATTTTTAAAACCATCATATATAATAGGGTCCAAAATCAAAAATAACTGTAAGGTCCTCAGTTAACACTAGAGTCCCTCTGAGCATGACAATCAAAGTAGGGGATCCTTGATCCTCTAACTGGTTATCCCACACTCACACCAACAGTGATGAGTAATCGATGATTTGGAATCGATGTTCATCACTCATCCATAAAACCTCGGGATGAACTCCATGGTAGTATCAATCCATTCATGATGTTAAGAGAACATATGATTCCATGTAAAGGAAATTCATAGGAAATCCGATAAATCAAGGAATTACCAATTCATTGGAGAGAAATGAAATAAATGGGAATACACTACCTTAATCCATTGTTCAATATAATGGCTATTTTTTAACTCACATATCCTTATCTAAACCATTCATGGTGTTTCCACCAA
This sequence comes from Viscum album, assembly GCA_963277665.1. Taxonomy (NCBI): domain Eukaryota; kingdom Viridiplantae; phylum Streptophyta; class Magnoliopsida; order Santalales; family Viscaceae; genus Viscum; species Viscum album. The sequence goes on from OY728137.1 coordinate 1,989,373,075, forward strand.
AACCAATGAGTTTTCCCCAGCACTCCTCAAGGGGGAACCACAACCACACTCATGATATCCATTATAATTTCATTGTGATATACACAAACCAAAAACCTAATACCATCATTAAAATCCCTAAAAAAATATGCATTCACAATTTTATACTAGAATCATTATTCGAATCCCAATACCCAAGAATTCACAATGGTATCATGTTGTCAAAATAATATATATTATCCTAAGAATTACTATATGCATGAAATCTCATTGCTCGTATACTTGATCCTGGGTACCATATCAACTCATCCACTCATGAATCAACTATATCTATAGAGGATATATGAGCTACATGTCCACCCCTAATATATCTTGACAATTGATCCCAAACATACTGGGAATTCACTAGTGTCATCCTTATTAATAGGTGAATCTATAGCATACAGATGAATAATGTTAGAGCTATACCCAACAACTGATTCCTATCCATCCTGTGAAATCACAAGTCAAAGAGTATATATAATAATATAACAAGGGTTTTATGAACATACATTTCCATCACGAACAACATATCCTTAATAGGAATACTAGATAGATTCTTCTCAAAGTTGACACCTACATCCATATCGACCTAAGGACTCCTAAACCCACCTAGAGTGTTTCCATCTACAGGACACCCTATTATATCCCCAATATGATAATAAAGATGATAAACCCTAATTAGGATTCATTAATGTAATTGAAATCACAATTCTAATATAAATACAAAAGTGTAGTTTATATAAAGATCATTATTAGTTTAATATTGTCACAAGATTTAAACAATATAAAAATCAACCAAAAAATAATAAAAACCATAGAAAAACATATAAATAATAAATATATATTATCACCAATTCCTACTTGATTCTCACTAATAAATAATAGATCCAAATCTCAAATCAATTTTTCACGTGGCCTCTATTAGTTGTAAATTCTCACATATTCATCCTCTTTTTCTCTTGGACTCTTCTTCTTCTTCTTTTGTTAATAATAATGTTGTACACAAATATCCACCTCAATATCAATTCCATTATTCCAAAAGTATATTCTCGGCTTCCATATTCTATATTGGTCACATTAAATAATACACAATAATGACCACATCCAATATCCCATAACTGAATACCCACTCTAGTGCATATGTTTTTTAAGCTCCATGTAACCAATTCATGTGATTCCCCAACATCGATCAACATCCTCAAGAATGTCCAGAAATTTCTTGAAATTAATTGTGAAATTTCCCATCAATGATCACATCACCACATTCTTGGAACCATTATAATTACAGCTCCCATATCAGTATTAAATAATAATGTTTTCAGAAAATTATAATTTATTTTTGAAGCATTAGATTTAAATGAAATTTCTATGATCAAACTAATGTTAAAATATATGGAAAAGAACTAATCTCACTGACCAGTCTTGACCATAATTATATTAAATCCCTTTTTCTACACTATTAGGGACCTCGTCTATACTTGAAGTCAAATGGTTCCCAATTTGAATCATTTTTTAAATTATTTCATTCATACAATGTTATAAATGTATATTGAGGTTATTTTCATATTCCAATTATGAAATACTTGTACAATAATATCACAATTGAATTTCATCAGGCACACATTATTCAAATTTCACTAAATCTGAATCTGTATCATATAGAAAAGTAGAAGGTCCCACTATATTAAACCAAAATTGAATCAATCTTAGGGTAGATGAAACCCATATTATATGAAGAATAGGTTGGTTGTTAATCACCTTGAAACACATATTCCTTAATATAAGGAATCTATTAATGATAATATGTAGATCAATAGTGTCTTGCATACCCATCTTTAATCCATTCTTTACAAAAATGTTCACATGGATAAATTATTCTCTAATAGATTCCATCCATTGGTTCTATTATTAATATATAATCTTCTACAACCAATAGCCAATATTTCAGAGAATCGTATCTCGATGTGGTCTCTCTTCATTCAATTATGATATATATATATCAATAATTATACTTTAATTACCTATCTACCTCAGTATGATCATTAGCAATAATATTCATTGGCTCAGATGGAATAGTTCTGATATCAACCTAGATTAATAATTAAACATATATCCATTTTGATGGAACATATTTTCATTACCTATGGTGAAAACATATTTATAATAGATTCTAGCTCAACCAACTGATATTGAATATTGTATGATTTTTTATTTATACCATATAAAATTGGACAATCTAAGAGTGGTGATGTCTGGGTACAAAAATGTGAATTTCATCATGATTTATTCGAACTCAAATCAATAGATTTATTATATCATGGAATCACTGTTCATCAATACAATACTTTAGATGGTTTGGTGGTACCAATATAATATTTGAAGTGGGGTTAGTGAAAATATAACGTGGGAGAAAGGGAGGGGAGGGGTGATGATGCAAGAAGAAGGAAGGATGGTATGAATGTAGTAGAGTCATTAAATGGGAGTGATAAAAAAGTGTAGAAACAATTATAGAGGGTATGTATTAGTATTGTAATTTAGGGGTGATTGGCAGTTGATAATACGAAGAGTAGTATAATTAATTGGATTGGTATAAAAGAATAGTTTAAGAAGAACACTTTTTATTTTAATGGTAACATAACTAAGAATGGTATTATGGAGTTAGAGGATGTGAATAAAGTCCTAAAAATTCATAGATTATAAATATTATGTGCCATGAATATTTAATAAATAAATTTATAGGCCTTATTAAAAAATTAACTGCATAAATCATTTATAAAAAAATGCTATAAAATTTCATTACAATATGAATTTACCCAACTAAAATATTTAAAATTTCAATGTATAATATTAAATGAATTTTTTCAACCATATATAACAGAAATTATAATTGTATCTTAAAATAATTATTTACAAATTAAAAAATAGGAAATTAAACAAATATTAATCAAAGAAAAAATATTTGTAGATATTTTTCATGGAATAACATTTTTGATATAGGATGGTCAAATATTAAATAATTCTTCATTTAGATCTTGAATGTATAATAATATATAAATTGTTCAACTATAATTATTGTGGAAAAGTGTGTAAATAGATGCTACATCAAACTCTTCTACACTTAATTTTCTCCCCTTATAAAATTCCCTACTTTATTTCTTTGAAAACTCACAACATTTTTTTCAATAATTTGATATAAATGTAAAATGTTACAACATTTGATTAATTTGTAAAAATATTATGAGGTGGGTTATTCATTTCAAATAATTATTGAAGTATGTCTTTTCTAAACTCAAATACACTAGAAATCAACAAAACATGGATTCATTCCCCATTGAAAATAGTATTCCTCCTTTATGATATCCCTCATACCTTATATCTATTAAAATAAAAGATACAAATAAATAGTGATGGAATGTTAGGCTAAAGCGGAAAAAAATATATTAAAATGGGAACCAAAAATTATTACTTTCTATTTTGATCTAATAAATAATGATCCATTGTTTACATAAATAATAAAACTAAAATGATATTCTTATTAGTAGATTTTCTCCATATTCAGTTTGGTATAGTATTCAACTCACAATAACATACTCATTTGGGAAAATTATGAAAATTATTTATTTTTTTTAATTCATGATACTATATAAAGTACTTCTCTAAACACTCATTAAATATACATGAATCTTTTTTTGTCCATGATATGTCATAAATTCATTAAGGGATCCCAATTTACGATTTTAATCTATAATTTCAGGACATATATTGTTATCATTTCGGTTGGATCACGAAGATTCATTTCTCAAAATGATGAATCCCTTGAGATTGAGTTCAAATATCATGTTTCCTCAAGTTATAATAATAATTCTATAACTATCTATCCTATATCAACGACATTCTCAGTTCTTAAATATAAAATTCCTAAAAATACTATGTAACATAACTATAAAATTACATCCCCCAATGATTTCTTAAACATTTCATACCTCGGTAACTTGACAGTTTTTATCCATTTGGTTGGGAAACATTATGTTGAATATTGAAGAAATTTTTTTGGGGTTATTGAATTATTTTGAAAAAATATGATGTTTTTTAGAAGAAAAAAATACGTTGGTTTTTTAAATTTTATTTATTGAAGAAAAATATAGCATTGATAATGTACCAGTTCCCCTACACATAAAACAAATTATTTTCAAAATTTTGAATCCAAATATGGATTAAAATTTAATTCATAATTAATTGAAAATTTAGTATTTAATATAATGTCTATGTGGTTATAAGAAATTTAAAAAATCATTTATTCCACATTTCCTCATCAATTTTATATCTATTTTGGAAATGATCTGTATTTTGGTAGTTTAAAAACTTAAAAAATAATTTTCATTTTATAATGAAAATAAGAATAACAAACAATTGTAGATAATAATAGTTGAATGAAATGGATATTAATGGGAATAATACATTTCCAAAATGCAACACAATATAATTTTTTTCCCAATATAAATCAATTTTTTGGGACTTTAGCCTATGGAAATAGACTCAATGACCATGGTTCTAAAAAACAAAGTGGTATTAATAGACATAATTCCCTCTGAATTTAAAAGAATATTTAAATAAATTAGCTTTTATATAAAAACAACACATCCTCAAATTAATGATCATTGATCATTTAAGTTCAATAAAAGGTTTCTCCTTTGTAGCTAGAAGTGACAAACACTAGATGGGTCTTTTATGTTATTACATTGAGGAAACTATATATATGAAAATATAAAATTTTGTGCTCAAGATGAGTTGAAACTAACATTATCTAGTTAATCTAATCTGATGCATCCTTGGATTTCAATTATTGAATTTCTAACCATGGTAGTTCTCTTATGGTAGTATGTGATGGTAGAATTCTCATCCTAAATGTAGTACCCTGAATGTTTTTTTGTCTACTATCATAAATATGTGGGGATTACCAATTTAAGTAATATTATGATTAACTAGTGAATCATTTAATGGATTATAGGCTTAGTAATCAACAAAAAGAGTTATGTTTGATGAAAAGGTTAAATAAATAGTATTTAAGACATGATTCATGGGTTATTTATAATGAAACTCTAATTTTATTGTCCCCAGTTTAACTTCAGTCACATTTATCTCCCAATCAAGGATATGCTTTCCAAATGATTTAAATTCCCATTAATGATGTCTTTTATTCTCTATCCATTGTCCAAAAATTGGCATGTTCTCTTATCCAACTAGCCCCAAAACCCCATTATCATTCACTATAAGAATGTTGAAGGGTTCCAACAACTCAATCTTGAGTTTTACAGAAAACAGTCAGAGTAGATTAAAAATCACATTCTAACCCACATTTAATTAACTAAATTTAATTGTAGAATCAATGAAACATTTCATTATATCATTATAAATTCAGACTTTATCATAATATTGCGTCCCAATTTCATCCAACTCACTCAATTCAGGAAATATTTTTTCTCTAAGAGATAGAAAATCTTAATTCAAATCCATTATTTTAAAAAATTATTTATGATGCAACATCATTGGAAAATGAAAATACTTTCCAAACACAATCCTACATGGAGTAATCAATATTGGTGTACTAAGGATATCATTATAATCCCATAATTTTTTTTCCAAATGTAAAGAAAAATATATTCTATAAATTCACATTGTTTTATTGAAAAAAAAATATTTAGTTCCATATTACAAAATTATAGTTATTGACTTTTCTATGGACAATAGTATCTACCAATTTTGTATATATTACTATACATTCATATAATCGATATAAATTAAATGTCTTTATGCTGACTATAATATTTAGTGATGAATTATTTTTCATTAAAAATCTATGACAAAATTTACTTCATTGTGGATTTAATCAGAGGACATATATGTTTTCCATGTAATTTCACATCCTTAAAACATAACGATACACAATACAATAAAATAAGATGTAATCAATACCATATGATAATGGAAAAGGTCACATAAATTCTATCCCCGAAGCATAAAAAATTTATACCCCTAAAACAAAGTATTGGGGATTCTCTTACTTCTTACACAGATTAATAATACATTGAAATGTGTCCCACACTACTAAAAAACTTATAACATCCTCAAAAAGATTAGTCTAGTGGAATTTAAATTCCAAAACTTTTTGGATATTATCTCACTCCATGGTGTTCTCCCCTAGTTTATTATTGAAAACTCTCTAGAATATGTTCCAACTCTTATTTAGACACATATATCCTATAAATAACATAAGAAAAACTATTAAAAAATATAAGTCCACAAAATTAATAATACAAATTCATAGATATAAATTCCTTTTCAGGGTCTTATAAAATTTCATATCAATAATTATAGTACAAAAGAAGATCCCAAAATCATCATACCATATATATTTTCCTATTAAAAGTGCATAAATTGTTGAATAGTTTGTTTTACATTTAATCTCCCAATATTCATTATTTTTAGTACAAGGAATGATGAGAAATGTGATCAATAACAATTATTTTATCCATTCACTAATAAATTATTTCAAATATAAGTCCTTCTACTAACAAACCTATATCAAAACTACTCTTTTGGCCACAATTTTAGTTAGTTGTTATTTAAGGTATTAATAATTAAATATAATGACTTCTCAGACTCACAAAAATAATTCCACAAAAAAATATGTGAAAAAAATGAACAAAATTCCTTCTCTATTGGGGTAAAATTATTTTATGAATCATCAAATAGTTTAATATTATAGTAACCTAAATTAAACTAACTATCCTACTTTTTAACAAAACACAACTCATACTACATTTTCATTGGTATCACGCGTAATCCTAATTTTATGTTTTTATTCTAGAGTATTGATGATGGAAAAATATTTTTAATCCTATTTAAGAAAAGAAAATGAATATTGGAATTTCTCGTCAAACATTAATGGGGTTTCATTGAAACGAAATTAAGACTTGGTATTACAGATTTTGGAAAATTCATTAATGAATCTAAATTATATTCCAACATTTTCTGAAAAATATATTATATGCATTCAATTATTAGGTGGATATTTCTAATAAATTGCCTATATTTTAAAGTAATATACCTATATTCCTTTCATTGAAAACATTTTACACAAAAAAATTTACTTTAGTAGAACTGAACTGACACTTTTCCCAAATTAAAACAATATTTGACTGATAGAATCTTTAAAAAACAATTTCATATCTTTTACCGATGTTCTAAAAGACACATCCAACAAATAATAAAGAACTCATAAAAACATTAGTTAATATTTCAATCATGTTATATGAAATAGAAATCTTGCATCATACAAATATTTTAAGAGCCCCTCACATGTGATATGGAATTTATTGGTAGTAAAATGTCCCTGATAGAAAAACTTATGTGGTATTCTCACGATCCTCGAGTGAAATGGAATTTTTATTATAATTATAATGACGATCAAGGAAGGATACGAACTCCTTTCTATACTACCTCTCGAGAATTTGGTTGAAAAATGAAATTATTGAATTGTCATTCCTAGAGGAAGAATTGATTTTTATATAGACCATGAAGAACCGACAGTTGTCCCCGTTATGGATTTCAATTGACTTATTCTTTTAACTAGTAATGGTTATCAGACCACTCTTCATAGGAAGTGCCTACACATGATACAACAATGGCTAGTTCGAAATTTGAAATAATACTTGAGAATTAAGAAACCTTACTACTTCCTATTATAAATAATGATTATTAATTTGATTAAGACTTTTCTTCTATTCCACTCTTTGTTTAAAATAACTCACAATCAATATTTTATGAAAGAAGTGCCATATAATTATAAAACTAATAAATAAAAATAAACCATCCATTGATAGAATTTAACATCCTCAACAAATCCAATCTATTATCCTCATGTATTCCTTCTAATTTAGATGATATGATGATTGGTACTACTTATCACTCATAGGAAAATGAATATATTAAATGATATATTAGGGTTTTTATCTCTATATTATGAACCTATTGACTTGATGGATGACACATGAATTTCAGAGGTCATATTTCCTCATGTTCTCTATTGAATAAATAACTTTATAATGCATCATATTCACAAATATTATACCATTAAATAAACCCACATGTTTAGATTCCATGATTGGATTCAAAATATATGCTATAAAAAACTCAACTAGGCATTCCTTTATTTTACCATCAAACACAAAAAATTCCTCCTACTACATTCTTAAACTAATTCTGATGTAGGTTTCAATACAGATCTTAGGTAGAAAATTTATATATTATATTATACATAAAACTATTCTTCTTCCCCATTAATTGATTCTTCAACACACAAAAATTTTCCTCTCAATATTTCATTTTTTATTTGGTGGGATTTTTATTTTTTTAAGCCATTAACAACCTCTTTGTTCCCCCATATTAAAAATAAATTTTCACATTTAATCCCCAATGAAAGCAACTCATCATGGATATAATGGGAGTACCACGAATGATAGATAACTCATAATCACATTATATATCCAATTAATGAATATATGTTTTCAAAAGGTATTTCCAAATCCTATTAACTAGTCATCCACTTTAATAATTTCATGACTAACAGATCAATTGAAATTTATCAAAACAGTATTTATGGGTTATGTATGTTCTAATACAGAGTCTTGAAGCAATGAAAATTTAATAATATCAAATTTTTCTCTAATGATCTCCGAAATAATACAGGTGGACACCATTACCTTCAAAGGTCTAAAGTATTAAAAGTCACATTTAATCTTGATGTTTATGAATGATTTTATTCTTAAGGAAAGGAAAATATTCATCTCTGAGATAGTAAGTTAAAAATTATTTAAAGTTTTTTTATTTGGACAATATTTTTAGAGTTATTTTTGATAAGATGGTATTTCAATTAGGTAATAAATTGAATGGGATGTCAATATTCAATATCATAATAATAATATAAAATTTAAATAGTTGTGTAATATTTTATTGGGTGGAAAATTAATGGTTAGTGGAAATGTCATCAAATTTATTGTAATCCCTTAAACATCATCATCAATATTTTTATTCCCCATCCATTCTATATTTATCATATATTTTCTTATTTTTTTACATTTATTATATTACAAATCAATGTGTTATTATTTACTTGAATATAATTATATATTATATATTATTCATATTAAAAGTTCATGTTTCATCTAGTTATTATTTTTGAGTAGATTTAGGTATAATTTATGATTACTTTTGTCATCGATGAAAACTACTAATGGTCGCAAACGTGAAATTTTTTATAGGCTTCACTTTAGTTGTACATGGAATATTACCCTTTTCTCTACAACAAATATATCATGAAAATATCCCACCTTTTATTTATATATATTTCATCCTCGCATCCATATTAACATTATGGAAATAATTTATTTGAATTTTGTTCATAAAATCTACCTATTAACTATTGTAATATTACCCTTAATTCCTATTATGAGTAAAAGGATTCAGATATTGATGGTAGTTAAAATTGAAACATTGGTTTTTACCTAACAATAGGAATTGTAGTGGGTTTAAGAACTCATTTTCTATACTAAGGGAGGATTCGAAAAATTATATACCAATTAATATATGTATTTATAATTTGTGCACCCGTAGGATACATATTATGATCGTAAACATTAAATGTTTCGTTTTTCGGAGATTTGGATGTAATTTAATAATTTGTACAACATGATTGATAAGGACCAAACATTAAAACTGGGGGAATTTCTCCCTATGAATCTTGTGATTGTTTTCATTGTGTAACCTAGTAGATTGAACATAATATTGTTGGATATAAACTATTTCATTCCTAACCAATTTTATTTTTAATGATCTTTTTCACATTGAGTTTTGTACCAATGCGCTGAAAATTTGATTCATCTCATCATGAATTTTTTCAAAGAAATACCTCCATAGTATTAATCATTCAGTCTATAATGCAGCGATGTTAGTCTATTTTAATATAGTTGATAAGTTATAGTCTGTACCAGTGGTTTGGAAACATACCAATTATCCCATCGAATTTATCCTATGGTTTATAGAATAACTAAACCATATCGTAGATGAATCTAGTTATATTTTCCACTATCAAAATTCATCCTCCTAGGGTAAAAATTCATGAAAATAAGAATTATATAATCTCTCCTAGGAATCAATTAGTTCTTCATATATCTATTTTAAACATTATTATATAATTTCCTTTATGAAAAATTGGAGTACTCTCTATTTTAACTCTTTCTAACTAAACTCCCTCAGTGGTTATTGTTACATTATACCACATAATTAAATATTAAATCTAGTGAGTTATCATTGGATGAGATATGGTATTATGGAGTTATAGACATGGTGAATTTCTTAATCTCATATTTTTGAGACCATTGTATTTTCCAAATACATGATAGGTTTTAGGACATATATTTCGCCTCAAACTCCCTAAAACCATCTTTATCAATAATACCATTTCCAGGATTTTGTGGATTTCCATTTGAATTTATTTGATTATTATTATTTTCATTAATATAAACCATTTTTTATAGAATTGAACTATTAGTTGATTCTAAATATAAATGGATCTATTTGTGCCCCATCTTACCTTATGTGTTTTAATAAATTTAGTTTCCAGTTCAATTTGTAGAATTTTTTTTTAATTTATATTTTATTGTATGGATTTATTTTTATTTTTTATGTTTTTTTCGTCACATGGTCTCACAATCCTTTCCGTAGAACATTGAAAATTATTATGTTTTTTGAACTAGTTCATTAACTAAGATAGGGTAAAATTTATTATTTATAAACATACTTGAAACTAGTTTATATCGAATAGAAGGTCAATCCATTGGGAAAGACTCACATTAAGAGTTTATGTGAGGCCACAGAAACAAACAAATAAAAAATGAAAAAAAAACAAAACAATGGTGGTGTAAATTGGTTTTGTGATGAAATAAAGATGAGATTGATGAATTTTGTTCTTGAATGTTATAATACATGGTGAAAAATTATGAGAGAGTAATGTTGAAAATCCAGATAGGGTAATCAATTTATAATGTCAAGGAATTAGTATGCTCTTTTTTTGAAATGTTTATCCTTTATTAATTAATTTTAATTAATATAAACTGATTTTATTTCAAGAATAACACAACATTTTTTAGGAAAAAATCCATTAAATGAATTATTACTATAGTTTTTTCTAATAAAAAATAACATGATTGGTGAATACTAAATCAGTAAAAACTAGATTCAATTTGTTATATGAATGTAGTCTACTACTCTTTTTATCTTGATCATCAATTTAATGAAATTATCAGAATAAAAATTAGTTTTAAATAGACATCGATCATGATTTTTTCCATATATAATTGTTTAATTAACAAAATTAATATATTAAAATAATTTTACAGTGGTTTTTAATAAGATCAATGTAATTTTGATGTAGTAGGAATTCAACAACCAAATCTCACTCCCAAACTAGAACTTTTTTTAAGTTCATATTTTTTAAGAGTCTTATATGATTTTATATAAGAAAACTTATACAATCATGGAATATAAAAATAGAAAATTATTTTAATCTTCTCAATCCCATACCTCAAACTCATATAAGATTATCTCCAATGATCTCTTATTCTTGACCATTAATTAGTTTAGCTTTTATTTTCAATTATTAATAAATCCTAAAATTTTCGCCATATTTTTTCTTAAACTGTTCATCTTATATTTATAATAAATTTTTATGTCAATCACTACCTCGATCTCATATTTTCTTTTCTAAAAGTATCTCCCTAGATTGAAGATGGAATAATTTTCAATTTAGATCATCCTCAATATGATAATTTTTATGGTCCCAAAACGGAATATGATCCCCAATGTATTACTTTTTAGCTCGATGAGACATGTATGGATGATTTCATATCCTTGGAATACTTTCTCAAGAATGAATGAAAACTCTAGAAACTGTCAATGACAATACATTACCAAGAACCCATTTCCAAATTATTAGAACATAAGAAATTAGATATCCCATGTCATGATAAAATCCTAATGAGTACAAGTCATGATATTTTATTTTAAAATATATATATTCAAATTTTAATATTCAATTATTGAAAATGAATTCTATATTCTAGTAAAAAACTCATCTCACTAATGAGGCTTCATCATATTTAGTGTCTTTCATAGGAGGCTACGCAAACATATCCCTCCTATATCCTTGACATAAATTGGTTCCCAGTTTAATGCCTTTATAAAATTATTTTATTCATAAAAGCTTCTCCATATGAAAGAAGATATTATTTGTTAATCAATTCAGAAATTAGTATACTAAGAACTCATATTGTCATTTCATGACAAATTCATTTGGAACAATCTTCGGATTATGTGACATCAAAATTGGGTATTGTTGAAAGACCCTATAGATTTATCAAAATTATAATCCATCATCGGAATGATGAAAATATTTAATGTGAAGATCCAGTTCAACCATCATCACACTAAATCTCATATTCACCCATATAAGAAATAATATTTAGATTATAGAGGGATTAAAAGTTTTTCTCAATCCCTATTTCAATCCATTCTTCCTAAACTAAATAAGATTGTTTGATTCTTTCTATAGGTATTTTATCAATTAGTTTTATTCCATATTTGTGACCATATTACATCATTAATCAGTGTTCTTGGGTGGTGGAGATCGATGTCAGATTACTTCATCACCTGAAAAATTCTTATTAAGTAAATATAAATGACTTTCCCATAGGACAAAATCCCTTATTAAATAATACTTGATGAAAGATCATATTAAATGTTATTAACATCACTAATGGTTGAAATTGAAACCATATTCTATGGTAAATGCACCATTTTGAATTTCTTTTGGTGGTATTGGCATCATTGGATCATGGATATTATAGATACTTATTCTTATCGAATATGGATATTATATCTATTAAGTTCAATTTTTATTACATTAAAAAAACTCATGCCTGGGGAAAATAATAGAATGTTGTCTTTGGAAAAATGGATACAAAAACAAATGGTCTAACAGTAAACTAAATATAATCCAATATTAAACTTCAAAAATATTACCCTTCATGGAAATATAATATGTATTACTTTTTATAATAAAATAGGGAAAGGATAAATAATAAACAGTGAGCATTGATGCTCAATAATGGTAAAAAAATGGGATATATAAACATAATATTAAATTAGGTTATGAGATATGAGTATGGAATTTTAAAACCAAACCCTTATTATAAATGAAATGCCCCAAACCCAGTTACCCAAAGTCGGTGCATTATTACATAACATTGGCATGATCACATGAAGTCAAGTCCTGAAATACTGATCAGTTTATTATCCGTGTAAGTAATAAATAGATAAATATGTTTTACATTACATTATGAAATGGAATAACAACAACATTTTGTACACTTTGAACACATTCATATCCCTTATCATATTCCTTCTGGTCAATCATAATATACTTCTTCACATCCTGGAAGAAATAAAACATAATAAAGGGGTGATCTGAGATGCCCTGTAAGGACAACAATAGAGTGTAAACTATCATAAATAAGCATTAAAATTTAAGGTAATGTATATGACTAAAACACAAGCCTTTTAAAATTAAGAATCAGAATAATATAGAAAATATAAATCAAATAATTCTATTTACTTATTTACATGGATATTCTACTATTAGAATAATCGTATGTAATATCAATAGCTAATTTCATAATGATGGAATGCATAATGTCAGTCATCATAATCACATAGTCAAGGCATCATGCCAATAATACAAATAAAAAAATTAAAGGCCTTGTGCGAAGACACTTATTTGTCTCATTAGAACTACATATGCATCAAAAGGATAGAGTGGGCCCCAACCATCACTTAAAAATCAAAATTCATTCCTCACATAAAATGATTGAAACATAACATAAACATTCGTATAAAAACTAGTATTAGAAATTTCAATACTTTAACCATATACCATAAATGGTATAAAAACAGCATATAAACAATCAAGCGTATCAAAAAAACTTCAATACAATATGGAAGACTGTATCAAAATTAATCAAATTCAAACAGGCATAAAATCCATTAAAGTATGTTGACTTATATGAAATTATAACTATTTTAGAGAAATATCTATTTCTATTTTGAAATCATTAAAAATTAATGTAATTATAAAATAAAAAATTTATTTTTAAAATTTTTTTATAATATTTTAATTGACGCTTCAACGGTGTTATAATGGTGGATAATAGACGCACCCTCTATATATGTTAAAAAACATTATTTCCTTAATTTGTCAAAATGGTCATAAAGTACCCTGTTAGGAAAACGATAGAAAGATAATTTTAAAATGTTTTTCTTAAATGTCAAACAAGGGTATAAATAAATTTAACCCATAGTCTTGGAAATATTAAAAATTATTTGGAATACAATTTTACGAAACACGGATGGGGATGAAAGAGAATTCCCAATAGATACTTACGTATAAACAACCTTGGATAATAATGAGATTGTGAAATTTAAGCCTTACCTTGAAATTTTTCTTAGTCAACGGTACATTAACCTTTTGTGTAATGGTGAAATAATTTTTCTTGAATTATTAAAGAACCAAATACCTAAATATGTTATCATATATGATCTTTTATTATTTATTGGTTAATAATATTGCATTATTGTCATTGTTTCTGGTGTTACTAATTCATTTTACTTCATATAATTTTTTATGAAAGTCACATTCATTATGGATATGATGTATTTGATTCATATAAAGAATGATATTATGTTCTTAAAAATTATTTTTAATCATCAAAAGAAAATAATTCTTGAATGGTTACGATGTGGAACAAAATCTCATCATGTCGTGGAGACCGTAATTCGTACGTACGATCGAGTGACAATATCAATCTATTGATGGGGAAATTGTATGTAATTGGATGTTTTTATATATATATATATTATAAAAATTATATATTTATTATTTACATCAATTATATCCATTATTACACACATCCAAATAAAGAAGTGTTGAATAACAAACTACACCACGATGTGGAGACAGTAAGTCAAACGTACGCACATATAGTGACATTGTCATTCATAGGATGGATAGAATAATGAATATGTTTGTAAAATATTTATAATAGTATAATATTATATATAAGGTACTTGAGTTATTATTTTATTATAGAAACAACAATAAAATAGGAAGTGGAATAAGAAAATAACTTTGAAAGAGGTGATGAAATAATTACTTCTTCTTCGGGTTCTTCCATTTGATTTGAACAAAATGGATACTTAGGTTGGATTTCTGATAAAATTATGGAATCTAGGTTGAATTGTGGGTATACGGTGGGATATTTGAGTAGGTTTTTATTCAGTCAAAAGGCATTGGAGGTGTGAATTTTAGAGAAGGG
This sequence comes from Viscum album, assembly GCA_963277665.1. Classification (NCBI taxonomy): domain Eukaryota; kingdom Viridiplantae; phylum Streptophyta; class Magnoliopsida; order Santalales; family Viscaceae; genus Viscum; species Viscum album. The sequence goes on from OY728137.1 coordinate 1,989,388,581, forward strand.
GAAGTACCCTTTTATAAGAGATGTGATGGCACTTTCAAAAAATCTTGAAATATTAATTTATTCTAAACTAATTTTCAATATATAATTGCTAAAAAGTGATTTATTTAGAGTCTATGGTGGGTATGGGTTGAAATATTTTCAATCATTAGGTTTTATACAAGTTTAGGTCACCATATTAACCTTATCTTTTAGATTTAACTCTTAGTTAAATAGTTAACATTTACCATGTCTTCATGTATTTAAATATTACATGGTTAATAAACTAACTATAAAATGAAAAGAGAACCAAATGTGGTAAAATAATGATATATTTAACTTTAACTATACACTTTTTGAAAAATCACTGATTTTTTGAAATATTATATCATTAACTATTTAGTATTTGGTTTTTCTAAAAGTCATCACAACTTGATTATTTCAAAAAATTTATTAAATCAACACTAACATAAAATATTCACATATAAAATTAGTTTATGTCATAAAAACATTCAAATTATATTTATTTTTTTATTTATAATATCATTTATTTGATTCTTTCATTAGTAAGAAAAATACTGAATCATTATTCGGTCATAAATAAATAAATTTATTTTATGTCTAAAAATTACAAATAAAATACAATGATTTAGTAACTACTTTCATATTTATAGTTAATATTTATAGTCTATAATATCACTTATATAAAAATATATAAAACCAATTGACCAAAAAAATATGTTTATGTTATATTTTCCTTAACATTAAATTAATTTTTATAAAGTCTCAGTCTCAATTACATGTGGCTCCATGGCGACCCAAAATCAACCAAGGATGAAAATGGTCGGACATGTATCATACAATAGGATCATGGGACTTGTTATAGTAATTTAATAATATAATATTATTATTTTTTACCCTTATTTACTAGATTTACACTTTAACCATGGAAAATAAAATATTTACTGAAGACACTATTAATAATTTCTAAAAATAAAAGATACCTATTTATTGAATTTGGAACTCTGCATTATATATATGGAATAATGTTTTCCAAATTCCAAACACAGAATTTTGAGAAATTAATTTAAAATTAATACACGTTTTCAACACCAAAAAATAGGTTTTAATGAAGTAAAAATGATCAAAAAATTGACATGTGTTTATGTAAAACTAAAATGTGAAATAACATCTGATGACATAAATTATGTTAATTGATAAAAATATAATCTAATGATACTACAAAACCACTCAAATTTTTAATTTAACACCATAAATTGTTTATATTAAAAAAGTTGTATTTAATTAAAATTTATTGTTTTCATTGTTCATCAACTATGAAATTTATCATAAAATTACCAAACATTAACCCTAAGATAATTTTCATATTTCGAAAAAAAATTGAAGTCTATTTTACCTAAAAAAATTTTTAGGATCATATAAAATTAATTTTATTATTGTTCACAAAAGGACATAAAATTTAGTTCTTTTAAGAAAGTAGTTTTTCGAAATATATAACTATTTTAACAAAACATATAAATTTCATTATAAATATGATTTTATTATGTAAAAAAATTATAAATAAAATATAAAATTTAATTTTTAACATTAATATTACAATATTTATTTGATAAATAAATATATATTTTAAATAATTATAATACTAGTGTGTTGTTTTGCGGAAACTCAATCTTGCGTATAACGCAAGCCAAGTCGGTGTTACATGCAATATAATCTATTAAATTAATTTTAAAGAGATAACGTACTTTGAAATATTTGGTTTTTAAATTCTCCCCTCCTTCAATAAATTGCATCCTCGCAATTTGAAAATTTCATTTAAAATAACATGATAAAAAATACCTTTATGGAAAACCCACATCAAAAACAGGGTTAATAAAATTCAGTCTTAATAAGAGAGAAATGGAAATTAAAATTCCCCAAAAAATAATGATTTTTAATGGATAAACAATGGTGTAAATTAAGGACACATAATTGGAGGGAAACAAAAATATTTATAGTGAGTGATTGAGGTAATCAATCACAAACAGGTGAACAATAAATGGAATGTTGTGGGTCTCAAAGCCATAAATCTTTGATGATTTAAAATATCATCAGTTCAACAAAACATAACATATTAAGAAAAAACATTTTTTGTTCTAATATCATTTACCTAATGTTTAAAAATCAATTTCTTCATAAAATAAGAAAAAAAATAATATGTGACAAGTAGAGTTCCATCCTTTAACTAATTTCTACCACAAACTCTTCCTTTACCCCAAAAGATAATAGAACTCAAAAATATTATATTTATCCTAATTATATAGGGTTACAAAAAATGAACTTATAATTTATCTATCAGACAAATTTAAAATACTACATTATACAAAATAGGACACCATGTGGGCCAATGGTAAGGGATGCATCCTTGTAGCCCGTCAGTTGTGGGTTCAAGTCTCACAACCATGACTGAGATGACGGGTTGTCGCTTGAATTCCAGGTTGATCTTTTTATAAAAATCTATGAATAGTACTATGAAATTTTTTAACAATAATACATAGTATCCAATGTCCAACTTAATTCAGTCCAACCATCAGACTTATCCAAAAAACTTCTATCTAAACTCACAGTCCAAAATTTATAATGAAGGTGAACATATTGAAGATATCTTTTGTCACATAACAAAATGTTAATACCATCATCATGTATTCTCTTAAAACATTTTAACACCCTTAATTACCATACAACTTTATTTATTACATTCCTGCTCCCATATTCCTTATAGAACTTTGGATATACTTCTTATATCAAAAAATGTTGTAAACTCCAACAATGATGGAATAAAGAACAATTAATTAGTTTCAAGGTAGTCAAGAATATATTATTTAATTTATCCAAATCAATCATATCATATTAGGAAATCATTATCTCAATTTTAGAAACATATTAACTGTTATATTTCCCCCAACCATATATTTTCTAAATTTTCAAAATTGAAACTATGTCACATTACTTGGTACCATAAAATATTTAATCTCCAATGAAAACGTACTGCAATACAATCCTTATATACTTTATAATTCTTATTACATGTACATCATTAATAAAATTCTCAAATGAAACAATTTTTTAATAAAAATTTAAGAACACTAATCATTCCACTACATGTGCGGTAGTTTCATAGCTTGATTATTATCCAATAACATCATTTGGGGTATACACTGTTGGTTGGGAAAGTGATTCGTGCCGTGTCCCAACTCCTTGCAGATGAAAATTTTATATTCGAAACCTTTTACTTACCCTTGCATTCATGAACATGGTGTATTTTTTCTCCACACTTATCAAAAACCCCCATTCCTGTCAATAACTATCCACGATGATTCTTTCCACAATTATCACATATTGGAAAATTGGTTTTCCCCTTCTTCCATTTATCCATCATTCTCTCTAAAATCCGCTTCTTCTATTGATTCCTTTTAAATACATATGACTTGGATAATTATTTACTTATTTTATTAACATGTGATACTATCTCTTTGTATGATGAGAATATTTGGGAGACTATTTCTCTTCTAAATGATGGATTAAGATCATGAAAGATATGATCCTTCCTACTGGTTGGATCATGAGTATTGTTGGAGTTATCATTCCTTCTATTGGGTGCCATTTCAAAATGAAGAAATACACTAGGTTATATTTTATCATAATGTATAATCCAAAAACTATAAAATTATCAACATTAATTTAATATATTCACACATCATGTTTTATAATCATAAAAACGGTTTCATTGATGAAATATTTACCCATAATTCCTTCAAAATGATTTGTAAATAAAATGTGAATTATCATAAGCATATCCCCCGAGAGTGTCAAACCAGGGGTGAAATAAGGACCGTTGTCATATACCAGGATACCCTAGGTCAATCACAGAACTCCTTGTCATAGTTTTCACTCCTAGGTACATTTGTTCCAGAACCACGTCCACTTATATTATACAAAAAGGGATGTATTACTTGGAAAACTCACAAAATCTCAACATTACCAAAATTCTAGGATGTTATTCTATATTAATCATCAAATTCTATCTTAGGGTAATGTTTTCTAATGATAGTTTCTCTAAATCTATATTCCAAGGATTTTACTAAACTTCCTCTGATATCAACTGCAACGCCCTGCCACTAGTTACCATGATTCGGTGCATTATTACATAACATTGGCATGATCACAAGAGATCATGTCCTGAAAGACTGATCAGTAGAGAATTCTATAAAGTACTAGGTACATATATAAGATTTATATTATATTATGAAGCGGAAAAACTAAAATAGTTTTTCCACTTTTAATACACTCATATCCCTTAATCTATTCAGTTAGGTCAATCATAATATACTTATTCGGATCCTATGAAAAATAAAATATAAGAAAGGGGTGAGCTCAGATGTCAGTAAGGATAACAATATTACAAAAATTATCATAAATAAGCATAAACATTTTAGACAATGTATAAGACTAAAATACAAGCATTTTAAACCTAAAATTAAAAATAATATGGAAAAGATAAAACCAATAATTCCATTTACTTATTTACATGGATATTCTACTAATATAATAATCAGATAAAATGTCAATAGTTAATTTCATAATGATGGAAGGCATAATTCCAGACATTATAACCACATAGTAAAGTCCTCATACCAAGACTAAAAAAACATTTGTCAAGGCCTTGTGCCAAAACATTAATTTTTCTCATGAGACCTAATGATTCATCGAGGGGCTATAGAAGGCCCCGCCCGTCACATACTAAATCCAATTCATTCCTCATATGAAATTGTTGAAACATAATATAAAAATTCTCATTAAAACTAGAATAAAAAATGTAAATAATTTAACTATAAACCATGAATGATATAAAAATATCACATCTATTGTCAAATATATCATAAAATATTCAATTCAATATGGAATATTGTTTCATAATAAATCGACATCAAACAAGCATAAAATCCAACAATAGATGTTGACATATATGAAATCAAAACTATTTGAGAGAAATATATCTTTCTATATTGAAATCATCTAAAATTAATGAAATTATAAAAGATAATTTTTATTTTGAAAATATTTTTATAATCTTGTAAAGGAATCTTCAAAGTAGTTTAAAGGAGGAAAATAGTTTCACCCATCATATAAGTAAAAAAATATTCTTTTCTTAATTTATCGAAAAGGTCATAAATTACCATGTATGGAAAATGGGAGAAAGATTCCATTAAAAATATTTTATAATAATTTACACGTGGTTATAAATGAATTTAAACCATAGTCTGGGATATATTTTAAAAAATTTCAAATACATTTTTATGAAACATAGATTTAGATGATAAAGAAGTCCATGTAGATACTTACGTATAAGAAACAAAAGATAATAATGAGATTGTGAAATTTAACCCTTACCTTGTTATTTTACATTGTTAAGGGTAAGTTAACCTCCTATATAATGGTGAAATCATGGTTATTAAATTATAAAATAACCACATACATAGATATGATATCATATATGATCTTTTAATATTTATTTGTTAATAATATTGCATTAGTATCATTGTTTCGGGTGTTACTGATTTGTTTTCCATCATATGTTTCATTACGGAAGTAATAATAATTGTGGATTGGTTATATTATATTAATATCCAAAAAATATATTATTTTCTTAAATATTATTTTTAATAATCAAATGAAAATGATTCTTGAATGGTTACGATGTGGAACGAAATCTCATCGCATCATTGAGACGATAAGCTGTACATACGCACGAGGGACAACATATTTTTTTTTATTGAAATTGTTTATAATTGATTGGTATATAATATATATAGAATAATTAACATGTTTTAGTTATTATTTAAATCAATTATACTCATTATTATAGCCATCTAAATAATGATGTGTTGACTAAAAAATGCACCACGACGTGGAGAAAGTAAGTCGTGCGTATGCAAGTATGGTGACATTTTCATTCATAGGATGGATAGAATAATGAATATGTGTGTACCATATTTATAATAACATCACAGTATATAAATGGTAATGGAGTTATTATTTTGGTATTGAAATAACAAAGAAATAGGAAGTGGAAGACAAACATAACATTGAAAGAGGTGATGGAACAATTACCTATTCTCTAGGTTCATCCTTTTGATTTGAACAAAAAGGATCCTTAAGTTTGCTATCTGATCAATTTAAGGCCTCTAAGATGAGTTGAGGGTAGTTGGGAAGATATTTTAGTAGGTTCTGGCCAAACCAAAATGCATTGTATGTGTGAATTTGAGATAAGGGGAAGCACCCTTTTATAAGAGAGGTGATGAGAACTTTCCGAAAAGGTTGATATATTAATTTATTCTAAAATAATATTCTGTTTATAATATCTTTCAATAGATTTAATTTGAGAATAACGTGTTTATAAGTCTAAATATATTCAACCAATAGGTTTTATATTAGTTTAGGTCACCATATAAACCATATCTTTTAGATTTAACTCTTTGTTATGTAGTTAACATTTATATTGTCTTCCTGTTTTTCTATATTACATGGTGGATAAACTAACTATAAAACTAAAATAAAACCAAAAGTGGTTCAATAATTTTATATATAACCTTATATAAGTCTTTTCTCATAATCATATATTTTTAGGATTATTATATCATTTAATAAAATTGTATTTTTTAAAACTCATTTATGTCAATTTTGACACTATGTAGTATTCAGTTTTTTGTGCAAGTCATCACAACTTGATTACAAAAAATAAATACATTGAATCAACCTTAATTCAACTAAAAATTTGTGGATTCCATAAAAAAATTCAAATTATATTTATATAATTTTTATAATATCATTTATACCATTCCATTATTAGTAAGGAAAATATTGCATCATTATTGTGTCATATATAAATATATTTTTATTCTGTCTAAAAATTATAAATAAAATACCAAGATATATTAGATATTTTTAGATTTATAATTAATTATTATTGTCTAAAATATCACTATATAACCCCATAGAAAAAAATTACTAAAAAATATAAGTTTATGTTAGTTTTCCTTAACTATAATTTAATTTTAATAAAGTGTCATTTCCACTTACAAGTGGCTCCATGAGGTCCCAAAATCGACCCAAGGATGCCCATGGTTGGTAATGTGTCATCAAATAGAGTTAGGATACATGTTAATTTAATTTATTGTTATTATAATGTTATTGTTTACCATTATTTACTGAAATTACCTTTTAACTATGAAAAAATAAAATATTTACTAAAGTTACTATTAATAATGTCTAAAAATATAATATAACTATTTAAATAATTTGGACCTCTAGATTACAAATATTAAATCCAATTTTTCAAATTCAAAACACATATGTTGCATAAATTATTTTAAAATTAATTCATATTCTCAAAATGAAAAAAATATGTTTTTAAGAGGTAAAAACTATCAAAAGATTGACATGTGTTTATGTACATTTTAAAATTGAAATTACATAAAATGAACTAAATTATATTAAAAGAAAAAAATATAATCAAATTACACTTTAAAACAAATAAAATTTATAATTTAACACTATAAATTATTTTGATTAAAAAAGTAATTTTTAATCAATATGTATTATTTTTCACAATTCATCAAAATATGAATGTTATCATAAAAGTACCAAAAATTCACCCAAAGCTAATTATGATATTATGAAATCAAAAATGAAGTCTAATTTACCAAATATAATTTTTAGGAGTGTCTAAAATTTATATTATTATTATTCACAAATGTACATAAAAAGTAGTTCTGTTAAGAAAATAGTTTTTCTAAATATATAACTATTTTAACAAAACATATATATTTCATTATAAATATGTTTTCAATATGTGAAAAAATTATGAAAAACATTTAAAATTTAATTTTACTATTAATATTACAATATTTAATTGATAAATAAAGTTATTTTTTATATAATTATAATATTGTTTTGTTATTTCGCAGAAACTCAATATTCCGTATAACGCAAGCCAAGATGGTGCTGCGTGAAATATAAGATATTGAATTAATTTAAATAGATAATGTACTATGAAATCATTGGGATTTACATTATCCCCTCCTTCAAAAAAAAAATTCCTCTCAATTTGAAACTTTTGATTCAAAATAAATGGTTAAAAATAGAAAATACCATTGTAGAAAACCCACATCGAAAATATGTTTAATAAAATTTAGCCTTTATAAGAGGGAAATGAATATGAAAAATTCAGCACTAAAATATTATTTTTAACAGAATAACACTGGTGCCAATTAGAGACACATAATTGGGGGAAAACATAAATATTTATAGGGAGTGATTGAGGTCAGCAATCACAAACAGGTGAACAATAAATGGAAAATTTAGGGCCTCAAATCCATAAATCTATGATGATTTAAAATATAATACGTTAAATAAAACAACACATATTAAGCCAAATGATTTTGGGTTATAATATCATTTCCCTAAAGTTTAAGAATTAATTTCTTCATATAATAAGAAAAAAGAATACTTGATGAGTACAGTTCCATCCTCTAACTAATTTCTACCACATACTCATCTTTCAACCCAAAAGATAAGAGAACTCAAAAATAATATATTTATAATAATCATATAGGGATACAAAAAAATGAATTTATAATTTATCTATCAGAATATTTTTTTAAAACAACATTATACAAACTAGGATATCACATAGGCCAGTTTTAGTTGATGCACCATTGTCACCCTACAGTTGTGGGGTAAAGTCTCATGGCCTTACTGGATGTGATGGGTTTTCACCCGACCTCCGAGTTGTCCAATTAATAAAAATCCAAAAATAATCTTAAAAAATGATTTCTCCTTAAACATAAGTATAAAACATCCAACTTAATTCATTCTAAACTTTAGACTTATCCAAAATACTTCTTTCTAAACAAACATCCCAAATTTTATAAGGAAGCTAAACATATTGAAGATCCCTTTTTCCATATAACAACACGTGAATACCATCATCATGTATTCTATTAAAACATGGTAACACCATTAATTACCATAAAACCTTATTGATTACATCCATGCTCCGTTATTCCTTATAGAAAACTGGATATACTCAATATATCCAAAAATGTTTAAAACTACATCAATGATGGAATACAAAAACAATTAATTAGTTTCAAGGTAGTCATGAATATACAATATAATTTATCCAAATCAATCATATCTTATTCTGAAGTCATTATGTCAGTTTTAGAAACATATCAAGGGTTATATTTTCCCCAACCATATATTTTCCAGAATAATTAAATTGAAACTGTGTAACATTACTTGGTACCATAAAATCTCAAATCCTTAATAAAAATTTATTGTAGTAAAATCCTTAAATAAATTATAATTCTAATAAATTGTCCATCATTAATACAATACTTAGATGTCACAAATACTTAATAACAACATAATAACACTAATCATTCCTCTTCATAGATGGTAGTATACTTACTTTATTATTATCCTATAGAATCATTTGAGGTGCACTCTGATGATTGGGGAATTGATTGTTGTAGTATCCCAACTCCTTAAATATGAAGCATTGTATATTTGAAACCTTTTTCTTACCCTTGCAATCACGAACATGGTGTCTTTTTTCTCCACACTTATAATAAATTCCCATTCCATTAATACACTTACCAAGGTTATTCCTTCCACAATTATCACATTTTGGAAAATCATTCCTTCCCTTATTTTCTTTATCCATATTTCCCTCTAACATCCTCTTCTACTCTGGATTCCCTTCAAATCAATATGACTTAGATAATTCCATACTTATCTTATTAACAAATGATTCTATTTATTCAAATGATTAGAATACATGGGAGACTATCTCCCTTATAAATGTTTGATTAAGATCTTGAAAGATATGATCCTTTTAACTCTTTGGATTATGTGTATTATTGAATTTCTCATTCCTTTTACTAGTCACCATTACTAAATGAAAAAAATATATTAGGTTAGATCATATTATAATGTAAAATCCAAAAAATAGAAAAACTCACAACATTAATTGTATATTTTCACACATATAGTATCATAATCATAAAAAGGGTTTCTTTTCTGACATATGTACACTTAAATTCTTCATAATTGTTTTTAAAGAAAATGTGAATTATACTATGTATATCACCCAGGAGTGTCAAACTAGGTGTGCAGTAAGGCCCATTGTTATTTACCGAGATACCGCAGGCCAATATTGAAACTCAATTTTAGATTTATCAATCCTTGGTACATCTATGCCTGAACCATGTCCACTTATAGTATCTTTAAAGGGATGTATTTCTTTTAAAACTCACAAAATCCTTTCATTACTAAAATTCTATGAAGTTCTACTATACTAATCCTCAAAGTATATCACAGGGTAATGTACTCTAATCAGAGTTTTTCTAAATCTAGTTTCCAATGATTGTACTAAACATCCTATGATACAAACTGTAATGCCCCTACCCTAGTTACACAGAGTCAGTGCATTATTACATCACATCGACATGATCAAAAGAGATCAAGTCCTGAAATACGGTTTAGTTTAGTATTGTTGTAAGTACTAGATACATACATAAGTTGTACATTACATTATGAAATAGAAAAACATCAACATTGTGTCCCATTTGAAAACACTCATATCCCTTATCATATCCTTTCACGTCCATCATAATATACTTCTTTGCATCCTTGGAATAATAAAACATAAGAAAGAGGTGAGCTCAGAATCTCAGGAATGATAACAATACAGTGGAAAATAACATAAATAAGAATAAACATTTAAAAAATATATAAGACTAAAATAAAATCTTTTTAAACTTAAGCATCATAATAATATAGAAAAGATAAATCAAAAAATTCCATTGACTTATTTACATGTAAATTTTACTATTATAATAATCACATCTAATATCAATAGCTAATTTCATAATGATTGAATGGATAATGCCGAACATCATAACCACATTGTCAAGGCCCTGGGCCAAGAATAAAAATAAATATTTTTTCAAGGCCTTGTGCCAAGACCCTAATTTTTCTAATGAGACCTACTGATTCATAGAGGGGATGTAGCGGGCCCCACCCATCACTTACTAAGTCCAATACTTTCCTCATATGAAAAGGATGAAACATAAAATAAAAATTCGTATTAAAACTAGCATACGAAATGTCAATACTTTTAACATAATCCATTAATGGTATAAAAATATCACTTCTACATTCAAGCATATCATAAAACCTTCATTAAAACTTGGAAGATTGTATCATAACAAATCAAATTAAAACAACTGTAAAATCCAACAAAGAATGTTTACTTAGATGAAATCAAAACTATTTGAGAGAAATAAATCTTTTTATTTTTAAGTCTTTTAAAATTCATGTAATTTTAAAAGAAAATAGTGATTTTGAAAATATTATTAAACTCTAGTAAGGGAAGCTTTGAAGGTGTTATATTGGAGGAAAATATTCACAACCGCCATATAAGTTAAAAAACAATCTTTCCTTAATTATTCGAAAAGGTCATAAATTACCTTGTTTGGAAAACGATAGAAAGATTACATTCAAAATATTTTATAAAAATTAAAAAAAAGGTTATAAATGAATTTAACACATACTCTATGAAAGTGTAAAAATGCTTTGAAATACAATTTTTTGAAACACGGCTATGGATGATAAATAATTCCTAGTAGATACTTACGTATAAACAGCCTCGGATAATAATGAAATTGGGAAATTTGACCCTTACATTGCAATTTTCCTTAGTCAATTGTATGTTAACCTCTTATATAATGGTGAGATATTTTTATTTAATTACAAAATTACCAAATAAATATATATGATCTTTTAATATTTCATTGTTAATAATTTTTCATTAGGATCATTGTTTCGGGTGTTACTGATTTGTTTTCCATCATATATTTCATTAATAAAGTCATGTTTATTTCTGATAGGATGTATTTTATTCTTATCCAGAATGATATTAATTTCTTAAAAAATATTTTTAATCATCAATGTAAAATAATTTTTGAATGGATATCATGGGGAATGAAATCTCATCGTGTCGTGGAGACGGTAAGTCGTACCTACGCACAATCGACAATATCATTATATTGATAGTGAAATAGTATATAACTGGATGGTATAATATATATATATAATCATTAATATTTTATACTTCTTATTTACATCAATTATTCTCATTATTATACCCATAAAATAAATGAAGTGTTGTATAAAAAACTACACCACGACGTGGAGATGGTAAGTCGTATATACACACGTATGGTGACTTTATCATTCATATGATGGATAGAATAATGAATATGGTAGTAACAAATTTATAATAACATCACATTATGTATATTCTACTAGAGTTATTATTTTGGTATGGAAACAACAATGAAATATGAAGTGGAAGAAGAAAATAACATTGAAAGAGGTGATGAAACAATTACCTCTTCTTCGGGTTCATACTTTTGATTTCAACAAAATGGATCCTTTGGTTAGATTTATGATAAAAATAATTCCTATAATATTAATTGAAGGTATTTGGGAGGTGATTTGGGTAAGTTTTGGTCGAGACAAAAGGCTTTGGAGGTGAAAATTTGAGAAAAGGGGAAGTACCTTTTTATAAGAGAGGTTAGGGGATCTTTCGAAAAAGCATGAAATATTAATTTATCCTAGAATCAATTTCGGTTTCAAATAGCTCAAGATGAATTTATTTCGATAATAAGTTAGATATAGGTCGAAATAGTTTCATCCAATGGGTTTTAGACATGTTTAGGTCACTATATTAAACTTATCTATTAGATTTAACTCTTAATTAAATAGTAAACATTTACCATGTATTCTTATATTTTAATATTATATGGTTAATAAAGTAACTATAAAATGACAAAAGATCTGATTTTGGTTAATTAAGGATATATATAATCTTATATATTTTATTTAGATCAATAATTGATTTTTAGGATTATAATATCATTTAATAAAATAGTATTTGTTTTAAGAACTCATTTATGTCAATTTTGATACTATTTACTATTTTGTTTTTGTGAAAGTAATCACTACTTTATTACCTAGAAAAAAAAATTTTAATAAACCATAACATGTCATATTCTCCTATAAAATTCGTGGATGGAATAAAAACTTTCAAATTATATTTATTTTTGTATTTATAATATCATTTATTTGATTTCATCATTAAAAAAATATTGTATAATTATTGGGTCATAAATAAATATATTTATTTTATGTTTAAAATTTATAAATAAACTAAAATGAGGTATAAAATCATTTTATCATTCTAGTTAATATTTATAGTCAAAAATATCACTTAAAGGACGCCATATATAAAAATTTACCAAAAAATATATGTTTTTGTTACATTTTCTTTAACATTAAATTAATTATTATAAAGTGTCATTTACTCATTCTAGTGGCTTCATGGGTCCCAAAATCAACCAAATAATTCCCATGGTCATACATGTATCATCTAGTAGGGTTAGGACACATGTTAGGGTAATTTATTATTATTATTATATTATTTTTTACCCATATTTACTGGATTTACCTTTTAACCGTGGAAAATAAAATATTTTCTGAAGTTACCATTCATAATTTTTAAAAATAAAAGATACATATTTAAAAAATATAGACATCCTAATTCCAAATATGGAATATAATTTTCCAAATTCAAAACACAAAAGTTGTAGAAGTTAATTTATAGTTTATTCCCGTTGTCAAAACCAGAAAGTAGGTTTTGAAAAGGTAAAAAATATCAAAAGATTGACATGTGTTTATGTACAATTAAAATTTGAAATTACATCATATGGACTAAATTGTATTAAATGGTAAAAATATTATCGAATGAAACTTCAAAACCACTCAAATTTATAATTTAACATTATAAATTATTTCTAATAAAGAATTTGTTTTTAATTAAAATTTATTATTTTTCAATATTCATCCAAATATGAAAGTTATCAGAAAAGTACCAAACAATCACCCTATGATAATTTTGATATCCCAAAATCAAAAATAAAGCCTATTTTAGGAAATAATTATTTTTATTATTGTCTAAAATTAATTTTATTATTGTTCGTAAAATGACATAAAAAGTAGTTCTTTTAATAAAATAGTTTTTCTAAATATATAACTATTTTAACAAAACATATAAATTTCATTATAAATATGTTTTCATTATATGAAAAAATTATAAATAACATTTAAATTTTATTCTTTAATATTCATTTTAAAATATTTAATTGATAAATAAATAAATCGTTTAAATAATTATAATACTAACATGATGATTCTCAAAAACTCAATCTTGCATATAACACAAGCTATGTTGGGACAGCGTCCAATATAAGTTATTAAATTTAATTAATGCGATATTTTACTATGAAATATTTCGTGGTTATAATAAAAGGTAATAATTTTCAGTCCATAAATAAATATTTTTAGTTAATAATACGTAATTCATAATTTAGTCAAATAATATGAGACATTGGAGAATAACATTGTCATAAAGAACATATTTTTGGAACACACATAAGCATAAAATATCATTTCTATATTAGTCCAGGATCATTTCCAAGTCAATCATCAGTGAATGAGTTCAATCCCTAGACCATTATAGTAGACAAGGATCACTCTCAAGATTATCATAGCTGAAGAAGTCCCTTAATGAACTGAGATCACTCCATATTCTAGTCCAATCTATTTGATAATATATAAATATTTACACACTGAATTAGAGAAACGTATCCAAAAGTTAATAAAAAATCCATCATATCAAAAAATTTGAAATTAAATGGGTTTCAGGAACATTTTATTATATAATAAGTTGTAGAAAAGTGATAATTTTCATATCCATTTATTAATTTCATCAAATAATTACTCATGTAAAATGTTGAAAGTTTCATAATATTTTTATCATGGCGTAATGCATGGAAAAATCATGTTTTCTAAATATCCTTCTATAATAAACCTAAATAATTTATAAAAATAATAATAATGGTATCCTTGGATCTAATACTCAGTAAGAAATATGTAACATCCTTGGATTTCATTTTATATGCAAAATAATTATGAATAATCATTTAAATCATTTAATTCAGAAAATATCAGTATTTATTTATTTATTTTTTAAAAAAGAGAGAAACAAATTCTTTAAAAATAACCATGAAAACATATATAGTGATATTCAAATCATATAATGGTCACGACGATATGATTTTTCTTTTATGTTGTACACATTAAAAAATATATCTTTCACATCTTCTGAAAAAATTAAACAAATTTTTTTGGAAAATAAAATAAATATTTCTTTCAAAAACAATTTAAACAAAATTAAACATAGGTAAATTTAAATTTCAAAAATCATGGGATAATAAAAAAATATGAGAAATTTTATTGAAGTCATGTTTTAGGAAGTTAATAGCTTTCCAATAGAAGAGTGAAATAAAGTCAGGCATTCATTAAAAAAATTATCACTATGTATAATAATTAGGTTCTAGTGGTTGTGTTTAAATATTTATATAAATAAAATATCTTTTCTTGTTAAAACTGGGTGTCATATGTAATAGGAGCTAACCTAGTGAATCCTTTAGAAAAAAATTAACTTTTTGTTTTATGTAACGTATGAATAAAATCATGTTAATGCTAATTTAATATATTAAATAATTTAAATTTATTCAAATAATAATAATTAATAAAAACTATGGGTGTTACATTCTACCCCCCCCCCCCCCAAATTGAATTAATCTTTCAAAATTTATTACCTCAATCAAAAAATTGAAGATACATATGCCTCAAAACTAAAACAAGTTCCGACGTAAATTCTCTAAATTTCGGGTTTCTCCCCATAAAAAAAACTTTTTGTGTGATCCTATTTGGTATAACATTCACTATAAAATCATAAATATCCCTAGGTTTCTCATATTATGAATTATATTGATCTATTGGTATGACCTCTAATTTCACTATATATAAAGGCTCATCCATGTAATTCTTATAAATAAATACATGGAATAGATAAAGTAATTGAGAGTGTTTTGGTTTAAGCACCACAAAATAAGCTACCATCCTGATATGATCAATAATTTCAAAAAGAACAAAATTCCTAGGTCTTAGTTTATTTTATTCCTGAATCTCATAACCTTCTTCAGTAGATAAATTCTTTGAAATACCTTATAAATTACTTTAAATCCTAGATCATTCAGATAATTATATGCATAGTTTTTTGTATAACATTAACTTGGTTGATGTGTTTATAAATTGATTTAACATTCTAACCATTTCTTTATCTTTATTACGTACTAATAGAATTCATTCTTTAAATTAATTAAAGAAATGTCAGAGTTATACATTAATTGCGTAAAAAGATTTATAATGAGCCATCTGAATTCTTGAGTGAAATATATTGATGTACATAAACACAAATAGAGGAAGTTGTTTACCGAAAAAAACATTTAAATCAAAAGAAAAATATCTAAACACATCCTCAATGGTTTGAATTGTTCTCTCATAATTTCCATCTATTAGAGAGTCAAATAAAATTTTTAAACTGGACTTTTTATAAATACCCTACTAATACATCATCATATCGTGGAGGTAATCCTTAGATCCAGATTAGACATAATGGAATATGGTACTCCCTGAATCATTACCAATTCCTTTTTCTATATACAGAAAATATGATATATATGGATAGATTCACAATTATTAATTAAGTGTGTTGAACTACCAAATAAATCAATTATAACACATACAAGTATTTACCCTAAGAATTTTTGGTTTGTCCAATGAAAAAATCCATGGTGATGTTGTCCTATTTCTATTCTGTTATATGTAGTGGTTGTAACAAACCCATAGGCTTTTGTTTTTAATCCTTAACTTTTATATGTACTGATCATTGAGATATAAACTCTATGATATATCTATTCATTCATTCCCAAATTAAATATTCTTTCAAATATCTATCCACCTTATTACTTTTTGAATGAATAGAGAATAATGAACAATGAGCCTCTTCTAAAAAAATTTTCATGAAATACGATACGGATAGAACACATACACAATTTATGAAACATAACTTTCTATCATGATCATAGTTTCCTGAACATTTATAAGTCGCTTTTTCACCTCTATATCGTCTTTATGTTCCACATTAATCATTACATAGATATAAAGTAGAACATTCTAATAATGGACATAATTTATTTTCCATTCTTTTATGATTTCCATATCGATTATTTTTAATTCGTCATATAAGGAATATTTTGTAATCTACATCCTGGATAAGCAATCATGATCATTTTGACTCATATCATTGACCACCCTGTTGGATTTACCAAGTTGGTATTGTATTGAGGAGTATTAATCATAAATCTTATATAACTATCTTATTTGGAACATATTCAAATCATTATTTAGGAATATGTAGTTTAAACATTTTTAAGCAGTATATATATAACAATTTTCTCCATTAATATATTTCCTCAAAATTTTAAATGAAATAAATTTGTAGAGTTAAATTCAAATCATTATTTGGGTAATTTTTCACATTAATATTTAGCTTTTGAAAGGAATAATTATAACAATTTACGTCTGCAAAAGAAATCATTATGATCCCTTCTTGGATACAATAGTATAGACACAATCCCTTCTCCATTATAGGGTAATGTAAGAATATGTGAGATGAATAATCCTTTCTATAGATCCTTGATATTTTCCTCAAATTCATGTGTCCGGTGGAACTTTTCTCCCTTCTATTTTAACAAGTCCATTGGATTATATATTCATGTTAAATTATCCACAACCCATAGATAATATCAAGATAAACCATAAAAACTACATATATTAGTCCCTATGGTTGGTTTGGGCCAACATTCCACTTTTTTATTCAATGATGGATCTACTGATATAACCTCAATTGAGATTATATGACCAAGAAGTTATATCCCTTTCTATAACAATCCCTTCTTTTTATACATTTGTACTACATCTGAATAAGTGAATATTCATTTCATAATATATTAACACAACCCCGGAACCATATGAGTGTAGTGTCTTTGGAATCATGGGAACAAACTAGTTCATCAATCATCTAAATCTTACCATTTTTATTTATTCATAATGAGTACCATTTATGACATTTAAAACTTAATACCATGATTTATATGCTTCAGAATAGAAATACAAGAAAGGGGTGAGATCAGATTCCCAATAAGTGTAAAAAAGGGAGATATAAATCATAACATAAAAAATTGGGCATAAGATAATGAAAATAAAATTTTAAATTTATACCCTTCATATAAAATATCATAATCATCAGTCATTGAATAAATCATTGTTGTTCACAAGAAATTAATCATATGATAATATCAACTTCATAAGACATAATTTTCTGGCATAGAAAAATTCATATATATTTATATACATATTAGTCATGTATCAATTTAGTACTATTAAATTGGAATGTTTTCACTCCCCAAACATTCCTAATAATTTTGTTTCACTCCAAATACTATCCTGGTGGACAAATTTCCATACTAAATAAGTTTCACTTCCTAATACAATCCTTTCTTAATGAACCGAGTTTACTCTCCATTGCTTCCCCTTCTATCGCATGAGATATAAATCCATACACAATTTATTAGAGAGATATTTAGGTCCCACCTATAACCTAATGAAATAAATACATATGTGATCCATTTGAACATAAATTATTTAATAATAACAGAAATCATGAATTGAAATAGTTTTCATTTACATTTCATCATTCCATAAGCTTTGGAAAAGAAATGGCTTTCATATATAAACTTCAATGATAAATATAAACGAACCATAAATTTTTTAAAAATATTATACATTAATAATAATCCCCTTAACTCTAAACTAAAATTTAAAAATATTCAATTATATAGAAACTAATTTTATAGAGAACACTTCAAACAATTCTTCAAAAATTAAAACATTTTCAATTTATTGTCATTTCATTTTAATGATCCTAGACATTATAGAATAAAAACTTTCTTTAGAAATATCCTTATAATGTTGTAAAGAACAATTAAAAACGTTAAATCATTTTATTTATTGAAAAACCACTGATGTAATATATGTAATCAAAAAAATTCTTTCCGTATTTTTATTGGAAAACTCAAAAAGAACATCATTATAAAAATGACATAAAGATTAATTTGAAACAATTTTGTAATAAGATAAATATGATTTAAAAATAATTTTAAAAAAATTATAAGGTAATATAAAAAAAATTTGTAAATAAATTTAGAAAACTTGACCATGGATGAAATATATAGTCTTAAGGGAAATTTTCAAAATAAAATTTTATTAATAGAAATTATCTAATACATATCATATCATTTAAGTTATCATTAATCAAATGAATTATATATGTGTATCCATAAAAAATTATCAAAAAAAATGAAAATTTAAAAAAAATAGATTAAATATTTATTTCACATATATTATTTTTATGAAAAAATCATGGAACAATACGTTTACCCCAATGAATGAAAATTTGGTTAAGTATTCGCTTCCCACATAATAATCAGTTGAATTTTAAACCCCATAAAGGTAATAACATAAAATAAATAAATAAATTTAATTTAATGAGATTCATGATATTATATATCAAAGAGAAATTATAGAAACCCCAAACCTAAAATATGTGGTGAATAAGGCATATATATCAAAGAAGTAAAATTGAGATAATAAACCCTCAACCCACTCTTCCATTAGTCTTGAGTACATTAACTTATAATATAATGGGATAATGAATTTTATTAATCAATTTATAAACAATATTAATATTTTAAATTCCTTTTATAATACTTTTATAACACATTACCAACTTTTAATTTAAAAAAATTTCATTATTTTAATTGTTTTGGTTGCGTTCATTTCAAGGATTCATGTTTGGATCACTTTTGTATAATTATTTATTTTAATATAAAATTAAAATAAAACAATAAATTTGAAATTAAATTGTATTAATGAACTTCTTAAAGATTAAACTCTCCCATATATATTTTTTTATTTCGAAAATGAGGATGACTCATTTGATAAAATATTATGTATAATGTTTACCTTAATTTAGTGTTTTCCTAACCATCAAAAACAAGTTTAGTTTTTTTAATATATATATATATATATATATTAGTTCCAGAAAATGAAATTGGTTGTAATATACCTATGAAAATATAATTTAACCAAAATAATAATTTTATTTTAATCCATGAATGTGGTAATGGATACCCAAAAATCAATATCCACAAAGAATATTAACCACCATAATTTATAAAATTGTTTCATTTCAATGAATAACAGAAGAATATAAAATGTATGTATATATAATATTTTAATTTAAATATAAAATTATAATATATTCATTATAATGGTGTAATTATACCTTTATTGATGACGTTGGTGAGGAGAATATAAAAAAGAATAGAAATTATGAGTGGTTGTTGGATAATGATACCTCATGAATATATCATTCATGAAGAACAACATAACGAAAATGGATTTTCTCTTTGGGTGAGACCAAAAGAACTTGTAAATATCAATAGTGTGGATTAGAAGGTTTGGATGAAATTTTTTGATCTACAAGGACTATGAGTATAAATTGGGTGGTTAGGGGTGGTATTTATACTTGAGAACTGGTGGTTTTAATGATTAAATAATGATAATGTTATATTTAAAGCCAACCACATTTGGTGGGAAATAATTCCAATAAACATGGATGATAATTAATGTTTTATGTTATGGTGATGGAAAATAGACACATCAACCCCCCAATTAATGTTTTCAGTTTTTATTTATTTTAATCATCCACCTTTAAACGTTATCCCACAACACTTTTTTACCTATAATATGGTAAATATTTTTTACCATGGTAAAATTTCAGTTCCTAAAAATGTAAATGAACTAATTAACTAATTTTGACCTCCAAACTAAAAATACATTATCAATTTTAAGAAATTCCAAAACTAAGGCTCCCAAATTAAATTTGAAATTATACTATAAAAAGGAAACATATAACTTTTTAATGTAAATCCTTTTTAGACTCAAAATTGTACTTATACCAAAATAAGGTAACAATATTGTTTAAATTTATTTAATTATATTTTTTAAACTAAAAATATCTTTAATTTACATTGATATTGGTTTAATATCATAAATTGAATTTTATATATGAATAGAATTATAATTTTAGGAAAATTAATAACTTTTTATAGTCAATGAAAAATTAAACACTTCCTTAAGTTATCAAAAAGTAATACTGGGATAATTTTTAAATTTTGAATTAAGAATTTTATTTCTTTTTAAAAAAAATATTTTTGTAAATGTTTAAAATATAAATTATATTTATTTTCATATAGAAATAGAAAATATACTTTTTTGATGAAAACATATATTTGAAAAAAAAATAGGATTTCTAAATATTATGTGTTTATTTACTAAGAATAAATAAATTTTTACTCAAAATTAAATTCATATATATAAAAAATTTTGGTTAATCCTCTTAAAAACATCTATTTTAATTGAATTTTAATAATGGTATTATTTAAATATTAATATTTTGGTGTTCTTTTAATTTTAGTTCTCTCTGCAATAAAAACAATCAATGATATTTTATTAAATTATAGACATACCATAAAATCATTGGATGTTACATTATAACCCATTGAAATGAATTTCTTTCTCAAAATTAATCACTCAAATACAAAATGATGCGGTTACATCTTACTCACCACATCCACATGCTCCCCATAGCTTCCTAAAATTACAGATTTTTTCAACAAAACATTAACTTGGTGAGTGTTCATGAATCACTGAACATCTTCTCTATGATCCATATATACTACAGGTTATTACTCATTAAAAATATCATTCTACCATTGTACAATATATGGCTATAGTACATGTAAAAGATCAAGTATATACATCCTCAGGAGAGATTCATTGAGTAGATATTGAACATGAGAGATATTTGGTGGATGATTCTTCCTTTGAGATACCATCACGATAATATCAATAATGTATTAAAATTTAATCATCAAAACATTAAATTGGAAATTGAAAACAAAAAGGATGATATTTTTAAATTCATTTTTGTGAATCCCAAATTTTACAAAGAATCCATAAAACTTCCACTTAAAAAGATAAAAATAGAAAGGAGAAGATCACCACATAAATTGGATTCCAATTAGTTGAATACTAGTGGATATGGAAAATATGGATAATAAAGAGAATTCAAACTATCTATTTACGATATATAAAGATAATGAACATTGTCATGATAAGGTCAATGCAAACAAAACCATATACCAAATAGAATTGAAAATTGTCATTGATATAATCCAAAATGATGATAATAGGATAAGTTTTTTTCTAAATAATATTAAAATATATTATTATAAGATATCATCTCATACGTAAAATATCACATAGTTGTTCATCCTTGATCAATTTATAATATATTTTTCACTATAATAAATGAATTGAAATTTATAATTCCTAAATAACTAATGGATCTTAAGATCCCAAATGGGATGAAATGTTTTCATTCTCCCTCTAGTTATCATAACAAAATGATTACCTCATGTTATGAAGTACACATAAATCTTTTGGGAGTTATGTAATAAATTAATCTCTAAACCCTCATCCAAAGTTCAATGTAAACAATTTCATATATAGTTACCCTTGTGAACCTTCCAAAAACCTAATATCCAATACATTAAAATGACGGTCCCTAAATTTTTAAAATCCCCTTAACATTGATCCCCTAAGACACTTGTTGTAGCTCTTAATTTTTACACAAGAAAAATTAAGACCATTATCATTTATTCTCATGAAACATGGTAAAAACATGAATTACCATAAAAAAAATAATGAAAATAGTCATGACTTCAAAAATTAACTCTTTCCTCATACCAGAAATCAAATAATTTTACATACTAAATCCATCAACCACCTTTTCATATGATTACTAATAATTTATAAGGTTATCAATATTATATAATTTATTTTTATCACAAACAAACAGCTATTTATCTCATTATTTTCCACTCATTATTTATATATTATGGGTTTTATTTTACTTATTCATTTTTCTCAAAAAATATTACCACACCACCTCAATCACTTTTCCTAGTTACAAGTAAAATTTAAAATATAAATTAAAATAATTAAGGAAAAACTATAGTGGGAGAATCATTAGGTGCCTCATAATTCCATAATCAGCATAGAGAGAGACAATCAAATAAAATTTCTCAAAAGGTTGATCAATATTATTTTCATAGGTCTCACTGGTAAAAAATTAGATACAAAATTCGCAATTAAGTAAGGGGGTAAATGTTACCAAATTAACGTGATTTACATCATCTATTATGATTTCATAAGATTTGTCATTGTACTTTACATTCATAGGATATTTTGGACTATCAACTATATCATCCCTTGGACTAGGTAGATTATTCACATAATTCTAAAACACCTTGTGTTTGATAACTAAGAGTGTAGATGGTGTATTCGGTGCATCGTTATCATTATTCACATCACTATCTAACTTCATCTTATTACATAATCCATTAGTTTCCCAGTGTCATTCCCTTCCAACTTTTAATCATATACTATTTCCTTTATAAAAATTTTGTTTATATTTATTCCCTTGTATTGATCAAAAAAGAAAGCTCCTCCCCTTTTATCCATGGGTTTCATAATTTTCACAAGATTCCATATTTTTTTCATCAAAACCATTATATTGATGGGTAACTTGAGTATTCATATCCACCTTTATATCATATAAAAAAAATTATTCATATTCACTAAAGTCTCTGATAGCCAATTCCTTTCAAAGCCATGGTTTTAGGACCCTAATTAGTCAATCAATTTAACTTTCAAAACTGATAATTAAACTAGAGGAACACATTGAGAGACTTGTAACATTTTACTTTTATGTACTGATAGATTCATCATCCTTTTTTATTCAACTTATGAAATTCATTCTCCGTATTTTTTCATACAATACATGGTAAGTAGTTACTATGGAATATCCTCTAAAAATTATCCAATTACATCTATTCATTTTCATTTTAATTCATCATATTCTGGATATACTTGAACCTTTGATCTATTTTCCTTTCAACAAAATAAAAATCCCCAAAATATTTTCCATTCCCTGATCATTGAATAATACAAAACATTTTATCAATGGTTTTGATCCATATCTCAGACACTAGTGTATCATAATATCCATTGAAAGAAGGTGGATGTGTCCTCATGAAAAACTCAACATAAATTTGATCCCTCAATTTCACATATGGGAGGAAATTATGATTCATATAATATATGATTATAGAAACAAGGGTTTACATCTAGCACTCATAAAAGTTTTTTTCACATGAGGACAGTTATAGCATTTCCCATCACAAAGAACAATAAAACCCTTCCATCAGGATCTACACATTGGCTAAACAAAAAATGGATAGTGTGATAAACAATAATTTTATATGAAAGCCACATAATCAAGGAAAATTAATTATAAATTATCAATATATGACACTGAATGATAATGTTCAGTTATTCATTCTAATTACTAAAACATAATGATTGTAACCTAGACGTACCCTTCGGGTTCTTAATATGGGTTTCTCAACCTTGATTCCAAAGGGTTGTTAAACCATTATTAAAAACCAAATATAATGACAAATATTTTCATATATAAATATTAAATCTATATAGATTAATATTAAATACATAACAAACCAATACCCAGATAAACCCATGTGGGATTGGTGAATTTGGACCAATGGAAATAGAAAAACCATTCATAAACCATCAACTTATTCTCCCTCTTATTATTTCATAACTAAAAAAATTTTGAAATATAAAACATATTAATTTTTTTCATATCCTTGGGGAAATAAGAACATGAAAATGGTCATCTCAAATGATTATAGTGGTTTAAAAAGGAAGATATCAATCATAATATAAGTATATGGGCATAAGAACATGATCATATCATTTTAAATTATACAATTCAAATGAAAGATCATAATATTGGTCAATATAATAAATTATTTATGTTCATAAGATATGAATCAGAAGAGAATATCATCAATATAAGAGATAAAACTATGGAATTAATATATTCATAGGAAATCATTTCTATAGTAGTCAAGGATCTTTCCCAGGACTATCATATTGGGATTGGTTCACACCCAGAACCATCATAGTAGTCAATGTTCCATTCCAAGACTAACATGGATGAAAAATAACATAATTATCTAGGATTAACTTACACGGGTATATATTATTTCAGATGGATATTCATCATATTAAAAAATACATTCGAGATATCTGTAATAGTTTTGTGTCTTCAGAAACTAGTAACACATTATTCTAAATTTTGGAATAATATTCAACATCTCCCTAGAAGATGTTACCCATTATTATTCCTAATTAAAACCTTCTTCATATTATGGGTAATGTATGCATATGAAAGGGATGGGATCAAATACATAGTTGTGGTAATTAAAAAAGATATGTTTACATAACATGACCATAATGGTATGAGAAAATGAGAATAAAAGTTCGAGACCATGCCCTACTTGTAAAAGAACATAAAAAGTAAACATGGAGAATTTTTTAAGATTTGATTCATAATGGAATCTAAAGCATAATCAATGAAATAATAAAATAGGAATAAGAAATCTAATTATGGCTTACACATTAACATGTATTATCATTCTGTATATGTCAAGGCTTATTTCAAAAAATGAATCATGGAACATCATATGGCCAACACTTACTAGGAAAGACACACAAATTAATTCCCATAAATATCTAATTAGATATAAATATTTACCTAATGTATTGTAGGAAGATATATGTCCCACCTCCAATACAATAAATTCATTATTACATGTTCCATAATATAATAAAACATTCATCATATCATGACCCCTAAGAAGATATCTGCTTCATAAACCTAATATCATAACCTAGGAAATAAAATGGCTATCTTAAAATTTATATCATATCATTACCTATGGAAAAGAAATATGTATTATAATTATTTCATCTAAGTAGTACCCATAGAAAGAAATATGTTTCAAAAGCATATATCTTTTGGTTGTGAAATGGGTGTCACAAAACGACATTCAATTAAAAAACAATTCCATAATGAATATGAATGGTATTATTCAGATCATATCCCCATTAATGAATAAAATAAATCAAACTAAGTTTTCTTGTATGGAGAATGATTTTAAATATCACATGGAACATTTATTAAGGAAAATATCCCTTATTTTAAAATAATTTCTATAAAACCATTTCAAAAATCAATTTCATATAATGAAATATTTACAATTTCATTTAAAACAATTCCTGAGACAAAAATATTAATACATTGAAAAACAATATCAAAAAAGAAATCATTTTGGAAACCAATTTCCATTAATATTGCTCTGAAAACATATAAGGTGTGATTTAAAATATTTTTTAAAACTATTTTCATTGAAAAAACTCATTTAAAACAATTTTTATTCATAAAAATTCTGACGACATTTTTTCTTTGAAAACCACAATAAAATAAAAAAAATTATTAGGAAAATACTATATTTAAAAAACCATGTAAACATATAAAATAATCTTTAGTGAAATGGAAGTTATGATGGAAAATATGTTTGTACATGTCGGGCATTTCTTTTTAGCCACAAAAGTATTTACAAGTACCTTGATTAGAAAAAGATGAAAATATTCATTTTAAATCCAGTTTTTAAAAGGTAACACAAGGGTTAAAATTTCATTAAAATATAATATGATAATTTTAATACATTTCTTAATTTTTATAGAAAACATGGTTTTGAGAGAACATTGATTTTTGACCTAAATGTTAAATAATGTCAAATTTTCTTTAAAACACTTTTATTTTTATTAAGTTCCAAGTTGTGGTGAATTAGTACTGATGCGGGAATAAATGAATTAGAACATATAATAGAATATATTTAATGATTATTCTAGAGCTATGGATTATAAAATTTCGTCAATTGAAGCATTATCATGAAAATTATTCAAAAATGATGAGATTGTAGTAGTAAACAATTACCACATTGGTAATGATAACTAATAATACACATGAGATAATAAGGTTAAATTAGTCATAACATATCATGAATGAATTATTTTCAAGATATAACTTTTAATTGGGAAATATAAAAACCCCATCAAAATATATAGGTTTATAACACGGAACATATCCCAAAGGAGGAAAATCGAGACAAAAATTACAATACTAACTTTATAACTTATGACCCATAAACTTCCTGAAAGAATGATCATAAAATGGATTTCTAAATACCCATAAATGTATTTATATAAACCATATAATACATTCATGGGTAATATTGTAAACCACAAAAAATATATTATAATTGAATAAAGTATAAGTCTCACATAAATAAAAGTGAAACTATAAAACTATTACATTATTTCATGACTTTCATCGTACACATTTAAAACTCATGTATAAAATAAGTTTGTTTATTATAAATACTCCATAGAACTATATTATTGTATATAATAAAATATATGATTTCATTATGACTTTATGATTCCCTTTTATGAAATATTTCATATTAAGGTTACATTTTAATTAATATTCATGTCTCTTTTTCAAATGTGTTGTTACTTGTTATTCATGATACTATTAGATAAATCGTGATTTAAGTTTTTCCAAAGAATAAATCACATTATAAATATCATATATTTTCAGAATAAAAATATTTTTAATAATCTATATAATATTTAAGTATTGGATACACCGTCAATAGAGACGGTAGGTTGTAAATACTCATGAATGCTAATTTTATTTTATTATAGCACTGGAAGAAAGAAATTAAATGAAATATTATAATATATTCATATATTATCATTAAATAAGAATTATTATTTCATTATATAAAATAATTTTATAAAAACATCTGTAATACATTACATGGAATGTGTGAACGAATCACATCGCATTAAAGCGGCGGTAGCCCACACATTAACAAACGAAGTTATCAAATTTTCAAAAAAGGGAATGCATGAGAATATGTTTTATGTAATAACAAAATAAGCATAATGAAATCATAAAAATATTATATTTAATTTAAAAATATATATTTTATCATAATTCCCACCATGATATTTGGTAATGGGAATATGGATAACACCGTTTCATGTGGCGGTAGTCCACCGTACACATGAACAGTAAGATCATTACCAATTTGATGTAATTACCCAAATCAATAGGTATAAACAAAAGAATAAAAAATCTCAATATATTTAGTATATTTAGGTTGTTATATTATAATTTAATAAGAATATTTTAAGTGGTGGTTTTGATAATAAAATAAAAATGCATGTGAAAGTATGTTACCTCTTCTTTGGGTAACTTCTCTTTGTTTTCACCAATGGGATTCCTTGATTGGATTTTTTATAAAACGGTGGCTTCTAGGATGAATTTATGTTCATTAGTAAGATATTATATTATATTATGTTTTTGGTAAAGGGATTTATATGTGTTAATAAGTGTGTGGGTCGTGTTACTTTTTTAGAGGTGGAGGACTGTCATTCCTGTATATTTTTTAAAATGGATTTCCACCCATGTTTCTTCCAAATAAAGTGGAACCAAAAATGATAAATGTATAATAAAATTGATTATATTATTGATATATGAACAACCAATAGATTTTGGAAAAGTCTATCGGTCATTTATGGCCTTATGTTTATGGTTGTGTCCTATGTGTAGGTAATTTTTCTCTTAATCACTATAATTAAGTTTAATCAGATTCAGTGATATTTTTGGTAAAAATAATAATTTGAATATATTATAAATTATAAATTATTTTTATTCCAAATATTTAAACCATTTATTAAAATTAAAATCGTAGAACATGAAGAAATTATCTTGAATATAATCCTAGAGATGGAACATAAAAACAGATTTTTAAAGAAAAAATGATAAAAATGTTGCTATTTTTTATATCAAATTTTGATGATTAATTTATCAATATGAAATATATTTTTTAAAATGATTTCCATTTTATCAAATTAAAATTTAAAAACAATTGAAAATATAATTCAGCCCTATAAATTACATAGATGAAAATGTAGTTTTTAATTGAAAATAAGTATTTTTCATTATTAATCAAGAAATAAAAAATAATAGAAAAATAACCATAATTCATACACTATAACATATGATATTATAATTTTAAAAAAATGATTTAAATATTCTAAAATAAAAAATAGATAATGATTCAAAATTTATATTTTAAATAAGTTCACGATTAAAAGGCTGTAAATTTACCTATTAAAAAAGTAAATCTTTTTTTTAAAAAAATATAATTTATTATGATCTTATACATAAAAAATACATTTTATGAGTATCAAAAAAATTTATTGTATATATAATATATAAATTGTAATAATAAAATTAATAAAAAGTATTTTTTTAATTTTTTGGGATGAAATTTTGTTTTTACATTGCAAAATAATATTCTAAGTAATTTCAGTATTTTCTTAAAATTATTACATTCATTACTATATAATTAATAACCAAAGGATTAATTTTATACAAAATTTTAATTAATATTTTAACAATTAGTGAAATGTTATTCATAACTACCACTATTATGTGTAGGTGAAATATATAATAACATTTCAATAGTACTACTAATATTATGGTGTAGTTCACTGAAATACAGTATTGCATGTAAAATAAGTTATTGAAGGGACTTGGTATTGTATGTAACACAAGGCAAAAATAGTTTTTCATGGTTCAAAATTTATTATTTTTTTAGCTAAATATAATTATTGTGTTGTGTAAAAATCTATAATAAATTAATTATTCCATATATTTCATGCTATATTCAGTGGTGTGTGAAATAAATAATATTGAAAAGATTAAATTAATTAGAAATAACATTCTGCAGCATCTTTGGGTGTTAAATTTTAATCCCATGGAATGAATTTCACAAACCAAATTCTTTTGGGTTATCAATGGTTTCAAACATAGAGTTCCTCAAAATTAATCCCACATATTAAAAATGAATACTAAAACAACCTTTAGAAAGGGAAATTTAGAAACATAATGATTACCCAAAGTGACTCATAAATAGCTTTCCACATAAAAAACCATAGGTGTAAAGTGAAAACATGGAAATGGAAGAAAATAATTAATAATCATATATATTGATAAAGATCACTAATCAAAATAAATTCGGTGATCTAGAGAAAGTTAACAATCACAAAACAATAAATTGAAGTATCATGAAAGCGGTCATTGACATCATAAAAAGTGATGATAATATGAAAATATCATATTTCATTTTGCTTTAACTAATGTTTAATTTTTTTAAATAAATATATACTTACTTGATTTCATTCCCATTAATAAGGAAAATGTCACCCTTTGGATAGGAATTGATTATCATCCACTTCATATCATACTCCAAAAAATGAAGGTGATTTTTTAATTCCTAAAGTGCTAACATATAACAATATCTATATATATATAATGATATATCATCTCATTTATCTTTAGTTATCATAATAGAAAAATTTTTATCACATGTTCTCTAAAGTGTAGAAATCCTTATATGGTAAACTATTACATTAATCCCTAAAACATTGAATGATGTGTAACATAACCCATTCCATAAATGGTTAAACATATAACCGTTCCAAATTGTGAATGTCCAAAACTTTATAAATAACTTCACTTAATATCTTGAAATCATCTTATCATTGATCAAACATATATCAAAATTTAGATATTTTTTTCACATACCAAACATGTGACTACCATTAATATGTATTCTCCTAAAATATGGTAATAGATTTTTTACCATAAATCCTTATTGAAAACACATGTGCTTCCTTATTATAGTGATTAATCGAAATATTACATAAATCCAAAAAATGTTGTATACATTACCCATGATATTGTAAACCACTTTTTAGATAATTCTTTTATCAGTGCTGAGGTCATAAATACTATTAAAATTACCGTATACTAATAAATATTTTCTTTAACTGACTAAATACATTTTCCCCAACATCATTAACAAATTAAGGGTTACCTTCCATTAAATAAGATATCACCTTTCCGATATATCACTTGTATACTTCATCATCACCATTATATTCTTTAAAATTCATAATGAAAAAATCATACTGAAAATAATTATTTATTTCAGGACTCGTATAACATAATCTATGAATCCCAAAACATAAATACTTCATTCATCCAAAAACCTTATCAAATTTTTAATTTAGCTTTTTCATATTATTCCATCATATAACTATCACAAAATATTAAATATTTATCATGTATCAACATTTATAAAACACAATTTCACTATGATTATAACAAATACTATTAAAAAAATACATACACCTCATATTTGATTGTGGTCACTTTACCATCCACAATAAAACCATTACTTATATGACCATTTTTATAGTCTTCACGATCCTTTCATATAGGGCATAAATTTTTATAATTTCTATAATCTCCAAATTTAAAGATTTCATCACTTGATAATATCATAGGGAGTCAAATATTCCAATCCATTATGTTAACATAACCTATCATTTTCCCTTTTCTGTTACTTTCTATGTGTTCATATTTTCTAACGTAAAAAAACATCATGTTCCTCTAAGGCGTTCACCTGGGTTCCTCTTTCTACATTATAGACATAATGAAAAATGAATGTTCTTTCCTCAGTGATCTTCATTACTTGAAATCTAATTAGACTCTTTCCTTCCTTTATTTGGTGAGTCAAACTATAGGTAAGTTACACATTATTATTCATATTCCATGAAAAGTTTTTACGCGTGATTACAACATCCCTCAATATAGTGATCATCCCATTTGACTTATCATTAGAAAATTTTATAACACATTTCATGTTAACCTAGTTCTATATAGTTCCCATCATTTAAAAAAACAATTAACATTGTTTTAAAATCACTTATTTTAGATGAAAACTATATAATGATGAAAAATAACTTATATATGTTCTAAATTTTCATAGTTCCCTTTAAAAAAATGACTCCATAGGATTAACCTTAGATATATCCTAGAAATATCATTAAAAATTTAACTATAGATCTCAATATAGTTTTCTCATCCTTGTTTCAAAATTATAACTAAAAATTTCCTTTGATACCAACTATAACTAGCTTGGCTTAAAATATATTGAAACTGAATAATTTTATATGATTATTCAGTAGATGAAAAATTACATGCATGCGAACCATAATAGTTTAGTGTATCTGGATACTGGGAACACATTATTCTAATTTGGTGAATCATATTCATCCTCTCCCTTAATGGAACTCACCTTTATTAATCTTATGTAAAGTGATTCTTCATTACATGGGGATAGGAAAGATAAGAAAGGGGGTAATAAAATTACAATTAGAGTTAAATAAATGAGATACTTAGGCATAATGTAAACATAAAATAAATGGGAATATGATCATACCATTTTAAGATCATACACAACATATCACATAACATAAATATGAGTCATGGAATATTGATTTCAGTTCATAGGAGGTGAATCTTAAGATAATCAATAGCATGATCAATGACTGAATAACATAGTGTTAGGAAATGGAGTTAAAGAATAAACATAAAAAATGTAATGATATTCCCTATAACTCAAGGAAAATTACTATTGATTATCAGGAAACTATATGGGTACTACAACTGCTGGGTCGAAAACCCCACCATCCCTAGTCACAGTTGATTCCTTATAAGGTATTATGTTTCCCTATCTTCCTATAGTATAATCGTTTTTTCCATCTACTCATGGTGGATATGGTTTCATCATCTTCCCATAGTGGATCTGGTTTCCCTATCATCCAATAGTGCAATGGGTTTCCCCATATTCCATACTTGATCAATTTCATGGACTTGATTCACATCATTATAACATGATATATAAATCATTACCCAATTATTTAGAGCTATATATAGGTCACAACCATTATATAATAGAATCATACTTACATGTCCCATAAGATAATAAAACTTTCATCATATTATATCCTATAAAAAGATATGGGTTTCAAAAACATTATATCATAACCCATGAAATGAAATGGTTACCAAAAAAATTACATAATATCATTGACTACGTAATATATATTTCTCTTATAATCATTTCACAAAATAATTTCCCATGAAATGAAGTGAGTTTCAAAAGCATATAACTCATGGAATAGAAAGAGATGTAATAAACAAAAATCCACTAAAACATAAATCATTCCAAAAAAAATTGTAGTAGTGTTGTTGGATCCTATCCCTGTGAAGCATAAACTATTTAAAAACTATGTCATATTAGAAAGAGAATGATTTAAAAGATCGCATTGATCATTTCTTAATGAAAATATCATTTCTTCATCATTCTTTTTCCTAGCACCACTTAAAAAATCTTTTTCTTATAAAAAAGGTTTTATAATTTCATTGTAAATTATTTGAGATGAAAATTAAATGTCTAGTTTAAAGAACACTCTTTAAAACATAAATCATTTTGAAAAACTTTTTCATTTAAAATATCATAGAAAACGTATAAAGTGATCTTTAAAAGAAATTGAAAATATTTTTCAATGAAAAAAATTTTATAAACTAAATATGAGGATTAAAGTAATTTTTAAATCACTTTTATAAAAAATTATTTGAAATCATATAATGAAATATTGAAAAAATTGATATACTTTTCATTGAAAACATCCTTTTGAAAACATATAATGTAATTATTGAAAATTATTTAGGACTATATTTAAACAAAAACCATTATTGAAAGAATTTATATTTGAAAACAAATTAAAATTGGAAAAATTAAAAAATATTAGAAAAACAATCATTACAAATAACTTTCTAAATGTACAGATAGTGCTTCAAGGGAATGATCATCATGATGGCTCATTAGTCCATAAAAACCAATCAATCTTATAGGACCTAAAAAAATTTATAAAAGTACATTGATTAGAAAAAAGAATAATATTCCTTAGAAAAAATTTCTAAAAATATAACACATGTTTGAAAATGTTCATTAAACATCATATGATAACAATAAAACATTTTTGAATCATGTTTAGATAACAATATTTTGAAAGAACCCATTTTTCCAAACTGAAATGAGAAATAAAATCTGATTTTCTTAAAAACACTTTCATATTTATCTTATATACAAAGAAGTGTAAAAATGGTTCGAATGAATGCTGATATTAATAAAAACATTAATACAAGATATTTCGTGAGTGTTCTTGAGATATAGATCCTAATATTTCGTTAATGGAATCATAATCATTAATAAACACATGAGAGAATAAAATTAGATCAATATTAAAATATCATAAAAGAAGGTGATTTATGATGTAACATGACAAAGAGAAGTATGTAAAGTATAATGAAAAATGTTTATAACTTGACATGTATCTCAAAAAGGAAAATTGAGGCAAAAATTACTATACCAATTTATTAACATTTAAAACATAGACCCCATATAAAATATAATAAAATTGATAATTAAATACCTATAAATTTTTTATAATGAATATATAATATATTCATGGTCATCATTTACCCCACATAAATGAAATGAGTTGTGAATAATGCATAAGTCTCACAGTATCAAAATGTGATACCCAAAAACCCTAACCTTAAGCCTTTATAATTTTCATTCACATTCAAAACTATGGTATATTAAATATAATTTTATTATAATGTTACTAAGAAGTCATATTGATATATATAATACCATATATGATTTTATTATCACATTATATTACAATTTTATTAACAATTCCTTTTCAATGATACGTTTTGGGTAATATCCACATTGTTTTTCGTATGTGTTTTGACATGTTATTCTTGATAATATTACATAGATCATAATTTATTTTTTTCAATAATTAATATCATGATATAAATATCATATATTTTCAGAATATTAATATTAAAAATAATCAATATAACATAGAAGTATGCAGTAATTTTTTATGGAGACGGTAGTCCATACTGGGACATGAACATTTTTTTCAATATATTATCGTATTAAATGAAGGAAATTAATTTTAATATATATATATATATGTGTGTGTGTGTGTGTGTGTGTGAGTGAGTGTGCATATATATATAATCATTGATGTAGAATTATTATTTCATATATATCATATAATTTTACAATACTCATCCTTAATAAATTAAATTTAATGAGTGAACACATCACTTCACTTTGAGACAGTAGTCCACACATCCACAAATTATTTTATCAAATTTTTAGAAAACAGAATGAAAGAAAGAGTGTTTTTTTATTAATTAAATAATCATAAATTAATTTTAAATATAATTTACATAATATATAAAAACATTATTTCCAACCTAATTGTCATCATGAGAGGTGGTAATGGAAAATCCAAAAACATCATTTCATGTGGTGGAAGTCTGCCATTTTAATGAACGATATGTTTGATACCCATTAAATGGAAGTGTGGGTAAGTGTATTTAAAAACCATAGAATAAAAAAATATCAGTATATTTATTAAATTTTGGTTATTATATAACCATGGAATAAGATAATTTGAGTGTGTGGAGAATTAAAATAAGAAAAAAGAACTTGTGGAAGGATGTTAACTCTTCATTGTGTTACTCCTATTAGTTTACACCAAATGGATTCCATGATTAGATATAATCACAAAGTCTGGATTATAGGACAAATGTAGGTACTTTTGCATGATATTTTTATGGGTTTTGGACTAGCCAAGGGGATTTATAGGTGAGTAATAGTGGGATAGATGACTGCATTTTTATAGTGGATGAGGAGTGGAATTCTTGTAATTTTTTTAAAATTAAATTCAACCCATGTTATTCGAGGTCATTTTTAACATTAATATTTGTTTCATTATTCTTTTGTTAAGCTTATTTTTATATTAATCACTATAATTTATTTTAATTACATTCACTAATATTTTTGGTCAAAACTTATTTGAAATTATTATAATATATATTATAATTATTTAAAATATATATACCATTTTTTTAAAAACCGATAAAATAATTCGTAAAAATTAATTTAAATTTAATTCCATAGATGGGATGTCAAACCGTGTTTTGTAAGTAATAATGTTCAAAATATTAAAACATTTTTAAATCCAATTTAATTGTGAAATCTATTCCAATAACCAAAATTATTTTAATTTATATAAAATTTATCTATTGAAACTTTAAAACTAATTCAATATATAATTTTATCCTAAGTATTATTTGTAAAAAAACCAATTTTGGATTGAAATTCAATATTTTTCAATGTTATTTAAAAAATGAAGTGTATCATAAAAATGAAAAAAATTAACCCAATGTAAATTTTGGTATAATTCTTAAAAATTTATTTTCAAAATAATAATGTAAACATCTCCAAAATTATATTTCAAATGGTTTCTCCATTATAAGGATGTAAAATTACAATTTAGACAAATATATTTTTTATTCAACTAATTGGATTTATCAATATCATATTCCTTTAAAAATTATTGGTTCAGTGTGAAAAGTATTTATACAATATATAATATATAAATTTTATTTAGAATATTCATAAAAAGTGGTTTATTTAATTTATTGGGATAAAATATGTGATTGAACATTGAAAATAGTTTTCTTAGAAAATCAATTTCATTATTTTCAAAAATTTATTACATGTATATCTAGATAATTTAAAATGAAAGGATTCGCTGTATACACAAGTTTAGAAAATATTTTAAATATTTTTCTACTTGGAATATAAATTCCATATAAAAAGAATAATGATATTTTAACAATAATATTAATAATACATTATAGTTTGATAAAACATTGTCTTCGGTGTAACAAAAGTTATTAATGGGGCCTGGTATTGTGTGTAACACAATCCAATCATAGTTTTTTGTGTACCAATAGATAATATAAGTATTTCATGTAATGAAATATCAATATAGTGTTGTGTGCATATCATGAATAACATCATGATTTCATATGACACAAACTATATTCTATGATGTGTGAGATAGATAATATTGAAAAGAGTAAATTAATTTCAAAAAAAAATCAAAAAATCATGGGGAGTAACGAAGTCCCTTACAAGACGGGTTTCACTACTCATTCTTGTTTGGTTCAACTAAACGTAATTCAATCCTGATTTCAGTCCTATCTATCTCATGAGATATAAATATTTTACCAATTCACTAGAGGGAGATATATGTCCCACCCATCACACAATAAAAAAAATACTTATGTGTCCTATAAGAATATAACTCATTTCATCATATCAGAACAAATTAAATTAAATGAAATTTATAATAATTTCATATTAGAAAAACCCGGGGAAAATATATAGTTTTCATAAATTTCAGTCCATCATAATGTAAAAAAAATCATATAAATAGTAATGAAAATTTCCTTAAATAATTTACTCTGTTAAAAAAACTACCATTTACAAAAACTTATCTTAGATGGAAAATAATTTTGATATCTCACTTTAAATAATTCTTTATAAAATAATATTTCTATTTTCAAAAAAAAATTATTGTCACGTCTGGTCTTCACTTTGAGGTATGTATTTAATTTTAATTTTAAACACATAATTTTTATTGTTTTTTTTTGTAAATTGTTTTGTTGGAGTTCGAGCTGAGCGTGATTTTAGTGGTACGCACTTGCGTTGATAAATGGACGCGGGATTGACGTTGCCCGACGCACGGGCATGGCACGGGTGAAGCCTTGTGGCCTTCCCGGTACACGGGTGGTCTTACTTGGTATTATTAATATTAACGTTTAAAGCGAGTATTTCTTTTATTTTATTCTTATTTCCTTATTATTATAAATATTATTGGTATTTTTATTACTTTTCAAGTATTGACTTATATTATTAAATCCTTTTATCATTTTCTATTATAGAATAGTCTAATTATTATTATTGTGTGTGTATACATATACATATATATATATACATGTATATATATGTATTTATATCTCTCCATTTTTTTATTTTTTTATTTTATCATTATTATTTCATTTCTTTTTATTTTATTTTATTTAATTCCTTTTTTTAACACACCTAATCCCTACCCTAGACGCCACCCCCCCCCCCTTATTTTTTTCTTTCCTCTCCCCCATGTTTTCTTCTCCCTTATCCTTCTCTCCTCCATCCTTTCTTTTCTCTCTTCTCCTACGGCACACCTCTCCCTCCCTTTTTCCCAGCGCACCCCACCCCCAATTCCCTTCCCCTTCCAGCGCGCCTAACCCTCCCCTTTTATCTCTTTTTTCTTCCTTTATTTTTTTTTCTCATTCTCTCCTTCTCCTCTCCCATCTTTCTTCCAGGGTGCCTCACCCTCCCCTTTCTCCTCCCTTCCATGCCCAACACACCCCATCTTCCCCCCGTTTTCTTTTTATTTTATTTTATTTTCTTTTCTTTTATCTCCTCACACTTATTCCTTCCAAAAATCTGACCAGCCCCACCATCTTCCGGTCTCGCCATCCCGCACACTCACTTGTGCTGCTGGACAGCCCCCGCAACCCAGCACGCACTCGCCGGACAGCCGCTGCGCGTCCCTCGGTTGGATCTCGAAAATTCTGCGATAAGGATTGGTTTTATTTTATTTTATTATTATTTATTTGTTTAGTTGTTAATTAATATATTCAGTTATTATCTCATGTGTTGAAAATTTTTAATCAAATTATTTGATTATTATTAAATTGGTTAATCATTTTATTTAATCTGTTTAATTGTTTATCAATTTAGTTAATTGAATTTGTTTAATTTTTAATCTATTTGTTTAATTACTATTAAATTTGATTATTCATTATTCAATTTAATTAATTATTATTGAAGTTTTTTTTATTTTTAGTTAAATTATTAAATCGCTGATGTTGTGATGGGTTGGTGATGAGAATTTTTGGTCTACTATTTTAGGACCTTTTTGACGGTTCTGTGCAGTGCGACCTTTGCGCAGCGGGAGTATTTCAACGTGTCATTATTCTTTCGTTCCCGCATTGAGGTAGGTGGTTCATTGCCTTTTCATAATTGAGATAATTTAATTTGTTTGTTTAGATTAATTTAATATGTTCTATGAATTAGTTGCATGGTTCGATCTATGTTTATAATGTTTTGGCGTGTTCGTTTGATGAAAATTGGGTTTCCTAAATAGTATGCTTTTGTTGTCTATATGGGTGTTATTGTATAAATGATTTGATGACTTTAATAGGCTGTGTGAAAGGCATTTTAAAAATTGTTTGACATGTGTGCGTGATGAAAATTTCACTCTCTTTAGAAATGGTTATGTTATTTTCCATTTCGATCATGTTGTGGAAAATTTTAGAAGTGTTTAATAATTTTTTATGGGGTGACAATGAGGTTTTAGAAGAGACAATTTGTGAAATTGATTTTGTAATGGTTTCTTTTTCGTGCGATATGTTTTTATAAATTGAGGAATTGTTTATTTAAGTGGTGTTTTCAGTGCGAAACATGGATAAACGGTTTTTTAGGGTTGTTTGGCAGGTGCGAAAGGTGTTTTCAAGTCACTTTAGGTGTTTGTGTTTTTAAATAGACATTTTCATAGTATATGAATCACTTTTGGTGTGTTTTCCTTGTTGTGTACTTTTGAATTTGGAATGAAAAATTGTTTGAATAATGGAAAACAAGTTTTGACATGGTTACCTCGTGTATCAAGTTTTAAAGTAAAGCCTCTATATAGAATCAAGCTGTTTTTGTTGTAAAGCCTTATTGGTTTTTCTTGAAATGATTTCAATAATAACTCAAATAATTTATTGGTACATTTATATGATGCTAAAATGGTGCTTTGTAGGAGTTGAATACGCGTTCATTATCAAAGTGGTGTATTTTTATAAAATGAGACATGTCGTGTGCGTGTGTCTTTGAAATAGTGCTTTGGTAATCAAATGGTGTCTTTTCTGTGCAATATCTTGTTTGGTCTACTATATGAGAAAGAAATATACTATGTGAATGTGAAACTTGATTGAGCACATGGGAAAACCCTGGGTATCTAGGTGGGCAGACTAGAACTAGTGTGCTAGTGAACTGGATGGGTGTCGTCCCTGTTTCACTTAGCTGGATTGACGATTGAAAAACTAACTAAACATATGATATATAAGGGTCATGGCCTTCAAAGCCACGTGTTCTGAGGGCCGTGGCCTTCTAAGCCACGTCTTCTGAGGGTCGTGGCCTTCTAAGCCACGTTTCCCTAAGACATGAAGTTATAGGGTCCCACTCGAGCTAGATGAACATTAGGGGATTTACCAATAGTGCTCTACCATCATTGGCGTGGTTCCTTTCATCGGCATATGGAGGACCACATGTGTATGTGTGTGTGTGTGTGCGTGTTTGTGTGTCTGTGTGTCTGTCTTTGTAGGTATGTGTGTGTGTGTGAGTATATGTGTGTGTGTCTGTGCCCATAATGAACCTTCCTCTTCCTCTTTAAAATCGTGTTTTGAAATGAGTTCTTTTTAGTGTTTTCCTTTATAATTTGGTTTGTAAATGTTTTCTTTAAAATCATTTCGAATGTATAATTTGAATAATCACATTAAATTGTCATTTTAATGTTGTGGCATGAAACCTTTTTATTGGGTGACATCCTACTGGGTCTTTCGCTCACACCCTGCATACACATTCGGGTGTATGTAGACTTTGTTTCTTGTGTATTCCAGGTTGTGAAATCGTGCTTAGTGATGGTGGTTCAGGTTACAGTTGGTATTCTTATGCAGAATGGTGTTGTTGTGGCCTCTCTTCTGCCGGGAGGTTTGAGTATGAGTTTTAGTTTCTATTGTCGTCTTTTCTTTTTAGTTATTGTATCGAGTTGTAGACATTAAACCTGTTTATAGTTTAATGTCGTGTTTGGTTGTTTATTTCTAGTTTCTGTCTATTTATCTGGCTAGTTGTTTTTCTGTCTTTATTTCGGGTAAATCGTTCCATGTAAGGTTTGACACCCGGGCACTTGTGCCATCCCGTGGGGATCGGGAACGCCCTTCGGGCCTTGCTACGGACCGGTTCGGATGGCGACCCGGCCTGGCGCATGAAAAAATGGTATCAGAGGGAAAGGTTTTCTCTCTTAGTTCATGCTCTTTCCGGTTAGAGTCACGATAGACTTGATTTAAGGTTTTCGGGACTCAACATCCTGGCTACGAGTAAGGTGCCTGGCCA
The DNA here is from genome assembly GCA_963277665.1 of Viscum album. Taxonomy (NCBI): domain Eukaryota; kingdom Viridiplantae; phylum Streptophyta; class Magnoliopsida; order Santalales; family Viscaceae; genus Viscum; species Viscum album. Next base: position 1,989,429,911 of record OY728137.1, read on the forward strand.
GCACACCTCGTGGCGGGACTCAAGTTACCAAAGTATGTTGAGGTTTGTCTGAGTTTTTGGTCCTTGCGATTAATCTTGTCTAAGGGAAATGAAAAATGTAGAGACCCGAATCTTGGAGTACCTAGAAAATACATTACTTTTGTGTAATACTTAATACATAACAAAAACAGACACATGAGGACCGTAATAGTTTAGTTTCTTTAAAAACTCGAAATCTAATCTTCTAATCGTGGTGAAAGATCTTCAACATCTCCCATAAATATCTTCCCCTTTTATTTCTTACCTAAAACCTTTCTTTATATCATGGGGAAAAGAAAACATAAAAGGGGTGAGCTCAAATTCTCAATAATGTTAAGCATAGAGAACATTAAACAATCCTTATACATTTGAATGTAAAAAAATGATCATAAAATCTAAATATCAAAATCTCAGGTAAAGACATAAATCATGGAAGTATGTAAGGCCTATATCATAAAGGAACATCAATCATGAGAAAATAGCATGGAAATAAAACTTTTAATTGTGGAAACCATTAGGCACATGATATGATTTCCATAGTATCCAAGGCATTTCTGCCAAGACCATCTTAGTGGACAAAGTCCCTTTCTGAATCGAGTTCACTCCTCATTCCAGTCCTGTATTACTAAACTGGTTTAACTTTCCATTCCATCCATGTCTATCTCATGAGATATAAATCTTTACCCAATGCATTGTAGGGAGATATAGGTCCCACCCATCACATAATTAAATCATTCTTACTTGTGCCACAAAATAAACATACATCATTCATCGTAACCCAAAGAATAAAAATGGGTTTCATAAACATCATCCCATCATCACATAATCCATATAAAAGTAATGGATATCATTTCATAATAATAAAAGTGAAACCATGTGAAACATAGAGACATTGTACTTGAAACATACACATATGAAATAATGTCATCTTAGATGGAAAAATGGTTTTGATAAAACATTTGAAATGAATTGTTGAGGAAAATATCCTTTCTTCTTCAAAATCATTTTCTTTTCACAAAATGACATGAAATTTTAAAAGAAAAGGATTTTGTTGAAAATAATCATGAAGTAATATAGAGCAAGATTCTTGAAAATAATGTGTTATGAAACCGTAAAAATCAGTTCGTGCCGTATAAATTTAAAAAATAACATTCTTCTCGTACTTTTGTTGGAAAAGTCAAAAAGTTCCTTTTATGGTAAACAAAAGAAATATTACTTCCATAACACGTGGTAAAAGTCAAAAAGGGTAAAAAGGAATTTAAACATACATGAAAACATTTTTATAAAACATGGACATGGATGATAGCAATAACCCCAGTAAATACATACGGATAAGCAATCTCGGATAAAAATGAGATTTGCAAAATTATCCCTTACCTTAGGTCTGATATGCTTCGTACGTATACGAACCTCTTATATAATGATTTAAATAATATCATTGACTCATTAAATAATCATATTCATTGTTATTATATCATATATGTTTCACTTATGACTTTATATTACCCGTTATTTTGTAAATTCCATGTAAAATCAGCATTTTGGGTAAAATCATTTCATTTATCGTATATGTTTCGACTTGTCGTTCTTGATATTATTACTTATATCCTGATTTACATAATTCCAGAATGTAAAAAATGATTTATATATATTATATATTCATCATATACATATATATTATAGATGGATAAAAGGAATGAAATACACCGTTCATGGAGACGGTAGGCCGTACGTACGCATGAACAATGTTTTCGTTTCCTTATTGAATTGAATGAAATTAAATAGATGACACACAAAGATATATATATATATACATAAATACAGTAGAATTATTATTCCATATATTTCATTATTATTTGTTATATATACTTTATAATCATTCTTGAATGGTTAATCATGGAAAATGAATCTCATCGCGTTCGTGGAGACGGTAGTCCGTACGTACTCACGAGCGATGATATCATTCCCATGATCATGGAATTGTATTGTAGTGTATATATACTACTTAATAATAAATTTCACTTTATATTAATCATATATAATCACTATTTACACCATTATACCCATCCAAGTAAGGTGATGGTGAAAAATAGATTACACCACGGCGTGGAGACGGTATTCTGTACGTACGCACGCGTGGTGATTTCATTTTCTGTAGGATGGATAGATGGTGAAATAGGGTTGTTTCATACTTATAATTGCATATAAGTATATGAGTGATACAGATGGAATTACTTCATAATGAAACAACTAAATAAGAAGAAGTATAAGAAGAAATAAAGTTGAAAGAATCGATAACGGATATTACCTCTTCTTTCGACACTCTTTTTTGAAACCTCCTCTTAGGGAACTAAGATTAATCTTTGAAGAATACCAAAACCTCTAAAATGTTTCTAGGGAAGTTTATAAGTGAAATGGGCAGGGTTTGGCTGAGATTTAAGGCTCAAAGTTGTTTAAAGATGAGAGGGGGGAGGTTCCCTTTTATAAGGGAGGAGAGGGGCACCTTTGGAAATCTTAAAAATATTAAATTATAATAAATCTAAACCCACATAAAAACCTCCAAAAATTATTCGTATTAGAATATTAGATGAGATAGGGTTGTCATATCATCAACCAATAAAATTTAGACATGTTAGGAAATTAGTTTAAACATTATCAACATGATTTATCCTTATTTAATCAATTTAATTTTATTTCTGGTAATAAAATTATAAATTTTAAATTATAATAAATAATTACTTATTTGTTGTTAATTATCCATAATTGGTTAGTTTATAATATTCTAGACCATATAAATTTAAATTTATAATTTTTAAACATTTTTGTTATTTTTAAACAATTTTATAATATGTTATTTTTATAAAATAACAATAGTGTCAATTTTGACACTATTCATTTATTTGAATATAAATAAAATATATAAAAAATATATGTTCAAACTAAAAGCATTAATAGATTCATAAAACGTCAAATGTGTCTAGAAAATTAGTGGAGAACATTAAATAGTTCATATAATATTTATTTTATTATTTTTAAAACCATTTATTTGGTTTATCTCTTAATAAAATAATTACTATAACATTTTTGTATAATTATTTAATATACTTTTTTGTTGTATAAAAATTAAAAATTAACTATTATAATGAAGATAAATCTATTACCTTTTATAATAATACTTTTACTCTAATTTATCATCTTAAAATCATAATATTTAAATTGTTATATTTATTATATTATGAAGGTGGCAACTTTGGCATCATTTAAAATAAAATAATATAAGTGTCATAATCACTTTTATAAGGCTCCAAATGGTCAAATATTCTACCATTAGATTATTATTGTTTATATTTACATGAAAAATAAGTTTTGGTCAGGGTTTTGTGCCTTTTATGGTCACTATTAGTTTAATAAAAACTATATTCTTGATTTTTCACTAGATAATCTATTTCTGCATCACTATTGTGTCGTAATTAATGATAATTATTTAATCCCTAAAAATACTCAATAAATTCATATGATGTAGATAATTTTATTATATTTCTTTAGACTATTCATTTTTGAAGTTTCATGAATTTTATCACTAAATTAAAATTAATATACTTATAATATTTAAGAGAGTGACATGTTGTCACATTCATTGGTTTTAATAATAATTAAGTTATTTTCATGGAAAAAAGTACATTAAATGATTCTAATCCGACCCTTAGGTGATATGGGTCGACTTTTAGTCATCCAATAGGATTTTGGCAGTTGTAAGGGTAACTTTATAATCTTATATTACCATTAATTACCCGATTTACCTTTAACTATGGTAAATAAAATTTACCATAGTTACTATTCATAATGCCCAAAAATAAAAAGAAGCTTATTAACATAATTTGGACCCAATGATTCCAAATATGGAATCCATTTTTCGAAATTCAATACACAAAAGTTGCAGAAATTAAATTAAAATTAATCCTGTTGTCGAAAGAAAACGAGTTTTTCTTTAAAACATTGCAAAAGATTGAATTGATTTAACCAACAAATTCAAGGTAAAATCAATGATAATGACATACATTATATTAAATGGTAAAAATATATTCTATTTATAATTTAAAACCATTAAATATTATAATTTTATTACATAAGTTATTATGATGAAAAAGTTGTTTTTAATTTAAATATAGCGTCTTTTTAATATTCATTAAAATATGAATGTTGTCAGAAAAATATTAAAACTTAATCCAATGTAAATTTTTATATCCTGATTCAAAAGAAGAACATTATTTTGTAAAATTGAACTTATTAACATTTCAAAACCTATATTTAATGTGGGTGCGCCATTGAAAGGAGAAAAAACTATATTTCTTGTAAAATACTTATTTGACCTGAAAAATTTATTTTGTTCACATACCATTTCTAGAAAATGTGTAAGATGAAATAATAATGTTATAAAATTAAAAATTTAGTTAATACTATTAATAAAGGCTAGTTCATAATAATATTATAATAATATATCGTTGTTTATTAAAACCCAGTATTGCGTACAACACACGCTATCGAGGAAGGTCACGATTTCGTGTAATGCAAGCCAAGTCAGGGTTGTGTGTAGTACAAGACTCCTTTTTTGTTGTGTATAAGAAAATAAATTGAATATATATATATAATCAATGTTTCGTAGATTAACTACTATCAAACAAACATGAAATTGTGTGTAACACGATCCAAGATTAGTGTTGCGTATACTGCAAGCTAATACAGTGTTGTGTATAGCGCAAGATAATCTTGGTGTATCGTACAACAGAATATATGAAAGAAATTAAAAAGAATGTATCTTATAAAATATCAGATTATTACAAAAAATGGGTAAGTTCAGTGGTCCTAGTGTGCTCGCAGGGTCTGGAAAGCCATGTGGAGCTGGGGACGTTATCCTAGAATACCCTCTGTGGTAGTGGTGTGACTGTCGTATGGCCGCCAACCATACATTCTAGTCACCCACTGACACAAGTTTTCTCTTGCGTTATTTCTCATCTCCTTGTTTTGGATTCATGGGAGTTTGGTTTTTAAGTAAAAATGTTTTGGTCTTGGAAAATATTTTCATATGAAATGCTTTAAAAAGAAAATGACGTGAAAGGTTTGGAATGTGAGGGTTGGATGTTTTGGTTTTGAAAAAAAATGTAAAGTTTGGTTTTGATCCTTGGCGCTCTCATGGGAAACCACATGCATGAGTGTATGTGAAAATGGAAATGGTTAATGGCACGAGCGGATGAGTGCCTGGATGGACATAAGGTGCGTGCCGGTGTGGCATGAGAATATGCATGTGTGAGTGTCATGGGATTCCATTGGTGTTTGTGCAACCCACTGGGTTTGCTTATTTTCAAAGTGTTTTGTTAAAGGGAAAAAATGGTGTTTTAGTAAACAGTGTTTGTGTGGAATGTCCTTGTGTTTAGGAAATGTCGGATGAGAGGCATTTTGAGCCGAGGATCCTTTCTGAATGATTTGTGTCCCGAGTTTGAGTTCTTATTTGTAAGTTGGTATGCAAGCGTGTGGTTAGTAAATTCATTTTAAGAGTACATCAGGGAGGCTTTGTAGTGGTTTCCCCTGTACGTTTGGTGTTTGCTTGTGGTATGTCTTGACCGTAGGACCAGTTTCGTTGGGTCCATAGTTTTCTTTCATGACTAGTGTATGCCCCCCCCCCATAAAGTGTTGACATGTGATTGAAGTACGACTACGGGGAATTCCCCACTGGCTGGAACTCCAGTTGATCAAAGGACTCTCTTTTTTAATTCTAGAATTGAACCCACCTCTCCTTTTTACAACTAAGTGGATCCTCTCGCAGCGGGATGACAGATGTAAGGGGAGTTGAACAGAGTTTTGGTTTCTTTGAGTTGTCTGAGTCGTCGGGTATGGAATTTGATGTCGTTGTGCTTGAAGGTTTCCCCTGGAAACGACAAAAGTAAATCCAGTAGGGAAGGGTGAAGGCAGTTCAGAATTTTTATTGTTGACCTGTGTCTTGTAGGGCTTTGTAGTATTTTCATCGGTTGTAAGGGTTATGTTCGGTGACGTCTTGCAGTGTAAGTTCTCTTCAATTGTCAAGGGTGAAGTTTGACCTCATTAATTTGAATGTTATGTTTGGAAATAGTGAAGGAGATTCTAGTGGGGAGAGGTGTAAGAAGCCTAGAGTACTCAGTGGAAGCCACTATTCTAAATGACCTTTGGTCTATTGTTGGTTTCGTTTAAGAAAGGGTCAAAGTTAGGACACTAGTGTGGCCGACCCAGTCGTATGAGGCTTCTATGGTCATTTTCAAGAAATCACGTGGTGCTCAAGACGCGGTTTAAAGTCCTTACCAGCATAATGTTCCTCTCAACAGCAATGATCATGTTAAGGTGATGATGTGTGGTGTTGTGTTCTCATCCATTGTGACAAAGGGTGATGCACATGCACCATTTCAACTCTGGTGTTGCTGACTGTTCCTTGTATGATCAGTCAGATGCTGTAATGTGTCGTGTTTGCTGGTGTTGCCTCTGTTGTAGTGTGGTTACATGTGACACCAAAAGGAAAAGCTTTGTTGAGGAGTCTTCAATGCCTGACTACGTGGCAGGAGATGCTTCAAACATCAGGGCTCCAGCCATAGGCCCCGGAGTGAAGCTGGCGCGTGGTCAGGAACCCCAAGAGTGTATGAGACCCAGACCTTATTTCTGTCATTGGGGTTATGAGTGGAGTCAGTTTAAATTGTTTTCTATGGTTGTTTCGTTTCGAATGAGTCGTCTAGTTGCATAAAGTTTTCTTGACCATGTGGAGGAGTGTTCGTCTTGTTCATTAAAGTCTTGGGGGTCGCGTTCCACTCAATGTAATCGCTTTAGTGGCCTTATGGGGTTTTTTGAGTAAATATGTCTCAAATATGAATAATTATAATCCAGGAATGTGGAAATGATGGTTTGTCTTGGGTCATGCATTTAACGCCCCAGTAGTCGGGCCCCTCCCTCCCCGCCCCTTGTGGTGGGGTGTTTGGTCACCATCGAGAATCTTTTTTCTAAAGTTTTCTTCCTGCTGTTAGTTCTAATGGTGGGGAGACCCACATCTGATCTCGTACAAGTATCTCTGGAATGAATCGATGTTAGACTCTTCTTTAATGGTGCGGAGTCCGTTCGGACCTCCCGATGTAGATTTCCCAAACCCATCTTGGGTGATAGTAGGTTCTTAATGGTGGGGAGTCCGCTCGGGCCTCCTCGTGTCGATTTTCTAGTCTCGTCTCGGGCATCAGAATGTTTTTAATAGTGGAGAACCCCATCAGGCTTTCCTATGGTGGGATATTCAGTTTTGTTCCTAGAGATGGTTTATTGGTAGGTCATTGAAGTATTCTTTTGATGTGGTTTGGTCTTGTATCTTCGTTCTAGTAAAATGGTGTGTTTTTCGTTCAATGATGTTTGAGGTTTTTTGGATTGTGAGGTTGGTTTCCGCAGGTGTGAGAGTTGCATTCCTGGATCAATCATCTGGAGGCGTTCTAGCTCTTTGGGGTGGGCAACACATATCAGAAATCCTTTTTACATGCTTCTTGAGGTTTTCATTTTAGTCACTTTTTATGAGCATGTTTCTTTTGCTGCTTTTTGCTTGTTGGTTGTACAAATCGTCTTTGAACATTAGTGGGGTATCAGTTTCTTCTTTGTGCCTAAACCCTAGTTGTGGCTTTCCGGGGACGGAAAGTTTTCATTGTGGGGTGAATTTTCACGTCTGGTATTCACTTTGAGGTATGTATTTAATTTTAATTTTAACCACATAAGTTTTATTGATTTTTTTGTAAATTGTTTTATTGGAGTTCTAGCTGAGCGTGATTTTAGTTCTACACACTTGCACTGATAAATGGATGTGGGCTTGACGTTGCCCGACACACGGGCATGGCATGGGTGAAGCCTTGTGGCCTGCCTGTTACACGGGTGGTTTTACGTGGTATAATTAATATTAACGTTTTAAGCGAGTATTTCTTTTATTTTATTCTTATTTACTTATTATTATAAATATTACTGGTATTTTTATTACTATTCAATTATTAACTTATATTATTAAATCCTTTTATCATTTTCTATTTTAGAATAGTCTAATTATTATTATTGTGTGTGTATACATATACATATATATATATATATATGTATATATATATATGTAATTATATCTCTCCATTTTATTTATTTATTTATTTTATCTTCATTATTTCATTTCTTTTTATTTAATATTATTTAATTCCTTTTTTTAACCCACCTAATCTCTACCCTAGCAGCCACCCCCCCCCCTTCTTTTTTTCTTTCCTCTCCCCCACATTTTCTTCTCCCTTCTTCTTCTCTCCTCCCTCGTTTCGTTTATCTCTTATCCTACAGCGCACCTCTCCCTCCATTTTTTCCAGTGCACCCCACCCCCAATTCCCTTCCCCTTCCAGCGCTCCTCACCCTCCCCTTTTATCTCTTTTTTCTTCCTTTTTTTTCTCATTCTCCCCTTCTCCTCTTCCCTCTCCCTTCCAGTGCGCCTCACCCACCCCTTTCTCCTCCCTTCCATGCCCAACACACCCCATCTTCCACCCTTTTTCTTTTTATTTTAATTTATTTACTTTTCTTTTCTCTCCTCACCCTTCTTCATCACAAAAATCCGACCAGCACCACCCTCTTCCGGTCTCTCCATCCCGCACTCTCGCCCGCGCTGCTGGATAGCCCCCTCAACCCGGCTCACACTCGCCGGACAGCCGCTGCGTGCCCCTCTGTGGGATCCCGACAATTCTGCGAAAAGGATTGGTTTTATTTTATTTAATTATTATTGATTTGTTTAGTTGTTAATTAATATATTCAGTTATTATCGCATGTGTTCAAAATTGTTAATCAAATTATTTGATTATTATTAAATTGGTTAATCATTTTATTTAATCTGTTTAATTGTTTATCAATTAAGTTAATTGAATTTGTTTAATTGTTAATCTATTTGTTTAATAACTATTAAATATGATTATTGATTATTTAATTTAATTAATTATTATTGAATTTGTTTTATTGTTAGTTAAATTATTAAATCGCTAATGTTGTGATGGGTTGGCGATGAGATTTTTTTTCTACTGTTTTAGGACCTTTTTGATAGTTCCATGTAGTGCGACCTTTGCCGAGTGGGAGTATTGCGCCATATCATTTTTCATTCATTCGTGCATTGAGTTTTGTGGTTCCATGCCTTTGAATCATTTAGATAATTTAATTTGTTTGTTTATTTTAATTTAATATGTTCTATGAATTAGTTGCATGGTGCGATCTATGTTTATAATGTTTTGGCATGTTCGTTTGATGAAAATTGGGTTTCCGAAATAGTATGATTTTGTTTTCTATATGCGTGTTGTTTTATAAATGATTTGTTGTGTTTAATAGGCTGTGTGAAAGGTGTTTTAAAAATTGTTTGACATGTGTGCATGATGAAAATTACACTCTCTTTAGAAATGGTTATGTTATTTTCCATTTCGATCCTGTTGTGGAAAATTTTAGAAGTGTATAATAATTGTTTATAGAGTGACAATAAGGTTTTAGAAGGGTCAATTTGTGAAATTGATTTTGTAATGGTTTCTTTTTCTTGCGATATGTTTTTATAAATTGAGGAATTGTTTATTTAAGTGGTGTTTTGAGTGCGAAACATGGATAAAAAGTTTTTGAGGGTTGTTTGGGAGGTGCGAAAGGTTTTTTCAAGTCACTTTAGGTGTTTCTGTTTTTAAATAGACATTTTCAAAGTATATGAATCACTTTTGGTGTGTTTTCCTTATTGTGTACTTTTGAAGATGGAATGAAATTTTTTTTTATTAATGGGAAACAAGTTTTGACATGGTTACCTCATGTATCAAGTTTTAAATTAACGGCTCTATATAGAATCAAGCTGTTTTTGGTGTAAAGTCTTCTTGGTTTTTCTTGAAATGATTTCAATAATAACTCAAATGATTTATCGGTACATTTATATGATGCTAAAATGGTGCTTTGTAGGAGTTGAATATGTGTTCATTTTCAATGTGGTGTATTTTTATAAAATGAAACTTGTTGTGTGCGTGTGTCTTTGAAATAGTGCTTTGGTATGGAAATGGTGACTTTTGTGTGCAATATCATGTTCGGTCTACGATATGAGAAAGAAATATATTATGTGAATGTGAAACCTGATTGAGCACATGGGAAAACCATGGGTATCTAGGTGGGCAGACTAGAACTAGTGTGCTAGTGAACCGGATGGGTGTCGTCCCTATTTCACTTAGCTGGATTGACGATTGAAACACTAACTAAACATATGATATCTGAGGGTCGTGGCCTTCTAAGCCACCTGTTCTGAGGTTCGTGGCCTTCTAAGCCACATTTTCTAAGGTTTGTGGCCTTCTAATCCACGTTTCACCGAGACACGAGGTTCTAGGGTCCCACTCGAGCTATATGAACATTAGGGGATTTACACATAGTGCTCTACCATCATTGGAGTGGTGCCTTCCGTCAGCATATGGAGGACCACTTGTGTGTGTGTGTGTGTGTGCGTGTATATGTGTGTGTGTCTGTGTGTGTGTGTGTGAGTATGTGTGTGTGTGTGCCCATATTGAACCTTCCTCTTCCTCTTTAAAATCGTGTTTGTGAAATGAGTTCTTTTTAGTGTTTTCCTTTAGAATTTGGTTTGTAATTGTTTTCTTTCAAATCATTTCGAAAGTATAACTTGAATAAGAACATTAAATTGTTCTTTTGATGTTGTGGCATGGAACCTTTTTATTGGGTGGCGTCCTACTAGGCCTTTCTCTCACACCCTGCATACACCTTCGGGTGTATGTAGACTTTGTTTCTTGTGTATTCTAGGTTGTGACATCGTGCTCCGTGATGGTGCTTCAGGTTGTAGTTGGTCTTCTCATGCAGAATGGTGTTGATGTGGCCTCTCTTCTTCCAGGAGGTTTGAGTATGAGTTTTAGTTTCCGCTGTCATCTTTTATTTTTAGTTATTATTTCGAGTTGTAGACTTTAAACCTGTTTATAGTTTAAAGTCGTGTTTGGTTGTTTATATCTAGTTTCAGTCTATTTATCTGACTAGTTGTTTTCCTGTATTTATTTTGAGAAAATCATTCCCATGTAAGGTTTCTCACCCGGGCACTTGTGCCAGCCCATGGGGATCGGGAACGCCCTTTGGGCCTTGCCGCGGACCTGGTCGGGCACTGGCTCGGATGGCGACCCGTCCTGGTTTGTGACATTTATGGAGCCTAAAAAATCTAAAGGATAAATTTTTCATTGAAAATAAATTTCTAATCATGAAAAGGAGATATAAAATTATTAATGAAGCATGATGGTAGAAAAATGCACTCATTCCATATAAGATAAAAAATTCTTTCTCATTTTCATTAGAAGAGACAAAATGAAAATCATTTAGAAAATGAAAACAAATAATCCTTTGAAACAGTATTTATAATTTATAACATTATTAAAAATTTATTTAAAAAAATCAAAAGGTAATAGTAAAAAATAAGAAATAAATTTTTAATACGTAAACATTGATGAAAAAGAGTGTTATAGTGGATATTTTTCAAATCATAATTTTTAAATATAACTCCTTTATAAATATAATATCATTGAAGTGAGATTTAATAAAATTAATTTCATTTATTTGTCTATGGTAAAGAGACATAAAAATTTTAGACACATTATAATATATATGAAATATATTTTGAAATTATATTTAGTATGAAATGGTCATATAAATATATGTTTAACCTAATGAAGGGAAATTTATTTTAAAATTATCTTACAACATTGCAATAAACTGAATAATATGCCTCAAAAAAAGTAATAATAATCAATTGAGACATTTAATACCATGAAGATAATGATATTAATGATATTATATACCAAATTTCATTATATACATGACACAAAAAATGGGGAATAAGTCATATATCTTACAGAAGTAAAAGCGTGATACAAAACCCTTACCACACTAGTCCCTTTATTTTTGGGCAATTTAAACTCTTTTATAAAGGTTTAAATAATGTTATAATTCATTATATAACCATACTAATATTTATAATACCTTATATGCTATTTTTACAACCTTTCACAACCCATTCTATAATAATATTTCACTATTTTCATTGTCTTCTGTGTGCTCATTTCATAGTTTTGTGGTCAGTTCACTATTGGATAATTTTAGTTTTTCAAGTTAAATAAAAAAACATATATAATAATAATTATATAGTATTAATGTAATTATAGATGATTAAATAATCTCATATATGATTTTTCTTTTTTTAATGGGGATGATTCATTTGGTAAAATACTAATGGTAAATGTCTAGTTTAATTTGGAATTTTTTCTCACCATCAAGAACTGGTTTCATTTTATTCAATATTATATATATATATATTAGTTCCAAAAAATTAAATAGGTTATAGAATTAATTTTAAAATTTTATTTAACTAGAATAATACATTATTAACAGACTTGATGGTGATAATGGAAAACAAATAATCATTATCCATGGAGAAACATAGCCACCATAATTTACACTATGTTTTCATTTCATTGAATAAGAGGTGTAATAAAAGGGATGGATTTAGTAGATAACATTATAAACCTAAAATTAAAATATATAAATGAAGTTTGAGTTATTATACTTTGATTTATGAATTATGTGAGTATAAGGTAGAAAAATAATGAAATTTTGAGGAGTAGTTAAATAAATTTGTTTCTTGAGTATCACCTCCTTGAAGGACACCTTAAGGAACATGGGATTGCTATCTAGGTTAGGAAACTAGAAACTGGATGAAGGGAGAGTTATGAGAATAATTTTTGAAATGTATTTTAATATCTTAATGTATTTTAAGGATGAAGGGGTGGTGAGGCATGGTATTTATAAAGGAGGAGGAGTTGATTTATGTGACAAAATATTGTTTATTAAATATTTAAATTCCACCACATTTTGGTGGAATTAATTTCAAGGTATTTGGATGATAATTAATTCATCATATTTTTTTACGGATTATAAAATCATCAAACACCCATTTATTGTGTTATTTTTTAGGTATTTTATACTTTTACATTATAAATCTAACATGACACATTATTTTACATATATTCCATTAAATATTTTTTCCCATGTTAAATTTATTATCCTAAAAAATGAAAATGAATGTGTATCATAATTAGACCTCATTATTCCAAAAATGTAGTTATACCAAAATAAGGTATAATGATTGTGTAAAAATGATTAATTTGATAATATATATGAAAATACTTTTTTTACTTAGAGAAAAAATTAATTTAATAATTTTTTAAAAATATAAATAGAAACACAGTATTACAAAAAGTAGTATTTTTTTCACAATTCACTGAAAAATAAACATTTTTGGAAATTATCATAAAATAATCCTAAGATAATTTTAACATGATGAATCCAAAATTGATTTTAAATTTATCAGACATATTTTCTAGAGATATAAAAAATTAATTATGTAAATTTTCTAAAAGAAATAAATAATAATTTATTTTTGATGAAAATATATATTTAAAGAAAAAAAATGAATTTTATAGAAATTATATGTTTGTTTCCTCAAAATAAATAAAAATTTTATTGCACATGATATTAAAATATATTTCCAAATATAGTTACTACTATTCACACCCTCCAATTCAGTAGATATGTTGTAATTGTCCTGCTAAAATAATAATATATTTTAGTCCATTAAAGCTCGTTGTTGAATGAAATAGAAGCTATAGAATATAATAAATGTAAAATTAGACATTTCATAAAATCAGGGGGTGTTATATGTTCATCCAAAATTACACATTGTAAATTATTCATATAGTTTCTATATATATATGTTCCTTATTAAAATTAGAAAGTGGTATATTTTCTCTTCCTTTATCTTTGAATATATTACAACATATATTATAAATACTACCACAAAATGAGAAAGGAATACTCTAAAAATATATACCATCAGTCCCGAAATATAATATGGGAATTAGTAATACATTGTGGAATCACTGAATATTTATAGTGTTTATGAAATGTATGGAATCTTATCTTGGGTATATTATCCTTATTAATACTAAGATTAATGATATATAGATCTAAGTTAAAACTTGGTAATGATTTTATCTCCTCCCAGTTCTTCAAAAAATCATAAATTTGGGGGTGATGATATTTGTTCTTAATTGTGATCTTTTTTACCACCAAATAATCAATGAAGGGTCTCATGGATCCATACTTATTTTTAACAAAATAAAATGATAACCACATTGTGAAAAACATGGCCTAATTATTCCCTTGTTAACGTTCTCCTATAATTGTTAATTCAATTCCTAAAGTAGAATTAGGGAAATTCTATAGTTAGTCTTTGACATTGATATGGAACTATGTCTAAGTTATATTGAGAATTCAACTTGAACTTTTATGGGAATATTAGAAAAATCTTCTGAAAATACATCTAAAAATTCATGCACTATATGCATATCCTCAATTTTATGTTTATCCTAACAATTTGAGATAAATAAACCTTCTAAATATAATGGAGGACACATATAATAGATCCATTACCAATCAAAAAATCTTACTTATAATCACATTGATTAATGATCATAGGTTGGTTTGTATTATATAATATAACTTCCTTTTTACAACAATTTAAGTTCTTTTTTATGGATAATTCCAATCCATTACCAATATAACATAAAATTAAACAAGTTGAAAAATTATGAGATTTATTGGATGCTTATTCCCAACAACATCAATTGGAGAGGAATCATAGACAAGAGATGCGAACATGATATCATTATGTATTTAAATTATAATTTTATATATAATTATATGTGTGTAATTATGACCCCCATAGATAATTATTTAGATATGAAACAATTGTTTAATCTTGTGTCAAATATGACATTATAATCTCTAGGGTGGATAGTATGTGTACCATTTACCATTAAGTTACTTCACACCATATCATTAACATTGATTAGTTGATATTTCCCTTTGTATCTTGACTTAATATGATAATTATGTCAATCTAAATCATTAAACATCATATTTGGGAATCGGTTAGCATAATAGTATACTCCTTCTATGTGAAAAATAGGAGTGTTGGTGGCACATTCTATATAGGTTTCACTCTATTCATATTGTTAGATTACAACTTCGCATCACGTTATAAATAATTTTCATGATGAACTTCTTCCAAACATTGGAAAATTTTACTGGTATCCTTAAAACAATTTCCACTATGATACTTCCAACATATTGATAATAACGGAATACACATCCTCTTCTATCTATGGATTACGGATTGTACAGTTTTTTCATCATTATATTCTTTTCAAAACCAATATATTGTTACATAAAACTGTCATCTATTTTAATTTTTATACCACCTAAAACAATCTCTATATAGCTATATAAGTAACTTGAAGAAAATATCCTTCAGGGACTTGGTTTTAATCCATCAAGTAATAGATCAACCTTACATTCAGGTTAGATTATAATACCAGTTGTATACATCAAAATTCATCCAAAATATTCCCCATAGGTAACAATAGATTTATCATCCTTTTACTTTTTCTAATGGTTTTCCTTTTCCAATTTCATATGAGGAATATGACAAAAATACTTATTAAAAAATTACATCATTAAATTTTCATACCACATGAAGTCAATTTCATCCCATTTCCTCATATTCTTGATTAGAGTGCACCACAAATATTCTTCACCTTCCAAAAAATACACAAAACAATTAACTTTTTCATTTTCCAAAAACTAGAGGACGGGAAATATCTCAGTAGTGGTTTTAATTATTTTTTCTTCATCTACTGGTTGGAGGATCCACTAAATAATGGTGGAAATTTCATCATGATGGACACAATAGAATGTTATTCCCTCCTTTTTTGATCGGAAGTCCAATATGTTTCATAGAATTTGAAATTTATTTGAAAATGGAAAAAAATATAATTCTATCTCCAATAAAATTTGGAATCTCAATAGGAAAATCACTTCATTTTCCTTCACACTAAGAAAGAACAAGGTTCGTTCATGTTCCCTCCATTGAAAAAAAGATATAGTAAGAAAAACTAATTATGATGAGGAAGAACATCATCTGGAAAAATTACTTATAAGATGTCAAAATAATGAGACATTATTTAATCTATGACACGGTAGGTATATACTATGTCATATATAGTGATAATATATTTAAATCCTCCATGAAAGTTATTAATGATCATGGGAATTTCCAAATTGCATCCCCTAAGAGTTTCAAACTAGGTGTGCTGAAAGGTCCATTGTAGTTAACATGGCGATGATCAAGTCTAGTTCAATGAACTCTTTTCTGAGTCATTACATCTTGGTAATAGGAAAATGAATGACAACATTTTGTGAGGGGGTAGTCTGTCACACACACAAATGATGATTTGATAACCCATTTAATTAAGTGTAGATGGTTATAGTTCATTACCTTAACATAAAAATCTACAATATATATTTGGTAAATAATTTATTACTATAATATTTTAAAATAAGAATTGAATATGGTTATTTCTTAACTAAATGAAAAACACTGGTTGATTAAAATTTCCTATTCTTTGAGAATCCTCCTTATTTTTTACCAAAAGGCCTTTTTGGATGGATTTATTCCAAAATTTAGTCTTATAGAATAACATGATGGAATTTGGTAAGTGATTTGGGTTGGGATTTTCTAAACCAGATGGGTTTTAAGATGTGAAAAATAGAGGATAATAGGTAGCATTTTATAAGTGTGGTGAGTGACACATGTATAATGTTTTTAAAGGATAAATTTCAAAAAAAAATCACACAAGGATGATCCAATAATATAAAATTATTTATAAATAGATGAGTTAGGGTCCAAATATAGTGATATAATTAGTTTTTGACATGTTTTGTGTTATTATTAGCCCTTTCATATTTCTAAACAACCCCTATAAACCTATTTTTACCTTGAGAATATTAAATAATTTTTATTTCATATCCTATTCATTTTGGTAAAAAATTATTTCACCATATTAGAAAAAATAAATTATTATGACTAATAAAATGGACTCTATTTTCCAAAATTCCATTCTTGTAAGTGGAAAATGTAATTGAATGTTAATCCCTCAGATGTGATGAGAATGCTTGGGTTTAAAGAGAAAAATTGAAATAGTATTCAATATATTATTATCGACAATTAATATGAAATTCATCACAATGATATAAAATGGACTCATATTTATATAATTGAACCAATTGATCACTGAAACATATTTTTAAAAAATTATTTTTATAAATAAATTTATAGATGACTTCTCTTTTCATTAAATTAAATATTTTAAAATTTTGATCAATAATATATAAATTTCATGAAAAATACAAAAAAATAACCATAAAAAAATTTGATATGATTTTTTAAACCATTAGGTTTTATTTTTAAAATTAATTTTTGAAAATTGTGATAGAGTAATTTTATTAATATTCGAATCAAAAAATGAATTTTTTTTTTGAGAAAATGGTATTTTAGAAGAAAAATAATATAATTAATTTATTGAAAAAAGAGTAAATTTTTATCAATTTTGTTATTTTTAAATAAAGAAACTATAATAAATATTTTAAAATTATTTATTTCATTTCATATCCTTATGTTTAGTGGCTATGATATAAGAGTAACATTTAAAAATTATATTAATAAATTTTCAATGATTTTTTAAAACTCTGTGTCGTGTATAATATAAGGTATCCCAATGCTATGTGTATCCCAAGAAAAACATGGTGTTTTGTGTAATTCAATATTAACTTCTGGTGTATATTATATAACAAGATAACAAAGAAATTAATTTTATTTAAAAATATACTTTTTTAAAATAATGTGGGGTTATAGGTCTCAACTATTTAAATCAACCAACATTGTCAAAATCCTATTTTTTATCTACTATCTCAAAGAAGATAAGACTCAAGTTGAAAATTATAATTGAATGAATATAAGTTTCATTTGGGTTTTCATTGAACTCTTCCCAACCTCATAAATCCATCATGGATTTAGTTATCATCAATGGACTGAAAAATTGACGGTTTAGAGATATAGTTTTTGAGGTGAAAGGTGGAGAGGTAGTTTTTTCATAAGGGTTATGAATATGGGATCAGTGGTCCAAATAGTAGAAACGTGGAAGGTCTAATGAAATTGGGATTCGTGAATTAGAATGGTAGAAATTTCTTATAGAATTGGTAGTGGGTACTGAGTGGTTGAAAATTAGTGTATGAGTGGTATTAGGAAATTTTGATGGCAATAGAATTTGAAGGAGAATTAGAAATTCCAAATAGTGGTTGTATAATTTTTTAATGATATCAAATCGTTCAAAGATATATGGGAGAAGGAAGTAATATAATTGGACCTAAAATATTATTGATAATAATGAATAATTGAAATTTTAATTAAAATAATATCAATATTATTTTAATTAACTAATTTATTGACATTTCTAAATATCTAATAATTTAAATGAAATATAACAAAAGATCATGAAATTTAATAAGAAAAGTGATTTACACAAGTAAAATATTTAAATTTTAAAATAAAAAAATTAATTGAAAACAATATTCCTCCCACAACACAAAAAATTCTAAATATATATTCAAATTAATATTTTAAATGAAATAAATATAATGTTTATAAAAATATCACCATATAAACATTAATTTTCAAAATATGCACACAAAAAATTTAATGCAGAATAGTCAAATGTTCAACGATTTTATAATTTCAGTCTTTATTTATATCAATTTAACTATTATTCATCCAAAATAAATTTGGAAAATAACTTAATCACAAACTACATACCCTCAATCTACATTAGGTCTCAGGTCAAAACCTGAATATCAAAATCATTTATGCCCCTAGCACCATCAACAAGGTAGAGTAATGTCATTGACAATATGATGATTGACACAATGGACTAAATTGAACAGACAAAAAATTCTCAAATAAGAGTCATCAAAGTTTTACTAGGTCCATATAGTCACACAAACCATTTAAATTTTGATTAAATTAAGTATATCCCCTCATATTTTTGGTATTAATTCGAAATCCAAAAATATTCACGACACTGACCATTGGTGGAAGATGCATCAAGAAAGAGAACAAGGACTCATTATGGCCCTTGGATCTCTATAGTGTCCAAGGGATCGAATTTAATTAATCACAATTCCCTATTAATCTAAATCCAATAACATAAATACCTAGGTCGATGCCTTTAGTGGTGAGACTATATTCCATAAAGCAAAAAAATTAACAAATCATTATATAATAAGGAGAACACATCTGATACCAATATCATGTATACCTTTTACAATTTATTTCCACAAAATTGAAGTTGTGTTGAGGCCTATGGATGTCTATAAAATGACAAAAATTTCTAAACGAGATCATTCATATGGGATGAACCCCTGAATCATTCCATACGGGTCAAAAAAAATTAATTACATAAAAAGTAATTAATTATCAATTTTAAATACAATTTCGAATATTCATTAAAAGCACACCACACCACTATGTCCCACCACAAATAATTCCAATAAGCCATGTGAATCCTATAATAGACCCCCAAATCCATTTTCGGGAAACATCATAAGAACTTAAACTATTTTGCAAACTAATTCAATTTAAATTAAATGACTGGGATTAAATAATTCCATGGTGTTACATTGCACTGACTAAAAATCATGAAATTGGATGTAGTTATCATCTCTTTAATTCCTCTTCTAGGGTTTCATGAAATCCTATTCCAAATTAACATACTTCAACATTCTTTTTTGAAATCAGTACTTACATACAAAAATCTAACAATGAAAAATAATTGAGAAATTGAATGTAGATTGAATAGAGTGTGGTTAGGAACATGTCGCATGCATAATTATAGAAAACACTCAATAACGTTATCTTAAAAAAGGGGGAAATGATAAAGAGGGGAGTGGGAGATTTGAACTCACACATGAAAAGTGGAGTAGAAAGGTGGAGGACCCCTCTAATAACATGAAATTGAATATAGGAATCATCCCCTATTTTACTTCATATACTAGTAGGTATAATTCCAATGAAAATTTAGTGTCACCCTCTTAGATAAGGGTTCCTCTATCCATCCATTAGAATGTCAATAACTTTCTCGAGGTACATATGTGGTTTCATGCTACAACTATATTTTAGCTTAGACAATATAGGCCTCCCCCAACTCTAATGTAAACCCAGAGGTCCCAAATTTTATCCCATTGCCTATCTAAAATTACCTATTTGAGTGGTTCTAATCCTATGAATTCAATTTTTAATCCTGTATCAAAATTTTATCCACACACAAATTTAGAATACAAATTCCATCGAATTATGAATGCCCATATAGACAAAAGAAACTAAAATATTTTAATTTGATTTTCATGTATCTAATAGGTATATATATGAAATGTCGTTGAATAAAAAGATTTAAAATAATTTAATTCAAAAAAAATGATTTAAAAAACTGAACCAAACTATTTTATTATAAAATATTCTTTTATAAAAACCCATGATTTTTATATATAGATATTATGTACTTTTAGATGAATATTAAATACATTAGAAAAATATATGTCCAAAAATTGTAATTGATTAGTGTCTTTGGATACAAGGTAAATAATATTCTTAAATGGTGAAATATCATCAACATCCCCCACAAAGGACTCCTCAAATAGTAAACCTCGTAATAATACCCTACCTAACCATTTCATCATAACCTAAGGAGGGAAACAAAATAAAGGGTTTTCTCATATACTCCATAAGGTTAAACATAAGATATGCACATCAATGATAATATGAAATCATAATATAACTATATGTTTATGTGACCATTATCATAACATACATATTTTATTCCCAACCTATCAGTGATCGTAAAAATGAGTCATATAATAAAACATTATAATTCCACAAAATGAGGGTTATAAGGGTGACAAATCATAATAAATCAATCATGAACCATAATAAAATGTGAATAAAGTGTGTAAACGTAAAAAATATTGAAACTCGTATCATATTTCATGGTTAACTACCATGAAAATTAATATAGTGGATTATGACTCATCCCCTGTTTTTCATTTTGAAATTTGACAGACATATTTTATTTCATAGATTAGGACATGAATGTTTAGTATAATGGATCATGAAATAATAATTTCTCCCCGTGGATTAATAAATTCATTTTTCCTGTAGTGGATTAGTTCCATCAACTTTTTTCCCATTATTATCTCAATAGATATAAATTTTTACCCATTGGGCGTCATAGATCACACCCATCAAGAAATGAAAAATATATTTATATGGGTTCAAAAAGATCATAAATAATTCATATCATCCTATCCCATTAAATTAAATGAGCTTTATAAACATTTGTTCATATCATAACATGAGCTGAAGAGATAGTTTTCATAGTCATTTCATCATATCATTGTTGCAAGATGTTTGAGGAATGAATTGATCCTCATAAAAATATTTTTGGGGTATAACATATGTAACTGAAAAGTTATTCAATACCATCATTACATCAGAAAATTAAAATATTTAGAGAAAATATTATAATGGTATCCTTGGATAATATCCCTAATAAATAATACGTCACATCATTGGATGTCATCCTGTATGGATAAATATTTTTAATGATAAATAATTTGGAATCGTTTTCTCTAAGATATCATTAAATTGATAATAACCTTTGAAAAAAAATTAATAAAATATTTTTATAATAATATTCAATGAAAATAATTATAAACATAAATGTGAAGATTTAAAAAAATTAAAAAACATTTTTTGAAAAATGACATTTATTCTTTCAAAAAAAACTTTTTAAAATTTTAAACATTTTATGGAGGGTTTTACTTGAAAATAACCTTAAAATTTTATAATATATTCTTTAAAAAACCATTCATAATTTCCATTAGGAAAATATCCTTTAATAATTGAAAAATAATTATAACATTCATAATTTTAGAAAATAATATATAAAATTCTATAAAACCTTTGAAATAAATTTTTAGAAAATAATGTTCTGTAAAAAATGGGTTTTTGAATGAGGTGATAAATAATGTATGATATTATTAAAAAATGTTAGCAATTATTTCAAATAATAATCCTTGGAAAATGCTATTATTTCATGAGTCTATATTAAAAATCTCAACGATAAGAAAATTAATGATATTCTTGAGATTTAAATCATAAAATTTTTCCATTTGAAACATAATCATAAAAAATCCCAATGAATAATGAAATTGTAACAACAAGCATTAAATAATTGGTAACATTGAAGAATAACCCACAGAAAATAATATAGATAAATAAATCAAATAATATTCAAAAAATAAATAAATCATGATATTACATGTCAATGGGGATTTATATAAAACTAATAAAATAAGATAAGTTCATTACATAAAATGTCTAAAAGAATGAAAATTGAGATAATGGACCCTTAATGATTTGATAAATTTAGAAATTAAATGACATGAAATAGATATCATCAATTTTATATGTTAATACCAGTAATGTATAGATTAATGTTAATAATAATAATCCTGGGTAATATATACCCAATATAAAAGAAACGCATGATGAATTTGGCATGTGTGTTGTAGGAGAATAAAAGTGTGTCCAAATCACAAACCTTAAGTCTCGAATTCATTCATTCATGTTCAATACACATATATAATAAATATAGGTTTATTATATATATAATAGGACCATAAATATATATATCATAACATATATAGTTTACTTATGTCCTTTTATTCCTTACTTATTAATAATTCTATATCAAAGTCATGTTTTGTGCAATAACATCCTTTTATCTTATAAGATTCAATTTTCTATATTTGGTCCTCTTACACTAATCATGGATCAATAATATCTTGAATTTTTTACATCTTATAAATATCGTATATATTTAGAATATGTGAATTTATATGAATTTATAATTTTTTGAGATATAAAATGGAATACATTATTCACAGAGATGGTAGGTCATAAGTATACATTAATGTTGTTATAATTTTCCAAAAATATTGAAATAATTAATGTTATTTATATATTACCATTAATTAATTATTATTATTTCATATGTATTTCTTGATTTCATTAAAACCCTCTTTATTTTATTTCGGGTAAAGTGAAAACTGACCACATTGTTTCGTGAGGTAATAGTCTTCTATTCACGTGAGTGACGATATTGTATTCTACAAAAATGGAGTGTTTGAAGTTATGTGTGATATAATTATTCCATAAGAGTGATAATATCATTAATATCCTATAGGAAACAAACCACCATTATTTTTATTTGCGAAATGTTTTAATGAAAAAATGAATGTCTTCGGTTTGTGAGGCATTTTCCCATCAAATACATAATTCAAGATTTTGTACCCAATTTGAATGAAGAAGATGCCATTTTAGGTCATGAACATAACATAAAAACATATATGTACATAAATTATACTAGGTTTATTATAACTTGATGATTTAATAATAATTGATCTAGTTGTAGGAATGGATAAGACAAATACACTCGATGAAGAACGTTACCTATTCCACGAGTATCCTCCTTACCTTTTCACCAAAAGCCTTATATCATGGAATTTAATACCAAAATAATGATTATATAAAGATATGAGTTAATTTGGGATGTGATTTGGCTATGTTTGTTAAAGAAAATTGTATTTTGAAGTATGAATACATTAGGGGAGGGAGCTTTCATTTATAATCGAGGAGTGTCATTTTTTAAATATCCAAAAGAATTAAATAATGGGCACTTAGTCTCACCTCTTGTGGCACCAAAATGGAAAAATATTAGAGGTTATGTTCATTATTTCTATTCCACATCTCTAACACTTTAAAAAATACATTTTTATAACATTTCAATACGTACCCTTTATATTTTTCCACTTATATAATTTTATGTTTTACCACGGTAAATAGTATTTTTAACAATGGAAATTTATCCTAAGATACTATAATATGATGAGTATTATTAGATAATTTGAACCCACTGTTTATAAATATTAAAAAAATTAAATAACAACCTAATATGTCAAAAATTATTTTTAACACAACCACTTGTATTTCACAAAATCCCATTTTAACATTAATCACAATAATTTATTTTTTCTTTTTTCATTAATAATTTTAGTTAAAAATTATGTTTTTTATTTTTAGATAAAAAAATTAATTTGATTCACATATGTAATTCGTGTTTTAAAATAAAAAACACAAAAGCGGAAATTTTTAATTTAATATTAATTCCCCAGATGTGAGGAGAAAATGGGGTTTTGGGAAAAATGTATAAAATATTGACATGTTATTATATAAAAAAATTATTTTAAAAATCATAATTTGATTAACAGATATATTATTTAAATGATTTAACAATACAACCAATTTTTTAAAAAAAGGTTATGAATAATTTAAACTAAAATTAATATTTCTATTAAAATTATGTATTATTCTTTATTCAAAAAAATTCCTTTTTTGAAAATAATAAAAAAGTTCCCCAAATAAAATTTTGATATGTTTATTTCAAAAATAAATTTTATTTTTTTTAATTAATTCATAAATATTGTGAAAAATGTGTCTTCTTATTTCTCATAAAAAGAATAAAATAACTAATTTTTGATTAAAAATAATATTTTCAAATCATATAAAGTCTTTATTTAATCATATAACTTCTTTATAGAAACCCATTATACTTTATATTCAAAAATTATTTATTTTTATTATTATTGATTTGTTTAATGGTAATGTTATAATTGTTTTAATTTAATAGACTAAATAAGATATTTTGGTTCTGTTAAAAATCAATGGCATTTTTAACGCAAGCTAAACAAGTTGTTACATGTAACACATACTTAATGTATTTTTGAGTGTAATAAATTATAAAAAAAAGTGATGCATGTAATGAAAAAATTACTTGGTGTTGTCTATAATGTATTATTTACTCAGTGTTCCCTATAATGAAAAATATCTAAGAGTTTACATCTATTTGAAAATAATATTTATCAAACATTTTGGGAGTTACATTAAACTCCATTTAAAATAAATTTTTTAATCAAAATTCATCACTTCTGTAACAAAAATTATGGATACTTGTAACTCATTACATGCTTAGGATCCTATGTAGATTCATCAAGATGGTGGTATTTCCATATAACATTTACCAAGTGGGTGCTCTAGTTTTGTAAAACCTTCTCTATTCAATCCAAAATATCCACTGATTCTTCCTCATTATAAAGATCATTCCCCAATGGTACAATCTATAATCTGTGATGGACCAGGTATATAACATTTTATGAGATATTAATGGTATATATCATGGAACAAATAGACCATTAGTTAAAGTATCAAGAGATAAGAGATGGTCAAAATATGAATGGTAATTTCAAATTGATCTATATACCTAGGGATTATTTAAAACTACATTATAACACATAGAAATTAAAAGAATTAACTTATCACCAACAACAAATTCTAGATCACATTAATGATTATGAGTAAAACATTGAATTCAATTATTTTTCCTTATATGCTGCAAAATGTCTCTACCCATATCTTGCATCTCATCTTCTCAATTAGGTCCTAATATCTTTCTTTGGTAAACATCATTCCAATAAATTATATTTATATACTTCTTTTTATAAATGGATTCTTAAGGAACCATCAAAGTAATCGAGTGAAATCTTTTATTTCATAAAAATAAACATCGGGATGGTGTTGATCCCATCATCCTTTGAAATACATAGATTAATATCTTATTATATCCAATATAGTTTAAATTGTTCTCTTAAACTGACCGTCTATCGAAGTATGATAAACAGTTCTTAGATATAACATTGTGTCAAGATCTTTCCTAAGACTTCACCAAAATAATGATGTAATATTTAGGATCCCGATTAGATACAACTGAATGTGGTTCCCCATGAATCCATTCCACTAGCTTAATTTATATTATAGAAAGAGAATTAAAAATATAAATATTCTCTAATAGTAGTGAAGTGTGAGTAATTTACATGGTGATCAACTACAGTGACTAATAACATCTATATCAAATATTAGATAGACTATAAATTTAACCACTACCTTTAATCATATTTTCACAAAGTGTAAATGAATTAATTTTAAAGTAACTTTTTTCTAAAACACATATAAAAAAAAGAGTAATATTTCCATAAATATTTATTTAAATATACATAATCTTGATTAAATACAGTCACATAAGACATAAAAAGGGTTTTACATGAATTTTAACTTGTTTTTAACCTTAAACTAATAAACCCATGATTGTATCCATAACACCTTAGTTAATATTACATGGAGATATATATACATCCAAATTTTATTTCACCCTTCTTCCCTTAAAAAACATCTTATCTTATAAAAAATAAACATTTTAATTGGAATCTTGTGTTCATTTTTGTACTGAGAGAATATAAAATGTTATTTCTTTATTCTGGAATCTATGTAGGGTGATGTAACCAAGGGAAATTTCATAAAACCAGGATTAATAAAATGTTTATTTTTCTAATTCCTATAAATTAAAACACGAAATTTCAAACTATGTGGGGGAGGATAACTACTTCTTAACTGTAATTCTTCAATTCATCCTATTTGATTTCATAATCATTCACTTTTCCCTTTTTATTTAGAGATGATTGTGTATTATCATTCACAATATCACATGGATTGGGGCACTAATTCATATAATGACCAAGTTTCATGAACATGAACCACTGGGGTATAGGTGTTTTATTAGTTGTCTTACTCATATCCTTCAGGGAATTAACTATCTCATTAATCACATTATGAATTTACAAACAAATTATGATATTCATTTCTACATTTTAAGCACCTTATAGTTCCATTCTAAAAATTCCATTTATTCTTCTTCCATCATTTCTCTCATTATGATGTCTGAAATTTCATTCCACCATTAGAGTTTTCATGAGGATTTATATTTATTTTCATATAAAAACCAAAGCAATTTTCAGAATAACCAATTTCTATTTCTACCTTCAGTTCACATTGAACAACATTATCAAAGATATAGACATATCTTATAGCAAATTCTTTTCTATGACTTGGTTTTAGGCCATCAAAAAAAATGATCAATTTTTCTTTTAGGCCCAATGATTAAGATTCCACCTCCGACTTGATTCACCTAGAATATTATAAACAACCAACCTAACTTTTTCATGCTCTAAAAACTGATGGAAAAATAATATCATTTCAATTATATAGATCCATTTCTTATTATCCAGTTGATCATTGGAATAACTAAAAAAGGTTTATGTTACCTCATAAAGAAATAAATTTAATATTGTTCCTTCATTTAATCACTTTTCTCTTCAATATGATTTATAGCTTGAGAAATTTTTAATATTTATCAACTGGATTTATCCTTCCTAAAACTATAATTTTTACTTTCCCAGGAGGATAAAAATATTAGTTTATATTGAATTCGTCAATAAAACTATTCTCTCATGTTCTATTCATTGACTAGAACAAGAATGTGTAGCTTCATAAACACGTATCCTAGTGGAAAAAAATATAATCATGAAAAATAATATTTCATTTGTATAAATAATTAAAATTTATTTTCAATCTATGAAACCTTAGATTTATCATAAGTATTCATATTCTCTATCTACTTAAATATTTAATGATTGGTCGTAATGTATTTGTGAATTTACAACGCATATCCTGAGGGAGTGTCAAACTATGTGTGGAGAAAAGATTTTTTCATGCCCTATGTGATAATCTGTAACATATCAATGTTCTCTTTATGGTTTTACTATCCCAATTTACCTTTTTTCTAGAGCCAAATCTACTTTTAGTATCCATATTGTGTTGTATTTTTTTGGAAACAACTCACTATATCATTTTCCAATATTACAGGACATTTTTGTATACTTCTACTCATCTATAGACTTATAGTTAGAAAAATAACAAGACATATCCTTAGATATATACCTTGAAATTTCACTCTTGTTTTCTCATTCTAGTTATAAAGGCTTTCTAAACCACTCCACTAACACAAACTGTAGAAACATTGGCGTTTTCAAACATAGATATTACATTTTTAGGTGAATATTTAAAAAATTAAAATACACACTCTTTAGGATCTTCATATTTAATTTTATTTTGAGACAAGTTAAAAAATATTATAATTTGGTTAAATTTCCTTAAAAAATCCCACAAAAAATATTCTCACATGGTACTCTTATTTGGCACACACTACATAAACTATTCTTCAAAATCTGGTCTAGGAAACAAAAGAAATGTTGAGAATAGATCCTAAAAAACGGTAAATGAAGGATATATAAATGTATGATCATATGAATTAATAAGATATAGAAAAGTTTATGTGATCATGATCAGAATTTATGATTTTTATACATGATGTTATATGTACCATAAAGATGAGTCAATACATAAAACATTATCATTTCAAATAACATGACCCATAAGGGTGATAAATCATCCTAAATCAATATGAACCATAATCTCATGTCATATTGTGAAATCATCATGAATATTGAAAACCTTTTCATATGTCAACATTAACTACTAAAAACATCGAAATAGTGGCTTTGTATTTATTACATATTTTCCAGTTTGGATCAGGACACACATGTTTCCCATAGTGGATCACGATACACCTATTTCCAATAGTGGATTAAGACACACCTATTTCCCATAGTATATTGGGTAATTTATATTTCCCATATTAGATATTTCCAATATACTAGATTCCAATTTTCTTATCATAATTTTTTAATATTTACCCAATGCATTGGAGGGAGATATCATTAGAACAATCATATAATCTAAACCATACATACATATTCCATATAATTCTAATTTTTTTCATTTCAAACGCCATGAAATAAAATGGTCTTCATAAATATTTCAGCAAATAAGAACCTTTCCAAAAGTGATAGGTTTGATAATAATTTCATCATTTCATCATTTCATGACCCATGGAGAAAGAAGAAGGTTTCATATGAATTTTATCCTGGTATAGCCCATAGAATATAAACAAGTTTCATAAACAGAATTCTATCATAAACATAAACGATTATGTGAAATAATAATAACGGTATCCTCAGTTAATATACCCAATAAATAGTACGTTACAAAAAAAATATTTCATCTGAGATAGGGAATTATTTTTTTAGATAAATCTCTTGTAATTTTCCTTGATAAAGAAAAAAAATTTAAAATGACTTCTTAAAACAAAAAATTCATAAAATATTTTTGGAAATGGTTTCATTTTCATGTGAGAATGAAAAATTATAATGGTATCTATAAATTCTTTTTAACACATTTCTTTTGGAAATATACTTTCTGAATTGAAAATTATTTTCTTAAATCATATATCAATTTCATTACCCTTTAATTTAAAATTAACCTTGAAAACATATAATTGAAGCTTTAAAAAATAGAAAATATTTATAGAAAAAAAGTACCCTTACTAATTAGAGAAAAAAATTCAAAACATACAAATTTATTAAAATCCTTTCTAAAATGTTATAATATTTTATAAAATATTTTTTAGAAAACCCCATTTTTCTAAAAGATGGGTTTTTGAGAGAGGTGAGAAATATAGTAATATTTTTATAAAACAATTTTCATAGTTGTTTTATTACAAATGAGTGTAAAATTGTTATTTCTACTTTGAAATTTCAAGAATTTATATTTGGAGAAGAATATGAATTATTTTCTTGATATATAGATAATAATATTTTGTTAGTGGACACATAATCAAAAAAATCCTGATAAATGATGAGATTGTAACATAAAATCATTATCACATTGGTATCATTATATCATTAGAACCATGAAATAATAATTTGAAATTAATCATATAATATAATGAGAATAATTTAATTCATTATATTTCTTGTTAATGGGGTTATATATTCTCCTCATTACAGAAGACATGTGCATAACATAACATATGACTCAATGAAAGAATTGTGAGACAACTGTCTCTTAAAGATTTAGTAACATTTGAAACATAAATCCTATTAATGATAGTTACAAAAATTGATATTAAAATAGAAATAATTTTTTTTATAATAATCATAAAATACATTCATAGGGTAGTGTATACACCACATTAAATAAATTTTTGATTAATATAGAATTTGTCTCAAAGAAAACAAAAGTGATACATAAATCCTTTTTAATAATTCATAAATTGCATCATTAATTTTAAATCCTCATGTATATTTAATATTAGGGTATTTTTATTTATTAAAAAACCATTATTATATATATCTTACCATATATGGTTTACATATAACCTTTTATTACATGTTTATTAACAATTCCATTTTAAAGTGATATTTCGGGAAATAACTACAATGTTTTTAATGTGTGTTTTGATTTTTTTTTGATCCTCTTACTTGTTTCATGGTTCCATAATATCATTAATTTTCAATATTATATAGATATATCATATATTACTTATATATTTATTATGATAAATATATAAAATATAGAGATAGAAATGGAATATGTAGTTCATGGAGACAGTAGGTTGTACGTATGCATGAACATTGTATCAATTTTCATGAAGTATTGAATTAAAGAAATGTCACTAATATATTATCCTTAAATATTAATTTTCATGTCATATATATAACTTTTTTTCATTAAAATCATCCATATTTCCTTCTGTGTGATGTTTGAACAAATCACGCCACTTCGAGGGGTGGTAGTCCACTGTGGACATGAGTGACATTATCATATTCTCAAAAATGGAAATTAAGAAGGTATATGTGATAAAATAATTATAAAAGAATAATAATATAATATTTATAATATTTATAAAATAGATAAATTAAAAATATCATTATTTCATGTCGTAATATGTGGTAATGGAGAGTGAAATTACAATAGTTTCTGAAGGGGTTGTCTATTGTACACACAAAAGATTAATTCGTAACCCATTTGATAGAATAAGAGTTGGTTTTAGGTAATTCTATGAAGATTAAAAACTCTTATAATGTAAAATATGGTGAGTATAATATATCATCAAGTTCATGAAATAATTGATGGAGGTGGATGAATACCAAAAATAAAAACACTTGATGAATAAGGAAACCAATTCCTCAAGAAAATTATTAATGTTTTGTAGGAAAAAAAGTCATTTTTTATTATATTTTGAACCAAATAAATGATTCCACGATGATAGGATAGAATGTGGGAATTTATTTTGGTAGTTTTTTTTCATAAAAATTATATTAGTGGGGTGATGAAGTAAATGGGGTGAGATCCCTTTTATAACTAAGGAGGAGTGACAGTTTTTTAAATAACCGAAAGTATTCAATAATGGGAGGGTACTCTCACCAAATCTGAATCCAAAAATTATTCATAATGTATGGTATGGATTATACGTCTTATACTTTACTCCACCACAAAAAACACATGTTTGAACATATATTTATCATCCTTTATGTTTTACTCAGTTTAACCATTTTAATTTTCTCTGATGTAACTAGTTTTTTTACCATTGATAATTTATCCTCATACCCTAATATAAAATTATTCATATTAGAAAATTTGGACCTAATGATTATAAATAATAAATCAAAGGTATCATGTAAATATACTATGTGTATAAAATTATTTTTAACACAATCACACATAATGTGCAAAACAATGTTTTAAGTTTAATCATAGTAATTTTTTTCAATTATAGTTATGGTGAAACGTTATTTACAAGTTTTTATATTTTCAAAATTATTATAATTATAAATATATAATCTATTTTCCCAAATTAAATTCATATAAATTCAAAAAAAAATTAAACTAATTTGATAGAGACGATGAGAATGGTTTTTTAATAAAAATTGTTCAAAAGATTGCAAATTTTCAATATCAAAATTTAATTTCTAATTTTTACTATAAAAATATCAATATATATATATAATTAAATTATGTTTACTTATATATTCAATAAAATATATAAATTATGTATATAATTAATTAAAATGAATTGGTATGTTTCAAATAAATTTTTTTTACTACTCCACAAAAAATAAATATTTTTAGAAAATTCAAAAAAATAATCCTGGAAATAATTAATATATGATTAATTTTTAAATTTTTTTATTTTGATATTTTTTCTAATAGTTTAAAGAGATATTCATATTATTTTTTATAAAAATAATTAAAAAAGTTTATAGTTTTAGAAGAAATAACATTTTTTAAGAATACAATGACATCATTCAATAGTATGTCAACTACATGTAAACCCATTATACATAAAATTTAAAAATTATTTATTAATATTAATATCACTACCTTTATCAAAAATGTTATAATGGTTTTTTTAATAATATTAATGATATATAGTAGTTTTTTATTAAAATTTTTGTCTTGTGTAACATAGTCTATACCAATTATTTCATGTAACAAAAGATTGAAAAAGTGTTTTATGTAATGAATTGTTAACTAGTTGATTCATTTATCAATCGTTCAATTAATTTATTCATATTATTTATTCAACATTCATTTTTCAAGTAACACAAAATATCAAATAGAATAAATCTAGTAATAAATATTTTCCATAATCTTTGGGTGTAATATTTTATGTGTTATATATTATTATTACTAAATAATGATTTCATGAAATTCTAAAATTCATAGAAAAGTTTATTATCATTGGATTGATAAAATTAATTATTTAGGTTGAAAATATTTAATTTTAATCTTATTTTGGGAATATTTTTTAAATGGGACATGTTTTGAAGAACTATTTTTTGAATGGTGACTTTATACAAAAAGAATTAACCACAAAATGGAATGAATTTGAATTAATTTTATTGGTTATATATATATATATATATGATAACATAAGTAAAAATTTATCTAATTATTATTATTAGTAATTGTAATGACCCCAACCTTGGTGCCACTAAAATGGTGCCCCGAGCTGGGTCGTCACATGCCATCAAATGTGCCTCCCCATAAACCAGACGTTGCCAACTTGAAGTGAGGTTCTAATAGGTCACATAGGGAGATAATACCAACTTTACCATAGTAAGCTACAACATATCAAAATACAAATAGTGTAAACAATATGAAACAACCAATTACATGAATAGACAAACATCTCTCTAACTAGGTACGAACAACAAGAAATAGTAAATATGTCATGTCAAGTTGTAATGTCATGTGAATAAAACCCAAAATAAAGACCAAAATAAGAATCCCAAAAACAATCATGAATCAAGGTCTAGGCCCTCATCCATGCATGTCCCTTGTTTGACTCAACTTCCTAGCATAGGAACCTTACCCATGTCCTTACCCGCATGCCTGAAATCTACTCGGGTACCCAACGACAGCCCAAGTAGGGTGTGAGTAGAACTCAGTAGGCCACCACCAACGGTGTCAACAAATATCTAGTATTACAGATAGTCCATGAAAGTATAAACATGGAATAAGTAAAGGAACTACTATTTGGGGTCCACTAGTTGAAAAATATCTACTTAGCTATACTATCCAATGTGAAATTCATTATGCCTCATTCATTACAAGTTCATCATCAATTAGATAAGGTTCATGGCATTTTTAATTTTAATAAGGTAATAAGTAAGTCCCTCACTCAATAGAGATAACATATCAAAACATCACCATGTTCTCACCTCGAAGCCTCGATCAGGGTGGAATTCAACCATTTGAGGAATACAGCTCTGTCCCCATCCCTAACTCGTCCATTGTGGATGGAGTTAAAGAATCAGTCCAACTAGACATGTGGGAGGAGCCTAAGTCCTTCATCCCACACCTCAAGCCATGTGCACATGGTTACCCATCCATTCAGTATAGACAAACCATATCAAAACCAAAAACAACCAATAAATACAATAATTATAATCTTTAGCAATCAATATGGTAAATCGTATTGTTCCATCACTCATTAACACTTTTTCTATTTACATCGTTAATCCCATTTAGACCAATTCCCATTCTCAAACCAAGGTTACTAACCATATTCCAAAATTCATTTATATTAACCCATTATACATATTCACAAGCCTCTTACCCCAACCATAATTAACCAATAAATCATTTTTGACCTCCATTAAGAATATCACATACTTAATAAGGACTCTTCATAATCACAAAATAACCTAGAACATACTTAGATAATTCTCGTTCCAGAAATTATTAGTGCACCCCAAGGGTGGGCCAACAAATTTCAAGTAATCATCTATATATCCCATAGGGACCATGATGGTTTTCATTAATCATTTATAAATCCATTATATCAAATATAATCAATGAATGTAATGCACAATAAGGGGTAACCAAGAAATAAACCCAAGCAAGAACAAGTCTCAAATGAAACTATGGAATATAACTTTTAATCCAACTACCTTGAATCTGTTGGTGTATGCTCCACTAATCAAAGCCTTAGATACTAATTTAACCAAACCTGGAATCCTAAACCTCGATATCACCAAAAAATAGTGTTTTAGAGGTCATAAAGATATGGGAGAACGATACAAACCTTAATCGAGAAAATGAAGCAAGGAGTAGATTAGCCTCACTCGGGGCTTCGATCCTCACCCACCGGTTCTCCAAACATCCTAAGAATGAAGGAGACTCAAATCATAGAATCTTGAGTCATCCAATATTTTCCTTCGGATTGTAAAAGGAAGATATCAGGAAAATCCCGTGTTTGGGTTATCAATCTTTAGATTAAATTTTGGTAAATTTCTAAACATTACTGTGTTGAACGGTTTACCCGCACAGTTTTCCAAACAATGTGTAAACCATACTTGATCCACTGTCCCAAAATCACCCATTCATATGGTTTCTTGTAAATTCTGCATTGTTAGCTTAACCATGTGGAAACATTGTGTAAGCCTTTATCCAAGGTTATATGGTTACCTGGGATGCTCTACACAGTTTTCACTAAGCGTGAAAAAACAGTGAAATTTGCCCAGAAAACCTTGTTTTCCTCCTTTTTCATGCGCCAAATCTCAAAACACCCTCAAGCCTTCTCATAAAAAAGGGAAAACACCTATTTAACCATAAAGAACAACATAAACTGAATCAAAAACAAAAACATACCATATGAAAAATCCCAAATCTTAAAAACATCCCCACTATCGCATGGATCATTTTTGAGTCACTCTTCCCGAGCATAATTGTGTTTCCGAAGAAAAGAGATCTGGCTACTAGGCCTAAATATCTAATGATTTCTCACATTTTTCTTCCTAGATGTTTTCATACTTCAATAAAACTCAACCCAAAGGCACAGTCTTACCTCTTAAGTCTTTCTCACTATGGTCTGTGACAATCAATGGATGCTCCTCAAAACACACATTGACAACCAACTCTATATCTTCATCATTTATCATATGAGATGAATTATGTTAATACTATTGGATTTTTGAATCGTGAAATAATTATACATCCCACTATATCATTTTGGAAGATCCAATCAGTAATCCATTAGTCTGATCCTCTCCACAATCTGAAATGGGCCCTTATACATGGGAGCCATATTGCCCTATTTTTGAATTCGATGATGACCCAACCTTGTAGAAACCTTAAGAAACGCACTATCAACCACCACTAACTCAAGATATCTATTTCATGAATTTTCATGTGTCTTCTTCCTACTATGAGTTGTTTCCATCCGCATCTAAATCAACCAAACCATTTTAGACGTTTCCTACATGAGACTCGGTCCTAACAGCTCAGACTCCCCATCTTCTAACCAACAGAATGGAGATCTACATATCCTCCCCTAGATTGCCTCTAAATGTTACATCTAAATTGTAACCTAAAAACTATTTTTGTAAGAAAAGTCAATAAGAGGAAATTGTATTTCTTCTCATGACTTGTCCCCAAGGGCCCATGTTGTGACTACCCTAATCCAGCCTTCCATAGGCCAGGGGAGAGCAACTTACCCCAAAATGCATATCATGAAAAGGGAATGAATTTCCATTAGACTACTACACACACACAACCCATACTGTGGAAGGTAAAGATGAACTAGGATACCAACAAAAATTATGTAACGTAAGGAAGAAACCACACAAGTAAAGGTGAAACTGAAAGGAAAAAGGTTTTCAGAATACAAACCCAAATGAATTAAATTTATAGTAAAAGAAAGTAAAATCATTTCAGGTCATTCACCAAGGATCCTACTTGAAGGGTAGGTGTACCTCACAGCTGAATGTTGATGAAGCGTACTGTGTCTGTAGATCCACCTCCAAGAACCAACTAGACATGGTTTTATAAGTTCCCAATCAGAGCTCTTCATCATCCACATAAGACACAATAGGTGCGGGTGAAGCCCATTTAGGGGTGATCATAACAATACTTAGTAAGGACCCCAAAACCAATTCAGGTCTCAAAATATTCTATAAATTTAATCACAAAATAATTCAAAAATATTAGAGTCACTAGATTCATCTCAACATAGTTCTAAAATTATGTGTTGATAGAAAACCCAATGGTTACAAACACTGAACATCAATCACTGTAATGGAACTTGTCCCTGATGAGTATTTAACCTAGCTACGATGCCTAGTCCTTTTCAGTAGATGAGCCATGAAGCCTCGCTGGGTAGCTAAGTCACAAAGCCTCACTGAAAGCTAAGTCATGAAGCCTCACTTGGTAGTTGCGTCATGAAGCCTCATGAGGTAGTTGAGTCATGAAGCCATGTTGGGTAGCTGAGCCATGAAGCCTACTTGATAGATGAGTCATGAAGCCTTGGTGGGTTGATGAGTCAATAATCCTCGCTGATTGATGAGTCCAAAAGCCTCGTTGGGTAGCTGAGTCACGAAGCCTCACTGATAGTTGTGTCAAAGAGCCTAACTAGGTAGCTGAGTCACACAACCTTGCTGATTGTTGAGTCACAGAGACTCTCTAGGTAACTGATTCATGGATCATAACTAGTTTTTCTTCAATTAAATCTTACTTATATTATCTGATAAGGACCACCCCATCATGTGGGTCCCAAATGCATAGATGGTGAGTCAATCGGATGAACGGTCTGAGAGATATGTCCCTTTTTGTAAACATGGACCAGTTGCGTCAGGGCCCGGTCTAGCTCGTTTGGAATGACTCGACAAACCCATCCTAGGGTCCCGCATGACCTGATCCTGTCCATCCGGCCCATTGGAATGGCCCATTGGGCCTCACTATACCATGATGAGGTTGGTCGTGGGTCCAGTATGCCCAGTAACCCAGTGAACCGAATTCCTCCATCTTAGCCCGCACTAGGGGGACGATCTCTTTTCCTAGCTCGGAAAACCCCGCGGCCTAGCATTATCTCGTCAACCTAGTCCACTAAACTGGATCTACTCGAAAAATTAATCAGGTTGCTTGGGTGGCCTGGTTCGACCCCAAATGGTCTGATTCGTCATGGACCAGCTCGACCAGTTAGGGAACACAGGGCTAGTCAGCTGGCTTCTCCCATTGGCCAACACGTGGCCTATGTGGAGCTGTCCACTCCACCTACATGGCTTCCTGTTGGTGATGCATCCAGAAAGTCATCACGGAGGATGAGTTGTGGCCCTCCTCCACTTCAGCACACATCGTGAGCGCCGCCTCTTCCAGATGCCGACCCAATCCCTGGTGTCACCTGTTGCTCCACCGTGGCGCACCACCTTCCCTAACGCAGTTTTAGAAGGCCAGCCTCCATGTCCTTCACGTGGTGCCATGGTGGATCTACCAAACACAGTTTCCACTGTGCCAGTGGTTCCGCATCGATGTCACCTTTTGCGGGCCACTAGTTCTTCTCTAATGGTCCAGTTATCGATCTGTTTCACTCTCGGGCATCTCGGGTCATATCAATCACTACCACTACATAAGTTCCAATACTTTGTTGATTTCCCCATTTAGAAATAAATAACACTAAATCCCACTGCAGTGGGATTTGGGACCTTTTCATGTCGGCGCGATCCCTTTGCATTAGAATTTACAAATAGATATCAATGGGGTTTTTATAACTGTAACACAGAATTCAAATCTCATAACTCCTTGCAATATCATTTCCCAACCTATAAGAATGACCGAACCACATGTCAACTTGATCTTTGGTTGATCTGTATTCATTGTTTTAAAAGAATAATGGGATGAAGAAATCACAAAGAAAGAACATAACCCCTACCTGGATTTAGGATCTATCAATAACCGAGGATGAACCTTCGAGTCATCGTCGATCCCAAATCTGTTAGAGTTCATCATCATTAGTCATCTCCTGAATATGTTACACCAGTGTTACTAGATCCTTGATTCGATGGGGTTCATTGTTGGAAATAATCATCGTTGAGAGAGATATATAGATAGAGAGATTCATCATTATTCATAGGATTTCCCATGGTTGTTTTCAACTATTGGTCCATGTTTAATTAATCAAGGGAGAGGCATTGTGCATCTCCACAATGTTTCATTAATGAGGTTCATTAATGATTCAGTTTCACCTCATCAATGTACCATAGAATTGATAGGTCGTTGTGTCGCATTGGAAATAGTTTGAATAAAATGACCATTGAATTTATTTTAAGTTTAATTTATTTTTCACTAAATGTCTGAATTTTATCTTTTTCCGTTGACCTATGTCGGTCGAGGTTAGGGCCTTGTTAAGTGAATCTCATCATTCTGAATTCCACAGTGCCCTATGATTTTTGATCCCGACAGTGGTTCAAAAGATAGAAAAACCCACTCACATGAGTACTTAACATATGTTAAAAAAATTTCTAAAATAAATTTTTTTCATCTCTATGCCTCATAATCATATTCCATCTCATATTATGGTCTTCAAATAATTCAATTCATATGAAAAATATTTACAATGATTTTTATGGGGTATTAGATTCTCCCCACCTTAGGTATTTTCATCCCTGAGAGAAGAATAATTTCTAAACAAAAAAGAAGGGGTATAGAGCATGCGTTTGAGTCTCCCACTCCCATGTGTTATCCTAGATATTCATGTGGTTCCAACGAACATGAAGCAAAGGAGTCGATTTTCCATGAAGGATCCTATCCTTTCGGCCCTCTATCTAAACAGGGTAATCTAAAAAAGTTTCCATGTTATCAATCTCCATCACACCATGGTCAATGATGTGATAAGGGCCAATCACATATATCCTTATCTAGCATACATGGAAGACATTGTGCACCTTCTGCAACTTTGGTGGAAGAGATAAGTGGTTCTCTACCTCACCTACTCTATGAAAAATCAAGAAAGTTCTAATGAATCTCAATGATAACTTTCCACCTAATCCAAATATTTTTTTCCCTCATCATGGAGAGACTCGCAAGAACATGTTATCCCCCTCCTCAAACTCTAGGGGTCTTCGTCGCCTATCTGCATAGGACTTCCATTAGCTTTGTGTAGTCTTCATCCATTCTCAGATGACCTACACCTTCTCAGTGGTAGCATGTACCACCTCTAGTCCCATGAGTATTGACACCCCAAGTTATGTCCGACATAATGGTGATAATTATGGTCATCTATATAGTTCCTCAAATGGTTCCATACCGATGGTGGATAGGTATATTTCATTTTACGAAAACTCCACCAGTGGTAGGTGGTCCTCCCAACTGTGACCAAAATCCAGGACACAATCATGAATCATTTCCTCCATGGTCTGAATGGTCTTCTCTATCTGATCACCTGTCATGGGATGAAAGGTTATGCTCAAACATAGATGTGTCCCAAATTCTTCCTACAATACCTTCCACAACTAGGTTGTAAATCAGGAATCCCAATCTAAAACTATCATAGATAGGGCTCCATGGAGTCGAACTATCTCCTGCATGTAGAGGCATCCCAAGATATTTATTGAACCCTACTCACGAATGGGTAGGAATTTTTCCGACATGGTGAGTTTTTCAAAGATCACCTAGATGGTATCATTCCTCTTGTATGTACGTGGAAGTCCTATTTAAAATTCCATCGATATCTCATCTCACTTACACTCTGTTACCTCAGCTAGTTGTGCCAAACCCGGTGGAACCTAGTTCTCAACATTCACTTGATAACAAGTGAGGCATCTCGATACAAAATCTTCTACACCCTTCTTCATTCATGTCCTCCAGTACTAAAGTTAGAGGTCATTAGACATATTTTCCATCCCTGGATGGACTGCCAAATAATATGTATGGAACTCCCTCAACACCTCCTCCTGCAATGTCACTGGTAATATTTTTCATCCTCTGAAAATCATAATGTTCTCCCCACCATTTTTATATCCATTAGAAGCATTCCATGTGGATATCATGGCATGGGTTGTCTGACAATTAGTATCTATGAGTTCTGCCTCCCTAACTCATTGTAATATTGGATAGGAGACTACCATAGACTGAAGAAAAGTTTCATCCTCTCAATCTAGGAAGGATATCTGAATCGAGTCCATTTGTTCTGAGGCCTCGTTTAGTAACTCTGAACCCAATCTTCTTCTGAGAGAATCTTCCACCACATTCTCATTCCCAGGAGTATAGACAATATTGAACTCCTAGTCCGGGAGAAACTCCAACCATATTCGTTGTCTTAGTTTCAAATTATTCTGAGAAAAAATATAACTTAGACTTTTATGGTATGAGAAGATGATGAAATGATCACCCATAAGGTAGTGTCGCAAAATCATCAGTGTAAAGACTAT
Organism: Viscum album; assembly: GCA_963277665.1. Lineage (NCBI taxonomy): Eukaryota > Viridiplantae > Streptophyta > Magnoliopsida > Santalales > Viscaceae > Viscum > Viscum album. The sequence goes on from OY728137.1 coordinate 1,989,470,612, forward strand.
CACTACCGACTCAATGTCATGAGTCACATAGTTCTATTCATATAGTCTCAACTATCATGAGTCACAAGAAAACACTACTTGTCCCTACATCAATACACACCCTATTTCAGTTCCTAATGTGTCACATTATACAACATAGATTATTCCCTCCTCTAGAAACCTCATGATAGAAGCACCCATAAAGCTCTATCTCTGCTGCTAAAAACAATGCTGGCATTTTTTCCTATAGGAATGGTTTTCCATTCATTGAATATGATTTCATTGGTGTTACTACTTGGGAGATGTCGGGTACATACCTCTCATAGTACCCACCCAACCTAAGGAAACTATACACCTCAGTAACACACTTGTGTGGATCCCAAGAAAGCACTACTTCGATCTTCACTGGATTGACTGTAACTCCATCCTCTGAGATGATGTGTCTTTGGAAATGGCCCTTCCGTATACATAACTCACACATAGAAAGATTTCCATTAATATAGTGCACTTAGACAGTGTCCAAAACCATCATTAGGTGTATCGCATGCTCCTCCTCAGACGTTGAATACAGCAAGATTGCATCAATGAGGACCACTACAAACCCGTCTACGTATGGTTGGAAGAGTATGTTCATGATTCCCATGAACACTACTGGGGCGTTTTTCAATCCAAACAGCATCACTATGTACTCATAGTGGCTGTAGTGACATCTGAATGTTGTATTCAAGATGTCATCATCTCGTACTTGAATCTGTTGATTGCATGATCTAAGGTGTATCTTTGAAAACAAATTCACTCCCTTCAGCTGATCAAATAAGTCATCAATCTTTGGTATAAGATACTTTTTTCTTCATATTCACCTAATTTAGGTGCTAGAAGTCCATGAAGAATCTCAAGATTCCATCTACCTTCTTAGAAAATATCACTAGGTCTGCCTAGGGTGAAACACTAGGCCTCACAAACCCCTTCCTTTATAAGTCCTCTAATTGTATCCTCAGCTCCTAGAGCTCTATTGGTGCCATCCGATGTGCAGGAGTAGATATCAGTGGTTTCCTAGGGTACAATTCAATACATAGTTCTGCCTCTCAGTGAGGAGGTAGTCCTAGAACATCCTCTTGGATGTTATCCTCATACTTATCCACCATTATAGGAAAGAGTGACTAAACTCATCCAAAGCACCTAGGGTCATTCTAGCCAATTAGTGAGTAATCAGATGCACTCTCCAATGTGAGATTCCATCTCGTACTACCCCATTTTTCTTTCTCACCGACAAATAAAATCTGGTCCCCATCTCTATGGATACACCACACTGTGCATCCAAAATAGTCAATATGATCATGGACTACTGATAGCTAGTACGTATAAAAAATGACATCGTATGGCCTCAATGCTGCAACCAGGAGGTCACAGCAAAAGGTCTCTCCTACGAAATTAATCTCACACTATCGACACCATTGTGTGATTGTTGGAATCCCTCATGTAAGAGTCTCTAGTCAAAATGGCAAGCCAACGACTCGATCAAAATCTCTTACCTCCGAACAAGGTTTGTGGCCAGGAAGGACTGACTAGCACAAGTGTCTATATGAAGTGAATCTAAAGTGGAGTAGACACAAATAATTCCAGTAAAAATATATAGAGCACCATGGTCATAGGCCCTCATCACCTGAAGCTTTCCCCACCCCTATCCACCTCCTCTCGGGGCTCGTGGTGGACTGCATGTGGGTGGTGATGGTTGTACCTCATCTCTCCTCCCACCACCTACCACTCTACCAACTCTAATTCCACATCTTTTTCTATATGGTCCACATTATTCAACACTATGAATATAACATAGTAGAACCTCAACCATATTCTGGTTGTTTGTACGGTGGTCTGGTAGTCTCGAGTTTTGTACCCCTGTCTGTCGCACATGAAGCACAAATTGACCCTTTACTGGTTTCAACTACTTCTGAGGCCTCTCAATGTCAATACAGTATCACTGGGTCATCCCCCAAAGGGTATGGTCTTCTTGGACCCATGTGAAAGTGGTTGGATACCCGCTATCGAGGACACTACTATCTACCACCCAGTGGTAACTCTCATAGTCGATTCAGGTTCTTCCAAGAATTCTCCAATTGAAGAGATCGCTCAAACGCCCATCTTGTGTTGCAATGATAAGTGATATCATCGATTCTTTGATCTCTCATATGAGCACCTTATCAAAGGATCAGGCCCAGAAGAAAGCGTCACACACCATATTAAAAAAGTATCAAGAGAGGTCTGTAAATCTCATAGAGTACTCAGCCACGGTCATACTATTGTGTCGTAAGAGGAGAAGTAGTTGTATGCATACTGAGCACATGGTTGAGGGGAAGAACTCATCCCTAAAAAAGTTCTTGAAGTCTTCCCAAGTGAGGGCCTCCTCATCGTTCATCTATAGTGTCAAGCTACACTATCTCCCTACTGAACCTTGTAGAAGGCTAGCAGCTAGAAGTACCATCTAGTCGGAAGGTGTTCTCACCCGGGAGAAAACATATGTCACTACCTCCACCCAATACTCTGCTCCCTGAGAATCTATCTCGCCTTCAAATATCAGATTCTTCTACCTCTCTAACTCATGAAACATGCCCAATTGGTGGGCATCCTCTACTGGTAAGGTTGGTAGTACCTTCTTCTCAATGGATGGTGGTGCCTCCGGTACACCACATGGAGGTTCTATCTATGGAACCGGTCCCTACAGTGATGCCACATTGCTCGGTGGACCATCCTCATGATTTTGTACTGGGATCCTAGATGGCTATCTATGTGGAGGCTTCCTGAGAGAAATCAAGATAAAACATGATCAGTTAATTATACCTGGTGTAACAACCAAGGTATTTCAATGGAATTTCCCTTCTATAAAATATGTTATAAAAACATATGAAAACACAACATAAGGAACTACTATGTTCTAAGTGACCCTTAATCATAAGTTTGTCACTTTTGTGTTTGGAATTTCAAAAATCCAACATACATAGTGGGGTTAAAGATGATTTTTTGGGTCCAATAAGAAAAACTAAATTTTTTTGTGAATTGTAACCTACCCCTTTGAATAGAAACCTACCCTTATGAATAGTAGTATGACCCTTATGAATATTAAATCGTCCAAATAATAGTAACATTACACATGACAAATTAAATAAAATTTAGGCATATTAGAAAGTTTCAATTTGACCATAGTAAACATTTTGGTATTTTTGTAAGTTATAAATAATTAATTATAATTAATTAATTAATTTTAAAAAAATTATTTTCAAAAAATGTCTTCATAAATTAAAAACATCTTTGTCATAAAATTTTTTGAAAATTTTATAAGACCCTAAGTAATATTTGAAAGCATTATCAAATCAGTTTTAATTTTAAAAACTGTATTTTTCAAGAAAATAATGATTTTAATTAAATATTAATCTAACAGTATTTATAAAATTATTTTAGAAAAAATGTACATCACTTTTGGATTCTACACATCAAAAAATCATTAGGGTAAAATTTTGGTATTTTTCTGAAATACTTCATTTTTCATGTGAATAGTAAAAATACAGGTTTTCACATAACCGGTGTATCCTAAATTGCATAATTAATGATGTAATGTTGACATAATCATTATAGAACTTTATGTTCGGAGAAATTATATTAAATTTCATAAATCGTTCCTTAAAATACAATAAAATCAATTTTCAAACATAAAAAGAACTTCCCAAATCCGAAAGTTAAAAGGTGATTTCTTAAAGTCTCTTTTTCTATCTCTTTCACTTTCCTTTTAATAAATTAATGAATTCGACTTATAAAGATGATTTAAATCCTAAAAATAATTATATTCTATTAATATTCTAATTATTATGTCATAAAACTACTATTACATGTTTAACTTTTGAAATATTATTTTAATTAATATTTTATTCTAAAAACACCTCCCTCTTCATGTATAAATAAGCTCTCCCCCTCCCCTTGACAAACCACACCTCTAAAAATTCAAGAATTGTCTAAACTCTACCCAATAATCTTCTCTATCCCCTACCACGTGTCCCAAAGCTTCTGGTCGCATCAAAAAAATTAGCTTAGGTCCCTTAAGGAGGATCTCAAGAGGAAGATCCAGGAGGCAATTTCACTTCCTCTTTCCTTTAATTCCATTTCAATTTGAAGTCCGTTTCTTATTCTCACCCAACCTATCATTTTTTAAAAGGTGTGGTGACTCTGTTATCATACATATAATATAATTTAATGATTCTAATGTGATATTATACCATCCAACCCCCTTCTCCTCTCCCTTTTATTTTATAAAAGAAAATGTTGTTCATTAGGTGTTAATCTGTCACCTTCAAGAATGATAAGTTTTATTTTTCTTTTCTACATAAAAATCTGGTCATGAAACCATTTTTTATGGCTGAACCGGGATATTATATATGTATCGTGTCCTATTTTAATTTCTACAACTAACTTATGTACATATTACTAGATGATTAAGCAAAACAAGTTCGTTGTGGTCGAAAAACGGCCAAAATTAACCCAAACAGTCATCATTAAATTCCTATCTAATGATTCATCCTCATTGTATACAATGTAATTCATTATAATATGATTTTAGCTTCTGTAATATCATTAATAACATTTAATATATGTCCTGGATTTTTTCCCATGTTCTACAAAAACTTCAATTCATGAATACATGTGAAACTTTCACGAAAAACCATAAAAATGAACATCCCGAACAATGCTTTTAAACTATATAACTCATCAAAAGGCACATAAAAACATATTGAAAACAAAATGACCAATATTAATGTATAAAAGGTTTTTTAATTTCAAAATTATGTATATAATGTAATTATATAGGAAATTAAAGTGAAATAAGCGTTCAGATACAAGGTAAGGGGAAATTCTCGAACTCAACATTCATCCTTCGGGTTCTCCCTCTTTCACTAATTTTTTATATGGTTACTCATTAAAAATATTTTGATCATCATTTTATTTACTTATGGGATATAAATTTTTATCACTGGTATTTATGACATAAACAATATTTTCCAAAAGAACTCTTCTTTCAAGAACACACCTTTACTTCTCATTCAAGATTGATGTTCTTGTATCATGTATTTTATTCCATATTTCTTTTGGAAATCCAAATCTTATGAATGTGTTCTTATGAGATGAAAAACATTCCTTTTCATGGGTAAGTTATGTTCATTTATTTTATATGTTCATTGTGGCATGCATGATAAATTATAACATTATGATGTGACGGGTGCACATGGAATTTTATAGCGCAGTATGAATGTTTAAATGTGACGGGTGCACTTGGAATTATACAGCTCTCCAATGAATTGGGCAAAGTGATGAATATCATCAGTAAATGTGAAATGATATTTGAACAATATTCTATCTTTTTTCACAAGAATGTGTGGTAGTTATCCACTAAGACATGATGTTTCATTTTTATGCATTGCCACATTTCAAGTCCCTTATTAATGATTCCTCTCATGATTATTTGCCTAAATTATGAATATCCACATCCCATGATATATTGTTCTTATATATCCTCTTACTAGTATTATAGCTCACCCATTTTGATGTACATCATCAGGTTGCTACTTGTACTAAGGAGAGTTCAAGTGCCAATAAGAATCAAGAGAAGAAGAAATGAAAAAAAAAATCATTCTCGATGTTGTAATTATTATGTATAGTCCTAGTTTTCCCAAGAAACTAAATAGTTGGATCCTCTAAGTGTAATACAATTATGTTTTTTATCTTCAAAATGATTTAATAGTAATTTAATAAAAGGTTGGGTCACTTTAGTTGGTATCATAGGAAAGGATTAGTTAATTTAGGAATTAGGACTAGTGAACCCTAGAGAAAACATCTAGCATGAGTCTAATTACAAATATGAACTCAAGAATCTTTACATAGGGATCCCATATGTTATGCTTTGTTTAAATGAATAAGTTATTCATGGGTTGTTGACTTATGTTTTGTTCTAGCCATTTCTATTTTAGAAAATGGTGGGAACTAGGTGAAATCAAGAAAATAACTCTTGTGAGGTCCAATGCAATGATTTACTGATCAACATCTCCAATAATTTGGGTGATGGAGTTCAAAACATAATGGTGATGCTTACCCAAATATCTCAGGTTATGAACAATAACCATAATAATGTGGAATGTCCTCCTTCACCAAAGAAAGATCAACTGGCTTTCGAATGTTTTCTGTGGCAACGACCACCAACATTTAGTGGATCTTTTGATCCACTAGTTGAGGAACAATGGGTCAACTCTATGGAGAAGATATTTTTTGTTCTTCACTGTTCTGAGATGGAAAAGGTGACACTATCTGTTTATTGTCTAGATGGAGAGGCTGATCAATGGTGGGATTTGATTAAGAACACCAAACCAAGGGAGGAAATTGAAGAGATGGAATGTGAAGACAGAAAGATAATGCTTCATAATAAGTATTTCCCACGAACTATTCCTACAATGATGTATAAATAATTCATAGAGCTTAAGAAAAAAGAAGGAGAATCTGTCACAACCTATGAAGAAAATTTCACAAGGCTTTCATGGTATACATCTGGATTTGTTATCAACAATGACAGAAAAATTGATAGATTCCTTAGTGTATTAAAATCACACCTTTGAAAGGCTCTTGAAATTCGAGAGTTTGGGAGTTATAAAGAAGTTGTTCATTGTTCTATCAAAGTGGAGATGGAGTTTAGAGAATGGTCCCATGGATATGGTGATAAGAAAAAAAAGATGGAGTTTCAATCCAGTGGATCTAATGAAAAACATGGGATGAAAAATGAATGACACACATGCCAATAATGTGGGAAGTTGCACCATAGAAACTGCCTCAAAGGGACAGAGAAATGCTTCAAGTCTGGGAAAGGAAACCTTTCTCATGAGTGTTGTAAATACATTAAAAGGAAGGAGAATGTGGTAGAAGCAATGATAGAAGCATTCATGGTTCAATGCTACAACTGTAGGGAGATAGGGCACTATGCAAGCCAGTGCACTAAACCTCGAGTTCTCGAGGGTAATCAGCGTCAGTTGCCACCAAACCCAAAGGAACAAGGGAAGGATTATGCCATCACTACTACGTAAGTGTATCAAGATAATGAAGTCGTACAAGGTACAATTTTTATTTACTCAAGAATGGATAAAGTCTTACTTGATTATCGTTCTACACATTCCTTTATATCTTGTATGTTTTCTTGAAGTATAGAATCGAAGCCTGGAAACCCTGAAGTAGATATATATGTAGAAACACCAAGTGGTGAAATAATTGCAACCCAAGTTTTTGACTCTACTCTTATTGGCGTATAAGGTAAGATTCTTCCAGGTAATTTCCTAATACTTCCATGAGTAGAATTCAACGCTATAATGGGAATGGATTGGATCTCATTATATAGAGCACATATCAACTGTCAGGAAAATAAAATATCATTTCATATTTAGAACCATTCCATGATCCTCTACAAGTTAAGGGATGATCATGAATCTCCTTTGAGAAATCATTCAATGGTGTGGGTGTTGATTCCCAATGAAGAAGCATACCTCTCCCAGATGGTTGAGTGAAATGAAGGTGTCAACCTTCCCGAAATTCCCATCACGAGGGAATACAATGATGTATTTCCTGAAGAGTTACCCGTAATTCCCCCAGATCATCAGGTAGTGTTCTCAATAGAACTCATACCCGGAGCGACTCCTATATAAAATTGTCCCTATAGGAGGCCTCCTATTGAACTGGAGGAGTTAAAGAATTAGCTACAAGAGCATCTGGACAAAGGGTTCATACGCCCTAGTGCATCACCATGGGGTGTTCCAGTGCACTTTGTGATGAAGAAGGAAGGAACAATGCAGCTGTGTATCGACTATCAGGAACTCAACAAGATCACCATAAAGAATAAGTAACAACTTACAAGGATTGACAACTTGTTCGATCAGTTAAGAGGAGCTAAATACTTCTCAAAGGCAGATCTTCATTCTGGATATCATCAACTAAAGATGAACAAGGAGTATATTCAGAAGACTACCTTCCAATAAGGTATGGGAACTATGAGTTTCTAGGGATTCCCTTTGGACTTACTAATTCCCCTGCAATCTTCATGGATTTGATGAATATAGTATTTAGAAATTACCTTGACAAATTTTTTGTGGTGTTTATTGATAATATTTTCATCTACACCAAGAGAATGGAGGAACATGAAGAACATCTAAGACATGTGTTGGTGACATTGATAAATGAGAAGTTGTACGCCAAGTTCAGCAAGTGTGTCTTTTGGATGAAGAAAGTTACATTTTTGGGACATGTTATCACAAGTGTGGTAATTTTTGTGGATCCTTCCAAAACAAAGCCAATTGAGGAATGGACCAGGCCCTCTAGTGTCACTGAAATCCATAGTTTTCTTGGTTTAGCTGGGTACTACAGACGTCTTGTGAGAGACGTCTCACGATTGCCAAGCCAGCTAACTATGTTAACAGGGAATGGGGTAAAGTATGTCTGGATGGAACAATGTGAGGGAATCTTCAAGGATCTAAAGAGAAGGCTGATCACTGCACCTGTAGTCACACTACAAAAAAGTGGAGAAATTTTTATGATATACAGTGATGCTTCATAGAAAGGCTTGGGTTGCGTACTCATGAAAAATGATAATGTGATAGCCAATTCCTCATGACAGTTGAAGATCCATGAGCAGAACTACCCATGGCATGATATAGAGCTGACAGTTGTGATTTTCACCTAGAAAATATGGTGGCACTACATTTATGGTGAGAAGTGTTACATATACACCAACCACAAGAGCCTAAATTATATATTCTCACAAAAGGAGCCCAACATGCGTTAAAAGAGATAGTTAGAGCCAATCAAGGATTATGATTTCTCTATTCACTACCATCCTATAAAGGCGAACAAGGTAGCTGATGCTCTAAGCAGAAATGAACTTGCTACTCTATCCATGTTATGCATTGAGAAAGACCCTATATTCATGGACATGAAAAGCTTGGGTTTAGAAATCACAAGGGCAGGGGATACATACTACCTTGCCCAAATGATTTTTCAACCATCTATACAAGTAATGATTAAAGAAGCACAAAGGGATGATGTGGAGATACAAAAGAGGGTGAATGCAGTAAAGGAAGGGAAGATGTATGAGTTCCACATTGACGATGATGGTGTGATTTGGTTTGGAGCACATCTTTTTGTGCCTTCATCACCTGGGATAAAGTAGGAGCTATTGGAAAATGCACATAGCTCAACATTCTATATCCATCTTAGTAGCACCAAGATGTATCGTGATCTCCGAGAACTCTTCTGATGGGATAACATGAAGAAAGAGATTGCAGAATATATATAACAAGGTTCTTGGTATGATATCAATGTAAAGCAGAGTGATATAAGTCCACAGGGATGATGCATCCATTTCTTATACCAATGTGGAATGGGAAAATGTCACTATGTACATTGTCACAGATCTCCCAAAGACGTCGAAGTGACATAATGTGATATGGGTTGTGGTTGATCAACTCACCATGATTGCCCATTTTATAGAAATTTGGGAAGATATCTTGCTTAAAAAACATGAAAGGATATATGTGAAGGAAGTGGTGAGACCTCATGGGTGTTCCACTCTCTATTGTCTCAGACAGTGATCCAATGTTCACATCTAAATCCTGGAGGAGCCTTCAACATGCTTTTAGTATTGAATTAAATTTCAACACGGCCTATCACCCCCAAACTGATGGCCAATCTGAAAGGACTATTCAGACACATGAAGATATGCTAAGAGCATACTCACTAGAATTCAATGGTTGATGGGACCACCATCTCCCATTGGTTGAGTTCTCATACAACAATATCTTTCACTCGATTATTCAGATGGATCCATATGAAGATATGTATGGAAAGAAATGTAAAACTCAAACATGTTGGGATTAAGTTGGAGAAAAAAAGCTACCTAGACACACTTTGGTGGAAGAGATGATATAGAAGGTTCAAGTCATCCAGAAGCACATCAAAGCTACTAAAAGTCGGTAAAAGAGCTATGCTGACAACCAACGAAGGGATTTGGAGTTCAACATTGGAGATAAAATCTTCCTTTGAATACCACCATGGAAGTGAGTCATGTGATTGGGGAATAAAGGAAAGTTAAGGCCAAGGTATATTGGTCCCTTTGAAATCCTTGACTATATAGAAGTTGTGGCCTATTGGCTTGCACTTCCACTGAATATGGCTCAAGTTCCTGATGTTTATCACGTACCACTCCTAAGAATGTACATACCTGATCTGTCACATGTACTAAACTCAGAGGCGTTACAACTGGAAGATGATCTTTCTTATGAGGAGCAGCCAATAAAAATTCAGGACCAGAGAGATAAGGTTCTACGCAACAAGACAACCAAAGTTTTCAAAGTGTTTTGGAGGAACCATTTGATTGAAGAAGATACTTGGGGAACAGATGAGGGGATGGAGGAGAAGTACCCACACCTGTTTGTGTAAAGTGAAATTTTGAGGGCAAAATTTCATAAGGGGGGATGAATATAATGACCCAAAGTATTTCAATGGAATTTCCATACTCAAAAATATGTTATAAAATCACCTAAAACACAACATAATGAACAACTAAGTACTAAGTGACCTTTAAACATAAGTTAGTCACTTATGTGTTTGGAATTTAAAAAATCTCACATACACGGTTGGGATCAAGATTATTTTTTGGGTCCAATAAGGAAAACATAATTTTTGGTGAATAGTAACCAACCCCTATGAATAGTATCCAACCCTTATGAATAGTATTATGACCCTTATGAATAGTACGTCATCCAAATAAGAGTAACCTTACCCAGGAATAATTAAATAAAATTTAGGCATCTTAGAAAGTGACCATTTGAACATAGTAAACATTTTGGTATTTTTGTAAGTTATAAATAATTAATTATAATATATTTATTTATTTAAAAGAAAATTTAATTTCATAAAATGTGTTTATAAGTTAGAAAATATATTTCTTATAATTTTTATATAATTTAATTAGACCCTACTTAATTTTTGAAAGCATCATAAAATCAGTTTTAATTTAAAAAACTGTATTTTTCAAGTAAATTATGATTGTAATTAAATATTAAATTAATCATATTTATAAAATTATTTTATACAAATAGGCCTTATTTTTTTATTCTACATGTTTCACAATTTTTAGGGTGAGATTTTTTTTATTTTTCTGAAATACTTCAATTACCGTGTGAATAGTAAAAATATAGTTTTTCACATAACTAGTGTATCCTAAATGGCATAATTAATGATTTAATGATGACATAAACATTACATATATTTATATTCGGCCAAATTATATTAAATTTCTTAAATGGTTCCTTAAAATACAATAAAATCAATTTTCAAACATAAAAAGAACTTTCCATAGCCTAAAGTCAAAAGGTGATTTTTTAAAGTGTCTTTTTCTCTCTCTTTCACTTTCCTTTTAATATATTAATGAATTAGAATTATAAAAATGATTTAAAGTCTAAAAAGAATTATATTATATTAATATATGATTTAGGATGTCAAAAAACTACTATTACAAGTCTATCTTTTGATATAATATTTTATTTAATATGTTATTCTAAAACCGCCTCCCTCCTCATGTATAAATTACCCCTCCCCCTCCACTTGCCAAACCACACCACCAATGCTTCACGAATAGCCTAATAACTAACCAAGAACCTTATCTATCCCCTCCCCCACGTTCAAGAGCTTATGTTGTCATCAAAAGACCAAGCATAGGTCCCTTAAATAGGATCACAAGAGGAGGATTCCAGAGGTAATTTTTATTCCTCTTTCCTTTAATTCCTGTTAAATTTCAAGTCCTTTTCTTATTCTCTCCCAACCTATCTTTGTAAAAACATTATGTTGACTCCATTATCATACATATATTGTGAAGTTATGATACTAAGGGGATATTATACCATCAATACACCTTCTTCTCATCCTTTTATTTTATAAAAGAAAATGTTGTTCGTAAGGTGTTAATCTATCACCTTCAAGAACGAAAAGTTTTATTTTCATTTTATACCTAAAAATATGGTCATGAAACCATTTTTTATGGTTTAACCAGGATATTATATATATATATATTATGTCCTATTTTATGTTCTGTAACAAACTTATGTACATATTACTAGATGAGTAAACAAAACAAGTTCCTTGTGGCCGAAAAACCACCAAAATTAAACCAAACGATCATCATTAAATTCTTATCTAATGATTCATCCACCTGGTATACAATATAATTCATTATAAGATCATTTTAAATTTTGTAATATCATTAATAGCATGTAATATATGTTTTGGATGTTTACCCATTTTCTACACAAACTTCAATTCATGAATACATGTGAAACTCTCAAGAAAAAAATAAAAACAAACATTCTCGTACAATGTTTTAAAATTATATAACTCATCAAAAGGCCCATAAAAAACATAATGAAACCAAAATTACCCCTATTAATGTATAAAAGGTTCTTTAATTTCTAATTAATCAACATAATGTCATTATTCAGGACATTGAAGTGAAGGAAGCATTCAGATAAAAGGTAAGGGGAAATTATCGAACCCAACATTCACCCTTCAGGTTCTCCATCGTTCAATATTTTTTATATGGTTACTCATTAAAAATATTTTGATCATTATTGTATTTCATATTCTGTGATATACATGTTTTTCACTGTCATTTATGACAAACCAACTTTTTCCCAATTATCTCTTCTTTCAAGAACACACCTTTTACTTATCATTCAAGATTGACGGTTCTTGTATCAAGTATGTTATTCCATCTTTTATTTGAGAATACAAAGATTATGAATGTGTTATTACAAGATGAAGAAAATTCCTTTTCATGGGATAGTTATGTTCATTTTTTTTATATTTTCACTATGGCATTCATGATAAATGGTATTGTTATGATTTGACGGGTGCGCCTGGAATTATATAGCGCAATATGAATGTATAAATGTGATGGGTGTGCCCGGAATTATAAAGCGCTCCAATGCATTGGGTAAAGTGATGAATATCATGAGTAAATTTAAAATTATGTGTGAATAATAGGATATATTTGTTCACAAGCATTTGTGGTAGTTAACTACTAAGACATGATGTTTGATTTTTATGAATTGCCACATTTCTAGTCCCTAATTAATGCTTCCTCTCATGATTCTTTGCCTATGTTATGAATATGCTCATCCCATTCTATATTGTTCTTCTCTATCCTCTTAATGGGCTTCAAGATCACCCATTTTGGTGTATATCCTTAGGTGGATACCTATACTAAGGCGTTTCCAAGTCCCAATAAGAATCTAGAGAATAAGAAATGAAAAAAAAATTATGCTCGATGATGTAATTATTATGTATGGTCTTAATTTTCATAAGACACTAAACCGTTGGATAATATATGTGTAATACTATTATGTTGTTTATCGTTCAAATGATTTAATATTAATTTTAGAAAAGTTTGGGTCACTACACCTAGAGAGTTGACTTTGACTAAAGAATATCAAGGAAAACATTTTAAAGATGGAAGAAACTGGTGTTTTTATGCACCAAGTCAAAAATAAAATTTTTGGTTCATGGTGTATACATACATAATCCTTCGTACAAACACTGGACTCTCTGGCCTGAAATCCAAACTCAAAACACTTAACATCATTTCCCCATCCATGATTCTATAGATTCTCATTTCTTTTCGTATAATAGTATCGGCCTTCGATACCACTCTGTCATGACCCGTCCCCTAGTGCCCATTCCAGGACTAACCCGTGCCCTTCTTCCAAAGGCCAAGGGATAGAGACTAGTACAAAAAACGAATATCCTTGTAAGGGATGGAATTTTCTTTAAACCTGTACACACATAGACCATATTCTGTAATGTAATCCTAAAACTATGATACCAACAACAAGTATGTCACACAAGGAATCAACCACACATGTAAAGGTGAAAATGAAAGAAAAAGGGGGATAGAATACAAACCCAACTGAAAAGGAAAGTTCTGTAAAAATAAGTACAAGATCAGCAGGTTGTCTTCCAAGAATCCACACTAAACAGTAGGTGTATCTCAGTATCACATGTCATAGAAGCATAGTGCATATGTAGATCCACCTCAAAGCACCTCCTGGACCTAGCTCTCCATGATCCCATTCAAATCTGTCCCTCATCTTTACAAGACCCAACTAGTGGGGTGAAGCCCGTGTAGGGGTGAGCATAAAAATACTCAATAGGGACCCCAAAACCAACTCGGGTCACACAGAGATCCAAAAAGAAAATCACAAAATAATACACAATTGTTAAAATCAAGAGAGTTTTCTCAACACAGGTATAAAATAAAGTGTTGGTAGCAAAACCAATTATTGCAAACACTGAATATCACTCACTACAAAGGCACTCTTACTCGATGAGTCATTTAATCTTTATAGGTTTCAGAGACCTTTTTAGTAGCTAATTCATGAAGCATAACTAGGTAGCTGGGCCACAAAGCCTCATTGGTTAGCTCAGTCATGATGCCTCGCTGCAAGCTAAGTCACGAAGCCTCGCTCGGTAACTGAGTCACAAAGCCTTGCAGGGTAGCTGAGTCACGAAGCATCACTAGGTAGTTGATTAAAGAAGCCTTAGTAATATCTGATTCACGAAGCCATGCTGAGTAGATGAGTCATGAAGCCTCACTAATAGCTGAGTCGTAGCGATTTTATGGGTAGCTGAGTCACAAAGCCCTGCTGATAGCTGAGTCACCAATCATCACTTGGTAGCTGTGTCACGCAGCCTCACGGATAGTTGAGTCATGGAGCCTCGCTAGGTAACTGAGTCACAAATCGTTACTTGATCAACCTTTCTGCAAATATCAATTAGAGGATTTTGATAAGGACTTATCCATCATATGGGTCCCAATACCACAGACGTCACGTTAATCAGATGGACAGTTTGAGAGATATGTCTCATTTGGTAAACATGGGCTGGTTGCATCTGGGTCCAGTCCTACTGGTTCGGAATAACCATATCAACCTAGCTCACGGTTCCGCATGACCAGATCCTATTAATATATCCCATTTTCCAGGCCTATTGGGATTTACTAGACCCAGACGAGGTTGGCCGTGGGCCCCATCCTCCCGGTCACCAGGTGACCCGAATTCATCCGGCCCTACCCACACAAGCGGGCCGGTCTCTTTTCCCACCCCAGTCTACCCCGCGGCCTGGCTTTATCTCATTGGTTCAGTCTTCTAACGTATATTAGATCAAAAAGGTATTCGGGCCACTCCATCTTTGTGGTTCTACACTAGCACTGCATCCAGCAAGTCTTCGTAGCCAACGGGCCGCAGTCGACAAATCGTGGCCCTACTCTATCCCAATGTGCATCGGGCACGCCACCTCCACCAGCAAGTGGCCAGAGCGCTGGCTGCTCTGCCGTGTTGCACTCGGTGTCACGCCAAATCCTCCAATGCAGCTGGTGAGGGCCGGCTGCCATGCCTTGCTCATGTCTCTTGGGTGGCGCCACCTCCATCCTGCGGCCACCACCGCAGGCCACCGCCGTTGGTTGCATGTCTCACTGCGTTGTTGGTATTCCACTAGAGTAACCTTCTAAAGGATATTGGGTCCTCTTCACTAGTCCTATCTTATATCCTTCTGTTACTTCAGGCCTATGGGGTCACCTCCCTCACTACTAGGGCCTCGGGGCCACTAGTTTTTCAATTCCATCGTTCAGTCACAAAGAACTCTAACGCTCGTGGTGAAGGGATCCAAGCCTTGTTCATGTCCACTCGATCCCACCATGTTGGAATTTACAAACAAATATAAATGGGGATTTTAGAAGTATAAGATGGAATTTAAATCGCACAACTTCCTGTAATATCATTTCCCAACCCGCACGAATGAATAAATTGCGGGTCAAACTCTTTTTGAGTTGATCCTCGTTAATCATTTGAAAAGAAGAACATGATGATGAAATCACAGAGAAAGAACATAACCCCTAACTAGATTGAGGATCTGTCACTGACAAGGGATGAAACTCTGAGCCTTCATCGATCCTCAATCCATTAGCATTATTCTTATTTCATTTTCTCTCGAATTCATCCCACTGGTGTTCGTCGTTCCTTGATTTGATGTCATTTGTCGATGGCATCCTTCGACAATGTGAGAGATGTTGGACGGAGAAAATGGGAATGATGGCAAGAGGGGGGGTGAATTGCCTTTTAAAAAATGATTAACAAATTAAAAATCAAAGTTCAAATGCAGCGGAAATAAAGAGGCAATCACAAAAGAAATTGCTAACGGAGTTCGGCCAAAACCCAGCCTACGTCTCCGCTCCCAACTCAACCGTTGAGAGATTCCTACCGCTTTCTTTTCAATGGTTTTAGCAATAAACCCACTAGGCTTTGAGGTAGCACTAGGACCTATTACAGCTTGCTTTTGGTGGTTTAGCAAGAACCCACTTGCTTTCAATGGTTTAGCAAGAACCCACTAGCCTTTTTAACGGGTGAAGGCTAGCTCACCGAAAACTCAAGCCTTTTAAAAGGAAAGGCTTGACTAACCTCTTCACACCTTAATGGTGGTGTGAAACCCAAAAGAAAGGGGGATGAGAAAAGGGTTTGGGGTTTGTAGGCACAAACCCAAATTTAAAGCTCAAAATAAATAAAACACTAAAAACCGTATTTGGAGAAGCCTTGGGTGCCTCTGATTGATTGATGATGTTGAAGGACGCTTCCAAGATTCTTTGAAGGAGCTCCTCGGATGTGAAAGTGGATGGATCACTTGGGTTTCCTTTGAAGTGGCTCGTCGGAGGATTGCCGAATGATGGAAAATGTGTCCGTTGGCTTCACAATAGTTCCGGGTAGTGTCCGGGGCTTCCTTGGCCTTTATTTTTAGGCATGGAACCCTTGGGGAGGCTTCGGAGCCATTGGAGAGGCTAAAAGAGCCGTTGGGAGCCAAGTGGGCCAGCCTGGTCAAACTGCAACGGCTAGTTTGACTGGCTCCACCGGCTGGCCGGTACAGTCCCATCGGTTGGCCGATGCCTTGAAAAAGGATGAGGATTTCTATCCAGGGGCCACCGGCTGGCCGGTGGCAAGACAGTAGCTTTCCATTCTGTGCAGGTGCCACCGGCTGACCGGTGCTGCGGCCACCGGTGGGCCGGTGGTGAGGCAGTGGCTCTGCCTTCTGCCCAGGGTCCATCGGTCGACCGGTGGTGAAGCCACCGGTGGGCCGGTGGACTGAATTTCAGTCCAGTTTTGCTTCTTGCTTTCTTGGCCTAATTCCTTGGCCACCTGAATTGATTCCTATCATCCAAAAACACTTGAAAAAGGATTAGATAAATATGAGGGTGATTGTGATCATGAAAATAAAACCTTGAGGGGTTCGAGAGGTACAACAATCTCCCCCTATTTTGATGATCACAATCACCAAAACAATCAAAGTAAAATACTGAAATTGAAAGGAAATGCTAAGCATGATGAAAAGGATTCTCCCCCAATCAATCAATAAATTTCTCCCCCTTTGTGATTATCAAAATAGCGTGGGGCATAAAACTTGATTGAGGGAATTGGATTGAAAAACGAGATTTTAAATCAATTGAAATTTTGAAAATTGAATTGAATGTTTTGAATCAAGAATTGAAATGAAAAATTGAATAACAGTTTGAATTGGAAGTTTGAAATGAAAATTGAATAGAAAATTTTGAATTGAAAATTTAAATTGAAAAAAGAATCGAAAGAGATTTTTGAATTTAAGAAAATTTCTCCCCCTAAATAAAACAAAAGATCATCGGGGAAACGAAACGACTTTTGGCCCGGAGAGACTCGCCAAAAGGGATTTTTCAATCCAAATTTGTTTCATGGCGGGTCTTCTCCTATAAAATTCGTCCGAAAAGAAAAAACTTTTGGGTTGACCATACCGGGCATTTTTACAATTACATTCATAAATAAGGTGCCCGGGTTTTTTGCAATAGTTACAAAATTTAAAACTAGAGCTCCCCCTTACAAAAACAGTGGGTGCATGGGAGGAGGAAGCTTGGTTGGTGTAGCCAAGTCCATTGGTGGTTCTAGATACTCGTTGAGAACCTAAGAGTTTGGACAAATTTTGTTCCCCTTGGGTGAACTTAGCTAGGGTCTCCCTTAGGTCTTTGATGGTTGATTCCATAGAATCAACATTTGGAAAATTTTGGATTTTGAGGGTGAGTTCCTCCTTCTCTTTGAGAAGTTGTTCTTTTTCGGAGGAAAGTTTTTTTGAAATTCTTTTTTAAAGAAACAAATTTAGAAGAGAGCTTGTGAAAGCCTTTTTCTAGTTGATCTCTAGCGTGTTGGAGTTCTTCATATGATAAATGACTAAATGAATTAGAAGAACTAGAGGAGGAAGAGGAGGAAGATACCTCATGTTTTTCCATTAGGCATTTTGTACCTTGGTCGCTTGAGGAGAAGGAGGAGAATGAAGAGGTGGAGCTATCACTCCATGATGCCTTTGAAGCCTTCTTCTTCTCCTTTTTCTTGGCCCTTTTCTTGTGGAGTGGGCAATTGGGCACGGATTTTTCATCGGGTTCTTGCTTGTTGTCGGGTTTTTGCTTTTGAGCCTTCTTAGTGCCTTCATGGGTAAGTTCTAAAAGCTTCCAAATATCATGAGAAGATGTGCAAGAAGAAATACAATTAAATATATTACGGTCTAAGCCACAATGAAGAGCATTCATGGCTTTGCCATCAAGCTCAAAATTTGCAATGTCTACGGGGGTCCATTTAGACTCATCGGGAGAAGAGAGCGTAAAACCATGCATAACAATTTTATAAAATGGATAGCTAATGCTTTTTAAAAAAGTGGTCATGCGGGTTTTCCAAAAAGTATAATCGGCTCCATCAAAGAATGGAGCACAATCCAAAGAATGTCCTTCGGGGGATTGAGAGGAAGAAGCGGTAGAAGCCATCAAAAAAATAGGATCTTTAATTTGAAACCGGTTAGGGAATTATTCAAAAACGTCCTTTGATACCAATTGTTGGGTCGGAACAAAACGGTAATGATGGCAAGAGGGGGGTGAATTGCCTTTTAAAAAATGATTAACAAATTAAAAATCAAAGTTGAAATGCAGCGGAAATAAAGAGGCAATCACACAAGAAATTGTTAACGGAGTTCGGCCAAAACCCGGCCTACGTCTCCGCTCCCAACTCAACCGTTGAGAGATTCCTACCGCTTGCTTTTCAATGGTTTTAGCAAGAAACCCACTAGGATTTGAGGTAGCACTAGGACCTATTACAGCTTGCTTTTGGTGGTTTAGCAAGAACCCACTTGCTTTCAATGGTTTAGCAAGAACCCACTAGCCTTTTTAACGGGTGAAGGCTAGCTCACCGAAAACTCAAGCCTTTTAAAAGGAAAGGCTTGACTAACCTCTTCACACCTTAATGGTGGTGTGAAACCCAAAAGAAAGGGGGATGAGAAAAGGGTTTGGGGTTTGTAGGCACAAACCCAAATTTAAAGCTCAAAATAAATAAAACACTAAAAACCGTATTTGGAGAAGCCTTGGGCGCCTTTGATTGATTGATGATGTTGAAGGACGCTTCCAAGCTTCTTTGAAGGAGCTCCTTGGATGTGAAAGTGGATGGAGAACTTGGGGTTCCTTTGAAGTGGCTCGCCGGAGGATTGCCGAATGATGGAAAATGTGTCCGTTGGCTTCACAATAGTTCCGGGTAGTGTCCGGGGCTTCCTTGGCCTTTATTTATAGGCATGGAACCCTTGGGGAGGCTTCGGAGCCGTTGGAGAGGCTAAAAGAGCTGTTGGGAGCCAAGTGGGCTAGCCTGGTCAAACTGCAACGGCTAGTTTGACTGGCTCCACCGGCTGGCCGGTACAGTCCCACCGGTAGGCCGGTGCCTTGAAAAAGGATGAGGATTTCTGTCCAGGGGCCACCGGCTGACCGGTGCTGCGGCCACCGGTTGGCCGGTGGTGAGGCAGTGGCTCTGCCTTCTGCCCAGGGTCCATCGGTCGACCGGTGGTGAAGCCACCGGTTGGCCGGTGGACTGAATTTCAGTCCAGTTTTGCTTCTTGCTTTCTTGGCCTAATTACTTGGCCACCTGAATTGATTCCTATCATCCAAAAACACTTGAAAAAGGATTAGATAAATATGAGGGTGATTGTGATCATGAAAATAAAACATTGAGGGGTTCGAGAGGTACAACAAGAGAGATAGAGGGATTCCTCATTTTTATAGGATTTCCTTAAAAGGTTCAAATTTGGATCCATGTTTAATTAAAGTAGGGATACGCGTAGTGCGTTTCCACACTATTTCATTAATGGGGTCATTAATGATTCAATTTCACATCTTTGCTACACTACAACATCGAACGATCGTTGCATCATAGCGGAAATAGTTTGAATAAAATTAACATTGAATTTCTTTTATTTTTATTTTATTTTTCACTAAAATTCTGAAATTTATATTTTTCGATCAACCCACGCTAGTCTATGTTAGGACCTTCTTAGGAAAAACTTGGCATTCCTAATTCCGCGGTGCCCTCATATTTTCACTCAAGAAACCGATAAAACAGTTAGAATAACCCACTCATATGATTACTTAACATACTTCAAAAAACTTCTAAAATACATTCTGGCCTCTCTTGGCCTCAAAATCACATGCTGTCTCAAATCCTGGTCTCAAAATATTCCTTTCATACGTGATAATTTTACATGGAATTTTCCAGGGTATTACATTTACCATGTACCACTAAATATTGGAACATAAGCTCTTAACTTCTCCTCCAATGCATGAATAGTATGTTACGGATTCCTATTCATCTATGGGTGAAAAGTCATACTAAAAAACAATTGGGTACCCAATGCATTTTTTATACCCTACCTGAAGTGTGTTGTGAAATGTGTATCACTATCCCAAACTATGGTTGTCAGCACCCCATGCAACCGTACTATTTGTTGTACATATAACTCACCCAATTGGTTGACTATATTAGTTTCCTATATTAGAAATAAATTATATACATTAGTCAACTCATCCACAACAACCCAGATTGTATCATTATTTAGAGGTTCCCTAGGAAGACCCACTTTCAAGTCCATTGTTACATCATTCCACTACCATTATAGAATGGGAAATGACTGTTACAACCGACATGAACGTTGATTATCATCCTTCAACTGTAGATAGGTGAGGTATCGTACCAAAAAACCAACAAAAAAAATTTCATTCCTTACCACTAATACTACCAATGAAGATCAAGATACATTTTAGTAAACCCATGATGTAATTCCCACATCAATTCATGAAACTCACGCATGAACACTTTTCATGCACCTACTGGTAATGCATCCAACACTTTAAGGTGAAAACCACAGTATCTAGCTCAAGATCATGAGTAGGGTAATTTCTTTAATGAGGCCTCAATTTTCATGATCTATAAGCTACAACCTGATCATCCTGAATCAACACTTCCTCATTTCTAACAGTGAGCATATCACATAACAATATGTATATATTACATGGTTGAGGTAATATCAGAATCAGTTTAGTAGTCAACCAGATCTTTAATTCTTTAAAATAAGTTTATCATCCCTTGGACAACTTATATATAACACCCTTCTTCATTTATCTTGAAAGTGGGGCCTCAAATTGAGAAAAATACAAATAAAACTCTAGTAATAACCGGCCAAACCCAAAAAACCCCAAACATTGGAAACATTGATGGGATTTTCTCAAGACACCACAGCCTGCGACTTCTCTGGATCTACCAACACACCTGACTCAGAAATGATGTGTCCAAAGAAATTCACTTTATCAATCCAGAACTAATATTTTTATAGCTTGGTGTAAAGCCTTTGATAATTTTGTGTACTAATGATGATGTCAAGATGGTTGGCATGATCATTAAGTGTTTTTGAGTACACCAAAATTTCATCAACAATAAAAACCAAAAACTGATCCAAATTGGGGTGAAATATCTGGTTCATTAGTTCCATAAACCTAACCGGTGCATTGGTTAACCTAAATGACATCACCCAAAATTCATACAACAAGTATCTGCTCCAGAAATCTGGTCATGGTACATCATAAGGTCTCACCCTCAATTGAGGGTATCTCGATCTCAAATCATTCATAGAGAACACTAAGGCACCCCCTCAGTTGGTCAAACAAGTCATCATTTTTTATAAGAGGGTATCGGTTTGTTACAGTTATTTGATTTAACTTTCTATAAGTGATAGATAACCTCAATGACCCATAAACATTGTTAGAAAACAACATAGTTGATCCCCATGTTGTCGTACTAGGTCGAATGAGTCCATTTTTCTCCAACTCTTCCAACCTATCCAAAAGCACCTAGATTTTTCCCGGACCCATTCGATATGGTAGAATAGAAACTGGTTCTTGCCCAGGAAGCAACTTGAAGTTACCTACACATCCATTTCATGAAGTAATACCGAGAAATCCTCAGGAAAAAAAATCCTAGAATAGATCCACCACATGAGGAAATACATGTTTCTCCACCTCTCCATATTCAATAAAAAGGCATGCCACATGGGTATTGAGCTCTCCTAACTTCTAAAAAATTTCCTTGCATGGCTTTCTCAGATATCCCACTCACAATGAAAGAAATAACTGTATCCATTGGAAGAGATGAATGGAACCCTACAATGGTAATAATCGATATGGTCCTGATACAGCACTTTCTAGTCCATACCCAATATTAGGTCACAACCTAACATATCATAGAAAAAATGGTTCCATATAAAATGATAACCACCAACCACTAAATCTTAACCTCTACATCATATGATATCGTCAACTCACACTCCCAATGTAGTACTAATTGACAAAACCCAACAAACGTTTTCCATTGCTAGACCCAATACAATAATGAAATTTTTATAGATGAAATAGTTTTTGGAACTTGTGTCAAATAAATAATTAGCAAGTGTGGAAGCTAAAATAATCATACCATGAAGGATAGATGGTCGAGTCTTGCAACCTCTAGGTGTAGACTGAACTATTTGAAGATGGCATGTCCCTCTACCCTGGGATCTAGCCTGAGTTCCATGCACTACACTACCCGGATGTTGTGGATGGTCTCATTCTGGAGTTCCACGTCCACTGGCCCCACCAGTATGGCTAGTGTAGTTCCAAATCCCTACCTGAAATGGAGTGATCTCCCCCCTACCAGCACATAGTATCTGCCTCTAACTCCCATACATAACCATATTCTGAGGGATCTTGTATAGCACCTTTATATATCCCAACATTCCACTAGACTGACACTTGACTGGGGGTCAAGGAAACTGACCCCACAAGTTCCCATGTTTGTCACATTAGTAACAGAATTAATGATCACCACCATAAGGAAATTAAACACTCTTCTAACTATTCTGTGCACTCTCACCTTATTGGAATCTTTTTTAATGATACTTCCTTCCATCGGAGTCTATAGCACATGTCTGACCATTTGGTACCACAATTCCACATCTCAAAGTTCCCTTCAGTGTCCCATCTGAGATTAGGTCTTGTTCCACTACCCCTACAATGCTCGTTAGATGGAAGATGTTCATCTAGGGCATAATATCATGCCTAAGCCCATCCTGGAATCAATTTTACATAGTCGCCTCATCTCCAGCATCATCAGGATGAATCAACACAAGTTAAGGAAACGACTAGAATAATCCCTCACAGAAGCACCCCCCTGATTCAAACTCATAAACTCTTCATCCTTATCCTACCTCATGGTTTTTGGGTAGTAATGCTCACGAAACTTTTCCAATATATCCTTATGTGCCATTTCTTCATCCTATTTCATTTGAACCAAAATATCCCACCAATTCTTGGCCTAACCTCTTAACATGTAGGCCTCTAACGTTACTCACCATTCAAGTGGAGTCAATATATGATCAAGAATAGTTTCGATAGACTATATCCAAATCTATCCAACCTCTGGCCTACCCTATATCATGAAGTTCATATAGTGTTGTAGCTGAAACTCCTTGGTCAGCATGAACATACTCGGAAAATCCCACCATGGATCCCATTCCATCATCTGTATAAAATGAGAAAGATTGTCATGGAACTTCTCTTCTCTGTTATCTTGAACCTCTGGATCCACTTTCTCCACTACATGGGGAGCATTCTTAGCAATGTCCTCATATCGGCCAACCAACACATATGCTTGTGGAGTAATATCTCTACAATACTAATTATGAGCTTTATAACACAAACCATAAATCTATAACAAATAAAAAGGAAGGATATTCAATATACACTAACAACCCATTTCACATACACAACCCAAACACGTGTGGTCATACTAGTCACAGTACCCACAACCATCCCTACCAAGGTCATGGATAACATGAGGTAACTAAATCACATGACCACAAGACTTACCTTATACACCATTTCAATAGTATTATCATGTCACAAAATACTCAAATAACATTTTCTTTTCCAACACCAACCTTTATCAAGAATAATTCCTTAACAATTGTTTTACATTTTACTCCATTTTAACCCATTTATACTGTTTCATTACACACAATTTTCACCACTCCTGAGAAAGTCAAATAAATTCTACCATCTATGTACCACAAACCCATCCCATGTGGTTGTTCCTACTATGTTTCATGTCACTTATATACATAAGATCCTAGCATGAGGCATGAATGTACTCCTCATAACATTCCTGCCATGAGAAAAATATCCTAAATCTATCACATCACACCACATGTTCATAACCTAATTGTGAAATATCATCAAATGTTATAAAAAATTGAAAGAATAAAAATTCCCTCCCTAGGTGACTTGAGTTATAACCCATACATGGTTTAGATACTCCCAAGAAATGAGCTCATAACCAAGGCTTGAAACTGTCCCAATTTCATTTCTACCATCCCCAAATAGTTATAAATATAAAATAACTCTTTTGATACCACTTTGTATACTCCCCGACCAAGGGAACACTAAATTGGTGCCCTGATTCGGGCCATCACATGACATCAAGTGCAACTCCCCATATGGTAGAGATTTTTGACTAGTAGTGAGGGCCTAATAGGACTCACGGGGAGACTACACCTTCTTTACTAGCATAAGACACATCAGATAAATATATATATATTAGAAACAATAAGAAACAACCAATAACATTCATATCCAAACATCTCCAAAACTGGGTCCAATCCACATGAAATGGTAAATAAGTCATATCAAGCTATAATACCATGTGAAAAAAGACACAAAAAAAGAAAAATTGAAGAATCCAAAAAATGAACCTAACTCCAAGTCAGGGACCTCAACCTTGCATTTCTTATATCCAACTCAACCACCTAGCATAAGGCCCTTACCATTGTCCTTACATGAATGCATGAAATTTTCTCAGCTACACAATGGTGGCCCGAGCAGTGTGTGAGTACAACTCAGTATGCCACCCCCAACAATGTCTACAAATATCCAGTCTAACAGATAGTACACAATAGTATAAATGAATAATAATAAAAGGGAGTCAATTAATAGGCCACTAGTTAACAATCCATAATTTTCTTTTCAAACCAAGGGTCAATTATTTATGTCTCCTTCATTACTATTTCATCATTAATCACACAAGGTTCGTTCCATTTATCATTCTCATAAAGGAATAAGTAAGTCCCTAACTCACTATGGATAACATCTCACAACATCATAATATACTCACCACGAATCCTTATTCTGGGTGGAATGAATCCACTAGGGGAATAGATCTCTATCCCCTTTCATAACACATGCATCGTAGGTGGAGTTGGATCACTATCCCAACTCGACCTGCAGGTGGAGCCTAAATAATTTTTTTTCACACGTCAAGCCATGTTCACATGATTATCCATCCATTCACCAAAGCAAACCATATCACAACAAAAAAATACCAATAAATAAAATAATTATAATATATAAAAATCAACATGGTAAATCATATTGTTTCATAACCCGTTAACACATTTTCCATTCGCATCACTTAGACCCTTTAGAAAAATTCCCATTCTCAAACCTAGGTCACTAATTATATTCAATAATTCTCATATATCAATCAATTACACATAATAATAAGCCTCATACCCCAAACATAATTATCCAATACCTCATTATGAAATCCATTAAGAATATAAAATACACAATAAGGACTCTATATGATCACACAAAAATCTAGAACTTACAGAGCCAATTCTAAGTCTGAAAAGTATCAGCACACCCCATGGGTGGCAAAACAAAGGTCAAGTCATCATCTATGTGTCTCATGGTGACCATGAGGCTTTCCATTCATAATTTAGACATCCATTGTACCAAATCTTATCAAATGATAAAAATCACATCAAGGGGAAACCACAAAATAAACCCAAGCATGCACAAATCTCAAATGAAAATATGGGATATAACTTATAGATGACCTACCTTGATTTTGTTGGAGAAAACTCCCTCAATAGAATCCTTAGATCTAAAATAAACCAATCACTGAATACTAAACATAGGTATTACTGGAAAAGGTGAGTTTTAGAGACTCAAAATGATATGGGAGAAAGATGAAAACCCTAATCAAGACAAGGAATAAATAAGTAGATTAGACTCACTCGGGGCTTCGATCTTCACCCAATGGAACTCCAAACAACATAGGATCGAAGGAGAATCACCTATTTAAAGCTTGAATATTACAATATTTTCACTAGGATTTCATTTGTAAGAGATTAGTAAAATACTGAGTTTGGGTTAAAATACCAGGATGACATTTTTGTAAATTTATCAACATTACTGGGCTACATAGTTTACCCGCACTGTTTTCCAAACCATGCACAAGCAGTGTGTGAGCCACTATCCCAAAATCACCCCTTCACATCGTTTCCTAGGAACTTCACTTGGTTTTCTTAACCATGCAAAAACTATCTGCAAGCCTCTGTCTTAGGCTGTATGGTTTTTTGGAATGCTCTTCCAAGTTTTCACTACACATGCACAAACCATACAACATGCCCAAAAAACTATTTTTTCAATCTTTTTTCGTGCCTTAAAAAACTGGAAGACCCTTGAGCCTTCTCAAGAACATGGGAAACACTTATTTAACCCAGATAAATGACTAAAACTAAAACATAAAAAACATACCTTAAAAAAAATTAATCTTACAAGAATATAATAAGAACAAATTATTTTTATAAAAGATACATTTTTTATTTAAAAATTATGCATTATGCACAAAAATATTAAAATTATTTTTTATCACCTGACAATTTTGAATCATATAGAATGTATTTAAAAATTTTTAAATATATTTTTTAAATTAGTTAAAAAGTTAAATGTATTTTTAATAAAAAAATTTACTAAGGTTAATTATAATTGCACATATAATGGTAAAATGTTTTTTTAAAAGAATTATTTTTTATAAAAATTACATAATTTCTCAAAATTTAATATAATAATCTCATTATGAAAAATCAAATATTATTTTTTACTATTTTAAAAAATATTTGTATTCTAATATAGTTTTTTATGTGGTAAGAAAAATGAATAAAAGCAATTAATCTATAAAAAATTAGAAAAATAATTTTTTCTATGGTTTATGTTTTGTTTTAAATATAAATTTCATCATTGGTATAAATTTAATTTGAATAAATGGATACCAAATTCAGAATAAATTTCTCAAATTTGGTAATATGTTTCCACTTTTATTTTGATTAAAATAATAATACCATAGGTAAATATAATACTCCGGGAAAATAACGGTAAAATGAGGTATATCAATGTAACTCATATTTTACAAAATTAACATGAAAAATATACACTATTGAAGACCATTTCATTTATGTAAATTCACTCCCTTATTTCAAACATATTTTTCCTCACATAAATCACTTAACATTACTGACATTTCATCTTTACCACTTTCATAATTTTAGTTTTTCAAGGAAATTTCCCTCCTTTGGCATAAAAAACAAGGTCAATCCTAACCGCTTCAATACATACCTCCACTTCTAAATTACATTAAAACCCCTTCCATTTTAATCCCTCATACCAATATTCAATATATGGACACCTTTTTTTGAAATATAGTGTTTCAGCCACGTCTTTTCCAATAAGTCTTCCAAGAGAATATTAAAGCCCTCAATGAGAGTATTATCCCCTCCAAAATGCACTCTTGTCTATATTAATCCTCAAAATCTAATTTCACTATAATAATATAGTTAAATTCGTATCACTAGTAATATAAACTATTATTATATTACCATAATAGCCATTCTCTACATTCCTTTCATCTATTGAAAAAAATATCACTCATTTTATGTATGGACTCCCTCATCCATGAATAGTGAATTTGATTTTCATATATATTTATAAAAATAGATTTTAGGAATAAAAATTAAATTTATAAAATTAATAAGATTATTTAGTTATAAATTCGGAATTTTATTAAAAATGTTTTTAATAGCTGATCATTTAAAATTTAACAACTAAATTTGAGCCTATTGGGAGGAAAACAAGTTATTCTTAATAGCATATAGTTTCTTATATTAATGACTTTATATAGCTTTTCTAAATTAAATTTTTTATCATTAATAAAAGCTAAATAATATCACTATATATATGAAAATATGGTATTGTAACTAACTCGCTGCATAACAAAATATATCCCCTGATTATATCATGATATTTTTTTTGTTGGTTTAACCACTAATATGGACAATAAAATAAATTTATATCACCTATTAACATAGAATCATAATTAGAGGATAATTACAAATTAATGAATGAATAATGTTTTTTCCTATAATGTCGATATCAAATTTTGAACTCATTACTGAGGCACCACCTTTTTTAAATAAAAATTATAAAGATAATGCATCATTAATTTCATCCTCATGAATGGGTAACTGAAATTGTCATGGAATGTAGTTAAAACATAATAAATAATTGTAGAACATATTTTATAGAACATGAAAAAAATATGATAATGTTGAAATATTTTGTCAAAAAATGTGGAGTGATATTTTTATTTGGAATCTAATATGAAACAAAAAAAATAATTAACATATGTGAATGAAAATAAATATTAACTATCTAACATCTGTCTAGAGAAAGATTACAAATTAATTTTATAAGAATAACTAGATATTAAATTTGACTTTAAATATTACCATTTTAATTAAGATATAAATAATTTATTTGAAGCGTCCATTAATGTATAAATGATTCTTTTGAAAGATAATTTACGCTATAATGATTTAAAAAATAATTTATTTAAAATATGTTTTTTCAAAATAAAAAGTGTATTTTCCTGAGGAATTTATCCAATGATTTTTATGGTATTTTCATTTATAAAACATTTATATCTTTTATTCATTATTGGGGTTATGATGAAACATTAAAATCAATTTTTATTTGTACACATGTTTTATCATTATTATGATAAAATATTAATTAGACTATTTTTCCATCCCATCAGTTAAAGAATGATGTCATGGTAAATCTTTTCACGATATTCTGGTACTCATATGATTGGATTATGATTTTTTTATGGGTATTTTAATTATAAACCTCCAATTATTTAGTTAAATATTTATATATAATGAGATAAAAGGGTGAAAAATAGGTTATCCCCATACCAGAGAGTGTATATTGGAGATACCCCAATCCCAAATTAGGGAAACTTAGAGGTTATTCAAAGCCTAAGAGAGGGTACATAGGTGGTTATCAGAAGACCAAAGTAGGTTTAGGGGTTTTCAATCCAATCCTGACATCTTATGAATGTTTTTAAGGGAATCATTGAAATATTATTTCTAGAATTATTATTACACCAACTTTTTCCCACTCTTTTATGAAAATATCTTGTTCTAATGTTATAATCTTATGGATAAATTTATTCTATTCTATTATAATTAATTACTTTGAAATACCAAATTTCAAATTTTTTTAATAATATGTATCATGGAAATACTTTCAGAATTTCAATCAAAACATGCAATAGAAAAAAATTCAATATATATAATAAATACATTTATAAATGATTATTTTTAGAAAGTAGGTATACTCAAGAATCATTCTAATAATTGGAATCAATACATAATTTTATCAAAAATTCATGAATAAATAATTTTATAAACATTACTGAATAAATAAATATAATCAAATAAGCATGACTAAGAATTTCAATCAAAACAGATATCAATAATATATTTGTTAAACATTCAAACATATGAATAATTTAGAATAATTTTAAATCATATAACCATGGAAATAATTCTTTAGTTAGTATTGAGAATATGGTCTTTAAAAATATCATAATGTGGTGTTTCTAGGAGTATAAACACTCCCTATATAACAAACCTTAGTAGAATTGGATACAATCAAATAGAATAAACTCTATACCCTAAATATAGATTAGTTATCATTTCCATCAAGAATATTTTTTTATATCTGTTTCCCTAGGATGAATATAGTTCCACTTAATAACACCAAATCCCATGTTATTAATGGTATGAAATCATTCCAGGGTCTATCATTTATTTTAATCAACCTCCAATCATTTAATCAATCAATTAGTTCAGTCCCAAGATAGGGTTTCAAAAAATACTTTATTTTTCAAAACCATAATTTTATTTTTTATTCTAAAAATCATATTAGATTCATATAAAATCATCCAATTTCAAATAATGAAATATTTCATTATTTTATCTCATCAAAATAATGTATCAAAAAAATTATTTAAAATCAAGATCATTTTTCAGGAAATAAAAAATTATTTTAAAATTCATTTTCAATTGAATTTCATATCACACCAGGTATTTTGGAATCATTTATCAAGGGAGAAATTAATGAATTATAACTTTATTATAAATTCAATTAAAATTAATCATGTAAATAATTAATAATTTATAGATATTTCCTTATGACACCACCAAAATAAGGAATGGAAATTTCAAATACCAAGTGTGTGTTCCATAACCTATAAAGAAGAATATAAAACAATAGATAAAAAAAACAAGAAATGTTCCTAAATAATCATATTTCCTTATATAAAAAATATTCACCCTAAAAACCCCAAGAGAACATAAAAACTAAATTTCAGGAAATTTTCCAGAATTAAAAAAAATGGAGTACTGGTTCACAACAAAAAAACAAAAATTTAAAACACTATTAAATTTTATTTTTTATTGGTTCCGGAATATAGAGGGTATATAAAATCCAAAATATGAGTCCAAATCATAATATACCATTGGGATCATATTTTGGAATTCATTGACAACCTTGATGAGATAGAGGTATTAATCAACTCTCAAGTCCATGAAGGTAAATTCACATATTGATTATTTTCCATGCTATTGGGGAAACATAAAAAATTATTAGGAAATTATATGAAATCCATAGTGATGTAAAAAAGTGAGGTATGTGAGGAATACAATAAAAATGAAACTGATCCTTTTCAGTAATCTGTGGTTGTCTCAATTGGCCTTGTGACTCGATAATATGGAGTGTATTGGACTCGTATTTTATAAATCATATACATTCACAAAATCACATCTATATAATCAAATGGATAAATACTCTCTTTAACCACCACCATATATTGTGATTGGAAAGTATAATGTGTAAGTCCTAAGAGACTATAATGTATGGAGTATTATCTCATTCAATAGACATATCATTTTTCCTCAATGTGTCACCAACCAAGGATCCTATAAATAAAAGAATTCATGTGACATATAGTTGTTGGGTTGGAAAAATTCAAATATAACAGAAGAGGGGGTGAACAATGTTTTTTCAATAATATCGACATATTCTAGATTTTAAATCTTCTTTATATTTATACATATATGTATAATTATCTTATGAATGAAGTACGATATATGGATAAAAAAAATTAATGAAAACATAAATTTTATAGTAGTATAGGAACAAAGATCTCATAGTCCACTCCCTCAATGTTGTCCTTATGAGCATGGTGAATTTCATTAGAAATGTCCTCTTATCAATGGACCTTCAAATATAAAAACGAGTGCAAGAAGTTTACACCATTAAAATCAAGGTTAAAATAGATCTTTCTAGTTCTTTAATAAGGTAAAGGATATCCACATCTTAGTACAAGAATATAACACTTCACCACAACATAGTAAAAGATGTTAAAACTCCAATAAATCGAAACAGTTTGATTTGTTGATGGTTTGGGCTGAACATCACTGTTGAAGAAGTAGAAACTTGTAGTAAATGGATCTTCTTCTTCATAAAAGAAATTATTCATGAAAGAATAACTCTGAAGAAATACTGGTTTCAAATTATGTTTAATTTCCATATATTAAGAAAAAATTTCAATAATCTTACTGCATTATGTTGTTTAATATTCATATCTCAAAAATGTTTCCCCTTTCAAAAAATCACTAAGTCGATCGATCATTGTAGAAACACATTAAAAGAAATTCACAAGAATAAAATAATATGTATTTTTATATATTTCAAAATATATGGTAATAGAGTATATATTCACGACCCGTCCTCGGGGCCCTTGCCGTGACTACCCCTAGCCCGCCTTCCATAGGCCAGTGGCTGGCGACTAGCACCAAGGTGTAATTCCTAATAAAAGGGAAGTCATTGCCTTTGTAAAGTAAACCAACACCACAGAGCAAGCAAGCAGTAGAAGTAAACACTAAGTAAAAACTGGGTACAATGTAAGTGCGGAAAAGTAAGTGGGCCAGAATAAAAACCCAAACTGAAAGTAAAGTACAACTAAAAAAGAGAGTACAACAACTAAAAATTAAAGCCTCAGCCTTGAGCCGTCCACCAGAAGTCCCACCTGAAGGGTGGGTACAGATAGCCTCCACATCTCCTCGAGTCCAGCTGTCTGCTCCGAGTACGTCTCGCCCAGTGGTCCACCTCTAGGTACCGACCTACTCCGCAGGCCCCAACCACGATCAGCGCTGTCCGTCGTCTGCAACCAACACAACATAGTGCGGGCATAGCCCGTGCAGGGGTGAGTATAAGCCACTCAGTAGAGACCCCGAGACCCCCGAAGGTCTCCCAGAATCCTCAAATGATAATACACAAAAGAAAGATACAATCACGAAGTAACATCCTACACTACTTAGGTATATTCCCATACATATACCTAAGTCATCAATTCTAGTTCGGCTCCAACATCCGATCCCATGTTCGATCACGTCCACACAGGATAGCACAACACAATCCACACAGGAAAGCAAGTCAATCATATCGAGGATAATGATTGAATCCAAGAATCAGCTCACACATGTATACTTCTTCGTAAGATGATAGAGATTATCAGATGTAGCCACTGATTCATCTAAGTCGTTGGACCCACACAAGATCGATAGGTACCAACCCCCACAATGACCCACACAGGATCAGACCCACACATGATCTGTAGGCGTTGGCCCACACAGGACCACTGAGTGCTGACCCGCACAGGATCTAACCCACACAGGATCGGTAGCACTGATCCACGTAGGATCACTGAGTGGTGTAGTCATCTCCGTCAAATCCACAGGGGATTTCTGCACAGTCGTCATCATCGTCGCAGTCATAGCCAGCTCTAGGGTTCCCGCACACAACAAGCTCGTTCGGGAGGGTCCGCTCCATGAGATGAGGGGTTGATACATCAACTGACACATAGTCCGGAGTTGATGTATCCAAAAGTTCCGTATCGTCAACAGGAACTCAACGACACAGACGGAGCGTCAATCGGACGACCGGTCTGAGAGATAGTGGCTTTTTCGTCCTAGGGGCCTGGTTGGTTTTTAAGTCAAAACCAAACCGACCATAATCCAACTGCATCCAAAACTTGAGAGGATTAAGCCAAAGGTTCCATCTCACTAAGAGGAATCCAACAAAGCTGATGTAACGTCAATCGAACGTCCGGAGCTCAAGATATAAGTGTTTCTGCTCCGAGGGCCCAGATGGTTTTGTGTACGAACCAACCCGGACGAACCCAAAGTACACCAAAACCTTGGGTTTAATATACCGCAACGACCGTCTCGATCCAAGGATCGCTACACAACTGACGGTGCATCAATCGGAGGTCTCTAGCCCATGTTATAGGCAACATACTGAAAGAGTCCTGGTATTAGGGGGTTCGGGGCCGGTCCGACCCAGCCCGGTACCCCCTGGGTCGGCCCGAATCGGGGCGACCCGAACCGGGTCCAGGTCCGGCCTGCTTGGGCGCGGCCCGGCCGGGCTGGTGTGGCCTGGCCTGGCCTGGGTGCAGCCCGGCCTGGCGGTCCAGCCGAGAGGCTCGGCCTGGCGGTCCGGTCAGGTGGCTCGGCCAAGCGTGCTGGCACTGGCCTAGCGGCCGTGGAATGGGGCGCCGCCCCCCTTGAATGAAACTGCGGCCCTGCGTGTGGGCCGACCCTTGCCAATGGACTGGGTTGAGCGCCGTGTCCCACCACCCTCGGTTCCGCGTGGTCGCGGGACCAGCGGCGACACCCCGGGCGCTGCCGCCTCTGGCCGCCGGCGCCGCCGTGCCAACGAGGCGCGCCGGAGGAGTTTTCCGCGGACCACCGGACGAGATCCAGTGGTCAGTTTTTCATGCCGCCTTCGCCAATGACCCTCCCGGGACCGGTTCTTCACTTCGAAGACCTCAAAACACCCTTGCGGCCTGCTTCGTCGTCACCCACCGATCCGCACACCAAGATTGAAGAAACGGTGGGTTCGGACTTGTTCCTTGGTCCGCACCCACCGCGTTAGCGGTTTAAAAGGCTTCTAAAAAATTTTAAACACACGACGAGGATATAAATCACATATATTAAATTGAACCAAAACTCCTACAACAAGCGGTTGATGATTCGAAGATTCCCGCGGAAGAAGGAATGTAATGGAAGAAGCATCGCGGAAGGAGGATCATCGCATCGCGGAGAAAGGATTTGTCAGGGTCGCGTTGTCGATCTCTGGGGATCCAGCGTTCTTGTCGACCTTTGTTAGAGGTCGGCGTTCTTCGCATTCATCGCGATGAAGAAGTGCTTGACGGCTTGAGTGATTTCTCCCAAACCTCTCACAACCCAACGAACCTTAATAAAATAAGAGTTGTCTTATGTTATTAACATAAAAGCCAACGTTTTGAAATTCAAAAACAAAACAATCAATTAAGTGAATTAATTGAAATGTTTAAACCGCCAAATTAATGAGGCGTTTATTATCGAGATTAAATGCAAGGGTGGAGTTCATTAAAAGGGGGGTGCGGGTCTGTTACTTAATTAAAGGAGGGGGGTTGAAAATGAAGTGGGGATCGTGTGGGCCCCAACCCACAAATATCCTACCAAGTGGCATAGGATATTGTGGGTCCCACATTAACCTCTTAACTTAGGTTAAAAAACTTGAAATAAAATAAATTGGTCCCACCATTTTATTTTATTCATTTACTTAACCCGAAAATTTAAAAACCACACCCGAGAAAACACAACTCCGGAAAAGGTGTTTCTAAGAAATTACTGGTGCTGTGATTCCATCGGTGCCCTCAGAATTCAATTTCGATCACCGGTTCAAATGTTAGAAAAACCCTCTCATTCGTTCAAAGAACGTACCCGAGCTAAACTTCAGAAAATGATTCCGGGAACACTGGGCCTCAGAATCAGGTTCCATCAAAATATGCGTTCTTGTAAAATTCCAAAGAAAATTAAGAAAAAAAATTCCCTTGAATTTTACGGGTCTTAACATTAGTCCCACCTCAGGGCTTTACGTCCCCATAAAGATTCAACAAAAACAAGGGAAACCAAAGTCGGTAGTGAGCATGCATGTGAGCCTCCTGCTCCCAAGTGCTCTCCTGGAGGTTCCCGTGCTGCCATCTGATGTGAACTAGAGGAATCGACCGTCCACGTAGGATCCGCTCCTGTCGATCCTCTATCTCCACTGTGACCTCTGCAGAAGTCGCACCATCATCTACATCCAGCTCCCCATGGTCAATGATATGCGTCCAGTCGTGCACGTATCTCCTCAGCTGAGATACGTGGAAGACTTCGTGCACCCGGTGCAACTGAGGTGGTAGAGCCATGCGATAAGCCACCTCGCCAATCCTACTGAGTACATAGAATGGTCCGACGAAGCATGGAGACAACTTTCCGCCTTGGCCAAATCTCTGTAATCCACATCGAGGTGAGACCCGCAAGAAGACGTGGTCTCCATCCTCAAACTCTAGTGGCCTCCGCCTCCTGTCAGCATAAGACTTATGCCGGCTCTGAGATGTCCTCATCCGTTCCTGGATGACCTAGACCTTTTCTGTCGTGGCCTGGACCATCTCCAGTCCTACAAGAGCTGACTCCCCAGGGTCTTTCCAGCATAGAGGTGATCTGCAAGGTCGGTCATAAAACGCCTCGTATGGTGCCATCTTGATGGTGGAGTGGTAACTGTTTTTGTGCGCGATCTCCACCAAGCGTAGGTGGTCCTCCCAGCCACAACCAAAGTCGAGGACACATGCGCGGAGCATGTCATCGAGTGTCTGAATGGTCCTCTCCATCTGACCATCCGTTTGAGGGTGAAAGGCGGTACTCAGACGCAGCTGCGTCCCGAATGCCTCCTGCAACCCCTTCCAAAGCCGTGAAGTAAAGCGAGCATCTTTATTGGAGAAGATAGATGTTATCACACCATGAAGTCTACAATCTCCTGAACATAGAGACATCCAAAGCTCTCCACTGAGCCCTTCTCTCTGATTGGTAATAAGTGAGCCGACTTGGTGAGTCGGTCGACAATCACCTAAATGGAGTCGTTACCTCTAGAAGTGTGTGGATGTCCAGTCACAAATTCCATAGATATGTTATCCCACTTCCACTCCGTGACATCCAAACTTTGTACCAGGGCGTCTGGTACCTGGTGCTCTACCTTCACCTGCTGGCAGGTGAGGCATCGAGAAACAAACTCTACCACAGAATTCTTTATGCCTGGCCACCAGTGTTGTTGTATGATATCCTTGTACATCTTCGCCACTCCAGGATGTACTTCCAAAGGGGAAGTGTGAAACTCTCTCTGCACCTCCTTCCGTAAAAAAACTAGTACCAAGGTACGTCCTCTGAAAAGGACTTCATGCTCTCCTCTTAAAGAGAAACCATCAGGTGTCTGTCCTGAAGATATCAGTGCACATCACGTCTCACAGTTAGTGTCCCCAAGTTGTGCCTCTCTGACCCGCTGCAGTAGTGGAGGTGTGACAGTGAGTGACTGAAGGATGGCTGCTCCATCTCTATCCACGAAGGATATTTTCAAAGCGGCTAGCTACTCTGTCGCCTCCCCAAGTAGATGAATGTCCGTCCTCCTGCTGAGATCATTGGCTACCATGTTCCCATTTCCAGCAGTATAGACTATCTCAAAGTCATTATCCTGGAGGAACTGAAGCCATCATCGCTATCTCAGGTTCAGGTCTTTCTGCGAGATGATGTACATGAGACAGTGTTTGTCAGAATAGACTGTAAAGTGCTCACCCATCAGATAGTGTCGCCACATCTTCAGAGCGAAGACCACTTCTGATAACTCTAGGTCATGGGTAGCGTATTTCTACTCATGCTGCCTCAACTGACGTGATCCATAGGCAATCATGGCCCGCTCCTGCATCAGGACACATCCGAGTCCGGTCCCTGATGCATCGCAGTAAACTACGTACCCAACTCTCTCCTCCGGTAGCCTCAAGATAGGAATGCTTGTCAATCTCTGTCTCAGCTTCTGGAAGCTCTGCTGACATCTATCTAACCACACAAAGGGTTTCCCCTTCTTCGACAAAGCTAATAGTGGTGCCACAACTCTAGAAAAGTCTGGAACGAATCTCCGGTAGTACCCAGCTTGCCCCAAGAAACTCCGCAACTCTGTCATGCTCCAGGGTGGCTCCCAAGCTAGCACTACCTCAATCTTTGCAGGATCCACCGCAACTCCCTCCTCAAAGATGACATGTCCCAAGAAGTGGACCTCACATATCCAGAACTGACACTTCAAGAGCTTACCATAAAGCTGGTGCTCTCAGAGCGTGTCCAGTACAACCCGCAAGTGGTAGGTGTGCTCCTCCTCAGTCGTCGAGTAAATCAAAATGTTGTCGATTAAGAACACTACAAATCGATCGAGTTATGGCTGAACGATCCTATTCATGAGGCCCATGAACAATGCGGGAGCATTGGTTATACTGAATGGAATAAACGAGAACTCATAGTGGCCATACCGACATCTGAAATCCATCTTCTGCATGTCATCATCCTGAACTCTGAGATGATGATAGCCTGATCTAAGATATATCTTTGAGAACCACCGTGATCCCTTGAGCTGATCGAAGAGGTCGTCAATCCTCAGTAGCGGATACTTTTTCCTCACAGTCACCTAGTTCAGGCGATGATAGTCGACACAAGTCTCAAGCTCCCATCCGCCTTCTTGGCGAACAATATCGGGAAAGCCTATGGTGAAACACTGGGTTGGATGAATCCCTTGCCCTGCAAGTACTCTAACTATACCCGTAGCTCTCCAAGCTCGGCGGGAGCCATCCGATATTCTGGAGTGGATATCGGGCATGTCCCATGGTACAAGTCAATATAAAAGTCTACCTCTCTCTGAGGAGGTAGTCCTGGAACGTCTTCAGGAAAAACGTCCGCATACTGATCCACAACTGCAGGAAAAACAGGACTCTGCACGTCAACTGCACCTAGGATGAGGCTAGCCAGCTGATGAGTGATGGGCTATCCTCTCCTCTGCGAGAGTCTATCCTGTGCTTTGAAGGCGCCCTTCTCTCCGGTGAAGGTGAACCTGCTCCAGTCGGTGCGTACACACCGCACCTTGCGCCTAATACAGTCAATCTGAGCATGGACTGTAGATAACAAATCCATACCCAAGATGACATCGTAAGGCCTTGACGCCGCTACAAGAATATCCCAGCCAAATCCCTCACCTCCTATAGTAAGCTCACACTGCCGGCACCAGTGCATAATTGTCGAGTCTGCTCCTGTAGGAGTCTCTAGCCGTAAGGATCAAGCCAACGGCTCTGTCGGAATCTTCGATCCCCGAACAAGGGCAGTGGCTATGAAAGAATGACTCACTCTTGTATCTATAAGAACTGCATCAACGATTTAATAGACACAGATTGTACCTCGAATCATCTCGGGGGCATCGTGGTCATAGGCCTCTACTGCCTGGAGCTGTGTCTGTCTCTTCCTTCCATCTCCCTGTGGTCGGGTGGACCTCATAAGGGTGGTGGTGGTATAGCCTGAAAGCGTCGTCCACCACATGCTGCTCGGCCATCTCCTCTGCCTCATCCGCCTGCTCCTTGCAGACCACCATGGTCGACCATCTGCCTCTGCCTGGGTGGTCCCTCAACCGTTTGCTTCTCCTCGGTACAGCGGGTCGGGTAGTCACGAGCCATGTGGCCCTACCAGCCACATGCGTTACACTTTCTGCCTCTTGAAAGATTGTATCTTCCTTGAGTGCCCCACACATCTGAGCCAGTGTCCTGAGGTTGTATGCCTGAGGGTC
This sequence comes from Viscum album, assembly GCA_963277665.1. NCBI lineage: Eukaryota > Viridiplantae > Streptophyta > Magnoliopsida > Santalales > Viscaceae > Viscum > Viscum album. The sequence goes on from OY728137.1 coordinate 1,989,510,036, forward strand.
TGCTCTGCCTGGACCCATTAGTCATCCGTCGACTGCCTACTGCAGAAGACTCTACTACGTGCCACCCTGCGGTAGGTCTCAATGCTGATGTAGGCTCAGCAAGGAAGCTCTCGATCAGAAGGGCTCGCTCCAGGACCCCTGCCTGTGTTGGAATGCTGAGGGAGATCAGTGATGCCCTGATCTCATGACTCAATCACTGCTCAATGTTCCGGGCATAGAAGAATGGGTCTCGTACCATGTCCGTAGAATAGCACGAGAGATCTGTAAATCTCGGTGAGTACTGGGTGACCGTCATGCTACCTCGCCGCAGCTGTAGAAGCTCCTGGATGCGCACCGCACGGAGGGTGGCTGGGACGAACTCCGAGCGGAAGATGCTCTCAAAGTCTGTCTAGAGGAGAGATGCCTCGTCGTGCACCTGGAGCATCAAGCTCCACCATTTGCCTACTTCCGCATGAAGGAGGCTCGCTGCGAGGATCACCACGAGGTCTGTTAGTTTCCTCAACAAACGTAAAACTCATACAATAGCCTCTAGCCAATCCTCGGCTGCCTGAGGGCCCGTCTCCCCATGGAACCTGGGCGGTCGATGACGTTGAAACTCATGCAGTGCACTAATTCGACATGCATCGTTAGCGGCTGGGGCTGGTAGCATCGGTGGCTCGGTGGGTAGAGGTACTGTCGGTTCCTCTACTATCAAAGGGCCCTATATCAAGGCCTCGTCGCTCTGTGGGTTGTCATCACACACAACGCTCGAACCCTAGCTAGTTGTCGTCATGCGGCCATCCTGAAAAGGAACAGGTGCACTACAGCTAAATAGTATACCTGGTGAGCTGACATAATGTAATCACAAAGAAAACGTGAAACACACATGCAATCAATGTTTTCGTGCATTAAGTCGGAAATCAGAAGTCAGAGTCCTGGTGTACGGATACGTTGGCCGCCGAACTAGAACTGGACTCCCTAGACTGATAACCACACCCAATACCCGTAACACTATTGCTTCACATAGAAGAAAGATCAGAGTCCTGAGTTCTGCGGTAGAACCGAACTCTTCTGATACCAATTTGTCACAACCCGTCCTCGGGGCCCGTGCCGTGACTATCCCAAGCCCGCATTCCATAGGCCAGGGGATGGAAACTAGCACCAAGGATTAATTCCCGATAAAAGGGAAGGAATTGCATTTGTAAAGTAAACCAACACCATAGAGAAAGCAAGCAGTAGAAGTAAACACTAAGTAAAAACTGGGTACAAAGTAAGTGCGGAAATGTAAGTGGGCCAGAATACAAACCCAAACTAAAAGTAAAGTACAACTAAAAAAGGGAGTACAACAACTGAAAATTAAAGCCGCAGTGTCGAGCCGTCCACTAAAAGTCCCACCTGAAGGGTGGGTATAGATAGCCTCCACAACTCCTCGGGTCCAGTCGTCTGCTCCGAGTACGTCCCGCCCAGTGGTCCACCTCGAGGTACCGACCTGCTCCGCAAGCTCCAACCACGATCAGCGATGTCTGTCGTCTGAAACCAACACAACGTAGTGCGGGCATAGCCTGTGAAGGGGTGAGTATAAGCTACTCAGTAGGGACCCTGAGACCCCCTAGGTGTCCCAAAATCCATAAAAGATAATCCAAAAAGGAAAGATACAATCACGAAGTAACATCCGACACTACTTAGGTATATACCCATACATATACCTAAGTCATAAATTCTAGTTCAGCTCCAACATCCGAAACCCAGTTCGATCACGTCCACACAGGATAGAACAACACAATCCACACAAGAAAGCAAGTCAATCATATGGAAGATAATGATTGGAAGTCAAGAATCAGCTCACAAAGGTATACTTCTTCGTAAGATGATAGATATGATCATATGTAGCCACTGATTCATCTAAGCCATCAGAACCACATAGGATTGATAGGTACTAACCCCCGAAATGACCCACAAAGGATCGATAGGTAACTAACCCCCACAATGACCCACAAAGGATCGATAGTTAACTAACCCCCGCAATGACCCACACAGAATCAGACCCACACAGGATCTGTAGGCACTAGCCCACACAGGACCGCTGAGCGCTGACCCACACAAGATCTGACCCACACAGGATCAGTAGCACTGATCCACATACGATCGCTGAGTGCTGTAGTCGTCGCTGTCAAATCCACGGAGGATTTATGCACAATCGTCATCATCGTTGCAGTCACAGCCAGCTCTAGGGTTCCCGTACACAGCACGCTCATTCGGGAGGGTTCGCTCCATGAACCGAGGGGCTGATACATCAACTGTCACATAGTCTGGAGTTGATGTATCCAAACGTTCCATATCGTCAACAGGAACTCAATGAAATAGACGGCGCATCAATCGGACGCCCGGTCTGAGAGTTATTGGCTTTTTCGTCCCAGGGGACCGGTTGGTTTTTATGTCAAAACCAACCCGATAGTACACCAACTACATCCAAACCTCAAGAGGAGTAATCCAAAAGGTCATTCTCACTAAGAGGAATCCAACAAAGTCAACAACACGTCAATCGGAAGTCCGGAGCTCAAGTTATAAGCGTTTCCGCTCCGAGGGCCCGGTTGGTTTCATGTACAAACCATCCCGGCTGAACCCAAATTACTTTGAAACCTTGAGTGTCATATACAAAAACGACCGTCTCGATCCGAGGATCGCTACACAACTGACAGTGCGTCGATCGGAGGTCTCTAACCCATGTTATGAGCAACAGACCGAAACAGTCCGGTATTAGGGGGTTCGGGCCCGGTCCAACCCGGCCCGGAACCCCCTGGGTCGGCCTGAACTGGGTCGACCCAACCCGGGTCTGGGTCCGGCCCACTTGGGCACGGCGCAGCCCGGACTAGGCATGGCCTTGCCTGGCGGACCGGTCAGGTGGCTCGGCCCGGCGCGCTGGGGCTGGCTAAGGGGCCGTGCAAAGGGGCGCCGCCCCCTTTAATGAGACTGCAGCCCCGCGTGGGAGCCGCAGCTTGCCAACAGACGCGGACGAGTGCCACGTCACGCCTCCCTCGGTCCCGCGTGTTTGCGGGACCAGCGGCCTACGGCCGCCCTTTCAGCCGCGGCGGCGACTTCCCGGCGGCGCGCCAGAGGAGTTTTCCACGGACCACCGGACGAGCTCGGGTGGTCAGTTTTTCCTGCCGTCTTCGCCAATGGCCCTCCCGAGATTGGATCTTCACTGCGAAGACCTCAAAACGCCCTTGCGGCCTTCTTCGTCATTGCCCGCCGATCCTCACACCAAGAACAAAGAAACTGTGGGTTCAGACTTGTTCGTTGGTCCGCACCCACCGCGTTAGTGGTTTAAAAGGCTTCCGAAAAATTTTAAACACATGACGAGGATATAAATCACATAGATTATATTGAAGCAAAACCCCTACCTCAAGCGGTTGATGATTCGAAGATTGTCGCGGATGAAGGAATATCACGGAAGAAGTGTCGTGGAAGTAGGATCGTCGCGAAGCGGAAAAAGGATTTGTCGGCGTCGCGTCGTCGATCTTCGGGGATCCGGCGTTCTTGTCGACCTTCGTCGGAGGTCGGCGTTCTTCGCTTTCTTCAAATTCTTCGTGTTCTTCACGTTCTTCGCGATAAAGAAGTGCTTCACGACTTGAGTGATTTCTCCCAAACCTCTCACAACCCAACGACCCTTAATAAAATAAGTGTTGTCTTATTTTATTAACATACAACCCAACATTTTGAAATTCAAAAACGAACCAATAAATTAAGTGAATTAATTGCAATGTTTAAACCGCCAGATTAATGAGGCGTTTATTATCCAGATTAAATGCAAGGGTTGACTTCATTAAAAGGGGGTGCAGGTGCGTTACTTAAGGAGGGGGGTTGAAAAAGAAGTGGGGCTCGTACGGGCCCCACCCCACAAATATCCTACCAAGTGGTATAGGATATTAGGGGTCCCACTTTAACCTCTTAACTTACGTTAAACAACTTAAAATAAAATATATAGGTCGCACCATTTTATTTTATTCATTTACGTAACCCGAAAATTTAAAAACTACACCCGAGAAAACGCAACTCCGGAAAAGGTGTTTATAAGCAATTATCGGCGCTGTGATTCCATCGGTGCCCTCGATATTCGATTCCGAGCACCGGTTCAAAAGTTAGAAAAAACCCGCTCATTTGTTCACTGAACGTACCCGAGCTAAACTTCGAAAAATGATTCCGGGCACACCGGGCCTCGGAATCTGGTGCCATCAGAAACTGCGTTCTTGTAAAATTAAAAAGAAAATAAAAAAAAAATACCTTGAATTTTACGGGTCTTTATATATATAGAGCATGAATATTTCTTTGGTATTCCAGATCAAAGATACATCATGATAGATCATATAAATTCAAAATCAAATTGCCTGATGGATTGGTAACATCCCTTAGGAATTGAAGTGATTCTCTCTATTCAATATGATCAATCAAATGATCTTTTTAGTTATTTGTAGAAAATATATCAATATTTAGAAAATATTTTCAAGAACTTTTCATGAATCTCATATTATATTTCACCTTTAAAACACAAATTTTGAAATGAAAAACATAGTTTCTAACTTCCTAGAATATGTTTATATTTTGTAGAAAAGGGATTTATTGTATAGAATAGGGTTCTTACCAACATATGATTCCTTAACCATACTATTATCTATGCATAATTTAGGGATGAGAATCCATATGATCCACAATTCAGTTTAACATTAATTCCAAACATAATGTTGATTTTCCATATACTAAATCTTCTGAACATAGGGTTGTCGATCCATACACCAATTTTTCAATATAGCATAGGGATGACAATCCATATGTCCATTTAATGAACATAGGGTATGAATAGTGTTTTTAGAATACATCTCATAGTAATAAATTCCATCATACAAGATACATATAATTTTTTATATAAATTCTAAAACATACAATTATTTTTTTTAATAAACAAACAAGGGTATTTGTGAGCATCAAAATCAATATATAACACAAAGTATTGTTGAGATAATACATTCCCACTAATATCCCAATCTTTTTTATCCCAAACCCCATAAATTAATTTCAATAAAATATATGATTTGAAAACACTAATAAAATGTTTTGAAAACTGAATTTTGATTTCATAGTGTTATTTTGATGATATGAAATAGACACTTGAAAATTTGATAATTTTGAGTTTACCTATTTTTCTCCCACTTTTTATGATATCAAAAATAAATCATATGAAAATGGGTTTAAGGACACTTAATTTTCAATCTAAAAAATATATTAACAATTATTAAAATGAGTGAATGTTAAAAAAATATAGGATTGGTATTGAGAAATTGGACATAAATAAATTATGAAAATATATCTAATTAAAATATATATAAATAAAGATTAATTATATTAATCTGAATTCCGAATAAAATGTTTTGAAAATTGATTAGAATCCACTATTCAGGATAAGGACTATTTCTAAAAGGCTTGTCTTGGGTCATATGGGGTGGCATTTTCATATTCTTCATGACTACAGGAGGATACAATAGAATGATAAATTTATTGGAAAACACCATTACTATTAGTTAGCTTCACCAAAAATATCTGAAGGTGATTGTTGAAACCTCTTGTCCACTACTAGATCATCTTTCTAGAATCTTGATCAATCCTTATGCTACCAACCTAATTAACCTCGAAAACTCATTAACTATTTATTTATATTGAATTATAGAAGTATTCTTATACCAAACATGATGGATAACTAGAACAAATGAAGAATCACAAGAGGTAAGCTGACTTATCAAATGTTTTTTATTTTATAAAATGTCATTCATTAGAGTACTATCACACCAAAGAGTACAAAAAATGTCATTGAAATATTCTATCATTGATGTAATAGCTTCAAATATTTTTTATCAAATCAGGAAAAGAATTTTGTGATGGGGTTGAATCTTAATGACTTTCACTAATAGATTGAAACGATTTACCCAACATTTAATTTATATCATAAAAATCATATTTCTTCACAGATTCTTCATTAAATGATGTTACCTTAGTAGAATCCATTATAATGATCTCTTTAAGGTCACCCACAGAAAAAAAAAGATTCTTAGTCTTCTCTTAATTGTGTTTTAAGGGCCTCAAACTCAACCATAGTCACCGTTAAATGTCTGATCTCTTCAAATATCTTCCACTAACCTTCTATATATTGTATTATAGACAAATTTGACTCATATAAATTAATATTTGAACAATCCAAAATGTCAGAATAACTGTCAGAAGACTCTGTATAAAAATATCATTAATGTTTTCCAGCCTCCAAAATAGCAAAAATCATCCCTCTTTCTGAACATTCAATTACATAAACATATATTCTTTCTATTAATGATTACATTTCTATATCTACTAAATCATAAAAAAGTAAAATATTTATTTATAGGGGGGATGAACTTGACATATGGATATCTTCTATTTTCTTACCTTTCCTTTGAGCCTCTTTCTCAACTATATCAACCACTTCTATTTCAACACTACCTTCATTTCCTTCTTTAGATTTATTCACGCAGTCAACAATTTTTATTGAAATTCTTCTTCTCGGGAAAATACCATTTTCTTCTCTCAATTCATCTTCTTCATGTAATCTTGGTTTTACACATCAGAATGATGGTAACAATCTTTGAACCCCTTGATAAGCTTCCAACGTCATATCTTGATCCATCATACTAATAATTAACAGACCATTATGGGATTTACTAATAAAATATCCTAACTTCCTTATAGTTCTAGGATTTAAATGATTCATCTGATTACATCTCTCAACTAATGAAATTGCATGAATTTTTTCTAGTCTAATTAATAAAATATAGATAATCCTTCCATAGAAATAAAAACTCATTATAGATTCTTTCGAATAGAAAAAACTCAAATAACTCAACATATACCTATTGAATTTCACATTGATATGGTTCATTAATAAAAAAAGAACATACATATTAGGATACAAAACATTTTATAATTCTACATTCCTTAGAATAATTGATGACTGAATAAAACTTATCAAGATCGTTCGATCAATTGTTACTTATTTAGAAATAATCTTTTTGACAGTTTGAGTTTCAACGAAAAAATGCATCATATCCGTTCACTTAAATATTCAATTTTTTATATTCCTTAAATAAAAATGAAATTCCCCCTCATGGGGAAAAACTAACAGCCTAGTGATTTTTATAGAGGAAATAGAAAATTGATTTTTGAAAATAATAGAAACAATAATGTATTCATCTACTTTAACACAGATAGAAAAATTTGAAGAAAGATATTTCACAAAAATATCCATAATAAATTGTGAGTTATTGTCTCTAAAAAGAAATTACCATCTTTGAAATCTAATTGTGTCCTTTCAAAATAGATTTTTTTATTTTTTGTGGTGTAATCGATTACCTTTCCTATAATAATTTTTTGATAAATCCCATGCTGGTAAACATGCTCATTCAGATAATCATCATAAATAAAGAAAGAGGGATCCATTATTGAATGTTTGAATGTTGGTGGTTTAAAGGTTAGGGATTTGGAGAACTAGAACAATATATGCTCTATAATATAAAGGGTTAAAAGTGAAGTAATGAGAGCTGGATAAGTATGATAGTTAGTTTTTGGGATTGCATAGAGATGTTGTGGTATAATTATTAAAATTTTAATGTTGAAATCATGCATTAAAAAACAAATGAACAAAATAATATTTAAACATATAAATGAAATAAAAATAATTTGGGTGAAATTATCATTAAAATAAATTAAAATGGATAAAAATTATAAATAAATTAATAGATATAAATTGAAAAAAATATCTAAAATTAAATTATCCTAGCCCCCATTAATAAAATAAAAATATGTATTGGGAAGTGGTTTAGAAAAAAGTCCATCTAATTGAAGTTTTTTATTTAAAAATTCTAAATATATATCCTTTAAGAACACTATATTTTAGAAAAGTATTTATTATATCAATATATTTAGTCCTATAATGACTTGTAGAATTTTGTTTAATTTTTTTTTCAAAAATACTGTCAAATAAAATAGGTGTATGGTAATAATCTAGTTGCAAGCCCAACATAATGTGTTTCATTCACAAAACTTGTGCATAGTAACAACCATAATATATATATATATATTTTTGGTTGTTGATAGGGTAACAAAAGATTATTTCTTACTCAACCAACATACTAAATATTTTCCTAAAAAGTGACATGTTCATGTTTTTATTTTTCTATCTAGTCTATATCCCCAAAAGTTAGTATCTAAATATAAAATTGAATTAAAATCAGCTAATTTGGTGTAAATTGTAGATTAAAAAGTATTTCAAACTTAATATGTAAAAATTTCATAAAAATATGTATGATGTAATTTTTTTTGGTTTGATTGAAATCATTCACAAAAACATAAAACAATTATGTCTAGTATTCAAGCTGTACGAAATAATAAATTACCAACCATACCTCTATATAACTTGTTGTCAACTAGTTTTCCATCATTATCCAAATAAAGTTTTATATTGGTACTCATTGGAGTTTTATAAGTCCTACTGTTTTAAAATCCAAAATTATTCAATAATTCAATAATATAATAACATTGATTCATAACATACCCATAATCTTTTTGATAAATCATTGATCCTAAAAACAAACTCAATTATCCCATCACACTCATTTCATTTTCTTTATTCATTATAATTGAAATATATTTACAAATAGTTTTATTTGTTGAACAGAAAATAACATCCTTAGGATAAATTTTTACTTACCAAATATTCAAACAAATAGTTTTCTTAAAAGTAGTAGGATCTACTAATACTATATAAATTCTATTTTCTAGAAAAAACATAATCTTTCATACTTATCTCTAGGTACTTTCTAATTTCCATAGAGAGATTAAGTATGTTTAAACACAAAATTTGGTTAATGGGGGATTCAAAAAGAGGTTTGTGTCCCTCTTAAACCTTGTACATTAAATATACATTTAAAAAGGTACATTTAACATCTATCTGATATAATTTAAAATTCATATGAATTTAATAAGATAGAAGGATTCTAATGGTCTCTAATCCAGATACATTTGAAAACGTTTCATTATAATATTTAACTTCTTCCTGATTATAGCCTTTATCTAATAATCTTGTTTTTTTTTCAAGTTATAATCCCTTGTTCATCTTATTTATTTTTAATGACTCATTTGGTTCATATTACTAAATAATTTGATAGTATTTATTCTAATTACCAAAAATTATTTTTTTGAATTGATTTAGTTCTTCATACATTGATAAAAACAAACTCACAACTTCTAAAGCATCATCAAAAGACATAGGATCTAACTGAGATAGAAGAGAAGGAAATTCAACTACGTTTCACATATTTCTTCTAGTTCTAATTATTATATCTTGGAATACTATTAATTTTTATAAATAATGGTTAATTTTGATTCTAGATTTTTTAGGTAATACACTTTCAGGTTATTCAATTTCTTGTTCTTCTAAACTGAATATAATTTCATCAATATAATTTCACAATCCGGATTAGGATATTCAAGTCTCATGTGGTCAAATGAGGTAGTCATTTATTTTTTTTATCATTATCTTTAATAAATGGCTTAGTTTAATCAAAAATCAAATGAACTAATTCTTAAACAATCATTTAATTTTTATCAAATACTATATAGGATTTAGAATTGAGAAAATATCATTGAAATAATCATTCATGATCTATTACATCAAATTTACCATGGGTTTTCTTTAATATTCAAGAGAAAACATTCACCCAAATAGTTTAAAAAATATAACATTATGTTTTTTATTATACCAACGTACATAAAGATTATTTTTAATAATTGCACATATTAAAACTCTATTCATGAGATAGTAAGTTGGGCTTACAGCATCCGCCTAGAAAAAGGTTGGAAGACTGCATTCATTCAAAATATTCTTTTCCATTTCTTGAATAGTTCTATCTTTTATAACAATAATTCAATTTTATTTAGGTGATGCTGGTGTATAGAAGGTGTCTTTCATACCTAGGATTGAGAAAAAGGTATTAAATTATTGATTGTCAAATTCTCCACCATGATCACTTCTTAATAAAATTATTTTAAAATGTTTAATATTTTTGAATTTTTTTACAAAATCATTCAAAAATAATAAATAATTAACATTTTAGATTTATAATATAATCCCAATTAAATATTGAAAAATCATTAACTAAAACATAGAAATATAATTTACGATTCAAAATTGCTACATTTAATGGTCCAAAAATTCATAGAGATATGTTCTAATAGTTTAGATATAGTAATTTTGCTAATTGATGTGAAATAAGATTTTTGTTGCTTTCTAATTTGATATCCATCGTATAATCTATCATTTTCAAACATAAGAATGGGAATATTAGAAACTATATATTTCTTAGAAAATTTATGTAGAGAATTTATATTATAAATGTCAAAGTTTTCTATGCTAGATCCATGATTCATATGTCATAGTAGATAAATAGTTTACTTTTTTTACACAAGCAATTAATATCCTAAGTATAAAAGTTCTCAGTTCTAGGTGCTCTGAATTTAATAAGTCTATCTTTGAAAATTGTGTATGAATTATCAGATAAGTAAACATAATATCCATCATCACAAGGTTGGGAAATAATTATCAGGTTGGGATTTATCCCTTGTACATACAATAATTTTTTAATTGAGACTGCATTTGGATCTCCAACAGTTCTGAATCCAAAAAAAATTCATTTAGTATTATCTCCAAAAATGACTAGACCTCCATCCAATTGAGTCAATGTATGGTAATATTATGAGTCTCCAATCATGTTTCTGTAGAATCAATTATCAATATACCATATCTATTTTCTATTCCAATGGGTTTTTTCTAGGAAAATAAAATAAAGACGTGTTTGCTTACAATTTTTGGTAGTCTTTTAATGAATTATCTTTTAAAGACCTGTTGGGGTCTTTAGATACAGTCCACCTAGCATTTATAGCTATTTCCCTTTTTATTGTCATAATCTAAATTTTTATCATATTTCAATTTTATCATTATTTTATCATATTTTAATTGGGGAAAGTCAGGTCGTATGTGACCCAATATTTAATCATTGTTATAATCTTACTTCTCTAGGTTCTCTTTCATATTTCTTAGAAGAGATTTTGAATCATTACCTTTTTCTTGTTTAATTTGAAACATTTTCTATCCAGTTATGCTAGTTCAATTTCAGAATCATTAGATTCCATATTTTTTCTTTTTAAATCTTGTTTTAATTTTCTTTCACACTACTGAGATATCACCATAAGGGTAGTGTTATCTCTTTTTACTATAATATTTTTATATTTTGTTTTATCTTGAATTTTTGATTCATATATCATCAATGCTCCAATTAGTTCCTTCATAGTCAAATTTTTTAAAGGATGTGATTTTAAAATTATTGTATATATTCCATTCCATTCCATTTAGAGTAAATTACTCTAATTTCATTCATTATATGATTATATTGAATGATGGGATATTCTATAGTAGTAATATTTTTGACAATCTCTACTAACTGTTGAGTCATTTGTGATGATCTCCCCATCAATCATTTTGAAGGTGTCAAACATTAGTTTGGATGTTTCATGTCTTATCTCTTTAATTTTATCCATTCCTTCATATGTGGTAACTATTTTCCTCCACATTTCATAGAAAGTAGGTAACAGTGATAAAATATTATACTCATCAGGTCTGAGTCCACATATTATGGCATTCCATTCCTTTAAATTGATGTCATATTTGGCTTCTGTTGCAACATCCAAAGCCTCTAGTTTTCCATGAATCACACGTGGAATGATGATATTCGAATTGAAATTGAAGCCAATATTTTTCAAATAAATAACCATTCATGATTTCTAGAACCTATTGTGTCACCATTAAAATATAGAGCACGGACTATAGAAATTCATTCTTTTGGATCATCTATATACATCTTCTTTGTATAGACTTTATTCCCTTTAATATTTCTATGTCTTTCTCACAAAATCACTCATATTATACCAATTGTGAGGTTGGAATAATATAAATATAATATAAGTCGGGGTGAATTGTTTTTTTTTCAATAATCCTAATTGATTAAATATTTTAAATCTATTTTTAATTTATGTACATTCACAACATTATCTTATATATGAAATATGAGAAAATAATAAACAGAAATAATGAACACAACAATTATATAGTTGTTCATGGAACAGATATCCCCTAATCTACTCCACAAATGTTCCCTTTGAAATCATAGTGAATTTAACTAGAAGGTTCCTCTTATCACTACACCATCAAATCCTTAACTGAGTGTTGTCAGTTGAAAACATTATATTCAATGATAAAGCTAATCCTTCTGGTTATTTCACAGAGAACTAGCTATCCACAGTTTAGCAAAAGAATATGACACTTCATCACAACTAAGTATGTGAAGTTAAAAACTCCAATGAATCAAAGAGTTTATTTTTTTGATGGTTTAGGTTCAGAATCACAGTAGCAGTAGCATCAAGAGATAGTAAATGAATCTTATTCTTTATAAATGAATTTATTCTAGAAATAATAACTCTGTATAGATCTTAGTTTCAAATGATCATCAATTTGAATTTCAACAAATAACAGTAATAATATTATAGCAGTACGAGGTTGAAATTATATATCATTAATGTGTATCCTATTTTTGAAAATCACTGAGTCGATCGATCATTATTGTAGTACTATAAAAGATATTCACAAAAATATAGTCATATTTATGTGATTATTTTCTAAAAAGAATTTTGATAGAATGTATAGGGGAACCATCTTGGTTTGGTATTCTAGATAGAAGAAAATAACCTAATATAAACAGAAATTCAAATTCAGATTATCCAGGGGATTCGTAACATCCCTTATGAATATGAGTCATTCTATTCGTTGAATATGGTCAATCAAACAGAGATTTTGAATCATTCATAGAAATTTTTTCATTTATCAAAACATATTTTCAATACCATTTTATGAATCTCAGATTATATTACAGTATTAAAACACCACTATTGAATAGAAGAATGTAGGGTTTAACTGTGTATTTAGGGTTCCTTCTCAAAAAATAGTATTCGCTTTCTTATCTTATGTTTCCTACCAACATGTGGTTCCTTAACTATACTATTATCTATATGTACCATAGGAATAAAAAGTAACATAGGGATGAGAATACATACGTTCATCATTTCTTCATAATATTGATTCCAAATTTATGTTTGATTATCGATATGTTCAATTTCAGGAACGTTGGGTTTTCGATCCATACTAAAATAACGTTTATTCATTCCATACACATACTATTTAGTGTAGTATAGGGATGATGATCCATATTTCCATTTAGCGAATGTATTCTAGGAACTATGTTTCAATAATATATCATTTACTGTGAAATTCCATCAAGAAGGATACATATAATTAGGATATAAAAATTCCTAAAACATACTTAAAGAAACATTATTATAAAAATGGTATTTTTAGTATAAAAATCAACTTAAAACACATATTATTGTTGAGACAATACATTCCCAACAATAGTTCTTAGAGAAAATGTACCCATTTATGATTCATTTAAACTATCACCTTAGTGGTTTGTTAAAATCTCTTAAAACCTTTAATTATTTATAAATGATGATATATGAATATATATAATTATTCAATTATAGAGAAATATCATTTCGTGTTTAGTTCCTTATAGTTTCCTTCAGAAAGTATACTACATGACATTTTTCACACCTCCATATATGCGAGAGGAATATGACTAGTAGTGAGGGTGTAATATGTATCATGGGGAGACTATACCCTCTTTATCAACACAACACATTATTCAAAACCAATAGACTATTAAAAATTGGTAATAAAAAATAATCAATACTCATCCAACATCATATGTAAAAATCTAAAACATGGAAAATGACCATTAATTAATGCAGTAGACATGTCGTGCCATATTTGAGTCTAGTTTTAGTAAAAACCCAAAAATAATGACATAAAGAAAAATACTAATTAGTTCTCGATATAATGCATGTTTACCTCATTCATTCCACATCTCTAATTCAAACTCAACCATATATCATATGAATTTTGACTATATCATGTCTTTAAAACATGATATCTATTTGGGTACTGATTATGTAGACCATGTAGGGTGTGAGTCGAAATTAGTAGGCCACTATTGATGTCATATGAAGAAATATCTAGTCTATAAAAGTGTTTATAGTTGTATATATAATAATGTATAAATGAAAAATTAATCATAGATCATATTTAATTATTCCTTAATTAACCATATTGGCCCCCTAGTTTAAGCTAACACTAGAACCAATCCTACCTACTCCAGCCCATGCTGGAGTCTAAACCACACAACAACGGATATAAAAATTCATTATTTCATGGGATTTCATCATTCACTTTAATTCTCAATGTCACATTCATATTTAGGATTTCTATAGAAACAATCTGGAACCATGTGGGTATTTGGAGTTGTAATCCCGGATCGAAAACATAGTAATCACATAAAAAATAAATATATATGTCTCGAGGTCCTTGAGAAGTAGTATTACACCACATCGATATTTGTAGCACTAGTGTCTAACTTAAAATGCATTTATCAATCATTTAAAAGTATCACATATCGTCGTTCCACAATCAAAACACGTCAATCAACCATTATTATAAATTATATCACAACTAATTAACCCTTCATGGTTAAGAAAAATAATTCTTTAAATACCTATGTTAAACGTGAATCAAGGACTTTGTTCAATTTCCATTAACCCAATATTCCCCATTTTATTGTTTTTAAATCACCATATAATATTCCCTAGAACATCAACCCTAGTTTCAATTCAATAGAGTCTCGTTACCCCCAATGGGTCCAATAGGATCCTAAAAGAGTTCCATAATATCAGGGAAATCAATTAATTATGTCAATTTAAAAGAAAATTTACTTATGTCAAATTTTCAATTTCTCAATTATCGACACACAATAACAATCAATACAGCTGGAATTAGAATTTACACCACCTATATTGAGATCCTCGATAGACTCTCACCAAATCATTACACACAAATTTGGGTAAAGTGATCTAAATAACAAAAGCAGAGGAGGTGTTATATTAGAAGCTTGGGTGAATATCAAAAGAAACTACATTCCTCCAAAAAAGATCAAATCCATCAAAACACATCTAAATAATTACTTTTAAAAGGAAAATAATGATATGAGAGTGAGTAACCCAGATGAGGAAGAGATCACATGCCCAAGAGGTATTGATTCCTTATACTAGATCTTCGATTCACCAAGAAATGGGTTAAAGGATTATTATAAACATATCAAGATCCTTATATATCATGGGAAATTATGTTTTATCAACCAAGGTAGAATGGAAATAAAAATAAGGGGGTTTGATAATTTTTTTATAAACAATTGTGGGGTTAAATTTATGCATCCAATGTTTCCGGGGCAGAGGTGCACGATTTTCCAAACCATGCAATATGACTGTACACCCATTCCAATGGGATTTCTAATTTCTCCTTTCTTGCCCATTGTTTGGTGAACTATGCACTAACTGTGAAAACCCCTTCTATATTGGGGTTCATGGTTTGGGGAGTGTGTCGATATGAATTGGTCAAACCATGCCCCACCTCTCATGGATCCAAAAACGGGCGCACATTTTCCTGGGGAAAATCAGTGATTTTCTAAAATCATACACCAATCATGCACAAATCCATGGGATTCTGAATTTCACTACATTCTCCCAAAATAATGATAAATCAAAACACAACTAAGGTATAAGAAAAATAGGGTTAAAATAATATATAAAAATGTTTCTAATGCATCTTTAGAATGGTTGGGATCTTATAATCTCCCCAGCATATAATAGCTCAGCTTCAAGATGTATTCCCATGAATATTTATGATTCCAAGGTAAAATGGTTGGGCCACTAAGAATGCATATATTTATACCTCACCAATGTTTCCTCCAGAACATGGTCATGTTGCCACTACATTCTAACAAATGACCCAATTGTTCCCCTCAATACAATCTCATAGAGATCCATAATAAAAATCAGATGATCCTCAAAGGACACATTAGCATTAAGATAAACATTATAAAAACATATCAAATGATAATGGTTATCCAGATATAGTCAAAGTTGTAGTATGTAAAAATCATTTTTTATATCGCCATACCTGTTTTGAAGAGACAATCGGTATGCCACCTATCTATTAATCCCCATAAACTGAAAGGGCCCAACAATCCTGGGCATCAACGTACCCTATAGTGAATCAATCTGAAAAACTAAATAAAGAAGACAAGGTCTCCCTCTATAAACTCAATTGTTTTAATACATTTTTGATCATATGACTTTTTCCAACTCTGATAAAAAGTAACATGTTTCAGAATTAGTTGAAGGTGTTGCGATGCCTCTAGAATGATACCCGGTCCTAAAATATCTGACTCGCGTTCCACCACACAACATAGTGGTGAGCTGCATGAACTACCAAAAATAGACTCATATGGTGTCCTATAAATATAGCTTTGATAACTTTTTTTAATGTGAAACTCAATAATATCTAAGTCCTTCTCCTAAGATCTAGAAATATCTAGGGTACCAACTCTAAGCATGTCCTTAGAAACAAGAATAGTATATTCTGATTTATCATCTCTCTATGGATAGAAAGACATACTTAGAAATAGTTTGGTGCCCAAGTATTTATATAATACTTACTAGAATCATGAGGTAATGTGTAAATAATGGTTTGAAACTATTCTCCATTGAACCATATTCAAATAGATTATCTTTGGAGAATACATGTAACCCACTGGTAAACTTTCAAATTATCCCTGATAGAAAATAAATGGGATAATTTTTCAACCCATCCAAAATCAACCATATTATATCATTCTTCTAAGGTCACCTCAAAATACACAACACAAATTCCATGTAAGTAGTTTTCCACTTCTATTTCAAAATTAGTAGTGGTTGTAGAAAACCACCTAGTTGTTAATCCTCTAGCGAAACATACTAGAAAATTTATCATCATATCAAAAAAATATGGAATCTCTGTTATTATGACTGGACACCAATGTTTTTGATGTACTGCAAGTTAAATTTTGGTAAAAACATGATGAACTACCAACTTTGGGGAATGAAATTCATTCACTATCTCTTCACATATACACGTAGAGACCAATCATGGTTCCAAACATAATTGATTTCATCATCATTTATTTTTCTATAGTATGGTGACTCCCCACTATCATGGGTTTACATTAGGGAAAAAATTTTAAGATCCACATACTATCTCTACTTGATCATGCTCTCATTTTAGACTCAAATATTAAATATACAAGGGAAATATACTACTGGACCTCTTGAATCTCAATATTCATATAAACAATAAAATCTATCATATTTCACTCAAAACTAGATTCCTAGACTCGCTATGTATCCATATTCATTCTCAAAGAGTCATTAACTTGTTTTCCCTTCTCTAGACAACATGATATATAAATATCAAATGATTTAATATAATCTGTGCATCTCCATTGGGGGATGTTTAAATATTTCTACGAGAGGATTTAATTTAAGATCATTTGATCAATATAAATAGTAAAATTTACACCCAATATTTAATTCCACTAAAATATAATAGAATAAACCACCGTGGCTAACTTCAGATAATGTGTACAGTCATTCTGCTCATGAGGACAAAATTATTATGGCTCTTATTCCACAACAATATTCCCTTCATCAATACTACTCTGTTACTAATCCATGCTGCATCAAAAAACATTGTATACACCTCACTCTAATTTGGTGGGATTAGGATTGATGTAGTAGTCAATAGATTCTTCAATTCCTAAACGGAATTTTCATATTCTCTGAACCATTCAATGTTGATCCCATTCTTGGTCAAGTCCAAATATTGTGCTTCCAAATCAAAAAACTCTTGGCTTAATATCTATTAATAACCTACCAAAACTAGAAAAATTAATATATCATAAACATTTTTGGGATGCCCACAACAATCAACTTCCTTAACATTTTCAGGGTCCAGAAACAAACCTTTTTTCTGAGATTATGTGACCCATGAAATTTAAAATATTGATCTATAATTGACTCATAGATATCTAAACGTATATCCAATTCTATATTATTGTATTTATTACTATTTTAGGATGTCTGGAATGATCATAATGAGTATTGGAATACACTAATATTTCATCCACACACACAAAAACCAGAAGTTAATCTTGGTACGAGAGGAATATTTGGTTCATTAAGGATATAAATATAGCCAAATTATTCCTCAGACTAAACAGAATCACGAAAAACACATATACGTCATTACAACTTATGAATGTAGTCCTTGTTATTTTAGAAGATATATTTATCAAAAAATGATACCTTGATCTCAAGTCATTTAAAAAACACAAGTTCTTTGCAACTGGCCAAAGTGATCATCAATACATGGAAGAGGATACTATTTCTTCACTATCACGATGTTTAACTTATAGTAATCAACACATAAACATTACTTCTTATTATCCTTATTATAGAAAAATTTAACAAACCCAAGGAAATGTACTCAGGTAAAACAGATCTCTTATCGATCAATTCTTATAGATAACTTTTAATATCTTGAATCGATATTGCTTTCACCCAGTAAGGGGGAATAGAAACTGGTCCACAAACAAGAATGAGCTCAAATATAAAGTCAACATCCCAATAGGGTGGAATCCATGAAACATCCTCAGGAAATACATCCCAAAACGAGTCCACAATGGATAGAAAGGAATCATGATTCTATCCGCAATATACTAGAAAAATCTTTGATACTTGGGAAATGAGCTATCTTAGTTACAGATTAACTATCCCAATATGGAATTCCTATATATCCCATTCTCTGTAAAGAACATTCAAAAAAACCATAGGAGACATAATTTTGACTATCTTTTGGTATCAATATATTTTGTATTGATTCAAAATTAATCAGCACATTTCCAAAATCATGTTACAAACTGAAACATCATGTATGTAAATCTCTAAATGAAAATGATGCTCCCCATCCTTAGGAGAATAAAAATTACATAAACATCTGTTCCTTGAACATACTCTCAAAGGTTTGTGGATCATAAAAACCCTACCCACAAACTGCACTATTATATTCAAACTAGTCAATAGTTGAGAAAATATAAAATAATTAGATACTTCTATATCAATTAAAGTAACCATAAATAATAAAATATATAATAATATTTCCTATGAATTTAAATTACTCCTCCTCACTATCCACTAATGAATGAATAAATTCATATAACTATTATTCCCTTATTACCTATCTTTTATTTTGAGTGCCCATAGTAACATCACTCAACCTATACATGCACTAGTTCCTCATAGTACCAATTCCATTACCTTGAATTCCAATTAAAAAAATATATCCAACTCTCTAACTGATATGTGGTAGAATACTCCCATATATAACATTGATTCACCCTGTATCTTCTTTCATTACCCATCAATATAGTGTTTATATGAAACCTCTATATGTGACCCATGCAGTCTCAATCTCGGCACTCCACTAGTGGTCAAGGTAAATGGCATAAAATGTGACTAATATACTACACTAGGGATAATATACTTGGTTACCAATATATGTAATTTATCATTCTCCCTAGAAAATTTGTATTACATTTTCCATGTTGAAATTTTCATACTAACCATTTATACTCTTTAAATACATACCTTTTGGTCATATAGAAGATACCATATTCACTCTTCTATATTCCTTTTTCATGTTCTCCTTAGACATGAGACCCGAATTCACCACTTAATAAATAATATGTAGAAAAAATATGTTACCTTGGAACTTAATCCCACATTTATTTTCCATCATAAAAAACTTTCACCACATTTAATTCAACTTCTTATAGTTTTGGGACAAAACACTACAAATCACTGAGGAGACTAGCATAGTTCATTGTAGAAATACACCCTTGGTCAACCATAGAGACATAATGGTTCAATACTTCTTCAAAATCTCTAGGTAAATCTTTTCTTGGGAACTACTCCATTAATTCCATCAATACCATATTCACTTGCTGATTATCCTGAGACTAAATGTCCCACCAAACCTATGCTTTAACAGGTAACATATTGGCATCCAATTTGACTCTCTAATTTTTTTATGTCTATAATTTTTCAATTATATTCTAAATAGACTCAATAAATAACTCAACTTCCTTATTTCCACCCAATATTATGAATTATGGAGGGTGCTACAGCTGGAACTCCCTTGTCTGGTCAAATATATTCTGCACAACCGGACTCAGTTCTCTCTATGTAAACTTCATAATGTGAGAAAAGTTCTCATGAATCATCTCTTCAAATTGGACATTCAGAACCATCTGAACATCTTTTTCCATTTATTTATTATCATTTTAATCTATGAAATTATATCATCCTATCAAAAAACATATTCATGGATCCATGTCCCTATACTTCTTAACACACATCTTATGACATATAACACATCATTTAAATAATAATATAAGATTAAATCACATAATTAAACACAAGTAACCCCCTATACGAAACCACAATACAAAAACCATGTCAATATCACTACCCTCAACAATCCATCACAAGGGTCACGACTAACATACGGTAAAATAATTTCATTTTTTAAATATTCTCCATTAGACACCCATTTTATCCATTTCAAAATATGTCAATTAAAATAATTTTAAACATTTAAATTTAACATCACATACCATTTATTTTTAAATTACATGAGTAATGAAGTAAATGTTTTCAAATAAAACAATTCACCAAAAACAATTCCTTTCCTTGTATGACTAAAACAATGCATGTTACAATAAATCAAGGAATCCTAGAATGATGCGGGTATAAAAAATCTCATTCCATACTGGTCCATGAGGGAAATAGACCATAAAAAGTAACATCACATAACAAATGCATCATCCATAGTGAAATATCATTTAACAGTGACATTAAACATAATTAACACAAATCCCTCCCTTGGTACATGGGGTTTCCCCTTCACATGGGTAAGATACTCCCAAGAATTGTTATATGAATAAGGGGTGAATAATAATAATATCCTTTCTATCTTCCCAAAAGTGTAATGAAACAAATTATTGAATAAAACCTCCTATAATACCACTTAATAATATCCCGACTAGGTTCCAAATGTCAGTATCCTGAGATGATATGTTTCATGATCCCTTACACTCCTCCATGTGTGGAAAAGGATGCTAACTAGTTGTGGGTGTATAATTTGTTAAGTGGTGAGTCTATACCCTCTTTATCATAGAAAAAAAACATATGTGAATATAATATATCCAATACATAATATAAAATATTCAATACATATTCGACATCACATTTATATATCCAAAAACATATAAGATGACCATAAAAAAGAAGTAAAAATGTCATGTCATATAAGTGTCAAGTGTCAATAGAAATCCCAAAATAAAAACACACTAAATACTCTAATGTGGTTATTGAAATCAGATATAGTTCCCTCATCAAGGATTCATCCTGAATCCAATGTTATTAATATAATATAGTGTATTTCCATATCATCTCATATAATCATGAAGTCTATTTGGGTAAAAATCAAGCATCTCATGTAGGGTGTCATTACAACATAAGTGAACAATACTAATAACATCTAAATAAATATAAATCCTATATCTATGTATGTAGTTGAATAATTAATAAATAAATAATGAAAAATTAATCATGACTTATATTTAATTATTCAATAAATAAACATGGAGGCCCCTCAGTTTCATGATGACACATGAACCAATTATACATTCTTTAGCTCAGGTCGACGCCTAAACCATAAATAAGGTACACGACATATCATTCTTTCATGGGCTTTAATCAATTATTTTAAATCCTAATTTGAAATTCACACATTGGGTTTCTACGGGAGTTGTCTAGTACCATGTGGGTATTTGGATAATCAGTCCCTGACCCACATCTTAGTGATCACATGTATAAAAATATATATTTATCTTAGGATCCTAGTGCAGTAGTCTGTAACACCATAGGTATTTGAAGAAAAAATACTTGTCCCAAAAATCATTGAATAATTATTTATAAATACAAAATATCATGGTCTAACATTCACAACTCATTTATCATCCATTATAATAAATTATTTCAAAACAAATAAACCATTCAAGGTTAATCCATCAATCCCTTAAAAACCATTATCATAAAATAAAACAATTATTTATTTCAATTTTCATTAAACCATTATTACACTTTTATAAAATTCATAAATCACCATTTAAATTGAATTGGTACACCAAATGGGATTCCATTCAAATATTTCTCACAATATCTATTGGCTCTAATAGTATATATGAAGGGTTCCAAAAGCTCAATGAAATTATTTAATTAAATCACATTAAACTACAATTTCTCAATGTGTAGTTTGAAAATCCACAGTAACATAAACAAAATTATAATAAACAATATGGGAATTATACATTAGACCACAAAACATGATATCTTAAACTAATGATTGCCATATTTTAACACTCAAATTGGTACAGAATGAGGAAATCACAATGGTAATGGATATCTAGAGTAATTCCCTCACCCTAGTAGTCCAGAGTTAGTGCCTTAATTTATTACATAGGAATGATTACATGGAATAAAATCATGATGGACCAAATGATTAGAAGTTTTTGAAAACCATATTACATTCACGATATCTTTTTTGTATTATTAAAAAGAAAATGAAACATAATACAGAAACAATATAATAACCTAAATCCTTCAAAACTCATTCAAATATATTTCTTAATATCCTAGTGGAAGGAAAAATTAATGGCATGCTCAAATGATCATAAAGGTTTACTACAGAGGAAGAAATAAAGAATTAATGAGAATACATCAACATTTAAAGATAATTAACCTAGAACACACACCATTAAAATAACCGGATAACAAAAAATCAATATACAAATGTAAATAGTCGAAACACGAGCTATTTAATCATTAAAATTATAATGAAATGAATCCATAGATTAATTCAAATAGATAATAGCATTGAAAATAATAATAATAACTAAATACTAATTAAGGGAATTTATGATTATGGGATTCCATGTTTCTATGGTACATGGTTAATTTACCATCAAGACCTTCCATAAGACACTTTTACATATCAGGTAGAAACCCAGAATATTTGGCCCATAAATTCATCTCGTGAGACTACTAACACATCAATGTTCTTACTTTAAATGGTCACCAACCCAAATTTGTACCTATAAAATTCATTCCTTATATTTCAAATAATTTATTTGATATGTAAACAAATATTCTTATAATCAGTTATCTATATTGAATAATAATAATGATTTATCAAAATATCCCCAGTTAGTCAAATAACATTCAATGTAAACACCAAAGGTAGAAATGGAATATGTTCTAGGAAATAATAAAATCCATCACAAAATAATTTGGATATTTTGTGTAAATATAATGTATAGTAAGAAAAATTATCTTAAGGATGTGATCATTTCAAGGCATAGTTATCAATCACAAAATAATGTGAGATTACAACGGAAACTCTTACCACTTGGTAATTTTATTGTCAAAACCCCATGGATGAGATAATTCAATGTGAAACATAAAATACTGTTATTAATTAAAAAAATATAGATATTAAATGAAAAAAAATTCAGTATATAAAGCAATAAATAATTAAGTTATGTATAAGACATTTATCGCACAGATGTAAGAAGGGAGATGAAACATCCTTCACATTACACTTCCATTTTGGTTGAACTCTATTTTACAACCTGTATAATGGTATTAAGAGTGTTATTAACATAAAAAAGAACCATATTAATATCCATGAAATCATATATAGTCATTTTCTAACATATTATAAAACATTCATTAGTAATCTTTTATTAATTTTTCTGATTTTTGGTTTCAATTGCCTTGTTTTCAAGTATCTTTTCACCATATCTCTTTGTAAATATTAATTACCCCATTATTCCATGATACCCATAATTTAAAACATTATTTTAGTATATTTTTGAATAATCCAAAAAAAATTAATATAGGAAACGAAACTCACCTTTCATTGAGATGGTAGACCATACATATGCATGAAGACTACATCCATTTATTTTTCATATTAAAATAAGGAAAAGTAAATGATATATATTTATATTATAATAATCATATTATATTTTATGGAATATATTAAACATAATTCCACTAAAATAATCCCTAATATATTGCATTTATTGAATTAATGAGTCGCATTGCATTGAGGAGGCATTAGTCAACACGTCCACAAATGATGTCAGCATATTCCCACAAAATGAAAATCATAAAACTATGTTTTTTATAAAACATTAAGAGGCATAAATAATTTTTAAATATCATATATATTAAATATAATCTATGAATCCATCATTATTATAACCTTTAAAAGAGGTAAGGGTAGAACGAACGACATTGGTTCACAAGGAGTTAGTCATTTCCACACATGAATGATGATTGCATATCACATTTGATGGATGTGTATGAAAGTGTAGGACAAACTGTTAGCATAAAAACAACTCAATATATTTAATATTATTTTTTTATTATATATTAATCGTATATAAAAAAATTTACAGGGTGGTGATATAGATGAAGCAAAATTGATCGTTGAAGAGAGTTACCTCTTATTTGGGTAACTCATTTTAGTTTATAACAAAAGACATTAATGGTTCTATTTATCACCAAAGTGGGGAATCTAGGATTATGTAAGGGGATTTAAGATATTTTTTGGTTAGTTTTTAGATGATTTAATGGTTCTAGAGGTGTGAATAAATGGGAGGGGTGAGCTCATTTTTATAGTGGAGGAGTGGCATTCTTGTAAATATATGAATGTTAACACTATTGAGATATCTACCTTAAATAATGTGCCTAAAATTTTCAAAGGATTATAGGGTCTAAATATGGCCATACAAGTACTTGTTTACAATAATATAGCTCATATAGACCTTAATATTAAGGATTAGTCCATTTTGAAGATAATTTTTCTCTTAATCAATCTAATTAATTTTAATAATAATCACAAATAGTTATGGTGAAAATTAGTTTTACCTTATTAGAAATTATAAATTATATTTATTCTAAATATTTATTTCATTTTTTCCAATTCAAACCACATATTTGGCCGAAATTAATTTAAAAATTATCCCACATTAAAGACAAAAAAATAAAGTCTTTAATGTAAAATAGCTCCAATGTCTCAAATGTTTTATATATATTTTCAATGAGAAATTAATTAAAATGACAAAAATTGTATTAATTAATTTAAAATTTATCGAATTTTAATTCAAATATTATTTAAAATATAATTTATTACAATTAAAAAATTAGATGAAAAGGCAGTCATCAATTAATATTTAGTACCATTTACTATTCTGAAAAAATGAATCCTCACAGAAAAATACCAAAAACTCACCCTAATAAAATTATTATGTTCTGATTTCAAACATTATGTTTATTTTAAAATTTAAAATTTAAAAAAATTCCAAAAATTGGATGTTAATTTAGTTCTCTATAAAAGGAGGAAAAATTACCTTTATAAAAATATAACATATTTTGTGTAATATTGGTATTGTTCTTATATTATGTATATAAAATCAATTATATTAATATCAAAAGTATTTTATTGAATTTATAATATTTATAGGTCATTTATATAATTCATTAAAATTAATATATTTAATTCATTTAGAAAAAACACCTTTTTAAGCATATGTATTGTTTTTATAGAAATCATTCCCTTTAAATTCATTTTGCTTATATATTCACATGTAATTAATTGGTAACCAATGAATTAAAAAAATTATTTTCATAAGTTATTTAATAATATTAATAATAGAAAATTTAATTTCTATTATATATCTCATTATATTTATATTGTTAATAATATATTAATATTCGGTAAAACTCAGTCTTGCATGTTATGCAAGCCATCGAAGAAAGTAATTATTGCATGTAATGCAAGATAAACTCGGTGTTCCATATAGTGATTGATAAAAAAAGTGTCATGTAACTAATAATATGTTTTCGTATCATATAAATAAATGAGAGAATAAAGATAAATTTATTCTAAAAGAAAAATATAGTAAATTTTTTGGGTGTTACATTCTCACCATTGTAATAATTTGCACCCTCGCAATTAAAACCAGATCTTGGTAATTAAGGGATTGATATTTGAAAATATTTTTTCTTAAACCCAAATCAAAAATATATAGAGTATCACATATTGTTATTAATAAAACAAAGTCAAGACAAAGGTAACAAAAAAACTATGCATTAAAAAAGATAGAATTAGTGAAAACAAGGATATGGAAGAGAAATTTAACTATCAAGTGATAATGTAGATTTATATATAAAATATTTATGATAATAGTATTGAACAAAAAAACTACACACCATATGTTTGAATAAGTTTGTTAATATCATAAAAAATGAATACTATAGGGACAGAATTTTGTTTGAGGACCCATTTTCTTAGAGTTCAGAAATTATTGCAGCCTCTAAAAATATAAGTAAATATAAGTTTCTATAAAAACAATAATTTTAAATGATTATTCCATGAAATATTTCAATTTAATCTCTTAGGAAATTTTCATCATATGGTGATTTAATATATAAATCTCCAAAACCACATCTAATGTTCAACACAAACCATTTAAAAAATGGTTCACCTTTCCAAACGATAATGATTCAAAACATTATATAGAAGGTTACTTAGTTTCAAAAATAAAATTATCATTAATATTTCCAAAAATGAAGCATCTCCTGTATGTCACATTCCAAAATTATGAATACTTTCTTTATTTATTTTATTGAAAAGTATTAATAACCTGAATTTTTTTAAAATGTTATGAAAACATGCATTATTTCATATTATTAATGTAAAAAACATTTTGTTGGACATATTTCAAAAATATAAGTGTTTTAAACTCCATCAATGAAATAAAAAACCATTGTGTTGAAAAATAATTAGTTTGTTCCATGTTATTTATTACATATCCAATTTCTGCTCTGAAAATAAATGATGTCTTTTTTCAAATGACTTTTTTGGAATATAAGATTATCATTACCTTAAACCTGTATTTTGCAAAAAGTTTAAGTTTCCTCGGAATAACCATTCTTCATTCCATCTAAAAAAATCCCATATAGTTGATCAAAATATATAGTAGCATAGTCCATATATATTTCATAATTCATATGATGAGAAACTCAATAATATTTTACTTTTATAACATATTTCTTAGATATAGATATAAAAGAACATTAATAATTCCATGTCAGGTGTGTTGATAACATATTATTGACCATGATATATCAGCTTCTTTTGAGTTATTTTTTATTTATTATTGTGGAATTAATTTTTGTATTTCCCCATATCTTATTAGTTTTAACCCTAAATTGAATTTTTTAATTTCTCTCTTTTTATTCAATGATGTGATGAGCCCTTTCTCGAGACTTAAAATACTCACATTCCTTTAAAGAATTTCATGAGGTCAACCATTCAATATTTCTCATATGATTGAAATTTATTCAACTTATTCATTGATTAAATCTATTCAACTTTTTGTCCAGATAACATATTCTTCTTTTGATTCCCCTTTAATATATTGATCTTATTAAATTTCAACTCCATTTTTATAGAACATAACACTATTTCTTCATATAATGTAAACGTTTGATACACCATCACCCTTATGACACTTTTATTAAGCCATAAAAAAGATGATAAATATTTTATTCCAAGTTGTGTATAAAATCCATAACGTACCTTTATGACAAGGTAAAGGTGTCATAATAAACTTCAACATTTTATTCCACTATTTTTTTTAAACTAAGGAACTTTCTCTTCATCTATATTTTTTATCATGGGGGAATTATTTTTTAAATAATGTATCCTTACAAACATTCCATTCCTTATGTTTAGTTTAATCATCTTTTATAGTATTCATGATCAATTGAAATCGTTTATTGGCATCTTCATTCAGACAATAAACATTAAGTGCATCATTTTCCCATTCACCACAACATAATTCCATTATTATCATCTACAAAGACTTAATACATTTCTCAACCACCATTGGGTCTTTATTCCCACTAAATGATGTTCTCTCTGTCACATAAAGTGATAGAAAATTATATAATATCTAGGTGGATCATGTTCCTATATTTGAGAATTGTTATATGGAATAACCATATTAATCTTCTATAATATATCCATAACTTACCCCGATCCAATACCAGTTATATCATATTTCTCAACATAGAAACCTCCACATTGTCCACAAGTATTGATACACATCATCATTCTAAGTATCATTCCAAAAAATGGAATATACTATATTAGCTACTAAAATTATGGACTTTTTTTAATTATATATACGCTGTAACACTTTACAGAAATTGTAAATTTTATGCATAACTAGTCTAAGAATCATAAAATTAATTTCTCGAGAGATATCATTACTTCTAAGTAATTCATAAAGGATTTTCATGAAATTTTGAGTTCTCTAAATTTTATATCCTAGTATTATCAAACCAAGTGCGTAGTAACAACATTTTTCATGTACTTGGTTGTGTTCAAGTAAGGCATCACACACCATTACATATCGGTTACCCCTATGTACATATGTGCTAGAATAAAATCCACATGCAATATCCAGATAGTAATGTATTTCTACGAAGAGCTTCATAATATATAACTTAAAAAAATTATACTATTTTATTATATACATATCCTCCAAGTATACATTATGTCAATGTTCTATAGTCTTTATTTTCCAAAATGAGGTTTCTATGGTCTCTAATAAAATTCATATGATACCAACTATAACTGCCTGACCCCGGTATCTCGGAGTCGGTGTCTTACTATATTACTTTTTCATGATTAAATTACATCAAATCCATATGGAAAAAATTTTAGATTTTTTGGAAAACTATATTACATACTTGATAATCATTTAACATTGGGAAATAAAATATTAAACATAATTCATAACAAAATCCAATAAAAACATCCTTGAGAACTCATTCAATTATCATTTCCTCATAACATAGATAAAGAAGACAAAATAATGGTGAGATAAAATTCCCATTAAGATTAATTATAGTGGAATAAATATTGAATCATTGATAATATATCAACGTGGAAGGTAAAATAATTGATTACACATTCCATTCACATAAATGGACAATCAATATTTCAAGGTAAATAACTAATACACATTCAATTTAATCAATTAAATTATAATGAAATGCATCCATTGATAATTCTATAGAAAAACTGTTATGGGTAATTATAATAAATAAATTATAAATAATGTAAATTAATAATTATTGGAATCTATATTTCCTAGTTTCCTGGTACCTTTATCATTATGACCTTTTAGAAGACGGATTAGAATTTCTTGTAGAAACCCACCAAATTTGTCCAAACGATTTATTTCATGAGACTACTGATGTGTGATGTGGGTTTCTTTAAATGGTCCCTAAACGAAATCATACCAGTATAGAGAATTCCTTTTGTATCTAATAATCTATTTAAAAAATAAATAATGGTCCTTAACATCAAATATCGTTATTGTATAATAATACGGATTTATCAAAATGTCACCAGTTTATAAAATTACATTCAAGGTAAATAATATATGTAAAAATGGATTATGGTAAGGGAAACAATAATATCCATCATACAAGAATATTTATATTTTTTATAATTTTAATTTACAATAAAAAATGATCATAATTAAGCTATTTTGTCCAAGAAAAAGTTAAAAATAACAAACAAAAGTGATATTGCAACGATTACTCTCACCACATCATATTTTTCAAGTAAAACCATTGGATTATATTATTCAAAGTGAATAATTAAAAACAACTATACATTATAGAATCATGATATTAATTTAAAAAGGGGTAGTATATACCCCACAAAAAGAAAGTGGTGAATATGAAATTTATCTCACATATGTAAATAGTGCGATGAAAAGATCATACCTTACACTTAAATCCTTATCAAAAACCTATGTAATTTATTTCATCATGTTATTTAAACAAATAAGAACCATATTAATATATATTATAGCATATATAATTCTATTATACCACACTATAAAAAGTTCATTAAGAATATTTTATTATTTTTATCAATTCAGGTGTTAATTGATTTATGGTAAAAGTGTGTTTAAATTATTAATTTTTATTCCTATTAATTGTACCTAGATTATTATCCCTAGATTGTGAAAAGTGATGAAAATATCATATATATTAGTTATATTTTTTAAAAAATAATCCAAAAAATATGGACATAGGAAATTAAATGCAATATTCATGGAGTCAGTAGGGCGTACATACACCTGAAAGGTCCTTCCCTTTATGTTTCATATTAAAATGATTAAATGTAAATGATATATATGTATATAATAATTTCATTTTCATATTTATTTCATATATTTTAAATAATTTTATTGAAATCATCCTTAATACATTCCATGTATAGCGTGAATGAATCAGATTGCTTTGAGGAGGTAGTTTTTCACACATCCAAAAGTGATGTTATAGTACCCACATAAAATGAAATTCGTAAATCCATGTCATATATAAAAATTATAAAAGGTTAAATTCTTCATAAATATCACATATATCATATATATGTTAAAAACTCAATATTATTATAACCTTGAATGGTGGTATTGGAAAAATGAACCATATCTGTTTATGAGGCAGTAGTCCACCGTTCACGCGAATAATGATTATGTATCCCATTTTATGGATATGTGTGAAGGTCTAGGTATAAATTTTAGCAAAAAAATCTAAGTATATTTAAGATAATGAGGTTATTATAAAATATATATATATATTTAATCAATTTACGAGGGGAAGTAAATGAAAAAAAAATGACCATTGAAGGGAGTTACCTCTTATTTGGGTAAATACATTTGGTTTATTAAAAAATACATTCATGGATTTCTTTTGGAACAATTTTTTTAATCTATACTGATGGGAGTAATGTTAAAAGAATTTTTTGTAGGTTTTTTATGGGAAAAATGGCTTTATATGGGTGAATAAATGGGAGGGTGAGTTCATTTTCATTATAAAGGTGGAGTGATATTCTTAAAAATAATAAAATATAAACATTATTGAAAGGTATCCTGGAAATCATGTTCCTAAAATAATGGTCCATATTCTAAGAAATAGAGATTATAGAGTAAATATTCCCATAAAATGGATTTTGGATAACTGTATAGATCATTTTATCCCTTATGTTTAAGGATTAGTCCCTTGTAATGATAATTTTTCTCTCAATAGTTGTAATTAATTTTAATTGCATTCACAAATTTGTTTGTTAGAAAACTATGATAATCTCACTATAAATTTTATATTTTTATGATTCCAAATATTGAATCCATTTTTCTAAATTTTAATCATATAAGTGGTAAAAATTAATTTAAAATTAATCTCGTAGATGGGATGACAATATAGATTTTTTATGTAAAAATGTTCAAACGTTTGAAATATTTTCATATATAATTTCAATTTAAAAATTAATAAAATAAGAAAAATTTTATTAACAAATATAAAATTGTTCAAATTTTACTTTTAAACTAATTTGAAATAAAATTATACTATAAAAATAAAATAGATAAAAAAGAAGTTTCAATTAAAATTGATTATTTTTTACTATTCATAAAAATGAAACAACACAAAAAAATACCAACAATTCTCCCTAATAAAATTTCGGTGTCTAATTTTAAAAATTAATATTACTATAAAATATTAAATTTACTTAGGTTCCAAAATATGATCGCCATCAAAATTCAGAAAGATTTCCTTTATAAAAATATAGTATTTTATGAGTAATATTAGCTTCATTATTATCTTACATCAATCGAATATATTAAATTAATATAAAATATATTTTATTTAATAATATATATATATATATATATATTTCACTAATAACATTCACTAATAGTAATTAATTTAATTTATTAATAAAAATCACGTTTAGAACGATAAAATAATTTTTTTTATAAAATCATTTTCTTTATATTCATTTGGATTACATATTAACTAAAAAAATTTTATTATCTAATGAATTAAACTATATATTTTCTTTTAATATTTATTCTTATTCATAAAAATAAATTTAATGGATAGGATATATCTTATTATAATAATATTTTTAATAATATGTTATTGTTCTGTAAAACTTTGTCATCCTTGTTTGGAAAGCCATCAAAGAAATTCAATCGTTCATGTAATGAAATATAACATATATTTTTTGAGTAAATAAACAAAATAATTATTTTTCTTATAACATAAACTTATCTTTTTGTTTTATATTAATAAAAGTGAATAAATTATATTTATTCTAGAAGGAAAATATTGTGAAGTCATAGGGTGTTACATCTAGGAT
The DNA here is from genome assembly GCA_963277665.1 of Viscum album. Taxonomy (NCBI): domain Eukaryota; kingdom Viridiplantae; phylum Streptophyta; class Magnoliopsida; order Santalales; family Viscaceae; genus Viscum; species Viscum album. Next base: position 1,989,542,605 of record OY728137.1, read on the forward strand.
ACAAACCTATGACAAAGATCCAAATAAACTAGATACATAAAAACATATATTTAAAAATTATAATATGAGGTAAAATCATTTTCATCCAATGTAATATAAGGACACGAGAGAGATACAGTAACCCAAACAAGCTAGAGATCACATACCTAAGAGGTGTCGATTCATTCCACCAGATCATCAATTCATAATGAAAAAGGTTCACAGAACCTTAGAATCCACTCTAGAGACTAAAATATTATGTTAAATTAGTTTTTTTATATAATGGTTAATGGAAATAAAAAATAATGTTGTTTTAATAAATCTTATAAAACATTTCGAGGGATTAATTTTGAACTTAATGAGTTTCTGGGCTGATGTGCATGGTATGCCGAATCGTGTGTTGTAATCATGAAATCCTACTCTAGGGATGGATAGTTTATCCTAAGTTGAGTAGGGTTTAGATAAAATTGTAACAACCATGAGAATCCCTGCTATCTTAGGGAGCATTGTCTGGGGAGTGTGGATGCATGGTTTGGTGAAACAATGTGCCACCTATTGTGGCTCCAACAACGTGCTCATGTATTGATGGGAAAAACCGTATGGTTTTCCCTAACCATGTTCCAATGTTTAATATCCCCATAAGTTTCTAAATTTACTAAAATTAACTTGAAACAACCCTAATGAATTACCAAACAATAATATAAACGAAACAAGTCTAAAAGTATACCTGAGAACATGTGTGAGATATCTCTAAGAAGGTTGAGATCTTTCAACATGTGTCATTGAGCTAATATATATACCTCACAATCCAATTTATTTTCTATTACAATTCCTAAACTATACCCATCAATGTAATTCCTTTGGATATAGGATATTGCCAACATAGATAAGGGTAAAAAGGAACTATAACCACCTTGGATGAGAATAAAACTTCTATAGTTTCATTATTTCCCTCAATAATATTTTATATGACTAACATCAGATTTTTCATTTGATTTGCCATACCAACTAAAAAAATGGAGTTTTCATTATCATGAATGAGGAACCTATCTCCACATTAAAAACATGTAGTGAAATATCCAATTTGTATATCCATATTTTTTGGAGTTGGAACTATATATTTCTACTAACATATTAAATCCCAACACTAGCATTGGTGGTACTACATTGAGCATCCAAAATTGTTAATTATATTGATCGTTTTATATTTTCATTTTTTGAGTCCACACCTGTTAGATTATCTGAGGAAACTGATACCATCATTTTTAAAATGAGTAATGAGAGTCCTTATATTAAGTATGCACCTCCACTGATTATGTAATTTATAATGCATGAACCATCCCCAATGTAAGTGTAAGAAATACTATGAGACATAGTTGTAGATAATTGAGTGAGATTTGTAATTTAATAATGAACATTTGTGTATTGATTACAAAAACTCATCTTGATTTTATGTCCAGTTTGATTGATAATCTAAATCACCACTCAGTTATCGATAGAGATTACAAGTTTTAACAGTTTTCCCTTCACATTATGAATTTTGATCATTTGACAAGAGATCATAGGTAGAGTCATAGTTAGAAAACAATAGAAATAATGTGTTTGAGTACATTTGTATGGAAACATGACAGTCAATTCAATTAGAGATGGACTAGTAGTGTGAGGAGGAACTAAGGTTTTAGGTCCTCACTGTGGTGAAAAGAGAGGAAGTTTAATTTATTAAAAATCTAATAATAAATATTTAGGTAAAACTAAACCATAAAATATACCATGTAAAAGAGTTAAATCCGTGGTGGGGTGGGCTCATTGTACTATTTCATCAGCTATATTCACTTACACTGTGGGAGGTGGACAAATAGAAATGATATTGCGAGACACTAATTCCTCCCAAAAAAATTAAATGTGGTTGAAGGATCAAAATATGATGGCCTTTCATAACCATTATTCATATATTGATTGATAGACTACATCACACATATGATCCCTTATGTTTCATCCTATAAGTATTTGAAAACTTATTCAAATCCCCATTTTCATTCATAAATGTGATTCAATCCGATATTATGATAAAATATTATAAAAACAATAAGTCCACATGAAACATTATTTTTGTGGGAAAATATATATAATTGAATGTTATTCATATTTAATGAAAAAAACCAATAAGAATAAATAGTTTAATGTCATATTGTTACATTTACCACCATTGAAAAAACTCATCCAAGAGTTTTTAGATGAAATCCATTAGTTCTATGGTGACAAAACATGTACCCCACTATCAACCAAGAAATAGTTATCCATGTTCCCATTATTGAAATATTCATTCTTGCTAAAAATTATTTGTAACACAACTTCCAAGCAAGGTAAATGGTAATACAAAAAAAGATTACCATATTATTCACAATTTACTACTAGAGAAAACATTTTACTTAAGTGTAAAACGGTAATCCTCAAAATATTTTTAATTATGACATCACCACATGATGTAAACCCTATGAATTACTATATAATACTTTTTAGATTATTTTATAGGGATTTAGATCACCTCTCTATAACTCGTATCAGAATAGGTCCTCAATTACTACCCATATAAGAAGGTTTCCTAAAGAACATATGTATGTGTCCCATTATTCTACCGAATAGGTAGTGCACTCGTGGTCAATTATACTACCATGTCATCTGAATAGGATTAGGACACTAATATTAGAACAATTATTCACTTCTTTTAGAGGATAGTCATCTTTTTTGGCTACTCTAAATTTCCATATCCTTCATAGAAGTTTCCATAAAAACAAATTATACTACCATAAAATCTAAAAATAGATCATTGAACTAAATCAGTCTTCCCACTACTAGATAAATTATTTTTGATACCATCATATATGGGATACTATTTAATCATATTATTGAACTCATTCTAGTGTAGTGTTTTGACATGGTACTTTATCTCACATATGATTCCATCCTAAAACAATTTCTCTATTGTTGCCTCTTATTCTTCCAATGTTGGAAAAAAGAACTACATGTTAGAGAAAAAATCATAATGAAACCCCAACATAGACCCCTAGTTCAAATATATAATCTATGTGGATCTTATTTATCTCATACACTCTAGGTAAATGTTTTCTAGGAAATTATATTAAATGTAATTCCAATCCATTCTATGTAGATTCTCATTTGTGACCTGAATATCCCACTAATGCTTCATGGGTCCACATAACATTTATTACACCAAACAAACCATTCTCTCCAAAGGTGTCTACATGTATTAAAGGATCATGTAGATATACTCAATTCAAAATATACCAACCTCTGGACTACTGTCGTTGGAGAATGTCAACAGATGCTAAAGTAATAACTCCCTAGTATGATCAAACATATTTAGCAAAACCCACATGAGATCTATCTCTACAAACTCAATAATTCAAGTGAAATTATCATGGAAGTTATATCCTGTATTTTTAACTATAATAAAAAGGGGTATTTGGTCTTACTATTGGAGGTTCATTTACACCATTTTACACTTATTTATTTATCGTAAAACATCACTATAGAGGTATACCACTACAATGCTAAAAAATGTTCCAACAAAAAAGATATATAATTTAAATGGTTATTGAATATAGGTGTCATATATTTCTATAACCAAGATAGTACACATATATTTTTGTAAAAGACATCACTACAACACCTTTACTAGACAAAAACATCTATATTAGGGCCACTTCCTAACCCATGATAAAATTAATCATTAATAGTATAAAATTTACATTTAAAACCATCATATCATATAAAATTAATATATTTCAATTTAAAATTGATACAAACACTTTATTAAGAACTATTTTGTTAAATTAAGTAATTAATGAGAAAAATATTTTATTTTCCAGATCCTATTTTTTATATTAAAATTAAAAACATCATTACATTCTTTTCTACGTGTTCCTAACATGATTCATGTCACAAACCACTATCTTCTAAAAGTGTTTCATGCATACACATCTTTTTTCTATACCATCCAATAAATGAAATCCAAAAAATAATTATTATCATATATAAATTTTATCAACCAAGTTGAAATAGCATATCAACTATAAAAATCATTCGTTAAAAAAATCCCATTCTTGGAATCTTGAGATTTCACATACACATGGGTTAGTTACTCCCATTCATGAGATCATTATATAGCCATGAAACATTCTAATATCCTTTACATAATTCACTTAATAGTGAATAAAAAAAATACATGACTCTATGATACTACATTATATCATATTGGCTCATATCACTCTAACTAATAGCCATATTTTATGTTCATGTGATATAAATAACTCCTCCCTGTATAAAAGAGGTCACTGACTAATAGTGAACGTTTACTGAATGAAAATGTGATCATATAAGTTTTTTATCAGAGTAATACAACAGAATAATTTAATATAGATAATAATTAATTAGTAATTATAAACCATATTAAAAACTCTCATATATGGGTATATTACCAAAATATAATAATATAAACATTTCATGTCATTGTGGTACCCATGCCCTAGGAATAGAGAAGGCATGACAAAATTGTAAATTATCTAAAATGGGCCCTAAAATTTTTTCTAGTGACCCTATCCATGACTTATACCATATGTTCCAAATAAATCATTTATCACTCAGCCTTTTAAATTATCCATATAGACAACTATGATGTATTCTCAAGTTCCTAGGAATGACTAATTAAGGAATGGGTAAGACTTAGTAGGCCACCACCAATGGAATCTAAAGTAATATTGATTCTATTAAAATATTTATGAAGATATACAATGTAATAATTGTGAGGGAAAAAATAAAAACATTTTGATAATAAATTTTCCATGATTAACCTTTTTGGTCATAGGTTTCAAAGTGACACTCATTCCAACCAACCTTTATTGTCCCATATCGATAATCTAAACCATATAATGGAGGGTATATAATTATCAAATAAAATAAGTCAGCTTCACCACTTATCTAAATATATCTATCACGAAGAACTCATTTATGTACCTATACCATGTCAAAAGCTATTAGTTCCCATAATATTATACAATCATCCAAACCATCCATAAAATAGGTGGTTCTCATAGCATCAGTTTAGACCATCCCAATATGGAGATCCTATATTTTATAACGTAACCAATACCTTTATTAGAAATGTTTTATGGAACATCATTATTTATCTTTTAATATGACAACTAACCAAGTTGTTCTATATTCAACATTCCATATTCACCATGGTATATTATACATAACACTATTAATCCCATTTCATTTTTACATGACTTAACAATTCATTAACATGTAAAATCCAATAAATGTTATTCATAACCATTATAAAACATAAAAATTACCCTTCTAATAATTTTTCATTTCTTCCATTTACCATTTTATAATGAATAAAATTATTTTATAATAAAAAATATCCCCTTATGTCATGTTAACAAATTACAAAATAAGGAAGAAGTGTAAGTATGTTTAACACATACCCCCCCTAACACACACAAATGTATAATTACCCCCATTTAAACCTCGTGTTAACATTTATATGGAATTGGAACACCTAATGTGTGGTCGCATGTCTGCTATCATAATTATTAATGAGTCAGATAGGATTTATTAAGGGTTTAAGACATCACTCAAATCCCCAATATATTTTTCATAATCAAAGAATCAAATGTATATAATGTCAGCATCATTGCATAAAAAAAATTCACTTTATGAATAGGTAAAATATTGGAAAATCACTTCAACCACCTAACAAAGGTTTTTAGAAAACCACTCATTAAACCCTCTCCTATGATTGAGGAAAAATATAACGTAATCAAAAATGTGGATCACTCCTTAGAAAGTCGGGTTTTATGACTAAAATAATTTTATGGATAACAACGTATTGAATCATCCCTAGATTAGAATGGAAAAGGTTCATGTAATTACGCGATTCATTGAATAACATGACACGCCACTAAAAACACCATTAAATGGAAGGATTTTCAAAATTGGAAGAGTAGGATGAGTTAAGAGGACACCCTTAGCAGTTGGACATGAAAAGGGATAGAAAATCTGGTGTAAATAAATGATAGTTAGCAAGGAAGGTTTAATATTTTAAATTTTAATGATTAGCATGATATGTCCATAATAATTTCAAAATCATCTGATAACAATGGGAGATCCTATATCCTTGGAAATAATATTTTAAATCATATTTTTTAAAACCATAAAGCATAGGAATAACATTAGAATGAATATTTAATGGATCCAAACCAAACCATTATGGTTTACACACCTCTAATCGTTGTTTTTAATCAATGATACGCCTTAAAACATTCCCCATATACATAGTTAATGTTTATAACTAACTGTGTGCAAACCATAAACCATATGCAGCAAAACCCAATTAATATATTTTTCATGTCATGAACCCAATGAGTGCTCTTAAGACCTTCCCTACTAGAATTAATCAGTCCATAAACTATTTTAAAATATATGTTTACCAAAATTAATATAATAACATACCTAAAAATCACATGATCTTTTAGGAATGAATTTACCATATGTGATTTTTATTTCTAAATTGGAATCAATCATAAAATGAATCACTAAATAACTCCATATACTCCTAAGAAAAGTGTTTTTAAGAGACACAAAAATATATTAGGGGAGATCGATAGAATAATATCTATAGAATCTAGTCTCAACAAATTATTTTGGAGAGAATAAACATGTATGATATTTTACAATCATAATAGATGTCTACTATAATATAATTTTATCATGAGAAACTACGAATTAATATACCAAAGGAATCTCATACTGTAGTACTTCATAGTTTTTATAAGTCATTATTTTATAAAAAAATATTAATTAGAAATAGTAAGGTCTAATAAAATAATGAAAAGGTATCTAATTTAAAAATATATGAAATAGTAAAGGATTAAAATGTTATAACAAGAGGACTCACAATGCTTCTGAATTTATTTCTATGAAACATATAAAAATATACATATTATGAATTCTATAGATTATAACTACCCATACTTGTATTAAATATATATTAGATCTTAATATGTAAATATACATTACATTACATAACAATCCATGTTGGAATTTTATATCTTCATTGTTATTAAATGTATTTGAAAAAAAATCATTATAAAAGATATACATTATCCCCCACTATGTCCTTCCTAACTATAACCCTTCATAGAAATATCATACATAGTGCCCTTTTTCATAACCTAGGGATAGGAAAAATGTGAAAGGGTTGTCTCACATTCTAAATATTGGTAATCAATGGAGGAATTAATGATTTCTGGAGGATAATTATACCCATAATGGTATGATAACATGAGAATGATATTTTATAAATTAAAACCACATATCATTGATCTTATTCTTGAGTAATAACATAAATATTTGGATTTCATATGACATGAATTATAAAGGAATCAATGATCATGATGAATGAGATCATAACATTTGAATATGAAAAAATTTTGAAGAATAAACATATGTATTGAAAATAATTTTCTTAGTAGACTTTTTCTTTTTTAAAAGTTCTAATAGTTGAATGGAATCACTCACCAAACTTTCATAGTAGCCACAGTTCACTCACAAATCTATCATAGTAAAAAAAATGTCCCTTACTAAATTGAGTTTATTCCATATTCCAGACATATTTATCTCAGGAGATTTCAATTTTTCCCAATCCCTTGGAGGGAGATATATGTCTCACCAATCCTTCTTTATAATTTGATCATCATTCGCTTTTATAACATGAAAAAATTCTATGTTTATAAAAAACCCACTATCCATGGATATAATGTTACTAATATTTTTGCACATAATGTTCCCACCATCCCCAGCTATAATAGAAAAATATCCTTGGTTATAAGTAACTAACATTAATTTTTTATAATGTATCAAAAATTTCATAATGAAAAATATAAATATTTATTCGAAAATACCATAATATATTTATAAATTATTACATCAAAACCCATGTAAAGAAAATTTAATTCCTAAGCATTTCATCACTTAACGATAGTATAACCAATACAAATTAAATAATATTCAAAAAAGCAGCGTCAATAATATAATAAACCATCGAGAGAGAGAGTATGAATGTTATTAATGGATAATGTAATAATTATTTAATACTATAAATAAACATATTTTAATGTATTTGAAAATTCTATTAAAATATCACTGAATTATTCGATGACAAAAATATCATTTCTATTTAAAATCAATTTTAAAATAGAAATATTTCGAAAATATTATGGAAAAAAATCCTGAAAATAATCATGGATTATATTAAAGTTTAGTTTAATTTTATTTATCATTCATGATAACAGGAAATTTCTTTCATGTCAAATAATTTAAACGAAACAATTCCTTCAACATTTTTTGTGAAAAGTCAAAAAACTACTTATTTTGGAATAGAAAAGAATATTGTCTTTATAAAATTTTTCTAAAAAGTAAAAAATAGGTAAAAATGGATTTATAATACCATAAAATAATAGTAAAAACATTCTTATAATGATTTTTAAAAAACATGGATATGATTGAATATGTTTATTTCGTCGATGAACGACTTGAAGTAAATTTTCTCTAAGATAATATTTCTTATCTCATTATTTATTTGGTTTAAGAAATGTATGAAAAAATATAATCTCATGAAATAAAAATATGATTATAAAATTCATTAAATAATTTTAAGGTAAATCATAACATTTCATTATAAGAAATATAATCCAATATAATCCAACTAAATAGTGAAATCTTATCATAAAATAATTACAACAATGGTAATACAAGAATCATAATATCCATGTAATAATGAACCATATATGGAATGTTTTATTCCATAATTTTAATGTGATGAATTTTAAAATATATTATAGGGCAGTATATTCAACACAAAAGAAACGAAATGGTGTTTAAGGCATGTGTCCAATAAAAATAATAGTGACATAGAAATCATACACTAATTTGGTTTCCTTATACTTAAAACACCCATGAAATAATAATATTATATGAAACATTAAATGTCATGATAATAAATTAATTAATTATATATCATTTAAAATGGTCTGTGTATACCCCTAAAAAATTAAATAGGTGTATAACATAACATATGTCCCAAAGAAGACAATTTGAGGTGAAATTTTATTTTCCACATGTTTCACTTACTTAAAATTCATTGGAATATCTTGTAAACATATATAAATATATATAATAAATATATTAATGAACTATAATAATATATATTAAACCCTATATGATTTAATTATAACCATTTTTCACTTAATTATTAATAATTATTTATTAAAATCACTATCCTAGGTGATATCTGCATCATTATTCATGTATGTTACGGTTCAGTAGTTTTAGTCCTTATATGTTTTTCATTGTTACAAGATATATAAAATTATAATAATTAATTAAATGTCAATAATATTCATTATATCCATGTTTAGATTCATTCATAAAAGTAAATGTAGAAAAATGAAGAACACCATCTATGAGGACGGTGAGCCATACACACACATGAATGATGTTTTTCTCAAATATGGATAGAGAGTAAGGTAAATAATCTATCAACATTAGAGAATGATTATTATATAATATAAATAATATATATTCATTAAATAAATTTTTATTACTATCCATGTTAAAAAAGAAAATAAAAATGAATTACGTCGTTTCATGGAGGTGGTTGTCCCCACGTATGGACGTCCAACGTTATCATTTTCCAATAAATTGGAAGGTAATAATGTAGATATAATATTATCATTAAAAATTTATAATAATTTAATATATATCATATATAAATTTTGTTACCAATATAATACAAATCCATAGAATATGGTGATGAGAAATTAATTATATTCTAATTTGGAGACGATATGTCGTATGCACACGCAAATGATATTTTGACATCCCAATAAATGAAAAGTGGATGAGTAAAGGTTGTTTCATAGTAATAATTTATTTAGATATATTTCGTATATTGATTAAATTATTTTATAAAGAATATAACATATTTCGATGAGGTAAATGAATAATTAAAAATAAAGTAGTTGGTTATGATGATTACCTCTTCTTGGAAATTACTCATTTATATTTCTTATAAGGGTATCTATGGATGGTATTTTTGGACTACAAAACCCTCTGTAATGTCTCTTGGGGTGTTAAAAATTTATATTTCAATATATTGGTGGATATAAAAGTTTCAATGTGGTTTGAAGAAGATAAAGTAAGGGTTCCCTTTTATAACTGAGTGGATGAGAACCATTGGAATTTCCTAAAACATTATATTATATTAACATCATTCTCATGAAAAATTGTTCCAAATGAATTATAAATGTGTAGTGTATGAACCTTTAGACCATATACTATCCTAATTATCATATTTTATCATTTTTATTAATTTTTAATATTTTAATAAAGTAATATTTTAATAAAATATCATTTTTTAAATTTGGACACTATTAATTTAATTTGACTTAAAATGACATATATAAAATGTTTTAATTAAAATATCATATCCGTAGTAAAAATTAATTTTAAAATTAATTTAAATATTTCTTTTAATAAATTAAATAACTCAAATAATATTAATTTTAATATTTTTAATATCATTATATATATATATATATATTGGTTAATATTTAATTGGTGTTACAAAAGAATTTATAGTCATTATAAAATTAATAAAAATTATAGTAAATGTATATTAATAAATTAATTTCACTAATCTCAATATATAAACATATATTCTTACATAACATTATTTTTTTCTATATGTGGACACCATGTATATTATCAAAATTAAGAGAGTGGTGTTTTTTATGTCATTACTTGATTTAAATATTATATAAGTCATTCTAATTGACATGTGTCTTAAAATATAATTTCAAATATTATGGTGATAATTATTTATTTCCCATAATCCAATAAAAATATGATGAATATTTAAATCCCTATCAGATTTTAAACCTACATTATCATTATTTACTCTTTACTACGTTGATAAATTTTACCACAGTTATTATTCATGTTTAAAAAAAAATAAAAGTGGCATATTTTATGAATATAAAAATCCAAATTCATAATATGGTATACAATTTTAAAATTAAATAACTATAAGTGGAATATATTAATTTTGAAGAAATATGAAAATTTTGAAGAACACCGTTTTAGAAACCAAATTTTTTATTTTAAAAAAAGAACAAGATTCATTATTATTTAATTTATAAAAAATTATTAGATCAATATTTAAAACAATTTAATTAATATATAATAAAAAAATTTAGTGGAAATAATACATCATTAAAAATCTATTTGTTCTAATGAAATAAAAATACATTTCACTCATAAAATCAATTTTTTAGGAGAATAACATTCTATGTTTAAAAATATTTTTAAAAGAAATTTGAAAATAAAACTGAATATAATTAAACAAATTTGGATTATGGAAAATTTATAAGAAATATTTTTAATTTTGAAACATTTTAAAGAAAAATATAAATTTTTATTTCCATTAAACAAAATATTAGTTTTCAATAAAAAATAGTATTTGTCACTATTAAAAGGAAAATAAACATTGTTAGAAAATTATAAAAAATCATCCTACGATTATTTATATATGATGATTTTATAAAAAATATATTTTTACAGAATATAATATATATAAATATTTAATAATTGTTTCATAAAATTTTCACACTAATCCAAATAGATATCTTTTTTGGGGAAATAGAAGTATTTGAAGATTAAAATTACATTACTAATATTTGAGTAACTATTTACATTAGATTTATCAGAAAATATATATTGTGTATTTATTTTATAAATATTACAAAAATTGGTGAATATTATTCATAACCATCAATTTAATTACTATGTTATCAATTACAAACTAAATAATAATATTTAAAAAGTATATTGTGTTTTGTTTATACTCAGTGATGCGTGTAACAGATTCTATCAAACCTATGATATTTAATTGGAAAAGGTCTTTTTAGATCATGTGGTGTTAAATTCCAGCCCATAATGAATTTTCATCCCAAAATTTTTTCATAATCCATATAATTAGTGGTTTGACATTTGAAAATTTAACTGTTGAAATCCACATTCTAAAAATGGTTAGTAAAACATCATGTTGATAAGAGGGAGTGGAAAATTCAAAGTTAATATGTGATAAGAAAAATTATTCAGAGGGTAGAACATTTTTGGGAAATGAAAATATTGTCATTGAATATATGTCAACAGGTTCATACAGTGACATAGAACTTGGTCGGGAGAATTTTAATAACCAAAAAACCCTAAATTAGTGAGGAATTAAAAGACCCTAAATTCATAAGAATCGAAAGTTCTATGATTTTTTTTCTTATGATCATTTTCCTAGACATGAGGAATTATTTTACCATTAAAAAAGAACAAATGGAAATATACTTTGTTGAAAATTTTAATTCTATACATTAATAAATTTTCATAACAAGATTATTTGTTTATCAAATTGATGTGTATTTGAGATGAATTTTTTCCATGATCGACTCACTAAGATGAATTTATAAATTGTATAAAAATTATACAATGACATTACACCAATATTTATTCATTAAAAAGCAAAAAAATGGGTATCATAATGTAGGATAATTTATAATATGAATATAATTTGAAATAATACATTTAACTAATAAATTATTTATAATAATAACAATGTTTCAACTTATATCATTTCATTAAAAACCTTTAATTCCTAATAACCTTAATATCATCGACATTAAATTATGTTATATTCTCATAGGTTATCTTATTATTTTTTCCCTTAACAATAATAAATGTAACTTTATTCCTCTAAATTGTTTCTTCATGATGTGTGACATGTTAAACCTAAAGGTCAAATATAGGTCAATGTGAAAAACATACTCCAAAAATCATAGTAATACCCACGATAAATCACAGTATTATTTAAAAATATAGTGAATTTAACAATAATATCACGAATAGAATGTAGATATTAATATAAACGGTAATCCATAACATTAAAATAAATATCTTATATATTATTTCTTAGTTAATGAATTTATTTTTAATCATCAATATTAAAGATATATAATTATCCAATATTCCATAATTATCATAATATAAATTCATATTCTAGGACAATAAGATATTTAAATCCCAATAGTGTGTTCTTCCTAAAACCTTGTAAAATATTTAAATTACCTTAAAATAACATAAATTCATACAAAAAATGGAACCTTATAAATTTAACATATGATAAATTATAAATCAATAAATTCATTATTATTTTCATAACATATATGTTATCCTCATATAAAAAATCTTTATTCTATAAAAAATCATACACTATTTAAATAAATAAAAAATTGAATTAAAATTCATCAAAGAGGACTTAAATCGCATTTTCATCATATAACTATTCAATTTTAAATTCAACAACACTATACCATCAATTTAAATTATCTCTTTTTACCAACAAAACATTTTAATAATAATTGGTTATTTGTACCATTTAACATATGATTAAAAATTATTAGTGGGAACCAATGTTGAACAATCATTATATGTTTCATATATTTTTTATCCAAATTATCATTGATATAATTCTGTAATCCTAATACAAAAGCACATAAATCTATTCACAACAAAGTTTTTATTAACATATTTACTTCTATTTTCTATTATGGTTAATTTAAAAGAGGTAATTGACTTAGTTAATACTGAAATTCTCCACATATAGAAATATGAATTCCATGGAATTTTGTTACACTATTCTGTTTATTTCCATAAATAAAGCATTTTTTCCTCCATTTGAGATATTATTCTAGGTTCTTCCTCCCGTGTTCTATAAATGAAGGAAATTGGATATTTATCTCTCCATGATCTTTATCACCAGAACATTATTTAAATTCAACAAACCTATAATTAGACCTACCATGAATCTCACTTATTGTTATGTTGTTAATAATAAATCATGATATATGATTACACATACTCACAAAGATTCACATTCATGTTCCTATAAAATTTGGATTCTCAAGAGGAAAATAATTTCATTCCCCATCACATTTGTTTTTCCCATGAGGTATTAGGGTTTTTGATATTGACTAAAACCAAGATCAATTGCATGACTTCCAATCTATAATATTCAAATTAATCAATAAAATAATTTTAAATTATAATTAAATATATATATAAATCATGAATAATTCTTATAAATCTATGGAACCTTAAGGATAAAAAATATTATCTATTGTCATCACCTAATCATTGGGTTATTATTTTTTATGTTGTCTGATCACTATGGTTATCTCTAAAATTTGTTAAGACAAGTTGCCAATGTTTTAATTAACCTTTATCTAATACAATCTATAGTGACCCATACAATCCATATATATATATATATATAAAATCATAATAGGTGAATATTAATATCATAAAATAATGATCCACTCTATAATCATATAGTATTTATGCCTTTGGAATCTTGAAAAATTAGTTTCATAAAATATATTCATTGTATCCCACTAATTTATTAATAAATATCACCTTCATAGAACTATTATACATAATATCTTTCCTCATAACATGGAGAATGGAAACATAATATATGGTTACCTTATGTGCTTATTAATCATATTAAATAAAGATATCAATGATAACATGAGAATAAGAATGAAAATAAGTGTATGAGAACATTGGTGTAACATTTTAATATAATTCCATACATATCATAGATCATAATCTAGAGTCATTTAATAAATCATGGATGTACATAATATATGAATTTTAATGGAATCAAATATAATTTTTCAGGAGATCATAAAATTTTCATAATTAATTATTTATTGACATGAACACAAAAATATAAAATGAAATACGTAGTAGTCATGGCCCATTTCAAATATAATCATAGTGTAATGTGTTCACTGCCAAAACCATCATAGTAGTCATGGTTCTCTCCCAATGCTAACATAGTGGATAATTTCTCTTATAGAACTATGCTCACTCACCATTCCATTCCTATTTATATAATGATAAAATAAACTTTATCCAATTCATTTGGGATATATATAGTTCCCACCCATAATTTTTTATAATTCTCCCACTACCCTTGGTTATAACATCGCCACAGTCTTTGGTTATAACATAACAAGTGTCATTGGTTATATCTTAACCACAATCCTAGGTTTTCAAATAACCCCCTCTATTTTCAAAACATAAAAACTTTTAAAAAATAAAAACCATGAATATTTGAGAAAAAATATCCTATAAAATTCCTAATATCAACACCTCATAGCTGATGAAAATAAAAATGGTTTCATAGACTTACCATCAAGTCCCTATAAAATAGTACATGGAAAATAAATGGGTTTCAAAATAAATTCACCAACTTAAACATTATTCTTCTATTGAAAGAGTTATATTGAAATAAATTTATCACAAACAAATTAAATCATAATTTATATAAAATTAAGTTATCATGTATGAAAATTACTTTAAATTTTTAGTAAATTATTCTATAAGGAAAATAAGCATTCAATTTTAAAAATTAGTTTTCAAAAAAAAATTACAATATGCTGTGGAAATATTATTCAATTTGAATATGACTTAATATACATGTAATGTAAACATAAAAAAATTGATATTTCATGATGATGTAAAATTTATCTCATTCCATATAAGTTAAAAGAAAACATTCCATTCACATGAGCGGTAAAAATTCAAAAAGAAACTCATTTAGAAAATGAAAATAAGATTCATTATAAACCCTTTTTCCAAAATTAAATCATGTTTAGAAATTTCATTAAACAATCTTAGGTGAATATTTAAAACCATATTTTAGAAATTTTAAAAAAAAATTATGTGGAATGAAAGATGTTTTTAAACCAAAGATAGAAATGATGTTGATATTACTTAATATCATATTTTCTGTATATTGAGTACATAAGGGGGGAAATGAAAGGAGATATTTTATATTAAAGAAATTACTATATTGTAATATGTTTCATGGTTTTAATAATATTTATTTATAAGAAAAATAATAAAATTCATTCTGGATAAACAATGTGATTTTGAAATAAATCCCTTACCACATTAGTAAATTTTGTATCCGAAGTCAAATAAATAAAATAATAATAGATATAAATTTCTATATAATAATTTACATGATAATGATAATAAATTAACTTCATGGGAATAATGTGTACCCCACATTAATGAAAAATGTTGTGTCTAAGGAATCTGTTCAACAAAAATAAAAGTGATCCAAAAATCCCCTAATACATAGGTAACCTTTGAATCATAATATTTATAAATGAAAAATGTAGAAATAATCATAATATATCAATATAATTTATAAATTCCTGATATATGTTATTAATAATTATGTATATACACCTCATAAAGGAATTTTGGTTTATAACATAACATTTATCACAATGAAAATAATTTGATATTAAATTCTATTACCTTAGCCCTGATATCATTCACATGCATTGTAATACACTATATATTTAATATATATTGAATAAAAAATGTAATAAAAACCTTAATAATATATATAATAGAATAAATTATTTAATTATAACCTTTTATCATATGTTTATTAACAATTATTTTTTAAAATCAATGTTTTGGGTGATATCGAGTACAATTTTCACTTATTATTTGGTTTGATATTTTTTACATGGTAATTATTTTCATGGTTTAATAAAACTAAAATTATAAATAATTTTATAAATATTATAAATATTAATTATATACTTATTTATAGTCATTCATTAAAATATATAATAGAAAAATGAACTACACTATTCACGAAGTCAACAGGCCATACGTTTGCATGAATGTTGTTTTTTTAGGTGAAAGGTGCTTTTATTAATAAAAAGAAGGGGGAGAGAAAGAGAGGATTACATGAGTCTGATGTAGGGTATTTTACAGACATCCCTAGCATATATGGGTAAGAGATCATAGGGGAGGTCATCCATCCAAAGAATCTCGTGGCTAACACCAATATTTGCAAGTGCGTTAGTAATATGGTTGGCTTCCCGCTATATGTGTGTAGCAATGAAGTTGAGGCCAACCACAGAGTTCAAGCAATCTGTCCATCAGGAAGTGAGAGGCCAAGCGAGCTGAGTGGTGCCATTCCAGATTGCTTGGAGGATTGTCGTAGAATCACTCTCAATCCATATATTGTTTCAATTGTGCATTCTAGAAAAAGATATGGTGTGTATAACGCTCATAATCTCAGCTTAAAGATAAGTAGAGAGGCCGCATGATCCATAGAAACATCCAAGAACCTATTCCATGTGATTTTTGAAAATAGCTCCATAACCTGCTAGTCCCAGATTTCCTTTGGAAGCGCCATCCACATTTATCTTGATCCAACCTGGAGGAGGGGGGTACAGAAAACTGCAATGGTATAATGGGGACGCAGATAATTTCCCTTGACCCCGACACACCTGAGAATTTCAAAGTATCAGACCGAATAACTGCAAGTTTCTTTTTGGATTAAAGCCGCATCTTGAATGGCTATTAAAATTTTCGTTTTACCTGCATTGATTTTGAAAGATTTAGTACAAAATATCAAATCATTTCTACCATACCAGATGACGTGAAGAAGTTCTGCAACAGCTGTGAGCTAAAGGTTTTTGATTTGCTTATAGGTAGTCCCCTCTGTGCATCTTTGAATCTTAATGTCAATGCTATCAAAAGAAATCCACCTGCAATCAAACATGTCAAGAATATGGTGCCAAAGGGTAGAAGAAGTATCACATGAGAGAAAAAGGTGGTTAATGTCTTCCCTATGATGATTTCACATATGACATTTTGAACAGAGGGAAATCCAGGCTTTTTACAAATAATTATCAGTGGGTATTTTATGATGAGCGATGCGCAAGATAAGAGTAAATCTAGAAGGTTTGATCCAGGTTTTATTTAAGTTATCAACCCAAGTGTGGTGGCTATCAACATTATGGAAATGGTGTTCATAAAAATCTTTGGGGTTCAATACCCCATTATGAGCAGGTTCCCAAAGATTGCAATCCTTAGTGGAAGTATAGTGGTAATTATATACAATTTGGGTTATATTCTTGGGAAGGGAAATGTTGGAAGAAGTATTGATGGATTCAAAGGTATCTTGTAGATTCGGAGGGTCATAGTTATTTTCTAACAGTGAGATCAAGGGAGTACCAGTCCAATTTTCAAGCCAAAATTTTAGTTTAGATTCCTTGCTGGCCATCCATCTAGAATTGGTCATGATGGAGATGAAAGAGCTTTTTATGGAGGGCCATATAGATGATTTTAGATAAAAATAGTAATTCCTTTGGAGTTTTTCCAGGAAGCGATCCCTTAGGAAATCCATAGAGGTAGAGGTATTATGAATGATGGTCCATGTAAGTCGGTCTTGAAGAGCCTCGTTGAATTTAGGAATGTTCTTGATGCCAATCCCCCCTTTGATAACCGGTTTGCAACAAGTGGTCCAAGGGATGGTCACAATCATTCTCTCTGAAATTTTCCCAGTCCATAAAATATTGTGATTAGAAATTAATTGTGTTACTCCATGGATATGATAAGTTGTGGAAATGCAGGAATGATATTTTCACTTCTCATTTGATGGAAATATGAAAAATATTGGCTGTTCAGTAATAAGAATAAAATGTATCATTATTAAATATAGAAAATATAGTATTTTTTATGAATAAAACTAATTTAGTGGAGGTAAAATAATAACTCAAAATAACGTGATATATTTAAGAGATTAACTCTTCATTGAATCAACTCATTCATATTTTCTATTGAGGGCTACTCATATTGCATTTTGGAAAGAAAAGAACATATTTAATGTTTATATGGGAGTTTAAAATAGATATTGAAATATTTTTTTAGATATACAACTCAATGTGGTGTGAATAAGGGAAAGTTGAGGGTTCCATTTCATATTTGATGGGATTCAAATATACTAAAATATTAAAATATATTAAATTCAATGTCATGTTAAATGGTTCCAAATGTCCTATGAATGTTTAGGGGAGAACATATTAGAATATATACTTTTCTTCATTTTCATAATTGAAAATTGTTATTATTTTTATGTGACATAATATTAAATATTAATTTCAAAAATATCAGTTTTTTCTATTTAGAAACTCATAAATTAAATTTACAAAATAAATTAATATATAAAAGGTTTTTATTATAATATAATTATTTAACATGAAACTAATATATCATACTAATATAAGAAAATCCGGTAAAACATTACATCACTAAAATTATATTACTTTTACAATTTTTTGGAATCATTTTAAATATTTTTTTCTTAATTTAATAAATTTTACATAGTGTTGCATAATAATTTATGGAAATTATATATTACAAGTATTCAGGGAAGAGGGATAGGAAAAACAAATAAAATATACAGTAGCTATAAGAAATCAGGGAGACTCTAACAGGACACCTCCTAAGAGACCCCTCAAAGGCCTAACCACTAATCTTCTAAATAGAAACTTATATTTACTCATAACATCCATTTGTCCCTATGTGGACACATATGATATATTTAAAAATTAGAGATTGACATTTTGTATCTTTTATTGATTTCCAAATTACATTATTAATTTTCATAGACAAGTGTCTATTAAAGAAATCAATAATAATTATATGGTAATAACTTTGTAATTAAATTTTTATAATAAGAATTATGGAGAAAACTTATGATCATATCACTTAGATTAATCCAATATTAACCCGATTTATCCATTATGGAAGTGATATATTTTACCGTAGTTAATATTAATATTTAATATAAAATAAAAGGGTCCTAATTAAAATTTTTAAACACACTAATTAAAAATTTGAAACAAATTTTATTAAATTCATTACATAAATGTGGAATAAATTTATTTTCAAATATGTTCGAAAAATGTATTGAAAATCCCTTTTAGAATAATTCAATTTTTACACATGAAAATATATTTATACTTCTCTTATAAATAGAGAAAATATAATATGAATGTTTAAAATAGTATATCGAATATATATTATATAAATTTCATTCAAATATTAAAAAATTTATTATCAATCAAATTTTTGTTAAAATATAATGAACCCCTAAAAACAATTTTTAGGTAAATATCATAAAACACATAAAGATATTTTTTATTGAATTAAAACATAAAATTGAAAATGATCATAATCAGATTATATAAAATATAAGAGACCTAATTTTACTATAAAAATATTTTAACATTAAAGGGAATTTTCTAATTTCCTAAAACAAAATTATTTTTCTCAATAAAAATTATAATTTTTCACAATTCACTAGAAAATAATTATTTTCAAGAAATTAACAAAAAAGCATTTTATGATAATTTTAATACATATATTAAAATAAAATATGGCTATATTAAAAAAATCAACAAGTTCAGGAAATTAATAAAAATATTTTATAACAATAATAATTAAAAAAATTGAAGAGAATGTGTTTTTTTACGAATAAAATGACCTTACTAAAATTTAAGTGATAATGTACTTTGTATTTAGTAATAAATATATATTGTGTTGTAAATTAATATATATTTTATAAATTATTCAATAATATTCATACTTCATTATCTAATGACTAGGATATAAATGTAACATCAGATAATAATATTTTAAAAGTATACCAGGTTCCGTTTAAACATGGTGTAACACATAATAGAAGCTATCAATGATGCAAACAATAATTAAAAAATAAATATTTAATTAAACATCAGGGTGTTAAATAGATTATTTTTTTATTATTGAGTTGAAAACAAAATAATAATTCCACATATCAATGTAGAATTAAAATAGATAATAAGGCATATTAAAATGAAATTGTTCCAGATGTGAGAAATGATTAGTATGAGGCTATTGAAAAAAAAACAAAAGTAGAAAAGGTTGATATAACATATTTAAAAGGATAATATCATTCGATATGATTCAAAACCAACACAAACAATATCAAATTTCATATATGACGAGACACTAAAAATCCAACATGATGATATAGACTTCTAAAAATCAAACATCACTTCTCTCTCAAGCATTGACTAAATAAGAATGATAATCCGTTGAACATAATGATTTTGTTGAGTCTTGGGGTAAACAACTAATACATATTTAAGTGAATTTCATATGATATCCTTTTCAAAGATTTCATGGAAAAAGTTCCATCGTAACAAAATGGGTTTTTATGAACAATAAGAATTATTTTGGAATGTTATGAAGAAATTATACATGCTTATTTTCATGGGATACTATCAAATATAAGTTACTAATTTTGAAGTGGAATTTTCATTGATTTCAATGTTTAAGGGAATTAGTATTTTCTTCACTATTAAATACTATTGGAAGTATCAAATTTTTCAATTAGATTCTAACGATATTTTCAATTTGTTAACTAGGAGATGAGGTGTCCATTGAGAATCCTAATTGCTTTGATCATGATTATGATGGAATAAGAATATGTAAATTGATGTCATCAGTTTATGTTTTAAAAAGGGACTTAATATTATTGTATTTAATGTTGGGAGACTAATTGATAGAGTTTAAATCTATTAAATTAAAATAAAAATTAAAACAAAGAAATGAATATAGGTATATGTTTTGTAAATTTATTTGTTAATAATATATATTTATCAAGTGATCATGAAAATTAATGTCAAGAATTTCCCAATCAAATTAATAATCAATTAGAAAGTTCAATTTTTGGTAAGATGAGAAATATATTGGGAATTTAATTAATTCAAGAAAAAATATATATATTCATACAACAAATTATATATTATAGAAAATATTTTATGAATTTTTTGATGAAGGACCCAAAAAGTATATATACACTCATTTAATTTGAAATAAAATTGTTGAATGATGCTGATGTTTTGGGACTATTCAAATATAATTATAAATATAGTTTTTTGATCATATCTACCTCATTTATTCTATAAAAATTAACATTTATTTATTATTTATTTATTAATGATCTCAATGTGACAAAAATGAGTCCAATATTATGTCTACTAAAATGGTTTTAAGATATGTTTTAGGGGACATGATGTATGGTTTTCAATATTAAAATGAAGATATTTTGAATCTATCTTTATTTATCAATGCTGATTGGGAATGTTATTATGATAATAAAAGGTCAACATCAAGTTAAATTATTCTAGTTAGAGATAGCTGTATGAGAAGGTACTTTGAAAAATAGAACTCAGTCACAGTGAGCTCTAAAGATTCCAAATATAATGTTACCACAAGTTCTTATACACTAGTAATTTTTATTAAGGTGTGACTATAATATTTTATATTTATAATTAAGATACCTATTATAAATAATTGTAATTATCAATGTTATATTGATATTTCAAAAATAATGGCAAATAATAAAATTATATGATCACTAAAGTTAGATGTCATTTTAATAAAGAGAAGGGGGGAACTTGAGAAATCAAGCTAGAATATGTTCATTATTAATACCATTTGTCTTATATTTTCACTAAAGTTGCCCCAATTAATATATTTTAGTACATCATAATTTACATTCATCTTTATCTCATACTATATCATAATGATTCCTTTAGAGGTATCCCTTATGAGAATATGAATTTTTTTAAAAAGGGGGAGAAAATTTGTATAACTCTTCACTACAAAAGTAAAAAAAATTCATGACATATTCATACTAAGAGGCTATATTTATTTTTAAAAAGAAGTAGATTTTTAATGTGAGATTACATATTGTGGTTTAAATTATATTATAACTTGAATGAAATTATTATTTTCAACAAGGGATCATATTCACTCAATAAGATAAACTTATTAATCTTTGGGGTTTACAATTTATCCCTTGGAAAAGATTATTATTTGATGTTTATTTTTTACACAAGTAGGGTCAACACATATTAGAGTTCAATTAGAAATTTCGAGAAATGTTTCTCCCAAATATAATGGGGGATATTGATGTTATATATGAGGTTTTGGGTAATATTTCAATTGTATTAATTTATTATCACCATGCATGAAGTTCTTATAAGATAGATATAATATTATAGATTGAATAACTCCATATATAGGATTTTTTTAATATTAAATTTGTTTTCTCATTATTTAATAAATCATTGAAATTTTATTATATAATTCTGAAATATACTTTAAGTAGTTACAAATAAATTGAGACATGTTGAGTATGTCTTGAGAATTTAAGAGGGAAAATGGAAGAAATGATTCATTTAATTATCCCCTAATAATAATTATTTACACATACAGTTAACCCATTTTTATATCAAACTATCTGTTTATATTATTTATCTATAATGGCATGTTCTCATGATGTATTTTTTGTGTTTGATATAACATAGTTAATAGGTGTGTTCGTTATATGGGACCGATGAATCAGGATTGAATATAACATTATCATGTGTCTCATCAACAAGCTAGATCCAGACATGCAACTGATCATGATGATGATCTTTATTCACACTATTACATTCCTCATAGTCACCTCATATTGTAGGCTCATTGACTCCTTGTAATTAATTTACATTACTATTTTTAATGAATCCAATGGGTTCAAATCATGGTTTCCATAATAAATATATATTTAAGGAATTAATTTTAATGGTTTTTGGAGATATTTTTTTGATATATTTGATGGAATTAGTCTATGAAACGGTTCAATTTATGTCATATGGGTGATTCAATGATATTTAGTAAGAATTATCATGGGTTGTTTTTATTGGAATTTCTAATAAAATATTTTAAATAATATATCATGTGAAATATGTGACCCATTCGGTTTTTTAAATATAGTATAAAATCAAATTGGTTTCAATAAATCATTATATAAATATATTTTTCTAATTAACGTGAATATAAAAATTGAATGAAGATTAAAAATGCAAGGATCATAGATTAATATTTAGTTGACATCATATTATATTAAAAATTACTTATATCAATTAATATTGAGATTGAGAGAAGTGTGATAGAAATTAGAATCTACGTTTTATCGAATGTGATAATCTTTCTAAAGAGGTAGAATTTTGGTTCAAGTGGTAATTCTATTATTATTTAATATATCATCCAAAATAATGTGAGATATATATATTGGTAAACTCGTAATCTCATTCTCATCTAGTTATCAAAGCCCTTGTTAAGGAAAATCTGATCTATGATTCTATAGAATCTTGAAGCACATGTAAGATCTAATTAATTTAAGATAAAGGAGGTATTCTTTCCAATATTTGTGGTAATAGTGTAAATAATTATTTTATTTTTTGTTGTTATTGTGAAATTCAAGAAATCGGAATTCCATTTTTTAGATGTTATTTGAAATCGCTTTTAATTTCAAGGAGAAACACTACACTTATCTTATAATATCTTAGTATTTTTAATTATTTTGGTCATTGAATCTAATTTTTCATGCAAATCATTCGTCCATTTATATATGGTCTAACCTTATAAAATTCATATGTTAGGGGTTTTTACAATTATTAATTCACGTAGGTGAGAAAAATATCATATGATTTTTTTCATGAATCTAGTATTGTTTTTGGTCTTAATTCAAAAAAATGAAATTCTAAGAATCATCACTAATCCACCCACACACCACTCAGTGATGTACTTAATGATCTAGTCACATTTGATACATATACAATAAAGGTAGGGGAATCACACAATATTACTATGTGGTAATCAATCCATGGTTGGTTTATATTTTGTGCTGATATGTGCCTATATTGTACTATATTAAATATATCAAAAAAAATTCAATGAAAAAATAATAATCTATTTGTAATAGTCATGATTATGGATATATTATATCATTAAATTAATTAAGAAATTATTTTTCAAAACCAGCATGACCTAGGAGTGATTGAACAACCCACGCATATTTTTTAGGGGAGGGAGGATATTTTTTCAGGTATTCATTTATAAACATGAATTCCATCACTCAAAATGGAATAATAATTTAGTGACAACTAAACATCCAAAAAATGTAATACATCATAAAATAAAAAAATATTCAACGAAGGGAACAAAAAACACAAAGGAGTGATAAACGTTCATCAAAATAATTCACATAATTGTAATATAATCATTCAAAAATTCTTTAAAATCCTAAAATTTCTTAGAAAAAGTACTCAACATACAACACTATAGAGTACATATAATATTACAAAAAACATAAAACAATCATATTTCTTCAAAATATAATTAATACAAGGTTAAATTTTTGTCTCTTATTCTATCAAAGGGGATATGTGGATTCAAAAATAACCCAAATATCTAATAATGAAATTCTCATGGTATATAATAACCCATGTTTCAAATATTTGATTAATAAATTTTGGATAAAAGTAGTTTATTAGTTTGTCTTAACTTATTCAATAGTATACAATTCGAGATAACCAATGATTTTTAACATATATTGAAACGAATTCATTCCTTTCAATTAACACTAATTTTATTCAAGTTTTATTAGAGATTATTCTCCTTAAAATATGATATTAAATATCATAAATCAGATATATCATGAAAACAATATGTAATTTCCTTACCTCTATTCTTATTACATCAATGATGGTGGGATTCCCTTATTGTAGAGGATACCTTATTGGCTTGACTTTGTCCTACAAAACTATGTAGTGCATGAAATTATTATGGATAATCCCAATAATATTAGCAAATTTCAATACTATAAGATTTTAGATTGAAGGGAAATATTTAATATAGTGAATTAAATTTTAAATTCTTTGTAGAATTTTATAATAATTATGGACAAAGAATCAATGTAAATGATTTTTTGAATTGTTGACTGAAAAATGAACCTATGAATAAATTCAATCATAAATATAAATAGATAAATGACACTTTTTTATCATATACAACACACATAAAATGAATCACAACCCAAAAAATTAAATGGTGAATAATTGGAAGAAGAATCAGAATATGGGTTGTAGAATGAATTTAGTGTCTTTGTGTGTCACTGGGGGAAACTTTCACCAAAAAGGGTAAAATATTGGAGTGATTAACAATGTGGGGATTAAATTTATTTATAATATTAAATAATAAAATTTCTCCCTCAAAATCATTAGAAAATTTTCTGATGTGAATATTGATGATTCACTTTATTATTTTATGAAAAGGTCTTTTTGGTCAAAGAGGATAATGCTCATGGATTTATCAGTCCTCGATCCCCAGAATATAGAATTATATAGGAAAAAATATGTTATTTACTGATATGAGGATGTCTTATATTACACTATATGATTGTTTTATTCTCAAATTATATTTTTTTCACCATGACTCACATTGTTTAAATCTATATAACCTTTATATAAGTATTAACATTGTTTGTTTTTAGAAAAATTGATGTCCTTCAATGAAAGATGACATATAAACAGAAATTCTCTCTTATGGTTCATGGAATCATAAATTTTATTGGATCCTTTTATTTGGTTTGAATCACTAGTTGTATCAAGGTTGAGAAATAACATCCATGTTTTACTCTCTTATTCCCCTTTATTTGCCTCATATGGTCCCATTTCTCTTTATATAATTTGGAAAAATTGGGAATTTTTCACCTCCATCCAATTGTGAAATGCAAAAATTTTAAATTTTAGAGTATATATGATCTCTTTATCAATTATTTTATCCATTTTATTCTAGAATTAATATTTTTTTAGGTAAAGGGTAGACGATTAGAGAGATTAGAGAAATCCTTAGTGATAAATTTTCTACCATTTTTGTTTTATATTTCTTTATATAAATCTATTGATGATTACTAATTAGTGTTTTTATGAAGAGGTTAATCATGTTTAGTATAATCATTTCAAATATAATGTTCTCTACAATGAAGAATTGAAATTTTACATATATTAAAATTATTATTAGGAATAGGAACTCTTTGGGATAGTAGTTTTGAAAAAATATTTATCTTTATCTCACTTATGGTGTTTTATTATAATCCCACTTGTCAATGTTGGTCATAAATTTCTAATATTAAATTATAAATTAATTTATGGTAAATATTAAGAAAAATTCATAACATTACATTATTTATACTGGTTCTATTTTAGGTATCCTTAGTTCAATCATCGTCATTATTGTGGTTGTTCTTTCCAACTAGGGTTATTATTTGGCTTGAATCATTCTTGAATTAAGGGTAGTGATTTATAAAATGGATTCATAGGAAATAATTCTATACCTAGATAAAATTAATCTTTCTACCTTATGGGCACTGATAAATGAAATTGGTGTTTCCAAACAAATTAAAAAATGAAATTCAACGCGTGGACAGTGTCAGTTTCCATGATCATGAGCTAGTTGTTCTGAATGGGTATGAATGTTACCGTTATAATTTATACCATTTGTTTTTATTAAAGATTTATTTAAATCATTAACTCCTCTATAGTGTGTCATAATGCAATTCACATACAGTTTTACATTTTTATGGCATGTTGAATATTTTTTATTGTACTGGAAAAAAAATTAACAACTATTTTATATAAAAGTAATTACATTTATTATTCCAAAATAAAATGGGTGAAATGGATAATAAAATTATCAAAGTATAGTTTTCTTGTTAAATATTTCTGGTCTAAAATGAATAAAATTGTTTAAAGTACTTCCTAGTATTCATGAAGGTTATCTCTTAACTATTGCTTAATACTGTAGATTTTATTTCTAATATATGTTATTTGGGAGGTTGGTAAAGAATTATTGATAAATATTTGACTAATTTCAATAAATACATCAATTATATTTGTAAAATATAATAGAAAGTTTTTTGAAACACTATAAAGTGATAATAGAAAAACCTTAAATATCATGAGGTATTTAGAAAAACAATTGACATTTCATGATAGAGAAAATTATGTTGATTTATTTGATATTTATGTGATGGTTTTCACCAGGAAGGCCATGTAATTTAATAAGAAGTTGAAAGATGTTTTAACTCAAATTAACATTTTTTCCTTCCTCTTGATATAAGGTTTAAACAGGTCAGTGCTCCATTGATCGGTAGTCAATTATTTTAAAGTGTACTCATATGAAACAATGTTATTGTGTTTGTGATTTGGATAACACATATCATGGGAAAATAACACTTATGATTTCAGAACTTTTTCATTAAAGTTGTACGATCTTTTACACTAAATAAAAATGATATGTGTGATCTGTTTTATCAATTTATGGTTTGATTTTATGATTTCATTTATCTCCAAGATCGGGTTATTCAACAAAGATGAAGTGGTATGTTTTCTTCATTTATATTTTTTTAATTCAACTACAAATATGAAATAAAATGATTATATCAAGATTAAATACATTAAAAAATATTATAAACTATTTTGATGATTTCATAAAAAATAGGGACATAGATAGCAAAAAATATAAAAAGACTCACAAAATAAATTTGTAGAAGAAGGTAGAAAGGATAAGTGAAAGTGAAAGAAGTAAATGGGAAATATAATATTATAAAACTAGAATGAATGAAAATGTTTTAAAATCTAATTTAGTATCCCTATAAATGGGATCAAAACATTATCACATTATCAAATGCGGAAAATTATACTTTTTTATTAGAATTTATCTTGTATAGAAGGAAAATAGTGTCATATCTAGATATGGTTTTGATATATAATATTAAAATAGTGTTTTTATTATCTAAAATGTAGTTTCTTTTTTTATGATATTGGGTTTTTTGGGAAACATGAATTAATTGAGAAAAATGATTAAAATAGAATAATGATTAACTTATTATATTGATTGTGGTAAACCTATAGATATCAATTGATTCTTATGCATCATAAAACCAATAAATGAGGCTTAAATCATTTAATAATTGAATAATAAAACCTAAAAGTATAATTATAATATTATTAAAATTTTAAAATGCCTATTTTTTGGATTAAAACACAATGTGATTCTCAAACTATATCTAATTACCTTGTGAATTGTTTTCAGATTCAAATCTAAATATCATTAAGGAAACCCATTAGGAACTCATTGTTTTTTTTCTAGATTTGTTTCATTAACTAATATAAAACCATTATAATTAATAGAATATTGTCATGAACTGGCCTAATAGTGACCTTCAAGACTGCAATATGATAAATTTGACAGCCCCATGAATGCCTTGAATATGCTAGGGGCTCGATTCTGGGGATAATTATGAAAATCCCTCACATGTGATTCATTTTCCAAATATACCTATATTCAAAAAAACTTCTTTGAACCCATAAAATTATAAAAAATTTGAAACAAATAAACTAATACCAATTCACTCATAACATATATCCTATAATATGTGTAGGAACAAATTTGCAATATGTGATATATGGTTCAAATACATGCGCAAACAAAACATAAAAAGGGTCAACATACTTAGAAGGAGGGGACTACATTTGAATTTGAATCTTAGTATATAACAGCGTCAATATAGCGTAATATGTGGTATTCTATCCCCTAGACCCCTATTAACCCTATCGAAAAACCTATCATCTATAAATGAAATTACATGACTCTACAGATATAATATTGGGGAGATTAAAAAAATACCTATTAAAAAACCCAAAATAATGAAATAAAAAGAATCAAGATATTAGTGAACTAATCATATGGATAAATCAATACTAATATGAGAAAACCCAAAAATCATCTAGATATAATCAATTTAGCCATAGAGTCTCAACGTAATGCCACTACCATATTTCAAACCAAATTGTATACTCAATAGTTCATAGTAACGCTCACATGGGAGAACTGACACTATGAGTTTGATTAAAAAGATATAGTTTATTAAAGATTTAATCTGTTTTGTGTATTTCTATCAAGAATAACACACTAAATGTTTGAAGATATTAATACATAGATGGGGATAAAAATAAGTCCATGGGTATAACAATAAACCAATCTAGAATAACCCAATAAGTAGGGGATCAATTCCTTGGTAATAATGGTAATGCCAATTAAGAAATCCCCACTTAGGGGAGAAGATGATAGAGGATTCAACCCTAGACCCATGGAGGAATTATAAAAAATCTATCAATTAATACTCCCATAGATATTTTCATAATACTATTTATAGGACATTATTCCAAACTGTACCCTCATATAGATGGATCGAGGTAAGAAAACATAATGAGACTGATCTACACAAGAAGAGGATGGGGGTCTTAAGCCACCATGGAGAATGTACATAGTGTGTACATTTAGTAAATGGTTTGTAATTCTAACATCGTGTCGACATGTGTGCTCTCTTACAAGCTCAGATACACTAGGCCAGGCTAATGTACACCTTGTTGTATCCATTTATTTATGGTTTTACCCATGTTTATGGCCTTTTCCATGTACCTGGTTGTGCTCATATACTATACCCATTCCTATTTGGTTAGATAAGTCTATTCCCATGTATCTTTTAATAAACATAATGAGACTCTAGAGAAGGGTCACAAAAAATGTGAATCATGTCACATAGAATGAGATAATAAATTTGGATGGAAACTCTATCACTATAGTTTGGGGTCTCTTACTTGATTTATCAATGGGTTACACATCATCTAACTAAGGATTTCAAGAATCCCATGAGTACCTTACAATATCTTCATCCGCAACTACATATTTATCTCAATCCATGATTTTCATAATAAACTGTGGATCTAGTCTTGTAGAGCCTTTCCACAGCTACTCACTAGAATAATATCAGGTTATTTGTAGGGAAACCATCCTATCACCACATCCCATCACCGAAATATTAATATTACATGAATATTTATGATATGGTATAGATTTTTCATTGTTCCATCAATGTTAGATCCCATCATCAATTTTGATCATGTACATATAGTATCAATCTATTGTGCTGAAGATTTTCAGTAATATTATTTACTATAAAGTATTTATTGAACCATCGAAGAAAAATAAATACATGAGATAAAAGAATGATGAATTGTGGGATAAAACCAATAAAAACTCATAGAGGAATTAAACTATTGTATTTTTGTGTAGGACTTTATACATTTCCAATATAGAGATGTACAATGTTCTAAAAAAATAAATAATTTCTCCCATACTAAAAAAATAGACCCACAACCAGTATATGATTGATCCGAAAATAATTCTATTGGTTGATTGGATTTGATTACATTATGGAATAAATATGTGGGGAAAATACACATAAAACTCACTTGTTACCTCAAGTTGGAAGGATCTTTGAAAAATAATGGTTAAAAATTTATTTCACTTGGGAGATCTACCACCTCCATTGGAGAAATAATCCATGAACACGATCTTGATCCATTTTCATTAAAGAAGAACTCCCCCATCAACAACTATCATAATATCTTAGATGTTATTCTAACCATGAGATTGTGTTATAATGATATATTTATAGAGGCATTCTATGTCACTATATAAAAACAAAATAAATTTATTTATTTTATAATTGTTCCTAAATTTTTTTCACAAATTCCAGAAGATGAAAAAGTGTATGTCTTGCATTAGGTAAAACCTATGTTTTCCACTCAACAGTGTCCCATTCCTTCCTATCCAAGCCTCCATTTTGGAGTTATTACATTTTATCAATAAAACATAACACATGTGATAATAATATAATTAATATTTTTAAAATATCATGTATTGGCCCACCCAACCTCTAAATCTAAAACTATCTTAGTGTCTAACTCTGAATATATTATAAGATATATTTCAAAGCATTGTTTTGAAATAATAGTGATGTTATATTTTATCCAAATATGGTATTTCTATCTCAAAAAGATACAATGGACTACTAAAAATTATCTGGGTTCTTAGCTCAATTCTTTTTCTCCTGCTCTTATGTTATCACATAAATATTTACATTCTTTCATCAAAAAATTACTAAGGGGATCGATTTCCTATAGTCAATCATTTCTATCCAATCCATGATTTCCATTAGGTACTGCATAATTTTATATCTATCCCATTCATTTGTCTCTCCCAAGTCAATAAAATTAAATAAATCATGAACATATCACCCCATTTATGTCACGTGTAACACATCTTATACCAAGTCCAACTACGTTTGTAGATCCATTAATAACACCACCTCACTGATTCTGTTTAGTATATGGGAAGTTTAAAGGAATATTAGAGATAGTATTCCTCCCCCAAAAAATATCCCAAATGTACATCAAGGAGATAATTTCTGGAGAAGGTGGTCTTTA
This sequence comes from Viscum album, assembly GCA_963277665.1. Lineage (NCBI taxonomy): Eukaryota > Viridiplantae > Streptophyta > Magnoliopsida > Santalales > Viscaceae > Viscum > Viscum album. The sequence goes on from OY728137.1 coordinate 1,989,574,881, forward strand.
TCCTTAAATTACAGTGGCAAGTAACATTAGTCCTCATAAAATTTATGATGGCTACATTCATTCCTTATTCACTCTTAAATAATCTAAACCTTATGTTTAGTGGAATGAACCAACTCTATGACCATGATTGTTGACTCTTCTAGATCATTCCAACATTATGATAAATTTTTGGGTCACACATAACAGTCTTATAATTATTTCATACCAATTGTAGAATGGAATAAGTTCTTCTTAGAAGATTATTAAAAGAGGAGTCAATCCTCCCAAATATGTAAAAGTCCAACATTCAATCCCATAGTATGTCCTTGAGAAACAGAATTTTCTGCTTATATTGGATATCAATCTAGGGGTTAAGTATCCTGATAAACCATATCTAAGTCCCAAAGGCCCCATTCAACACTCTCCATAATCATGATTCAATGAAGAAATCATGGTCTGACATGATTATCTAGAGAACCATCTGATCTAGATTATATCCGAATCATAAATGCATCCCAATATCTCAACTAAATATTGCTCTCATATAGGTAGAAAGTTGGAAAACATGCTAATTTAGTATATAATAAATGATATAGAATCAGGTTCTATTGATATATATGGATTCCCCATCTTTATTTTTATATATTTATTTTATTACATTGATTATGGAACCATAATTGGTTGAAATAAATCCATTTTTTCATGGTTCTAAACCTCCAATTTCTACCAAGTAAGGCATCGAGAGACCAAATAACCTATAAAATTTATCATGCATTTCCACTATAACCATGATCATAGGTCCGAATAAATATTTTACACACTTGGATATATCACCAAAGGTGATGTATGAAAATCCATCATCACCTCCCTGAACAACATTACTATTAATATAATCCTTTACCTGAAGGGATAATGTTATCACTGCCTACATAAATTATACCAAGACTGTCTATGTGGATATCCTTGTATTCATGCCCTTATAGTCGGTAACTTCCTACTAATCATTCCTAAAAAACTATAGAAGAGGTGGGATAATAACCACAATCTATAAGTAATCCACACTATCATTACATAAAAATGAGAACTGAAATGAGGCTAACACCTGTAAATAAACATCCAATAGCTATGAATAAGATCACCTATTGGTAGAATCTACTACCATGTTCCCCATTCCAGCAGTATGAAAAATCTCAATGTTAGGGACATGTAGGATAATTAGAAATATCAATTATCTAAAGTTCAGATCCTTTGGGGAGAATATTTACTTGTGGAATTTATGTTCATAATAGAAGATAAACTACTTGACTAAAAGATTATGTTTCCATATCCTCATGGTAAATATAATCACTACTAACTCAAGATCATGTTTCACATATTTATACTCATTTTTATCATCTTTAAATACCCATTTAGAATCAAAACCATACTATTAATAAGAAATAAACAATGTATGATCCATAAGGCATCTTGAAACTATAAATACCCAATACCTGACACTAGAAATATAATTATGGGGTTGATCGAAAATGATTGTTGAAACTCTTGAAAGTCATACAAGAACCCCACTATCAATATAAGTGGTTTCACATTAATATTAAATGTATTGAATGGTTCCAATATAATGGATAAATATTTCATGAATTTCTTGTAATAGTATACTAGCCCATTTAATGTCTGATCATTCTATTTCATGGTTCCATAGATAACACTACCTAGATATTTGATTAGTCCACTGATACCCCATCTGTTGATGTGAAATTTCACCAAACATGGGCCTCCTAGATCAAAAAATAACACTTTTACAGTGTCCCATAATGTTAGATCTCCAAGATAATTTTCTCGACCATCCTCATATATCCTACATGCTCCTCCTCAGATGATGAGTACACCAAGATGTCATTAATGAAGAGAATAACAAACTAATTAAGGAATGGATGAAATATCTAATTCATGTGTCCCATGAAAACTTCATGGAAACTATTCATGCCGAATGAGTTCACCGTGTATTCATAATAACCTTATAGACATCTAAATTCCTTCTTTGGTATGTCCTCTTCTCGTCCCTCATGTAGTTTATAGCTTGAATAGGTAAAATCTATGGGAACTATCACACCACTATAAACAAATCTTCAAGTTCATCAGTCCTGGTAGTGGATAAATATTATTCATATAAACCAAGATGATTCACCAATAATCCACACATAACCTCAATATCACATATCTATTCTTACAGATCTATACTAGGGATGTCTAGGGGGAATCATTGGGTCACACAAAGCCCTTATCATTCCAGTCCACTAACTACACCTTAATCTCTTGAATATCAATTGAATAATATAATATGATGGAATAGATATCGAAGTAATATCTTAGTTACATTTAATGTATAACTATATCTCTCAGTGTGGAGGTAATCCTAGAATGTTATAAAGAAATATGTCCTCATACTTCACTACAACAATGTGAAAGTGGTTGAACATATCACCAACTACTTCAAGAGTAATACCAGAAAATGGAGGGTAATCAACCACACCCTACTATGAATGATTCCATCATACGCTTCCTGAGTTTCCTTTTCACCCATGCAGGAAGACCATGAACCATCCCCTTTGAAAAACTATGTACAATTCATGAAGAAGTAAATATAACGATGGACTATGGATAAAGAGTCCATACCTAAAGTATTTACTTCTAAAAATAGATTCTATGATATACTATAACCTATATGTGTTAGAACACACTACCATCCAAAGTTTATAATAGTTTTTTATATCTCTTAAATGTTTTCAAGCATATGGATAGATCTACGGGACCAACCGGAATCTTTAGGTCTCAATCTGTGTATGTACAAAATAAAAAGAGTGTCACATTTGTGTGTCATTCAAAACCGATGATAATGTGAGAATTTCCTAGCTCATACCTCTAATCAACCCCTAATCCCCTAGTTCATAGGCCCGCACTAACTTCAATAACCCTTACTATAAGGCCCCATCCTTAAACCTTACTTAATCTTGAGTTATTACAAGATTACACATTGAGGATCTTTTCGGGTTTAGAGTTTTAGAGAATTAGATCATAAAACTTGCATTACATTCCACATATAAACAAAGTGGTTACATAAAGATAGTATTCTTCTTTCCCATCAATGGAAACATATTTAAAATAAAACATGGATTCTTTCTCGAAACTTCCTTGACACTATCATCATATCATGTAACTTTCCCTTGACCTGTGAAAAACATTTCAAAAAAACTTGGGATGAGCATAAAATGCTCAGTAAGGGATATAAAAATATATGGAAAGGAAACATGGGTACATATATACATAAGAATGAAATCATACTTTACCCATAAAACATAAGCACTTTAACATACCTCATCAAATCATGAATAAATCATATAAATCATAATACATAAAGGTAACTTGAGGCATTCATAACATTCTTACGTAGGGAGTAACCCTCTTGGTTATGTTTGGAATACCCATCACAGTATATTCCCTAAATCTATTCGGAGAAACCTTAAAGTTTCACTCCATCGTGTTACCCAATGCATTGGAGAGCTATATCGGGCTCACCTGCCCTTAACTTATCACGGAACCACCTGTCTTCATAATAATGCCCACGAACCTCAACATAATTCTATCACATAAAACATGCATAAAGGAAACATAACATTTCCACCTTTCCATCACAAGATATCAATACAACACATTGATATAAAAACATTGTGAAAACCATTTTTAATACCAAAATAAAAGAAAAGTAAAACATGGTATTTATTTTTCTTTTAAAAAAAGTATGGCTTGTAGAGGAAGTCGAAACTCAAATAACGGTCACGGCGGTGGAGAAGTCGTTGTCGCCGCATACGTACGACAAAAACATTCCCTTTTGTCGTTTAGTAAAACACTTCGTATAAAAAAGATCCCTTTTGGATAAACATAAAAGTAAAATGGTTTTATACACTGTATAAAAGAAGGTTGTTTATAAAACAAAATATGCCTCAATGAAAGGAGATTGAGACGAAGTCCCATACCTCGGGTCTGACTTGACGCGATCGTTCTTTAATGTCCTGAATAATAAACTTGAGTTAATTTCTATTTGCTTAAGAACCTTTTTCAAATTTATTATTCCTTTTATATCACTTATTTCCATGTCATGAACACTATGTAATTATTTAAGTTAATAACGGTTGTTTTAACGATCATTGGTACTTGAGTCAAAAATAAACCCTTTATAATTACAAGTTGTTCATGTATCCATTATATCCAGAATTATAATCATGATTTATATATCATATATATCCAGTATATACATGCATTTATAATATTACATAATCATTTAGAGATAATAAATGAAATGCACCGTTCATAGAGACGGTAAGCCGTACGTACGCATGAACGCTACTATCATTTCTATTTCGTATTTTATAGAATGGAATCATACCGATATAAATGTATATTATAATTCTATTATATTATCATATATAATATCATAGTTCTATCCTTTATACGTCCCAAATATGGTATTTAACGAATCAAATCACTTTGAGGGGGTGGAAGTCCGCACTTTCTTAAATGAAGATATCGCGTTTACCCATAATGAAAACCATAATGGTATGCCCAAAATGAAAAATACAGAAGCTTAAGGAAAACATAAAAATATTATATATCATATATAAATATAGTGAAATCTTAATCGCCACCTTTGAACGTGTTAAAAGAATGTTGAACAATCATCGTTTCGGGAGGCATAAATTCACCATCCACGGAAACAGTATGTCCTTTAACCATTAGATGTAGGTGTGTGTAAGTGTAGCTCTAATACTTCTTATAAAAACATCATAGTATATTGAAGATACTGGATTTGTTACAAAAGAAGTGAATAAAAAGAGTTTAGGGGGTTGGAGAAGCAAAATAAAACAAAAGGACTCAAGTGAAGACATTACCCTAAAATCGGGTAAATCCCTTTGGTTTGAGCTCAAAGACTTCCTTGGGAAGACTTATGCCCAAAGTGAGTCTTCAAGGAGTAATAGAGGGATGTGGAGAGACAAAATGGGCAGGTTTTGGCCGAGCCAAAGGCTTTGGGAGTGTGGGTAAGGTGGTAGAGGTGGGGGCCTTTTATAAGAGGAGATGAGGGGCACTCTTGGAAAGTAAAGAAATGTTACTTTATTTGAAAATGCTTTTTGGATTCAAAAGGTCCCACATTTATATAATTCCAGGGTAAGGTGATAAGGGTTCTAAATCCACCCATCCAATAGGTTTTGGACATGTTTAGGTCATAGATTTTACATTATCATTTCATTTTAATCAAATCCTTTATTAATGAGATAATCACTACATCATCATGATGTCATAAAAAATTTAATTTATTTAAAGTTTAAAAATTATGAAAAAACTACTATGATGTAGAAAACGTTTTAGCTTTCCAATGAATATTTATAGTCTAAAATATCATCTATGTAGACAAAATTAAAAAAAATTTTATCAGGTGATATATTCTAGTTATATTTACTTTCTTTAAAAAAAATAAAAAGATAACAAGTCACTTTCCACAAAAGTGATTCCATGGGGTCCCCAAGTTTGGCACAAGACATCCCATGCTCGGCCATGAGACAACCAGTAGAATTAGGACACTTGTTGGTGTCATTTTTGTATTATTATGATATTATTTTATTATCCTTAACTACCTGATTACTCATTAATCAAGATAATTAAAGATAATTACCGTCGTTACTATTCATAATGTCCAAAAACAAAAGAGTCTTGATTACATAATTTGAACCTTCTGATTCCAAATATGTAATCCATTTTACCAAATTCCAAACATAGAAATTGCAATAATTTATTTAAAAATAATTCTCCTTGTCAAAACAAATAGCGGGTTTTTTTGAAACAATATCTATGAAACGTTTGGCATTAGTTTATGCCCAATTCCAAAGTAAAATTAATCCTAATGACCAACATTGGATAAAATGGTAAAAATTGATTCTAATTTAACTTTAAAACCAATTCAAAAGATAATCTAATCATATAAATAAATTAGATTAAAAGCAGTATTGATGTAAAATGCAGTATTTTTCACTATTCATTAAAAAAAGAACATTGTCAGAAAAATACCAAAAATTCACACAAAGTAAATTTTGATGTCCCAATAATAAAGAATAAGTTTATTTTGACAAAAATAGCTTATAAAGTTTTCAAAAGATAGATTTAAAAATGGTTTTCCATCAAAAGGCAGTAAAACAATCTTTTAAAAAATATTAGTGTATTTCATGCTTAAGATTGGATTTATTTCCATTTTAAGCCTCTAAAACACTATCTAATTCATTAATAGACATAGATAAAAATATCTATTATTCATTACATGGGATGTTACATCCTTCCCCCCTTTAGAAAATTGTGTCCCCGCAATTTATTTACTTATCGAACAAATGGGGGTACTTATCCCTCATTGCATTTTCAGATTCCCATGTTGCCTCTTCCATCATGTGGTTTTTCCAAAAAACTTTTACCTGATTAATCACCTTATTTCGTAACACTTGCTCCCTGTGGTCAAGAATCTGGACCGGTTGTTACTCATAAGATAGGTTCTCTTCCAGCTGAACTACCTCTGGACTCAAAACATGAGATGGATCTGGCATATACTTTCTCAACATCGAAACGTGAAAAACATTGTGTACCTGAGATAAACTCGGAGGTAAAGCCACTCGGTATGCAACTGATCCAAATCTCTCTAGACTTTCATATGGTCCAATGAAACTTGGACTCATCTTTCCTTTCTTACCAAATCTCATCACACATTTCCATGGTGAGACTTTGAGAAAAACATGATCACCTACCTCAAAAGTTAGATCTTTCCTCCTGTTGTCTGCATAACTCTTCTGCCTACTCTGAGATATTATCATGTGTTTCTGAATCAGCTGAACTTTTTCTACCATCTCTTCTACCAATTCTGGTCCCATCAACTTCCTTTCGCCCACTTCATCCCAGAAAGCTGGAGTTCGACACCTCTTCCCATATAACGCCTCAAATGGTGCCATCTGTATAATAGAATGAAAACTACTATTATATGAAAATTAATCCATAGAAAGATGTTGGTCCCAACTTCCCCGATAATCCATCGAACAAGCTCGTAGCATATCATCCAAGGTCCAAATTGTTCGTTCTAACTACCTATTTGATTGAGGATGAAAATTTGTACTCAAATTTAATTCAGTACCCAACGACTTATGAAGGCCTTTCCAAAAGTTAGAAGTGAACCAAGGATCACGATCAGATACAATAGAGAGGGAAACTCCATGTAACCTGACTATCTCATTAAGATACAAATGGGAATGTTGATCTAGGTAAAAAGTATCTCGTATAGAAAGGAAATGGGCAGACTTGGTCAAGCGGTCAACAATAACCCATATTGCATTATTACCTCGAGGGGTCTTCGGCAATCCCACAACGAAGTCCATGGATATATTCTCCCATTTCGACTCTGGCACTGGTAAAGGTTGAAGCATCCCTTTCCGTAACTGCCACTCTTCTTTAACCTGTTGACAAGTCAAACACTTCACAGTAAAATCAGCAATATCTCTTTTCATTCCATCCCACCAGTAATACTCCCGCAGATCTTTGTACATCTTAGTACTGCCAGGATGAACTGAAAACGGAGAACTATGAGCTTCACATAACAACTCTCTCTTCAACTGTGAATCACATCCCACACACAATCTCTTCCCAAATCTCAAAACACAACCACTATCAATGTTGAATTCATGCAAGTTACCTTTCTAAACCAACTCTACCTTTTTCTGCAACTCACTGTCTTGCTTTTGTGCTTGCTTGATTCTGTCTGATAGAGAAGATTTCACTGATACCTGAAACAAAACAGAAGAAATTCCTGCACCAATAACTTCTATGCCAAATTTCATCAAATCTTTAACCAAAGGATCACGTTCCAAATGAAAAATTGTTAATTAAGCATTACTTTTTCAACTCAAAGCATCACCCACTTTATTTGCTTTTCTCGGATAGTAATGAATTGTACAATCATAATCCTTGATTAATTCCAGCCATCTCCTTTGTCTCATGTTTAACTCTTTCTAAGTTAATATATACTTTAAACTTTTGTGATCAGTATATATTTCACACTTTACTCCATAGAAATGATGCCTCCAAATTTTTAAAGCGAAAACAACAGAAACTAATTCCAAATCATGTGTAGGGTAATTTACCTCATGAGTTTTCAATTGTCGTGAACCATAAGCAGTTACCTGATCATTCTGCATTAGGACGCAACCAATTCCTTTCAATGAAGCATCACTGTATATAACAAACTCACAATTTCTGGAAGGTAGTGCCAAAACCGGAGCATTCACTAATCTTCTTTTCAATTCCTGAAAACAATCATCACATTCTTTTTTCCAGATAAACTTAACACCCTTCTAAGTTAGCTTAGTCATTATACTAGATAACCATGAAACATTTCTAACAAGCTTTTGGTAATAGCCTGCCAAACCAAGGAAGCTACATATCTCAGTTACATTTGTGGGTCTTGGCCAGTCTTCCACAACTTTTTTTTGCAGGATCAACAGTTATCCCATCTTTAGAAACAATGTGACCAAGGAAAGAAATTTGTTGCAACCAAAAGTCACACTTGCTGAATTTCCCATATAGTTTCTTTTCTTTTAAGGTTTGGATGATAACCTTTAAATTTCTTTCATTCTCTTATTTTCTTTTAGAAAACACCAAAATATCATCAATGAAAACCACCAAAAACTTATCCAAGAACTCATGGAAAATTCTATTCATTAAGTCCATGAATACAGCAGGTTCATTGGTTAGCCCAAAAGGTATTACTACAAATTCATAATGGCCATATCTTGTATGGAACGCGGTCTTCAGAATATCTTCTTCCTTTACCTTCAGCTGATGGTACCCTGATCTCAAGTCAATCTTTGAAAAATACTGATCTCCCTGGAGCTGATCAAACAAATCATCGATATGAGGCAAAGGATATTTGTTCTTAACAGTGATGTTATTCAAGGATCTATAATCAATGCAGAGTCTCATTGAACCATCTTTCTTTTTACCAAATAAAATAGGAGTACCCCATGGTGATGTGCTAGGTCGAATGAAACCTTTCTCTAATAAATCTTCCAATTGCTCCTTCAACTCTAAAAGTTCAATTTGAGCCATTCGATAAGGGGGTTTTGAAATTGGCTTAGCATCAAGAACTAAGTCAACAGTAAGCTCAACTTCCCGATCTGGTATTATTCCAGGAAACTCATCAGGAAAAACATCAGGATTCTCATTTACCACTGGCACATCATTAATCTGAACAGTTCCTTTATTTTCAACATGTGTGAAAGGTAACATTCATTTCCATCTTTTACAAGCTTCTTGGCCCCTTGATAAGTTATCAACAGTATGGGTTCATTCTTGTACACAAAATGAAAGTCTTTCTTTAAAGAAACTTCTTTAGCTCTATAGTAAATCTTAGCATGATAAATAGAGAGCCAATCTATACCCAGGATAACATCAAACTCTACTAGAGGTAGAACAATAATGTTTTCAAGTAGTTTCTTTGCACAGATAAGGATATGATGATTCTTATAAATTCTTTTTGCCTCAACATTTCCCCCAGGTGTTTTTACCAAATGTTCAGGAGTCACTTCTTGAGATGGTATTCCCATTTTACTATAAAAGGTTTCACTGATGAAAGAATTTGTAGACCTCGAATCAAACAACACACTGGCATAATCTGGAAAAAAAAGTACCTAATACAACTTCATTTGATGGCCCGACATCTGCTGAAGTAGTTGCAAAGGATTTCACCACCCCTTTCTGCTTGTAGTCTAACTGCTTCCCATCACTCAAGCTCTTTTTCGGACACTCGTTTTCATAGTGACCCATCTCATTGCACATAAAACATTTCACTAACTATAAATAAAATTTGGTCTTACCTTCACCTTGATCTTTTTCAGTAACATCACGAGCCTTATGTCCCATCTTACCACATCGGTAGCACTTTCCAGAATTCAGAAGACATTCCCCAGCATGCCTTTTTCCACATTTGTCACAAACTGGGAACTTAGATTTCTTACCATCAGACTTTTTTGAATAATTCTTCCCTTTCTCCTGCCACATTGATCTCTTCTTATGCTGGTTGTTATAGAACACTTTATCATTGAAAAACTCCATTTCCACCTTCTCAGCACATCGAACAAGATTTTCATAACATTTAAACTCACGAGAAGCTAATTCTCTTCGATATTTTGGCTTTAATCCTGAGTAAAAACAATTGATTTTACTATCAAGGTCTCGGATAAAATTTGGAGCATACCTTGCCAATCGAGTGAACCTTTCTTCATAGGTAGCCACGGAGTCTTCATCTTGCCTCAATTCCAAGAATTGTTTTTCCATCCTAAGTTGAACAGCCTTAGAAAAATACTTTTCAAGAAACATACCATTGAATTCATCTCAGTCGAGAGCATCAATCTCATCAGCATCCAGAAATTTTTTTAACCATCGAATACCACTGATCTGCTTCACCCTCCAAACGGTAAATAGCAAGACTAAGCTTTTGATTGTCTGAACACCCCATGACATTGAAAATCTTCTCCAGTGATTTAATCCACCCTTCAACTAGCACAGGGTCAGATGATCCTCTGAATGATGGGGGATGTTGGCTCATGAAATGTTCCACCACTGACATGTTCCTCTGCAGTTGATCTGACTGATCTCGTGTATGGATACCACCGCCATTTATCGCTTGATTCAACTACGCCATTACTGCAACAAACTATTCAGTTCCAATTCCGACCATCTCTGGATGCTGATTCGGAAGGTTATTTCCTTCTGCATGCCTTCCTAGCACTGCTTCCCTATTTCTTCTACAGAAAACCATTCTGAACAAACATGTCTTAGATGAAGCAACATGGTAATCTTCAAATACTATATCACTTCAATTTGACCATAAAAAAAATATTTTTGGATAATCATTTAATAGAATTCTAACTCCTAAAGTTATCTAAACCGACCTTTGATACCAACTATAAGGCCCCAGCCTTAAACCTTACTTAATCTTGAGTTATTACAAGATTACACATTGAGGATCTTTTCGGGTTTAGAGTTTTAGAGAATTAGATCATAAAACATTCATTACATTTCAAATATAAACAAAGTGGTTACATAAAGATAGTATTCTTCTTTCCCATCAATGGAAAAATATTTAAAATAAAACATGGATTCTTTCCCTACACTTCCTTGACACTATCATCTTATCATGTACCTTTCCCTTGACCTGTGAAAAACATTTCAAAAAAACTTGGGATGAGCATAAAAAGCTCAGTAAGGGATATAAAAATATATGGAAAGGAAACATGGGTACATATATAAATAAGAATGAAAGCATACTTTACCCATAAAACATAAGCACTTTAACATACCTCATCAAATCATGAATAAATCATAGAAATCATAAGACATAAAGGTAACTTGAGGCATTCATAACATTCTTACGTAGGGAGTAACCCTCTTGGTTATGTTTGGAATACCCATCACAGTATATTCCCTAAATCTCTTCGGAAAAACCTTAATATTTCACTCCTTCACGTTACCCAATGCATTGGAGAGATATATCGGGCTCACCCACCCTTAGTTTATCACGGAACCACCTGTCTTCATAATAATGCCCAAGAACCTCAACATAATCGTATCACATAAAACATGCATAAAGGAAACATTACATTTCCACCTTTCAATCACAAGATATCAATACAACACATTGATATAAAAACATTATGAAAACCATTTTCAATACCAAAATAAAAGAAAAGTAAAACATGGTATTTATTTTTATTTTAAAAAAAAGCATGGCTTATAGAGGAAGCCGAAACTCAAATAATGGTCACGGTGGTGCAGAAGTCGTTGTCGCCGCATACGTACGACAAAAACATTCCCTTTTGTCATTTAGTAAAACGCTTCGTATAAAAAGGATTCCTTTTGGATAAACATAAAAGTCAAAGGGGTTTATACACCGTATAAAAGAATGTTGTGTATAAAACAAAATATGCCTCAGTGAAAGGAGATTGAGAAAAAGTCCCATACCTCAGGTCCGACTTGACTCAATCGTTATTTAATGTCCTGAATAATAAACTTGAGTTAATTTCTACTTGCTTAATAACCTTTTTCAAGTTCATTATTCCTTTTATATCACTTATTTCCATGTCATGAACACTATGTAATTATATAAGTTAATAACGGTCGTTTTAACGATCATTGGTACTTGAGTCAAAAATAAACCCTTTATAATTACAAGTTGGTCATGTATCCATTATATCCAGAATTATAATCATGATGTATATATCATATATATCCAGTATATACATGCATTTATAATATTACATAATCATTTAGAGGTAATAAATGAAATGCACCATTCATGGAGACGGTACGTCGTACGTAAGCCTGAACGCTACTTTCATTTCTATTTTGTATTTTATAGAATGGAATCATAACGATATAAAGATATATTATAATTCCAGTATAATATCATATATAATATCATAGTTTCATCCTTTATACGTCCCACATATGGTATTTAACAAATCAAATCACTTTGAGGGGGCGGTAGTCTGCACTTCCTTAAATGAAGATATCGCGTTTACCCATAATGGAAACCATAAAGGAATGCCCAAAATGAAAAATACAGAAGCTTACAGAAAACATAAACATATTATATATCATATATAAATATAGATACATCTTAATGGCCACCTTTGAAGGTGTTAAAAAAATGTTGAACAATCATCGTTTCGGGAGGCATAAATTCACCATCCACAGAAACAGTATGTCCATTAACCATTAGATGTAGGTGTGTGTAAGTATAGCTCGAATCCTTCTTATAAAAACATCCTAGTATATTGAAGATACTGGAGTTGTTACAAAATAAATGAATAAAAAGAGTTTAGGGGGTTGGAGAAGAAAAAAAAAACAAAAGGACTCAAGTGAAGACATTACCTTAAAATCGGGTAACTCCCTTTGGTATGAGCTCAAAGTCTTCCTTGGGAATACTTCTTCCCAAAGTGAGGCTTCAAGGAGTAAGAGAGGGATGTGGAGAGAAAAAATGAGTAGGGGTTGGCCGAGCCAAAGTCTTTGGGAGTGTGGGTAAGGAGGTAGATGTGGGGGCCTTTTATAAGAGGAGAGGAGGGGCACACTTGGAAAGTAAAGAAATGTTACATTATTTGAAAATGATTTTCGGATTAAGAAGGTCCCACATTAATATAATTCGAGGGTAAGATGATAAGGGTTCTAAAGCCACCCATATAATAGGTTTTGGACATGTGTAGGTCATAGATTTTACAATATCATTTCATTTTATTTAAATCATTTATTAATGAGGTAATCGCTGCATCATCATGATGTCATAAATAATTTAATTTATTTAAAGACTGAAATTATGAAAAAAATACTATGATGTAGTAAATATTTTTAGCTTTCCGATGAATATTTATAGTCTAAAATATCATCTATGTATACAAAATTAAAAAAAATTAATCAGGTGATACATTCTTGTTATATTTAATTTCTTTAAAAAAAATAAAAAGATAACAAGTCACTTTCCACAAACGTGATTCCATGGGGTCCCCAAGTCTAGCACAAGACATCCCATGTTCGTCCATGAGACAACCAGTAGAATTAGGACAGATTTTGGTGTCATTTTTTTTATTATTATGATATTATTTTATTATTCGTAACTACCCGATTACTCATTAATCAAGATAATTAAAGATAATTACCGTCGTTACTATTCATAATGTCCAAAAACAAAAGAGTCTTGATTACATAATTTGGAACTTCTGATTCCAAATATTTCATCCATTTTACCAAATTACAAACACAGAAATTTCAATAATTGATTTAAAAATAATTCTCGTTGTCAAAAAAAAATAGCGGGTTTTTTTAAACAATATCTATAAAAATTTTGGCATTAGTTTATGCCCAATTACAATGTGAAATTAATCCTAATGACCACCATTGGATTAAATGGTAAACATATATTCTAATTTAACTTTAAAACCAATTCAAAAGATAATCTAATCATATAAATAAATTAGATTAAAAGCAGTTTTGATGTAAAATGCAGTATTTTTCGCTATTCATTAAAAAAAGAACATTGTCAGAAAAATACCAAAAATTCACACAAAGTAAATTTTGATGTCCCAATAATAAAGAATAAGTTTATATTGACAAACATAGATTATGAAATTGCCAAAAGATAGATTTAAAAATGGTTTTCCATCAAAATGAAGTAAAACAATCTTTTAAAAAATAATAGTGTATTCCATGCTTAAGATTGGAATTATTTTCATTTTAAGCCTCTAAAACACTATCTAATTCATTAATAGACATAGATAAAAATATATATTATTCATTACTTACTTGGTATGTTACACTTAACCCTATCCACTTACTCCCTGAGTCTAGTAGGGACAATTTCAATGTGAAACTTGAAAAAATTCAATACATCTACCACCTCCATCTTCTCTGCCTCCTCCTCTCACATGTCAACCACCCTACATACCTCCCTTCTCCTAATGTATCATCTTCTTAGGAAACCCATCCAATTTATCTTAGTCATATTTATAATGGGTTACACAACCTCATGCTATATTTTCTTGTATGTCACAATAGTAAAACCACCTCTCCTTATATAGAATAGAAACTTAATGAGATTCTTAAATTGAATACCCTTTTTCAAGAAATAACCACCTAAAATGTATCACATGTTTGGATCAATATTTCTGTCATAATCTACCTCATAATAGCCTTATCAACTATGCTCCCACCAAGGGAAACCACTACAATCCTATTCTAGTGTCCCTTGACTAGAAATAAATCTACTACTAACACACTATCCAACACCCCAACATTGGTTTATTTTATTTTAGGTATCACACTATTCCATATATCTACTTCTAAGTATAACTAATGTTATTGATCCTAGATCAGTCGATATAGAATCATATCTATCAAGAATATTGTTATGTTGGTAAAATATGAGCAATACTTGGCCACAGTCATGATTCATTTCTGATGTTATAGAAGATCCTATATTTCCACAACATGAAATGTAGATAGAGAATAATCATATCTGAAAATTCATTCTAACTCACTCCCTGGAATTTTTTTCCTTTTATAATAAACACAACTATCCAACACCATTTCATTATAGATCTACGATGAAGGATCACATAGAAGATCCCAATTTCATTTTTAGGTGTCCAGATGAGGCAGAAAAATTACCTAACCACCTCAAGATAATCCTAAAATACATGTGTATCTGTATTTACCTAGAAACATAAGGCAAACTAACATTGGATCTCATATATAATATTCATCATATGCTCATCATACAATAGTATATCTTGTATAATAGTTTTCTCAATGGATAGAGGTATAGTTGTAAAACCACCATGATGTACCACCTCATAATCAAGTCTATGTTTTGAAGCCTCATAAATAAGGGGATTGTTTTATTAATCATAAATATAAATCTTATATTGAAATCATCATGGAGTCATTATGAAATATAAATGAACTAACAATGTATTTTAGTACATCTAGGGACTTAGATTGGATGAAAACCAAAATCAGAAATCATTTTTATATGATTTGTGTAGAAATGCTTCCATAGTTAAAAGATTCAACAAGTACCAAGTCAACATGGAGGTTGTTAGATTATTGGTGAATATATACGTCAACCACCACACTAACACTGAAGTCCATGGAGTGAAATAAAAACATGAAAACCCAAACATATATCACCTCTAGGAAAAACTAAAAATATATTTTCTATGATGAACACCATCTCAGATAAGACCCTATCATGAACCAAAAAATATTTGCCCACCTAGTTATTAAAAAGTCAGGTGTGTCTACCCCATTCCGGAATCAAATTGGAAAAGGGATGGTGACCAGTTCCATGAAGGCACATCACCCATAGGATAATATTTAGCCTAATGTAAATATATAAACCCACAAATATCTAATCCCATGGATTGATTAAATTAAAAATTTCCACAGATAATAATGCATTGATAACATATATACCATAATATGAGTTTTAAAAAAATTAATGGATGCAAAAAAAGTGGTCAAATACAAGTCCAACGGAAATTGAAAAAGTGTCTCACCATCTCAGAAGGACGGGGGAACTATCAAATATAACACATGGTATGAACAAGGTATATATATATCTATCTTAATATATTCTCCATCTAATATTAGTACACATTGAACCCTATTGAATAACTTATCTTCTTCATAATACACAATATGATTAGGCAGATCCCATGTAGGGTTGAGTATAACAATACCCAATAGGATACCCTAAAATAACCAAACTCAATGAATCATTATAGTAGTTATATCATCACAGCTATATTTCAATCATAATATGAAAGCTGAAAAAATACATATATATTTTCTCAATATAGATATTATGTATCGTGTAATGTCACAACTAAATTACCAGTATTGGATTCTTCTTGAGAGTTTTAAGTAATGTAAACCTGAGAGAACTCACTCTGTGAGTCTCATATCATTGATGGAATACATTAGAGAAGTAAATATCATCATGTATCACTAGGAAAAATTATGAAATTGAAGTCTTAAAAGATTGATACATAAATGGGGGATTACATCCAAGGATATGGTATATATCAACATCTTAAATTGTAATAACCCTCAATATACGGTATATAATTCTTGGTAAAGTTGGTCTCAATGATATTGAGAACCCATCATAGGGCATAATATGATAGAGGATTCCACCCCAACCTCAGTGAGGAATTTGTATAACTCTATCCAAGAGTTATACCGTAGATTGGATCCCATTATTTTGTTCATAATGGCATTCAAAACATTACCCTCATATGGATAAATAGAAGGAATACAACATAAGTAAACTAGTTTATAATCAAGAGGAAATATGTGTCGAGACACCTCATAGATGTCAGGAATAACTACAATTCAAGAGATGTTATGAGTGTTCTTGAGATATGGATCATAATAGTTCATAAATAGAAGCATAAACATACATAATCCCGTTTAATGGTGAGATTCTATCAATAGAAAATTACCAAATTTTAAACATTTACTCATCATCCACATGAGTGAATAAAATAAAATGGATCTTAAAATATCATAAAAGATGGTAATTAATGATATAACATTTCAATGGGATGTATGTACACAATATTGAAGTAATGGTCCATAAGTTGACATGTATCTCAAAAGGAAAATTGAGACAAAAATTACTATACCAAATTGGTAACTTTTGAACCATAAAAACACTTGAAAAAATATACTAATATATATATATATTTAAATACTCATAATTTTAATAATAATATTATAATATATTCATGGTAATTATGTACACCAGACAAAGGAAATTAGGTTTGAATAATTCATGTTTCTCCCAGAAATAAATGTGATACGCAAAACCCATTACTTTATGTCTATCTATTTTAAAAACATGGTCAAAACTATGGTATATTAAATATATTATTATTATAAATCTACTAAGGACCAATATTAATATATCTAATACAATATATGATTTTATTATGACATTATATTACCTTTTTATTAATAATTCCATGTCAATGTTATGTTTCGTGTAATATCTACATTGTTTTTTGTATATGTCTGGACATGTTATTGTTGATAATTTTACATAGATCAGAATTTAAATTTTCCCAGAATGTATAGATTGATATAAATTTCATATATATTCAGTATAGAAATAATTATAATAATCTATAAAACATATAAGTATGGAATACACCGTTCATGGAGACGGTAGGCCATACATTGGCATGAATGGTGTTCCTGATATATTATCATATTCAAAGAAAGAAATTCATTGAAATATATTTGTGTATATGTGTATATATATAATCATTAATGCAGAATTATTATTTAATATATATTATATAATTTTACAAAACTCATTTTTAATAAATTCCATGTAATGAGTGAACGTATCACATCACTTTGAGGAGGTGGTAGTCCACACATCGACAAATGAAGTTATCTAATTTACACAAAATGGAAAGAATTATGGTATGTTTTATGTGTTAGTTAAATAATAATATATAAATCTTAAATAAAATATATATAATATATAAAACCATTATTTACAACAAAATTCCCACCATGAGAGGTGGAAATGGAAAAAATAATATCGTTTCACGAGGTGGTAGTCTGTCATACACATGAATCGTAAGCTTGATACCCATTAAATGGAAGTGTGTGTAAGTGTATTTAAAACCCTTAGAATAAAAACTCATTATATTTAGGATATTTTGGTTATTATATAACCATGGAAAAAGATAATTTTTGGGGCGGAGAATGAAAATAAGACGGAAGATCTTGTAGAAGAATGTTACCTCTACTTTGGGTAACACCTATTGGTATGCACCAAAGGGCTTCCTTGATTAGCTTTAATCACAAAGGGAGGATTATAGGACAAAAGTAGATATTTGTTAATGATATGTTAGTGGATTTTGGCCCATCCAAATGGCTTTAATGGTGTGAATAAGTGGGATATACAAGTGCCATTTTATAGTAGATGATGAGTGGAATTCTTGTAAATTTCTGAAAAAGGAATTCCACCCCTATTTTTCCAATGTAATTTCACTCTAATTTTTTAAAAAACATATAGATAACATTTTATAGTATAAATATGAGTATAAAATAAATTTTTGGCAATTTAATAGGTAATTATGTGCCATAATGTTTTTTCCTTTTTCATTTGTAAAGTTTATTTTTATGTTAATCAATATAATTAATTTTAATTAATTTTAATAATATTTATGGTCAAAACCAATGGTAATTATTATAATATATTTATTTATTTATTTATTTTTTAAAATATAGAATAAATTTTTATAAATAAAAATCAAATCGTTTGTAGAAATTAATTTAAATTTAATCCTATAGATGGGATGATAAAGATTATTTTTAAAATAAAAACGTTCAAAAGTTTGAAATGTTTTTATATCCAATTTCAATGTGAAATTTATTCCAATGACTAATATTGTATAAATTTATGTCAAATTTATCTATCAAAATATTAAAACTAATTCAAAATATTATCTAACCATAAAAATTATTCATCCAAAAAACCAATTTGGTATTGAAATTCTGTATTTTCAATATTCATCAAAAATTGAAGCTTATCAAAAAAAATAAAAAAAAATCCACCAAAAGTAAATTTTGGTATTATTCTTTAGAAAAAATCTATTTTTTTAAATAAAATTATAGAAGTTTCAAATTTTATTTTTATAATTGTTTTACCATTAGAAGGAGGTAAGATTATATTTTAGAAAAATATATATATTCATTTATAAAATTGGATTTATTCGTATCTTATTCCTAAAAAACTATTGGTTGGGTATAAAAAATATTTACTCAATATATAATATATAAATTTTATTAATAACAATCATCAAAAGGTTGTTTGTTTAATTTATTGGGATAAAATTGTGATGGTATATAGAAAATAGTTTCCTTAGAAAATCATTTTCATTATTTTCAAATAATTATTACATTCATTTCTAGATAATTGAAAATGAAAAGATTCATTGTATACACAGGTTTAAAAACTGTTGGATCGAATAGTAGATATAAAAGTCTATTAGATGGAACAATACAAGAGGGGGGGTGAATTGTAGGTTTAAAAACCTTTGAGTTTTAGCAACAAAGAGATTAGTTTAAATGATCTTAAACTAATACAAATACAAACACCCACAATTGTATTGAATGTAAAAGGTATGATGTATTGTAATACTATTGTTATGTAAAACAATTGTATTCAAGATGAACACAATAATCAGAGTAATACAAATGTGAATGATTCTACCTTAAAGCGTATAGAACCAATCAATACAATATGTAATAGAATGATTGTAATTGAAACAATTACAATTGAATATGTAAAGAAGAAAGGAAACAATACAAATCCCTTTCTAATACAAGTAACAGCGGAAATGTAAAAGTAATACAATTCTTTTAACCCAAAGAGAAGGGTTATCCTTTCACCTAGGATAAAAGGTCTGTCTCACTAACACCTTGGTGAGCCCTCGATACGATGATCGGCACGTCTGTCTGCCTATCCCCGGCAGCCCTCGATACGATGATCGGCACGTCTGTCTGCCTATCCCCGGCAGCCCTCGATTTTGCAGGTAATCGGCACCTCTGTCTTTCAATTACTTGAAAGCCCTCGATACGATGATCGGACGCACAGGGCTGATGAGAGAAGTCATAGTGTCTCTCTCTAGAATCTTTGCAGTTCACAGAGTCTCTTCATTTGATCTCTTTGTTCATCGTTGTATTCTCAGCTTCAAATGACCTCCTATTTATAGGCCTCGGGTTCCAACGGTCATATTGCCTCCAACGGTCATATTGAAACAGAAAGCACGACATCGATTTGATTAGTTTGTAACTAACTCAACGACATCGTTTTGTTAGGACAAGAGATATATAGAAATGTAAAGCATGAGTACGATTCACATGCAGAGAGAGTTTTTGACAAAGTACCAAAACAAATAATGATCATCTGAATAGCAGTCAGTACGATATGATTGACAGAGTCAGTACGATACGATTGACAGAGTCAGTACGATACGATTGACAGAGTCAATACGATATGATTGACAGAGTCAGTATGATACGTTTGACAGAGTCAGTACGATACAATTTGGTCGGTACGATCAACATCGTACGATACGATAAACATGATAAAAGACAATTGTAATATACAAACATATGATAGAATACATTTGTGATTTCCAAAACATGATATAGAAGTCAAAAGAAGACTTTTGACTTAACAATCTCCCCCTTTTTGGAAAGCACAAACACACAAAGTAAATGAATCAAGAAATACTTATCTCCCTCTGAGTTTAAAAACTCTTCTGAATAAGAAAATTGAATACAACTAACTCCCCCTTAGGTATTGACTTTCCTAAGGATTGTATTCGTAGATTTTCCTTAAGAGCATTGTAATGCATTCTCCCCCTTTGTAAAACAATCTTTGCTTTGTAAATATTCTCCCCCTTTGTGATTTACAAAAAGAAAGGAGTAATCTCGAATTGACTGAAAAAGTTAGTGAAGTAATACAAGACAATGGATAAAAGAGAAAGGATTAAAAGAGTTATTACAAAACAAACAAGTTACAAAAGAAACAAATACAACAATCATTTGTTTTCTCTTTCCTTCTCTTTCTTTATAAGCTCATGAAGCACAGCTTTCATCTTCTTGATCTCCTTCTTGTCTTCAGAAATTGATTCACCCTGAGTTTTGAGAAGCTCTTGTTGATCCGCAAAAATCTGATCTTGATTTCTGATGGTCTCCTCCTGTACTCTGATTACTTCTTCAAGGGTATCAATTCTGTTTTGCAGAGACTTGTTATCCTTGGACAACTCAGAATTTTGATTCTTCAGTAAAATCATTTCATCTTTGAAAGATGAAACCTTCGAGAATTCAGATTGGAAAGCATTCATCTTATCTTGCAAGTCTTTTACTGAAGGAACAACGGCTCTTTGAGAAGATAAAAGGTTCAGCCTTTCAACCGTTCCTCTATCAATCTTGTTGAAAGCAATTGCTAGCTCATTTGATAACCTCCTTATATCTTCAATAGCTATTTCATGATCATTGATTGAGCTCTCTGTTTTGTAGGACCACTTGGTCATCTTATTGCAAGCCTTCTTATGAGCAACTGAGCTTTCAGAAAGAACTTTCAGATCGGCTTCTACTGACAAAACTTTCTTTCTTAATTCTTTTACAGAGCCAAACATTTTCCTCTGATTTTCAGTAATAAAATCAATCTTCCCTTCCAGCCTCGGGAAATAAGGAATTGTTTTCTCCACCCTTCTCAAAACATGAACAATGTAATCACTCTTCTTGAGAGAGATTGTATGCTCTGAATCAGTATCTTCATCGTACGATGCTAGTTCATACGATCTGCTTGAATCAACAACTGGCTGTTTCCCTTTCTCTTTTTCTTTCTGCTTTCTTTCATCTTCCACTTTGTCACTAATGACAACTACTTTATCAGACTGAGAAGATTGAGCATCTTGCTTTTCTCGAGATGACATCCTGTCCGGAGATCTTTCCTGATCGGCATGAGGAGTTTGTTGAACACCTTCGCTCAGCTTTTGAAGCGATTCCTCTCTACTTTTCTTTGAGATTTGAAGAAATTCTAACAGAAAATCTCCTTCTTCTACTTCCATTTCTTCTATCACTTGTTTTCCTTTTTCTTTCTCAGGCAGACTCTGTACGATGGGCTCTTGGTGCACTTCCACAGTTAGTTGAGCACTAGCATCTTCAACTGCTTTCAAGACTTTAGAGATATCAATGTCTTGAGCCTTTCTTTTCAAAAGAGTCTTCTTTTTCTTTTCAGCTTGAAGGGTTTCTTCTACCCTTATTCTTTCTGCAAAGGCCTCAGCAGGATCAAGACCAAACTTTGGATCACCTTCCTTTCTCTGTTCCTTGTCCTTTCTCCATTTGGCTACAACTTCCTTACTGTACCTCGGCTTCTTCTTTGGTTTTGAACTAGTTTGAGGATCAGACTTTCGAGTAACACCAGTGGATTGATTGTCCTTGGCTGGCATAGGTGCCGATTGATTTTGAGCCAATTCAGCTTCTACATCTCTGACAAAAAGTTTTGAATTTGAATCAAAACAAACATTCAGCTTTTTCATCATACTCTTATTAATCAAAGATGGCCTCAAATCCATAGGTTCTCCTTTCAAAGGAATGTTACAAAAATTCATACTCTCAAGAATGAATTTCGTAAGGATGGCTGGATACATTATTATCTGGGATTTAATCCCTCCTTTCTTGACATTCTTGATGGTTTCAAAAACATATCCCATGAGATTTACTTTCCTCATATTCACAAGATAGTCGAGCATAAAGACATTAGAAACTTTAAGGGTTTCTCTATCCCCTTTCCTTGGGATAAGAAAACCTTGCATCCATAAGGTGACAAACCGATTGTCCGGTGAAAGATGAGAAACTTTCCTCTTTTCCTCATTAATAACAAACAAAGTTTTTTCATCACTCTCTCTATTAAACGTACCAACTTCCTCTGATAGTTTGTGAGATGGACAGAATGCATCGCCTTTTATAGAAACATTCAGAAAATGTGCCGCTTGTTTCACAGACATAGATAACTTTCTATCGTACACAGCGAAGTTTATAGTCATATCTTTGTCGAAAGAAACGGTTTTGTAAAACTGACAAACTTCATCAAAAAGAACTGGATCTTGAATATCAGGCTTTTCCACACAGAGATGTTCCCAACCTTGAAACAAAATGATCCTCTTGATTGTAGAATCGTACATATCGAAAAAGTCTCGGGATACTAACCTTTCTCTGTGAAAGTCTTTCTCTGTAAAAGTCTTTGAAGACATTTCGGCAGGAGTATTAGCAGAAGATTGAGACATAAAGGTTCTGCCGATGAGAAGATCGTATGATTTTTTATAGCTGGTGGAGCAGAGCTTCGCCTAAAATCCTGAAACTTCAATGTGGGTTTGGGGAGGGGAGGGGGTATTTATAGGAAAAAAAAAGATGACCGTTGATATTCTACGGTCAAGATTAGATAATACCAGATCAATGGTCACGATTAAAGCAAAAAAAAAAATTTAAAATAAAATGAAAAGAAACCTGTCGGAGAACATAAGGTGATTGCTGGTTTTGGTATGAATCAAAAGTAAACACAATCGTAAGGAGAAAAAAAACATGATGCTGATGGAAAACAAAGTCATTACTATGATCGGATCGTACGATGGAAGAACAGTTGTTACCATTAACTGACAGTACGATGGAAAACAATCTGAATACTATCATCGGTCGATACAAAAAAAATTGAATGGTACGATGGAAAAGAATTTCAATACCATCATCGGTCGATTCAAAAACTATTGAATGGTACGATGGAAAAGAATTTCAATACCATCATCGGTCGATTCAAAAACTATTGAATGGTTCGATGGAAAAGAATTTCAATACCATCATCGGATGATACAAAAATTTTTAAACGATACGATGGAAAAGAATTTCAATACGATAAACAGAAAAACTGAAATGGTCAATACGATAAACAAAAAACAAAACAGAGTAAATAGTTAAAGAAAATAAGATAAAATAAGCATAAAGACAGAAAGAAATGTCCTCCCCCTTTTTACGAGGAGTTTCTTACTATAAGGAGAGATGTAAACATGAAGTAGATATGAATGATTATTTTAATGTAATCATTCCTAGCTTCTGTTTTATAAATTCAAATCTATCGGAAGGTAAAGGTTTTGTAAAAATGTCAGCAAGTTGTTCTTGCGTTCCGATGAATTGTAAAACAATATCTCCTTTTTGTGTGTGATTCCTAAGAAAGTGATGCCTAACATCTATGTGTTTTGCACGAGAGTGATGTGCTGGGTTTTTACTAAGAGCTATGGCACTTGTATTATCACACAGAATTTGAGTTTTGGAGAAACTCAAACCATAGTCAGTGAGTGTGTGCTGCATCCACAATACTTGAGCACAGCAACTTCCAGCTGCTACATATTCAGCTTCAGCAGTGGAGAGTGCTACTGAGTGTTGTTTCTTGCAGGACCAAGAAACCAAAGAGTCTCCTAAGAAATGACATGTTCCAGATGTACTTTTTCTATCCATTCTACAACCACCAAAGTCAGCATCTGAAAAACTTTTTAAAACAAAATCATTTCTAGAAGAGTAGAAAAGTCCTAAATCCATAGTGTCTTTTAAATACCGAAAGATTCTCTTTACGGCTTTTAAGTGAGACTCTTTTGGATTAGATTGATATCTTGCACATAAGCATACAGAAAACATCAAGTCGGGTCGACTAGCTGTCAAGTATAGCAAACTCCCTATCATACCTCTAAAATTTGTTTGATCTACTGGTTTCCCAGTTTCATCAAGATCAAGAGTATTTGAGGTACCAATTGGGGTGCTAATACTTTTAGTTTTGTCAAATCCATACTTTTTGAGTAAGTCTTTAATATACTTATGTTGAGATATATAAGTTCCTTCTGGTTTTTGAGATATTTGAAAACCAAGAAAGAATGTTAACTCACCCATCATACTCATTTCAAACTCAGATTTCATTAAATTTGCAAAAGAATCGGTTAAAGATTTCTGAGTTGATCCAAATATGATGTCATCAACATATATTTGGACAACCAAAACATTTTTGTTTTCCATTTTGATAAAAAGAGTTGGATCAGCTGTACCTTTTCTATAATTGTTTTGTAAAATAAATCATGTGAGTCTATCATACCATGCTCTAGGGGCTTGTTTAAGACCATATAGAGCCTTGGTAAGTTTAAAAACATGATCAGGATGTTTTGGGTCTTGAAAACCAGGAGGTTGTTCAACAAATACTTCTTCTTGAACAAAACCATTTAGAAAAGCACATTTGACATCCATTTGAAATAGTTTGAAATTGAAATATGCTGCAAAGGCTAATAGAATACGAATAGATTCAAGTCTAGCTACAGGGGCATATGTTTCTTCATAGTCTATTCCCTCTTGTTGATTATAGCCTTTAGCAACAAGTCTTGCTTTATTTCTTACAATGATTCCATTTTCATCACACTTGTTTCTGAAAACCCATTTTACACCAATTACAGTTGTTTCTTTAGGTCTTTCAACTAAAGTCCAGACTTGATTCCTTTCAAATTCATTTAGTTCATCCTGCATTGCTTTGATCCAATCATCATCACCTAGGGCCTCACTTGGACTTTTAGGTTCAAATTGGGAAAGAAAAGCAAGATGTTCTATTTCATTTCTTAAGGAATTTCTGGTCCTTACAGGTTGATTTATATCACCAATGATATTATCACTGGGATGATTCCTATGAAACAATTGATTTGGGTTTTGTAAAACCTGTTCATCAACATATGGTAGAAAATCTTCTGTGGTAAATGTTTCAGGAACACTTTCTTGAACATTTTTCATTATCAGAATGTTCTTCAAATATAGGTTGATAAACATTTTTAGAAAACACATCCGAGGATGTAGGATTGGGTTGGTTGAAAACAAAAGGGTTAGTTTCATCAAATTTTACATGTACTGTTTCTTCAACAGTACAAGTGTTTTTATTGAAAACTCTATAAGCCTTAGAGGTTGTGGAATAGCCTAGAAAAATTCCTTCATCAGATTTTGGTGCAAATTTGTGTAAATTATCTTTTGTATTCAGAATGAATACTTTTCATCCAAAAACTTTGAAGTAAGAAACTTTAGGTTTTCGGCCAGTCCATAACTCGTAAGGAGTTTTATTAAGAAATGGTCTAGTTAAAACACGATTTATAGTATAACAGGCAGTAATTACAGCTTCAGCCCAAAAGTGCTTAGCAATTGAGTATTCACTCAACATGGTTCGAGTCATTTCCTGAAGAATACGATTTCTTCTTTCAACAACCCCATTTTGCTGAGGAGTTCTTGGAGCTGAGAAATTGTGAGTAATACCTTTCTTACTACAAAAAGTTTCAAAATCTGAGTTTTGAAATTCACCACCATGATCACTATGAATAGTTATCAATGGTAGGTTTTTCTCATTTTTAACTTGGGATCTAAAAGTTTTGAAATAGAAAAAGGCTTCAGATTTCTTTGTGAGAAAGTAGACCCATGTAAATCTAGTAAAGTCATCAACTAAAACAAACACATAGTATTTGCCTCCAATGCTTCCAGATTGTGAAGGACCAAACAGATCCATATGCACAAGCTGTAATGCATTAGAAGTTGAAACTTCATTAATTGGTTTAAAGCTAGTTTTATGTTGCTTGCCAAATTGACAAGGATCACAGACTTTTGAAGAATCATATCTAAGATCTGGTAGCCCTTTTACAAGTCCTTTCTTTGAGAGTTTTCTTAGGTTTCTCAAATTACAGTGTCCTAGTCTCCTATGCCATAGCCACGATTGGTCTTCTATTACACTTAAGCAAGGTACGTTTTGGTTCCTAAGGTCTTCTAAGTTAATAGTGTAAACATTCTCTTGCTTATGGGCAGATAGAATGAATTCATCCTTGGAATTGTGAACTAGACACTTATCATTTCTAAAATTCACAAGGTAACCTTCATCACATAATTGACTTATGCTGATGAGATTGTGCCTAAGACCTTTTACAAATAAAACATTTGAAATAAGAACTTTTCCAAGAAAAACGATATTACCTATACCAACAATCTTTCCTTGAGCATTATCTCCGAATGTAACTTTTCCACCTTTTGTTTTGATAACCTTTTCAAAGAAATCTTTGTTTCCAGTCATATGTCGAGAACAACCACTATCCATGTACCAAATGTTCTTATTGATACACTTCTCATTTCCCTGAAAAAGAAACAATTAGATCTTTGGAATCCAAACTTGTTTGGATTCAGAAGGGTTAGATAAAAGAATTTTAGGAATCCACATTTGTTTAGCAAAATGAGCTTTATGAAATCCTATGGATTGAGTTTTGTTAAGAGAACAATCTCTTCTCCAATGTCCACCACATTGACACTTGGAACAGAAAATGGTTTTTTGAGGAACAAAATAGTTATTGCTAAAAACAGGTTTGGAATAAGTATAACCAAGACCAGAACGATTTCTCAATGGTCTAATTTGAGAATACATCCTATCAAAGTTTTCTTTTCCATGAGTAAAGTTTGACAAACACTTTTTCAAGGATAAAATCTCTGACTTTAGTTTTAAAACCAAATTCTTGTTTTCTAAAACATTTGAATTAGAACTAGAGTTAGACTCTAAAATATTTTTCTTTGAAATTTCAGTTTCAAGATCCTTAGAAAGTTTATCCTTTTCAGATTTGACTTTCTCAAGGGTTTTCAAAATGCTTTCAAAATCAGAAGTTTTCCCATCAAGATCTTTAGAAAGATCTGATACTTCTTTAGTCAAAATAGAAATTCTAGAATTTGCTTTTTCAAATCTCTTTTTGAGTTTGGAATTCTCATTTTCAAGTAACTTAGAAAATCTAGAAACTTCTTCAAAAGAAGGTAATGTATCATCTTCTGATGATGAGGGTTCATCATTTGAAGATTCATAATATCTATTATCAACATAATTTGCATTTAAAGAGACATTTGTAACAGCTTCAGCATTATGTACCTTAGCCATGAGACAATGATCTTCAATTGGTAGTCTGGCTAGAAGTCCAATATTCCTTTGTCCTGACGTCTCATATTCTAAAGAATCATCTGTGGAATCACTACCACTTGCACTCCAAGAATCATTTGCTTTCAAGCCTTTCTTTGTCTTATAAAACCTTTTCTTGTTTCTTTCAGAGTGTTTCTCTTTTCTATCTTTCCTCTTCAGTAAAGGACAATCAGGCCTTATATGTCCTGCTTTCTTGCATTCATAACAAGTTACCTCTGAATCTTTCCTATCTTTCATGTCTTTCTTTTTGAATCTATATTGAAAATCTTTCTTTCCCACAATCTTGTTCATCCTCCGAGCAAGATTGGCTAACTCATTATCCGAAAGATTACAATCACTTGAATCAGATACAACAACTTTCTTGGATTTAGACCTTGTGACCCTTTCAGGTGTTTTAGCTTTAGATGCAAAAGCTACACTTCCATTCCCATTCTTCTTCTTATTGAAATCAGCATCTCTTTTCATTCTTGTCTCGTGCTGTAGAAGAGTTCCAAAGAGTTCATCAAGAGTAATCTGGGAAACTTTTCTATTTTCATCAATAGCTGTTCTTTTTGACTCCCATTCATTTGGCATAATATCTATAATTTTGTCAACAAGAGCTTCATCATCAAGACCTTTTTCTCCCATAGATTGTAAGCTGTTGACAATTGTCATAAACCTTTGTTGCACTTTACATACTGGCTCTCCATAAGGAAAAACAAATCCATGATACTCTGCTCGAAGCATTGCTCTCCTTGTTTCTATAACCTTGGATGTACCAAAATGAGTGACTTCTAATTTCTTCCAAATACAGTTGGCTGCTTCACATGAAGATATCTGACTATATATATTCCTGGTCACAGAACATAATAAAGTATTGCGTACCTTGTAATTCAATTGATATTCTTACTTATCTTGGTTGGAAAAAGTGCTAACTTCTTTGTCATGAATTTTGTAACCCCCAGTAAGCATAATAAAATTGTCTACACCGGTATTAATGACGAAAGTCTTCATACGATCTCTCCAATACTCATAATCATTCCCATCAAAGATTGGTGGTATAGAAGGATTTAGATTATCTATTGATCCGATATTCATTCCTGCCATCTAATATAACAAAAACAACTTTTCCACTCCACACGTTAGTGTAGTAAGTATTCAAGATAGTAATAAGAAATAAAGCTAATAATACAAATCAGTGGAAAACCGCCTTTGATACCAATTGTTGGATCGAATAGTAGATATAAAAGTCTATTAGATGGAACAATACAATAGGGGGGGGGTGAATTGTAGGTTTAAAAACCTTTGAGTTTTAGCAACAAAGAGATTAGTTTAAATGATCTTAAACTAATACAAATACAAACACCCACAATTGTATTGAATGTAAAATGTATGATGTATTGTAATACTATTGTTATGTAAAACAATTGTATTCAAGATGAACATAATAATCAGAGTAATACAAATGTGAATGATTCTACCTTAAAGCGTATAGAACCAATCAATACAATATGTAATAGAATGATTGTAATTGAAACAATTACAATTGAATATGTAAAGAAGAAAGGAAACAATACAAATCCCTTTCTAATACAAGTAACAGCGGAAATGTAAAAGTAATACAATTCTTTTAACCCAAAGAGAAGGGTTATCCTTTCACCTAGGATAAAAGGTCTGTCTCACCAACACCTTGGTGAGCCCTCGATACGATGATCGGCCCGTCTGTCTGCCTATCCCCGGCAGCCCTCGATACGATGATCGGCACGTCTGTCTGCCTATCCCCGGCAGCCCTCAATTTTGCAGGTAATCGGCACCTCTGTCTTTCAATTACTTGAAAGCCCTCGATACGATGATCGGACGCACAAGGCTGATGAGAGAAGTCACAGTGTCTCTCTCTAGAATCTTTGCAGTTCACAGAGTCTCTTCATTTGATCTCTTTGTTCATCGTTGTATTCTCAGCTTCAAATGACCTCCTATTTATAGGCCTCGGGTTCCAACGGTCATATTGCCTCCAACGGTCATATTGAAACAGAAAGCACGACATCATTTTGATTAGTTTGTAACTAACTCAACGACATCGTTTTGTTAGGACAAGAGATATATAGAAATGTAAAGCATGAGTACGATTCACATGAAGAGAGAGTTTTTGACAAAGTACCAAAACAAATAATGATCATCTGAATAGCAGTCAGTACGATACGATTGAAAGAGTCAGTACGATACGATTGACAGAGTCAGTACGATACGATTGACAGAGTTAATACGATATGATTGACAGAGTCAGTATGATACGTTTGACAGAGTCAGTACGATACAATTTGGTCGGTACGATCAACATCGTACGATACGATAAACATGATAAAAGACAATTGTAATATACAAACATATGATAGAATACATTTGTGATTTCGAAAACATGATATAGAAGTCAAAAGAAGACTTTTGACTTAACAAAAACTATTTTCAAAATTTATCTACATATGTTATAAATTATTGGTAAAACTTATAATAATATTATAACAATAAAATTAATAATACATTTTAGTTTGATAAAACATGGTATTTGGTGTAACAAAATTTATCCATGGGGATCAGTATTATGATAAAAACAATTCAATCATAGATTTGTGTGTTCCATAAGTGAATATAAGAGTTTAATGTAATGAAATGTTGACATAGTGTTGTCTACATACCATGAATAATTTCATGATTTCATATAATAGAAACTGTATTCCGTGATGTGTGAGATGGATAATATTTTAAAGATTAAATTAATTTGATAAAAAATTATTTAATTAAATCTTGTTGAGTTAAAAAGTCCTTACTGAAATGGTTTCACTTCTCATTCATTTCTTGTACTACTGAACCATATTCAATCCCCATTCCATTCCTTTATATCATGTGAGATTGAAATATTCTACCAACGCATTAGAGAGAGATATATGTCCCACCAGTCACATAATGAAAACTATACATATGTATCCAACAATAATATAATGTATTCCATCATATCAAGTTCCATTAAATTAAATGAGTTTCATAATAATTTCATTTTTTCATAACCCTTTGAAAATAAATAGTTTTTATAAAGTACATGCCACCATAAACATAAAAAACATAGAAATAATAATAATAATTTTCTTGAATAATTATCGCTATAATGAAAAACTATCATCTATATAAAGTTATCTTATATGTAAAATAATTTTGAGATATCGCTTAAAATAAGTTTTCCCTAAATAATATTTCAATTTTCAAATAATTAAATGAGATATAAGATAATTAATGAATCAGGATGGTTGAAAAATTTGCTCATGCTATATAAACTAAAAAATTATTTATTATTTTTTCAGATGATTCATAATGAAAATAATTTTGAAAAAAAAATCTCTAAAAAATTTTAATTAAAAGATTATTTAAAATGAATATAATAAAATTATAAAGTAAGAGTAAAATATGGAAATAAATTTAGAATACATGGATAATGTTGAAAAAGAGTTTTTTAATGGAAATTTTTAAAATGATAATTTTTAAATGAATGTCCTTTATTAATATAATATCATTGAGGTAACCTTTATTAAAATAAATTATATTTATATATCTATTGTAAAGCAACAAAAAAAATTATAAATAAATAATAATATATTCTAAATTCATTCTGAAAATATTCATATTATGACATAGTCGTTTAAGTATATGTTTTACCCAACAAATGGAAATTTGGTTTAGAATTCACTTCCCATGTCACAATCAACTAAATAATATGACCCATAAGTAAGAATAATCAAATGATACATTTAATACCACAAAGGTAAAAATATTGATTATATCATATATCAATGGCTGGGATATACATGACACAAAAAATGGGGAATAAGTCATATATCTCATAGAAGTAAAAGTGTGATTAGAAACTGTTACCTCACATTACAATTTAGTTTTTCATAATTTAAACACATTTATAAAAGATAAAATAATGTTATTAGTACATTCAATAACCATACTAATATTTATAACACCTTATGTTGACCTCATCTATTTTGATAATCCTAGTCTTGTATTCATATGTCTTAACAATCCCAATTATGTTTTCATATATTATGATATTCGCAATTACTGTTGATCTACACTTTAATACTTTCAAATCGATGATTAAGTTAATAATAATGTTAAAATAATTTTGGATTTATGTTAATCTCACTTATCCATGTTTATATAAGTTTTGAAATGATTCTAAGTGAATTAGATGTGTTTTGTATAAGACAGTCAAGTGTAAGTATCACTGACCTGAAGAGAGCTACTGATAGCCAGAGCTACTGATAGCCAGAGCTACCGATGGCCAGAGCTACCGATGCACAGAGCTACCGATGCACAGAGCTACCGATGGACAGAGAGCTACCGATGCACAGAGCTACCGATGCACAGAGCTACCGATGGACAGAGAGCTACTGATGCACAGAGCTACCGATGTACAGCGCTACCGATGGACAGAGAGATACCGATGCACAGAGCTACCGACGCACAGATCAACCGATGGACATCGAGCTACCGATAAGAGCTACAGATAAGAGCCGCCGATAAGAGTTTGAAGAGCTACCAATGGAAGATCCTACACCGAGTCAACCGTACACGTCTACAAAAAAATGACTACCTATAATGAACTGCGGAGTAAAATCCTTTATCCACGAAACTATTTGTTTATTATACTAATGGTTACTCTTGTTACTTTTGATGCATTTAATGTTATTAAATGATTTATGTTTCCATTTCAGGAAACCGTAACAAGTACGATCGAAAAGCATAATCATTCCTTCATCTCAGAAAAACAAGAAAAAAAGGCATAAAAAGACATGGTGTATGTATCAGTAAAGAGAGAGAGACAAGAGACTTGAAGAGATCGAGCACACAGAACACACTTGCGATCAAGCTCAAAACATGCCGAGAACAACTGGAGAACTTGTACTCACAAGACTACTACCACCAGACTCCAGAACACAGAGCATACATCGAGCAATCTATTCTAAAGAAGAACTACACAGAACACTTCACTTTCTGAGCCGATAACCATGCTGAACCTGGAAGCACTGAAAGAAGAAACGATACTCTGTTTTTCAGTCAAATACCAGAGAAGGACTCAGAACCATTTCTGATCAAATCCAAAGGATTCCAGAGCTGCACTACAATCACCAGAGCCATTCTAAACTCTATATCTTTCTCTAATTTATTTAGTATTTGCATTACGAGCAGTGTGTGTAGCCTGTTAATTATTACACACACACTGTCTCCTGAACCTTAACTGGAGGATTTGTAAATCCTCACTCACAATCTTTACATCCTTTATTTCCCACTGTGGATAGTGGTAGAGGTCAAGTGTGACCTGGACAGCTTTGAGCTATTGTTTTTTATCCCACGTATAACTGTGGTAGAGGTCTCTTGACCTGAACAGTGTGATCACTATTGTTAACCCAGATCCAGGGTGTGGATCACTATATATAAATTTTGAGAGGACTAAGTCTCGGCTTGAGACTAAACCTCTTGGTTAACTCTTGTGTTTTTTGTTATAACCTATATCCATACTATATACATTTATTTCATATTCCGCTGTTATTACTTTGAAATATAATTTATTTTCAAAGCTACTTTGATAGTTAAACTCGCAAGTGTTTATATTTATCATAAACTAGTAAGTTAGTTTCAAAAGTTAATCTAATCATCAGATTATGTTAACTGATAATTAATCAATCTTCGAGAAACTAATTGAACCTTTATAATCTGTATAAATTCACTACAGTTTAATTTGTTTTTGAAATTGGGGGATTTTAATAGAAATTGTTTTTAGCAGAAATTTTAATTGGAACTCAATTCACCCCCCTCTTGAGTGCCCACTCTGACTAACATTTGGTATAAGAGGTAGTTTGTTCTGAAAAACATTTTATTTACTCTCTACTTTTCAACTGTGATTTTAGTTGTATTTTAAAGTTCTTAAAATTTCTGTTATTTCTAAATTTTTATCTCTTTAAATTTTGTTTATAATGGATAATAGTCTTGAGGGTGCTGCTACTAACCGGCCACCTTTCTTTAATGGAAATAACTATGCTCAGTAGAAACTTAAAATGAAAATTCATCTAGAAAGCATGAGTTTTGATATTTGTACTACTATTGAATATAAATACAAAATTCCCACTACTGATAGATCTACTTGGGATGAACCTACAAAGACTGCTTACAATAATAATTGTAAAGCTATGAATGCTCTGTACTGTGCTCTAGGAGATGAAGAATTCAACAGAATTTCTGCATGCAAAACTGCTTTTGAAATTTGGGATACCTTGGCTGTTTCTCCTGAAGGAACAAATAATGTTAAAGAAATGAGAGAGAACACTTATACTATTAAGTATGATAATTTTAAAATGAATTCTGATGAACCTATTTCTGACATGTATCTCAGGTTTAATGAGATAGTCAATACGATGAATTCACTCGAAAAAGTTGTTCCACCAAAGGAACGAATTATGATAATCTTGAGATGTCTACCAGACCGATGGAGAGGCACATCTGTCTCAATCAGAGAATCATGTGACATTACTGCTCTACCTGTCAAAGAGCTTATTGGAAAATTGATTATGTATGAAGAATAGCTCAAGGTAAACAAAGAAAAAGATGATGAACCGAAAGAAAAATATGAAGCTTACAAGTCTACTGCTTTGAAGAGTAAGGAGAAGGAAAAAATACAAATGGAGGATGAGAGTTCAACAAGTGAAAACTCATAGTATGACAGTGATGCAGAATTGGCTCAGATAGCCAGGAGATTCAAGAAGTTTTATAGGAAAAAGAAATTCTTTATGAAAACAAATTACAAAGGAAAGTATGATCAACAAGGCAAATGGAAAAAGGATTGGAAGAAAGTTGACAGGACTGATGAAGATGTCTGCTATGAATGCAAGTGAAAAGGACATATCAAAGCAGACTATCCAAAGTTAAAATTCAAAAAGAAATTTGATTACAAAGACAAGAAGTACAAGAAATCCATGAAGGCTACCTGGGGTTCTTCAGAAGACAGCACTATTGAAGACGAATCTTCGGACTCTGAAAGGAATCGAGCCAACATGTGTTTCATGACAAATACTTCTGACGTAACATCTGACACTCTTGTTTTTAATTCATATTATTCTGGCGATGATTCTGATTCGGAAAACATGTCAAAATCTCAACTATTTGAATACTGTGATATGTTAGAAGAAACCTGTAATGACCTTAAAGACAAATACAAAGTTTTAAAGAAATAGTATGCTTTAAGTGTTAAGCATAAATCTGATCTTGATATAGAAAAGGAAAAGAATGTTCAACTACTAAAGGAAAATACAGAAATGAAACTTTCAAATGAGCAACTCAGAAAGGACTTAGAAAAATTCAAAAATGGAAAGGATGCTCTAACTCAAATGCTAGGAAAGTAAGTTGCACCTAGATATGCTACTGGTTTAGGATACCAACCTGGATAGAGACAGTTCACCAGAACCCGATTTATTCCTATGTCTGAAAAAAAATATTGCTAGTTCCAGTTTTGGAAATTCATATGCTTCAATAGGATATTCATATGGTTATAGACCAAATAAAGTTTATCTTTAAAAATCTGTTACTTATGTTAATTGTATATAACCAATAAAAAAATCTGGGTACCTAAAGCCCTGATTGCTAACCTATCTGGACCCAAGAAAATCAGGGTACCAAAGTCATTTCCTGTTTAAATTTATTTTATAGGAGACCTGCTTGAAGAGCTGTCACAAGAAGATATGGTATTTAGAAAGTGGGTGCACAAGACACATGACTGGAGATTATTCTTGCTTCAAGAGCTTAATAAAGGTTGATGGAGGTTATGTCACCTTTGGTGACAACTCTAAAGGAAAAATCATCGGACTAGGCCAGATTGGTAACACTGACTCAGTATTAATTTCTAAAGTTTTATTCGTTGATAGACTTAAGTATAAATTTCTTAGTATTTCTCAATTAGGTGATGATGGTTTCAATGTCAAGTTTGAAAATGATTCCTCTTATGTTTTTAACTCCAAAAATCCTTTAGTATTTTCTGCTCTAAGGAATGAAAATGTTTATGCTGTTGATTTAAATTAATTAGCCAAATAAAATATTTCTTTTTTGAATGCTTTTCATAAAGAATCTTGTATATGGCACAGAAGATTAGGACACTACAACATTCACTCACTTAGAAAACTGGCTAGGAAAAACTTAGTTAGAGACATACCTAAATTAGAATTACCAAATGACAAAGTGTGTAATCCCTGTCAAAAGGGAAAACAACAAAAAGTTTCTTTTAAATCAAAGAAAGAAGTCTCAACTTCTCAACCACTTGAGTTGGTTCACATGGATTTGTTTGGACCATCAAGAGTTTCTAGTTTACATGGGAAGCACTATTTCTATGTTCTAGTAGATGACTTCTCTAGATATACATGGGTATATTTCTTAGCTCACAAAAGTGAAGCTTATTCTTCCTTTGTTAAATACTCCAAGTCTGCAGAAAATCTTAGTGGACTCAAAATTAATACCCTGAGAAGTGATCGTGGCTGTGAGTTTCAAAATCAAGACTTTTAATCTTATTGCTTACACAATGGCTACACTCATAAATTTTCAGCTCCTAGGACACCTCAACAGAATGGTGTAGTAGAAATGAGAAACTGAACCCTTCAAGAAATAGCTAGAACTATGCTCAATGAATATGACCTGCCTATTTAATTTTGGGCTGAAGCTGTAAATATAGCTTGTTATGTTATCAATAGAGTCTTAATCAGACTTGTTCTTAAGAAAACCCCATATGAGTTATGGAACAATAGGAAGCCTAAGGTTAATTACTTAAGAGTTTTTGGTTGCAAAGTCTTTATTCTTAACACAAAGGATAATATGGACAAGTTTGCTTCTAAAAGTGATGAAGGAATTTTTCTGGGTTACTCTACTTCAAGTAAAGCTTATAGAGTGTTTAATACGAAATCCAAATGTGTGGAAGAATCTGTTCACATCAAATACGATGAAACCGATCCACATGTGCCTAAAACCTCTCCTGAGAATCTGGAAGATGATTTGTCTATTCTGGACCATAATGATAAATCCAAAGAACCCGTTATAAAAACATCCAGCTCTGTACTTTTTCTAGAATCTGTTTTGGTTGAACCCAAACCTACTGATGCACCTAAAGTGTCGAGTCCTACCTTTACTAGATCAACAAGAATTCTAAAGAATCATCCTTTGGATGTTGTTGTTGGTAATATTCATAGAGGAACATAGACTAGAGCTTCTCTAAGAAATCAGGTTGAACATCAAACATTTCTCTCCCAGCTAGAACCCAAAAACATTAACGATGCTATCGTTGATGAATTATGGGTAATGGCTATGCAAGAAGAGTTAAACCAATTTGAAAGAAACAAAGTCTGGGAATTAGTTGACAGACCTAAGGACACACTAACAATAGGCACTAAATGGGTTTTTAGAAATAAAGTTGATGAATCAGGAAACATAGTTAGAAACAAAGATAGGCTAGTTGCACAAGGATATAGTCAAGAAGAAGGCATAGACTATGAGGAGACCTTTGTACCTGTAGCTATACTAGAAGCCATTAGGATTTTACTTGCATATGCTGCACATCTAAATTTCAAGTTATATCAAATGGATGTCAAAAGTGCATTTCTAAATGGTTTTATAATTGAAGATGTTTTGTAGAACAACCTCCTGGATTTACAAACCCCCATTTTCAAAATCATGTTTTTAAACTTTCTAAATCTTTATATGGCTTAAAACAAGCTCCAAGATCTTGGTATGATAGACTCAGCAATTTTCTTATTTCAAAAGATTTTACTAAAGGGATTGCTGATCCAACTCTTTTTATTAAAAGAATTTCTAAAGATGTTTTAGTTGTACAAATCTATGTTGATGATATTATTTTGGGATCTTATAAACATTCTTTATGTGCTGATTTTTCAAAAAGTATGCAAAATGAATTTGAAATGAGTTTAATGGGAGAACTCAAATACTTTCTTGGATTTCAAGTATTTCAAAATGAAAATGGTATTATTTTGAATAAAAGTAAATATATAAAGGATCTTTTAAAACGATTTGGTTTGGATAGTATTAAGGAGAGTGAAACTCCTATGAGTACAATCTGTAAATTGGATACAAATGAAACTGGGAAACCAGTGGATCAAACCAATTATAGGGGTATGATTGGTAGTTTACTTTATCTTACTGCTAGTCGACCAGATATTATGTTCAGTGTATGTATGTGTGCAAGATTTCAAGCTAAACCGAAAGAATCTCATTTTCTTGCTGTTAAAAGAATTTTCAAGTATCTCAAACATACTGTTAACCTTGGTTTATTTTATCCAAAAGGAAAATCCTTTGAGTTAATGAGTTATTCAGATGCTGACATTGCTGGTTGCAAATTAGAAAGAAAAAGCACTTCAAGAACATGTCATTTATTAGGAAAATCCTTAGTATCTTAGTGTGTTACAAAGCAGAATTCTGTAGCTCTATCCACTGCCGAAGCAGAGTATATAG
The DNA here is from genome assembly GCA_963277665.1 of Viscum album. Lineage (NCBI taxonomy): Eukaryota > Viridiplantae > Streptophyta > Magnoliopsida > Santalales > Viscaceae > Viscum > Viscum album. Next base: position 1,989,613,630 of record OY728137.1, read on the forward strand.
CTGCTGGTAGTTGCTGTGCACAAAGTCTGTGGATGAAACACACTCTCTTGGACTATGGATATGATTTTAAGCATGTTTCGATTACCTGTGACAACACTAGTGCAATAAACATCTCGAAGAACCCTGTATCTCACTCAAGAACCAAACATATTGATGTAAGGCACCATTTTCTGAGAGATCATTAGCAAAAGGGTGATATTTCTCTTGAATTTATCGGCACTGAACATCAATTGGCCGACATTTTCACAAAACCCTTAAGTGTGGATAGGTTATGTTACATTAGGCACGAGCTGGGGATGTTTAATCTTCACCGATAGAAATCCTCACCGATAGAAATCCTCACAGATAGAAATCCTCACTGATATAAATCCTCACCGATAGAAATATTCACCGATAGAAATCCTCACTGATAGAAACCCTCACTGATAGAAATCCTCACCAATAGAAATCCTCACCGATAGAAATCCTCATCGATAGAAATCCTCACTGATAAAAATCATCACTAATAAAGTGCTGTTTTAAATCTTTTGTCTACCATCAACAATGTGAAAAATTTTCTTTTATTTTATTTTTATTTATTTAACTTATGATTCCTAAATGATAAAACTAAGTCTAAGCCACTTCTCACTCCACCGAACCCAAAACCTTTTACCTTCGAACCTTAGAACCCGAACCCTCTGCAAACCTGAGATCCCTCGAACCAGCGATGGCAAAAACCAAAATTCCCATCATCCGAGAAGACTGTGTTGATCCTAAAAAAAAGGAAGAAGTCTGAGCCAGAAGCGAGTAGTGCTGTTAGAACTAGGTCAGGAAGGAGACCAGTAAATCCTCATCTGCAAAATAGAGCTATTGTGGTCGAAAAAGAGTTGTGTGTGGGCTGGATGCTGCCCAGCAGGTCCTTGGTGCTCGAAGTTCTGGAAGCTCAAAGATGGGTAGACTGATTTTCAAATAACAACGGTCCCTACTACCCAAAGTTGGTAAAACAGTTTTACGAGTTCGTAAGCTTCGAGAAGTTAGAGAATGAGAACCGAGTATCTTCATTTGTAAATGGTAAAGTGCTATCATTTTCATCAGTAGAATTGGCTGATTGCGTAAAAGTTCCTCATGAAGGTGTTTCTGGATATGTATCAAGAGCAATGCCACCTACCATTGACATTTTTGATCATGAGACTGCGTTGAAAGAACTGACTGGTGATGGAACTCCAAGGCAAGTGGTTGCTGCAGAAATGGATGGAGAGAACAGATTACTGTTCAAGTTTGTTCAACATGTATTGATACCAAGGAGAGGAGACTTTTCTAATTTGAGATATCAGGATATCTAACTCCTACATCTTTTGAGACATGATGTCAAAGTCAATTTATGCAGATTGGTGATGAGTCAAATGGAAGATATGACAAAGCCGAAATTAAAGACTAACGCCCTATACTTTGCTAAGCTGATTTCTGTTATGATCAAAGTGAAAGGGATAGCTGAGTCTCAGAATGACACAGTTGTAGTGAAGAGAAAATTTTGTATCACTACTACAATTTGAAAATATATGAAGATTAATTGGAATCCTTGGAGAAGTGAATTGGTCAATGATGACCAAAAGGTATATGATAAGTTCAATCCTGTGGATTATCCTTCAAGGACAAAGGATAAAAGAGATCCAGGTCTAGGACCTGATGAAAAGGAACCTGAGTACAGTGATGAGTCAGAAGAAGAAGAATAAGAGGAAGAAACTCCTATGGATGAGGGAGGAGATCCTGACTTTCCTCCAAGCCCTGTTGCTGAAGTTATGTCTTTAGAAAAGGAAGTGCTAGAAGAAGTTGAGACACCTGCTAATGAGGAAGACCAGTCGGTCTCTATGCACATAGAGGAAGAAATGAATGTCTCTGAATTATCTGATTCTAGTGAATTGAGTCTGAGTCTAGTTATTGGAAGCTCAGTTGTACCATCTATGGATAAAGAAAGAGAAAGAGGAGAAGCTGTACCTATTCCAGAATATCATCCTACTACTACAGAGATGGAAGTTGTTGTGGAAGAATCTGATGAAGAAAGACCAGTAGAGAATGTAGTTGCTATATATGAGAATTCACCCATTGAGGGGGATCATCACACCGAGTTTGGAAATGTTACAGTGACTATTGAGTCTGAAGACTGGGTAGAGGACCCAGGTTTTATAGTCTTTGGCTTGGATTATCCTGATTCAGATAATGAAGTATCTTTGAATAGACCAAAGATCACCTATGACATCAATTCTAAGTTTTTACCTGCTGATGTGGTTAGAGTACATGATTTAGATGTGCTGAAAGAAAATCTAAAAGTCAGTTTTGTAGAAGAAGTAAAGACAATGGAATCTTTTTTAGTATCCTTGATTCAATCTATCATGGCTGACTCTATAGTTAGTTTAGCTTCTGAAAGAGTATCTACTATAGTTTCTCCTACTAATTTTGTTACAATGTATGACCTTGAATCCCTAAAGCATGAGCTGAAGGAATCCTTCAGTGCCTCTATTGGTGAGATAAAGCTGTGTTTTAGTGAATAAATGAAGATTTTAGAAAGGTCTTTTGAGCTTTCTCTTGGTTGTAATCTATCAACTTTTGTGGGTGAGCTAATGGAAGAAGTCAAGGAGTTCCAGACTCAAACTTCTAGTCTATAAGCAGATCTTGAAGCTCTACGGATATCTGGTGTTGCCTTAGACTCTTTCATGAGTTCAAAATCTCAAGCTGATAAAGATTTAGCCTATGTGAAGAGTGTTGTAAGTCAGCTGGTCTCAGTGTTTGACGCTTTCAAAACATCTGTGAAGGATGATGTCAAAGATCAGGACTCTCAAATGCAAAATCTGATTAGTGGGTTGACCACAAGCTTCAAAGAAACAATATCCTTCTCTCTTGGTCCTCTAGTTCCAAAACCTGCAATTGATCTGAATCAATTTCGTGCTCTCATGAAGGAGGAGATTGGTTCCTTGTCAACCAGTGGCTCTGTGGAATCATCAGATTTAAGTCGAGTTGTGCTGTCTACCAGGGATTCAGCCAGAGAAATAATGAAAATCTTCCAGGACTACATGAGAGAGGCCTCTGCTTCTCAATAAGCAATCAAGATTAAGGTGGATACTTATTTTGAAAAGGTTTATACCAAGCAACAACTGACCCACCATTTCAAACATCTGCTTGAGAATCTAAAGTTACCTCCAGTGACTCAGGCCTTCAGAGAGCAGGTTAGTAAGCTCTGGGAGCTTACTCCTGCTTTGGAAAAATTCATTGAAAATAGAGATGATTTTGTGTCTGCAATGGAGAGAGGAGGAAGCATTATAATGGATTTCAGAAACCTGTCGCTGCCCTTCCTGCATGTGGATGGCATACCGGTCATTGTACCTCCTGCTTTGCCTGCCTCTGCCTCTACTGTGTCTCCAGTTCAGATGACTCCTGCTCAAACCATAAGAATTCTCACGCCTATGATCCCTCAAAGGACTTCCCATTATAGGCCCGGCACTGTATCAATTGCTCAGCCCCCTCTGATCATTTCTGGAATTCCAAAGTCCTCCCCAGTATCCTCAACACCTGAATTCTCTTCTGATCCCAAGGGGAAAGCTCACATTGAAGATGTGGATTGATAAAGTGGAAAGGATGTTTGATAGGAATATTTTTGTTTTTTCCATTCTGTTTATGTACTTTTTTTTGTCTGGTCTAATACAAATGCATTTTTGTTTTTCCACTGTCTCATTTTATCAGTTTTCTATGTTTGGTTTCCCACTTTTTGATTATCATAAAGGGGGAGACAAGAAATATAAAAGGGGATAAATATGATCAAAGTAGGATCCTTTGATACTATTTCTTACATTACTTTGATACTATTTCTTACATTTCCTTCTTTGGTACTAATTCTTTCACACCTTATCTCTGATACTATTGTATTTAATTCTACCTATGATAATTTTTTATCTATATATTTCTATTACTATTTCCTCTTTCCTCTGATACTGTTTCCTTTGAGAAAAATGAATATTAATGTTATACTATCTAATACTATATTCTCACTATCTTAAAATGTCCATATCATAAGTTGTGATTATCAAAAAGGGGGATATTGTTGACCTCACCTGTTCTGATAATCCCAATCTTGTATTCATATGTTTTAACAATCCCAATTATGTATTCATATATTATGATATTCACAATTATTGTTGATCTACACTTTAATACTTTCAAATCGATGATTAAGTTAATAATAATGTTAAAATAATTTCTGATTTATGTTAATCTCGCTTATCCATGATTATAAAAGTTTTGAAATGATTCTAAGTGAATTAGATGTGTTTTGCATAAGACAGTCAAGTGTAAGTATCACTGACCTAAAGAGAGCTACTGATATCCAGAGCTACTGATATCCATAGCTACTGATAGCTAGAGCTACCGATGCACAGAGCTACCGATGCACAGAGCTACCAATGGACAGATAGCTACCGATGCACAGAGCTACTGATGCACAGAGCTACCGATGGACAGAGAGCTACTGATGCACAGAGCTACTGATGTACAGAGCAACCGATGGACAGAGAGCTACCGATGCACAGAGCTACCGATGCACAGAGCTACCGATGGACATCGAGCTACCGATAAGAGCTACCGATAAGAGCTAATGATAAGAGTTTGAAGAGCTACCAATGGAAGATCCTACACCGAGTCAACTGTACATGTCTACAAACAAACGACTACCTATAATGAACTGCGGAGTCAAATCCTATATCCTTGACACTATTTGTTTATTATACTAATGGTTACATTTGTTACTTTTGATGCATTTAATGTTATTAAATGATTTATGTTGCCATTTCAGAAAACTATACCAAGTATGATCAAAAAGCATAATCATTCCTTCTTCTCAGAAAAAAAAAGGGCATAAAAAGACATGGTGTATGTATCAGTAAAGAGAGAGAGACAAGAGACTTGAAGAGATCGAGCACACAGAACACACTTGCGATCAAGCTCAAAACGTGCCAAGAAAAACTGGAGAACATTCACTCACAAGACTACTACCACCAGACTCCAGAACACAGAGCATACATCGAGCAATCTATGCTAAAGAAGAACTACACAGAACACTTCACTTTTTGAGCCGATAACCAAGCTGAACCTGGAAGCACTGAAAGAAGAAACGATACTCTGTTTTTCAGTCAAATACCAGAGAAGGACTCAGAACCATTTCTGATCCAATCCAAAGGAGTCCAGAGCTGCACTGCAATCACCAGAGCCATTCTAAACTCTATCTCTTGCTCTAAGTGATTTAGTATTTGCATTACGAGCAGTGTGTGTAGCCTGTTAATTATTACACACACACTGTCTCCTGAACCTTAACTAGAGGATATTTAAATCCTCACTCACAAACTTTACATCCTTTATTTCCCACTGTGGATAGTGGTAGAGGTCAAGTGTGACCTGGACAGCATTGAGCTGTTGTTTGTTATCCCACGTATAACAGTGGTAGAGGTCTCTTGACCTGAACAGTGTGATCACTGTTGTTAACCCAGATCCAGGGTATGGATCACTTTATATAAATTTTGAGAGGACTAAGTCTCGGCTTGAGACTGAACCTCTTGGTTAACTCTTGTGTTTTTTGTTACAACCTATATCCATACTATATAAATTTGTTTCATATTTCCCTGCTATTACATTGAAATATAATTTATTTTCAAAGCTACTTTGATAGTTAAACTCGCAAGTGTTTATATTTATTATAAACTAGTAAGTTAGTTTCAAAAGTTAATCTAATCATCAGATTACGTTAACTGAGAATTAATCAATCTTTGAGAAAATAATTGAACCTTTATAATCTTTATAAATTCACTACAGTTTAATTTGTTTTTGAAATTGGGGGATTTTAATAGAAATTGTTTTTAGCAGAAATTTTAATTGGAACTCAATTCACCCCCCTCTTGAGTGTCCACTCCGACCAACACCTTATAATCCATTTTTACTACATTTTATAACCCATTCATTAATAATATTTCACTATTTTCATGGTTTCGGGTGCGTTTGTTTCATAGTTTCATGGTAGGTTCAATTTTTTAGAATTGTGGTTTTTCAATTTAAATGAAAATAAAGAACTAGAAGAAAAAATATATGGTATTCATTTAATTCCAGAAGTTTTAATGATCATATATATCATTTTTCTCTCTTTAATGAGTATGATTGATCTGATAAAATGTTTATATTAATTTGGTTTTTTTTCCGACCATGAAGAACTAGTTTCTTTTTATTCAATATAATGTATATATTTTAGTTTCAAGACATGATATAGGTTATAATATTACTTCTAAAATTTAATTTAAAAAGAATAATACCTTATGAACAGCTTTGATGGTGGTAATAGTAGATGAAAAAGCAGTACCCACAGAGATAATTAGTCTCCATAATTTAGAAAATGGATTTGTTTCATTGAGTAAGAGATGGTAATAAAAGGGATGGATATAATAGATTACATTAGAAACATAAAATTAAACTATATACATGATAATTGAGTTATTATTATTTTGTGGATGAATTACTTTTGGATAAGGTAGAAAAATAAATAAAATTAAGAGAGGTAGTTTAAAAAAGTTTCCTCTTGAGTATCACCTCCTTGAAGGACCCCATAAGGAACATGGAATTATTATCTGGGTGATACAAATAGAAATTGGATGAGGTGATAGTTAGTAGAATATGGTTTCAAATATATTTTAATATCTTAATGTATTTTAAGTATAAACGGGGTGATGAGGCATGGTATTTATAATTGAGGAGTGGTGGTTTAAAGTGATTAAATAATGCTTATTTTATATTTCAATCTGACCACATTTTGGTGGAATTAATTTCAAGGAATTAGGATGATAATTAAGGCTTTATAGGTTTTTTTGAGGTTGATAGAAACATCAAACTCTCATTTAATGTGTTTGTTTCAGGGTATTTTATTCTTTTACAATATAATTCAAACCACATACATTATTTTACCTATAATAAGTTAAATATTTTTTCCATGATAAATTCATTATCCTTAAAAATTAAAATGAATTTATATCCTAATCTATACTTCATTATTCCAAATTAATAACCCATTATTAAAAATTCAAAACATGTATGTTTCAAAATTAACTTTATATTTATACCATCAAAACATAATTGAAAAGTTTTTTAAAAGCTTTTTTAATCCAAAAAATGTAGTTATGACAAAATAAGGTACAAATATTGTTAAAATATGATTAATTAGATAGTATATATTAACATACCTATGTTAATTTGAGATAAGAATAAAATAATATATTTTTTAAAAATATAGATAGAATTGTATGAAAAAAATCACTTTTCACTGAAAAAATAAATAATTAGGTAATTATCAAAAAAATAGTCCAATGATAATTTTTACATCATGAATACAAAAATGAATTTAATTTAATCAAACACATTTTATAAAGATTTCAAAAATTAATTATATATATTTTCTCAAAAAAATAAATAATATATTTTTGAATAAAAAAAAATTGAAGAACAAAATGAATTTTATAGAAATTATGTGTTTATTTCCAAAGAATAAACAATTTTTTATGGAACATTAAATTAAAATAGATTTCCTAATATTGTCCAAGCTATTCATGCCCCCAAATTTAGAAGCTATGCTATAATTATTTTTTCAAATTAATAATATTTTGGAGTTCATTTAATCTTTGTGTTCAATGAAACATTTTCTATAGAATAGAATAAATGTAAAATTAGACATATCATAAAATAATGGGGTGTTAAATATTTATCCAAGATTCACACATTATAAATTTTTCCTTCTGTTTCTCCTTCCATAGGGTGTTTAGTAAAATTTTCAAGTGGTCTTTTTTCTCTTCCTTTATCTTTGAATACATAAGAACATATACTATAAAGAATACCACAAAATAATAAATTTAACCTCTAAAAATATATTCCATAAATCCATAAATATAGTGGAGGGATTATTAATACATTTTGGAATCAATGTAAATTCATAGTTTCCATAACATGTACGAAATCTTATCTTTGGTATATCCTCCTTCTTAACCCTCATATTAATGAAATCTGGAATTAAAGATAATCTTGTAATGTTTCTATCTCTTCCAAATTGATCACACAATCATCAATATGGGGATAATAATACTATTATTAATTTTGATCTTTTTAACCACCCGATAATCAATTAAGTGCCTCACTGATCCATAATACTTTTTAACACAAAAATAGGTTCACCACAAGGTGACAAACATGGCCAAATGAATCCCTTTTCATGGTTCTTCTAGACTTGATAATTCTATTCCAAAAGTAGAGTCCGGAAAATTCTATGGAAAGTATTTGACATTGATATAGAACTAGGTCGGAGTTCTATTGAGAACTCAACATCACCTTTTATGGGAATAGTATGAAACTCTTTTAAAAATACATCAACAAATTCATTCACTATATGTATATCATCAATCTTATGTTTCTCCCCAACAATATGAGATAAAAATGCCATATGAATGTGAAAGGGGACCCATATAATGGACTCATTCTCAATCAAACGTTCATATATAGAATCATATTGATTGAAGATCGCAGGTTGGTTTGTAATATACAATATAACATCCCATCATCAAAAATTTATATGGTACCTTTTATAGATAATTCCAATCCATGCCTAACATAACACAAAATTAAACAATATGAAGAATTAATGATATGTATAGGAAGATTAATCCCAAAAACATCAACTAGAGACAAATCATAGACATGAGATGAGATCAACATATCATTATGGGTTTTCAATTACAATTTTATATCTAATTGTATGTGGGTAATCATGATACTGATATTTTATTATTTAGATACGAAATAATTGGTTAATATAGTGTCAAAAAATACATTAAAAGCACTATGGTGGATATTATGCATACCATTCACCATGACCTTATTTCACACCACATTATTAACATTGAATATATAATTTTTTCCTTTGTCTCTTAAAATAACCTGATGATGATGTCAATATATATCATTAAACGTCATGTATGGGAATTTTTTAACATAATACTATACTCCTTATATGGGAAACCTTAGCGTGTTGGTGGTTCATTCTGTATAGATTTCTCTCTATTCACATTCTAAGATAACATCTTCCCATCATGTTATAAATCAAATTAATTATGACCTTCTTTTCCACATTAAAAAAAATTACTAGTATCCTTAAGATAATTTCCACCATTATACTTCCCACACATTGAGAATAATGGAATACTCATCCTCTTCTATTTATGGTTAATGGATTTTACATTTTATTCCATCAATATATTCTTATAAAAACCAATTAATTTAAACATAACTCTATCATCTATTTTAACATTGATATCACATAAAACAATCTCTTCATAGCTATATAAGTAACTTATGGATAATTCCCTTTCAGAGACTTAGTTTTATGCCACTAAGGAATCAATAAACCTTAAATTCAGGTTAGATTATAATACCCTATTTGTACCTAAAAAATCATCCAAAATATTCTTCATTAGTACCAATATATTTGTCATACTTTTACTTTAGTTAAAATTTGTCCTTATACATCTTCATATTAAGAAATGTGGAAGGTCCTTATTGAAAAATAATATCTTTAAATTGTCCTACACCATGGGGTCAATTTCATCCCATTTACTCATATTCTTGATAAGATAATACCCTAAATCTTCGTCACCTTCCAAACAATAGACAACACAATTGAATTTTTCATTCTAGAAAAACTAGAGAATGGAAAATATCATTTTAGTAGTTCTAACCAATTTAGCATCAACTCTAATATTAAAGGATCTACTAAAGGAAAGATTAAATTTCCTCATGATGGACTCAACAGAATGTTGTTCCCTTCTTTTTTTGGATGTATAGTATGATTCCTATAATTAGAAATTTATTTGAGTATAGAAAAATATTTTTAATTTTATCTCCCATAAAATTCGGAATCCTAATAGGAAAATCATTTTACATTCCTTCATATTAAGAAACAAAAATGTCTTTCAGGTTCCATCCATTGAGAAAAATCATAAAATAAGAAAAAATAATTATAATGGGGAAGAACATAATCAGGAAAAATTATTAATAGGATGTCAAAATACTGACACATTACTTAATCTATGACACCATATTTAAATCCAAGGTCATTCAGAATGGTCATATATTTAAATCGTTCATTATAGTTCATATTGTGCATCTAAATTTATAAATTGAATCCCTTAGGAGTTTCAAACTAGGTGAACAGAAAGGCCCATTGTAGTTAACATGGTGATGATCAAATCCAGTTCAATTCACCCTTTTCTGAGTCGTTACATACTGGTAATGGGAAAATTAATGACATTTGATCATGAGGAAGTAGTTCATTGTACACACAAATGATTATTTAATAACCCATTTGATTGAGGGTAGATGGTTGTAGGTCATTACCTTAACATTAAAATATATCGGTATATGTATGATATATACTTTATTATATTAGTATTATAAAATTAGAATTCAATTATGTTAAATAAGAAATTAATGAAAAACACTAGTAGATTAACGTTTCATATTCTTTGGGTAACCTCCTTAGGTTTTCACGAAAGGCCTTCGTTGGATTGATTTATTCCACAAATAAGGTTTAGAAAAAAATAGGATTGAATTTGGTAAGTGATTTGGGCTAGGATTTTATAAACCATATGGGTATTAAGATGTGAAAATAGAGGGTATAATGGGTAGCCTTTTATAAGTGAGGTAAGTGGCACACTTGTAATGTTTTGAAAGGATGAATTCAAAAAGAAATTAATTCATGTGAAGAGGCTCCAATAATATACCATTCACAATAAATAGATGAGATAGGGTCTAAATATGGTGATATAATGGGATTTTGAGAATTTTTATGTTTTTTTGCAGTTATATATTTTTGAACAAACCTATTAAACCTATTTTACCTTGAGCGACTTAAATAATTTTTATTTCATTTACTATTCATTTGATTAAAAATTTATTTTACCATATTAAGAAACATAAATAATTCTATTTGAAAAAATGGACTCCATTTTCAAAAATTCCATTCATAGAAGTGGAAAATGTAATTTAAAATAAATCCCTCATATGTGATGAGAATTCCAGGTTTTAAAAAGAAATTATTCAATAGTATTCCATGTTTTCTTATTGAAAATAAATATGAAATTGATCACAATGAAATAAAATGGACTAATGTATTTATAATTTAACTAATTTACCCTTAAAAATATTTGAAATAAAATTTATCTTTATAAATAAATTATTTTGAGAAGCATTTTTTATTAGAATTAGATATTTTTCATTTTTCTTCAATAAAAGATGAATTTAAAAAAAACATTACCATAAGAAAATTTTTAATTAATTTTTTAAAAAATTATGTTTTATTTTTCAAATTATTTTTTAAATATTGTGAAATATTAATTTTATCATTGTTCAAAAAAATAAATGAAAATAGTTTTTTGAGAAAATTGATTTTTCAAAATATATAAAGGATTTATAGAAAAATTGGTATATTTTTATCAATATGTTTCACTTAAATAAGGACACTATAATTAATATTTAAAAATTACTTATTACTTTTTATATCCCTATGTATAATGGCAAGGATTTAATAGTCGCATTTAAAAACTATATTAATTATATATCATAGATTTTTTAAAAGTGAGTGTCATGTTTAACACAAGATATCCTAGTGATATGTGTATACCAAGCATAACATAGTGTTTCATGTAATTAAATATTAACTCTTGGTCTATAGTATAACACAAGCTAACAAATAGATTTAATTTATTTGAAAAAATTAATTCTTAAAAATTATGGGGGTTACAGGTCTCAACTAATTTCAATCATACAACATTATCAAATTCTTTTTCATTTCTACTATCTCAAAATACAAAATTATTATGTGGAAAAGGATATATGAATTAATATCAGTTTCATTCGGGTTTTCATTAAACTCTTCTCAAACTCATAAATCAATCATAGATTTAATGTTCATCAATGTAATGACACATTTAGGGTTTAGTGCTTTAGATATCGGGGTGGAAGGTGATAGGGAAGATGTAGCATAAGGGATAAGAATATGGGATGAGTAGTGGAAAGTGGAAAAACATGGAAGGCCTGGTGAAAGTGGGATTCAAGAATTAGAATGGTAGAAATGTCTTGTAGTAGCGTTATTGGGAACTCGGTGGTTGGAAGTTTGGGGATGATAGGAAGTAGGGAATTCTGATGGAAATAGAATCAGAAAGATATTTATAAAATCCTAATAGTGTTTGTATAATTTTTCTTTTAAAGATATCAAATAATTCAACAATATTTGGAAGATGGAATTAAAATAATTAGACCCAAAAATTTATTAATTATAATTAATAAGTGAAATTTTAATAAAATTAATTTCAATATTAGTTTAATCGATTAATTTATCAACTTTTTTAAATATTTAATTATTGAAAAGAAATATAATATACGAAAATTAAATTTCATTAGAAAATTGATTTACACTTGTAAAACTTTAAATAAAAAATTAAAAAAAATATTCAACCCTAAATACAAAAAATTACAAATATATATATACAAATTAATATTTTGAATTATATAAATAAAATATTTAAAAAAAACTTTATCAGAGAATCAATAATTCTGAGAAGATGTTCAAGAAATAAAATTCAAAATGTTGCTTGGTTAAATGTTCAACAATTTTCTAATTTGAGTTTTTATTTATATCATTTTCTCTATTATTATTCTGAAATAAATGTGGAAAATGGTGTACATACAAATTATATCATCCAAAATATATGTTAGGTATCATGTCAAAACCTGAATACCTAAAGCCTTCATGTCCCTAACATCATCAACAGGGTATAATGATGTACGTGATTATATGGGGTTTGACACAACAGACCAAATTGAAGAGATGAAACATGCCTCATCATAGTCCTCAAGGTTTTACTATGTCCATATGGCCAGACAACCTATTTAATTTTTTTTAAATGAAGGATATCCCCTCCTATTTTTTTGAATCAATTCCAAATCAAAATATAGTCATGACATAGACCATCGGCAGCTGATGCATCATGATAGAGAATAGGGACCCATTTTGTCCCTTATATCTCTATTGTGCCCAAGAGATCACATTTAATTAATCACAAATCCCAATTAATCTAAATAAATTAACATAAATACCTTTTTATATGCCTTGAGTGGTGAGACTACATTCCACAATTCAATAAAATTTAAAAATAATTTCATAATAGGGAGAATACATGGACCACCTATATCATGTAGAACATTTACAATTTATTTCCATAAAATAAAAGTTGTTTTGAGGCCTATAGATTTCTATAAATGCTCAATGATTCCCAACCAATATCATCCATATAGAAGGATCCCTTGAATCATGCCATGAAACTCAAAACAATTAATTAAATAAAAATATAATTAATTAGCAATTTAATTAAAACAAAGAATATTTATTGAAGACCCACTATATCACTATGTCTCACCAATAATAATGCCAATTAGCCATTGAAATCCCATAATAGACCCCCAAATCCATTTTTAGGAAACATCATAATCCCTTGAACTATTTACCAGACTAATTAAATTTAATTTAATTGATCTTTATTAATTAATTCCCTGGTCTGACATACCACTTACTAAAACATTCAAAATAGTAGGTAGTTATCATCTCTATAATTCCTCTTCTAGGGTTTCTCGAAATCCCCTTCAAAATTAAAGGAATTCAACATTATTCTATGAATTCACTACTTATATCCTAAACCTAAAAAATTAAAAATAAGTGATAAATTGAATGTTTCTTTAATAGAGTAAGGATATGTACATGTACCAGGCATCATTACAGAAATCACCAATGAACACAATCACAGTCCATGGAAGAAAAAATGATGAAGAGGGAAGTGGGATCTCTAGATTCATACATGAAAAGAGGTGTAGAAAGGTTGATGGCCCCTCTAATAACATGAAATAGAAAATTGTAATCTCCCATCCTATTTGAGTTTATATACTAGTCTGTGTGGTTCCAATGGAAATTTTGTGTCACCCCTTTACATAAGGGTTCCACTATCTAGCCATTGGCATGATGAAAGCTTTCCTGAGGCACATCAATGGGTGCATTATATAACGCCATTTTATCTTTGAAAATATAGGCCTCCCTCGACTCCAAAACGAACACATCAATCCCCAATTGTAACTCATTACCTATCCAAAATTCCCGATTTGAGGGGTTCTAATAATAGCAATTCGATTTTGAATCCCACATCAAAATTGGACCCACACACAAATTTCCAATTAAAATTCCATCAAATTCTGAACATCCATATAGACAAAAGGACCTTCAATATTGTAACAATATATATATGTATCTGATATTAATATATAACATATGTATTTGTATAAAAAATTTAAAATAATTTAATAAAAACAATGAATCAAAAAAAGTATCCAAAACATTTTTTTGTAAACTATTCATTTATAGAAACCCATGATTTTCACATACCGATAATATGTATTATTAGATGAATAACCATTAAATAATAAAATTAAATTTCTAGAAACCCAAATTGATTAGTGTCTTTGGATACAAGGTAAATAATTTTCTTATTTGGTGAAAGATCATCAACATCTTCCCCAAAGGTCTTCTCAAATTGTACTCCTCTTAAGAATACACTAAATTGACATTTCTTCATTACATGAGGAGGGAAAAAAAGGAATGAATTTTCTTAGATACTCATTAAGGTTAATCATATGAGATAAAAATCAATGATCATATGAAATCATAACATTACTATATGTTTGTGTGATCTAGAACATAACATATAAACTTTATACCCAACCTATCTAAGATCATAAACATGCATCATGGAATAAGACATTATAATTCCTCAAAATAAGGGTTATAAGGTTGATAAATCATCATAAATCAATCATTAATTTTAATATAATGTGAAAAAAGTGTGGAAACATCATAAATTTAGAAAACCATTTCATATTTCATGGTTAACTACTGTGAAAATAAGTACTGTGGGTTATGATTCATCCCATGTTTCCCATTGTGAAATAGTACAGACATGTTTCTCTTCATAGATAACCACACACATGTTTAATATCGTGGATCAAAAAATGCTAATTTCTCATTTTCGATTATGAAAAACCAATTTCCTATAGTGGAAACCTCTCATCAACTTGTTTCCCAGTATTATCTCATTTGATAAAAATCTTTACCCATTACATTGGTGCCTGATGTAGGTCACGCCTATTAAGTAAAGAAAATCATACATATGTGTTCCACAAGATCATAAAATATTTATATCATTATATCCCACGAAATCAAAATGTCCATATAAACATTTAATCATATCATAACATGTGTTGAATTGATAGTTTTCATGGTCATTTTATCATTGCATAACCTGTGGAGAATGAAGCGAGTCTTATAGTAATTTTATAAGGGTATAACATATGTAGTTTCAAAGTGTTTCATTAACATTATTACACAATAAAAATATAATATTTAGAGAAAATATAATAATGGTATCCTTAGATAAACTCCATAATAACAAATATGTTACATCATTGGATGTCATCTTATGTGGAGAAATATTTTAAATGATCAATCACTTGTAATGTTTCTTTAGTATGATAATGTCACGAGCTGTCCCCAGGGGCTCATATCGTGACTACCCCAAGCCCGACATCCATAGGCAAGGGGCTGGTGACTAGCACCAAAGGCGAAAATCCCAAATCTTGGAAGGCATTTCCATTATAATAGTAAACTATCACAACAGAGTATGAAACTGGAAGTAAAAATATATGTAAAATGGTACAAAAAATAGTGTGACGAATGTACAGGGGCTAGAAATACAAGCCCAACAATAAGGTACAATACAACTGAAATTCTAGTACAACAGAAGAAAAGAAGTAAAGCAGCTACTGGGTTGTCATCCGGCATCCCCACCTGAAGGGTAGGTACAGATGGCCTCCTCAACACCCCAAGTTCGTCTGTCCGCTCCGTGTACATCTCGCCAAGTGGTCCACCTTTTTGTACCGTACAATTCTGCTACTCTCTGCCCCGACTAGTGATGTCCATCATCGGCAACCAAAACAACAAGGTGTGGGGAATTCCCATGCAGGGGTGAGTATAACGATACTCAGTAGGGTCCCCAAGACCCTCAAGGTCTCACAAAATCCAACAAGGATAACCAAAAATTACGAAGTCAATGTATATCCCTTACATAGGTATATGCTCATACTTTTACCTAAGTTATTTAGTAACCCATATCAATCAAGAGGAAACACGAAAGTTATTTACTCAGCTCAAACCAGGATTTTTAGTATAGCATTGATGTACAGATGATTAGTATTGAAGCTAGATCATCATATTCTGACAAGAGGCACTTCTGCTAACCATACGATGTCTGACCCACACAGGATCGATAGGTACTAACCCCAGTAATGACCCAAAGAGGATCGATAGGTACTAACCTCCGCAATGACCCACACAGGATCTGACCCACACAGGATCGGTATGCACTGACCCACACAGGATCGATGAGCACTGACCCACAAAGATTCTGACCCACACAGGATCGGTATATTCTGACCCACACAGGATTGCCGAATGTTGACCTTCCTATGATCTGTCTCCAACCTCCACCTCACTATCAGCCACTGGATTCCTCTCACTCGGTGTGCTCAAGTTCCGTAGAATCTAACCTCGGTATATCGGTCATACCTCGACCGCCACTAAACTCCAAAAAGGAGTAACCAAAAGGACTGCTATGCTGTAATGGATCCAATGTGATAGATGGTGCGTCAATCAAACACATGGTCTGTGATTTATTTTCATTTTCATTCAAAGGGCCTGGTTGGTTTTTATGTTCAAACCTACCCGACCATACTCCAACTGTGTCCAAACCTCAAGTGGGGTATTCCAATAGAACCGTCTCGCTCTAAGAATTCCTTAACCACAAATGGTTCATCAATTAGACATCAGTTTCCCTAGATAGGGTGAAAATGTTTAAACAGGCAAAATGGGTCCGGGTCCGACCCGACCCAGGCGGACCGACCCATCCCGATCCGCGGGGGCGGCCCGACACGAGTGGTCTTCCTAGCCCGAGTGGGTGGATCAACCCGAAGGCATCCCAGCGGCCCAGTTTACCCAGTAGCCCATTCTACCTGGCGGCCCGGTCATCCTGGCGACCCGACGGCCAAGTGGGGTCCACCTAAGCTGCGGCCAGGGGGTAGGGCTCGCCCCCTGGCTCCCGAACGGCTCCTCCGTTTGAGTGGTGATCCGACCTGCACCAAGTGGTGACGGTCCAGCACACGCGGGACCCGATGGGGTCCCGATCTTCTTGGTTGGCCGAGCGGCGATCCACTCCAGCTCCACAGGAGCCGGCCCGGCCGTCTTCCACTACACCTCCACCGCAGCTCGACGACACCGTGGTTCTACTGCCATCAGAGCGGCGTGACGACACCACGCCTCTTGCCTCTGTCATGGCCCTCCTGGCCGTGGTTCCCCTCCGGCATGGTGTGATGGCACCGCGCCACTCCGGCACTACTGAGGCCCACCCGGTCGCGGCTTGGTTTCTCACATGGCACGATGGTGTTGCACCTCTCCGGTGGGTCGGTGGCCCTTGGGCCGCCGACTTCTACTGTTGTCCACCTCTGTCGTCAACAACAAGAACAACCAAAGGGGGGGTAAGGCTGTGTTCATGTGGTCCGAGCCCTTTTGTTCATAGGGATAACATTTGGCATACCATAATCTATAAATTTGAAAGACAAAGAATGGGGGTTAATACTCATCTATAAAATAACTCAAATCCCCCTACCCCGTATTTTTCAATCATTGACGGAGTCACAGAAAAAGGTGGGTGTTGATTCATCGTTCTCCACATTCGTCACGTACTCCCAAATCTCAAGCTTGTGCGTCAGAAAGTGATCGGAGGTGACGAAGTCGAAGATGGCATTCTTCACGTTCTTCGTGGGAGAGTTCTCCTCCTTCCCCAAGCTCCACCAAAAATATTATGCCAACCACAATAAATTAATAGAATATCATTTATTATAATGGTTGGAATGAATTAAAATTGATTCAATTAATTAATTTCAATGCTAAAATAAATTAACTGAGGGAGTTGGAACATTAAAAATTATGGGGGAAGGTAAAGAGTTTTTATCCCATATAAATAGGGGGTTAAAGGGGGGTTTAAAGATGGGTGGAACCCACCTTAATTATCCTAAACAGGGAGGTTATGCTCAGCTGGGTCTCACCACCATAACCTCCCATGGGAGGTTAGGGTGTGGTAGTCCCCACCCCAATCCTCCACTTAGAGATTTTAACCGCCATAATAATAATAAAAAGTTTCACCCTTATTTTTATTTAACTTATTAAAAACCCAAAATTTAACTTCCATTCTTTTCAGAACACAACTACGGTGAAGGTATCATAAAGAAATCATTGACACTGCAATCTCAACGGTGCCCTCTGATTTCAATTCCGAGCACCAGTTAAAAAGTTATAAAACACCGCTCACACCTTTACTGAACGTACCCGAAAAAAAGTTTGGAAAATTATTATCAATCACCCTCAACCCATGCCGGTCGAGGTTAGTCTCTTCATATGTGAATCACGCCCCAACGAACCCAACAGTACCCTCATATTTTTAATCTGAGTTACCATTTAAAAGTTATGAATTTTACAATAAAATAATTTTCACTTAATTATTTTATTTACGGCCAAAAACTAACTTTTTATGGTGGCCCGTGTCGGCCAAAGTAAGTATCTTATTAAAAAATACCCTCACGAGTTCAGCGGTGGTCTTGGATTTTCAAACCGAGTTACCTTTCGTTATTTATAAGCATTTGAAAAATAAATTAACTTTATTTAATTTTTTTATTTACTATTATGTCATTTTTTGGATTTCCCACAGGAGGCCTGCACCGACTGAACTTTAGTCACGCCTTGGGTAAACCTGCTATCTAGAGCGCATCGCTGCCCTTTTATTTCTGATCCGAGTAACCATTTAAGATTTATTCCACATTTTTAGGAAAAATGCTTAAGCGCATTAATTTAATTTTAAAAAAACTTTGATGGATCATTACGGGCACTTTGGGCCACGGAATCACGTGCCGTCAGATTTCACAGACTCCTGAAATTCCCATATATTTTTTAAAAAAAATACATAAAAATTCTGGGTCTTTAAATTCTCCCCACCTTAGGGCTTTATGTCCCCGTAAGCTACAACTCAAACTAAGGAAATAAATGGGGGTATTGAGCATGCATCTGAGCCTCCCGCTCCCATGTTCTCTCCTGAAGGTTCTCGTGCTGCCAATGAACACGCACCGGAGGTATCGACAATCCACGTAGGACCCGCTCCCATCTATCATCAATATCCACTAGAACCTCTGTGAGAGTCTCCCCATCGTCGATGTCCAGCTCTCCATGGTTGATTATTTGAGAAGGGTCGTGCACATATCTCCTCAACTAAGATACGTGGAAGATGTAATGGACCCAGTGCAATTAAGGTGGAAAAGTTAGGCAGTAATCCACCTCTCCTACTCTACTAAAGATCTGGAAAGGTCCGATGAACCTCGGAGATAACTTTCCGCCAATGACAAATATTCGTAGACCTCCTTGAGGTGAGACTCGTATGAAGACATGGTCACTATCCTCGAACTCTAGTGGTCTTCGTCTCTGGTCATCATTGGTCTTATGTCTGCTCTGTGCAGTCTTCATCCACTCCTGGATGATCTGCACCTTCTCCGTGGTCGCCCGTACCATCTCTGGCCCCACTAGTGTTGACTCCCATGGGTCTGTCCTGCACAGTGGCGATCTGCAAGGTCGACTATACAAGGACTCAAAAGGTGTCATGCCGATGGTGGAGTGATATCTATTATTGTACGTATGCTCCACCAAATGTAGATGATCCTACCAACTATGACCGTAGTCAAGTATGCATGCACGAATCATGTCCTCGTGGGTCTGGATGTCCTGCTCGGTCTAAAAATCCATCTGAGGATGGAAGGCAGTGCTCAAGCAAAGCAGTGACCCGAAAGATCCATGTAACCCCTTCCATAGCAGGGAAGTAAATTGTTTGTCACAATCAGAGAAAATAGATGAAGGTACCCCATTTATCTTCACAATCTCCTACACGTAGTGGCATCCCAAGATCTCTACTGATCCCTGCTCTTTGATCGGTAGGAAGTGGGCCGACTTGGTGAGTCGGTCCACGATCACCCAAATAGAGTCATGACCCTTGGATGTATGTGGAATACCATTCACGAATCCATGGATTTATGATCCTAATTCCACTCTGGGACCTCCAAAGGATGAACCAAGACTTCTGGTACCAGGTACTCCTCCTTCACTTGCAGACAAGTGAGGCATTGAGAGACAAACTCAGCTACTGCCTTCTTCATACATAGCAATTAGTGTTGTAATCGAAGGTCCTGGTACATCTTCTCCACTCCTGGATGTACCGCTACAGGGGAAGTGTGGAATTCCCTCAATACATCCTCCTGAACTGCTACAGGTACCATATTACGTCCTCTGAAGAGGATGACATGCTCCCCACCTTTAGGAAATCCATCAGATGAATGTCCTGTGGATATCTGAGCATGTCGTGTCTCGCAATTAGTGTCCCCATGTTGCACCTCTCTAACTCACTGAAGAAGTGGGGGAGTGACTGTAAGAGACTTAAAAAGGATTTTATGTCTCTATCCACAATGGATATCTATAAAGCATCTAGTTACCCAGCTGCCTCACTCAGCAGCTGCAGGACAGACCTCCTACTGAGTGTGTCTGCTACCATGTTCCCCCATCCTATGACTGTATACTATCCCAAACTCATAGTCCTGGAGGAACTCTAGCCACTCCAGGATAGGAACTGATAACCCAAAACATCTACTTCCATGAGGGTGAGTTTGGTCGACTCATGAGTGACTAGCTGCACCCTCCTATGCATGAGTTTATCCTATGCTACCTGGGTTTCCTTTTGCGTTGACCAAGGAAAACCCAATTCCAACGTTGTAGATAAAACACAACATTTTTTCTTAATACAGTCAATCTTTGTATGAACTGTGGTTGCCCATTTCATACCCAAACTAACGTTTTAAGGCATTGATGCTTCCACCAAGAGGTTACAACCGAAACTCTCACCTCGAGGGACATATCAGACCATCAACATAAGGGTGAGTATCGAGTCTCTGCCCACAGGTATCTCTAGGCATGAGGTTCAAGTCAACGGTTTGACCGGAAACTCTAGGACTTGGAAAAGATTTGTGGAAGGAAGGAAAGATTAGTACCTATGTCTATTGATATGGGAGCTAGTAGTAGACACAGACCGTACCTTGAATCATTCCTAGAGCCCTTGGGTCACACTCCTTGATCGCAGGCAGCTACTCTCTTCTCCAGCCCTCCAGATCCCTGAGCCTGGTGGGGAAAACACTGGTGGGAGGCTGTAACATATCGAAATGTACACCACCTCATGCTGCTCTCCAAGCTCTGCTTCCACATTTTCCGCCCTACAGATTTATCTTTCCATGTCACATCCTCTTTCCAAAACTTCTTTCATGCCCATGTATCTGAGACTCGCACCAGTTTCCTTCTTTCCCGCTGATAACATTCAATGGCTCTATCCGATCATCCAAATAACATTCAACCACAAATGTTCTCTCTAGCACCCTAACTTGAGTAGTAATGCATAGAGGAAATGTGATGGCTTAGTTGTTCTTAATCACACCTCGCTTAGAAGTTTGAGCCCTGAAGCATTGTTCACATCATATTCAACGAGTACCAGGAACAATCGGTTCGCCTTGATGAATAATCAGCTACCGACATGGCATCCTCTCGACACTGTAGAAGTTCTAAAGAAATCTCAGCCACCTCCTCAGGCCAGTCCTCAGCCACCTATATGTTGGTATCGCCTCATAAATTGAGGGGTATCTGATGCTAAAACACATATAAGTCACTAAGCCTACAGGTGTCCTCTACCGGTATCGTTGGTAGTGTCTGCTGACCAACAGGCAGTGATATAGTTGGAACATTTCCCAAAGGTACCATCATGGAAAACGGTCCAAGTACTGAAACCTCATCACTATGCCAACCATCCTCATGGTCACTTACTGAAAAAGACTAGTAGATAAGATCGACATATTCTAAACTAGTCTTTCAACTAGGCAGAAAACTCAAGTAATCGCCTCCATACATTCCTCTACTACATGGGAATCTGACTCGCCTCGAAACCTCAGTGGCCTCTGCCACTAGAACTCATGTAAAGTGCTCAATCGGCGTGCACCATCCTCCAATGCGGCTGGTGGAATCCGCTGCCCAACATGTGGTGGTGCTCCTGGTACACCACCTGAAGGTGCCAACATAGTAAGAGGAACTTGCTCCAGAGCCTCGTCTTTCGGTGGGCCGTCGTCGAGTACTATCATGGGGACCATAACTGGCTGTCTGCGTGGATGCATCCTGATAAGGAACAGGTGCGCCATGGTCAAATTTTTATACATGGTGAGCCAACCTGATTGATCTGACTTAAAGAAAACTGTTGAAAACACATACGCAATCAGTGTTTTCATGCACTATGTCGAAAATCAGAAGTCAGGGTCTTTGTGTATGGATACATCGGCCTCCGCACCAACACTGGACTCCCTAAACTGAAATTAAAACTGCACTCACTACACTTAACACTATTCCTTCACAGAAAAGATTAGAATCAGATGTTATACAGTATAACAGACTCCACTGATTCCATTTTGTCACGACCCATCCCCTAGGGCCCGTATCGTGACTACACCAAGCCCGCCGTCCATAGGCCAAGGGCTGGTGACTAGCACAAAAGGTGAAAATCCCTAAACTAAGAACGCATTGCCTTTATAACAGTTAAAAAATCCAACAGATTACGTAACATGAAGTAAAACGCTATGTAAAACTGTGTACAAAAGAGTGTGTTGAATGTAAAGGGGCCAGAAATATAAGCCCAACAATAATGTACAATACAACTGAAATGATAGTACAACTGACGAAAGGAAGTAAAGAAGCTACTAGGTTGTCCTCTGGAATCCCCACCTGAAGGGTGGGTACAGAGGGCCTCCTCATCACCCTAAGTCTGTCTATCCTCTCTGTGTATGTCTCGACGTGTGCTGCACCTCCGTGTACCGTCCAGTTCTGCTACTCTCTGCCCTGATCAGCGTTGTCCACCGTCTACAACCAACACCACGAGGTGCGGGTATAGCTCGTGCAGGGGTGAGAATAATGACACTCAGTAGAGACCCCGAATTCCTCAAGGTCTCACAAAATCCAACAAGTATAACCACAAAGTACAGAGTCAACGGATAACCCTTACATAGGTATATTCCCATGCATTTACCTAATTTACATAGTAACCCATCTCAATCATGAGGAAAACACAAAAGTCATTTACTCAGCTCAAACCAGGATTTTTAGTGTAGTATGGAAGTGCAGATGATTATTCAAGAAGATAGATCATTTTATTCTGACAAGAGGCACTGATTTTGACCATACGAAGTTTGACCGACACAGGATCGATTGGAACTAACCCCGGCAATGACTCACAAAGGATCTGACCCACACAGGATCGATAGGTACTAACCCCAGCAACGACCCACATAGGATCGGTATGCACTGACCAACATTGGATCGATGAGCAATGACCCACATAGGACATGACCCACACAGGATCGTAATGCACTTACTCACACAGGATCGCTGATTGCAAACCTCCGTATAATCTATCTACAACATCCGCCTCACTATCAGCCCCTGGATTCCTCGCACTCTGTGTGCTCGAGTTCCATAGAATCTTCCCTCGAGATATCAGTCATACCTCAACCGCCACTAAACTCTGAAAAGTAGTAACCCAAAGTACCTCTATTCCGTAAGGGTTCCAACGTGACAGACGGTGCGTCAATCAGACACTCGGTCTGTGAGTTATTGGTATTTTCGTTCTAGGGGCCCGGTTGGTTTTTAGGTTCATACCTACCCAACAATACTCTAACTATGTCCGAACCTCAATTGGGTTATTCCTATAGAACTGTCTCACTCTGGTCTTTCTATCTCCGCAAACGATTCGTCGATCGGACACCCGTAGCCCTAGATAGGGGTGAAAAGGTGTAAACTGGCCAAACGGGTCCAGGTCCGATCGGACCCAGGTGGACCAACCCAGCCCGGACCGAGGTCTGACCCGATCTGCGGGTATGTCCCTATCTGAGAGGGTGGTTTGACCCGAGTGGTCGACCCAGACAGATTGGCCGACCCCGCCCGAGTGGGCGGCCTGGCCCGAAGGCGGCCCGGCCCGAGGGAGGCTACCGACCCGAAGGCGGCCCGACGGCCCATTCGGCCTGGTAGACCGATCGGCCTGGCGACCCGACAGCCCAGCACGGGTCCGCCTAAACCGCGTCCAGGGGGTATCACTCACCCCATGGCTCCTGAATAGTTCTGTCGTTCGGGGGGTTCTCCATCCAGTTCCATGTGGTTCTAGTCCAGCACACACGGGACCCGACGAGGTCTCGCTCCTCCCGGCTGGCCGAGCATCTAGCCGCTCTGGCTCCACGGCAGCCAGCCTGTCTGGCTACTTCTACACCTACACCACGGTGCCACGGCTCCGCAGTTTTTCTTCCCTCAGCGCGGCGTGACCGCATCACGCTGCTTCCCTCCGCAGCGGCCCTCCTGGCCGCGATTCCTCTATGGCAAGGTGCGACAGCACCATGCCCCTCCGGCACCACCGGGGCCCACCTGGCCGCGACATGGATTCCTGCGCTGCGTGATGGCACCGTGCCTCTCTAGTGGGCCACCGACCCTTGCGCTTCCGGCTTTTTTCCATGGTCTGCCTCTGTCGTCAACAACAAGAACAACCAAATGGGGGTCGGGCTGTGTTCGTGTGGTCTGAGCCCTCCTCATCATGGCGATAACATTTGGCATACCATAATCCCTAAATTTGAATGAAGAAAAATGGGGGTTTATACTCATATATAAAATAAATGAAATCCCCCTACCTCATATTTTTCAATCGTTGATGGAGTTACGGAAAAAGGCAGGCGTCGATTCGTCATTCACCGCATTCATCACACACTCCCAAATCATAAGCTTGTGTGTCGGAAAGTGATCAGAGGTGATGAAGTCGAAGATGTCGTTCTTCGTGTTCTTCATTGGAGTGTTCTCATCCTTCCCCAAGCTCCACCCAAAAGATTATGCCAACCACAATAAAGTAATAGCATATCATTTATTATAATGTTTGGCATGAATTCAATTGGATTCAATTAATTAATTTCAAGGCTTAAATTAATTAATTGAGGGAGTTAGCACATTAAAAATAATGGTGGATGGTGAAGAGTTTTCATCCCACATAAATGGAGGGTTAAAGGGGGTTTTAAAGCCCGAGTGGCCCCCACAATAATTATCTTCCCAATGGAGGTTATGTTCAGGTGCGACCCACCACCATAACCTCCCATGGGAGGTTAGGGTGGGGTGGTCCCCACCCCCAACATCCAATTTCAGATTTTAACCACCATAATAATAAAAAAAAGTTTCACCCTTATTTTTATATAACTTATTAAAAACCAAAAATCTAACATCCATTCTTGTCCGAACACAAATGTGGTGAAGGTCTCACTAAGAAATCACTGACGCTACTAGCTCAACAGTGCCATCGGATTTCAATTCTGAGTACCAGTTCAAAAGTTATAAAACACCGCTCACACGTTTACTGAATGTACCCGAAAAAAAGTTTTCAAAATTATTATCAGTCACCCTCGACCCGTGTCGGTCATGGTTAGAATCTACCTAGGTGAATCACGGCCCAATGAACCCAATGGTACCATCGGATTTTCAATTTGATTTACCATTTCAGTGTTATGAATTTTACAATAAAAAAATTGTCACTTAATTATAATATTTACGGCCAAAAACTAACATTTTCTGGTGGCCCGTGCTGGCCAAATTTAGTACCGACTTAAAGAAATAATACCCTATTGAGTTCAGTAGTGGTCTTGGATTTTTAATATGAGTTACCGTTTTTGAGTGATAATCATTTGAAAAATAAAATAACTTTTTTTAATTATTTTATTTACGATTATGCCATTTTTGGGATTTCTCATAGGAGGCACACGCCGACTAAACTTAAGTCACTCCTAGGGTAAACCCGCCATCCTAAACTCATCAGTACCATTGGATTTTTGATTTGTGTAACCGTTTAATATATATTCCACTTTTTTAGAAAAAATTCTTACGCGCAATAATTTATGCTTAAAAAAACTTCGACGGATCATTTCGGGCACTCCAGGTCTTGAAATCGTGTGCCATCAGATTTCGCGGACTCGTAAAATTCCCATATATTTAAAAAAAATTACATGATAATCATGGGTATTTACAAATAATGTTAACTTGAAAATCACCTTTGAAAACAAAAATGTAATAAAATATTTTTAAAATAATTTTCAAAGAAAAAAATTATAAACCTAAATGGGAATATTTTAAAAAAAATAAAATAAACCATTAGGAAAATATCCTTTCATTATTGAAATCAAATTTTTCAAATCTTAAAGCATTTTAAAGATGGTTTTACTTGAAAATAACCTTGAAAATTTATAATGTATTCTTTAGAATACATTTTAAAATTTTTTCATAGGATAATATCTTTTCATCATTGAAAAAAATATGACATAAATTATTTTAAAAATAATATAGATATTTTCATAAGATATTTGAAATAAATTTTTAGAAAACATTATTCTGGAAGAAAATGGGTTTTCGATTGAGGCGAGAAATGATGTTGGATTTTATCAAAAACAGTTTATCAATTATTTTAAAAAAATAGTTGAATATGCAATTATTTCATTAATCTATATTGAAAATGTAGAGGATAATAAAATTAATGATATTATTTGGAGATGGATAATTATATTTTTCCTTTTTAAACCTATTCATAATAAATCCTAATAAACAATGATATTATAAAAAAACATTACAAAACTAGTAACATTAAATAATAAGCCCCACAAAAGAATAATGATAAATGAATCAAATAATATCCAAAAAATAAAAAAAATCATTATTATACATGTTAACAAGGATATTAGTAAACCTAATAAAATTAGTTAGGTTCATAACATAACATGTCTAAAATAATTAAAATTGAGATAATGGTCCCTTACTAATTTAAAATATTTTGATAGTAAAACACATGGAAAAGATATCCTCAATGATATATGTTATTACCAATAATTTTATGATTAGTCATCATAATAATAATCAAAAAATATATATACACAACATAAAATAAACACGAGAGGAATATGGCATGTGTGTCGTAGGAAATAAAATTGAGTAAAAAATTACATACCATAAATCTATAATTCATTCATTCAAGTTAAAAACACATGTATAATAAATATAAGTTTTTTATATATATAATATAATCATTAATATATATATCATACCATATATAGTTTACTTACAACCTTTTATTTCCTTCTTATCAATAATTCCTTGTCAATGTTACGTTTTGTGCAAAAACATATTATTATCTTATAAGTTTCAATTTGGTATATTTGTTCCTCTTACACTAATCATGGCTCAATAATATCCTAAATTTTAAACAGCCTATAAATATAATATATATTCTGAATATATGAATTTATATTAATCTATTATTTATTCTGATATGAAATGAAATATATTGTTCATAGAGATGGTAAGCCATATGTAAACATGAATATTGTTATAATTTTCATGAAATGTTGAAATAATGAAAGGTTATTGATATATTAAAATTAATTAACTATTTGTATTTAATATTTATCTCATTTTTTCATTAAAACCTTCTTTATTTTATTTCAAATAAATTGAAATCTAATCACACTGTTTTGTGAGGAAGTAGTCTTCCATACACGAGAGTGGCATTATCATATTACACCAGAAATGGTCAGTTAAAAGGTATGGGTGATAAAATATTTCCAAAATAGTGATAATATCATTAATATCACATAGAAAAAAATCATCATTATTTCTATCCATGATAGTTGTAATGAAAAAATGAATGACATTGGTTTGTGAGGCGGTTGTCCTTTAAATACATGAATCAATATTTTGTACCCCACTTAGTGGGAGAATAGGTGGATGTAGGTCATGAACATAACAAAAAAACATATATGTATATTAATGATACTGGGGTTATTATAACATCATGATTTAATAATAATTTATCTTGGTTTAGGAATAAATAAATTAAATACACTCAATGAAAAACGTTTCAAATTCAAATAGTAGCCTCCTTAGGTTTTCACCAAAATCCTTATAGCATGGAATTTAAGACCAAAATAAGGATTATATATTGAGATGAGTGAATTTGGGAAGTTATTTGGGTATGGTTGTTTGAGAAATATGTATTTAGAAGTGTGAGGACATGTGGGGAGTGAGTTCTCATTTATAATTGAGGAGTGTCAATTTTTAAAATTTCCAAAAGAATTAAATAATGGGCATTTAGTCTAACCACATGTCACACAAAAATTGATAAATATCGTATGGTAGGGATATGATTTCTATTACACATCATTGAAACCTGAAAAAAATTCATTTTTTAAACATTTCAATACTTATCCTTTACATTTTATCACTTTTACTATTTTATGTATTTTCAAAGTAGCTAGTTTTTTTAAAATTTTTAATTTATCCATTGATACTAAAATAAAATTGGTATTATTAAAGAATATGAACCTAATTATTATGAATATTATTAAGGTTTTTAAATAAAAATAAAATCTGTTAAAAATTATTCTTAACACAAGAACTTATAATGCACAAAAACCCAATTTTAACATGAATCACCACAATTAAATTTTAACTATATTCATTAATAAATATAGTTAAAAATAATATTTTTATTATCAGAAAATATAAATTACTTTTATTCGAAATAAGTATTCCATTTTTTTAAACTAAATAAACATAAGTGGAAAATTTTAATTTTCTATTAAATCCCCACTTTCAAAGAGAAAATGGTTTTTTATGGAAAATGTTTACAATGTTAAGATGTTATTATATCCAAATACACATTAAAGAGATTTAAAAAATATAAATTAGATTAATAGATATATAATTGATCTAATTTAACATTAAAACCAATTTTTTTGAAAAATATATCTTTATGAATCATTTATACTAAATTAAATATTTAAATTAAAATTATGTATTATTCTTTATTAAAAAATGTTATTCCATTTAGAAAATAATAAAAAAATCACTTAAAGAAAATTTTGATATAGTAATTTCAAAAATGATTTTTTTTACAAATACATTTTTAAAAAGTGTCAAAAATTAATTTTATTATTTTTTCATAAGAAGAAATAAGAATACTAATTTTTTAGAAAAAATAGAATTCTTAAATAATATACAGTCTTTATTTTATAATATGACTTCTTTATATAAAACCATTATACTTTATATTCAAAAATTATTTATTTATATTATTATTTATTTTTTTAATGGCTATTCTATAATTTTCTTGCTCTAGTAATATAAATAATATTTTTTTGGTTTTTTTAAAAATTAGTGTCATGTGTAATGTAAGCTAAACCAATTATTGGTTTTAAAACATACTTAATATATTATTATGTGTTATAAATTATTAAATCAGTGATGTATGTAATGGAAGAATAACATGGTGATGTGTGTATTGTATTCTATACTAAGTGTTCAATGCACTGGAAAATATCTAGAAGTTTACATAATTTGAAAATAAAATTTCTCAAAAAAATTGGGATTCACATTCTACCCCATTTAAAATGAATTTTTCCATAAAAATTGAGCACTTTGGTACAAAAAAATTGGGGATACTTCTACCTCATTACATGCTTAGGTTCCTATATAGCTTCATCAAAACTGTGGTATTTCTGTAGGAAACATTTACCAGGTGAGTGGTCTAGTTTAGTATAATATTCTCTATTCAATACAAAATATCCACAGATTATTCCCCATTATAAATATCATTTTCTAATGGTGAAATCTATGAGCTCTGTACGTGTGATGGTATTTGTATGTAAATTATAAAGAGAGATTCAGGGTAAACATCATGGACCTAATAGTGCATTATTTAAAATTTCATGAGATAAGAAATGGTCAAAATATGACCACTAATTTCAAATTAATTGATATACCTAGGGACTTGTTAGAACTACATTATAACACATAGAGTTTAATAGAATTCACTTATCACCAACATCAAATTCGAGAACACATCAGTAATTATGAGTAAAAAATTTATTTCAATTTTGTTTTTCCTTACGTGTTGCAGAATGTCTCGAACCTTATCCTACATCTCATCTTCTAATTAGGTCCCAATATCTTCCAATGTGAAACATCATTCTAGTATATTGGAGTTACACACTTATTTATAAAAATGTATTCTTAAGGAACCATCTAAATAATCTAGTGAAATATATTATTACAGAAAAATCAACTTCAGGATGTTGTTGATCCCATCAACCTATGAAATACAGTAAACAAGATCTTATCAGATCCTATAGGGTCTGAATTGTTCTATTAGACAGACCATTTATCTGAGTATGATACGTAGTGCTTAAATACAAATTTGGGTCAAGATCTTGCTCTAGAATTCACCAAAACAATGAGGTAATCCTTTAGATCCCGATCAGAAACAATTGAATGTGGTACCACAGGTAGCCATAACACTACCTTAATTTATATTCTGGAAAGAAAATTCAATTATAAGTATTCTCTACTTGTAGTGGAGTGTATGGAATTTACATGGTGATCAAATAAAATGACTAATAACATCTACATAAAGATTAGATAAACCCAGAATATTACCCCAACCTTTAATCATATGTCCACAAAGTGCAAATGAATTACTCATAAAGTAACATTTTTACTAAAACACACTACGCCTAAATTTATATTTAGAGGCGGTTTTTTTCTCTTAGTGGTGGTTTAAACCGCCGTGAAATCGTACTATGGCGGTTTGGGAAAATTTCCACTAAATCCTGTGTCGAGAAATAATTAGTGGTGGTTTTTTAGCGGCTGTTTAAACAGTTTCTAAATTTTTTTTTATATATTTTAATTCTTTAAATTTTATTAATTTTATTAATTTTTTATTTCTTTATTTATTTATTTTTTTTTATTAGTAATTTATTTACTTATTTATTTTTATTTTATATTTTGATAATATATTTATTTATTAATTTTCATAATTTATTTATTTATTTTTTTCCGATTTTTTTTATTTTCGTATTTTATATATTTATTTATAATTACCACGCACATGCCCATATCCATGCATAGGTATATTTCAATGCACAAGCCCATGTAATATACATAAATTCTGTGTTAGGTGAGATTTGAACCCCTAACCTCTTTCTTATTCACCAAAGACATTACCACTCCAACAGGCTCTTCATGAGGTCAATAAATCAAATTTAATATACTTATACATACATATATATATATATATATATATTGGAAAAATAAGTAATACATAACAAATAGATACAAACTAAATAATTATTAATCAATAATTATTAATCAATAATTATTAATCAATAATTATTAATCAATAATTACTAATCAATAATCAATAATTATTAATTATTAATTAATAATATATAGTATATAATGAATAATATATAATATAAAATATATAACATATAATATATAACATATAATATATAAGACATAATATATAATACATAATATATAATACCTAATATATAATACATAATACATAATATATTATATATAATATATAATATATATTATCTATTATCTATTATCTATTATCTATTATCTATTATCTATTATCTATTATATATTATATAATACATAATATATAATAGAGAATATATAACGTATAATGTATAATACAGAATATATAATATATCATATATGATATATGATATATCATATATCATATATCATATATCAAATATCATATATCATATATAATATATAATATATGATATATGATATATGATATATAATATATAATATATAATATATAATATATAATGTATAATATATAATATATGATATAGGATATATGATATATAATATATAATATATAGTATATAATATATAACATAAAATATAAAATATATAACAAATAATATATATATGTATTGTAAAAATAATAAATTAATTAAAAAATAATTTAATTTATGATAAATATATAATAAATTAATAATACATAAATAAATAATAGATAAAAAAATAAATAAATAACTAATAATTAATAATTAATATTTATTATTTATTATTTAACATTTAATATTAAATATAACTAATAATTTATAATTTATAATCAAGAATTAATGATTAATAATTAATAATTTATATTTATAAATTTATAAATAATTAATCAAGTTTTAATCAATTATTAATAAATTAATAATTAATAATTATTTAATAATTAATATTGAAAAAATAAATAAATAATAAATGAATAACAAACTAATAACAAATTAATATTTTGTGAACTATAAATAAATTAATAAATAATAAATAATAAATAACAAATATAAATGAATGAAAAATAAATAATAATTAAATAATAAGTAAATAAATACATAAATAAATGGATAGTAAAAATTAATTAATTATTAATTAATAATAATTAATAATTAATAATTGATAATCATAAAATTAATAATTCTTAATTAATAATTAATATTTTTATTTTAATATATAATATGAAATATTCAGTATTTAATATTTAATAATTAATTTTTAATTAATTAATTTTTAATTACTATGTAATCAATAAATAATAAACAAATAATAAATAATAAATCAATAATAAATTATTAATAAATCAATATTTAGTAAATTAAAAATAAATAATAAGAAATAAAAAATAAAAAATTAATATTAAATATTAAATAATGATTAATCAATAATAAATAATTCATATATAAATACATAAATATATAAATATTTATTAATTAATATTAAGTAATAACTAATAACTAATTATTAATAATTAATAATTAATAATTAATTAATTAATAATTGATAATTAATTAGTAAATAATGAATAATGAATGAATAAATAAATAATAAATAATAAATAATAAATGAATAATAAACTAATAATTCATAATTAACAATTAATTAATTTATAAATTTATAATTAATTAATAATTAATGTGAACATAATAACTAAATAATAAAGAAATAGTAATAAATAATAGTTAAATATATAAATAATTAACTAATTAATTAATTACTTAATATTAAATAAATAAAAAATATATATTAAATGAATCATAAAACATTACAAACCACTAAAAACCTTAAAACACTGAAATGGCCATAAAATATGATCTCGAACATATTTTCCAGTGCCACAACTTATCAAATCGAAGATCGTGAAATTAGCTTCGATATGATATGTGGTACAGGCTGAACGGACACCAAGATCGATTAGTATAATCATTTGAATTTTACGAAATTGGTGTCTGCAACTAAAACCTCTATTTCGGAGTGATTCTCAGACGTTCTGGCAGAATAAAAAGATTTGCAACACTCAAAGATTTGGTACCAGACCTAAGCGGTGTAGAGCTCGTCGTAGGCTTCGAATTGATTTGTGGTAGGGCCTAAATTGTCACCCGGATTAAAAGTTATGGTCGTTTCATGTTTAAGTTTGATTTTTGACTTTTGAATTTTGAATATATATTTTTCCATTTTTTATCACATGATCTAAATCTTACTTGGATTTTTCTCATTTGATAATCCTTTATTTGACTGGTTGTGGAGCTGAAATGGGCTCTCAGATCCGAGGTTATCGTAATTTGAGGTCGAAGCATGATCTTCTACATATTAAGGATTTTCTTTCAGTTTAAAAATATTATTAACTAATAAGTATAAATATTAACTAATTGACACATTATAAATATAATAAATAATAAATAATAAACAGTATTTTATTTTAAATAATAATATAATTAAATAATTATAAATAAATAATAAATTATAATTTTTTTGCTTAAATTTTTTCCATAAATTTTGCGGCTGTTTTCAAAAAACCAAAGTTATTTCGCATATGTTTTATCAAAGAACCACCATTAAAAATTGAATTTTTTTGAAGATATTTTTAAAAAATTAAAAATATTTTGAAAAAAATTAACGGTGGTTTTTTCACGGCGGTTTTAAAAACCGCTGTAAAAACACTGTTTTCTTGTATTGACATATACAAAACAATAGGGTGATATTTCCATTAATATATATTTAAATATACATAATCTTGATTAAATCTCATCACATAAAACATAAAAAAGGTTTTCCATCAATTCTAACTTATTTTCAACCTTAAACCCAAAAACCTATGATGGGATCCATAACACATTACTTAATATAACATAATGAAATATATACATCTGAATGCCATTTCACCCTTCTTCTCTTATAAATGATCATATCTTGTAAAAAACACATTTTCATTGGAATCAAGGGTACATTCTAGAACTGATAGAATATAAAATTTTATTTTGTTTTTCAAGAATCCATGTAGGGGTGATGTAATCAAAAGAAATTTCATTAAACAATTTGTAATAAAATCCCTATTTTTGTAATTCCAACAAATTTAAACTCGACATTTTTAACTATGTATGGGGGATTATTGTTTCGTAATTATCATGCTTCACTTAATCCATCGTGATTTCATAAGCCTTCGAATTATCCTTTTTCTTTAGAGGTTATTGTCTGTTATTGTCCCCATTATTGCTTGAATTGGGGGATTGATTCACATAATGAACAACATTCATGAACATGAATAACTATTGTATAGTTGTTTTTTTAGTTTTCATACTCATATCCTCTATAGAATTAACCTGACCATTAATCACATTATGAATTTAATAAAATTTACGATATGACTTTCCACATTTGAATCACCTTATAGTTCCATTCTAGAAATTCTCTTTACTCTTCTTTCAAAATTTCTCGCACGATCATGGCTACAATTTCATTCCACCATTTCAGTTTTCATGAGGATTTATATTTATTTTCTAATAAAAACCATAGAAATTGTTTTAAAAACCAACTTTTATCTCTACCTTCAGTTCACATTGAAGAACTTCATCAAAGATACTAACATATCTCTTTTCCAATTCCTTTATAAGAAATGGTTTTAGGCCATCAAAAAACTGATCTCGTTCTCTTTTAGGATCAATGATTAAGATTTCCCCCCTGATTTTATTCACCTTTAATATTATAAAGAAGCAACTTTAATTTTTCATGCTCCAAGCACTGATGAAAATAGAATATCATTTCAATGGTACCGATCCATTTTTCAAAATCCAATCGATCATTGGAATCACTAAAAGAAGATTGATATTGCCTCATGAATGAATTAATTGAATATTGTTGCCTAATTTTATCAATTTTTTATTCAACATGATTCATATACTGAGCAATTTTTTAAGAATATCAATATGATTTATCCTTAAAAATCAAATAAGATTTAGTTTTTATTGATGATAAGCGCTTCATTTTATATTGAATGCATCATTAAAACTGTTCTTTCAGGTTCTATTCATTGACTAAAACTAGAATGTATAGTGTCATAAACACTAATCCCAGTGGAAAACAACATAATCATGAAAAATAAATTTCTATTTTTCTAAATAATGACAAATTATTTTCATTATATTAAACCATAGGTTCATCATAGGTATTCATATTCACCATCTATTTAAATATTTAATGATTGATCAAAAAGAGTTTTGGAATTTGCAACTCATATCCTGAGGGAGATCCAAACTATGTATGCAGAAAAGAAATTTTCATACCCTAGGTAATGATCATTTCCATATCAATGTTGACTTTATGGTGTTACTATCGCAATTTACCTATACTTCATAGCCAAATCCACTTTTAGTATCCATATAGGGTTGTAATTTCTTGGAAACCACTCACTCTATCATTTACCATTATTCGAGGACATTTATGTATACTTTATCTCATGCATAGACCTATAGTGATAAAAATAACATTTCATATCGTTAGATATATACCTTTAGATTTTAACTCATGTTTTCCCAGCCTAATTCAAATGGTTATCTAAACCCATCCACTAAAACAAACTATAGAAACAAGGGCTTTTCTATACATAGATATTTCATTTTTAGGTGAATATTCAATACATTAAAAAAAGAAACTCATAGGGATTGTAATAGTTTAGATTCTTTTGAGACAAGGTATACAATATTATAATTTGGTTAAATATCCTCAAAAAATATCACAAATATATCATCAGTTGGTATTCTTATTTGGCACTAACTATATAATCTATTCTTTAAAACCTGGGGAGGAAAACAAAAGAAATGGTGGGAACATATCCTCAATAATGGTAAATGTAAGATATATAAATTTTAGATCATATGAATTAATAGGATATATAAAAT
The DNA here is from genome assembly GCA_963277665.1 of Viscum album. Classification (NCBI taxonomy): domain Eukaryota; kingdom Viridiplantae; phylum Streptophyta; class Magnoliopsida; order Santalales; family Viscaceae; genus Viscum; species Viscum album. The sequence continues at coordinate 1,989,650,095 of OY728137.1, forward strand.
GGTAAGTGATCATGATCACAATCTATGATGTTCATATATGATGTTACATAGATCATAAACACGAGTCAGGGTATAAGCCATTATCATTTCAAAAAACATAACTCTTAAGGGTGATCAATAATCATAAATCAATGATAAACCATAATCACATGTCATAAATCAATGGTGGACACAACTGTTTCCTATAGTAGATCACGACACACCAATTTTCTATAGTGGATTAGTGTACACCAGTTTCCCATAGTAGATTAGGAAAACCATATTTCTCATATGGGATATATCCAATATACTGGTTTCCAATTTTTATATCATCATATATAAAGCGTTACCTATTGTATTGGAGGGAGATATCAGTTTCTCCATAATATATTGAAAACCATACATACATGTTCCATTAAATCATAATTTTTTTTCAGATCATAACCCTTGAAATATAATGGTCTTCATAAATATTTAATAATATAATAACCTATTTAAAAGTGATTGGTTTTCTAATTATTTAATCATTTCATAATTTCATGATCCATGGAGAATGAAGCGGGTTTTACATGAATTTTATCATGTTCTGACCCATGGAAGAGAAAAAAGTTTCATAAACATAATTTCATCATAAACATAAACCATTATGTGAAAGAATGATAATCGTATCCTTGGTTAATATTCCTAGTAAATAATACATTACAAAAAAATATTTCATCTTATATTGGGAATTATTTTTTTAGATAAATAACTTGTAATTTTTCTTGGCGAAGATAAATTTTCATTGAAAATAACTTTTTAAAACAAAAAAGTTATAAAAAATTTGGAAATAGTATTATTTTAAGGTAATAATGAAAACTTATAATGGTATCTTTAAAACCTGTTTAATACATTTATTATGGAAATATCCTTTCTTATTTAAAAATTAATGCTTTAAAGTATATATCATTTTAAAAATCCTTTAATTTTAAAATAACATTGAAACCATATAGTGGAAGCTTTAAAAACAAGATAAATGATATCTAGAAAAAAATAAAATAAAATATTTGTGAAAAAAATTTAAACACATAATAATTTATTAAAATCCTTTCGATAATGTTACCGAGTTTTTTAAAATATTTTTTAGAAAACCCCATTTTTGAATAAAAATGGGTTTTTGAGAGAGGTGAGAAATATAGTAATATATTCATAAAATAATTTTCTTAATTATGTTTATTAAAAAAGATTGTAAATTATTTTATATTACTTGTAAATTTCATGAATATCCATTAGTAGAAGAAAATCAATTCTTTTCTTGAGATTTGGATAATCATACTTTTTGAGTTGACACATAATCAAAAAAAATATAGATAAACAATGAGATTGTAACATAAAATAATTTTTAAATTGATAAAATTGTATAATTTGACCCAAAAAATAATAAATTGAAGATAAAAATAAAATATAATTAGAATAATTAAATTCATTATATTTCTTGTAAATGGGGTTGTATATTCACCTCATAAAGGAAGACAGGTTCATAACATAACGTATGTCTCAAAGAAAGAATATTGAGACAAATATCCCTTATAGATTTTTTAACATTTGAAACATGAAACCCATGAATCATAGTTAGTAAAATAGATATTTAAATACAGATAATTTTATTTATATGAATAATAAAATACCATTATAGGGTAGTATATTCCCCACATAAAAGAAACATGTGGTGAATATGGAATGTGTCTCAAAGAAAAAATAAGTGAGACATAAATCACTTTCCATAAGTCATGGATTCCATCAATAATATTCAATCTTCATGTGTATTAAATATAAGTTTATTTTTTATTTATTTCCAAACCATTATTATATATATCTTACCATATATGGTTTACATATGACCTTTTATTACCTGTTTATTGAAAATTGTTTGTTAAAGTCATGGTTGGGGAAATAACCGCATAGTTTTTCATGTATGTTTTGATTTTCTATTTTTTTCCATCTTAATTAGAGAATGGTTCCATAATATCAATAATTTTAAAAATTATATAAATATCATATATATTATTTATATATGAATTTAGGGAGATCTATAAAATGTAGAGATAGAAATGGAATATGAAATTCATAGAGACAGTAGGTTGTATGTATGCATGAACATTGTATCCATTTTCATAAAGTATTGAATGAAAAAAAAATAATTGATATATTATCATTGAATATTAATTTTCGTGTCATATATATAACATTTTCTCATCAAAATCATTTTAATTACCTTCTATGTAATGTTTGGACGAATCACGCCACTTCGTGGGGTGGTAGTCCTCTATGGACACGAGTGACATTTACATATTCCAAAAAATGGAAATTAAGAAGGTATATGTTATATAGTAATTATATAAGAATAATAATTTAATAAATATAATAAATATTATTTATAAAATATTCATTATTTCTATCAGTAATAAGTGGTAATGGAGAAATAAATGACAACTGTTTCGGAAGGGGTAGTCCATCTTACACACGAATGATTAATTCCTAACCCATTTGATGGAATATTATATAGTTGTTGATAATTACCTTAAAATTAAAGAATCAGATTATATATAATATACTAAGGTTATTATATCATCACGGTCAAATACTAATTGATGGAGGTGGAGGAATACGAAAAATAAAAACTCTTGATGAAGAAAGAGACCAATTCTTGGGTAAATTATTTATGTTTTGAAACAAAGTCATTTATTATTAGATTTTAATAAATAATAAGGATTATATTATGTGATTAAAGAACATGGTAATTTATTTGGGGAGGTTCATTAAATAAAATATTAAATTTGTGGTGTGATGAAGTTAGGGGAGTGAGATCCCTTTTATAATTGAGGAGGAGTGACATTTTTGTAAATAACCAAAAGTATTCAATAATAGGAGTTTAATATTAGTACATGTGGATCCAAAAATTATATTTAATATATGTTATGGATTATAATTTTGATATAGAAGTCCAATTAAAAAATGAAACATATATTTCCTCATCCTTTAATATTTACTCACTTTTAAAATTTTAATTTTCACCATTATAACAAGTTTTGTTTACCATTGATAATTTAACCTTTAAGCCTAAAATAAAAATATTATTATTATAAAATTTTTACCTAATTATTATAAATAATAATTCAAAGTTATTATGTAAATATATGTGTATAAAATTAATTTTGACACAATCACACGTAACATCCAAAACCACATTTAACATTATTCACAGTAATTAATTTCTTATTTTTCACATATTATTATGGAAAAAATTATTTTAACATCATTAGATTATTAAAATTAAACTAATTCTAAATATATAAACTATTTTAAAAATTTAAATTTAGATAATTCAAAAAAAATTAAATTAATTTGGTATAGATGGTTGGGATGGTTGTTTTTAATGAAAAATAATTAAAATTTTGAAAATTTTCTATATCAAAATTTAATATTGAATTTATTAAAATTAAAAAAATAATTATAGATATATATTTTAATTATGTTTAATTTTATATTCATTAAAATATATAATTTATATATATTATTAATTTAAATGAAATTGTATGTTTTAATCAAAATTTACCATTTTTTACTACTAGACAAAAAATAAATATTTTAAGAAAATTCTAAAAAATTATCCATAAACTAATTAATATATGATGAATTAATTTATTAGATTTTATTTAAAAAATTTATAATTGTTTAAAATGACATTTTTATTATTTTTCAAAAAAATTATTAAAAAGCATATTTTTCTAAAAAAAATCCTATTTTCGTAGTTTATAATGAAATCGTTGAAGAATATGTCTTATTTATATAAAACCATTATAAATAACATTTGAAAAAAAATTATTTCTATTAATTTCACAACTTTTAGATGATAGTTTATAATGGTTATGTTTTAAAAATATTAATAATATATCGTAGTATTGTTAAAAATTTGTGTCATGTGTAACACAATCTAAACCCATTGTTTCGCGTAACACATGCTTAACCTAGTGTTTCATGAAACGCATTATCAACTAGTTGATTCGTTTATAATTAGTTCAGCTAATTGGTTCGTGTAATTCAAGCTACATTCATTGATTCATGTAACACAAAATATCAAATAGAATAAATATATTAAAAAAATATTTCCCAAAATCTCATGGTGTAACATGTTATGCCTTTTATATGATTATTACTAAATAATGATATTATAAAATTATAAAATTCATAGAAATATTTAGATATCAATGGATTGAAAAAATTAAGTATTTAAGATAAAAATATTTAATTTTAATGGCTTTTTGTGAATATTTTTTAAACGTGACATGTATTGATGAACTATTTTTCCTGTTGGGTGACTTTAAGATAATAAAATAAACCATAAAATGGAATGATTTTAAATGAAATGTATTGATAATATATATGTGATTAAATAATTTAAAATTCATCTAATTATAATTATTAGGAATTGTAATTTCCCCAACCATTGTTCCACTAAATTGATGCCTCGTGCCAGGTCAACACATGATATCAAGGGCGCCTCCTCATACACTAGAGGTTTCCGACTAGTAGAAGGGGTCTAATAGTTCGTGTGGGGAGACTATACCCTCTTTACCAAAGTAATCCACAATATATCACAATATAAATTGCTTAAAAATAGGAAACAACCAACATCATTCATAGCTAAACATCTCCTAAACAGGGTACAATCCCCAATAAACAGTAATTATGGCATGTCTTGCTACAATTTCAAGTGAATAAAATGAAAAATGAAGGCAAATAGCAGAATCCCTAAAACAGACCTGATTCAAAGTCTGGAACCTCGTCCTTACATGTCCCATGACCAACTCTTCTCCCTTGCCTAGGGCCCTTTCCCTAGTCCTGATTAGCAAGCATGAAATATACTCGGGTACCCAATGGTGGTCCAAGAAGTGTGTGAGTACAACTCAGTAGGCCAACACCATAGGTGTCTACAAATATCCACTCTAATAGATAGTTCATAGATTTATAAATAAATAACAAGTTATGAAAATACCATTTTGGGTCCACTAGTTAATAATCTCCACTTAGCTATACTAACCAATGTTCAATTCATTATGTCTCTTTCAATACTATTTCATCGCCAATCAGACAAGCTTCATGGAATTTGTCATTTTCATAAGAGAATAGGTAAATCCCTAACTCACCAGGGATAACATACCCCAACATCACCATATCATCACCTCAATGCCTTAGTCCAATTGCAATGAAACCTTTATGGGAATAGAGCTATGTCCCCTTCCCTAACTCGTGCATTGTTGCTAGAGTTAGAGAATCTGTCCAACTCGACCCGTGGGAGGAGCCTCGATCCTTTATCCCAAGCCTCAAGTCATGTGCACATGATTATCTATCCATTCACCACGCATAAACCATATCACAACCAAACACAACCAACACATAAAAAAATCATAATCTATAAGGATCAACATGGTAAATCATATTCTTTCATAAACCATTAACACATTTTCCATTTACATCACTTAGACCATTTAGCCTAATTCCCATTCTCAACCCTAGGTCACTAATCATATTCTAGAATTACATTATAACAAACCCTTACACAAATTCATAAGACTTTTACCACATTCATAATTAATCAATACCTCATTTGGACTTCCATTAATAATATCACATAATAAACAAGGACTCTACATGATCACACAACAACCTCAGAGTCGCACAGAAAATTCTTAGTCTGGAAAGTATTGGTGCACCCCATGGGTGGCCCTACAAAGGTAAAGTCAATGTATATATGTCCCATGGGGACCATGAGGGTTTCCATTCATTATTTATACATTTATAATACCAAATATCTTCAAAGGATAAAAATCACAACAAGGGGTAAACAAGATATAATCCCAAGCATGAACAATTCAAAAATGAAACTATTGGATATAATTTGTAGACCACCTACCTTGATTCTATTGGTGAGCGCTCCTTCAATAAAGGCCTTATATCTCGATTCAACCAACCCTTGAATCCACAACCAAGATCTAACCAAAAAAGTGGGTCTTAGAGATTCATAAAAAGATCTGACAAATATGGAAACCAAAATCGAGAAAAAGATGCCATGATTAGATTAGCCTCACCTGGGGATTTGATCCATACCTAAGAGTGCTCCAAACAAACTATGATCTAAGGAGAATCAAATGTCAAAATCTTGGGTCATCCAAGCTCATACCTAGGGTTGTAGGAGAAAGAGAGGAGGAAAATACGGATTTGGGGTTAAAAATCCTAAGAATGAATTTTTGTAAATTTATCAACTTTACTGGGATGAACGGTTTACCAACATGGTTTTTCACACTATGTGAAAACTCTTCATGATCCACTATCCCAAAATAACCCATTTGTGTAGTTTCCTAGGAAGTCCACATTATTAGCTTAACCATGCAGAAACCATGTGTAAGCATCTATCCAAGGTTGCATGGTTACCTAGGATGCCCTGCACAGTTTTCACTTTCCATGCGAAAACCATGCAAATTATCCAGAAAACTCTTTTTCCCTACTTTTTTAGGCCGAAAACCCCAGAACACCCTTAATCCTTCTCATAACCTTGGTAAAATACTTATTTATCCAAAATAAAATACATAAACAAAAACATAAACAAAAACATACCTTAAGAAAAATCTCAGATCATACAACCTCCCTACCTAAGGACGGATCATTCATAAGATGCTCTTCCTGAGAATGATTGAGTTTCCAAAGCAAAGAGAGTAGGATATTGGGCCTTCATATCTGATTCTCACTCATAAGTTTCTTCTTGGACATTTCCATGCTGCCATAAATCTCTAACCATGGCACAGTCTTCCATCATGTGAATTTCTCACTATGGTCCATAATACTCACTGGATGATCTTAAAAAGATGCATTGACCTCTAATAGTACCTACACAATGTTGATCACAAGAGATAGATCTAGATGATATTATCAAATTTTTGAAACATGAAATACATTATGCATCCCACTATACTGTTGTGGAAGATCAAATCAGTAATCTACCAGTCTGATCCTCTCAAAAATCTCAAATGGACCAAAATACCTTGGAAATAACATCCCATTCTTCTTAATTCAATGGAAACCCATCCTTGGAAACACCTAAAGGAACACACTATCACCAACCGTTAAATTGAGATATCTACGACATCGATATTCATATGACTTCTACCTACTCTAAGATATTTCCATCTGATTTTGTGTCAAAAAAACCTTCTTATATGTCTCTTATATGAGACTCGATCCTAATATCTTAGAATCTCTATATTCTAACCAATAAAAGAGAGATCTACATGGCCTCCCATAGATTTCATCAAAAATATTTCATCAAAATTATAGCATGAAAACTATTGTTGTAATAAAACTCAACAATCAGAAATTTCATTTCCAAAAAACCACCAAAATCATGAACATAGGCTCTCAACATGTCCTCCAATACATTAATGGTATGCTCCAACTACCCATCTATTTGCGAGTGATATGTCATACTTAAAAACACTTGGTTACCGAATGAATTCTTTAGCCCCTTCTAGAAGCGTGATGTGAAACATGGATCACTTTTTGAAACTATACTTTTCAACACACCATGGAATATCACTCTATCTCAAACATATAACTCACCCAACTGGTCAACTGTATATGTTTTCTAGATTGGAATGAAATGATCCACTTTAGTCAACTGATCTACAATGAACTGAATTGTATCATTATTTTTTAGGCATCCTTAGAATACTCACTAATAATTCCGTCATTACATCATTACACTTCTATTATAGAATGGGTAGTGAATGTAACAAGCCACATGGACACTGATGCTTAGCCTTCACCTGTTGACAGGTAAGGCAACATGCCACAAAACCTGAAACCCATTTCTTCATTCTCAGCTACAAATACTGCCAATGAATATCATGATACATTTTAGTCAAGCCATGATTTACCTCCCACATCGATGCGTGAAACTCGTGCATCCACTCTTTGTGTGCACCCAATGGTACCATAATTAGTCTCTAAACACAAACAAATCCATCCACACCATATCCCAAATAAAAGGTGACTCCCCATGTTTAAGAATTTTCATCATGGATAGACATTGTGGATCTTCTAGCTGAATTTCATTGACCTGACTCGAATGCTTAGACTCAAATGTTATAGACATAATGGTCATTTTTATTTGCCTATCTGGCACCTCCAAGTGAATCTCATCAAATAAATCAATCATTTTCCATTAAAAGTTGGATCTATAAAGCACCTAATTCTAATCCTTATATCTCATAGAATCTATAACACTATTCCCATTTCCCAAAGTTTAAACCAACTCAAAATCAAAGGATTTCAGTTACTCGACCCACCAAATTTTCCAAAGAGTCAAATCCCACTGAGATAAAATGTACTTAAGACATTTATGATCAGTAAACACATTTAATCGTCCCCGTATAAAATAATTCATCCAACATTTTAAGGCATAAACCACAGAAACTAGTTAAAGATCATGAGTATAGTGAATTATTTTTCGAGGCCTCAATATTTTTGATCCATAAGCTATAACCAGATCATCTTACATCAACACTTCCCCAAGTCGAACATTGGATGCATCACAGAAAAAAAGTGTACTTCTTATGAGGTTTAGGTTTGTTCAGAATTGGTATGGTAGTCAACCACTTCTTTAATTCTTGAAAAAAAGATTCTCACACCTCTGACCACTCATACTTAAAAACCCATCTTGTTTAATCTTCAGAGTGGTGCCTCGAATAGAGAATAATCTTTAATAAACCTCTAGTTATAACCAACCAAACCCAAAATACTCCAAACATGGTTAACATTAGTTGGCCCCCTCCCAATACAACATAGCATGCGCTTTCTCTGGATCTACTAATACACGTGACTCAAAAATTATGTGCCCCAAGAAATTCACTTTATCAATCTTGGACTGACATTAATATATCTTGGTGTCGATCCTATTGTCTCTTAGTGTACTAAAGACAATGTTATGATGTTTTCCATGATCATCAATAGTGTGTGAGTACACCAATATGTTATCAACAATGAAACCCACAAACTAATCCAGATAGGCGTAAAATATCTAGTTCATTCGCAGCATGAACACATCTGGTGCATTGGTCAATCCAAAACGACATCATCAAAAATTCATAAAACACGTACCTACTATAGAAATCTATATATGGTATTTTAGAAGGACTCATCCTCAAATGATGGTATCCCAATCTCAAATCGATATTAGAGAACACTAATTCACCCCTCAGTTGTTCACACAAGTAATCAATTTTTGGAAGTGGGTATCGATACATAACTATCGGCTGATTCAACTTTCTATAATCAACACATAACCTCCATGATCCATCATCCTTCTTAGAAAACAACATAGGGGATTCCCATGGAGATGTACTAAGTCGAATTAGTACTTTCTATTCAACTCTTCCAGATAACCCTTAGGCTCTTAGATTTATTCTGGCACCATTCTATATGGCATAATAGAAACTGGTTTTCCCCTACCTGAAACATGATGGAGAAATCCACATCCATTATAGGAGGCAGTACCGATAAGTCGTCATGAGACACATCCTAGAACAGATCCACCGCATGAGGAAAGACATGTTACTCCACCTCTCCATCTTTAATAACGATGAATTCCACTTGGGCAGTGAGATCTCCCAACTACAAACAAAATGGCCCTGTACAGATTGCTCGAACATCAATCTCAGCAAAAAAGACATAAGTGTATCCATCGGGAGATGTGAACATTACCTTATGATGTTAATAATCAATATGGTCCTGATAAAACTCTAGCTAGTACATACACAATATCATGTCAAAACCACACATCTCAAGGAATAATAAGTTCCATAAAAATTGATAACCACCAACCTCTAAATCATAACCTCTACATTGTCTGATATTCTCAACTCACACTCCCAATGGAATATCTATTGACATAACATGAAACACTTGTCCCATGTTTAGTCCAAACACAACAATGAACTATGAAGATACAAAAGAGTGTGTGGAACCTATGTCAAATACACCATTAGTGAGTGTGGAAGCTCCAATAATCGTATCTTAAATTGTAGATGGTCCATCATTGGTACATCAAGGTGTATACTAAACTATGTGAAGATGTATCATCCCTATTCCCTAGGATCCTGCCTGAGAACCCTACACTACACTACCCTGATGGTGTGGATTGTTTCAAACTAGAGTTTGAAGTCCACCACCCCTACTGGTTCTGTCATAAGAGCTCCAATTATCTTCCTGATATGGGGTGATTGCTCCCCAACCTACATTCGGTATCTATATCTAACTCCCAAATATTCCCATCTTTTGAGGGTTCTTATAGAACCTCTGTATATGTCCCAATCTTCCACAGGACCAGCACTTGACTGGGGCTTGAGGACACTGACCCCACATGTGCCCTGGTCTACCACACTTGTAACAGAATACCTAATCACCACCTTGAGGAACTGGTACTCTCTTCTGACTATTCTATGCACCCCCAATCATATGAAAACTTCCAAAACAACACTTCCTTCCCTTAGAGGTTGTACCACTTGTCTGACCAATTGGTACCAAAATTCCACATCCCAATTCTCCCTTCTGGTTCCTTTCTGAGAAAATGGCTTTGTCCACTAACTCTATAGACCTCTTTATACATAATATGTTAACTCGGTACTTAATCTCATGCCTACTCCCATTTTGGAAGTTTTTTTCCATAGTCGCCTCATCTCTAGCCATCATCGGGATGAATTTCCTGAAGTTAGTGATTCAACTAGAATAATCCATCACTAAAGAATCCCACTATTTCAAACTCATAAACTCTTTATCCTTGTCCCAAATCAAGGTTTCTAGATAGTAATGTTCAAGAAACTTTTCTAGGATATGCTTCCACACCATTCCTCCATCATATCCTTTCTTAACCATAATATCCAACCAATGATTGGGCTGACATCTTAACATGTAGGCCTCTAATATGACTTGCTTCTCAAGAGGAGTCTCCATATGATCAATAATAGTATAGATAGACTCTCTCCTTGTCTTTTCTACGGCTAGACCACCCTCTCTAGTAAAGGTCGAAGGGTGCTATAGTTGAAACTCGTTGGTCAGCTCGAACATACTTGGCACAACCCACCATGGGTCGCATTACATCATCTGCATAAAATGAGAAATATTATCATGGAACGTATCTTCTCTGTTATCTTGTACTATCATATCCACATTCTACACTACTGTGGGATCATTCTCAACAATGTCCTCATGTATCCCAACTGGCACACGTCCATGCGAAAGAATTTCTCTATAGTTCCATTCTTGATATTTACAAAAAAAACATAAATCTATCACAAATATAAAGGGAGGTGCTTCATTATCCACTAAAAAACATTTCATATACATTACCGAAATAGATCTGATCATACACAAAATTGTACCCTCAACCATCCCTACTAATTTCATTGATAACACAGGGTAACTAACTCACAAGGCCACATGCCTTACCTTCTACACCATTTCAGCACGACTGCCACATCACAACTTATTCTAATAACATTTCATATCACATACCACCCTTTATCGAGTATAATTCCTTAATTATTGATCAACATTTCCCCCTTTTAAACCATTTATGTTGTTTCATTAGATACAATTTTTACCACTCTTATGAAAGTAAAATGAATTCTACCTTCTATGTCCCACAAAATATTCCCATCTGTTTGTTCCTACTAAGATTCATGTCAATTCAATATATATGTTCATAGAATGATGAATGACTGGACAGCATCATTCCATTCTAGCCAAGAAACAAATATCATAATTCTGTCACATCACACCACATGTTCATCACCCAACAGAGAAATATCATCAAATGTAACAACACATAACAAGAATATCAATTCCCACCCTGGGTGACTTGGGTTATCCCCCATACTGGAGTTAGATAATCCCAGGAATGAGCTAATTAACATAACCCAAAACTCTAAAGATCTCTTATCTACCATACCCAAATTGTAATAAAGAGAAAAAAACTCCATTGATACCACTTTGTAGAATCCCTGACCCATGTTCCACTAAATCAATGCTCTGATCAGGGTCGTCACATGACCTCAAGAGCACCTCCCCATATGCCAGAGGTTTCCAACTAGTAATGAGGGTCTAATAGGTCATGTGGGGAGACAATACCCTATTTACGAGAGTAAGACACATAATATTATAATATAAATAAGCTAAATAATAGAAAACATCCAATTACATGCATATCCAAACATCTCCCAATGTGGTTATAATCCACAATCAATAGTAAATATATCTAGTCATGCTACAATGCCATGTGAAAAAAACCAATATAATAAAAACTAGAAGAATTCCTAAAACTGTCCTGACTCCAAGTCTAGGATACCATCCATGAATGCCTCATGTCTAACTCAAATCCCTACCATAGGGACCTTTCCTTAGTCCTGACCTGAAATCATGAAATTTTCTCGGCTACCCAATGGAAGCCCGAGGAGGCTGTGAGTACAACTCAGTAGGCCTCCACAAATAATTTCTACAAATATCCAATATAAAAGATAGTGCATGAAATTATAAATAAATAATAAGAAAGGAGGAAGTAAATTTGGAGGCCACTAGTTCACAATCTCTACTAAGCTATAGAAATCCAGGTGCAATTAATTATGTCACTTTCATTACAAGTTCATCATCAATCCCACAAGGTTCATGGCGCTTCTCATATTAATAATGGAATAAGTATGTACCTAACTCGCTAGGGTTAAAATACCACAACATCACAATATCCTAACCTTGAAACCTCAGTCCGGGTGGAATGCAACTGTTAGCAGAAAAGAGCTATGTCCCCTTATTTAACCAGGGCATTGTAGGTGGAATTATGGAATCAGTCCAACTCGACCCATGGGAGGAGCCTCAGTCCTTTATCCCACACCTCAAGTGATGTGCACATGCTTATCCATCCATTAAACACACACAAACCATTTCACAACCAAACACAACCAATACCTACAAAATTTATAATCCATAACAATCAACATGGTAAATCATATTGTCCCATAACCCATTAACACATTTTCCATTTTCGTCACTTATGACATTTGTCCAAATTCCCATTCTCAAGCCTAGGTCACTAATTATATTCAATAATTACCTCATATCAACCCATTACACATATTCATAAGCCTCATACCCCAACCGTAGTTTACCAATACCTCATTTGGACTTCCATTAAGAATATCACAAACACAACTAGGAATCTACATCATCAAAAAACAACCTATAACATACATAGCTAATTCTAGGTTCGGAAAGTATCGATGCATCCCATCGGTGGCCCAACAGAGTTCAAGTAATCATCTATGTATCCCATGGGGATCATGAGGGTTTCCATTCATTATTTATGCATCCATTATACCAAATCTATGAAAAGGATCAAAAGCACAACATGGGGTAAACAAGAAATAATCCCAACCATGAAAAAAATTCATATGAACCTATGGGATATAATATATAGAGCACCTACCATGAATCCATTGGTGAAAGATACCTCCAAAGAAACCTTATATTATGATTCAACCATCCCATGAATCTGAAACATATATCTCACCATGAAATTGGGGCTTTGGAGATTCAGAAGGAGATGGGAGAAAGATGAAAACCCTAATCGAAAAAAGGAACCAAGAAGAAGATTAGACTCACATGGGGCTTCGATCTACACCCAATGACAAATTAAACAACCTAGGATTGAAGGAGAATCACATATTGTAAGCTTGTTTCATCCAAGATTACCCATAGGGTTTTAGGAGGAAAAGAGGAGGAAAATCTCAAGTTGAGGTTAGAAATACCATAATGACATTTTTTAAAATTTCCCAACATTACGGGGCTACATGGTTTACCCACACGGTTTTCCAAACCATGCACAAACTATCTGTGAGACACTATACCAAAATCACCCCTACATATGGTTTCCTATGAAATTATCATGGATTTATTAACCATGCACAATCTATGCCCGAGCCTCTGTTCAAGGATGCATGATTACCTGGGATTCTTTTCACGGTTTCCACTAACCATGCACAAACTGTGCAACATACCAAGAAAACTGTTTACCGCTTTTTTTGTTCCCCAAACCCATAGAACACACGTGATCGTTCTTATTAACTTGGGAAAACACTTATTTAACCAAAATAAAGACTTAAACTTAAATTTGAACAAAATATATACCTTAACAAAAATCATCGATTTTATAAGAATGTAAAAAGAATGATTTTTTCTGATAAAAAATTCATTTTTTGTTAACATTTTTTTCATTATGTATAAAAATATTAAAATATAATTTTTACCACCTCAAGAAGATGAATCATATAAAATTTGTTAAATATTTTTTAATTATAATGTTTAAATTTGTTAAAAGGATAAATTTCTATCCAATAACAATTTTTTTACTAAGGCTAATGTTTTTTACCACTATAATGGTAAAAGGTTTGTCTAAAATAATTATTTTTAAAAAATTTAAAAAATTTAAAAAAAATATAATTTAATTATCTCATTATGATGAATCAAATACTATTTTTCAATATTTAAAAAAAATATTTTTATTGAAATTTAGGTTTTATGGGGTAGGAAAAATAAATAAAACCAATTAATCTCTAAAATATTTTAGAAAAATATTTTTTTGATAAGTTTTTTGTACCATTTTTAATATAAATTTTATCATTTTTTGAAATTTAATTAGAATAAATGGGTTCAAAATTAATAATCAATTTCTCCAAAAAAGGTAATAAGGTTTTTCTTTTATTATCATTGAAAGAATAAAACCCTAGGTAAAAAAATACTCTAGGTGGATACGGCTAAAATGAGGTAACTCAATGTAACTCAAATTTTGTTAAATTGACATGAAACATAAACTCTATAGAAGACAATTTCATGTTTGTATATTCATACACACATTTCACAAAGATTTTTTCTCACATAAATCAGTTAATTGTAGTGAGATTTCATCTTTACCCCTGACATAATTTTAGTTTTTCAAGGAAAGGTCCCTCTTTTGACCTAGAAAATGAGTTCAATCCGAAACACTTCAAGTCATAAATCCACTAAAAAATTACATTAAAAATTATCCCATTTTACTCCCTTATATCACTATCTTATATTTGGAAGATCTTTTTTAAAATATAGTGTTTCAATAATCCAATTTCAAATAAGTATTTGAAGAGAAGATTAAAGCCCTGAAAAAGCGTATTATCCCCTTCACAATACATTCTTCTCTATATTACTCCTCCAAAAATAATTTCAGAATAATAATATAATGAAATTATAATCACTAGTATACTAAAATTTTATTATATTGTTATAAAAACCATTTTCTACATTCCATTCTTCCATTGAAAAAATAATATCGCTCGTGTTATGTACGAACTCCCTCCTCCATGAATGATGAATTTTATTTTCATATATCTTAAAAAATGGATTTTAAGAATAAATATTAAATTTATAATATTAATAAGATTATTTAAAGATAAATTTGGCATTATATTAATAATATTTTGTATAAATGATAATTTAAATTTTAACAGTAAAAAGCTAGCCTATCAGGAAGAAAACAATTACTTCTTGATAACTTATAGTTTCTTATATTAATTTCATTATCCACATTTTCTAAATTAAATTTTTTATCATTAATCAAAGATAAATAATATCAACAAACATATTTAATGATGATATTATAACTAAATCAATTCATAATAAAACAAATTCATTGATTATATCATGATCTTATTTATGTTGGTTTAACAACTAATATGAATAATAATATAAATTTATATATTTTATTAATATAAAATCATAATTATAGGAACATTAAGCATTAATTAATGAATAATGTGTATTTTTAAAAATATGATATTATATTTTTAACTCATTCTTAAGGTAAAACCTTTTTCCATTAAAAATTACAAAAAAATGTATCATTAATTTCATCCTCATGAATAGGTAACTGAAATAGTCATGGAATGTAGTTATAAAATCACAAATAATTGTAGAACATATTTTATTGAACATTAATTAAATAAGATAAAGTATAAATATTTTATAAAACATGTGGATTGATATCTATATTATGCATCTCATATGATACAAATAAAATTATTAACATATGATGATGAAAATAAACAATTCATAACTAAAATGTGTCTAAATACTGATTATAAAAGTATCTTGAAAAAATAATTGGATATTAATATTGATATGAAACATTAACAGATTAATTACATATTACAATATTAATTAATAAGGTAATTATTCATTTTAAGAATACTTTAAAAGTAAACATGGTTCATTTAAAAGATAATTTTTTTGTAATGTTTTAAGGATTTATATTTTTTAAATAAGGGATTTCTAAATGAAAAGTGTATTTTCCTGAAGAATTTATCCAATTATTTTTAAGGTATTATCATTTATAAAAATAATATTTTATCTCTATTATTTATTATTAGGTTTATCATGAAACATTATCCTCATTTTTTTATATATACGGTTTATCATTATTATGATGAAATATTAATTAATCTTTTTTATCCCATCAGTTAAGCATTGATGTCATGATAAATATTTTCATGGACTTGTGTTATACATATGAATGGATTATGATTCTGCAATGGGTAGTTTAATTATAGACCTCCAATACATTGGGTAAATATTTATATTTTAAGAGATGAAAGGGTATAATAGAGGTTATCTAAAGACCAGAGATGGTATATAGAAGATTATGTAATGGGTAGTTTAATTATAGACCAATTTTTTTCCACTCTCTTATAAAAAGATATTGTTCTAATTTTATAATTTTATGAATCTTGTTCTTTCATTAAATTATGATTAATTATTTTTAAATACCAAATTTTCAAATTTTTTAGTAAAACAAATCATGGAAATACTTTCACAGTTTCAGTCAAAGCATTACATAAAAAATTCAATATATATTATAAATACATGTATAAATGATTATTTCTAAAAAGTAGGTATATTAAATAATCATTTACAAAATCAGAATTAATATATTATTTTATAAAAAACTCATGAATAAATCATTCTTTTCAAACATTGATTAAAAAATATTTTTTATCACACAATCATTATTAATAATTTCAATCAAAATAGACATTATTAATCGATTTATTAAACATTCTAACATATGAATAATTTGAAATCAGTTTCAATCACATGACCATGGAAATAATTTCTAAGGTTAGCAATGAGCAAAAGGACTTTCAAAATATCATTACCATTTGTTTCTATGAGTATAAACACTCCCTAGATCACATACCTTAGTGGAATTTGAGATAATTCAAAATAAGAAACTCCTAACCCGAAATATAATTAGTTAGAATTACTATTGAGAATTATTTTTTGGATATAAATTTACCTAGCATGAATATACATCCACTTAATAACCCCAATTGCACTGTTCTTAAAAGAAATAAATATTTTAGGGTCTGTCATTTAATTTAATCAACCTCACATCATTCAATCGATCAATTATTTCATCCCAAAGATCGGGTTTCAGAAAAAAATAATCCATTGTTTTTCAAAACCAATAGTCTATGATTTTTCCCAAAAACTCATTCCATTCATATAAAATCATCCCATTTTAAAATATAAAATATTTAATTATTATTATCTCATCAAAATCTTATCTCAAAACATTTATTTCAAATCAATATATTTTTTTGGAAAGCACAAATTAATTTAAAATCCATTTTAAATGGAATTTCATAACACACTAGGTAATCTAGAATCATTTATCATGGGACAAAATTTAAGAATCATAAATTAATTAGAAAACCAATTAAAATTAATCATGTCAAAAAATATTAATTTATAGAGATTTCATTATGACACCACCTAAATAATGAATGGAAATTTTAAATACCCATTATGGGTTACATAAACAATGAAGAGAAATAGACTACAATATAAAAAAGAACATAAATTGTTCCAAAATAATAAAATTTTATTCTATAATAAATCATCACCCTAAACAACCCAAGAGGACATAATAAATCAATGTTAGGAAAATTTCCATAATTAAAAAAATAAAGGTGCTCTGGTTCCCAGCAAAAAAACCCAAAATAAAAACACCATTTAATGTTATATTTTTATCAGTTACTGATTGTAGATGGTATTTAAAATCCCAAATATGATTCCAAATCATAATATACGTTTGGGTCCATGTTTAAGAATTCATTTACCACCTTGATGAGAAAGGGGTATTAATCAAATCAAAGGTCTATAAAGTTAAATTCACATATAGATTATTAGAGATTTTATTGGGGTAAAATAAAGAATTATTAGAAAATTATATGGAATCCATAGTGATGTAAAAGAGTGAGGTAAGAGATGAATCCCACAAAAAATGAAACTGTGTGTTTTTAATAAGCAGTGGTTGTCTCAATTGGCCTACTGACTTGATAATATGGTGCATTTTTGGGTTGTATAAGATAAATCATATACAATCACATAATCAAATATATAAAATACAATAGAGAAATTCTCTCTTGACCCACAACCATATAATGTGATTGGGAAGTATAGTGTGTAGTTCTTAAGAGATTATAAAGTATAGGGTATCTTCTCATTCAATAGGCATCTGAGCTTTTCTCAAAGTGTCACCTCCCAAGGATCCTATAAATTATTGAATTTAAGTAACACATAGTTGTTTGTTTGGAATAAAACAAATATAACACTATAGGGGTGAGTTTTTCATTATTTAAAATATTTATAGACTCTAGATTTTAAATATCCTATATATTTATACAGGTATGTAGCATTATTCTTCTATATGAAATACGATCAATGGATAAAAATAAATAATGAACACATAAATTTTATATTGGTTTATGAATAAATATCCCCTTGTCCACTCCACCAATTCTCTCTCTACTATCATGGTGTTTTTTCACTAGAAATGTCCTCTTATTAATGGACATTCAAATATACAACTATGTGTATGAAGTTCACACCATTATAATCAATTCTAAAATAGATCTTTTTAGTTTTTTTATAGGTAACCAGTTATCCAAAACATAGTACAAGAAATTGGCACTTCACCAAAACTGAGTACAAGAAGTTAAATCTCCAAAAAAATGAAAATTGTTTATTTTTTTGATGGTTCGGGCAGAACTTCATAGTTACAGAAGTAGAAACAGAGAGTAGATTGATCTTCTTCTTCAGAAATGAATCTATTCAATAATGAATAACTCTGATGTAATCATGGTTGAAAATGATATTAAATTTCAATATCAACAAACAACATTAATAATCATACTGGGTTATGTGGTTGAAAGTTTATATCTCCAAAATGTAGCCTATTTCATAAAATCACTAAGAAAATCAATTGTTGTAGCATCACTTTAAAATATATATTCACAAAAATGAAGTTGTATATATTTTTATATATTTTAAAATATATTACGATAGAATATATTGAGAATAAATTTTTCTTATGTATTCAAAATCTGGGAATCCTCATGATAGAACAAGGAAATTCAAATTCAAATTGTCTGATGGAGTCATAACATCCCTTACAAATAGGATTGATTCTCTTTGTTCAATATGTTCTATCAAAATGATCTTTTTAGTTAGTCTTGTAGAATATTTCAATCATCTTGAAAATTTTTCAATAACATTGAATGAATTTCAGATTATATTTCATAATTAAAACTCTAATGTTGAGTAGACAAACATATGGTTCAACTGCATAGCATATGTTTCCCTTTCATAGCATAGGGATAAATTGTGTAGCATAGAGTTCCGACCAACATATCATTCCTTAATAATTTTATCTATATGTAATGTATTGATGAGAATCCCTAACTTCATCCGTATAGTATAATATTGATTCAAAATATAGTGTTGATTATCCATATGTTCAATCTACTAAACATATAGATATCAATCCATAAACAAACTGTTCAATGTTCCATAAGGATAATGAACCATACATTCATTTACAGAAAATAGGGTATGAATATTTTCTCCAGAATTCATCTCAAAAAATTAAATTTCATCCAAAAAGATACATCAAATTATGTTATATAAATATTAAAACATATATAAAACACCTTTATTACAAAACAAACAAGAGTATTTGTGATCACACTATTATTTTGATGATATGAAATAGATATTTAAAAAATTGAGAATGTTGTGTTTACCTAATTTTCTCCACCTTTTTTTATATCAAAAATAAATCATATGTAAAATTGATTATATAACATTTAATTTTTTCTAGAAAAATAAATGAATGATTATTAAAACTAGTGAAAGTTAAATAAAGTTTGGATTAGTATTGAATAATTGGACATAAATAAATTTTAAAAATAAATCTAATTAAAATATATAGACAAAAAGATAGTGTATAGTAAATTAAATTCTAAAAAAAATTGTTTTGAAAAATGATTACAATATACCAATAAGCATAACGAATATTTCTAAAAGGTTTGTATTGGGTCATATGGGGTGGATTTTTCTTTTTCTTCTTGACTGGAAGAGGATGCAGAAGGATGAGAAATATATAATAAACCACTATTAATATCATTAAGCTTCACAAAAAATATTTGAAAATGATTTCTGGAAACTATTTTCCACAAATGGGTCATATTCCTAGAATATTGATCAATCCACAAGCTCTCATCCTAGTTAACCTTGAAAAACTCATTAATTATATATTTATATTTAATTTTAATAGTAATATTATACATTAGATGATTAATAACTAGACCTAACCAGATATATCTAGAGGTAAATTGACTTATAAAATTTAATTGATTATATAAAACAACTTTCATTGGTGTACTGTCACACTGAATAATGTGTAGAATGTAATTGAAATCAGCTAAAACTTATGTAATAGCTTCAAATATTCTGATCAAATCAAGAGAAGTTTTTTTTGAAGAGGTTTAATATTGATGATAATATCTAATAAATTGAAACTATCATAACATCATTCGATTCATCTCATAAAAATCATATTTTGTCAAATATTCTTCCTTTAATGATCTTAAATTAGTGGAAAACAGTTATGATGATCTCTTCAAGGTCACCCACTGACAAAAAAGATTCTTGGACCTTTCACAATTTTGTTCGAAGTTCCTCCAACTCAGCCCTAGACAACGTTGGACTTCTGATCTCATCAGTTTTCATCCACTGACCATCTAGAATTTGTCTTTGATACAAGTTCTTCTCATACAAATTAACATTAAAACAATCCAAAATGTCAGAATAAGGTCCATAAGACTTTATAAAAATCGATCTTGGAGGTTTTCCAGCCTTGAAAATAGCCAAAATTGTCTCTCTTTCTAAACTAACCATTACATGAACTTATATTATTTCTCTTAATGTAAAAATTTATAATTATACTAAATTACCACCAACTAAAGATATATTGGTAGAGGTGGTTTTTCTTGAAATAATGACATATTCCCACATTTCATCTTGTCTTGAAGCCTCTTTTTCAATTGTATCATCTCATTCTGTTTCAATACTTCAGTTCCTTCTCATGCAATATTCACATTCTAAACAATATTTACTGAAATTATTCTTCTTTAATAAATACCAGTTTCTTCTATCAATTCATCTTCTTCATATAATATTGGTTTAATAGATCCAACATATAGTAACACTCTTTTCACCCCCTATGTAGTTACTATCATATTCTCTTGATCCATCATACCAATAAGTAACTGACCATTATTTGAGTTACTCCAAAAATATCCTATCTTCATTAAATTTTTCATTTAAAACATTAATTTGATTACATCTATTACCTAATGATATTTATTGAATTTTTCCCATCCTAAAAAATAAAAGATAAATAATACCTCTATAAGAATAAAATACCCATTATAGTTTCTTTAGAACAGAAAATACTCAAATACATAAATATATACCTACTAAAATTCATCTGGATATGGTTAATTAATAAATACAGAAAATACATGTTAAGATATAAATCTCTTTCTAATTCTACTTTCGTTGGCACAATTTCTGACTGGATAAAATTTTTCAGGACCTTTTGATCAAGAGTTAGTTATTTAAGAATAATATTTTTGAGAGTTTGAGTTCCAAAGAAGAAATAAATTTTATCCTCTGACATAAATCTTCAATTTCTAATGTTTTTAAAATCAAAATGAGATTCCCCCTCATGGGTAAAAACAAAAAGCCTAGAGATTTTCAAGGAAGAAATAGAAATTTCCTTATTTTAAATAATAGAAACAACAATGTATTCATCTACCCCAAGACTAAGAGAATCATTTAGAAAAAATTATTTCACTTCAATATCATAAATAAATTTTCAGTAACTATATTGGAAAATAAATTACCATCCTGAAACTCTGATTGTGTCCTTTAAAAATATTTTTTTTATTTATCAAGGTGAAATCGATTACCATTCCTTGATTAAATTTCAATAAATCCCATGATGGTGAACATACTCATTCATATAATCATCATCATGAAAAAAATAAAGATCCATTGTTTAAGGTTTGAATATTGATGGTTTGAAGGTTATGGATATGGAGAACTGGAACAAGAGACGCTCTGTAATCTAAAGGGATGAAACTGAAGTAATGAGAGCTGGAGAAGTATGATGGTTTAGTTTTTGGGTTTGCATACCGATGATGTGGTGTAATCATTTATATTTTAATTTTGAAATCACGCATTATAAAAATAATATTCGAACAATATTTTATTTAAAAAAATAATTGAAATAATAATTTCCATTGAAATTTTCGTTAAAATAAATTAAAATCATTTAAAATTATATAGACATTAATTGAAATAAAATGAAAAAACATTATTTAAAATTAAATGATACTAAATTCCATTAATAAAATGAAAATATGTAGTGGGAAGTGGTTTAGAAAAAATATAAGCTAATTGAAGTTTTTTTAAACATTTTAAAGATATATCATTTTTAAGAACATTATCTATTAAAAATGATTCCTTATATCAATATTATTAGTTCAAGAATGACTTGTTGTAAAGACCCGTAAAATTCAAGGGAAATTTTTTCTTAATTTTCTTTGGAATTTTACAAGAACGCGGTTTCAGACGGCACCTGATTCCGAGGCCCGGTGTGCCCGGAATCAATTTCCGAAGTTTGGCTTGGGTACGTTCCGTGAACGAACAAGCGGGAATTTCTAACTTTTGAACCGGTGCCCGGAATCAAATTCCGAGGGCACCGATGAACCCGCAACGCCTATATTCACTTAAGGATACCTTTTCCGAGGTTGTGTTTATTGCGGGTTGAGAGTTAGTTTTTGGGAATTTAGAATAAGATAAATAAAATTGTGGAATACAAATTTTATTTTAACTTGTTGGTTAACTTCTCCCAAAGGGAGTTAGTGGTGGGACCCAAATCCACTTAACCTCCCTTGGGAGGATTAAGTGTGGTGGGGCCCACATGAAGCATAACTCTTCACCTTCTCCTTTTTTAAACTCCCAATAACCCCTCTTTAATTAACTTGACAACTTTGGTTAATAAATGGGTTGAGTTGTTTATTTTCAAACCTTTGAATTTCAAAATGGTTTGGTTGTGTAAATAAAATAAGTCCTTAGCTTATTTTATTTGGGTTAGAATTCTCTAGCCACCTTGAGAGGTTTTGAAGAATTCTCTCCTTCTTCTTCAAACTTTGACGAAGAACGCGAAGAACCTTCGAACATCGATGAAGAAAGCCACGTTCTCGGGAATCGTCTTCCGCGACGCCATACCCGCCATACCGACGACGTCTTCTTCCACGCCATCTCTTCCGCCACGATTTCCCATGACGAAATCATCATCAAAGAACTTCGAATCCTCACTTCAGGACATCGACGTCCTTTTCCGCGACGCCGAACACCGCGGCGCTCGCCTTCCGCGGGTCGTTGACGATCATCGTTCTTGAAACTGAGGTAGGGGTTTGTTGTTGATTATTTATTTATTCTCGTTCTTGGTCCTAGCATGAAAATCTTGAGGATAAATGTTTAAGTGTTATCATCTAACGAGAGGGGGGCCGGACCGTACGAACACGGCCAAATCCCCCCTCCTTTGTTCTTGAATATTATTTTTCTAGTGGATGAACGAGATGGCGTGGTGTCGTCACACCACGCCGGGATCATTCGACAATTATTGAGCGGTGTCGTCGCGCCACGCCGTGGAAAGATTTATCATGAACGCGACGCCGTCACGCCGCGTCGAAGGAAACAGAAGGCGCCACGGCCGGAGCGAGACCGCGGTGGAAGGGCACAGTGTCGTCGCACCATGCTGGACGACGAAGGCTGCGGCCGGTTCTGGGCCGCGGCGGGACGTGATGACCGGCGGCCAGCCGGGCCGCTGGTGCCAGAAAATGTAAGAGGACCGGCCCATGCCGGTCCTGTTGAGAAGAAGTCAGCCGGCCAGGTCGGGCAGGCCGGGACGGTGCAAAACCGGGGGAATTAAATTCCCCCGGGTGGTTAAATTATCCCCCCATAATGGGGGGGGGTCCGGTTTCACAAAGGGGGGGCAGCGCCCCCCCGTTTTTCTCAAAGGCAGGCCCCCACGAGGGGGGCCGTTTGACCCAAGGCGCGGCATCTAGCCGTGCCGCCAGCTGAAGAAAAGCGGGGTCTTTTCCCCCCACGCGTGGCACCCGAGCGGCGCCCAGGTCGCGCCGCCGCCGGCCGGGCCGGGTCGGAACCGGGTCGGGTCGGACCCGGGGGGGTCGGCCCGGACCCGGACCCCCCATTTTCGAGTCGATTTCGGTCTTTTTCCCATAACTTGAGTTACGAACCTCCGATTGACGAACCGTCAGCGGCGATGCGATCCTTGGATCGAGGCGGTCGATTCGGTATATCGCAATCAAAGTTTCGGAATACTTTGAGTTCAGCCGGGATGGTTCGTACACAAAACCAATCGGGCCCTCGGAGCGGAAACGCTCATATCTTGAGCTACGGATGTCCGATTGACGTGTCGTCAGCTTTTTTGAGTTCATCTTAGTGAGACAGATCTTTTGGCATACTCTGCCAAAGGTTTGGACGCAGGTGGAGTACGGTCGGGTTGGTTTTGACTTAAAAACCAACCGGGCCCCTGGAACGAAAAAGCCAATAACTCTCAGACCGGGCGTCCGATCGACGCGCCGTCTGTTGCGTTGAGTTCCTGTTGACGATACGAAACTCTTGGATACATCAACCCTGGGATATGTGACAGTTGATGTATCAGCCTCTCGGCTCGTGGAGCGGACCCTCCCGGACGACCTTGCTGTGCGCGGGAACCCTAGTGCTTGCTGCGACTGTGACTGCTACTGCTACTGCTACTGCTACTGTGACTTCGATGACGACAACTACAGCACTCAGCGATCCTACGTGGATCAGTGCTACAGGTCCTGTGTCGGCCCGATCCTATGTGGGTCCGATCCTGTGTGGGTCATTGCGCTCAGCGGTCCTGTGTGAACTAGTGCCTACAGGTCCTGTGTGGGCCTGATCCTGTGTGGGTCATTGCGGGGGTTAGTTACCTATCGATCCTTCGTGGGTCCGACGACTTAGATGGATCAGAGATCATCTTTATCGTCTTTCGAAGAAGTATACCCGTATGAGCTGAATCCTGTTTCTTTCCTGTGTGGATTGTGTTGTGCTATCCTGTGTGGATTACGTTTTTCTTTCCTATGTGGAATACGTTTACTTTCCTGTGTGGACTGAGTTGTACTTGGGCTCGGAGGTTGGAGCATATTGGAATTGATGACTTAGGTATTTGTATGGGCATATAGCTAAGCAGTTTCGGTTGTTACTTCATGATTGTATCTTCCTTTGTGGTTTATCCTTTGTGAATTTTGGGAGACCTTTAGGGGTCTCAGGGTCCCTACTGAGTAGCTTATACTCACCCCTACAAAGGCTATGCCCGAACTACGTTGTGTTGGTTGCAGACGACGGACAGCATTGATCGTGGTTGAGGCTTGCAGAGCAGGACGGTACCTGGAGGTGGACCACTGGGCGGGACGTACTCAGAGCGGACGTTTGGACCCGTGGAGAAGTGGAGCTATCTGTACCCACCCTTCAGGTGGGATTTCCAGTGGACAGCTCGGTGTAGCGGCTTTTACTTTACAGTTGTTGTTTTCCCTATCGAGTTGTACTTTACTTTTAGTATGGGTTTGTATACTGGCCCATTTACTTTTCCGCACTTTCAGTTGTACTCTGTTTTTACTTAGTGTTTACTTTTCCGCTTGCTTACTCTGTGGTGCTTGTTTACTTTACAAAGGCAATTCCTTCCCTTTTTTTACTGGGATTTACGCCTTGGTGCTAGTCACCAGCCCCTGGCCTATGGAAGGCGGGCTTGGGGTAGTCACGGCACGGGCCCCGGGGACGGGTCGTGACAATTGGTGTCAGAGGAGTTCGGTTCTACCACTAACTCTGATCTTTTCTATGAGAAGCAATAATTTTTAGAGTATTGAGTGTGGTTATCAGTTCAGGGAGTCTAGTGTTGGTGCGGTGGCCGACGTATCCGTACACCAGGACCCTGACTACTGATTTCTGACTTAATGCACGAAAACATTGATTGCGTGTGTGTTTCAAAGTTTTCTTTGTGATTACTTTATATCAGCTCACCAGGTATACTGTTCTGACCGTGGCGAACCTGTTTCCTTTTCAGGATGGCCCCACGACGGCAGCCAGCTAGGGTTCCGAGAGTCAAGCATGACGACAGCCCACCGAGCGACGAGGCCTCGGTGCAGGGCCCTTTGTCAGCAGTGGCACCGGCGGTAGCTCTACCCGCCGAGCCACCGATGCTTCCAGCACCAGCCGCTGACGATGCACGTCGCCTTGGAGCTCTGCACGAGTTCCAGCGCCAGCGACCGCCTAGGTTCCGTGGGGAGACGGACCCCCAGGCAGCAGAGGACTGGCTTGAGGCAGTGGTACGAGTTTTTAGGCTAGTGAGGACAACTGCAGACCTCATAGTGATCCTCGCTGTGAGCCTACTGCATGCAGCAGCAGGACGATGGTGGAGCTTGATTCTCCAGGTGCACGATGAGGCATCTCTACTTTGGACGGAATTTGAGAGCCTCTTCCGTTCGGAGTTCGTCCCAGCCACCCTTCGTGCGGTGCGTATCCAGGAGCTTCTTCACCTGCGGTAGGGCAGCATGACGGTCGCTCAGTACTCGGTGAGATTTACTGATCTCTCGCGCTACTCGACCGACATGGTATGAGACCCATTCTTCTGGGCCCAGACCTTCGATCAGGGTTTGAGACACGAGATTAGGGCATCGCTGATCTCCCTCAGCATACCGACTCAGACAGGAGTACTAGAGCGGGCCCTTTTGATCGAGAGCTTCCTTGCTGAGTCTACACCAACGCCGAGACCCACCACAGGGCGGCACGTGGCAGAGTCATCTGCAGCAGGCAGTCGACGGATGACTCAGGGGTCCAGGAAGACCAGACCTTCAGGCAGACGACCTCAGGACACTGGCTCAGTAGTGCGGGGCACACAGCACGGAGCCAGTCTTTCGAGAGGCAGACAGTGCTACTCATGCGGCGGGCAGGGCCAAATGGCTCGTGACTGCCCGACCCTCCATGCATAGGAGCAGCAGACGGTTGAGGAACCACCTAGGTAGAGGCAGAGGTTCCACCGTGGCGGTCCGCAGGGAGCAGGCGGACGAGGCAGAGGAGCTGGTCGAACAACAGGTGGTGGGCGACGCTTTGAGGCTCTACCACCACCACCACCAGGAGGTCCACCCCGACCTTAGGGAAGAGCACAGCTTCAGGCAGCTGATGCTTACGATCATGGAGCTCCAGAAGCGGGTGGACTAGTGTCGGACTAGCTCCAGGCATAGAGGCCTTTTCCCATAATGCCTCTAGCTTCGTAGTTTGTGTTGCCTTGTGTCCTTTTACTTTGATTTGAAGTAATAAAAGACTCTTTCTTTGGTGACTTTTGCTTTCTTGTCTTTTGTTTGTTTTTACTAAGAGGTGCCAGTTAAAAATTGTTGACTTTACCCTCACTTGCAAGATTCTTACTGGAGGAGACCTAGTGACCACACACTAATGCCGACAGTGTGACTCAACCCTTGGAGGCGAGTGTAACAGTTGGATCTCTTGGTAGCAGCGTCGAGGCCTTACGACGTCATCCATTCCATGAATTAACTAATCATGATGGGATTGACTGTATTAGGCAAGGAACGTGGTTCATCCAGAGGATGAGACCGGATATCACTTGTCGGAAAAGGAGAAATCTTTGCAGCTTCGACGAACGTTAAGAAGGAAGGGGAAACCCTTCATGTGGTCAGTCAGATGTCAGCAGAGCTTCCAGGAGCTGAGACAGAGATTGACCAGCGCACCTATCTTGAGGTTGCCTGAGGAGGGAGTAGGGTTCGTAGTCTACTGCAATGCATCAGGGACCGGACTCGGATGTGTTCTGATGCAGGAATGGGCAGAGATCGCATATGGATCATGTCAGTTGAGGCTGCATGAGCAGAACTACGCTACCCATGACCTGGAGTTAGCAGCAGTGGTCTTCGCTCTGAAGACATGGCGACACTATCTGATAGGAGAGCGCTTTACAGTCTTTTCTGATCATCAGAGTCTCATATATATCTTCTCGCAGAAGCACCTGAACCTGAGACAACGGAGATGGCTCGAGTTCCTCCAGGACTATGATTTTGAGATAGTCTACACTCCTGGGAAGGGGAACGTAGTAGCTTATGCCCTCAGCAGGAGGACGGGCATTCAGCTACTTGAGGAGCCGACAGAGCAGCTAGACTCTTTGCAGATATCCTTCGTGGATAGAGATGGAGCAGCCTTCCTCCAGTCCCTCACAATCACCCCTCCACTACTGTAGTGGGTCAGAGAGGCACAGCGTGAGGACGCTGACTGTGAGACATGGCGTGCACAGATATCCTTGGGACAGGCACCTGATGGTTTCTCCCTTGGAGCAGAGCACGACATCCTTTTCATAGGACGTACCATAGTACCAGTCGCTTTGCAAGAGGTGGTGCTAAGAGAGTTTCACACTTCTCCTTTGGCGGTACATCCTGGAGTGGCAAAGATTTACCAGGATCTCAGACGACAGCACTGGTGGCCGGGCATGAAGAAGGATGTAGCAGAGTTCGTTTCTCGATGCCTCACCTGCCAGCAGGTGAAGGCAGAGCATCAGGTACCTGCAGGTTTGGTACAGCCCTTGGAGGTCCCGGAGTGGAAGTGGGATGGCATATCTATGGACTTCGTGACTGGACTTCCACGCACTTCCAGAGGTCACGACTCCATCTTGGTTATTGTTGACCGACTCACCAAGTCGGAACACTTCTTACCCATCAGAGAGCAGGGCTCAGTGGAGAGCATGGGACGTCTCTAGGTTCAGGAGATTGTGCGGCTCCACGGTGTGCCATCATCTATCGTCTCAAATCAAGATGCTCGCTTTACTTCACGGCTTTGGAAGGGGTTACAGGAGGCGTTCGGGACGCAGCTACGTCTGAGCACAGCCTTTCACCCTCAGACGGATGGTCAGACAGAGAGGACCATTCAGACTCTCGAGGACATGCTCCGCGCATGTGTCCTCGACTTGGGTCGTAGCTGGGAGGACCACCTACCCTTGGTGGAGTTTGTATACAACAACAGCTACCACTCCACCATCGGGATGGCACCGTACGAGGCATTGTACGGCCAACCTTGTAGATCTCCTTTGTGCTGGACAGACCCTAGGGAGTCAGCACTTGTGGGACCGGAGTTGGTCCAGGCCACGACAGAGAAGGTCCAGGTCATCCAGGAGCAGATGAGGACAGCTCAGAGCCGGAAGAAGTCATACGCTGACAGGAGGCGGAGGGCACTAGAGTTCGAGGATGGCGACCACGTCTTCTTGCGGGTCTCACCTCGACGTGGTATACGGAGATTTTTCCGAGGCGACAAGTTATCTCCGCGCTTCATCGGACCCTTCTAGGTCCTCAGCAGGATTGGCGAGGTGGCTTATCGCCTGGCTCTACCACCTCAGTTGCACTGGGTGCACGACGTCTTCCACATATCTCAGCAGAGGAGATACGTGCACGACCCGACGCACATCATTGACCATGGCGAGCTTGACGTTGACGATGGGGAGACTTTTACGGAGGTTCCGGTGGAGATAGAGGATCGACCGGAGTGGGTCCTACGTGGACGGTCGATTCCTCTTGTGCGCATCAGATGGCAGCATGGGAACCTCCAGGAGATCACATGGGAGCGGGAGGCTCAGATGCGTGCTCAGTACCCTCATTTGTTTCCCTAGTTTTTGATGTATCTTTACAGGGACATACATCCCAGAGGTGGGAGTAATGTAAAGACCCGTAAAATTCAAGGGAAATTTTTTCTTAATTTTTTTTGGAATTTTACAAGAACGCGGTTTCAGACGGCACCTGATTTCGAGGCCCGGTGTGCCCGGAATCAATTCCTGAAGTTTGGCTTGGGTACATTCATTGAACAAAAGAGCGGGAATTTCTAACTTTTGAACCGGTGCCCGAAATAAAATTCCTAGGGCACCGATTAACTCACAGTGCCGATATTCTCTTAAGGAGACCTTTTCCGAGGTTGCGTTTATTGCGGGTTGAGAGTTAGATTTGGGGAATTTAGAATAAGTTAAATAAAATTGTGGAATACAAATTTTATTTTAACATGTTGGTTAACTTCTCCCAAAGGGAGTTAGAGATGGGACCCACATCCACTTAACCTCCCTTGGGAGGATTAAGTGTGGTGGGGCCCACACGAAGCATAAATCTTCACCTTATCTTTTTTTAAACTCCCAATAACCCCTCTTTAATTAACTTGAAAACTTTGGTTAATAAATGGGTTGAGTTGTTTATTTTCAAACCTTTGAATTTCAAAATGGTTTGGTTGTGTAAATAAAATAAGTCCTTAGCTTATTTTATTTGGGTTAGAATTCTCTAGCCACCTTGAGAGGTTTTGAAGAATTCTCTCCTTCTTCTTCAAACTTTGACGAAGAACGCGAAGAACCTTCGGACATCGATGAAGAACGCCACATTCTCGGGAATCGTCTTCTGTGACGCCATACCCGTGATACTGACGACGTCTTCTTCCGCGTCATCTCTTCCGCGACGATTTCCTGTGACGAAATTGTCGTCAAAGAACTTTGAATCCTCACTTCACGACATCGACGTCCTTTTCCGCGACGCCGACCACCGCGACGCTCGTCTTCCGCGGGGCGTTGACAATCATCGTTCTTGAAACCGATGTAGGGGTTTGTTGTTGATTATTTATTTATTCTCGTTCATGGTTCTATCATGACAATCTTGAGGATAAATGTTTAAGTGTTATCATCTAACAAGAGGGGGGCTGGACCGCACGAACACGGCCGAATCCCCCCTCCTTTGTTCTTGAATAATATTTTTCTTGTGGATGAACGAGATGGAGTGGTGCCATCGCACCACGCGGGGATCATTCGACAATTATTGCGCGGCGCCGTCGCGCCGCGCCGTGGAAAGATTTATCATGAATGCGATGCCGTCGCGCCACATTGAAGGAAACCGAAGGTGCCGAGGCCGGAGCGGGGCCGCGGCGGAAGGGCACGGTGCCGTCACACCGTGCCGGACGACGATGGCCGCGACCGGTTCCGGGCCGCGGCAGGACGTGATGACCGGCGGCCAGCCGGGCCACCGGTGCCGGAAAATGGAAGAGGACCGGCCCCTGCCGGTCCTTATGAGAAGAAGCTGGCCGGCCAGGTCGGGCCGGCCGGGACGGTGCAAAACCGGGGGAATTAAATTCCCCTGAGCGGTTACATTGGCCCCCCATAATGGGGGGGGGGGGGCGGTTTCACAAAGGGGGGTCAGTGCCCCCACGTTTTTCTCAAAGGCAGGCCCCCACGAGGGGGGCCGTTTGACCTAAGGCGAGGAATCCAGCCACGCCGCCAACTGAAGAAAAGTGGGGTCTTTGCCCCCCACGCGTGGCACCCGAGCGGCGCCCAGGCCGCGCCGCCACCGGCCGGGCCGCGCCGCCGTGCCGGACCCCCCGTTTTTTAATCGATTTCGGTCTTTTGCCCATAACATGAGCTACAGACCTCCGATTTCTGAACCGTCAGTGGCGATACGATCCTTGGATCGAGATGGTCGATTTCGTATATCGCACTAAAAGTTTCAGAATACTTTGAGTTCGGCGGGGTTGGTTCGTACACGAAACCAACCGGGCCCTCGGAGCGGAAACACTCATATCATGAGCTACGACGTCTGATTGACGTGTCATCATCTTTGTTGAGTTCCTCATAGTGAGACGGATCTTTTGGAATACTCCGCCCGAGGTTTGGACGCAGGTGGAGTATGGTCGGGTTGGGTTTGCCTTAAAAACCAACTGGGCCCCTAGAACGAAAAAGCCAATAACTCTCAAACCGGGCGTCTGATCGACGCGCCGTCTGTTGCGTTGAGTTCCTTTTGACGATACGGAACTCTTGGATACATCAACCCTGGGCTATGTGACAGTTGATGTATCATCCTCTCGGCTCATGGAGCGGACCCTCCCGAACGAGCTTGCTATGTGCGGGAACCCTAGTGCTGGCTGCGACTGTGACTGCTACTGCTACTGCTACTGCTACTGTGACTTCGAAGATGGCGACTACAGCACTCAGCGATCCTACGTGGATCAGTGCTACAGGTCCTGTGTGGGCCCGATCCTGTGTGGGTCCGATCCTGTGTGGGTCATTGCACTCAGCGGTCCTGTGTGAACCAGCGCCTACAGGTCCTGTGTGGGCTCGATCCTGTGTGGGTCATTGCGGGGGTTAGTGACCTATCGATCCTTCGTGGGTCCGACGACTTAGATGGATCAGATATCATCTTTATCGTCTTTCATAGAAGTATACCTGTGTGAGCTAAATCCTGTTGCTTTCCTGTGTGGATTGTGTTGTGCTATCCAGTGTGGATTACGTTTTTCTTTCCTGTGTGGAATACATTTACTTTCCTGTGTGGACTGAGTTGTACTTGGGCTCGGAGGTTGGAGCGTATTGGAATTGATGAATTAGGTATATGTATGGGAATATACCTAAGCAGTGTCAGTTGTCACTTCATGATTGTATCTTCCTTTGTGGTTTATCCATTGTGGATTTTGGGAGACCTTCAGGGGTCTCGGGGTCCCTACTGAGTAGCTTATACTCACCCCTGCACAGGCTATGCCCGCACTACGTTGTGTTGGTTGCAGACAACGGACAACATTGATTGTGGTTGAGGCTTGCAGAGCAGGACGCTACCTGGAGGTGGACCACTGGGCGGGACGTACTCAGAGCGGACGGTGGGACCCGTGGAGCAATGGAGCTATTTGTACCCACCCTTTAGGTGGGATTTCCAGTGGACAGCTCGGTGTAGCGGATTTTACTTTACAGTTGTTGTTTTCCCTTTCGAGTTGTACTTTACTTTCAGTTTGGGTTTATATACTGGCCCATTTACTTTTCCGCACTTTCAGTTGTACTCTGTTTTTACTTGGTGTTTACTTTTCTGCTTGCTTACTCTGTGGTGCTTGTTTACTTTACAAAGGCAATGCCTTCCCTTTTTTTACAGGGATTTACGCCTGGGTGCTAGTCGCCAGCCCCTGGCCTATGGAAGGTGGGCTTGGGGTAGTCACGCCACGGGCCCCGAGGACGGGTCGTGACACTTATAGGATTTTTTGAAATATTTATTTCGATAATATTATCACATAAAATAGGTATGTTATTATAATTTAATTCAAATTCTAGTAGAGTGTGTTTCATCCACAAAACGTCTACATAGTAACTTCCATCAGATATATTTTTTCTCATTGTTTATAGGGTAACTAAATGTTTTTTCTTACTCAATCTTGATATTAAAATTTTTCTTAAAAAGTGACAGGTTAATGATATTGTTTTTCTATGTAGTCTACATCATCCAAAGTCAGTATCTGAATATAAAATTAAATGAAAATTAGATGTTTTGGGGTAAATTATAGATTGAAAAATATTTCATTTTTAATGTCAAAAAACTCATTTAATATAAATAATATGGGATACTTTTGGTTTTGACTAAAATCTATCCAAAAAATATACGGAAAAAATTCCGTCTCTTCTTCTAGCGGTATGATATAATAAACTACCAATCATACCTCCATATTACTTACTATCAACTGGTTTTCTAGCTTCATCCAAATCAAATTTTATATTGGAACACATAAAAGTTGTATAAGTATTAATATTTTTAAATTAGAACTTATTCAATAAGTAATTAATATATTTAAATTTATTTAGAACATTCCCATAATCTTTTTAATAAATCTGATATCCTAAAAAGAAATTCAATTCTCATATCACACTCATTTAATTTTCATTTTTCAATATAATTGAAAACTCCTTACGAAGATTTTTTTGTTGAACAGAAAATAACATCATCAAGATAAATTTTTACTAATAAAATATTACAAAAATAGTTTTCTTAAAAATTGTAGGATCTACTAATCCCATATAAAATTCATTTTCTCGAAAAAAAACATAGTCTTTCATACATAGATCTATGTACTTTTTCAAGTCCACAGAAAGATTTTGTAAGTTTAAAAACAAAATATGGTTAATTTGGGTTTCAAAACAAGGTGGTATTTCAAATTAAATTTTGTAAATTAATTATCAATTTAAAAAGGTAGATTCAATATCTATCTTATATAATTTAAAATTTATATGAGTTACATAATCTAAAAGGATTCTAATAGATTATAATCCAATTATAGCGGAAAAGGTTTCATCATAATCTATATCTTATAAGAGGAATATAATGCTTCTGAATATATGTTAATGGATTCTAATCCAATTAAAGTGGAAAATTTTTCATCATAATCAATAACTTCTTCTTGATGAAATACTTTATCTAATAATCATGATTTTATTTCATGTTATAATCTTTTGTTGATCATGTTTATTTTTAAAGACCCATTTGGTTCATATTACTGAATTGTTTGATCATCATTCTACTAATTCCCAAACATCATTTCTTTTAAACTGGTTTATTTCCACATTCATAGATAAAAACCAACTGACATCTTCTAAAGATTATTCAAAAGACTAAAGTTCTAACTGAGATAAACAAGAAGAAAATTTAACTATTTTTACTATATTTCTTCTTATTCTAATTCATTTATCTTGGTCTCCTATAACTGTTTCTGAAGGATGGTTCTTTAAGATTTTACACTTTATAGGTAATATACTTTAATTTTATCCAGTTTCATGTTCTTCTAAACTTGAATGAATTTCATTAATATCATATTCGCAATCAGCTGTAGGAGATTCAAGTCTCATGTTGTCAAAGGAGTCAGTAATTTCATTGGTTTGATCTTTCTCTTTAATAAAAGGTTTAGTTTCATCAAACTTCACATGAATTGATTCTTTAATAATCCTTGACTTTTTATTAAAAACTATATAGGCTTTAGAATTAAAAAATATCATAGAAATAATCTTTCATCATCTATTAGATCAAATTTACCATGGTTTTCCTCAATATTCATGATATATAACTTGCATCTAAATACTTTAAAGTACATTAAATTAGGTTTTTAGATATTCCAATGAATGTAGAGTGTATTTTTAATAATTGGACATATTAAAACCCTATTCATTGGGTAAAAAGATGTGCTTATAGATTTCACCCAGAAATAGGTAGGAAGGATGCATTATTTCAGCATAGTCCTTGCCATTTCTTAAATAGATCTATTTATTCATTCAACAATTATATTTTGTTAAGGTTTTATTGGTGTAGATTAGATGTGTAAAATATGTAGATCTATGAAAAAATAATTAATTTCTTTTTTCTCAAATTCTCCACACTGAGCACTTCTCAATGAAATTATTATAAACCATTTTTCATTTTGAATAATTTTTTTAAAATATTTCAGAAATAGTAAATACTTCACATTTTAGTTTTGGAAAATAAAACCAAGTAAATATTGAAAATCATCATATAAAACATAAAAATATAATTTACCATCCAACAATTCTACTTTTGATGGTCTAAATAATCTATATGGATTTGTTCTACAGGTTTATATGTTTCAATTTTGTTAATTGATTAGATATAATATTAGTGTTGCTTTCCAATTTAACATGCATCACATAATCTATCATATTCAAACATAAAACTAGGAAAAATAGAAACTAATTGATAATTAGATATTTTTATAGTGAATGTATATTATAAATGTAGAATTTTTCTATTCTAGATCCATGACTCATATGTCTTAGTAGTTAAATAGTTATGTTTTTGTTTACGTAAGAAATTAAGATCTAAAATATAAACATTCTCAGTTCTAGGTGCTCTAAATTTAAGTAGTTTATCTTTGAAAACTGAGTACGAATTGTTACAAAAATCAACATAATATCCATCATCACAAGGTTGAGAAATGCTTATCCTGTTGTGTTTTAGCTCTTGTATATACAATTCTTTGTTGATTGATATTATATTTGCATCTCTAGTAGTTCTGACTCCAATAAAATTTCATTTTCCATTATCACTAAAAGTGACTGAACCTCCATCCATTTGAGTCAATGTATGGAAATATTATGAGTCACTAATAATGTTTCTATAGAATCCACTATCAATATACCATATATATTTTCTATTTTTATTTATTTTTTTAGTAGGAGAAATTAAATACATGTTTGATTCCTATTTTTTGGTGGATCTTTTTATGAATCAGATTTGGAAGAGTTGTTGGTGTCTTTAGATACACCAGACGTAGCATTCATAGCACATTTCCATTTATAATAACAATATTCATTCTTATCATATTTCTTTCCTTCTTTCTTCTTTAATATTTTAATTAGGTAAATTCAAGTCTCATGTGACCCAAAAATTCTGCATCAGTAAAATCTTACTTCTCTAAGTTCTCTTTCAACCTTCCTATATGATTTTTTGAATTATCCATTTTTTTCTTGTTGAATATTTTGAATTTTATATATAGCTATTCTTTTCCCATTTCAGAATCTTCAAAGTCTAAATTTTTTCTCTTTATATCTAGATTTGATTTTATTTCATTCTTCCTATATGTCACCTAAAGGGTTGTTTTATCCCTTTTTACAAAAATATTTTGATATTCAACTTCATCTTGTATTTCTGATTCATACATCATCAATGTTCCAATCAGTTCCTTCATAGTCAAATTCTTTATTGGAGATGATTCTCAAATTTCATTATATATTCCATTCCATTAAGAGGGAATTACTCTAATTACATTCATTACTTGATCAGATTGAATGATGGGATATACCACAGTAGTAATACTGTTGGCAATTTCTATTAACTGTTGATTCATTTTTGAGATGCTTCCACCATCAAAAATTCTAAAGGTGTCAAACGTTAGATTGGATGATCCATGCCTCGTCTCTCCGATGTTGTCCATCCCTTCATTTGAGAATCTATTTTCCACCACATTTCATAGGATGTAGGTAATAAAGGAAAATATTAAACTCATGAGGTCTAATTCCAAAAATTATTGCATTAATTTCCATTGATTTAATGTCATGTTCATCTTCTGTTGCAACATCCCAAAACTTTGGTTTTTCAAGAATCACACATTGAGTGATGATATTCAAATTGAATTTGGATTCCATATTTTCTAGATAAATGACCATACATGATTTCTAGAATTTATAGTTGTCACCATTAATATATGGATCATGGACCATAGACATAACTTCTTCTAGATCATCAATTTCAATATTCTTTGTAGAGACCTTATTCTCTTTAATATTTCTATATATTTATCCCAAAATCTATCCTATGATACCAAATATTATGTCTGAATAATACAAACATAACACAAGTTCATGGTGAATTTTATTTTTTCAATAATCTTGATATTTTTTGGATTTTAAATCACTTATTGATATACATAGATATGTAGAGTTATCTTATATATAAAATATGAGAAATAAATAAACAAAAACAATGAACACAACAATTTTATAGTCATTCTAGGAACATATATCCCCTAGTCCACTGCACCAATGGTGTTTTTAAAATCATGGTGAATTTCACTAGAAGGTTCCTCTTATCACTAGACCTTCAAATCCATCACTGAGTGTAGTTAGTTGTAATGTTTACAATTAAGGATAAAGAATATCATTTTGGTTTTTTTATACGGAAGTGGTTATCCATAGTTTAGTAAAACAATATGACACCTCATCACAACTAAGTATGATAAGTTGAAACTTTAATAAATCAAAATAGTTTTATTTGTTGATGGTAAAAGTTGAATATCATAGTTACAGTAGTAACAAGTGATAATAGATGGATATTCTTCATTATAATTGAAATTATTAAAAAAAATAACATTATAATGATCTTGGTTTCTAATGATCATCAATTTGAAAAACAAGAAATAATAGTAATAATATTATAGCAGTATGAGATTGAAAATGTATATCTAAAAAGTGTATCCTTTTTCAAGAAATCATTGATTCGATCGATCATTCTTGTATCACTATAAATGTTATTCACAAGAATCCAGTTGTATATATGTGTATATTTTTCAAAATAAATTGTGATAGAATATATAGGGGATACATCTTGGTTTGGTATTCTACATCTAATAAAATAACCTGATATAAATATAAATTCAAATTCAAATTTTCTTGGGGAGTTATAAATTCCATTATGAATAAGATTCATTCTGTCTGTTGAATATGGTCGATCAAACATAGCTTTGATTCAATCATAGATAATCTTTTATTCAGCCTAAAATATTTTCAATATCATTTTATGAATCATAGATTATATTGTTTCATAAAAATACCACTATTGAATAGAAAAATGTAGGGTTTAACTGCATAGAGTAGGGTTCATTAGTATATCATATGGTCCCTTTTCATAGCATAGGGTTCTTCCCAATTTGTGGTTCCTTAACCCTACTATTATCTTTATGAAACATTTGGATCAAAAGTAGTGTAGGGATGAGAATCCATATATTTACTTTTTCAAGATAAGATTGATTCCAAACGTATGTTTAACTATCCATACGTTCAATTTCATGAATGTAGGGTTTTCAATCCATACAAAAATGTAGGTTTTCTAATCCATACACAAACTATTTAATGTAGCATAGGGATGATGATCCATATGTCTATTTAGCAAATTTTGGGTATGAAATGTGTTTCCATAATGTGTCATATAGCATTAAATTCCATCAAACAAGAAGCATATAATTATGATATATAAATTCCGGAAACATACTTAAAGAAACATTATTATAAGAGACAAGAGTATTTGTGAGCATCAAAATAAACATATTGCACATATAATTGTTGAGACAATACGTGCCCAAAGATAGTTCCTAGATAAAATATTTCCATATATGATCCATATAAAGAATCCCCTTAGTGACTTCTTTATACATTAGACCATTAAAATCTCTATAGCATAGTGTATATAAATATATATTATTATTAAATTATAGGGACATAACATTTCATGTTGATTTCTTCATACTTTCTATGAGTGAGTATGCTACATGACATTAGGCACGCCTCCATATATTCTTGAGGATTCTGACTAGTAGAAAGGGTGTAATATGTTTCATGGAGAGACTATTCCATCTTTATCCACGCGGAACAATATTAGAAATAAATTGACTATTAAAAACTGATAATATAAATAATCAATACTCATCCAACATCTCACGTAAAAATATAAAACATGGAAAATGTCTCTAGATGAATGCAGTACACAAGTCATCCCATATTGGAGTCTAGTTTTAATGAAAACCCCAAAATAATGTCACACTGAAAATTACTAGGCAGTTTTCGACATCAAGATTGGTTACCTCATCCATTCCCCATCTCAAATCCAAACTCAACAATCTATCATATATATTTTGACCATGTATTATCTTTCAAACATTATATATATATGTGTTCCGGTTAGGCATCCCATGTAGGGTGTGAGTAGAACTCAGTAGGCCACTACTTATATTATCTAAAGGAATATCTATTCTATTACAGTGTATATAGTTGTTTATATAATAATGAATAAATGAAAAATTAATCATATTTCATATTTCATTATTCCTTAATAAACCACATAGTCCTCCTCATTCACGCTAACCCAGAACCAATCATAACTACTCCATCCCAAGATAGAGTCTGAACCACACAATAAGGGATATGAAAAGTCATTATTTCATAGGATTTCATCATTCATTTTAATTCCCCATATCACATTCCTATATATGATTCCTAGAGAAACAATCTGGAACCACATGGGTATGTGGAGAAGCAGTCTCTGGTCCACAACCTAGTAGTCACATACAAAGTAAATATATATTTCTTGAGG
Organism: Viscum album; assembly: GCA_963277665.1. Classification (NCBI taxonomy): domain Eukaryota; kingdom Viridiplantae; phylum Streptophyta; class Magnoliopsida; order Santalales; family Viscaceae; genus Viscum; species Viscum album. The sequence continues at coordinate 1,989,690,393 of OY728137.1, forward strand.
TCCTTGAGAAATAGTGTGACACCACATTGATATTTTTAGAACCATCCCCTAACCCAAAACACATTGATCAATCATTTAAAAATATCGTATATAGTGGTTCCACAATCATAACTCATTTATCAACTATTCTAGTCAATTATATCACAACCAATTAAACCTTAATGGTTAACCAAAATAATTATTTAAATCCCAATATCAAGCATGAATCAAGGATTTAGTTCAATTTACATTAACCCAATATTTCCCCTCTTAATGTTTATAAATCACCCAATAATTTTCACTGGTACACCCACCCAGGATTCCATTAAAATCAGTATCATAATCTCTAATGGGTCCAACGAGATCCCTAATGGGATCTACAATATCAAAAAAATCAATTAATTAAATAAATTTAAAATAAAATTTCCCTATGAAAATTTTTCAATTTCTCAACTATAGACACACAATAAAAATTATTACTATTTAAATGAAAAATTATACCACCTTCACCAAGATCATTGGAAGACTCTCACCAAATAATGAAACACAAATCGTTGTAATGTGATTTAAATCACAATAGCGGAAGAGGTGTTGGATAAGAACATATGGAAAAGATAAAAAAACAAGATTCATCAAAAAAAAAGATCAAAACAATAAAAAACATGACAATAATCTGGTTCCAAAGTAAAAGAATGATATGAGAGAGAGTAACTGAGATGAGGAAGAGATCACGTTCCCGATATGTACTAATTACTTACATCAGATCTTTGATTCACCAACAAAGGGGTTAAAGGATCCTTATAATAATCTCTAAATTCATAACTGTCTTGGGAAATTGGGATATATCAAGCATGGGATAATGGAAATTAAAACTAGGGGGTTTCATATTTTTCTATAAACAATTTTGTGGTTTAATTTATGCATCCAAAGTTTCCTGGGTGTAGGTTCATGATTTTCAAAACCATATGACATAACTGTGCACCCATTCCCATACACTGTATGATTTCTCCTATATGGACCATGGTTTTGTGAAATATATGCTGACTATGAAAAACCCTTATATATTTTGGTTCATGGTTTGGGAGTATGTCTGGACAAATTGGCCAAACCAGGTTCCACCTCCAATGGCTCCAATAATGGGTGCACGTTTTCCTGGGTAAAATCACAAGGTTTTTTCATATCTTATGTTAACCGTGCACAAAACCATGGGATTCAAAATTTCACTAAATTCTTCAAAAATAATCAATAATCAAATCCCAACTAAGGTATAAACAAAACATTGTTAAAAGAATGTATAAAAATGAGTATGATGCATCTTTAAAAATTTTGGGAACTTTTAATCTCTCCACCTTATAAAAGATCAACTTTTAGTAGTGCTCCCATGAATATTTATGATTCCAAGGTAAAAAGGTTAGGGCACTAAGACCATGTATATTTCTACCTCGCCCATGTTTTCTCCTAAACATGGTCATGATTTCACAACACTCTAACAATCGACCCAATTTTTCTCCTCAACACTTTCTCATAGAGATCCATAACAAGAATCACATGATCCTCAAAGGACACATTAGCCTCAAAATCAAAGGGTCCAAAAATAATGGGCATCAACATGCCCTATATCCAAACCCGACAATGACCCAATGTCATAAAATACTTAATGAGTACAAGGTATCCCAATATAAAATCAATAGGTTGAAGAAATTTTTCTACGTATGTTTTTTTTCATACTCGAGACACAGTAATATATTTCTGAATTAGTTGATGCTCTTTTGATATCTCCTGCATAAGACTTGATCCTATCATATCTGACCCGCCTTCCACCACACAAAAAAGTGATGATCTGTATGTCCTACCATAAAGAGCCTCCTACGGTTACATATAAATCTTTTTTTCATTACTATTATTATTGTGAAACTCAATAATCTCAAATTCCTTCTCCCAAGATCGAAAAAAGTATAGGACAAAGGCTCCAAGAATTTCCCCAAGCACATGAATAGTACAAACTGATTCCCCATCTATCTATGGATGGAAATACATAATTATATGCTCGTTGGTACCAAACTATTTATATAATACTTTCTAGAATCACGATGTAAAGTGTAAATAATAGTTTGAAACTATTCTCCATGGAACAACATTCAAATAGATTATCTTTGGAGAATACATGAAACCCAACTAGTAAGCTTTTAAATTCTCCCTGATAGGAAATAAAAGGGATACTTTTGTCAACTGGTCCACAATCACCCATATTGCATCATTTTTTTAGGGTCTCCTTAAAAGACGCAACACAAATTCTATGTCAACTTTTTTCCACTTCTATTCCAAAATCATAAATGGTTGTAGTTAACCACCTACTTGTTAATGCTCAGACTTCATATACCGGAAAATTTATCATCATGTCAAAAAAATATGGAATCCCTATTATCAAGATTGAAAATATATGTTGATGATGTAAGTCATGGTAAATTTTGGTAAAACTAGGATTAACCACCCACTTTGAGGCATGACATTCATTTTTTAGCTCCTCACACATACATGTAGGGATAAAAATATGGTTTCAAACATAATTTATCTCATCATAATTTATTTTTCAATAGTAGAGTGACTAACCACCTTAAATTGTTTCCCTTAGGGATAAAAATTTCATATCCACATACTATCTCTCATTGATCATGATCAAATTTTTTTGCTAAACTCTTAAGGATACAAGGGTCATCTACTACTGGACCTTAATAGTCTTAGTTTCCATATCAATAACAAAATCCATCTTATTCCCCTAAAAACTAGACTCCTAGACTGGCTATGTATCTGTATTCTTGCTCAAAGAGTCAGTAACATGTTTTCCCATTTCTGGTGAAAAATATAGGTCAAAATCAAATGAGTTAATATACATATCACATCACTATTTTTGGACGATCAAATATTTCTAGTAGAATGTTTACTTTAAGATCATGAGACCAATATAAATAGTAAACATTTCAACTAACATGTAATGCCCCTAACACTTCATGGAATAAACCACCACTACTAACTTGATATCTTTTGTATGGTCATTCTGCTCATGAGGCCACAACTGTTGTGACTATTATACCACAACATAGTTCCCTTCATCAATACTACTCCATTCCTAATCCAGGATGAATCACAAAACATGGTATATTCCTCACTCATATTTGGTAAGATCAAGATCGATGTAGTATTCAATCAATTCTTGAATCCTTTGAATGAATTTTCACATGCTCTAGACCATTCAATGTTGATCCCATTCTTAGTCAAGCCCAAATTTTGTTCTTCCAAATTTGAAAACTCTCGAGTGAATCTATATTAATAACCTACCAAAAATAGAAAACTTAATATATCAAAAAAATATTGGGATGCTGACAATTATCATCTTTTTTAACATTGTCAGGGTCGACTAACATACCATTTTTTAGATTATGTGACTCATGAAATTTAAAATATTAATATAGAATGGACACATAGATAGCTTGGAATATCTCCAATTCTATCATAGTGTACATATTATTCTTTCAAGATGTCTGGAATAATCACAATGGGGCTTGAAAAAAACCATGATTTCATCTATAAAAAATTACTAGAAATAGATCTTGTTACTGGAAGAATATTTGGTTCATTGAGGATATAAAAATTTCCAAATCATTCCTTGAACCAAATATAATCATAAAAAATTCATATAAGACATACCAACATATGAATGTTATCGTTGGTATATCAGAAGATATAATTATCAATAGGAAATACCCTGATCTCATGTCAATATTTTATAACACACAAGTTCCTCTCAACTGGTCAAAGTGATCTTCGATATGTTGAAGAAGATACCAGTTCTTCGCTGTCATGCAGATTAACTTCTGGTAATCAAAACATTAATAGAACTTCCAATTATCCTTCATATAATATTAATAATAACACCAAGGAAACGTACTAAGATAAAAAATACATTTTCAATCAATTATTATAGACATGTTTTAGTCTCTTGAATCTCTATTGGTTACATCCTGTAAGGTGGAATAGAAATTAGTCCATATCCACGAATGAGCTCAATTGTAACATCATTATCCCTCTAGGATGGAAGACATGAACCATCCATAAGAAATACATCATGAAACAAGTCCATAACGGTTGCAATAAAATCATGTATCCGTCCCCCAGAAACTATAAAAATCCATGAAACTTGGGTAGTGAGCTCTTTTAGTTGCGGATGAACTGGCCCCACACAGCCTTCCTAGATATCTAATTCCCCATAATAAACATTAAAAACCCTTTGGAGACATAATGTTTATTCTATTATGGTATTGTCATAATCTTCTTGATTCAACACTAATCTATGCATTCCCAAAATCATGGTATAAACTGGGATATCATGCATGTAAATATCCCAATGAAACTGGTGCTCCCTATCCTCTATGGAACAATCCTTACATAAACAGATGTTCCTCAACCATAATCCCAATGGTGTGTGCATCATCAAAACCCCACCCACAAGCTCTACTATTAGATTCAAACCATTTAAAATTTGAGAAGATATAAAAATGAGATACTTCTGTTCAAATAAGGTGTTATAAACAATACAAGCTACAAGAATAGTTCCTCTAACTTTCAATGGTCCATCCTCTCTATCCACAAGTGAATGAATAAATTCATAAAACTTTCCTGGACCTATTCCCTATAATATATTCTAAGTCCCCAGAGATACATCAATCTTCTAATGTAGGCACTCTTTCCTCAGAGTAGCAATTCCACTGCCTCGAATTCCACTTAGAAAAATATGTCCAGATACCCTACTGATATGGGGTGGAATACCCCCTTATAGAAAACTGAGTCAACCTGTCTCTTATTTCATTACCCATTACTATAGTGTTTCTATAAAGCCAATATATGTGACCCATAAAATCTCAGTCTTAGAACTCCACTAGAGGTCATGGACGATGGCTAGAAATGTGACCCAATATACTAAACTATGGATAATATACTTGGTTACTACACAATGTAATTAATCCTTCTCCCTAGAAACTTTTTTCCCAATTTCCTAGTTTAAATTATCATAGTGACCCTTCATAATCTTGAAATGCATACCTCATTATCATCTATAATATAACATATTCAATCCACTAATATACTTTTTAGGTTCCCCTTAGATATGAGAGCTCAATTCACTACCTTAGGAAACATCTTTAGGGAAAAAATGTTACCCGAGAACATAATCTCAAATTTATGTCCATCATGTAAAAATTTCACCACATATAATTCAACTGATTCCAACTTTGGGACAAATCACTATAAGTCACTGAGGAGACCACCATAGTTCATTGGAGACATACACCCTTGGAAAACCATAAAAACATAAAGGCTCACTCCTTCTTTAGAATCTCCTGGTAAAAGTGTTCTAGGAACTTCTCCAAGAATTCCATCCATACCATATTATCTTACTGGTCATCCTGAGAATAAATATCCCATAAAATCTAAAATTTACCATGTAACATATAGGTATCCAATTTGAATCTACAATTTGTTGATGTCTACAAATTATAAATGATATTCCAAATAGACTCAATCCATAACTCAACTTCCTCATATTCACCCTCTATGAAGAATTAGGGAGGGTGATACAGCTGGGACTCCCATGTCGAGTGAAACATATTCCACACAACCAGACCTGGTTCTCTCTATGTAAACATCATAATGTGAGAAAACATCACATGAAGCTGCTATCCAACTATTTCATTCAAAACCATTAGAACATCTTTTCCACTAATGGAGGATCATTTCAATTTATGACCTTATATCATACTATCAATGAACATTTTCATGGAGTCATGTCTCTACAATTCCAAACACACATCTTTGGACACATAACAAATCATTTAAATTATAATATAAGATAAAATAACATAATTCAACATAAGTAACCCCTATACACTTCCACACTACAAAAACCTTGTCAATGTTACTACCTTTAAAAATCCATCCCATGGGTCATGACTAACATAGGGTAAAATAATTTCATTTATTCAATGTTTTCCAGTAAACAACCATTGTATCCATTTCAAAATACATAAATTAGCATCATTTTGACGATTTAAATTTAACAACTAGAACCATTTATTTTTAAATTACATGAGTAATTAAATTAAAATTTTGAAATAAAATAATTCACAAAAAATCTTCTTTTCCGTGTGTGACTAAAAATATGCATGTCAAAATAAATCATGGCATCCTAGAATAATGCGTGTATAAAAAATCACATTCCATACTAGGTATTGAGGGAAATTGAAATAAAATAACATCAAATAAAAAATTCATCCATCAAGATGAAATAACATTTAGCTTTGACATCAAACAAAATGAACAATAATCACACCCTTGGTACTTGGGGTTTACCCCACACATGGGTTAGTTACTCCCATACACGGTTATATGAACAAGGGTGGAATAATCATAATATCCTGTCTATATTCCCAAAAGTGAAATGAAACAAAATGTAGAATAAAACATATTATAATACTAATTAATAATATCCCAACCTGGTGCCAAATGTCAGTTCCCTAAGATGATATGAAACATGACCTCATGCATGCCTCCCTGTATTCCAAATGCAGCTAACTAGTTGCGAGGGTATAATATTTAATGTGGGTAGTTTATTGCCTCTCTATCTTAGAAAAATGGAAACATATGTGAATATAATATAACCGATAGATAATATAAGTTATTTAATAGGTATCCAACATCACATGTATATATCTAAAAATGGAAAATAACCACAAAAAGATGTTAAAATGTTATTCCATATAAGTGTCACTTGTTAATAGAAAACATAAAATAAAGACACACTAGAAACTCATATGTGGGTATTGAAATTAGAAATGGTCCTCTCATAGAGACTTCATCCTACATCCAATGTTGTTAATATAATATAGTGTCTTTCCCATATCATGTCCTATAATCATGATGTCTACTTGGGTACCGATCTGGAATCCCAAGTAGAGTGTTATTACAACACAATAAGACAACACCAACAATGTATAAATAAATATTCACCCAATAGATATATATGTATTCGAATAATTAATAAAGTAAAAAATTAAATGTCAATCATTCTTTATATTTAATTACTCCTTAAATCAACACAAAGGCCCCAAAATTTCACGATGACACATGAACCAATCATTCATTATTTGGCTTATGCCGAAGTCTGAAACAAAAAAAGGTACATGACATTTCATTCCATCATGTGATTTAATAATTTATATTAAATCATAATTTGACATGAAGAAATTGGGTTCCTAGAGGAGTAGTGTAGTACTTTGTGGCTATTGGGATCTTCAGTCCCTGACCCACAACTTAGGGATCGCTAGTAAATAAATATATATTTATCTTAGGCGATTTGTATAATAGTCTGGAATCCAATCGGTATTTGGATTAGCAATCCCTGTCCCAAAAATCATTGATCAATCATTAACAAATATCAAATACCATGGTTCGACATTTACAACTAATTCATCAACCATAATAATAAATTATTTTAAAACTAATAAACTGTTCAAGGTTAATCCAAAGAATCTATTAAACCCTGTTATTAAAAAATTAATCAAGTACTTATTTAAATTTTCATTAACCCATTATTCCCCTTTTTTACAATTCATAAATTTCCATTTAAAGTGAATTAGTACACATAATGGGCTTTCATTCAAATCTTTCTCACAATATCCAATGGGACCAATATAATCTATGAAGGGTTCCACATTTTTAAGGATATTATTTAATTAAATAAATTTAAACTACAATTTACCGATGTGTAATTTTCAAATCCATAATAATATAAACACAATTATAATCAATAATATTGGAATAATAAATTAGACCACCAATGTTGATATCATTAACTGATGATCAACTTATTATATCCCTCAAATTGGTGTAGAATGATCAAAATCACAATATTAATGGAGATCTAGTTTAATTCACTGACCGTAGTAGTCTGAAGTCTGTCCCTTAATTTATAACAATGGAATAATTACAAGGAATCAAATATTGATGGAGCAAAAGAATAGTAGTTTTGGAAAAACATATTACAAACATTATATATGTAACACCCTTAGATTTAATGAAAAATATTCTTTTAATTTCATTGATGTCTTGTGTTTCAGCTACACCAAAATTAGCTCAGGATATACGCAACACTATATTAGATTATATTATATGTAATCACTATTCTTGGTTTGTGTTGCATGCAAGAGAAACCTTCCTCAATAGCGTGTATTGTACGCAATACTGAGTGTCACTAAACAACGATATATTATTATAATATTGTTTTGAACTAGCCATTATGAATCATAGTAACTAAATTTTTAATATTATGTCATTATAATTCATCTTACACATTTTATATAACATGGTATGAGAGCAAAATAAAATTTTCGTGTAACATAAGTATTTTTCAAAAAATGCAGTTTTGTTGCCTTTTGATGGAATACCCACATAAAATTTAGTTTTTGACATGTTTATAAGTTCAATTTGACAAAATAAAATTCTAATTTTGAATCAGGATATAATAATTTACTTTGGCTAGGCTTTTGATATTTTTTTGATAAGTTTTTTTTGATGGATAGTAAAAATACGGTAAATTTTAATTAAAAAAACTTTTTTCATCGAGATAATTTATATAGTTAAATTATAATATTTAATGGTTTTAAAGTATAAATAGAATATATTTTTTCATTTAATTTAATGTAAGTCATTATCATTAATTTTACACTAAAATCATAATTAAAAACATTTCAATCTTTTGCAACGTTTTAACTTTTAAAACCCATTTTATCAACAATGGGATAGATTTTAAATTAAATACTGAAACTCTTGTGTTTTGAATTTGGAAAAAAGGATTCCATATTTGGAATCATCAGGTCTGAGTTATTTTAATAAGCTACTTTTTATTTTTAGGAATTATGAATAGTAACTACGGTAAATTTTATTTACAATAGTTAAAGGTAAATATGGTAATTAAGGGTAAATATAAAATTATAAAACTACCCTAACACTTGTCTTAATATAATTGGATGATTATATTTTTCCCTAAATCATACTTGGGTCGAAATGGAATCTAATGGAACCCACTTTTATTTGATTAAGACCTTTTATATATTATATTTAAAGGAAAGTGAAATATGCCTCACTCAAACTTTTATAATTTGATTATTTTTAAAATAAGGTTATACAGAATATAAATTCTATTATAAATACTCATTTAAATTATAAATTTTTTTTCTTTATCATGGTAATTTATTTTTAATTTTTAAGAAATATTTAATTACCTTAATAGCTTATACATTAATGATGTAGAAATTATTTATTTAGGGAAAAATCAATAATGTAGTTTTTATTAAATTAACATTACCTATCAAAAAGATCAGAAACATGAACAAACATTATTGGACGAGTATAACTATACCCTAGTCATCCAAGGGTTTTGGAGACCATTTGGATCCTTATAAAACCGATTAGGACATTAAAATTATTTTATTTTAAATGATGTCAAATATGTAACTTTCAAAGTTTAATAAATATAACAATTTAAATGTTGTGATTTTAAGGTGATAAATTCGAGTAAAAATATTATTATTAAAGATATTATATTTATATTCATCAATGGATTTGTTTTTTATTTTTATTCAAAAAAAACTATATTAAATAATTATACAAAAATGTTGTAGTAATTATTTTATTAAGAGATATTCCAAATAAATGGTTTTAAAAATATTATAATAAATAATATATGAAAAAATTAATGTTCCCCACGAATTCTTTTGATGAATATGACATGTTAGGAAGCTATTATATTATTTTTTGAACATATCTTCTTTGTGGTTTTTATTTAAATTCAAATAATGAATAGTGTCAAAATTGACACTATTGATATTTTATAAAAATAGCATATTATTAAATAATTTAAAAATCACAAAAATATTTAAAAACTACAAATTAAAAATTATATGGTCGAAAAGGTTATAAAGTATCCAATTATGGAAAATTGATAACATTTTATTATGTTTTTATAACAATTTAATATTTACAATTTTATAACCACAAATAAAATTAAATAGATTAAATAATGATAAATCAAGTTGATAAGGGTTACAATAAACTTAAACCATGTCTAGATTTTATTAGTTGATGATATTACAACCCTTTCTCATCTCATATTATAATTTGGTAATTTTTCTAGGTTCTTAAGTGGGGTTTCATTTTCTTATTAATTAATATATTTTGAGGTTTCCAAAAGTGCCCCTCTCATGTCCGATATAAGGGCACCTCCAGTCTCTACTCTTCACAACAATTTGAGGATTCAAGACCTGAAAACAGCAGACTATTTTACTTCTCCACTTCCCTAGAAATATTTTTGAGGTTTTGGTCTTCTCAAAAACCAACTCTAGTCCCTTAAGAGGAAGCTTAAAAGAGGTGCGTCGAAGAAGAGGTAATCTCTTCTACAAATTCTTTCAAGTTATTTCTTATTCAAATTATTCATCCTTAGTTGTTTCATTATAAAGTAATAAAGTAAGTATCACTAATAGACTAATATGTTGTTATAAATATGAAACAACCCCATTTCACCTTCTATCCATCCTACGGAAAATGAAATCATCGCGCGTGCGTACGAATGGAATACCGTCTCCATGCTGTGGTGTAATCTGTTTTTCCACCACAACCTTACTTGGATGGGTATAATGGTGTAAAATATTACTATATATATGGTTATTATAACTAGATACTAATTCTGAGATTACATATCATCCATTCAGTAATTATTGGAACGATATCATCGCTCGTGCGTACGTACGGATTACCGTCTCCACAACGCGATGAGATTTATTCGCCAAGTTAACCATTCAATAATGACTATAACATATATAAATAAAAAAATCCTGAAATATATGAAATATTAATGATACAAGACTTATGTATATGTTATTTACGTACTTCCATTCAATTTAATAAGGAAATGAAAACAGCGTTCATGCGTATGTACGGCCTACCGTCTCCATGAACGGTGTATTTCTTTCCATTTATCAATATTTTATATATATGTATATTATGAATATATATTATATATAAATTATGTTTTACATTCTGGAAGTAATTAATCTTGATCTAAGTAATCATATTAATAATTACAAGTCAAATCATGGACGATAAATGAAACAATTCTACCCAAAACGCTGCTTTAACATGGAATTTACAAATGAAATGGTAATGTAAAGTCATAAATGAACCATATATGATATCATAACAATAAATATTATTTTTTAATAAGGCAATGAAATTATTTAAATCATTAAATATGAGTTTTGGATACGTACGAAGCATATCAGACCTAAGGTAAGGGATAATTATTCTAATCTCATTCTTAACCGAGATTGTTTTTTTGTAAGTATTTTTGGGGGTTATATTTTTCATCCATGTCCATAAAAAGGTTTTCCATAAAGTGTTTAATATTATTCCATATATGTTCAAATCCATTTTTACCCCTCTTTAACTTTTACTTTGTGATATGGAAGGAATTTTTATTTATTTACCATTCATGGTACTTTTTGAATTTTCCATTAAAAGTACGAGGACAGTGTTTTTTTAACTTATACGGAATTCATGGATTTTTACGATTTTATAATTCCTTATTTTTATGAAGCTTACTCTACAAGGCATCATGACTATTTTCAACAAAATCATTTTCTTTTAAAAGTGCATGGCATTTTGTGAAAAGAAAATGATTTTGAAGAAGAAAGGATATTTTCCTCAAGAATTCATTTCAAGTGTTTTGTCAAAACTATTTTCCATATAAGATGGCATTATTTTGTTTGATTATGTTTCAAGTATATTGTCTATATTATTTACATGGTTTGATTCTTCTTATAATTAAATGATTTCAATTTTTTTTTATATGGATTACATTATGATGGTATGAGGTTTATGAAACACATTTTATTCTTGGGGATATGATGAATGATTTATTTTTAATTTGTTGAACAAGTAAGAATGATTTCATTATGAGATTGGTGGGACCTATATCTCCCTCCAATTCATTGGGAAAAGATTTATATCTCATGAGATAGACATGGTTGGAACGAAAAGTTAATCTGGTTAAGTGATAGAGGACTGGAACGAGGAGTGAACGCGATTTAGTAAAGGACTTTGTACAGTAAGATGGTCTTTGTAGAAATTCCTTATAAACTATGGAAATAATATCATTTTCTTAAAGGTTTTCCACAATTATACATTTTATTCCCATGCTATTTTATCATGATTAATGTTCCTTTATGATCTATACCTTATGTACCGCCAATATTTTTTTCTCATGATTTTGATGTTTAAACTTTATGTTCATGTTTTTTTAAATTCAAATGTATATGATTTGTTTTATTTTATTCATGCTTACCCTTACTGAGAATTTGATCTCACACTTTATATGTTTTCTTTTCCCCAGGATTTAAAGAAAGTTTTTAGGTAAGAAAACAATAGGGGAAGATCTTTATTGGAGATGTTGAAGATCTTTCACCATGATTAGAAGATTATGTTCTGAGATTCCAAAGATAATAAACTATTACGGTCCTTGAGTGTTGGTTCATGTTATGTATCAATTATTCTGCAAAAGTAATTTAATGTCCATGTACGTCATGATTGGGTCTCTATAGTTGGTATCATAGGAAAGGTTTAGTTTACCTTTGGAAACAAGGAAGCGAAAACTTTTGTGAGATTCCTAGAGATATTTCTAACGTATGTCTATGGATGTCTGTAAGGTTTAGTATAAAGTATAGGTTACAATCCTAGAATTATGATAATTATCCTGAATAACCTAGTATTAAACCTATGATGTTATAGATTGGAAGTACTCCCCCTTGATTATGTTGTTTTCCTAATGTGATGTTTTCATCTCACACTATTATTTTTGGGTTTTAGACGATGGCTGGAACCCCAAGGAACAATGTTGATCAATGTAATGGGAAATGAAATGATTGTACTCCAGAACAAACCAATGTTATGGGAGATGGAGTGAAAAATCTTATTTCTATACTTACACAAGCTATGAATCATTCTAGACATCCGAATGAGAAGAGAAGGGAACAATATTATATAGAGTCTTTCAAGAAGGAACATCCACCTTCTTTCTGTGGGTCATCTGATCCATTTTTTTTCTGAACAATGGATCAGTAACTTTGAAAATATATTTTTTATACATTGATGTTCGGAACATGAAAAATTCATTCTGGCTGTTTACTGTTTAAAAGGTGAAGCAGACCAGTGGTGGAGTCTAAATAAGAATACAAGGCCCCAAGGTGAGATTGAATCCACAGAATGGGATGAGTTCAAGAACTTATTTTTCAATAAGTACTTCCAGCGTATTCTTCAAACAAAGATGGAAAAAAAGTTTCTTGATCTTCAGCAAAAGGATGATGAATCTGTTGGTATATACGAGGGAAATTTTATAATACTTTCAAGGTATGCATCTGGCTTTATCATCTTACATGAAAGTAAAGTTGATCTATTATTCAGTGGATTAAAACCAAGTCTTCCAAGGGAATTAGATATAAGATAATACAGTAACTATGAAGAAATTGTGTTTTGTGCCATCAAGGTAGAACTGGAATTTGGTGTTATATATCCATCTTATGGTTTTGACAAGAAGTGAAAGATGGAGTTCAAGGAAAAATCTCAAAACAATGGTGATAAGAAGACAAATGTTTCTTTATGCTCAAAGTGTGGAAAGAAGCATGGTGGAGATTGTCTTAAAGGGAATAGAAAATGTTTTACGTGTGAATAATAAGGTCATAGAGCAGTTGAGTGTCGAAGTAATGGAAAATGGGTAGCTAATGATTTGAATAAAGAAAACAATATAGAGAAAACACCACCAACACTTCAATGCTTCAAGTGTAAGGAAATGGGGCATTATGGTAATCAATTCCCTAATCTAAGGGTTAATGATGATCTATGTGAGTAACCTCTTAAGGAAAAGGACAAAGGGAAGTCACATGTGATCACTATTTGTGATGTTGAGTAAGAAAATGATTTTGTGGAATGATTAAGTGTTTTTTTAATGGGATATCACAATAGAATCATGGAATCTCATTTATAGTATTATGGAATATTGGAATACCTTTGTGTTGGTTAATTACAATTTTCAATAATTATATGCTATCAGTAACCATGAAAATTGATTCAAATATTTTTGGAAAGCAGATGATTTGTGCATAATGAAGGGATAAGGAGAAAATGATATTTTTGATAGTATTCATGAGATCATGACTGATATAAGGACAAAGTGATATCATGGTCTGAGTATATAGAAATTTGGGACTTTGGTATGTGGAAAGAGTTAACTTTTGACAGCACTCATTTTTCACTAAGGTTAAATGGGTATTAATTTTTCAAAAGAATACAGGATTAAGGTATGCACAAGTTTGGAATGTGACCAACAAGATATATCTTATGATATATGGGGAATAAATGATGGTATTCATGTGCTTGTTATGTGAACTTTCAATTAATCGTTTTCTTTATTCTATGAGCTCGGACCGATGTATTTTGGATAAGCCTAAAGATTGGAATGAATTAAGTTATACATAAGATATTATTGTTTAAGGATAGAACTTTTATTTTGATATTATTTCATGAATGTTATAATAGTGTAGATTTAGAAAAAGGGACAACCTGCAGGAAAGGCGACAACACGTCACGTTGGACAAGGTTGCGGGAATCAAACCCACAACCGAAGTGCAACAGGACTTCATCGCCTACCACTGGCCTACAGGAATTCCCTAGTTTGTAGAAATTACTTTTGTTTTATTAATCGATATGATAAAATAAGTATAAGTCCATTTTAGGAACCATATACGATTAATCTCACCATATATGGACTTATTAATAACCTATGCGAACCATTTTGTGATAGAAACGTATGGGATAACGTATCATTCTATCGTATGATCTGCTAACACTTCATGAATGAAAAATTCAACTTCATTTCTTTAAATAGAGTTGTAGTTTCAATTGTTCATGGTATGACCAACGATGATTTTACACTAAAATTAGGTAAGTATTTATCCTTCTGAAAAAAAATCATCAACTTTAGGGAAATGATCTTGAAAACCAAAGATGTTGTCCTAGTAATCTCATATCTGATGAATCAGATGGTACCTCAGATCATCACAAATTTATGGCTTTGTGATTGTTGGCTTTTTCAGAGCCATGTTCCCTACCACTCTTCATCCAAACATGATGGTTAGATTTCTCTTCCATATCAATATTTTCACCTATATTCTCCTATGTGGAAACACAATGATTAGGTAAATTGGGTAACCATTACATTTCATACATTATTTTTTAATGTTACATTTTGGTATTCTTTTTTATGATTTGGGTTTCTATTAACGAAACTCTCAAGTAGTAAACCATTTATAACCCCAACGAATTTCGAGGGCGAAATTCATTTTAAGGGAGGTAGAATGTAACACCTCGATATTTTATGAAAAATATTCTTTAAATTTCATTGATGTATTGTTTTGTACGCTACATCAAAATTATCTTGTTCTATATGCAAAACCGTATTATCTTGTATTATATGAAAACACTATTCTTGGCTTCTGTTGCAAGCAATAGCAACATTTTTCAATAGCGTGTGTTGTACGCAATACTGAGCTTCACTAAACAACGATATATTGTTATAATATTATTATTAACTAGCCGTTATGAATAGTAGTAACAAAATTTTTAATTTTATGACATTATAATTCATCTTACACTTTTTTTAGAACATGGTATTAGAACAAAATAAATTTTTTAGGTAAAATAAGTATTTTTCAAAAAATGCAGTTTTGCCGCCTTTTAATGGAACACACACATTTAATTTAGTTTTTGACATGTTTATAAGTTCAATTTGAAAAATAGAATTATAATTTTGAATCAGGATATAAAAATTTACTTTGGATAAATTTTTCATATTTTTCTAATAAGTTTCTTCTTTTGATGAATAGTAAAAATACTCTAAATTTTAATTAAAAAAAACTTTTTCATCGAGATAATTTATACGGTTAAATTATATTATTGAATGGTTTTAAAGTATAAATATAATATATTTTTACCATTTAATATAATGTAAGTCATTATCATTAATTTTACACTGAATTTATAAGTAAAAACATTTCAATCTTTTGCAACGTTTTAACTTTTAAAACCAGTTTTCTTAACAGCGGGATTAATTTTAAATTAAATACTGAAACTTTTGTGTTTTGAATTTGGAATAACTCATTATATATTTTGAATCATTAGGTCCTAATTATGTTAATAAGCTACTTTTTATGTATAAGAATTATGAATAGTAACTACGGTAAATTTTATTTACCATAGTTAAAGGTAAATTAGGTAATTAAGGGTAAATATAATATTATAAAATTACCCTAACACTTGTCATAATATAATTGTATGGTAATATTTTTTCCTGAATAATACTTGGGTAAAAATTGAATATAATGGAACCCACTTTTATTTTATTAGGACCTTTTATTTATTTTATTTAAAGGAAAGTCAAATATGTCTCACTCAAACATTAATAATTAGATTATTTTTAAAATAAGGTTATACAGAATATAATTTCTTTTTTAAATACTCATTTGAAAGATAAAATGTTTTTATTTATCATGTTAATTTATTTGTAATTTTAAAAAAATATTTAATTACCTTAATAGCTTATACATTAATGATGTAGAAATTATTTATTTAGTGAAAAATCAAAAATGTAGTGTTTATTAAATTAACAATAGCTATCAAAAAGACAATAAACTTGACCAAACATTATTGGTCGAGTATAACTATACCCTAAGCATCCAAGGGTCTATTTTTGGACCATTCGGAGCCATATAAAACTGGTTAGGACATTTATATTATATTATTTCAAATGATGTCAAAGATGTCACCTTCATAATTTAATAACTATAACAATTTAAATGTGGTGATTTTAAGATAATAAATCACATTATAAATATTATTATAAAATTTAATATATTTATGTTCATCATAAGATTTTATTTTTAATTTTTATACAACAAATAAGTATATTAAATAATTAAACAAAAATATTGTAGTAATTATTCTATTAAGAGATATACCAAATAAATGGTTTTACAAATAGTTAAATAAATAATATATGTACAAATTAATGTTCCACACGAATTTTTTTGATTCATATGACATGTTAGGAAGATATTATATTTATTATTTGAACATATCTTCAGTGTGGTTTTTTTAATTCAAATAATGAATAGTATCAAAATTGACACTATTGATATTTTATAAAAATAACATATTATTAAATTATTTAAAAATCACAAAAAAATTTAAGAACTACAAATTAAAAATTATATGGTCTAAAAGGTTATAAAGTATCCAATTATGGAAAATTTAAATCATTTAATTATGTATTTATAACAATTTAAAATTTAGAATTTTATTAAGACAAATAAAATTAAATAGATTAAATAATGAAAAATCAAGTTGTTAAGGGTTACAATAAACATAAAACATATCTAAATTTAATTTTTTGAGGAGATTACAACCCTATATCATCTCATATTTTAATTGAGTCATTTATGGAGGTTGTTAAGTGGGGTTTAAATTTATTATTAATTAATATTTTTTAAGGTTTTCAAAAGTGCCCCTCTCCTCTCCTATAAAAGGGAACCTCCACCATCTTCTATTCACAACACTTTGAGGCCTCAATCTCGAACAAAGCCTACCCATTTCACTTCTTCACTTCCCTAGAAACATTCTAGAGGTTCTGGTCTTCTTAAAAGACCAACTCTAGTCACTTAAGAGGAGGCTTAAAAGAGGTGCGTCGAAAAAGATGTAATCTCTTCTACCGATTCATTCAAGTTCATTCTTCTTCAACATAATCATCATTAGTTGTTTCATTATAATGTAATTAAATCAGTATCACTAATATAGTAATATGTTATTATATATATGAAAAAACCCCATTTCACCTTCTATCCATCCTTCGTAAAACCAAATCACCGCCTGTGCATACGCACGGAATACCGTCTCCACACCGTGGTGTAATATGTTTTCCCACCACCACCGTACCTGGATAGGTATAATGGTGTAAATAATAAATATATATATGTTTATTATAACATGATACTAATTATGAGATATTATATCATCCACTCAAATTCCATTCAATAATTATGGGAACGATATCATCACTCTTGCGTGTGTACGGATTACCATCTCCACAACGTGATGAGATACATTCTCCAAGTTAAACATTCAAAAATGATTATAAAGTATATATATTAAATATTAATAAAATATATGACATATTAATGATATAGGACTTATTTATATGTTTTTTTATTACTTCTATTCAGTTTAATAAGGAAATGAAAACATCATTCACGCATTTGTACGGCCTACCATCTCCATGAACGGTGTATTTATTTCCATTTATCGATATGTTATTTATATGTATATTCTTAATATATATTATATATAAATAATTTTTTACATTCTGGAAGTAATTAATCATGATATAAGTGATCATATGAATAATTACAAGTCAAAACATGGACGATAAATGAAACGATTTTACCCAAAACACTGATTTAACATGGAATTTACAAAAAACAGGTAATATAAAGTCATAAGTGAACTATATATGATATCATAACAATGAATATTATTCTTTAATAAGTCAATGACATTATTTAAATAATTATACAGGAGGTTCAAATACGTATTAAGCATATTGGACCTAAGGTAAGGGATAATATTTCTATTCTCATTCTTAACCGAGATTGTTTATTTGTACGTATTTACTAGGGTTATATTTTTCATCCATGTCCATAAAAATGTTTTTCATAAAGTGTTTAATATTCATCCTTGTATTTTTAAAGCCATTTTTACCCCTATTTTACTTTTTCTATGTGTTATGGAAGGAATCATCCTTTTTCTTACCATTCGTGGTACTTTTTTACATTTATTTTAATAGTACGAGGAGAATGTTTTTTTAACTTGTACGGCATGAATGGATTTTTACGGTTTTATAATGCCTTATTTTAATGAATCTAACTCTACAAGGTTTCATGACTATTTTCAACAAAATCCTTTTCTTTTAAAATTTCATGGCATTTTGTGAAAAGAAAATGATTTTGAAGAAGAAATTATATTTTCCTCAAGAATTATTTTCATGTGTTTTGTCAAACCTATTTTCCATCTAAGATGACTTTATTTAGTATGATTATGTTTCAAGTATAATGTCTCTATTATTTACTTGGTTTTATTTTTCTTATGTTTAAATAATATCCATTTGTTTTATATGGATTACATTATGATGAGATGATGTTTATGAAGCCCATTTTATTCTCTGGGATATGATGAATTATTTAAGTTTAATTTGTGGCACAAGTAAGAATGATTTAATTATGAGATTGGTGGGACATATATATCCCTCCAATTAATTGGGTAAAGATTTATATCTCATGAGATAGACATGGATGGATCAGAAAGTTAATCCAGTTCAGTGATACAGGACTGGAACAAGGAGTGAACTCGATTCAGTAAGGGACTTTGTCCACAAAGATGGTCTTGGCAGCAATGCCTTGGCTACTAAGGAAATCATATCATGTGCTTAATGGTTTTGAACAATTACATGTTTTATTCCCATTCTATTTTATCATGATTAATGTTCATTTAGGATCAATACCTTATGTACTGCCATGATTTATATCCCATGATTTTGATGTTTAAACTTTATGTTCATGTTTTTTTTAATTTCAAATGTATATGATTTATTTTATTTTCTCCATGCTTACTCTTACTGATAATTTGAGCTCACCCTTTATATGTGTTATTTTCCCTAGGATTTAAAAGAAAGGTTTTAGTTTATAATACAAAGGGGGAAGATCTTTATGGGAGATGTTGAAGATCTTTCACCTTGATTAAAAGATTATGTTCCGAGTTTCCAAAGACACTAAACTATTACGGTCCTTGAGTTTTGGTTCTTGTTATGTATTAATTATTCCGCAAAAGTAATGCAATTTCCATGTACGTCAAGCTTGGGTCTCTAAAAAATCCATTTTACATTAGTAAATAGAAATGAAAGGTAATACATAAAAACATCTAATAAACTAAATCCTCTAAAACTCTTTCAAATATATTTTCATTATAACATGGGGAAAGGAAAAAAAATATAAGTGTGATCTCAAATGCTCAGTAAGGGATAGTATAGGGGAATAAATAATGAATCAATTAGATTAAATCAATATGTAAAGATAAATAACTGAAAATGAACACTATTACAATAATTGGATAACACAAAATCTATATGGAAAGGTAAATAGTTGAAACACATGCCATTTAATCAATAAAATGAGAATGAAATGAATCCACAAATAACATCAATGAAAAAATATCATTAAAAATAATAATAATAATAATAACTGAATCCCAATAAAACAAAATCATGATTTTTGGATTCCATGTTTCTTAGGTACATGGTAAATTTACCATCAAGAACATTCATAAGACCCTTTAACATATCCGGTAGAAACCGATATGATCTAGCCCACAGATTTGTCTCATGGGACTACCAACACATAGATGTTCTTACATTAAATGTTCACCAACCCATTTTTTAGTTATTCAATTAATTCCTCATATATCAAAAAATTGATTTAATTATTAAATAGTGATCCTTATCATCAAATATCTATATTTTAAAAAAAAGATATATCGTATTCTCCCCAGTTATTCAAATAACATTGAATGTAATCACAAAATGTAAAAATTGAATATGTTTTGGGAAATAATAAAATCCACAAATAAGTAATTTTTATATTTTATGTGAATGTAATGTATAATATAAAAAATAATCATAAGAAAGTGATTGTTTCAAGAAAAAGTTATCAATCATAAAATAATGTGAGATTACAAAGAAAAATTTTACCACTTGGTAATTTAAATGTCAAAACCCCTTAAATGATATAATTAAATGTGAAACATAAAATAATATTATTCATGATTAAATAATGATATTAAATAGAAAATTTGGAAGTATATACACTGAAAAAATAAGTTTGTTGTGCATATGACATTTCTCACACAGATGTAAAAAGTGAGATGAAATATCCCTTATAGTACGCTTCTATTTAGGTTAAACACTATTTAATATTTTATATAATGGTACTCATATTGTTATTAACATAAAAAATAACCATATTAATATCGATTAAATTTATATTGTCATTTTATAACATATTATAACACATTATATAATAATAGTTTTTACATTTTTATCATTTCAGGTGTTAATTGCCTTGTTTTTCAAGTATGTTTTGACTGTTTATTTTTTATACTATATATTATACCATTATTTAATAATATCTAGAATTTAAAACATGGTGTAAATATATTTCTTTTTAATTATATTTATATATGAATAATCTATAAAAATTATAGATGGGAAATGAAATGCAACATTCATGGAGATGGTAGGTCATACGTGTGTATTAAGACTACATCCATTTATTTTTCATATTAAAAAAAGGAAAGGTAAATGATATATATTTATATAATAATTATAGTATCATATATGAGGGTATATATTTAACATATTTATATTAAAATAATCCCCTATACATTCCATTTATATAATAAAATAATCAAGTTGCTTTAAAGAGGTGGTTGTCCACAAGTCCACAGACAATGTTAGTGTATTCCCACAAAATGTAAAGCATAGAATTATGTGTTATATAAAAATTTAAGAGGCATAAATAAATTTTATATATAATATATATAATATACTTTCAATTAATACATCATTATTATAACCTTTAAATGTGGTAATGGTAGAATGAACAACATCGGTTCGCGAGGCATTAGTCAGTCATACAAATGAACAATGATTGCATATCCCATTTGATGGATGTGTGTGAAAGTGTAGGAAAAACACTTAGCATAAATAAAACTCAATATATTGAATATAATTTTTTTATTATATATTAATTATATATAAAAAATTTACAGGGTGGTTATGTAGATGAAGCAAAAGTGATTGTTGAAAAGCCTTACCTCTTATTCGGGTAACACTTTTTGGTTCATGCAAAAAAACATTAATGGTTTTCATTATGGCCAAAGTGAGGAATCTAGGATAATGGGAGAGATTTTAAATTGTTTTTTGGGTAGTTTTTGGAAGATCTAAATGGTGCTAGAGGTGTGAATAAATTGGGGGGAGATTTCTTTTTTATTGTGGAGCAGTGGCGTTCTTGTAAATACACAAAAGTCAACACTATTTAGAGGTCTCCCTTACATAATGTGCCTAAAATAATTGAAACAATTAGTTATAATTGAATATAGGTTCCAAATATGTCCATACACGAAATTGTTTACATGTTTATGGCTTATTTTTCTCTTAATAACAAGGATTAGTCCATTTCGGAGATAATTTTTCTCTTAATTGATGTAATTATTTTTAAACAAAACACTAATATTTTTGGTAAAAAACTATGTTTACCTTATTAGAAATTATAAATTATCTTGATTCAAAATATTGAATCCATGTTCCCAAATTCAAATCAGAGATGTGGTGGATATTAATTTAAAAATAATTCCATAGAAAAGAGGACAAAGATGGTTTTTAATATAAAAAAATTCAAAAGTTTCAAATATTTTATATCTAACTTCATTGAAAAATAGATTAAAATGTACAAAATTTTATTTATTAATTTATAATTGATATAATTATAATTTAAATACAATTTAAAATATAGATTATTAATATAAAAAATATATATGAAAATGCAGTCTTCTATTAAAATTTACCGTCTTTTTCTATTCAAAAAACGACTACTCATAAAAAAGTACCAAAAATTCACCATAAGAAAATTCGTATGTTCTGATTTCATAAATAATGTTTATTATGAAATATAAAATTTAAAAAAGTTCCAAAAATTTGATTTTAATTTAGTTCTCTACTAAAAGGAGGAAAAACTACTATTATAAAAATATAACCTGTTATGCATAATGTTGGTCTTGTTCATATATTATGTATATCAAAACATTTCTATTAATATAAAAGATATTTTATGGAATATATAATATTTAAAGGTTATTAATATAATTTACTAATATTACTTTTTTTAATTTATTAAAAAAATGCCTTTACAAGCATACAAATAATTTTTTTATAAAACTATTACATTTAAATTCATTCTCTTTTAATATTCATTTCTAATAATGGATAACCAATGAATTGAAAAATATATTTTCAAAAGTTATTTAATACTATTAATAACTACTAATTTAATATCTAGGACATGTCTTATTATATTCATATTTTTAATAATATATTATTCTTTGAGAAAACTCAGACTTTCATGTTATGAAATCCATCAAAGAAAGTCATTATTGCGTGTAATGAAAGATAGCCCGATTTTTTAGAGAGGATTGTTCCTTGGCTAGAAAACCATGTCACAATTATTATGAAATAAATAGATACAAATTTCCAAAATATGGAAACATAATAAAATCCTTATTATGAAAGGGAACTATATCAGCATGAATATCCTCTTGACATGTGATATATTGATTAACTCCCTTGTTGGAAAGGCCATAAGTGACCATGTTTTCTTAATGATATATATGACTGATGATGTAGTTAATGTTGAGAGGATAGAAAGTCTAGTCAATCCATTAGGTAGTGATTATCCACTGAGTGTGTATCACACCATTCCATATCGCACGTACAATGGTGGTCGAGT
Organism: Viscum album; assembly: GCA_963277665.1. Lineage (NCBI taxonomy): Eukaryota > Viridiplantae > Streptophyta > Magnoliopsida > Santalales > Viscaceae > Viscum > Viscum album. The sequence continues at coordinate 1,989,714,191 of OY728137.1, forward strand.
CACTCTCAATCGAGAGGTTGCTCTGACGATACTACATGGAAAAAAGAAATGGAATGTTTCATGATCATCATCTCATCTTCCATCAAAGAAGCAATGCCATAGTTTCCATAAAAGCAGCAGAGGATCTGACAAAGATGGTTCTTGAAGATGGATTCGCAGCTCACGGGGCCCGAATGGACTTTAGAGGCACCATCCACATTGACCTTAATGCAACCAGAGAAAAGAGCATGCTAGAAAACATCAAAAGTGAAGTGGGGTTCCCAAAAGTTTACATCAATATGAAGTATTAATAGAATTCCAAAATTGTTCACCATGTTTTTATAATGGCCCTTTTGGATCTAAGCGGCTTCACTTATGGTAATGAGGTCCCGCATCTGACTTGTATTATGGCTAAATGAGAACTTGTTATGAATAACAACATTTCTATCATAACATGTCACATGGTGGAGCTGAGATACAATAGTAAAGAAAAGGTTCTTAATTTGATAAGAGTTATCCATATCTGCACATCTCTTTAGTTGAGATTTTACAAAGTCTTGTGACAACCATCTACAGTCAAAAATTTAAAAAATATAGTTCCAAAGAGCTGAAGAAGCGGCACAAGAAAAAAAAGGATGGTTAGTATCTTCACTATGTTGATTGAATAGACTAGATTTAGAGAATAGTTTAGTACCATACAATATAAGACATTTATCTATCGGGATCCTTTTATGATAAAGGTTCCAGATAAGAGTAAGTTTGGAAGGTTTTATCTAGGGTTTCTCCCACCAGTAATAAAATGAATCCTCACAATTCAATCAAGATCTTGATAATCGAGCGATTGATATATGAAAATAATATTGTTTAAAACACCATATCATAAATAGATTGTGTAACACATATTTTTAATAATAAGTAAAATCAAATACAAAGGTTTCTAAAAAACCATGCATTCAAAAAGTGGAACATTAGTGAAAATATGGAAATGGAATAGAAATATAACTATCAAGTGAAGATGGAGGATAATATATAACATGTTTATGATAATCGTATTGACCAAAAATCTATAAATAACTTGTTTTAATAAGTACATTGAATTCATGAAAAAATAATACAATAGGGGATATTTTTGTTTCCAGACCCACTTTCAAACAGTTCAGAAATTATTTCAATCTCTTATAATATAAGTAAATATAGGTTTCTATAAAAACATTATTTTTAATTGATTATTCATTAAACTCTTTCATTTTAATCTCTTAGGAAAATTTTCACCTTATGGTGATGTAATATATCAATATCAAAAACCACATCTAATGTTCATAACAAACCATTTCAAAAAATGGTTCACCTTTCCAAATGATTATGATCCAATACTTTAGAAAGATGGTAACTTAGATTCCAAAATGAAGTTATAAAAAATCATTCTACAACATGATGAAAATATTATATTTCACATTCCAAACATGTGAATACCTTCATCTTGTATTCTATTTAGACATAGTAATAACCTATATTTTTTAAAAATGTTATTGGAAACATGAATTATTTATTATTCCTAATGTAAAACACATGTTGTTGGAAATATTTCGTATATGAAAAAGTGTTGTAAACTCCGTCAATGATATAATAAACTATTGTGTGGAAAATTAATTAATTAGTTCCAATTTAGTTAGTAGATATCCCATTTATTTTATGAAAATCCGTGATTTATTTATTCAAATGACTTTACCATAATATAAGCTTATCATTCCCTCAACCATGTATTTTCAAAAAAATTAACATTCAGTTGAATAACATGTCTTCATACCATCTATCATATATTCTCAAATAGTTAATGAAAAATAAATAAAGTAAAATTCATATATATTCTTTAATCCATATGATGAGAACTGGAATAATATTTTACTTTATTTCATATTTCATAGATATAAATACATAAGAACATTAATCAATCCATTTCAGGTGTGTTAATAACATATTCATGACCATGATCCCATAGATTCTTTTGTGGTACATTCTCTTTATTCATGTGGAATTATTTTTTGTAGTTCCCCAAATCCGTTAATTTTTAACACTGAATAGAATTTTTTTACTTCTTCCCTTTTCATTCCTTGATGTGATGAACCCATTTTTGAGACTTATAAGAATCTCATATTCCTTTCCATAACATCCATGGGTGACTCTTTTGACGTGTCCCACATGATTGAAATTTTATCATCTTATTCAATGATTAATTTTATTCAACTTTTTTTCCAGATAACCTATTCTTCTCTTGATTCCCCTTAAATATATTGATCCTATTAAATTTTGTATCCATTTTTATGGAACATAATACCATTTCTTCATATAATGTAACGATTTGATACACCATCACCCTATTGATACTTTTCTTAAGACCTTAAAATATATGATAAATCAATCGTTACATGTTTTATATGAAATCGATAACATACCTTAATAACCTAGTAAAGGTTTCATAATAATCTTCAATTATTTATTCCACCTTTTCCTTCTAACTAAGTAACTTTCTCTTCATCTCATTTTTTTTCTTGAGGGAATTATTTTTTAAATCATGTATCCATAAAAACATTACATTATTAAAGTTAAATTTTATCTTTCATTAGAGTATTCTAGATCAATGACCACCATTTATTAGCATCACCATTTATACAAAAAAAAACATCAATTGTATGCTTTTCCTATTCACCACAACCCAGTTCCATCAATATCTTCTCCAAATACTTAACATATTTATCAACAACCATTGGGTTAGTATTAACACTAAATGAGGGGTTCTATGTCACATAACGTTATAAGAAGTCATATAATCTATATGTGGAATAGGAACCTCTATCTGAGAATGGTTATGTTTCATAACAAGATTAATCTTAATTAATATATCCAAAACCTGCTGAGATCCAATAACATCTATATCATATTTCTCAATATAGAAACCTCTATATTTTCCATAAGTATTGATACACTTCCTTCATCCGTGTTTCATTTCTAATCAATGGGATATACTATATTATATAATAAAATTATGAAATTTTTTGAATTATTTATACAGTGTAACACTTAACATAAATTTAAAATATTATGCATAACTAATATCTTAATCATAAAAACGGTTTCATTGGTGATATCATTAAATACAATTAATTAATAATGGTTTGTGATGAAATTATTAATTATAAAAATTATTTATCCTTGTATTGTCAAACCAAGTGTGCATTAATTACTTTCTTCATGTACCTGGTAACACTCTAGTAAGGTCTGACACAGCTTTATTGATTGGTTACCCCTGGTAAATCTGTTCTAAAACCACATCCACATGCAGTATCCAGATAGAAATGTATTTCTAGGAAGAACTACATAATATCTACCTTAATAACAGTATAGTATTTTCTTATATACCAATCCTTAAAGTATACCTTATGTTAATGTTCTTTAATATATGTTTTCCTCACTGTAGTTTTTGTGGTTTCTAATAAACTTCCTATAACACAAACCACAACAACCTGACCCCGATTTCCCAGAGATGGTGCTTTACATTATTATGTTTTCATGGTTACATTACATCCAATTCATGAGGACAAAAATTTCATATGTTTTTGAAAACTATATTACATTTTTGATACCCATTTTAAATTGGGAAATAATGAAAATAAACATAATTTATATCAAAATCAAATAAACAGCATCATTCAGAACTCATTCAATGACCATTTCCTCATATCATAGGGAACAAAAAACAAAATAAGGGTGAGATAAAATTCCCATTCAGGGTAATTCTAGTGGAAGAAATAATGAATCAATGAGAATAAATCAACATATAACGTAAAATTATTGATAACACATTCCCTTCAAATAAATGGATAATCAATATTCAATTAAAATAACTATTACACATTATATTTAATCAATTATATTATAATTAAATGAATCCATTGATAATTAAATAGAAAAACTATAAGGGTTAATAATAATAATAATAAAATTATAAATAATTTAAATTCATAATTATTAGATTCCTTGTTTCCTAGGGACATGGTCCCTTTACCGTTCTGACCTTTCAAATGATTGTTCATAATATCATGTAGAAACCCATCTGATTTTTCAAACTAATTTATCTCATGAGACTACTTATGCGTCAAGGTGGGTTCTTTAAATGGTCCCCAACCCATTTCATACCATCAAAAATCATTCCTTTCATATATAACAATCGATTTAATTAATAAACAATAATCATTATCATCAAATATATGTATTTAGTAAATATATGGATTTATCAAAATGTTCTCAATTAATAAAATTGAATTAGTAAATACTATATATAAAAATAGATTATGGTAAGGAAAACAAAAATATACATCCCAAAAGAATTTTTACATATTATATAATGCTAACTTAAAATAATAAAAATTATCATAATGAAGTTATTATTACAAGATAAAGCCAAAAATCACTGAAGAAAGTGAGATGGAAAATATTACTCTCACCACATCATAATTTTCAAGTAAAACACATGGATGAGAAAATTAAAATTGAAAACTAAGATACCATTATATATGATTGAATAATAATATTAAGTTAAAAGTGGTGGTATATACACCACAAAAGGATGTAAGTTTGTGAAATTGAAATTTATCTCATAGATGTAAATAATGAGATTAAAATTTCTTACCTTACGCTTACTTTTGATTGAATGCTCATTAAACACATATATAATTTTTTAGTCATGTTATTAACTAAAATAATAACAATATTAATAAAAATTATATCTTATATAATCTTTTATAACATATTCAAAAACATTCACTAATAATATTTTATTATTTTTATCATTCTGGGTGTTAATTTCCTTATTTTTCAAGTATGTTTAAATTTTCATTTGTATTCCTATTAATTATACCATGATTTAATTATCTACATAAGGTAAAAATTAATGAAAATATTATATATATTCATTATATACTTTTTTAATAATCCCAAAAAAATATGGACATAGAAAATGAAATGCAATGTTCAAGGAGACGGTAGGGCATACATACGCAGGAATGGTCCTTATATTTATTTTTCATATTAAAAAGATTAAATGGAGGAGATATATGTGTATATAATAATTTAATTATTATATTTATTTCTATATTTCACATAATTTTATTGAAATAATCCTTAATACATTCCATGTATTGCGTGAACGAATCATAATGATTTGAAGAGGTAGTTTTCCACACTTTAAAAAACATTATTATCATATTCACATAAAATGGAAATCATAAAGGCGTGTCATATATAAAAAGTATATAAGGTTAAATGAATCATAAATATTACATTTGTCATATATAATCTAAAACCCATCATTATAACATCCTTGAATGGTGGTGTTGGAAGGTCGAACAACATTGGTTCGTGAGGCGCTAGACCGTTGTTCACATGATAAATAATTATGTATCCCACTGGATAGATATATAAGAAAGTATAGGTTGAAATATTATCATAAATAATATAGTTATACTGAAATTAATATGGTTATTATATAATAAATATGTATATATATATATATATAATCAATTTATTGGGGGAAGTAAATGAAATAAAATTAACAGTTGAATAGAGTTGCCTCTTATTCGGGTAAATCCATTTGGTTTAAATAAAATGACTTTATTAGATTTATTTTTAAAAATATTGTGGAATCTAGGATTATGGGAGTAAATTTGGTAGCTTTTTGTATGATTTTTATTTGAAAAATGGCTTTAGAGGTGTGAATAAATGGGAAGGGTGTTGTGCATTTTTATAGTGGAGGAGGAGTGATATTCTTGCAAATATTAAAATCTAAACACTATTAAGATGTCACCAAAGAATCATGTTCCTAAAATAATGGTCCATATTATAAAAAATAGAGTTTGTGGTCAAAATATTCCCATAAAATGGATTTTTGGATAAGTTTATAGTTAAATTTGGCCCTTATGTTTTAGGGTTAGTCCCTTGTTAAGATAATCTTTCTCTCAATCATTGTAATTAATTTTAATCACATTCACAAATTTTTTTGGTAAAAACTATAATAAACATAATAGAAATTATAAATTATTGTGATTCGAAATACTGAATCCATTTTTATAAATTTTAAAAACATAATTGGAATAAATTTATTTAAAATTAATCCTATAGATGCGATGACAAAGCGGCTTTTTATTGTAAAAATGTTTAAATTTTTGAAATATTTTCATATATAGTTTCAATTTCAAAAAGATTCAAATGTGAAAAATTGGATTAATAGATATATAATTAATCTAATTTTACTTTTTAACTAATTTAAAATAAAATTTAACTTTACAAATAAATTAGACAAAAAAGAAGTCCCAATTAAAATTCATTATTTTTCACTATTCATAGAAAAATTAAACATCACAAAAAAATACAAAAAATTCTCTATAATAAAATATTTGGATCTAATTTTAAAAATTATGTTTATAATGAAATATAAAATTTATTACTTTTCCAAAATATTATTTAAAATAAGTTCTCTATTAAAAGGTGGAAAATTGCCTTTATAAAAATATAGCATTTTGTGAGTAATATTCGGTTTGTTCTTATCTTTTTTCTATCAAATATATTAAATGAATATAAAATATATTTTATTTAATATATAATATATATATTTCATGAATAAAATTTACTAATATTAATTATTTTAATTTATTTAGACAAATCAATTTCGGGACAACAAATGAAGTTTTTTTAATAAAATAATCCCCTTTATATTAATTTGGCTTATATATTAAATTATAATTAATTGGTATCTAGTGAATTAATCTCTATATTTTATTCTGTCATTTAATATTATTTATAAAAATAAACTTAAAGGTCGGGATATATCTTATTTTAATAGTATTTTTAATAATCAGTTATTATTTTGTAAAACTCTATCTTGCGTGTTTAGAAAGCCATCGAAAATTTCATTTCTGCATATAACGAAAGAAGACATAGTTTTTATGTGTAGATAAAGCTAATAATTATCTTATGTGTAACATAATATTATTTTTTTTTATTAACAAAAAGGGAATAAATTAAATTTATTCTAAAAGGGAAATATTGAGATGTCTTGGGGTGTTACATCTAGGATCCAAACCTATAACCAAGATCCAAAGAAACTAGATTCACAAAAAAAATAACTAACCCATATAAAATGAATTAAAATTATTCCTGTCCAATGTAATATAGGGACATGAGAAAGAGATAGTAATTAAAAAAATCCATAGATCTCATTATTAAGAGGTATCGATTCATTCCACCATATCATCAATTCACCAAGAAAAGGGTTCAAGGATCCTTTTAATCCACTATATTGCCACCAAAATCATGAGAAACTAGTTTTTTTATGTGAGGGTGAATAGAAATAAAGAACAATGTGGTTTGGGAAGTTTTTATTAACAAATATGGGTGGTTTAATTTTCAAATGAACGGATTTATCAGTTGATGTGCATGGTATCCCAACCATGTGAATTAACTATGAAATCCAAATAATGAGATGGATAGTTTCTACTAAGTGGATTAGGGTTTGAATAAAAATATTCCAATCCTAAGAACCCCCAATTACTTAGGTTTCATCTTTTGGGAAGGTTGGTTTCATGGTTGGGTCAGACCATGATCAACCTACTCTGGCTCCAAAAATGGGAAAATGTATTTATGCGGAAAACCGTATGGTTTTCCCTTACCATGTGCCAATCATGCATATACCCATAGGTTAAAAAATTTCTCCAAATTAACTTAAAACAACCCTAATTAAGAACCAAACAATGATATAAATGAATCAAGGCTAATAGTATATGTGAAAACATGAATGAGACATATCAAAAAATGTTTAGATCTTACATCATGTGTCATTGATTCAATACATATGCCTCACAAAACAATTAATTTTCTATTTCAATTCCTAAAATATACCCAACCAGAAAATCTCTTTGGATATAGGATATTATCAACATACATAAGGGTAAAAAGACATTATAACCACCTTGGATGTGTATAAAACTTCTTTATTTTCATTATTTACCTCAATCATATTTTCCAATACTAGTACATGATTTTTCATTTGACTACTGATACCCACTGATATAGAAAATAGAGTTTACATTATCATGAATGTGGAACTTATCTCAATATTATAAACAAGGAGTAAAATATCCATGATGGTGTAGCCATCTATTCCAGAGTAGGAACTACATATTTCTACTAACATATAAAATCCCAACATAGCATTGGTGTTATAACATTGAGCATCCGAAGTTGATAATTATACTGATTATTGTATATTTTCATATTTTTATTCTACTCCTATTATGTTATATGAGGAAACTGGTACGATCATTTTGAAACTATTTAATGAGAGTCTTTTTATTAAGAACACACCTCCACTGATTAAGTAATTCATAATGAATGAACCATCACCAATGTATGTGTTGGAAATAGTCTTAGACATCATTGTAGATAATTGGGTGATATTTTTAATATAATAATGAACATATATGTATTGATTATAAAATCTCTTCTTGATAGTATGTACATTTAGATTTATAATCTAAATCACCACTAGGTTATCAATAGAGATTACAAGGTTTAATAATGTTCACTTAACATTATGAATTTTGATATTTCTTTGAAGAGAGGGTAGGTTGATTCATGGTTAGAAAACTCTACCTAGACTGAGAGTGAGTCCTATTATATGGAAACTTTACTGTCAATTCAATTAGATATGGACTTCTAGTGTGATGAGAAACAAGGGTTTTAGGTCCTCCCTGTGGTGAAAGAAGAGAAAATTTCTTTCAATAAAAACCTACAAATTAATATTTAGGTAAAACTAAACCATAAAATATCCCTTGAAAAAGAGTGAAATTCAGGGTGGGGTGATCTCATTGTACTATTTAATCAACTATATTCACATGTATTGGGGGAGGTGGATGAATGAAAAGGATATTACAGGATATTAATTCCCCCAAAAAATTAAATGTTCTTGAAGGATAAAAATATGTTTCCATTTCATCACCATTATTAATATATTGATAGATAGACTCCATCACACATATGATCCTATAGGTTTCATCATATAATTAACTGACCACTTATTTGAATCCCTGGTTTCATTCATAAATGTGATTCAATCATATATTATGATAAAATTATATAGAAAACATAAGTCCACATGAAACATTTTTTTTTGTGGGAAAGTAAATTTAATGGAATATTATTCATATTTATTTTGATAACTCAAAAAGAATAAATATTTCAATTTCATATTATTACATTGACAACAATTGAAAATCCCATTCAAGAGATTTCAGTTGAAATTCATTTGTTCTATGGAAACAAAATGCACACCCCAACATTAGCTAAATAATAGTTATTCGGGGTCCCATTCATGAAATATTCATTCTTGATAAAAATTATTTGGAACAAAAGTGTCAGACAAGGTCAATGGTAATCCTTAAAATTCTTATTATATTATTCACAATATATTACTATAAAAAAATTTACAAAATAGGTAAAAGTTTATACTCAAAATATTTTTAATTAGAACATCACCTCATGATTTAAACCCTATGAATTAACATATAAAACTTAATATTTTATTATATAGGGTTGTCGATCACCACTCAGAGACTGGTATCAAAACAGGTCCTCCTTTACTACCCATCAAATAAGGTTTCCTAAAGAACCTACGTATGTGTCCCATTCTTCCACCAGATAGGAATCACACTCATGGTCAGGGAGACTACCCTATCAACTGAATAGGCATACTGCACTGAGAGTATAAAACTTGTTCACATCTTTTATAGGTTGGTCATATTCCTTGGCTAGTTTTCTTTCCAAAACCTTAGCTACAGTTCTCATAACAACACATTCTATTACCATAAAATGTAACACTAGATCACTAAACTAAATGTATATTCCCTATCCTAGATACCTTCTTTAGGATACCCTCAGATATGGGATATAATTTCATCATATTATTGAACTTATTCTATTAGAAGTATTTTACATTGTACTTTATCTCACATATGATTCCATCCTATTAAAATTTACCTATAACTTCCTCTTGTTCTTCTAATGTTGGAAAAAATAATTGCATGTTAGTGAAAAAAAATCATATTTCATCCCCAAAATAGTCCCCTAGTTACAATGTATAAACTATGTGGGTCTTTATTATCTCAGAAAATCTAGGTAAATATTTTCTAGGAAAATATATTGAAATTACTTCAATTACATTAAATGTAGATTCTCTTCCATGACCTTAATATCCCACTAGGGCTTTTCACGTCCATGTATAATTTATTCCACCAACCAAACCACTCCCTCCAAAAGATTCTCTATTTAGTGAAGGATCATGTAGATGTACTTAGTCCAAAATAGACCTACCTCAGGACCACCATCATTGGAGAACATATGTGGATGCTGAAGTAGTAACTCCCAAGTATGATCCAACATATTTAGCACAACCCACACTAGATCTATCTCTAAAAACTCAATAATGCGAATGAAATTATCATGGAACTTCTATCCCTTATTTTTAACTAGAATAAAAATGGGTCTTATGTCTTACTATTTGAGGTTCATCCACACCATTTTCCTCTTATTTACTTATCAAAAAACAACATTATAGATTCTTACAACTACAATGATAATAAAATTTTACATGGAACATGATATATAATCTATATTATTATTGAAAATATGTGTCACAACTATCTAAAACCAAGATACTTTACCAAAAAAAATCATAGAAGACATCACTACAACACTGTCAGTAGACAAAAACATCAATATCAAGGCCACATGCAAACCCACGGTACAATTAATATTCCACATAATAAAATTTACATTTAAAACCATCATATCATATGGAATTAATATTTTCCAATTTTAAATAGACACAAACACTTTATTAGGAACTATATTTTAAAATTAAATAATTTATGAGAAAAATATTTTATTTCCCACATTCAACTTTTTATATTTAAAATAAAAACATCATTACATTATTTTCTATGTGTTCCTAACAAGATTCATTTCACATAACCCTTATATTCCAAAAGTGTTTCATTCATAAACAACCTTGTTCTATACCATCCCATGAATTAAATCTCATAAATAATTTACATAATATATAATTTGTATCAACCAAGTTGAAATAACATATCAGCTATAAAAATCAATTGTTCAGAACAACAATCACATTCCTAGAATCTTGATATTTCACATGAACATGGGTTAGTTACTCCCATTCATGAGCTCATTACCAAACCATGAAACATCCAAATATCCTTTATATCATATGAAAAAAAGTAAAGAAAAATAAAGTACTTGATTATATGATACTACATTATATCATATGTGATAAGATCATTATAAATAGTAGCCATAACTTCTTACAATGTGATATTATCCACTCCTCCCTATAAAAAAGAGTCCACAGACTAATAGTGATAGTATACTGAATGAAAATGGTATACTATAAGTTTTTTATCAGAATAGAGAAATATAAGAATTTTTATAAATAATAACTAACCAATAAAAATAAACCATACAACAAACTCCCATAGATGGGTATGTCACCAAAAGCTAATAATATAAAAATGTCATGTCATGGTGGTCCCACATGCTAGATGAGTAGAAAAGATATGAAAACCCCGTAAATTATCCAAAATGGGCCCTAACAACTTTGTTGGTGACCTTATACATGATCTACACCATATGCCCCAAATCAATCGTCAATCACTCAAACTTTTATATTATCCATAGATTCAACTATGAAGTATTTTCATGTTTCTAGGAAATCCTAATTAGGGTGTGGGTAAGACTTGGTAGGCCACCACCAATGGAATATAAAGTAATATTAATTCTACACAAAAACTTATATACATATAAAAGTTAATAATTAGAATGGAAATAAAAATAATAACATTTTGATAATAAATTTTCCCTGAATAACGTTTTTTGTTATTATTTCAAAATTGAAACTCCGTCCAACTAACCTTTATTGTCCCTTATCGATCATTTGAACCATATAAGAGAGGGTATATAATTATTAAATAAGATAAGTGGGCTTCATAACTTATTTAAATATAGCTGTCAAGGTGAATTAGTTTATATACCTACACTATGTCAAAATATATTAGTTCCCATAATATCATACTATAAAACAAACCATACATAACATAGGTGGTTTCCATAAGATCAGTTAGGACCAACCCTAGATGACGACCCTATGTCCTATAACAAAACCAATACCTTTATTTGAAATTTTTCATGTAACATAAATATTTATCTTTTACGATGATAAATTAACCATGTTGTTCCATATTCAACATTTTTTATTCACCATGGTATATTATACTCAACACCATTAATCCCATTTCACTTTTAAATGATTTAACCATTCATTAACATGTAAAAACCATTAAATGTCATTCATAACCATTAAAAACATAAAAATTGACCTTTTCATAATTTTTTTATTTATTCCATTTACCATTTAATAATGAATTAAATTACTATGTAATGAAAAAAAATCCCCTTATGTCATGCTAACAGGACACAAAATAAAGATGAAGTGTAGCTAGGTTTAACTCCTAACCACCCCCACCCCCTGCCACACACACACACACAAACATGAATAATTACACCATTTAAACCCCATGTTAACATTTATAAGGAATTGAAACACCCATTGTTTCGTATCATGTTAATTATTCTATTTATTAATGGGTCAGATAGGTTTTATTAAGGGTCTAAGACATCACTAAAATTATTAATCAATTTTTCATAATCAAGGAATCAAATTTATATTATTTCGGCACCATTGCACAAAAACGTACACATTATGAATTATTACATTATAGTAAAATCCATTAGACAACCAAACTTAGGTTTTTATAAAACCACTCATTACAAAACTAGCCTCTGATTTGAGAAAAATATAACATAACCACAAATGTGGATAACTCCTTTTAAAATATGGATTTATGATTAATTTAATTTTAGGGATAACAATTTAGTGAATCATCAGAAGAATAGAATTAAAATAGTTCATGGAATTACACAAGTAATTGATTCACATGATACATCCCTACAAGCACTATTCAATTATTAGATTTTCAAAACTGGAAGATCTGGGTGAGTTATGAGGACACCCTAGGCAGGTGGTCATGAAAAGGGGGAGAAAATCTAGTTAAAATAAATTATGGTTGGGAGAAAAAATATAATATTTTCACTATTAATGAGAATAATGATTTGGATACCCTAATTTCAAAATCATGTGTTAACCAAGGGAGATCCTATATCTTTGGAAAAAATAATTTTGATGATCTCTTTAAAAACTAACATGTGTAGGAAAAATATTTCAATGAATTGTATCCATACCAAACCTTCATGGTTTTCACACCTTCAAGCACAGTTTTTAAGCTACGATACACCTTAAGCCATTCACACATATACATGGTGCATGGTAATAAAAAACCTTTTTAAAACCATGAACCATATACAGTAATACCCAATTACTATATTATCATGTCAAGAACACAATGACTGCTCTTGAGACCTTCTATACTCCCATAAATCACTCCATGAACTATTTTAAAATAGTTTTTTTCCAATATTGAATTCAAAACATACATAAAAATTTCATGATCTTTTGGGAATTAATTTACCAGAAGTGATTTTTGTTTCTATATTAGAAAAAATAATACAATGAAAAAGTATATGACTCCATATACTTTTAATAAATTGTTTTTATAGATAAATTAATATATTGGTTGAGATGGGAAGAATAATTTCTATAGAATCTGTTCTCAAAAAATTATTTTGAATAAAATCTTTATGTAATATATTAAAAAATTATAATGTATGTCTACTATAATCTAGATTTATCATGAACACCAATGAATTAATGTTAAAAAGGATTCCCATATTATGGTACTTTATAATTTTTAGATGTTATTATTCTATAAAAATTTATTAATAAGAAATAGTAATGTCTGATAAAATATTGAAAAATGTAGCTTATTTAGAAATCTATCAAATAGTAAAAGATTGAAATGATATAACAAGAGGACATATAATAATTATGAATTTATTGATAAGAAACTTATTAAAATATGCATATTTTGAATTCTCTATATTATAAATACCCATTTTCCTTACATAGATAGAAGATCTTAATATTTAAATATACTTTTCATAGCATAATGATCCATGCTAGAATGATATAGACCTATTGTCATTAAATTTCAAGGAAAAATAAACAAATTCGTTTTAAAAGATCAAAGTCATTATCTCACTATATCTTTCATAACTATCAACCTTCCCAGACATATCATAATTAGTACCATTCTTCATAACCATGGGATATAAAAAATTTGAAAGGGTTGTCTTATATTATCAATAAGTGTAATAATGAAAGGAATCAAGGATTTCTTGAGGATAATTATAAACATAGTCATATAATAACATGAGAATAATATTTGGAAAATTATATCTATATATCATTGATATTAATCTTGAGTCATAACATAAATACTTAGAGTCCATAGGACATGAATTATAAAGGAAAGAAAAAATATGATAGATGAGATCATAGCATTGGAATACATAAAAATTTTGTAAATTAAAGATATGCATTGAAAAAAATTCTTAGTATCATTTTCCGATTTTAAAGGATATAATAATGGAATGGATTCACTCACCAACCCATCTTAGTAGTCAAGGTTTACTCAAAAGTCTATCATAGTTGAAAAAGTTCCTTACTGAACTGAGTTCATTCCATATTTTTGTCCTATTTATCTCATGAGATTACAATATTTTCCCAATGCCATAGAGGGATATATAGTTCTAACCAATCTCTGTTTATAATGTGACCACCATTCGTGTTTATAACATGAAAAAATTCCATGGTTATAACAAACCCACCATCCTTGGATATAATGTGACCATTGTCCTTGGATATAATGTGACCACCATCCTGGCTATAACGCAAAAGTATCCTTGGTTATAATGTTACCACATACATTTTTTATAATATAACCAAAATATTAAAACGATAACAACACATATGTGTTCCACAAGATCATAAAATAGTCATCAATAGTCACAACAAATCCCGTGTACAAAAAATGGGTTTTATAAACATTTCATCAATTATCTATAGAATAACCAGTAAAAATTGGTAATTTTCAAATACTCCTCATCAATAATATAACATACCATATATAGAAAGAGTTTCAATTTTATTAATGGATAATTTTCTAATTATTTTATAATTTAAATAAATGCATTTTAATGCATATGAAAATTCCATTAATATATCACTAAAGTATTTTGTGAGAAAAATGTCTTGTCTATTTTTAATCAATTTTAAAATAGAAATATTTCAAAAATATTATGGAAAATATTTCCTAAAAATAATCATGGATATATTAATTTATAATTTAAATTTTTTTATCTATCCTAATGGTGGGAAATTCCATTCATGCTGTATAATTTAAAAGAGTCCCTTTCATCAACAGTTTTGGTAAAAAGTAAAAAAATTACTAATTTAGGAAATGAAAAGAATATTATATTTAATCATTTTTTATATAAATAATTAGTAAAAATGGATTTATAAAACCATAGTGAAATATTAAAAAAATTCTTTTAATGATTTTTAGAAAAAATATATATTAATGAAAATGTTTATTTGGTTGAAGAGCAAATTGTAGTCAATCTTCTTTAATATGATATTTTCTATCACATTGTTGATTTGGTTGTATAAGTTTATGAAAAAAATATACTTTACTAAATTAAAAAAATGATTATAAAATCTATTAAATTATTTTGAGGTAAATCATAAACTGTCATTATTAGAAACATAATAAAAAATATTCCAGATAATTAATGAGATTTTTTCATGAAACCCTTACAACAATGGTAACATGTGAATTATATTATCCCAGATAGAAAGAATGATATATGGAAAGATTTATCCCATAATTTTCATGTATTGAATTATAAAATATATTAATCGCCAATATATTCAACATAAAAAAATAAAATAATGGTGTTTAGAGCTTGTGTCCCTTAAAAATAATAGTGAGATTAAAATACTATACTGATTTGGTTTCTTTTGACTCGTAACACCTTTGAAATAATAGTATTATATGAAACATTAAATATCATGATAATTAATTAATTCATGGTTAATTATTTGAAATGGTATATGTATACCCGTCATAAATAATATAGGTGTATAACAAAACATGTTTCCCAAAGAAGACAATTTGAGGTGAAATTTCCATACCATAGGTTTGAATTCCTTCGAATGAATTGGAATATCATTTAAACATATATATAAATATATATAATACTAATGAACAATAATAATATATATTATACCCTATATGAGATAATTATAACCATTTTTCACTTATATATTAATAATTCCCTATTTAAATCACTATCCTGGGTTATATTTGCATCGTTATTCCTATATGTTATGGTTCAATAATTTTATTCCTTATATTTTTGTCATTGTTACATCATCTAAATATTTTTAAAAATGAATTAAATATCATTAATATTCATTATATACATTTTTAGAGTCATTCCTAAAATTAAAAATAAAAAAATGAACAACACCTTCCATGAGGACGGTTGGCCATACACACACATGAATGATGTTTTTTTCAAATATGTATAGAGAGAAAGGTAATAAATAAATCAAAATTAAAAATTTATTTTTATATCATATAAATAATATATATTCAGTAAATAAATCCTTATTAAAATCCATGATTAAAATGAATTGAAAAATGAATCTTGCCATTTAATGGAGGTTGTTATCCCCACATACGCATGATTGACATTATCATTTTACAATGGTTTAAGAGGTAAGAAAGTATATATAATATTATCATTAAAAATTTGTAATAATTTAATATGTATCATATAAAAATATTATTACCAATATAATACCAATCCATAAAATTTAGTTATGAGAAATTAGTTGTATTGAAATTTGGAGATGATATGTCGTGTGCACATGAAAATTATATTTTCACCTCCCATTAGATGGAAAGTTAGTGAATAAAGGTGGAATCATAGTGATAATATCATTTAAATATATTTATTGTATTTATTATATTATTTTGTGAATAATATAATATATTTAGATGAGTTAAAGGAACAATTAAAAATAAAGTGGTTGGTTATGATGATTACCTCTTATTAAAAATTAGTCATTTATATTTCTTCTAAGGGTATCTATGATTGCTATTTTTTGGAATATATAAACCTCTATAATGTTTCTTGGGGTGTTAATAGTATATATTAGAATATTTTTGTTGAGATAGATGTCTCAATGTGGTGTGAAGAAGAGAAAGTATGGGTTCCCATTTATAGATGAAGAGATGGGATGTCTTTGAATTTCATAATATATTATAATATATTAAAGTCATTCTCTTGAAAAATGGCTCCAAATGAAATATAAAGGTGTATTATATGACATTTTAGACCGTATACAATCCTGATTTTCGTATTTTATCATTCTTATTGTTTTTAAATAATTCAACACAGTAATATTTTAATAAAATATAATTTTTTTAAATTTGTAAATATTCATTTAATCTGACCAGAAATGACATAAATAAAATGTTTTAATTAAAATATATTATATAACATAAAACTAAAATTTCAAATTCATTTAAATAATTCTCTTAAAAAATGAAATAACTCAAATCATATTACTTTTAATATTTTTAATATCCTTATATATATATATTAATTGTTCAAAATTTAATCAGTGTTACATAAGAATCTATAGTCATTATATAATTATTAGAAATTAAAGATAAATTTATATTAATAATTTTATTTCATTAATCTCAATATAGAAACATAAATTCTTACATAACATTCTTTTTCCTCTTTGTGGCCACCAAATATATTTTTAAAATTAAGAGAGTGAAATTTTTGTATCATTACTATATTTAAATATTATATAAGCCATTTCCATTGAATTTTGTTATAAAAAATAATTTTAGAGATTATAATGAAAATTATTTAATTCCCATTATAAAATAAAAATATGATGAAAATTTAACTCCTTATCACCTACTGAACCTAAATTAACATGATTCACTCTTTACTGAGGTGATAATATTAACCATGATTACTATTCATGTTGACAATAAATAAAATGGGATTATTTTCCAAATATTACCATCCTGATTCATAATATGGTTACCTTTTTTTATAATTTAATAACTATAAGAGTAATATATTAATTTTAAAATAAATTTGAAAATTTTTACGAACACCATTTTAAGAAAAAAATGTTTTTGAAGATTATAAAAATATTCGTAATATTTTATTAATAAGAAATAATTAAATTGTTGTTTAAAAAAATTAAATGAATATATAATATAAAATTTTAACTAAAACAATCCATAAATATATATCTATTTATTAAAATGAGATAAAAATACATTTCACACATAAAAACAATATTTTAGGATAATGAATTTCTATGTATGAAAATATTTTTAAATGAAATTCAAAAATAAAACTGAATATAATTAAACATAATTGAATTTTTGAAAATATAATGATTTATTTTAACTTGGAACCAATTTAAAGAAAAATATAAATCTTTTTATTCCTTAAACAAAATAATATTTTTCAATAAAAATTAGAATTTTTCAATATTCAAAGGAAAATCAATATTTTAAGAAATTTTTGAAATATCATTGTCATGAACCAAATCTGGTCTCCACCGAAACCAGTGCCAAACATAGCATGTGATAAGTCCCTAAGAGCATTCCCGATCCCCATGGGCTGGAACAAGTGACTGGATATCATGAAATGAGAATTTGGAATGATTTACCCAAGTTTATAAACCTAAAATAACAAATGAATCCAATAAAACGAATCTCGGTTTTTCTAACCAAAAAATATTTTTAAAAAGTTAATAACTCAATTTCATAGTTTCAAACAACTCACCAGGACTTTAAAAACTTTACAAAACCAAAAGGAAAAATCCCAATAACCCTCATGGCAAGAGGCATCGCCATCAAGCCATCTCCAAAAGACATCACCACCAAGAACCTGCTAGAAACATGAACCACTGAAACAATAAACTGTACTCAACCTACGACATCAAATAGAACCAAGTCTACATACACCCAAAAGTGTAAGTAAGGTTTGAGAAAACTCCTAGTACGATACCACCACTAAGAGATTCCATTTTATAAACATTCAAAGAAAAAAAGTATTTATGTTTTCAAAAACATTTAATTTCTATTTTAAATTTAAAAAAGATTTAACTTTAAAAAAAAATCTGCTTTCACATGGGCTAGTTTTAAGAATAAATGCTTGTAAAATAAATTCCAACTCTACCAAATTTTACATCCTAATATACCTTACACCAATGGTAAGTATAAAGGATCTATTGAGAACGAGCAATAAGAAATAAACCCTTGGCACTAGCTGGTTGTGGGTCCCATGTGCCTCGTATCTCAGTGAGAGTAACTGTCATAAATATCATTTCTCATGAAAGATCCACTATTAGGTAACATACCCATAACCTAGTGGTCCCTAATCATCATCATCATAGTTTATTCAGATTTTTAAGCATTGATCTTACTATGGGAAACTGAGGCCAAACCCCACGGATTCACTAGTATACCAGTACATGTCTACCCACCTTGATACTCGGGTTTTCCTCATGTTCTCAAACAAGTTCAACAAGTCAAGAAATATACATTTCACACATAAATATCATTTCCACATCACAAATTCTCCCAAAATATCACTTGTATACCACACAGGTCAAAATACTCAACTTATCATTCAAATTGATTTTGAAATCCGTCTGACACCAAAATAGCCCACAACACTTTTCACATTTCATTACACATAGACAAATCCATTAAAAAAATTTATAAAACCATTTCAAGATATTCCAACTCATATAACAGACCACTCACATGTTACATAATACTCTTTTTATAACCAAAACCCATTTTTCATATCACACTCACACAAAACATCCCACATCACTTTCACATCTCTTACACACATTAGTAAATCCATCAAACACTTTTATAAAACATTTACAAGATGAAAGAAATCAAAAAACATCCCCCTAAACATATAAAATGTAGAAATTAAAAATATAAACACTCCAAAATAGTTTTCCAATTTGGTTTCCCCTCATACATAAATAATTAAATCATTCAAATCTTTCATAAAACAATTCTAAAGAGTATACCCAAACTTTTCTCGTAAAACTCATTTCAAAACCATATTTCAAGTAAAAAACTACACCAAAACACTACCAAATTATAATTTTCATCCCTATAGATATTTATAAAATAACTTTCAAGTGTTATAAAATCACCTTGAATAACACCATGAAAGATAAAAATTAAAACCTCCATTTTCATAAAATTCTCTCAAGAGGTATAACAAAGTTTTACACACAAAACCTATTCCAAAACCACATTTCAAGGCCCACATGAAACTAAGGCACTGAAAAAAAAATGTTTTTCATCCCCTTTCAACAAATAATAAATAAATTTCATTCTTTATATAACTATCACAAATGATACCACATGTGTTACATTCAAAAAGTTAACAACTATAACAAAAGTGAAATTATAAAATTAAATGATTAACAAAATCCGTCAAAAATGGTTTTCACACCACATACAGCATATGGGGAACATTAAAAACATGTAAATCAAGAAAAATAACTCATCAAGAAATGGTTAACCATGGAATGACCTACCTTTTCAGTCAAAACCTTGGAATCTTAGTACGAAACATCATCCACACAACTGTCGCACCTCAAGGAATTGAAAATAAACCTAAAACGTCAATATTTCACCAAAAATATTTGAAGATAGACCCTAGAAAAGAACCCTTGTTGGGCGGAGAAGAAAGGAAGTGATGGAAAGAGGGGGGGGGTGAATTGCCTTTTAAAAAATAATTAACAATTTAAAATCAAAGTATAAATGTAGCGGAAATAAAAGAGGCAAAACACACAATTGATAACGGAGTTCGTCTTATCCCAAAGCCTACGTCTCCGCTCCCAACTCAACCGTTGAGAGATTTACTACCGCTTGCTTTTTAATGGTTTTAGCAAAAACCCACTAGACTTTCGAGGTAGTCTAGAACCTATTACAGCTTGCTTTTATTGGTTGAGCAAGAACCCACTTACTTTCAATGGTTGAGCAAGAACCCACTAGCCTTCTTACAGGTGAAGGCTAGCTCACCTTTGTCTCAAGACTTTTACAAGGTAAGGCTTGACTAACCTCTTCACACCTTGAAGGTGGTGTGAGAACCCAAAGATGAGAGGATGAGAGAAAGAGATGGTTTGTAGGCACAAACCCAAAATAAAGCTAAAAAATGATAAACCAAGAAAACCCGTAATGGGGAAGTCTTAGGCGCCAATGGATTGATGGAGCTGATGAAGGGCGCTCCCAAGCTTCTTTGGTGGTGCCCCTTGGATGTGGAAGTGTGTTGGAGCAAGTGGGGTTCCCTTGGAGGAATCCGCCGGAGGTTCGCCAAATGATGGAAAATGTGTCCGTTGGCTTCACAATTGTTCCGACATTGTTCCTTAGGCTTCCGGGGGTTCCTAGTCCTTTATTTATAGAGGGGGAACCCTCAAATGGCCTTAGGGTGGCTTCGGAGCTGTTGGAGAGGTCTTCGGAGCCGTTGGGAGGCAAGTGGACAGGTCTGGTCAAAGGCCCAACGGCTAGTTTGACTGGGCTCACCGGCTGACCGGTACAGTGCCACCGGTTGGCCGGTGCCTTGAAATAGGAGAGGCCTTCGGGATCAGGCACCACCGGCTGGCCGGTGAGGAGGCCACCGGTTGGCCGGTGCTGAGGCAGTAGCAAACACTATTTGGTCTGGGTGCCACCGGCTGGCCGGTGCTGAGGCCACCGGTTGGCCGGGGATGAGGCAGTGGCTTAGCCTTCTGTCTGGGTGCCACCGGCTGGCCGCTGGTGTGACACCGGTTGGCCGGTGGTCTGGACAGAGGGATGCCTTCTGTCCAGGCCTCTATCGGATGGTCGGTGGTCTTCCACCGGTTGGCCGGTGGACTGAAATTCAGTCCACTTTTGGCTTCTTCTTGGACTAATTCCTTGGCAACCTTTTGCCTATCAACACAAACACTTAAAACAAGAATAGATAAATAAGAGAGTGATTGTGATCATGAAAATTAAACCACGAGGGGTTCGAGAGGTACAACAATCTCCCCCTATTTTGATGATCACAATCACTAAAACAATCAATGTAAAAATGAAATGAAGGGCATTCTTTAAAAGATTTTTCCCCAATCGACCAAGAATTTCTCCCCCTTTGTGATTATCAAAATAGCACGGGGCATAAAACTTGATTGAGGGAAAATGTTGAAAAAACGAGATAGATATTTTTTTAAACCAATTGAAATTTTTGAAATTTGAATTGAAAGTTTTGAATTGAAAGATTTGAAATTTTGAATTGAAAGTTTTGAATAAAAAATGTTGAATTGAAAGTTTTGAATAAAAAATTTTGAATTGAAAGTTTTGAATCAAAAATTTTGAATTGAAAGTTGCAAAAAAACTTAAACAATCCTAACTCCCCCTAAATAAAAACAACAAATCACCGGGGAGAGGTTTTTGAAACCGAGACAAATTTTGGCCCGGAGAGACTCGCTAGAAGGGATTTTTCAATCCAGACTTGTCTAGTGGCGGGTCTTCTCCTATAAAATTCATCATTTAAGAAAATGGTTTTGGGCCTACCATACCGGGCATTTTTACAATTGCACTCATAAATTAAGTGCCCGGGTTTTTTACAATAATTGCAGAATTTAAATTGGGAGCTCCCCCTTACAAAAATAGTTGGAGAATGGGAAGAGGAAGCTTGCTTGGAATAGCCAAGACCTTGGGTGGTCCTAGATATGCGTTGGGAACCTAGAAAATTGTTCAAATTTTGTTCCCCTTGGGTGAATTTGGAAAGGGATTCCTTTAAATCTTTGATAGTTGATTCCATGGAATCAACATCGGGAAGGTTTTGTATTTTGAGGGTCAACTCTTCCTTCTCTTTGAGAAGTTGTTCCTTTTCGGAAGAAAGTTTTTTGAAATTCTTTTTTAATGCAACAAATTTGGAAGAAATTTTGTGAAAACCTTCCTCCAATTGATCTCTAGCATGTTGGAGATCCTCATAGGATAAATGACTAAAAGAATTTGAAGAACTAGAGGATGAGGAGTCGGAAGATGTTACCTCATGAAATGCCATTAGGCATTTGTTACCGTTGTCACTTGAGGAGGAGGAGGAGTAGGAAGATGATGCGGAGCTATCACTCCATGTGGCCTTGAAAGCCTTCTTCTTTTCCTTTTGCTTGGCCTTTTTCTTGTTGAGTGGGAAATTGGGCTTGTAATGGCCTTTCTCGCCACACCCGTAACATTTTACCTTGGGCTCGGATTTTTCGTTGGGTTGAGCTTTGCGGGCCTTGCGAGATTTCTTCTTTTTGTGCTTCTTCATGAACTTGTGCATCTTGCGGGCAAGATTCTCCATTTCTGAATCGCCGCTTGAAGTGGAAGATGATGAGGAGGAGGAGCTTTCTTCTTTTTGAACCTTGAAGGCGATGTTCTTTGGAACTTTGATTGGTTTTCCTTCCTTTTCAGCTTGCCTCCTCATGGTGATCTCGTAGATCAAAAGTGATCCGATGAGATCTTCGACCGGCATGTTCTTGATGTCCTTTGCTTCTTGGATTGCCGTCACTTTTGGAGCCCATGAGCTTGGTAGGATCCATAGGACCTTCTTGACCATCGTTTCTGCATAAATATTATCTCCAAGAGACTTTCTACCATTGCAAACATCAGTAAATCGAGTAAACATATCAGAAATAGATTCATGTGGGTGCATAGAAAATGACTCAAAATATGGACGAAACATGTCCAATCGAGTGTCCTTGACTTTGTTGGTCCCCTCATGGGTAACTTCCAAAAGTTTCCAGATTTCATGTGATGAGGTACATGTTGAAACTCGACTGAACTCATTACGATCAAGGCCACAATAAAGAGCGTTCATGGCTTTGCCATCAAGCTCGAAATTTTTAATATCGGCTTGAGTCCATTTGGATTCATCGGGGGAAGAGAGAGAATAACCATGCATGACAATTCTATAAATCGGATAGCCAATACTTCTAAGAAATGTGGTCATGCGGGTTTTCCAATAAGTGTAGTCGGTTCCATCAAAAAATGGAGCACGACCCAAAGAAAAGCCTTCGGGGGTGAAAGAGGTTGAGGCCATCACAATGGATCTTGAATTTGAAACCGGTGAAGGTATTACTCAAATTTTCCTCTGATACCAATTGTTGGGCGGAGAAGAAAGGAAGTGATGGCAAGAGGGGGGTGAATTGCCTTTTAAAAAATAATTAACAATTTAAAATCAAAGTATAAATGCAGCGGAAATAAAAGAGGAAAAACACACAATTGATAACGGAGTTCGGCTTATCCCAAAGCCTACGTCTACACTCCCAACTCAACCATTGAGAGATTTACTACCGCTTGATTTTTAATTGTTTTAGCAAGAAACTCACTAGACTTTCCAGGCAGTCTAGAACCTATTACAGCTTGCTTTTATTGGTTGAGCAAGAACCCACTTGCTTTCAATGGTTGAGCAAGAACCCACTAGCCTTCTTACAGGTGAAGGCTAGCTCACCTTTGTCTCAAGCCTTTTACAAGGTAAGGCTTGACTGACCTCTTCACACCTTGAAGGTGGCGTGAGAACCCAAAGATGAGAGGATGAGAGAAAGAGATGGTTTGTAGGCACAAACCCAAAATAAAGCTCAAAAATGATAAAGAAAGAAAAACCGTAATGGGGAAGTCTTGGGCGCCAATGGATTGATGGAGATGATGAAGGGCACTCCCAAGCTTCTTTGGTGGTTCCCCTTGGATGTGGAAGTGTGTTGGAGCAAGTGGGGTTCCCTTGGAGGAATCCGTCAGAGGTTCGCCAAATGATGGAAAATGTGTCCATTGGCTTCACAATAGTTCTGACGTTGTTCCTTAGGCTTCTGGGGGTCTTTAGTCCTTTATTTATAGAGGGGGAACCCTCAAATGGCCTTAGGGAGGATTCAGAGCCATTGTAGAGGTCTTCGGAGCCGTTGGGAGGCAAGTGGACAGGTCTGGTCAAAGGCCCAACGGCTAGTTTGACTGGGCTCACCGGCTGACCGGTACAGAGCCACCGGTTGGCCGGTGCCTTGAAATAGGAGAGGCCTTCGGGCTCAGGCACCACCGGCTGGCCGGTGAGGAGGCCACCGGTTGGCCGGTGCTGAGGCAGTAGCAAACACTATTTGGTCTGGGTGCACCGGCTGGCCGGTGCTGAGGCCACCGGTTGGCCGGTGATGAGGCAGTGGCTCAGCCTTCTGTCTGGGTGCCACCGGCTAGCCGCTGGTGTGACACCGGTTGGCCGGTGGTCTGGATAGAGGGATGCCTTCTGTCCAGGCCTCTATCGGTTGGCCGGTGGTCTTCCACCGGTTGGCCGGTGGACTGAAATTCAGTCCACTTTTGGCTTCTTCTTGGACTAATTCCTTGGCAACCATTTGCCTATCAACACAAACACATAAAACAAGATTAGATAAATAAGGGAGTGATTGTGATCATGAAAATTAAACCACGAGGGGTTCGAGACGTACAACAACCCTAACGTCTGGACAATTTAGAACTTAATAAAGGGTGATAGAAACCCAAAATAAAGGGAAGAAATGAAAGGGAGAAAGACCTACTTGAAGAAAACTTGAAGAAAATGCCCCAAATCCACTGAACTCTGAATCAACAAGTAACCAAAACTGGTATGAAATATCTAACGGGTCATAGTATTTAATGTGGGAACTCAAATAGGGGAAAAGAGTGAAAATTGTGGGATTTATGAAAGAATCATTTTACCTCTTCAAATCTGGTTGATCTGAGAACAATTTAGGAATATCACCCTAATTCGCAGGGGTGATGAGCTCCAAAGAGGCAAAATATCTAATGGGGGAGAAGTTAAAGTTTTTAGATTCAAGTGGGAGGTGGAATCACGGAGAAATGTAAAAAATTAATAAGTTATTGAATAAAAAAAATTCATTTTTAAAACTGTAAATGGGCTTTCGGGCAGGCCCAATCCCTTAAATAAAAACCCAAATCCACCATGACTATAGATCCCTAAATGGTGTAAAATTAATATAGTGGTTCTAATAGGTCAGGGGAGGCCAAGTAGAAATTAAAATTGATAAAAACATAGAAAAATAAAGGAGTTATAAAGGAAAAAAACTTTATTTTTAAATATTGAATTGGGCTCACAGTTTGGCCTAAATCATGAAAACTACCTCATTCCTCCAAAAATGCATTGGAAGCCCCCAAAACAAAGAAATAATGGAAATTAAATAAAAATTCCTTTAAAATAAGTTATGTATGTGACAATTCTCTCCACAATGAAAACTTTTTGCCCCGAAAAATCACAGCACGGTCAAAGAAACAACCAAACCCAACTGAGAAACCAAGAGGTACTCCCTTGACAGGTTTCCCCGCCCCCAAAGGCCAAAACACCTCCAGTGATCAATTAAGGAAGGAATAATCTCAAAAACCCATCTTACACCACATTCCTGAAACAATAAATCACATTCAATCTTTATCCTTAAGGAAAACTTCTCAAACACAATCCGAACAATGCTCAAGAAATTTACCCTAACAAACAACAACATCGAACAAGGTTAGACTTGCCTTAATATAACTAAACCATTCTGCCCTCTCAAATCCCAATGTTTACCCAAGGAAGATGTAGGTAGTTAGATGGATAAGAATGAGACTACCCACTTCAAAGCCAAGACAAAGGAAAAAACCATGTTACTGGTATGAGGAGACACAAATGGGCTCCCCACCATAAGAGACAACTTAAATTTTTCCTGAGATAGAATCATTAAACTAACAGGGGGAGGCCTGAACGGAATCCATGTTCAAGGGGTATAATTCCATAAGACCATTAAAAAAGAACATATATAATACTAACAGTGGTTCTCCCCACTAAAATAACCAACCATCTTAACCGACCAACACAGGCCGGTACAGAAAGACCACAAAATTTAACGAGTTGGGACGGTCGCATGGTTAGTCTGCAAAGTTTGGGAAACTGTACAATAATCGTGAGGATCATTATATATTCATGGATTTTTGGGGAAAAGTTACAACTAACCTTGTGAAAACCATGTGCTCAAACTGTCTATCCAAATTACCAAACATAATCCATAAACTTAAAGGAAAACAATGGGGAAAAGAATAACATTGGGAAATAAGGTGGGCACAAGGCCTACCACCTCATCCCACTAAATAGGAACAAAAGAAGTAAGATGAAAACACTGGTGGTTTAATTATTCCCATATTTTATACTGAGGATATTACATTGTATAGGGGTATGAACAACATTGGGATTTTCCCTAACAATGCGTCAGCTTCTATGATGGACCAATAGCTGGAGCTCAAATGAATGAAGCATCTTCAACCTCACAGTTAGGATTTGAAACCCCCGAATAGAAATTCTTCTTCTAGTGCTACAAAAAAACTACACCACAATTCAATATGGGTTCATCAAGCCCTAACACACTCCATAACTCACTTTACCGAAACCTGACATTTCAATGAAACAAGGGATTTGAAGATTCAAACACATCACACCTTGTTTCTTTGGGTGAGAAACAACAGAAGGAAATGACACATATAAACTCCTTAATCTAAGATAGAATATTAGATGTTTTTCCAAGGGACAAATACTCCCAACATAACAAAGACACTCAAGTTATTGTATGACCTTCACCTCTATAGTCAAACAAACACATGACATCACAAGTCATCACCGATCATGACCATTGAAACTAATAGAAGCAATGCATAGAGAGTGGAATTATGCAACATCCCCAAACAACAAACAATTCTAGTAGGTGTCCATAATGGCCTTTCATGAATACATCTTCCACAGTGGTGGTTTAATGTAAACCCTTTCTTTGAAAAGACTGGGAAGGATCTAGAGGCCCTATTTGACACTATCCACACTAGCAACCCCAGACTACTTCCACCTTCAATGAATCAGGTAACTTAATAAACTAAGGTCCATTTCATCCTTCTACAAGAACTCTCATACTACAATAGCGTCTATTAAACAGAGAGATGAAATGTTTTAAACTCAATCTCCAAATCTCGATAAAATGACTCCTTATATTGATCAACTGGAGGATCTTCTGAAGAAGAAGCAACATGGGCTGCACTTCAGTTGTGAACTAACCCATAATGGGGGCCTACCATATCCAACGAGAGAACCCAAGGACCCAACCAACTTGGTCCATTTTTCAAGACATACCTCAACCATATTCGAACAGATGAGGGGAACCACAATAAAGGATTCCCAAAAATTTCATAGAGGACACCACGAACCAGCCCTTCAACCCAGCTTACTGACCAAACACAAACCCAAAACACAGTTCAAACAAGAGGGGTTCTTGGATTGAAAACATTCCACAACATCAACATTTCCAAAAACACATAATATACACCATCCCAAACCACTCATAAAGACATCAGGTTTTTCTTTTAAAAACATTTCTTCGAAAACAAATGGTTTGGCGATAAGTGTATCCCCAAGTGGTACCCCATGGGCCCCACACATTCTTGTTTCCATGCCACATTGGGCACCCTCCTCATATCCATTCCGAAACTCATATAGTAATTCCATTAACTATACATAATCACATGTAACCCCATGCTTGTGGTCTCTCACAAAAATACAAAAGTTTAATACAAAAACGCTTTCGACTTTTCAAAAAAAAATGGTCAACCAACACATCCTTTTTCTCAAAACTGTTAACCACGAGATCAAAATCCCAATTCACATCTTACAAAAATTTTCAGAAAGACAAAACCATTTAGATAAGAACTAACTTTCAAGTTATTCACATCAATTTCAAAATATCTCATCCCATTAAAACACCCTTTGATTTTTTAGAAAACTCTATTGGAAACACTTTTTCAAAACCAAATTCAATATAGTTATGGCATTCAAAAGAGGTATAAGAAAACCATTTTCCATTTCAAAACAAGTATAAAAATTCATCTCTACCATTTCATAAATCAAACCATTCCCTATTTATTTGAAAATATGTTCACAAAAACTTTATGCTTCTTAAGAACAAGTCACTTCAAAACCAAAGTTACGAGATTTCAAAACTAAATAACACAAAACAATGTGAGAGAAAACTAGTTTCAGTGAGTGACATGGAAATATGGTTGGAATCCATATTCCAATCACTTCACCATCATAGAGAGTTCTCTAGGGAATACCCCCAACTCCATATTTCTTTACAGCCCCTGCGAGCTAACTAAGACCATTAACCCTACTCTCTTTTCATTTCCCCCAGTCATTGTCAAACCAAGAAAACAAAAGGACATAGATAAATCCTGACATCCCCTGGAAACATGAGCCCCTTCATGAGGTGTGGTAATCATGAAAACTACCCAAAACTAGAATACCAAGTCCTGAAAATCCTACCAGACTATCCCAACTCTTCCGAAAATAACATGACCCCAAGAGTTTACACGAACCTCCATTGATACCATTGTGTCACAAACCAAATCTGGTAGACACCGAAACCAGTTCCAAACCTATCCTGTGACATTTCCCAAAGGGCTTTCCAAATCCCCAATGGCTGGAAAAAGTTCTTGGGTTTTATAAAATGAGAATTTGGAATGATTTACTCAAGTTTATAAACATAAAACAACAAATGAATCCAATAAAACGAATCTGGATTTTTCTAACCGAACAATCTTTTACAAAAGTTCAGAACTCAATTTCATAGCTTAAAACAACTCACCAGGACTATAAAAAGGTAATAAACCAAAATGAAACATCCCAAAAACCCTCATGTAAAGAGTCACTTCCCTCAACCCATCACCATAATACATAGCCACCAAGAACCTACTAGAAAGCTGAACCATTGGAACTATAAATTGTACCCAACCTACGACATCAAAAAAACCAAGTCTACTTATAATTAAAAGGTGTAGGTTTGGTGTGATAAAAATCCCTGAAGCATACCACCACTAAGAGATTCCATGTGATAAACATTCAAATATGAAAAGCATGAAATTTTTCAAAAACATGTAATTTCTAGTTACAATTTCTAAAAGATGTAACTTTAAAAAAATCTATTTACAATTGGGATAAATTAAAGAATCAATACATTTTAAAATAAACTCCAAATCAACTGAATTTTCCAGCCAAATATACCATATTCCAGTGGTAATTATGATGGATCTAATGAGAACAAGCAATAGGGAAAAACCCATAGGCACTAGCTAGCTGTGTGTCCCAGGTATGTCGCATCTCAGTGAGAGTAACCATCACAAATATCCATTCTTGTGCACGATCCACTAGTATGAAACATACCCATAACCAAGTTCTCCCCAATAATAATCATCATAGTTTAGTTATATTTGTAAGTATCAATCTTTCTAAGTGAAACCGAGGCAAAACCGCACAGATTCACCAGCATACTAGTTCATGTCCACCCACCAAGATACCCTAGTTTTCCCTTATGCTCAAAAAAGTTCAACAAGTCATGAAATATACTTTGAACATGTAAATATCATTTAAAAGTCCCAAATTCAATGAACATCCCATTTATATACCACACAAGTCAAAAAAGTAACCTTACCATTCAAATTGATTTTGAAATCCGAATCACACCAAAATAGCCCACAACACTTTTTACAATTTTTTAACACTTGCACAAGTCCATCAAAGAATTTTATAAAATCATTCCAATATATTACAACTCAAATAACAGTCCACTCATATGTTACATAATACCCTTTTCAAAACCAAAACCTATTTTTCACAACACACTCATACAAAATATCCCACACCACTTTCACATCTCTTACACACATTAGTAAATCCTTAAAACATTTTTATAAAACATTTCCAAGATGGAAAACATCACAAAATAGCCCCTTTCATATTTAAAATGTACCATTCAAAAATTTACACACTCT
This sequence comes from Viscum album, assembly GCA_963277665.1. Classification (NCBI taxonomy): domain Eukaryota; kingdom Viridiplantae; phylum Streptophyta; class Magnoliopsida; order Santalales; family Viscaceae; genus Viscum; species Viscum album. The sequence goes on from OY728137.1 coordinate 1,989,745,267, forward strand.
GAAACAATTTTTCTATATGGTTTCACCTCTTACATAAATAATTAAATCATTCAAATCTTTCATAAGACAATTCTAAATAGTGTACACAAACTTTTCTCATAAAACCCATTTAAAAACCATATTTCAAGGACAAAAAAACACCAAAACACTACCAGAGCAGAATTGGAAGCCCTAGAGACATTTATAAAATCACTTTTAGATGTTATAATATCACCATTAATGATAACATGAAAGATAAAAAATTAAAACACCCATTTTCATAAAATGTTCTCAAGAAGTATAACAATGTTTTACACACCAAACCTATTCCAAAAACCCCATTTCAAGGCCCACATGACACTAAGTCATTAAGAAAATAGAATTTTATGCCCCTTTAAACAACTAATAAATCAATTCCATTCTTTATAAAACTGTCACAAAAGATATCACATGTCTTACATTCCAAAAGTTCACAACTTCAACAAAAGTGAAATTATAAAATTAAATGCTTAAACAAATCCCTCAAAAATGGATTTCGTTAAACACAAAGCATATGGGGAACATGAAATAAAAGTAAAAAAGAAAACTAACTAATCTTGGAATTTTTCTTACGTAGAATCTCTTGGTGGTGGTATCCTACTAGGCTTTTTCTCACACCCTACTTTCACCTTTGGGTGTAAGTAGACATGGTTATTTTGTTGTTGCAGGTTTGGGTACAATTTTTTTCCAATAGTTCGGCTTTTTACCGGATGTTCGTGATGCAATGTTGTGAATATGGCTTCAGAGTGGTGACTCATGTTGTGTGGAGGTTCTTGGGATTTCCTTATTTTGTTTTGTACCTTTTTAATGGTCTTTAAACATAGTTTTATCTTATGTAATTCAGTTCGGAAATTTTTTTAAAGACAGTATTAGTTGAAAAATCTAGATTTTTTTTATTGAGTTTATTTGTTGTTTAACGTTTATAAACTCAGGTAAATCATTCCCAAACATCATTTTATGATATTCAGGCACTTTGTGCTAGCCCGTGGTGATCAAGAATGCCCTTTGGTTCATGTCTTGGGATGGGTTTGGTGGCGGTTTGGGCGGTGACAATATTTGATTAATGACATTAATCCTGTGATTATATTAATATGGTGATTCTATAAATTTCGTTATTTTTAAAAAAAATATAACATATAAATATTTCATAATTTTTTCATAATTTTTTCACACAAAACAAAACTGAAATATTTTTGTGAGGAAATCATTTTTTTAGATTAAAATTACGTTCTTAATATTTGAGTACTGTTTACATTAAATTTATCAATAAATTTTTATTTTTTATTAAATTTATTACTATTAAAAAAATTAGTTAATCATATTCATAACCATTAATTTAATGACATTATTATAACTTTAAAATTAAATAATTATATTTTAAAAGTATATTCTGGATCGATTAAACTGAGTGATGTATGTAATGGATTCGATGAAATCGATTATATTTAATTAGAAAAATATATATATATTTAAAATCATGTGGTGTTAAATTCCACCACCCTAATGAGTTTTCTCCTAAGAATTTGTTCAATTTCGATATAATTAATGGTTTTACATTTTAAAATTTCATTATGGAAACAAACATTGTAAAAAGGGTTATTAAAACACCATGTTGATAAGATAGAGTGGGAAATTAAATTTTAATCATGAATAACAAAAATTTATTGAAAGGGGAGATTATTTTTGGGAACTTAAAATATTGACATTTAAGGGAAATATATGTCAACTGACTGATAGAGAGTGATATTGAACTTGGTTTGGAGAATTTTAATGGCCAAAACCCCCTAAATTAGTAAGGGATTAAATGACCATCTATGTATAATAATTAAAGGTTCTGTGAATTTTTTTCTTGTGATCATTTCTCTAGACATGAAGAATTATTTTACCCTAAAATAGAACAAATGGAAATATACTTAGTTTAAAATTGTAATTTCAGCCATTCATCAATTTCCAAAACATGCTAATTTGTTTCTTAAATAGATGAATATTCAAGATAAATTTGTTTCCACGATCTATTCATTAGGACGAATTTATAAATGGTATAAAAATATACAATGATATTACAACTATCGTTATTCATTACAAAAACTGGGTATCATATGGTAAGATAATTGATGAAACAAATATAACTTGAAATAATACATTTAACTAAACATTTTTTTAAAAATAATAACAATATTTCAATATATAACATTTCAAAAAAATCTATAATTCCAAATAACCTTAATACCATCAATATTAAATTATGTAATAATCTTAAAGGGTATCCCATTATTTTAACCTTTAATAATAAAAAATGTAACATTATTCCTCAAAATTATTTCTTCATGATTTGTAACATGTTAAACCTAAATTTCACATACACCTTAACATAAAAAAATTACCCTTAACATATCATTAATCTCCATGATAAATCACTATATAATTTCAAAATGTAGTAAACTTAACAATAATATCTCTAATAGAATTTAGATATTAATATAAATGGTAATCCTTAATGTGAAAATACATATCTTATAGATTATTTCATTTTCAATGAATTTCTTTGCAATCATTAAGATTAATGATATCTCACTATCCAATAGGCCGCAATTATCATAATATAAATTCATACTCTAAACCAATTGATTAGTTAAATACCAATAGTGTGTTCTTCCAAAAACCTAGTAAAAGTTTAAAATACCTAAAAATACCATAAATTAATACAAAAAAAATTGAGCTTTATAAATTTAATATATAATCAACTGTATATCTATAAATTTATTTTGATGTTCATAACTTATTTGTTATCCTCGTATGAAAAATATCCTTATTCTATAAAAAATCATACATTATTTCTATAAATAGAAAATTGAAATCTACTTCATCAAAGATGACTTAAATCACATTTTCATAAAATTACTACTCTATATTAAATTCACCAATACTATCCCATCAATTTAAATTATCTCTTTTTACAAAAAAAATATTTTAACATTAATTGGTTTTTTGTACCATTAAACATATGATAAAAACTAATTAATGGAAACCAATATTGAAAATTCCTAATATGTTTCATAAATTTTATATCCAAATTTTAATTGATATAATTCTTTAATCCAAATACATAAACATGTAAATATATTCACATAAAAAATTATTAATATAGTTAATTTCATTGTGTAATAGGTTTAGTTTAGCAGAGGGCATTTACTTAGATAATACCCACATTCCTGATATATAACACATTGAATTCAATGGATATTTGTTGCACTATTTTCTTTATTTCTACATAGATTGCATATGCACCTCCATTTGGTATATTATTCTAGGTGTCTCTTCCCACATTCTAGAAATGAAGGAAATTGAATATTTATATCTCCATGATCATTGTCACCATAGAATTCTAAAAATTCAATAATCTTGTAATTCGACCTACTCTGAATCTTACCTAATATTATATTGTTAATAATATATCATCATATATGATTACACATACTCACAAGGATACTCATTCATGTTCCCAACAAATTTGGATTCTCATGAGGAAAATGATTTCATTCTCCATAACATTTGTTTTTATCATGATGTATTCTTATTATAGCTATTGACTAAAACCCAAATTAATTTTGTAACATTAAATATATAATATTCAAATTAATAAATTAAATAATTTTGATGTAAAATTAATAGAATATATAAATCCAAAATAGTTCCTATAAATCTATGGAACCTTAAGGATAACCAATATTATCCATTTTAATCACCCAATCATTGGGATATTATGTTATACATTGACTTATCCCTATTATTTTCTCTAATATTTTTGAAGGATAGCTTCCAAAGTTTTACTTAACCTTTCTATAATACAAATTATAGTGAACCATACATTCCATACTTATATATCAAATCATAATAGTAGAATATTAATTAAAAAAATGATCCACTCCATAATCTTATACGCCTTGTGCATTTGAAATCTTGAAAAAATAAACAATTTGTCCATAAAATATATACATTGTATCCAACAAAATTATTCATAAATAGAACCTTCATAGACTGTTTATATATAGTTACATTCCTCATAACATGGGGATAGAAATTTCACAACCCGTCCCCCAGGGTCCGTGTCGTGACAACCCAATGCCTGCCTTCCGTAATAGAGGGGTCTGTGACTAGCACCATATGGGAATATCGCAAAAAATGAAGGAATTGTCCTTAAACCTGTATATACACAGATATGTAAGACAACATAAAGCTAATACCAATGGAAAGAAAAGTAATAAAACCAACACAAAGTACCTCCACTATGGGTAAGGTGTGTAAAATTAAAGTAAAGGGTCCAGAATAGTACTCCAGCTGAAAGGAAAGTATAGAAAAAGAAGTATAAGCTATGGATGTCATCCTCCAAAGATCCCACCTGAAGGGTAGGTAAAAATCTATGTCAGATGTCATTTCAGTACACCATTTCCTTCAATCCATCTCCGAGCACCATCTTTTCATGGATCCCTAAAGTCTATGTCAATTATTCTAATCGTCTATACAAAACATAGTAGGTCTGGGTGATGCCCGTGTAGGGGTGAGTATAACAATACTCAGTAGGGATTCTGAGACCCCCAAAGGTCTCTCTGTAATCCAAAAAGGAAAAAACCACAAAGTAAATACCATAGAGTTAACACCACCAAGCAAGATCTCGAACACATAGCACAAAGTAAATTATGAAACTCACACCAGGTATACAACTTAAAGAACATGAATAAATATGATCAGTAACAAGCAAGATAATCTTATTCTATTAAGGGGGTCAGCTTTAAATCTGAAATGTGTTGCTCTAATTCAAATCCACAAAGTGTCACTCTATTGCTGATCTACAATGGCTAACTCTATGTTTGATCCACTAAGGTTCATGCTAATGTAGATCCATAGACGGTCACTCTCATGCTGATCCACAGATGGTCACGCTATCACTGATACACAGTGGGTTTTGATACTGTTTATCCAAGGAGGGTCGTTCTATCGATGATCCACGGAGGTTCGTGCTACTTACAATCCTTGGAGGGTTGATTTCATGATAACTAACGGAGGATCTCTCCATTGCCGATCCACGAAGGGTCTCTCTTTTGCTGATCCACGGAGGGCTGCTCTTCACTTGACAACTATCCATTGGATTCCTACACTATGTACGTATGATTTCCAAATCTTATGCTCATTAATCCATTGGTCATATTTCAATTGCCAAAAAGTCTCACATAGAAGTAATCCAAATGTTTGTCTTGTCTTAATGGTCTCATCGCAATAGACGGTGGGTCGAATAGACACCTGGTCTGTAAGATATGAGCATTTTTTTAAAAATGGCCCAATTGGATTCAAGTCCGATCCAACCCGACCATATGACATATTCTTCCAAATCTCATGTAGAGTATTTCAAAAGGACGGCCTCATCACAAGGGTCCCAACTCCAAAGACAGTGTGTCAATCGGATGCCCGATTTGGATGTTAATAGCATTTTAGTAAACATGGGTCGGTTGCGTCTCGGCCATGGTCCACCCAGTCAGACTGACTCGACCAACCCAAACTACAGATCCCACATACCCTAGTTTAATTTGGCCAACTCGACCAGAACTCTTTCGGGTCTCGGTCGGTCCGGTCCAATCTAGCCAATGGGATAGGCTCAATGGGCATCGCTGGACCCGGCCCGATTTAGCCGAAGGTCCACTTCATCGGGTCGTCCGGTGACCCGGTCAAGTCCGGCCCGGCCCTCCAGTGTGCATCTTGAACACTGGGTGAGGGAACATCCTAGCTCACTAGCTGGGGTGGCGGCCCACCAAGATGAAGCCCAGCTGCATGAGTGGCCGGTGGAGGGGTCTGCCTGACCGGGACGTGGTCGGCTATCGCATCTGGTCCCAACATCCTCGTGGACGTGCAGGACCTCTTCTAGCTGTGGTCGGGTGACCACATCTCTCTAGCTCATCTGAGTGGCCCGGATGGAGGCCACCCCTCCACGCGGTGCCTGACTGGAGACGCGTTGCCCCATGACCTCCTACCACCGAGGCGCAATGACGAGTGCGCCGCTATCCTTCAGTGTCGTTAGTGAGGGTCGGATGCCTCGTCTTTCACGGCGCCGGTGTGCAGCACCACCTCCATGGGGCAATCCACCATCGTCGGTCACTGTCATCGCTGTGTTGGTGGTGTCTCACCTACCACACCTTACGCGGGCCACGAGAGTTGCTTTAGTGGTCCGTTTTCCAATCCTTTTACACCTACGGGCCTCTTGGGTCTTCTACGTCACCGTGATGGTCTCGAACACACCTTGTGGCCATTTTGGACAATCAATTCACAAGTAGAACACATGCGGAGGGTTTTGGGCCTTTTTTCATATTGGCTTGCACCCTCCATGTTAGAAGTTTCAAAATCGGGGATGCTCGGGGGAAATATTCAATCATATTAGAAGATAATGTAATACCAAATAGATAAAAACCCAAATGAGGTTACCCTCCCACATAAAGGCATGATTCACTGATCAACTAGTTCGTGGGTTTCTCTGTCGTCATCATTTATAGAATAATAATCGGGAAGAACATGAACAAACTAAACCACTTCCTCTTTGTCTTTTGTTTCCATTGTGTTATGTCCTCAAGGTTTCAAGGTGTCGATGTGTTCGTCGCTTCCAAATCTGTTCTTAGAGGTGCGTCGAATGTGATTGATGTTCATCGGTGTTTCATGTTATTTTTTGGAGTGTAATTTTTTCGGACATTTGTTAGAGAATCCATGCAATTTTTTTCCCCACTCTCTATCGCATTCGTTTAATAAAAAGAAACATGCCCCAATATCTCTATTATGCTGAAACGTTGTGTTGTTACACAATATCATTTATAAAAAAGTGTAGCTGTTACACTTTCCCAACGAGTCATTAAGGGGATTCCTTAATTTCACCTCATCATTGTCTGCCTCATAATGGTGTGAAAGATATATAAACAAACATTTTAAAAAAATTATTATTTTTCTAATATGTCTAAAAAATTTACTCTTTTGTCCGACCCTTGATGGTCGATGTTGTGTCCTTTCATAGAGAATCTATGCATTATGAATTCAATGGTGCCCTCAGTTTTTTTATCCATGTAATGTTTCAAATTTTAGAAAAAAACCCGCTGGCACATTTTCTGAATGTACCCTAAAAAAGTTCAAAAATTAACTTTCACCCCCGACCTGTGTTGGTTAAGGTTAGGATCCTCTTAAGGGAAACATTCCATGATGAGCTCAACGGTAATCTCATATTTTCAATCTGAGTTACCCTTTAGGAGTTATAAAGATTTTAAAATAAAATAAGTGTTACTTAATTATTTTATTTATGGCCAAAAACTAACTCCCATAATTAGCCTAAACTTGATAATGTTATGATCTTCCTAATGAAATAATTCCCTCACGAGCTCAGTGGTGGTCTCATATTTTTAATCTAATTCACCATTAGTGAGTTATAAGCAATTGAAAAATGAAATTATTTTATTTTATTATTTTATTTAAGGTTATTCTATTTTTGGGTTCACTCACTAGATTGTCGCGCCATCTAAACATAGGTCGCGCCTAGGGTAAACCAGCAATCCTGAAAGCAATAGTTCCCTTGGATTTCTAATCCAGGCACCCATTTATGAGCTATTCCACTTTTTCAGGAAAACCGCTCGTACACACTATTTAGAGCATATCATTTTTTGGAAAATCATTCCAGACACTCCGGGCCACAGAATCACACACCCTCTCAGCTCCTGGTCTCAAAATAATTCCATATAATAAAGCAATTACACATAATTTCCAAGAAATTGCATTCTCCCTACCATAGTTATTTACGTCCTCAAAATCCAAAATAAAAACAAATCAAATAGATGGGGTTACTGAGCAGGAATATGATCCTCCCACTCCCATGTCATCTCTTGGAAACTCTCATGCTCCCACTAAACATTCACCAGAGGAATATACCACACATATAGGACTTGTTCTTATAGATCCTCTATCTCCAAAAAGCACTCCGCAAATGTATCCCCTTCATAAATTCCCATGTTTTCCCAATCAATGACGTACGATAGATCATGCATGTATCTCCTTTTCTACAACATACAAAAAACATCATTCACCTGGTGCATTTGTGGGGGAAGATCGAGGCGGTATGCCACCTCACCAACTCTACTCAGGATCTAAAAAGGTCCGATGAACCTCAGAGATAGCTTGTTGCCCTAGCCAAATCACTGTAATCCTCATATGGGTGAGACCTGGTGGAATACTTGATTTCCCTCTTCAAACACCAAGGGTATCCATATCTTAGAGACATAAGAACTATTTCTACTCTGTGTAGTCCTCATCCACTCCTTGATAATCTGCACCTTCTCGGTATAAGCCCATACAAAATCTGGACACATGAGTGTCGACTCCCCTGAGTCTTTCCAGCATATGGGTGATCTACAAGTCCACCCATACATAGCCTCAATGGGTCCATTCCAATGGTGGGGTGATAGATTTTTCTGTATGAAAACTCCACAAGTGGAAGGTGGTCCTTACAACTACAACAAAAAACCAGGACACAAGCATGAAGAATGTCATCCATGTTTTTATGGTGTGCTCTGTCTGACCATTTATCTAGTGGTGAGAAGAAGTGATCAATACAATTTGAGTCCTTAATGACTCTTGTAATCCCCTCCAAAGCTGGGATTTAAAGAAAGCATCGTGATCTGATATAATAGTCGATGGTGGTTGGTGAATCCTCACTATCTCTAGGATGTAGATGTTTTCCAAGACCTCTACTAGTCCCGGCTCCTGGATGGGTATGAAGTGATCCAACTTGGTGAGTCATTTAATGATCAACCAGATAGAGTTGTGGCCTCAAGATGTACATGGTATCCCCTTTACAAAGTCAATTGAGATTCCATACAATTCCCACTCATGTACCTTGAGTGGCTAGGTCACGCCTGCTGGAACCTGATGCTCGGCCTTAACTTGCTGAAAAGTGAGGCATATTGAAATGAACTCTACCACCACTTTCTCCATCCCTGGACACCGATATTGATGTTATATGTCCTAGTACATCCTTTCCACACCCAGACGTACTAAAAAAGGGGATGTATGGAGCTCATTCGACACCTCATCTGGCAACATCACTAGTACTATGGTGTGTCCTCTGAAAAAGTATGATGTGCTCTCCACCAATCAAAAACCCCTCTGGAGCTTGTCCTGAGGATATCTAAGCTCATCAGACCTCACCATCAGCACCCACAAGTTGTTCCTCCCTAACTCAATGAAGGAGTGAGGGAGTGACAATCATAGAATATAGGTAAGCTCCTCCATAATCTTCCACAAAGGATATATGAATCGCATATAGCTGCTCTGTCACCTCACTCATCAGCTGGATATTATACCTTCTACTGAGCAGGTTATCCACCATGTTCCCCTTCTCATGAGTATAGACTATCTCAAAGTTATAGTCCTAGAGTAACTCAAGCCATCACCGCTATCTCAGCTGCTAAAAATTCTATGGGCACCTTTCCATCAACGCAAAAGTCTGCCCTTTTAACTAATGGATGTGCCCATAGACCCTTTAGTAGTGGGTACTCATTCTATATGAACACTTGCTTAAAGTGCTAGTAATCTAAACATGACCTCAATCAATGGATCTTACAAATCCCTTCCTATAAAATTCACCCACCAACACCCCCTGCTCACGAATCTCTATGAAATCCCTCTGATATACAAATGATGATATCAGTGCCATATCAAGGTGTAGAATGATGCATAATTTCCTCTCTATGGGGAGGTAAATCCTAGAAACAACTTCTGAAATGATTTTCTTTCACTCATCCGCTACTATTGGGAACTCAAAACTCAAAACATTCACTGCCATAGAGGTAAGGTTGCCCGATTCAAGAGTGATCGGCTGCACCCTCATGTGAATGAGTTTATCATGTGATGCCACGGTTTAATTTTTCTCCGACAAAGGAGAACTAAATTCTAACATTATAGATATACCGCATCCTTTTTCCTAGAGCCCTTAGGTCATACTCCTTGACCACATGCATCTAATTTTGTCTCATGTCATCTAGCTCCCTGAACCTGGTGGGGACCTCGTTGGGGTGGTGGTTGTGACATGTCGAAATGTATACCACATCCTACTTTTCTCCAAGATCCTCTTCCATGTCTTATTCCCCATAGATTTATATGGCCCTATTAATTCCTCTTCCCAAAACATTTTACACATCCAAGTCTCTAAGATTGTCTTCAGTTAAACACTTTTCCACAGGTGCCATTGACTCGTTGTATATACTCATCCAAATAACTTTCAACCACAAAGGTTCTCTAGCACCCAAACATAAGTTTGAATGCACATAGGAATAATGATGGATCAGATGTCCCTAAACACATCTCGCTCGGTGGTTCAATCCATAAGGTACAGGTCGTATCATATTCATCGATTAATTGCAATGGTTGGTACACCTTGATGAATACTCACCAACTAAAATGTCTTCTTTCCGAAACTATAGAATATCTTTGGAACACATACCCCTCTAGATTTTTATGGAAAGAGACCCCATCTCTGAGAAAGGTTCTCAAGTTTTGTCCACAGAAAATTATCCTCATCATAAGATAGGTGTAATCTAAACCCTACCATATCCCTGCTCAGCCACACAGAATGCTCACTTCTAGGACCTCCATCTGATCTAATGGTACCCTAGATAGATGGGAACTTGGTCACCAACTCAAGAAAGTCTGTATCCGCCTGCACACCAACACAGGACTCCCTAAATCTAAAAGTGAGAATTCCAACATTTAACAGTATTTCCCCAAATCAAAAACAATAGTCTCTTGGTCTATGAGGTAGAACTAACCAACTATGATACCACTTTGTCAGGACCCGTCCCCCGGGCCCCTTGTCGTGAGTACCCCTAGCCCGCCTTCCCTAGGCAAGTGGTTGGTGACTAGCACCAAAAGGGAATATAACAAAGGGAAGGCATTACCATTAAATCTGTATACACACAGACAGGAAAAATTTCACAAAGCTAATCATGAAGGAAATAAAATAATACAACCACCACAAACTACCACCAGTGTGATTAATGTATGTAAACTGAAAGTAATGTGGCCCGAATACAAGCCCAGCTAAAAGGAAAGAATAGAAAAAGTAGTAAAAATTTTGGAAGTTGTCAGCCAAATATTATACAAGAATGGTAGGTAAAACTCTCCACCAGGTGTCAATACAACACACCACATTCTTCGATCCACCACTGAACAGTGTCTAGTCCTAGATCCCCAAAGTCCCGGTCAAATATGTCTTATTTATACACAATACACAATAGGTGGGGGTGAGGCCTGTGCAGGGGTGAGTATAAAAATACTCATTATTGACCCTAAGACCTCTAAAGGACTCTCAGTAATCCATGAAGGAAAACACCACAAATGAAATACCACAGAGGTAATACAAACAAAAAATATCTAGAACACATAGAAGAAAGTAAAAGACATAGCTCACATCAAGTAAACAACTTAAAAAATAGGAATAAATATGATTAGTCACAAGATAGATCATCTTATTATGTTAAGGGGCTCGGCTACTAATCTGAGAAGGTTTTCTCCAATGCTGGTCCACCAAGGTTATCTTTGCCTTTGATCCAAGACAGGTCAGTCTATGGATGATCCACGAAGGTTCATGCTTCTGCTAATCCACAGAGGGGCTCTCCCATGCCGATCTACGAAGGGTCATGGTATCGCTGATCCACGGAGGATCACGCTACTCCTGGTCCATGGAGGATCATTCTACCACCGATCCACAGAGGGTCATGCTACTTATGATACATGGAGGGTATCTCTCATGCTGATCCACATTGTTTTGTGTCATTGTCAGTCCATGGAGGGTTTCTCTCTTGTTGATCCATAGAGGGTCGCACTTCACTTGATATCCAACCACTAGATTCCTACACCTTATACATATGAGTTCATAAGGATCATATCTTAAATCCATCATATGTATTTAAACCAACCCAAAGTCTCACCTAGAAGTTACCCAAACATATATCATGTCATAAGGTTCCCCACACAATAGACTTCATGTCGAATGAAAGCCCGATCTGAAAGATATGGGCATTTCTGTAAAAAGGGCATGGTTGGATTTGAGTCTAATCCAACCTCACCATATATAATTTTTTGTAAAAACTCACATAGAGTATCTAAAAATGCATGCCTCATCATAAGGGTCAGAACTCCACTGACAGCGCATCAATCGGACTCCCAATTTGGAATTTATTAGCATTTTAGTAAACATGGGTCAGTTGCGTCTGGGCCCCGTCCAACCCGGTCAGACCGACCCGACCAACCCAACCCAGGGGTCCAACATACCACGGTTTAATTTGACTCACTCGAACTTACCTGATTTGGGACGGTCTCGGTTCGGTCAGACCTGGCCAGTGGGCCTCGCTGAACCTGGTCTGGTTTGGCAGAGGGTCCAGCTCACCGAGTCGCCATCAGATCGGGTCAAGTTTGGCCTAGCCCGAAGGGTGCGGGTCTAGACGGATAGGAATAGGACCTGCCTACCGGCATGGGCCTAGCCCCCAGGATGGGGTCGCGGCTTTCCAACCTAAATTAAGGCCCCATGAGTGGCTGGTGGGAGGGTCCGACTGACCGGGACACGACCGGCTATTGGGTCTGGTCCCTACAGCACCGTGGGAACGTGGGTCCTCCTCCTGCCTCGGTCGGGCGTGAACGGTTCTCTAGATGTTCCATGTATCCCAGATGTGGGCCACCTCTCCACGTGGCACACGCCTAGTGTCACGTCACCGTGCGGCCTCCTACCACCCCAGCGCGCTGACGAGCACTCCATCGTCCTCGAGTGTGGTCAGAAAGGGTCGGCCGCCTCCTCTATCATAGTGCAAGTGGGAACTGCCCCTCCATATAGCCGGTGTGGGCCGTCTACCGATGTCGGTCGCTGGTGTCATTGAGTCGGTGGTTCCACGCCGGTGGCACCTTCCGCGGGCCACCAGAGTTTCTCTGGTTCTCTATTTTCTGATCTTTCTGTGCCTACAGGCCTCTCCGGTCTCCACCATCACCGCGATGGTCTTATATTCTCCTTTCCACCATTTTGAAAAATCTGTTCAAAAGGAGCATACATGCAGAGGGGTCCAGGCCACTGTTTGGGTTAGTATGTGCCCTCTATGTTAGAAGTTTTAAAACCATGGAGGCACGGGGGAGATGTTCAATCATATAAAAAGATAAACTAATCGCGTATAGATAATACCACATATAATGTTATCCTCCCACATAAACACATGATTCGCAGATCAACCTGTTTATGGGTTGATCTACATACATCATTTCTAGAATAAGAACAGGGAAGAACATGCACAAACTAAGCCCCAACCTCTTTGATGCTTGTTGATGCATCGTTACGTCCTCATGGTTTCAAGACGTCGACGTCACTCATCACTTCCAGCTCCATTCTTCGAGGTTCATTGAAGATGTTTGACGTTCATCATCATTTTTCATTCTTCATTCGAAAGTAAGTTCATTAGAGGTTCTTCAGATAATCCTCGAAGTTTTTCCCCCACTCTTCAATGCATTTGTTTAAAAAACAGAAAGAGTTCGTAGCGTTTCTTTTATGTTGTGATGTTGTATCGATACGCTGTTTCATTTACGAAACCGCATAGCAATTACGCTTACACAACAAGACATTAAGGTGATTCCATAATTTCACCTCATCACAACACCTCAATGATGTCGTTCGTCGCTCAATATTGCAAAATAAAAATAAAATAACTTTATAATTTTATTTTATTATTTTTTCAATAAGTCCCAAAAATTAACTTTTCCATACGACATTTCAGGGTCAAAGTTAAGTTCTTTCTAGGTGAATTACAGTGTTCTAAATTCAATGGTATACTTGGATTTTTTATCTGAGTACTGGTTCAAAATCTAGAAAAAATCATTTTCACGTTCACTGAACATACCCTAAAAAAGTTCAAAAATTAACTTTCACCCATGACCTGTGCCTATTGAGGTTAGGCTCCACCTAAGGGGATCATGTCCTCACTAGCTCAATGGTACTCTTAAATTTTCAAAATAGGTTACTATTTAGGAGTGATGAGGGTTTGAACATAAAATAACTGATATTTAATTATTTTATTTATGGCCCAAAACTAACTTCCATCATTGGATAGCACCGGCTAATGTTTGGATCTTCCTAAGGAAATCATACCCACAAGAGCTCAGCGGTGGTCTCATAGTTTTAATATGAGTCACCGTTCGTGAGTTATAAGCATTTTAAAAATGAAATAATTTTATTTAATAATTTTATTTATAGTCATTCCATTTTTGGGATTTCTCACTACAGGGTTGTGCCGACTAAACTTAAGTCGTGCCAATGGTAAACCCACCATCCAAAATGAAACGGTGCCCTTATATTTCTAATATGGGAACCCATTTAAGAGTTCTTACACTTTTTCAGGAAAACCACTTACGAGTACTATATAAAGCTTAAAAAATTTTAATGGATAATTCTAGGCACTCTGGGCCTCGGAATCACATGTCGTCTTAGTACCTATTCTTGAAATAATTCCATATAATAAAAATAAATTTACACATAATTTCTAAGAAATTACAAGAAACTGAAGATATGGTTACCTTAAGTGATTATAAATCATATACAATGAAGATATGAATCATCATAAGAGAATAATAATTAACATAATGGTATGATAACATGGGTGTAGCATTTGATAAAAATTTCATACATTTCATAGATCATAATCTTGAGTCATGGCATAAATCATCGATAGCCATAATACATGAATTATAATGGAATCAAATGACATTTGTTAGGATATCATAACATTATCACAAGTCATAAGTTATTGGAATGAATATAAACATATAAAATAATTTAGATACTACTTAAATCTCATTTCCAAGACAATCATGGTGTAATGTGTTCACTCTCTAAACCATCGTTATAGTCATGGTTCACTCCCTAGGCTATCATAGTGGATAATTTCTCTTATTGAACTATGTTTACTCACCATCTTGTTCCTATTTATCTCATTATAAAAAAATATTTACCCAATTCATTGGTGATATATATAGTTCCCATCCATATTTTTATATAATTCTACCACTTCCCTTTGTTATAACATCACCATCATCTTTGGTTCTAACATAAAAAAGTGTCTTTGGTTATAACATAACCTATATCCTAGGTTATAACATTACCACATATATTATAATAACATAACCACTATCAAAAAATGAAAACTATTTATATTTGAGACACAATATCATATAATATTCCTCATATCAACACCTCCTCAGTGATGAAGATAAAGATGGTTTCATAGACATATCGTAAAATCCCTATAGAACAGTACAAGGAAAATAAATAGGTTGCATAATAATCTCATCTAATTAAACATTATACATCCATAGAAAGTGTTACAATGGAATAAATTGAGTATATACAAAGTAAAACATAATTTATATAAAATGACTTTATCATGAATGAAAATTACGTTAAAATTTCATGAAATTATTTCTTGGGGTAAATAACCTTTCTATTTTGAAAAGAAGTTTTAATATAAATAATTTTCTAAAATGCATGGAAAAAAATTATTTGACGACATATTCATAATAATTTAAAGTGATCATCAAAAAATTGATCGATCATGATGATAGAAATTTCAGCACATACCATATAAGTTAAAAGAAAACATTTCATTCACATGACTGGTAGAAATTAAAAAAACAACATTTAGAAAATGAAAATAAGATTCATTATAAACCATTTATCAGAATTAAATCATGTTTATAAATTACATTAAACTATCGTAGGTAAATATTAAAAACCATTTTTATTAATTTTTTTAAAAATATATGTGGAGTGAAAGAAAATCAACCGAAGATAGAAATGATGTTGATTTTTGTTAAAATCATATTTTCGGTATATTGAGTACATAAGCGGAGGAAAATGTAATGAAAGATTTTATTTTCATGAAATTATATGAGTATAATATATTTCATGATTTTAAAAATATTTAAATAATTATATATCTTTATATGAAATGTAATAAAAACCGATCTTCATAAACAATGTGTTTTTAAAATAAAACTCATACCACATTAGTAAATTTGGTATCATAAGTCTAACAAAATAAATAATATTATATATAAATTTATATATCATAATTTACATGTTAAAGATAATAAATTTAATTCTTTGGAAAAACATATACCCTAAATAAATTAAATATTTTGTGAATAAAAAATTTGTCAAAAAGAAATAAAATTGAGATGAAAATCTCATTCTACTTTGGTAACATTAGAATCATAAGCTCTATGAAAAATGAATGTAAAATTAAACATAATATATCATTATAAATTATAAATTCTTGACATCTTGATTTAAAAATTCTCTATACACACCTCATAAAGTAACTCTAGTTAGTAAAATAACATGTATCTCAAAGAAAATAATTTGAGATTAAACTCCATTACCTTAAGCCTAACATCATTCACATAAATTTTAATCTCCAATATAATAAATATATATTGAATAAATTTGTAATAAAAAGACATTTACATATATATCATACAATATATTATTTAATTATAACCTTTTATCACATGTTTATTAAAAATTATTTTAAAAATAAATATTTTGGGTGATATCAAGTACATTTTTCACATATGATTTGGTTAGATCTTTTTTTATTTTATTTTTTTTCATGGTTTAATCAAATAAACAATATTAATAATGATATAAATATCATAAATATTTATTATATAAATATTTATATTTATTCATTAAAATATAAAATAGAAAAATGAACTACACTATTCACATAGATAGTAGGCCATACGTATGCATGAATGATGTTCTCATTTATTCAGTGGATGAAGTTATTTAAAGATAAATAAAAAATCACAAATACAGAAGAATAATTATATAATATAGTTATATATTATATTATATTCATTTTATCAATCCCCATTACCATCACTTTAATAAATAAATTAAAGACAAATCACATCACCTTGTGGAGGTCATACCCCACATGTGTGTATGATTAACGTTATCATTTTCACAAGGGTTGGAAGGAAATAGGGAAGATATGATATTATAAATCCATAAGTATAATTATGTCAGTTTTTTAATATATAAAAAATAAAACCCCTTATAATTCACATCCATAAAATATGTTGAAGAGAAATAATTTGTATTAATCTATGAAGACAATGAGTTATACATATGAAAGAATGATATTTTCACTTATCATTTGATAGAAATAGGCTAAATATAGGTTGTTTAAAAATATTAATAAAATTTATGGGTGTAAAATATTCAAAATATAGTATTTTTGGATATATGAAACTAATTTATAGGAAGTAAAAGAATAACTCAAAATAAAGTGATTGATTTAAGTGATTACCTATTCTTCGAATCAAATCCTTCAAATTTCCTGTTGAGGGAAATATCGAATCTCTTTTGTAAAGAAAAGAACATATATAATGTGTGTAAGGGATTTGAAAATAGATATTGGAGTACATTTTTCTAGATATAAATCTCAATGTGGTGTGAATAAGAGAAGGGTGGGGGAGATTTCTTTAATAATTGAAGGGATTCAAAAATCATAAAATATGAAATTATATTAAATTATTTTTCTATTTAAATGGTTCCAAATTTCCTAAAAATGTGTATGGTGTGACATATTTGACAATATATTTTTTCCATTTTCTTAATTTAAAATTTATATTTATTTTTATGTGACAAAATAATATATCATTTTCAAAAAATATCATTTTTCAAATTTAGACACTCACTGATTAAATTTATATAAAAGAAATATATTAAAGGTTTTAATTATAATCTATTTATTTAACATGAAAAAATATAATATATTAATCTAAAAATTTCTGGGAAAACATTAAATATCTCAAATTATAATAATTTTACTATTTTTTGGAATCATTTTAAATATATATTTATTAATTGAAGAAATATTGAACAGTTTTGCATAAGAATTTATGGAAATTATATATTACAAAAGATTGGGGAAGGTGGATAGGAAAAAATAAAGAAAATATAAAACAGCTACAAGAACTTGAGGAGACTCTAACTTTCCACTTCCCATGATACCTCTCAAAGTCAAAAATATTAGGCTAAAAAATAGAACCTTATATTGACTCATAACTTCTATTTATCCTTATGTAAACACATATAATATATTTAAAACTAAGAGATTTACATTTTCTATTCTTCAATGATTCACGTATTATATAAGTCATTTCTTATACAACTGTCCATTCAACAAATCAATATTAATTATATGATGACTAGTGTCGAATTAAATTTATATAATAAGAATTAAGGTGAAAACTTATGACCTTATTGCTTATATTAATCTTAGATTAACCCGATTTATCCATTATGGATGTGATATATTTTACAGTAGTTAATATTCATATAACCACTGGTGAGATGCATGACCTCCATTGGAGAAAGGATCCATGAAAATTATCTCGATCCATTTTCATTCAAGAAGTATTCCCCCAACAACAAATCTCACAATCTATTGGATATGTTTCTAACCATGTGATTGTGTTATAATGATTTCTTTATAGAGGCTTTCTATGTTACTACCTAAAAATTATTTCTTTATTAATTTAACCTGAATTTTTTTTCACAAATTCTAGAAGACTAAAAAGAGTATGTCATGCATTGGTTAAAACCTTTGTTTTCAACTCAATTGTGTCATATTCTTTACTATAAAATAAAATATTGTGGAGTTATTCCACTTTATCAGGAAAACATAACACATGTGATAATAATATATTTAATATTTTTAAAATATCATTTATTGGCCCACCTGGCATTTGAATCTCACACCGTCTTAGTGTCTAGCTCTGAAAATATTACAAGCTCTTTTCAAAGCATTATTTTAAAATAATAGTGATGTTACATTCTATCACAATTTGTTATTTTCATCTCAGAAATATAAAAAAAGACTACTGAAATTGATATGTATACTTATCACACATTTTTTTCTCAAGCTACTAGGTGATCTCATAAAGATTCACATGCTTCCATCAAAAACATGTTATGGGAATTGCTTTCCTGTTGTCAATCTTCTCTAGAAAACCTTTGATCTCCACTAGGTACTCAAAAATTATATATCTATCATATTTATTGATCTCTCCCTAGTCAATAAAATTAAATTGGTCATGTACATGTCACCTCATTTGTGTCTCGTGGAAGACATCATATACCTATTCCAACTGCGGTTGTAGAGCCAAGAAGTACACGGGCTCCCCGATTCTGTGCAGTAAATGAGAAGGTCAAATGAATATTCAAGATAGTTTTACTTCCCCTAAAAGATATCCAAAATATACTAAAATGTGATACATTCTGGAGAACATGGTCTCCATACCCAAATTACAATGTCATGAATCATTAGTCCTCATTGAAATTATGATGGCTACATTCAGTCCTCATCCACTATAAAATAATATAAACTTTCTCTGTGAGGGAATAAACCAACTCTAGGACCATTGAATGTTGACTCTTCTAGATCATTCCAAGATAACGGTGGATTTTAGGGACACAAATAAAATTTCTAGAATGGCTTCATACCATTGGTAGAATGTTATAGGTTCTTCTCAGAGCACTCCTTAAAGGGATGTTGATCCTCCAAACTATGTAAATGTCCAATATGCAATCCCATGGTATGTCATCTAGAACCAAAATTTTCTGCTCAGTTTGGATGTCAATCTTTGGGTGAAATATCCTGATAAACAATATCTGATAAAAAAGACCCAATTCTTTATCAATGGAAATTACCTTCTTAAAATTATGTCATATAATCACATGGAATCATAACACAATGAGCTTATAATTACTATGTGATGTTTTAACATAATATTGTCACTTCTTTGATTTGAATTTTGATAATATGGCATACACTGTTGTGATCAGTAAGATGTTTAGAGTACGATAAGAAAAACATAGTTATTCTGTGAGTATTAACCTACCTTATGAATAGTAATATGACCCTTATGAATATTAAATCGTCCAAAATAATAGTAACCTCACCGTTAAATATAGAAATAAAATTTAGGTATCTTATAAGTGATAAAATGACCATAGAAAAAGTATTTTTATTTCCGTAAGTCATAAATAATTAATTACAATTAATTATTTAATTTAAAAGAAATTGTATTTTCCTAAAACGTGTTCATAAATTAACAAATTTATGACTTCTAGTTTAAGGATAATTTTATAATACCTTATGTAATTTTTGAAATCATTTTAAAATCACTCATAGTTTTAAAATCTATATTTTTCAAGTAAATTGTGATTTTAATTAGAAATTAAATTAATCATACATAGAAAACTATTTTTGAAAAATGGATTTCATTTTTTTATTATACACATCGAAAAATGGCTATGTAGAATTTTTGGGATTTTTCAAAAATACATGATTTTTTATGAATACTAAAATATGATAATTCATGATAAATTCTAATACCTGGATTTTTGCATCCTTCTTGAGTCATAAATGATTTAAATAGCCATTGATTCGAAATCACATGCACAAATACCTCATTTTGGTCCCAATAATAATTACTATTTCTTGACTTATGGAAAAATAATACACTAATTATTAAAATATTAAGAAAACCCCCCTCCCCTACACTATAAAACCCACCCACACTCCCCACTAATCTTCACTCATATCAAGCCTTGTTCCTTACATAAATTCTACCGAAATCTCTCCCCAATCTCCTCCCCCACTTCCATAATCCCTTGTACTCCTCAAAAGACCAAATCCTCACCCCTTAAGGGGATCTCATGGAAGATTAAACCAAGTGTTAAATTCTCCTTTTCTTTTCATTCATTTTCTTTTCATGTTCATTTGTTCTCTTTTCATTCCTAACATCACCACATCCAAATGGTATGAAGAATCCACTACCATACATGTAATATAATTTTTTTATTCTAATGGTATAATTCATTATCATCTCCTCTCCCCCCTCATTTTTCTACGAAATAAATGAAAACACCGTCTGAGCTGTGTTAATTTATCACCTTCACGGAAGACGGGTTATCGATTTGTATTTCAATCTTAAAATCTGGTCATAAACCCATAATAATGTTTTAACTAGACTATTAAATACATATTTTATCTAGTGTGATGTTCTAGAATCATTTTTCTCAAATAATGCAAAATAATAATACAAAATAAGTTAATTATGAGAAAAGTCGCCAAATTAATCCAAGCATTTATCATTAATGTTTTATATAATGATTCACCTTCATACCAAATATCAAAATAAATTATATAATAGTGTAATCTTATATATGTTAAATAATTTCATATAAATTCAATTCTAGATAACAAATTTCATCTTACATGTTTATCAGAACATGAATATAGGTGAACCAATCATTAAAACCACAGAAGAAAATGCACCCAACTAATGAAATTGAACCACTTAACTCATCAAAAAGGACATGGATGAACATAATAAGGTCATAATAAATAAATAAAATTTAGAGGAGGTTATGGAATTTTTAATTTATGAACCTAATATTAGTATTTTCATCATTAATATCAAGTGTATAACACCACCATGCTTAAGGTAAGGGATCCGTTCTTTCTGACATTTATTCAAGAATATCTTATATGTTAAATAATTTTATGCGTAATTATTAATGTTGGGGTATGATTTTGAACCATCCCTCTACTGATTTTATGATGTATAAAATATGAGAATTTTTTTTCTCTCCCATTAATCCGTCATAAGTACACTTGATACCATGCCGATATTTCGTATGGGATTCTACCTAAACCTCCTTTATTCCTTCGACTTACTCTACATTTATTTCTACCCAATTTAAGTTATCTATTAAGTTTATGTACATATTATAAATATGGTTTATACTCTCAAAAATCATGTATCGAGATCCATTCCTCATTCTTTTTGGAGTATATAAATGTTTTTTAATGATTCCCTACTCAATACTTCCTAATATTAAAACATGTTTTTTGGGATGTTCCCGAATCTGTACGCAATTTTATGTGCACTCGACCATATGTTTTAAGCCACTATTTTTTAAACCAGTTTTTTAATTATGAAAACCTTATTTTGTCACTTCTTATTTTGTACAAAAGTTTATTCTTTTTTCTATTTTAAATGTTTGTTAGTATTTTCATTAAAACCGCACTAAAATGTTTTAATGTTAGAAATTACTAAATACTCTTTTCACATGTTTTAATTTCATTTTGACCATAGTTACGTTGATATGTTACTATTTTACCTTATGAATGTGCATGTACATTATAACGCCTTTCTTTCAGGTAACTTTTATGATATTCCATTTCATTATGCTTTATGACATGATTATGATAACAATTTCATTCCCAGAGTGCCATTATGTTTATGATTGTTTATGTATGATTATATATGTTGAAGTAATATTCATGAACATGTTAAGATTGGTGAACCCAAATTGTTATCCAATACACTAGGTAAAGTTTAGTCTCTTGAGATGTTTTGTGCAACGGTCATGGCGGTTAGCCTTGACCCGTGCTACCATGTGCAACAGTATTGTTGGTCAACCTTGACTTATGCTCCTCTATGTGAGACGATCATTGAATCATGTGAATGTATTTTTTTATGTTGCTTCCAAATTACTATAAGTTCATGTTAATATGATCCCATGTTTAAATGTTATGATTTTGTGTGTCCCATGCCTTTTATTTTCATTATTCCAAGCCATTTAACCCATATACTAATGTTTTATTACTATCATTCTTCCCTTACTAGGATTTTAGCTCATACCTTTGTTCATGTTGTCCCTATGTTACACTATGATGATGTGTGAGCACAATGGAAGTTATGAGATCATTAATATGATTAAATAATGAAATGTTCTATTTAGTACCATGTTTTATGTTTTATGATTTATGTGCCTTGCCTTCCAAGACACTAGACTTTATGATCATTGGCTTGTAATGTGTTGTTTTATTATGCTTAAAACCATGTAATGTTAAGTGTAAAACTCTAGGGTCTCTATAGTTGGTATCATAGGATGTTCTAGTTATTTTTAGAGATTAGGAATTGAGAACTTTAGTAAGAACCTTAAGGATGAAACTAAGTATAAGAAAATACCCAAAAAAATTGGTAAGTATAGAGTAAGTTGTTTATCAAGAAAATACATCCCTCTCTAGATAGAAATAGGTAGGGGTGGCTCTGGCACATATGTATCTAGCGGTAAAACCCAAAAACACTACTTTTTTCTAGACTCGAACGGGGACTATTTCACGAAAACAGGCCTTGTTGTATTCTTGGTTTGATACTACTGGGGGATATGATTTGGAAAATTCATAAGCATAGTATGAACAATTGTCAAAGGAACAAACAATAAAGAATCCAATAAGAATATTTGTTAGGAAACAGACCATAGATAAACTAGATTGAAAAATAGGGAATCACAAGTTATGATGTACTTCTCCTTTACAAGTTTCTGATTTTATGTTTAAAGTATCATTTTTATTATTATTAGTTATGTATTAAATCCCATTAATTGTGTTGTCTTATTTTTAGTTAACATATAGAAGGAGGAAGATCTCAAACAATACTTCTCTCTCTTCACGAATAACTACTTTGAAAGATTCTCCTAAGGTCTTTATCAGATGAATTTTAAGCTTTTTCAAATATCCATGTTGCATGAAAACAACAATATGAGGCTTCAAATACCTCTAGAATCACCCAATTCTTTCATGGATCAAGTATAGTCTACTGGAGAATCTTGTGCTCTAAACACTCTAACCAAGCTAATCATGGGAAGTTCTATCTGGCTCATTTAAAATTTTTCTCATTATTTCATAACGATGAATCACCATATGTTTTTCTAGATGCTGCAAAAGAGGGAGACCTATGAGCATCCTATATGTTTCAAATTATAGATTTCTATCTTTGGGAAATACCAAAACTGATTTACGAAAACTCTATTTTAAAATATTTAAAGATAAATCTGTAAGAAATTTTTATAAAAAAAAGATCATGAAGGTGTTTCAAAATTCAATATAAGAGTAATTTTTTAATGACCGATCGATCCTTACATTGATATAATCCAAGATGCCTGAGGTATTTTTAGGAAAAATAAGCATATGATTTTGAAAATATCATGAGGTACCATTGTGATGCACGAACCTTTTCTACTTCAAGGCAATGATAATAGTAAATACTAAAGACCTTGTTAAATTGATGAAGGAAAAGTACATGAACCTGTGTATGGATTAGAATGCAAAACAAGATTTCAAAGGTAAAATTTCATATGGGGGGAGTAATGTAATGACCCAATGTTTTATCAATGGAAACACTAGTAGAAATTTAGCCTATAGCCAGAGCTTAAATATGTTGCTATAGGTTATAGCCATGGTTTAGTGAACTCTGGCTAGTATTGGTGTGGTTATAGGGCAAGACCTATATCCATGGTTCTAAACTATGTCTAAAGCCTTATAGCCATGGTTTTAACCATGGTTATATTTCTATATCCACGGTTTGAAAAAATGGGTATAGGTCTATATCTGTGGTTTAAAACCATAGCTATAGTGTTTCCCATTTTATAAAAAACACTCCCACACCCTGCAAAGCCCCCCCCCCCCCTCATGGACAGAACCTAGACCCCCCCCCCCTCCCCAGACCCTGGACACCCCCCCCCCCCCCCTATAAAGACTCTGTGCACCCCCCCCCCCCCCTATAAAGTCCCCGGAAAGACCCCCACCCCCTCCCCCCAGGATAGACCAAGACCTCCACTCCCCTGGGAACCCCCAACCCCTAGACCTCAGACAGAACCACCCCCTAAGATAGACCCTGGACAGACCCAGAAAAACCCTGGATAGACCCCCACCACCAGACCCTAGACACCCCCCAGACAGACCCCCCCCCCAAGACAGCCCCAGACCTCTACTCCCCTGGACTCCCCCCCCCACCCTTCTTGACAGACCGCGAACACCCCCCCCCCCCGACCATGGACAAACCCCCTGGACAGACCAATCCCCCCAAGACAAACCCTGAATAGACCCAGAAAGACCATAGACACCCGCCCCCCGGGACCGACCCAAACAGACCCCCCCCCCAATACCCTGGACACCCCCCCCCCTCTTAGATGCCCCTAGACCTCTTATAAACCCCCTCCCTTCTTTACCTCCACCGGACACCCCCCCTACAAAGCCCCCCACCTAGCCAAACCCCTCTACAGCACCCCCTCCCCCATGAAAAGCCCCCCCCCCCCCCCGCCACTCCCCCTCGACCCCCCCCCCCTTCTAGACACGCCCATCCCTCCTGGACCCCCACCCCACCCGTACACCCCCATACAAAGCCCCCCCCCCCCCACCTGGACAGACCACCCCTAGCGCACCCCTTCCCCTATACAAAGCCCCCCCTCCACTCCCCTTGGACTCCCCCCTCCTAGGAACCCCCATCCCTATTGGGCACCCCCCATCCCGGAAACCCCTTTGATATCTCCCCACCCCCTCCTGGACACCCCACATCTCTCGTGGACATCCCCCCCAGCCCCCCTCACCCTGCCCCTCCCACCCAGTCCCACTCACCCTTCCCCTTTCCCCCACCCCCCTCTCTTCCCCATGCACCCTCCTACCCCTGCCATTCCCCCATTCCATCCCCCCACAACCACCTTCCATCCCTCCATGGTTAAACCAAGGATCTTGGTCCCTAATAACACTTTCAAAACCATGAAAAATACACCCTACATCCATCGTTGATGACCATGTAAATTGATTCCTACGAAACTATACTTAATCATAAAATGATTCCATAATAGATGTACCTTATAGCAGTACTCACATCCTCTAACTACGAGAAATAAAACACCACCTACCAAATAAAACTGAACTCAAGCATAATAAAATATATCTCACAAGAATTCAAAGTCTCTCTAATATAAATAATATAAAATTTCAATATCAATATCATCATAATAAAAAGAACTATTTGATATAATAAAATGTATAAACCAATAATAAAATTTTCATCTGAAATGTACGGAAATATCAGTATCCCCAGAACCATCATGACCCTTAGCATCTCTTATAAAAACACCAACATCATTATCACCTCCTCTCAGACCACCACCACCACCATCATCATGATCATTGAAATATTTATTTGTATATGAACCTAAACTAGTGGCAGGAATAAAGAATATTGATAAAAATGAACCATACAAATGAGAAAACATTTAATTAATGAAAACATTCAATGTTAATATGGTGATTCATATAATATCATTATCTTACCAGTTAAATAATCTGGTAAACATAACGCATACAAATGAAAACACATATAATTATTGAAAAAAATGTAATATTCTTGTGTATGATGATTCATGAACATAAAATTGAAGAGAAATGGAAGGATGTTTAGAATATAGAGTAAAAGAAAGATTTTTATGGTCTAAATAGAACAAAATAATAATGGCTGAGTAATCAAGTTTGGATACAGTTAAAATATTAAATCATATTTATTTAATGATGCTATTATTCTCTATGTTCAGTCATGAATGGATTTCATTAAAGGGGTAAAATATTATAATTCATAAAAAAAAATGAAAAATTAGTCCATATAGGGGGAACACTATATGTTATTGGGTGAATATATAAAGGTTATTCATGAATGGATCCATCTTTAAAATACCCCCCCCCCTGCACCCCCACCCCCACCCCCTTGCACCCCACTTTGACCCTCCATACTTCCCAGCAGACCCCCCCCCCAACCTTTCACCCCACCTACACCCTCCTCACTACACTACTGACCCCCCCCCCCCCCACCACCTTTCAACCCACCAGCATCCTACCCACTTCCCTACAGACCCCCCTCCCCCACCCCTCGTCCATCCTCCCCTAAGCACCCTTCCCCCTACCAGTTTTCCATCCCACCACTACCCCCTTTTCACCACTTGCCCCACTACCCCACCCCCTTGCACCTCCTGCCCTATAGACCCCCCTGCAGACCACCGTCCTCTCCCCCTTGCACCTCACCTGGACCCCCCCCCCCCACCCCCATGAACCCTCTCACCTGGAAGTTTTCCCTCCCCCCACTACCCCACCCCCTTGCACCCCATGCCCTACAGACCACCACCCTCTCCCCCCTTTCACCTCACCTACTCCCCCTTCCCCTACAGACCCCACTGCGCCCTCCCCCTTTCCCCTACCCCCTACCCCTATAGACCCCCTGCACCCTCTCCCCCTGCACCCCATCTTCACCGTACCCCCTCCCCCCCCTGCCCTGCCCCAGCAAACCCACCCTACCCCCCCCCCCCCAAGCCAATAACTCTAGGTGTAAAATTTAATCTATAATAACAAAAGTGTGTGAAAATTCAATATATAATGAATGTATTGTGCGTGAAATTAATATTCAAAAATTTATGGATGACTATGAAGATAATTTAAACCTTATTAAAGATTATAAAAACATAAAATTTAGTATTTCTTGATTTAGAATTTAAATTAAAGAACTTTGAAACCACTAAAGTTGAATACTCACTTGATGTTGAGAGAGGAACCTCTAACGAAGTTCTTCATTAGATATGTACATCATAGAAGACTCATTATAGTAGTAGTATCAGAATGAATAAATTAAAATAATCATCTTCTAAAAATATTATGAATATGTTAACCCCATATTCTAAGGAATCTGTATACACAAATTCCACTACATTTAAATGTGATGGTTGTAATTATCCATTAAGATGGGTGAATAAATATATTTCTAAATGCACCACTTCAGTGAAGATGTATGAAAGAAGTACTGTAAGAATTCTCCCATAAGTTGACAATATGGAAACGTTTATGAAATATCATGGTAACATTTTATATTTTCTATCAATAGATTACAAAAAAATAAATGAAGTAATCTAAAGAAAAGTCAATGATGTAATTTAAGGAAAAGTAAAATGGAAAAAATATAATAAAAATTTGAGTTTCTTAATTTTTTGAAATGACATCTTATGAATATTAATGTTTGATAGATCTTACATTATTTTTTAAAATTAATCTAAATGTCCCTTTATAGAACTACTAGGTTTTATCTCAAAATAGAAAATTTGGTGTCTTTTATAATAAATTCTAACTATAGAGGTTATCATGTATAGTTTTTCTAGTTTAAGACAAATAATTACAGCTCTAGATTCAAATGAAGTTTCCCAACTCTTTTTGTATCCTAAAGAAAACAACATAGAACTGTGTTCTTTAACTAAAACATACATGGAAACATCTTTATATTATATGATAGTTTTTCTGGTTTTATTTACAGTAATAATTGGTTTCATGGGCCAACATATGGAATCAATTAAGCAATTTTGAACTAGCAGGGATCTCATCTTATTTTTTGAAATGTTAAAGTCATTATCACCATCAAATTTTTCAATTTAAACCTAGTTTTTGAAAAGTTTACAGGGAGATTATATGTCTAGTTTTTCATACAATGCTAAGTGTAAACCCCGAAAATTTGACCAATCTCAAGAATAAACTATGTTTATCAAAATAGATTTTAAATGAATAGGAATTAGGAATGTAAAATTGGCTCTAATAAAATATAGTAGATCAATATAGTGCATTTATGAAGTGATCACGATGCAGAAATACGAAAAATCAATTACTGAAAAAAGAAATAGGTTTGATATAAAAGGAAAACATGTCTAGATCTGATGCAAAATTGTGAGGGGTAAGGGTGAAAAGACAAAAAGGAATAACATAAAAACACTTAAGGTCTGGTATGGGGTTTCTATTGTAGTTGTCCAATACAGTAGAATCTTAATATTCAAGATTCAATAATTAGATGAAGGAAGTAAGGAATTCATAATTTATGTTATTCCATCCCATTAGACCCTATGTGCATGGCAAGAACGCCACCTAGACCCAATTAATTAAATAATACAAAAAATAAGAAAAACTATAGTATAAGATGTTAAAGAAACATCAACATGATAGAAAAACTAAAACTTTAAAATAGGATTCAAATACTTACAACGTCGATCACAAAGAGTTCTGGTTGTCCTGATCACATAATGTTATTTTTTCTAATATGTTCTGATACTTAAAACCTATAGATTTTATTGGTGATCACTAAGGTTATTATATTGTCTATAAATACACCCACTTGGGAACTCATCCTGGTGTATTACTCACTAAGGAATGATGTCATCGAAGATCCTATAGTGTACTATGGAGATTATAATGCAATGTGACTTACCAATAAGGAGGAAGAAAACCATGTATAGGGTTTCAGTGATAAAACAAAGGGAGATATAAATATTAGATCTCAGAGGATGAGTGATCGTGTATGCTGAACCAAAAAGGGAGAAAGTGGTTATTAATTTCCCTTGACACAAGTTGCAATCATTAGCAGCACACACTATCATAGTGCAACATGGGACCATGCCGAACCTAATGCCACATAGTGAACTCCGACACCCAAGATAAATGTATGGTGCAGATTAATAATATGATGTGAGGGATCGATAATTGTTAAAAGATCTATCTTAGATTAGTGACCTAGAAGAGGTATGGGAAAAATCCAAACTGAAGGCCAACGCCCTAAGGAGAGGCCCACGTAAGAATTAAATGACCAAATATAAATAATAATCCCAAAATATAAAATTTTGATGACATTAAATTAATGTATAATTTTTTCATGTATTAAACTATTTCCAAATACAAATTTCATAATAATAAAATGGACAATTAAATATGAATATAAAATATCCAGGAACAACATGTCACAGAGAATATTGTTTGTAAAAATACCTAACTTTCAGAAGAAAAAGATAAGTTCAAATTATATTTTTTGAGGGATTTTTCATTTTCGTCAGATAATCAAGAACAATATAATTGTGTGAGTTTTTGAAAAAAAGAATTTATAATCAAAAAAAGAATATATTGAAGAATATTTATTTGTATAAAATAATAAAAAATTATTGGGTGATATTGAAGAAACATGGGTCCATGTGATTTATGTATAATTCCGTTCATATGAAAATTTATTAAAGCCTATGGAAGGAAGAACACTTGAAATAAAGTGAGGAACTTTAAATTTATGTGAATTAAAAAAATAATTAAGATGATGTTGAGCTAGATGATAAAATTTAAATAACACCAAATAAATTTTTTGATTCTTTATATAATTTAAGGAATATTAAAAAAAGTTAGTTGAATCTGTATTTTATAAAGATTTGAGTTGACTATATGATTTTAAAATATTTATTGAGAGAATAAATAATTTATCCTTAAATATAGTATATTTCAAGTCAACATAATAATCACAAAGTTTGCCACTATAAAAAGGGATTATCTCATTAAAAGAAATATGTTATTTATGATAATAAAACACTTTATGAAAACTACTTAAAACAACTGAACAAAAATTTAAATGAAGTCCATGACTAGATCTTTCAAGAGAGATATATTTGACTCACTGTTTTCAAAAATACTATAAATTCATGTTTTAAAAATTATTTTAAGACCAAAAAATTTTGTACTATATAAATAATTGAGAGCTCCAAAATTAAATTTACTGGAAGTATAACAAGGTTGGTGTGTATGTACTCTAGTGGAAGATGATGTTACAGTTGAAGTGTTATTTATATTTTGTGGAACAATGTAAGATAATGGGATTTCTTATTATTAGTGGTTCTGATAATTCATGTATGGGATGCACACTAGGGTTAAAGATAATAACATACCACACAACTCATATTCATAATAACAATATTATTTAAAAATTATTGACTCAACCAGAGTCGAAACCGTACAGATTAGGATCTAAAATTGAAATCAAACATCATAAAAATCAATGTGTTATATTTACTTTATAATATATGTAATGTATATAAAAAAATTTTATGGGTCTCATTCCTAATATCCATACATCCTAACCCAGTAAGGTGACTGTATGATCACATAATACTATCAATTGGTATCAGGAAATACGGTTTAACCGATTGGATCTACACTTTTTTGTCAATTATTTTTACCAACGTGTATGTAGAATAGATTTATATAAATAACAAAAATAATTATTTATGGAGTTTTTTAATATACAAAGATCCATTCATTGATATATTAGGATGTTAAGAAACAATTAATGTTCATTTATGATACATCTGCAAATTGAATCATTTATTTTTCTCCTATGAAATTGATGAACTTGAAGAACAAGGAAGATATAAAGTTAATAATGTGAGGAACATAAAATCAGGGGGTGGAGGATCCATGACCATTTGAAGTTAAGTTGACCGGTATCTTTTTTCAAAGATCAATCCAAAAACTATCCCCTTGAAGATGAATTATTCCCCTATATTATAGAGTATGAATCCACTTAAATTATTATGGTTTTTTAATCTAAAATCAACAATCATCTTAAGCAAGTATATATTGAGTCCTACATGCACATATTTATATTATTCAAGGGAAATCATAAATAAAAAACTTATCTTGATAAAGACATAGATGAAATTGAAGATGTCTTGATGATGAAAATAAGTGTGACAAAAACTTTTACTAAAATCAATGAAGTAAAGGGAGAACTGGTGTTACATTCATAAGGTAAAAAATAAAAAAACTATCAGTGCACAAAAAAAATTTCCAAACCAAAAATATCAATAATTCACTTAAAGGGTATGTTTTCAGATTAATTCATCATCTCATTCACAAGTATTTTCACACAAATTCCAGGTTCACACTCAAGAATTTATTAGTCTTATATAAGTACTTATCCTTTTATGAGTGTTGGTTTTGAACAAAAATGAAAATAAGGACTCTAAATCAACTATAGGTTTTAACTATTCCACAATAGTCACAACATGCACATAATAAAACCTTGAAATTCAGAGAATAAAACATCACTTTTAAATAATAATAATCTCTTAAAAAATGAAAAAATACAACATCCCCTTAAATTTCTTTTAATGCTATATCATTTCCTCCATTAGTTAGTCCTTCCAACCACCTAAAGTAAAACTGAAATATGCTAGTTGCATAGAGGCGGAAAATAATAGAGAATAAGAATCCCATACCTGGAAGTAAGATTCAAATCAAACTAAAACAAAAATAGGAGGATATATGAACAATTTTCACTGCCTCAAAATGTTGCACAATGCATAAGAAAATATTATAATAATGGGGAATGTGAACATTCCTAGAATCATGAGCATGAATTATTTTTTTGGAAGAAGGATACTATCAAATCCCAAGAATGAATTCCATTTGGACATGCTTAAGGGGTGAGATTTTTCCACAAAGGTGATGGGGTTGCCCCGTTTGGTGCCAGCGACGAGCACTGTCGTGAGGGGGATGAGGATGGGGCATCGTCGTGAAGGTCATACGAGAACCATCAGCGGATGAGGATCGAGGAGTGGATATGTCACGATGTCCATCTGGTAAGATGGGTTGCTGCTGGTAGGAGAGGTCACCACTAAGAGGAGAGGTCATATAGATAGAGGACATGTCACGAGGGTGGAGGAGGGAGACCGAGAGGAGAAGTCTCCATTAAGAAGAGAGGGCCACTGAGAGAGAAGAGGTCGCGGGTAAGGTGGTTTGTGAGGGTTCGAGCAGATGAGAGAGCCTAAAAGGGTTTAGAAACCATATAGACACTGGTTTTAATTAAAATTGTGGCTATAAACTGACCTATTTCCACGGATCACAAAACTGTGGCTATATATCCATGGCTATAAGTCTTTTTTCTAGTAGTGAAAGCCCCTTCTTATAATTTTGTCAAATAATCATATTAAATCATAATCGAATGAACTACTATGTACTATGTGACCTTTAAACTTAATATTGACACTTCTGTGATTTAAATTTCAATAATCTGACATACACTATTGCGATCAATAAGATGTTTGGAGTCTGATAATACAAACATAATTTTTTGGTGAATAGTAACCTACCATTATAAATAGTAACCTACCCTTATGAATAGTAATATTACCCTTATTAATATTATATCATCCAAAAAAATAGTAATCTCACCCTTGAATGTATAAATAAAAATTAGGCACCTTATTCGTGATAATATGACCATATTAAAAGTATTGGTATTTTTATAAGTAATAAATAATTAATTACAATTAATTATTTAATTTAAAAGAAAAAATATTTTCATTAAAGGTGTTAAAAAAATAAAATTTTTATATCTTCTGGTTTTATGATAATTTTATAAGACCTTATGTAATTTTTGAAAGCATTATAAAATTAGTCATAGTTTTAAAATCTGCATTTTTTTAGTAAATTAGATTTTAATCTAAAAAATAAATTTATCATACATAAAAAATTAGTTTTGAAAAATAGATTTCATTTTTGGATTCTACATGTTGAAAAAAAAAATTACCGTTAATTTTTGGGATTTTTTGAAAATACATGAATTTTCTATTGGTAAAATACTATAATTCACAGTAAATGCTGAAACCTGAATTTCTGCATCATGATTGAATCATGGATGATGTAAATGGCCATTGGTTTGAACTCATATTTACATATTAATATATTTGGTCCCATGAATCATTAATATTTCTTGTATTATAGAAAAATATTAAACTAATGATTAAAATATTAAGAAACCCTCTTCCCCTCCACTATAAAACCCACCCACACTTCCCTCTTCTCTTCACTCCTCTCAAGACTTGTACCTTACCTAAATTCTTCCCAAATCTCTCCCAAATCTCCTCTCCCAATTCCATCTGCCCTTGGTATCCTCTAAAGACCAAATACTCTCCCCTTAAGAGGCTCTCAAAGAAGATTAAACCAAGATATAAATTCCCCTCTTCTTTTCTTTCATTTTCTTTTCAAAATTCATTGTTCTCTTTTCTTTCAAAAACACTCCATGTCCGAATGATAAGAAAAATATAGTACCATAAATGTAATGGAATGTTTTTATTATAATTGGATAATTAATTATCATCTATCTTTTCCCATCCTCTTTTACACAAGAAATGAAAACATCATCTGAGATTTGTTAATTTATCACATTAATGGACGACGGGTTATCAATTTCTTTTACAATATTAAATTCTTGGCAGTACACCCTTTTTATGGTTGATCTATACTATTAAATATGTATTTTATCTTATTTGATGTTATGGAATCCTTTTTCTTTCCTGATGTAAAATAATAATACAAAGCAAGTTAACTATGTGAAAAATCACAAAATTAATCCAAGCCTTTATCAATAATGTTTTATATAATGATCCACCTTTACACCAAATAGCCAAATTAATTTTATAACCATGTAATACTCTGTACGTTCACTAATTTCATGTAACTCAAATTCTAGAAAAGCATTTTTATACTACATGTATATCAGAACATCAATATAAGTGAACTGGTCATTAAAACCAAGGAATCAAATGATCCCAAATAATGAAATTGAACATCACAACTCATCTAAAAGGACATGGATGTACTTAATATGGTTATAATAAATCAATAACATGTAGTAGAGGTTCTACAATTATTAATTAATGAACCTAATTTTATTATTCAGGTCGTTAATATCAAGTGGTGAACACCATCGTTCTTAAGGTAAGGGATACTCTTTTTCTCACATTTATTCAAGAATATCCTCTATGTTATGTCCTTTTATGCATAATTAAAAATGTTGGGGTATCATTTTTTACCTTCTACATACGTCTCTAATGATTTATAAAATATTAGAAACCCATTTTCTCTCTTTTTCATCTCTTCTAAGTACACTCAATACCATGAAGATATTCTATAAGGGCTTCTACCCAAACCTCATTTATTCCTTGGAGTTTATCTATCTTTATTTCTACCAAAATAAAGTTATCAATTATATTTATTTACAACATATAAATACTTTTTATACTCTCCAAACTCATGTATAATTATCCATTCATCCTTCTCTTTTAGGGATATACATGTTTTTAAATGATTCCTACCTCAATACTTCCTGATAAGAGAAACTATTTTAATGGAACTTCGAGAATCCATACCAAATTTAAAGTGAACTCTACCATATGTTTTAATCCAAAATTTTATTTATAAAACCAGTTTTATTTATAAAAACCTTTTTGGATCACTTCTAGTTAGGTGCATAAGTTTTTTATCTATACTATTTGAAATTCTTGTTAGTGTTTTCCTTAAAACCGCACTAAAATGTTTTAATCCTAAAAATTTTTAAATAATATTGTCACCTGTTTTCACTTATGCTTGACATCACTTACCATGATATATAAATATTATACATTATAAATTTCTATGTATGTTATAATTCCTTTAATTTATGTATACATTTATGATACTCCCATTCATTATGCTTTATGACATGATTATGATACCCATTTCCTTCCATCAGTTCCCTTATGTTTACGATTGTTTATGTATGATTCTATATGTACAAAGAATATTCATAAACATGTTAATGTTTGTTCACCTAGATAGCACTCCAATGTGTTGGTAAATTTTATTCTCATGAGACATTATGTGAAACGGTCTTGGCGGTTAGCCTTGGCTCATGCTACCATGCACACCGGTCTTTGTGATTAACCTTGACTTGCGATCCTCTATGTGAAATGAGCCTTGAATCATGATAAATTCTTGTTTTATGTTGTGACCACATTAATATGAATTCATGTTTTTATGATCCCATTTTCAAATGTTATTATTCTATGTTTTCCATGAATTTTATTTTTTTATGCCATGCCTTTTAACCCATGTGATAATGTTTTATTACTATGATTCTTCCCTTACTAGGATTTTAGCCCATCCCTTTGTTCATGTTGTCCCCAGGTTACTATATAAATATGTATTAGTAAAATGTAAGTTAGGATCTCTATATTAATATTAAATAATGAAATGTTTTATTTAGTCCCACTTTTTATGTTTTATGTACCTAGTCTTCCGAGACACTAGACTTTACGATCCTTGGCTAGTAATATAATGTTTTATTATGCTTAAAACCATGTTATGTTATGTGTAAAAGTCTAGCATCACAATATCTGAGTCCCAAAATTCTTCTAAAACCCTCTATATAATCATGATATGATGAAAAAATCATGGTCTAACATGATCATCTCGGGAACTCAGTGGAGCCAAAATATATCCTAATCATAACGGCTTCCCAATCTCCCTACTAAATATTACTCTTGAATAGCTATAATGTTGGAAAATATGACAATTTAGTATAAAATAAACCATATGTAATAAATATGGTTTATAAATAGATTGTTATTTTGTAATTCATATACACTATAACCATCTCACCATGTGTCAAGTCTTTTTCCCACTCAATGAGAATTAGAGTGATGATTGATTAAATGATCAACCAACCGTTTTCAGGGTAACTGCAACAAGGTTCATATTTTTAATATCCTCGTTTAAATTTTAGTATATAAACATGGATGTATTATAAGTAAAACCCATAAAATCACTATATTACTAAAACAACATGAGGTTATCCAATAAATTGGGTTATTCATTGGAATTCCAATTATTTTTTCATACCCTAATCCCTAAAGAAAATTTGACTTATTTTGTTAACCTGAAAATGTATAATTATTGTAAATGGTTATGAATTTTTATAAGCCTTGATATTTCAACACCTAATTTATTCAAAAAAACTATTGTAAAATCCAAATTTATCCAAAACATAACATTGAAACAAAATTTTATGGCCTAAGGCGACACACTTAGATTTGGTGATCATAAGGACATTCATTACATACACACTTTGATACTAGAAGTAAAATCCTAGATATAACAATCTGTAAATAAAAAATCAAAGAGATTATTGCATGTATTACATTATAAAGGATCTTCTCTAGTTTATTAATTCACTGTAACATCCCTGAACCATCACTCATAAATATGGTGATGATGTAATATACATTAAATTTCTAACGTTGAAAATGATTAAGGTGAACCAATTTTCTCCATCTAAAACATAAAATATAAAATGGAAATATTGGATCACATACATTATGAATCACTTTTATGTTTATTGTATTCATGACTAGGAAAAAATCTTACATAAAGAATAAACATGTATTTAAATGATCTTTTATCTCACATAACCCAACATTTCCTATTTCACATTAATTCATTGTTATCATCCATTCTAAATCCTCGGAAAAATAATTCATTCAAAGACAATATTTATAACATGGGGAAAATGATATATAAGAAGGTTGAATGTAACGCCCCGATCCCAGTTACCCAGAGTCGGTGCATTATTACATAACATTGGCATGATCACAAGAAAGATCAAATCTCGAAAGACCGATTGGTTTAGTAGCCTTGGAAACACTAGATATATTCATAAGTTTTACATTACATCATAAAATGAAAAACTACTACAAAAACATATTGTCTCCATAATCCACGCTCATATCCCCACATAATATCCCTG
The DNA here is from genome assembly GCA_963277665.1 of Viscum album. Lineage (NCBI taxonomy): Eukaryota > Viridiplantae > Streptophyta > Magnoliopsida > Santalales > Viscaceae > Viscum > Viscum album. The sequence goes on from OY728137.1 coordinate 1,989,782,725, forward strand.
AAGGTCATTCATAATTTACTTCTTCACTTCCTAGGAAAAATAAAACATAGAAAAGGGGTGAGCTCAAATACCCAGTAAGGATAACAATATAGCGGAAACATTCATAAATAAGAATAAACATTTAAGGCAATGTATGTCTAAAACAAAAGCCTTTCAAACATGAAATTTCAACATGCTATGGCATAAATAAAATGAAATAATGCCATTTACTTATTCACATGGATATTCTACTAATCGAATAATCACATGCAAAATCAATAACCACTTTCATAATGATGGAATGCATAATGCCAGACTATCATAACCACATAGCCAAGGCCTCGTACCAAGACTACAAATAAGATTTTTTCAAGGCCTTGTGCCAAGACACTAGTTTGTCTCATGAGACCTACTGATGCATTGAGGAGCTATAGCGGGCTCCACTCGTCACATATTAAGTCCAATGCATTCCCATATGAAAAGGTTTAAACATAACATAAACATTCGTATTAAAACTAGCATACGAAATGTCAATACTTTCACCATAAACCATGAATGGTATAAAAATAGCACATCCATAGTCAAACATATCACAAAACCTTCAATACAACATATAAGTTGTGTATCATAATAAATAAACTTCACATAAGCGTAAAATCCAATAAAGGATGTTGATATAGATGAAATCAAAACTCTTTTTAGAGAAATATCTCTTTTATTTTGAAATAATTTAAGATACATATAAAATAAAACATTTTCTTTGAAAATATTCTTATAGCGTGTAAGGGAAGCTTTGACGATTTTATAACGGCAAAAAATAGCTGCACCCTTCATATAAGTTAAAAAAACATTCTTACCTTAATTTTGTCGAAAAGGTTAAAAAGCACCTTGTTTGGAAAACGACGGAAAGATTCCTTTATAAACCTCTTATAAAAAGTCAAACAAGGGTATAAATGACTTTAACACATATTCTTGTGAATAGTAAAGATGTTTTGAAATACATTTTTAAGAAACATGGATGTGGATGATAAAGAGATCCCAGTAGATTATTACGTATAAACAACCTCGGATAATGAAGAGATTGTGAAATAACCCTTACCTTGTACTTTTCCTTGGTTGGGGTAGGTTAACCTCCTGTATAATAGTGAAATAATTGTTATTAAATTATAAAATAATCATATATATTAATATGATATCATATATGATCTTTTAAAATTGATTTTTTAATAATATCTTTGAATTATCGTCGTTTCGGGTGTTAACTTACTCGTTTTATTTTATATGTTTTGTTACATAAGCCATGTTTGTCATGGATAGGTTGTATATTTTTCATATATATAATGATATCAAGTCCTTAAACATCATTTTTAAATCATCAAATGATAATTATACTTGAATGGATACGATGGAGAATGAATCTCATCGCGTTCATGGAGACGGTAGTCCGTACGTACACACGAGCGACAATATCATTCTTTTGATATTAAAATAATATATAAATGGATGGTATATCATATATACAGAATCATTAATATGTTATATTTATTATTTACATGAGTTACAAATCATTATTATACCCATCCAAATAATAATATATTGAATAACAATTACACCACGACGTCGAGACGGTAAGCCGTACGTACGCACGTATGGTGACATGTTATTCAAAAGGTGGATAGAATACTGAATATGGTTATACCATATTTATAATAACATCACAGTATATATATGATACTGGAGTTATTATTTTCTAATGGTAACAAGAAATGAAGAAGAAGTGGAAGAAGAAATGAACTTGGAAAAGGGCGGTGAAATCATTACCTCTTCTTCGGGTTCTTCCTTTTGATTTGATCAAAAGGGCTCCTTAGGATGGCTTTATGATCAAACTAAGGCCTTTAGGTTGTATTTATGGAAGTTGGGAGAGTATTTGGGAAGATTTTTTCCGAACCATAAGGCTTTGAATGTGTAAAGAAATGAGAAGGAGGAGTGCCCTTTTATAAGAGGGGTGAGGGGCACCTTTGGAAAAGCTAGAAATATTAATTTATAATAAATTCATATTCGGTTTCTAATGGCTCCAAAGTTGATTATTTAAATTTTAAGGTGGGGAGAGGTCTAAAAAAACTCAACCAATATAATTTAGACAGGTTTGGGTACTTATATTAACCTTATCTTTAAGTATTAACTCTAAATTAATTAGTTTCACTTTTACAATGTCTCTTTGTATTTTTATATAATATAGTTAATAAACTTACTATATACATCCAAGAGACCCCCAAGTGGTCCATTAATGATGAACCTATCATGATATAAGTCTCTTGGCCGATCCTTAGATTTTTAGGAATTTAATATCAATTAATAATATAATATTTGTTTTAAGAATTCTTTTATGTAAATTTTGACACTATTCAATAGTTGATTTTTGTGAAACTCATAACAGATTTATTACTTCGAAAAAAGTCAATTAAATCAATAATAATATATCATATTATCCAAGAAAATTTTTTAATTCATTAAAAGTTTCATATTATATTTATTTGGGTATTTATAATATCAATTATTTTAATTTTTCACTATTATAGTAATTAATTCATCATCATTGTGTCATAAATAAATTAAATTATTTAATGTCTAAAAATTATAAATAAAATATCATTATGTAGTAAATCTATTTATATTTCTAATTATTATTTATAATCTAAAATCCAACATATATAACCCTATGTAAAAATTGTTTTTCTAAAAGATATATGCTTGTGTCATTTTTGTATTCATTTTAACTTAATTAAAATAAAATGTCCCTATCACCTTCAAGTGGCACCATGGGGTCCCAAAATCGACCCAAAGATGCCGATGGTCGAAATGATATCAACCAATAAGGCTAGGACACGTTTTAGGGTAATTTAGTATTATTATAATATTATTTGTTAACCCTTATTTGTCGGATTTACCCTTAACCATGGTAAATAAAATATTTACCGCAGTAATTATTCAATATTTCTAAAAAAAAAGTTACCTATTTAAAAAATTTGGACATCCTGATTCAAAATATGGAATCCATTTTTCTAAATTCAAAACACAGAAGTGGCAGAAATTAATTTTAAATTAATTCCTGCTGTCAAAACAAAAAGTGTGTTTTTAAGAGATAATAATTATCAAAAGATTGACACTTCTTTATGTTCGGTTTAATTGTAAAATTGTGTCAAATGACCAACATTATATTAAATGGTAAAAATATATTCTAAATATACTTTAAAACCACTCAAATTCATAATTTATCACTATTAATTATTTTGATTAAAAAAGTTCTTTTTAATTAAAATTTAGTAATTTTCACTATTCATCAAAATATTAAAGTTATCCGAAAAGTACCGAAATTTCACCTTAGGCTAAATTCGATATTCCAAATCCAAAAATAAAGTCCATTTTGAAATATAAAATATATATAATTTCAAAAAGTAGGTATTACTATTCATAACGGCTAGTTTGATTGGTTATGGTGTGTTAGAACTCGGTGTTGCATACAACACACGCTATCACATTATTCAAAGAGAAGCGTACCGTAGAAGCTTGGGGTGTTACATTCTCCCCTCCTTCAAATAATTTCGTCCTCGAAATTTCTAGAATACTTATCAAATGAAAAGACTCGGGTGGTTCTTCATCATAAGTTCCTCGGGTTCCCACGTTGCCTCTTCCAACTTATGGTTTCTCCACAAAACTTTTACCAGACGCGTCGTCCGGTTTCTCAGCACTTGTTCTCTTGTATCCAGAATCTTGACGGGCTCTTCACAATAAGACAGATCAGGTTCCAGTTCTAATTCTTTATAGGTGAGTACATGCGTTGGGTCGAGCATGTATTTCCTCAATAGAGATACGTAGAACACATCATGAACTTTAGAGAGACTTGGCGGCATTGCCAATCGGTAAGCTACAACCCCAATTCGTTCTAGAATTTCGAAAGGTCTGATGTACCTAGAACTCAATTTACCTTTCTTACCAAAATGTATGACTCCCTTCCATGGAGATACCTTCAGGAAAACATGATCACCGACTTGAAATTCCAAATCCTTCCTTCGATTATCGGCATAGCTCTTCTGCCTACTTTGAGCTGCTTTGCTGTGATTTTGGATTACCTTCACCTTTTCCATCGTTTCCTCCACCAGTTCTGGACCTACATGTTTTCTTTCACCAATGTCATCCCAACAGGTTGGTGTACGACATCTCTTTCCGTATAACGCTTCATATGGTGCCATCTGAATACTCGAATAGAAGCTATTGTTATAGGAAAATTCTACCAGAAGTAAATATTGATCCCACATAACCTGAAAGTCAAGTGAGCAAGATCTCAACATGTCTTCTAAGGTCTGAATAGTTCGTTCTGACTGTTCGTCTGTCTGAGGGTGGTAAGCAGTGCTCAAATGATGTTCAGTATCCAGGTATTTCTAAATACTTTTCCAAAATCTTGAAGTAAAACAGGGATCACGATCAGAAACAATCGATGGGGGTACTCCATGAAGTCTCAAAACTTCACTAATATATAGTCTTGCTATACGTTCTAGGGGTAGATCTTCTCTCATAGCAAGAAAATGTGCTGACTTGGTAAGACGATCAACAATAACCCATATTGCCTCATTCCTTCTAGGAGTCTTTGGTAGCCCCATGACAAAGTCCATTGTAATATTGTCCCATTTCCACTCTGGTATGGGAAGAGGTTGCATGACTCTTCCAGGCTGTTGCCTTCCAGCTTTAACTTGCTAACAAACCATACATCTTGACACAAATTCAGCAATCTCCCTCTTCATATTGTCCCACCAAAAATGTTCCTTCAAATCTCTATACATTTTGGTACTCCCAGGGTGTATAGAGAAATTGGAACTATGAGAATCATCCAGCAATTCCCTTTTTAGATCAGGTATATCGGGAACACAAAGTCTCTTCCCAAATTTCAAAATTCCATCTTCATACACAAAGTCTCTCAATCTCCCATCATTCACAGCTTTAATCTTCTTTTGGAATTCTTCATCATCGGTCTGAGAACTCTTAATCCTTTCTAGTAAAGATGGTTTGGCAACCATTTGAAAAAGCATTGATTTTTCAGCTTCCCTGGTTATACCCATGTTCATCTTTACTAGATCCATGAAAATTGGATCCCTTTCAATTCTCATATTGTTCAAAACTCCATGGTCTTTTCTGCTCAAAGCATCTGCCACCTTGTTTGCCTTCCCCGGGTGGTAGTGTATCGTGCAATCATAATCCTTGAGTAATTCAAGCCATCTTCTTTGCCTCATGTTGAGTTCTTTTTGTGAGAAAATATACTTCAAACTCTTGTGATCAGTATAAATCTCACATTTTTCAACATAGAGGTAGTGCCTCCATATCTTCAAAGCAAAGATCACAGCTGCTAACTCGAGATCATGAGTAGGATAGTTTTGTTCATGGATTTTCAACTGTCGTGATGCATAGGCAATAATTCTATCATTCTGCATAAGGACACAACCAAGTCCTTTCTTTGATGCATCACTATAAATAACAAACCCATCATTCCCCGATAGTAGAGTCAACATAGGAGCATTGACTAATCTTCTCTCCATTTCTTCGAAACATTCTTCACACCCTTTCATCCAAACAAATTTAACCCCTTTACGTGTGAGCTTCGTTAATGGGTTAGCCAATTAGGCAAAATTCTGGACGAAACGTCGATAATAACCTTCCAAACCAATAAAACTACGTACCTCACTTATACACGTAGGTGCTGGCCATTCTTGGATTGCCTTGGTCTTAGAAGGATCAACAGAGATTCCATCTTTAGAGACAATATGGCCAAGAAAAGAAATCTTATGAAGCCAGAATTCACACTTGCTAAACTTCCCATATAATTTATGCCTCCTCAGAGTCTTCAAGATAATGCACAAGTGATTTTCATGATCTTCGTAGGTTTTGGAGTATACCAAGATATCATCAATAAATACCACCACAAATTCATCGAGATACTCCTTGAAAACTCTATTCATCAGATCCATGAATACAGAGGGTGCATTAGTCAATCCAAAAGGCATTATAGTAAACTCGTAATGCCCGTACCTGGTTCGAAATGTTGTCTTTAGAATGTCTTCCTTCTTCACACACAACAGATGGTATCCAGATCGATGGTCAATCTTTGAAAAGTATTGAGCTCCATGTAATTTTTAAAATAAATCATCAATGCGAGGTAGGGGATACTTGTTCTTTATCGTTATAGCATTGATCTCCCTGTAGTCGATACATAACCTCACAGATCCATCTTTCTTTTTAACAAAAAGAACAGGGGCTCCCCATGGAGAAACACTAGGGAAAATAAATCCCTTATTACTCAATTCCTCTAGTTGTTGCTTTAGTTCAACTAACTCTACAGTGGCCATTATGTAAGGGGTCTTCGATATAGGCCTTGATCCAGGAATTAAATCAATGGAAAACTCAACTTCTCGTTCTAGAGGATGTCTAGGTAAATCTTCCGGAAATACATCTACAAATTCTTTCTCAACAGGTACATCCTCTATTTGAACATTCCTTTCCTCACCGACAGTTATTTCATTCTCTTCCTCCCCAATAATTGAATTAAGTTGAGCTACTGGGGGTGGATCTAAATAAGAATTAGGTGGTGACGATTCTGCTGTAAAGATAAGGTGTTCCTTATCATTATCATCAAGAATCATAACCTCTTTCTTCTTATAATAAATCTTCGCATCATAGTCCAAAATCCAGTCCATACCGAGGATTATATCAAACTCAATCATAGGTATGATGATGAGATCAGCAGATAACGAACATTTATGTGCTCTAATGGGGACCGATTCACAAAACTTAGTTGCAATGATACTTATTTTAAGAGTTTTAACTGACAACTCCCTTGTTAAATCAAATTGGAAATACCTAATTTTCTTAGCAAACTGGGAAGAAATGAAACAATGCGATGATCCAGAATCAAATAATGCATTTTCTAAACTTGAGGAAACCATTAAATTACCTGACACCACGTCTTTCGGAGCTTCTACCTCAGCAGTAGTGATAGCATAAGCCTGGCCTTTATCCCTTGGCCTTTTATGAGGTAAGTTCTCCTGACGCTTAGGACATTCATTTGCATAATGTCCCATCTCCCTGCAATTGTATCACTGAACATTGGTAGCTTCCTTCTTCCCCTTACAATCACGAGCTTGGTGGCCTTTTTCACCACACTTGTAACAGACTCCCATTCCCTTCAAGCATGTACCAGGATGTTTCTTCCCGCATTTAACATAGGATCGATATTCAACCTTTCCCTTCTTACCCTTATTTCCATTCCCAGATTGATCATCAGGTCTCTTCTTCTCTTGATTTTCTTTAAAGTCATAAGACTTAGAGAATTCCTTTTCGGTCTTGATAGCACATGAGACGATGTCTTCATACGATGAAAAGGATTGTGAGACTAATTCTCGACGAAGAAATGGTTTTAACCCATCAAAGAAACGATCAATATTACTTCTTGGGTTACGTATATAATCTCCAGCATACCTTGCTATCCTTGTAAAATTATCCTCATACTTTGCGACATTCTCATCCTCCTTCTGTATCAGACTCAGAAATTGCCTTTCCATCTCTGCTCGATGGTCGTGAGGAAAGTATTTTTCTAAAAACAGATCGTTGCACTCCCTCCATTACATATTTGATACTTCATCATCTTCCTTCATGTTTTGAATAAATGACCACCATTGATCAGCATCTTCTGTGAGGCGGTAAACTGCCATGATAACTTTTTCCCTTTCACTGCTCCCCAAAGCCTGAAATATTTTCTCTAGGGAATTTATCCATTGCTCAGCTACTAAGAGATTTGTACTCCCATTGAAAGTTGGTGGTTGTTGCCTCATGAATCGATCTAACATTGATCCTCCACGCTGTGGATCAGGGTGCTCTATATGGGTAAGGTTATTATTCATACCTGAGTGAGTTGTCCCAGTATGGTGATTAGCTGATCGGCACCAGCTGCATCACCAGCCCCACTATAATTATATTGAGCAGGAGGGAAATCCCTACATGGAGTGCGTGCATTGATACGGTTTCCATTTCATCCACTAGGCACCATTTCTAAACAATGGAATAAACTAGATCAGTTTATAAATCAAAATACATAATCCCATACTTATAAAACACATAACATAAATTGAACTATTTATGGATATAATCCATAATCATAAAAAAAATTCTTTGAGGAAGTATATACTCATAAACCCTTCATAATGATTTGTAAAGAAAATGAGAGTTATCCTAAGCATATCCCCCGGGAGTGTCGTAACCAAGAGTGCAGCAAGGCCCGTTGTTGTGCACCAGTTCCCGTTTGAGTCTAGCTCAAAGTGGTGTTTTCGGGTTTTACCCCTAGGTACATCTGTGTCAGAGCCGCCTCTACCTACTCGTATCCAAACAGGGATGTATTGCTCAGAAAACTCACAAAATCTCTACAATACCAAAATTCTAGGAAGTTATTCTATACTAATCCTCAAAGTTCATCTTAGGTCTACGTGCTCTAATCAGAGTTTATCTAAATCTAGCTTCCAAGGTTTGTACTAAACTTCCTCCGATACCAACTATAAGGCCCCGACCCCAGTTACCCAGAGTCGGGGCATTATTACATAACATTGGCATGATCACAAGAAAGATCAAATCTCGAAAGACCAATTGGTTTAGTAGCCTCGGAAACACTAGATATATTCACAAGTTTTAAATTACATCACAAAATGAAAAACTACTACAACAACATATTGTCTCCATAATCCACACTCATATCCCCACATAATATCCCTGCAGGTCATTCATAATTTACTTCTTCACTTCCTGGGAAAAATAAAACATAGAAAAGGGGTGAGCTTAAATGCCCAGTAAGGATAACAATATAGCGAAAACTTTCATAAATAAGAATAAACATTTATGGAAATGTATAACTAAAACAAAAGCCTTTCAAACTTGAACTTTCAACTTGGTATGGCATAAATAAAATTAAATAATTCCATTTACTTATTCACATGGATATTCTACTAATCGAATAATCACATGCAAAATCAATAACCACTTTCATAATGATGGAATGCATAATGCCAGACTATCATAACCACATAGCCAAGGCCTCATGCCAAGACTACAAATAAAATTTTGTCAAGGCCTTGTGCCAAGACACTAGTTTGTCTCATGAGACCTACCGATGCATCGAGGAGCTATAGCGGGCTCCACCTGTCACATATTAAGTCCAATGCATTCCCATATGAAAAGGTTTAAACATAACATAAACATTCGTATTAAAACTAGCATACGAAATGTCAATACATTCACCATAAACCATGAATGGTATAAAAATAGCACATCCATAGTCAAACATATCACAAAACCTTCAATACAACATAGATGTTTTGTATCATAATAAATAAACTTCACATAAGCGTAAAATCCAACAATGGATGTTGACATAGATGAAATCAAAACTCTTTTTAGAGAAATATCTCTTTTATTTTGAAATAATTTAAGATCCATATAAAATAAAACATTTTCTTTAAAAATATTCTTATAGCTTGTAAGGGAAGCTTCGATGATTTTATAACGGCAAAAAATAGTTGCACCCACCATATAAGTTAAAAAAACATTCTTACCTTAATTTTGTCGAAAAGGTTAAAAAGCACCTTGTTTGGAAAACGATGGAAAGATTCCTTTATAAACCTCTTATAAAAAGTCAAACAAGGGTATAAATGACTTTAACCCATATTCTTGTGAATAGTAAATATGTTTTGAAATACATTTTTAAGAAACATGGATGTGGATGATAAATAGATCCCATTAGATTATTATGTATAAACAACCTCGGATAATTAAGAGATTGTGAAATAACCCTTACCTTGTACTTTTCCATGGTTGGGGTAGGTTAACCTCCTGTAAAATGGTGAAATAATTGTTATTAAATTATACAAGAATCATATATATTAATATGATATCATATATGATCTTTTAACATTGATTTGTTAATAATATCTTTGAATTATCGTCGTTTCAGGTGTTAACTTACTCGTTTTTTTTATATGTTTTGTTACATAAGCCATGTTTGTCATGGATAGGTTGTATATTTTTCATATACAGAATGATATAAAGTCCTTAAACATCATTTTTAAATCATCAAATGATAATTATACTTGAATGGATATGATGGAGAATGAATCTCATCGCGTTCGGGGAGACGGTAGTCCGTACGTACGCACGAGCGACAATATCATTCTTTTGATATTAAAATAATATATAAATGGATGGTATATCATATATAAAGAATAATTAACATGTTTTATTTATTATTTACATGAGTTACACATCATTATTATACCCATCCAAATAATAATATATTGAATAACAATTACACCACGACGTGGAGACGGTAAGCTGTACGTACGCACGTATGGTGACATGTTATTCAAAGGGTGGATAGAATACTGAATATGGTTGTAACATATTTATAATAACATCACAGTATATATATGATACTGGAGTTTTTATTTTATAATGGTAACAACAAAGGAAGAAGAAGTGGAAGAAGAAATGAACTTGGAAAAGGGTGGTGAAATCATTACCTCTTCTTCGGGTTCTTCCTTTTGATTTGATAAAAAGGGCTCCTTAGGTTGGATTTCTCATCGAACTAAGGCCTCTAGGTTGTAGTGAGGGAAGTTGGGAGAGTATTTGGGAAGAGTTTTGCCGAACCATAAGGCTTTGAAGGTGTAAAGAAATGAGAAGGAGGAGTGCCCTTTTATAAGAGGGGTGAGGGGAACCTTTGGAAAAGCTAGAAATATTAATTTATAATAAATTCATATTCGGTTTCTAGTGGCTCCAAAGTTGATTATTTAAATTTAAAGGTGGGGATAGGTCGAAAACAACTCAACCAATAGAATTTAGACAGGTTTGGGTACTTATATTAACCTTATCTTTAAGTATTAACTCTAAATTAATTAGTTTCACTTTTACAATGTCTCTTTCTATTTTTATATAATATGGTTAATAAACTTACTATATACATCCAAGAGACCCCCAAGTGGTCCATTAATGATGAACCTATCATTATATAAGTCTCTTGGCCGAACCTTAGATTTTTAGGAATTTAATATCAATTAATAATATAATATTTGTTTTCAGAATTCTTTTATGTAAATTTTGACACTATTCAATAGTTGATTTTTGTGAAACTCATAACAGATTGATTACTTCGAACAAAGTCAATTAAATAAATAATAATATATCATATTATCCTATAAAATAATTTAAATTAATTAAAAGTTTCATATTATATTTATTTGGGTATTTATAATATCAATTATTTTAATTTTTCACTATTCTAGTAATTAATGCATCATCATTGTGTCATAAATAAATTAAATTATTTAATGTATAAAAATTATAAATAAAATATAATTATGTAGGAAATATGTTTATATTTCTAATTAATATTTATAATCTAAAATCCAACATATATAACCCTATGTAAAAATTGTTTTTCTAAAAGATATATGCTTGTGTCATTTTTGTATTCATTTTAACTTAATTAAAATAAAATGTCCCTATCACCTACAAGTGGCACCATGGGGTCCCAAAATCGACCCAAAGATGCCTATGGTAGAAACATTATCAACCAATTAGTCTAGGATACGTTTTATGGTAATTTAGTATTATTATAATATTATTTTTAACCCTTATTTACCGGATTTACCCTTAACCATGGTAAATAAAATATTTACCGCAGTAATTATTCAAAATTTATAAAAAAAAGTTTCCTATTTACAAAATTTGGACATCCTGATTCAAAATATGGAATCCATTTTTCTAAATTCAAAACACGGAAGTGGCAGAAATTAATTTTAAATTAATTCCGGCTGTCAAAACAAAAAACGTGTTTTTAAGAGATAATAATTATCAAAAGATTGACACTTGTTTATGTTCGGTTTAATTGTAAAATTGTGTCCAATGACCAACATTATATTAAATGGTAAAAATATATTCTAAATATACTTTAAAACCACTCAAATTCATAATTTATCACTATTAATTATTTTGATTAAAAAGTTGTTTTTAATTAAAATTTAGTAATTTTCACTATTCATCAAAATATTAAAGTTATCCGAAAAGTACCGAAATTTCACCTTAGGCTAAATTCGATATTCCGAATCCAAAAAAGAAGTTCATTTTGAAATATAAAATATATATAATTTCAAAAAGTAGGTATTACTATTCATAACGGCTAGTTTGATTGGTTATGGTGTGTTAGAACTCGGTGTTGCGTACAACACAGGCTATCACATTATTCAAAGAGAAGCGTACCGTAGAAGCTTGGGGTGTTACAGTAAAGAAAAATTATTAGAAAGTTTAATAAATAAATTTATCAAATAAAATTCATCAATGGTCCTAAGAATTTCATAAATGTATGAAGAAATAATTAGAGAGCATTAGTAAATCAAAAGATAACTCATACCCATCAACAACGGAATCACCAATCATGAAATATGGAATAAAGCTTTAAAATGGAAATAGTCATAAGAATCCATAATCTAGATCCATGAGATTTCAATTTTGATCAAAGAAAAAAACTATAAAGGCATGCAATTCATAGAAAAATGTATTGGTATCATGTAACATAATCAACATAAAACCCTAATAGAAGCCATAAAAATTGGAATGACCATAGGGAAAACATCGAGTATAATTATATTGAGAACATAATCATTACCTGATTCATTGAAGCACTATAAAGTCACATCCATTATATAATATATATCATGGTCACCTATCACTATCTATTTTCACCCATTTTATAAATATTTTCATGAACCATATATTATTTACATACAACAATATTTTTATCATCAAACAAATAAAAACTATCATTATTACTTTTATAACCTGATTATCACACAAAAAATAAATCATTATCTTGAAAATTTCTTTAGATCATGACTAACCTATTGGAAATAAAAAGGTTCATTTTTAATCTCTTTGAAACATTATTAACCAGTGCAAAAGAATTTGGTTCTATAATAATATTTTTAAAACACCATAAAGCCATAAAAAATGGGTTCCATAAAAAGCTATTTGAATAAATATTAATACATCCAAGGAAATAAGAGGGATGGTATCATTAAAAAATATCCCCCTTGTAAAATAAGTAACAACATGGGATATTGACATCAATGAATTCAAATTCCACTAAAATATCAGTAATGAAATTTTGAGTAAAAATCCCTATTTATTTTGAAAATAAAGTTTCAAAAAATAATAAATAATAAATTATTATAAAACAATTTTCACCTGAAAACATACTAGTAAATATATAAAGGAAAATTTTTGTAAAATAATGTACATGATTAAATGAAACTATGTTCATGTCATAAGTGTTAAAAATAAACAATATTTTTACAAAATATTGAAAAAGGGTGTTAAAAGTGACCCATTGAGAAATTTTTACGAAATAACCTATTAAAACATTTCAAAAAAGGTAAAATTTAATTTTAATTAGATTTAGAGAATAATTTTTTTTAATATATAAAATTTTTTCAAACAATTTTCAAATATGTACATGGAAGAGAGGGATACCCAATACAAAACAAATACAAACATAATCGGTATCACATATAAATTATTTTGTTGATATTTCTCCAAGAAATAGAGGGAATGGAAACTAAAAATGTGAAAAAAAATAAAAAATATAGTATAATAAAATATATATGGTCTAAGAATATAATACAACATTATTTAATCCTCAATAAACATTCACTTAAATAGTGTCAAAATAATGGGGATTGTATCATAAAGACTTAACCACATTGGTAACTCTTCAATCATCATCCCAATTATATAACAACACCAAATGATACATTAAATATAATTAATATTTATATATTCATCATATAAAATTTAAAAAGGGAAGTATATACACCTCATAAAATAATGTAGGTGAATATCATCAACATATGGCATAAATGAAATGAATTTGTGATGATTTCCCTTACATTGACCTTACCATTGAATTCTATGTTAATTAATGAAGTGGTTTTGTGTAATAACTGTAAGTCAACAAAAAATATTAAATAGATAATTAATAAATTTAGATATCAAATCACATATAATAAAAACATAATGGAGTAAATGAAGAAGGGTTATATTAAAACAAAAGAAAATTGGGTTAAGAAACCTTATACCACATAGTATCTTTTATTTTAAATATAGTTAAATAAAAAAATTCATATGGAAACAAAAAAACATTATTTATCAAGGATAAATTATATTAGATTTATAATGTCTGTTATATACACAATACAATAAAAATAAGTTATAAATATGTCATGTGGATCACATATGTAAAAGCGATAGAAGAAATCCCTTACATTAAACTCAGACATTCATTGTTTGTCATTTAACTACTATTTAATAAGATTAAATAAATTATTTTGATTTCTAATAAAATTATATAGAATTTATTCCTTATTATAAAATTATTTATCTTATTTAATTTTAATTATATATATAGATACGAAATATGTTAAGTTCATGTGAGGTGTTTTGATGATATTCAGTTCATTGTTTCAAACATGATTTAGTGTGTTGACTGTGGTCAATGATGCCATTCATTAAACATACATACAATAATAATATAAACCTATTATATATATATATATATATTATACTTTTATATCTATAAATGAGGTATGTTCATGAAAATGATGTATGTTGTGATCATGTAGATTGTAGGTCTTATAGGCACATGAGTAAGATTTTGATTTTTCTGTGATTGTAATTGAAATAAGGTACAGAATTATTTAACATTAAGTAACTATAATAATATCCTAAATATAATATTACTTCCTTAAATATAATTTTATATATCATCTATGTGAGTTAGTGATCACAAAATTATGACATCATTTTGTGGAGGCGGTATTCCACATGTCAACGAATGACATTATCATTTTTCCAGTGTAATAGTGAAAATGATATTGTTTTCTTAAAGAATCATAATTATGTTATAAATGTAGTTATTATTTAATTTTAATTTCATATATTCTTCAATTTTATTAATATTACCTTCTATGTAAAGAATTAGTGATTAAAAAATCACATCACTTCGTGAGCTAATAATACGACGTACACACGAGCGACATTATCATATCACCCACTGAATGGAAACTAAAAAGTTATATGTGATATAATAACTCTTGAAGTATTTATTTTTTAAAAATTCCATATTTATACCTTAAATTAATAATAAAAATAATAAATTATAGTCGATGCTGAAAAATGAATGACATCAGTTCGCGAGGCGGTAGTCTGTCGTACGAATGAATGATGATTTTTTAACCCATTTGATGGAAGAGGACATCGTTTTAGATTTTTAAAATAATATAATAAATTAATAATATATATTTATAATTTTTTACGATATAATTATAATTGGATAAAATTTTACGTATGTGTTCAGAGAAACAAAATAAAAATCAATAGTTAGGAATTTTACCTCTTCTCGGATCACCTCTTTAAAATTATACATAATGTAATACTAGAATAGATTTCATACCAAAAAATGGATTCTAATATGAGTGGATTGAGTTTGGGATGTTATTTTGATAGGTATGGGGTTATCCAAATGGTTTTGAATATATTAAGAAGATGGTAGAGTGTGTGGACTTTTATAAGTGAGATTAGTGTCAAACATGTAAATCATGAAAATAAAAAAGTCGTACCCACATTTTCAAAATTTAAAAATTCAAATAAATCTATTTTTATTAATAATTATAAACTATAAGGTCATTATATTTCCTGAAAAAACTTTTTATATGAGTTTTTAGGTCATGTTTTCCCATATCTTTTTTGTTTTACCCTTCGTAAACCCATTTTACCTTTATTGT
The DNA here is from genome assembly GCA_963277665.1 of Viscum album. NCBI lineage: Eukaryota > Viridiplantae > Streptophyta > Magnoliopsida > Santalales > Viscaceae > Viscum > Viscum album. Next base: position 1,989,798,624 of record OY728137.1, read on the forward strand.
TGTAATTAGTTTTTTATATTTTCATCATTTATTATAGTCAAAAATTTAGTTGAAAAAATTAGAAAATATAAATTATGTTTATAACAAATATGGATTCCATTTTAACAAATTCAATTCATAGAAGTGTGAAAATGAAATTTAAAATTAAACAAAAATGTGATAAAAATTTTGGTTTTCATGAAGTATATTTTTCAATGTAAAGATAACTTTGCATTAAATATATGAAAAATAATAATTAATGTATTAATTTAAAATAATTTTTATTGATTTAAAATATATGAGTTATTTTAATAAATTTATTTATAATGTATTATCTTAATTAATTAAAATGTATTAACAATTTTCATTTGAAAATTATTTTCATTAAAATCATGTGTTTCATCACAAGAAAAAATTATACAAAATTAAAATACGAACTTGACTGAAAATATATTATTAGTCTTTAAAATAAAAAATCCATAATTATATTAATTTAAATCATATTAAAAACAATGGGGCTAATAAATTTGATAAATTATCGAAAAGAAAAAACTTTTTTACAAAAAAAATGACTTTTCACTATTCCCTGAAAAACCCATTTTCTCCAAAATATATCAAAATTACAACAAAATTAAATTTTGATTTGTGGATTTAAAATTTAACAACTTTTATTTTATATAGTTTGATTTTTATAAATTAATTGGGAAAATTATGAGATGAGGCTCTGAGTTGGCATGAGATTCCAAGGCCTGGTGTTCCTGAAACAACTCATTGAAAAATGTTAAACTTATAATAAATCATGTGGTCATTTTTATTTAAACTGGAATATCATAAAAATAGGTGCCTGAATCCGAAATATGATTCCATTTCTGCATTCAAAACAAAAAATTTACTTTAGGCGGGTCTTAACATTAACCAGCGTGGGCTAGACAAAAAAGTTAGTTTTTGCGACAGGTTAGTAAAAAAAATATTTAATAACTAATATTTTATTGCGACACATCAAATGTTTCCATTTTAAAATGAACTTTGATAGGGAATTAAAGGTTATCTCATAACCATTTAATTCCTATAATAAGCAGAGAATGAGTCCTCCCAAATGAACGTCGGAAGATCGAGAATTGGCGACAACGGATCATAGATCTCATCTTGGATGAAAGATCAATGCATCGATGAATGACGATGATGCAACTTCACCCTTTGTCAACAATAGATCCATATCTAGGTAGGGTTTTGTTTTTTGGTGATTTTTCACCATCTTTAAATTCGACAACAAACATGGACTAAGCAACAAATAGGTTGGTTTGCAGTTCAATCACTTTCAGGATGGGACTTATCTTTTGGGAATTTAATTGGGAGTCACATCTATGTGATTGATTCATTTTTCATGATGCATCTAATAAGGGTGAATCGTGGTAGAACATAATACAGGACAGGATCCATCATTTGAATTGTTATTTTCTTCTTCTTTTTCCCTCATTATTCATGTTCTTTATGATTGTATGAGAGGATTGATTATTGTGCCTTCAATTCATTACGCAAAAACTTGGGACCGAAGATCTGACACCCCCAAGATAACAAGGAGGCACAATGGTGAAGTCATGGTGATTTTCTTTCTAGGAGGATCATGAGGGAGGGACGAAAGGCCACCAGTGTGGCATCCGGTGGTGGCAGTATGATGTGGACCAGTAGGTTTGGTCCAGGAAGAGTGCAAGAGAGAGGCCTTCAGCAGGGCGGGCAGCTGGCGGAGGCGTTGCGCGGCTAGGGGGCAGCATCAGAGTCGGGGTGGCTGGTTCACACATTCTGTGGTAGGAGGCCATATTTTTGACTAGGGGACATGTCTCGATGTCATTATGGAAGTACTCATGGCGGCGATACCACGAGGTAGGCAGTGCGGCGGGCCCGCTGCACATGCGGCTCGGCACCACGTCAGCATGGAGACATGCAGTCGGGGCGGACCTCATATAGCACAGAAAACTATCCCACATGAAGTGGGACGGTTTGGGATATACTGGACTGGTTTGAGTCTGCCAATGGGTTGGATCAGACCCAGAACGAACCCATGTGAGACTAATTTAGTAAAACAGCCGTAAATTTGAAATTGTGTGTCCCTTTGACAGTCTGTTTGCATCATTGGGACCATTGTAATGACCAGGTCCTTTGGTGATACTCTAAGTAACTTTTTGTGTCTTTTGGAAAATGATATATTGTCTTGAGTAATACGTTATCCTAGTACAAATGCACTACTAGAGGAATCTTGTGACTGGTTGTGACTTAGTGACTAAGTGACTTGGGGGATGCATGACCGATCAACACTCCATGTGTTATCGACACTACACATACTATAAATAATCTGTGTGTTATAGAAACCCCAAGTGTTATTGAAACTTCATGTGTTATCAATGATTTGTGTCTTACTGATTTTGGTTTTTTTGTGGGCTATGTTTGATAATCCTATTTTTCGTGTTGTAGACATATACCTATGTGACCTTACTGTACTTTCTGGGTTTCCATTCGGGTATACTTCATGTGATTTCTTTGTGGTATACTTATTGTGATTCCTTTGTGGTATAATTATTGTGTTTATCAATTATTATACTTCTTGTCTTTCTTAGTGGTATTCCTTTATGGTTTCGATGTGCCCTATTGACTATTTTTTTTACTCACCCCTCCATGGACCTTTCCCACATGTGTCGTTTGTTTTGAATAAAATCGATGATTTGATGGAGTTAAAGGCGAAACAATACCAGATGGTGTTTAGAGTGATTATAAATATGATGTGTTCTCTTATGTCTACAGATAGTTTTCCTATGCCTACCCTTCAAGTAGGGTTTTCTACGGACGAGTTTCAAGAACTTGTGCATTCACTATTGCAGACTCTTTCTTTGGGTGGGCTTGTATTATGGCTGTATTTACTTTCTTGTTTTCCGACTATCATAATCTATGGTTGGTATATTTGTGTATTCATTAATTCAATAATTAGTGATTTTAAGTTTCAACATTTTGGGATTGTAGATGTGTACGTGTGTATAAGTACTTAGGAAAATGCCTCTCATTTTTGGGATATGCCTACTCGGTGTTAGTCTCTAGCCCCTAGCCTAATAGAGGTGAGCCTAAGATATTCATGACATGGGACCCTTTAGGATGGTTCATGACCTAAACAATTATGTTTGTTTCAATAAATAAATTTTCTAAATGTTCAAGAAATAGATAATAAAATTTTTTAGGAAAATAAACAAAATTTATTTTTGAAGAAAACATATTTCTGATGAATAAAATTACTTTACATAAAAACAGAATGATCATTTACTATATATTAATCAATAATTTATATTAATTAGAACATATATATATATATCACAAATTAATCAATACTATTTATAGCCAATAATTTAATGGTTATGTTATAATTGTTATATATATCACGTGTCATTTAATATTAGGGTTGTGTATCAAATACGCTATCACACATAGTTTTATTTTGTAAAGTATTAGGGTGTTACATCCTCACCCTTTAATAAATCAAAACATCAAAATATTAACTTAGTCATTGTTAAAAAATTAATAATTTTTCCTTTTTTTGTATACCCACAACGTAAATGGGGTTAATAAAATATATTATGGATAAAATAGAAAAGGATGTATGAAGGAAATATGGAATAACACCTAATAAGATTCCAAATAGGAAAATATAGGTGGATATGAGTATTTTGACTTGGAAAAAAATAGTAATTCTCAAATAACGATATGGAGTGAAATAGATCATTGATCACAAGAAAGGGAATGGTAAAATTAAAGTTAAAAATCACAAAACCATAATCCAAAGTGATGTGAAAATGGTCCTTGATATCACTATAAATGATTGTAATTAGAAATCATGTTTTTTAAGATCCTTATCCAAGTTTTTAGAAATTAAATTAACTTATATAAAAAGATCATAAGAAAATATACTTACTTGATGTGTTGAAAATCATACATTTTTAACTTCCACCACAGTCTCATATTTTTCTCCAAATGATGAGTATTCAATATTAAATTTCTATATATGAAGCACTAAAATAAACATTTAAAGAAAAATTACCACAATAGGAATAATTAAGATATTTATCTATCTTTAGAAATTAACCAAAACCAAAATTGTTATAACATGGCAAGACGATTAGAAAAATGAGTAAACCATCATCTAAAGAAAAAATATAATAATCTAAAAAATTAAAAATTAATACCCGAAGGTAAAGTCATTAAAAAATTAACTCAAAATTAAATATAATTTTTACTAATAATTTTATCATATACCTTTCATCATTCTAGACCAAAAATAGGGCAATACATTTTAAAAAAACAATAACCACATAGTAACCAAATCACTTTTCAATAATGTGGTCATCTTTGTGATAAAACAAATATTCCTAAAATTACCTCAATATCCAATATCTTATAAACATTAAAGGATATAAAGACCATAAAAAATATTTCCAAAATTCTTGAATAAATACATCATGTTAATTAAAATATTTACATATACTTCAACATAATAACATGTCTCCTAAAATTAACATAATTACTTTAAAATATTATTACTTTAAACCTCAAAAGGGGTTTCTAGGACATTGAATTTATAATATTCAACAATAATGATGGTATCCATAACTCTTAACATGTCCTCAAATGAAACAAATCCTAATATCAATTTTTATCTAACTTATTCCTTTAATACCAAATACAGCATCCTTGAACTCGCCCTCCTATCTCCGGTGCTGAAATAATAATCATTACATTTATGTTTATGAAATTGATTATGGTGACACAAATTTCACAATCCAAAAAATTATATACCAAAAGTAAAAAATGAATCGCTTACAGTTTCAATAAAATTTTATTTCTATATTTTCATGGAATTAGGAAAGAAAATTCATAAAAATACATATGGATCTAAATGATCATGTATCCCACATATGAAGAATTTTCTAATTTCAAATTAATTCATCGTCCTGATCTAAATAAAATCCATCTAAATATAATTTATTCAACATAATTATTGATAACCTGGGGGAAAAGAAACAAAATTGTGTTGATCAAAAACTCCCTTTAAGGGTAAACATAATAATTAAAAATCAAAAGGCATAATTGGTCATAAGAAGTGCATAAGGTTATGATGATGTATTCTGGGTACACCAGTGAATCATAGAATAATTAATGATAATTAATAATTTAATCATCAATTATGAAACATGGAATAATGATTTAAAAAATGAAGGATTCATATAAATCAATAACCATGAGTAGTGTGATATAAATCTTGATTAACGGTAACATTATAATCCCATGGATAAAAAGATAAAATGTGTTTTATCAGGGAACATATTCATCATAGAAACTCTACATGACCAATTAAATTGGAATAACCATAAAACTCATTCCAATATAATTTTTTAGATAACATATTCATTACCCATTGTATTGTAGAGATATCTAAGCACACTCATTTCATAAGCTACATTGAGTTCACCCATTACTATATAGGTAAAAACATCATATAAGCTATTTCAGACTCACTCTTTGATATCTGCTCACACCAACTGTAAGAAAATTTTGAATAACAATAAATAAATTATATAATGCTTTCATTACATCATAAACCCAATTTAAATAATAATTATTACTTATATAAATTTATTGACCCTTTGAAATTAAATATGGTTAATGTAAATCAATTTGAATTATGATTAACTAATGGAAAATAACGATGTTCTATAATAAACTCTTTGAATTGTGATTGACCAGTGGAAAATATATAGGATCCGTAATAATCTAATTAAAACATAATTAAATAATTAAAAATAAATGGGTTTCATGACAATTTCATTGAACGAATAAAAACCCATGTAGTGAGAGAATGAGGATGGTATCATTACAAAATATTCCAATTGGATCAGAATTAACAACAATGGTTGTTGACGATGATGAATGGAAATATCATTTAAGGAATTTTTAGGGAAAACGATTTTTCAATTTTGAAAATCACAATTTTAAATGTTAAAATTCAAAAAAGAGTGAAAAAAATTATTAAAAAAATTATTTGAATAATATAAAATAATTTTCAAAGAAAATAATGGTGATGAGGGCCTGAAAATATGTTCAATTCATTAGTGTTAAATATAAAAATTCTTTTCAATTTTTTTTAAAAATGGTATCAAAAGTGGCCCATTTAGAAATTGATAAGAATTTCTATTTTAAAACTATTTAATATAATGTAAAATACAATGTAAAATAGTTTTATATTTTGATTCAATTTTTGAAAAAAAAGTGAACTATATTTAAACAAACATGGATATGGATGAAAAGGAAACCGGATATAAATTAAAAATATAATATCAATATAACTTATGAACCAAGTTCTAGATGTTTCTTCAATAAATATGGTAAGAAATGGAAATTAAATATGTGAACATCCCTAATAAACATATTATATTAGAGGATATTTTGTTCTATAAAATGATATCACATTATTTCCTACAAAATAAAAATAAAATTAAACAATCCTAAAAAAAGGGGATTGAAATATAAAGCCTTCTCTACTTTTGTAACTCTTCAATCGTAATCCCCATAAAAAATTAAAAATTTTCTTTGAATGTTATTAAAATAAATTGATTCATGATAAAAAATTTCACAAGGAAAGTATATACACCTCATGAAATAATATATGTTCATATCATCAAAATATATCACAAAGATAATAATTCGGGATGATCAACCCCTAAAAAGTTGAAATCATTAAATTGATAGTTAATCAATTAAGTAATTATATTTAAAAATTGTAAATCCATAAAAAAGTGGAAATAAACAATAAAAAATAGAGATAAATTAAAACATAATTAAATAATAATTGATTCAATTAAGATGTCTTATATACCAATGAAAGGAAATTAAGTTATGAAACCTTGTATCATATGGTAACTTTAAAGCCATATCCATTAAATTGAAAGTAGTCCTACTGAAACATAAAACAACATGATTTATGAATTGTTAATGATATTATATGTAGAAATGGAGATATATACACCACATAATATAAGTATGTGGTGAATATAGAATATATTTCCCAGAAGTAAAAGCGAGACGAGGAAACCCTTAACTCGAGCCCGTAATTCCCACGTACCTCCTTTTAACTATGTATATATAGTTTAAATTAATTATATAATTAATTAATAACATTTTAAATGATTAATACATTTTATCTAAATAATTTATTTTATTTATTTTTAATGAAATATTAAAATACTTAATTAGTTAAGTCCATATGGGGTGTTTTTAGGACTTTTGGTTCCTAGTTTCAATACAACCACACTTTTTGGATAGTGGTTAAAGTGAAAACTATTTAAACATATATAGAATGATTATAATACAATTTTTATAATATTTTTACATCAATGATACATTAAAAATAAATAGTGAATGATGGTTATGAAAATTGATCTATATTTTGTTCTTGGGGATGATAGGTCGTATAAAAGCAAGAGTAATGTTTTCTTTTTTAAATTATCATTATGGAAATAAAGTAATAATTTTTTTAAAATTAAAAAAGTATAATAATATCAAGAATATAATATTATTTCATTAAATATTATTATATATATAATCCATGTGATTTAATGATAACCAAATTATCACATCGCTTTTTGGAGGTAGAAGTCTCCACGTCCACGACAGAAATTACCATTTTTCATAACAAGAAATAAAATTATATATTATGTTTTATTATTGATCAATATTTCATTAATATAATTATTAGTTATTTTTAATAAAATAAATGAAATAAATTTATTCTTATTTCTATACTTTTAAATTTTTAGTTAAAAAGGAATTACATTCCTTCGTGAGGTGGTAGTCCTCTGTACACATGAGTGACATTATCATATCCACTGATGAATTGACACTATTAGGTTATATATGATATTATAACTATAAAAGTATAAATATGCTACAAAAAAATATTTATTTTTAAATTAATTATTTCAACAGTCCATGATTGGCGATGATGGAAAATGAATGACATCAGTATGTAATGTGATAGTTCACCATACACACGAATAATGAATTCGTATCCTATTTGATGGAATATGAGAAGGATTGAGGTTATTAAATTAATAGAAAAAAATAATTATATAAGATATAATTCTATTATTATTTTATAACAGATTAAGTGTATTTTTTGTACGTGTAATTAGAAATAAAACAAAAATGTATATTTTTTAATTTTACATCTTCTCGAGTCATCTCTTAATTTTTATACCATAAGTATTATATTAATGTCTTTACAGAAATAAAAAAAAATTTGTATGATGGGATGTCTGTTTATTAGTAATTTGGGTGGAAATTTTTTTATATAAAATGGTATTAAGGTGTGAAGAAGAGGGGAGTGTGGGGGTATTTTTATAAGTGAGGTGAGTGGCACATTTTTTATTTTTGAAAAAAATTACAACCACATTTTTTACATGAAAAATGTACAAAAATGGTTTATTATAGAGACTCAAAAATTATAATATCATGATATATATATAATTTAATATTTAAAAAACATGTTTGTTCATTTTTACACTTATCTTATTAGATTACCCCCACCCCCACCTGATAAACCCTTTTGTACCTTAACCATAGTAATTAATATTTACTATTTTCTCTATTACTTAATGCCAAATATTATATTAAACACATTATAAAATATAAATTATTTTGATCCTAAATATGGAATCAATTATAGAAAATGTTATTCAAATAATTGGAAAAATAAAATTTAAAATTAAACCCATAGACATGACAAAAAATATGGTTTTTGTGAAGTGTATTTTTTAAGTAAAATATCACTTTATACTAACTCCTTGAAAAATACTAATTATTGTATGAATTAAAAATAATTTTTATTGGATTAAAATATATAAATTTCATTTATAAAATTCCTCATTATTCATTATCTTAATTGATAATAATGGATAAATATTACTCATTTTAGAAGAGTATTCACAAAAATCCCGTTTTTAAAACCAAAAAAAAACTTATAATAAAATCCAATTTAATGTTAAATAAAAATAAATTTATTGGATTAAATATTACTAAATTATAATTATATTACATGAAATCATAATCAAAACAAAATTGAACTTCAAAATCAATTAATTTATTGAAATAAAAGACTTTTTTCTAAAAATTGGATATTTTTTCTTATCTCTGAAAAAACAACATTTTAAAAAAATCACAAATTCTCACCAAAACTAAATTTTGATATACTAATTTAAGAAATTAATTTAATTTAATAAAATAGATTTTATCAAATAAAAAAATTATTTATAATATTTTTCATGAAAACCAAGAAAAATCATTTTTGAATAAAACATATATTTGAGGAATAAAATTGAATTATAAAAATAATTGATTTATTATTTAATAAATATTTATGTATAATTTGTATTGAGTGTGAAATTTGAAAATATATACATATATATTTCATAAATTACTTAATATGATTTATACCCACTAATTTTATAACTAGGTTAAATGATTATATATATCATTAGTCATTTTAGTTCGGCATTTTTGGTCCAATACAATATCTAAAAAAGTTTTCTCTTCTAAAATATTATAGTGCTACATCCTACCCTGTATAAAAAATTGAGTACGCAAAATTTTAAATTTATCTCATTAATAAAATGGTTGATTTCTAAAAATATGTTCTTTGTAAACCCACATTGTAAATAAGATTATAAAAACATCCTCTTGATAAAATAAAAAAGGAGGGACAAAGTTCATCTAGAATAATAGATATTATGTTTCCAAAAATGATAACTTAGGTGGGATTTTTTTAGTTTTTAAAAGAAGAAAATAATAATTTGAAAATAATTATATTGAGTGATAGAGATCATTGAACACAAGAATGTAAATCATCAATAGAATATTGACAACCAAAAAACTATAAACCAAAGAGTTGTGAAAAAAGGTCATTAATATCATTATAAATGGTGTTAATAAGAAAACATTTGACATCGTGATCCATTGCGCCATCTTTCTTATTTAACATATAGACTAAGTTCATATGAAAATATAAATACTTGCTGAGTTTATTTCAAAACATTTTTCAATTTTCACCACAATCCTATATTTTTCTCCACATTATGAGTATTAAAGATGAATTTTACATGCATGAAGAAATAATATAAAATTTTGAGGACCCCATAACCATAGAGTAAATAATCAAGTTTTTTCCCTATCTTTATACATTACCTAAATCCAAAAGAAATTATCACATAGGAAGATGATTACAAAAAAATTAAAAAATTATATAAATAAATAAAAAATTTATATATAAATTCAATAATAGTACCCATCGGTAAATAATTATTAAATAAAATCAATATTTAAGTATTTTTTAAACTAAAATTTTATCTTATACCATTCATGTTTCCAGAAATAAAAATGTGATATTTTTGAAAATGACATTAATCATTTAGTCCATAGATCAAGATTCAATATAGGGGGTATCTATATTATAAAACTTATGTTACCATAATTACCTCAATATTGAAAATCATATAAACCCTAAAATTTATCAATACCATAAATATTATATCCAAAAAATGTAAATTCATACATAAAATTATTTCATATATTTATATATATAACAACATAATAACATGTCTCCTAGAATGTCATTACTAACATTAAGATCTAATTTATTAAAACATAAAATTTTTATTAGAGAAATTGATCATATAATAATACTTAATATTATATACCAATTAAGGTATCAACAACTATTAAGGTAACATTGTTACAAAACATCATAATATCCATTGTTATCTAAACATTTTCTTTGATACCAACTATTACAGACCATAACTTCCATTCTGGGATCCAATTCTGAAATCATAAACCATACATTCCTGGATTTGAAACCGATGAAGGTGACACAATTTTCAAAATCCAAAATAGAAAATATCAAATGTAAATATTGGATCACGTATATATTCTAGGACCATTTTGTTATAGTGGTTTAATGAATTAGTAAAAACTCTCACATAAACAATACACATGTCTTTAAATGATAAGTTATCACATATAACAAGACTTTACTTATTTCACATTACTTTATCATTATCATCCATATTTAATCCTTATAAACTTAGTTCATTCAAAATAATTTATAACAAACTAGGGAAAAGGATATATAATTAGGGATAACCCAAATGATCTGTATGGGTAAACATCGTCATTAAAAAATGAAATTGTCGTCGAGAAGAATAAGTAAATAAGGATATGGAGAAATAATAAGAGTGCATGAGAGAATAATAAAAGAACTCATACCCATCAGTACCTGACTCAGAAATCATGAAATGTGGAATGAGGCTTAAAAATTGAAAGTGTTATAAGAATCAACAATCCTGACCTATTTGATTTCAATTATGATTAATGAAAGCATTATAAACCCATGGAAAGCATAGATAAAATGTGTTGGTATTATGGAACATCATAAATATTAATCCCTTACAGAACCATTACAAACTTGAGTAACTATTTAAAAATCATTCCAAATGAATCCATAGAGAATATAATCTTTTCCCAATGAATTGGATAAATATCTAGGAACACACATCATATACTCTATATTTGGGTCACCCAACACTATCAACGTTCACCCACCATATAAGATATATCAGGATTACCTAGAGATATATTGTTAAACCCTTTGTATAATGATATCTAAAAGCTATAAATAAAGTAAATAGAGAATTAGTTTTATTGTATAGATCATAGAAACAATCATCCCTACTTTTATAAAATGATTAAATAATGAAAAAGAAACATAGCTCATGCTAATTTATTGTAAACAAGAATAAATCATCAAAAATAATGTGTTCCCCAATTGTATAATTGAAACATGATTAACACATGGAAAATAAATTATTTCTAGGAACATATATTTGAGACAAAATTGACCTGGGAAAAAGAAACATATTCCATAAAAATATCTTTGATATAAGATTAATCCATACCTAGAATAAAATAAGATGGTATGAATAAAAATATACCCTATTGGATCATATGTAACATCATTGAATGTTTATTTTTATGAATTGAAATACCATTAAAATTCCATTGAAGTTATTTTGAGGGAAACAACATTTTCACTTTTAAAATCAATCTTTTTAAAATAAAAATTCAAAAAATATTTTGAAAATACTTTTATTAAACATACATATAAATATATAATTTAAATTTTAATGAATATAATATATATGAATTAGGGAATATCTTTTCAATACATAATTATTAAAATTAAAAATTCTTTTCAAAACTTTTTGAAAGAGGTTGTCAAAGGTGAAAAATTTGGAAAAGGTTATAAAATTTTATTTGAACCACTTTCAAAAGAATGTAAATGAGAATGAAAATAGATATAAGAAATCATATATTTTTTCAAAATATCAATTTTTAAATCATTCTAGAGAACATTGATATGGTAGAAAATGATACATGATTAAAAACAAAAATACAAGACCTGTATCACTTACAAATGAAATTATTGATTTCTCTTCAATCAATAAGTTCTTAAATGGAAATTAAACAAGTGATACACATTGATAAATAGATTATAATAAAATATAATTGGTTCAAGAATGTAACATCACATTATTTTATCCAAAATAATATTGGATATAAACAATAATGAATGAATGGGGATTATAACATTAATATTCTTCCACATTAGTAACACGTCAATCAAAAGCTATATGAAAGAAAAATTCAAATGGTAAGATAAATATGATGAAAATGAGAAGATTAATGATATATAATCCCACCATTATAGAATAAACACCTCATAAAAAATATAGGTCAATATCAACAACATATGTCCCAAATATAGGAATTTGGGATGATTAAACCTAACTAAGATCATATCATTGAATAGAGAGTTAATAAATTGAGATATTATATATAAAAAATTTAAATCCCCAAAAGAAATTATTTACCAAATAATATAATTTAAATATTAATTCACATGTAATCATATCAATATGGTGTCAATGGAGAAGCATTACAACCCAATTGAAGGAAATTGAGTTAGGAAACCATTTGCCACATTGTAAGTGAAATAAATTTAAATGAATTAATTCAAATTGAATCAAAAAATAAAATTATGTATAAGTTATTAAATATTTTACATGTATAATGGGAAGTATATACACCACCCAAGAAAAATAAGTGGTGTATGTGGTATATGTATCAAAGAAGTAAAAGTGAGATGAGAGTACCCTTAACTAGAGACTAGACTGTCCTTTTATGTCCATTAACTCATGTAAAAAACATTAGATAAATTATTTTATTTATTAATAACCGTTTATAGGTTTAATAAAATAATAATAAATAATTTGTTTTATTTATATTTAATGAAATTTTCAAATGCATAATCAGTTAAATCCCCATAGGTTGTATTGAAGACAGTCGGTTCATTTTATCAAAACAGCTTCGGTGTGTTTATTATTGTCAAATAGGTAATTATTTCAATATAAAAATAATAATAATAATGACATATATACCATATTTATAAATCAATTTAACTTATAAAAATATAAAAATGTATGCTTACGAATTAGGAACTGTGATCTGGTCATAGATGTGGAAGGCCGTACGAGTTCTTGAGTAACATTTCTATTTTTGAATGATCATCATGGAAAAAAGTTATGTATTATTTTATAATTTTATTATTTCTATAATATCAAAAATATCATATTTATTAATTAAATATACTTATATATATATATATCATCTATGTGATTCAATGATGAAAAAAGAATCACATCACAACATTGAGGTAGTAGTCAAAACATCCACAAATGATGTTATCATTTTTCATTATAAGAAATAAAATGATATATTAGATTTTCACTAGTATAAATATTTAATTAATATAATTATTGAATCATTTATATCGCATTTATTTATTAACATTATATTTATTACAATCCAATTAAAGCATTAATGAAAAAATAATTTCATTGCTTCGTAGGATGGTAGTTCGTCGTACACACGACTGATGTCATCACATACCCCAGGCTCCTCAAATTTCACTGATTCCAGCAGAGATTAATGGTTCTTCTGATCTTTTCAATCTCACAATGGTGACCCACTTTTGTCTCTAGTGGCCCTCGATCGAACCCTTTGATCACTTCATCTCTAAGTCTTGGAAGCTACAGGAGTGTGCGGTCATCGGTTTGCTTGACTGATGACATTTCATGATTCACTTTAGATCAGAGGAGGATTTAATCTACACCTGGTCCAGGGACCCTCAAAGATGCAATGCTTCATATTTCTACATGTTTCACTAGAGGTTCGACTTTCACATGCTGCGTTACCCTTCAACGTTCGTGACCTTGGTATGTCTTACGGGGCTTCCTCTCTCGTTTCAGAATCCTTATATCTTGTGTGCAATTTAGAACATGATTAGGAGGTAACTTTGATCTGATTGGAATACTGATTTTGTTTGTTATCCTATCTTCCCAATTATATGCATGGATGTTGATGTTTTCTGGTTGTCGGTCCGATTCATTTGGATTGTAGATAAACAGGAGTTTCGTTGGAAGGAGGAGGTTGTTTTTAAGTCGTGGATGCATTATTGTGTGTCCTTCAACTGGTGTGGCCATTTTGCATTGAAATGTCGCAGAAGGAGAGTGAGTGGTCACTCACAAGTGATGGAGATGATTCCTCGCATGGGGTTTGCTGCTACTGGTCTAGATAATTCCTTGATAATCGGTCACTCTGGACTTGTTTTGAAAACAATCAGGGGTGAGGTGGGAGATAATTTGGCCTTTCAAGAGGGCATGGGGTGTGTCGGACATTGAGATTTTGCTGAGCAGGATTCTTGGGAGGGAGAACCTATAAATGGCGGGGCAGTAGTGGAGGAGCTGGTGACACCAGCTCTCATTAAGGGGGTGGTCTAAGATCCTTTGGTTGGTAGAGTAGTGGTAGATGAGCCAATTCCAATAGTGATGATGCAAGGGATGACTCAGAATAGTGCTGATGTGCTTCTTGTATGCTCTTCTCAAGAGATGTTGGGCATCTAGGTGGGAGACACTATTACTGTTGTGGCTAAGGATACTGAGCATACTTCCCTTGAGAACAAAGTGCAAGGTAATTTCATGAAGAAGGTGGAGAATGGGCCACAGGACATGATGGTTAAGAAGGTCTTTGATGACTTAAAGTGTTACCTTGGCCTTGTAAATGATGATATAGTGGGAAATTCTCTAGCTTTCAAATCCCAATGGTTAGAGCCTATAGTTGATCTTATCCTAGACCCCGTTGTTCCTGTTCAACATGGGGAGGAAGTTGATGCTGGATGAATGGTGATCGCGGTCTCTACCAGTAATAGATTCCATGAAAAGGAAAATGAGGAATAATTGCATGAATAAGGGAATAATGTAAGGAAGTAAGGTGGCATCTTACAACTTTTTGTTACTCCGTTGGATGCTGAAACCCAGGAAGACGTGCAGAACCTAGTGGATCGGCCATAATTCCATTCTTTTGTGGATGCTAACAGTCAGGTCCAGCAGGATTGTGTATTGGAAGAGAGTTATTAAGAGGTGAAAATCATGGGAAAGTGGGGTGACATCTCGGATAGTGACAAGGAAAATGATAGTGTTGTGACCTAGCCCTCCTATAATTATGTTGTTTAGGGTGAAAGGATGAAGGTGCATGGGAAAGAAGATGTTAAGACTGGCCCACCACGACGAAGAATAAGAAAAGATAATTCTTATCTTCCAAGTCCAGTGTCTACCAGATCTTCTTTTGGGAAGGAAATTTGGGCTATGCTGTCCTCAAAGGAGTTTCTATCCTTGGAGAAGATAAATTGTAACGACCCAAAGTTTTATTAATTAAAAATACCTCTTGATCCAGTTAAATGTATATTTACGAAAAAATGATTTTATAAGATGTCAAATTCATTGGTTTTATGTTAAGAATTGTGACTGTTGTTAATATAGCCATTGAATAGTGATCACATGATTAGTATAAATATAAGCCTTTAACGAACCCAATTTTACTCAGAAAAAGGAAGTGATGGCCTCATCCAGTAGAATTTCTCCATACGAAGCCCATTTGTCGGAGCTCGGAAAAGAGGTGGCATCCTTGGGCTTCGCCCTTGACCAAGCCCAAGCTGAGCTTCATTATGTCAAGCTCGAACATGACCATCTACGGGAAAAATGGAAGTTGATTGAGATTACCACTCGAGCGATGTTATCCGAGCCACCCCAAGAGTCTGTCACCATCGCACACCTTACCCTTAGGTCTTATGCGTCTATTTTAAGGTGTTATGTAACAAATAAGTAGTACTATGTTCATGTAAATTATTTTTTTATATAATAATGAATATAATTTCTAGTCATTTTTGATACATTGTAAATAGTTTTTAAAGCACAAATAGTGTTTTTAGTTATTATTTAACTAAGAAATACATTTTATTAAATTAAGGGATTTTTGAATTAAATAATATTTTAATGAAATAATATTATTATTATTATATTAATTTTTATTAAATTTAAATGATCTTATAATTTTATGAATGCAATTAAAATTTTATATTATGGTTTGAAAGCCATTTCTGTCAAAACCCATGAATTTTCGATAAATGTTTGTTTTTATTTTAAAAGTGAAAATTAACATATTTAGATTTTTTTTGGATAAAATAAATGTCATTTCTGGAATTAGGATATCGAAATTATCCAACGGTGAATTTTTCATAATTTTCTGAGACTGTCAAATTTTTGGGTAAAAACTAAATACCATTTAAATATATAATTTGTTTTATGACATCATAATGACCCAATGATGATGTAATAAAATACCATAATCCTTATGTTCGGCCAATATATGTTTTATCATTAAAATAATGTGATTTTGGGTTTGTTTGACTTACCTTTCAAAGCATTAATGAACCCCTCAATACTTATTCAACACTTTGCCTTTTTAAATTAATTTCCTTGGGAGTGTGACTCACCTCCACATAAGAAACCTTATTATTTTAATAATTTCGGACCCTGGACTTGTAAAATATTTTTTTCCTCCTTCCTTTTTCCAGAAACCATGGGAAAAAACCATGGGATGGTTTGTGGTTTGGATTAGTTTAATATAAGGGGTCCCAAACCTAAATAATAAATAATTCTCTCACCTTTCCTATATAAACACACCCAATCTCCCACTTCATCCTCACTAAAATCCTTTAGAGTTCGTCCAACCTCTGACCTACTCTTCCTAGAATCGTCCCAAGGTGCCCCAAGCTCCCAAGAAGCCTCTCACAATCCTCTCTCTATCCTTGGGAAGCACACTTCCATGTAAGGGTTTTTTTCTTCCTTTCTCATTTTTGTCAATTTTCTTTAAGTTGTATTGCCCTTTTAATTTCAATTATTAATGTTGGGGTATGGTTTCGCACCTCCCCCATACTACCCTCTTATTTTTTGAATGATCGGAGACCCCTTTCTCTCTCATTAAATGCCTCCCATGTACACCCATTACTATGCCCAAATTCTGAAAGGAACTTCTCTCTCTTCATTTACATTCAAGCAATACTTTTGTATCATGAATCTAAATTCCTTTTCAATTGTTGGGACATGTATCTATATGACCTCCTTACTATTCATTACATATAAATATGACGAGGAACCACTTTCTCTCTCATCAACCATTTTTTATGAATTCTTATGTCACGCTGTTACGCTGCCGAAATCGCACTGATTTTCTAATCCAATGTCATTGTGTGGTGAATACCATGCCCATTTCTCCATCAAGGGTATTCACCTTTATGCACATTTACTTATTTATTATAAAGTTTCATGTAGGAATTTCAGATTCCTTTATCGTGGAATAAATGATTATGTTTTCTGAATCCATTTTTTATGATCCATGTGGCACACTTATGCATGAAATGAAATGTTTAAGAAGGGTGCGCCCTTATAGCGCTCCAACGCATTGGGTAAAGTATAGTATCATGATACGTCATGTGTAATGAGTGTTGACTCATTCTAATTCAAGTGCAATGAGGGTTTACTTGTGCTTCATGTGCAATGAGGGTTTACTCATGCTCCATGTGCAATGAGCCTTAGCTCATGCTAATTCAATGTTAAGTGTTGTTGCCACATTTCCATGTTATGATTATCATGCTTTATCATGCCATTATGTTCATGTTTATTTTATGTTCTATTAATATGCCTATTGTCTAACATGTATTTTACTCCTCATGTTATTCCAAGTGTACTCCCTTACTGGGCTTTATAGGTCACCCTTTTCTTACGAATGTCCTCAGGTTATCCCATGCAATGCTAAGTACGAGGGAATGTAGTTGTCATGTAAAGGAAGTTTTCAATAAATATGTTGTACTTCATGTTTTAAGTTTATATGTAATGATCATAAGCCCCAAAGACACTAAACCTCTCGATCTTATTTGTTGTATCAAGTGAAGTTTTATGTAATAAAGCATGTTTAAGTTGTAATAAAAAGAAGGGTTGTCATATAAATCTTAGAAGGAAATATGAAAAAGTTCTTAAGAACTATCAAAGATCGGAGTGGGAAACAGACACTACAGAGGACATAATCTCTAAAAGGGGTGGTGACGGGTATTATTTCTATGATATGTAGTTGTTTTTATGAATTTTTGTACCTGCTTAATGATTTTTATTTTATTAATAAATGGTCAGAGGATTGCCTCTGACTGAGCGTTTCTTGTAAATCTATCATTACAACAAGTTGTGATAAGTGATGGTGGAAAACTAGTGACATCTGTTCGTGAGGAGGTGGTCCTTTGTACACACAAATAATGATTATATATCCCATTTGATAAAACATGAGAAGGATTTTAGTTATTATATTATTTTAAAAAAAATTAAATATATTCTAGATAATAATTTTAGCATATTATATTATTTTAGTAATATATTAATGATGTGGAAGAATAAATAAAACTAAAATGCATAGTTATGAAATTTTTCTCTCCTCGGACATCCTCTTTAAGATTATTCCAACTGTCTTCCAAGATTTGATTTATAACCATAAAAACTGATTAAAGGATTAGGGTTGTACATAGTTATATGATATGGTCCAGTTTTGGTCAAACTATAATTGTTTTATGGGGTGAAGAAGAGAGGATAGGAGTGGAATATTATAATTGAGGTGAGTGAAACATGTGTAATTTTTTAAAAGAAAATAGTTTAACCACATTTAATACATGATACTGGCTAAAAAATAAATTATTATAGATACATAGAAATTAAAAGGTCAAAATATGAATAAAAATTGTTTTTGGACAGGTTTTTTATTAATTTATACCCTTACCTTTTTTGTTTAACCCCAGTAGACCCATTTTTACCATAATTTTTGTAATTAATTTTTACTATTCACTATACATTATGCTAAAACATTAAGTTTAACTTATTATAAAATATAAATAAATATAAATAAAAATATGGATTTATTTTTACCAAATTTAATTAATATTATTTTTAAAATTAAATACCATAATAATTCCATAGACTCAAGAAAAAATCGGGTTTTCAAGAGGTCTATTTTTCATGGAAATTTATATTTTTTATTAACTCTATGACTGATAGTTATTATTATCTAGATTTAAAAAAATATTAATATATTTATAATATATAAATTTTATTTAAATAATTCATCATTATGTGTTAGCTTGATTAATTAAAATGTTGAAAATCATCTATTTTAAAACAGTTTTATGAAAATTATCCTTTTCAAACACTCAAACAAACATATTCTAAAATCAAATATGGTGTCTATTAAAAAAAACTAGTGGATTATATATAACTAAAAAAACATATATTACATTAAATCATATGAAAAAAATAATGATACCTATGATTTTCATGATTTATTGAAATTAAATGACATTTTTATAAAAATATGTATTTTTTACTGTTCAATGTAAATTCATTATTCTCTAAAAATTACAAAATAATATCCCAAAGTAAATTTGGTTTTATTATTTAAAAAATAATTTTATTTTTGTCAGATAAATTTTAAAAAATATCAAAAAATTATTTATATTAGATTTTATAAAAATAAATATATATCATTTTTGAAGACAACTTAATTTTGGAATAATAACATTACTTACAAAAAGTTGATTGGTTATGTACTAAAAACTTATTCATAATTTATATTATTTAGGAAATTTATATATATTTCATAATGTAATTAATACTCATCATACCAACCAATTTAAAAAAATTTATAATGATTATATATATGAGGGTTGTTTAAGCTCTTTGTTGGGTGTAGAATATGCTAGCGAACATAGTTTTGTTTTCTAAAAAGATAGGGTGTCACATATAGATAATTTAAGAAATAACATAATCTAATAAATACAATTTTTCCCAATGAATAAGAATTTTTTAGTTTTATATTTGGGATTATTTAATTCATGTAATGTCTACAAAATCTACTAAAAATTTTTCCACTGGTGATATCCATATAAACTTGTCATTTGTACTTTATTTCATCATAAAATGGAAAATGAAATATAATAAGAGGTGAACTTGAATTCTGATAAAGGGTAACATATAACTAATTCAATCATGGCATAAAAATGAAATATATATTTTGGAAAGGATAGGTATAACATAATAATCCACAATCAACTTGAAACTGAGACATTTCCATACCAATTTTAGTAATTAAAAACATGGATATCAATAATACTGGAATAAAAATAATGAAATTTATAATGTTGGACATTCAAGGACATCTTCCAGGAAATATTAAATGTATTTTACACCACATTCATGGGATCGTGCAAAATTTTTTAGGCATACATGAAACACCTAAACTAATTTTTTATGATGATACCTATAAATTATTCAACATGATATATAAATCTGGGCACTAAGAATCACCTGATTATATCCAACGCATTCCCCATTAGATTCATCATGAATTCTTTATACCATTCCACAAGGGACCGCTTACTCTATAAATCATGGCTTTCTATATAATGATAGATACATAATTAAAATACACAATAAACCAATATTTGATGTAAATAAAACTGAAGAATATCAATACATTCTCCATATAAATAAAAGGGTCAATATTACCAATAACCCATCCAGAAGAATAGCGTGGGTGGTTAAATAATAAAAATTCAACTTTCCAATAATTTTATGTGTTGGAATTAAAATATATGCTACGCCAATACATTTAACCATTTTAATATATTATAATTATTTCTAGGTCGATATAGTTTAGTTTGAATTTTGTAAAATGTGATGTTCACATTTTATAGAGCAATATATTTGCAAATAAGTTGATAATAGAGTAACATGACCATAATACATCGGGAGAAACATGGTGGTTGGCAATAAATTAACATACCCTGTGAAGTGATGAATAATATTTAAAGGAGTTTTTTAGTAAGAATTTATATCCCTCGAAAAAAATGTGATAATTAGATAAAATACAAAAAAATGGAATAATATAACCAAAATATCTGAAATAAGGTCAAAAGAACAATTATAACTCAATTAATGAAGATTGAGTTACAAAAAATACTCAATACTGGGGAAACAACTGAATCAACAGAAACATGAATAAGTGTAAATTATTTGTCTAGTAAAACCCATGAAATAAAATCATTATGATTAAAATTTTTCAATCAGTTTTGAATACACTATTCGATGTAAAATGGCACACAAATTATAATATGTATCAGGAAATAATAATTGAGACCTAAAAAAACCCCTATCGATTTACAATCATTGAATTCTAAAAAATATAATTTATAAAGAACTCGGTTTAACATAAAATACAGTTATTATAATATTATTCATGATATGATATCTCAAATAGGGTGTATATATTATGAAAAATTAAATAAAGAGAATAATATATTATATGTCTCTGAGAGACGAGTTTGAGTTGAATATAATTATAGAACTATATACATTCAATTATAAACACATTGAAAGAAAGAACATTTTATTGAACATATAATTCAAATATTAAATTATTAATCATGATAATATATCTCAAATTTTTAGTTTATAGAAAAAATTGAGATTAGGGTCATGATTATAGAGAAGTCTCGAATGAATTTTTTAGGAAAACACTTACAACATTTAAATTTTTAGAATCTAAAAACTCAGAAATAGTGGAGTGGTAATTTAATATAAATTACCATTATTAAATGTAGATTAATTTTATTATATCACTAATAGGAAGTGTATACACCATAAAAATTAAATTATATACATAATACAAAATATGTCCCAAAGAGCGGAATTTGAGACAAAAAATCTGACATCTTTTCCTTAATTTCTCAATCATAAAATTAACTTGTGTATCACAAACAAATGAATTTTAATCACTTAATTTATAACCTTAGTCAAATCCAATTACATTCATATACTTCATTATTATTCATTACTGAACTTAATTATTTCAATTTTTTACATCCAATGTTAATAGTCATGATTGTTTGTATAAGATTTAAAATAGTGGGGTATATATCCATTCTTCTTCCAATTTTAATCATAAATAAGTCATTATTCTTACTAAAATGGATGTATTAAAAATATTTCTGATGTTTAAAAATACTTTAATTGGTTTTAAGTCTTTTTCAATGATGATCAAATTGATAACAAGCATGTTTATATGATTCTTAATAATATATGGGTGTCTTCTAAATTGATGATAAAATTATTAATATAACATCTTAAAAATAAAAAAAAATAACTATTTACAAATTTATATTATATTATACTAGTATTTATTTTCCTACATTCATTCATGAAATGAATTATTATTATTAAATAATTTGGTGGGTAAACCGACTCGAACTATAACACACCATGAGTTAATGAATTATTATGAGGTGGTTTTGTTATAATATCCTTATAAGATAATAATTACTGTATTTTTTTATATTTATTAGTGTCATATATAGTAATTTTAATGAGGAAAAATAATATTAAATGGATTTCAATACATTACATGATTTCAAAAAATGTTTACCGTGTTAGTAAGCATGGTTTAAATGATTAAATTAATAATGATTATTTATTGATCATATCATTAATATGATCTTAATTTTCTAATAATAAACCCTTCATGATATAAAAGAATATTTTTACAAATTAATTCCACACTTTTATCTATCCTTATATAGTGGTTAAGGAATACATAACATGTTTTTTTTATAATTGTAACACTGCATACTAAACCACTAGGTCCAAGCTAGAAAGTCAACTGACCTCATGTGCACCTCCACATATACAAGAGGCTTCCAAATAGAAGTGAGTGTATAATTTATAACATTAAGGATACAATACCCTAAGTATTATTTCTAAACACTAATAATTACAACATACTATAATAATAATAGTGATTACAAATTTAAATAATCATAATGTAATAACACATGATATACATGTTTATATGAATAATTAAAATAAATAAATAGAATTCCATGGTGGATGAAAACCACATGTATATGTAATGAAAAAAAACATCAGTATACTCTATGGTATTTCCTAATACCACTTTGAGATCTATACTCCTCTGCTCAACCATCTTGAAGAGGTCCATTTCCTTTTATGCGATCCCTATACATGAAGTCATTATCTGCATCAAAATTCTTATATAGGGGTGAGTAATAATTCCTAGAAGGATATCACAAATGAATATTTATAAAACTTAACATGTTTAATAGGGGTATTCTACTATAATAAAATAGGTCTATGAAATCAAGAACCATCATCTACCGAGTACCCATGTGAAACTCAAGAGAAAATGAGCCTCATATGTTCATTTTTATCTTCATGCCATCGTTCTCCTCAATAAGTTATAAATGGTGAAAAAATATACACAATTATGGTGACATGTCACTCATCTCCATCAATTCCTCTAGTAAAAATGCTACTAGGTATCAACAAGACATTAGGTTTTGGTACTAGCTTGTTATCTTCCAGGCATCTTGTTCTGTCTAGAAACATGGTTTCCTTACTTGTAAACCATGTATGGGTCTATCATCATCATTTTTACATATCATTGAACTCCCTCTATAAGGTGTAATCTAACCACAATGGTCACCTGTTATGATTACTAAAAAACACTAATAGTATGGTAATACACATAACTATATACATAATAGTAATATGAGAAAACAAGATCATCATAGGCATGCAGTACAATAATATAACAATATGAAATCACCATCCAAAATGGTCACAATCTACTATAGAGATATTCATGGAAATGAGAATCATATATGAGTATCCTAAAAACAAAGATAAAAAGAAACAATAAACATTAATCAAGAACATCATTCCATGTCACTATATGAATAATCTTGGAAATTAGGGAATACACGAACATCAATAGTTAAGGAACATTGTACCTAAAATTTTTTAATGAACAACTCCATGATTATTAAATGCTAAAATACAGAACACATCCCACACCAAAGGAAAATGTGATCATAGGAAAAGAAATTAATTTCTTGGTTTTTGATTCATCGAATAAATAGATTTAGAACAAATACAAAATAAAATTCCATGACAATAGTACAATTCTAGAATCATATATATTATGGATTCCTTCAACATAATAAATTTTGAGGAGCATAAAAGGAGTGATCTCTTATTCTTCAGATTCATTTTCAATTTAAGAATGAATCATGAGTTCCTCTCTAATTATAGAATAGAATGTTATATCTATCCAATTATAATCAATCTATCATTGATCATTAAATGTAATAGATATTTAAAAGGAATTAATCCCCACGATGATCATTCTAGAGAAAATTACGCATAAAGTCCACCATTCATGATAATTTTTAACTGTAATAATAGTGGGTTTTTAATAAAAAGTAAAACATACACCAATATAAAATATAATTGACAATGTAATCTAGATCTACCATGAATTCCCCATTAATAATAGTTCTTGGAATATGATTCATTAAAAATTACCTAAATATTGTTCTTTGTCATTGGAATATCTAAAATATATTAATAAACATCATTGAAGGACAAGATATATTGAACATATTAAAATAATGGGTGAAAATATTCATGCATATTCATGGAAAATAATGATCAAATATAAATAAATGTATATATCATAGGGAAAACGAATAAATTTATATTGATCTAAGAATATATCAAATTTCTAGCTTCCACAAATTGATCAATGCTTGGAGAACCAAATAAGATATATGGGAAGCTCTAGAGTCATTAGGGGGTTCAAATTTATTAACTAGTTTAATTAGAGTTGGAATTTTTCATTAAAACTTATTTAAAATGAGTTGAAAATAAATCCCATGGGGTTCATTAATTACACCCATGGAATCGGTACACAAGTAATCATGTGTTCCTAGAAGAATGCATTGCATTCATCTCTTTCCACCACATGGTCATAGGAACTCTACTAGTTGGTCTATGGTGTCTATTGTAGCTAGAAGGTATTATACAACCCCATCGGTAGGCTTGTGGGTTCCACCTACTAGCTGCTTGATATTTTTAATCCTCCCAAAGGCAATTCCCATCCTCAAAACTCTAAACACTAATACCTAGACCCTTCTCTTCAAAATTTCACTACCTTAGTCATTCATAAGATGGAATACCTCGAATAAAATGGTGATTTTATAAACTAAACATATCATAAATTGAATCAAAACAAGGGTGTTATAATTCTACCCTTATAAGGATACTTCATTCCCAAGGAGTCATTTAATATTTTATCTCAGAAAACTCAGTACATTGAGGATAAAATACATCCTTTTTCACCAAATTCTCCTACTTGATCCATCCAAGATTTCATAGAATGTGTAAATGTTATACCATCATCCCTCTAAGTACATTTTCACTTAATTATATAGTGTTCACTATGCGATCCACATATGACATGTTATCGTCTAACTCAATATCATCATAATAAATCAGAAGAATATGATACAGAATATAACTCTACTTTTGTAATACATTAAACACATCGTGCATACCTCAGTAGAGAGAAGGAAATTCAAGATGGTACAAACCATCCTTACAATATTTCTCATTGTAAAGGGTCCAAAATAGTGTGGTGCTAGCTTCCCTTTCTTCCTCAATCATCGATGATCCAATCGAGGAGTCAATCTCAAAAAAATCCAAATAACATACATTTATATACTAAGGTATAATAATACGGTTATCATAATGATTCATTCTATTTTGAGTTTCGACCAACCAATTTTGAATCATATTAACTCTATCAGAGTTTTCCTTTACAATTATAGATCCTACAACTACAGCCTTTCCATTATCAGGACAGAAAGCGTTGAAATACAAGGAATCCAAAAAAGAGGATCCAAATTTTCCATTTGAATAAATGAATGGTAACTATTATTCTATATGAACTCAATCTAGTCATGTTGATTATCCCATGATCCTCTGAATTTTAGGGAATAATCCTAAATCATTTCCTATGGCATGTTAATCTTCAACTCATACTATCAATTAGTTTGGTGATGGTAAATTATGCTCAAACGGATCTGAGTTCATAAGTCCTTATAAAAACCCTGATAAAACTATTATTTAATAACTTTGACTCTATAAAATAATATTATCAATGTAAATACATGAATTAGTATTATTTTATTGATTTATAAATTTATTATCTCATATACAGTATGTGTCACCCATATTGGTATAAAATGAGAAACCTTCATTAACTGATTGAAAATTAGAATGGTAACATCATAACTAGTCGGGGTCCTAGGTAACTCCATATAATGAAAATCATGATGTTCAACCACTTTCATAATATAATAGGATTTTTCTTTATAAAATCTCCTAGACAGTAGTGTTCGACCATTACCATCTATAAGGTAACAAATCATGACACAAGATAGAAATTCCTTGATATTTGAGCCCTCTATTCATGGGGGTACAATTTTTTTTATTTTTGATCAATGATGAACCTTATATATCACTATTAGAAACATTTAGGTAGGAAGTTCATTACATTATATAAAACTTTTATTATATTGATTCCTTGACTCTTGTTATGTTTTCAATACTGGTTATTATTGGTTGATGCTTAATGTTTATTGGTGTTTTTGTTTCCATGATACCAATATATTATCCCTATTTACATAAATATTGAATGATTATCTTTTTACCATTGTTAATGATTATTACATGTTTTTATATGATTCTACTATATTATCAAGTAATAAGACCTTGACTTGAATCGCCTGGTCTAATCTGATCTACCAAATGATGTAATGTGTGTTATCTGCAAGTTAAATTTTTACTTGCACGGTGTGTCAAGGGGATGCCTTGGGGAAACTATTCCCTTGGAACTAGGTAACATTAGAGTAATAATGTAAGTGATTACAAATATTAAAAAATAATTAATAACCAAATAATTGTCATAGTAGAAACATATACAAATAAAACCTTACCATTGAGTAACAATATTGAATGTCATTTATATAAAACAACAATAAAAAATAAACCGTATTATGTGGTAACAATTGAAAATAAAAATAGTAACAAAACTCCATCCCAAATATATCCAGCAACATTATAAACCTCATAATATCCTTCTCAACCATCCACCACATAGATTGTTCCCCTAGAAAGATCCATGGTCCTCATATATTCAACTACACTGAAATTATTGAGAATGGTGTGATTACTAGAATCAGTAGGAAACCACCAATATACCTTAGAATATATAAATACGGTATTTAGGTTAATTATAATATAATAATAAATTAACAAGTAATCATAAATATTAATCAACTAAAAAATTATGTGACAAAAAATCCCTCATGAGGTCCGGTCATACCTATATTAGATCCTTTCTGGAAGAATGGTCAAGATGTCATAAAGATATCAAGAATTAACCATAGGTCAGGTGGCATGTCTCTCAACGTCATAAATACATTGAGTAAACATCATAAAAGGTATTTTTTAGGCACCGAGTCATGGAACATTTCTCAATATCCTCAATTCAAGGAGCTCCATCAACCCACAAGCTTTTCTTGCACAAACCCTATATATACATCTATTTCCATCATATTTAAATGTTATGAGTACACCCAAACTATGGGGTAATTAAAACATGATAGTAACATGTTAGGAGTACCAAGAACAAACTTTAAATGTATTATAACAAACAAAAAATGACAGATAAAAAGAAGAAAAGAATTAAACATCATCATGATCATACTGCTGCATCAAATAAATATATGTGATAATCATCAAGATTTATTAAAAATTTAATCTTGAAATATTCTGGAAAAAAATAATCATTTATTGGTACTACAAAAAAAACACAAACACAAGCATTCACCATTAATCTTGAATATATTTTCATGTCAATAAAAGTGTAATCAATTATATAAGAGAATTAAATGGACTAAAAAGATATGAAACATCCTATGTCAAAGTTATTGATGAAGAATACTAATGTTTAGCATGGAATGAAGACCAAACGTTCCACAATCCAATTATGAATGGGCTCAAATATAAAATAATGACTATATATAGTTCTTGTTCATAAATAAAATATATTGAAAGTTGAGATTGAAGAGTAATCCATGTTAAGAAGGTTTATGTATAATCACAAACCTTTACGAGTCCATCAATGGAACTAATTCTGGTTAATTTTGATGGTGTGGTTTCTAGTTCACTGAATTCGTTACTGAATCTACAATAAATCATGAATTCCTACCTCATTATAGGAGGGATACCATGGTCTAACCTTGTATCATCTATCATTAATCAATAAATAAATTGAATATATATTTAATAATAAAGAAGGTTCATAACTATAATTATAGATAAACTCACAAAGAAACATAAATTTTTCAAGATAATTCTACAGGTAACTATTTTGAATCATATTTCTCTTCCACCTCTAGTTGGTTTTAATGCCTTGAAATAAACAACTAGTTCTGATTAAGATATTTACATGACCTCATTCACACCTCCCCGCATGAAAGAGTATTTTGATTATTAGTGAGGGCCTTCCCTAAGTGTGATATCTATGAAACAATATAAAAAATAAAAAATAAAAATAATAGGAATATTTTGAAAAATATATAATCATAATGTAAAAAAACATGGGAAAAATATTTATATGGTTGAATAAAATGAAAAAAATTAGGTTTTGAAGGTGTTAATGAAAACGAAAGTATATTTTTTAAGTGGATAAAATAAATATATTATATAATCATTTTGTGTGCATCCAAGTACTAGTCCCAGACCCAAGCTATATGGATCAATTGTATTACACATGTCTCATTCCATTTTGTGGATCAAAATGAATGTAATATGCATAAAATTAATA
The DNA here is from genome assembly GCA_963277665.1 of Viscum album. Lineage (NCBI taxonomy): Eukaryota > Viridiplantae > Streptophyta > Magnoliopsida > Santalales > Viscaceae > Viscum > Viscum album. The sequence continues at coordinate 1,989,827,988 of OY728137.1, forward strand.
ATTATTTACATTTTGTGACTAGTAAACCCTATTTGGACTCCACAAATTCAACCACATCAAATTTTCACATTTTTAATTAGTGTATTCCACGATAACAAAATATGTGAAATAAATCCAATAAAATAATTTTTTGAGAACCTGGGTAATAAAAAACATCCTATGTGATCCTAGACAATAATTTCTTCAAAACCATTCTATAAGATTGGTCAGGATATAAAAAATGATCAAAAACTAGACAAAATAATCGAAATATGTCACTCAATATCCTCTAGTAATCGAGTTTAAATGATACCTGGTATCCAAGATGCATCGAGTTCGGGAATGTTCCATGGTATCCTCAAAGAATAGAGTTCCATAAAACTATAAGGATAAAATTATCCTACATCATTTATGGGTCCATTATCATAATCACCACACATCATGCACACTGGCCCTCTAAGGGGTAATCATACATTAATGATCTCATATCATGAGTTCCAAGAAACACCTCTAATGATGTGGTAATACACATAACATGGTTGAGTATAATAATAAAATCATAACATGAAATCATTATCATAATTTAGTATAATATAATAGTTTTGGATCATCATCAATAATGGTAACATGATAGTCTATAAGTAATCCTGGAAACAATGATCACATATGGGTATCACGTTATTGCAGACACTCATAAATAATCACCATCATCAGCTTCGAGATGGAGTTTCACATAACCTAATTCATGTCACCCCCATCATATGCAAGAGGATGTCAAATAGAATCAATGGTCTAATGTCCATTAGTGGGGAGACTATAACCTTATAATGATGTCCTTAAACAATAAATATAATATTAAATAATTATTAGAGTAATAGGTCTAAACTATATAATCATAATGTAATAACACATAAAACACAAGTGTATTGGATAAATAAAAGTAAAAATTGGTCCTAAAATATGGAAATATAAACCAAAGTATAAGTGAAAGAAGATAAAATAAATAAAACTATGGAATCATATAGCGTGAAACATGGTACAGCTTCAATCTCCATGGTTGTTGGATAATCTATCTTCCATGAGTCTCTTTCATATTCATGAATCCCTATAAATGACGTATGCACAGGCATCAAAATACCCATATATGGTGTAAGTAAAAAAACCTATTTAGAAAACACCAATGTGTGCTTAAAAAATTTCACATGTATAACATTTGTATACCATAATAAAATAAATATGCAATAATTAATAAGAAATCATATATCTTCCACCCATGTACTAACCAAGCCACCATGATCCCTGATCATAAAAACATCAACTCAATCCTAGAATAATTGAAAATATTATGAATTGATTAAGAACTACCCACAATACTAGAGATATTTCACTTGATATCCTTAAGGAATTGAGTGGATATGATACTCAGTATCTTCAAGTCAACATGTTGTGGAATATTCCTCAGTATCCTTATGGAATTTAACACTATGGATCCATATGTTTTTCAATATCCCATCCCATGTATGGGACTATATTCATCATCACTACAAGTCATGCATACACCTCCTCTATGAGGTAATCAAACAAACATGGTCACCGGTCACAAGTAACAACTATTTTCCCCAACTCAATGGTTTTAAAATTAAAAAAAAGGTGTTTAATTTTCCTTTTAAAAAAATTTCTAATTATATTACATTATAGCGGCTAATAAATCCAAAAGAAAATAAATTTATACAATATATTTTTATTCTATTTCAGCTAAAATTTATCATACTATATATTTTACCCCTCACAAATGTAGATATATGTGGTACCAACTACTTATGGGATATTAAAATAACTTTTTCACACCTTTAGTAACATAATAATTATAAATAAAGTTTTTCTAGGAGGAATAACAAAATAATATACTATGTTTTTATACTAAGAGGCACAACCTTAACATTCATTAATTTTTTCTTCTAGTTGTACAACCTGATAAGTCCCACCTTTCCCCAAGAGGAACAATGTAGAGACCTGAAGCCTGACGTACATGGACATTACATTACTTTTGTGGAATATGTAGTACATAACAAAAACACACACACAAGGATCGTAATAGTTTAGTGTCTTTGGAAACTTGGAATATAATCTTCTAATCGTGGTGAATGATCTTCAACATCTCCCATAAAGATCATCCTTTTTTTATACCTAAAACCTTTTTTTATATCCTGGGGAAAAGAAAACATAAAAGGGTGATCTCAAATGCTCAGTAAGGGTAAATAAAAGAAATATCAATCACATCATATTCATAAAAACATAACATTTTGGAATTCTTAACCTACAAAAGAGATCATAATATCATAACATGGGATAAATCATAGTAGTGAAATATAATCCCAATAATCATAAATAAAATATGAAACTTTGTGGCATACTCACATAATCATAGAGAATCATTTCTTATTAGTCAAGACTCATTTCCAAGACTATCTTAGTGGACAAAGTCCATTTCTGAACCGAGTTCACTCCTAATTTCAGTCCTGTTTTACTAAACTGGAATAACCTACCAATCCAGCCATGTCTATCTGATGATATATAAAATATTTACCCAATGGATTGGAGGTAGATATAGGTCCCACCCATCTCATAATGATACCATTCTTATGTGTGCCACAAAATCATAAATCATACATCATTGCATAACCCATGTAATAAAAATGGGATTCTTAAACATCATGACATCATAAAAAAATTCATATAGGATAAAGTAATTCATAAAAATAATTCCATCAAAACATATACAAATCAATTTAATAATAGGGATAGAAACAGAACCCTATATTATCTTAGATGGGAAATAATTTTTATAAAACACTTGAACTCCATTCTTGAGGAAAATATCCTTTCTACTTCAAAAACACTTTTCATTTCATAACATGTCATACAATTCTAAACTAAAATAAGTTCATTAAAAATAAACTTGAAAACTTTTAAAGTAATCTTCTTGGAAATAATGTTTTAAAAATCCATTCATGTCGTAAACATTCTTCGTACTTTTGTCGGAAAAGTCAAAAAGTACCTCGTACGAAAAACGACAAAAGATTCCTTTCATATCCTTTACTAAAAACTCACTGAAGGGTAAAATTGGATTTAAACAATTTTAGTTGGATGGAAATAATATTACATATTGAGGAAACATGGATGTGGATGATAAAATACACCCCAGTAAATTCCAAAGTATAAACAATTTCGGATAAAAATGAGATTGTGATATTTCCCTTACCTTAGGTATAATTTTCTTTGTAAGTGTCTGAACCTCCTTTATAATGATTTAAATAATGTCATTGACTTATTAAAGAATCATACTCATTTTTATGATATCATATATGGTTCACTTATGACTTTATATTACCCATTCTTTTGTAAATTCCATGTTAAAGAGAGTTTTGGGTAAAATTGTTTTATTTGTCGTCCGTGTTTTGACATGTAATTATTCATATGATTACTTATATCATTATTAATTAATTACAAAAATATAAAACATGATTTATATATAATATATATTCAGAATATACATATATATAATAAATCAGTAAATGGAAAGAAATACACCGTTCATGGAGATGGTAGGTCGTACGTACGCATGAATGCTGTTTTCGTTTCTATATTGAGTTGAATGGAATTAAGTAGATGACATACATATATGTACACATAAATCCAGTATCATTATTATGTCATATATTTCATGATTACTTATTATATATACTTTATAATCATTCATGAATGGTTAAATTGGATAATGAATCTCATCGCGTTGTGGAGACGGTAGTCCGAACGTACGCACGAGCGAGGATATCGTTCTCATGATCGTGGGACTGTATTGGAGTGTATGTATACTATTTCAGAATCAATATAACTTTAAAATAATCATATATAGTTATTATTTACACCATTATACCCATCAAAGTAAGGTGGTGGTGGAAAATATATTTCACCACGGCGTGGAGACGGTATTCCGTACGTACGCACACGCAGTGATTTTGTTTTCCGTAGGATGTATATATGGTGAAATAGGGTTGTTTCATACTTATAATAACATATAATTATATGATTGATACTGATGTTATTACTTCATAATGAAACAACCTAAGAAGAAGAAGTGGAAGAAGAAATAAAGTTGAAAGAATCAGTAACGGACATTACCTCTTCTTTGAAGCGCCTCTTTGAGATCTCCTTTTAAGGCACTAAAATTGGTCTTTGAGGAAGAACAGAACCTCTAGGATTTTTCTAGGGAAGTGGAGAAGATAATTTTTCAGGGGTTGGCCGAGCTTTAAGGCTCAAAGTGGTGTGAGGAAGAGAGGGAGGGGGTTCCCTTTTATAAGGGAGGAGAGGGGCACCTTTGGAATAACAAAAAATATTATTATATTATAAAGCCCATTTCGATTTTAAATAGCTCCAAATTGATTTATTTCAAAGCTATGGTGATTGATGGGTCGAAATCCTCTCATCCAATAGAATTTATACAAGTTTAAGTTCCTATTTTAACCTTATCATTTAGATTTAACATTAAGTTAAATAATTTTACTTTTACCGTGTCTTCTTGTGTTCTTACAATATAAGGTTAATAAACATACTATAACAAGTCAAACAAACCCCAAGTTGTTTATTATTAATATATATAACCTTATCTAATTCATTTGGCCTAACATTAGATTTTTAGGAATAAAATAACAATTAATAATATAGTATTTGTTTTAAAAACTATTTTATGTCAATTTTGACAATATTTAGTAATTGTTTTTTTTGAAAATCATAAAAAAATGATTAGTTCAAAAAAAATTAATTAAATCAATACTAACATGCCATATTGACCTATAAAATTATTGTAATTCATAAAAAGTCTCAAATTACATTTATTTGGGTATTTATAACATCAATTATTTCAATATTTCATTAATAAGATAATTATTGCATCATCGTTGTGTCATAAATAAATTAAATTATTTAATGTCTAAAAATTATAAATAAAATACCATTATGTAGGAAATCTTATTACATTTCTAATGAATATTTACAATTGAATTTATATTAATTATAACCCTATATTAAAAATGTTTTAGTAAATAAACTTTGATTTTAACTCTTTCAACTCTTCGTTAAATTAAATAATAATAAATGTCCTCATCTAATCCATCTGGGCCTAAATGGTCATATTTTATTCCTAAGGTTGTTTTTGGTCGAAATACACTTATCAAATAGAATTAGGACATGTGTTAGGGTAATAATAATATCATTTGTACCCTTAATTACCCTATTTAATTTTAACCGTGGTAAAAAAAAGTAAAAAGTTACTATTCACCAAAAATTATTTTCATCTCATTGAACCACATTTTACATACTGACATCAACCGTGTCTCTCGAATTTTTGAAATTCTACTCACAGAAGCGGTAAAATTAAGTTTTATGAAAAAATCATTTTTTTACTACCACTTAGTGGTTTCACTATTCATCAAAAATGAAAGTTTCCAGAAAAATACCAAAAATTAGGCCTAAGCTATATTTGATATTATGAACTCAAAAATGATGTCTATTTTACCAAATTCAAAACATATTATTTGCATTAATTAATTTAAAAATTAATTACCGTCGTCAAAACAAATAGCGTGTTCTTTAGAGATAATAACTATCAAAAGATTGACACTTGTTTATAACTGGTTTAAATGTGAAATTACATCTAATGACCAAAATTGTATTAAATTGTAAAAATATATTCTAAATATACTTTAAAACCACTCAAATTAATAATTTATCACTATTAATTAGTTCGATTAAAAAAGTTTTTTTTAATTAAAATTTAGTAATTTTCACTATTCATCAGAATATGAAAATTATCCGAAAAGTACCAAAATTTCACCCTAAGCTAATTTGGATATTCAGAATCCAAAAATGAAGTTCATTTTGAGAGATAAATTTTCTAAAATTTTAAAAGGTGGTTATTACTATTCATAACGGCTAGTTTTAATAATATTTTAAGAGCATATCGTTGTTTAGTGAAACTCGGTATTGCGTACTACACACGCTATCAAGGAAGGTCGTGATTGCGTGTAATGAAAGGCAAGTCAAGGATGTGTGTTGTGCAAGCTCCTTTTGGTGTAGCGTACAACACATAACATTAATGAAATTAAAAGGAATATTTTTCATAAAATCTCGGGGTGTTACATTCTACCCCCCTTAAAAAGAATTTCGCCCTCGAAATTCGTCGGGGTTATAAATGGTTTACTACTCGAAAAATTATTTAATAGAAACCCACATCGTAAAAAGGAATAACAAAACCAATTTTTAAAAACAAAAGTATGAAATGTAACGGTTACCCAAATAAACTAATCACTGGGTTTCCACATATGTGAAAATATGGATATGGAAGAGAAATCTAACCATCATGTTCTGATGGAGAGTGGTAGAGAACATGGCTATGGAAAAGCCAGAAGTCACAAAGCCATAAATTTGTGACGATCTAAGGTACCATCTGATTCATCAGATATAAGAGCACTAGGACAAAATTTTTGGTTTTCAAGATCATTTCCCTAAAGTTGATGAAATTTGAATTAGAATAAATACTTTTGTGATTTTGGTATAGTCTCACCGTTAGTCATTCTTTGGAAAATTTCCACTTCATCTATTTAAGAAATGAAGTTGAATTTGTCATTCTCAATGTGTTAGCAGATCATGTGATAGAATGATGGTTTATTCCATCTGTCTCAAACAAAAGGTTAGAAAAGTTATCAAAAAAATACATAAGTCCATCTATAGTGAGATTAATCATATATGGTTCCTAAAACAGACTTATACTTCATATATCATACTTTTTAATATAATAAAACTAATTTCTACTAAACATGGACTTCTTGTAGGCCAGTGGTAGGCGATAAAGGCCAGTCGCCCTTCGGTTGTGGGTTCGATTCCCACGGCCTTTTCCGACGTGATGGGCTGTCGCCCGTCCTGCAGGTTGTCTTTTTTCTAAAACTATATTACTATAACATCCCATCAATAATATCGAAAAAACTTCTATCCTTAAACAATACTAACTTATCTCCAACATAATCCATTCCAATCTTTAGGCTTATCCATAATACTGCAGTCCACTCTCATAATATAGTAAAAATGATTACAAGAGATTTAATACCATCATTGATCCCCATATATCATAAGATATGTCTTGTTGGTCACATTCCAAACATTCAAAGGCCTTAATCATGTATTCTCTTGAATACCCATTGAACCTTAGTGAAAACATGAATTCTATTAAAAGTTAACTCTTTCCACATACCAAAATCCTCAAAATTCTATATACTCTAACCATGATATCACTTAGTCCTTATATCAATCATGAGCTCATGAATACTTTCAAACATTTCATTTTCTACTTACCCATTCATTATGCACATATCATCAACTTTCCAAAATATTTGAATCACTTTTCATGGTTACCGTTACCTTAAAATTATTTAAAACCACAATAGAACAATACATAAATATTTAAATACACCATAAAAGTACCTCAACAACATTATTCTTGAATACCAATACATAAACACTTCAGTCCATCCACTTCAATGATTGTCCTGGAATAAGTCCTTCCTTGATTTAGAAGTAACTTTTTAGGTCAGGTCATTGAGTTGGGTAATGCCCATGTTCTCCACAAATAAGACATTGAACTCCATAACAGTATGTCACTCTATGACCCTTTTCTCCACACAAATAACATCGGTCCCTCCATTTGAGGTATTCCTCAAGGTTCTTCTTCCCCTCTTTAGAAATCTCAATATTCCTTTCTTTATGCTCCTCAACATGCGAACATGCAAAATAGTTTATCTTCCTCTTCTTTGATGAATTAGGCATACCACTAAATTTCACCTTTTAATCATATATCGCGATGACTGATTCGGTATAATCACAATATCTTTCTCTCTAGGAATTACACAATTTTGTTGCTCATAGTCACCAATTTGTCTATTGGATTCAATGTTAACCTAATTCCTTCTGGTTCCCTCCATTAACTAAAACACAAAAAGAATATTTTGAGAGGCAAAAATCATTCTAGAGAAAACAACATAGTAAAGGGGGAGTACCCTCAATATCTAACATCTTAGGTTAAATTCTAAGATCGTTAGCGCAATTCTAGGACTATAACCTATACGTATACTTAATCTTAGAGACATCCCTAGACATACCATAGAAATATCTCTAGGGATCTCACTAATGTTTTTGTATCCTAGTTTCCAAAGGTTGACTAAACCTTTCCTCTGATACCAACTGTAGAGACCCGAAGCCTGACATACATGGACATTAAATTACTTTTGCGGAATACTTTGTACATAACAAAAACACACACACAAGGACCGTAATAGTTTAGTGTCTTTGGAAACTCGGAATATAATCTTCTAATCGTGGTGAAATATCTTCAACATCTCCCATTAAGATCTTTCATTTTTTTATACCTAAAACCTTGTTTTATATCCTGGGGAAAATAAAACATAAAAGGGTGAGCTCAAATGCTCAGTAAGGGTAAACAAAAGAAATATCAATCACATCATATTCATAAGAACATAACATTTTGGAATTCTTAAACTGCAAAAGAGATCATAATATCATAACATGGGATAAATCATAGTAGTGAAATGTAGTCCCAATAATCATAACATAAAACACGAAACATTGTGGCATACACACATAATCATAGAGAATCATTTCTTATTAGTCAAGACTCATTTCAAAGACTATCTTAGTGGACAAAGTCCATTTCTGAACCGAGTTCACTCCTCGTTTCAGTCCTGTTTTACTGAACCGGCATAACCTACCGTTCCAGCCATTTCTATCTCATGAGATATAAAATCTTTACCCAATGCATTGGAGGGAGATATAGGGCCCACCCATCTCATAATGATACCATTCTTATGTGTGCCACAAAATCATAAATCATACATCATTGCATAAACCATGTAATAAAAATGGGATTCTTAAACATCATGACATCATAAAACAATTCATATAAGATAAAGGAATTCATAAAAATAATTCCATCACAACATATTCAAATCAATTTAAAAATAGGGATAGAAACATAACCCTATACTATCTTATATGGGAAATAATTTTGATAAAACACTAGAACTCCATTCTTGAGGAAAATATCGTTTCTACTTCAAAAACACTTTTCATTTATTAACATGTCATACAATTCTAAACTAAAAGAAGTTGATTAAAAATAAACTTGAAAACTTTTAAAGGAAGCTTCTTGGAAATAATGTTTTAAAAATCCATTCATGTCGTAAACATTCTTCGTACTTTTTTCCGAAAAGTCAAAAAGTACCTCGTATGAAAAACGACAAAATATTCCTTTCATATCCTTTAATAAAAACCCACCGAAGGGTAAAATTGGATTTAAACAATTGTAGGTGGATGGAAATAATATTACATATTGAGGAAACATGGATGTGGATGATAAAATACACCCCAGTAAATGCCAAAGTATAAACAATCTCGGATAAAAATGAGATTGTGGTATTTCCCTTACCTTAGGTCCGATTTTCTTCGTAAGTGTCAGAACCTCTTGTATAATGATTTAAATAATGTCATTTACTTATTAAATAATCATACTCATTGTTATGATATCATATATGGTTCACTTATGACTTTATATTACCCGTTCTTTTGTAAATTCCATGTTAAAGAGCGTTTTGGGTAAAATTGTTTTATTTTTCGTCCGTGTTTTGACTTGTAATTATTCACATGATTACTTAGATCATGATTACTTAATTCCAGAATATAAAACATGATATTTATATATAATATATATTCAGAATATACATATATATATAATAAATTAGTAAATGGAAGGAAATATACTGTTCATGGAGATGGTAGGCCATACGTGCGCATGAACACTGTTTTCGTTTCCTTATTGAGTTGAATGGAATTAAGTAGATGACATACATATATGTACACATAAATCCAGTATCATTATTATGTCATATATTTCATGATTACATATTATATATACTTTATAATCATTCATGAATGGTTAAAGTGGAGAATGAATCTCATCGCGTCGTGGAGACGGTGGTCTGTACGTACGCACGAGCAATGATATCGTTCTCATGATCGTGGGATTGTATTGGAGTGTATGTATACTATTTCATAATCAATATCACTTTAAAATAATCATATATAGTTTTTATTTACACCATCATACCCATCCAAGTAAGGTGGTGGTGGAAAATACATTTCACCATGGCGTGGAGACGGTATTCCGTATGTACGCACGCGCGGTGATTTTGTTTTCCGTAGGATGAATAGATGGTGAAATAGGATTGTTTCATACTTATAATAACATATCAGTATATGAGTGATACTGATGTTATTACTTCATAATGAAACAACCTAAGAAGAAGAAGTGGAAGAAGAAATAAAGTTAAAAGAATCGGTAACGGACATTACCTCTTCTTTGAAACGCCTCTTTGAGATCTCCTTTTAGGGCACTAAAATTGGCCTTTGAGGAAGACCAGAACCTCTAATATGTTTCTATTGAAGTGTAGAAGAGAACTTGGCAGGGTTTGGCCGAGCTTTAAGGCTCAAAGTTGTGTGAGGAAGAGAGGGAGGGGTGCCCTTTTATAAGGGAGGAGAGGGGCACCTTTGGAATAACTAAAAATATTATTTTATTATAAAGCCCAATTCGGTTTTAAATATCTCCAAATTGATTTATTTCGAAGCTAAGGTGGGGATGGGTCGAAATACTCTCATCTAATATAATTTATACAAGTTTAGGTTCCTATTTTAACCTTATCATTTAGATTTAACATTAAGTTAAATAATTTTACATTTATCGTGTCTCCTTGTGTTCTTACACTATATGGTTAATAAACTTACTATAACAAGCCAAACGAACCCCAAGTTGTTTATTATTATTATATATAACCTTATCTAAATCATTTTTCCGAACTTTAGATTTTTAGGAATAAAATAACAATTAATAATATAATATTTGTTTTAAAAACTATTTTATGTCAATTTTGACACTATTTAGTAATTGATTTTTGTGAAAATCATAACAGAAAGATTAGTTCGAAAAAAAGTTAATTAAATCAATAATAACATGTCATATTAACCTATAAAATTAGTAGAATTCATAAAAAGTCTCAAATTACATTTATTTGGGTATTTATAACATCAATTATGTCAATATTTCATTAATAAGATAATTACTGCAGCATCGTTGTGTCATAAATAAATTAAGTTATTTAATGTCTAAAAATTATAAATAAAATACCATTATTTATGAAATCTTATTATATTTATAATGAATATTTAAAATCTATTTTATTTTATGTATAACCCTATATTAAAAATGTTTTAGTAAATAAACTTTGATTTTAACTCTTTTAACTCTTCTTTGAATTAAATAATAATAAATGTCCTAATCTAATCCAAGTGGGCCTAAATGGTCATATTTTATTCCTAAAGTTGTTTTTGGTCGAATTACACTTATCCAATAGAATTAGGACATGTTTTATGGTAATAATAATATCATTTTTACCCTTAATTACCCTATTTACTTTTAACCATGGTAAAAAAAAGTAAAAAGTTACTATTCACCAAAAATTATTTTCATCTCATTGAACCAAATTTTACTTACTGACATCAACCATGTCTCTAGGATTTTTGAAATTCCACTCACAGAAGTGGTAAAATTAAGTTTTATGAAAAAATCATTTTTTTTACTACCACTTAGTGGTTTCACTATTCATCAAAAAACGAAAGTTTCCAAAAAAATACCAACAATTAGGCCTAAGCTATATTTGATATTATGAACTCAAAAATGATGTCTATTTTACCAAATTCAAAACATATTAGTTTCATTAATTAATTTAAAAATTAATTCCCGTCGTCAAAACAAATAGTGTGTTCTTAAGAGATAATAACTATCAAAAGATTGACACTTGTTTATAACTGGTTTAAATGTGAAATTACATCTAATGACCAACATTGTATTAAATTGTAAAAATATATTCTAAATATACTTTAAAACCTCTTAAATTAATAATTTATCACTATTAATTATTTCTATTAAAAAAGTTGTTTTTAATTAATATTTAGTAATTTTCACTATTCATCAGAATATGAAAGTTATCCGAAAAGTACCAAAATTTCACCCTAAGCTAATTTCGATATTACGAATCCAAAATTGAAGTCCATTTTGAGAGATAAAATTTCTCAAATTTTAAAAGGTGGTTATTACTATTCATAACGGCTAGTTTTAATAATATTTTAATAGCATATCGTTGTTTAGTGAAGCTCGGTATTGCGTACTACACACGCTATCGAGGAAGGTCGCAATTGCATGTAATGCAAGGCAACTCAAGGATGCGTGTTGTTCAAGCTCCTTTTGGTGTAGCGTATAACACAAGACATTAATGAAATTAAAAAGAATATTTTTCATAAAATCTCGGGGTGTTACAAACAACCCAAAAATACGTTTTTTATGGATTCACATACCACACAAACATGCCTATTAAAACTTTAGTGTAACCCCCACTTGATTATGGATAGGATAATAAATTGAATTAAAGCACCCTAAAAACAATTAAAAAACAAAACATGTGAATGTGGAGGCACTATGGATCATTATAATGAATTAATTTCTAAAAATGAAGTCCAATAAAAGTATTGGTCATAAAATTACCTCATATTGTCTAGGAATGATTCAATGCTTCCATGTTCTTTTATCCTCAATAATTGATTATTTTTTCACTTTCATATCAACTCTATATATATATATATAGTTTCTCCCAAGAAAACGTATTTCAAAATTGAAGACCAATGCATATTTGTTTTTTCCAATTCAAGTATTGTGTGTGAGACTACAATAAAATGCTTCATGGGATATTAGTGTCGGTTTCCCAAACTAAATTCTTCTTTAGTATTTATTTTATAAATGTATAATAATATTAATGTGATCCCTCATCTATATTCTATATGAGATATACAAAACAATTGTGGAAATCATCGCATAATTTAATACTATAATAAATTTTTTCGTGATAATAAGTATTATTGTTTTTGTAAGACATCCTAAAATATATGTTACTAGATTTTAATATTTCAAGAGGATGGAATTTTAATAAGCCAAGATCTAAAATTTCATCGTGAAGGGCCATACATTCTTAATCCCTTATGAATATCATTAAAATAATTATAAAATGTTAAAAATGTATTTTCATTGAATCAAGATAATTAAAGAATAATTATTGTAAGAAATAGTATAATATAAATATTCATAATAAACATATAGTAATTAGATTTATGAAACATATAGAAAAGAAATAAATATTTACTGATTTACAACAACATCTTGAAACTCACATAAAAATGTTGGAATATTTTACTACATAGAATTTTTTTATGCATGTGGAAAGTTGATGTACATAAAATATATATTTATCCAAAATATCAATATAACCCAAATTTTTGAAGCAGAATATACCATATACGTCAATTTCAAAATGTATGCCAATTTGCCTTCAGAAATGATAATCACATAGCTAAATTCATATAAAGAAAACTATTCACATCGAACTATTTATGTATATTATATTTTACAAATACAAATTTTTTTATCCTATATTCTACATAGCCAAATTAATGTATCAATTATTTGATGTAGTTGAATTCACTTATCAAAAAATTTAAACCTATAAATAACATGAATTGTCAAATTTTAGACCGTATAAATGGTAGAATTAGCTCTGGGTGTATTTTAACACTACTTATAAACTTTTTTATTTTTTTAAAATAATCATGATTCACCATATTTAAATATATATATCTTATTAAATGTATAAAATATACTAGAAAAAAAATTCTGAAAAACAGTAGAATTCAGACTAAGAACATGATGTGATTTTGAACCCAATTCGAGACATTATAAGTTTCAATTAATATTTCATTTTTTGTAATGAAATATATATAATAACATTATCTTTCTAACTCCATAAGAATCACTCAATTTTTAATTCTTCAAACTAGGTTAGGACAGATTTACATCAGGTGACAAAATATGAAAATTTCGCTATGTCATTTGGCTACTTGGGTGATTTGGATACCTGGGAATACTAAATAATATACATAAATGATAGTTAATTATCACAAATTATTTCTTTAGACTAGGAACTGGATAAGGATATTTCCTAACATGTTATGAACATCAAAAATAAAAAATCTATATATACATTAAGAAACTAAATATTTTGATATACTCATGATTAAACATACATTAATCAACACATAATGATAATAATTATAGTAAAAAATTTAAAACTTTAATTATTTCAATTTAAATTAAACAAATAACAATTTTTAATTTTCAAAATATTAAGTGGTTCTTGGAGACATTCCAAATTTTCCCCCTTACTTTAATAAAATAACCCCTTATAATTTCAAAACATACCCCACCCAATTTAATTATCACAAATACAATGTTTCTATAGTAAAATTATCTATTTGAAATGATAATTTCTCTCCCCATACTAATCTAGCATAGTGTTAAATTCTTTTTGGTTGATAGATAAAATTTAACACACCCTTGATTTTTGAATTCATGGAAAATGGAAACAAAACTTATTTTATAAGAATATTTATTGATAAAAAATAAAATACAATTTATTTTTAATTTTATATAAAATGTTACAAAATATGTATATTTCATAAAATTGTCTAATGGATCCATTAAAAATACTTTTTTCAGAACAATGAGTTCTATATAATGGCCTCATTCAAAAATATGTGACTGAAAAATAATTAGCAACCATTCATAAAATAATCCTTTATATTTGATGTAATTTTTAAATAATATATGGACATCAAATTGTATATATGATAAAACTGAATACCATAATATAATAATCAAATTTTTACATCAATTAAAAAATAATAAATTTAAATAGACACTATATTACAATAGATTTCCTGAAAATCCAAAAATTTACTCATATAAAACACTCAATATCTACCAATATTCATGAAATATAAATTTACATTTCCATCATACAATGTTCACACATTAATTCCTAAAACATATAACATTATAAGGGATTTTTTGTTATATCAAAAAATTTATTTTCTATAGAAATAAATTCAATATATATTTTCTTTTTGAACATGATCCCTCAGAAAATGTAATTTAATATCATTGTTCTTATACCTAGTTTTTTATTGGATTTATTGAAATACTAATTATTGAAATATTTTAATATAATTTAAGTATTTTTTAAAATTTAAAAATAATATAAGAAATTGTATTATTAATGAAATATTATTTAGAAACACAAGATTTAGTGGCATTGTATTCAGATTAAGTAGTTGAATGATAGATACATTTTTTGTTTCTTTAGATCCCAAGAAAATAAATCTTTACCATGTAAATTAAACATACATGAAGTGATTTATTTGTCTATCTTTGATCATCTAAAATCAAATATAAAATATCATAAAAGATCAAATGTAGTTTTAGTAGTGTAATATAAACTATTATTCAAAGAAAATTTAAAATACCTAATACTCTAATAATAAAATTTAATATGAAATTATAGTGGTTCAATTTTAAATCTAACTTGTTATAATATTGAAAACATTAAGAAATATATAAAATAAGTTAGGGGTAAAAAATTTAGTTCATGCCACTATAAGTTTTCACATCGATAGATTTTTCATATTCATATAAATATAATTTTAATTTCAAAACCGTTGGATAATTTTCACATTTAAAAGTATCTAAACCAAATCCTTGAACTCAAACATTAGAATACAAGGAATTATTTAAAAAAACATTCATTTAAAAGAAATATTTATTGACTAATAAGGAATGTCAATTCTTCCATCACACTCTTATCAAATTTGGAATTCAGTAAATCTGAAAATTCATTGCCAATATTTTCACAAGAAGATCCATTATAATTTTATAAATCTACATTTTCATAATCAAAACATCATTAAAGTTAGAAATAATGAAGGATTATCCATTACCTTATCAAATTGTTTTTTTCAAAAACTAAACAAGTTAACCTTTCATACTAAGCCTGAGGAGTTATCTATATAATATATAAAGTCTTAGACTGTTTCAAAACATTATCATGAAAATTTTAATTTACAAAATCCATGGGTATGTATAAAAATTACTACATCAAAAATATATCTATTTTAAATGGGACATTTGAAATCCATTTGAAAAAAATAAATCCATCAAAAGAATAATAGGAAAATAATAATATAATATGTACCTAAAATCTACCAACAGGTGAAAAATATTTTTCAAAATAAATACCTTCTTCTGGATAATATCATTGAGAAAATAATTTAGCTTCATTTTTTACTATATCCCTAGATTTGTTATGTTAGTTTTTAAATATATATTTTTTCTAATAACATGATAATCCTTTGGTAGAACAAATAAAGTCCACAAATTATGTCTAGTAAACTGATTTAACACATATTTCATTTCCCATATCCAATAACAATAATAAAATATTCATTAATAAAATTACCTACAAAAATATATTTGAGAGTGTGAGAAGGGCAATTATTCATAATAGAATTTATAGTTTGATCATTTGAATGGATATTTATAATCAAATTGTCTATAAAATGATCTATATGAATATTCCATGATATTTAATTAATAGATTTAAATTGGGATAAATATTATACCCCTTAATATGTAAATCATTATATTGAGTTGTTTCATCTTTAAAAATAAATCCTCTAAATTCATACTCAAGTTATAAGTAATATCATCCTTTTTGTTAAAATATTTTTCATTAAACATAATATGTATTGATTTTTCAAAAACTATGGTTCATATATTTTATCTATATTATCCTATAATATTGTTTGAATATCCTATGAAAGTATTTTAATTATATTTTTAACAAAATTTATCTAAATAATCCTTAGTATTGACAATGAAACATTGCACTAAATACTCTGAAATAAATATTTTTTTGGATTTCTACCCTTTAAATGATCATAGTTTATATTTTACAAAAAAAGTATTATAGAAATTATATTGGTAACATAAAAATATGTATTCAATGATTTACCCACAAATATATAGGTATAATATACTCTTTTAATATGTTCCAATCCATTTCTTGAAGATTTCTATTTTCTCTTTCTTTTACACATTTTTGTTTTATTGTTCTAATAGTTCAAAAATGAAATTTACAAATTTTCATTAAAAAACTGGATATATTTTAGCCTAGGTAATTTTCACCAATTATCACATATAATTGACTTAAATTCTATACCTTTCTCATTTTGAGCCAATATATAACAATTGATAAACTAATATAATATTCTGTTTCAAATATAAAAAATAAAATCATCTCTATTTACTAAAGTCATCACTAATTAAAATAAAAATATCTCTTAACAACAAAACTAGTAGAGCTTAAAGGACCCAATAAATACAAATGGATATATTCAAGAAGTTATATAGTTAATATATTCATAATTGTCATAAAACATCTTCTTTTTGGTTTACCTTTCATGTCGGATTCACTAACAAAGGTGATATCCTTTTTTTATTTAGGTAACTATAGAATTATTTCATTCTGTGAATCCATATGAAACTACATGAAATTAGTATTTCCAAAAATAATGTAACAAACTATGTAATTATATAATATATAATTTTCAGATTTTTTCATATTAATTATAAAAATTATATATATTTTTTCTGAATCAAAAAGGGAATAGTTTTATTAAACTCTATGATTATAAGGTTTTATTTAAAAGATTAAATTTTACATTATATAATTATAATTAAAATAATAAATTTCATTTTTAAATTCACCATTTAAAAATATTCTTATTATGGATTTTGAATATTTTTTGAAATGATTTATGTTATAGTGAATAGTTAAAATTACCTACTTTTAAAATACTCTCATTTTTTTCAAATAATAAAATTATATAATAGTATAATTATTATTATTATATTTTATTAATTTTGAATGTGAAAAGTTTTATTTATAATAGAATAATTAAAATATTTTTAATCATCAATATTCATTGTTTCAAAATAAGTTTATTTTTATGCTTAAAATGTTATTTTCTAAAAACTATTTTTATGTACATAAAGGTCCTTCATATTAAATAATTAATATAACCCCAATAAAGAATAATATAATATAATTGTATATATTATTATTATAATTTATATGAATTTTAATTCATATAATGATGATATACAGTTATATAGTTAATATTATATCATCTATTTCCTAGAAAATCATTTTATTAAAACATTTTTTTATCATGTATTATCTGATTATTATTAAAATAAATTTATCCAAACATGGGGATAAAATGTGGAAAATTGTATTAAAAATTTTTAATTAGAATAATTTATATTATTCAATAATACCAACATAATTATTGGCCTTACTGAATAATAAAAATATTTAATTTTTATATCATGGTACAATAAAATTGGCTAGTTAAGGGAGAAAATAATTTTACTTGGATTGAAAGGTAACCCTAAAATTAAATTAATTATACTTTATGGGGAAATTTTTTTTATTATTATACATGACTATATTATATGAACTTTATTCAGAATGTAGATGATTCTTAATGTTAAAATAATTTAACTAAAAAAGGAAAAAGGCACCTTCTATGCTTTTAAAATATATAATACATTGTGATCGGGATAAATATAACTTATATTAAGTAATATAAAAAAAATTTACAGATAATTTTTTTGTTTTTGTCATGTTAATTTATTTAAATTTTTTTGATTAAAAAATAACATTAAGAGTATATGCAAGGTTGACCCATTAATTATTTAATTAATAGAAAGGCAAGATAATTGATTTTTGCAATATTAAATATGAAGAAAATTGAATAAATTATTTTTTACTATAAATTTTTTTGATACTTATTACCTATTAGTTAATTTTTTGTAATATATATTACAATTACAAACTTATATTGATATTTTTTAAATCAATTTAAACTAATAGTGTTAAAATTGAAATCAATTATATTTTATAATAAAAATGGTATATTAAATGATATGAATTTTATAAAAAAATTATATGCAAAAAATTTAACTTAATATCAATCATGGTCCATTTAGGTGTCTTTATTCCTTTTATTTTGTGCTTCATGGCCCCTAAATAGTGAAAACATTAATACCGTTGTAATTGTAAAAAAGGGTCAAAAGCATTAAAATTAATATAAGGGAGAAAACATCACCAAAACATGTCCTATTTTTTATAATTATATTTCCCTAAAAATATATCTTATTAATTTAATTTCAAAATTTTGATCCTTTTTAATATTCAAATTAATTTAGATTAATTTAAAACAATAAGAAATTCCAAAATTTTCCCCCCTCCTATAAAAAAGGAACATCCTATTCACTTTTCATGAAACTTAAAAATATTTTATATTCAAAAAATACCTTCCAAATTACCATCCTCACATCCCTCCCCATGTATTAGAGTCCTTTTTTTGTCATAAAACCATCATAGTAATGGTTGTTTTTAAACCTTAAAAGGTTTTCCAGAGAAGAAGTATTGTTCTTAATCAAGAAATATTGATTTGTTTCTTCATGTAAATTCATAAAATATTCTTCAAAAATGATGAAAAAATTAGAAAAAAATCACCCATATACTAAGATGCTATTATGTTAATAGAATAACAAATATCCATCTCCACTTCTAGAAAATGTGAAACACAATAGTTATTTGTTCATACATGTCGACAACTACCACGTGAACTATTGTAATTTTTTTCCATCACCTAATCCCATAACTCGATTTAATGGTTTATTTAAACTATATAAATATATATATGATAATAATTAATTTTTTATTATTATTAAATGATAATATATCTATTAGATTATAACCTTTCCACTCGCTAAAAAATGACAACATTGTGCATACATACGTGTGGATTACCAACTCCTTGAAGTGATGTAACTCATTTTTGATCACCATATCTCATGAATAATAAATATAATTATATTTAATTAAATAATATGGTATTTATGATTTTATTATCAATATTTAAAGACCAAATAATACTTACCATCTTTCCATAATTTTCACTGAAAGTTGGAAACATTACTCATGCATGCATATAACTTACCCTTCCCTGATTGTAACATAGTTCATTTTTCATAACCATATTTCATTATTTTTTTAAAAGATAAATTATTGGTGAAAATTACAATAAGGAAATTGTTATTATTATATAAATTATTTAACAATGACCACATTGATCATAGTAAACTAACTATGGTCATTTTTTCATATTTTCCTAATATAATCAAAACGTAAAACATCAACTAAAATGAAAATTTAATTTAATATTAAATTGTAACAAATAAAATAAAAAACTTAAACTTAAACGTAAGACATGATTTTATTAATTTTAATACTGAATATAAGGATATTATTGATTAATATAAAAATGAATGTGACATCTTGGACTCAAGGTAAGGAGATATTTGATTAAAAAATAGGTTTAAATGTTTTCGGGATTTATTTTCTAAATAATTATCTCTAATATAAATATTTTAAAAATATAATTAATATTATTTTAATATGGTCATAATTTAATTACAAAAGAAATTATTCTATATATTTTACATTATTTCATAGACTGTCAAAATAAATTTGTTTCAGTATTTCATTCAAAACATTTTGACTTTATTTACAAAATAAAATGGTAAGGTTCTATTATAACATATATATAAATAATGAATTTTACCACGACCATAACTATTATTTGGATAATATTATAATACACAATGTTATATTCAAATAAAAAACCCTTTAAAAAAATTAGATATTTACTTTTGAAAATGGGATGTGAAAATAAAGGGTGCCTCGATATTAGAAAGTGTTTTTTCTTATGGTTTTAAAATATTTTTTAAAAATTTTCACTATGTAAATTTGAAATCAAAAAATTATTCATTTCATGATATTGTACATAATATTTATATATTGGAAACATGTTATCCTCATACAGAGTAGGATCCTAGATATTTTTAGAATAATAATTTTTACTTCTATTAATATTTATGAATAATTTATTATTTTTAAATTTATGGGGATTCTTTGTCTGATATTATACACAACACAGAGCAACTGGTTTCCTTGAAAACTTACATTGCACACAACATTGAGTTATAACAAAAAATAATATAATAATATTATTATTATAAATTGTAGTTAATGCATAACCGTTGTATTGGCAGGATTGAATAGAACTAACTAAATTATGATTAAACATGTTTTCTAAATGTTTTTAAATTTATCCAAATAATGTTACATTCTCAAAATGAGAATGAATCTATTTTTAATCCTGAGATACTATACTATTTTTAAAAGGTTGGTTTACCTCATTTTGATGGAGAAATCTTTTTAAATATAGTTTTTGACACCTTTATAAGTAAAATTTTACAAAATAAACTTCTTCTTTAGAATCATAACATCAAACTTTACTTTGGATGAAATGTTGGTATTTTTCTGATGAAATTTATATTTTAGTGGAAGGCTAAAAATACTACATTTTAATTCAACACTGCATTTTCATCTAAATTATTTATATAGTTAGATTTTCCTGTTAATTAGTTTTAATGTGTAATTGTATTATGTTTTTATCATTTAATTAAATTGTTTTCATTGTAATTAATTTTTCAAGGAAATTGTATATAAACACTGTATAATCTTTTGGTAGTTTTTACTTCTTCAAAACACGCTTTTTAGTTTTGAGAAAGGAAATTAATTTTAAATTAATTTTTGAAAATTATCTATTTTGAATTTAGAAAACTGGATTCCATATTTAGAATCATAAAGTCAAAATTTTTTAAATATGTACCTTTTATAGTTAGACAATATGTATAGTTAATTTAGTAATTATTTTATTTACCATTGTTAAAAGATAAATCTGGTAAATAGAGGTTCAAAACAATAATATAATAATATAGAACTACTCCAAAACATATCCTAATTCTATTATATGAGATATTTCAGACCATGGTAATACTCGGTTCAATTTTGGGACCCCATGGAGCCACTTGGGTGTGAAAATGATATTTTATAAGAATTAATTTAAAGTAAACACACAAATAACATAAACATATATCTTCTTACAAAAATTTTTTCTATATGGGGTTATATAAGTGATATCTTAAACTATAAATTGTCATTAGAGATATAAAAATATTTCCTACATCCTGATATTTTATTTATAATTTTCAAAGGTTAAATAAATAAATTTATTTTTGACACAATGATGATGCAGTGATTGCATCATTAATAAAAGATTCAAATAAATGACATTATAAATATTAAAATAAATGTAATTTTAATATTTTGATTATATACAAGGATTTTACGGATTATATTGACATATTATCTTTGTGTTAATTCTATTTGTTCGAAGGAATAAACTTTTAATGAATTTGTAAAAAAGTCATTTAGGAATTGTGTCTAAAGTTGACATATTCATAACATAAAACATAAAATAGTTTATTAAAATATATTAAATTTATAAAAATATAATATTTGAAACAATAGTTAATATAAGTATAAATATTTCATAAATAAATTTTTTGGGGTCGTTTGACATGATATGGAAATTAAAATAACCCATAATGAGTAAATAACAAGATATCACTATAAGATTAAATGGAATAAAATAAGCGTTAAACCAAAATGACAAGGATAAAAAATTATATAAAATATGTATAAAATTTATTGTATGAGATATATTATAACCAAAATCATCTTTTCCTATAATTAAATGAGTTTTGGACAATTTTTAATCTAAATTTAATTTATAATAAATTAATATTTCAAGACTTCTTGAATGTTCCCCTAACCTCTTCTATAAAAGGGAGCTTCCATTTCTCATTATATTACACTTCAAAATCCTTTTAGTTTGAAAAAACTCTATCCAATAGTCTTTATATAACCCCTATCTTACTCTTATAAGCCTTACCTTGGGCATAAGGAAATTTAAAAAAAAAATTGACTCAAATCAAAAGGTGTTACACGTTTCAGAGGTAGTGTCTTCTCTAAAGTTACTTTCAATTATTTTAATTATTCACTCTCTATTATATTCTTATTAATTGATTAAATAACAACAACAGTATCCAAAATATACTTTGGGGTTTTTATCAGAATTATTCTAACTAAACTTACAGACACCTCCATCTAATGGATACGAACACACTGTTTCTGTGTACAATGAACTACTTCACCAAGAAACGATGACTGTTCAATTTTTACCAAACACCTATCATGGTGGAAATTATTATGGAACTATATTTATATATTATATTTATTATATTTATATTATTTTTATGCTTCTTTTTTGTATTTAAATCATACCTATTTTCTTTCCATAATGTGTAAATACGAATATTTAATTTGAGGAAGTTTGGACTACCGCCCCCTCAAAGTGATATTACTCATTCATGCCACACATAGAACATATAAAGAATGGAACTAATAAACTTATGTAACATATATAACATATAAATTATACTATAATTATAGTATAACTATATACCATTTGGTTTTTCATTCCTTTAATATGAAAAAGAAATGAAAGTAGTGTTTGTGCGTACGTACGATCTACCATCTTCATGAATGGTGAATTTCATTTATTATCTCCAAATATTATGGAATATAATAAATACATATATATACTTGATATATATGATATTTAAATCATCAATACTTTTTATTAGATAATAGAATTTGACCACATGGACAATTTGTAATTATAACAAGTTTATTTTTTACTTGAGTACTGAACATCGACAAAACATCCGATATGAACTCAAATAACTAAATAATTGATATGAACTGGAAATAAGTGATATAAAATGAATAATGAACATTAAAAATTTTCTAAATCAAGTTAAAATTAATCTAAGTTTATTATTCAGGAATTTATTGAATGAACGAGACAAATTGGACTCAAGGTAAGGGACTTTATCTCAATCTCCTTTCATTGAGGAATATTTTGGTTTATCCATGACCTTATTTTATATGGTGTATAATTATATCCTTTTTATTTTAATTTAATTTTATATTTTTCAAATGTAATATTTTTTTTGTGATTCTTTTACTCAACGAAAAAAGGAATGTTTTTTTAATGAACATGACGACAACGACCTTTCTGAGACCATGAGCATTATTTGATGTTTGGATCCTTAATAAGATGTAATGATTTTAAAAGGGAAAATAAATAAAATATACTAGTTTTACATATTTTTTTATTGAAAATGGATTTTATAGATCATGTATTATGTAAATATCTTGAAATTATATATTATGATTAAAATGTGGAAATGTTATCTCTGTTTTATGCTTGTTTTATGTGTTATGATTATCTTATGATTATTGGGTATTGTTTATGTGTACGGTGGTTCCATGATAAATTGAGGGGGGGTGATCCTTATATATATTTCCAATTCATTAGTTAACGTGACGGAGGTAAATGTTAATGTTTCTCCTAAGAGATTTAGGAAATATACTACGATGGCTATTCCAAACATAACTCCCTATGTAGTTGTGAAATATACAATGTAAGTTTGTTATGGATGCCAAAAGTTACATTTACAATTTATTATTTGTATTTTTTATTCATAAATCTTATGATTTCATGAGTTAGGTTAAAGAGATTATGTTTTATAAGTGAAAAATATGATTTCATTGATTTGTATCTATTGATGGGCTAATGTTTTCTTGATTTATTTTATAACCCTTGCTAATATTTTTATGCTCATCCCAAGTTTTTAAAGTGTTTTTCACAGGTAAAAAGGAAGGTTAAGAGAAATTAAGAGTTTAAAAAGTTTTATATCAAGAAAATAATTCTTCTTTTATTTGAGGAGTTTTATTATTTTGATAAAAAATGGATGGATTATAAGTGTCTACATAGAAATTTTTGAGATGTAATGTAATAGTTATGGCTAAATTCTCTAAAAATATAAACCTGAAAAGATCTTCAATGTCAAATTATTGACTTAACTCAAGATTATGTAATGTTTAAGGTTTCGGCCTTATATTTGGTATTAAAGGTCGGTTTAGATAACTTTAGGAGTTAGAATTTTTTTAAATGAATATCCATAAATTATTTTACTCTTTGGTCAAATTGAAATGATATAGCATTTAAATATTACCATGTTTCTTTGTCTAATATATTTTAGTGTTCAGAATGGTTTTCCATAGAGTAAATAGGGTAGCTATGATGGGACGACATCAAGAGGAAAACAACCTTCCAAATCAGCAACCAGAAATGGTCAGAATCGGAACTGAATAGTTTGTTACTATAATGGCACAATTGACTCAGGCTATAAATGGTTGTTCTAACTATAAAAAATATCAGTCAAATCAACCACAGAGTAACACATCAGTAGTGGATCATTTAAATAGGCAAAATCCCCCATAATTTAGATAATAATCTAACCATGTGATAGTTTAAAGTTGGATTAAAGCACTAAAAAAGATTTTTGATGTCATGGGGTGTTCAGAACATCAAAAGGTTAGTCTTGTTGTTTATTGTTTTGATGTTGAAGTATATCAGTGGTGTTCAGTGTTTACAAATATCAGGGATCATGAAGAGACTGATTATCTTGATTGGGATGCATTCAAATGTATATTTCTTGAGAAATATTTTCCTAAGTTGGTTCGACTTAGTATGGAAAAAAATTCTTATAATTGAGGTCATAGGATGAATTAGAATCTGATTACGAAGAAAAATTCACTTGACTGACAAGGTATGCTCTAAATTTCATTCAGGTTCTTGATAGTAAAAGAAATAGTTTTTACTCAGTATTAAAACCAAAGTATCTAAGGTCACTAGCTTCTGGTGATTTAAAAAGTTATCAAATATTTGTTCTAAGTGCGGAGAAGGTGTAAATGGTGTTTACCTATGATCAGGTGTTCTTTGACAAACAACAGAATAAGATTTCAAGGTTGTAGATGAAAGAGAATAACTCTTTTATAAAGTCTGATGATAAGAAACTTACGTTTAAAGTTTGTAAAAATTGTTGTTAAAAGCACACATGGGAATTCGTTTTGAATTCTAGTAAGTGCTTCTGATGTGCTAAAATAGGACATAAGGCTCATAATTGCACCAAAAAATATCAGGGTGGTGGTAAGACAAAATCTGATTTACAGTTAGAAAAAAAATTGAAGTGCAATGAAATGGGTCATTATGAAATTGAGTGACCAACGATGAACTCAAATGATGGAAAGTAGACGAAAAAAATCAGAAAGAGGTGGTGAAATCCTTTGTAACTACTTCAGCAGATTTTGGGACATCAAATGAAGTAGTATCAGATATACTATTTGTTTATTTAGACAATGTCAATGTGTTGTTTGATTCTAAGTCTACAAATTCTTTCATTTCTTTAAAATTTTATAGTAAATTTGGAATTCCATCTCAAGATACGAATCCTGAACTTGTTGAAAAAACACCTGGAGGAAATATTGAGACAAAAAGAAATTATAAGAACCTACATGTCCTTGAGTGTGGAAAGAATCCACCTACAGACCATATTTGTTTGCCTCTAATAGTTTTTGATGTTATTTTGGGTATGGATTGGATTTCCATTTATCATTCTAAGATTGACTGAAGAGATAAATAGGTATACTTTTAGAAAGAATTTCAATTTTGTACAAAAATGAACCCTTTATTTTGATAATATATCAGGAAGATGAGAAACTAGTAAAAGATGGAAATTGAATGTTACCTTGAAAATATTGTTAAAAACAAAGGAATTATTCAGATTAATGATGTGCTAGTTGTAAATGAGTATCTTGACATTTTTTCAGATGAGTTTCATGGAATAATACCTAATTGGGAAGTTGAATATACTGTTTAATTGTTTCCTGTTGCTAAACCAGTTTCAAAACCCCCTTATTGAATGGCTCAAATTGAACTTTTAGAGTTGAAGAAGAAATCAGATCAGTATTAGATAAAGGTTTCATGTGACCTATCACATCACCATTTGGTTCACCTATCTTTTTTGATAAAAACAAATATGGTTCAATAAGATTGTGCATTGATTATAGAGCCTTAAATAACATCAGTACTATGAATAATTATCATTTTCCTCATATCTATGATTTGTTTGATCTGCTCCAAGGAGCTCAATATTTTTCAAATATTGACTTGAGTTTGGGGTTCCATTAGTTGAAAGTAAACAAATAAGACAATAAGAAGACCTTTTATAATACTATATATGGCCATTATGAATTTTTAGTTATGCCTTTTGGGTTAACCAATGCAGCTTTTGTATTCATGGATTTGATGAATAGAATTTTCTGTGAGTTCTTGGATAAGTTTGTGGTTGTGTTTATTATTCATATTTTGATATATTATAAAAGCAAAGAAGAGCATGAAATTCATTTGAGGTTTATCTTGAAAACATTAAAAGAAAAGAAATTGTATGGGAAATTTAGCAAGTGTGAGTTTTGGTTACAAAAAATTTCATTCCTTGGTCACATTGTATCTAATGATGACATAACTGTTGATCCAGATAAAACAATAGTAGTTGAAGAATGTCCAAGACCCACAAATATAATTGAGATTCGTAGTTTTCTTATATTTTTAGGTTATTACTGGATGTTCGTTGAAAATTTTTCATTGTTATCTATCCTACTGACAAAATTAACTCAAAAAGGTTTCAAGTTCATCAGGACAAAAGAATGTGTTGAATGTTTTTAAGAACTGAAAAGAATATTGGTGAATTATCTAGTTTTGGTACTACCTTCCAAGAATGGTGAATTTGTTATCTATAGTGATGCCTCATTAAAAGGAATTGATTGTGTCCTAATGTAGCATGATCAGGTAATCTCTTATGTTTTACGTCAGTTGAAAACTCATGAGTTAAATTAACCTACACAAGATTTGGAATTATCTTCTGTTGTTTTTTATTTAAAAATTTGGAGGCCTCATTTGTATAGAGAAAAGTGTGAAATATATATTGATCACAAAATTTTTAAGTATATATTCACTCAGAAATAATTTTGCATGAGATAGCGAAGACGGATCTAATTAATCAAATATTATGATTGCCTGATTCATTTCCATCCAGGAAAAGAAAATAAAGTCTTTGATGCTTCAAGTTGAAATAGTAATGCAATATTAACCATGTTATGTTTGGAAAAAGATCCTTTGGTTTCTGATTTGAAGAATTTTGGATTGGAAATTGTTGGTGTAGATAATTCTTATATTTTGTTTCAGGTTTCACTAAAATCATCTCTATCAGATAGATTTAGTAAAGTGAGAAAAGAAGATAGTGAGTTGTAGAAAAATGTAGAATTGGTTTAGAAGGGTATGTTATGTGAATTTAACATTGATAATGACTGTGTTTTGAGGTTTGGAAAGAGATCATGTGTGTCTTGTGATGCGCATTTGAAGAAAAATTATTTATGTGAATCTCATAGTTCACTTTTTTCAGTTTTTTGTGGTAGTACTAAGATGTACCAATATCATCAAAAGTATTACTGGTGGGATAGAATTAAAAGAGATATTTTTAACTTTACCCTGAGATGTTTGATTTTTCAACATGTTAAAGAAGAGAGGTAGTTACTGAAAGTGATGCTTAATTATTTTCCAGTGTTAGAGTGGAAATGGGAAAATATATCCCTGGATTTTGTAGTGGGATTACCAAAGACTTCTTGAGGTAACAATGCAATATGAGTTTTTTCTAATCAATTGACTAAATATTCTCATTTTCTTCCTATTCGAGATACTTTGTCTCTAGATCAACTTCCTTGATTATTATTAAAGAGATAGTTAGGTTAAATGGAGTTCCTCTCTCCATTGTATCTGGTCATGATCCAAGATTCACTTATAACTTATGGAAGGGCCTTCAAATATCATTGGGTACTGAATTAAAATTTATTACAACATTTCATCTACAATCATATGGGAATTCATAATGAAAAATTTATGCATTGAATGATATGCTACGTGATTATGCAAAATATTACTAGGGAATTTGGGACCAACTGAGACCAAAAACTAGGACACAAGCACGAAGAATTTCCTCTAAGGTTTTTATGGCCTGCTCCGTCTGACCATCTGTCTAGGGGTGAAAAAAAGTGCTCAAGACAAGATGAGTCCCGAATGCCTCTTGTAATCCCCTCCAAAGCTGGGATTTAAAGCAAGAATCACAATCTGAGATGATCATCAAAGGTTCCCTATGAATCCTCACTATCCCTTGGACGTATATGTGTCCTATGACCTCTATCGGTCCCTGCTTCTGGATGGGTATGAAGTGAGCCAACTTGGTGAGTCCATTAACAATCACACAGATAGATTCGTGGCCTCTGGATGTACATGTTAACCCCATCCCAAAGTCCATTGAGATTCCATACAATTTCCACTTCAGTACCTTGAGTGGCTATTCCAAGCCTACTGGAACCTAATGCTCGGCCTTAACTTGCTGAAAAGTGAGGCATCTGGAAATGAACTCTTCCACCACATTTTTCATCCCTGGCCACCGGTACTGATGTCATAGGTCCTGGTACATCCTTGCCACACCCAGACATACCGCCAAAGGGGATGTATGGAACTCATTCGACACCTCATCCCACAACGTCATGGGTACCATGGTGCATCCTATTAAAAATATGATGTGCTCCCCACCAATCAAAAATCTAGTAGGAGCTTGTCCTAAGGATATCTGAGCTCATCAGGCCTCACTGTCATCACCCACAAGTTGTTCCTCCCTAACTCGCTGAAGGAGTGAGGGATTTACAATCATAGACTAGAGGTTAGCTCCTCCATAATCATCTATGAATAATATCTGAATCGCAGATAGCTACTCTGTCACATCACTCATCTGATGGATACTAGACCTCCTTCTAAGCATGTTAGGCACCACATTCTCCTTATCAGGAGTATAGACTAACTCAAACTCGTAGTCCTAGAGTAACTCAAGCCATCACCTCTATCTCAGCTGCTAAAAATATTACAGGCACCTTTCCATCAACGCAAAAGGTTTTCCCTTTTAACTGACTGATGTGACCATTAAACCTTTAGTATTGGGTAATCATTCTCCTTGGACACTTGGTTAAAGTGCTGGTAATCTACAGATGACCTCAAACACTGGGTCTTACTAATCCCTTCCTCTAAAAATCCCCCACTAACACCCCCTGCTCATGAATCTCTATGAAATCCCTCTGATATAATGATGCTGATATCAGTTCCATATCAAGGTGTAGAATGATGTAGAATTTTATCTCCCTATGGGGAGGTAAATCCTAAAAAAAATATTTTGGAAGGATGTTCATGCACTCCGCAACTACTGTTGGGTAATCAAAACTCAAAACATCCGCTTCCATGAGGGTAAGGTTTCACAACTCAAGAGTGATCGGCTACACCCTCCGGTGCATGAGTTTATCCCATGCTGCCTAGGTTTAATTTTTTTTCGACCAAGGAAAACTGAATTCCAACGTTACAGATATACCGAATCATTTTTCCTAAAACATACAATCTAATAATGAACTATGGATGACAAGTCTATACCCAAACTAATATCGTAAGGCCACCCAAACTAACATCGTAAGGCCTCAACACTTCCACCAAGAGGTTCCAACCTAAACTCTCATCTCAAGGGTCAGATCACACAATCATCATAAGTGTGATTATAGAGTCTCCTTCCGTAGGTATCTCCCGACATAAGGATCAAGTCAAATGTTTAACCAGAAACTCTTGGTTCATGAACAAGATTCATGAAAAGAAGAAATGATGGGTACCCATGTATATTAATATACTGAAAATCATTTTTTTTTCATTTTCTGCTGCTGGTTTAAGGGGTTGCTGGTACCCAAGGTACAACAAAAAAATTAAACCAAAAACAGACATACTAGAATAAGGCAACTTAACAACACAAACTTACATATCATCCAAGTCAAAGTCGTCACCGCTTCTCCATCCTGACTCCTATTCTCCGGTAGCCGTGGCTGTTTCCCATCCTGGATCCCTCCAGTAGTGAACACTTTTGACACGGTTCCTGAGCTGATCTAAGACATGATAATCTGATGCTGAATCCTTAATCTCACTATTCTTTGCACACTTTAAATTCAATACTTCCTTCTTCTTTGAGGCGGAGCGAGTCCGCATCGGCTGCGGGAGACCCGAGTAATCCTTCCTTTGTCGACGCTTAGAAATGATAGGAAAAGGTCCTTCCCCTAAAGCGGACCCCTACTTCCCACATTGAATCACTTCACTGAAGGAACGTTTCTCCCCTCCTTTACCAGCCTGCTCCCCCGAGCCCAATACAAGAGAACATGCAGAATGTACCCTTTCAAGAGACACAGCCCCCTCAACAGTCTCATCCACCAGTAGAGGCAATGGTACACCCTCCGCCACGTCCTCAGTCACCGCATGATTCAGCACCAAATGAGGTGGCACACCCTCTGCAATCGTCTCACTCATAGGCACCGCGGGAAGCTCCTTCACACTACCCCCGACCTGGACACTTCTGGAGGCCCCCAAACTAGGACCCCCATCTTCTGAGACATCACGCAAAATAGGATCAGAATCAACGTTACTAAGGCAATCAAACTTATTGCTTAAAGACACAAAGGGTCTGGCCTTAGGATTCAGGCCTGCATTCTCTTCTGTACAGTTCTGAGATGGACTAATTTCCGCAACCCCCAGTGAGTGAACCAAAGCAGGTGCTTCCTCAGCCCTCACCCCATTATATAAGTTCTTGCCACCTTGACCATCCGCATCCAGAGTCTTGTTAGGACCAACCAAATTGTTGTCCATCACTGAGGATTGAACAAACTTCTCCTTTCCCTTTGTACTCTTCTCCACAGAAATAGAAGACTTCCTTTGGGTTGAGTACTGGGGCTCCTGACGCCGAGACATCATCTCCTGAGGTGAGGCACGCCGACATCTCTCAGAATTGTGTCCAAACCGATTACAATTCGAACAAAAAACAGGCCATGTTTCATAGATCACCTATTTTTTACACCTATAATCCTCTCCAATTGTAATCCAGACAAAATCAAAAGGGGCCCTAGAGGGATCAATTTCAACGCAGACCCTAGGATTGATCGGGTGGCAAACTGCTTCAGTCCGAGAGTCCGAACACAAAAATCTACCCACTAGATTACCCAACATTCTAATAATAGCGGGATTTTGAAAAGGTAAGGGAAGCTTGGGGAAACTAACCCATACCGCTGCTGAAGGTGGGTCGCGATTCATGTGGAAATCGAACGACCAACGAAGGAGGAAGAAATGACTTCCATTGCAACTCTGAGGATCTCTTGACCAAGATTTGATAAGATCCTCTTCCGATGCAAAACGAATCATAATGTGGTACCTGTCGAGTAAACTAACAGTCGCCCATTCCTGAAGGTCCCAAGCGGAGAAGATGAACCTGTCGAAGGAGTCGACGAATGGTCTCCTTTGTCTAAAACGAGCAACCAAGGTAAGATTCAACAACGAAGACGATTCCGTGAACTCAGCAGACGAAATCTGAAGATTAGGGGTTCCATCCACAAGATCTGGCACTTTAGGACTCACGAAAACCTTCGAAAATGGCGGAAGAAAATCAGGGTTTGAGAAAGGTTGAAACGAGGGCCTTGCCATCCCGGGAGACGATGAACTCCCCTCCCCCGTAAAGGGGGGAGGATCCGGCCGAGCCGTCGTCGTCACCGGCTACGGGAGAGCGTCAAGGGAACCCTAGTGATGCAATGAGTTCTTTACCGTATATTAATATAGAAACTGGTACTAGACACAGACCGTACCTTGAATCATTCCTAGATCCCCTTGGTCATACTCGTTGACAACATGCAGCTACTCATGCCCCATGTCCTTTAGCTCCCTGAACCCGGTGGGGACCACATTTGGGTGGTGGTTGTAACATGTCAAAAATGTATACCACCTCCTACTTCTCTCCAAGATACTCTTCCATGTATTCTGCCACATATATTCATATGTACCTATCAATTCCTCTTCCCAAAACATTTTACACATCCAAGTCCCGAAGACTAACTTCAGTTTCCCACTTTTCCACAGGTGATATTGACTGGTTGTATATACTCATCCAAATAACTTTCAACCACAAAGGTTCTTTATCACCCAAACATAAGTATGAATGCACAAAAGAAGAGAGATAGCTCAGATTTTCCTAAACACAACTCACTCGGTGGTTCAATCAATAAGGTACAATTCGTATCATATTCATCGAGTAATTGGAATGGTCAGTACACCTTTATGAATACTCAGCTACTGAAATGTCATCTTTCTGAAACTATTGAAGATGTTGGGAACACATACCCCTTATATTTTTATGGCAAGATAACCCTTCTCTGAGAAAGTTTCTCAAGATTTGTCCACAGAAAAGTCTCCTCATTATAAGATAGGTGTAATCTAAACCCTGTCATATCCCTACTCAGCCACATAGAATTATCTCTTCTAGGACCTCCATCTGATCTAATGGTGCCCTGGATAGATGGGAACATGTTCACCACCTCAAGACTGTCCTTATCCTCCTGTGAGTCAGTCTTGCCTTAGAACCTGAGGGGTATGTACTACTGAAACTCGTGTAATTAATTGAGCATACATGTGTCCTCTATTGGTAGCACCGGTAGAAACTAGTAACCAATGGGTATTGGTATTTTTGGGATACCACCCGAAGGTACCATCTCGGGCAATGGTCCATGTACCGAAGCCCCATCACATTGTGGAACATCTATGTGGTCATGCACTAGAATCCTGGTTGGCTCTTTGTGTGGAGGTATCTTGAAAGAGAATCAAGATGAACCACCATCAATAAGTTATACATGGTGAGCTTACTTAAAAGGGATCAAGAGAAAAACAATTCCAAAAATAATACAATCATTGTTTTTGTATATCATGTTAGAAAATACAATTTAGGGTCCTGGGTTTTAGATATGTCAGCCTCCACACCAACACTAGACTCTCTGAACCTAAAAGTCAGACTTGAAACATTTAACACTATTTCCCGAAAACAAAAGCAAGAGAATCTTGGTCTCTGAGGTAGAACTGACAAACTCTAATACCACTTTGTCATGACCCATCCCCTGGGCCCCATGCCGTGAGTACCCCTAGCCCACCTTCCTTGGGCCAGTGGTTGATGACTAGCACTAGAATGGGAATATCCCAAAAATGGAAGGCATCACCATTAAACCTATATAAACATAGACGGGAAAAAATCACAAAGCTAATCATAAAATAAAGAATATAATACAACCACCAAAAATTAACACCACTGAGATTAAAGTATGTAAACTGAAAGTAAAGAGGCCAGAATACAAACCCAGCTAAAAGTAAAGTATATCAAAATAAGTATAAGTTATGGAGGTCGTCATCCAAAGATTCTACTAGAAGGGTAGGTACAACTCTCCATCAAGTGTCGCTATATCACACCACGTTCTTTGATCCACCACCGAACACCGTCTAGTCCTAGCTCCCCAAATTCCTGGTCAAATAATTCTTTTTTCTACACAATACACAACAGGTACGGGTGTGGCCTGTATAGGGGTGAGTATAACAATAATCATTATTCACCCTAAGACCTCTAAATGTCTCTCAGTAATCAATGAAGGAAAACACCACAATGAATATACTATAGAGGTAATACCACCAAACAAGATCTTGAACACATATCACAAAGTAAAATACATAGTTCACATCAAGTATACAACATAAAAAATAGGAATAAAGATGATTAGTCACAAGATAGATCATCTTATTCTATTGAGGGGACCGGCTACTAATCCGAGAAGTTTTTCTCCAATGATGATCCACCAAGGTGTTCTCTGCCTTTGTTCCATTATAGGTCACTCTATGGATGATCCACGAAGCGTCGTTCTACTGCTAATCCATAGAGGGGCTCTCTCATGTTGATCTAAAAAGGGTCATGATATCGCCGATCCACAGAGGGTCATGCTACTTTCGATCCACGAAGGATCATTCTACCACCGATCCACTGAGGTCATGCTACTCTTGATCCATGTAGGTTCTATCTCATGCCGATCTACAGAGGTTTGTTCCATTTCCAATCCATGGAGGGTTTCACTCTTGTCGATCCACAGAGGGTCACTCTTCACTTGATATCCAACCACTAGATTCCTACACCTTGTACATATGAGTTCAGAAGGATCTGCTCCTCAATCTATAGGTTGTATTTAAACCACCCCAAAGTCTCATCTAGATGTAACCCAAAGGTATGTCGTGTCCTAAGGTTCCCCACACAATAGATGGTGCATCGAACGGACACATGATATGAAAGATATGGGCATTTGTGTAAAAAGGGCCTTGTTGGATTCGAGTTTGATCCAACATCACCATATAGAAATATTTGTACAAACTCTTATAGAGTATCTAAAAAAGACTTCCTAATCACAAGGGTCCCAACTCCACTAACGGCACATCAATCGGACGCCCAATTTGGAATTTATTTGCATTTTAGTAAACATGGGTCAGTTGCGTCTGGGCCTCGTCCGACCCGGTCAGACCGACCCGACCAACATAGCCTATGGGTCCCACAAACGATGGTTTAATTTGACTGAATCGACCTTAACTAATTTGGGTCTGAGTTAGTTTGGTCAGACCTGGCCTGTGGGCCTCGCTGAACCCGACCTGGTTTGGTTGAGGGTCCAGCTAGTCAGGTCGCCTGGAGACGGGGTCAAGTCTAGCCTAGCCCAAACAGCGCGGGTCTAGATGGCTAGGCACAGGACCCACATGTCATCATGGGTCTGGCCTCCATGATGGGGTTGTGGCTTGCCATCCTAATGCCAGGCCGCATGAGCGACTAGTGGGAGGGTCTGACTGAAAGGGACACGGCCGGCTACCGGGTCTCGTCCCTACAGCCCCACGTACGCGTGGGTCCTCCTCCAGTCGTGGTCGGGCGTGCACATCTCACCAGCTCGTCCATGTGTCCTGGATGGGGCCACCCCTCAACGTGCCGCCTTCCGAGTGCCATGTCACCTCGCGGCCTCATACCGCCCCAGCGTGCTGACGGGCACTCCGTCGTCCTCCAGTGAGGTCAAAATGGATCGGCTCTACCTCATCTATTATAGCGCTAGTGGGATCTGTCCCTTCCATATAGCTGGTGTGGGTCGGCCGCCACCATCATTCACTGGTGCCATTGCGCCGGTGGTTCCACATTGGTGGAACCTTATGTGGGCCAACAGAGTTGCTCCGATTGTCCATTTTCTAATCTGTCTGCGCCTGCAGGCCTCACTGCTCGCCACCATCACCGTGATGGTCTCGGACGCTCTTTGCCACCATTTTTTATAATCCATTCAAAAGGAGCTCACATGTAGAAGTTGTCTAGGCCTTTTTTTGGGTCGTTAGGTTCCCTCTATGTTAGATGTTTTAAAACCGGGGAGGCTCGGGGGAGATGTTCAATCATAGAAAAAGATGAACTAATCCCATATAGATAATCCCCCAAATAAAGTTAACCTCCCACATAAATGCCTGATTCATGGATCAACCAGTTCATGGGTTGATCTACATACATCGTTTCTGTAATAAGAACGGTGAAGAACTTGCACAAACTAATCCCCAACCTCCTTGATGTTTTTTTCCACAGCATTACGTTATCCTAGATTCAAGACGTCGACATCTCTCATCGCTTCTAGCTCCGTTCTTTGAGGTGCATCGAAGATGTTTAATGTTCATCATCATTTTTCATTCTTCCATGGAGAGGAAGTTCATCATAGGTTCTTCAGAGAATCCTCATAGTTTTTCCCCCACTCTTCAAATCATTTTTTAATAAAAAGAAATAGGTCGTATCATTTCTGTTACGTTGTGATGTTGCGTCGATACGCTGTTTTATTTATGAAACCGTGTAGGGATTACGCTTTCACAACAATCCATTAAGGTGATTCCTTAATTGCACCTCGTCGACACAATATAACGTCTTCGTCCATCGCTCAATGGTGCGAAAGAAAAATAAAATAACTTTATAATTTTATTTTATTATTTTATTATTTTTTCAATAACTCGCAAAAATTAACTTTTCCATACAACCCTTGTTGGACGAAGTTATGTCTTTTCTAGGCGATTTCCAGCATTCTGAATTCAACGGTCTACTTGGATTTTAAATCTGAGTACCGGTTCAAAAGTTATAAAAACCCACTCGCACATTTACAGAATGTACCCCAAAAAAGTTCAAAAATTAACTTTCACCCTTGACCTATGCCTATTGAGGTTAGGCTCCACCCAAGGGGAAAATTTCCTCAAAATCTCAATGGTACTCTCAAATTTTCTAAATATGTTAACTTTTAGTAGTTATGAAGGTTTGACCATAAAATAATTGATACTTAATTATTTTATTTATAGTCATTCCATTTTCGGGTTTTCTCACTAGAGGGTTGCACCGACTAATATTAAGTCCCACCTAGGGTAAACTCGGCATCCAAAATGCAACTGTTCCCTTAGATGTTGGATCTAGGAACCCATTTAATAGTTAATCTACATTATCAGGAAAACCACTCATGAGTGCTATGTAAAGCTTAATAATTTTCTACAAATCATTCCAGGCACTCTGGGCCTCGGAATCGCATGTTGTCTCAGTACCTAGTCTCTAAATAATTCCATATAATAAAAATAAATTTACACGGAATTTCTGAGAAATTATAAGAAACCTAAGATATGGTTACCTTAGGTGATTATAAATCATATACAATGAAGTTATGAATGATCACATATGAACAATAATTAACATAATGGTATGAGAACATGGGTGTAGCATTTGATAAAAATTCCATAAATATCCAAGATCATAATCTTGAGCCCTGGAATAAATCATGGATAGTCATAATACATAAATTATAATGTAATCAAATAATAGTTGTTAAGAGATCATAACATTATCATACGACATAATTTATTACAATGAATATAAATATATATATTAAATTAGATAATACTCAAATCCCATTTCCAAGACAATCATGGTGTAATGTGTTCACTCTCTAAACCATCATAGTAGTCATGGTTCACTCCCAAGGATATCATAGGGGATAATTTCTATTATTGAACTATGATTAATCACCGTTTTGTTCCTATTTATCTCATTAGAAAATGATATTTATCCAATTTATTGGTGATATATATAGTTACCATCCATATTTTTATATAATTCTACTACTTCCCTTGGTTATAATATCACCATCATCTTTGGTTATAACATAAAAAGGTGTCTTTGGTTATAACATAACCTCAATACTAGGTTATAACATTACCACATATATTTTCATAACATAACCACTATCAAAAAATTAAAACAATATATATTTGAGACACAATATTATAAAACATTCATCATATCAACACGTCATAGGTGATGAAGATAAAAATTGTTTCATAGACATATCGTAAAGTCCCAATAGAAAAGTACAAGGAAAATAATTGGGTTTCACAATAATCTCATCAAATTAAACATTATATATCTATATAAGAAGTTATAATGGAATAAATTGATCATATACAAAGTAAATAATAATTTATATAAAATTAATTTATCATTAATGAAAATTACTTTAAAATTTCATGAAATTATTTCCTGGGGAAAATAACCTTTCTAGTTTGAAAATCAGTTTTAATATAAAAATATATATAAATGTATAGAAAAAAAATTATTTGAAGAGAAATTCATAAACATGTAAAGTGGTCATCAAAGAATTTATCGAACGTGATGAAAGAAATTTCAGCTCATGCCATATAAGTTAAAATAAAACATTCCATTCACATGACTCGTAGAAATTCAAAAAAACGTCATTCAGAAAAAAAATAAGATTTATTATAAACCATTTTTTCAGAATTAAATCCTATTTATAAATTACATTAAAAAATCATAGTTGAATCTTAAAAAACATATTTTAGTTATTTTTTAAAAAATATATGTGGAATGAAAAAAAAAATCAACAGAAGATAGAAATGATGTTGATTTTATTTAAAATAATATTTTCGGTATATTGAGTATATAAGGGGAGGAAAATGTAATGAAAGATTTTATTTTCATGAAATTAAAATAGTATAATTTATTTCTTGATTTTACAAATATTTAATTAATAATATATATTTATACGCAACGTAATAAAAAACAAACTTCATAAACAAAGTGTTTATGAAATAAAACACGTACCACATTAGTATATTTGGAATCATAAGTATAATAAAATAAATAATATTATATATCAATTTATATATCATAATTTACATGTTAAATATAATAAAATTAATTCTTGAGAAAAATATATACCCTAAATAAATGAAATATTTTGTGAATAAGGAATGTGTCGAACAAAAATAATACTAAATTAAAAATCGCATACAACTTTCGTAACATTGGAATCATAAGCTCTATGAAAAAAGAATGTAAAATCAAACAAAATATATATTATTATAATTTATAAATTCTTGACATGTCATTTTAAAAATTCTCTATATACACCTCCAAAAGTAATTTGAGTTTGTAAAATAATATGTATCTCGGAGATAATATTTTGAGATTAAACTCCATTACCTTAGGCCTGACATCATTCACATGCATTTTAATATCCAATATAATAAATATATATTGAATAAAAATGTAATAAAAATACCTATACATATATATCATACAATATATTAATTAATTATAACCTTTTGTCACATGTTTATTAAGAATTATTTTTAAAATCAATATTTTGGGTGATATCAAGTACATTTTTCACATATGATTTGGTTAGATCTTCTTTTTA
The DNA here is from genome assembly GCA_963277665.1 of Viscum album. Taxonomy (NCBI): domain Eukaryota; kingdom Viridiplantae; phylum Streptophyta; class Magnoliopsida; order Santalales; family Viscaceae; genus Viscum; species Viscum album. The sequence goes on from OY728137.1 coordinate 1,989,867,779, forward strand.
TTTTTTTCATGGTTTAATAAAATAAACAATATTAATAATGATATAAATATCATAAAAATTTATTATATACATATTTATATTTATTTATTAGAATATAATATAGAAAAATGAATTACACTATTTTCATAGACGGTAGGCCATATGTATGCATGAACGTTCTTCTAATTTATTCAGTGCATGAAGTTATTTAAAGATAAATAAAAAATCACAAATAAAGAAGAATATTTATATATTATATTTATATATTATATTATATTCATTCAATCAATCCCCATTACCATCAATTTATTTAATAAATTAAAAACAAATCACATCACCTTGTGGAGGTCGTAGCCCACATGTGTGTATGATTAACATTATCATTTTCTCAGGGGTTGGAAGGAAAGAAGGAAGATATGATATTATAAATCTATAAGTATAATTATGTCATAATTTTAATATATAAAAAATCAAACCCTCTATAATTCTCATCCATAAAATTTGTTAAAGAGAAATAATATGTATTACTCTATGGAGAAAGTGAGTTGTACATATGCAAGAATGATATTTTCCCTTATCATTTGATAGAAATAGGCTAAATATAGGTTATTAATAATAGTAATAAAATTTATGTGTGTTAAATATTCCAAATATAGTATTTTTGGATTGATTCAACTAATTTAGAGGAAGTAAAAGAATAACTCAAAATAATGTGATCAATTTAAGATATTACCTCTTCTTTAAATCAAACCCTTCAGATTTCCTATAAAGGGAAATAGTGAATGTATTTTGGGAAGAAAAGAACATATATAATGTGTATAAGGTATTTAAAAAAGAGATATTGGAGTAATTTTTTCTGGATATAAATCTCAATTTGGTGTGAATAAGAGAAGGGTAGGGGAGTTTTCTTCAATAATTGAAGGCCTTCAAAAATCATAAAATATTAAAATATATTAAATTCGTTGTAAATTTAAATGGTTCCAAATTTCCTAAAAATGTGTATTGGGTGACATGTTAGACCATATATTTTCCCCACTTTCCTAATTTAATGTTTTTTTAATTTTTATGTTACATAATAATATATCATTTTTCTAATTTAGACACTCTCCGAATAAATTTACATAAAAGAAATATATTAAAGGTTGTAATTATAATATAATTATTTACCATGAAATAATATAATATATTAATCTAATAATTTCTTGGAAAACATCAAATATCTCAAATTATATTACCTTTACTTTTTTTGGAATCATTTTAAATATTTATTTATTAATTTATGAAATATTGCACAGTGTTGCAAAAGATTTTATGAACATTATATATTACAAAATTTCAGTGAAGGGGGATAGGAAAAAATAAATAAAATACACAACAACTACAAGAACTTGGGGAGACTCTAACATTCCACTTCCCATGAGTCCCCTCAAAGGCACAACCACTGGGCTACAAAATAGAACCTTATATTGACTCATAACTTCTATCAATCCCCATGTGAACACATATGATATATCTAAAGTAATAGATTTACATTTTGTATCTTTCAATGATTGACATATTACATAAGTAATTTCTTATACAAGTGTCCATTCAAAAAATCGATATTAATTATATGATGACTGGTGTCGTATTAACTTTATATAATAAGAATTATGGTGAAAACTTATGACCTTATTATTTTGATTAATCTTAGATTATCCTGATTTATCTAGTATGGATGTGATATATTGTATAGAAATAAATATTAACATCACCACTAGTGAGATGCGTGACCTCCATTGGAGAAAGGATCTATGAACATGATCTCGATCCATTTTCATTCAATAAGTACGCCCCCAACAACAAATCTCACAATCTATTGGATATGTGTCGAACCCTGTGATTGTGTTATAATGATTTCTTTATAGGGGCCTTCTATGTCACTACCTAAGAAATATTTATTTATTAATTTCAACTGAATTTTTTTCATAAATGCTAAAAGATGAAAAAGCATATGTCATGCCTTGGTTAAAACCAATGTTTTCAACTCAATAGTGTCATATTATTTACTATCCAATCCTATATTGTAGAGTTATTCCACTTTATATAGAAAAAATAACACATGTGATAATAATATATTTAATATTTTTAAAATATCATTTATGGGCCCACCTGGCATGTGAATCTTGCACTGTCTTAGTGTCTATCTCTAAAAATATTACAAGTTGTTTTCAAAGCATTGTTTTGAAATAATAGTGATGTTACATTCTATAACAATTTTTTATTTTCATATCAAAAAGATAAAAAGGACTACTGAAAATTATATTTATACTTAGAACACATTTTTTTTCTAGCTTCTAGGTGATCTCATAAAGATTTGCATGCTTCCATAAAAAACATGTTATGGGAATTGCTTGCCTGTAGTCAATCATCTCTATCCAACCCTTGATCTCCACTTCGTACTAAAAAAAAGTATATTTATCCAATTTATTGATCTCTCCCCAGTCGATAAAATTAAATAGGTCATGCACATGTCACCTCATTTGTGTCACGTGGAAGACATCATATACCAATTCCAACTGCGGTTGTAGAGCCAAGAAGTAGATCGGCTCCCCGATTCTGTGCAGTATATGGGAACGTCAAATGAATCTCCAAGATAGTATTCCTCCCCCCAAAAAATATCCAAAATATACTATAATATCATAAATTAGGGAGAACATGGTCTCCATACCCAAATTGCAATGTCATGTATTGTTATTCCTCGTTGAAATTATGATGGCTACGTTTAGTCCTCATCCACTTCTAAATAATATAAACCTTCTCTGTCATGGAATGAACCAACTCTAGGACCATGAATTTTGACTCTTCTAGATCATTCCAATATAATGATGAATTTTAGGATCACAACTAAAATTTATAGAATGATTTCATACCATTAGTAGAATGTTATAGTTTCTTCTTAGAGCACTCCTCAAAGGGTAGTCAATTGTCCATACTATGCAAAATTCCAACATGTAATCCCATGGTATGTCCTCCAAAACCTAAATTTTCTACTCAGTTTGGATGTCAATATTTGGGTGAAATAGCCTGATAAATAATATTTGATGAAACGACCCAATTCTCTATCAATGGAAATTCCCTTCTTATAATTATGTCATATAATCACATGAAATCATAACACATTGAGCGTACAATTACTATGTGATCTTTAAACATAATATTGTCACTTCTATGATTTGAATTTTGAAAATATGACATACACTGTTGTGATCAGTAAGATGTTTGGAGTACGATAAGAAAAACATAGTTTTTTTGTGAATAGTAACCTACCCTTATGAATAGTAATATGACCCTTATGAATAGTAAATCGCCCAAAAGAATAGTAACCTCACCCTTAAATATATAAATAAAATTTAGGTATCTGATAAGTGATAAAATGACCACAGTAAAAGAATTCATATTTTTGTAAGTCATAAATAATTAATTACAATAAATTATTTAATTTAAAATAAATTTTATTTTCCTAAAAAGTGTTCATAAATTAACAACTTTATTTCTTCTAGTTTTATGATATTTTTATAATACCTTATGTAATTTTTTAAATCAATTTAAAATCAGTCATAATTTTAAAATCTGTATTTTTCAAGTAAATTATGATTTTAATTAGAAATTAAATTAATCATACATAGAAAACTATTTTCGAAAAATAGATTTCATTTTTTTATTATACACATCTAAATATGGCTAGGTTGAATTTTTGGCATTTTTCAAAAATACAAGAATTTTTTATGAATACTAAAATATGATAATTCATGATAAATGCTAAAACCTGAATTTCTACATCCTGCTTGAGTCATAGATGATGTAAATGGCCATTGATTTGAGATCACATGCACCAATACCTAATTTTTGTCACAATAATAATTACTATTTCTTGTCTTATGGAAAAATAATACACTAATTCTTAAAATATTAAGACAACCCTCCTCTCCTCCACTATAAAACCCACCTACACTCCCCACTTCTCATCATCGTCTCAAGCCTTGTTCCTTCCCTAAATTATGCTCAAATCTCTCCCCAAGCTCCTCCCCCACTTCCATCATCCCTTGTACTCCTCAAAAGACCAAATACTCTCCCCTTAAGGGTATCTCAATGAGGATTTAACCGAGTGCTAAATTCTCTTTTTCTTTTCATTCATTTTCTTTTCATGTTCATTTGTTCTCTTTTCTTTCCTAACATCTCCACATACAAATGGTATGAAAAATCCACTACAATACATGTACTAGAATGTTTTTATGCTATTTTTATAATTCATTATCATCTCTCCTCTCCACCCATTTTTCTACAAAAGAAATGAAAACGCCATCCGAGATGTGTTAATTTATCACATTCAATGACGACGGGTTATCAATTTCTATTAAAATCTTCAATTCTGTTCATGAACCCATAATATTGTTTTAAATATAATATTAAATAAATATTTTATCTTATGTGATGTTATAGAATCATTTTTCTCATATGATGTAAAATAATAATACAAAACAAGTTAATTATGAGCAAAATTGCCAAATTAATCCAAGCATTTATCATTAATGTTTTATATACTGATTTACCTTCATACCAAATAACCAAATGAATTATATAACAATGTAATATTATAGATATTAACTATTTTCTTATTACATAAATTCTGGATAACAATTTTCATCTAACATGTTTATCAGAACATGAATATAAGTGAACCGGTCATTAAAACCACAGAAGCAAGCGCTCCCAAATAATTAAATTGAACCTCTTAACTCGTCAAAAAGGACATGGATGAACTTAATAAAAATATAATAAATCAATAAATTTTAGTGGAGGTTCTAGAATTATTAATTGATGAAACTTATATTAGTATTATGGTCATTAATATCAAGTGGAGAACACCACCATGCTTAAGGTAAGGGATCCGGTCTTTCTCACATTTATTCAAGAATTCCTATATGTAATTTCCTTTTATGCATAATTCATAATGTTGGGGTATGATTTTTAACCATCCATGTACTAACCTTATGATGTATAAAAGATGAGAAATTCCTTTTCTCTCCCATTAATTTTTCATAAGTACACTCGATACCATGCTGATATTTCGTATGGGATTCTACCTGAACCTCCTTTATTCCTTCGAGTTTCTCTATCCTTATTTATACTTAAATGAAGTTATCTATTCAATTTATTTACATGTTATAAATATGGTTTATACTCTCAAAACTCATGTATATATATCCATTCCACATTCTTTTTTGAGTATATACATGTTATTAAATGATTCCCTCCTCACTACTTCCTGATATTAAAACATGTTTTATGGGAACTTCCCAAATTTGTACCCAATTTCAACTACACTCTACCATATGTTTTAAGCCACTATTTTTTTTAAACCAGTTTTTTAATTATGAAAACCTTATTGTATCAGTTATTATTTTTTACAAAAGATTTTTCTTTTTTCTATTTTAAATTTTTTTTAGTGTTTTCATTAAAACTTCCCTAAAATGTTTTAAAGTTAAAAATTACTAAATACTCGTTTCACATGTTTTAATTTAACTTTGACCTCACATACCTTGATATGTGCCTATTTTACCTTATGAATGTCCATGTACATTATAACGCCTTTCTTTCAGGGTGCTTTTATGATACTCCCATTTATTATGCTTTATGAAAAGATTATGATAACAATTTCTTTCCATGAGTGCCCTTATGTTTATGATTGTTTATGTATGATTCTATAAGTGGAAGTAATATTCATGAACATGTTAAGATTGGTGCACCCAAATAGTGATCCAATACACTGGGTAAAGTTTATTCTCGTGAGATGTTATATGCAACGGTAATGGCGGTTAGCCTTGACCCGTGCTACCATGTGCAACAGCCTTGTTGGTCAACCATGACTTGTGCTCCTCTACGTGCAACGATCATTGACTCATGTGAAATTATTGTTTTATGTTGCTTCCACATTACTATAAATTCATTTTTATATGATCCCAGGTTTGAATATTATGATTGTGTGTGTTCCATACCTTTTATTTTCATTATTACATGCCATTTAACACATGTGATAATGTTTTATTGCTATGTTTCTTCCCTTACAAGGATTTTAGCTCATCCCTTTGTTCATGTTGTCCCCAAGTAACACTATGAAGATGTATGAGCACAATGGATGTTATTATCACTTTAATATGATTAAATAATGAAATGTTCTATTTAGTCCCATGTTTTATGTTTTATGTTTTATGTTCCTTGTCTTTCAAGACAGTAGACTTAATGATCCTTGCCTTGTAATATGTTGTTTCATTATTCTTAAAACCATGTAATGTTAAGTGTAAAAGTATAGGGTCTCTATAGTTGGTATCATAGGTTGTTCTAGTTATTTTTAGAGATTAGGAATCGGTAACTTTAGTAATAACCTTAAGGATGAAACTAATTATAAGAAAACACCCAAAAAAATGGTAAGTATAGAGTTAGTGGTTTATAAAGAAAATACATCCATTTCAAGATACAAATAGGTAGCGGTGGCTCTGGAACATATGTTTCTACGAGTAAAACCTGAAAACACTTCTTTTTGCAAGACTTGAACGAGGAATATTGCACGACAACATGCCTTGCTATATTCTTGGTCTGATAATCCTGGGGGATATGCTTTAGAAAATTCATAATCTTAGTATGAAAAATTGTTAAAGGAACAAAAAATAAATAATCCAATAAGAATATATGTTAGGAAAAAGATCATAGTTAACCAAGATTGAAACCTAGGAAATCACAAGTTATGGTTTACTTCTCCTTTACATGTTTATAATTTTATGTTTAAAGTTTAATTTTAATATTATTAGTTAAGTATTCAGTCCTATTAATTATGTTGTCTTATTTTTAGTTAACATATGGAAGGAGGAAGATCTCAAAAAAAACTTCTCTCTCTTCGCGAATAACTACTTCGAAAGATTATCCTGAAGTCATTCTCAGATGAATTTGAAACATTTTCAAATATCCATGTTACATGAAATCAAATTTATGAGGCTTACAATACCTCTATAATCACCCAATTCTTTCAAGGATCAAGTATAGTCAATGGTAGAATCTTGTGCACTCAACACTCTTACCAAGCTAAGCATGGTAAGTGCTATCAGGCTCATTTAAAATTTTTCTCTTTATTTTAAAATGATGAAGCATGATATGATTTTCTAGATGTTGCAAAAGAGGGAGACCTATGAGAATCCTATATGTATCAAATTATATATTTCTATCTTTTGGGAAATACCAAAAATGATTTACCAAAACTCTATTTTAAAAAATTTGAAGATGAATAAGTAAGAAATTTTTATAAAAAATAAGATCATGAAGGTGTTTCAAAATTGAATATAAGTGTAATTTTTTAATGACTGATCGATGCTTCCATCGATATAATCCAAGATGCCTGAGGTGTTTTTGGGAAAAAGAAGTATCTGATTTTAAAAATATCCTGAGGTACCACTGTGACGCATGAACCCTTTCTACTTCAAGGCAATTATATTAGTAAATACTAAAGACCTCGTTGAAGAGATGAAGGAAAAGTACCCGCACCTATTTATGGATTAGAATGTAAAACAAAATTTCAAAGGAAAAATTTCATATGGGGAGAATAATGTAATGACCCAATGTTTTATCAATGGAAACACTACTAGAAATTTAGCCTATAGCCACAGTTTAAATTTGTGGCTATAAGTTATAGCCACGGTTTTGTGAACTGTGGCTGGTATTGGTGTGGCTATAGAGAAAGACCTCCAGCCATGCTTCTAAAATATGGCTAAAGCCTTATAGCCACAGTTTAGACCATGGCTATTTCCCTATAGCCACAGTTTTAAACAATGTCTATAGTTCTATATCCATGGTTTAAAACCATAGAAATAGTGTTTACCATTTCATAAAAAAACAATCCCACACCCTGAAAAGCCCCCCCCCCCCTCATGGACAGACCCTGGACACCCCCCCTCCCTAGACCCAGGACAACCCCCTAGACAGACCCTATACATCCCCCCCCCCACCCCAGAAAGTCCCTAGAAAGCCCCCCCCCCAGGATAGACCAAGACCAAGACCTCCACCCCACCCTCCCCCCCTAGACACCCCCAACCCTTGAAATCCCCCCGCCCAGACCTCAGATAGGCCCACCCCCAAGATAGACCCTGGACAGACCCAAAGAAACCATGGACAAACCCAACAAAAACCTGGACAGACCCCCACCCCCAGACCCTAGACACCCCATGGACAGACCCTAGAAATACCCCCCCCCCCCCCCCACACACACACACACAAACAAACCCAGACCTCTACTCCCCAGGACTCCCCCCACCCCACCCATCTGGACATACCGCGGACAACCCCCCCCCCCCCCCCCCCCCGGACCCTAGACAAACTCCATGGACAGACCAATCCACCCAGGACTAACCCTGAACAGACCCAGACAGACCCTGGGAACCCCTCTAGGACAGACCCAGATAAACCCTGGACAGACACCCCCCCAATACCCTGGACACCCCCACGACACCCCCACTCCCCCTCTTGGACGCCCCAAGACCTCCTCGACACCCCCTCTTGGACACCCCCCCCCCCTCCTGACCCCCTGGATATTCCCCCACCCCCTCCTGGACACCCCCCCATCCCTCATGGACATCCCCCCCCCAACCTCCCTCACCCTGCCCCTCCCCCCCAGCCTCCCTCACCCTTCCCCCTGCCCCTCCACCTCCCTTACCCATACACCCTCCTACCCCTACCATTCCCCCATTCCATCCCCCCACCCCATTCCATCCCCCATGGTTAAACCATGGATCTTGGTCCCTAATAACACTTTCAAATACATGGAAAATAGACCATACAGCCACAATTAATAACCATGTAAATTGATTCATACCCAGCTATACTTAATCATAAAATGATTCCACAATAGTTTCACCATATAGAAGTACTCACATCCTCTAGCTATGAGAAAAAAACACCACCTACCAAATAAAACTGAACTCAAGCATAATAAAATATATATCATAAGAATTCAAAGTTTCTCTAATATAAAAAATCTAAAATTTCAATATCAATATCATCATAATAAAAAGAACTATTTAATAAAATTAAATGTATAAACTAATAATAAAATTTTCATCTGAAATGTACCACAATATCGGCAACCCCAGAACCATCATAACCCTCATCATCTCTTATAGAAACACCAAAATCATTATCACCTCCTCTCAAATAACCACAACCACCATAATCATAATCATTGAAATATTCATTGGTATATGCACCTAAATCAGTGGAAGGAATGAAGAATACTGATAAAAATAATTCATAAAAATGAGAAAACATTTAATTAATGAAGATGTTCAATGTTAATATTGTGATTCATATAATATCATTATGTTACCAATTAAATACTATGATAAACATAATGCTTACAAATGAAAACACATATAATTAATGAAAAAATTGAAATATTTATGTGTATGATTATTCGTGAACATAAAATTGAAGAGAAATAAAAGAATGTTTAGAATATAGAGTAATAGTAAGATTTTGATGGTCTAAATAGAAAAAAAATAATAATGACAGAGTAATCATGTTTGGATATGGTTAAAATATTAAATCATATTTATTTAATGATGCTATTATTATTTATGTTCCTTCATGTATGGATTTCATGAAAGGGGTAAAATATTTTAATTCAAAAAAATAAATAAAAAATTAGTCCATATAGAGGGAACACTATATGTTATTGGATGAATATATAAAGGTTATTCGTGAATAGATCCATCATTAACCTATCCCCCCCTTGCACCCCCCCCCCCCCCACACCCACATCCCATGCACCACACCTTCTCCCTCCCCATTGCCATATAGACTCCCCAACCTTGAACCCCAGCTTCACCCTCCCCACTACCCTACTGACCCCCCACCCCACCCCCACCCCCACCTTGCACCCCACTGGCACCCTACCTACTACCCTACAGACCCCCCCCCCCCCCCACCCCTCGGTCAACCTCCCCCCTACACCCTTCACCCCATCCCCCACTGCCCCAACCCCCTTGCACCCTCTGCCCTACAAACCCCCTGTAGACAACCATCATCTCCCCCTTGCACCCCACCTGCACCCCCCCCCCCCCATGCACCCTCTCCCCTATCAGTTTTTCCTCCCAACTACCCCACCCCCTTGCACCCCTTCCCGCAGACTACCACTCTCTACCCCCTTTCACCTCACCTACACCCCCTTCCCCTACAGACCCCCATTGAAACCTCCCCCTTTCCCCTGCCACCTTGCCTCTGCAGACCCCCCCTACACCCTCTCCCATTTCATCCCATTTACACCCTACCCCCTCCCCCCTCCCCCTACCCCAGTAGACCCACCCTACCCCCTGAAGCCAAAAACTCTGAGTGTAAAATTTAATCTATAATAATAAAAGTGTGTGAAAATTCAATATATAATGAATGTATGGTGCATGAAATAAATATTAAAAAATTTATGGATGACAATGAAGTTAATTTAACCCTTATAAAAGACTAGAAAAAAACATAAAATTTAATATTTCTTGGTTTAGAATTTAAATTAAAGAACTTTGAAACCACTAAATTTCAATACTCACTTGATGTTGAGAGAGAAACCTCTAAGTAAGTTCCTAATAAAATATGTACATCACAGAAGACTCGTTATAGTAGTGGCTTAAGCATGAGTAAATTAAAAGAATAATATTCTTATAATCTTAAGAATATGTTAACCCCACATTCAAAGGAATATGTATACCCAAATTCCACTACATTGAAAAGTGATGGTTATAATTATCCATGAATATGGGTGAATAAATATATTGTTAAATTCACCACTTCAATGAATATGGATGAAAGAAGTACTGTAAGAATTCTCCCATAAGTCGACAATATGGAAACATTTATGAAATATCATGGTAACATTTTATATTTTTTATCAATATATTACAGAAAAGTAAATGAAGTAATCTAAATAAAATTCAATGATGTAATTTAAGGAAAAGTAAAATGGAAAACAATAACGAAAATTGGAGTTTTTAATTTTTTGAAATGTCTATTATGAATATTAATGTTGGATAGATCTTACATTATTTTGTTAAATTAATCTAAATGCCCCTTTATAGAACTACTGGGTTTTATCTCCAAAGATAAAATTTGGTGTCTTTTATAACAAATGTTGACTAAAGTGGTTTTCATGTATATTTTTTCTAGTTTAAGACAAATAATTATATCTATAGATTCAAAGGAAGTTTCGGAAATCTTTTTATGTCCTAAAGAAAACAACATAGAACTATTTTCTTTAACTAAAACATACATGGAAACATCTTTATATTCTATGATAGTTTTTCTAGTTTTATTTTTAAAGTAACAATAGGTTTCATGGGACTACATATGGAATCAATTAAGCCATGTTGAACAAGTAGGGATCTCATATTATTTTTTCAAATGTTAAAGTCATTATCACCATCGAATTTTTCGATTTCACCATGTTTTTAAAAATTTTACAAGAATATTATATGTTTAGTTTGTACATACTATGCTAATTGTACACCCCTAAAATCTGACCAATCTCAATAATAAACAATGTTTTTCAAAATAGATTTTAAATGAATAGGAATTATGAATATAAAATTGGATCTAATCAAATATAATAGATCAATATAGGTAATTGATGAAGTGATCATGATGCAGAAATACACAAAATCAATTAATGACAAAAGAAATAGGTTTGATAGAAAATAAAAACATGTCTGGATCTGATACAAATTTGTGAGGGGTAAGGGTGAAAATTCAAAAATGAATAACATAAAAACACCTAAGTACTAATATGGGGATTTTAATATAACAGTCCAATATAGAAGAATCTTAATATTCAAGATGAAATAATATAATGAAAGAAGTAAGGAACACATAATTTATTTTATTCAATCCCTTTAGACCCTACTTGTATGGCAAGAACGCCACCCAGACTCAAGTATTTTAATAATAAAAAAATAAGAAAAAATTATAGTATAAAATGATGATGAAACATCAACATGATAAAAAAAAACTACAAATTTAAAATAAGATTCAAAGACTTACAATGTTGGATATAAAGAGGTCTAGTTGTCCTGATCAAATAATGTTATTTTCGGTTGGATGTGCTGATACTTACCACTTATGAAGGGAAATGGTGATCACTAAGGTTCTCATATTTTCTATAAATACACCCACTTGGGTACTCATCCTAGTGTATTAATCACTAAAGAATTATGTCATTGAAGATCTTGTAGTGTGCTATGGAGATTATAATGCAATGTGACTTACCACTGAGGAAGATGAAAAACCTATATAGGGTTTTAGTGCTAAAACAAAGAGAGAGATAAATCTAGATCCCAGAGGATTATTGATCGTGTATGGTAAACCAACAAGGGATAAATTTGTTATTAATTCCCCCTGACGCATGTTATAGTCCTTAGCATCATACACTATCATAGTGCCCCATGAGACCATGCCAAACCTAACGCCACATAGTGAACTCAGACACCCAAGATAAATGGATGGTGTAAATTAATCATATGATGCGAGGGATCATTAATTATTAAAAGATCTATCTTAGATCAGTGACCTAGAAGAGGTATGGGAAAATCCCAACTGAAGGAAAAGGCCCTAAGGAGAGGCCCACACAAGAATTAAATGATAAAATATAAATAATAAGCCAAAAAGATCATATTTTGATAACATTAAATTAAAGCCTAATTTTTTCATGCATGAAACTAATGCCAAATAAAAATTTCATATTAATAAAATGGAAAATTCAACATGAATATAAAATATCCATGGAAAACATTTCACATAGAAGATTGTGTCTAAAAATACCTAACATTTGGAAGGAAGAAGATGAGTTCGAAATATATTTTTTGAGAGATTTTTTATTTTAGTCGGATAATAAAGAACAATATAATTGTGTGAGTGTTTAAAAAGGAATTTTGAATCAAAAGTAGAATATATTTAAGAATATTTATTTTTATAAAATAATAAAAAATTATTGAGTGATATTGAGGAATCATAGGTCCATGTGATTTGTGTATAATTATTTTCATATGAAAATTTATTGAAGTCTATGGAAGGAAGAACACTTGAAATAAAGTGAGGAACATTAAATTTATGTGAATTTAAAAAATAATTAAGATGATGTTGAGCTAGATGGTCAAAATTAAATATCACCAAATGAATTTTTTTATTCTTTATATAATTTAAGGAAAATTTAGAAATTTAGTTGAATCTGTATTTTGTGAAGATTTGAGTTGACTCTATGATTTTAAAATATTTATTGAGGGAATAAATAATTTATCCTTAAATAAAGTATATTTCAAGACAACATAATAATCACTAAGGTTTTCACTATAAAAAGATATGATCTCATTAAAAGAAAGATGATATTTATGATAATGAAACACTTTATGAAAACTACACAAAAGAACTGAACAGAAATTTAAATGAAGTACATGACTAGATCTTTCAGGGGAGATATATTTGACTCATTATTTTCAAAAAGTCTGTAACATCATGTTTCAAAAATAATTTTAAGACGAAAACATTTTGTACAAAATATTAAATTGAGAGCTCCAAAATTAAATTTACTGGAAGTAGAACAAGGTTGGTGTGTATGTACTCTAGTGGAAGACGATCTTACAGTTGAAAATCTATTTATGTTTGGTGGAACATTGTAAGCTAATGGGATTTTGTATTATTAGTGGTTGTGAAAATTCATGTATGGGATGCACACTAGGGTTAAAGATAATGACTTACCACACAACTCATAATTGATAATAACATTATTATTTGAAAATTATTGACTCAACCTAAGTCGAAATTGTAAGGATTAGGATCTAAAATTGACATCAAACATCGTAAAAATCAATGTGTTATATTTAATTTATAATATATATAATGTATATAAGAAATTTTATTGGTATCATTCCTAATATCCATACATCCTAACCCTTTAAGGTGACTGTGTGAGCCCATAATACTATCAATTGGTATCAGGGAATAGGGTTTAACCGATTGGATCTACAATTTTCTATCAATTATTTTTACCAAAGTGAATGTAGTATAGATTTGTATAAATAAAAGAAATAATTATTTTAGGAGTTTTTAAATATACTAAGATTTATTCATCGATATATTAGGAAGTTATGAAACAATTAATGTTCATTTATGATATATCTGTTAATTAAAACACTGATTTTTCTCCTGGGAAATTGATGAACTAGAAGAAAAAGGAATATCTAAAGTTAATAATATTAGGCACATCAAATCTGAGGGTGGAGGATCCACTACCATTAGAAGTTAAAGTGATCGTTATCTGTTTTCGAAGACCAATCCAAAATAATCCCCTTGAAGATAAATTATTCCCCTATTTTAGAGAGTAGGAATCCACTGAAATTATTAAGGTTTTTTTATCTAAAATCAAAAATCATCTTAAGCAAGTATATATTGAGTCCTACATGCACATAATTATATTATTCAAGGGAAATCATAAATAAAAAACATATCTTGAGAAGTTAATATAAGTAATTGAGGATGTGTTAATGATGAAAATAAGTGTTAATAAAACTCTTACTAAATCAATGAAGTAAAGGGAGAACTGGTCTTACATTTATAAGGAAAAAAATAAACAAACCAAAAATCCAGAAAAAAAATTTCGAAACCACAAAAATCCATATTTCACTTAAAGGGTACGTTTTCTCATTAATTCATCATCACTTTCACAAGTATTTTCACACAAATTCCAGGTTCACATAGAAGAATTTATTAGTCTTATATAAGTACTAATCTTTTTATGGTTACTAGTTTTAAACAAAAATGACTATAAGAACTCTAAATCAACCATAGTGTTTAACTATTTCACAATAATCTCAAAATGCACATAATAAAACCTTGAAATTCAGAGAATGAAACATCACTTATAAATAATAATAAACTGTTAAAAAATTTAAAAATACAACATTCCCTTAAATTTCATTTAATTCTATATATTTTCCTTCATTAGTTAATCCTTCCATCCAAGAAAAGTAAAAACGAAATATTCTTGTTACATAGAGTCAAAAAATAATAGATAATAAGAATCATATACCTGTAAGTAAGCTCTAAATCAATCTAACACAAAAATAGGGGGACATTTGAACAATTTTCACTACCTCAAAATGTTGCACAATACTACAGAAAATAAAGGAAGAATGGGGGATGTGAACATGCCTAGAATCATGATCATGAAGTATTTTTATGGAAGAATGATACTATCAACTCTCAAGAATTTATTCCACTTGGACATGATTGAGGGGTGAGATGTTACCACGAAGGCGATGGGGTTGCCTCATTTGGTGGCAGCGACGGGCAGCATAGTGAGGGGGATGAGATGGGGCAGCATCCTGAAGGTCGTACAAGAACCATCGGTGGATGAGGATTGAGGAGAGGATATGTCACAAAGTCCATCGGAAAATATGGGTTGTCAATTATAGGAGAGGTCAGGCTGAGATGAGAGGTCACACAGAGAGAGAGGAGAAGTTGCGAGGGTGGAGGAGGGTGGCCGAGAGGGGAAGTCGTCCTTGAAAAGAGAGGGCCTCTGATAAAAAAGAGGTCAAGGGTGAGGTGTTTTGCGAGGGGTCGCAGAAATCAGAGAGCCTCATAAGGTTTATAAACCATATAGCCACTGTTGTTTATTAAAACTGTGGCTATAAACTGACCTATATCCACAGATCACAAAATTGTGGCTATAGGACTTTTTTCTAGTAGTGAAATCCCCATATTATATTTATTTCAAATAATCACATGAGATCATAATCGAATGAACTAATAAGTGATATGTGACCTTTAAACATAATATTGTCACTTATGTGACTTTAATTTCAAAAATCTGACATACACTATTGCGATCAATAAGATGTTTGGAGTCCGATAAGACAAACTTAATTTTTTGGTAAATAGTAACCTACCATTATGTATAGTAACCTACCCTTGTGAATATTAATATGACCCTTATGAATATTAGATAATCCAAAAGAATAGTAATCTCACCCTTGAATGTATAAATAAAAATTAGGCACCTTATAAGTGACAGTATGACCGTAGTAAAAGTATTGGTATTTTTGTAAGTAATAAATAATTAATTACAATAAATTATTTAATTTAAAATAAAAATTATTTTCATTAAAGTTTTCAATAAATTAAAAATTTTATATCTTCTGGTTTTATGATAATTTTATAAGACCTTATGTAATTTTTTAAAGCATTATAAAATCAGTCATAGTTATAGAATCTGCATTTCTCAAGTAAATTATATTTTTAACTAAAAAATGAATTAATCATACATAAAACATTATATCTAAAAAATAGATTTTATTTTTGGATTCTACATGTCGAAAAATGGTTAGGGTTAACTTTTGGGATTTTTTTCAAATACATGAATTTTTTATTAGTAAAATTTGATAATTCACAGTAAATGCTAAAACCTGAATTTCTGCATGGTGATTGAGTCATAGAAGATGTAAATGGCCATTGGTTTGAACTCACATTTATATATTACTATATTTGGTCACAATAATAATTAATATTTCTTATCTTATAGAAAAATAGTAAACTTATTATTAAAATATTAAAAAAACCCTCGTCTCCTCCACTATAAAACCCACCCACACTCCCCTCTTCTCTTCACTCCTCTCAAGTCTTCTAAGATCCCTAAATTCTGCCAAAATCTCTCCGCAATCTTCTCCACCACTTCCATCATCCCATGGTCTCCTGTAAAGACCAAATCCTCTCCCCTTAAGAGGCTCTCAAGGAAGATTAAACCAAGACATAAATTCCCCTCTTCTTTTATTTCATTTTACTTTCATATTTCATTGTACTCATTTATTTCATAACCTATCCTCATCCAAATGACATGAAAAATATAGTACCACAAATTTAATGGAATTTTTTTATTCTAATTGGATAATTCATTATCATCTATCTTTTCCCATCCTATTTTACAAAAGAAATGAAAACATCGTCTGAGATTTGTTAATTTATCACATTCAAGGACGATGGGTTATCAATTTCAATTACAATATTCAATTATAGTCATAAAACCATTTTTATGGTTGATATAGAATATTAAATATGAATTTTATCTTATGTGATGTTATGGAATCCTTTTTCTTTCCTGATGTAATATAATAATACAACGCAAGTTAACTATGTAAAAAATTGCCAAATTAATCCAAGCCTTTATCAATAATGTTTTATATAATGATCCACCTTTACACCAAATAGCCAAATTAATTTTATAACCATGTAATAAAATGTATGTTCACTAATTTCATATAACTTCAATTCTATACAACCATTTCCATCCTACATGTATATCAGAACATCAATATAAGTGAACTGGTCATTAAAACCAAGGAATCAAATGATCCCAAATAATGAAATTGAACCTAGAAACTCATCGAAAAATACATGTATGAACTTAATAAGGTTATACTAAATCAATAACATGTAGTTCAAGTTCTAAAATTATTAATTAATTAACCTAATTTCATGTTTTCCCTTATCTTTTTTGTTTTACCCTTGGTAAACCCATTTTACCTTTACTGTTGTAATTAATTATTTATATTTTCATTATTTATTATAGTAAAAATTTTAGTTGACAAAATTAGAAAATATAAATTATTTTTATTTCAAATATGGATTCCATTTTAACAAGTTCAATTCAAAGAATTGGGAAAGTGAAATTTAAAATTAAATGAAAATGTGATGAAACATATGGTTTTCATGAAGTATATTTTTCAATGGAAAGATAATTTTGCAGTAAATATATGAAAAATAATAATTAATGTATGAATTTAAAATAATATTTATTGATTTAAAATTGTCTTAATTAATTAAAATATATTAACAATTTTCATTTGATAAATTTTTTTATAAAAATCATGTTTTCCATCACAAGAAAAAATTATAAAAAAATAAAATACAAACTTGAATGAAAATATATTATTAGGAATTAAAATAAAAAACCATAATTATATTAATTTAAATCATATTAAAAACAATGGGGATAATAAATTTAATAAATTATTGAAAATAAATAACTTTTTTACAAAAAAATGACTTGTCACTATTCACTGAAAACCCCATATTCTCCAAAATATATCAAAATTACTACCAAATTAAATTTTTATTTGGTGATTTAAAATGTAACAACTTATATTTTCTCTAGTTTTATTTTTAGAAATTAATTGGGAAAATTATAAGATGATGCACTAAGATGGCATGAGATTCCAAGGCCCGGTGTGCCCGGAACAACTCATTGAAAAATGTTAAACTTATAATAAAGCACATGGTCATTTTTATTTAAACTAGAATATCATAAAAACAGGTGCCCAAATCTAAATATGATGGCATTATTTCATTCAAAACAAAAAATTTACTTTAGGCGGGTCCTAACATCAACCGGTGTGGGCTAGACAAAGAAAATAGTTTTGGGAGATGTCAGTAAAAAATATATTTAATAAAAAATATTTTATTGCAATACAGAAAAGGTTTCCTTTTTTAAAATGAACTTTGATAGAGAATTAAAGGTTATCTCATGACCTTGGAATTCCTATAGCAAGTAGAGAATGAGTCCTCTCTAATTAACGTTAGCAGATCGAGAATTGGCGATGATGGATTAGAGATGTGATCTTGGATCGAAGATCAACGCATCAATGAACGACAGCGACGCAACATCACCCTTTGTCAACAAAATATCCAAATATGGGTAGGGGTTTTTTTCTTGGTGATTTTTCCCCTGTATTTATATTCAACAACAAACGTGGACTTAGCCAAAAATAGGTTGTTCTGCAGTTTAATCATATTCGGGATGGGAGTTATCTTGTGGGAATTTTATTGGGAGTTATATCTATGTGATTGATTCATTTTTCATGATGCATCTAATAAGGAAGAATCTAGGTAGAAAGGAATATAGGAAAAGATCCATCATTTTAATTATTATTTTCTTCTTCTTCTTCCCCCATTATTCATGTTCATCAAGATTGTATAAGTGTATTGATTATTTTCCCTTAAATTTATTTCGAAAAAACTTGGGACCAAAGATCTGACACCCCCACGAAAACAAGGAGGCACGATGGTGAATGCATGGTGATTTTAAGTCTAGGAGGATCATTAGAGAGGGATGAAAGGCCACCAGTGTGGTTTTTGGTAGTGGCAGTATGATGCGGACCAACTGGTTCAGTCCAGGAAGAGTGCAAGAGCGAGGCCTCCAGCAAGGTGGGCAGCCAACGGAAGCGTTGTGTGGCTAGGGGGATGCATCGGAGTCGGGGTGGCTGGTGCACACATTATGTGGTAGGAGGCCATAGTGATGACTAGGGGACATGGCTCGGTGTCATGACGGAAGAACCTGTGGCGGCGAGACCAAGAGGTAGGCAGTGCGGCGAGCTCGCTACACATGTGGCTCAGCACCACGTCAGTATGGAGGCATGCAGTAGAGGAAGACCTTATACAGCACAGAAAACCATCCTACATGCCTTAGTCTGGTTTGGGATATACTGGACTAGTTTGAGTCTTCCGACGAGTTGGATCGGACCCAGACCGGACCGATGTGAGGCCTTTTTAGTAAAAAACCCGTAAATTTCCAATTGTGTGTCCATTTGATGATCTGTTTATGGCGTTGGGGCCATTGTAATGACCTGGTCCTTTGGTGATACTCTAAGTAACTTTTTGTGTAATTTGGAAAATTATATATTGTCTTGAGTAGTAGGTTATCCTTGTACAAATTCACTACTAGAAGAATCTTGTGACTGGTTGTGACTTAGTGACTAAGTGACTTGGGGGCTGCATGACTGAACAACACTCCATGTGTTATCAACACTACACATGCTATCAAAACTCTGTGTGTTATAGAAACTCCATGTGTTATTGAAACTTCATGTGTTATCGACTCTTTGTGTCTTAATGATACTCGTTTTTCTGTAGGCTACGTTTGATAATCCAACTTTTCGTCCTATAGACTTATACATGTGTGAGCTTACTGTACTTTCTGGGTTTTCTTTCTGGTATACTTCGTGTGCTTTATTTGGGGTATACTTATTGTATTTCAATTGTGGTATACTTATTATGTTTTGATATTAGTATACATGTTTTTATTTCTTAGTGGGATTCCATTGTAGTTTCGATGTGCCCTACTGACTATTGTTTTACTCACCCCTATTTAGACCTTTACCACATATGTCTTATATTTTGTAGAAAATAAATGATTTGATAGAGTTAAAGTTGGAACAAGACCAGGTGGTGTTTAGATTGATTATAAATATGACGTGTTCTCTTATGGCTACATATAGTTTTCCTACACCTACCCTTCAGGTAGGGATTTCTGCAGACAAGTTTCAAGAACTTGTGCATTCACTATTGTAGACTCTTTCTTTGGGTGGGCTTATATTATGGCCATATTTACTTTCTATTTTTTCTATTATCATAATATATGGTTGGTATCTTTGTGTATTCCTGAATTTTATACTTAGGGATTTTATGTTTCAACATTTTGGGTTTCGAGATGTGTACGTGTGTATAGGTACTTAGGAAAATGCCTCTCATTTTTGGGATATGCCAACTCAGTGCTAGTCTCTATCCCCTGGCCTAATAGAGGTGAGCCTAAGATATTCATGAAATGGGCCCCGATGTTATGGTTCATGACCTCAAAAATTAAGTTCATTTTAATAAATAAATTTTATAAATTTTCAGGAAATAAATAATAATTTTTTTATGAAAATAAACAAAATATATTTTGAAGAAAACATATTTCTGATGAATAAAACTACTTTACATAAAAACGGAATGATCATTTACTAAAAATTAATCAATAATTTATATTATTTAGAACTTATATATACTATAAATTATTCAATACTATTTATACCCAATAATTTAATGGTTATGTTATCATTGTTATATATATCATGTGTCATATAATATTGGTGTTGTGTGTCAAATACGCTATCACACATAGTTTTATTTTGTAAAGTATTAGGGTGTTACATCCTCGCACTTTAATAAATTGACACTTAAAAATATTAAATTAATCATTGTTAAAAAATTAATAGTTTTTTCTTTTTTTTGTATACCCAAAATTTAAATGGGGTTAATAAAACATATTATGGATAAAACAGAAAAGGATGTATGAAGGAAATATGGAATAACACCGAATAAGATAGAAAATATGAAAATATAGGTGGGATGTGAGTATTTTGACTTGGAAAAAATCATAATTCTTAAATAACAATATGGAGTGAAAAAAATCGTTGATCGCAAGAAAGGGAATGATCTAATGAAAGTTAAAAATCACAAAACCCTAGTCCAAACTGATGTGAAAATGGTCCTTGATGTCACTATAAATGATAGTAATTGTAAAATATGTTTTTAAGATCCTCATCCAAGGATTTAGTAATTAAATTAACTTACATAAAAAGATCATAATAAAATATACTTACTTGATGTGTTGAAAATCATCTATTTTTACCTTCCACTGCAATCACAAATTTTTCTCCAAATGAAGAGTATTCAAGATTAAATTTCCATATATGAAGCACTATAATAAACATTTAAAGAAAAATTACCATAAAATGAATAATTAATATATTAATCTATCTTTAGAAATTAACCAAAACCAAAATGGTTATAACATGGTAAGATGATAACCAAAATTATTAAACCATCATCTAAAGAAATAATATATCAATCTGAATAATTAAAAATTAATACCTGAAGGTAAAGACATTAAAAAAAACCAAAACATTAAATATATTTTTAACTGATAATTTTATCATATACCTTTCATAATTCTAGACCAAAAGTAGGGCAATGTGTTTTTAAAAAAATAATTAACCACATAGTTACCAAATCACTTTTCAATAATGTGGTCATCTATGTGATAAAACAAATATTCCTAAAATTACCTCGATATCTAATATCTTACAAACACTAAAGCATATAAAGAACGTATATAATGTTTCCAAAAAATTTGAATAAATACGTCATGTTAATTAAAATATTTACATATACTTCAACATAATAACATCTCTCCTAAAATATACTTAATTACCTTAAAATATTATTTCTTAAAACCTCAAAAGTGGTGTCTGGGACATTTAATTTATAATATTCAACAATAATGATGGTAGTTATAACTCTTAACATGTCTTCACATGAAAAAAAATCCTAATGTCAATTTTTATCTATATCATTCCTTTAATACCAAATATAACATCCTTGAACTCGCACTCCCAACTCCGGTTCTGAAATAATAATCATTACATTTCTGGTTATGAAATTGATTATGGTGACCCAAATTTCACAATACAAAAAATTAAATATCAAAAGTAAACAATGAATCGCTTACATTTTCAAGAAAATTTTATTTTTAGAGTTTCGTGTAATTAGGAAAAATGTCATAAAAATACATATGGAATTAAATGATCATTTATCCCACATATGAAGAATTTTCTTATTTCATATTAATTCATCATCATGATCTTTATAAAATCTATCTAAATATAATTCATTCAACATAATTATTGATAACCTATGGGAAAAGAAAGATAATAATGTTGATAAAAAATTCCCATTAATAGTAAACATAATAATTAAAAATTAAAAGGCATAAAGTTTCATAAGAAGTGCATAATAGTATGACGATATAGTCTGGTTACACTAGTCAATAGTAGAATAAGTCATGTTAATTAATACTTTAATCCTCAATCATGAAAAATTGAATAATGATTTAAAAAATGAAGGATTAATATAAATCAATAACCATGAGCACGGTGATATAAATCTTGATTAACGGTAATATTATAATCCCATGGATAGAAAAGATAAAATTTGTTTTATATTGGAACATATTCATCATAAAAACTCTACATGACCAATTAAATTGGACTAACCATACAACCTCATTCCAATATAATTTTTTAGATACAATATTCATTACCCAATATATTGGAGAGATATTTAGTCACATTCAGTTCATAAGCTACATCGAGGTCACCCATCACTATATAGGGAAACACATTATATAAGCTATATCAGACTCACTCTGGGATATCTGGTCACACCAACTGTAAGAAAATTGTAAATATCAATAAATAAATTACATAGAGCATTCATTACATCATAAAACCAATTGAAATAATAAGTTTTACTTTTAAAAACTTATTAACCCTTGGAAACTAAATATGGTTAATGTAAATCTATCTGAAACATGATTAACTAATGGAAACTAAATAGGTTCTATAATAAAATATTTAAATCATGATTGACTAGAGGAAAATATATAGGATACATAACAATATGATTCAAACATGATAAATAATTTAAATAAAATGGGTGACATGATAATATCATTTAAAGAATCAAAACCCATATAGTGAGAGAATGATGATGGTATCATTACAAAATAATCCAATTGGATCACAATTAACAATAGTATTTATTGATGATGATGAATGAAAATACCATTAAAATATCATTCATTCCGTTTTGAGGGAAAATAATTTTTCAATTTTGAAAATCTCAATTTTAAATTTTAAAATTCACAAAAGACTGAATAAAATTATTAAAAAAAAATAAATTGAATAATATAAAATAATGTTCAAGGAAAATAATGGTGATGAGGGTATAAAAATATGTTTTATTCATTAGTGTTAAATATAAAAATTCTTTTCAAAACATTTTTAAAAATGGTGTCAAAAGTGACCCATTTGGAAATTGATAAGAATTTCTATTTTAAAACCATTTAAAATAAGGTAAAATAAAATTTAAACTATATTTAGATTTTCATTCAATTTTAGAGAAAAATTTAACTACTTTTAAAATAACATGGATATGGATGAAAAGGAAACCCGGTCTAAAATAAAAAAAAATATCAATATAACTTACGAACAACGTTCTAGATGTTTCTGCAATAAATATGGTAAGAAGTGGAAATTAAACGTGCGAAAATCACTAATAAACATATTAGATTAGAATATATTTGGTTCTATAAAATTATATCACATTATTTCCAACAAAATAAAACTGAACATAAACAATCTTGAAAGAAAGGGGATTGAAATATAAAGCCTTCTCCACTTTTGTAACTCTTCAATCGTAAGCCCCGTGAAAAAAATAATTTAAAATTATACTTTGAATATTATTATAATAATGGGATTCATGATATAACATTTCACTAGGGAAGTATATACACTTCATTAAAGAATATATGTTCATATCATCAACATATGTCACAAAGAAAGGAATTTGGGATGATCAACCC
The DNA here is from genome assembly GCA_963277665.1 of Viscum album. Taxonomy (NCBI): domain Eukaryota; kingdom Viridiplantae; phylum Streptophyta; class Magnoliopsida; order Santalales; family Viscaceae; genus Viscum; species Viscum album. Next base: position 1,989,892,110 of record OY728137.1, read on the forward strand.
CTAAAAAGATCAAATCATTGAATTGATAGTTAATCAATTAAGCGATTATATGTAAAAATTGTAAATCCACAGAAAAAGAGTGGAAATAAAAAATAAAAAAATTAAGATCAATTAAAACATAATTAAATAATAATGGATTCAATTAAGATGTGTTATATCCCAATAAAAGTTAATTGAGTAAAGAAACCATGTATCATATGGTAACTTTAAATTCAAATCCATTTAGTAGAAATTATTCCTACTTAAACATAAAATAACAATATTTATGAAGAGTTAATTATATTATATATAGAAATAGAGATATATACAGCACATAATATAAGTGTTTGGTGAATATAGAATATATTTCCCAGAAGTAAAAGTGAGACGAGAAAACCCTTAACTCAAGCCCATAATTCCCATGAACATAACTTAACTCATGTATATATAGTTTAAATTAATTATATAATTAATTAATAACATTTTAAATTATTAATACATTTTACCTAAATCATTTATTTTATTTATTTTTAGTGAAATATTGAAATACTTAATTAGTTAAGTCCATATGGGTTGTTTTTAGGACAATTGGTTCCTAGTTTCAATACAACCACACTTTTTGGATAGTGGTTAAAGTGGAAACTATTTAAACATATATAGAATGATTATAATAAAATTTTTCCCATATTTTTACATCAATTATACTTTAAAAATAAATAGTGAATGATGGTTATGAAAATTGATCTATATTATGTTCTTTGGGATGATAGGTCATATAAAAGCAAGAGTAATGTTTTCATTTTTAAATTATCATTTAGGAAATAAGGTAATAATTTTTTTAACTTTACATAAGTATAATAATATAAAAAATATAATATTATTTCATAAAATATTATTATATATATCATCTATGTGATTTAGTGATGAACAAATTATCACATCGCATTTTGGAGGTAGAAGTCTCCACGTCCACGACTGAAATTACCATTTATCATAATAAGAAACAAAATGATATATTATATTTTTTAAATGATAAATATTTCATTAATATCATTATTATTTATTTTTAATAAAATAAATTAAATAAATTTATTCTTATTTCTATACTTTTAAATTATTAGTTAAAAAGAAATCGCATTGCTTCATGAGGAAGTAGTCCTCTGTACAGATGAGTGGCATTATCATATCCACTGTTGAATTGACACTTTAGGTTATATATGATATTATAACTATAAAAGAATGAATATGTTAGAAAAAAAATATTTATTTTTAAATTAATGATTTAAACAGTCCATGATTGGCAGTGATGGAAAATGAATTACATCAGTATGCAATGTGACAGTTCACCATACACACGAATAATGAATTCATATCCTATTTGATGGGATATGAGAAAGATTGAGGATATTAAATTAATAGAAAAAACTAATTATATAGGATATACTTCTATTATAATTTTATAATTGATGAAATATATTTTTTGTCAGTGTAATGAGAAATAAAACAAAAAATGTATATTTTTTAATTTTACATCTTCTCGGGCCATCTCTAAATTTTTATACCAAAAGTATTATATTAATGTCTTTATAGAAATAAAAAAATGTTTCTAGGATGAGGGGATGGATGTTTATTAGTTATTTTGGTAGGAAGTTTTTGATATAAAATGGTTTTAAGGTGTGAAGAAGAGGGGAGTGTGGGGGTATTTTTATAAGTGAGGTGAGTGGAACATTTTTTATTTTTGAAAAAAAAATACAACCACATTTTTTACATGAAAAATGTACAAATATGGTTTATTATAGAGACTCAAAAATTATAATATCATGATATATATATATATATAAGGTAATATTTAAAAAACTTGTTTATTCGTTTTTACACTTATCTTATTAGATTACCCCCCCCCCCACCCCCACCTGATAAACCCTTTTGTACCTTAAACATAGTTATTAATATTTACAATATTCTCTTTTAAATAATTTCAAATATTATATTAAACACATTATAAAATATATATTATTTGGATCCTAAATATGGAATCAATTATACAAACTTTTATTCAAATAATTGGAAAATTTAAATTTAAAATTAAACCCACAAACATGACAAAAATATGGTTATCTTGAAGTGTATTTTTTAAGTAAAATATCACTTTATACTAACTCTTTGAAAAATACTAATTATTGTATGAGTTAAAATTAATTTTTATTGATTTATAATGTATAACTTTAATTTATAAAATTCCTCATTATTCATTATCTTAATTGATAATAATGGATAAATATTACTCATTTTAGAAGAGTATTTAGAAAAATCCCCTTTTTAAAACCAAAACAAACTTATACTAAAATCCAATATAATGTTGAATAAAAATAAATTTATTAGATTAAATATTACTAAATTATAAATATATTACATGAAATCATAGTCGAAATATAATTGAACTTTAAAATCACATAATTTATTGAAAAAAAGTCATTTTTCTAAAAATTGAATATTTTTTATTTTCTTAGAAAAAAAATATTTTAAAAAAATTCACAAATTTTCACCAAAACAAAATTTTTATATACTAATTTATGAAATTAATTTAATTTAATAAAAAAATATCAAATGAAAAAAAGTATTTACAATATTTTTCATGAAAACCAAGAAAAGTCATTTTTGAATAAAACATATATTTGACGAATAAAATTGCATTATAAAAATAATTGTTTTATTATTTAATAAATATTTATAAAAAAAATTTATTGAGTGTAAAATTTTAAAATATATACATCTATATTTTAAAAATTACTTAATATGATTTATACCCAACAATTTTATAGCTGGGTTAAATTGTTATATATATCATTGGTCCTTTAAGTTCAGCATTTTAGGTCCAATATAATATCTAACAAAGTTTTCCCTTCTAAAATATTATAGTGTTACATCCTAACCTGTTTAAAAAATTGAGTAATCAAAATTTAAAATTTATCTCATTAATAAAATGTTTGATATCTGAAAATATGTTCTTTGTAAACCCAAATTGTAAATAGGATTAACAAAACTTCCTCTTGATAAAATAAAAAAAGATTCAAAAAGGTCATCTAGAATAATAGATACTAGTATTCAAAATATGATAAATTAGGTGGTATTTGATTACTTTTTAAAAGAATAAAATAATAATTTCAAAATAAATATATCGAGTGATAGAGATCATTGAACACAAGAATGTGAATCATCAAGAAAATATTGACAACTACAAAACTATAAACCAAAGATTTGTGAAAAAATGTCATTAATATCATTATAAATGGTGTTAATAAGAAAACATTTGACATCATGATCCATTGCCTCTTGTTTCTTATTTACCATATAGAATAAGTGCATATGAAAATATAAATACCTACTGAGTTTAATTCCAACCTTTTTTCAATTTTCACCACAATCCCATATTTTTCTTCAAATTATGAGCATTAAAGATGAATTTTACATGCATGAAGAAATAATATAAACTTTTTAGGACCCCAAAACCTTATAGGATATAATAAAGTTATTTTCCTTATCTTTATACATTACCTAAATCCAAAAAAAATAGCACATAGTAAAATGATTACAAAAAAAATTAAACAATTATATAATAAAATAACAAATTTATTTATAAATTCCACAACAGTACCCATAGGTAAATAATTATTAAATAAAATCAATATTTAAGTGATTTTTAAACTAAAATTTTTTCTTATACCATTCATGTTTTTATAAAAAAAATGTGATATTTTTTAAAATGATATTAATCATTTAGTCCTTAAATCACGATTCAATATAGGGTCTATCTAAATTATAAAACTTATGTTACAATAATTAAATCTATATGGCAAATCATATAAACCCTAAAAGTTATCAATACCATAAATATTATATCCACATAATTTAATTTCATACATTAAATTATTTGATATATTTATATATATATATCAACATAATAACACATCTCCTAGAATGTCATTATTCACATTAAGATCTGATTTCTTAAAATATAAAAAAAAAATTAGACATTGAACATATAATAATACTTAATATCATATACCTATGACGATATCAACAACTATTAAGGTAACCTCATAAGAAAAAATCAAAATATCCATTTTTATTTAAACCCTTTCTTTGATAACAACTATTACAGACAAGAACCTGCACTCCGGTATCCAATTCTGAAATCATAAACCTTACATTCTTGGATTTGAAACCGATGAAGGTGACCCAATTTTCAAAATCCAAAATATAAAATATCAAATGTAAATATTGGATCACATATATATTCTACGACCATTTTGTTATAGTGGTTTAATGAATTAGTAAAAACTCTCACATAAACAATACACATGTCTTTAAATGAGAATTTATCCCATATAACATGACTTTTTTTATTTCACATTATGTTATCATTATTATCCATATTAAATCCTTCTAAACATAGTTCATTCAAAATAATTAATAATTATCTAGGTAAAAGGATACATAATTAGGGATGACACAAATGAACAGTATGGGTAAAGATAAGCATTAAAAAATTAAATTGTCACTAAGAAAAAAAGTAAATAAGGGTATAGAGATATAATAAGAGTGCATGAGAGAATAATAGAAGAACTCATACCCATCAGTACCTGACTCAGAAATCATGAAACGTGGAATGAGGCTTAAAAATTGAAAGTGTTAGAAGAATCAATAATCCTGACCTATTTGATTTCCATCATGATCAATGAAAGCATTATAAAACCATGGAAAGAATAGATAAAATGTGTTGGTATCAGGGAACATCATCAATATTAATCCATTACATAACCATTAGAAACTAGAATAACTATATTAAAATAATTCCAAATGAATCCATAGAGAATATAATCATTTCCCAATGAATAGGATCAATATCTGGGAACACCCATCGTATAATCTATATCTGGGTCACCCAACACTTTCAAGGTGCACCCACCATATGAGATATATCGAGATTACCCAGAGATATTTATGTGAACGCTTTGTATAATGATGTCTAAGAGCTATAAAAAATGTAAATAGAGAATTAATTTTATTGTAAGTCTCATAGAAACAATAATTACTACTTTTAAAAAATGATTAACTAATGAAAAAGAAACATCTCCCATGCTAATTTATTTTAAAAAAGAATAACTCCTCAAAAATAATTTATTCCCCAATAGTATAATTGAAACATGATTAACTCATGGAAAATAAATGATTTCAAAGAACATATATTTGAGACAAAATTAACCTAGGTAAAAAAAACATATTCCATAAAAATATCTGTGATACAAGACTAATTCATACCTAGAATAGAATAAGATGGTATGAATAAAAATATATCCAATTGGATCATATGTAACAACATGAAATGTTAATTTTTATGAATGAAAATACCATTAAAATTCCATTTAAATCATTTTCAGGGAAACAACATTTTCACTTTGAAAATCAATTTTTTAAAAAAAAATCAGAAAATATTTGAAAATACTTTTTTTAAACATACTTTGAAATATATAATTTAAATTTCAAGGAATATAATATATATGACTTAGGGGATATATTTTCATTCCATAATTATTAAAAATAAAAATTCTTTTCAAAACATTTTGAAAGAGGGAGTCAAATGTAAAAATTTTGGAAAAGGTTATAAAATTTCATTTGAAACACTTTCAAAAGAAGTTAAATGAGAATTAAAATAGATATAATAAATCATATATTTTTTGAAAATATCAATTTTTATATCATTCTAGAGAACATGGATACGGTATAAAATGATACAAGATCAAAAACAAAAATACATGACCTTTATCACTTACAAATGAAATTATTGATTTCTCTTCAATCAATAAGTGCGGAAATGGAAAATAAACAAGTGATACACATTGATAAATAGATTATAATAAAAGATAATTTGTTCAAGAATGTAACATCACATTATTGTATCCAAAATAATCTTGGATATAAACAATAATTAATGAATGGGAATTATAACATTAATATTCTTCCACATTAGTAACATGTCAATCATAATCTATATGAAAGAAAAATTAAAATGAGAGGATAAATATGATGAAAATGAGGAGATTAATGATAAAAAATTAAACTATCATAATATAAACACCTCATACAAAATATAGGTTAATATCAACAACATATGTCCCAAATATAGAAATTTGGGAAGATTAACCCTAACTAAGATCATATCATTGAATATAGAGTTAATAAATTGAGATATTATGTATAAAAAATTCAAATCCCCAAAAAACAATTTTAATTACCAAATAATATAATTTAAATACTAAATCACATGTAATCATGTCAATATGGATTATATGGAGAATCATTATAACCCAATAGAAGGAAATTAATTTAGGAAACCATTTACCACATAGTAACTCTCATGTGAAATGCATTTAAATGAATTAATTCAAATTGAATCAAAAAATAAAATTATGTATAAATTATTAAATATATTACATGTATAATGGGAAGTATATACACCACACAATTAAAAGTATTAGTTAATGTGGCATATGTCTCAAAGAAGTGAAAGTGATATGAGAAAACCCTTAACTAGAGCCAAGACTGTCCTATTATGTCCCTTAACTCATGTATAATAATATTAAATAAATTATTTTATTTATTAAGAATCATTTATAGTTTTAATAAAATAATCATAACTAATTTATTTTATTTATATTTAATTAAATATTCAAAAGCATAATCAGTTAAATCCACCTAGGTTGTATTGAAAACATTCGCTTCATTTTTTCAAAACAGCTTCGATGTGACGCCCCGAGCCCGCTCTTCCGGACTTGGTGCTTGAAAAATGCTGTGAATTTTTTTTATAATGTGAATGAAAAATTTCACAACACTTTAATGAAACGAGGATCTTTTACCAGTCTAGGTTCTGGAGTTCTAGACACATTACACTTACCAGAGTCGAAACAAAAACTATTGTCCACTATGCTTCCGCGTGCGCTTACTCCAAAAATGATGACATCTACGATAATCTCCTAAGATACCTGTGAAAAAAAAAATTTAAAATAAAAGGGTGAGCATTAAATTTCCCAGTAAGGTGGTTTAACATAGTTGAAATACATTTTACTGAAACTACCTTTGAAAATAACCTTTGAGAAATTGTTTTGAAATTATTTACGTATCGAAAGTACTTCAATGTTTTAAAAATACGAGCGCTCAAAAATTCCTTAAAAATAATCCAGTGGTATTTATAAAAAAAACTTATATGCCAGCCTTTGAAAAAAAACATTCTAGTAACTTGAAACATTATAGGCTATCTTAGGCCTACCCACTTATTGAGGGATTGGGTTCACTCCCCAATTCCCTACTATATTTATAACTTTCAAGTACCGGCATAAAAATAATTTTTAATCTTGCTTTAAATAGATATACATTTTGACTCGAGTTTAATTTATGTATATATATAATTATACAAGAACTAATCTTCATCGCAAATTACATATTCTATTTGAAACACTAAAAACTCAAAATACATGATGTTTCATAATCACACAATAGCTATATCAGCATTCACGCACTTAAAAATTTCATATTTATTGACATAAAAATCCATTTTTATAAAGTGTATTTAATTTCTCATGCATGTGTGTTTATATATATAGGTATAAATATATATAAGTGTGCTTAGAATATCATTTACGATTCATAAAAACCAAATAATTTATTTATGGCCATAATAATTTTTTTTATATGACACATATATATGATAAAATTATGATATGCTTAATCTTATAAATTCTTACTTCAGAAAATATTTTGTTAAATAATAATTTTATTTAACATAGTTATACACTTGATGATTATACATGCATATATATATATATAAATATATCACATAATAACAGGATAAATCGATGTTAAAATGAAACGTCGATAAATACAAATTTCCTTGATATAATTAACATGAAACCAAATTAGAACATAAACTTTGATATATATATATATATATATATTCCAATCACATATATTAATATGATCCTTAAAAAATAATTTTGAATTATAAAAATAGAAATACAAACTGTCAAAAAGATTTAAGATAACAGCTTACTACAAAAAAATTATCAAAAATTTCGGAACTTCAAACATGTTTGATTTCAAGAAACCAACAATCAAACGCTTTCAAAATAATTTTCCCTTAGAATATAGCATCATAGAATTGAAGGGATTTTAAGCAAAGAAATATATTTACAATTTTAGAAGAGTATAATAATATAAAGGGATGGAATTATTAAATTTGAAGATAAATTACGCATACACAAAAATAAATAAATAGTCCCTTACTATATTCTACCAAAATTTCAAAAGTGAAAAACATGCTGATTTTTGAAAAAGAAACCATAGAAGAAATAAATTTCAATTGCAAAATTATGATTTTTGAAGAAAATAAATTGACTGAATAAATATAAAGATCCCTTACGCAAAACAAGAAATAATAAAAATTGTAATATTTTTTTCATAAGAAAATCTGGAGTAAAAATAAATATTCCCTTACCAAATTTTCATGCAGAAGTGTTCATACAACTTCTTCTCCTTCCAAAAGATTCTTGCCACTGAAAATCTCAAAACAAGAAAAGAGAGAAAAACCATAGACTCCCCATTTTCTTCCCACGGACTTTCCGCACTCCCTTTTTTATACTCATATTTGGATAATATATGTGATTTATTTATTCCAACCTGTGAGGATAGTATATATATATATCGAATTGGTTTTCCGTGCAAGCTAATCAACATAAATAGCCAGTGGAAAAATAGATAGCAGCAGGACAATTGATAAAGACATATAGCTGACTAGTTTAGTGAAAACGAAATATTTAATTGTATAAAATGGACTTGTAATTAGAATAGACAAAACAGATTGATATACCGAATGGAATTAGATTATTATAAATCTTGGACAGATTCAACATTTAATATTGAAAACCAATATAGAACATTAAATCAGTAGAACCCAAACTCTTTCAAACATTGACTTTTGATGAAAAATCAAAATGGAGTTAAAGAAATCTCTACAAAAAAGGGACCATTGAATAAAAAAAACAAGTGGACGAATAAAATACTCAAATAGAATCCAGAAATCGGATAAGCACGCATCAATTTTCAAAGGAAAAATGAATAATATGGAAAAATATAGAACTATTGAGTCGATTTCTCAGAATATTTTGTTAATTAAACATACTCATAAATCTGAAGATCAAAAACGAGATAGGTTTACCTCATAAAAATCAAAACCCTAAACCAAAATTGGATCTGGTTCTTCGGTCCGTGCTTAATCTTCCGAATTGAAATTCATCTGAGCTTGAACCTCATCACTGCGACCTTGCATTGACCTTCACAACTCATTGCGAACTGAAACCAGTGCCTCGGATTCGGTTTGCTGCTCCATGGTTCGACCTCGCCTTTACACCAAACGGAAACCCGACAGACCCCTATATGCAATCGACCGCCGAACAACATCCACGCTTCAATAGAAGTTCGATGTAGCCCTACCTATCTCGAAATCGCATTCTTGGACTCCTGGTTCGACCCCGAGCTCGGTTCCTATGCAACAAACCTTCCCAAAAGCCGAACCCTATGCTCACGATTTACCCGAGATTGAAAACCAGTTTTTTTTATTATTTCATTCATTGTTTTTTTAATCAATTATCATTTTAGTTTTATTTATTTAAATACATAAATCATCTTAACATATATATATTATTTCATTATAAACATATATATATATGTATACAAAATCTTATATTCATTTTTTTAAACATGAATAGTTATATATAAAATAACCATCATGGTAATAATAATAATTCATTCATTTTCTTAATAATTTTAGTTTATAATTTCATAAAACAAATTTTCTTTAGTATGAAATAACTTTGGTAAAATAATTTATTACTGGTATAAAAATCATGTATTATTCTTAAATGTTATAATTTTATAAAATATTTATTTGTTATAAAAAAATAAATAAATTATATTTATTTATTATTAAAAAATAACACTTATATATATATATATATTTTAATAATAATAATACCATTATATATATATATATGTTAAAATAAGAACGATATATTTTCATATTATATTTTTGTGAGTATTAATTCATTATTTCTATTAATATCAATGGTTATCATAATCCATCTCTCAATTTTAATTTGAAAACTTATAACGAATACTTTTTTTATAACGTTGGATAAAACTCTATAAATACCAATGTTTTACTGGTCGTTCCAACACTCAGAAGAAAAATATCTCAACGCTCACGCCACTACTTTCGGAGATGGTTTTATAAGTTCCTCTTATTTTTAGTTTCATTGCTATTATCCTTGCCATAACATTTGTTCTTCTATCAGATCCAAGAGATGATAACTACTCAATCGGCATCGTTGTGTTTCTCGGTAGTATTCCAATTGTTTTATTATCAATAGCAGTGGGTTTAATGGGTTAGTTCTTGTGTATCAAGGGTGTATTCTAGTATTTGGATGAATAAAGTGCTTTCTAATTATATATTTGCATTCGTTAATTTATTTTTTTACATCTTGGAAACATCGGAAAAACATAAAACTTAATTTTACACCTGGGGTGTTACATTCTACCCCCCTTAAATAGAATTTCACCCTCGAAATTCATTTACACTTATCTCTCTTAATTCTCATCTATTCTAAGTCTCACATGATGTCCCCAAGGTCTGTATAGTTGTCTTCCACGGTTTCCATGTCTTCCTAAGAAATTAAAGTTCAATGTGGCTTCGAAATCTTCCACTTCCTTCACCCAAATGCAACTAGTGCAAGAGGGGTTGTATGGATGAAGGCACCGGAAGATAGTCCTCAGGGAATGATAATCCATATAGTATCCGAGAAGTTCGTCTTGAATTTGATTCCTATAAGAAAGTCTCATTGCTTCGTCTTTGAATGTTTAAAATTCATCATAAATTCTTCCTATGAAGCTAAATCTTAAAAGTTGACACATAAATGTTGCACGAAGATTTCCTTCTTCAGCTTCTCTATAAAAATTTGAGATTGATTCTGGTTGCTCAAAGATTGTAAAGCACCTAAAAAGTCCTTCGTAATATGGCCCTTGACGTCGATAGAAATGACGTTGGATCTACCTGATATCTTCGAAGATGAAACCAGAACCATGATGAAAACGAAGTATATCTTGTGTGCCTGATATATTATAGAGATGTTTATAGGAAATCTGCATGGCCTCATAGGGCTCAGATTCTTCTTTGCATGATTTTTCCATGATCATAGCGAGTAATTCATCCGGAAGGCCTAAGAGACTTGTTAGAGCTCTTCTTCCTTCCATATGAAAATTACAAAGAAGAATGTTGACTGAGAAGGATAGTCAATTTATCAAAGGGTTCTAAATTTCCAGAGTTATCTAGACTGTTCCTCTGATACCAAATGTGACGCCCCGAGCCCGCTCTTCTGGACTTGGTGCTTGAAAAATGCTGTGAATTTTTTTTATAATGTGAATAAATAGTTTCACAACACGTTAATGAAATGAGGATCTTTTACTGGTCTAGGTTCTGGAGGTCTAGACACATTATATTTATTAGATTCAAATCAAAGACTATTGTCCACTATGCTTCCGCATGCGCTTACTCCAAAAATGAGGACATCTACGATAATCTCCTAAGATACCTGTGAAAAATCATTTTTCAAATAAAAGGGTGAGCATTAAATTTCCCAGTAAGGTGGTTTAACATAGTTGAAATACATTTTAATGAAACTACCTTTGAAAATAACCTTTGAGAAATTGTTTCGAAATTATTTACGTATCGAAAGTACTTAAATGTTTTGAAAATACGTACGCTCAAAAATTGCTTAAAAATAATCCAGTGGTATTTCTAAAAAAAACTTATACGCAAGACTTTGAAAAAAAACATTCTAGTTACTTGAAACATTATAGACTATCTTGGTCCAACCCACTTATTAAGGGATTGGGTTAACTTCCCAATTCCCTACCATATTTATAACTTTCAAGTACCGGCATAAAAATAATTTTTAAGCTTTCTTTAAATAGATATACATTTTCACTGGAGTTTTAGTTATGTATATATATTATTATACAAGCACTAATCTTCATCGAAAATTAAATATTCTATTTGAATCACTAAAAACTCATAATACATGATGTTGCATAATCACATAATAGCTAAACGAGCATTCACGCACTTAAAAATTCAATATTTATTGACATAAAAATCCATTTTTATAAAGTGTATTTAATTTATCATGCATGTGTGTTTATATATATGTAGGTATATATATATATATAAGTATGCATAAAATATCATTTACGCGTCATAAAAACCAAATCATTTATTTATGACCATAATAATTATTTTTATATAACACATATATATGATAAAATTATGATATGATTAATCTTATAAATTCTTACTTCAGAAAATATTTTGTTAAATAATAATTTTATTTAACATAGTTATACACTTGAAGATTATACATGCATATATATATTTAAAAATAAATCACATAATAACAGGATAAATCGATGTTAAAATTAAATGTCGATAAATACAAATTTTCTTGATAGAATTAACATGAAACCAAATTAGAACATAAACTTTGATATATATATATATATTCCAATCACATATATTAATATGATCCTTCAGAAATAATTTTGAATTATAAAAATAGATATAAAAACTGTCAAAAAGATTTAAAATAATACCTTACTACAAATAAATTATCATTGATTTCAAGAAACCAACAATCAAACGCTTTCAAAATAATTTTCCCTTAGAATATAGCATCATAGTGTTGAAGGGTTTTTAAGAAAAGAAATATATAAACAATTTTCGAAGAGTAGAATAATAGAAAGGGATGGAATTATAAAATTTGAAGATAAATTATGCATACACAAAAATAAATAAACAGTCCCTCACTATATTCTACCAAAATTTCAAAAGTGAAAAACATACAGATTTTTGAAAAAGAAACCATAGATGAAATAAATTTCAATTGAAAAATTATGATTTTTGAGGAAAATTAATTGACTGAATAAATATAAAGATCCCTTTCGAAAAACAATAAATAATAAAAACTGTAATATTTTTTTCATAAGAAAATTTGGACTAAAAATAAATATTCCCTTACCAAGTTTTCACGCAGAAGTGTTCTTACAACTTCTTCTCCTTTCCAAAGTTGCTTGACACTCAAAATCTCAACACCAGAAAAGAGAGAAAAACCATAGACTCCCCATTTTCTTCCCATGGACTTTCCACACTCCCTTTTTTATACTCATATTAGGATAATATATGTGATTTATTTATTCCATACTGTGAGGATAGTATATATATATATATCAAATTGGTTTGTTGTGCAAGCTAATCAGTGGAAAAATAGATAGTAGTAGGAACATTTATAAAGGCATATAGCTGACCAGTTTAGTGAAAATGAAATATTTAATTTTATAAAAAGGACTTATAATTAGAATAGACAAAACATATTGATATACCGAATGGAATCCGATTATTATAAATCTTGGACATATTCAACATTTAATATTGAAAACCAATATAGAACATTAAATCGGTAGAATCCAAACTCTTTCAAACATTGACTTTTGATGAAAAATCCAAATGGAGTTAAAGAAATCTCTACAAAAAAGGGACCATTGAATAAAAAACAAGTGGATGAATAAAATACTCAAATCGAATCCAGAAATCTGATAATCAGGAGTCGATTTTCAAAGGAAAAATGAATAATATGGCAAAATATTGAACTATTGAGTCGATTTCTGACAATATTTTGTTAATTAAAAATACTCACAAATCTGAAGATCAAAAACGAGATAGGATTACCTCATAAAATCAAAATCCTAAACCAAAATTGGATCAGGTTCTTCAGTTCGCGCTTAATCTTCCGAATTGAAATTCATCTGAGCTTGAACCTCATCACCGCGACCTTGCATGGACCTTCATGACTCAATGCAAACTGCAAGAAGTGCCTCGGATTCGGTTCCCTGCTCCATGGTTCGACCTCACCTTCACGCCAAAAGGAAACCCAAGAGACCCCTATATGAAATCGACCGCTGGACGACGCCCATGCTTTAATCGAAGTTCAATGTAGCCCTACCTATCTCAAAAACGCATTCTTGGACTCCTGGTTCGACCCCAATCTCGGTTCCTATGCGACGAACCTTCCCAAAAGCCAAACCCTATGCTCGCGATTTATCCGAGATTGAACACCAGTTTTTATTATTATTTAACACACCATTTTTTTAATCAATTATCATTTCAGTTTAATTTATTTAAATACATAAATCATCTTAACATATATATATTATTTCATTATAAACATATATATATGTATACAAAAACCTATATTCATTTTTTTTAAACATGAATAGTCATATATAAAATAAACATCACGGTAATAATAATAATTCATTCATTTTCTTAATAATTTTAGTTTATAATTTCATAAAACAGATTTTATTTATAATGAAATAACTTTGGTAAAATAATTTATTACTGGTATACAAATCATGTATTATTCTTAAATGTTATAATTTTATAAAATATTTATTTTTTATAAAAAAATAAATAAATTAAATTTATTTATTATTAAAAAATAACACTTATATATTTATATATATATATTAATAATAATAATACCGTTATATATATATATATGTTAAAATATGAACGATATATTTTCATATTATATTTTTGTGAGTATTAATTCATTATTTTTATTAATATCAACAGTTATCAAAATCCATCTCTCAATTTTAATTTGAAAAATTATAACGAATAGTTTTTTTTTATAATGATCGGATAAAACTATATAAATACCATTGTTTTACGGGTCGTTCAAACACTCAGAAGAAAAATATATCGACGCTCACGCCACTGCTTTCGGAGATGGTTTTATATGTTCCTCTTATTTTTAGTTTCATTTCTATTATCCTTGCCATAACGTTTGTTCTTACATCAGATCCAAGAGATGATTATTACTTGATCGACATCATTGTGTTTCTCAGTAGTCTTCCAATTATTTTATTATCAATAGAAGTGGGTTTAATGGGTTAGTTCTTGTGTATCAAGGGTGTATTCTTGTATTTGTATGAATAAAGTTATTTCTAATTATATATCTTCATTCGGTAATTTATTTTTTTACATCTTGGAAACATCGGCAAAACAAAAAACTTAATTTTAAACCTGGGGTGTTACATTCTACCCCCCTTAAATAGAATTTCTCCCTTGAAATTCATTTACACTTATCACTCTTAATTCTCATCTATTCTAAGTCTCACATAATGTCCCCAAGGTCTGTATAGTTGTCTTCCACGGTTTCCATGTCTTCCTAAGAAATTAAAGTTCAATGTGGCTTCGAAATATTCCACTTCCTTCACCCAAATGCAACTAGTGCAAGAGGGGTTTTATGGATGAAGGCACCGGAAGATAGTCCTCAAGGAATGATAATCTATATAGTCTCCGAAAAGTTTATCTAGAATTTGATTCCCATAAGAAAGTCTCATTGCTTCGTCTTCGAATGTTTCAAATTCATCATAAATTCTTCCTGTGAAGAAAAAGCTTAAAAGTTGACACATAAATGCTGCACGAAGATTTCCTTCTTCACCTACTCTATAAAAATTTGAGATTGATTCTGGTTGCTCAAACATTGTAAAGAACCTAAAAAGTCCTTCGTAATATGCCCCTTGGCGTCGATAGAAATGACGTTGGATCTGCCTGATATCTTCGAAGATGAAACCAGAACCATGATGAAAATGAAGTATATCTGGTGTGCCTGATATATTATAGAGATGTTTACAGGAAATCCACATGGCTTCATAGGGCTCAGATTCTTCTTTGCATGATTTTACCATGATCATAGCGGGTAATTCATCCGGAAGGCCTAAGAGACTTGTTAGAGCTCTTCTTCCTTCCATATGAAAATTAAAAAGAAGAATGTTGACTGAGAAGGACAGTCAATTTATCAAAGGGTTCTAAATTTCCAGAGTTATCTAGACCGTTCCTCTGATACCAAGTGTGATGCCCCGGGCCCGCTCTTCCGGACTTGGTTCTTGAAAAATGCTGTGAATTTTTTTTTATAATGTGAATAAACAATTTCACAACACTTTAATGAAACGAGGATATTTTACCGGTCTAGGTTTTGGAGTTCTAGACACATTACATTTATCAGAGTCAAAACAAAAACTATTTTCCACTATGCTTCCGCGCGCTCTTACTCCAAAAATGATGGCATCTACAATAATCTCCTAAGATACCTGTGAAAAATCATTTTTAAAATAAAAGGGTGAGAATTAAATTGCCCAGTAAGGTGGTTTAACATAGTTGAAATACATTTTACTGAAACTACCATTGAAAATAACCTTTGAGAAATGGTTTTGAAATTATTTACGTATCGAAAGTAATTCAATGTTTTGAAAATACGTCTGCTCAAAATTTGATTAAAAATAATCCAGTGGTATTTATAAAAAAACTTATACGCAAGACATTGAAAAAAAACATTCTGGTAACCTGAAACATTATAGTCTATCTTGGGCCTACCCACTTATTGAGGGATTGGGTTCACTCCGCAATTCCCTACCATATTTATAACTTTCAAGTACCGGCATAAAAATAATTTTTAAGCTTGCTTTAAATAGATATAAATTTTCACTGGAGTTTTAGTTATGTATATATATAATTATACAATCACTAATCTTCATCTTAAATTACATATTCTATTTGAAACACTAAAAACTCATAATACATGATGTTGCATAATCACACAATAGCTAAATCAGCATTCACGCACTTAAAAATTTCATATTTATTGACATAAAAATCCATTTTTAAGAAGTGTATTTAATTTCTCATGCATGTGTGTTTATATATATATATGAATATATATATATATAAGTATGCTTAAAATATCATTTACGAGCCATAAAAACCAAATCATTTATTTATAGCCATAATAATTATTTTTATATGACACATATATATGACAAAATTATGATATGCTTAATCTTATAAATTCTTACTTCAGAAAATATTTTGTAAAATAATAATTTTATTTAACATAGTTACACACTTGAAGATTATACATGCATATATATATATAAATATATCCCATAATAACAGGATAAATCGATGTTAAAATGAAACGTCGATAAATACAAATTTCCTTGATAGAATTAACATGAAACCAAATTAGAACATAAACTTTGATATATATATATATATATATATATTCCAATCACATATTTTAATATGATCCTTCAAAAATAATTTTCAATTATAAAAATAGATATAAAAACTGTCAAAAAGATTTAAGATAATAGCTTACTACAAAAAAATTATCAAAAATTTCAGAACTTCAAACATGTTTGATTTCAAGAAACCAACAATCAAACGCTTTCAAAATAATTTTCCCTTAGAATATAGCATCATAGTGTTGAAGGGTTTTTAAGAAAATAAATATATTAACAATTTTAGAAGAGTAGAATAATAGAAAGTGATGGAATTATAAAATTTGAAGATAAATTATGCATACACAAAAATAAATAAACTGTCCCTTACTATATTATACCAAAATTTCAAAAGTGAAAAACATGCTGATTTTTGAAAAAGAAACCATAGATGAAATAAATTTCAATTACAAAATTATGATTTTTGAAGAAAATAAATTGACTGAATAAATATAAAGATCCCATACGCAAAACAAGAAATCATAAAAACAGTAATATTTTTTTCATAAGAGAATTTGGAGTAAAAATAAATATTCCCTTACCAAATTTTCATGCAGAAGTGTTCTTACAACTTCTTCTCCTTCCCAAAGATACTTTCCACTCAAAATCTCAAAACTAGAAAAGAGAGAAAAACCATAGACTCCCTATTTTCTTCCCACAGACTTTCCACACTCCCTTTTTTATACTCATATTAGGATAATATATGTGATTTATTTATTCCATCTTGTGAGGATAGTATATATATATATATCGAATTGGTTTTCAATGCAAGATAATCAACATAAATAGCCAGTGGAAAAAATAGATAGCAGCAGGACAATTGATAAAGACATAGAGCTGACCATTTTAGTGAAAATGAAATATTTAATTGTATAAAAAGGACTTATAATTAGAATAGACAAAACAGATTGATATACCGAATGGAATCTGATTATTATAAATCTTGGACAGATTCAACATTTAATATTGAAAACCAATATAGAACATTAAATCGGTAGAATATAAACTCTTTCAAACATTGACTTTTGATGAAAAATCCAAATGGAGTTAAATAAATCTCTACAAAAAAGGGACCATTGAATAAAAAAACAAGTTGACGAATAAAATACTCAAATCAAATCCAGAAATCGGATAAGCAGGCGTCGATTTTCAAAGGAAACATGAATAATATGGCAAAATATAGAACTATTGAGTCTATTTCTCAGAATATTTTGTTAATTATACATACTCACAAATCTGAAGATCAAAAATGAGATAGGTTTACCTCATAAAAATCAAAACCCTAAACCAAAATTGGTTCTGGTTCTTCGGTCCATGCTTAATCTTCCAAATTGAAATTCATCCGAGCTTGAACCTCATCACAGCGACCTTTCCTGGACCTTCACGACTCAACGCGAACTGCAAGTAGTGCCTCGTATTCGGTTCGCTGCTCCATGGTTCAACCTCGCCTTCATGCCAAAAGGAAACCCGACGGACCCCTATATGCAATCGACCGCTGGACGATGCCCATGCTTCAATCGAAGTTCGATGTAGCCCTACCTGCCTCGAAATCGCATTCTTGGACTCCTTGTTCGACCCCGAGCTCGGTTCCTATGCAACGAACCTTCCCAAAAGCCGAACCTTATGCTCGAGATTTACCCGAGATTGAAAACTAATTTTTTTTATTATTTCATTCACCGTTTTTTTTAATCAATTATCTTTTCAGTTTTATTTATTTAAATACATAAATCATCTTAACATATATATATTATTTCATTATAAACATATATATATATATGTATACAAAAACCAATATTCATTTTTTTTAAACATGAATAGTCATATATAAAATAACCATGATGGTAATAATAATAATTCATTCATTTTCTTAATAATTTTAGTTTATAATTTCATAAAACAGATTTTCATCAGTATGAAATAACTTTGGTAAAATAATTTATTACTGGTATAAAAATCATGTATTATTCTTAAATGTTATAATTTTATAAAATATTGATTTGTTATAAAAAAATAAAAAAATTAAATTTATTTATTATTAAAAAATAACACTTATATATATATATTTTAATAATAATAATACCGTTATATATATATATATGTTAAAATATGAACGATATATTTTCATATTATATTTTTGTGAGTATTAATTCATTATTTTTATTAATATCAACGGTTATCATAAGCCATCTCTCAATTTTAATTTGAAAACTTATAAAGAATAGTTTTTTTTATAACAGTCAGATAAAACTCTATAAATATTAATGTTTTGTGGGTCGTTCAAACACTCAAAAGAAAAATATCTCGATGCTCACACCACTGCTTTCGGATATGGTTTTATATTTTCCCCTTATTTTTAGTTTCATTTCTATTATCCTTGCCATGATGTTTGTTCTTCCATCAGATCCAAGAGATGATAACTACTCGATCGGCATCGTTGTGTTTCTTAGTAGTCTTCCAATTGTTTTATTATCAATAGCAGTGGTTTTAATGGGTTAGTTCTTGTGTATCAAGGGTGTATTCTAGTATTTTTATGAATAAAGTGCGTTCTAATTATATATTTGCATTCGGTAATTTATTTTTTTACATCTTGGAAACATCGGCAAAACATAAAACTTAATTTTAAACCTGGGGTGTTACATTCGATGTGTAGATTATGGTAAAATAGGACATTATTTCAACATAACCACAATAATAATGTAATATATATCATATTTATACATTAATTAAACTTTAAAAAAAAATAACAATGTATGCTTATGAATTATGAACTGTCATCTGATCATGGATGTGGAAGGTCGTATGAGTTCTTGAGTAACATTTCCATTTTTGAATGATCATCATGGAAAGAAGTTATGTATTATTTTATAATTTTATTATTACAATAATATCAAAAATATCAAATTGATTAATTAAATATACTTTTATATATATATCATCTATGTGATTCAATAATGAAAAAAGAATCACATCACAACATTGAGGTAGTAGTCCACACATCCACAAATGATTCTATCATTTTTCATTTTAAGAAATAAAATGATATATTAGCTTTTCACAATTATAAATATTTCATTAATATAATCAATGAATCATTTATATCACATTTATTTATTAACATTATCTTTATTACTATCCAAGTAAAGAATTAATGAAAAAATAATATCATCGCTTCGCAGGATGGTAGTTCGTCGTACACACGAGCGACGTTATCACATACCCCAGGATCCTGAAATTTCACAGATTTCGGTGGATACTAATGGTGCCTCTGATCTTTCCAATCTCACAATGGTGTCCCAATTCCATCTCCAACGTCCCTCGATCGAATCCTTTGATCACTTCATCTCTGAGTCTTGGAAGCTACAGGATCATGTGGTCATCTGTTTTCATGACTGACGACATTTCATGATTCGGTTTGGATTGGAAGAGGATTTAATCTACACCTAGTCTATAGGATTTAATCTACACCTAGTCTATAGCCCCTCAAAGATGCAATGGGACATCTTTCTACCTATTTAACTGAATCTTCGACTTTCACATGCAGCATGACCCTTCGACGTTCGCGACCTGGGTAAGTCTTCCAGGGCTTCCTCTCTCGTTTCAGAATCCTTCTATCTTGTGTGCAATTTGGAACATGATTGGGAGGTACCTTTGCCCTGATTGGCGTACAGAGTTTGTTTTTCATCCTATCTACCCGAGAATATGTGTTGATGTTGATGTTGAAAGTTCGGAAGTCCGATGCATTTGGATTGCAGAAGAACATGAGTTTCGTTTGAAGGAGTCAGTGGTTTTTGATTTGTGGATGCATTATTGTGTGTCTTGAAACTGGTGTGGTCATTTGGCGTTGAACTATCGTAGAGGGAGGGTGAGTGGTTAATCACAAGTCATGGTGACGAGTCACCTAAAAGGGTGTGATGTTACGGGTATGTATAAGGCCTTGAGAATGGGTCACTCTAGAGTTGTTTTAAAAGCAATAAGGGGTGAGGCGGGAGATAATTTGGCCTTTGCGGAGGATGTTGTGTGTATCAGACATGGAAATTTTGCTAAGAAGGATTCTTGGGTGGGAGAACCTATAAATGGAGGTGTATTAGTGGAGGATCCAGTGGCACCATCTCTCATGAAGGGGGTTGTCTGAGATCTTTTGGTTGGCAGAGTAGTGGTATATGATCCAATGCCAACAGTGATGGTGTAAGGGATGACTCAGAATGGTGCTGATATAGTTCCTGTATGATCTTCGGAGGAGATGATGGGCATCCAGGTGGGAGACTCTCTTACTATTGTGGCTGAGGATGCTAAGCATATTGGCACTTAGAACACAGTGTAGGGTAATTCCATGAAAAAGGTAGAGAATAGGCCATAGGACCCGACAGTTAAGCAGGTGTTTGATCACTTAAAGTGTGACCTTGGCCTTGTAAATGCTGATATATTGGGAAATCCTCAGGCGTGCAAATCCCTGTAGTCAGAGCCTATAAATGATCTTATCCTAGACCCCATTGTTTCTATTCAATATGGGAAGGAATTTGGTGATGGAGGAATGGTGATCATGATCTCTACTAGAAATACATTCCTTGAATAGGAAAATGATGAAGAATTGCATGAAGAGGAGAATTGTGCAAGGAAGGAAGGTGGCCTCTTGTAGATTTTTGTTTCTTCGTTGGATACTAAAACCGGGTAAGATGTGCCAAACCTGGTGGATCAGCCATAATGCCTTTATTTTGTGGATGCTAATAGTCGGGTGTGGTGAAATCACGGATAGTGATAGGGAAAGGATAGTGGTATAGTCTAGCCCTCCTATACATATGTTGTTCATGGAGAAAGGATTAAGGTTCATGGGGAAGAAGATGTTAATAAAGGCCTACCATGACGAAGACCGAGAAAAATATTATTCTTATCTTCAAAGGTCGGGGTCTACCAGATCTTCTTTTCAGAAGGAAAGTTGGTCTATGTATTCCTCAAGGAGTTTCTAGCCTTGGAGAAGCTGAATTTTATAAGGAAATATTCAAAGTTTCTTAAGCACAATGAAATCTCGGAGTGGGAAACAAACACTAGAGAGGACATAATCTCTAAAGGGGGTGGTGACGGGTATGATTTCTATGATAGGCAGTTGTTTTTATGACTTGTTTTACCTGCTTAATGATTTTTCTTTTATTAATAAATAGTCATAGGTTTGCCTCTTTTTGGGAGTTTTTGTTAAATCTATCATTACAAAAAGCAATGATAGGTGATGGTGGAAAATGATTGACATTGATTCGCGAGGAGGTGGTCTTCCGTACACACGAATGATGATTATATATCCCATTTGATAGAATAGGAGAAGGATTTTAGTTATTATATTATTGTAATTAAATATAAATATATTATATAGAGTAATTTCAGCATATTATATTAGTTTAGTAATATTTTAATGATGTGGAAGAACAAATAAAACTAAAATTCATAGTTATGAAATTTTCCTGTCCTCGGACAACCTCTTTAAGATTATTCCAAAAGTATTCCTAGATTTTATTTATAACCATAAAAACTGATTAAAGGACTAGGGGTGTACATAGTTATATGATATGGTCCAGTTTTGGTCCAACTAGATTTGTTTTATGGTATGAAGAAGAGAGGAAAAGAGTGGAATTTTATAAGTGAGGTGAGTGAAGCATGTGTAATTTTTTAAAAGAAAACTTTTTAACCACATTTAATACATGATATAGGATAAAATATAAATTATTATAGATACATATAAATTTAAAGGTTTAAATATGTAAAAAAAATGTTTTTAGAAATGTTTTTTATTAATTTATACCCTTATCTTTTTATATTAACCTCATTAGACACATTTTGACCTTAATTGTTATAATAAATTTTTTATTATTCACTATACAGTATGGTAAAACATTAAGTTTAACTTATTATAAAATATAAAAAACTATAAATAAAAGTGTGGATTTATTTTTACCAAATTCAATTAATAGTATTTTGAAAATTAAATTCCATATTAATTCCATAGACAAAAGAAAAAATCGGGGTTTCAAGAAGTCTATTTTTCAAGGAAAATAATATTTTTTATTAACTCTATGACTGATAATTATTATTTTATAGATTTAAAAATAATAATAATCTAAATATAATATATAAATTTAATTTAAATAATTTATCATTATTTGCTAGCTTAATTAATTAAAATGTAGAAAAATCTTGAATTTTAAAACAGTTTTCTGAAAAATCTTGTTTTCAAACACACAAACAAACATATTCTAAAATCAAATATGGTGTCTATTAAAAATAAATTTAGTGAATTATATATAACAAAAGAAACATATATTACATTAAATCATATTAAAAAATAATGATACCAATGAATTTCATGATTTATTGAAATGAAATGACATTTTTATAAAAATATGTATATTTTACTGTTCAATGGAAATTAATTATTCTCTAAAAATTACTAAACAATATCCCAAAGTAAATTTTTATTTTATTATTTTAAAAATAATTTTATTTTTATCAAATAAATTTTACAAAATATCAAAAAATTAATTATATTATATTATATAAAAAGCAATATATATTATTTTTGATGAAAACATATTTTTAAAAAATAACATTACTTTACTAAAAAAAGATTGATTATCTACTAAAACTTATTAAAAATTTATATTACTTAGAAAATTTATATATATATCATAATGTAATTATTACTCATCATACCAACAAATTTAAAAAAAATTATAATGATTATATATAATGAGGGTTGTTTAAGCACTGTGTTGCGTATAGAATATGCTAGTGAACATATTTTTACTTTCTAAAAAGATAGGGTGTTGCATATAGATAATTTAGGACATAACATAATCTAATAAATACCATTTTTCCAATCAATAATAATTTTTTTGTTTTATATATGGGACAACTTAATTCAGGTTAAGTCTACAACATCTACTAAAAAATCATACATAGGTGATATCCATATAAACTTGTCATTTTTACTTTATTTCATCATAAAATGGAAATTGAAAAATAATAAGGGGTGAACTTGAATTCTAATTAAGGGTAATATATAAATAATTCGATCATGGTATAAAAATAATGTAATGTATAATGTTGGACATTCAAGGAAATATTCCATGAAATATTAAATGTATTTTACACCACATTGATGGGATCGTGCAAAATTTTATAGGCATACATGAAACACCCAAACCAATTTTTTATGATGATACCTATAAATCCTTCAACATGATATATAAATCTAGGCCCTAAAAATCACTTGATTATATCCAATGCATTTTCCAGTAGAGTCATCATGAATTCTTTATACCATTCCTCATGGGACTGCTTACTCTATAAATCATGGCTTTCTATATAATGATAGACACAGAATTAAAATACACAATAAACCTATATCTGAGGTAAATAATAATGAAGAATATCAATACATTCCCCATCTAAAAAATGGGTAATATTCCCAATAACCCATCCAGATGAATAACATGGGTGGTCAAACAATATAAATTCATCTTTCCAATAATTGTATGTGTTAGAATTAAAATATATGCTACGCCAATAAATTTAACCATT
This sequence comes from Viscum album, assembly GCA_963277665.1. Lineage (NCBI taxonomy): Eukaryota > Viridiplantae > Streptophyta > Magnoliopsida > Santalales > Viscaceae > Viscum > Viscum album. The sequence goes on from OY728137.1 coordinate 1,989,916,944, forward strand.
TTAATAGATTATAATTCTTTCTAGGGCGATATAATTTAGTTTGAATTTTGTAAAATGTGATGTTCACATTCTATAGAGAAATAGACGTGAAACTAAGTTGATAATAGAGTAACATGACCATAATACATCATGAGAAAGAATGTGGTTGGCAATAAATGAACATAACTCATGAAATGATGAATAATATTTAAAGGGATTTTGTGGTAAGAATTTATATCCCTTGGAAAAAATGAGATAATTCTTTAAAATACAGTAAAATGGAATAATATAACCAAAATATCTAAAATAAGGTCAAAATAACAATTATAACTCATTGAATGAAGATTGAGTTACAAAAAATACTCAATACTGGGGAAACAACTGAATTAACAGAAACATGAATAAGGGTATATTATATGTCTAGTAAAACCCATGAAATAAAATCATTATGATTAAAATATTTCAATCAGTTTTGAATACACAATTTGAGGAAAAATGGAACACAAATTATAATATGTCTCCGGAAATAATAATTGAGACCTTGAAAAACCCCTTTTGAATTTACAATCATTCAATTCTAAAAAATATGATTTATAAAAAATTGAATTTAATAAAAAATAAAATTATTAAAATATTACTCATCATATGATATCTCAAATAGGTTGTATATATTAGGAAAAATTAAAAAAAGTGAAAAATATATGACATGCCACTGAGAGATGAGTTTGAGATGAATATAATTATAGCACTATATACATTCAATTATAAACACATTGAAAGATTGTACTTTTTATTGAACATAAAATAAAAATATTAAAATATTAATCATGATAATATATCTCAAATTTGTAGTTTAAAGAAAAAAATTGAGATTACGGTCATAATTAAAGAAAATTCTCAACAACATGAATTTTTTAGGAAAACACTTACAACATTTAAAATTTTAGAATCTAAAAACTCGGAAATAGTGGAGTGGTAATTTTAAATAAATTAACATTATTAAAAGAAGATTAATTTTATCCTATCACTAATAGAAAGTGTATACACCACAAATATTAAATTATATACATAATAAAAAATATTTCCCCAAGAGTGGAATTTGATATGAAAAATATGTCATCTTTTCCTTAATTTCTCAATCATAGAATTAACTTGTGTATAAAAAACAAATTAATCTTAAAAACATAATTTAGAACCTTAGTCAAATCCAATTACATTCATATATTTCATTAGTATTCATTACCAACATTAATTATTTCAATTGTTTTACATCCAATGTTAACTGTCTTGATCGTTTGTATGAGATTTAAAATAGTGGGGTCTATATCCATTATTCTTCCAATGTTAATCATAAATAAGTCATTATTCTTACTAAAATGGATGTATTAAATTTATTTCTAATGTATAAAATTACTTTAATTAATGTTAAGTCTTTTTCAATGATGATAAAATTGATAAGGAGCATGTTTATATGATTTTTAATAATAATAGGGTGTATTCTAAATTGATGGTACAAATATTAATATAACATATTAAAAATAAAAAATAACTATTCCCACATTTATATTATATTATACTAGTATTTATTTTACCACATTCATTTATGAAAGTAATTCTTATTATTAAATAATTTGGTGGGTAAACCAACTCGAACTATAACAAACCGTGAGTTAATGAATGATTATGAGGTGGTTTTGTTATAATATCATTATAAGAGAATAATAATAGTATTTTTATGTATTTATTAGTGTCATATATATTAATTTTAATGAATCAAAATAATATTAAATGGATTTCAAAACATTACACGATTTCAAAAAATGTTTACCATGTTAGTAAGCATGGTTTTAATGATTAAATTAATAATGATCATTTTTTGATCATATCATTAATAAGATCTTGATTTTATAATAATAAACCCTTCATGATATAAAAGAATATTTTTATAACTTAATTCCACACATTTATCTATCCTTATATGGTGGTTAAGGATTACTTAACATGTTTTTTTATAATTGTAACATTGCATACTAAACCACTAGGTCCAAGATAGAAAGTATACTGACCTCATGTATGCCTCCACATATATAAGAGGATTCCAACTAGAAGTGAGGGTATAATGTATTTGAATAGGGATAAAATACCCTAAGATTTATTTCTAAACACTAATAATTACAACATAATATAATAATCATAGTGATTAAAAATTTAAATAATCATAATGTAATAAAACATGATATACAAGTTTATATGAATAATTAAAATTAACAAATAGAATTCCATGGTGGATAAAAAATACACGTATATGGAATAAAAAAAAACTTCAATATACTCTATAGTATTTCCTAATACCACTTTGAGATCTATACTCCTCTGATCAACCATCTAGAAGATGTCCATTTCCCTTTCTGTGATCCCTATACATGAAGTCTTTATGTGCATCAAAATGCTTATATAGGGGTGAGTAATAATTCCCAGAAGGATAACACTAATGAATAATTAGAAAATTTAACATGTTTAACAAGTGTATTAAACTACAATAAAATATTTCTATGAAATAATAAACCCTCATCTACTGAGTACCCATGTGAAACTCAAGACACAATGAGCCCCAAATGTGCATTTTTTCTCCATGTCAACATTCTCCTCAATGAGTTAGAAATGGTGAAAAAATATACACAGTTATGGTGACATGTCAATCATCTCCCTCAATTCCTCAAGTGAAAATTCTACTTGGAATCAATAAGACATCATGTTCTCATACTAGTTCGTTATCTTCCAGGATTCTTATTTTGTCTGGAAACATGGTTTCCTTACTTATAAACCATGTATGGGTCTATCATCATCATTTTTACATATCATTGAACTCCCTCTATAAGGGGTAATCATACCACAATGGTCACTTGTTATGATTAATAAAAACACCAATAGTATGGTAATACACAGAACTATGTACATAAGAGTAAGATGAGAAGAAACATCATCATAAGAAAAAAGTTGCATTATATAACAATATGAAATCACCATCCAAAATGGTAACAAAATACTATAGAGATATTCATGAAAATAAGGATCAAATATGAGTATCTTGAAAACAAAAAAAAAAGAAAGAATCAACATTAATCAAGAACATCATTCCATTCCAATGTATGAACAATCATGGAAATAAGGGAATACAAGAACATCAATAGTTAAAGAAATTTATACCTAAAATTTATTAATGACCAATTCAATGATTATTCAATGATAAAATACAGAACACATCCCACACCAAAGGAAAATGTGATCATTAGAAAAGAAATTCATTTCTTGGTTTTTGATTCATCAAATAAATAGATTTAGATGTAATGAAAAATAAAATTCTGTGACAATACTGTAATTCTAGAATCATATATATTAAGGATTCCTTCAACATAAAAAATTTTGAGGACCATGAAAGGAGTGATCTCCTATTCTTAAGATTCATTTTCAATTTAGGAATGAATCATGAATTACTCTCTAATTATATAATAGAATGTTATATCTATCCAATAATAATCAATCCATCATTGATCATTAAATGTAAAATATATTCAAAAGGAACAAATCCCTAAGATGATAATTATAGAGAAAATTACCCATAAAGTCCACCATTCTTGATAATTCTAACTCTAATAAAATTGGATTTTCATTAAAAAGTAAAACATACACCAATATACCATATAATTGACAATGTAATATAGATCTATCATGAATTCTCAATTAATAATAGTTCTTGGAATATGATTGAATAAAAATTACCTAAATAATATTCTTTGTCGATGGAATATATAAAATATATTAAGAAACATCATTGAAGGACAAGATATATTTAAAATATTTAAATAATGGGTGAAAATATTCATAGATATTCATGGAAAATATAAATCAAATATAGATCCTTGTACATATCATAGGGAAAAAGAAAAAATTTATATAGATCTAAGAATATATCAAATTTCTAGCTTCCCCAAATCGATCAATGGTTTGAGAATCAAATAAGATATATGGTAAAGTTCTAGATTCATTAGGGGGATTTAAATTTATTAACTGGTTCAATTAGGGTTGGAATAGTTCATTAAAACTTATTGAAAATGAGTTGAAATTAAATCCCATGGGGTTCATTAATTACACCCATGGAATCGGTACACCTGTAATCTTGTGTTCCTCGAAGAATACATTACATTCATCTCTTTCCACCACATGGTCATAGCAACTCTACTTGTTGGTCTATGGGGTCTATTGTAGCTAGAAGGAATTAAGGAACCCCATTAGTAGGCTTGTGGGTTCCACCTACTAGCTATTTTATATTTTTAATCCACCCAAAGGCAATGCCCATCCTCAAAACTCTAAACATTAATTCCTAGGCCCTTTATCTTCCAAATTTCCTCATCTTAGTCACTCAAAAGATAGAATACATCAAATACAATGGTGATTTTATAAACTAAATATATCATACATTGAATCAAAATAAGGGTGTTATAATTCTACCCCTATAAGGAGACTTCATTCTCAAGGTGTACATTTAATATTTTATCTCAGAAAACTCAGTCCATTGAGGATGAAAAACATCTTTTTTCACCAAATTCTCCTACTAAATCCATCTAAGATTTCATATAATGTGGGCATGTTATACCATCATCCCTCGAAGTACATTCTCACTTAATTCTATAGTGTTCACTATGCGATCCACATATGACATGTTGTCGTTTGACTCAATATCATCATAATAAATGAGAAGAATATGATACAGAATATATCTCTAATTTTGTAATACATTAAACACATCATGCATACTTCAGTAGAGATAAGGAAGTCAAGATTGTACAAACCATCCTAACAAGATTGCTCGGCATAAAGGGACCAAAATAGTGTGGTTCTATCTTCCTTTTCTTACTCAATCATCGATGACCTAATTGAGGAGTCAATCTCAAAAAATCCCAATAAAATACATTGATCTACTCATGTATAATACTATTGTTATCATAATTATTCATTCTATTTTTCATGTTGACCAACAACTTTTGAATAATATTAACTCTATCAGAGTTTTCCTTTGCAATTTTAGGTCCTATAACTACTACCTTTCCATTATCAGGCCAAAAGCGTTGAAATACAAGAAATCCAATAAAGAGGATTATAAGATTCCATTTGAATCAATAAATGGTAACTATTATTCTATATGAACTTAATCAAGTCTTGTTGATTATCCCAAGATCCTTTGAATTTTAGGGAATAATACTAAAGCAAGTCCTATGGTATTTGAATCTTCAAATCATACTATCAATTAGTTTGGGGATGGTAAACTATGCTCAAACATATCTGAGTTCATAATTCCTTATAAAATCCCTTATAAAATTGTTATATAAAACATTTGACTCTATCATATATTATTATCAATGTAAATACATGAATGTGTACTATTTTATTGATTTATAAATTACTTATCTCATATACTGTATGCGTCACTCAAATTGGTATAAAATGAGAAACCATCATTAACAGATTGAAAATCAGCAAGATAACATCATAACTACTTGGGGTCTTAGGTAACTCCTCATAATGAAAATCATTGCGTTCAACCACTTTCATAATAGAATATGATTTTTTGGATAAAACCACCTAGACGGTGGTGTTCAACCTTTACCATCTACAAGGTAAAAAATCATGACCCAAGATATAAATTTCTTGATATTAGAGCCCTCTATTAATGGGAGTACAATTTTTTTTTCTTCAATCAATGATGATCCTTCTTGGGACCACTTTACGTATGAATATTTTTTTTTCTCAATAGTTTTCAATACAGGTAAAAATGAAGAAGGAGATGAAGAAGAACTCCATAGCTGATCGAGAATAAAATTTAGACGATTGTTGAGTTAATCCTAAGTTCAAAGCACTTGTATCAAAGGTGATATTATAACATCCCAGGTAAATAAAGAATACGACCTTTTCATATTTATTAATATTTTAATTAAATATTAATTTTACTTTAAAATGGTTTCTATGTTCGATTGCGTACCCGATATGCAACAACGGGTTTCTTTGAAATCTTACGTTGTACACTAATAATATATTATTATTTTAAACGGTAGTTAACTCCTCGACGTTTTATTGGAGGGAATGAACGAAACTAACTACAATATGATTATACATGTTTGTTAAATGTATTTACATTTATCCAATAAAAGTTAGAGGCTAAAAATGTGAATGAATCTAATTTTAAGAATAGTTTACATTAAAAGGCCGATTTATCACCTTTTAATGGAAAACCCTTTTTAAATATATTTTTGGTCACTTTAATACATTATATACGAACAAATAAAATCCATCTTTAGAATGGGGACATCAAAATTTACTTTGTGTAAATTTTTGGAATTTTTCCGATAAAGTTCATTTTTTACTGAATAGTGAAAAATATTGTATTTTAATTCAAAATTTTCTTTTAATATAATTTATTTATATGTTTATATTATCTTTTTAATTTGTTTTAAAGTGAAATTAAAATATATTTTTACAATTTAATTCAATTTTGGTTATTGGAATTAATTTCACTTTCAAATTAGTCATAAACAAGTGTCAATCTTTTAATAGTTATTGTTTCTTAAAAACACGCTATATGTTTTAACAACGGGAATTAATTTTCAAATTAATTAAAGCCACTTTTAGTTTTTTAATTTGGTAAAATAGAAATCATTTTTGAATTTGTAATATCAAATATATCTTAGTCTGAATTTTTGGTATTTTTTGAAAAACTTCAAGTTTTGATGAATAGTGAAACCACTTAGTGGCAGTTAAAAAAACTGACTTTTTCATTTAAATGAAATTTTACCACTTCTGTAAATTGAATTTCAAAAATCTGACATACATGGTTGTTATCAAGAAGTAAAATGTGGTTCATTAAGATTAAAATAATTTTTGGTGAATAGTAACTTTTGACTTTTATTTACCGCGGTCAAAGGTAAATAAGGTAATTCAAGGTAAAAAAGAATATTATAATAATTTAAAATTACCTTAACACGTGTCCAAACATTATTGGTTGAGTCATTTACGACCATGGGCATCTTTGGGTCGATTTTGGGACCCCATTGAGCCACTTGGGAGTGATAATGACAATTTAGATTAATTGATTTAATCTGAAGACAAAATTGACATTAACAAAAATCTATTAGTAATTAATTTTTATATGGTGTTATATAAGTCCTATTTTAGACTATAAATATTATATGGAAATATAAAGATATTTACTACATGTTAGTATTTGTTTTATAATTTTTAGACATCAAATAATTTAAATTATTTATGACACAATAATGATGCAGTGCTTACCTCATTAATAAATCATTTAAATAAATAAGATTATAATGATTAAAATATTATCCCAAACCTATCCAATTACTATTGGATGATTTTATTTCAACCTTAAGTCATCTTATAGTTGACCATAATTATTATTGGACCATTAGAAACCGAATATCAATATATAATAAAATAATATTTTCACACTTTCCTAAAGAGCCCCTCCTCTCCCTTGTAAAAGGAGACCATTTCTATCCAATTACTCACACCTCCGAAGCCATTTGGCTCAACCAAATGCTTCCCAATTAATCTCCCTACATCTTTATACTTCCCGTAGAATCCTTAACTTAGGCAGAAGGCACTTCAAGAAGTCCTTTGGTTCAAACCAAAGGGAGTTAACCAAATTAAAGGTAACGGTTTCTCTTAAATTGTTTTCTTTTATTTTACTTATCCAACCCCTAAACTCTTTTTATTCCTTTATTTTGTAACAACACAAGAAAAATCAATATACTAGGATGTTTTTTTGAGAAGTATTTTAACTACACTTACACACACCTCCATCTAATGGATGAAGAACAAAATGTTTCCATGGATGGAAAACTAACGCCTCACGAAATGATGATTGTTCAATTATCTTCTACTGCCTATCATGGTGGCCATTATGATGGAACTATATTTATGTATGATATATATTATGTTTAGTTTTTCTTTATGCTTATGTATTTTCCTTTTATAGCACGCCTTTATGGTTTCTATAGTGGGTAAATACGATAATATCATTTGAGGAAGCGCGGACTATCGCCCCCTCAAAGTGATTTGATTAGTTAATGCCTTATGTGGGATGTATAAAGGATATATTTAATGATATTATATATGATATTATAATGGAATTATAATATACATATGTATCATTATGTTTTAATTCCATTAAAATAAGAAATAGAAATGAAAGTAGCGTCCATGCGTACGTACAGCTTACCGTCTCCATGAACGGTGCATTTCATTTATTACCTCAAAATGTTATGTAAATACATGTATATACTAGATATATATTATATATATGATATCTAAATCATGAATATAATTCTGGATATAATGAACCTTTGACCACATGAACAACATGTAATTATAAGAAGCCCATTTTTGAATCAAGAACCAAATATCGACAAAACGAAGATTATTAACTTAAATGATTAAATAATGTGTATAACATGGTAATAAGGGATATAAAAGGAATAATAAACTTGAAAAATGTTCTTAATCAAGTATAAATTAACTTTAGTTTATTATTCAAAAGATTAAAGAACAATCGAGTCATGTCGGATACAAGGTAAGGGATTTTCTTATCTCACTTTTAATTCTGTAATATTTCCATTGTTCCCCACTTATTCATTGTATGTGGTGTATTGTGTACATACATTTGATATATATTATCATGACTCTCATTATATTCATGGTATTCTGTGAATCATTTGGTGGTTATAAACTTTTGGTTATACGACTCAGTTGATTACAACGTGGTAAAGGGTTTCATGTCACTTGTTATTCCCGTGAGATTCATGCAATATTTTCCACTATTTCCTTTTGTGTGGTGTATACACATCCCATGATTGTACTCTTTATGTAATATAATTTAATTCATGATTATTTATATCTTCATTGTATGAACCTTTTTCATGTGGCGTATGTTTTGTAAGTTACCAAATCGGTAAGGGAACTACTGACCCTCCTCTATTTAAAAGGATTCTTTTTGTTATGTATTTTAATTTACATATTATTATGTTGGAATATGTTCTTATATATCCTCATTGATAAAAAATTTATGTCCAAGTGATGAGATGCCATTTTTTCTCATCAAATTACCTTCTGAATTTTAATGTGACGTCGTTAGGCTGTCGAATTTTTACAAGGAAACTTCTTAACCTAATTTCAATTCTTCGGGTTCAACTTGTAATTCATGAATATGTAATCCTATGATAATGTGGGAATGACCTCTAATTGTTTTACACTTAATATCCACTTATATTGGTTGTATTTATATTTTTTACACATAATTATGTGATTGATTTATCCTTAATTTAAGGATACCATATTTATAAGGGATTTTATCTCAATTTACATTTCCATTGAGATTTCATTGTTGTTATGTACCAATTCACTCTTATATGCTGTATATACTGTCCTTTGAAATATTGTATCATGAATCCCTTTATTTTCATGATATTATAATGTTCTGATTAAAATTTATTCTTCAATTATTTGTATTCTAGCGTCTCCCTTTTTGTTGAAAACTCTTTAACTAAAATGTCGTTTTAAATGTTTTAAAGAGTTATGCTTCTAAATATTTTTCATTAATGTCCATGATTTAAAAAATGGGTTTTAGGATTTATTTATATGGACATTAATGTTTTTAAATGATAATACATTTAAAATCATCAAAGTGGAATGGGACACTTTGATTCAAAAACCTCTTTTTAACTGGTTTATGAAAATGGATTAATTATTTCAATATCTTGAACTTACTTCTTCTGATTGAAAATGAAATTTTATTAGTGAAATATTTATATTTTAAATATTTTATGTGTTATAATGATACTTAGACATTTGACGGGTGGAAACGTGATAAACCATATGACGGGTGGTTCCGTGAAGACCAGGATGGGTGGTTACGTTATAACCTCCAATGCATTGGGTATGGAAGTCGGCCGTATGGCTATTCCATTTAGTGATATGTGTGGAAGTCAGTCGTATGGTTATTCCATTTATATATGTTTATGTCCCAAGTTACCTTTATATGTTATGTGTTCTTTATATTGGTTTTATGGTAATATTTTGGTTATAAAAGGGTAAGTAATGATATTTTATTTAGTGAAGAGTAATTACTACTTCATAAAGGTGAAAAGTATTACTTATGTTAAAGTATTCATGGTTTTCCTTTTGTTTTCAAAAACTAACAGTTTTCTTTCTTTGGGTATCCCTTACTGAGCTTTTTATTCTCATCCCAAGTTTTTGTAATGTTTTTCATAGGACATAATGTGGAATAGGATTAAGGATGGGATCAAGGAAAAGTCAAGCTGTCTTAAACATGGAACTAGACATGACTTTTTTTAGAGTTCATGTTTTGTAAAAAAAATGGAAACTTTTTTGAAGTGTCTACTTTGTAATCTTTTGAGATGTAATAGTTATTTCCTAATTCTCTAAAACACTAAACCAGAAATGATCCTCAATGTGATTTATTCATTTAATTCAAGATTGTGTAATGTTTTAAGTCCCGGTCTCTATAGTTGGTATCAGAGGGCGGTTTAGATAACTTTAGAGGTTAGGGTATTCTTTAACAATAAGTTACATTACCATAATGGTTAGGATTTCAGAAAGAGTCGTAGTTTTTTTAGATAAGGTGAATGGGTTTAAGATGACATTGATAAGTATTCACCCTCCTCATAAGATATTATATGATGATTTTACTGATATAATCACACTGTCCTTTTTTGTTTTAGTAAATGGCTGGATCTAGCAGGAACCAAAGTAACAGTGGATGTGAAGAAAACAATGATGGATTTCAGAATGAGAAACTGAATGAAATGGGAGCTGCAATGAGAACTCTTATATTTATTCTCAACCAACTATCTGGAGTCATTATTTACCACCTGAACCTTAGTGATCTTTATAAGCCATCATATATGAGAGAAAAAAATCCCTACGGAAGTTTAGGTAATAATCAAAAAGGTAAGTGTGTTCAAAAACCTATGTGTCAAAGATGTGGAAAGAAACACCCAGGAAAATGTTTCAAAGGGACATAAAGATGCTATAGATGTTGAAATGAAGGTCATAAAAGCAAGAACCTACCATGGAAAAAGGAAGCATCTAGTTGACTCTAGGAAAGGGAAAGAAGTTCTTTCTGAGGGATCGATTGAGTGTTTTAAATGTGGTGTGCATGGTCATTATACAAACACATGTCCTTTGAAGAAGTTTTGGGAATGGGATCACCAGGATCATACAAATATTCATTTACCAATACCTAATTCCATTCCGATTGAGGATGAAGAAACTGACAATGACCAATGAAAGGTATGGATTATTTCTTAACATTTCTTTTAAAATTATTGAAATCTTATAATATGATTCGTGATTTTTTTTAGGAAAGAATTATTTCAGAATATGTTGGAAAGGAATAGTTAATGGATCGGGAAAAATGTTGAATTAGTAAAAAGTCGACATATAAGGGATTCAAGAGTTATGGTAGGATTTAGGATGGTGAAATGCTTAAAAGTATTATGGCAGTTTTGATGATGGGAATTAAATTAGAAGACTCTTTATAGTATGTGTAACCTTGATGTTTGATATATAAAAATTTTATTCAAGGAATAATTATCTTCTCCTTTGTGGATATAGTTATAAGGAACCATTTGGGTTTATATAATCCTTGAATTTGAGGCAATTACTGGTTAATACAGTTTGGGATGCAAAACGAAAGTTATTAGATAACCTTTATGGTTAAAATACATTATAGTTATTTTTGATGAATTTATCTCTTTTTGGAAATGTTATAAAATCATGTAGTTTTTGAAAAGGGACACCACACAAACCGTGTGACAACCCATCACGTCGGACGAAGCTGTGGGAATCGAACCCACAACCAAAGTGCGACCTGTATTTATCGCCTACCACTGGACTACGTGAAGTCCTTGGTTAGTATGACTAATTCTTTTTATTTATACGATCTTATAAATCAGGAATAAGTTGATTTTGGGTTATCTTTGGAAATGATTAACCTATCATGGAGGATATGTGATTAGGTTAATTACTTTTCAGTATGAGACTTTAAGAGTAATTGATGTTATTTGGAGATAAATGTTAAGATTTACCTTGGAAGACTATGTGATTAAATCCTTCAGAGATTTGAGTTTCAATCCTAGTTTGGATTACTTTGAATAATTTTAAGGATAACTATTTATTTAATGGTGTTTCTTTAACCTTGGGTTCTTTTTGTGGAATTTTGGATAATAAGAGTAGTATTTATTTTTATAAAGGAATAACCTTTTGGTGATTATCTGATCTTGTACTAACAATTTTGGTTGATGTCTAAAAACAATGGAAATAAATAGTTCTCCTTTTTTGTATTATTTGATTCTCTAGAAGATGATTCTTGTGATTTTTATGTGACCAAGTCTTTTTGAATGCTCATCATTTAGAGAAATTATTAGTTTTAGTAGAAACTTATTAAAATATAAAACTCTACTTTAAGGTAAGTATATTTCCATATGTTTTTATTATATGTAGAAGATTAATTCCTCAAAATTATGAAAAGTAATGTAAAACAAAAAAAATTGGTTTATGTTTCCTACGGTGTAATCAAAGACCGTTTATACACATCATAAGTTTGTGATTGTCTTGTGGTTAAATTTCTCCTAATCATATTTCTTATCACTCTCAATCAGAACTTGACCCTTTTTTTCTCCTCCATATCCATGTTTTCATGGAATCTTAGTATGGGTTAACTTGGGTGACCATTTTACTTCTCATTCCTTATTTTAAAGTGACAGTTTTACTGACTCTTTTTTCCTATATGGAACTTTCAATAATGTTTCTGATTCCAAATTTTAAAATTGCGAGGATGCAATTCCCAAAAGTGGGGAAGGATGTTACATCCCAGGTAAATAAAGAATATGACCTTTTCATATTTATTAATTATTGAATTAAATATTAATTTTACTTTAAAAGGGTTGTTATGTTCGATAGCGTACCCGATACACAACAACGGGTTTCTTTGAAATCTTACATTGCACACTAATAATATATTATTATTTTAAACGGTAGTTAACTCCTAGCGGTTGTATTGGCATAAATTAACGAAACTAACTACAATATGATTATACATGTTTGTTAAATGTATTTACATTTATCCAATAAAAGTTAGAGGCTTAAAATGTGAATGAATCTAATTTTAAGCATAATTTACATTAAAAGACCTATTTATCACTTTTTAATGGTGAACCCTTTTTAAATCTAGTTTTGGTCACTTTAATAAATTCTATATGACCAAATAAAATCTTTCTTTAGAATGGGGATATAAAAACATACTTTGTGTAAATTTTTGAAATTTTTCAGTTAAAGTTCATTTTTTACTGAATAGTGGAAAATATTGTATTTTAATTCAAAAGTGCCTTTTAATCTAATTTATTTATATGCTCAGATTATCTTTTTAATTTGTTTTAAAGTGAAATTAAAATATATTTTTACCATTTAATCCAACATTGTTCATTGGAATTAATTTCACTTTGAAATTGGACATAAACAAGTGTCAATCTTTTGATAGTTATTGTTTATTAAAAACACGCTATTTGTTTTAACAAAGGGAATTAATTTTAAAATAAATTATTGACACTTTATGTTTTGAATTTGGTAGAATAGACATAATTTTTGAATTTGGAATATCAAATATAGCATAGGCTAAATTTTTGGTATTTTTCTGAAAAACTTCAATTGTTGATGAATAGTGAAACAACTTAGTGGTGGTTAAAAAAACTGACTTTTTCATTTAAATGAAATTTTACCACTTCTGTGAATTGAATTTCGAAAATCTGACATACATGGTTGTTATCAAGAAGTAAAATGTGATTCATTAAGATGAAAATAATTTTTGGTGAATTGTAACTTTTGACTTTTATTTACCACGGTTAAAGGTAAATAAGGTAATTCAAGGTAAAAAGAATATTATAATAATTCAAAGTTACCTTAAAATTTGTCCAAACCTTATTAGTTGAGTCATTTACAACCATGGTCATCATTGGGTCGATTTTGTGACCCCATAGAGCCACTTGGGAGTGATAATGACAATTTAGATTAATTAATTTAATCTGAAGACAAAATTGATATTAACAACAATCTTTTAGTAATTACTTTTTATATGGTGTTATATAAGTAATATGTTAAACTATAAATATTATATGTAAATATAAAGATATTTCCTACATGTTAGTATTTTATTATAATTTTTAGACATCAAATAATTTAAATTATTTCTGACACAATAATGATGCAATGTTTACCTCATTAATAAATCATTTAAATAAATAAGATTATAATGATTAAAATATTATCCAAAACCTTTACAATTCCTATTAGATTATTTTATTTCGACCTTAAGTCATATTATCTTTGACCATAATGATTTTTGGACCATTATAAACAAAATATCAATATATAATAAAATAATGTTTTCAGACTTTCCCAAAGAGCCCCTCCTCTCCCTTATAAAAGGACACCATTTCTATCCAATTCCTCACACCTCTCAAGCCATTTGGATCGTCCAAACTCTGCCCAATTAAGCTCCCTACATCCCTATCCTTCTCTTAGAAGCCTTACCTTAAGAATAAGGCAATTCAATAAGTCTTTTGGTTCAAACCAAAGGGAGTTACCCAAATTAAAGGTAACAGTTTCTCTTAAATTGTTTTCTTTTATTTTACTTCTCCAACCCCTAAACTCTTTTTATTCATTTATTTTGTAACAAAACCAGTATCCTCAATATACTAGTATTTTGTTATGAGAATTATTCTAACTACACTTACACACACCTCCATATAATGGATGAAGAACATAATGTTTTCGTGAATGACAAACTAACGCCTCAAGAAAAGATGATTGTTCGATTATCTTCTACCGCCTATCATGGTGGACATTATGATGGCACTGTATTTATATATGATATATATTATGTTTATTTTTCTTTATGCTTCGTTATTTTCCTTTTATAGCAGGCCTTTATGGTTACTATAGTGGGTAAATACAATAATCTCATTTGAGGAAGCGAGGACTACCGCCCCCTCAAAGTGATTTGATTCGTCAATGCCTTATGTGGGATGTATAAAAGATAGATTTAATGATATTTTATATGATATTATATTGGAATTGTAATATACCGATGTATCATTATGTTTTAATTCCATTAAAATAATAAATAGAAATGAAAGTAACGTTCATGCGTACGTACGGCTTACCGTCTCCATGAACGGTGCATTTCATTTCTTACCTCAAAATTTTATGTAAATACATTTATATACTGGATATATATTATATATATGATATCTAAATCATTAATATCATTCTAGATATAATGAAACTTTGACTACATGAACAAAATGTAATTATAAGAAGCCCATTTTTGACTCAAGAACCAAATATAGACAAAACGAAGATTATTAACTTAAATGATTACATAATGTTTATAACATGGTAGTAAGTGATATAAAAGGAATAATAAACTTGAAAATGGTTCTTAAGAAATTATAAATTAACTTGAGTTTATTATTCAGGAGATTGAAGAACAATCGAGTCAAGTCAGACACGAGGTAAGAGATTTTCTTATCTCACTTTTAATTCCGTGAGATTTTCATTGTTCACCACTTATTCATTTCATGTGGTGTATTTTGTACTGCTAGTTGATTTATATTATCATGATTCTATTTATATTCATGGTATTCTTTAATTCATTTTGTGGTTATAAACTTTTGGTTATACGACTCAGTTGATTACAACGTGTTACAGGGTTTCATCTCACTTGTTATTCCCGTGAGATTCATGCTATATATTCCACTATTTCCTTTTTTGTAGTGTATTTAATTCCAATGATTGTACTATTTATATAATATAATTTCATTCATGAGTATTTACATCTTCATTGTATGAACCTTCTTTCATGTGGCGTATGTTTTGTAAGTTACCAAATTGGTAAGGGAACCATTGACCCACCATTGTTTAAAAGGCTTCTTTTTGTTATGTCTTTTAATTTACATCTTATTATGTTGGGATATGTTCTTATATATCCTCATTGACATAAAATATATGTCCAAGAGATGAGATACCATTTTTTTCTCATCAAATCATCTTCTTAATTTAAATGTGACGCCGTTAGGCTGTCAAATTTTTATAAGGAAACTTCTTAACCTAATTTCATTTCTTCGGGTTCAACATGTAATTCTTGAATATGTAATCCTATGATTATGTGGGAATTCCTTCTGGTTGATTTACACTTAAATCCACTTATACTGGGTGTATTTATATTTTTTACACATAATTATGGGATTTATTTATCCTTAATTTAAGGATACCGTCTTTATAAGGGATTTTATTACAATTTACATTTCTATTGAGATGTCATTGTTGTTATACACCAATTCACTCTTATATGGTGTATATACTGTCCTTTGAAATATTATATCATGAATCTCTTTATTCTCATGATATTATAATGTTCTGATTAAAATTTATCCTTCAATTATTTGTATTCAAGCGTCTCCCTTTTTGTTAAAAACTCTTTAACTAAAATATAGTTTTAAATGTTTTAATGATTTATGATTCTAAATATTTCTAATTAATATCTAGGATTTCAAAATGGGTTTTAGGATTTGTTTATATGGACATTAATGTTTTCAAATGATAATTCATTTAAAAGCTTCAAATTTGTATGGGACACTTTGATTCATAAACTACTTTTTAAATGGTTTATGAAAATGGATTAATTATTTCAATATCTTGAAATTACTTCTTATGATAGAAAATGAAATGTTATTAGTGAAATATTTATATTTGAAATATTTTATATCTTATAATGATACTTGGACATTTTACGGGTGGTTACGTAATAAACCATATGATGGGTAGTGGCATGAAAACCAGGACGGGTGGTTACGTTATAACCTTCAATGCATTGGGTATGGAAGTCAGCCGTATGGCTATTCCATTTAGTGAAATGTGTGGAAGTCGACCGTATGGTTATTCCATTTATGTTTGTTTATGTCCCAAATTACCTTTATATTTTATGTATTCTTTATATGGGTTTTATGGTAATATTTTTGTTACAAAAGGCTAAGTAATGATCTTTTATTTAGTGAAAAGTATTTACTACTTCATAAAGGTGAAAAGTATTACTTATGTTAAAGTATTCATGGTTTGCCTATTTTTTGAAAAACATACAGTTTTCTTTCTTTGGGTATCCCTTAATGAGATTTTTATGCTCAGCCCATGTTTTTGTAATGTTTTTCACAGGACATAATGTGGAATAGGATCAAGGATGGGATCAAGGAAAAGTCACGTTGTCTTAAAAATGGAACTAGACATGACTTTTTTTTAGAGTTCATGTTTTGTAAAAAAATGGAAACTGTGTTGAAGTGTCTACTTTTTTAATCTTTTGAGATTTAATAGTAATTTCCTAATTCTCTAAAAATCTAAACCAGAAATGATCCTCAATGTGAATTATTCATTTAATTCAAATTATGTAATGTTTTAAAGGAGGGTCCTTATAGATACCTTGTCTACAACAATGAAGAATGGTGTAAACCAAATGATTCTTTGCTGATATGTATTTCACAAATATCATAAGTCAAGAGAACTTGTTATTCAAGCCTTATGATGGAAAGGGGGATAAAGGATGATGCCAGTCATATACATTTTGGATTGTAAGGAATGATGATGCTGGAAGATAGGGAAGTTTTCATACTTTCCATTGTAATTCTGATAGTGCTAAATCTGGTCTATCAAAGGATATATATCATGATAGTGAAGTTTTTGATAAAAGCTGAATAATTTTTATCGGAATTAGTGAAGAGATAAACGAAAAAGCAATAGAGAATCTAGAGGCGGCACAAAAGCGCAATTTAAGGTTGCACCATTTTCCTTTGTTTGCAAATTTTAGGGCCTGAAAAGCGGGATATGAAGAAATGTGTTTTTGGCATTGAATTTTGGGCTCAAGATTTAATATGGTTTAGATTTTTACGTGCAAGGCATGATTCAAGGTCAGAACATCTAAAAATGGAAAAGCCATACAGTAGGGGGAAATTTAGGCAAGTTTTGTGAAAAAATAAAGTATTGCGCGAAATAGTAGTGGGATAAGAGAAATATCAGAGGGATGTGAAAAATAGTAGCTAGATGCGTGAATTATTAGTGTGGTGTGGAAAATATAAAAATGTATTTTTTCGCGCAAGAGTTGACTCGAGATCAAAGGATCAAAAATGGGCAAAGGCTTGTGGTGCGTGAAAAATTTGGCAAAGTGCCGAAAAATGAGGCTGCGTGAAAGATCAGGTTTGCACATAATATAAAACGTGGTGTGGGATTTTGCTTGCAATTGGTGTATTTTGATTAGAAAGATAAAAAATGACAAAGGCAATTGGTGTGCTAAAAAATCAGAGATTTTCACGCAATGTGTGTGGAACATAAGACTTGTGCACGTAAAAATTTGTTGTGTGCAAAAATGTGGGTTTGATGTTTTATGTGCAAGAGAGGATTAATTCTTAGAATGATGAAAAATATAAAAGTCATAAGGTGCATAAAAAATAAAGGTGGTGCACGAAAATACAAGAAGGTGCGTGTAATATAAAGAAGGGAGAGACGGTTTTACGCGCAGGAAGGAGTTTTACGCGCAGGAAGGGGTTTTACGCATAGGGTCAAAATGCCTATAAATATGAGGTGACCCCCTCTCATTCGTTGAGGTCAACACATAGAAAAATCATGATCTCTAATGCATAGAAGAATTTAAGTCTAGAGCAGTGCACTAAAAGAAGTGTGTTGCATGCAAAAGAAAGTGTTCCGCGAAAAAGAGCAGTTCTGCACGAAAAATAATAGTTACGGGAAACGTCTTCTTCGCGCCAAAAAGGTTTTTTTACATGAAAGGCATGCATTTTACGTGTAAGACACCCAAAATTTTTCGTGAAAAATTTGAGGTCACATAGTCCTGTAACAAGTGTTATGCACTCTTGAATTGCCTCGCGAAGAAGAAGAACTGTACCCTCTGTGCCAAGAAGAAACAACAAACTAGTGACTAGTTTTCTCAAACCCTCTCTGTGTTTTGTGAAGAAGATAATGTGAGTAAAAAACTAGTTCCTACTCACCCTTTTAGTGCTCCATGAAGATAGATCAACTAACCATCACTGGTTTTGTGAAGAAGAATCATGTGTCCTATCCTTGAGGAAGAAGACTCATGGAGCGCTTTGCTTGCACGAAGGTGAACACTCTCTGAATTCATGATTTATATACACTGTTTGCAGAGGTGTTGTTTCTTGTGTGACAAGGATTCAGATGCACTAATAAACTCATATTCACACAAAGGATGTATAAAGAATACCGATACACTCTTGTGTTGGTATTGAGAATTGAAGAAAGAGTATAAGACATTGTTGTTCTATTTCTTATTATACTATGTCAAAGAGAAAGATAAGAAGAAAAAGAAGAACATAGTATTCTCAACTGAAGGCTGACAATTATTCAGGGCAATTAAATTCAGATGATGCTATGTGAGCTAAACCTCAGTGTTTGAATAATCAAATTGGTGTATGTGATTCTATCCAAGAATAGAGAAACAGTGTAAGTGAAATTTTTTGTTGCACTAAGAATAAGAAAGAAGAAATAAACTACTTTTGGTGTTGCACTAGAGAAGAAGAGAAAGAAATAAAGAAGAATTGCCTTCCTACTGCATTGAAAGTAATCAAGTGAAGATCACTAAAGAAGACCAAGAACAGAACCTACCTTTATCAAGAAGGAAGAAGACTGTCTCCATAGGCAGTATAAAGAACAAGCTAGAGGCTGAAAGTTGGACTAGGCCATCACCAGTCTAGGGAAGAGGATTGTTTCCCACCACCCTCTAAAGTGTAGGGACTTGCACTAGCTAGAGGATTGTTTTCCTAGACACTCCATTGTAAAGTAATATCACATTATAGAGGAGAATCCATGCACTGGTCATTCCCATGCATGACAAGGACGTAGCTACTCTTATTGAGTGGTGAACCTTGTAGAAATATCATGTGCATATTTTTATTGCTTTCTATTATTTCATGCGACAGGGAAAAGAGATTAATATAATCAATATCCTAACAGGTCAAGTGGTACAGGGATAAAAGTTGGAATGGGTTTAAAAAGTTCCTAACACCGATTCACCCCCTATCAGTGTTAGGTATATCCCTAACTGGTCCTCTCAAACCTTATATATCATTATTAGAAACATTTAGGTAGGAAGTTCATTACATTATATAGAACTTGTATAATATTGATTCCTTGACTCCTGTTATGTTTTCATTACTTGTTGTTTTTGGTTGATGGTTAATGTTTTTTGGTGTTTGTGTTTCCATGATACCAATATATTATCCCTATTTACATAAATATTTAATGATTATATTTTTACCATTCTTAATTATTATTACATGTTTTTATATGATTATACTATATTATGTAGTCATAGGACCTTGACTTGAATCACCTAGTCTGATCTGATGTTCCAAATGATGTCATGTGTGTTATATGCATGTGGATTCCAACTAGCATGGAGTGCCAAGGGCATGCTATGGGGAGACTATTCCCTTGGAACTGGGTAACATTAGAGTAATAATGTAACTGATAAAAAATATTAAAAGATAATTAATAACCAAATAATTGTTATAGTAGCAACATATCAAAATAAAACCTAACCATTGATTAACAATATGGAATGACAGTTATATAAAATAAAAATAAAAAATAAATTGTACTATATGGTAATAATTGTAAATAAAAATAGTAACAAAAATCCATCCCCAAATCTATCTAGCAACATCTTAATCCTCATACTAAGCTTCTCAACCATCCACCACATATATTGTTCCTTTAGCTAGATCCATGGTCCTAATATATTCAACTACACTGAAATTCTTGAGTAGGGTGTGATTACTAAACTCAGTAGGAAACCAACAATGTCAATTAGCATATATAAATATGGAATTTAGGTGAATTATAATATAATAATAAATTAACAAGTAATTAGAAATATTAATCAACAAAAAATTATGTGACAAAAAATCCATCATGAGCCCCAGTCATACCTGTATTGGATCCTTGCTAGAATAGTGGTCATGAATTCATAAAGATATCAAGAATTACCCATAGGTTAAGTGGAAGGTCACTCAACATCGTAACTATATTGAGTGGACATCATAAATGATATTTTCAAGGCACCGAGTCATGGAATATTCCTCAATGTCCTCAATGCAATGAGCTCCATCAACCCACAAGTTTTTCTTATAAAAACCCTATATATACGTCTATTTCCATAATATTTGAATGTTATGAGTACAACCAATCTATGGGGTAATTATAACATGATAGTCACATGTTAGGAGTACCAAGAACAACCTCTAAATGTATAATAACTAACAAAAAGGACATATAAAAAGAAGAAAAGAATTAAACATCATCATGATCATATTGTTGCATCAAATAAAGATATGTGATAATAATCAAGCTTTATTAAAAATTAAATCTTGAAATATTCTAGAAAACAAGGATCATTTATTTGTACTACAACAAAATAACATAACCACAAACATTAACCATCCATCTTGAATATCATTTCATGTCAATAATAGTGTAATAAAAGAAATAATAGAATAAAATGGACTAAAAAGATATGAAACATCCTATGTCAATGTTATTGATGAAGAATATTAATGTTTAGTATGGAATGAAGACCGAACGTTCTACAAACCCATTATAAATGGGATCAAATATAAAAAAATTCCTATATATATTTCTTGTTCATAAATAAAATATATTTATAATTGATATTCAAGATAAATCCATGTTAGGAAGGTTTTTGTAGAATCACAAACCTTTAGGAGTCCATCAATGGAACCAATTATGATTAATTTATAAGGTGTGGTTTCTAATTCACTAAATTCATTACTAAATCTACAATAAATCATGAATTCCTACCTAATTATAGGAGGGATCCCATGGTATAACCTTGTATCATCTATCATTAATAAAAAAAAATTGAATATATATTTAATAAGAAAGAAGGTTCATAATTATAATTATATATAAACTCACAAAGAAACATAAATTTTTCAAGGTAATTATAGAGGTAACTCTTTTGAATCATATTCTTATTCCACCTCTAGCTGGTTTTAATGCCTTAAAAAAACAACTAGTTCTGATTAAGAGATTTACATGACCTCATTCACACATCCCCACATGCAAGAGTATTTTGATTATTAGTGAGGGTCTGTAGTCTTCTAGGTGGAGGCTATACCCTAAGGGTGATATCTATGAAACAATATAAAAAATAAAATATAAAAACAACAAGAATATGATCAAAAATAAATAATCATAATCTAAAAACACACGGGAGACATATTTATATGGTTAAATAAAACAAAAAATTAGGTTTCCATAGTGTTAATCCAAACGAAAGTATATTTTTTAAGAGGATAAAATAAATACATTATAGAATCATTTGGTGTTCATACTAGTACCATTCCCAGCCCCATGCTCCATGGATCAATTGTATTGCACATGTCTCATTCCATTTTATGGATCAAAATCAGTGCAATATGCATGACAATAATAATTTTTAACATGGTGTGAGAAGTAAACCCTATTTGGAGTCCACACATTAAACCATATCAAATTTTCACATTTGTAACTAGTGTATTCCACGATAACAAAAAAATGTGCAATAAATCCAATAAAATCTTTTTTTGGGAACCTAGGTACGAAAAATGTAACACCCCAGGTAAATAAAGAATATGACATTTTCATATTTATACATATTTGTGAATAAAATATTAATATTACTTTAAAGGGGATGCTATGCTCGATGGCGTACCCAACACGCAACAACGAGTTTCTTGGGAATCTTACATTGCACTCTAATAATAAAATAATATTATTTTAAATGGCAGTTAACATGTAGCCGTTGTATTGGCGGTAATTGATAGAAATAACTAAAATATAATTATATATGTTTTTAAATGTTTTTACATTTATCCAATAAAGGATAAAGGCTTAAAATACGGAAAGAATTCAATTTTAGGCGATTATGCCCTAGTTTTCACAAAAGGTTCACTTATAGCCTTTTGATGGTGAACCGTAATTAAATATAGTTTTGTTCACTCTTATACATTCTACTAGACCAAATAAAACACTTCTTAAGAATTGAGACATCAAAATTTACTCTGTATAAATTTTTGGTATCTTTCCGATAAAGTTCTTTTTTTAATGAATAGTGTAAAATGTTGTATTTTAATTCAAAACCTCTTTTTAATCTAATTTATTTATATGATTATATTATCTTTTGAATTGGTTTTAAAGTGAAATTAGAATATATTTTTACAATTAAATCCAATAGTGGTCATTGGAATTAATTTCACTTTGAAATCAGACTTAAACTAGTGTCAATCTTTTGATACTTATTGTTTCATAAAAACACGCTATTTGCTCAGACATTGGGAATTAATTATTAAATTAATTAATGTGACTTATATGTTTTGAATTTTGTAAAATAGACTTCATTTTTGAATTTGGAATATCAAATTTATCTTAGGGTGAATTTTTGATAATTTTCTGAAAAACTTCAATTTTTGATGAATAGTGAAACCACTAAGTGGTACTTATAAAAACTGATTTTCCATTTAAATGAAATTTTTCCACCATTGTGTTTTGAATTTCAGAAATCTGACAAACATGTTTGTCATTAAGAAGTAAAATTTGGTTCAATGGGATTAAAATAATTTTTTGGTGAATAGTAACTTATTAAGTTTTTAATCACGATTAGAGGTCATTAGTGTAGTTTAAGGTAAAAATAATGTTTTAATAATATGAAATCAACTTGACACATGTCCTACCCTACTTGGTTGTGTCATGGCCGATCCATACAAGTCATGGGTCAACTTGGGGACCCCATTGATTCACTTTGGTTGGGAAATTGCAAAAATAACTTTTTATTTAATGTTAAAGTAAAAATGACACAAACTTGAGTTATTTTACGAAAACAATTTTTACATGGGGTTATAAAGATCATATTTTTGATATTAAATATTCATTGGAAAGAAAAAAATATTCCTACATCATAGTATTTTTTTTATAATTTTTAGACTTTAAATAATTTAAATTATTTATGACATCATGATGATGCAGCGATGACCTCATTAATGAACAGTTTAAATAAAATGAAACGATAATATAAAATCTAAGACCAAAACTTGTCCAAAAACTATTTTATGGGAGTATTTCGAAGCCTTATCATCTTATCTTCTAAATATATCAATTTGGGACCTTATAAATTCTAAACACTTCTGAAAATAAAATAATAGTTTCATGATTTCTAAAAGTGCCCCTCCTCTCCTCTTATAAAAGGCCCCCACCCCTACCTCTTTACCCACACTCCCAAAGCATTTGTCTCAGCCAACCTCTTCCCATTTTGTCTCTACACTTCCCTATATTACTCCTTGAAGCCTCACTTTGGGCATAAGTCTTCCCAAGGAAGCCTTTGAGCTCAAACCAAAGGGAGTTACCTGATTTTAAGGTAATGTCTTCACTTGAGTACTTTTGTTTTATTTTGCTTCTACAACCCCCTAACCTCTTTTTATACATTTCTTTTGTAAAAAATCCAGTATCATAAATATACTAGGATGTTTTTATAAGAAGTATTCGAGCTACACTTTCACACACCTACATCTAATGGTTAAAGAACATACTGTTTCCGTGGATGGCGAATTTCGGCCTCCCGAAACGATGATTGTTCAACATTCTTATAACACCTTCAAAGGTGGCCATTAAGATGACACTATATTTATATATGATAAATAATATGTTTATGATTTCCTTAAGCTTATGTATTTTTATTTCTGGGCATACCTTTATGGTTTCCATTATGGGTAAACGTGATATCTTCATTTAAGGAAGTGCGGACTACCACCCCCTCAAAGTGATTTGATTAGTTAATACCATATGTGGTACGTATAAAGGATATATTTATGATATTATATATGATACCATAGTAGAATTAAAATACTATTATGTATCATTATGTTTTAATTCCATTAAATATGAAATAGAAATGGAAGTAGCGTTCATGCGTAAGTACGGCTTACCGTCTCCATGAACGGTGCATTTCATTTCTTATCCCCAAATGTAATGTACTATTATAAGTACATATATATAATGGATATATATGTAATATATTACATCTAAATTATGGATATCATTCTGGAATTATAACATATATATATCTCATTTTGTTTTAATTCCATTAATGTGACAAAAAAAATGAAAGTAGAGTTCATGCGTACGTACGGCCTACCGTCTCCATGAACGGTGCGTTTCGTTTTTTATCTCCAAATGATATGGAATAGTATGAAATGAATATTTACTGGATATATATGATATTTTAATCATTAATGCTATTCTGTAAATTATTTACTTATAACTACATGGGAAATCTTTTTTCAAACAAGTTCATTTTTGACTCATGTACCGAACATCGGCAAAAAATCTGATATGAACTAACATTATTAAAAAATTATTATAACATTATAATATGTGATATGAACTGAATAATAATCTCTAAAGGAGGTATTTAGGCAATTATTAATTGAAAAAAGTTTATTATTCAGGAATATAAAGAAACGAACCAGGCAAGTTGGACTTGAGGTAAGGGATCCTACCCCTCTCTTTCTTTTTAAGTACACTCTTTTATGTCATTCCTTCTAAAGCTCATCTTTCTTGTTATTGGGATGTTATTTTATATTACACTTACTGTAATTTTTATGTTCATGTGATGAGAGACTCTATTCTCTCTCATCAATCCATTTTGGAAGTTTTGAGTGGCGCTGTTAGGCTGCCGAATTTTCGTAAGAGATCTAACCTCTCTCTTTCTTTTTAAGTACTCTCCTTTATGTCACTTCTTTTAAGCTCCTATTTGTTATGTTGGGGGATGTTATTTTATATTCATCTTTCTATAAACTTTAAGTTAATATGATGAGATACCCTATTTGATCTCATCAATCCATTTTTGTATGTTTTATGTGGTGCTGTTAGGCTGCCAAGTTTTCGTAAGGCATTTTTCATCTCACTTTTATTCCCATGAGATTTATGCTACATTTGCCACAATTTCCTTTGAGTGGAGTATGTACTACCCATTATTCTACTCTTTGTGTAATATACTTTTGTTTATGAGTATTACATCAATTATTTATTTTCCTTCTTTCATGGGGTGTATGTTTTGAAAAATACCCAAGTCGGTAAGGGAACCTTTCACCCTCCTCTTTTTTAAAAGACTTATTTTGTTGGGTATTTTAATTTACATATTGTTATGTTGGGATATGTTCTCATATATAATTATTGATGTAAATTTTATGTCCAAGTTATGAGATACCCTTTTTATCTCTCATCAACTCTTTTTCTGAATTTTGAAGTGACGTCGTTAGGCTGTCTAATTATTGCAAGGGAACTTCTTAACCCAATTTCGATTCTTTGGGATAAGCTTATACTCCTTGAATATGTCGTTCTATGAATATGTGTGAATAACCTCTGATTGTTTTACACTTAATATCCACTTATATTTGGTGTATTAGTCTGTCACACATAATTATGTAATTGATTTATCATTAATCTAATGATACCATCTTTGTATGAGACTTCATCTCAATCTCCTTTCATTGAGGCATATTTTGTTTTATACACAACCTTCTTTTATACGGTGTATAAACCCCTTTGACTTTTACATTTATCTGAAAGGAATATTTTTTTATACAAAGCGTTTTACTAAACGACAAAAGGGAATGTTTTGTCGTACGTATGCGGCGACAATGACTTCTCCGCCGTCGTGACCATTATTTGAGTTTCGGCTTCCTCTACAATCCATACCTTCTTTTTAAAATAAAAATAAATACCATGTTTTACTTTTCTTTTATTTTTGTATTGAAAATGGTTTTCATAATGTTTTTATATCAATGTGTTGTATTGATATCTTGTGATTGAAAGGTGGAAATGTTATGTTTCTTTTATGCATGTTTTATATGATACGATTATGTTGAGGTTCTTGGGAATTGTTATGTAAACAGGTGGTTCCATGATAAACTAAGGGTGGGTGAGCCCGATATAGCTCTCCAATACATTGGGTAATGTGAAGGAGTGAAACATTAAGGTTTCTCCGAAGAGATTTAGGGAATATATTGTGATGGGTATTCCAAACGTAACCAAGAGGGTTACTCCCTACGTAAGAATGTTATGAATGCCTCAAGTTACCTTTATGTCTTATGATTTATATGATTTATTAATGGTTTGATGAGGTATGTTAAAGTGCCTATGTTTTATGGGTAAAGTATGATTTCATTCTTATGTATATATGAACTCATGTTTCCTTTCCATATTTTTTATAACCCTTACTGAGCTTTTTATGCTCATCCCAAGTTTTTGAAATGTTTTTCACAGGTCAAGGGAAAGGTACATGATGTGAGATAGTGTCAAGGATGTGTCAAGAAAGAATCCATGTTTTATTTTAAATATGTTTCCGTTGATGGGAAGAATGAATATTATCTTTTATGTAACCACTTTGTTTAAATGTGGAATGTAATGCAAGTTTCATGTTCTAATTCTCTAAAACTCTAAACCTGAAAAGATCCTCAATGTGTAATCTTGTAATAACTCAAGATTAAGTAAGGTTTAAGGTTGGGGCCTTATAGTTGGTATCAAATGTCGGTTTATATAACTTTAGAGGTTGGGGTATTCTCTAAGCATAAGTGGCATTACCATAATGGTTAGGATTTTAGAAAGAGTCCTAGTTTTAGATAAAGTGAATGAGTAAGTATATCTTAGTGTTTACTTTACTCATTAGTACAAGATGGTTTTGTTGATATACTCACACTGACATTTCTGTTTTTAGTGAATGGATGGATCTCGCAGGCACCAAAGTGAAAATTGGTTTGAAGGAAACTGTGGTGGTTCTCTGATTAAGAGACTCGATGAAATGGGGGTATTCAATGAGGAAACTCGTGTTGTTCTAAACCAAATATCAAGGAGTCATGATCAACCACTTGAACCTTGGTATGTTCTGTAATGCATCATGTACGAGATGACCAATCGATGTGGAAGTTCAGGTAATAATTATAAAGGTAACCATTAGGGTTTATATGATCCTTACTTTTGAGGTAATTATGGGTAATTATATGTTATGATGGAAAATGAAAGGCATGAGATAAACTTGAGGTTAAAATATGTTATGATCATCTTTGAAGATTTTATCTCATTTTGGGGAATGTTTTAAGAATTATATAGTTTTGGAAAAAGGACAACACGCAGACCATGTGACTACCCGTCGCGTCGGACAAAGCTGCGGGAATCGAACCCACAACCAAAGTGCGACTGGTATTTATCGTCTACCACTGTACTACGTGAAGTCCCTGGTTAGTTTGACTGATTCTTTCTAGTTATATGATTTTATCAATTAAGAGTAAGTTGATTTTGGGTTATTTATGAAAATTATTAACCTATCATGGAGGATATGTGATTAGGTTAATTACTTTTCAATACGAGACTTTAGGAGCAACTGATGTTGTTTGGAGATAAATGTTACGATTTAACATGGAAGACTATGTGACTAAATCCTTCAAATATTTGGGTTTCAATCTTAGTTTGGTTTACTTTGAAGAATTTTATGGACAAATTGATTATCGAATGGTCCTTGTTGAACTTTGGGTTTTGTTGGACAAATTTTGGAGATTAGGAATAGATTTTCATTTTATAAGGGGTTATCCTTTTCTGGATTATCTGATCTTGTACTAGAATTTTTTGTTTTGGTTTTGGTCTAAAGACATGGGAAGTATATAGTTCTCTTTTTTGGATTAGGTGATTCTCTAGAAGTTGATTATAGTACTCTTAATGTGAACAAGTCTTCCTAAATACTAGCCTTATGGAGAAAATATGAGTTTGTGTAAGGAATCTAATAAAAGTTGAAAGTCAACATGAAAAGTGATTATGTTTCCTTATGAATAAATTCCCCAATAAAAATTATCTTAAAACAAAAATGTTGTCTATTAACTTTTCCTACTGGGGAATCGAATACCGTCTAACCCATCACAAGTTTGTGATTTTCTCATTGTTAACTTTTTCCTAGACATGTTTACTATCACTCTCCCTCAAGAACATGACCCTTTGCTTTTTCTTCAATGTCCATGTTTTCCTACATGGAATCCTAGTATGGGTTAACTCGGGTGACCTCTGTACTTATCTTCCTTTATTTTAAGGTGATTGTTTTACCGACTCTTGTTCCGATGTGGGACGTTCAAGGATGTTTCCAAGCTCAATTTTAAAAATTGCGAGGACGCAATTCCCAAAAGGGTGGAAGGATGTAAACCCCAGGTAAATAAAGAATATGACATTTTCATATTTATCCATATTTGTGAATAAAATATTAATATTACTTTAAAGGTGATGCTATGCTCGATGGCGTACCCAACACGCAACAACGAGTTTATTGGGAATCTTACGTTGCACTCTAATAATAAAATAATATTATTTTAAATGACAGTTAACATGTAGTTGTTGTATTGGTGGGATTGGATAGAAATAACTAAAATATGATTATATATGTTTTTAAATGTTTTTACATTTATCCAATAAAGGATAAAGGCTTAAAATACGGAAAGAATTCAATTTTAGGCGAATATGCCCCAGTTTTCACTAAAGGTTCACTTATCGCCTTTTGATGGCGAACCATCATTAAATATAGTTTTGTTCACTCTTATAAATTCTACTAGACCAAATAAAACACTTCTTAAGAATTGAGACATCAAAATTTACTTTGTGTAAATTTTTGGTATCTTTCTGATAAAGTTTTTTTTTTAATGAATAGTGTAAAATGTTGTATTTTAATTCAAAACCACTTTTTAATCTAATTTATTTATATGATTAGATTATCTTTTGAATTGGTTTTAAAGTGAAATTAGAATATATTTTTACCATTAAATCCAATAGTGGTCGTTGGAATTAATTTCACTTTGAAATCAGACTTAAACTAGTGTCAATCTTTTGATACTTATTGTTTCATAAAAACACGCTATTTGCTCTGACAGCGGGAATTAATTATTAAATTAATTAATGTGACTTATATTTTTTGAATTTTGTAAAATAGGCTTCGTTTTTGAATTCGGAATATCAAATATAGCTTAGGGTGAATTTTTGGTAATTTTCTGGAAAACTTCAATTTTTGATGAATAGTGAAACCACTAAGTGGTACTTATAAAAAATGATTTTCCATTTAAATGAAATTTTGCCACCTTTGTGTTTTGAATTTCAAAAATCCTAAATACATGGTTGTCATTAAGAATTAAAATGTGGTTCAATGGCATTAAAATAATTTTTTGGTGAATAGTAACTTATTAAGTTTTTAATCGTGATTAGAGGTAATTGGTGTAGTTTAAGGTAAAAATAATGTTTTAATAATATGAAATGAACTTGAAACATGTCCTACAATCATTGGTTGTGTCATGGAAGACCAAGACAAGCCATGGGTCAACTTGGGGACCCCATGGATCCACTTTGGTTGGGAAATGACATAAATAACTTTTTATTTAATGTTAAAGTAAAAATGACACAAACTTGAGCTATTTTACAAAAACAATTTTTACATGGGGTTATAAAGATCATATTTTTAATATTAAATAGTAATTGGAAATATAAAAAGATTTCCTACATCATAGTATTTTTTTTATAATGTTTAGACTTTAAATAAATTAAATTATTTATGACATCATGATGATGCAGCGATGACCTCATTAATGAACAGTTTAAATAAAATGAAACGATAATATAAAATCTAAGACCTACACTTGTCCAAAAACTATTGGATGGGAATATTTCGAAGCCTTATAATCTTATATTTGAAATATATCAATTTTGGACCTTAGAAATTCGAAACACTTTTGAAAATAAAATAATAGTTTCATGATTTCCAAAAGTGCACCTCCTCTCCTCTTATAAAAGGCCCCCACCCCTACCTCCTTACCCACACTCCCAAAGCCTTTGGCTCGGCCAATCTCTACCCATTTTGTCTCTCCACTTCTCTCTCTTACTCCTTGAAGTCTCACTTTGGGAATAAGACTTCCCAAGGAAGCCTTTGAGCTCAACCCAAAGGGAGTTACCCGATTTTAAGGTAATGTCTTCACTTGAGTACTTTTGTTTTATTTTGCTTCTACAACCCCCTAAACTCTTTTTATTAATTTATTTTGTAACAAATACAGTATCATCAATATACTAGGATGTTTTTATAAGAAGGATTCGAGCTACACTTTCACACACCTACATCTAATGGTTAAAGAACATATTCTTTCCGTGGATGGTGAATTTCGTCCTCCCAAAACGACGATTGTTCAACATTATTTTAACTCCTTCAAAGGTGTCCATTAAGAAGACACTATATTTATATATGATATATAATATGTTTATGATTTCCTTAAGCTTATGTATTTTTCTTTATGGGCATACCTTTATGGTTTCCATTATGGGTAAACGCGATATCTTCATTTAAGGAAGTGCGGACTACCGCCCCCTCAAAGTGATTTGATTCGTTAATACCATATGTGGTACGTATAAAGGATATATTTATGATATTATATATGATACCATACTGGAATTAAAATACTATTATGTATCATTATGTTTTAATTCCATTAAATATGAAATAGAAATGGAAGTAGCGTTCATGCATACGTACGGCTTACCGTCTCCATGAACGGTGCATTTCATTTCCTATCCCCAAATGTAATGTACTATTATAAGTAAATATATATAATGGATGTATATGTAATATATTACATATAAATTATGGATATCATTCTGTAATTATAACATATATATATATCCCATTTTGTTTTAATTCCATTAATATGATAAAAAAATGAAAGTAGCGTTCATGCGTACGTACGGCCTACCGTCTCCATGAATGGTGCGTTTCGTTTTTTATCTCCAAATGATATGGAATAGTATGTAATGAATATTTACTGTATATATATGATATTTTAATCATTAATACTATTCTATAAATTATTTACTTATAACTACATGGGCAATCTTTTTTCAAACAAGTTCATTTTTGACTCATGTACCGAACATCGGCAAAAACGTCTGATATGAACTAACATTATTAAACAATTATTATAACATTATAATATGTGATATGAACTGAATAATAATATCTAAAGGAGGTAATTAGGCAATTATTAATTGACCAAAGTTTATTATTCAGGAATATAAAGAAACGAACAAGACAAGTTGGACTTAAGGTAAGGGATCCTACCCCTCTCTTTCTTTTTAAGTACCCTCTTTTATGTAATTCTTTCTAAAGCTCATCTTTCTTGTTATTGGGATGTTATTTTAAATTACACTTACTGTAATTTTTATGTTCATGTGATGAGAGACCCTATTCTCTCTCATCAATCCATTTTGGATGTTTTGAGTGGCGCTGTTAGGCTGCCGAGTTTTCGTAAGAGATCTAACCTCTCTCTTTCTTTTTAAGTACTCTCCTTTATGTCACTTCTTTTAAGCTCCTCTTTGTTATGTTGGGGGATGTTATTTTATATTCATCTTTCTATAAACGTTAAGTTAATATTATGACATACCCTATTTGATCTCATCAATCCATTTTTGTATGTTTTATGTGGCGCTGTTAGGCTGCCAAGTTTTCGTAAGGCATTTTTCATCTCACTTTTATTCCCATGAGATTTATGCTAAATTTTCCACAATTTCCGTTGAGTGGTGTATGTACTACCCATTATTCTACTCTTTGTGTAATATAATTTTGTTTATGAGTATTAAATCAATTATTTATTGTCGTTCTTTCATGGGGTGTATGTTTTGAAAAATACCCAAGTCGGTAAGGGAACCTTTCACCCTCCTCTTTTTTAAAAGACTTATTTTGTTGGGTATTTTAATTTACATATTGTTATGTTGGGATATGTTCTCATATATCCTTATTGATGTAAATTTTATGTCCAAGTGATGAGATGCCCTTTTTATCTCTCATCAACTCTTTTTCTGAATTTTGAAGTGACACCGTTAGGCTGTCTAATTATTGCAAGGGAACTTCTTAACCCAATTTCGATTCTTTGGGATAAGCTTGTACTCCTTGAATATGTCGTTCTATGAATATGTGTGAATAACCTACGATTGTTTTACACTTAATATCCACTTATATTTGGTGTATTATTTTGTCACACATAATTATGTAATTGATTTATCCTTAATCTAAGGATACCATCTTTGTATGGGACTTCGTCTCAATCTCCTTTCATTGAGGCATATTTTGTTTTATACACAACCTTCTTTTATACGGTGTATAAACCCCTTTGACTTTTACATTTATTTGAAAGGAATCTTTTTTTATACAAAGCGTTTTACTAAATGACAAAAGGGAATGTTTTGTCGTACGTATGCGGCGATAATGACTTCTCCGCCGCTATGACCATTATTTGAGTTTCAGATTCTACTACAAGCCATACCTTCTTTTTAAGAGAAAAATAAATACCATGTTTTACTTTTCTTTTATTTGGGTATTGAAAATGGTTTTCATAATGTTTTTATATCAATGTGTTGTATTGATATCTTGTGATTGAAAGGTTGAAATGTTATGTTTCATTTATACATGTTTTATGTGATATGATTATGTTGAGGTTCTTGGGAATTGTTATGTAAACTGGTGGTTCCGTGATAAACTAAGGTTGGGTGAGCCCGGTATATCTCTCCAATGCATTGGGTAACACAAATGATTGAAACATTATGGTTTCTCCGAAGAGATTTAGGGAATATACTGTGATGGGTATTCCAAACATAACCAATAGGGTTACTCCCTACGTAAGAATGTTATGAATGCCTCAAGTTACCTTTATGTCTTATGATTTATATGATTTATTAATGGTTTGATGAGGTATGTTAAAGTGACTATGTTTTATGGGTAAAGTATGATTTCATTCTTATGTATATATGAACTCATGTTTCCTTTCCATATTTTTTATAACCCTTACTGAGCTTTTTATGATCATCCCATGTTTTTGAAATGTTTTTCACATGTCAAGGGAAAGGTACATGATGTGATGATAGTGTCAAGGATGTGTCAAGAAAGAATCCATGTTTTATTTTAAATATGTTTGCGTTGATGGGAAGAATGAATACTATCTTTTATGTAACCACTCTGTTTAAATGTGGAATGTAATGCAAGTTTCATGTTCTAATTCTCTAAAACTCTAAACTTGAAAAGATCCTCAATGTGTAATCTTGTAATAACTCAAGATTAAGTAAGGTTTAAGGCTGGGGCCTTATAGAAAATTATCCTCTGTGATCCTAGACAATACCTACTTCAAAATCATTCTAGAATATTGGTCAAGATGTAAAAAATTATCAAAAACTAGAAAAAATACTTGCAATATGTCACTTAGTATCCTCTTGTAATCAAGTGAAAATGATACTTCGTATCTAAAATGAATCGAGTTCGGGAGTGTTCCTTGGTATCCTCAAAGAATAGAGTTCAATACAACCATAAGGAAGGAAGGATACTACATCATTTATGGGTCCATTATCATAATCAACACACATCATGCACACTAACCCTCTAAGGGGTAATCATACATTAATGATCTCATATCATGAGTTCCAAGAAACACCTCCAATGATGTGGTAATACACATAACATGGTTGTGTATAATAATGAAATCATAACATGACATCATTATCCTAATTTAGTATAATATAATAGTTTGGGATCGTCATCAATAACGGTAAACAGATAGTCTATAAATAATCATGTAACTAATAATCACATATGGCTATCACGTTATTGCACACACCCATAAACAATCACCACCACTAGCTTAGAGATGGAGTTTCACATGACCTAATTCATGTCACCCCCATCGTAAGCAAGAGGATGTCGAATAGAATCAATGGTCTATTATCCACTAGTGGGGTGACTATAACTTTTGAATTATATCCTTGAATAATAAATATAATATAAAAGAATTATTAGAGTAATAAGTCTAAACTATATAATCATAATGTAATAACACTTGGAACGCAAGTGTATATGAATAAATAAAAGCAACAATTGGTCCTCAAATATAGAAATATAAACCAAAGTATAAGTGAAAGAAGAAAAATTAAATAAAACTATGGCATCATATTGCGTGAAACTTGGTACAACTTCAATCTCTATGGTTGTTGGATAATCTATCTTCCATGGGTCTCTTTCCTATTCATGAATCCCTATAAATGATGTATGAACAAGCATCAAAATACCCATATAGGTTGTAAGTAATAAAACCTATTAAGAAAACAAAAATGTGTGCTTATAAAAGTTCACATGTATAACATCTTTATACCAGGATAAAATAAATATGCAATAATTAATAAGCAATCATATACCTACCAACCATATAGTAACCAAGACACCATGATCCCTGATCCAAAAAACTTCAACTCAATCCTAGAATAATTGAAAATGTAAAAAATTATTAAGAACTATCCAGAATACTTGAGATATGTCACTTGATATCCTCAAGGCATCGAGTGGATATGATACTCAGTATCTTCAAGACATCATGTTGTGGAATATTCCTCAGTATCCTTATGGAATTTAACTCTATAGATCCATGTTTTTTTCAAGATCCCACCCCATGTATGGGACTATAGTCATCATCACTACATTTCATGCATACACCTCCTCTAGGTGGTAATCAAACAAAAATGGTCACCTGTCAAAAGTAACAACTATTTTCCCCAACTCAATTGTTTAAAAATTGAAAAAAAGTGTTTAAGTTTACTTTTAAAATAAATTTTATAATTATATTATAATATAGTGGCTAATGAATCAAAAAGAAAATAAATTAAAACAATATATTTTTATTCTAGTTCAGATAAAATTGATCCTACTATATATTTTACCCCTCACAAATGTAGAAATATGTTGTACTAACTACTTATGGGATCTTACAATAACATTTCCACACCTTGAGTAACATCATAATTATAATTAAATTTTTCCTATGAGGAATAAAACAATAATATACTAAGTTTTATACTGAGAGGCACAACCCAAATATTCATTAATTTTTCCTCTAGTGGTACAACCTGATAAGTCCAACGTTTCCCCTAGAGGAACAACCCCAATATACCTTTTTATGGATTCACATCCGACACACACATGCCTATTAAAACTTTAGTGTAACGAACACATGATTTTGGATAGGAGAATAAAATTAATTAAATCAACCTAAAATTTTTTAAAAATAAAACATGTGAATGTGGAGGAACTATGGATCATCATAATGAATAAATTTATAAAAATGAAGTCCAATGAAAGTATTGGTTATAAAATTACCTCATGCTGTCTTGGAATGATGCAACGCTTCCAAGTTCTTTCATCCTCAATTATTATTTATTTTTTCACTTTCATATCAACTATATATATATATATTTTTTCTCCCTAGAAAACGTATTTCAAAATTAAAGACCAATGCATATTTGTTTTTCCCAATTCAAGTAATGTGTGTGTGACTACAATAAAATGCTTAATGGACTATTAGAGTGGGTTTCTCAAACTAAATTCTTCTTTAGTATTTATTTTATAAATGTATAAATATTATTGTGATCCCTCATCAATATTCTATATGAGATATATAAAAAAAATTTGGGAATCATTCCATAATTTAATACTTGAATAAATTATTTCATAATAATAAGTATTAATGTTATTTGAAAACATCCCAAAATATATGTTTCTAGATTTTCATTTTTCAAGAGGATGAAATTTTAATAGGTCAAGATCTAAAATTTCATCGTGAATGGCCATTCATTATTAATCCCTTATAGATATCATTAAAATAATTATAAAACCTTAAAAATGTATTTTCATATAATCAATATAATTAAAGAATAGTTTTTTAAGAAATAATATACTATCAATATTTATAATAAACATACAGTAATTAGATTTATGAAACACATAGAAAAGAAATAAATATTTACTGATTTACAACAACATATTGAAACTCATATACGAATGTTGGAAATTTTGACTATATAGAATTTTATCATGAATTTGTAAAGTTTATGTGCATAAAATAAATATTTATCCAAAATATCAATATAACCGAAATTTTTTAAGAAGAATATACTATATACGTAAATTTAAAATGTATGCCAATTTGTATTTAGAAATTATTATCACATAGCTAAATTCATATAAGGAAAACTATTGAAATCAAAGTATTTATTTATATTATATTTTACACATACAAATTAATTTATCTTATATTCTACATAGACAAATTAATGTATAAATTATTTGATGTAGTTGAAATCACCTATCAAAAAATTTAAACCACTAAATAACATGAATTATCAAATTTTAGACCGTATAAATGGTAGAATTAGCTCTGGGTGTTGTTTAACACTACTTATAAACTTTTTTATTTTTTTAAAATAATCATGATTCACCAAATTTTGATCTATATATATTATTACTTGTATAAAATATACTAGAAAAAAATTCTGAAAAACTATAGAATTCAAACTAATACAATGATGTGATTTCTAACCCAATTCGAGAAATTATAAATTTCAATTAAATTTCATATATTGTAATGAAATATATATAATAATATTATCTTTATAACTCTATAAGAATCACTCAATTTTTAATTCATTAAACTAGGTTATGACGGATTTATAAAAGGTGACAAAATATGGAAATTCGGTTATGTCGTTTGCCTACTTGGGTGATTTGGATACATGGGAATAGTAAATAATATACATAAATGATAGTTAATTATCCCAAATTATTTCTTTATCCTAGGAACTAGATAAGAATATTTCATAACATGTTATGAACATTAAAAACATAAAATCTATATATATTTTAAGCAAACTAAATATTTTGATATACTCATGATTAAGCATACATTAATCAATACATAATGATAAGAATTATAGTAACAAAATATAAAACTTTAATTATTTCAATTTAAATTAATCAAATAAGAATTTTTAGTTATCAAAATATTAAGTGGTTGCAAGAGCCATTACACATTCTCCGTCTTTCCTTTAATAAAATAACCCCTTATAATTTCAGAACATACTCCACCCTATTTAATTATCACAAAGATAATGTTTCTATAGTAAAATTCTCTCTTTAAAATGATAATTTCTCTCCCCGTATTAATCTAGAATATTGTTAAAAAAATTTGGTTGATATATACAATTTAACACACCCTAGATTTTTGAATTCATGGAAAATGGAAACAAAAT
Source organism: Viscum album (assembly GCA_963277665.1). Lineage (NCBI taxonomy): Eukaryota > Viridiplantae > Streptophyta > Magnoliopsida > Santalales > Viscaceae > Viscum > Viscum album. The sequence goes on from OY728137.1 coordinate 1,989,955,329, forward strand.
CTATTTTATAAGCATAATTATCAATTTAAAATGAAATAAAATTGAATTTTAATATTTTATAAAACGTTAAAAAACAAGTAAATTTTAAATATTGTCTTATGGAGCCATTAAAAATACTTTATTTGTTAGAAAAATTACTTGTAAATAATGGCCTCATTCAAAAATATGTGACTGAAAAATAATTAACAACCATTCATAAAATAATCCTTTATATTTGATGTAATGTTTAAATAGTATATAGACATAATATTGTATATACAAAAAAACTGAATACCATAATATAATAAACAAATTTTTACATCAATTAAAAAATAATAAATTTAAAATAGACACTATATTACAATAGATTTCTTGGTAATCCAAAAATTTCCTCATATAAAACACTCAATATCAACCAATTTTCATGAAAGATAAATTTAGATTTCCACATACAATGTTCACACATTATTTTTTCAAAAATAGAAAAGTATAAGGGATTTGTTGTGATATCAACAAATTGATTTTCTATAGAAATAAATTCAATATATATATCCTTTTTGAACATGATCCCTCATAAAATGTTATTTAATATCAATGTTCTCATTTTTAGTTTGTTTTATTGGATTTTTTGAAATATTAATTATATAAATATTTAAATATATTTTAAGGATTTTTAAAAATTTAAAAATAATATATGAAAGTGTATTCTTAATGAAAAATGATTTAGAAACACAAGATTCAGTGGCATTGTATTCAGATTCAGTAGTTAAATGTTAAATAAATTTTTTGTTTCTGTAGATCACAAGAAAATAAATCTTTACCATGTAAATTAAATATACATGAAATTATTTATCTGTCTATATATCATCATCTAAAATCAAATATAAAATATCATATAATATCAAATGTAGTTTTAGTAGTGTAATACAATCTATGATTTAAAGAACATTTAAAATAAGAAATACTACAATAATAAAATTTAATATCAAATTATAGTGGTTCAATTTTAAATCTAACATGTTATAATATTGAAAACATTATGAAATATATAAAATAAGTTAGGGGTAAAAAATTTAGATCATTCCACTATAATTTTTCACATCAATTGATTTTTCATATTCATAGAAATCTAATTTTAATTTCAAAACCATTGGATAATTTTCACATTTAAAAGAATCTAAACCAAATCCCTAAACTAGAATATTAGAATACATGGAATTATTTAAATACCCATTATTTCAATGAAATATTTATAGACTAAGAATTAATGTCAATTCTCCCATCACACTCTTATCAAATTTTGAATTCATTATATCTAGAATTCAATGCCAATATTTTCACAAGAAAATCCATTATAATTTTATAAATCTAAATTTTCATAATCAAAATATCATTAAAAACTGGAATAATCAAATATTATCCATTACCTTATCAAATCGTTTTTCAAAAACAAAACATGTTAACCTTTCATACTAAGCCTTAGGAGTTTTCTGTATAATATACAAAGTCTTAGACTCTTTCAAAACATTATCATGAAAATTATATTTTTTAAAAGCCATGGGTATATATAAAAATTACTGCATCAAAAATATATCCATTTTAAATGGGACATTTGAAACCCATTTGTAGAAAATTAAATCCATCCAAAGGATAATACGAAAATAATAATATAATATGTTGTTAAAATTTAACAACAGGTGAAAATAGTTGTCAAAATAAATCCCTTCTTCTAGAGAATATTGTTTAGAAAATAATTTAGCCTCATTTTTTACTATAACCCTAGATTCATTATGTTTGTTTTTAAATATATATTTTTTCTAATAACCTGATAATAATTTGGTAGAACAAATAAAGAACACAAATTATGTCTAGTAAATTGATTTAACACATATTTCATTTCTAATATCAAATAAGAATAATAAAATATTCATTAATATTTTAACCTACAAAAATAGAATTGAGAGCGTGAGAGGAAAAATTATTCATAATAGAATTTATAGTTTGATCATTTGAATGTATATTTATAATCAAATTGTCTAAAAAATGATCTATATGACTATTCCATGATATTTAATTAATAAATTTAAATTGGGAGAAATATTATACCCCTTAATATGTTAACTTTATATTGAGTTTTTTTCCTCTTTAAAAATAAATCCTCTAAATTCCTTCTCATGTTATATATATTATCATACCTTTTATTAAAACATTTTTCATTAAACATAATATGTATTGATTTTTTAAAAACTATGGTTCATATATTTTATACATATTATTCTATAATATTGTTTGAATATCCTATGAAAGTATAGTAATGATATTATTTACAAAATTTATCTAAATAATCTTTAGTATTGAGAATGACACATTGCACCAAATACTCTAAAATAAATAATTTTTTGGATTTCTACCTTTTAAATGATCATAGATTATATTTTACAAAAAATGTATTATAAAAATTATATTGGTAACATAAAAATGTGTATTCAATTATTTGCCCCCAAATATATAGGTATAATAAACTCTTTCAATATGTACCTATCCATTTCTTGTAGATTTCTATTTTTTCTTTCTTTTACACCACTTTGTTTTGTTATTCTAATAGTTGAAAATTTTGTTTTTTTACAAATTTTCATTAAAAAACTAGGTATATTTTAACCTCTGTAATTTTCACCAATTATCACATATAATTGATTTAAATTTTATACCTTTCTCATTTTGAGCCAATATATAACAATTGATGAACTAATATAATATTCAGTTTTAAATATAATAAATAAAATCATCTCTATCTACTAAAGTCGTCACTAATTACAATTAAAATATCTCTTAACAACCAAACTAGTAGAGATCAAAGGACCAAATAAATCCAAATGAATATATTCAAGAAGATATATAGTTTATACATTCTTAATAGACATGAAACATCTTCTTTTTTATTTACCTTTCAAGTAGGGTTCACTAACAAAGGTGATGTCCTCTTTTTGTTCAGGGTGCTGTAGAATTATTTCATTCTGTGGATCCATATGAAAATACATGAAATTAGTACTTCCAAAAAATAATGTAACAAACTATGTAATGATATAATAGATAATTTTCATATTTTTTAATATTAATTATCAAAATTATAAGTATTTTTTCTGAATCAAAAAGGGAATAGTTTTATTAAACTCTCTTGTTATAAGGTTTTATTTAAAAGTTTAAATTTTAAATTATATATTTATAATTAAAATAACAAATTTCATTTTTAAATTCATCATTTCAAAATATTCCTAGTATGGATTGTGAATATTTTTCTGAAATGATTTATGTTATAGTGAATAATTAAAATTACCTACTTCTAAAATACTTTCATTTTTTTAAATAATAAAATTATATAAAATTATAATAGTAATAATTATATTTTATTAATTCTGAATGTGATATGTTTTATTTATAATATTATAATTAAAATATTTTTAATCACCAATATTCATTGTTTGAGAATAAGTTTATTTTTATCCTTTAAACCGTTATTTTCAGAAAACTATTTTGAAGTACATAAAGGTCATTCATATTAAATAATAAATATAAGCACAATAAAGAACAATTTAATGTAATTTTATATATTTTAATTATATTTATATGAATTTTAATTCATATAATGATGATATATATTTATAGAGCTAATATTATATCATCTATTTCTTAGAAAAGCATTTTTTTTAAACAATTTTCCATCATGTATTCTCTGATTAATATTAAATTAAAATAATCTGAACATGGGGATTGAATTTAGTAAAATGTATTAAATATTTTCAATCAGAATAATTTATATTATTTAATAATACCAACATAATTTTTTTCCTTAATGAATAATAAAAATATTTAATTTTTCTATCATGGTACAGTGAAATTGGCTAGTTAAGGGTGAAAATAATTTGACTTGGACTAAAAGGTAACCCTAAAATTAAATTAATTATACTTTATGGGGAACTTGTTTTGATGATTTTACATGACTATAATATATGACCTTTATTCCAAATGTAGATGATTATTATTGTTAAAATATTTTAACTGAAAAAAGAAAAAAAAGCACCTTCTATACTTTTAAAATATATAATTCATTGTGATTGGGATAAATATAACCTATATTAAGTAATATATAGAAATATTAAAGATAATTTTTTTTTATTTTGTCATGTTAATTTATTTCAATTGTTTTTATTAAACAATAACATTAAGATCATATGTAATGTTGACCCATTAATTATTTAATAAATAGAAAGGAAAAATAATATATTTTTACAATATTAAATATAAAGTAAATTGAATAAATTATTTTTGAATATAAATTTTTTAGATACTTATTACCTATTATTGAATTTTTTATAATATATATTACAATTACAACCTTATCTTGATATTTATTAAATCAATTTAAACTAATAGTGTCTAAATTGAAATTAATTATATTTTATAATAAATAATGGTATATTAAATGATATGAATTTTATAAAAATATTATATTCCAAAATTCCAATTTAATATCAATCGAGGTCCATTTAGGTGTCTTTATTCCTTTTATTGTGTTCTTCATGGCCCTAAAATAGTAATAACATTAAGACCGTTGTAATTGTAAAAAACGATCAAAAGCATTAAAATTAATATAAGAGAGAAAACATCACTAAAACATGTCCTATTATTTATAATTATATTTCCCTAAAAATCTATCTTATCAATTTAATTTCAAAATTTTAATCCTTTTTAATATGAAAATAAATTTACATTAATTTAAAACAGTAATAAATTCAAAAAGTTCCCCCCCCCCATCCTATAAAAAGAAACATCCTATGAACTTTTCTTAAAACTTAAAAATATTTTATATTCAATGAATACCTTCTAAATTACCTTACTCACATCCCTTCCCATGTATTACAGTCCTCTTTTGGTCATAAAACCATCATAGTAATGGTTTTTTTTAACCCTATGAGGTTTTCTGAAGAAGAGGTATCGTTCCTAATCAAGAAATATTGATTTTTTTTCTTTATATAAATTCATAAAATATTCTTCAAAAATGATAAAAAATTTCGACAAATATCTCACATATTCTAAGATGTTATTATGTTAATGGAATAATAGATATCCATCTCCACTTTCATCAAATGTGGAACACAATAGTTATCTGTTCATATGTGTCGACGACTTCCACACGAACTATTGTAATTTTTTTCCATCACCTCATCCTATGACTGGATTTAATGGTTTTTTTAAAGTATATAAATATATATATGATAATAATTAATTTTTTATTATTATTAATGGAAAATATATCTATTACATTCTTACCTTTACACTTGCTAAAAAATGACAACATTTTTCGTATATACATGTGGATTAGCAACTCCTTGAAGTGATGTAATTCATTTTTCATCACCATATCTCATCAATAATAAATATAAGTATTTTTAATTAAAACATATGGTATTGATTATTTTATTATCAATATTTAAATGCAAAATAATACTTACCTTCTATCCATAATTTTCATTGAAAATTTGAAACATTACTCATTCATGCGTACAACTTACCCTCTCCATGATTGTAACATACTTCATTTTTCATAACAATATTTCATTATTTTTTTAAAGGAAAATTAGTGGTAAAAATTACAATTAAGAAATTATTATTATTATATAAATGATTTAACAATGACCACATTGATCATAGTAAACTAACTATAGTCATTTTTCCATATTAACCTAATATAATCAAAACGTAAAACATCAACTAAAATGAAATTTTAATTTAATATTAAATTGGAATAAATGAAATAAAAACTTAAACTTAAACTTAAGACGTGATTTTATTACTGTAAATACATAACATAATTATAACGACCCGACCTTTTATTAGTTCACTATTACATAATTTTAAAGATAGAAAACTTAATTGAATTACACATAGAGGATCCAAAGGCTTAGTGTCTTGGGAAAACTAGCACCATATATAACAAATAAAACATCAAGCATAAACATTTTTTTAATTTCCTCTTCTCTAGCTTCTTATTGACATTTGTCCTCTCCATAGTATATGTATCCACCTGAGGATATACATCAAAAGGGGTGATCTAGAAGCCCAGTAAGAGGATAGATAATAACAATATAGCATGGGGTGACCATAATCATGACATAGGCAAAAGTTCATGAACATGAGAGGAGCATAAATAAAAGTCTTGAAATGTGGAAATGCATAAAATGAAACATCATGTCTTAGTGGTTAAATACCACACATACTTATGAACCAATCTAGAATCTCGTTCACACATCATTTAACATTTACTCATGATATTCATCTCTTTACCCAATACATTGGAGAGCTGTATAATTATGGGCGCAGCTGTCACATTTAAACATTCATATTGCATTATATAATTCTGGGCGCACCCGTCACATCATAACATTATCATTTATCAAGCATGCCACAATGAAAATATAACATAAATTAACATAATTAACCCAAAAAAGGAATGGGTTCCATCTCATAATAACACATTAATAAAAATTGTATTCCCAAATGAATGAGGTAATTACATACATGTTACAAGAACCGTCAATCTTGAATGAGAAGTAAAAGGTGTGTTCTTGAAAGAAGAGTTCTTTTGGAAAACATTTGGTCTTTCATAAATACCAGTTACAAACAATTATATCCCAGAAGAGTAAATAAAATGATGATAAAAATTATCTTTATGGAGTAACCATATAAAAATAGAGTGAAAGAGAGTGAACCCGAAGGATGAAAGTTGGGTTTGGGAATTTCCCCTTACCATGTATCTGAATGCTTCCTTCTCTTCAATGTTCTGTATAATGACATTATATTCATTAATTAGAAATTAAATAACCTTTTATACATTAATAGGTTTCATTCTGGTTTCATTATGTCTTTTTATGTTCCTTTGGATGACTTATATAGTTTAAAAACATTTTTTGGGAATGTTCATTTTTATGGTTTTTCTTGGGCGGTTCACTTGTATTCATTAATTGAAGTTCGGGTAGAACATGGGAAAAGATCCAAAAATTTTATTACATGTCACTAATGATATTAAACCATTTTTAATGATCTTATAATGAATTATATTATATCCATGTGGATGAATCATTAGATAAGAATTAAATGATGGTTATTTTAGTCGATTTGGGCGGTTTTTCGATCACAACGAACTTGTTTTAACTTATCACTTAGTAATATGGACATAGTTTATTTCCAGAAAATTAAATAGGAAACAATACATTTAAAATATTCTGTTTCAACAATAAAAATGGTTTCATGACAAGATATGAAGGTAAAAATGGAATAAGAAAGCATGTCGTTCTTGAAGGTGATAAATTAACACCTCACGAACAACATTTTCTTTAATAAAATAAAAGGAAGATGGAAAGGGGTTTGGATGATATAATATACCATTAGAATCATTAAATTATATTTTATGTATAATACTGGAGTTAAAATACCATTTGGCTGAATATAGGTGGGAAGATATCAAGAAATGAAATTGAATTTGATAGGAAATTAAAGGAGAAGAGGGAGAGAAATTACCTCTTGGATCCTTCTCTTCAGAACAACCTTAAGGGACAAATCTTGGTATTTTGATTAGACCATAAGCACTTTGACGTGTGGGAGGGTGTAGGGAAGGTGTTTGGGCATATTTTAGAGAAGTCTTGGAGCTTCATAGGTGTGACGAAATGAGAGTGTGAAGGGTGGCTTTTATTGGGGAGGGGAGAGGGGTTTCCTTAATATAAAATTCATTAGTTTATTAATTTCCACTAAGACAAGGAATAGTGAGTCTTGAATGGCCAAGAATAGTAATTTTATCATTTGATCTCGAACCAAGTGGGATTACATCAGCAGAACATCATCGATGACTCAATTAATCCATTATTTATCATTTATTGTGAAATATCAGATTCTACTATTCATCAAAAATTCAAGTATTTCAGAAAAATCCCAAAAATTTACCCCAACCATTTTTCGATGTGTAGAATCCAAAAATGAAGTCCATTTTTCAAAAATTATTTTCAAAATATTATTAATTTTATATTTAATTAAAATCATAATTTACTTAAAAATATTTTTTAAGATTAAAACTGATTTTATAGTCCTTTAAAAAATTATATAGGGTCTTATAAAATTATCTAAAAACTATAAGAAATTTATTTGATAAATAATGAATATATTTTAAGAAAAAACATTTTCTTTTAAATTAGTTAATTAATTATAATTAATTATTTATGACTTACAAAATTCAAAAACATTTACTAAGGTCAAATTGTCACTTTCTAAGGTATCTAAATTTTATTTAATTATTCATAGGTAATGTTACACTTATGTTGGATGATTTACTATTCATAAGAGTCGTATTACTATTCATAAGGGTACGTTACTATTCACCGAAAATAATTTTTGTTTCAATAGACTCCAAAAATCATCTTGAATACAACCATGTATACCGGATTTTCAAAATTCCCAACATAGAAGTGAAAAATTTATGTTTAAAGGTCACATAATTCTTATTAGTTCATTATGTTGTGTTTTCATGTCATTTTATAAAATAATAAGGGAAATTCCATTGAAAAAAATTGGGTCATTACAATAAGTATATTATTGATTAAGATAAAAATGAATGTTACATCTTGGACTCTAGGTAAGGGGATATTTGATTAAAAAATAGGTTTAGATGTTATAGGGATTTATTTTCTAAATAATTATCTTCAATATAAATATTTTCAAAAAATAATTAATATTTTTTTAATATGGTTATAATTTAATTACAAAAGAAATTATTCTATAGCTTTTACATTATTTCGTAGACTATCAAAATGAATTTGTTTCATTATTTCATTCAAAACATTTTGAATTTATTTACAAAATAAAGTGGTAAGGTTATATTATTACATATATCGAAATAATGAATTTTACCACGACCATAACTATTATTTGGATAATATTATAATACATAATGTTATATTCAAATAAAAAACCCTTTAAAAAAATTTAGATATTTACTTTTGAAAATGGGATATGAAAATAAAGGGTGCCTCGATATCAGAAAGATTTTTTCTTAGGGTATTAAAATATTTTTTCAAAGTTTTAACATTTGAAAAATGAAATCATGAAATTATTCATTTCATGATATTGTATATAATATTTATATATTAGAAACATGTTATCCTCATACAGAGTAGGATCCTAGGTATTTATAGAATAATAATTTCCATTTCTATTAATATTTATGAATTAGTTATTATTTTTAAATTAATGGGGATTTTTTTTCTGATAGTGTACTCAACACACAACAAATGGTTTCTTTGAAATCTTACATTGCACACAACATTGAGTTATAACAATAAATAATATAATATTATTATTATTTTAAATTGTAGTTAATTATTAACCATTGTATTAGCAGGAATGAATAGAACTAACTAAATTATGATTACATGTGTTTGTTAAATGTTTTTACATTTATCCAATTAATATTACAGTCTTATAATGAGAATGAATCCAATTTTAATCCTGAAATATTATAATATTTTAAAAATGTTGGTTTACCTCATTTTAATGGAGAACTCTTTTTAAATGTAGTTTCTGAAACCATTATATATTCTATTTGAAAAAATAAACTTTTTCTTTAGAATCTAAACATCAAAATTTACTTAGGTTGAAATTTTGGAATTTTTCTAATGAAATTTATATTTTAATGGAAAGTGAAAAATACTGCATTTAATTCAAAACTGCATTTTCATCTAAATTATTTATATAGTTAGATTGTCCTTTTAATTAGTTTTAAAGTGTAATTGTATTATGTTTTCATCATTTAATTCATTTTTTTCATTGGAATTAATTTCAAAATGAAATTGGATATAGACAGTGCACAATCTTTTGGTAGTTTTTACTTCTTCAAAACACGTTTTTTAGTTTTGAAAACCAGAATTAATTTTAAATTAATTTCAGAAAATTATCTGTTTTGAATTTATAAAAATATATTCCATATTTAGAATCATAAAATCCAAATTTTCAAAATAATTACCTTTTATTTTTAGACAATATTTATAGTGACTTCAGTAATTATTTTATTTACCATGGTTAAAAGATAATTATCGTAAATCGGGGTACAAAATAATATTATAATAATATAAAACTACCCTAACACATCTCCTAATCCTATTTGATGAGATATTTCCAACCATGGTCATTCTTGTGTCAATTTTGGGACCTCATGGAGCCACCTGGGTGTGAAAATTATATTTTATAATAATTAATTTAATGTAAAGAGAAAAATAACATAAACATGTATCTTCTTATGAAACCTTTTTTTATGGGGTTAAATAAGTGATATATTCAACTATAAATAATAATTAAAAATCTACAAACATTTCCTAAATCATTCTATTTTATTTATAATTTTCAGAGATTAAATAAATAAATTTATTTTTGACACAATGACGATGTATTGATTGCATCATTAATAAAGGATTCAAATAAATGACCTTATAAATATTAAAATAAATTTAATTTTAATATTTTTATTCTATCCAAGGATTTTATGGATTATATTGACATATTATATTTGCGTTAATTCCATTGGTTCGAAAGAATCAAGTTTTTATGAATTTGTAAAAAAGTCAAGTATGAATAGTGTCTAAAGTTGACATAATTCATAACTTAAAACATAAAATAGTTTATTAAAATATATTAAATTTCCAAAAATATAATATTTGAAAAAATATTTAATATAAGTATAAATATTTCATAAATGACTTTTTTGGGTCTTTTTACAAGATATGGAAATTAAAATAACACATAATGTGTAAATAACAAGATATCACTATAAGATTAAATGGAACAAAATAAGCGTTAAACCAAAATTACAAGGATAAAAATATATATATATAATCTCTAAAATTTATTGGATGATATATATTATAACCAAAATCATCATTTCTATGAATTAGAGGAGTTTTGGACAATTTTTAATCTAAATTCAATTTATAATAAATTAATATATCAAGACTTCCCGCAAGTTCTCCTAACCTCTTCTATAAATGGGAGCTTCTTATTCTCTTTGTATTACACTACAAAATACTTTTAGTTTGGAAAACCACTATCCAATAATCTTCCTATAACCCATACCTTACTCTTAGAAGCCTTACCTTGGGAATAAGAAAATTCAAGAAATATTTTTGGCTCAAATCAAAAGGAGTTACACGTTTTAGAGGTAGTGTCTTCCCTAAAGTTCCTTTCAATTATTTTCCTTCTTCACTCTCTATTATATCCTTATTATTTGATTACATAAAAACAATAGTATCTTAAATATAGTTTGAGATTTTTATCATAATTATTGTATCTATACTTATAGACACCTCCATCTAATGGATACGAACACAATGTTTTTTTATACGGTGAACTACTTCCACACAAAACGATGACTGTTCAATTTTCCCCGACCACCTCTCATGCGGGAAATTATTATGGAACTCTATTTATATATGATATATATTATATTTATATTATCTTTATGCTTTTTTTTATTTAAATCATACCTATATTCCTTCCATAATGTGTAAATACGAACATTTCATTTGAGGAAGTATGGACTACCGCCCCCTCAATGTGACGTGACTCGTTCATGCCACACAAGGAACATATAAAGAATTTAATTAATAAAATTATTTAAAATATATAACATATATATTATACTATAATTATAGTATAACTATATACCATTTAGTTTTTAATTCCTTTAATATTGAAAAGAAATGAAAGTAGTGTTCATGTGTACGTACGATCTACCATCATCATGAATAGTGCATTTCATTTATTATCTTCAAATGTTATGGAATATTATAAATACATATATATACTAGATATACATGATATTTAAATCATCAATACTATTTAGTAGATAGTGAAATTTTGACCACATGGAAAATTTTTAATTATAACAAATTCATTTTATACTGAAGTACCCGAACATCGACAAAACATCCGATATGAACTCAAATAATTAACTAATTGATATGAAATGGAAATAAGTGTTATAAAATGAATAATAAACATTAAAAATGTTCCAAATCAATTAAAAATTAATATAAGTATATTATTTAGGAATTTATTTAATGAACGAGACAAATTGGACTCAAGGTAAGGGACTTCGTCTCAATCTCCTTTCATTGAGGCATATTTTGGTGGTGTATAATTATATACATTTTATTTTAATTTAATTTAACATTTTTCAAAGGTAATATTTATTTATGATTCTTTTACTAAATGAAAAAAGGAATGATTTTTTAATGAACATGACGACAACGACCTTTTTGACACCACGAGCATTATTTGATGTTTGGATCCTTAACAAGCTGTAATGATTTTAAAAGGGAAAATAAATAAAATATATTATATTTATGTATTTTGGTATTGAAGATGAATTTTAGAAATCATTTATTATGTAAATATCTTGAAATATTATATTTTGATTGCAATATGGAAATTTTATCTCTCTTTTATGCTTGTTTTATGTGTTATGATTATGTTATGATTATTGGGTATTGTTTACGTGTATGGTGGTTCCATGATAAATTGAGGGAGAGTGAGGCTTAGATAGATCTCTAATTCATTGGGTAATGTGATGGAGGTAAACTTTATTGTTTATCTTAAGATATTTATGAAATATACTATGATGGGTATTCCAAACGTAACTCCCTATGTAGTTGTGAAATCTGAAATGTAAGTATGTTATGGATGCCACAAGTTACCTTTAAGATTTATGATTTCATTGTTTTATTCAAAAATCTTATGATTTCATGAATTATGTTAAAAATATTATGTTTTATAATTGAAAAGTATGATTTCATTGATTTGTATCTATTGATGGACTAATGTTTTCCTTCTTTATTTTATAACCCTTACTGAGCTTTTTATGCTCATCCCTAGTTTTTGAAATATTTTTCACAGGGCATATAGAAGGTTAAGAGAAATTAAGAGTTTAGAAAGATTAATATCAAGAAATGAATTCTTTTTTTTAAGTAGTTTTATTATTTTGAGAAAAAAAATCGATGGAGTATGTGTGTCTACTAAGAAATTTTTGAGATGTAATGTAATAGTTATGGCCAAATTCTCTAAAACTATAAACCTGAAAATATCCTCAATGTAGAATTCTTGAATTAACTCAAGATTATGAAATGTTTCAGCTTGAGGTCTTATAGTTGGCATCAAAGTTTGGTTTCGATAACTTTAGGAGTTATGATATTTATAAATGAATATCCATAAATTATTTTACTCGATGGTCAAATTGAGATGATATAGAATTTAAAGATTACCATGTTTCTTTGTATAAGATATTTTTGTGTTCAGAATGGTTTTCCACATAGGAAATAGGGTAGCTATGATGGTACGACATCAAGATGAAAACAACCTTCCAAATCAGCAACCAGAAATGGTCAGAATCGGAATGGAATAGTTCGTTACTATAATGGAACAATTGACTCGGGCTATAAATGGTAGTGCTATCTATGAAAAATATCAGTCAGATCAACCATATCAAAACATTTCAGTAGTGGATCATTTCAAGAGGCAACATCCCCCATCATTTAGAGGATAATCTAACCATGTAATAGTTTAAATATTGATTAAATCACTGAAAAATATTTTTGATTTCATGGGGTGTTCAGAAAATCAAAAGGTTAGTCTTGTTGTTTACTGTTTTGATGGTGAAGTCGATCAGTGGTGTTCGATGGTTACAAATTTCAGGGATAGTGAGGAGATTGATTTCTTGATTGGGATGCATTCAAAGGTATGTTTCTTGATCAATATTTTCTTAAGGTGTTTTGACATAGGATGGAAAAATAATTCTTAGAATTGAGGCAGGAGGATGACTTAGTAGCTACTTATGAAGCAGAATTCACATGACTGACATGGTATGCTCCAAATTTCATACGAGTTCTTGATATTAAAATCAATAGTTTTTACTTAGTATTAAAACCAAAGTATCTAAGTTAATTAGCTTCTGATAAATTAAAAAGTTATGAAAAACTTGTTCGAAGTGCAGAGAAGGTGTAAATGGAGTTTATCGATGATCATGTGTTCTTTGAAAAACAACAGAATAAGATGTAAATGTGGTAGATGAAAGGGAATAACTCTTTAATAAAGTCTTATGGTAAGAAAATTACATTTAATGTTTGTAAAAAATGTGGTAAAAATCACACAGGGGAATGCCTTTTGAATTCTGGTAAGTGCTTCTGATGTACTAAAATGGGACATAAGGCACGTAATTACACCAAAAAACATCAGGGTGGTGTTAAGACAAAATCTGATTTACAGTCAGTAAGAAAATATAAGTTCAATAAACTGGGTCATTATGAAAATGAGTGACCAATGAAGAACTCAAATGATAGAAAGTAGACAAAAAACAAGAAGAAAGGGGTGGTGAAATCCTTTTCAACTACTTCAGCAGATGTTGGGACATCAAATAAAGTACTATCAAGTATACTATTTGATTATTCAGACAATGTCAATGTGTTGTTTGATTCCAAGTCTACACATTCTTTCATTTCTAAGAAATTTTATAGTAAATTTATAATTCCATCTCAAGATATGAATCTTGAACTTGTGGTAAAACCACCTGGAAGAAATGTTGAGACAAAAATAAATTATAAGAACCTTCATGTCCTTGAGTGTGGAAATAATCTACCTACAAACCATATTGTTTTGTCTCTAATATATTTTGATGTTATTTTGGGTATATATTGGATTTCCATTTAACACGCTAAGATTGACTGTAGAGTTAAAGAGGTTTATTTTTAGAAATAATTTCAATTTTTGTACAGGAATGAACCCTTACTTTTGATAACATATCGAAAAGATGAGAAACTAGTAAAAGATGGAAATGAATATTACCTTGAAAATATTGTTACAAACAAGGGAACTATTCAGATTAATGATGTGTCAGTGGTAAATGAGTATCTTGACATTTTTTCAGATGAGTTTTTTGGCATAATACCTAGTTGGGAAGTTGAATTTATTGTTTAATTGGTTCCTGATGCTAAACCAATTTCAAAACCCCCTTATTGAATGGCTCAAATTGAACTTTTAGATTTGAAGAAGAAATCAGATGAGTTATTAGATAAAGGTTTCATACGACCTAGCGCATCCCCATGTGGTGCACTAATCTTGTTTGATAAAAAGAAATATGGTTCAATGATACTTTCCATTGATTATAGAGCCTTAAATAACATCAGTATTAAGAACAAGTGTCATTTTCCTCATATTGAATAATTGTCTGATCAGCTCCAGGGTGCTCAATATTTTTCAAATATTGACTTGAGATTGGGGTTTCATTTGTTGAAAGTAATGAAAGGAGAAATTTTGAAGACCATGTTTCATACTAGATATGGCCACTATAAATTTTGAGTTATGCCTTTTGGGTTAACCAATGCACCTTCTGTATTCATGGATCTGATGAATTGAATTTTCCATGAGTTCTTGGATAAGTTTGTGGTTGTTTTTATTATTGTTATTTTGGTATATTATAAAATTAAATAATAACATGAAAGTAATTTAAGTTTTATCTTAAAATCATTAAAATAAAAGAAATTCTATGGGAAATTTAGCAAGTGTGAGTTTTGGTTACAACAAATTTCATTCCTTGGTCTCATTCTTTCTAAAGATGATGTAACTGTTGATCCTGCTAAAAAAAGTAGTTGAAGAATGTCCAAGACCCACTAATATAATTGATATTCTTAGTTTAATTAGTTTCAAAGGTTATTACCGGATTTTTGTTGAAAAAATTTCATGGTTATCTATCCCACGGAATAAATTAACTCGAAAAGGTGTTATGTTCATCGGGGAAAAAGAATGTGTTGAATGTTTTCTTGGAATTGAAAAGAAATTGGTGAATGCTCTAGTTTTGGTACTACCTTCCAGGAATGTTGAATTTGTAATCTATAGTGATGCCTCATTGAAAATAATTGGTTGTGTTCGAATTTAGCATGATTAGGTAATTTCTTATGCTTCACATCAGTTGAAAACTCATGAGTTAAATTACCCTACACATGATTTGGAATTAGCTTCTTTTTCTTTCTTTCAAAATTTAGAAGCATCATTTCTATGGAGTAAAGTGTGAAATTTATATTGATCAAAAAAATTTGAAGTACATATTCACTCAGAAAGAACTTACCATTAGATAGAGAAGATGGATCCAATTAATCAAATATTAACATTTCCCGATTCATTACCATCTAGGAATGGAAAATAAAGTGGTTGATGCTTCGAGTCGAAAGAGTAATGAAATATTAACCATGTTATGTTTGGAAAAAGATCTTTTTTTTCTTGACTTGCTGAATTTTGGATTGAAAATTGTAGTTGTAGGGAATTATTCTATTGTGTTTCAGGTGGTAGTGAAATCATCTCTATCAGATATAATAAAGAAAGGGCTAAAAGAAGACAGTGAGTTATAGAAAAATGTAGAATTGGTTTAGAAGGGTATGTTACATGAATTTAACATTGAAAATGACTTTGTTTTGAGGTTTGCAAAGAGATTATGTGTGCCTTGTGATGTAAATTTGAAGAAAAAGTTTTTATGTGAAGATCATAGTTCTCTGTTTTCAGTTCATCCTAGTAGTACTAAGATGTACTAAGATCATCGAAAGTATTACTGGTGGGATGGAATGAAAAGATATATTGTTAACTTTACCCAGAGATGTTTGATTTGTCAACAAGTTAAAGAAGAGAGGTAGTTACTGAAAGGGATGATTCAGTCTTTTCCAATTTCGGAGTGGAAATGGGAAAATATATCTGTGGATTTTGTAGTGGTATTTCCAAAGACTTATTGAGGTAACAATGCAATCTGGGTTTTTGATAATCAATTGACTAAATCTTCTCATTTTCTTCCTATTAGAGATACTTTTTCTCTAGATCAACTTCCTTGATTGTATATTAAAGAGATATTTAGGTTACATGGAGTTACTCTCTACATTGTATCTGGTCATAATCCAAGGTTCGCTTCTAACTTTTGGAAGGGCCTTCAAATGCCGTTGGGTATTGAATTAAAATTTAGTACAGATTTTCATCTGCAATCAAATGGGAAGTCATAACGAACAATTTAGACTTTAAAAGATATTCCATGTGATTTTGCCCTAAATTAATAGGTAATTTGGGACCAACAGGTTTATTTGGTTGATTTTTCTTATAATAACAGTTTTCATTCGAGTATATGTATGGAACAATTTAAAGCATTATATGGAAAGAGGTGTTGAACTCCAATTTTTTGAGATAAAGCATGTGAAAGGAAGATGACGGGACAAGAATCAGTTGAAGAGATGGCAGAAAAATTTTAGTTGAATCAGAAACACATGAGAATAGATCAGAGCAGATATAAAAGTTATGCAGATAACTGGAGGAAGGAACTTTTTTGAGGTAGGTGACCATGTCTTTCTCAAAGTATCTCCCTTGAATATTGTGATGTGTTTTAGTAAAAAGGAAAAGTTGAGTCTAAGGATCATTGGACCCTATGAAATCCTAGATAAAGTTGGATCTTTTTCCTACATAGTGTCTTTACCTCCAATTTTATCCTAGGTACATAATTTTTTTCACGTTTCAAAGTTCATAAAGTATATGTTGTATTCGTATCATGTTTTGAGTCTAGAGGCAGTTCAGATGAAACAGAATCTTTCTTATGAGGAACAACCAGTCTAGATTCTATACCACAAAGAGTAAGAGTTATGAAATAAATTATTTCATTAGGTAATGGTTTTGTGAAAAAACAAAATTTTTGAAGATGAAACATTGGAATCTAAAAATTCTATGAGGGATAAATACCCCCACTTATTTGATTAGTGAATAGAATTACAAGTATATAAGTGCCCAAAGGGGGAATGATGTATGATCCCATGTACTTATAGAATAATATTTTTCATTTTTATGAATATTTATTAATAAGTTATTATTTTTACATCAAATTGGATGCTTTTTCAAATAGCTTACTCAACATGCAACAATAGGTTTCCATGAAATCTTACATTGTACATAACATTGAGTTATACTGAAAAATAATATAATATTATTTTTATTTTTAATGGTAGTTAACTCATTTCCGTTGTATTATAAGGAATGAAAATAACTAACTACATTATGATTACACATGTTTGTTAAATGGTTTTACATTTATCCAATGAATATTAGAGGCTTAAAATGAGAATGAAGCCAATTTTAAGCATGAAATACTCTTACATTTTTAAAATGTTGGTTTACCACCTTTTGATGGATAACCCTTTTTAAGTCTTCTTTTTTACGCCATTATATGTTATATTTGATAAAATAAACTTCTTCTTTATAATTGGAACATAAAAATTTACTTTGGATGAAATTTTGGTATTTTTCTGATGAAATTCATATTTTAATGAATAGTGAAAAATAATGCATTTTAATTCAAAACTACCTTTTCATCTAATTTATTTATATAGTTATATTGTTCTTTTAATTGTTTTTAAAGTGTAATTGTATTATTATTTTATAATTTAATTAAAATTTTTTCATTTTAAGTAATTTTTCGTTGAAATTGGACATAAACACATGATAATCTTTTGGTAGTTTTTACTTCTTCAAAACATGCTTTTTTGTTTTGACAATGGGAATTAATTTTAAATTAATTTCTAAAAATTATGTGTTTTGATTTTGAAAAAATTGATTCCATATTAGTAATCATAAGTTACAAATTATTTAAATATGTACCGTTTGTTTTTAGACATTATGAATAGTAACTTCAGTAATTATTTCGTTTACAATGGTTAAAGGGTAAATCTGTAAATAAGGGTAAAGAATAATATTATAATAATTTACAACTACCCTAACACTTGTCATTATCCTATTTTATATGATATTTCCGAACATTGGAATCCTTGGGTCAATTTTGGGACCACATGAAGCTACTTGGGTGTGAAAATGATATTTTATAAGAATTAATTTAAATTAAAGAGAAAAATAACATAAACATGCATCTTCTTACGAAAACAATTTTTATATGGGGTTATATAAGTTACCTCTTAGACTATAAATAATAACTATAAATACAAAAAGATTTTACACATCATGATATTTTATTTATAATTTTTTGAGATTAAATAAATAAATTTATTTATGACACAATGATAATGCAATGATTGCTTCATTAATAAAGGATTCAATTAAATGATATTATAAATATTAAAATAAATTTATTTTGAATATTTTGATGAAATTAAAACGTTTTATTGATGATATTGACATATTATATTTTTGTTAATCCCTTTTTTTCAAGGAATCAAGTTTTTATGAATTTGTAAAAAATTCAAGTATGAATAGTCTCCAAAATTGGCATAATTCATAACATAAAACATAAAATATTTTATTAAATGATACTAAATTTCTAAAAATATAAAATTCATCCAAATGGTTAATATAAGTCCTAATATGTCATAAATTTATATTTGTGGGTCGTTTTACATGATATGGTAATTAAAATAACCCATAATGTTTAAATAACAAGATATCACTATAAGATTAAAAAGTTTTAAATAAGGGTTAAACCAAAAATATAAGGACAAAAACTATATATCAAACTTGTCTAAGAATTACTAAATTATGGATATTAAAACAAAAATCATCATATATTCTAATTAAGTGAGTTTTGGGCCATTTTTAATCGAAATTTAATTTATAATAAATTATTATTTCAGGACTTTTTTAAAGTTCTTCTCACCTCTTCTATAATAGGGAACTTATTCTTCTCTTTATCTCACACTTCCAAAGCCTTTGAGTTTAAAAAAAACTCTATCCAATACTCTTCTTAGAATCCATCCCTTCATCCTATAATCCTTACCTTGTGCATAAGGTAATTCAAGAAATCCTTTTGGCTCAAATAAAAAGGAGTTACTTGTTTTAGAGGTAGCGTCTTCTCTAAAATTCCATTCCATTATTTTACATATTCACTCTCTATTATATTATTATTATTTGATTACATAAAAAACAGTATCATAAATATACTATAATATTTTTATGATAGGTATTCAAACTATACTTACACACACCTTCATCTAATCAATAGGAACATACTGTTTCTGGGTACCGTGAACTACTGCCTCACAAAACGATGATTGTTCAATTTTACCCTAACACCTATCATAGTGTCCATTATGATGGAATTGTACTTATATATGATATATATTATATTTATATTGTCTCTATGCTTTTTCTTATTTATTTAAATCATACATATATGTTTTCCATAAAGTATAAATACTATAATTTCATTTGAGGAAGTGCAGACTATTGCCCCCTCAAAGTGAAAAGACTCATTCAGGCCACACATGGAATGCATAAACAATAGAATTAATGAACTTATGTAACATACATAACATATATATTGTACTGGAATTATAATATACCTTTGTATCATTTATTATTCATTCCTTTTATATGGATAATAAATGAAAGTAGCGTTCATGCGTACGTACGGCCTACCGTCCCCATGAACGGTGCATTTCTTTTCTTTTCTCCAAATGTGATGGAATATTATAAATACATATACAGACTGGATATATATTATATTTAAATCATGAATATTACCCTGTAGATAATTTATTTTGAACACATGGAGAATTTGTAATTATAACAAGTTCATTTTTTACTCAAGTACCGAATATCGACAAAACATCCAATATAAACTCAAATAATTATATTATTGATATTAATTGGTAATAAGTGATATAAAATGAATAATATACTTTATAAAGGTTATAAATTACGTATGAATTAATCTATGTTTATTATTTAATTATTTAAAGAATGAATGAGACAAGGCAGACTCAAGGTAAGGGACTTCATCTCAATCTCCTTTGATTGAGGCATATTTTGGTATATACATGACCTTATTTTAAACGAGGTATGATTATGTCATTTTTTATTCAATTTAATTCAATAGTTTTCAAAAGGAATATTTTCTTTAAAATATTTTTATTAAATGAAAAAAATAATATTTTATTAACGTACGTGACGACGACGCCCTTTCCGCCACCGCAACCATTATTTGATATTTAGATTCTTTAACAAGATGTAATGTTTATAAAAGGAAAAATAAATAACATATACAATTTTTACATAATTTGGTATTGAAAATTTTTTTTAAAAAGAATTTATTATGTCAATATCTTGAAATGATATATTGTGATTGCAATGTGGAAATTTTATCTGTGTTTTATGGTTGTTTTATGTGTTATGATTATGTTATGGTTCATGGTAATTGTTTATGTATTTGGGTGGTTCCGTGATAAATCATGTGCATGTTATCCTAAGATATCCCTCTAATGCATTGGGTAATGTGACAGAGGTAAATGTTAATGTTTCTCCTGAGAGATTTAGGGAATAAATTGTGATGGGTATTCCAGACGTAACTCCCTATCTAGTTGTAGAAGCTACAATATAAGTATGTTATAGATGCCACAATTAACCTTTATATTTTATTATTTCTACGTGTTATTTATAAATATTATGATTTCATGAGGTATGTTAAATAGATTATGTTTTATGAGTGAAAAGTATGTTTTCATTTATTTGTATGTGTTGATGGATTAATGTTTTCTTTCCTTATTTTATAAACCTTAATGATATTTTTATGCTCATCCTAAGTTATTGAAATGTTTTTTCACAAGTTATAAGTAAGGGTAATAGAAATGAAGAATACACGAAGATTTATATCAAGAAAAGAATTATTATTTTATTTAAATAGTTTTGTTATTGTGAAAAAATTAGATGGAGTAGAAGTTTCTACTTTGAAATTTTTGAGATGTAATGTAATAGTTATGGTCTAATTATCTAAAACTCTAAACCTAAAAAATATCATCAATGACAAATTCTTGACATAACACAAGATTATGTATGGTTTAAGGTTGGGACCTTATATACAGCATATAATTGGGGTTAAAACTCAATATATCACACGGTGAACAAGTGATCCCAAAATAGATTACATGAAAAGTTATCCCAATATAGAATCTATGATGGATGTACCAAGATAATTATATAAGGTATTGATTCAAGTTATTTATCATAATATGAATGAATGATATAGTTATCAATGAGGTTTCCCTAATGGATTTGTCTGGGATCTATTTATTTCTGAAATCAGTTATGAATATATTACTCAATGTTTCCTGAAATTGGGTTTTATTTTCTTGAATGGGATGTAATTTTTTAAATTAAAAAAATAGTGTTTGTTTTTTGTTTAATGGAAATAATTTTTTTTATCATCAATTAATAATGTCGTAATTTTCTTTATTTTATAAATTTTTATATTTTTCACTAGACTAACTTTTTTTTCTTATAAGTCTATTACATGGATTTTGTGGTCATCCCATATTCTAAAAAATAAATGGATTTAGGATAAAGAAGATATTGAGGTGAATATCATAAATATTTTTCATGAAAAAAACACATGATTCATTTAAAAATAATATATTATAAGAAAAATAGATACAATTTTGAATTTTCACTTTGTAAAATATTGTTTTTTATGTACAAGATATGAATTAATTACCTAAAAATCCTATGATAAATAGAACATAAAATGTATGAAAGTGAATTAAAGACTCAAAACTAAATACTATTTAATGATTAGAGATAGGCCTTTATTGCTAACTAACTGACTGAAGTTTAACTATTTTATTTTATGAACACATTTAAGGAAAAGGTGATAAACCACATGGTTTAATCACTAAAAGAATTTACATAACCATTGAAAAAATACTTTAGCCTGCAAGAATCATTATCCCAAAATAATTTCCATGATATAGAGGATAGATGAATGTATCGAATGTCCTTTAAAATGACTTCAAAATGATATTCAAACTTGTCCTAAGTCTGCATGTACTCTTCTTGATTGATCATCCATTTTTTTAATCCACTTATCAATATATGTTCTTTATTTTCAATCCATGCACTCTTCTCGTCATTGGTAATAAATTTTAATGTCCTTCCCATCATCTAGTTATCTTCCTCATTAGTGGAATTAATCACTAAATAATTTTCCACCATTTCTTCTTATGAATGCATAAGTAGATTCAATGATTTCTCATGGGACACACATGTCTCCAACTTCTTAATTGAAAAATCCTAGAGCGGTGCATCTCTATGATCCATAGCCTCGTCTAGTAAATATTTCATAGTGGCCTTTTGATCACCATATATCAACTTTTCTTTCGAATTTTTGGTAGATATTTATTCCATTAGAAGTGATAAATATGAATAAACCTTTCTCCCTTAATTAATTACTTTCATATTTTTCCTACTCCTTGAAATGGGTGTCCCTCTTCCTTGAAAATAATCAGTATTATCACCAGAAGAAGGACGAGAATACACTCCACTGGACTGAGACTCGAGGTCCCCTACTCATCATTAGAATTCACTTCTTGGTCTATAATAAGATCCAAACCCTATTTTTAATTCAACAGTCCTTCAAAGTGGTTTCCCAGCATAATATTTGGAAACTTCCTACTTGGTCCTGATTGGATCTAAATCTCATCCCCTATTTTTGACTCCAAACCGTTACCTCCTAATGTGACTCCCTCCCTTTTAGTCGTATTTGGTCCCCATATTCCACTAGATCCATCCCATGAGTCCATTGACTCTATATAAGATGAATACTTGGAATGCCTATAGCCTATGTATTCTACCTTTAGTGGCTCTATTTCTATTATGTTTCTGTTGTCACATTTCACAACATCACCTAGTGTACTATAAAAAATTTTACCAAATAAAGAAATAAGAATAAAAATTTTCCTCATGGAAATCATAACCCGAAAGAGAATTCATAGAAACCTTAGGATCACCAAGATCCTCTCACATGTGACAAAAATATCGGACACCGATGCGTTACCCTACTGTGACCCACCTTGAACATCCTTATCAACATTTGGATCAACTAATTGTCTCTTACCATACAATCCTTCATTAACCCCAAAAACCTTCCTGCAGCCTCATGAATCCACAACCTTCTCATGATCAATTTCATTATTCCCATTCCTATAAGATTCCATTAGATGGCCCAGTTTTTTACAGGAGGATAAAAAGTAGAACCAATATTCATAAACAATGGGATATTTGTGGAGGAACTCTTCCCCATTTGAAATCGACACAAACTCAATAGGCATTCTTTAGAAATCAACTTCCACTCATATTTAGGGATAAATAGGGTGAAAAAGATCTCTTGTTCTAATGTCATTACAAAAAAAATACCCATGAGGTTCCCTTACATTCTCAAAATTGAATAATTTTGTAATTGGAGAGTATGTTCTAGAAAAATGACACAAATCACCAGTGTTGGAGATTCACACTTCATATGAAATTCATAGGTCCATCTGAAGAAGTAGAACCAGAGACCATTTCAGTTTCATAGTGATTTATACCAATCCCTATCTAGATCTTCCTTCGATGAAAATAAAATAAAATTTTCTATTGAATCAAAAAACTCCATAGTTGATCTATCCAATAAACCCCATGACCCAAAGACTGACCTATCGAAAAATCCAACGAAGTATTCCACCTCTTGAACTGAATGATAAATGATAGATTTTGAAGGATTGAAACCTCCTCAAACTCTGAGGTCAAAATTGAAAGATTTAGAAGGCAATTAAATAGATCTGGGACATTATGGACAAGATAAATCTAATGGAAGGAGGGATAAAGTCATGATTGAGAAAGGGTAGAAATATTTTGATGTAGATCCCATGAAGGATGTCAGACAACCCAGCTAAGATGGTGGAGGAGGGGCCATCCCCTTACCAACCACTATCATAGAAGTCGAGAAACCATCACAGGGATCCCCCTCGATGACACAAACACAATAGACACTTATTACTAGTATTATTGGAGAAGGAATGGAACTCATC
This sequence comes from Viscum album, assembly GCA_963277665.1. Lineage (NCBI taxonomy): Eukaryota > Viridiplantae > Streptophyta > Magnoliopsida > Santalales > Viscaceae > Viscum > Viscum album. The sequence continues at coordinate 1,989,980,258 of OY728137.1, forward strand.
ATTTTTTATTGTCACACATGATCATTGGGTGAAACAGAACTCTCCACCCAGGGGATTCTTGTGGAAATAGTGGTCACTGGGGTTAGATGAAGGAGTCTCATATAGGTGGTGAATCATGATCAAGTAATTGTTATAGTTGGGTCCATGTAGTTGCTTTTAGAGAAAAGGCTTAGATAAATTTGGATTTTAGGATAATTCTAATAGAATACCCCTAAAATATTGTACTTTGTGGTTACAGTAAAATGATATAGTATTTAAATATTTATATATTAAATCATCTAATATATGTTTGTTCGGAATTATTTTCTAGAGGGTAAATAGATAAGTTGTGGTAAGAAGTTAACAAGATGATGATATCCTTCCAAATTCTACAGTCTTGGATGGTTATAATTGTAGTGTATCATTTTTTTCATAGTAAATTCTTAGTTAATATGGTCCATAAATCAAAATGGATTTTATGATAGAGAGAGACCTGATCGACCATGACTGATATACTGATAGTGGATCATTTTATGAGACAACATCCTCCTTAAATCAATGGATCTTCAGACCCAATGGTTGCTGAAGGATTATTCAATGTATTGGAAAAATATACAAAGTCTTATGATATTCTGGATGCCAAAAATAAATCATATAATTTTTAATTCTGAACGAGCGGTTTATAGATAGATGAAATTGGTTAGAAATACCATAAAAATGATGATCCTCTTTCTCTAAAATGGGAAACACTTAAAAATATTTTTATAGATATATGTTTCTCTAATATATTTTGACTTATAATAGAGAAAAAATTCAGGGAATTAAGAAAAAAATATAGAGAATTTATAGCATATTAAGAATAAAATTTTACAATATTTTTTAGGTATATAAAAAAATATATTTGGGAAATTTGTATTATAGTTAGTAAATTTAACTTGGGATTAAATTGATATTTATAAATTTTTTTGGCCCCGTGATAATTTAAAAGTAATGAGAATTTTGTTTTCTTGTGCTGAGAAAGTCGATGTAGAGTTATCCACACTTATGTTCCTTGATATAATAAGCTTAAGAATGGTTAAGGTGGTAGGAAACTGACAATAATTTAGCCTATAAGTCTTGAGGTAATACCCCAACATGTTCTAAGTGTGGTAAATGATAATTTGTGAAATGATTGACTGAAATGAAAACATGTTACTAGTGGAGTATGATTATTCATGTGGCTCATGAGTAAAATAAAAACTATCTTGAATAACATAATAATGGGGTTATAATATAAAAAAATGGTGAGATGTTTGTTTGGTAATGAGTTGGTTCATTATTGTTATTTGATTGCTGATATAGTTACAAAGGACTGAAATTATTAATTTCTCATAGTGAAAGGAATGTAAAAAACATTTCTTACTATACTATTGATGTGGGTCTATCAAATTAATCAGTAATAGGTATGTTAAATGATTATTCAAATTATTCCAACTCCCTATTTAATAGTGGATATTAAAATTCATTAATTTATATAAAATTTTTAATAATGATGGGTATATTTCCACCTGATAATAAGATAGATACATTGGTCTAATCTACTGGTAAAAATATTGAAAAAAATGATTTATATAGACATTCAAATCATTTTTATTGGGATGGTCTTTCCTAAAAATATTTTTTTACTAACCATGGTGGAGTTTGATATTATTTTGGTTATGTATTGGATCTGTCTTTATCATTCTATGATATATTTTAAATCTAATAAAATAAAATTAAGTGATTTTATATCATTGATAACCTACCAAAAAGATGATAAGATGATTTGAACTAAAGTTAAAGTTATGCAGCTCATGTTGTTGATACGGAAGAAGAAACTCAAATTTTTTATTTCCCATTTGAAAAAAAATATGTGGATTTATTGGTTAATTATTTTTCTTGTGTAATTCCTGATTTACATATTTATTTTACTATTAAATTAATTTATTATTATAATTATATTTCAGAAAATCCTTATCAAAAAGATAAAGTAGACACTCTGGAATTGAAAAATTAATTACAAGAGTTGATAGATAATGGATTCACCTAACCTAGTATGTCACAATGTGGTGATCCTATTTTTTAAATGGAATTAATTTTCAATGAGACATCACCTTTATTATTGATCCTTTAACAAAATCACACTTAAAAATGAGTATCATTTGGATTATATTGGTGATTTGGTTGAGCAGATCCTAGGAGAAATATATTTTTCAAAGATTTAATTGATGTCAGGAAACTATTAGTTGATGTTAAAGGAGGTTAATATCATGAAAAATTTATTTTAGATTATATATGGGCATTATGAGATTCAAGTCATATTTTATTTGGGTTATCTATTTAACCAAATGTATTTATGGATGTTAGGAATAGAGTTTTACATTAGTTATGGGGTTTGATTGTGGTTGTGTTTATTGATGACATATTAGTATATTCCAAAATACATTAGGATCATGAAACTAACCTAAGGACTATTTTTCAACCCATAAATGAAAATAAACTATATTAGTATTTTAGTAAGTATGATTTTTGATTGTAATAAATTTCATTCATTGAACATATTATTTCTTAAAATGGAATAACTATAAACCCTGTTAAAGATCATATATTTCTGCAACTAGTTGTATAGACCACCTAGTGGGCATCACCTGTATGATGGTGGTGCCATCAAACTACTAATGAATCGTGAACAAATAATTTAACTATCCATGGTCACCAGTTGTCTTGTGTGACCCCAAAAACTATTCTGTAGGGTCTAATGTATCCAATAGACTTACTAGAACCCTATAACAAGGCAGGTGGTTTCCACCAACTAGTCTATAGGTATTTTCATTCCATCCAAAGGCTAATTCTTTCCTCAAAACTCAAACCCCCAAATCTTATACTTCTAGCCTCCAAACCCCATCATTTAAAACAATGATAATAAAGATAAAATAAATTACTAAGAATAATTTATAATCATAACATATGATAAGTTGAATAAAAATTAGGATTTTACAGTAGAGGTGGTAGTCTTCAAAACACAAAAAAAATGGATTTTATTTTTATATTTTATGGGTTATATGAATAATTAATGATAATTTAATTAACATAATACAATTATAGCATATAAATGATACTAATATCATTATATTGGTTTGGATATAAATAATTTCAAAAATATAATTATAAATAAAAACTAAGTGTTTGATAATACTCACATAAGGAAATTTCAATAGCATTGGAATTCTCCTTGGAAATGATTTCCTCATACAAAATAATGGAGAAAAAAATGTTTTAAAAGTTTCATAGGTTTCCATAAGGATCATAATATATGTTTTTTATGTTGAAATGCAATTGAAAGTTTTTTTAGAATTGTTTGATATGTTACCCTTTTACAAATAAATGAAATGGTAGTTTTTGGAATAACCTTTACATTTTTCATAAATTGAGGTTACAGTTCATATTTAAGTGGAAAAAATTGAAAAAAAATATATTTTTAAATGATTATGGATAAAAACAAATACTCATCAACTCCTTTTTTTATTCAACATTGAGTATATGTATTTTTATGAACTTTTTCCAATTTAACTGAACTTATTTTTCTATTGTAATTAATTCTTAATGCATAGTATTTATTATTAATAAAAAATATTAAAAATGATAAATATAACTAATATGATACATCTAATTTAAAATTTTAATATCATATATCATTTAATATTTCAAATTTTGTGAAAAGTTTTTGTAAAATAGATACACCTAATAAAGTGATTCTTTTTTGAGAAATAAAGTTTCATTTCATTAAATTTATATATGTTCTGAAATTATATTGGATATAATTCTATTCTCTTATATTGAATTATCATAAATAAAACAAAGGATATGAGTCCTCTACATCAATATAAAACCAAATATCCCATAAAAATACATCATTAATCAAAAAATGGAAAACTATTTTTATATTGAAATAACAATTTATTAAATTAAAAAATTTATGCAAAAGTTTTGAAATTTAAAATAATATTTTAAAAAGAATAATTTTATTAAAAAACTTCATATTTTATTAATTATAATTGACTGTAATTTTATAGGTCAATCATATATAATGGAAATGTCTTACATATGAAATATTTTTTGAAAATCGTATTTTTCGACTAAAAACATCATTTTAATGAAAATCTAAAAATTTCATACTAAGTGTGTTTTTATATTCAGAATTCAAAAAAATGGGATTTTTTCAATAAGAATTTAAAAAAATTATAAATTTAGTTTTTGAATAATATAATAAAATATAAATGATATATAATTTTAATTAGCAACTGATATTTGAAAAAATTTAATGTCATAATTTTTATTTCATATAAATTACAAAATAAATAGTCTTATCAAAATATTTATATCAAAATTAAATTATCATTAATATTATGTATCTTTAAATAGAAACCCATATACAAAAAAAGTAATTTTTTCAAGAAAAACTATTCTAAAAAATAAATGATCTTTGTATTTTTTTTGATGTTATCTAATTGAATTTCATTCATAGTAAAAGTAAACTTTATTTCTATTATTAATATAATTAATAAAGAGGTTAATCTTTATAATTATTTATAATTTAACTAGTAGGTTTTTAATTAATGTACATAAAGATGTGTATTTTAACTAAATATATCATTTTTTTATATTTAGTGTTTATTTTGGAGCATGTTATCGAACACATTGAATTATTTAAAGGTAATAATATGTTATATTTCCCATGTGTTACACCACATATTGTGTCTCTATAACTAATTTATCTAGAATTTAGTTTACTTTGAATTCTTTAGTCTTTATAATATAAACCCAAAATAAAATAAGAAGGTCATATAGAGTCATCATTGATCAAACCATTCTTAAAAAAAAGTGTGATTCTTTCTTTCATATACAATATTCTATTTTTTTTATTATGGGAGGTTTGAGTGGTGAAGAAATTATACATTATCAAAGTTGTGCTTTGAATTTCTAGCTCAAGTATTCACTACTATGATCTGATCTATGGGATTTAATATATTTACCTTGTTGATTATATAAATAATTATAGTGCACTTTGAAATTTTCAGAAGTTTCATTTTTTTGTTTCATTAGAAATAGATACCAATACCGACAATACTCATTTATAAATTTAATAAATTACATAAACATGTCATATTATTATTTACCAATTAGTTCTCATGCATCACTATATATAACATCAAAAAGTAAACTAGCCCTGTCTGTTTTTTTCCATAAAGGTCACTATTTTATTTCCCCCAGTAAAAAATATTCACATTAATCAAATTATTCGTTATTAAATGACAAAAACAGTCCCATTCTCTAGTATTTGAATGAGTTTCCTGTTTACATGCCCATGGAGAAAATACCATGGGTATATGGGTCTAGAATAAACTCTTTTATCTTTATTCATAATGTTATAAAAATATTATTAATATAAAAAAATATAAAAATAATTCATTATATTCTAAATTCAAAAAAAAAATTAATTCTTCTATATATGATAACTTTTATTCTTAATAATGAATAAAAATTCAATCATGTCCAAATAAGATTAAAAAAATTCATGTTAATGGATGAAAAATACAAATAGATTTAAAATTCTATGATCAATATATTTGGTAATATCATTTAATAATTGATTACCTTCAATGAAACTTCTCTTTCTCTATTATGGTAAAAATGATATACTTTAACCTTCATCAATTCCCATTGTACACTAAGACTATTTTTTATGACAAATGTATGGTGCCTAACTTCTAACTAATACCCATTGGATAGAGTTAGAAAAACTTAATTCTATATTATCCGTATTTAGGTAGTCTTAATATTTCTCATTTTGATCACTAATCATTCCAAGATACCAATATATAACAATTTTATGGGTCATACATTTTAATGATCACAGTGCGATTATTGTGAAGTATTCCATAATCTAAAGCAAGGTCATATTAATATGTGGGTTTTATATATTGTATCTTATCAATATGGGAATTTAATGAATGTGATCCTTTTAAAAGTGATTATATTATACATCATATACATTTATTGATCCACGATACAAATTTTATCCTGAATTACACTAGTTATAATATATGTGAGTTGTGATTATATATGTAGTAAATCATATAAATAATAAAAGTTATGATTTTTCATAGTGTAGTGGATAACTAATTATCTAAATCCATCATATGGATTCAAAAAAATTTATTCCTCTACAATCACAAACGTTAGGGATTCTTAGATAGTGAAGGCCAAAGAAATCACAAAAAATAAGCCAACCAAGGACAATCAAGGTATACCCAAACTAAGATCATCAATATCCAACATGAATATCCTATTTAAATTCAAAATTTATTACCTTATATAAGATAATCTTGGGGTACTCATGATGACCTCTATGATACCTAGTTGAATTTTTGAGTTCTTGACTTGTTCTACCTTGGAATGAATCCCACATATAGTATTTTTTGGGTTTTTAGTTTTTTAATGTCTCTAGAATTTTGTTTATATATCATATAAATATTATATTTATATTTGTTTAAATATATGTAATATTTATATTTCTTATTTTATTTCATCTTTTATACACATTCCTATAAGGATTTAGTTTTGGTAAAAAATCCAACAAATATATTGTTGTCTTAAATCCAAATTATTGTGTAACTCTTTACGCAATACATATTTTTTTTAATAAACCAATAAATATTCTAATAATTTTAATACATATCAAAAATTATTAATAATAATAATAATTTAGATGTACCCTTATTGTAAAATAATATATTTGAATTATAATGAAAATATTCTCATGAGTATGCTGAGATAAATAAATTCCTAACCTCGGCCACTTCCCTAGCCAAGGAATAATTATCCAGGAAAGTAGTTAGTATGAACACATGTCTCTCCTAGATGAACTTTACTCAAGAGAGGATTAAAATCATGAAAACTATAAGACCTAATATATAAATACTATTCTTAATAATTATCCTCAAAATCACCACTATAATTACAAACTACGTTTTAGGTAAAAAACACATTTCTGATATTGAACCTAGAATAATATGAAAGACTCTACCCTAGAATAAATGTATCATATAAATATATAAACAGGTAAATATACTTTATAAAAAACTTTCAAAACATGAATATTAAATAAATTTGAATGATAAAACAATTAAATTCAAAAACATTATAAATTTATCAAAAAAATCAACATTTTATAAATTAGATATGATATAAATATAAACACTTTACAGTGATTCAAATATTAACTCTGTTATATTTTATATTATATAGAAATTAAATGATTCTAATCATATTATAATTCAATTTATATTATATATAAATTTTATATAATATAAATTATATTTTTTAATGTATATACACTTTATAAATCACCTCTTATGATTTCAAATTAAACCATTTATTTCATGATCATTGGGCATGCCATTTAATTTTTTTAAATTTATTTTTTAATATTATACTATAATATTTGGGAAAAAAATTCTTAATATTTTATTTAATAAATTATAAATAATTTATAAATAATTAATTTATTTATACAAATCAAATAAATTAATTATGAAAATATTTCCTTTTAACATGATTTATACCACATTTATGAACCAATAAAAATAATTAATATTTTGAAATTAATTTTTAACATAGTTCTTTTTTACCCCTATATAGATACTCTACATAAGGTTTACAACACTCTACAAACATGCAGACAGTCTACATAATGGTATGAATAAAATGAATCATAAAATTGATGCTTTTACGTAATGGTAAGTTGCAACTTTTCATTATATGATTTAAATACAATAAAATATAAAAGTGTACAAAGGATATTACTTTTACATGAATTTCTAATTTAAGTATAGATTTGTGATTAACTTTACATGACCTTTTATAACTATATCATTAAGGTTAGACACTGACTTACCATTATGCAACTATGAGAAATATAGTTGGGTAATGGTAATACATATATTACCAAAACAAATATTTATCTACGTAATGGTATATGAAAAGTGTGTCTTATGACTTCATTTTAGGTGATTTTAATACATTGAATTCTATATTTTTTTAATTAGTCCTTCCAAATGATGGAAATTCTGACATGTTTTTTGTTTTGTTGAAGGAACAAAATATATTTGAAAAAAAATGAAATGTTGTGAATATTATATCAAAACGAATCTTCACAATTTGAGTCAATCTCAGGGAATGACATCATATTTTCTAGGATTAAATATAGTTGTGTACTAGGATGAAGGAATTTACATTTAATTCATTTCATTACATTAATGGTTTCATCAAGAATCATACACCTATTAGGACATTTTTTGAAAGAATATATAGTATGAAAATAAATTACACTTTATTTTAAAATATACATCACATGATTGTTCATAAAAAAGAAGGATATAGAAAAGAAACTTTTGAAATTGATTACATTTCTTGTAAACATACATATCCTGAAAAATATTGGGAAACATAAAAATAAATGATATGTGGTCGATGTTTTTTACGAGAGGGATTATAAAATAATCCCTTTCCTACAACTCTAAAGTTATATATAATTTAGGGGGAGTGACAGATCACTATTAGACGACATGAGCACTATTATAGTCCAGCTTCTTCGATGATCCACACAGAAAATCCTTCTCGGGTACCTAGGCTACTCGTTCTCATCATTACTATAATGAGTGATCAGTATTCTTTGTCAATGTTGATTTAATTATAGTGGGAATTCATGTTAGGGATTATTTCCTTTTATCATTTTTTTTGGACTGCTGGAACACTGTTTATCAAGTCTAATCTTACTATTTATACAAAAGAATGAAAATTTCTTGCAATTAGAGGAGGTTTATTTATTTCATAGATTAATTGCCCTATTTTTTGTGTTCTATTAGAAAATATGTTATATATGTTTAAATAGGGTTTTGGGTAACCTAGGTTTGTGATTTTACTTAGTAGATGAACATTCCAATGGTACAATGACAGGATTAGTACAATGTAACTAGACCAAGGAACCCTATTATCCAAATTCTAAAATCAAATATGAATAAAACTATAATTAATTGAATCCATTTGGAATGAACATGACAATAACCAAGTAAGGAATTCCTATCGTATTCACTTCAACCTAACCCCTGGTGTTATTTTTCTATGTTTCTCCAAAAAATGAATCAATTGAAATATGACTTTATCAAATTAATTTAGAACATTTGGGTTTTCCTTTTTATTTTGACACTTGATCTTTTTATGTATTTCATTTTTATATGTATTTTCTATGCTTTATAAATTATCAAATTTTGGTATACCTATATAATTTTAATGATTCCATACGGGGTTTCAGTGTAAAATTTATGTATACAACATTCATAAGGGTAAAACACATTGAGTGTTACAAACCTCAAGTGAGGTTCTACAGCCATAAAATATTTTATAAATATTATTTTCTTATTTTCCAGTTATGTTATCAAAAAAATATGTGATCATAATATTGTAAAATATTGATGAAAAAAATGCTCTAATGTTAATTATTTTTTTCATTTGATCATCTAATAATCATTTAATGTGGAATAAAACCCATAACATAAAAGATCTATGTTTAGAAAATTAATCACATAAATAATAATATAAACTAGAGTAACTATAACATGAAAAAACATCATTTCCCATCATTCATTGCTGGTGAATTTTCAAGGAAGATCAGAATGAGTAGTGAATGCATGCATGTTGGCCCTATAGTTATACATAGCCTAATGTATATATGAAAGATTCATGAGGATAAACATGTACCTAAATTAGGGATAATATGTTATTAGGTGAGATTAATATTTCTTTAAAAAAAGATAGAATCGATAGAGGCTCAAATGTATTGGACCACCCACCCCATTCCATCACAATGAAACTATTTATATAGGTAATCAATTTGGTTCCTTAATTATTATCTCATTTATTAATTCATGAAATATAATCATGAAAACTATATGGTCAATATATACATATATCATACAAATTCAGAACCTCTTTTATTTTTTTATCTTTTGAAATAGTTTCTAATATATTTCAGCCATTAAAAAAACAACATATGGAACGAAAAAATAAAATCCATTTGGGTAGAGAGATGAATAATATATAAATAACACACATATATATACAGGTATATATATATTATTCATGTGTAATATGAGTGTACAAATAAATTCATCACATACATGTTCATTTTAGAACACATATGACACATTTATTATAAAAGGTTATCATTTTTTATTATCATTAATTATTGGTAAGGATTGGATTTAACTAATAAATATTTCTTCAGGTATAAATTGTTTTGATTTTTTATCAATTTTATAAGATCATTATCTCTATAATGGTATTTTTAACAATAACTTATGTTCCAAAATGATTTTGGTTGTTCCAAGTTCTTCTAATTGTAATTTTAGGTATTCCTGTTAAAGGTAAAATCACATTTTTTTCGGAAACCTTATTATATATAGTGATTTTTACAAATGTTGAGTTTAAATATTAATAGTGAAATTATATGAACAAAATATTTATATATATATATATATATATTATAGTCATACCCTACCATAAAATAATGTTACCATATCCACCATTTATAAAACATCATATAAACATTCATATATGTCGATAAAGAGTCCAAAACTATAACATGATATAATTAAATGGATAATTATCTTTATTTAATTATTATATTATAGTATAACCATAAATGAATTATGAAAACATAATTTATTCATCAATAATATATAATACCACCAGTATTGATGAATTTATACTCATCATGCTGTAAACATTATAACATCGCCAGTATAGGTGCTAAAACTGAACCGAATGAATGTGTGTTATAAAGACAGAATGAATAAAATTAAACTCTTTAATAGTGGTAATGTTACATGTTGAAAATTATAATACTTTCAAGGAAAAGGACAATTTATTGATAAATAAAATTTAATAATATCTATAAGAATAAGAAAATGATGAATGATAATTGAGTAGAAAATACATACATTGATGAATTTTATCCTCACATGAAATAATCATTGAATTGGAAAAAAATTGGTAAATATATGGAGTATATAATCTCAAAACAAGGAATAGGATAAATATATAAATGGGGAAGGGTAATGGGGTGAATCCAGTTTTTAGAATGTATTTTAAGTGGTGATGGGAGCCTCTTTTTATAAGTGAATAGAGTGTAACTCTTGTAAATATCATGAATTATTAAACATAATTATTGTGTTCCTCCAAGAATATTCCTCCAATTTAGTCAAATTTAGATGATATTATAATTCAATGTCTAAATCTATACATAAAATCTAATTTAGGCATGTCGTATTGAAAGGATTGGTATTATCTATTAGATAAAATCATCCTAAATCCCTTTTAACCCTAAATGTGGTAAAGAAATTACCACAATAACTTATTTATATGCCAAAAAATTAATCTTGATATATTAACTAATATTAATCATAAAAATTAAAAATATAGAATCTCTTTTATTAGATTCATTTTATATATATAGTGAAAAAATAATTTTAATAAAAGTGCACATTATATAATATTTATTATCCAATTACAATTCACTAAAAACTCATCTTTCCTAAAAATGACTCCCAATATTTCCACATAAGTTATTTTCTCTATACTAAATTTTATAAGGAATTCCATTTTTTCCAATTCAAATTGTAAAGGATATAAAAATTAATTTTGTTATAATTACTCATAATATGGAAAAATAATTTTTGAAAGGATATTTTTATGATTCAATAGAAGAAAATATCCATTTTAATAATTCATTTAATTGAGTTTTAAATTATCTAATTTTCTATATTTATAACCCATTAGGACCTATACATGTGATATAATCATAATATAAGTTGTGATGGATTTCACATGTGGTGTTTCAGTTTTCTTGTATCTTGTAATGATTTCATTGTTCTTGAGCATTTATAGTGAAAATTTTCAAACAAGTTATACCTATTGATGTTTATCTTGGAATTGGTCTAGGTAAAACCATAGGGAATCTACTTTCATACCAGGATCATGAAAATATAAATCATAATGAAGGATCATACATAATGACTTAATTTTTTTCCATTCCATGGGAATTTTTTAATTCATTTATCTCTATTGATACTTATTAATTAAATCGTTTTTTGTGACATTCATAATAATGATCATTATTTTATTAAAATGTTGCATCTTTTTAGTTTAGTTCACAATATATAAGAAGATATTTAATATATTTATTATTTATTCGGAAATAATTATTATAATTTTGGGTCATTACAGTTTATCCCCATAATAAAAATTTATCCTTTGAAATTCCATTACATAGATAAAAATTAGTTAAAGTAGTATTGTATTGTTACAATATTAGTTTCCCAAATATATTAAAAAACTTATGATTAAACCATAAAAATTCCTTCCATATGATTGGCCTTGTTCTATACAACATTATATCATTAATCCAAAATCTTAAGGTATAGTTCCTCATATGAGAGATCTGGTTCCAATTTCCCAACTTTTGAGTTCATTTCATATAAAGGGTATGTCGTGTTCTTCATCAAGGTGATATATGAAACATTTCATATTTTTCACGACCCGCCTTCACCAAAAGGAGGAAAGGGTCAGCAGGTTGTCAATCCCTTCCTTCTTTAAGTTGAAGGAGAGATAATGACCCCCAAAACCCGCCTTCTAAAGGTCCCGGAGTGGCGATTAGCACCAAGGGTATGGAAATTACACACAAGTGGAAGGCATTACCCTTTTTATTTTACAGGATCAGGAGATAAGATGATGAAAACCGACAACACCAAAAGTAAAAGAAAAGTAAAGCCAAATGTAAACCATTCCCACATTCATGTTCTAAAAGTAAAATCCACAATGTATAAAAGTGACTACAAGGGTAAGTACCAAAGAAAGGAAAACAGCAACTGCAACTGCCCAAAGGTCTGAGCTAGTATGGTTTTGCGCGATCCCCGAAGTCCTCCTGGAATCCTGAAAGCAGTATTATATACGTAGGGTGAGCATACAAGTACACTCAATAGGGAAAACCAAAGCCTCTAGTGCACAAGTGGGGGAACGTACTAAAGTCCCGTGAGAAGAAGACAACCATTACTATGAAGGAGTTCACCTATCCCACTAACTGGCTACACTCACCAAGTAACGCAAACCAAGTAATATATATAAAATAACATCGATGTTTGGGTACCCCGTTCCACTTTCCCACTGGTTATTGAGACATCCTACGCATTGAACCAATCCTGCCATTCTCACCGCAGTCCCACTGGCACACCCGCCGGCACACACCTGGGACATAACTGCACACAGTCCCACTGCCAAATCCAACCCGCAGACACCTGGGCCATAACCGCATGAAGTCCCACTGCCGAATCCCGCCCGCAAACACCTGGGCCACAACTGTAACACATAACCATGCCTACAAACACCTAGGCCAAAACAACCACCACCACACCCAAAGACACCTGGGTTAGGAGATCCACTGCCACGCCCAAAGACACCTGGGCCTCATCCCGAAGACACTTGGGAAATCACCTGCCCGCACACACCTGGTCGAACCACCACACTACCCTGCCCGAAGATTCTTGGGAAAATAATGGACCTTAGGCCATCACAGCCTACCTGAAGGTACTTGGGCTATCCGGGAAAGGGAGCATAAAAGGAGCTAATAACCAGCCACTAAGAATAGTGTTGGGAAAAACACCCTCCCCCATGAAATGGGGGTGTTCGGCACTAAGTGCTCTACATGGGTGGGGCGTGAATAAGAAACACAAAACTAAAAGTATATACATAGGTAACAAGCTCTCACCCAAAGTTAGGTTTTTCTTCAGACATCCTACAGATCACAACATCACTCAAGCCCGATTTATGACTCTTGCCAACAAAACTCGTTTGTCCCATTATTGTTTCATGTTCAGTAATAATTATTAAATAAGTTCAAGCACCTACTTGGGTAACTAACACCATAAGCATAACCAAGTAAAAAATCCATCCAAATGTCACTTTAAACATTCACACCCAGTTCTCTTGTAAAGTCACAACAACGAGGGAATAAGCGAGACCCCTCATAGTGCTGGAACCGAAGACAGCCTCAAGACACTACCATGTGTCCCCCAAAATGGTTTCTCATCAACAGAGGATCCCACCCCAATTCGTGATATAAACAAGGTAACCACCCAGTATTAAAACTCACAACCACCGAATCTATATCAATAGGGGATCACATCCCCTCCCACATCTCCATCAATCGTCCCATAAAAGAAAACAACCAAACCACTACCACTAACACAAAGCAGTGCCATGCTGTTATTTTTCAGATTTATAAGATTTAACACACTCCGTGATTTCAATTTCGTGTGCCTTAACCAGGGGGTTATCACAGAAGGGTTGATCCTGGTGCTTTCAATTCATTTAGTCAGGTGTACGTGATTAACCAATTTCCCTTTTTACATCAGGAGTTCACAACCACAAACAAGTCATTTCAAACATCCCTATGGGTTCATTAGTGCACAGAGAAAGACCACCAACGACCATGATTTTCAGTAGGCATAAGCCCGTACAATTCAGAAATATGATCATAACATAAAATAGCATCAATGATCACAGCCCCCCCCCCCCCCCTTCTATCTTCATATAATTAGTTCATTATATTTATTTAGGTCTGGTTTAACCAATTATACAGAATCAAAAGTATGCCCACCCCACATGATACACAAAAGAGAGAGACGAAGAAATTCCCTACTCTTTGATCAACGATCGATGCTAAGGCTAGGGGAGGAACTTCATGGATAGAGATGTGGTTCGCCTAAACAAAAATCGCCTCATCTATCAATGCTTAGGTCGGGCATGGAACTTCACGCATAGCGATGCGGTTCGCCTGAACGAAAATCTCTTGGTCTATCAACGCTTAGGTCGGGCGCGGAACATCACGCATAGCGATGTGAATCGTTTGAACGAAAGGTACTCCTAGCACAGGGTGATCGAGAAAAGAAGAAACCATGGATAACCCTTAGTTTATAAGAGCCATGGATGGTTGAGATAAGAATTTCAAACCGCGTAAGGAGCGGGGGTCCTGGGTTGACCACGCAGCCCCACACAATATTAAAGGGGTCGGGTGGTTTAAACCAACGCACACACCAGGTTAATTTATTAAATATTTATTTATAACATTTATGGGTGTTACCAGCCTTTAAAACAAGATAAAATGGCGTCAATGAAGGGTTTAAAACTCAATTTGCGCACATCACTAGAAAAACCCCGACAAATTCGGTTCACGCCGATCAGTCTCACTGATAGGTCGCGCCGATAAGTCTCACTGATCGGTCTCCCCGATCGGTCGAACTGGTCGGTCTCACCGATTGGTCGCACCGGTCGGTCTCACCGATCGGTCGCACCGTTCGGTCTCACCGATCGGTCGCACCGGTCGGTCTCACCGATCGGTTGCACCGGTCGTTCTCACCGATCGGTCGAACCGGTCGGTCTAACCGATCGGTCGCACTGGTCGGTCTCACCGATCGGTCACGCCGAGACACTACCCCTTTTGGATCTAGAGTTTTGGCAAAGGAAAGGACCAAGAGAGTTTGGGTCATCACAATATTCTTGGGAGAGAGAAGTAGGAAGTTAAACTAAATAATATACAACCCAAAAATATTCAAATATCTCGAAGGAACCAATATACCTAGAGTCTCTTTCAATTTCTTCCAAAATCTCATAACCCGCAACCCAAGAGATTTTCGGAGGAACACCTTATCACCTACATGAAATATTAGATCTCATCAATAGATATTTTCATGATTCTTATGTTAAATTGGTACCAATTTCATATTTTGTTTCAATGGTATTATCATTATTTATTATTTATTAGATAATTTGAGTTCTAATCATCTTATTTTTCTCAAACACTATCTAAACATGTTGGTATACAATATATCTTACCATATAAATACTTATGTGGTTCCATATAAATTATAAAGTAGAATTTTTTTCAATATAATTAATCAACTAGGGGGAGTTAATTATCCCAATATCCAAATAAATACATTGAATATGATATTTTAATATTTTATAATGTTTAAATGTTCTTTTAGTATGCCTATCTTTATGATGGAAATATGAAGTTTCGTACTCAACTCTATCTCGAATAGTTTTTGAATAAATCTTCAAAACCTCATGGTAAACCATAGATATTTGTCTTATATAATGGATAGTTATAGTCAACGTGTCATTATCACTTCCATAATATATATAATGGTAATTTGGTTTAGTCTGAAATATTTTTCAGTGTAAATAAAATGTTCTGACCGCATAATTAAATCGAATATAACCCAAATGGAATTATATCCTCTAGTTTTTTAGGGAGTCATATAATAAAATACATATTGGTATTTTTCCATTTATATAATGAAAAGGATAATTGATGAACCATACCCATATAATTCAATCATTCATCATTAACTTTATAACATATTATGCATCCTCATAGGAACTATAGAATTTACATCTTCATGTTACTTCTCGTGTGAATGGAGAACTACAACCTCACAAAATGATGCCATTTTTTTCATTTACCAAAACTTATGGTTCTGAATTACGATAAAAATAAAGTTTTTATATGATATATTTGATATTTAAAATTTATTAATTCAACAATAATTATTATATAACACAAACCTTCATGATTTCCATTTTGTGGGAATATAAGGACATCATTTGTGTACATGTGGACTACCACCTCCTCAAAGTGATGTCATATGTTTTCACATTACATGGATTTTATTAAGGATGAGTTTAAAAAAATATGACATATGTGACATATTTTTTATATTAATGAAATAATTATCTATCATGGAATATAACATATAATTTTCTTCTTTTCATTTCACTCACTGAAAAAGTGATATGATCATTCTTGGATATGTAGACAACCTCCCCATGGAAGCAATGTGATTGTTTCTTTTTCCTAAAAACATAAACATAATGATATATAAGAATATAAAATTATTTAATATGTAATTTATGATATAATTTTCATTATGTAAAGATAAACATTACTTACGTTTTTTCGATAATGATCATTGAAAAATGGGAACATTACTCATACATACATTTAACCTACCTCCCCTTGATCATAATGATGGTTCATTTTCATCACTATCTTTCCAATAAGATTTAAAAGGTAAAATTTATTCAAAAATTTGATAAATATTCCTTGTTAACTATTATGAGGATTTTTTATTAATGACCTCATTGACCATAGTTGTCATATCAAGGTCAGTTCTGACACATAAGTCAAATTTGGTCAAAACATCCAACTTAAACATTACTAATTTATTTATTTTACCTATATTTTTTAGAATTGAAATAAATTTAGTAATAAAAATTGAAATTTTTTTGAATCAAGTAAATAAATAACTAAATTTTATTATTTCTAAAGATGTAGGACAAACATGAAAAAAACAGGCTCATAATAAGAGAATTTCAGGTCACTTTTTACAATGTTGAGATAAATGTCATATTAACCACATACTTATTTTGTGTGTTGTCTATACTATCAATTTTAAAATATTATATCATTAATTATTTTATCTTCATGGTTTTTAAATGTTTCATTTTCTGATTATTACTTTTGAAGATTTTTATTCTGATGTTACCACTATTGTAAGGGGTTTATCTCAAATAACATTGCATTGAGACTTATTTTTTAGTTTTCATATAATTACTTTAATATGGTGTATATAATTATATATGAAATTTTATATCATGAATTTAATTTATTTCATGATATGAAATGTTTCAATTTATCTTATTATTTTAGGGATCTCATGGATCAAATGTGACTAATGTAGTAAGGTGTTTTTATCTCACTTGTTATATCTCTCAGATAAATTCCATATTCACCACCTATATCTTTTGTGTGGTGTATCTAATATACCATTTGATATGTTATATAAATATTATATTATATTAATAGTATTTAAATGATTTATTTTAGGAATATTACCTATGGTAATTACAATTTAGATGTTACCATAGTTGTTAGGGGATTTTAACTCTCGCATTTATTTCTTTGTGATTTATACCATATTCCCAAATTATTTTTGTGATGTATATAATTATGATGAATTTATTGTATGGTTATTATAATTAAAAAAAATTGGATTTACATATCCATTTAATGACTTCCCATTCATGGGGTTTATAATTTCAATGTTATCAAAACAATAATGGATTTTTCATCCCAATTTTCCTTCTTTGAGACATTTGTTATGTTATACACATATCTTCTTTGATCAGGTGTTTATACATATCATTTGATATTATATATCATGAATACCCTCATTTTCATGATATTATATGATTCATTTAATTTTATTCTATCATGGGGATTATGATTCAAATGTTTCAATGTGGTATAGGACACATTGGAATGTTTAATGTTTTGTTTCCTCAAGATTTTTTTACTATTATTTTAAGGTAATTTTCATTAATAAAAATAAAAAAAACCATGTTGTTACTTATCCAACATTATGGGTATTTTTATTGATACTATCGTCATTCTTACTTTGTATTGATTATGATTGTTTCAAAGATATTGTTAGGGAACCTATTTCTTTCCCACGAGTTTCTCCTAATTTGGAGAGATTATTATTGAATCCAGTTCTTTTTCAAGGGATAATCATGATATAAATAGATTCTTTATAGATCCCATTTCTTTTCAATAGTTTAATCTAGATTCAATGTGATTTTCATTGAACCCATTTCTTTTAAATTAGTTAATAATGTTCTATATATATTTTTATGGTATGAATTTTATTTCCATGGGTTAATCATGTTTGAAATAGATTATAATTGAATGAATTTATTTTCATGTGTAAATCTTGTTCCAAATTGATTTTTTAGAGAAAATTTCTTTTCCATAGGTTATTCATGTTTGAACTATGTTATTCAAAATATCATTTATTTTATATATGTTAATCATTTTACTAAATGGGTAATCATTATTCCTTTGATTTTAAAAAAATGAAAGCTTTTAGGTGTTATGATTTCATAATGGTACTTTTAAATTTTATGTAATTCCCATGATAATCTAATGATGGGTGGTTCTGTGATAACAGATTAGGTAGGTCTATGATATCCCTCTAATCTATTGGTTATAGAAGTTGACAGTATGGTTATTCTATTTTTAAGAGTGAACATAAGAGTGAAATGAAAAAGATGTCCCATGTATGTCTATATTTTTGTTATTCTTCCAAAGGGTTTTAACATTTTTAATGATTGATATTGATATCACATGGATTATTATTATTGATTATAATGACTTTATTTTTTAACATGTATTCATAATTGATGAGAGAGGTCTTGAAGGGTATGGGTTCCTTTATGATTCACTCATGCACTTTGATTATTTTTTCATAATCTTATGCACTCGTATTCAAATTTATGAAATTTAATTATTAATGATTGTGTTTAACCTTACTAAATATCTTAGTCCATGCTTCTTATGTTTCTTTTTCCCTAGGTTTTAAAGAATGGTGTTGAACATGTTATGTCTTGATTAAATATTATATGGATGGTAATGATGTAGTAGGGAGCTAAATAAAATTTGAGTTAAGTGGGAGAAATTAACATTTAAGGTCATGTGAATTGTTTATGTAATTTTTTTCCTAATTATCTAAAATAATAAACCCATAAGGTCCCCCAAAATATAAGTGATCCATGTTTTAAATTTGACATTGTGAGGATTAGATAAACATTTTGGGTCATGATTATCGGCATCAAAAATGGGAATGTAATGTTATAGATTTCATAATAGGATCCAATAGTACAGAACTATACTGTTTAAATAAATGATCATTAATTATATCCTTATTATAATCAATATAAAATTTAAATTAAAAATTAATCACATCACATTTTGGTTGTGGAAGTGGATATGTACACACAAGAAACATTATAGTATTCCAAAAGAATGGAAAGTAATATTATATCAATGATATTATAATTACATGTTCATAAATACGAGATAAATATTATATATATACATTAAATCCATCATAATAACTTTCCAGGAAAGTTAGATATGAAAAAATTATCATATCACTAAGATTATGTGGTAGTCTACAAATACAGAACTAGAGATATATTCATAACTCATTTCAATGAGAAGAGGTAGGAAATGGTTTCCCTATTTCATAATAATATCTTGTTATATTTATTATAATTTATTAATCATTTTATGATGGATACTATAAATTTAGAGGATGTTGAAGAAGTATTAAAATTTTATGATCTCGGTTAAAATAGATACATATTCTTTAACATACCTCCATGGGAATAAACCAATATCCTAGAATGATTAGAATTTTTAAGAGAAAAAAAATAACTTTTAAGAATGGAAGAAATATGTGAAGGTTTTTGAGATGGGTATGGCTAATCTATAAGGCTCAAATATTTTTGAATAAGGGAGTAGAATAGGTTTACTTTTATAATTGAAGAGCGGGAAATAAATGGAATTACATAAATGATTTCAATAATATAAGGTTAAATTCCTGATCAAGTGCATAAATTTTTCCTTCCATTAAACTTCATAATACTTGAAGGATGAATCATTTACAAAAAATAAGAATGTTACATGAATATGTGAGTTTTCTTTGCTTATCTCTTGGTTTACCCCACACTTCGAAATCCTGTTTTCACTTTATAACAACCAACAACTTGAAAATGTTAAATTATATGAATTATTATAATTCCAATTATGGAATAAATATTAATATATTAAATTTAAATAATTGAAATGTTTTAATTTCAAATAATCACATAGAACCCAAAAATGACTATTTTTAGAAGAAAGTGTTTTTTATTCATAAAAATGAATTTATATCAATTACATTCCTTTTCAAAACTATTGGATGAATAATAAAATAATTAATTCAAAAAAACCTATTTAA
Organism: Viscum album; assembly: GCA_963277665.1. Classification (NCBI taxonomy): domain Eukaryota; kingdom Viridiplantae; phylum Streptophyta; class Magnoliopsida; order Santalales; family Viscaceae; genus Viscum; species Viscum album. Next base: position 1,990,001,275 of record OY728137.1, read on the forward strand.
TAACTAAGAATCACTATTAAATTTTTATTTATTTAAATAATTAATATGAAAACACATTGTACGTTAAAAAATAATTAGGAGGGAAAAAATTTGTCCCAAAAATGAACTTATACCAAAATCATGTATATTGATAATTTATATTTAATTTATTTGCATATTTAAAATTAAATGAGATTTATGTTACTTTAATATAAAATTTAAAAACAATCTGGGTTATTTAAATTACATTAAACAATTATAATAAATAATGGGTTTACAAAAATCTCTCTTTGTTTACTAATCATTAAAATGTCAATATTTTAGGGAAAAACACAAAACAATCACACTACAATAAAAATTACATGATGATTTAAAAATTTCTATTCATTCTATAAATTTTTTTGATAAATGGTATAAATTAATTAAAGTTTCCATTCAAATAATCCAATAACAATCATTTTTGGAAACAAATTGGAGAGAAAAATTACTTTACTTAAAAATGTGTATTTATTTATTTTGTATTAATCAATAAAATTGCATTATTATAAACCTATATATATATTGATAATATGTCCATTATTATTCATACATACCAAATTAATGTTAAGGCTATAAGAGTCACATTTAATGTATAATATGTTTTGTATATAAAAGTTAAATTAATATTTTGTGGTCTATGTTCGACAAGATATTAAGCAAATTTTTCACTTTAATGTAATTTTATGGGTGTTTCACAATATAAATATATGTTAGATCCTAGATCAAAAAAATATCTATCCATCTACAGGGTCCATAAAGAGATATATAATTTATACATTATCAAAATATATCAATGTAATATAGTATATATATGTGTCTCTATAGTTTCACAACATTTATATAATCTTAATCCCAAAAAAATCAGTAAACCCTACTCGAATACAATATGAGGTGACCTATCAAAACATATCATTACTTTATAACATTTTTTAATGTTAAAATTAAAAATCACAAATAATATAACTAACCTATGAACAAAAAATTTACTATATTTGAGGAATAACAACACAAGAAATGTATTTTAAATTTTTTTTTAGTATTTATCCATAATAACACCACACTTTTCCGCCTAATGGACTTATCATTGGTCATGATCATATTTATAAACTAGTTAATGAAAACATAAAAAAAAGTGTATTTTAGACACTTTATAAAGTAAAACATTTCGATAATGACCCATACTTTTCATACATATATATTATATCTAAATAGATGAATATTCTTTAAATAACATGATAAAACCATGCTGCAACCACATGGATTTAGTTTCCTTAGAAACATAAAAAATAACTTTTTGATAACACATCTACATGATATCCCTCTTATTACTTCAAAATTATAACACCTTTGATTCTTTTTACCTTCCTTTATATCATTGGAAAAATAAAAATAGAAATGTGTGAGGTCAGATTATCAAAAATGGTAAACAAATGGTTTATCAATCATAATATAACAAAAAGACATAATAACTTCAAAAAAACATTTCAATTTTAAAATAATATCTTTTTAAAGAGGCACAAAATTTTATAGGAAAATAACTTTTATGATAATATAATTGTGATCATGTAAATGAGACACTAAAGTATTAAAGAATCATGATGTATGGAAAATATTAATTTCTAATAAAAGTTAATAAAATATTTGTTTAATATTTTTAACAAAAAAATCACAAGGAACGTCGTTTAGAATTTGAAAAAAACAATGATTTAAAAATTGATTGTAAAAATGTATAACATGAGTAAAACTAAATTCTAAAAAAAATTAATAAATAATAGTAAAATAATTTTTGGAAATAATTTATAAAGTAAGCTCATGGAAGAAAAAGTTAGTTTTAAGGAAATTTTTTTAAAAATATTATAGAAATCCCCTTTAAATATCATATCATTGAAGTGAGTATTAATCAAATGAATTTAATATGTGTATCCAAAATAAAGAATCATAAATATATTTTTAATAAAACATTATATGTGAATAATTCATTTCACAAATAAACATAGTATGATATAATGAAGGAAGCATATGTTTAACTGAATGAATGAAAGTAGGGTTAAGAATTCCCTTATCACTTTGTAATTTGTCGAATTGTATGCCCCATAAAAATAATAATTATAAAATGAAACATAGAATAAAATTAATATAATGATATTAATGTAATTATACATGAATGGGAAGAATATACACCCCACACATTGAGTAAGTGGTGAATAAGGCATATATCTCATTGAAGTAAGAGTAAGAGGAGAAACAATTATCTCACAATTCCCTTTTGTTTTGTTTAACTTTTACTCCTTTATAATGGTTTAGTAAATGTTATTAATAAATTCCAGAATTATTATCATATTTAAAAAACCTTATATGATACATTTATAACATCTTAACACCCATTCAATAACAATATTTCAATATTATCATTATTTCGTGTGTGTTTGTTTCAAGAATTCGTAGTCATTTAATTTATGGATAATTATGGGTGATCATGTAAAATAGAAATAGAAATAAATAGGTGTAAAGAAATGGTATTAATGTAAATTAATAATTTTAAATGGTTTCGGTATATATTTTTATTTTTAACATTAGAATGATTCAATTGAAAAAAAACTTAATGGTAAATGTTTAGTTTATTTTTGGAAGATTTCTCAATCATCATGAACTAATTTTATTTTTTTTAACATTATATATATATATATATGTTAGTTCTAGAAAATTAAATTGGTTATAATATGACTTTTAAAATTTTATTTAAGTTCAATAATACTTTTATTACTATCCTTAATGGCGGTAATGGAAAATGGAAATCATTATTCATGGAGTTGGTTAACTGCTATAATTTGGAAAAAATTATTATTTCACTAAATAATAAGATTTATTAAAGTGGATGGATAATATATATCACATTAGAAACATGAAATTACATATGTACATGACTCCTGAGTTTTTATGTCATAATTTATTAAGTGGGTTTGGATAAATTATAAGAATAAAAGAAAATAATAAATGTTTTTTGAGAAAATTACCTCTTTAATATCATATCTTGAAAGATCCCTTAAGATATTATAATTGATATTTTGGTGATACAAGAATCACTTAGAAGTGGTTATAGGGGATATGATAGAACTTTGAATATAATTAATGATCTTCAAGTATTTATATGTGAAAGGGGGTGGTGAGGAGGGGTGATTTTAGGGGATTAAATAATGATTATTTTATATTTTAAAGATATTTATGATATAATAAACATCAACCACCCATTACATATTGAAATTTTTTGGTATTTTAGTCTTTTACTATTTAACATTAACTCATTCCATTATTTTACCAATATCGCGGTAAATCATTTTTTACCATACTACTTTTTTATACCTAAAAATGAAAATGACAGTAAAACATAACTTTCCCTAATTATTCCCAGTATGTAATCATTTTTAGCTATTTCAATTCATAAAATTTTAACAAAATGTTTTAAAAATCCCACTGACCTAAAATAGGGTTTTCAAGAAGAGTATATTTTAAGAAAAAGATGAGTATATATTATATCAATTATTAATAATTATTATTTTATGAAACCAAATTAATATTTATTGATATATAATATATAAATTAAATCCATGAAAATTCTCATTAGGTATTATTGTAGTTAATTAAAATATATAATCATTTAATATATTAAATTAGTTTTTTGAAATATCCAGTTTTTAAAATCCAAAAAGAAACTTGTTCTAAGATACAATATTAAATTGATTGAAAATAATATAAGTGGTGTAAATATAACTAAAAAATAATTTTATTCAATTAAACATAATTTAAAACATATTTTTTCTTTGAAATTGATTAATTTATAGAAAAATAATGTCGTGTTTAAAAAAAATTGTATTGTTTACTATTCAATAGAAAATTAATCTTTTAAAATGACTCTAAAAAAATAATCCTAAGATAATTTTGACATGATAAATCAAAAAAAAATTGTTCATTTTATCAAAATAATTTCTAAAATTATTAAAAAACAATAATATTTATTTTCTAGAAGAAAAAAATAAAAATAACTTTAATTTTAAAATATATATTTTTAATATGAAAAATTATTTTTCTAAAAATTATTTGTTTATTTCCTAAGAATGAAGTAATATATTAACAATGAGTTGAATAATTATATATTTCATAATTTTTTATCACTATTCATACCCCTAATTCAATGATTATATTATAACAATCTTGTTAAAATAATATTAATTTGGAATTCTCATAAGCTCAGTGATCTAATAAATTTAAGCTATAGAAAATATTAAATTTATTTAAAAAGAGACATAATATAAAATATTGGAGAATCTCATTATACCCACAACAATTTAAATCCACCCATTAAATTTGTTACTCAAATATTTACCGATTTTGAAACTACAGCCGCATCACATCCTGAGTTTCCTAGGTAGCTTCCTCAGATTGGTGGTTCCACCAAACAACATTAAACATGTGAGTAGTCATGTTTCATTGAACTTTATCTCTATGATAAAGAATATCTCATGGTTGTTCCTAATAATAAAAATGTTCCTCTAATGGTATGACACATGTGTTCAGTACATTTTACGGATTGTGTGTGTACTTACTCTGGAGAGATACGTGGAACACGTAATGAATATGATACAAATTCAGTGGGAGTGAAATCGATATGCTCCCATCCTATTATGATAAAATATAATGTGGATATTTGAAAATCAATTTTGGGGGAACCAAAATTATAAAAATTCTCAAAAAACATTCTATTAAAAAAGGAAAATTAAATGTAAATATCACCACATAAATAGGGTTCTTATTATAAGAATATTTGTAGAAAGTGAAAATATGTACAAAAAAGAGAGTTGTAACTATAAATTTCTAATAGATAATTATAGAGAGCATGGTCTATATAATTATTGTTTCCATAAAACCATAGAAAAAATAGGTCTGAAAATGTCATTGATATCATCAAAACTGATGATAATAGAATGATATTTTATTTAAAATCATTTGAGAATGTATATTTACTTTATTTCACCTCATAGGTAAAATATCACTTATTAGTTATTCCTTGATCAATATATGTTTCATTTCTTACTCAAAATAATGATGATGTGTAACATCCTCGAACTGGTAGCCACTAAACAAGTGCCCCGAGTTGGGTCATCACATGACCTCAAGCACGCCTCCCTATATTCCATAGGTTTCTAAGTAGAGGTGAGGGTCTCATAAGTCACAAGGGGTGACTATAACCTCTTCACCAGAGTAAGCCACAACAGAACAAAATATAAATAGGGAAAATTTATAAATATCCAATAGACATGAAAATCAAAACATATCCCAAAACTAGGTACAAATCATAATTCAACATTAACCATGCCATTACATGCTAATAGTGCCAAAGTGAATAAAACCCAAAATAAAGAAGAATGGCTAGATCCCTAAAATGGGTCCTAACTCAATGTTCATATCCTTATCCTTGTATATGCCAATCCTAACTCAACATTATAGTATAGGGTATTTTCCCTTGTTCTGACCTACATCCATGAAATCTACTTGGGTACCCAATAGCATCCCGAGCAGGTTATGAGTAAAAAACTCAGTAGGTCACCACCAACGGTGTCCACAAAAATTCCAGTCGAAACAGATAGTGAATGGAAGTGCAAAATAAATGGTAAGTAAACAAGGGATAGTTCCAGTTCGATTATTTAACAAGGTTCCCTTAATTTATTCCTAGTATTTTTTTAAATTTAATTACTTATACCATCTTTATTATAGAATCCATTTTTGTCACATGTTCCAGGGATTAGGCATATGCATCATCTACACTTCTGACTAAGGTAATAAATTACTATGGATAAGTGAATAATTCACGTCCCTATATCACTAGGGATATACATATCACATCAGTACATTATCCTCATGTCGAAGCCTCCCTACATGTGGAATGAAACTATTAGAGGAGTATATACTTCATCTCCTTTCCTAACCCATTCATTTGGGGTGGAGTTTAGAGTCGCGGTCTAACACGGCCTGTGGGTGTAGATCCTCATTTCTTTAACCCACTCTACCAAGCCATGTTCATAGGATTATTTAACCATTCACTACACAGATACCATATTACAACTAACACAAATAGAAATCATGTTCCCCAACCTTCAACACATAAGTTAATACTATTCCATAACCCATTAACAAATTTTTCATTTACAATTCACATCCATTTATCCAAATTCCCTTTCGCATGCCTTAACCCTTAACAATATTCAACAACTCATATGCAATATGAAATATTCATAAAATACCATAAATTATCCCATTTATCCCATTTATCATTTCTCAAGAATTATCACACTTATTCATTTCAAGTACAACTCTTATATAATATAACATAAAAACTTTATTACATTCAACCCATTAAGTTTACCCCATAATTATCATGTACTAACCTATTCAATATATTCATCACTTCCCTAATGCAACTAATTTATATTCTCTTCAATTTTCAAGACATTTATGTTTAAACACTCTTATCATTTCAAATGTACTAATTCTTTTGGTCATCTCAACATAATTCATTAATCCTTTGACATAATGTCATTTATCTAAATTAACCCATTACTATGCCAAGCCAAAAAACCCCTTAATCCATCAAAAAACCTAGTCATAAATATCGATATCCCATAATAAACTCAATTAACCATATTAACATGTTCAAAAGGGGCTCCATGTTATCATGATTCAATTCTACCCTTGAATTTGTGAATTCCTAGATTCGGGAATGTCGGCACACCCCATGGTTGTCCCTCAAATTGGTCAAATCTTCCTCAACACATCGCACGGGGATCCTGAGGGTTTCCAAAAATTATTTAGATGATAATTTTACCAAACCCTACCCAAGGAATTCAAACCACAATAAGAGGGAACCTATAACTCAACACACATGAAAAAACAAAAACAAAATTATGGGATATAACAAGAAGACCACATACCTAAAATCCGATGATTGGTGAACTTATAATCGTATCCTTAGATCCCAATCCAAACCCCCTTCAAATCCATAACCTAAATTCCATCAAAAAAGGTTGTTTTAGGGATTTGGATGATGATTTTACAAAATTCAAATCGTATTCTTAAAAATAGAAGGGAGAAGAGGTTTAGAAATACTGGGATATTCGATCCACAACTGACAACACTCCAAATTGACATAAAATGAGGGAAATATACTCTTGGAAGATTTTGATGGTTCAATATTGTCACTAGGGTTTAGAGGGAAGGAATTAGAGGAAAAATCTAGAAGAACATAAAAATTTTGTATTGGAGATTTTGTAAATTTTCACAACTTTACTAGGCCGCACAGTTTACCTACATAGTTTTCTAAACTGTGTGAAAACCGTACACAAGACTATGTTCAAGGGGTTTGGGGTCACATGGTTACCTTGGGGTAACCTCCTAGTTTACTAACTTTTCTTCAAATATGTGGATTGCCACTTCCTCAAGATGCACAGTTTGGACATCCCCTTGCATGGTTTTCACTAACTGTGTACAAACCATGAAGCATGTTCAAAAAGATCCTTTCTCCCTCACTTTCTTGTCCCAAACCCCCGAAACAACCCTACACCTCCCCATGAACTTGAGAGACATTTATTTATCCAAGTAGGAGATAATTAATGTAACAAATAAATGAAAGAATACCTTAAGAAAATCAGGGATCTTACAACCTTCCTGCATTATAATGACTCGTCCTTGAGTCATGCTCTCAAGAATCACTGAGCTTCTGCAACCAAGAGATCAAGCCACTAGGTCCACCTATCCATTCCCCCTTTTTACATGTTTCTCACTGAACATTACAATTCTATAATAGAATTTGAACAAAAGGCATGATCTTTCCCTATACGGTTTCCTCACCAAAACCCCCAAAACGAACCATATACTTCACAAGAGACGCATAAACTATAACCAAACATCAACCACTATATCATCTAAGGGAGAATATAGTAAATAGTTATAAATTCACAACACACGGAAACATTTCACATAAAATAATTCCATCACATAAAACACAATCAGTATCCCATTGTTCAGATCCTCTTTGAAACTCATGACCTGAATCACTTAGCGTCTTTTTACTCAACTCAAAACACTAACAGTGACCAAAATATAATATCACCTAAGTTAAAACACACAGTCATTCCAATCACATTTCCCACTTATGTAGATCCACCACTCATGTCCCAATGATCTGATTTCAAAACCATATAACTCTATGAAACCAATTCTCTCATGGCACTCAATTGTTCAAATTTGGGCCAACACTTGCCATCTGGGTCACTCACCTAAATAGTGATCAATAAAGTCCCTCCAACACGAAACTCTGGTCACATAATCAACCAACCACTTTCTAATTATGGATTTCTCCACCATATTATACTTTTCACCCCCACTATCTAATAAAGTATACCATACTCTCAACTCAACATTCAAATCACCTGACGTATTCTAACTCACCATTCCCAAAGATCTATGGGGGTATTACCCTACATTGGAATCTAGTCTCACCTTTGAAACCACCTAGGAGAACATTATTACAATATAAATTTTAATACTAAGATCAACTTGGTCTTACTCAAGTATGACTTCATTTCTGAATGAAAATTTCTACTATGATGACAACCAGAGGTGGGTCACTCCCACAGCACTCATTCATGTTTTCCATTTCATGTCGGACCACCCCAACTGGATATTCCTAGAACACCAATCTTCTACTATTGGAACCAATATTTCATAGGTACTTACTAACTTGAATCCTATCACTATAATCCAATGTTCCTACCAAGGGTATTATCTAAACTCTGGTATAATTCTTCCCACATAACATCGCTGTTGTCCAAACCATCATCAGGCTCCACTTCCCCCATCAACATTCCAAACATAATCACTCTTACCATTCATACATCATATAAATAAGGCCAGGTTCTCACTCACACCATTCTGAAATTTAAAACATACTACTCACTCCAAAATATCTAAATAAGGTTATTTATATATTTTCATTAATTCCCCCCACTCCTAGCTGAGTCGAGAAATCTCTGGCTAACCCATTCAGGATCATTTAGCTTCACTATGGGCTTGGCACTACATCACATGGCCAAGGCTCCCTCGATCTTCAAGACATTCCAATAACACCGAAAGGCACTTAATCAAGTCTAATTAGGATTTTTTGGGAGTTATAGAACCCAAAACATATTTCCACAAAACATTGACATGTCTTACAACCCCCACAACGGCTTTAACATGGACATCTAGAAATTTCATTTGTAACTACTCTAACCCCAAAGGTAGTGCTTAGCTCAAACAACCACCATAAATAAGGCCCATATTGCCATCCTGAGAGACCCAACATGCACCTTACAGGTTTCTCATTGTCTTTCTCATGCCACTACATCAACTCCATATTCTCATCCCCACATCTAGAACTGACATATCACTCCCCACCTTAAGAGTGTCATTACCATTACTCTCCTCATTGGATTCCAACCAACATATCTTACACTAGATCATAAGACGAACCCCAAAACATATAAATGGATATCTATTTTCTTCCCAAAATTGGAGAACGAACATCACCCAGTGTCCATTCTTAGCTTTCGTAAATGGAACACATGGCATTTGTTGGAATCCAGTCTATCCTGAGGACCTCATGCAAAACAATCGATGGTGTACATCCCATCTTCCACCTTTACATGTACCGCCCCCATGAGTGTGAAGTCAATGATATCCCTCGTCCAAAAAAACACCCTCATAATACTTGGCACAAATCCAAATATTTTAAATGCACCAGGTACGATATTAAGATGTTGGGAATAATCATCATTAGATGAAGTTGTGCTAAGAAGTTATCAAACAACACCAACGAAAACCTTTCCATTACTAATGTTACCCCCCCCCCATTATGGGACACCATGACTTTCCATCTACCTCAAGATTATGTACTTCAAACATCTCAATATCACTTAACCTACACCACTTATTCATGATTACTAACCAAGTTTCACCACCACTCCATGACCATCCTCTAAGTAGTTATGAAGAAATGTTTCCAGTGGCACACCTTCTTCCAAGCCCCTATAGCTCTTCCAGCATAACCCTGATTGTTATCAACCTAACACAATAGTATATCACACCAATGAAGGCCAATGGTCTTTCACAGAGCCATGATTCCTATTTTGGTTTCACAAAGATTGATATAAATTTATCATGATCAAAATTTTGTCTTAATGGTATGTGCCCACATCGGGACCTCATTAGTGTGTTCAAGATTTCAGACTTCAAAGAAACCACTCTTAAAGAAATCATTTCCCATGATTTAATTGTCACCTGAGCATATCCTAATACCAACATACTCACCTAATCATGCCTCTTGGTCAGTCAGACGCATCATCCCCAAGGTATCCACAACATCTCACCCACATCCACACCATTTGTACAAACAAGCCTAGCCATGTGACGACCCTCACCTTGGGTGTTTCCTTCAAAACAAAATCATCAAACTACACTTCATTCACCCTTGTCTATTCTACTAAAAATGAACACTGAGACCAACAATAATTTTCATTCAAACATATGGGCCAGATATCCATATGATATAACCCTTCGAACAAACCTTACAACCTACCAGAAGCAATTGGGTGCCCTTATGAAAGATCCTGGTCATAACTACACTATTTCATGAAAATAGATAGTACTCATTATGTGTAGATTACACCTTTTAAGCATCTCCCATGATTCATATTCTATGGAACCTTCATCACTAGTCTAGCCTCGAAGTAGTTCACCCTTGTTTTCCCCTAAAACGTTCAATGTGAAACCATAACTCAAGTCGCATCTCCAAACCATCACCCTTCCTATACAGCCCCCTCTGGAATACCAAAAAAACTCGTGAGGTCCCTACTCACAAGGTTACCAAAAACTAGGCACCATACTTAAAGTCCAACATTCCCACCTTATGGTTTTGACCCACAATATTTCCATACTCGCATTACCCAACAACACCTCAAGACCCAAAGACCCCAGCCTACCAAGGGTCCCCTAAGAAAAACCCCCATGTCTTGTTATAACTAGAAAGACCTAACATCCCAAATCCAATGTCTCAAACTAAGTCACTCTCACTACCCCAAACCACCCATACAGGGGTCAAATCGACAATAAAATGTATAAAAACTACCCAATTCACCCAAATTTCAATCATTACACATCCTTTTATAGTTAACTTCACCATATTTGAACTCAATCATTCACAGTTTAAACTTCACGTTCACCTGACATTTTGAAAATTTCTACCTTATTCATGAACATAATCCAAAAAACCTTCCTCAATAAACACTTCAAAGAATAATCGACTGGATAAATCAACATATGGAGAAGATCTTACACAATCAACATTAAACAATCGATTCCACATACACTATCCCAAAAGTTATCGTTACTTTTATAACACTACCCTCTACCATACCTACCATAGGTCATGGTCAACATGGGTAAACTAATTTACTTAATCACAAGTCTTTCATCAAGAACCGCTTTTTTAAACCATTTCCCCTTTCACAACAAAAAATTATTCCCATAGTCACATTTCCCATTTCACAACTTATCATAATCATCATTTTAACTCCTTTATACCTTATATTAGACATAGTTATTTAATCATTCTTGAAAATTTCATTTCATTTAACCATTTTCACTATCTTAATTAGACACTGTTTTATTCTAACTTCCAAAGGAGATTAATTCATTCTACTTTCCATGCCCCACGCACCCATACCATGTGTTCCTACCATGATGCATGACACCTATATCCTTAGGTGGATAAAATGATGCATGAATGAAATAGCTCAATACATTCTGGTCATGAGAAAAAATATATCATAAAATAGTCACATCACACAACATGTGCATCACCCAATGGTGAAATGACATTCAACTATAATAGAACACATCAAAAACAACAACTCTCACCTGAGTAACTTGGTTTTTCTATTATACATAGGTTAGATACTCCCAAAAATGATCTCATTACCATGTCCCAACACTTTATATCCTCCAATCTACCATCCCCAAATAGTAATACAGGAGGACAATATGATACCACATTGTAACATCCCTGACCCAGTAGCCACTAAATCGGTTCCCTAAGCTGGGTCATCACATGAACTCAAGCACACCTCCTCATACTCCACAGGTTTCCAACTAGTGCAGAGGATCTCATAATTCATGTGGGGAGACTATACTTTCATAACCAGAGTAAGTCATAGTAGAACAATATATAAATTGTGGAAAAAATATGAACAGCCAGTAAACATTCATAGCCTAATATCTCCATAAACTGGGTACATACTATAATTCAATATTAACCATGTCATGATTCGTTAATAGTGACAAACTGAATAAAACCCAAAATAAAGACAAATGGATAGATCCCCAAAATGGGTCCTAACACCATGTCTAGATCCTCATCCTTGTATATACCAATCACAACTCAACATCCTAGCATATGGTACTTTTCCTTGTTCTGACCTGCAACCATGAAATCTACTCAGGTACCCAACGGTGGCTTGAGTAGGGTGTGAGTACAAAACTATGTACGCCACCACCAATGGTTTATAAAAAAATTTCAATCTAAAAAAATAGTGTGTTCAATTGTTAAATAAATGATGAGTAAAAAAGGGATAGTTCTGGTTCAATTAGTTAACAAGGTTCCTTTAATTTATTTCAAGTGTTTTCCCCAATTTTATTAATTATACCATCTCATTACTTAATCCATTTTTTTCACATTTTCCATGGATTGGGAATATACATAATCTACACTTGGGTTCAAGGCAATAAGTCACTATGAATAAGGGAATAATTAAAGTCCCTATCTCACTAAGGATATAAAAATCACATCAAAACATTATCCTCACCTTGAATCCTCGGTCCAGGTGGAATGAAACCATTAGGATAATAGATCCACCATCCCCTTCCCTAACCCGTGCATTTTGGGGTAGAGTTTAGAGTCTTTGTCTAACTCAACCTGTGGGCATAGATCCTCATGTCAATACCCCACAATACCAACCATGTTTACATGTTGATTTAACTATTCACCATACACATTTCATATCAAAACTAACACAAATATAAATCAAGTTCTCCATCCATCAACGTTTATGTTATTACTATTCCATAACCTGTTAACACATTTGTCATTTACAATTCATGTCATTAATCCTAATTATCATTCTCGTTCCTTAACCCAAAAGTATATTCAACGAATCTCATACACTAGACAATATTTATAAATTACAATACATAATCTCATTTAGCCAATTTATCATTTCACACTCATTCTACCACTTTTTCATTTCAAGTAAAATTCTTATATCACATAACATAACAAATTTATTACATTCAACCCATTTGGATTATCCTATAATTCCAATATTCCCACCCATTAAATATATTCATTTATTATTTTATAAAACCTATTTACATTCTTTTAAATTCTTGATAAATTTGAAATTTAACATGATCATCATTTTATATATACTAATTCTATAGGGGATCTCAATAAAATTTGTCATAAACTCATTTAACTCAATTAACCCATTACTAATCCATGTCAAACAACCCATTAATCTATCATCAAACCTAGGAAAAACAATCAATATTCCATCATCAAATCAATTAACCATATTAACATGTTTAAAAAGGGCTCTATGTTATTACGCATCAATTCCACCCTTAACTTTTTCAATTCTTATGTTCGGTAATGTTGGAACACCCCATGGGTGGCCTCAAATTGGTCAAATCATTCTCAACGCATCCCACGGGAATTGTGAGGGTTTCAAGTCATTATTTAGATGTTATTTTTACAAAAAACTACCCAATATATTAAAATAACAATAAAGGGGAATCAATAAATAAACTCACTTGCCAAAATCTAAAACAAAACTATGGGATATAACATGTAGACCACAAACCTCGAATCCAACATTGGAAGCACTCCTAATCGTAGTCTTAGATCCCGATCCAAACACCCTTTGAACCCATAACCGATATTCCATTTTAAAAAATCGGGTTTTATGGTTTCATAAGAATATTTTACATAAAAAACTATAATTTGGAAATGAAAGGAGATGAGATGGTTAGACATACCCGGATATTAAATCTGAAACAGACAACGCTCCAAACAGCCAAGAAATAAGGGAGATTGACCCTTGGAAGATCTTGATGGTTCTATATCATCACCAGGGTTGAGAGGGGAAGAGTTAGAAAAAAATAAAGTAGGACATAAAAATACCATAATGGCAATTTGGAAAATTTTCTCGACTTTACTAGGTCGCACGGTTTACACGCATAGTTTTCCAAACCATGTGAAAACCATGTTCAAGCCTTTTTCCATGGGGAGTTAGGCCACATGGTTACTTGGGGAGCTCTGAATGGTTATAAAACCATGATCCAACCATGTTTAATGGTACTACATCAAATTTCACGGTTTGGACTTCCCATCGCATGGTTTTCACTAACCGTGCGCAAACTATGCACAATGTCCATAAAGGTCCTTTTCCCATCACATTCGTATCCCAAACCCCCTAATCATGCCCAAGACTCCTCCTGAACTTAGGAAACATCTATTTAGACAAATAGGATAAACTAAAACCGAAACATAAATGAAAACATAACTTAAGAAAATATGGGATCTTACATGATGAAACTGTAATTCCTAAAAAATTTTGAATTATAACATCCACAATGGGATGAAAATACATTCCTTCCCTCTTTATTTATCATCAAAAAAATAGTTAGAATAGATTATCCAATACACATAAATCATAATATCTATAGTTAATACATTAATATCGAAAACCTCATTCAATGTTCAGTGTTAACAATTTCATAAATGGTTACCCATATAAACCTTTCTGAAAATGTTAGAACAATTTGAATGAAGGTCACTAAAATTTAAAAATAAAATAATCATTAATAACCCAAAATATATATATAGCTCTTAATACTTATACAAAAAACATTATATGATAATTATAATTTATTCTATTGAAACATGGTAATATCTTACAATACCATTAAACCACAGTGGAAATATGCATGCTTTCACAATTTTACTCTTTGTACATACCATAAATCCAAAAATTCTATAAACCCAATCCATAAAACACATTTTCATCAAATTACTAATTAGTCACAAAGTCATTAAAAAACCCCATTTCATTAATCACAATCAAAAATCTATTTATCGCATTATTATCCCATCATTAATCGCATTTTAAGGGTTATCATTCCCTTAGTCATCTATTCTCTAAAAATATCACCTTACCACCTCAATAAATTTTCATGGCTACTAGTACCTTTCACCATATTCATTAAAATACATAAGGAAAAAACATAGTGGAAAAATCATTAGATATTTTAGTATTACATAATACTATAAAATAACATCTACAACATTATTCTTGAATTCGAACATATAGACACTCATTCATTTTTCTTTTTTCTTAAACTATTAACTGTGCTTCATAATTTTATTCCTTCAAACTTCAACCATAATATTTTCTATTAGTAGTAACTTATTAATAATCATTATAACCGTCATTCAAGCAACATTATTGATTCTTATCATGAGCTTTCCCCATAGGGCATCGATTTTAATAATTCCCATTCATTCCACATATAAATCATTTAAATGTAGATGATTAATTAGGAATACCATTATTTTAATCCACTATGAAAACTAAACCATTCAAATTTACTTCTAAATAAATGGATTTGTGTCCTTATTTTCCACTCCCAAATAATCTTCTATTTTCTTTGAAACATTTTCCTTAATTCCTCTTAAAACATTTTTAACTTGAATAAAATTGAACATTATTTCCTTTTTCACCATGAAACAACATATTTCTCTAATTAAATAGTTTATGAAACTCATTAAAGTTGAGATTACTGATCATGTTATAATATTTCGGATTATTCCTAACAAGGTTGTGCCTTCAAACTCCTATTTAATTTGTTTTCTCACAAGGGATATAATTCTATTTTCCATCATATTTTCTATTATCCTAAATCCTCTATGTTCCATCCCTTGAGTAATTCCAAAAATAATAGTGTGATCAGCACTAAAAATAATAGGAAAACCACATAATCGAGTGAAATTACATAAAAACATTCAATGTATGACAAACTATTTTTAATCCAAGGTTATTCATGATTGTTTCCAAAACTCAAGGATTGTACCCTTGACTTAGGGTTATCCTTAGGGATCTTACAAAACATTTTATCCTCACAGTTTCTAAAGGATAAATAATCACTTCCCTGATACTAACTATAATGACCCATCTATTCATACAAAAATAATAAATCTATATAGATGAATATTCAATAGATAATATAACAAAACCTCACAAGAATTGTATTGGTCTAGTGTCTTTGGATGAATTGAAACAAAAACAACTTGTTCATTAAATATATAACCATATCTCACTTATTCATTAATAACTAGAACCCATTATGACATTTCAAACATAATTAAATCCTTCATATACAGGGGAAATGAATATAGGAAATGGTGAGATCAGAAGCTCAGTAATGGTAAAAATGGAGTATCTTAAACCTAATATAAGAATAATGGAATAATAACATTAAAATAAAATTTGAAAATTGTACCTTGCCTATCAATGATCATAATCCTGAATTATGGAATAAATCCTGTAAGTTTTTAAGGAAAAAATAATAATAAATCATGATCCATGTGACAATAATATTGGAATAAGATGTGAATTTTGAATAAATATGAACCTATAAAATCATTTCCTTAGTAGTAAATTCTATTTTCCAAGACTACCATAGTAGAATTATTTAACTACACAAACCTTTGTGGTATTCAAGGTTCACTCCCAAGACTATCATAGAAGAAAAATTCCTTTACTAAACTAGTTTAACTTCCCATTTCAATATTTTCTATCTCGGGATTTATAATATCATTACCCAATTCATGGGAGGGATATATAGGTCCTATACATCATTGGTTTTAACATAACCATTATACTCGATTATAACTTAACCACCATAACATAATAAAAACCATACATTTGACTACCACAATAATATATGGCATTAATCATATTATAAAACAAGTAATAAAATTATTTTCATAATCATTTCATCATAACATAACTCATGAAAATGAAATGGGTTTCTTAATAATTATGTCATCATAAACATAATCCAATCAAAAATAGAATAAATATATTATCATTGAATAATATCACTATTAAATCATATGTAACAATAAATAATTTTATTTTGGATGGAAAATAATCTTCAAATACCATATAAAATCATTCTTGAAAAAAAAATATTCCCATTTTCAAACCATTTATTTTTAACGAGTCACCCAATTATAAAAGAAAAAAATCATTGAAAATTAATAAATAAATTATTAAAGTAGAAATCAAATAATTCATGAATCATGATGGTAGAGAAATATTCTCATTTAATAAATGTTAAAAAACATTATTTTTGTATTTTTTATGGAATAATCACAAAAGTACATCATTTAAAAAATGTCAAAAAGAATCCCTTCAAAAAATTGTAAAAAATAAAACATGAGTAAAAATGAATTTAAAAATCATAATATAATATTATAAACATATCTGGAAAAAAATTATAAAAAATTTTCATGAATGAAACATAGTGTTTGAAGGGAAATTTTAAAAAGATAATTATTAAGAGAAAGCCCCTTACAAAAATCATATCACTGAATTGAGAATTAATCTAATGAATAAAATGATGGTTTCTGATATAAAAAATAATAAAAAATTAGAAATAAAACATAATATTTTTAAAATTAAATTCAAAATTAATCTTATTATGGCATAATCAGAGGAGTATAAGTTTATCCAAAATAATGGAAATACAATTAAGAATTCTCTTACAAATTTGAAATCAGTCGAATCGTATGCCCGATAAAGTAATAATTTTAAAATGAAATAGTGAATAACATTTATGTAATACTATTAAATATATAATATAACAATGAGAAGTATATAAACCACATGAAATAAAAAATGGTGAATAAGGAATTTATCTTATAGAAGTAAAAGTGAGAGGAGAAACACATACCTC
This sequence comes from Viscum album, assembly GCA_963277665.1. NCBI lineage: Eukaryota > Viridiplantae > Streptophyta > Magnoliopsida > Santalales > Viscaceae > Viscum > Viscum album. Next base: position 1,990,019,458 of record OY728137.1, read on the forward strand.
ACAATTCCCTTTAGTTTTGTGTACATTAAACTCCAGTATAATGTTTTAAATAATGTAATTAATTAATTATATAACTATATTAATATTTTTACACCATATATGATCCATTTGTAACATATTACCACCAGATAATTAATAATATTTCAATATTTCCAATGTTTTGTATGTGTTTATTTCCTGGTTACATGGTCAGTTCATTTGTGAATAAATATGGATTTTATTGAAAAATAGAATAAAACCCCATGTGTGAGATGAAATGTTATTCATATAATTCAAAACTATTAAATGATACCATATATAATTTTTCTTTATTACATGATGATTATTTATTTAAAAAAATTTAATGATTAATGTTTAGTTATTTTTGGCGATTTTTTCAACCATCTCGTACTTGTTTAATTTTATTTAATAATTTGTAGTTATATTAGTTAAAAAATAATAGTTGGGTTATTATATACCTTTTAAACTATTATTTAAAATGTATAATACTGTTAGAAATATACTTTAATGTGTTAATTGATAATGAAAAAATTGTATTCACATAGATGGATAACACCCATAATTTGGAGAATTCTTTCATTTATTTTCATAAGAGGATGAAATAAAGTAGGTAGATATAAGATATTACACTATAAAAATATACTTCCAATATTAAAAATATTCATAGTTATTATTACATGATTTATGAAATAGGTGATGAGAATGTAGAAGAACATAATAAAATAAGATATGTGGTTTGAGAAAATTACCCCTTTAATATCACATCATTGGAGGATCCATTAAATGAATTAGAATTGGAATTTTGGTGAGAACAGAAGAACTTGGACATGGGGAGATTAGATAGTTGAGTTTTTTAGAGGTTTTATAATCTTAAATGCTTATGAGGATAAATTGTTTGGTTAGTATTTGTGTTAATACATGATCATGGGTGGTTTTGTGTTATTAAATAATGATTATTTTATATTTAAATCCAAAAACATTTGGTTATAATTAATTCCATTGAATTAGATTGAAAATTAATGTTTTAAAGTTCGGTTATGGTCTATAATCACATCACCAACCCATTTAAATCGATAGTTTTTAGGTATTTTATTCTTTTACATTTTATCTTTAAACCTTTTCATTATTTTACCTATTCTGCTTAAATATTTTTTTAACCATGGTAATTTTTTAATAGATAAAAATAAAATTTTCTTTAAAAACTAATTTTGACCTTATTATTCAAAATATTGAATCCATTTTATCCAATTTAGTTTAATGATTTCAAAAAATTATAGTAAAAACCTACAGATGAAAAATTTTGTTCTTAATAAGTGTATTTTTGAGGTAAAAGATGATTTTATAATAACTCAATGACTAATACTAATCATTGTATGAAACCCAATTAATATTTAATGATATTTAATATATTTAACTCATATTGATAATCCCCCATTAGGTATTACTTAAATTATTTTAAAAAAAGAAACATTATGTACATTAAAATAGTTTTCAAAAAAATCTCATTTTTAAACCTAAAGGTAAACTTATTCCAAAATAAAACATAATTTTATTTCAAAATAATTTTTTTAATTAATATAAAAAATAATAATTATGTTACCTGAAATACTATTCAAAATTTAAAGGTTCTTTTAAATTTATTAATTAATTTAGAAGAATTGACATTTTTTTTAAAAATGTATTTTTTTATAATTCACTAAAAATTTAATCTCTTCAGAAGATTATCCAAAAATAATCCTAAGATAATTTTGATATAATGAATAAAAAAATTATTTCCATTTTATAAACTAAATTTTATATTCAATTAAAATTGAAATTATTTTTAATTTCTTCTAGAATGTGATAAAAATGGATTTTTGGAGGAAACATATATTTTAATAAAAAAATTATTTTACTAAAAAGGTTGTTTTTATTTATTAACAATAAATTAAAATATTAAAATGTGTTATAAAATTATATATTTCATAATTTGGTTAATACTATTCATTCCTTACAATTTAACATCTAGTTTATAATTCTCATTTAAAAATAGAAATATTTTATAGGTCACTTAAGGTCGGTGTTTTGTGCAATGTAATCTATAAAAAATATTATATTTATTTAAAAACAAATACCCTAAAATATTTTGGTGTAATAATTTAAACATTTCATTATGGTTTAGATATAAATATAATGATGACACCTATTATTGGGATAAATATCTTATAAAAATAACACAAAAAAGTTATTTACCATGAAGGAATGATATAATAACATGTAATAAAAAATGAACAGATATAAACCATCAAATAGGTGGGTGAAATAATAAATATGATACATGAAGAATAATAATATTTATATGACATAAAATTATGGAATGTCACTTAAAAAATAATAAAGAGGAATTATGAATGTAATATTTGCAAATGGAAACAATAAAATTGTGGGACAAATCAATAATTTGGAGAAATTATATTGTATATAAAAAAATGCACATTCTTAATATCCTTTAATCAAGAGATATATTTAATTAAAAAATATTTTATATATATATAGTACCCCTCCCATATTAATCCATACATATCTATTCCACAAATATCAATAATTCATCACACCATGATAATCCATGAAAATAAAATGTGTTTCATATAATTTTAAAATGGAATCACATATTGTGATACCAAATGTAAATTAGTTAATACCAGAAATTCAATCACAAAAAAGGAAAATTTCATAAATTTATCTTGTGAGTGGATCATAAAATATAATTCAACCAGAGTTATATATTTTTTATAAAAGGAGTAAAAGGGGCGTAAAATAATTAAAATGTATTTCATAATACATTTTTAACCTTATTTTAAAAAGTCTATGTTTCATGTCACCTTAAAATTTTATTTTTAAAAATATGACATGAAAACCCAAACATAAGATCATAAAATAAATAAAACAAAATAATCCTTTAATAAGAAAAAATGTTTTTACTATATAAATGTGGAGTGAAGGATAAAATTATAATTCATGAAAGGAAAAAAATTCAATACACAAAATAACATTATCAAACGCCACGTAGTAAAAAGCAAGGTAAATAATTAATTTTAAAAGAGTTAATGGAAATTTAGAAATAATATGAGGTAAAAATAATTTCTTCTTAAAAACATAAAATGAATACATTAATGGGAAGATTAGATATAGATATGGAATAAAAAGAGTACATTTGGAGAGGATGGGATCTATTCATTACATAACAAAATATTACAATGAATAAAATTTATCAAATTTCAGTTATTTGATTGTGAAAATGTAATTCCATATAAAATAATATTGAACATAATTATAATATAATAATAATAGAGAAAAAAATATTGTATTCCCAAACTATAATAGGAATAATTATGACTCATATAAAAAGGGTATGTAAAAAACCCTTATAGTGGATTATTACTCAGTAAGATGAATTTTAATTCCATTGATAGTTACTAAAAAAATAATTAATCATCTATTGTAGAAATATTAATATATTTATATCCATTTTCAATAATCATTAATTTTCATTTATTACATAATATTTAATTTTTTATATATTAATTTTTGTTAATTATTAGTTTTATCATTCTATGTGTTTTTTTTAGTAGTTTGGATTAAATTCCTTCTTGTCCTTAGATTAGGGAAACCCCTAGTGACACTGCCTCATTTTTATGTTAGAAAAGGTGCAACAAATAAGTAATAAATGTACTAATCAACACCATTTTTTAACCTTTTTAAATAAATTTCATAATCTTTTAGCAATATTTATACATATTAATTCAGTTTTTATGTTATAAAAATATGTTTTTTTTAATTATTGTATTAATATATCAATGTTTTTTTAGTTTATTATTTTGTATAGAATATTTTATTTGACACATTATTTTTCAATGATAATTACCTAATAAAGGCATTTTTCATTACGCTTACACCTCATTTTGAATTTACATCATATTCATAGAATCTATTTTTTATCATTCGAAAAAAGGGGAGGGAAGAAAATTGACCCCCCCCCCCACCCCCCACCCCCTCCCCCTTAGAAATGAATATGATCAGTGTGAAGTGGATATAATTATAAAATATAAATCACCCTTTCATGCATTATGTACTAAGGAAGTGCGAATAGACTCTGATTTAGAAGTAGATCCTAATATGCCAGTGTAGATACATTGTTGTCTACCAAGTGTTGATCATGGGATGAATATGTATTGATGGTTTTGTTTGAGAAATAGTTTTGCCCATTTTAATAGTTATGAAACACCACTCTATCATTAATTACATTAAACTTAGTGAAACCTAGATCCTTTAATAACCCTTATCGCTCATGTTATTTTCCATTCAGAGGGAAATCCATCTTGGAACTTCTAAAATAAACCCTTGGTGTTATGTTCTATCCCCACCAAAGGTTGTGAATTTTAATCCAATAAAACACCCATTATCATAGTTATTTTATTATTCTGAACCATGGTGAAGCTACATGTGTGATCCTAGAAGAGTGATTGTTGTGCCATTAGATTGACCTAAGAGAAGTTCATAGAGATACTATAAGTAAATGGAAATTTTATTTTCAATATTTTTTGTCTATTTTCATACATTTAGATTTTTAAATTATATAGTGATTATATATGAATTTCACCTATATAACAAGCATTTTAAGTAATTTTTTTTATGAAAAAATTTCAAATATGCAAACAGGATTCACCATAAAGTTGGGATTAATCGTATAAAAAAATTTATTATGTAATTAATCTTTGTCCATGTTATTTCATCATAACACCAAATAAATTAATTTTAAATGTAATTATATAATTTATTTTCAATTACTCATTATCATAAAAGATTCTATTAGATATGTTTTTTTCTTCCAACCACCATACAACTTTGAGGACCAGATATTGATCTTCATACTATAAAAAAATTCATAATGTATGGTGTTTAATAGAAAACTATTTACCTAAATGGAAAAATAATTTATAATTATTATAATAATGATTTATACTACCATTCCCACTCACTATACTATATTAAAAAAAGTTTCTTATGTATACTTTTTCATTATGTGTTCCTCTATATCGAGTTCCCCAAAAGGTTAGAGCATCTATTTGGATCTTCATCCTAGGGGAGACATGTTTGATGAGTTTCAATAGTTGTACTATATGAAAAAGATATGAAAATTCATGGATTTTTTGAGAGTATTCAAGATCTATGAGGCCATTTGGACTTTACAATTCTTGGTTTTATATCATCCAATCCTCATACCTATGTTGGTTATAAATTTTATCCATTAAACCATGAATATCAACTTAAAATACAGGGAGGAGAGGATACACCTCTTTGATATCTACAAGATTGAGGGAATATATATACATAATAATGTATACAATAATTTTATCAAATATATATATATATATATTGGGTCAATATTAAATGAACTCCATTTATATCTAAGGACATATTGAAACTTGGTGAGGAAAATGTGAAGATAAAATCTCATTCATCTCTCAAAACCGTATTTAGTCTGTGGATAATGATATTTATTCCTTCCCGTGGATAGATACCCAAGGTAAAGAGACAATGGAATTTCCCATTATATAATTCTAGTGGGACCTATGACACTTATTAGTCTATCTTATATGTTGGTTAGCATAATTCATGAATTGATTATGTTATGTTAAGTCTAGAACATACCTTTGGTTTGTAGCCATACTAGATATATTTCAAAGTAGGTGTCTATTACAAGCCTAATATTACTATACTTCTGTGATAATGACCACTTTTATCATTGTATCATAGCTGTATTTAGGGACAAGATTATATCCATCAATACCATTATTAGGGATACTATACCTATTGTAGGTTCAAGTTCAATTGGATGTAACCCCCCATAGGACATACATTCCAATCCTCTTTCTATATGGTTGGAAAACCATATATCATGGAGGGTACCTCCCTAAGAACACTAACTTATACCCTAATTTTACTATAGGATCATGATGTTGGATATTAAGGGTGGTTTACCAACATATATCAATTTCCAAATTCTTGATCATCATAAAGGGTTTCGATTTCACTTACTGTTTACTCCTTATATCACAGTCGAACCGGTTATCCCCAATTTAGAAGATGATCACTCATATAAGATCACAAAATCTAATGGATTACATGGAATAAGTACTGATGGGTCCCCCTCTTTGATCCCCTCATTCGATCATTATTTTGGAACTAATTTTAGTGAGTTCATGAGGTGAGCATGTATTCAATACACATAGCATGTGGAAAGTAAAAAAATAATTATTCTTCATTAATTCACGTTGGTGTTGAAGCATACGGATTTGATCACTCTAATGAATTTATATCCATCCAATTCTCCCAATATCATGTACATATGATATCCTCAGTAAAAGAATTAATACTACCCATATTCAATGCTGGGAGGATGTAACGCATGGATGCATGGACCAAACTACTTGAAAAGGGTGATGTCAAAGAGGGACTAGATTTGAAGGATAAAATCATTAAGCTATGTTTTTTATATGATGAAGGGGAAAATATACAATTGATTTATGTATGGTGGTCTATGGGAAATGACATCGATATTCTTAAATGAAAACACTAATGTTATTTATCTCCTCATAACTTTATAACATCCACACTAGTCAAACATCCCTAGGGAAAGAAGCTCTTAAATTGGAAGTCCAAGATCCAATTATTCTTTGCATCTTTATCAGATGTGATAACAATACCAATGATCATATTAATCCTTAATTACATTATAGATGGTGAAGTGGTATATGGTATTGATATTGGGTCCATAAACAGAATGAATCATGAGGGCGTATGGAAAATCATTTATTAATTGTTTACATTTTCTACCATAATTGAGAAGTGGAGAAAAGTAGATATATTTTTCTATCATTTTATTGGATCATGTGTATATTTCATTGATTACTATGAGTACTATTATATAAATAAAAAATCATTACATCACATGAACATATAAGAATCTAACATAAGGATCTATATTACTTTAAAAGAATAAATATTCAAGAAGAATGTCTAGAATTATCAAGAACCAGCCTAGGTACCCTGGTAACTTGATAACTAAACCAACCCAGATATAGCCTGAAGGGAATTATTGATCCCCACAGGTCAGAAACAAGTACATGGTATTATATAACATTCAAGTGGGAATAATGTTTCCACAATACATATTAGAAGTAAGAAAATAAAGTCAATATGCATACAAAAGAAAATATTTTATGATTAAGGAACCAGAATACAACAAGGCATAATATCCCAAGGAACTACAACCCAAGTATACAAAAAAAATAGGTAAAAACATCCCCAAGGTCCCTAAGGATAAAACTCACCACGAACAAGGGACACCGGCTAGATCCACCTCCAAGATATCTCTTCCCTTTGCTTGAACCTAGAAGGAGAAAGCCTACAAACACCCAAAGGAAAACGTAGTGTGTGAGACTAAGACCTATAGGATACTGCAAAAGATTTTATAACATATTCTAAATATAAATTATCCAAATAAAATCTTTCAATTTTCAAAATAAATAGGTTTGGAAATTTAAAATCATATTTAGAGAAAAAAATTTATATAGTTTCAAAATGATGGAAAATACTTAAATCCTAGGATTTACTTTACCAGAGATGGAATATTACTAATACAATGGATTAAATAAAATAGTTACATTAATTTTTTTTGTAAATCTAGTAAAGGAATGTAAATTAGTTGTACAATATTGACATATATTTATATCTTAAATATAAATAAACAAGCAAGTAATATAATCATCAACCAAAAGGTACGATAGTGTTAACCGGGTATAGGATTCCACACCCTCTAAGTGATCCCTGAAAAATGAGTAAATGCAAGTCCCCCTAACACTATCCAGAGATGACTTGTCACCCTCTCATCAGGGATGTGACCCGTCTTAGGTATGTTTTAGAATGTTTCAATATTGTAGAGTGTATCAAAATAACTCACCAACTACCTAAGGATTGCATGTTATATTACATGATGGGCAACTTATTTTAAGACTTCTCAAAATAAAATGAATCCCATCCATTAATTTCAAAAAAAATCCCATTTCTTTCCTTTTTAAAAATGGGTTTTAATAAAAAAAATCCATTTCTACAAGATAAAACCATTGGGTTTCTATAAAATCATTTGTAATCCATTTTCAAAATTTTGAAATCCATTCAAACTCAATTCCATCCTTTTCACAATTCATTTTCCACAATTAAATTAAAATTTTTAATTAAATTTATTTCCATCAAATCCAAAATTTAAATTCAAAAATTTAAATCATCCAATTTTCATAAACACGCCCCAATTCAATGGAATTTGTGGTTTTATAAATTTTGGTACAAAAAACATTTCAAATCTCTTGATTCAATGGAATGAGGTATTTATAAATTTAATTGAAAATTTTGATAAATTGAATTTAAATCAACAATTGAAATAAATCAATCAATTTAGGAATAATAAACTTATAAATTTGGTTCAGAACTGCCAACCTCTTCTTAAAACTTGAAACTGACAATGACACTCGTCATTGAGAAAAATCGTGAAGAGTACCTCTAAATTCAACCTAGAAGCAAGATCCAACACCACAAGGCATAGATCCATCTATTCCAATATGATCCATTGAAAACATAAAATATGATAAAGAGAGAAACAAAAAAACATGAATAATATTCACCCAAATATCACCCACCATAATAATGATGATTAACCACCAAAGTAAGGGATACAAAAGAGTTTGGAGGATCAAAGTAAAACTAGGGAAGGCCATGAGTTGAGATAATGGGAATCTGAGAGGATCCAATGAAGAAATAACAAACAGATACCTCCATTTTATAGCTGATGTCGGGGTGTTACATAGCATGTAACCCAGTTACATTCTGTGAATGGTTTAATTTTCATAATTAAGAAGACATATTTAATCTATAATTCCACTTTAAAGTTGGGGTATTACACAATGTGTAACCCCTATACACATCATGCAATTCCAATGATTCTTAACTGATGAAACACCCTTTGTTACGCATTAAAAACTGATCTGAAAATACATCATGTCATGAAAAGGGAATTCACGGTGTGTGGCCATCACATTGTTAACCATGCTTCATGGATTACACTTTGCAGTAGTTACACAACGTGTAACCTAGTTACACGATGCGTAATATCCTATAAATTTACAATAAAAACCCTATTTAAAGTTGGAAAATCCAAAAAGTGTCAGACTTTACCATTATAGGTATCCACCAAATCCAAACTCAACCCTTACCCATACAACTAAAAGAAAAATTCAAAGGTTTAAGTCATACCTATTAGACAGTAATGTCATGTTACATCCTCCCCACCATAAGAACATTATATCCCTAGAAAGACTATGAAGAATCTTTAATACCAAATAGATGAGGGAACTTCTCTCTCATCACTGACTCATGTTCCTACATCTCATGATTATCAGAACTGTGATGAAATCACACACAAACCAAAGGTATAAACCTACCATGAAGTACTTTGTTTTCAGAATCAACTATCCTGATTATCTGCTCAGTCAAAAATAAATTAGGCTCAATATCAAGATCACTCTCGGATCCGATAGATACTTTCTCATTTGTGACACATAGAACAAATTATGTATTGATACCAGTTGTGGTGGGATTTCTAAATAGTAAGAAACATTCCCCACCTGATCAATAACCTTGAATGGTCTCATTAAAAAAGGATAAATCTTCCCATGCCTCCCAAGACATCGATGACCCAATCAGGGTGAAACATTCACAAACACAAGATCACTAACAGAAAACTCCAAAGTTCTACAACGTCAATCAGCATAAGAGTTATATTAGCTCTGTGCTGTCAACATTTTTTGATGAATCAGATAAATCTTAGTTTTCATCTCCTACAACATGCTTTGTAGAAACATTCACCAACCTCTGACTATCACAATAGAGATTTAAAAGGATGGGCATACATGTCCTCAAAAGTATCTACCCTGATCATGGATTGTTAACTATTGTTATAAGAGAACTCAACTAGCCCCAAGTGATCAGCACAATCCACTATGAAACTAAGAACATAATGACAAATCACATCTCAAAGAATATGTATCGATATCTCTATTTGGCTATCTGACTACAGATGGTTGGTCATGATCAAACAAACCTGAGATCCTAGTGCCTCATGAATGCCTCTCCAAAAGTAGGAAGTAAACTGAGGATCCCTATTAGAGACTATATAAGATGGAACTCTATGTAAACAAACAATCTATTTCATGTAGAGACTTCCCAACTCCTCAACTTTGGTTGTATCATGAATTTGTATAAAGTGATATGAATTGGTCAGCCTATCGATCACAGCCCATATGGAATTTTTATTTCTATGGGTATGTGGAAACCCGGCCACAAAATCGATAGAGACTCCATCCCACTTCCAAGTAGGGATAGGAAGTGCATGAAGTAAACCCATATTTTTTAGGTGCTTGGCATTAACTTGCTGGCACATATAGCATTGAGAGACAAACTCAGCAATGTCTCACCCCCTACCAAGCCGCCATAACTATCATTGAATACTATAGAAAATTTTTTTGTTTCTAGGGTGCACTTCCCACTATGAATTTGGACAATCCCCCATCACATCCTCCCTTTACATAAACGACACAATGAAGAGGTTCTTATAGCATAGAACACACTCTTTGGAGAACAACCTCTAGGAAACTGTCTCCCCACCACAAAGAGAGTATATAATTCTACAGAAATCATCATCAATCTCCTAATATTCAAGAATCATCTCACAAAGTTTATATTTCAACTAAATTATAGCTAATAAACCTCATCCCCTTTCTCCTAAACTCTAATATGAAATTATGAAAATAAATACACCAAATTCCACTCTTATGAAGATTATTTCACTGCCCGGGTTGGATGTTTCCTGCTCAATGCATCTGCAATGATATTCCCTTTCCTCAGAGTATAGGTGATATCAAAGTTGAATGACAGCAGGTACTCCACTCAACGCCTCTGGAAAAGATTCAAATATTTTTGAGAGAAGATATAACTCAGGATTTTTTTCTCTGAAAACAAGGTAAACCGTTCACCATAAAGGTAATGATTCCAACTCTCAAGCGTGTGCATCATAGATGGAAGTTCAGTATCATGGGTAGGATAATTATTCTCGTGTGACCTAAGCTAATGAGATCTATAAAAAACTACATGGTTTCCCTGTATAAGAACACAACCCAAGATTGAACCACATGCATCGTAAAATACCACATAGCCTTTCCCGGCCTCTGGAAGATTCAAAAATAGGGTAGTAGTCAAAATATATTTCATATCAACCAAAGAATTATACCATTTATCATCCCAAGAAAACTTCACCCCCTTTCGAGTTTGAGCAGTCATCAGAGATTCCAACATTGAGAAGCCCTTCACAAATCTACGGTAATATCCAATTGAGCCCAAGAAGCTCTGGATTTCAAATACATTTCATGGATACTCCCAAGTCATAACAGCCTTCACCTTCTCATGTTCAAATTATATACCCCATTTAGAGACCATGTGCCCCTAATAATTTCACTTCATGAATCCAAAAATTGCATTTTAAGATATTAGCGTAGGGTTGTTGATAGCTAAGTAGACTCTGAACTGTTCTAAGATGATGCACATGTTCCAGCTCGGATATAGACTAAACAGGGATTTCATCCACAAATACTACTAAAAAAATATGTATAAATTCATGGAAAATCATATTCATAAAATCCATGAAAACTGCATGATAATTTGATATGACAAAAGATATAACAAGGTACTCATAACGGTTATACCTACTCAGAAAATATGTCTTTTGAATGTAAGATTCTTTTATCCTAAACTGATGGTAACCAAATCGAAGGTCAATCTATGAAAACCACATCACACCACTCGACTGATCGAACAAAATATCAATTTGTGGAAACAGATTTTTATTATTTATCATAACTCGATTGACTTTTCGATAATCAACACATAAGAGAAGATATCCATCATCCTTCTTAGCGAATAGAACCAACGCTTCCCAAGGTGACACACTCGGGTGTATAAATCCATTCTCGAGAGTATTTTCCAACTCAATCTTCAAATCTTTCAATTTATCTAGTTCTATGCTGTAAGAGGGAATTGAAACTGGTTGAGTTCTAGGAACTAAGTCAACAGAAAACTCAACCTCTCTCACTGGTGGTAGACCAGATAAATCTATAGAAAAAATATTAGGAAACTTGACAATGATTGGAGGGAGATCACCACTCAAATATTCCCAATTTATATCAAAATAAAACAGTGATATTAATTTACTCAACTTTGTATAAGAAGGTATGGATTTGCTCAACCTTGGATCCTAATCCCTTTAAAAGACAATAGACACACCACTAGGTTTATTAAAGTAGACACGACGAACATAATAATCAATCCATGAATTATTATAAATAATCCAATCAATCTCAAATATGTTATAAATATATTTCATATCAAGAATAATAAAACACCAAGCTAGGTGTAAAGTATTGTGTTTTTGAACCGGGTTAAAATATGAATTTTTTTTGAATTTTTTTTCAGTTTATCAATGGGTTATTTTTTTAAACTGAGCTCCAGAATTTTATTCAGAGTGTTGGAACACCTAAAGGTGTCTTCTTTAGACTTTTTTAATTACCTGATAATTTCTGAAGGTGTCCCAATGAGTCTCGGGAACACCGAATTCAGAAAATAACACATCAATGGATCTGGACGGGTAGTGCACGGTTGTGGTCCAACCCGTGCAGTTTACCTTATTTAATAATTTATTTAATTAAATTAAATAAGAGTATATGAGAGTTTGTGATTAATTAAAACAATGTTTTAATAATTATAATAATGAAGTTGTTATTATTATTATTTTGGTTGTCTAATTAAATGAATCTTAAAATATTAATTAAATGACGGTTGAAGAAATTAATGTGGATTATGGGTTTATCTAAGAACCGTTTTAATTAAATAAATAGATTCATAATTATTAAAGGACCATTTATTATTAAATGGAGTAATGTTCTAATAATAATAATTTTATTATTATTATGGTGTCATAAATTATTTTGATGCTTTGATATTTTAATTTCATGTTAAATAGGTGTATCATTTATGAGAATTTAATCTGGATTTTGAGCTTCTCAAAGACACATTTAATAAAATAAGAAGTTTTATATTTAATGAAGCTTTGTTATTAAATAGTGGTGTTGGGTTTATCAAAAGTTTGAAAAATAATAATAATGATATTATTATTATTTTATTTTTATGAATGTAATAATTATTATTATTATGGTAATTAAATTAGGTGTTATGGGTTGGAGTTTTTTTCATATTAAAGATATTATAATAAATTGGGAGTTTCATAATTAATTATGAAATTTTTATTAAGAGAATAATAAATGAAGAAGTGTTTTTAATTAAATGGGGTGTAACATTTATGTTAAAACATTTTAATTGGATGTTTAATGAGGCGTAATAGTTATATGAAATTAATGAGGCTTTTGGGTATCTCAAATAAATGTCTAATTAAATAAAAAGTTTCGTAACTAATAAAGATGTTTTATTATTTAATAAGAGGTGTTGGATTTTATCTAAGGTTGAATAATAATAATATGATTATTATTATTATGGTTTTAGGAGTGGTTTTTATTATTATAATGAATAATAAAAATAATGGATTCTTTTGGGGTTTCATTTAATTAAATTAAAGGTCAATAAGAATTTAATTAATCACTACGAAGCAAAGGTTTTTATTTAATAAATTTTTTTTGAAATAATTAATTAAATAATGATGAGTTGGTGTTTTTTGAATTTAATTAAATTGTGTCGAGATAATTTAATTAAAAAACATGAAGTAAGAAAATTATTTAACAAAATTTTATGAATGAATTTAATTAAATAATTTGTAAATTAGGAGTTGGGAGTTATCAAAGAAGGGTAATGTTAAATGGTAATATTAAATAAGTAATAAATGTATAGTTGGGTTTAATTTAATTAAACCATTTTAAATATAGATATTGGGTTGTGCACGGTTAGTCAAATGGTGCGGGTCAGCTGTGCGGTTACCCGGTTTTTATAAGGATTTATTTTTATTTTATTTTAGAAAAAAATATTTAATAATAATAATAAGGATATTATTATTATTATTATTATGTATTATTTTGATTTTATGATTAATGGGGGTTTTCATAATTAATTGTGAAACATTTATTTAAAGGCTTGTTAATGAAGTAACATTATATTAAATGAGACAAATAAGTGTTATTATTATTATATTAATACTATTAGTTTATCTTGGGTGTAATTGATAATTGGGGGAGAGAACATGAGGGTGGTGCACCACCATATGGGAGGAACATCAAAAATGCACTAGGCCCCTCCTTTGAGGCGCGCTACACCCCCCTATTTGGCTCCTCTTCATGCGATCGAATCCTCTCGGTGTCCCCTCGAATCTTGTTCATCTCAGTGAGTGGAGTCTATCTGCATTTTTTTTATTTTCATCAGCCATTTGGATCCTCCCTCGCCCTGTTTTCTTAGCCAAAATCTTTACAATTGGGTTTTATTGGGATTCCTTGTTTCTTCAGTTCTTGGGATGTGCAAGGGTCTCCTCTAGACCCTTTGGTCTGTATTCCAGCATCTGCCAACTAAGGCGAGGCATATGAGTTCATTTTCTCTTTTCTGTCATGTTTTGGGTAAGTTTATTCAATTGTGGTATTGTTTTAAATTATTCAATTAAGGGTTTGATAATTTATATAAGTTCCTAGTACCTAGTTAGAGGTGTGTTTGTCCTTACTGCTTTGATTCTGAGTACCAAGTTTAATATTTTAAATTTTATTTATATTATTGCAGGACACACATGTGAATATATATATATATATATAAAAATGGTGCACGCACATGTTATTTTGAATCAGTTTTATACTGGTTCCGCTAAGTATATTAAATCCCTTCAGATTAAAAATAGTGCCACCGTGAGGTAGGGTACCAAATCCTTAACAATTTATTTAAGAATTATAGCTTCTTTAAATAAATTGATAATGTGAGTTTCCTTGATTATGATTTTCAATTTATGACACTTTTTATGTTATTAAGTTATGCCACCAACATGAGATAAAATGAGGACTTGAACATGTGTTCATTTTAAGCATGTTTTGATAATTTGGGTAAAGTGATATGATTAAACAATCAAAATGATTTTCATAGGAAGAATGGGTAAAAGGGTAATTAATTTTAGAATTAATTATCAAGTCATGAGTTGGAATTAAATTATGGAATTTAATGTTTATTGAGGATATTGAATGTTTGATGTGTTCAGAATATAAATTGGAAACTGGTAATAATTAATGGATGGATTAATTATTACATGTTAAATGATAAATGGTTAATTAATTGATGATTGGTTAAATAGATGAGATTTAATTTATTTATTTTTGAATTAATTAATTTTCATGTATTAAATTAAGATTGTTAATTGATTGTTTATTACGACTGTTGGCCAACCGTACCTTTTGATGCGTGTTATTTTTCTATGCCTTAAGTTTTCTTGGGTGAAGTTGTTTAAAAATATGATATTTTGTGTGAGATGGTTTCTAAGTATCTGGGCTTTGTTCCGCAAGTTTTGGGATAATTATAACAATCATTTTAATTTTTAAAGTCTTGGATGAATCACTGTTTGAGTGGATGGGTTCAGACTTGTTAAAGAATTTGGATAATTAAATTTTTATTTAATTATTTAGTTGGTTTGCTACAAATAATTAATTATTAATTAATTACTATAGATATGTTGAATGGTTAAATAATTGTTGACTTATTTGACGGGCAATTTATGTTGTTAATTAGTTGTTGAATTAAATAACGGTTTGATTTATTAATTTATGAATTAATTAATGGTTAGTTTGGGGGTTTTATACATGGTGTTATACACCAATGATAAATTTATATGTATGATTGATAAATGGGTTTTCAGACAAGTATTGAAGCTCTAAATACTCACAGGGTCCTAGACATGGTGTTCCACACCAATGATAAATATATATGTATGATTTATAAGTAGGTTGTGAGATAAGGACTAAAGCTCCAAATACTCATGGGGTGCTAGACATGGAATTCTAAACCCAACTTGCATGAAAATATTCTTTTATGGGAGAGGGACTAATGCTCCAAATACTCATGGGTTGTGAGACAAGGACTGACGCTCCAAATACTCATGAGGGTGAAAGACATGATGTTCTACACCCATCAATTGATATTGGATTGTGGGTCCAATTGGTCATACATGAAATTAATTAATGGTTAAAGAAAACTGTTGTGACCTAATGATTTGTGAATTGAATATGAGAAAGGGTTCAGAATTATTAATGAATTGGGTGAATCACTATTAGTGGACAGACCCAGGAGAGAATCACTATTTTTAGTGGATGGTCTCGGTTATAGTATATGAAATATTAAATTGAATATCTTATGAAACGTTATCCAAGCCAAATCACAATATTGATTCTATCATTACTTTGATTACTTAGATGGTCTTTAGAAACATCTTTAGAGAGTGATATATACGAGGGATGTCGGGTTTAGGCTGAATCTCAAGACTTTTATAAATTAATGAGATTTTAATAATAGATAAATGAAAATGATTGTGTAACGATTATTTAATATGCATGAAAAATGTATAATGTAGGTTCGGACACTAGATAAGGGCTGGAGCAGGTACTTGGGTATAAAGTTACTTTGTACTGCTAACTTTATTTATCCATGCTTTCACACATATTAAATTATTTATTAAATGTCGGGATTTAGGGTAGACACCGGTGGTCTTGGCCTACTGTGATTTATATCTCACACCCTAATCGGTCCACCACTACACTGGGGTACCTGATTAGGTTATATTTTTTTGCAGGATTATACTGTTTTCATTTACTTGGCAGATAGAAGCAAAGGACCGAGGGGAAGCTCGGGATGCTCGAGGATACCGCCCTTAGGTATTTGAGTCGTTATTTATTTATTTCTGTATTGAAATGTAAAGAATTATGTTTTGTTCACTGTTTTATATTTTTTTGTATCATTAGCATGTCATGCTTGTATCTTTTGTATAATTATAATTAGTCATTTGTTTTGTACAAGATTTATAAAATCTTCCTTCCACTGCTTTATCATTTATTCGAATGCATCATCTATTTATTGTCATTTTCTATTATTGAACTCTAATATGAGGGTATAGTCTCCCCACTTACTATCCATAGACCCTCACTGCTAGTCGGAAGCCTCTGGCATACGGGGAGATGCGCTTGAGGTCATGTGGAAATCGGTCTGGCCACCGGTTTAGTGGTAATCTAGGTTGGGACGTTACACTAGCTTAAAATCTGATAGAGAGAATACACAATAAGGACTATGGAGAACCTAATCTCTCTTCATACTAAGGGGTGTAGTAATATCCATTTCCCAAGAAAAAAATATCTATTGGATGATTTACCATATTAACTATATGAGTGTAAATTAATGAATGAGTTGAACCAATATCAAATAGAGTAGTCACTAAAGATGGTGATATAATAATGGTACCTCTCAAGGTCATTGGACCTGTGTCTGATTCCTCTAGAGACACTTCCACTATGTAAATAAGCTTCATTCCAGATGCATGTGGTTATAACCCTTTTATACATGAAGCATATGATTTATCATAATTTTTAGGAGGATATGTTGATCTTGTCCCACTATGCGGAGTAGAGAAGTGATGACAGAATCTCTATAAGTTCTATGAACACTCGTAGGAGCTACAGTTCTTGGTTGCCTTGGTGTAAACCCTCTTAGAATGTTCTGGCATGCCACACTGATAGCAAGTCAAAGAACATATTTATGGAAATGTAGGAGGTATATAATGACTCTACCATTGAGAACTACCATGAGAATAATCATGCCACCATTTTCATTTGAAGGAACAAACACTACCGTAGGGAGAAAATAGAACTCCCATCAACCCGTACTTTCCATCTTGGTCCATCTCAACCATTATTGCCCTATCCATAACATCAGTATAAGTTAGGATCTTTAGAAAGAAAACCAAATAACAAATATCTAATCAAATTCCCAAATTGAACCATCTAGCCTTCATACTCTCATTAGATACTATCTCAGGTGAAAACTACACCAGCCTAGAAAAGCGATTTGAGTAATCATACACCATTTTTTCAGCCTTATCAAGCATGAAAAACTCCACATCCTTGGCCAACATCATCGACTCTGGATAGAATAGGTTAGTGAAAAGATCCTCAAATCCCTTCCACTCTAATCCTTCATGTTTTTTTAAATCACCATCATGTCCCCCCATCTCCTGCGCAGTCCTTCTAGAAAGAAGGTGGAAAACTTTACCTTGATCTCATCTGGTGTTTCTATGAACTCAAACAGATGTTCTACCTATCTCAACCATGCCACAACTTGTTGAGGATCAGGGGAGCCTTTGAAAACTAGTGGTTTCTGGTGAAGTAAATCTTCATAATGATTTCTAAGAACTCCCTCTAAGGATCAATAGCTAGAGACTGAATAGGGATAAGAGGTGGTGTCTATCCTAGATCTTGAACTATGTGCATAATCACTTCATCTAGATTTGGGTCCACTGGAGGATCTGCTCACTACGAGTCAGAAGTAGCTTCCTCCTGGATCTTATTTTCATGTCATCTCAGAGGCATAATGCCACACAACATTAGTATATAGAAGGAATACATTGGATTAACACTCAAATGGAGCAACAAGGAAAATTATTCCCAACAGTTGGAATAACTAGATTTGGATTCTACTCTATCCAAATCAAAATAGGGAAAATACTAGACCTATCCCATAAGATTCCCTTCCCTAACCACCCCTAAAGACTCAAGGATCATTATAGTTAGAGATATATATTTACTCAATCGTTACTACCTCCTAAATCCCAAACAGATTCCAAAAATGCATAATGACTTAAAGACAAAATCTCAATAGCCTCATTTGATACCACTTTATCATGAACCAGCCCGGGTACACTGGTAACCCATTAATCAAGCTGACCATGACATAGCTCGAAGGGATTTCTTGATCCCCATGGGTTGGTGACTAACACCTGGCATCATATAATTTGGAAGTGGGAATGATTTTTTCGCAAGACATAGCAGAAGTAACTCAATCAAGTCGATATGAATACAAAAGAAACTCCACTGGGGGTAAAGTACCATAATACAACAGGGAATAAAATCTAAAGGTACTACAACCCAAGTAAAAAAAGGTACAAATAGCCACAAGGTCCCTAAGGAAAAAACTCACCAAGTCCAAGGTTCAACAACTAGATCCACCTCTAAGAGATCACATCCCTTTGCTTGAACCTGGAAGTATAATGTCTAAAAACACCCAAAGGAAAAAGAAGGTTGTGAGGCTAACCCCTGTAGGATACCCCCAAATATTCTATAAGAGATGAAAAATATAAATTATCCAAAGATAATATTTCAATTTTCAAAATAAAAATGTGCAGAAATTTAAAATCATATTTTAAAAAACATGTCATGAAATTACAAAATGATGGAAAATACTTAAATCACAAGCTTTGCATTACAAGAGATGGAATATTTATAAAATATTGTCTTAAATAAAATAGTTCAATGAAACTATTTTTGTAAATCCAGAAAATTAATGTAAAGGATCTTTACAAAATTGGTATACATTTATATCTCAAATATAAATAAACAAGTATTTAACATAGTCATCTGCCAAAAGGTAAAAAAGTATTAACCAAATATAGGATTCCACACTCTCTAAGTGATCACAACAAAATTAGTATAATCACATCCCCCTAAAACTATCCAGAGAAGAATTTTCACCCTTCCATCAGGGATGTGACCCTCTTCATGTATGTTTTATAGAGTTGTAATAGAGTATATTGTATCTAAATTAGTCACCAACTACCTAAGGCTTTCAAGTCCTCTTACATGATGGTAAAGTTATTTTAAGACTTCTTAAAATAAAATAATTTCCATTTTTCAATTTAAAAAAATAAAATTTCCTTCAAATTAAAAATAGGTTTTAATAAAAAAACATGCTCATTCCTAAAGATAAAACCACTGGGTTTCTATCAAATCATTTTTAAGTCATTTTCACAAGTTTGAAATCCATTCAAAACCAATTCCATCCTTTTAATTATACATTTTCCAAAAATAAATTAAACAATTTAAATGAAATCATTTCCATAAAATCTACTATTTAAATTCAAAATTTTAAATCATCCAATTTCTATAAACACACCCCAATTCAAGGGAATTAGGGGTTTTCCAAATTTCTATGCCAAAGCCATCTTAAATACCACGATTCACTAGAAACTATTTTTTATTAATTTTATTGAAATAATGTTTAAGAAATTGAATTGAATTCAATAATTGAAATAAATCAAGTAATTTAAGAATAATCAATTTTGAAATTTGGGATGGAACCTCCTACCTCTTCCTAAAACTCAAAACTCGTAATGACGCCTGTCAATAAGAATGAAGTTGAAGAAGACCTCAAAACTCAACCTAGAATTAATATCCAACACCACAAGTCATATATCTATCAATTACACGATTATCCATTGAATCCCCAAGAGAGTAAAAAGAGAGAAACACAAAGCATGATGAATAATTCTCACCCAGATGTCACATCCCAAAGAAATGATGATTGGTCACCAAAGGAATGGATCTGGAAGGGTTGTATGGCTCTAAGAATAACTAGGGAAGGCCTTGGGTTGATATAGTGGGAATTTGAGATGAGAGAATAAATAAATAACCAAGTAATGCCTCTCTTATACAGCCATTTTGAGGGAGTTACATGGTGTGTAACTGAGTTAAAAGTCTTGAAAGGATTAATTTCCATAATGGTGAAGATGCGTCGAATCTGTAACACCCCTTCAAATTCAGGGTATTACCTAACGTGTAACCCCTATTCACGTCGTTTAAAGCCTATGATTCATAACTGATGAGACCCCCATCATTACACATTAAAAAACAATCTAAAATACTTAACATCAGGAAATGGGAATTCACAGGGTGTACCCATTACACCATGAACTATACTTCATGTCTTGCACCTGGTAGTAGTTACATGGCATGTAACCTTGTTACACGATGTGTAATATCCTAGAAGTTTACAAAAACAACCTGTTTAAAGTTGAAAATTCCAACAAGTGTCGTACTTTACCACTATAGGTATCATCCTAATAAAAAATCAACCCTTACCCAAAAAATGAAATTGAAAACCATGACATGGTTTAAGATTTACCTTTCAGATAGTAACTATATGATACAAGAATAGGATACTCTAATGATGTATGGAATAAATATTCAGGAATTATTGATTCATTACTATATGGATACACATTCTATTTGAATATAATAATATAAGGCATAGGTAGAAATAATAATAATAAAATTAATAGTTGGAAATAAAGTTGATACTATTAAATAGAGAATTCTATAACGAACCACAATAACTTCGAATAAGGGTCCACTATATGAAATTCAAAATTCCAAGTGGCCAGTTCACTGATCATTGGTATTTTTTTTCCACTAGATATTTAAAGTCATTTAGTATTATTTTATTCATATGTAATATTTGTCCAAACACATTTTCATTTTAGGATGTATTATCAAGGAAAAAACCATTCCTTATGGAATTTTTTCCCATTGGTTTCTTATTAACTGAAACTATTTTGTTTCACAAACAATTGTCCACTTTCTAACCCCTTGTTTTTCTAAAAAACTATTTGGGATAATCTAAAATATTAACATAGAGTAATAAGATAATAAAAAAACCTTTTGAACATTGTATAAGAATCAATAAGTAAAATAATAGTTTTAAAATACTCAAGTAAATGGTTATTTCTGTGATTAATCATTCTCCCTTGGATGGATATTATTGGGACGATCCTGGAATAACATATAAAATAACCAAAAGTTAGGGAATGTGCATGTGAAAAAATCATTAGGATATTGTTGGACCCAAATTGATGTATATAGTGTATTTTTTGACATGAGTATTTTTTTAAAATTTGAGTTTTTGGTGGTATTTTGGAATTTCATAAAAGTATTTTTATAATGGAATACAGATACCCAATAAAATAATATTTTTTGGAAATGTCTTAAATGGATGAAACAAATATAAGAAAAAATGAGGTATGTTTCTAAAATGGCTACATGAGCATAACACGAATGTGGCCAAAACGACTACATGAAATGGATAAGTAATAAAATTTGGTATGTGGATAGAAAATTTGAATAAATTTGGTACATGGAATGAATTTTTATGTGAATCAGCTACATCTAAATAGCATTTATGTGTGGAAATCATCTACATAACCATCCTACAAAATTTTCTATATAGAGAATGTGTAAGTATAGTAGAAGATTATGAGATATCTATCTTCTATCTAATGCATGAACACTTATGGTTATCCAAAAGTGGTGGTGTAACCAAATTTGAGGGTGGTTTTATGATTCTTGGCCCCAACTTTTTCTAAATATATAGAAAATGAATGTGGTGTAGCAATGATTAATTTTTCTATATTTTAGGGAATCGTGGGAATTATAGATTGAGAAATTGGAACAAATATATTTTCTTTAGAAAAAACCATAATGATTTAAACCAAGATATGTGGATGGATTTAAGAGTCTTTTATGTTTTAGAAAAATTTTATAAAGTATTTAATAATGATGATATAAAATGTGAATCTTAATATCTAAGAAAAAATCTCTCACAAGAAAAAATAATGTTAGAAAAATGTATTGATGCATTATAGGATGCAGTCTACTAAGTTTTTTTGGATCTCATATATAAGGTTAAAGTTTAATGAAGGTGTTTTTAAAGGAGGATAATTCACTTTTTAAGTCAACACTATTTGATCTTAAGAGAAAACCCATCCTTATTATATACCTGAATTATATTCATTTGAAGATTGAATGTTTCAAAGGGAGAAGTGAATTCTTCATGGAAGTATAGTATAACATTCTCCAATAGTTTTGGGTTGTGATCCAATATCATTAGTGAAACAACTCCAAAATTAAACGTATAAAATCAATTATCTTTAGTGAAGTTTTTGAGCATAAAAATTTCCATTCATACTCGTTAGATTGTCCTAGTGCATGTGAACCAAGTAAAATCTCTCATGTGATATACTAAATTCCTCATACATTGAGATGAATTACTATGAGAAATTGTTTTGTTCCTTGAGATTAGACTATAATTTCATCATAAAATGAAGAATTATTTTTATTATAGTACATTGATTTACTTTAACCCTCGTAGGTTGAAGCCACCTTTAATGGTCTAACAAGTTGTATCAAAAAAATTATTCTTCTTTTGTATTATTATAATTCCAAAAGTTTTCAAACATAAATGTATACCAATTTTTAAAGTAGTAATTTACAGCTATGGATGTAATGATCTGACTTCCCTAGGCCATGAACCTTCCCAACTAACCCCATGGGCCCTTATTAATTCCACGCTTTCCTTTTGAGTACATCATAGTTTATTGCCCACTAGGTTCACTTATCTGATTGATGACTATCCGCATAGATTAACACATATTTTAGTGTATTTTTTCCTCAATCACACACACACACTATTAATCTAACCATGAAAATACCCACCCATACCTCTACCCAAGGAAAAGCATGCTTAACTATAGATTTCAAATCAGGTTGGATCCTATAAAGAATGGTATACCATATTGAATTGGGTAGTAACATTTATCCTTTGGTGTATCAGTTTTCTAGGGGTGTTACACTCCCTCATCCTTTAAATCATAATTCCCTCATTTTGGATCCACACTTCAAACACATGTAGTGGTTATGCACTTTAATATGGGGATTTTAATTGATACCATTTTCATGAATCGCCTCCTTGGGCCATGAATCTGGTCATCCGATCCCATGGTTATCTTGTAATACTTTGTTTTCCATACAAACACACCCTATTATATTACCCATTATGGTTAGTTATCTGATTAATGACTATCTAAAAATGAAAACATGTGTTCTTTTAGTGTGTGTTTTATCACTCAAACACACCCTGAGAAACATCCTAGCAGGTCACCCGTACTGACCACTACTCCAATCCATGGATTATTAGTGTTGGGGTTTTAATGAGTTAGGATCCAAAAAAGGTTTACATTGTTTACATGGATACTAAAATTTATCCTTTTATGTCTCAATTTTCTTGTGGTGTTACACCATACCCCTATTTAATGCAAAATTACCTCATTATGGACCCCACACATATAACTCAGGCAGTGCATATGCAAATTAGACTATGTATTATCTTTGATACAATTTTTCATAACCAAGACTCCTTGAACCATGAATCTTATCAACTAACCCAATGGGTCTCATGTAATATCATGGTTTCCTTTCCAGTGGTCTTTCATACCTTTTTCTAACATTCTAGCCCAAACCACTCAGTTCAAGCCAAAATTCCACATGACCTCATCTGCACCTCCCCATATCTAACGGGATACTAACTAGCATCAAATGTCTATGTCGATCAGTGGGGAGACTAAACCTGATATATCACATCATTATATTAGTAATAAATAATATATAATATAATTAATAATTAAATTGAACATTTAGAACTAAATAAATGGAATAAATTTTATATAAATAATAATATGAAACTGTGGGAATCTTTCCCAGTATAATAAGAAGAAATTAATAACTAAATAAACATAACAATGAGATTCTTATGGATTATGTCCCTATACTTCATATACACTGTACTATTCTCCTAATTCATTCACTATATGACCATTTCCTATCATAATACACTCATAAAATCTATAAGATAATTGAAACTCTACAGTAGGGTGTCTGTGGAGGACTTAGTTGGACACCACCAGTGTATCCTCAACTTGATGTGATCAATTATAATAGGTATATCCCTCCAATATAATAAATGAGTAATAGAATTAAAATATACAATTAAATACCTGGTATTCATGCATTAGTCGGGCTACCAAAAATCCATGGGTATACCTACATCATCACCATGCTAGAAATTAGTCATAACAGATGTCAGAAATAGACAAGTTCCATGAAAAAGTCTAAAAGTAAAAGGTCAAAATACAAAATTTCATCATGTAATGTCTCTCTATCATATTAGTATAGGCTCTATGACTCTTGGTCATACATGTAATATCTTGTATCTGAAATCCACTCAAAATTTCTCCATACCCTATTGGTCACATGGCCTCTAGTGAATTTCCTCAAACACGAGGGGCTGTCGACTAGCAGGGAGGGCCTAGGAGTGATAGTGGGGAAACTATGACCTCATTGGAATAGTGTAACACATCGGAATAAATAATAATACAATAGAGGAAGAATTAAGGGAATACAACTGAATTAAACAGTGGAAGGCGGATATTATAAGTAACCAAGAATCATTCCATACAAAATATGATGTAGTATGTTATGTTCTAAGAAATCAGTCAAAACAGTATACATTGAAATCAAGTACAAGATACAATACTAAGGTATAGAATTACAAAAAGAAAACTTTGAAGCATTGTAATCCTCAGTGTGTTCTCATTATCTCTTGCTTCTAAACAGCATATCAAGTACATGTAGAAGTGAATTTTTCCTTATTGACACTTACAACAATTTAATCTATTTGGGCCCAGGAGCATGACCCAAATAGGGCATCAGAAATAAATCCCATGATGTTACCACCGAATATTTGTGCCAATCTATCTTTGAATATATGTAATAAGCAGTGTACAATAGTGAAAGTAGTAAACTAGGAAGTACTCAAAGTAATGAATCATATAAGCACTATCATTATTTTACATTAATATTAGGTTCTTTAATTAATTCAATTACATTGAATTATAAAAGTCTTGGGATCTATCCTAAGCTCGTTAATCCCTTGTATAAATTATGCACAACATATACCTCAGCAGGCTATCTAAATAGAAATAAGTGAAGACCAAATCCAATCTTGTGCTTTGTCTTGTCAGACGGATCATAAGTCATTAAGTTTTAATATTTCTCAGGGCCAAGTCCTATATATAATAATTTCATCATGTTTCAAATAGGGACGAGCCTGGTATATCAACATTTAATCATGTGTTAGAGTAAAACCCAGTATATAATCATTTCAGCATGTTTCAAATAGAGATGAGCTAGACATATCATCATTTCAGCACGTGTCATGGTCAAAACCCTGTATATAAGCATTTCATCTTGTTTCAAATAGGGACGAGCCTGGTATATTATCATTTCATCAATTGTTTTGGTCAAAACCTGGTATGTAAGCATTTTAGCATGTTTTAATCAGGGACGATCCAAGTATATCATAATTTCAGCATAACAAATAACATGTGTAAATAACACTATTACATGGTTAATTAATTAACAACTCATGTGGGAAACAATCATGTCACTAGACTATCAAGTAATATAACCATTACCATGATTAATAATTACAATCTAACATGGGAAATCCATATCAGAAGTCTATCATGAAATATAAAAATTACAAGGCTTAAAAAATATACTCATTTGGGAAGTTTATATATAACAAGAAAAAATGTGAATTAAAATTTCATAATTCTTAAGAAATTTTCGTCTCACATGGGAAAAAAAAGCATTCCCATAGGCATACTTGGACAAATGGCTAAACAATGGTCATCTGAGGGAAACGCACCCACATGGTGGCCCTTAATCAAACCAAACAAGGTCAAACATGATTAAATTAATTTTATCCATCACCTTATCATCATTAAGAAACAACAAGGGTCAATTTCCATTCAAGGCTACACCCTAAACATGGGTGAACGGCACTATGGCACATATAGAAAACTGACATGGAGAAAAAGGAAAAATACCACCTACCTTGTCCTCATGTGACTCTCCTCCTCCAACGTCAACCTCTAATTCAAGCTATAATTAAGTAGATCTACCAAACAAGGTAAAACTTATAAGATCCAATAACTTCATCTAGAGATAAAATCATTAATAATGGATCAAGGGGAACTGATATCTTACTGATTGGGTTCAAATGCATCTTGCAGGGATCGAATCAGAGTTTGAACGGAGATTCGAGATCCAAAAATGATCTTGGTGCTATAATTTCATAAAACCATGGATAGCCACTATCTAGAATAAGAAAATGAGTCTACTTCCCATTTTAATGAAACAATAGAAAAACATGGTGATTAAGAGGAAATACATGTTGTGTATATGGAAATTTTTCCTTTCGTCTGCCAACTCCTTTTACACGTCATTAAAATCCTGTCGACTTTCTTACACCGTGTGTATATGAAAATACATGATGTGTAACCCCTAAGTCTAACCATGTAATTTTTCGAAACAACATTTGAACTACTTTATTCCTTTTCCTTAATTATAAACCAAAAAGGAAATATTTGTACCTAAAAAGAAGAACTGCATTCTTATGAACTTCCCCCCTTAAAAAAATGTCCCCAAATTTCACTTCCTAGGGTGGTGAATAAATATTTGACAATAATTATGACCACTATGATCATACATCGGACTCCCTATCCCATGTATTATCTTGAAATCAACCATGTTTTTATAGCACCCGTACTAAAGGAACATACATACCACAGAAAACCTTCATGTTACAATCCACAATTCGAATAGGATGCTCCTCAAAAGATTCATCAACCTATAACTTAACCTTTTCAGGTTGAAAAGCATGATATGGGTTTGAAATGTAACACTACAACTAAGAATCATGGAGGACTTAGTTAATATCCTGGTACCTCTGAGCTAAGTAAAATTGATAGGTAACCATCTCAACCCATTCTAGAATCTCAAACAGCATGACATATTTTGGTGAAAGCTTACCCTGTCTTCTGATCCTCCTATGTCTCAACCTCTGTGCAACACGTAGGAAATCTCAATCCCCATACCCGAACTCCAAAGTTCATCTATGATGATTAGAATAAGATTTCTGAGGAAACAATGCAGTATCCATATGCTTCAAAATCAATTACAACTGCTCAGTGGTCTCCTAGAAAAGACGAGGTCCCATCATATGTGTCTCTCCTTCTTCCAGCCAACAAAGGGGTGATCGGCATGTTCTATCATACAAAGCCTCATATAGCGTCATCTGAATAGTAGGTTGAAAGCTATTATTATAAGAAAACTCAACCAAGGGTATGTGTCTCTACAAGGAACCCATGAAACCTAGGATTCATGCCCGAAGCATGTCCTCTAGCACTATAATTGTGCGCTCTGATTGGACATTTGTCCCAGGTTGGTATATCATGCTCAAAATCACTTATATAACCAACACCCTCTATAGTTCTTTCCAGAAATGAGAAGTAAAATGGTCTTCCATGTCTGAAATGATAGAATGAGAAAACCCATGTAGTAGTAAAATCTTCTAGATGTACAACCTCCCGAGCTCATTAACATTGATGGTTTTCTTGATTAGTAGTAAATGTGCAACCTTCATGTGCATATAAACAACAACCCATACCGAATCTTTACCTTAAGGAAACCTTGGTAACCCCATCACAAAATCCATCATGACATCATTCGATTTCTACTCAGTAATGGGTATCTATTTTAAAATTTTGGCTGGTCACTAGTGTTTCACCTTCACCTTATAACAGGTGGAACATCTCATGAAAAAACTAGTTACATCCCTTTTCATACCTGGCCATCAATACTGATGATGTAAATCCTGATACAACTTGGTGACACTAGGATTCACTGCCCATATAGAGTTATGAAAATCCTACATCTGCTCCTCATGCATGATTTCTGACACCCATATGTGACCATGTAACCGCAGAACCTCATCCTCGCCTATGGAGATTCGTACGCAATTAAATAATGAAGGTATTCTACCCACCTTTCTTGTCTCAAATTTAGATCATGTTACGTAAATATGTACCTGAGTATTTTTTGGTGTGCATACACCACAAAACACTCTCCCATTAAGAAATGTCTCCAAAAACATAAAGAATGAACAACCATAGCTAACTCGAGATCATGCGTCGAGTAATTCCTCTCATGAGACCTTAACTTGCGAGATCTGTACACAATGACTCGATATCCCCACATAAAAACGGATCTTATATGGATACCTAATGCTTTGCAGTACATAGTGTAACTCCTATGTGGCTCTAGAAAAATCAGTATCAGTGCTAAAGTCAATCTCTCTATCAACTCCTGAAAGGACATCTTGTATGAATCTACACATACATACTTCACACCCTTTTTAGTTGGTCATGTCAGCAGCACTACTAAATGTGACTAGTCCTATATGAGGTGCATTTAGTAACCAGCTAGCCCATGAAAACTTCATATGTCAAATATGTTCTTGTGTTGTTCCTATGAAACTACTACTCTCACCTTCTCTGGGTCCATATATACTCCGGTCTCTAGGATGATGTGACCTAGGAAGTGAATCTGATCTATCCAAAAGTGACACTTTTTGATCTTAGTATATAACTGATGCTCTCTCAGTTAACTCAAAATTATCTCAAGATGTTTGTCATGGTCATGTAGATTTTGAGAATAAACCAAGAATTAATATATAAAAACCAAAATTAATGGGTCATGACAAGGATGGAACACTCAGTTCACCAGTTCCATAAATATTATAGATGCATTTGTGAAACCAAACAGCAAGACCAAATACTCATACATACCATGCCTCCTCTGAAAGTCTATATGAGGTATGATTGATGATCTAACATTCACTTGATGATAAACAGATCTCAAATCGATCATAGATAATACTCAATCTCCTCAAAGCTGATTGAAGAGATCATCTATTCACTAGAGAGGATACTGATTCTTAACCATCAACTGGTTCAATTTTCAATAATCCACATATAGCCTGAGGGTACCATCTGCCTTTCTTACAAAAAAACTGGTGAACCCCAAGGATAAGTACTAGGTTGGATGAAACCCTTAGACTCTAAATCCTCTAGATTCCACTTGATCTCTTTCAACTCTTTCATAGTCATCCTATATATAGAAATAGATATCAGTGCAACTCCAGATGCTATCTTGATAGATAACTCTACCTCTCTCGCTAGAGGTAAACCTGAAGAGTCATCCGAGAAGATATCCATGAAATGATCAACTACAAGAGGTAAATATTTCAGATGTGTTCCATGGTTATCTAGATATAAACTCACATTCTAGTATATCATCCCACCCAACCCATGATGATCTGGTCCATCTCTACTCACCTAGACATCCCATTCTCCCTTTTATAGAAACGATCCACCCTTTGGTGACGTGAAACACACCCTATGGCGATAGAAATCGAAAAATGATTGAATGGAGACCAGCCAGTCCATTCCAAGAAGGAACTCAAAGCCTTTAATCTCTAATATGTAGAGGTCCCACAATAAGTGACACCCACCAACCTCAAGGGAGAACTCCTTGCACTGATGCACACTTTCCATTCTAATACCTAACGGAGTTTCTAGTGTCATAACATCATCAGAAGTAAAAACACAGAGCCCAAGGATCTCAAAAATGGGCACATATATGAAACTATGTGAAGCCCCTATATAAAAAAGTGCATATGATAAAAAATAGGTGACTAGAATAATACCTTTGATAGTAGAAGGTTTGGGATCCTGCTTATGTTGGGTATGTTTCACTACATAAGTCTGACCTGTACTATAGACATGATATACTGCCTGGATACCCTGAGCTAACCTAACCTAATGTCTCTAAGATCTAGGGGTCTAGATATCATAGCCACAACCACCACCTCGTCCTTAATGACTTGACGTATTCTAGTTCCCAAACTGGTGAGAAGCTTCTGACCCTGCTCATGAACATGGAGTTGGTACAGACACTATCTCACCAGATGTTGGTGAAAACATCCTGTAGAAAGGTTTTAAATGGCCTATCTTTCCACAATCTTAGAATTATAATGGGTCCATTAGGGAATGAGGTTTAGTATGTGAAACCTTTCTATAATGGTAGCACATCCTCTGCCTACAGTAAGATACGTTACGACTGATATTATCACAGCGAGAACAATCTAAATGATAGTTCTTATTGTCGGTCAAGACAGTATCAGATCTCGATGATGAACCACCCTGGATCACACCTACAAACTCCCATAGGTTTTTCTTAGTAATCAGTACCAGATTCACAATAGTAGATACATAAGGAATTCTGAATACATTCACCTCTGATCAGAGGTCGAACCTGATACCATCCTTGAATCATCAAGATTTTGATACATCATTACCCATATGAATAAGTGTGAATCGCTGAAGATCAAAAAACCTAGTATAATAGTCCATAACTGATAGTGTTCCTTTCACCAGGTGCATGAAATCCCAGGCTCAGTTGGCCCTCAGCATATCAAGAAAATTATAATCATAGAATACCGTCTGGAATTATTCCCACATCATATCTCATTGATTCCCTGCTTGAGTGATAATATCCCACTATATCTTGGTAGAATCACATAGCATATACATCTCGAGCTTCTCCATACTCTCAAGAGGCATCTCTAGATGCTCAAAGATCATAAGGATGGACTCCAGCCATGACTTTGAAGCCTGTTGTCCTCCATCCAGAAAATATTTGTGAAGATGTTGCTACTGGAAAACTCGGGTCAGCTCTTCTATAGACACAACAGGTTGTGGTGCTCCCTGAAAGGTGTTCATGAACCTCAAATAGTCTTCATAAAACTTTTCATCAGTATCTATGTCTATTATAACAGCTGGTGTCGCAACTGGTAATATTGGATGACCCACTGTTATCCCATGGCCTACCACCTCCAGGGTATGATTAGCGCCACTCTCCTGGCATAAAATTGGAGTTCGTCATGGATGAATGTCTCTACAAGGTCAAGCACACGCCTCAGTTAAATTTGTGATCATGGTTTTCTATTAAAGAGTGAAATAACTAAAATGAGGCATAAAACCTTCAAGATTTAAAAAAGTTGAGTACATGGTGTGTAGAGACCACACATGGCATGTACACTTAAGTTCTTACATGATCGTGTACTTCCACTAACTTGGGTGTGTAAACACCCCAGGTACATGGAATTTTAGTAGGGTACACAGTGTGTACAAAAGTCCCCCTAATTAGGAAAAATTATAAGATTCTATGAGAATAAAAATGGTATTTTTTCATGTGTAAAACAATTTTTTCATAATATTTAAGGGGTGGTGGGTGGGCCATTTTATATGCGGTGAGAATGAATTTTTTATAAATATTCCAACTCAATATAAATGGAT
The DNA here is from genome assembly GCA_963277665.1 of Viscum album. NCBI lineage: Eukaryota > Viridiplantae > Streptophyta > Magnoliopsida > Santalales > Viscaceae > Viscum > Viscum album. Next base: position 1,990,051,763 of record OY728137.1, read on the forward strand.
AAAAATTTTCACTAGTTTCTTAGACACAAAATAGAAAAAAAATGGAGTCGGGGATGATATTATGTTTCTATTTACTCATAAATTCATCAAAAAATATTTTTTAAACATGTTATCAAGCCATTTTCTAATTGAATTTTCACTATTAAAATTTTTTACTACACTAAATATTTTTTAGAAATGTAATTTATAAACAATGACTAAAAATAGAAGAAAACATATTAAATAATTGGAATATACAAATTAAAAAATACTAAATCAATTTTAACAGATACGATTTCTATGTATATGAAAATTTAATTTTAACATTAGTGTATAAAAAGCGTCAAATCCAATTTTCGAAAAAGGCGTACTTCGTAGCATAAAATATTCTTACTAGATAACATTAACAATATATTTTATTTCCATGATATAAATTTTTTTAGAATAAAATAAATAACATTAATTTATATTTCAAAGTAATCGTCAATTATATTTTACCAAAATAATATTTAATTATAAGAAAATTATGAAAATAGTTACATTTATTTGAAAATATCTAGTTGGTTATTAAACATAGGTTATTAAAATTCATAATACTATTTTTGAAATATATATATTTAATCCATAATACTTATTAAATCATGAATTTTGTTTTATATGTTTTTATTTAGAACACACTTCTTGATATTTTCATAAACATTATGGTATTATTAAACACTACATTTTTCATTATCCACCTCAAAAATATATTATTTTTTAAACATAGAAAAAATTACCTTAGGATACAGTTATAAAAAGATGTTAATATTGTAAAATTAAATCTATAATATTTTCATATTTATCATTAAAATGAAAATTCACAATATAATGGGAAACTTATCTTATTAAAAATTAATGTTATTATACATTATGTATTATTAATATAATTTAATAAAAATGTATAAATTAATGAATGTTAATATATTAGTTCATATATTTTAATATCAAATATTAAAGGAAACCCCATTCAAAAGAGGTTAACTTAATTTTTTAACACTTTAATGAATTATTTGAGAAAGAACAATTAAATATGATTGGTTATTTATACTCTAGACATTAAAAAATTATTAGATTAATATATTATTATTTAGTAGATATTTTATTCATAATATAATTTAATAATAATTATCATATAATATATTTCAACTCATTCTGGTTTTGTGTTGAGTTTGAAGTAAGATATCTAAAACTCTATTAATTTAGAAGAAAATTATATCCCAAAATATCAGGGTGTTTAAGAGATGATAAAATATTTGACAACCTATGATGAAACAATAGTGTTATATAGTCAACTTAATGTGTCATAGGTTGAAAATAAGGTTTAACAATTTATAATATCTTATGAAATCTTTTTTGAATATATTTATCACTCTTATTAACAATTATTAATTTTCACACTATGAATTTTGGATTTAGATAATGGTTGGAACCAAAATGAATCTCATGAAAAATGAATGTGATGGCCAATTATATGGATTCCCTTAAGAGAAAACAATTAAATAGAAGTGGGAATATAATTTTTTGGATATATTTAGTCAACTACCTAAAATAATGATTATAAACATTATTATAATAAAAATTCCAAATAACTAAATAAATTAGTATGAGAAATGTTGTAGTGATAGATACCATAGAGTAAAGAAGATTCAATTTCTTATGTGTCCAAAATGTGGTAATATGGACCCATTAAAATTTATTAATAGATCTATGAGATCATTTATTTGTGGGATAGGAGGGAATAATTTAACAATTTGCTGATAAAAAATATGATTCTAGTCAACATAATGATGGGAAAGGGATTTTATCCTATGGAACCATTAATAGATCAACTTCAAAATGGGTAGAATATTGTAACTATCTAAGATATTTCCCTAATCCTAGGGTAAAAATGATCTGAAATATAAATTCTTAAGACCAATTGAATAAGGGAAATATTGTGCATTCAAAACTACTTGTGATGGTCCCAAAAATGAAGTGGTATTGGAGTAATTGATTATCCACTCAAGATCTATGAGTCTCATATTCGTTTATTCTTCACCCCACTCCTTTTTACCTAAATGTTTAATTATAAAATCAATATTTAAAATTTATGATGACTTATAAATAAACTTCTAGTTGTATAATAATTGTATCTCATATTTATAAATCTTCTCTAATATAAATATATGGGAATGTACTTCTTGTAAATATTATTCTTATCCCCATAGTTGAATTTGATGTTATTTTAGGCATAGATATGGTTTCATTATTTAGTGATCAAATAAATGGTTATGCATGGTATATGACATTTTATATTATGAATCAACCTTTGTTCATCTATCGGTACAAGTATGAATATGAAAATCTAATGTAAATTACATAAATTGTATAGGTATTACTACTTATTCATTTGGGATATTAATATCAATTACTTGTTGAGAAACTTTACATTGATGACTTTCCAATTTTAGGAGTATATGATGATTTTTCCTAAATAATTTTATAGTTTTCCAATCAATTTTTGGTTTTAGTATTTAATATAACATACACCTACTGTTACAACTATATAAAATACTCCTTACAGAATAGAACCAATTGAGCTGTTATATTTGAAGATGAATCTCTAGGATTATATAAAAAATTGATTCATATGAATGAGTGCCCCAAAATAAGTCTCAATTTTTTTTGATAAAAACAATGATAGGTTAATGGAAAATTTTATTTTTTTATCAAGAACATATAAAGATTAGTATCACAAAAAAGTATCATATACCATTATTTGATTACATGTTATATAAACTATGTAAATATCACTACTTTTCCCAGATTTACCATCATGCTATATATCATTAATTGAGGGTTATGAAGAGATATATACCCAATAAAACATTTTTTATGTGGAATTGACATTATATATTTAAATTGATTCCACATCGATTTATCAATTTCACAACTATATTCATTTATGTAATGAATATGTTATTTTTTAATTACCTTGATTAGTTTTTGGTAGTATTTACATATGATATCTTTATATATTCAAAGACTATATAAGAATATAGATATCATTTAAGGATTATTATAATGACACAAAGGAAGGATAAGATGTATGGAAAATTTTCAAATTGTGGATTTTGACTGTATAATATTTCATTCATGGGTCATATAATCTTAAGGGATGGTATATCAGTAGATACTTCAAGGAATGTTGTCTTTGAGTGAGGTCCTAGAACAACCACAGTGACAAAGATATATAGTTTTCTTAGGTTTTATGGATACTACTAAAATATTGTGAGAAATTTTTCAAGCAGACTTTATCAAATAAATATTTTATCATTGAATTGTGGAAAGTTTATTTTGATAAATGAATTTGTAGAAAATATCAAGGAGCACAAAAACAAATGTTGATTAGTTTAGATGTACTCACACTTCCATTCTTTGGATACGGGTTTTTGATCTATTGTGATGTGTCAAATAAGGGACTCAGATGTGATGTTATACTGAGTGAAATAGTTGTACATTATTCCTTGTGATAATTTATGGTTTATTATAAAAATTTCTTGACTCATGATTTTGTGTTAGTAGTCGAAGTCTATGCATAGAAAATCTGGAGGCATTATTTTTATATTAAATTGTGTTATATATACTAATCATAAAATCATTAATTATGTATTTAAACATGGAGATTTTTTTATTCCCCAAAGGATATGGTTAAATTTGACTAATTATTAGGACTCCTCAATATATTACCAACCTATGAAGGCGAAAAATGTGGATGATGCTCTTAGTGAGAAGGATCATGGCTATTTTTCTTTGATTATGGCCTAAAGATATGAAATACTTATTGATTTTCGAATTGTAGACCTTGAAATCATGATATATTGATAAAAATAATTTATTACTCATATGAGTGATCAACCATAATTCCGTGTAATGATTAATGTGGTGAATAAAGGGTATGTAGAACTATATAAAAAGTTGATAAAATATCATGAGTTCAACCATGATGGTGATAGGATGATAAAGTTAAAAAATAGTTTATATGTCATATCAATATATTACTTGAAGAATTAGATTTTGGAAGAATATTATAAGTCACCATTATCTATTCATCCTGTTAATATAAATATGAATATAGATCTAAAAGATAATTTCCATTGGGTAAACATGAAGAATGTTTTTATATAGTATGTATCACAATGTCTAGTATTTAATCATGTTAAGTTAGAGATACAAAATTATAATGTGATGTTATAACCATTACCCATACCAGATGTAAATGGGGAAACATCACCATGGATTTTATCATTGAACTTCCCAAAACATATAAATTCCATAATGATATTTGGGATATATTCAATTGAATTATGAATTAAGTAAATTTAATTACTATTATTTATTATTTTTCTTAGGATTATCATTCTATGATATAACATAATGAATTGGTAAAGTCGCAAAGAGTAACTTTTTACATTATATCTGATCAGGATATAAGGATTACCTCAATGATATGGAAAACTATTTACTAGATATTGAATATATGAAACATATTTATTACTAAATTTCATCCATAGAGTTATATAAAGTTTTAGAGGACCACTCAAACCCTATATGACATGTTATAAACATTATATACGGATTTTGAAGGTGGATGGAATCAACACCTTACTCCACATAAAATTTCATACTACAAAAACACCCACTCAACCATTCATATGGATCCTCACGAAGAAGACTCTAGAATTAAATACATAAACCTATTTTCTAGGATTATGTTGTATAATGAAAACTATCTAGTTTGGATCTACCTAAGGAAATGGAATAATGATTTAGGTCTATTCATTATCACATCGAGGTGGCATAGAGTTGGAAGACGAGTTACATTTAAAATCAACTATTATATCAAGAGATTGAATTTAGTGATAACGTATTCCTAAAAATATATCAATATAATATTTTATAGGAATATGGAAATAGGTAACATTGAGCTCCAATATATATAGCCCCTTTGACATTATTAATCTTATCTTGGTGGTTTCTTATCACTTTTCACTTCAACCAAATCCCTATAAAATTCAATATGTATTTCTTGTATGGATTTTAGGAATAATATACATGGTATTTCACATATATATTATTTAGAGGATGTATCTCTAGGTGATGATATTTCTTATGAGGAACATCTTATGGAGATTTTTTATCATATATAGAAAATTGTGTTGACAAAGACCACTCACTTTGTTAATGTTTTATGATGAGGAAGAAGTATCCTCATTTTTTTATATTTGAGTAATGGAATGTTAGAGGATAAATTATTATGGAAGGGGTATAATGTAGAACATAACTATGTTTTAATAAATATTTCTATTTATTAAATTCAATGTGTTTGACATCTTTCTCTATACTTATCCTTGATCATAAACGAATCTAGTTATACTATTAAATATTATTATTAAATGTGACTATAATCTTATATCCTTCGGATGATAGGGTATAAATAAAATTAAATAAATAAAAAATATATGTATAAATTTATTACATAATAAAAAATTAAGGACTAATAATTTGGAATTAATTACTCAATTTTTTAATGTTAAAAGTAATATCATTTTATGTTAAAAGGGATATTTTTTAAAAGAATCATATTTTTTTATATATTATGTATCATGCTGAATAAGTATCTTATATTTTTATTAAATATATCTTTTTTATTTTAGAAAAAATAATAATAAATCATAAATTTATAATTCTTTATTTATAAATAAGGAAAAAACCATTTGAAGGTAAAAAAGATTACATTGTAGAAAACACTTCATATGTCCAACATATTTTCTCTTAATAAATTTAATTTAATAATAAATAGGTATAATTTTAATTAATTTTTAGATAATATATTAAATAAAATATAATAAAATTCATATAATGGTTTTTAAATTTCATATAATGATAAATATATATATTTAATGCTTAAAAATACATTTTCAAATAAATTAGTTTTTTCGAATTTTGTGCTTGGATATGGGAAATATTTTTAAAAAATATATATATATTTATTATTATTAAATTGATTTTATATTCCAAATTATAATAATTAATAATAGGTAACAAAATTCACTTAATTTTTCTAAATAATGAATATTTACAATGTTAATCATCCTTTTACCATGGAAAGTGTTTAAAGGTTTAAAAGGGTGGTTAACCTAAGTGATAAGGTTTAACAATTAACAAAAAAGTTTCTTAAATACTATTGGTTTTTTTTTATTTCTACCTTCACCATATTATCCACCATTATTTTTAATATTATATACACTTTACTAGAGTAATACAAGAATTTTACAATAATGTTTTGAGTATTTACAACTTTTCCACCCACCTTACATATAAAAGTGATCTTGCTCATCACAATTATCAAAAAAATGATCACTTTATATCATATAGTTTCTAAAAAAATAATATCCTAACATACATCAATAGGTACCGTAGGTCTAGTAAATACAATATTTACATTTCCAAAGGATTAATGTATAACCCAAAATAGGTTTTCTAATGAAGAGGTATGACTCTAAAGCGGGTACTTCTATTTATATTTCTTAATATACCATCTTGAAACATATCATAACCCTGGATTTATAATAACATCACCATCTAAAATATAGTCAAACATTATTTTTATAATTTTAACTCCCTTTTTCTTTTTTTTATCCTATGGTAAATTAATAAACCACTTCTTTTTATATATGGACTAACACTTCCATGAAGCAATGTGTTTCATTTATCATAACTACCTCTCATGGATGGTTATATATATGTATTTAATAAATATATATTATATATCTAATATAATAATTAATATATAAATGTGAATTATTAATTTCTTTTCTTTAATTCAAACCAATGGAAATTTGAATTATACTTTTTCATACGTACAAACTACCATCTCCATATAGTGATGTAATTCTATTTCAGCGCCAAACATTATATAATGATAAAAAATAGTATATGATGAATAAATATTATATTTAATAAATTATTTATATTTTTTATATTATAAAACCATCCCCAAGGTTCATGTACTAGAATCATTGAGCTGAAACATAAATGAAAAAGAGAACATTTTTGACACAAATAATAATTTAAATGAATAGTTGTTTTTAAAAATGTAATTAAAAATTATAATGGAATTATATATAATATGATACATAAGAATAATATTTCTTATAGATTTATAGTTAATATATATTTCATATACAAGAGGTTTCAACACATATTATGAAATATGGTTAATAAGGTAAGGGTTTGTTGAGTCAGTAAGTTTTCCTTGTGACTTTTTCATTTCTCTATGTTTTGAAAATAAAAAACAAATTTTCTTAAAGAAAATTTTATTTCTATAAGAATATCTTCTTACAAAAATTTTTCTTTATTTAAGAAAAGTTTTATCCTTAACTTAGTTTAAAATGTCTTTTCAATGACTTATCAAAACCAAGTGTAACCATTTTTTTATTAAGTAAAAAATATAGATCCTTACATAAAATCTCAAAATATTACAGTTCCATGGATATTGAGTCTTTTTTTTCAGATTCTGAATTCTATAAAATTCAGACTCTGAATTATCTGAAATTTAGACTCTGGATTCTCTGAAATTCAGACTCTTAATTCTATGAAATTCAGACTCCAAATTCTCTAAAATTCAGACTCTGAATTACTTAAAATTCAGACTCCAAATTCCTCAGAATTTCGACTTCAAATTCCTCAGAATTAATACTTATAATGCCTTATAATTCTGACTTTTAATACCTATGAATTCCTCATAATTCAAAATCTTAATATCCATTTTTATAGAATCTGAGTATTCATATTTTTAGACCCAGAATTCAATTTTACCAATATTCTGATTATTTAGTTTTGGTTAAGATACTTTATTTTCCTTAAATATTATTATTTCTTAAGATTTATAATGTTTCCCAAGATTTTCCTACATAAAATGATGTAGTACAATTTGTTTCTAACTAACCATTGGTTTAGTGACACGTATATAGGTCCCTTCGAAATTCAAGTTAAATATAACCATCAGAGGAGGGAGCCGACCATTGGAGTTTTGACTATAAATATGAGCTAATTTAAAAGATATCAAAATATATGAATGAATTGATTGATGATCAATGGTTAATAAGGTAAGGGTTTGTTGAGTCAGTAAGTTTTCCTTGTGACTTTTTCATTTCTCTATGTTTTGAAAATAAAAAACAAATTTTCTTAAAGAAAATTTTATTTCTATAAGAATATCTTCTTACAGAAATTTTTCTTTCTTTAAGAAAAGTTTTATCCTTAACTTAGTTTAAAATGTCTTTTCAATGACTTCTCAAAACCAAGTGTAACCATTTTTTTATTAAGTAAAAAATATAGATCCTTACATAAAATCTCAAAATATTACAGTTCCATGGATATTGAGTCTTTTTTTTCAGATTCTAAATTCTATAAAATTCAGACTCTGAATTCTCTGAAATTTAGACTCTGGATTCTCTGAAATTCAGACTCTGAATTCTATGAAATTCAGACTCCAAATTCTCTAAAATTCAGACTCTGAATTACCTAAAATTCAGACTCCAAATTCCTCAGAATTTCGACTTCAAATTCCTCAGAATTAATACTTATAATGCCTTATAATTCTGACTTTTAATACCTATGAATTCCTCATAATTCAAAATCTTAATATCCATTTTTATAGAATCTGAGTATTCATATTTTTAGACCCAGAATTCAATTTTACCAATATTCTGATTATTCAGTTTTGGTTAAGATACTTTATTTTCCTTAAATATTATTATTTCTTAAGATTTATAATGTTTCCCAAGATTTTCCTACATAAAATGATGTCGTACAATTTGTTTCTAACTAACCATTGGTTTAGTGACACGTATATAGGTCCCTTCGAAATTCAAGGAAAATATAACCATCAGAGGAGGGAGCCGGCCATTGGATTTTTGACTATAAATATGAGCTAATTTAAAAGATATCAGAATATATGAATGAATTGATTGATGATCATAGATATTACATGTTGTGAAGTGATTTATAGAGAGATAAAGACTCTCATTCCTTGTGTGTTTTGTAAACATCTTGTTCGACTATGAACTATTTGGTCATCTTGCTTTGTACGACTCTGATTGAATGTCAGTTCTATAGAAAACCTAAATCCTACCAAATGACAATATTTTATGGTAATGATTATGAGTACTAGAGATATAGTATGAATACCGTTTTCATTAGCACTAGAGTGAATAACTTCATTATGCTTACTATATATTACAAAATTTTAGACAAGGAAGTCAGAACCTTCACTAACCAAGAGAAAATATAATATCAATTAAAATAAAAGGTATTCAATATTTTTTTGTGTTATATGAACATAAATATATATATTCAAATATATTCTTGTAAAGATACCAACTGTATTTGGAATAAACTTGAAGTCACACATTTTGGAACTTCTAAAGTGGTAAAAACTAGAAGAGTTGTGTTAAGAGATAAATATCATGGATTCTTATTTCCTTACGGAGAACCAATTTGTAAAGTAAAAAAATTATTTATGATCATTGTCAACAATCTTAAATCTTTGGGATAGAATGGTCTTGATGATGAAGTTCTTGTGGACAAGATAATTGATATTATTCTCAATGAGTGGGAATCAAAAAATAACAACTATTAATGAGAATAGAAAAGTATATAACATTACTCTTGATGAGTTATTTGGAACTCTTCTTTAGCATGAAACAATAATGAAGAGATATGTTTATTTCAAAAAGAAAAATAATAGTAATAAAAGTGTAGATTTCAATACTACATCTATAGACAAGACTCTGGAAAGGATTACTAGTTATAAATCTAAGAAATCTATTGTTATATCTGGTTCAAGTGATAGTAAAAAGTCTGAAAATGAACTTGCTAATACTTCTCGAAGGATGAACCAGATTGTTGAAAATTATTTTTTTCAGTAGAGATATAAGAAGAAAGATTTATATGATAAGAACGATTCTAAAGTAGCCTATTATGAATGAAAAAGGCCTTGAAATATCAGTCTTGATTGTCCTATGATCAAGAGAAAATATAGAAAGGAAAATCATTCTGAAAATAAGAGAAAGAGGTAGTACCAATATAAGGCTAAGAAATTCTTCAAAGATAATGACACCGGGAGTGCTAGTGTTGGTGACTCTTCATATTAATCTTCAGAAGATTAATCTTTTGTTTAGAAGAATATTTGTCTTATAGCCAAATTAAATTTTGAAAATAATTATCTTATGGCTAAGTTAAACACTGTTGAATCCTTAACCAATATGTCTTTAAATACAAATTTTTATAATGAAGAATATTTTGAATATTTAGATTATAAATCTTTCTCATCAATAGATAATACCTTAGCTTCATTTGAAGAAGTATATAGATTTTTTAAATTACGTAATAATGAGAACTGTAACATAAAAAAGATGTTAGAGAAAGAAAATTCTAGAATTTATGCTTTGACAAAAGAAGTACCATATCTTTCTAAATATCATGATAAAAAAACACTTGATTTATAAAATATTTCTAAAAACCTAAAGGAAGTTAATTCTGAGAATGATAAACTTTCCAAGGAACTTGAAAATATTATTTCTAAGAAAAATGTTTTAGAGGATAAAACAAACTCTAAGACTAATGACTATGAGGATAAAAATCTAGTCATTAAGATAAAATATGAAATTTTTTCCTTAAATAAAATTTTATTAAATTTTACTTCTATAAGGAATTAATTTAATAAATTGTATTAAAAAATTCTTCCTCTTAGAAATAGTTCTGGATTTGGTTATACTCATTCAAAACTAGTTTTTATTCACAATTATTTCGTACCCCAAAGTTCTCCCTTTTTCACTAAGTGTAAATGTTGTGGACATTAGGAGAAAAAAATTTCTTTAAATAAAACTCAATTCTTAGGTTTTTATAAAGCTTATTTTTCTAAGAACTTGTGGATTCCTAATATTTTAGTTTCTAACAAGTCGAGATCCAAACAAGTTTGGATTCCGAAATTCTAACTCTTTTATTTTTAGGAAAATAAATTAATTACCCACAATAATACATGGTACATTGATAGTGGATGTTCCCACCACATGACTGGTAACAAAAACTTCTTTGAAAAGATTATAAATTCAAAATGAGGAAAATTAACTTCCAGTGATAATGCTCCAGCAGAAATTGTTTGTATATGTAACATTGTTCTTACTGGAAAAGCTTTAATTTTAAATTTTTTATTTGTTAAAGGTCTTAATCACAACCTTATAAGAATAAGACAATTATGTGATTAAGGTTACCTTGTGAATTTGAATAATGATAAATTCCTAGTACATAAATCCAAGGAAGATTTTTTTTGATCTTCCCATAGGCATGAGAATGTTTATACACTAAGCATAGAAGACCATAGGATCTAAGATCTACCTTGTCTTAGTGAAATTAAAGATCAATATTGGTTATGGCATAGAATACTGGACCAATATAACCTTAGGAACTTATGAAATCTCTCACAGAAAAGACTTTTTAAGGATTTACTAGATCTTAGATTTGATTCTTCAAAATTTTGTGATCCTTGTCAATATGGAAAGCAACATAAGTCAATATTTGAATCAAAAATTGAACTTTCATCTTATGATGCTTTATATCTAGTGCATATGGATCTTTTTTGTCCAACATAAACTAGAAGTATTGGAGGAAAATACTGTATATTTTTTTTTTTTGATGACTACACCAGGTTTACATGGGTCTATTTTCTAGAAAAGAAACTTAAAGCCTTTACTTATTATAAAACTTTTAGATCCCAAGTTAAATATTAGAAAAAAAATTCTATTGATAACTATTTATAGTGATAAGGGAGAGAATTTAAAAATTCATATTTTGAAAATTGTTGTAGTAAGAAACAAATTACACATAACTTCTCAGCTCCAAGAACTCCTCAATAGAATGGTTTTGTTTATAGAATAAATCAAATTCTTCAAGAGATAATTAGAACCATGTTGAGTGAATATTCTATTGCTAAATGTTTTTGGGTCGAAGCTGTTAGTACTTCTTCGTTTACTATGAATAGATTTTTCATTAGAACTTTTCTAAATAAAACACCTTATGAATTGTGGACTAGTGGAAAACCTATACTTTCTTATTTCAAAGTATTTAGATGCAAAGTATTCATCTTGAATACTAAAGATAAATTACATAAACTCTCACCCAAAACCAATGAATTAATCTTCTTCTTCTATTCCACAACCTATAAGTTTTATAGTGTCTTTAATAAAAATTTGTGTATTGTTGAAGAGACAGTACACATTAAATTTGATGAAACTGATCCTTTTTTTAAACAACCCAAACCTATATCCTCATATGTGTTTTCAAAAACTGATTATCAACCTATTTTTGAAAATTATTCTATTATGTAAAATACTCTTGAAATGTTTTCGAAAGTATTTACCCCAGAATATTTTCTACCTTTTGTTGATGAATAGGTTTAACAAAACCCAAATCAGTTTTTATTAATAATCATCCTAGTGATAGTATCATTGGTGATGTAAATCAGCCTGTAAGGACTAGAAGTTCTTTAATAAATGAATAATAACTTCTAGAATTTATTTACCAATTAAAAACTAAAAGAAATGATGAAGCTTTTGGTGATGATGATTGGGTTAAATATATGCAAGTTGAACTAAATGAATTCAAAAGAAACAAATTCTGGATCATGGTTAAAAGACCTAAGGAAACTTTTTTTATTGGAGTAAAATAGGTCTTCAAAAATAAATTTTATGAAAATGGAATCATATTAAGAAATAAATATAGATTTTTTGTTAAAGGATAGAATCAATAAGAAGGAATAGTCTATAAAGAAACCTAAACTCCAGTGTCTAGACTTGAATCTATTTGTATTCTACTTGCCTTTACAGCATTCAATAATTTCAAAAAAATTAAATGAGAGTGAAGTGTGATTTTCTTAACAGATATGTTCAAGAGGAATTTTATGTTGAACAACCTCCTGGTTTTGAAGACACAAAATTTCCTAAATATTTTTTTTAAACTTACCAAAGATTTATATGGTTTTAAACAATCCCCTACTTCCTGGTATGATAGAAATGTAGTATTTTTGTTCCAAAATGATTATGTTAAGGAAAATAATGATCCAACTCTTTTTAGAAATAAATATACGAAAAATGTTTTTTTTTGTTCAAATTTATATTTATGACATTATATTTGGATCAAATTAGAAATATTTGAATGATTTCTTTGTGAATCTCATAAAATCTGAGTTTGAAATTAGTATGATGGGTGAGTTAACATTTTTCCATGTTTTTCAGATCTCTCAAAAATTAGAAGGAACATATATATCTCAACATAAGTATATCAAATATTTCCTTAATAATTATGGATATGACAACACAAAAAGTATAAGTACTCCAATCGGTACCTCAATTTCTCTTGATCTAGATAAAGTTGGAAAACTAGTAGATCAAACATATTTTTCAGGTATGATAGGAAGTTTATTATACATAATAGCTAGTCTTCCAGACTTAATGTTTCCAGTATTCTTATGTTCAATATATCAATCTAATATAAAGGAATATCTTTTAAAATAAGTGAAATGATGTTTTTTCTATTTAAAGGGAACCATGGATTTAGAAATTTTTTATTCTTATGGAAATGATTTTGTTTTAAAAAGTTTTTCAAATGATAATATTGGTGGATCTAGAATGGATAGAAAAATTACATTTGGAACTTGTCATTTCTTTGAAGATTCATTGGTTTCTTGGTCATGAAAGAATAAACACTCAGTACCACTTTCCATTATTAAAGCTGAATATATAGCAGCTTGAAGTTTTTTTACTCAATTGTTGTGGATAAAACACACATTCACAGACTATGGCATGAGTTTTACCAAGACATCAATATTGTGTGAAAATACTAGTTTTATTGCCCAAAGAAAAAACTATGCACATCACTCTCGTGAAAAGAACATAGATATAAGGAATCAATTTTTTAGGGATCACACACTTAAAGGAGATATCATTCTTTAATTTATCAGAACAAAAGATCAACTTGCTGATATTCTTAAAAAAAATTAACCCTCTCATAGATTTGAATACATTAAACAAAAGTTTGGAATTATTATCATAAGGTAATATTTCGTATTATTATTTGTTGAATCCTATCTACTTACATTAAGAAACTCTTTCTCATAGAGGGAGTACATTTTTTTTATTTAAAAAAATCTAACAAAATTTTTTTTGGAACCTAATTTTTATTAACTTAACAAAACAAATTCAGTATCTAAAAATTTTCCTTTCCTTAATAAATTTTTTGGAAACTAATAACAACCTTATCTCTACTAAAAAATATTTCTAAGTAATCTGGATGGTATTTTTCTTTACTTAAATATTTGTAATTTAATTTTCTACTTGTTAGAATTTCAATCTTGATTTAATAAAACTCTATCAGATTCACTTTCCTTAAATCACATTTTTCCTTAAATCCAAAAAATTTCAGATCCTACCAAATTTTTTCTTTAGAATTCATCTCAACTGTCAAATTAGATCAAGCTTATATCAACTATTGGATTAATTTTGGAATGTGAAATGTCACCTCGAATCCTATATTAGTCCTCCCCCTATTTTGAGTCTGACATCAGTTTTTCAAAACATTGTGCACTAAAGCTCTTCTCCTCTACAAATCAATTGTTTAGTTTTTCTAAGTTTCCTTTCATTTTGGATGTCACTCAAAGTTTCCTCATAGAATCAGATGACTTCAAACACGGGGATAAAGGATTATAAAATCTATAAGTAAAGGTTGGTTGACACAAATTTATTTTATAAGTATAATTATTTGATTATGAATAATATCAATCTGAATTGATGGGAAAGTTTATTTTTAGTTAAGACAAAGAGTCAGGATCCAATTTATCTTGACTTTCTCATAGAATTTTATAACTCTATTAGTTTTTTTGAAGAATGAGGAACAGAAAGTTTTCCTTCAAGAACTATGGAAAAACTTATTCACTATATTTCAATATGGCTGAAAAAATACTTGGTATTCCTTATCAAGGCGAAGCAATCTTTTTATTTCACAAGTTTCCTGATAAGATAGGAATATTTGAGGATGAAAAGGTGATTGAATTCCTTCGATTAAAATTAGTAAAATCCTTAATGATCAACCATATTTCAACATATTTCTAGTTTTTAGTCATATGGTTGTAGGGATTTATTATTATGAGAAAGAGAGACAACAAATCTCTAAATAAAAGTGTTATCTTTATAATGAAATTTTTGGTTAATCTAAGAAAGGTAAACCTGGTAAATTACATCCAACTAAAACTTTCCAACATAAAGAATGGCCCTTCAAATCAAATATTATCATGTATATGGTGATCTTTTCGAAGATCATCATGCTTTGTTTAGAATCCTTTAAAATTCCCTGCAGTTCAAAACCCATAACCAACAAGATTATGTTGTTGAGTGATGACACTCTAAGAAACATGAAAGTTGGTTTCAATACCAAATTAGGAGAGTTTTATGATCTTTCTGAAAGTGAGGTTCAATCCTTAATGAATAAAGGGGAAGTAGGGTAAACTTACAAGAAACCCCAGAAGAAGATATAAGAGAAAGAATCGGAAGCCAAAGGAACCATCTCAAAGACCCATTCAGCTTCTCCAAGATTGAAAAGGCAAAAAAACATTTCTGATGATGTAGTAGAAAAATGGAGAGAGAAGAAAAAGAAAAAGAAGGAGGGTGATGTTAGCTTCGGTTTAGACCCTACTACGACACATGCTTTGAAAATTCAGGTAGCAGAAGAGCTAGAGAAACAATCTACGTAAAAGAAAATGATCAAGAAAATGTCAAAATTTGAAATCATCCAAGCTCTGATCAAAGATACAGAGAAATCATATGAATAGATTCAGGTACTGAAATCATTCCTCCAAGAATCAGTTCCAGTAGAAACACTAGGAAAAAAATTTTCAATTCCAAAACCTATTGTAGAATAAAATACATCTCAACAAGAAGAATTAGAAGAAAAACTAGAGGGAGAAGAAGACAATAGTGAAGATGTCATCAAACAAGTGGAAGAATATCATGATAAGGATAGTACCTCAGATAAACTAGTGATCAGAACTTCCCAGATTGAGTCAACCAAAATCATCTCTTAAGGTAAAGAGGGTGATGGACAGGATAATGTTCATAAACCTTTTTATGATGAGAGTAGCAACCTTGATATCATTAATCTAGGTGATGTTAAGGGAGATTTTGAGAAAGAATATTTTGATTAAGATAAGATAATCCAAGTCTAAGATACTGAAATTGAAACTCTGAAATTTGGGAAGGCAATATCTAGATCTGCTAAAGTAAATAAAGTGATTTAGTATTTTCCTAAGAAAGTTTTGGTTGTGAGAGCTAAGGAAGATATTGGTGGAACATCTAAGAGGAAATATAAAGAGTTAGTGTAACATCCCAAGTAAGTAATGAATAATAGATATTTTTATCTATGTCTATTAATGAATTAGATAGTGTTTTAGAGTCTTAAAATGAGAATAAATCCATTCTTAAGCATGGAATACACTAAAATTTTTAAAAGATTGTTTTACTGCCTTTTGATGGCAAATCATTTTTAAATCAAACTTTTGACAATTTTATAAGATCTATTTGTCAAAATAAACTTATTCTCTATGATTGGGACATTGAAATTTACTTTGGGTAAATTTTTGGTATTTTTTCAAAAAAGTTCATTTTTTAAATGAATAGTGAAAAATGTTGTATTTTGATTCAAAACCTCTTTTTAATCTAATTTATTTATATGATTAGATTATATTTTGAATTATTTTTAAAGTTAAATTAGAATATATTTTTACCATTTAATCCAATAGTGGTCGTTGGAATTAATTTCACTTTGAAATTGCACTTAAACTAGTGTCAATATTTTGATATCTATTGTTTCATAAAAACACTCTATTTACTCAGACAGCGGGAATTAATTATTAAATTAATTAATGTAACTTGTATGTTTTGAATTTTGTAAAATATACATCATTTTTGAATTTGTAATATCAAATATATCTTAGGGTGATGTTTTGGTATTTTTCTGAAAAACTTCAATTTTTGATGAATAGTGAAACCACTAAGTGGTACTTAAAAACTGATTTTTTCGTTTAAATGAAATTTTACCACCTCTGTGTTTTGAATTTAAAAAATCATACATACATGGTTTTCATTAATAAGTAAAATGTGGTTCAATGGGATTAAAATAATTTTCTGGTGAATAGTAACTTTTATGTTTTTAATCGCGATTAGAGGTAATTAGTGTAATTTAAGGTAAGAATAATGTTTTAATAATATGAAATGAACCTGACACATGTCCTACCCTTATTTTATGTGTCATGGCCGACCAAGAAAATCCATGGGTCAACTTGGGGACCCCATAGAGCCACTTTGGAAGGAAACTGACATTAATATCTTTTTATTTAATGTTAAAGTAAAAATGTCACAAACATGAGTTGTTTTACTAAAACAATTTTTAAATGGGGTTATACAAGTCAGAATTTTGACTATAAATATTCATTGGAAAGATACAAAGATTTTCTACATCATGATAGTTTTTTTATAATTTTTAGACATTAAATAAAATAAATTATTTATGACACCATGATGATGCAGCGATGACCTCATTATTTAACGATTTAAAAAAATGAACATATAATGTAAAATCTAAGAGATAAACTTGTAAAAAACCTATTTTATGGGTGTATTTAGAACCCTTATCACCTTATCCTAGAAATTTATAATTTTTGGACCTTTTGTATCTGAAAATAATTTTATAACAAAGCGTCTTTTCTTAACTTTCCAAGAGTGCCCCTCCTCTCCTCTTATAAAAGGCCCCCACCTCTACCACCTTACCCACACCCCTCAAGCCTTTGGCTCGGACAAAACCTACCCATTTTTTCTATCCATATCCCTCTCTAACTCTTTAAAGCCTCACTTTGGGCAAAAGTATTCCCAAGGAAGCCTTTGAGCTCAAATAAAAAAGAGTTACCCGTTTTAAAGGTAGTGTTTTCTCTTGTGTTCTTATGGTTTATTTTGCTTCTCCAACCCCCTAAACTCTTTTTATTAATTTCTTTTGTAACGACTCTAGTATCTTCCATATACTAGGATGTTTTTATAATAATTATTAGAGATACACTTACACACACCTACATCTAATGGTTAAGGAACATACTATTTCCGTGGATGGTGAATTTCTGCCTCACGAAATGATAATTCTTCAATATTCTTTTAACACCTTCAAAGGTGGCCATTAAGATGAAACTATATTTGTATATGATATATAATATGTTTATGTTTTACTTTATCTTCTGTATTTTTCATTTATGGCATACCTTTATGGCTTCCATTATGGGTATACGCGATATCTTCATTTTAGGAAATGCGGACTACCGCCCCCTCAAAGTGATTTGATTCGTTAATACAATATGTGGTACGTATAAAGGATAGATTTAATGATATTATATATGATACCGTACTGGAATTATAATAATATTATGTATCATTATATTTTAATTCCATTAAAGTATGAGATAGAAATGAAAGTAGCGTTCATGCGTACGTACGGTTTACCGTCTCCATGAACGGTGCATTTCATTTCTTATCCCCAAATGTAATGTACTATTATAAGTACATATATATATATTGGATATATATGATTTATGTTACATGTAAATGAGGAATATAATTATGGAATTAAAATATAAATATCTCTCATTTAGTTTTATTTCCATTAATATGACATAGAAATGAAAGTAGCGTTCATGCGTACGTACGGCTTATCGTCTCCATGAACAGTGCATTTCATTTCTTACCTCTAAATGATTATGTAATATTATAAATGCATGTATATACTGGATATATATGATATATATGGCATCTAAATCATGAATATCATTATTGAGATAATTGATATTTGATACATGATCTTGTAATTATAGAGTTTATTTTTGACTCAAGTACCAATGATCGTTAAAACGACCGTTTTTAACTTAAATAATTACATAGTGTTCATGACATGGTAATAAGTGATATAAAAGGAATAATGAACATGAAAAATGTTCTTAAGAAAGTAGAAATTAACTCAAGTTTATTATTCTGGAGATTAAAGAATGATCAAGTCAAGTCGGATATGAGGTAAGGGAACTTCTTAACCCAATTTCCGTTCTTTGGGTTAATCTCCTACTTTCAAATTATGTTATGATATTATGTCATATCTTGTAATTTTACTTTCTTTAAGTGTACTTATAGTGAATACACATAATAGAACTATTTTATTTAAAGAAAATGATCCCTATATGGGGCTTCGCCTCAATCTCCTTTCATTGAGGCAGATTTTTTTTTATACACAAAATTCTTTTATAGGGTGTATAAACCCATTTTACTTTTACTTTTATCCAAATGGAATCTTTTTTATACGAACCGTTTTACTAAACAACAAAAGGGAATGTTTTTGTTGTACGTATGCGGTGACAAAGACTTCTCCGCCGCCATGACTATTATTTGAGTTTCGGCTTCCTCTACAAGCCATACATTTTTTAAAAAGAAAAATAAATACCATGTTTTAGTTTATTTTATTTTACTATTGGAAATGGTTTTCATAATGTTTTTATATCAATTTGTTGTATTGATATCTTGTGATTAAAAAGTGGAAATGTTATGTTTCCTTTATGCATGTTTTTTGTGATACGATTATGTTATGGTTCTTGGGCATTATTATAAAGATGGGTGGTTCCGTGATAAACTAAGGGCGGGTGATCCTGATATAGCTCTCCAATGCATTGGTTAACGCGAAGGAGTTAAATGTTAAGGTTTCTCTGAAGAGATTTAGGGAATATACTATGATGGGTATTCCAAACGTAACCAAGAGGGTTACTCCCTATGTAAGAATGTTATGAATGCCTCAAGTTACCTTTATGCCTTATGATTTCTATGATTTATTCATGATTTGATGATGTATGTTAAAATGATTATGTTTTATGAGTAAAGTATGATTTCATACATGGACTAATGTTTTCTTTTCATTCTTTTATATCCCTTACTGAGATTTTTATACTCAACCCATGTTTTTGAAATGTTTTTCACATGTCAAGGGAAAGGTGCATGATATGATGATAGTGTCAAGGATGTCTCAAGAAAGAAACCATGTTTTATTTTAAATATGTTTCCGTTGATGGGGAAAAACCAATACTATCTTTTATGTAACCACTTTGTTTAAATGTGGAATGTAATTCATGATTTATGATCTAATTCTCTAAAACTCTAAACCTGAAAAGATCCTCAATGTGAATTATTCATTTAATTCAACATTAAGTAAGGTTAAAGGTCGGGGCCTTATAGTTAGATAAATTCCCCTCACCAAAAAAAAGAATCAGCTTTCGAATCTTCATCATTGATGGGCCAATATTTCATTATTCCTTATTTGAAGAAGTTATTGAATACAATACCCTTATTCCCAAGTATTGATTCAAGATTTCAGTTACTTCAATATTATTCCAATCATAAGTCATAGTTAATAATCATGCTCATGGATGAGTTTTTCAAACATAAAATGGAGTTTAAGACTTTCCATATTGGTTATGAAGCTCATAGAAGATCATTTATGGAAATAACCAAATGGTATAAGAGAATGGTTAATGATATGAAAATCATGGAAAATTTTCAAGATTCAGTAAAAGATGCTTTTGATAAGTCATATGACATAATAAAAAATCTTACAATAAGTTTTTCAGAGAAAACCAGTCTAAAGAATGTTTCCCAGATTCAAGAATACAGAGATCTGAATGGTAATATGAATTTAGTTGCTCTAAATTTAAAGAGGGAAAGGAAACTCAGGGAATATTTGGAAGAAAATTTTAAAAAATAAGAAGAGGAAGTAAAATCCTAGGCAGAAATTATGAATTCTCAAGAGTAAAAAATAAATTCTCTCAAAAAGAAAAATTGGGATCCTTATTAATTGATCAAAAGGTCTGAGGATGATCATAAATAGCTGAAGAATTAAAAGTCAACCTTGAGAAATAAAATATCGAAGGAGAAAAATGATGAATGATTTTTCTAAAAATCTGTTCTTTTGTTGTATTTTTTCCTCTGATAATTTTTTCTATAATAATGAAATTTTTTTCATTATTTTGTCTTGTATATTTCTAATTTTTAGGTACAATTTTTTTTTCATTCCCTCCATTCCTTTTTTAAAATCACAAAGGTGTATAAAAGAATGATCAAAATAATATTAAGTAAAAATAAGATAATTCTCTATGTAAGGGGGAGATTAACTAAGTGGGTTTTACTTAAAGAATAATTTCTTAAGCAATAAAAAGTAACTTCTCTATGAAAGACCAGAATATGATCCTTAGGTATTTCAAAACCTCAAGGGGATTTAGTCGTATTCATCATAAGTAATAAGTAAAGGTAGTTAAGTATTAATTTCAAAGTTTAAAAATAAAATTCCTTATTCCTTATAAAATTTTTTAAAGGTTTTTTGTGATTTCCAAAATGGAGGATATTTATGAGTCAATATGGTTTCATTGTGACTTTTTTATTTCTCTTTGTTTTGAAAATCACAAACACATTTTCCAAAGAAAAATTTTATTTCTCTAAGAATTATTTTCCTATGGAATGTTTTATTTCTCTACAAATTGTATCTTTACCTTGGTTAAAAATTTCTTTTCAATATATTCTCAAAACCAAGTTTAACCATTTTTTTATTAAGTCAAAAATTTGGATCCTTATCTAAACTATCAAAATCTTATACTTCCATAGATATTCAGTATTTTTGTTTTCATATTCTAAATTCTCGAAAATTCAGACTCTGAATTCTCTGAAATTTAAACTCTAAATTCCATGAAATATAGACTCTGAATTATTTTAAATTCAAACTCCAAATTATCTGAAATTCAGACACCGAATTCTATAAAATTCAGACTCCAAATTCTATAAAATTTGGAATCTGAATTCCTTATAATTAAGACTCTGAAGTCCTTAGAATTCTAACTTCAAATTCCTCAAAATTTAGACTCTGAATTACTCAGAATTCATACTTCAAATTCATCTGAATTTAGATTCTGAATTCCTAATAATTCAGACTCTAAATTCCTTAGAATTCAGACAACGAATTCCTTAGAATTAATTCCTTCAATTCTAAAGAATTTATACTCTAAAATCCTTAGAATTGATAATCCGAATATCCATTTTTCTAGAATCTTAGTACTCATATTTTTAGACTTTGAAATCTATTTTTCCTAGATTATGATTATTCAGTTTTAGTTAAGCTACTTTATTTTCCTTACATAATATTATTTCTTAAGTATGATAATTTTTTCCATGTTTTTCCTACATAAAATAATGTCATACAATTTGTTTTTAACTAACTTTTTTTTGAGTGACATGTATACAGGTACCACCGAAATTCAATGAAACATATGATTGTGGGAGAAGGGAGTCGACCATTGGAGTTTTGACTATAAATATGATCTAATTTGAAATATCCCACAATCAATGAATGAATAAATTGATGATCCTAGAGATTACATTTTGTGAAGTTATTTCTAGAGAGAGAAAGACTCTCGTGCCTTGTGTGTTTTGTGAACATCTTATTTAACTGTGAATAACTTATTCAGCTTGCTTTGTGTGACTCTTATTGTTGTTGTGTACAATCAAGGTCTTTTGTGGATTGGAAGACAAAGCTGTCGAATACCTTAAAATTTGAGTACTTGTGGGGATAAGAAGATAGGGGTGTTGACTACATTAATTTTCAAGGGCATGCGGGGATAGAAAGACAGACACTGATATTCTTATAGAGAGATTTCCCTGGTGTGGATAAGATAGAATTTCTTAAAGTATAAATCAAGGGACCTTTATCCAAGGTTTTTGGATACCCTTCTCTTTGGATTAAAATATTTCCTACTTGTTTACTTGATTTTTTTTCAAGTATTATTTCTGTTATATTTTGTTAAAGAAAGAAAGTATAATTTTCTTATACGTTCTTGTACTTAAACTTACTCTGGTTAATAAGGATTCTATATGCTTTAAGGTATAATCTTTCCCTAAATTAAACTTGATTAAGTTTCCTTAATTTTAACTTGTTTAAGTTAATGTTTCTTATAATTGGATTTGGACCCTTCCATTTATTCTTTTATTTGAGAACAAAATAGGGTTGTTGAATTTACTTTGTTTAACATTTTCAAACATAGATTTCTTTAAGGTTAAAAACGATAGTTTTTAATCTTACAATTCACCCCCTCTTGTAATTTATCATCTACATATACTATTTCAATCCTATAGGGTTTATCTTAGGATATCATTTTTTCAGAATTGACTATAATAAATTACCATTGATAGAAATTATAAATTCCCTATATTTTAGACACTGTATATTTACTTCATCACTACTTATTTAGGATTCTCTTGTGAAATGATCTTATGAAACCATCCTCTCATTTTTTGTATATATTAAAATGATGGTGTTTTCATTTTGATTTTATGAAATATATTACATTCCCATGACTTAATTGTGTTATGATGATATATTTACAACCCCCACTTATTTTCATTGAGTTTTGGTATGATGAATGATTTTAGAATCCTATGGTAGACATATGTATGGTTTTAATTATGTGATGATTTGTCACAAAATTACATAGACATCCAAATTATTAAGTAATTATTTATATATAATGAGATGGAATGAATTGGAATGGTGAGAAAAACTATCTCTATAAAAGACTCTATCTAGTATAATTACCTGAACACTGATCCTTGTCTAAAGAAATGATGAAAATGTGTAGTAATCCCAATCCACTATAGAAATCTATCCATTATTATAGATTTTATTGGGATCCTTGACTATGAAAATGATTTTATATCCTCACATGCATGACAAAATATATTTTTTATGCTTAAGAGATATTATTACAAATCATGATTTATAATTCATGATTCTATACTCATATGATTTATATCTTTTGTTATTAAAATGACTTATTTCATGAATCAATATTAATTTTGTTTTAATTATTAGCTATGAATTTCAAATGTTAAGATCCATTTATAAAACTATTATTATTATTTAATTTTTACGTGTGATAAATTATTAATATATATTAAGTTTCACTTTACTAAGAATTATAGACCACCCATACTTATGTTTCCATTATCCTAGGTTATGAAGAAAGGTTTTAAGTAGTTTATGATGACGAAGGTTTCATTGTAAGAAACATATTGTAAGAGATGTTGAGCACATTTTTTGAATGTTAGATGATTATGTATATACTCTCTAAGGAAACTACACTTTTACTGTACTATGATAATTATTATTTTCAGATGTATTTTAAATTAATCTAAAATTATATATTATTTGTAAAAGAAATTCTTATGGAACATTACAATAGAAAAGATATTATTTTGTTCTAAAAAATGACACATTACATCTGATATATATTTTATGATCCTCAAGATGTAAATGGTGGTAAAAATTCCCATAGTACAGTGAGATATAATTTATGAATTAATTTTTCTAATTTAGTTTCTATCATGACCTCCTAAAACCTTTTGGTTAGAATTTTGGAATGATTTAGATTAGTTTTATATTCAGGGGGTTATCATCATCCCACCAAGGGATGACCTATGATTTTATTATTTTATTAAATCATATGGGAGGCTTTCATCACCATCTTGAAAGCCTAATTCATTAGTATTTCAATATATTTTTTCCCGTGAATGTGTACCATACTCGATTTTGGTATTGTGTTATATTTATAGATACAAAAAATTTTATATACTATTCTAAAATCAAAGAATTGTATCAAACTGATGATGTAGAAATTTACCTTGCCTGGTGGAACATGATGGCCTATCAGTAAGGTGATATTCAAAGTGAAAAATTTTCCCTACCCATTGATATGAATTTCATATGGTCTATCTATTAATATTTATAAAATAAAATTTATATAAATTGTGTAGTCATATTGGAAACCATTTCACTATTTATATACCTTATAGTTATAGGCTAATAATAAAGACACTAGGTTGACCTGGTGATAGATCTCACTTATCTCTTAATTGTGGTTTTTATAATCCATATAATATTGATATTTGGTATTGAATTTACAGAGGTTCAAAAATAATTTGAATGAAATTTGATGTAATTATACCTATTTTAATTTCATTAAAATATCATTTATGATAGTATTAATGGGACAAAACCTTACAAGTATTATTTATAGAGAGAGCTCCAATAACATGAATTTTGAGTTCTCCCCATCCCCCAAGAGATGTTTAATTCCGTGATCTAACCATATTTTTTATTTATCCACTTATTTATCAAGAGGACTGGGATAATTTGGAATACCCATGATGGAATTAAATGATACATGCTCTGAGATTGGAAACAAAATGAACATCACCTTAGGCTATCCTCTAACTAGGATGAGACATATTTTGTTAGTCATGAGTTATTTAATATAGATAACCGTAAATTATAAAGTACCTTTTAGTATGATAGTATGCATGATGAAGTTTATATATTGGTATAGCCTTCATATAAAGAAACATAGTGTGTATATCCATGTTTTTTTATTTCAGATTCAATATATATGAGAGGAACAGTAAATTGGGTGTTTTCTTTTTCATAGGGAAGTCCTCTACAATACATACCATTGGGTGGACATTTGGGGTTTTTATATTGGTTCTAATATGAATTTACTCTTTAGATACCACGTGTCAATGACTGAAAAATGGTATTAAAAATATATCATTTATTTTCAGATTTTTGGTAGGCCCTCCACTATAGTAATTCATGGTAGAATATCTAGATTTGGTGATCAAACTATTTTGAGGAAGAACCCCATGATAATTGTTGGATTCTCATATTAATTAGAAACTAGAATATTATTTTATCATTGTTGATATATAAAAACTAACCTCATGAATTTCATTATTGACAGGTTAGCGATATAATCTTAATCTATAAAATCACATTTCAAATGGTGAAACTTATAAAATACACTATTGGGTATCTGGGGTTAGCACAGTTATCATAATAATGGTCATGCACTGTGACCAACGACCCTATTGAGTGGGATCCCATCTAGGTGGATTGTAATTTTTAATCACAATATGACAATAATAAATCTATATAAATTTTTATATTTTATCAAATACCTATCATAACATTGGAATATGTTATTTTTTCTCTTGGGGGTTGGTAAGAATATGGTCATGATATGTGGTTTCTACTAGAAGATGTTGATAAGAATAGTATGTCTAATAAATTACATGGGAATCCTCCTTGAATATAATTGGTATATTCTAATGAGTTTCTTAGAATGATTATGGATATGATCCTACTCCAATGATGATTCTTGTTATATATACTACCATCGCAAATATGGATAGGCTAATGGATGCATGTGATATTGTATTGTTGTATAAATATATCGGTTGCCTTCATATATTTTTATAAGAGTGGGAATATGTTCCCTCTATGTTGATAAACTAATTTTGTACTTAAATGTGTATGAAAATAGTCTTCATAATAATTTTATATTATAATATTTTAATATAATATATTGATAAAATTATGGATGTGGGGTTTCTCCATGAATTTTATTAAGACTTTTTTTTGGATTACTGATAATGAAAATAAATATGGATATTTTAATGATTCAGAACTGCTACTAATATTTGTTGATAAGATACAAAATCTGAATAAATAATAATGATATGAGAATGTTCCTGAGACTCAGTTTTCTATCATCGATGGTGTGTCCTCTACTAGGGATCCTCATCTTGGATAACATAAGTTGGTATCTCTATGGTGGAAAATTTAGCATATTCATGAGTTGTTATGGATATACAGTTTATGTGATAATGCCAATTGGTTAGATCCCTCTAAGAAATATTATAATTAATAAAATGGATGTAGTTTATGCATACATATATCTCTTTATGCTATGTGAGGCAAGTGTTTTTTACTGTAATGGAAAATTATCCAAAATGATTAGAGGTGGAAATATATTGTCCTTTCTTTTCTGTAGCATGTCACTAATTAAAAATCAAACATGTCATTAACATTAAAAGGATTTAAAAAATCCACTTAGTCATGGATGAAACCATTAAAATTGTACTTATGTACTATACTTACACAAACTATCATTTAAGGCTCTATGTTTCTGATATTGTATGTCAAGGCACTAGGGCCATGACCATCATAAAAACTATGGAATATGCTTTTGTGTTGGCCAGTTAGGTGAAGTGACCTATGGTTCCTAATCCCTACTAATATATTTTCCAACTATTTTGGAAGTAAATTCCATATAATATGTGTCCATTGAAATTAATTTCAATACCTTAAGTTGAAAATATCCATAAATAATACATACATTAATATAGCATTACATGTAAGATCATGGTCAATTGATCTCCCTCATAATGGTTTTACATTGTCTTCACCATTCTGTTTCCATTGTTTCCTTATTCTCATACTATTTTCAGTTAGTGTGGACCTAATTTTCAATAGCAATAAGAAACATGTAAATTACTGATGAATCTTAGTGATGTTCATTGGTTAAGCATATGGGATTTTAGATCAGACCTCAAAGGGTTTTTATAGCACCTCTGATTTCAAGTAAGTAACCATTTTATTATTTATTTTATGTTTGTAATATGTTTTCGTGACATTTTGTAGGGTTAATATTACTTTTTTATTTTTTGGGGGCTTTTTTAGAGGTTCAAATTTTGAGAACAATTACTAAAAACTATGCAACTCTTATAGGAAACCATGAAAAGAGAGACTACGGGATCTAGGTAGGTGTATAGTTAGGAGCATAGTATGGAAAAATTGTGAAGCCACCCAGTAGTAACTGTTAATAGGGAAATATAGGAAAAAAATTTATGGTTCATTGTTTTTCCAACCATGCAATACAACTGTTTCATGGGTGTTTGGAGACAGTGTATGGAACACGGTTGGCACACGATCAGTGTAACTGTGTGACCCAACCATGCGTGGTTAAAAGTTTTATCCTTAAAAAGTGGATATAACTCAGTTTATCCCTCAATCCACTCATTTTTATTCCATTTCAACCATAACTCATATTTTTCTCCTCCCAAAGGCTATGTATACTTTTCCCTTTCATCCTGGAGTGATCCGTTGAAAAATCTCGGTGTGTTGAAGGCTGGATTTCTTGGTAGGCCTTCATTTTTGAAAGTTTTTTGCATGCCTAATTTTCTTCCCTCTCTTGTATTTATATATCTTGTCATTTAAGGATATATCTATTATATTTTATGATAATAATGATGATATTTGGTTTTGTGGATGTTAAATAATGAAATATAAGGAGGGTTTTTGGAGATCTAACCCAGTTTTGTTGATGAATTCATGTTGTTCTTTATTTCTGCCATAGTTTCTAGGGTAGGTGGATTAAATCTTTACTCTTATTATTATAATGTTAATGTTTGATTTCAAATTTATTGTTTTAATTGAAATTTTCTTTGAATTTTTTTCATTTCTTGATAGAAACCCACTTTTGTGATTGTTTATAGAATCTTGAAAAATTGTGTGTCTTAATAGAAAGTGAAAGTGGTAAACATGATTTAAAAATGGTTGGTTGGTATTGATGTATAGAGAATAGATTTCAATAAAATGATGTTTTTATTGAAATTATTTCGAAAAGATTGTGTTTTCATGGTTTTGGGAATAAATGGTTGTGTGTTTGTGGAATGGGATGGATATTGGTTGTGAAGTTCCACCATCAGTGGGATAGAGTATATATGTGATGTTCCACTAGAAATGGTAACACCATTATTTTGTGGTTGAGTTTGTGTGTGTGTGTGTGTTTTCATGTGTGAAATATAATGGGTTATTCCAAATTAGTATTGAGATATGTTTAAATGACTTGTTTAGTTTCTTTCCTTGGAAATGGATTTGTTTTTTAAGACTGATTTAGTATGAAAACTGTTTTATTTAGAAATGTTTTAGCTTTGATAAAAACTATTTTGGATTGATTTATACGAAAAAATTTATATAAATGTTCTAACATGTTCTTTTTTAGTAATGTGATTAGGGATTTCATTATTAGGAAACCCTACAGAGTTTCATTACTCACCCCCTTCTTTGTCAATTTATTGCTTTTACAAGTGTGGTTTATCATCACATAGGTAAATGGAAAGTATCAAATTTTATTACTAGTGCTTCATGATACATTATCATGAATTGTGGAGTTGGATCTTGAAGCATGTTGGGAGTTTCATAGTTGATGTATTTGGTTTATTTGAGAATTTTTTGTTTTCCCTTCTACTTTGTAGTTGATATTTATCTTGGTTTCTTATCAGTACTATGATATAGTTTTGTTTTATTTGTTATGCATTGAGTTGTATAACCTTGTTATCACACATTGTGTAGTGATTTTTGGTTATGTTTACAGTTAAGGTTATTTTATTTTTTAAGGAAAAATCATCCCCCAACTTTTATTAAGACGTTGGAATTTATTTCAATCCATTTCCACCCTAGGGATATAACCTAAGGCCTAATAATATCCTTCCACCTTCTCAAGACAATTAGGAGTCATGGGACTTTACAAATGGTATCATATTGTTCGGTCCTTGACATGCAGCTGGTATTAATCTTGGCTGGCCTCTCATTAATTTTTGGAAAAATAGTATTTCTTGTCTTTATCATGGAGTTGAAATTCACTCTCTTTTATTCCTTGAGTTGGGATGGTAGAAAAGAGTCTAATTATAGGAACATGAAATGTAGATCATAAAAAGTTGCAGCTAACCTATTTATGATGAAAATCAAATTAATAAATAGTTTTTTACATGAGTGTTTTGGAGAAACTTATAAGAGTTATAATCTCATTGTCACGGGTTTTCCAATAAAAAGAGTATGAAATGCATTTATAGAAATGATTTCCCACTAGGGGATAATATTTCATTTTCCTTAGTGATTTATGTTTTTCATACAAAAAAGGTTGAATTTTTAAAATTATTAAATATTTATTTCAAATGTGATATTTTTAAAATTTCTTAATAGTGAACTTTTGAGAATGGATTTATTTTAAAAATTAGGTACAAATTTTAAAAAATGGTTAAAAAATAGAATGTGTGGAATTTTTGGAAACCCTTGTAGTGATAGTTTTAATGTGGTAAAATTTCACATTTTTAAGCCTTATGTTTCTAAATAGTGATACTTATGTAATTTTGGTTTTGGTTATAGAAAATTAAACCTCGTAGGTTTCATAGAACCCTTCAGGAAGAGGCTTCTAAGAATTTGGATTCACCTTATCCACAATCCAACCATTAGTTGGTTTAAAGTATTTTTCATGCTTTTAATGCTATGGGTAGAGGAAAAATGGATAAACCAAGGAATGTGGATCACTCCATTCGGTTCCAAAAAAAGTATTCAACTATATTTCTGTGAGTATTTTGTATAAGAGGTGTCAAAGGTGTGTCTAAATAGGATGAATCTAAGATTTGATTTCCAAGGAACACTAGAAGATATAAATTTTGGTGACCTATATGCTGGTGGATCTTTCAATCCAATGGTGGGATCTAGATTTTCCGAATAAATTTGACAACGACATAGCATGGGAGGATTTTGAACAATTTTAAAAAAAATTATATCCTCACAGATTAAGGATTTCTAGAACAATGTTATTTTTCAGATTGATGTAGGAGGATCTCTCACTCATATATTATGATAATAAATTTATGAATTTATTTCTCTTTTCACCTAAATTTTCTACTATTTCTTCCATGACGTCACACAATTTTGAATCAAGGATGAGGTACAATATTCTCTTGATGATTTTCATGATTTTTATAATGGATTATATTGATATGGTCAATAGAGAAATGGTTTCAGAAAGGGATATCTTAGGATGTATTTGTGGAGGGAGCTTGTTGATATGTATAGGAAACAGTGGGAACCCTAATCCTACCAAAGATCAGAAGGACACCAATTTCCAAGGTGGTGGAATGTCTTAAAACTAGATAGCTAGATCAATTAATCTTCATCCAAAACCCAAGAGAAATCCAAGATGTTTCCAAAGTGGTTCTATGGATCATATTAAGAAATATAGTATAGAAACACCTATAGAATACCACAACTAAAATTGGATGGTTCATCTTCTGTTTTATAATTAAAGTTCTCCATGGTTATATTAATGGAACATATATCATGATTTCCTAACATCATATTATTATATGGTAAAAGGATAGAAAAATAATTCCAATCAATAGAATTGAGATTGACATATTGATTCCTAGAATTCCTAAATCCTGAGGCAGTTCATTATTTACAAGGAAATAAAGAAAAAATTGTAGTGATTAAGTAGTGTCATGGCATTGTGCAAGTGATTATGGATGTTCAATCTAGACCATATATGGTGAGACATATAATTATTATGAATTATAACTTTATGCATGCTTTGTTTGATATGGTTACGTCTAATTAGATTATTTCTTCTTGTGTCATTGATTACTTAGGATATTATGTTGAGATGATGAATTCTATTTTGAAACATAAAACTTATCTTGTTGAAAGTTAATTTTTAACATTTATGTGTGTGGAATCTTCTACAACTGTGGATGGGGTAGAGATGATATCATATTTCTCTATTATTAAAGTATATTTTTTCATATACTTGGGTATGGATTGGTTGAAATTTTTCAATGCCCGCATTGAATTTTATATGAAAAACGTTAGTGTTATGAAGGATGATTGCATGAATCATTTCTTTAGAGGAGAATTCATTTTAAATGGTGGGGAAACATTCTTTTTAGAATAAGAAGTTTGAAAATTCTCTTACCAATCGATAGTGTTGAAGTAGAGTCCTGACCCCAAAAATCCTGGAGCTTGTGTCATGTTACTATTACATTACAATTATTACAAGGAATCAAACCATGATGGACATAAGATTTTATTAGTCATGGTAAACCAGATATACATATGAGTCTTATATTAAAAAAATAATAACTTCAATATAATTTTTCTTTATTTCTTGGATAACAACTTTATTTCATCTAGTGTATCCTTTGAAATATTTTATAATATTCTTATAGGATTCTTAGAGAAAATAATTAAAATAATATTTAGCTTAAATGATCAATATGGGTGATTTATAGTTGATGAAATAATGAATAATGAGAATAATCAATATGGAAAGGTAAATACTGAACACACATACCATAAAATCAATAAACATAATGGATAAACAATATGTAAATGCAAATAACTGATGACACATTCCATTTAAAATAACTAGATTTATAATAATCAATATGTCATGGTATAAAAATGAAAACTCATTACACTTAATCAACAAATTAAGAATACAATGAATCAATAGATATGTCAAAAAAATATCATGGATAAATATTAATTGAGTATGAATGAGGGAAATGTTTAATTATTAGATTCAATGTTTCCTAGGTACACAGTTCCATTACCATCAAGACAGTACACAAGAGGGTTTAGTATATTAGGTAAAACCCATATAAGGATTTCCAACTAACTCATCCCAAAAGAATATCGATCCAATGAGGTGATATCCATAATCGAGTCCCAAAAATTTTGTACTTGTCCAAGGAATTCCTCATAAATTAAATGGTCAATTTAATAATCTGTCATATCAAATATCTGTATAAAGAAGAAGAAACAAAATGATCATTATTTAGAAATTTAATTATATAATTGTCATGAATAAACCATATGTGAACAATACATTATTTAAGAAATAAACATATCAATGATTAATTAAATGTATAATTAGGGGAAATTCAATTTTCAATGATTATTGGAGTTTGAATATTCCAATAGGACTAACAAAGGAATCAAGTAAGCTAATTTCAATACTATCATAAGCTAGATAAATAATAATCTTTCTAGATAAAGAATAATGATGGTATCAATAAAAAGTATAGAAAGTTAAGTAAGGATAAATGTTTGTTGTCTTTGATGAATATAAAAACTATAAACAATATTTTAAAAACACTGTTGAGAAAAAAATACATTTTAATTTGAAAAAATTTCAAAAAAAAAATTAATTATAAATCACCTATAAAACATATTTTTTAAAAATTAACAATTTAAACTTGAAAAAGGAAGGTTAGAATAAATGATTATAGGTAATTCTATACATGTCATACAAAGTAAAAAAAGAACATTTATTTTGTATGGTGAAAATGTTAGAAAAGTACATTGTTTAGAAAATGACAAAAAAAATCCGTTGAAAACATTTTTTTAAGATAAAAATGGGTATAAATTAATTTAATAATGAATTTTGGAAAGGATAAAAACATTGTTTAAAACATTTTAGAAAATTGGGTTTTTAGAAGAAAAATGGTACTCCAACCAACGAGAGAAATGAAGTCGGATTTTATTAAAAACATTTTCTAAAACATTTTTTTGTAAAAAATATTGGAAAATGGTACAATTACTTGATGAATGTATTGAATAATTTTTGGAGAAAAAATGCACGGTTTTTTTAAAAAATGATCAAAAAAATCTTATGATGCAAATTATGGTGTAAAAATCAGGAACAAAATTTTATTTTAAAGTAAACCTTTAAAAAGATTTTAACATTGAAGTGTGAATAAATCAATGAGTAGATTACGTGTATCAATTGAAAAATGACAAAATGAAGTTGAAATAAATCAATATATTGTAAAATTCATTATAAACATATCCATATAATATTAATAACAATGAGGATGGAGTATTACTTAATGAAATGGGATTTGGGTTATGAAATTTATTTTCCACTTGGGTAAATTTTATATCAACTCCCTTTATAAGAAATAATTCAAATTGAAACTCAAAATACCATGATGAATGAATGAATCAAGATATTATAAGTCAAAGTGGATGTATATACACCATATATATGAAATTAGGTCTACAACAACAAAATTATTTTTTTAAGATAATGCTAAAAATCAAAAAAGTAAGTGAGGTTGCATAGATAATAATTAAGAACATTCTTTAGGAAAATAATGTATAAACATTCCAAATAGTCTCATACCACTTCAAAACAAATGACCAATAATACCCATGAAGGAATGAAATTAAATGAAACTTATAATATCAAGAGAATAATTATATTTATGATATGGCATTCCGAATGGTAGTATATAAACCATATAAAAGAATTAAGTGGTGAAAGGTGTGTATGCCTTACGGAAAAAAAAGTGAGACAAGAATCTCTTACCTTTCGTTTACATTAGTGTCACGAACTAACCCGGGTTGACCCTAAATCGGTCACCTGGTCCTATTTGTGGTAAGGCCCGAGAGGCATTCATGATCCTCTCTAGCTAGTGATAAGCACTAGGGACATCATAAGAGATAATGGGAATGATTTATCCCAATAATAAATAAATAAAATTAATAGCATAAGATGCACAAGAATTTCAATATATATATATATATATAACTGAACTGAACATCTTTTATACACAATATAAGAAATACAAAAAACACAATTTTTCCAACAGAACTTGAAAACCACACTATCTTCATGTGACCCCATTGGTCACCCTCTAACATGACGATCACTCATTGCCCAAAGAAATTAAACATGACTGGAACCCGCACAGAGGCAAAAAACCAAAAATAACTATAGGTGTGAGTATTAAAAATCAATAGGCTATCCCGATAATCTATTCCAAATGAACTTACTTTAAAATAAATGAAACAACGATTTCCAAGTTCGAAAAAAAATATATAAAATTATTCACTTCAATACATTTTACTTAAAAACAAAGTATAACATTGCCTCTATTCGTTTCCAAATCCAAGATCATCCCATTAGTGAGTCTCAGCATTTCCAAGGGGAAAGTGATGTTTTATTTTTAACTTGTAGAAAGAGAATGAATCACTTTTCTTTGAAAAAAGTTTTCATAAACCTTTTTAAAACCAATACATCAATTTTCAAGAAAATCATTACATAATAAGACACTAGAGTGGCCACACAACAAGGGCATCAAAAATAATCATACAAGTATCACATTCATCACTACTTGCAACAAAGAGATATTAGACATGGGTGAACTCAATCGATCATGAACTATCCGAAACATACCAACACATGAGACCCCATCCTCAATAGCATGCCACACACAATAAAATAAAAAATTCCCAAAATCTTGGCCACCATAACTCAGGACAGACCAAGGGGCACAATCTCATAGCAATAAACCAAAATATATCCACATACAATGGGCCACTGGTCAGTACGTGACCTAACAATGCAGAAATTATTCCCTGAAAATTCATTCAATATGTTAGTGTATCATGTCTCATTTATGTAACGTGGGTGAGACAACTAATTCAAGATGAGAATCCAATCACAACATATATATAATAATAGTTCACAACAGGTCTCACCCAGATTCTCTCTAAGGACTAATCTTGTGATTTAGAATAAATTGAACACAAAGGGTTCCAACTAAGGAACCCTGATAATGGATCACAAGGATTTCATAGTGAGGACACCCCATCCGTTATTCATATACAAGTAATGCGAAAAATATAGTAGAGGTTTTCATAATAAACATTTTCTTTTATCAATTACAAAAATTTTCTAAATGTACCTTTAAGAATTTCACAAATCTAAACTTTATCAATGATAAAAAATTATATTTTCATAAAGGGTTGTAAATGTAGCTTCTGGCCACAGCGAAATTACATTGGAGGGTGTATCTATCTTTAATTTAGGTGTTAACAATGATCAATCTGAGATCCGTCATGATAATAAAACGCCGGATCTTTAGAAATGAATGAAGAATGAAAAAAGAAAGAGGGGAGTCCTAGAACTATAGATAGGATCATCATATATTGGTTATAATTAATTCAATTAAATGAAAAGAGTTACCTTGATGTAATTCTTTCTTCATTGATGTTTCCGATCATGATCCGATGATATTCTTCATTGTGTCATGGATTCCAAGGGTAGGATTCCTCTAGAAGTGATTCACACTTACTCCATGTATCTCTGGATGTCACCGAAAGGATCTCCAGGTGCTAGCACGGAAGAGCCTTCGCTTGCGATGTCCACCTTTGATCACCTTGATCCGGTGGAGTTGGATCTCTCTCTCTTAGCTTGAGAGCGTTCTTGGTGGAAAAAGAATTCTCTCTTGGCTTGAGAGATTTTCCAAATCTGTTATGCATAACAACAAAAATGTCTAGGTTATTGAGAATTAAATAATTGGGATTTTTAATTACATAGAATAATAAAATAAATTAATTACCTGAAAGTATTTATTCTTTTTATTTAATTCCAAGTAATACCCCATGTCTAATAATAATATTTGACTATTATTATTACTTGACATGCACCCAGAAAAATATACCTAATATTACATAATTATATAAATAAAATTATTTCTCATAAATTCCCAGAAAAAAAAATACATGGTGTGTATATTTAATATACCCGGTGTGTACTTTTATTTTTCCATTTTTCTTTATTTCCTCCACCACATTTATTAGACCTTGAATAATGGCTATTTATTTCTAAAATAAATATCACTAAATTACTCGGAAATAAATATATTATTTTTCCCACAATATATTCTCTCGAATAACTAGTGTCGAAATAAATGTGATAAGGTATCCTTAAATAATTATTAAACCACAATCTAGATTAATATTTATTTATCTTGTTAAATTAATATTTAACTAAGATACTTAGACACACTTTTTGTATTTCCCTCTAGGCCTCTTTCTCAGTGGAATCAGTTGGAGCCTACCTAAAGTCCAAGGTTAGAATCTAGCAACACGCCAAGGCACCCATATAGAATGAAGTTAACACCGCAATGATGTGTCACCTCCTATGAACGATTACCATGTAATATAATCCCTTTGTCTTGATATCTCGCATCAAGTAGGTTGCATGCTAGTTTCATCAACCCATGTGCTTGACTATTTTTTCTTTGACTTTCAGGAATTGAACTTTCCCATTCCTCACCATGGCCATGGATTTATTCCGGCTATATCAATTCCATCAAAGGGCCTGAGATATCTACTTATGTTATGGAACATAAGGGACAAATCCTTTCTCACATTATCTATTAATGAAGTATCACTCGTGATGCACCCAACGTATCTTACCTCTCTGTGAACAGTGTGTCATCACAGTTTTTGTCAATACAAATAAGTGCACGAGTTGTAATACCCATTAATAATAATCTTAAATTTTAAGTACCAATACACACGTCCGCAGATAGGAACATCCAGTGACACCATGAAATGTGGATTTCCTACTGGCAAGTCTCATTCTCATAATATTCTCTTGGATATTACCAAGGGTGCACACCATGAGAAGATGCCTCAAAGTTTTATGAGTCCTCACCCCTAATGGCATGTGTTATTTGTGCCCCTCAAATAACATCATTCGTCTATAGAACATATATTCAAGAACAGTGTTATGGCACTTTCGGGTTCTCATCATAACAGGGATCTGCTATAAGCCTTTAATGCAACAGCTACACTTAGGACATGATCACATGCATTGTCACGCAAAAGAACAATCAAGACGTGATAAGGTATTTATTAATGAATAAAGTACAATGTAGTTGGTTCTAGGAAACCAACTCCAACAGAATCCCACTTGGAATAGAGCCAACTGCTAACAAACTTTAACCTTCTAGCTCTCACATGATATTCATGAGATAGGCCTTTAGTCATGGGTTTTGACACATTCTATTTCGTCGAGACTCTGCTCACTGCAGCTTCACCCCTTTGATAGAAATCCATCAAGAGGTGATACTTCTGGAGTATGTGCTTTGTCTGTTGATGTGACCTTGGTTCTTTTGAAAGAGCCACTGCTGCAGTATTCTCATAATACAATGTGATAGGATCTTTACTGATAGGAACCACATCAGGCTCCTGGACAAAGTTCTGAATTCAGATAGCTTCCATGGCTGTATCAGAATCCACTATATATTCCTACTTTTCTATAGAATTAGTAATAACTGGTTTCTTTGAACTCATCCAACTCACAGCTCCTCCATTGAGATAGAAAACATATTCAGATTACGATTTCAGATCATTCTGATCTGTCTAAAAACCAGCATCATCATACCCTCTGATGACAAGCTTCTTGTCTCCTCCATACACCAGGAAGATATCCTTAGTTCTTCTCATATACTTAAGGATAGTCTTAACAGTAGAATAATGATGTTCTCCTGGATCTTCTTGATATATGTCTACCATGCTCAGTGCATAGGCAACATCAAGCCTGGTACATAACATGGCATACATGATAGATCCTATAACCAAAGCATATAGGATTTTACTCATTCTATATTTCTCCTATTGAGTATGAGGACACATTTTCTTAGAAAGATGTAGGCCATGTAACACTAGAAAAAATCCCCTCTTGGATTATTCCATACTAAATCTCTTTAGTATCTAGTCAATGTATGTACCCTGACTTAGTCCAAGCAGCCTCTTGGATCTATCAATAATGATCTTGATCCCTAGAATGTAGGCTGCTTCACCCAAGTCCTACATGTAGAAACACCTTTTCAACCAGTCCTTAACTAACTGTATGACTGGTACATCGTTTCCAATAAGCAATATGTTGTCAACATATATTACTAGAATAATGATCGAATTCCCATTAACCCTCTTATAAAAACATGGCTCACATTCGTTCTTAATGAAACCAAATTCTTTTATGGCTTCATCAAATAAAATATTCCATGACCTGGATGCCTGCTTTAATCCATAAATGGATTTATAAAACTTGAAAGCCCGTTTGTCTTCACCTGGAATCACAAACCCTTCTGTTTGTGCCATATATACATCTTCTGGAAGGTTCTCATTATGGAATGTTGTTTTGACATCCATTTTCTAAATCTCATATTCATGGTAAGCTGCTATGGAAAGTATAATTATTATGGATTTAAACACAGAAACTCGTGAGAAGGCTTCATCATAGTCAATTCCTTGATGCTATTTGAATTCTTTAACCACTATCCTTGCTTTATAGGTGTTAACTTGACCTTCCATGTCCAGATTTCTCTTGAATACCCATTTTCATCCAATAGGATTTACATCAACCGGATCATCAACCAGAACTCATACTTGGTTTTGATACATAGAATCCATCTCATAATTCATAGCTTCTACCCATCCTGTAGCTTTTGAGCTTTCTACTACTTCCATGTAGGATAGAGTTTCATTATTGTCCAACAATAATGATTTACCATCATTGGTGACTAGGAAACCAAATATCTCTAGTTCAATTACCTCTCTTGAGCTCCTATGCAGTACTTGTGTTTCTGGAACCTCTTCCACGGGGACCTGTGAAATTTGATCTTGTACCAACTCATGTGTATCTTGAGAATCAACTTCGTCAAAGTCAATCTTTCTCCCACTATCCTTTTTTATGATGTGCTCCCTCTCAATAAAGATGGATTATCTGGTGAAAGTCACTTTTTTGTCTGAATGTTTATATATGTAATATCCTTTCGTTTCATTGGGATATCCTATAAAGATACACTTTTTGGCACGGGGTGCTAGTTTGTTTCCCGAGAAGGCCTTAATAAATTCCCTGCATCCCCATACACATGTGTACGAAAAAATGGGTTTCTTTTCATTCCCTAACTCGGAGGGAATACCATTTTCCGCATTGGTTGGTACTCAGTTTAATGTGTATGCTGCAGTCTGTAATTTATATCCCCAAAAGGATAATGGAAGATCTACATGACTCATCATCAACCTCACCATGTCCAACAAGGTTTGGTTCCCCCTTTCACTAACACCATTCCAATATGGTGTATAAGGAGGAGTGAGCTGAGATAGAATCCAAGAATCCCGTAGAAGATCGATGAACTCTTGGTTTAGATATTCTCTGCCTCGATCCGATTGAACCTTCTTTATCTTCTTACCAAGGTGATTCTCTACTTCATTATTGAATTCCTTAAATTTCTTTAAGGACTATGAATTATACCTCATTAAGTAGACATAGTCATATCTACTCAAATCATCAGTAAAAGTAATGAAGTAAGAATATCCAGCTCTATCTTCTACTAGAAATAGTCCATACACATCCGTGGGCACCAATCCTAGAAGCTTTGTGGCCCTTTCACCTTGTCCACCAAAAGGTAGATTGTTAATTTTACCTTGTAAACAAGCGTGACATCTCTAAAGTGGTTTTAGATCAGTAGAGTATAGATAACCATCTTGTTAGAGCTTTGTCAAGTGATTCTCATTTACCTGACTGAGACGGTGATTCCACAACTGGGTGATGTATGAGTCATGAGATTTTGTTTCGTTATCGATTTCCAACACTTGTTTTTCATAATTTAATACATAAAACCCATTATTTAAATGTTCCATACCATAATATATGTCGTTCTTATAAAATAAGAAACCCTTATTTCCAAACTTGAAAAAAAATTCATCCATATCCAAACATGATAAAAAAAATTATGTTTTTGGTAACACTAGGCAAATAATAATAGTTATGTAAAACCGAAATCATCTCAGTTGGCAATGAGAGGTGCTAATCACCAATGGCCATCGTAGCCATCCTCGCTCCATTAGAAGCTCAAAGATCCACCTCTACTATGGAAATATTTCTAAATATACTTGGTTCCAACATTTTAATACAGATGTGAGCCCCATAAGATGTATCTAATACCCAATGTGTACAAATTGAAATATTACACTCAATAAAAAACTCACCTTTAGCATCCCCACGCTTCTGGGTGCAGTTCCTCTTTATGTGGACTCACTTTCTACATGAAAAACATACCGCCTCTTGTTCCTTTACCTGCCTCTAGATCTTCTCATTCTTGGAGGGATGGTTCTCGAGGGCTTCAGCCTGTTTATAAGTATTTGGCTCTTTTGCCTTGTCCTTACTTTTCTTATTCACCATAAGGACTGTAGTTTTCTCACACCTCATGTCCTTATCTACCTGATTAATTAAGGTAAGATGTTCTGATAGACTATTCTCATTGTTTCTCATGTTGTAGTTGAAAATAAATCTAGAGAAGTTCTTGGGAAGTGATGATAGGAAGAGATATGTATGCAACTCATCTGGGAACTTAATCCCTAAGATGTCCAGGCATTCAATGTAGCCAATAAGCTTGACTACATGAGGGACAGCTGGCATAGACTCTCCAAGATTATTTGTAAAAAAAGTGTTGGAGATCTCATATCTCTCATGTATCACCTTCTCTTGGTAGAGATCCTTTAGGTGAGACATCATGTTATACACGTCCATTTTTTCATGTTTCTTCCAAAGATCGTTAGACATGGATGATAGCATGAAACATTGGACATTTGTGGCAACATAAATAAGTTTCATATAGAGAGATAGTTCCTCATCATTGTCCTCTTTCCGAGTTGCAACTGTAATAGGTTCTTCCAGCACATACAATTTCCTCTCGTGGCGAGGATGACGCTTAAACGCCTCTACCACTCTTGAAAATTGGTTCCAATGAGAAGGTTTTCTTTCTCGAGTATTGTTTGCAATGATATGATTGAATTAATTTTTCTTGTTGTTTCTAAAAATTAAGATGATAAAAGGTATATTACTTTATTATGACAAAACTAAGACAAATAAATAAATTAACACTTATTAGTCTCCAACTATTTTATTGAAATTCAATAGACCCCCCCCCCCCCCATTGACTTCGGAATATTATGTTGCCAAAATATTCTAGTTTCAAGGATCCATATTGACATTTTAATTACCCTAACTAGGGTTATTCAAGCAACTTGAAGGGTTTTAGGTAGGCATTCCAAATGTAAATTGTATTAACTTATAGCTCCTTGATCCGTTGAGTGGACTCCCCAATTCTGAAATCCTTTTATTTTTGGATTTACTCAACCTTTGCCTCTTGGTCACACCAAGTCCGGCTGTATAAGTCAACCCTTGATGCATACCAAGTTAGGTAAACCCAAAACCTGGAATTAGAATTCTCCGATAATTGAATGCATCCCAACTAGGGTTGGTCAAGCACTTTGAACTATGGTATGATTATAACCAAGATTATGGAAGGCTATACCAACTTAATATTTATTTAAGGGATTTTATAATTATACATAAATTTACAATTTATTATCTTTTATTACATGCTAGTTAATATTATGTGGGATATACTTAAGTGATTAACCATGTATAAGATAATATTTTACGCAAAAGACGGTCTTATTTTAGTTCCATCTTTCATGATTGTTTAATTCATTAATTGTGTGATCGTGACAACACACCCTCAATAAATAAACCATGAAACTGATAGTAATAAAATAAATGGTATGATCATGAGATTTTTCTGTTGGTTAGTTTATCTAGTGGATGATAAACTAACCCAAGACCTATGGTAAAAACACCTTGAACCTTCTGGGTTCATATTTATAGCTTTATACCTATTCACCTTTGTATCTCCTTGGATTGGATTCACCTTGTCTCCTAACTTGATCTACGTCCACTAGCTTCAGAAATCCATCCATTACATATTCTTTTATCTCACTCATAGGTGAGGGGTAAAACGGGGTTTTAATCGTTCTTGTTTAAGTTAAATCATGATCGAATGAATTAATTATATTTAATTAATCAATCCTTTTATCTTAAACCTTTTTTCTAAATTTCCTTAAGATTTTCATCCATTATAATTTTAAAAAAATAAATTCATTTAAAATTATCTTTGTATGTAACTTGTACCTTGGAGGTAACCCGATGAATTCTCGTTTATAACTACCCAATGAGTAGAAATGAACATTACGCATATGTTAAATTAAACACATATATATAAAACACCTATCATGTGTTGTGCCTCGGCTTTACGCCTACACGATGGTACACATCTCAAGGTTTTGTATAATATAATAATAAATTTTAATAAATCTTTGTAATTTGGATGAGTACACGGCTTGTAGATTATACTACACGGTGTGTAATTTTGTTCACCGTCCATCCGAAGTACACGCCCGGGGACATGGCCTATAGATGTACTTCGAAAATA
Organism: Viscum album; assembly: GCA_963277665.1. NCBI lineage: Eukaryota > Viridiplantae > Streptophyta > Magnoliopsida > Santalales > Viscaceae > Viscum > Viscum album. The sequence goes on from OY728137.1 coordinate 1,990,094,812, forward strand.
TACAGTGTACATGGTGTATTTAGTGGGACACATGCCATGTAGTATCCGTGTTGCACTGTTTCCAGTCGGGCAAGCCGTGTACGACGTACACGGTCCAACCCTAACCCAAAGGGACTACATGCCCTATTTAGTGAACCACACGGAATGTAATCTGTAAACCGTGTGCCACCTGTTCTTGGTCAAAACACAGTGTCATTTATGACTTAGAAATACCCCAACTCACGGCCTAATTTGGCAGACCAGTCTGATGCATTGAACCTAGACTACACAGCGTGTACTTCCAAATACAGGTCGTGTATTCTGGTGTTGTATGACCAGGAATGTTTCGCACCTCCAGATAAGATCTTATCTTTTATTTTAATCAAAATTGAAAGAAAAATTTGTTTCTGTAAGGTAAACAAGAAATGAGAGAGGAGGAATAGATCTCAAGATTCAGATTTAAAAAATGAAAAAATTGTATTGAAATAGCTAAATTATTAAATGTGTAAATCACAAAAAAAAAATTATAATCAATGATATGTTCACTCTGATACCACTTGTAGGTTTTGGACATAGTGGAATCACATTGGAGGGTGTGCCCAACTTTAATTTTATCATTAACAATGATCAATTTGAGATCCTTCGTGATAATAAAATTTCAGATCTTTGGAATCGATCGAAGAATGAAAAAAGAAATAGGGGAGTCCCGGAACTATAGATAGGATCATCATATGTTGGTTATAATTAATTTAATTAATTGAAAATAATTACCTTGATGGAATTCTTTCTTCTTTGATGTTTCTGGTCACGATCCGATATGATCTGTCATTGTTTCATATAATCCAAGTATAGGATTCTTATAGCAATGATCCACACGGGATCCACGTATCTCTGGAAGTTGCCAAAGGGATCTCCGGGTGCTAGCATGGAAGAGCCTTATCTTTTGATGTCCACCTTCGATCACCTTGATCCAGTGGAGGTGGATCTCTCTCTCATAGCTTGAGAGCGTTCTTTGTGGAAAAAGAATTCTCTCTTGGCTTGAGAGCTTTTCCAAATATTTTGTGCACAAAAACAAAAATGGATAAGCTAATGAGAATTATATAATTGGGATTTTTTATTACATAGAATAATAAAATGAATTAATTACCTGAATGCATTTATTAATTTCATTTAATTCTTAGTAATACCCCATGTCTAATAGTAATAGTTGACTATTATTATTACTTAAAATTCACCCAGCGAATTATACCTAATATTATTTAATTATATAAATAATATTATTTATCATAAATTCCCAGAAAAAAATACACTGCGTTTATATTTAATATATATGGTGTGCACTTTTATTTTTCCATTTTTCATTATTTCCTCCCCCACATTTATTAGACCTCGAATAATGGCTATTTATTTCTAAAATAAATATCACTTCATTACTCGCTAATAAATATATTATTTCTCCCAAAATATATTCTCTCAAATAACTAGTTTTGAAATAAATGTGATCAGGCATCCTTAAATAATTATTAAACCACAATCAGGATTAATCATTATTTATCTTGTTAAATTAATATCTAACTAAGATACCTAGACACCTTTAGTGTGTGAACCACTAGGACTCTTTCTAAGTGGTGTTAGGTGGAGCCTCCCTAAAGTCTGAGATTAGCATCTAGCAACAAACTGAGGCACCCATAGAGAAAGAAGTTAATGCTGTAATGATGTTCCACCTCCTATGAACTCTTACTGTGTAATATAATCCCTTTGTCTCGAGATCTCGAATCAAGAGGGTTGCATGCTAGTTTCATCAACCCATGTGATCTATTATTCTTTATCTGGCTTTATAGAATTGAACTTTATCATTCCTCACCATGGCCATAGATTTATTTAGGCTATATCAATTTCATGAAAGGGCATGAGATATCTACTTCTGTTATGGAACAGAAGGGAAAATCTTTTTCTTGCATTATCTATTAATGAAGTATCACTCGTGACGCACCCAACGTATCCTACCTCACTGTGAAAAGTGTTTCATCATAGTTTTCGTTGATACATCTAAGTGTGCGAGTTGTAATACACATTAATAATAATATTAAAGTCTAAGGATCAATACACACGTCCATATATAGGAACATCCAATGACACTATGAAATGTAGATTTCCTACTGGCAGGACTCGTTCTCATAATATCCTCACGGATATTACCAAGGGAACACACCATGAGAAGATGTCTCAAAGTTTTATGAGTCCTCACCCCTAATGGCCTATGTTATTTGTGTCCCTTATATAACATCATCCTTCCATGGAACATATATTCAAAAAAATTGTTATGGAACTTTCGAGTTCTCATCATAATTGGGATCCACTGTGACCCTTTAATGAAATATCTATCCTTAAGAGATTATCACATGAATTGTCATACAGAAGAACAATCTAGATGTCATAAGGTATTTATTAATGAATAAAGTAAAAAACTTAGTTGGTTCTACGCCACCAACTCCAATAGTAAATACACCATTTTCTATATCAAAACATCTATAAAATACTGTTAAAAATCACACTATATTTTAAAGACATCCCATTTCTTATAAAAGTTCCAAATGGGCCATTCGTCGGCAACCCAAGCCAAAACATGGTAAAGCTCAATACAGATTTCTTTATAAAAACCAAAACCACTTGGGAAACCATATAAGAAACCAAAAATATTGTTTCTCATGCTAAAAATATATTTATAAATCAAAAAAATCATTTTGTATCACATTTGACCCATAAGATCCAACCGTAAAATTAATCACACATTAGGCATGCAATATTTAAAAAAACGGTTCTATTTAATACCCAACATGGAATAAAACACCAATTTTCATGCCATAAATTTTTTCAAATTGATATACCATGTCCTAAAAATCATAAACCATGTGAAAAATCTAATGGATCATTTTATCAACATGCTATGTGCAGATTTTCAATAAAACAAAACTATTCAATATAAAACAAAGCCTAAACCGCTGCTTTTCACACAAAAAAATACTCTAAGGATCATATAACACTATTTACTAATCAATATAGGTGAGAAAAACATGAAACTAATTAATCATAAATTAAAAAAAGAAATTTCATGGGAAAACCTACCTCGAATCCATGGTGCAATGACAACGTCCTACCGAAACTACTCCTCGAGGGTTCTAAAAACCTAGATCTATGACGCAAAACCATTAATGAGAAAAAAACCCCCAACATAATTGAAGAAAAACTGAAAACCAAGGTCAAAATGGAAATGGGAGTAAATAAAACCCAAAAAATGAGGGGATAAGGAATAGAAAACCTAAGGGGGTCGCTGACCACATGAGGGAGGAGTCACTGCCGGAGGAGGCGCGTTCTGGTGAGTCCGCACACTAGAGAGGGGGACAGTGTCGGCGTGACGCAAGCCGGAGAGGAGGGCGGTGCTGATGGGTCATGTGAGGGAGGTTGACTATATATGGAGGCTTTCCGAGAAGGGAGACCACCAGAAGGCTAGCCAGTAAGGGGTCACACGTGCAGAATAGAGAAGGGAGAGGGGAGGTTGCATTGCACAAGTGAGGGGAGGGGAAGAAGGAGAAGGGGAATGAAAAAAGAACACCCTAAAAAACTAAAAACTTAATAATAATAATCTTAATAATAATAATAATAATCTTAATAATAAATATACAAATATTAATAATAATAGTAATAACAATTTTAATAATTATAATATTAATAATAATAATCCCAATAATAATAATATTATTATTATTATTAAAACAATACTTTTAGATCTATTTTATTTTTTATTATTTTCTTTTAAGTTTCATTTAACATCATTTAATTACACATTTAATACTTATTTTATTTTTTGAAGACTGGTAGGGAGCAAAATTGACTGGGCGAAGCCCCACAGCTTCCAAACGGTGCTTTTCCCATGCATTAAATGCCTCCAAACCCAAAACATTCATTTTTCGATAAAAAAGAGAAATTTCAAGTGGGACTCAGCCTGAACCCCGGAAAGAATATCCCAAAACATCAAACATGTCATACCTGGTTCCCAAAAAACAATTGAGAACCCGACCTAATCTATGACCAAGGAAAAATTAAAACCCGGTGTGAAAATTCTCTCCACCATAACGATTTTTTCCTCGGGAAAACCACAACAAGACCGAACCCCAAAACAGAAATTGATCCTCCATTATAATTCAAGGAGATTCCCAATACACAACAAATAGGAAGAGAAAAGTAAAGTATCAGCAAAGAAAAGGACTTGAAAATTAAACTTAGGGGACCCAAAATTGAATCTCACTAAGTGTCACCCATCCCTAAAAGAGAAAGCACATCTGATTGATCGATCAAAGGAAGGGATACTCTCACCACACAAAATCCAAGTTCTTAAACTGAAACACCTCATAAATTGGAAAGGGGAACCAAAATCACTTGTCTGAAAAGAGAAAATTAAATCAAACCACATCTTGAAAAACACTCTCATAATCTAAATTCAATGAAATCATTGGGCGAACTCCAATACCAATGTTTACTTAAGATAGTATCTTGGGGTTAGATAGCCCTGAACAATATTATCCATCACCAAAACAACACCAGGAACGGAGCCAACGTATTGACACGGGGAGGCCCAAACGGACTCCACAGCATTAGAAATAACCAAATAACTAAAACGAGACCAAAAGAACAACATAGGGAGGCCCAAATGGACTCTTCGCCATTAGAAAAAACTAGAACCTAAGACAGAACAAGAATACAAATATAATGAGAGGCTCAAACTGACTCTCTGCCATAATGATTATGCTAGCACTGGATTACTTCAAGGGTAACTCGGCGAGACCCACTGTGGGTCTTACCACTATTAGAACTGACTAAGTTAACTAATTGGTATAGACCGACCCCGAAAACCTGACATGGTTAACTTGAGAGCTTCACATACCCCAAATATCCCACAATAAGGGACCTAATTAATGAAACTCCAAACCGAACATAATACACTACACAGTTCTATATTCCCAAGGGGAATCACCATCCACAGATGAGTCTAAACCAAAATTGAGGTCGATTAACAAGGCTAGCCATACAACGGACACTAAATGTAGACTCACTTCTAGTGAGACATAACCACTGTAGTTTTAAGAAAATAGGATGTCTACACCTCTTTATACCTGAGGAGAAACTCTTCCACCCACGTGGGCTACAACCTAGAAGTGAGTTCCTCATACCTCTTTCCTCCCAATGGGTCCATTAGAATGAACAACTACATAGGGATTAGGTAGTATTTATTTATAATGTAGAAGATAATCATTATACTAAGATCCTTCACACACTTGGGGTTCCTGAATTCACATCGGCATCACTCTGGGACTCTTGCGAACAGGCTGGGGTGACCATTGAAGAGTTGGGTCTGGCTTCACGACACTTCTTGGAAACACCCCCACAAAAACAATGAAAGTGACCCAAGCATCCACAGGTGTGGAAGTTTCTTGGATAACTCGGTCATGGTGACCTCTTGTGACCAAGAATTCCACACTGATGAAAAATCATAGTATTACACCCTGAAGTGGTCGATTAGAGGTCTGAAGGCCTCTTAATTTCCCAACCATAACCACTAGCATAAAGCTACTTCCCATTCTTCTTACTGGCATCCTCATCACCACTTCCAAAAAATAGAGGAATATTTTCCATCTCAATCCCTCATGCTAACTCAGCTTCAGTATGAAAGTATTTCCTCACCACATCAAAGAAAGTGGTTTGGTTGAGCTTTGATACTTTTTATTATAGTTCAGTGTGGATCCCAAACTCAAAATGGTAAGCCTATGCAGGATCGTTTTCCATATACCTATTATAATACAAAACTAGGTATATGAAGTGAATATAGAACTCCAACACTAATCCAAAACCTTGATAAATACCTCACAAATCCATCTTACTCCTCATCTTCATCATCTCAGAAAAATATTGTTGGATGAATGAAGACTTGAAGAACTCCCATGTAAGATCTCTCCAAGGCTTTCTTCGAGATATGGACTTCCACCATTTTCAGGTGGAACCTTTAAGTCTAAATTTATCCAAATTCACCTTTAATGACTCTGGAAACATAAGGAAACTGAATTCCCTTTCAATACTCCACATCCACTCCTCTGCCTCGAGAGGATCCTCTTGACCATAAAATAGAGTATGATTCAACTTCCGGAATTCAAGAACATAGTCTATAGGTCGATCAACTGGAGTGTTAGCTAAATATGCACCACCTGAAGCTACACCTTGGGTATCCATCAAATCTTCATGGGGGAAAAACTAAAAACAATGAAACAATGAACTCAGACAAGACTAATCCAACAAAAATGATTCACTCTTTCAAACGCCACAAAAGAAAAATCACTCCCAAAATAAAATGGACACACTGCACCAGTATAATCTAACAAAACATTATATTTTTAAAAAAACACTTTTTAAATGGAAACAAGCTTAAATAATTGCATACCCACCAATGGTATTCCATAGAACTTCACAGATGCACATCCTCATGCCATACTGGGCACCCATCCACTTTCTCAAACATATCCATCCATGTGGTAACGCTTGGAAATACCAAAGGTAAAAATCCTCCCAAGGAAAAACATTTAACTTACACTTCCATTTAAAATCTCAAAAATCCACATTTCAAACACCACTAGACAGAAAACCCCAAAATCCAATTCAGATCTCAGACAAAATTTCAAAAAACAATCCAAACATTTAATTAAAAACCCATTTCCAAGATTTTCACATCAAATCTAATAAATTTCATTCATTTGAAAAATTTATAAATCTTTCCAAAGATAATCACCTAATAAAAACAATTTTTTAACTCCACACATTTATATTCAAAAACATATCATCCCATTAAAAATCATTTCCATATACTAATTATTGTTTTTTAAAATATTTTTTTAGTAGTTCAACACATCTCGTTAAACCATCCCGACTTTACCCCAAAAGTTCATTTCATAATAACCCAATTTTCAAAGACTTTCTTAAAATAAGTTATGAAGATACATATTTCACTTTTCAAAAAAATCCACTACCATTTTGAATTCATCTTTTCATGGTTCCAAAATAGTATTTTTCAAAACAATTCTTCTTATAATTAATGAAGACTTGAAATAGCTCACAAGGGGGAAACTAGTGTCGACGGGAGACTTAGCTATATGGTTAGAGACCATATTCCTATCACAACACCATCATGATGAGTTTTTTAGGACCATGTCCCTAGCTCCACATGGATTTCCAGGATCTGCGATCTCATGAAGTCCACTTTTCCTACTCCCTTTTAATTTCCCAACACCAAACAATCCATAAGAACAAAAAGACACCAACAATCATGGACATCCAATGGTAACCCAAGGTTCGGAGTGAGCAAGGGTTCATGATGACCCTCCCACTCCTATATCCCAAGCCCTGAAAATATAATACCTTCTACCTTGACATCACAAAGTAACAATAGGTTCTCTAAAATCAATGTCCACTAAAGATTCAACCTGCTCTGATACCATTTTTCATGAACCAACCCGGGTCGACCCTGAACCTGTCACCTAAGCCGATTTGTGGTAAGGCCCGAGAGGCATTCTTTATCCTCCCTGGCTTGAAACAAGTGTCCAGGGAATCATAAGAGAAAATGGGAATTATTTTTTCCAAATAATAAATAAATAACCTCAATATAAGAATATGAAAAATCATTTCAATATATATATATATATCTTAATTAAAAAAAATATACACAATCTGAGAAATAAAAAAATTATCACAATCAGAATAACTGATCCTGAAGACCACACTATCTCCATGTGACCCCACAGATCACTCTCCAACATGACGATAACTCTCGCCCTAGGCGACTGAACTCAAGATGAAACATGCACAAGGGATAAAAATATAAAATAACTATAGGATTCAGTATTAAAACTCAGGAGGCTATCCCGATAATCTATTCCTAATTCACTTCCTATAAAATAAATGAAACATCAATTTTCATGTTTGAAATACAAGATAAAAAGTATGCTTTTACACACATTTTACTTAAAAACAATGTACAACTCATTTCCCTTATTCATTTTCAAATCCAAAATCATCCCATTAATGAGTCTTTGCATTTCCAAGGGGAAAGTGATGTACATATTTTTAACTTGCATGAAGAGGATGAAACACTTTTCTTTGAAAATAGTTTTCATAAACCTTTTTAAAACCAACATATCACATTCCATGAAAAACATTACACAATAATACACTAGAGTAATCACACAATAAGGAAAATGGAAATAATCATACAAGTATCACATTCACCACAACAACTAACTAAGAGTTATTAGACATGGGTGAGTCTAGGAGATCTAGAACTATCCAATACATACCAATACATGAGACCCCATCCTTGGTACAATGACACACATGAGAAAATAAAAAATGCCCAAACTCCTGACCACCCTAACCAAAGATAGACTGAGGGGCCCAATCCCATAGCAATAAACCCAAATATATCCACCTATTATGGGCTACTGGTCAGTACATGATCTACTAGTGTGGAAATAGTTCTCATAAAATTATCTCAAAATGAATGGATATCATGTCTTAGGTATATAACATCTGTGATCTAACAAATTATAGCCAAGCATCCAATCACAACATATATATAATAATAATTCACAATAGGTCACACACCATGTCTCCCCAAGAACTAGTCTCATGCCTTAGAATAAATTGAACACAAAGGGTTCCTACTGAGGAACCCTAATAATGGATCACAAGGATTCCACCGTGAGTACATCCCATTAATTATGTATAAATAAGGAATTAAAAACATCTAGTGGATGTTTTCATAATAAACATTTTCTTTTATCAATTCCAAAAAGTTTCCAAATGGTCCTTTAATCATTTCACAAAACTAACTTTTATCAATGATACAAAATACACTTTTCATATATGGGTATAAACACACCATTTGACACATAAAAACATTTATAAAAATCCTATTAAAACATTAAAACTACATTTTATAGAAAAAAAATTTCTTATAAAAGTTCCAATCATGCTATTGGTCCACAATATATTCCAAAATAAGTGAAAAATCAATACGCATTTCTTTAAAATAACAAAACAACTTGGTAAACTATATAAAGAACCCAAAATATTATTTCCCATGATGAAAATATATTTATAAATCTAAAAAATTATTTTATATCACATCTAACACATTATATCCCACTGGGAAATTAATCACACATTATGCATGGAATATTAAACAAAATCAATTCTATTTAACACCCAACAAGGAATAAAACACCAATTTTAATGACATAAATTTATTCAAATTGATAAAACATGTTATAAAAATCACAAACTATGTGAGAAATCTAACGTATCATTTTTATCAACCTGCGGTGTACAAATTTTTAATAAAACAACACTATTCAACATAAAACAAAGCCTAAAAAACTACTTTTCAAACCAAACAATTAATCTAAGGATTATATAACATTATTTATTAATCAATAAAGGTGAAAAAAACATGAAACTAATGAATATTAAATTAAAAAGGAATGTGAATGGGAAAAAATCCTCAAATCCATGGTGTAATGACAACGCACCACCAAAACCACTCCATGAGGGTTCTAAAATAATAGATCTATGAAGAGAAACCCTTAATGATCAAAAAACCCCCACATAATTGAAGGAAAACCGAACAAATAGGTCAAAATGATCATTGGAGATAATAAAAACAAGAAATAATGAGAGAACAAGGAATATAATATCTGAGGTGGTAGTCGGCCGGATGACGGAGGAGCCGCTGCCGGATTAGGGGCGTGTGGGGGAGGCCGCGTGCCTGAGAGGTGGGAAGCACTGGTGGGTCATGCACCAGAAAGTAGGATCGCACTAGCGTGTCATTCAAGGGAGGTCATCCATATATGGAGGATCTCCATGAAGGGAGGCCATTAGAAGGGATACGTGAGGCCACCTCAAGGGCTACCAGTAGGATTTCGTGTGTGCCAAACAGGGAAAGGAGAGGGGATGTCACGCTGCACAGGTGAGGGAAGGGGGGAGAGGGAGAAATGGATTAAAAAATAAGTAAAACCCAAAAAATAATACAAAATTAATAATAATAGAAATAATAATAATAACAATAAAAATAAAAAACATAATAATAATAATAATATTCCCAAAAATAATAATATTATTCTTATTATTAAAACCATACTTTTAATTAAATTTTTTTAACTTTAATTTAACTTAATTTCATTACTCATTTAATTCTTATTTTATTTTTTGAAGAGGGTCAGGCTGCACGGTTTCTTGGATGAAGTTGTACGGCTTCCAAACTATGCTATGCCTGTGCACCAGATGCCACCAAACCCAAAACATGAATTTTTCAATAAAATATCAAAAATTTAAAACTAACACTCAACCCAAAACACAAAAATAATATCCCAAAACATCAAACTCATCACCCCTGGTTCCCTAGAAAAACAATTGAGAACCCGACCGGATCAGGAACCAAGGCAAAATTAAAACCTGGGTATGACAATTTGGGTGAATGTCCTTTAACCTCTTGCATAATTGTTTTAAATAAGTAACTAACTTATATAGAAACCATACTTATATTTATAATATCATATATATTTATTTTATAATATTTTATTAGCCATTTGTTAATAACCTTTTGTTATTTTCACTATTTCGAGCGTTATTTGCCTAGTTTTTAAAGTATGTTTTGAATTATTATTTTTGTTCATATTAATTAGATCATGATTTCATCTTATAAATATTGTAAATAATTATTTAAATATTATATAAATTCATTATATGTGTATTTATAATAATCCATAAAAATTTTATATAGGAAATGAAATGCAATATTCATGGAGACGGTAGGATGTATGTATGCAAGACCACTACTTTCATTTTTTCCGTATTTAATAGAATGAAAATTAAATGATATATATGAATATGTATATTATAATTAACCTATAATAATTATTTCATATATTTCATATATTTTAAATAGTTTTAATAAATCCATCCATTATACGTTACATGTATAGTTTGAACGAATACTATCACTTTTAGGAGGTGGTAGTCCACACTTCCAAAAATGATGTCATCATATTACCAAAAAATGAAAAGCATAAAGTTATGTGTTATATAAAAATTAAATAAGTATAAATACATTATCAATATCATATATAATATATATATATATATTCCATCATAATTTCCATCCAAGAGAGGTATTAAAAAAAACGAACAACGTCATTTTGCGAGGGGATAGTTCTCCATAAACATAAATGGTAAGTTAGTTACAGATTAGATGGATATTTCTATATGTTTTGGTATAAATCATAGAATAAAAACATCCTAGTTTATTTAGGATACCAATTTTAATATATAATCATGGAATAAGATTATTTTATGGGGTGGATAATGAAAATAATACAAAATAGATTGAGGAAGTATGTTACCTCTTATTCGGGTAACACCTTCTGGTTTTCACTAAAGGGATAGATTGTATGGAATTAAGGCCAATTTTAGGATTATAGGTTTAGGGTAGGGATCCTAGTATATTCATTGGTAATATTTTTTGGAGAAAAAGTGGTCGGATAGGTGTGAGTAATTGGAAGTTTTGAGTTCCTTTTTATAGTGGAGGAGTGACATTCTTTTAAATTTTTTAAAAGAAAATTCCACCCATGTTTATCCAATGAAATTTGGCTCAAATAATGTGCCCAAATATAATAATGAGTATATAGGTTATAAATTTTTCTAGAAACAATTTTTTTGGAAATTTTTCTTGGTTATTTCCCCTTAGGTTTATGGATTAGTGCCTTGTTAAGCTATTTTTTCTCTTAATCGTTGTAATTAATTTTAATGAATTTCACCAATATTTGTGGTCAAAAAACAAATTTTACTTTATTATATATTATATATTAAACTAATTTAAAATATGGATTCAATTTTTGTAAATTACAATCACATATTTGGTATAAATTAATTTAAATTTAATCCCACATGCGTGGTGACAATGCAGGGTTTTAAAGTAAAAAAGTTCAAAAGTTTGAGATGTGTCTATAACCAATTTCAATGATAAATTTATTAATGTGACATAAATTAGATTAATTAATGTAAAATTGATCTAATTTTACCATAAAATAAATTTAAAATATAAATTAATTCTATAAATAAAATAGATGAAAAAGAAGTTTTGAATTAAAATTCAGTATTTTTCACTATTCATAAAAAAATAAAATATTTCCGAAAAATAAAAAAAAATCACCCTAACCTAAATTTGATTTCAAAAAAATGATTTATTTTATAATATAAGATTTAAAATAGTTCCAAAAAAATTATTTAAAATAGGTTCGCCGTTAAAAGGCAGTAAAATTACCTTTAGAAAAATACAGGTTTCTGTGCATACTATTGATTTTTCTCTTATCTTATGACTATGAAATATATTTGATGAGTGTAAAGTAATTTTATTAGATAATATATACATATATATATAATATTAATATGTTTAATAATAATCATAACTACCAATTTAAGGGCTAGGTTATATCTTATTATATAAAGAATAATATTATAATATTACATTGTTGCTCGATAAAACTTGGTCTTTCATGCAACGCAAGATATTGAAGAATAACATTGTTTCATGTAATGTATTATAACTCATTATTACGTGAATTTTAAGCTATATAATAGATTTATTTTATTTAAAATATTAAATATATTTTAAATTATCATAATATTATATTACCTTACGTGCTTTGGGTTGTGTGTCATACACACTATCGAATACAATGTCATTACTTTATAATTTTTGGAAGTTACATTCTCCACACCTTAAATAAATTGTTTTCTCAAAATTTAAACCCAATATTTTTAATATATTGTTTGATATTTCCTATTTTGAAACCCATGTTGATAAAAAAAATCCTCTAGAAAAGAGACAATGGGAAGTACATAGGTCACATGAAATAACATATAACTAGGTCTCTATATAGGAGATCATTAGTGGAAAGCGGATATATGTATATAAAATAAAATCATAAATATTTATAGGGAGTGATTGAGATCATCAATCAAAAACAAGTGAATGATCAGTTGAATTTTTAGGGCCTCAAAAATATAAATCAAAGCCAATTAAATAGATCATCCATTCAACAAAAATTAATGTGTCAGGTCATCACTTTTTTGATCATTTTCCTAACATTGAGTAATTATTTTACTACCTAATAATATAAGGAAACATTCTTACATGATATACTTTTATAAATACAATTTCATTATTTGCTAGTGCTTCTATCAATTTCTAATTCATCCATTAATCTAATAAATGGATTTGAAAGAATTATGTTTTGAATCCTGAATAACTAAAATAAACTATTAATGGATTCAAATTCCAATAAAATATTGACAAGTCTTACTATTTATCTCTAACTATTATCCAACTCTAATATGGTCTATATAATTATATAAAAAGTAATACTAATAGTTAATCATTAATATTTATTCATCAAATTTTTTAATAAAAAAACAATGAAAATTTAATCGGGATATCGTGTAGGCCAATGGTTGGACTGAAGCCCTTATCATCCTTCAGTCATTGGTTCAATTCCCACACACTTTACAGATTTTATGAGTTTTCACCCTTAATACAATCATTCCTTTTCCAAAACCTTATTAATATTATTTCCCAAATAATTATGATGTATATCATTGATATAATGTTAATTACTAAATATAATTTTAACTAAGGTTTTCAATAAAACCACAACACACAAATACATCATCAATTTTTTCCACATAGGACATTCCTTGGTCTAATGTTCAACCTAGGTTATTCATTTTAATTATATATTCAAATACTTAATAATGGTTTATAAATAAAATGGGAATTTTTATAATCATATCTCAAAGGAGTGTCAAACTAGGTATATAGTAATACCCATTGTCGGGTACCAGGTTACGCTCGATTCAGGCATGACACACCTTGTAATTTTTGTTACCCCTAGGTATATCAGTGGCAAAACCATATCCACTTTTAGAATATATATAGGGATATATTTATATGAATACCCTCATAATCACCACCATACAATAATTCTAGGATGTTCTTATATACTTATCCTCAAATTCTACATAAGGGTTATGTTTACTAATCAAAGTTTTCCTAAATCTAATTCCCAAGGTTTCAACTAAAAATACTCTAATACCAACTATAGAGATGGACCCCATAATCCTTGGATATGATTTCATGATACCATTATATTAGAATTATCCTAAGGAATCAAATATCTAAGGGCTAAAGAGTTAAGTAATATTAGTAATCCAAATACATACATGCGTCCTATATTAAAAATAAAAAAAGATTAGTTACAACATAATTATTTTTTCTTGGATAATAACATTATATTATCTAGCATAACCTTTCATATATTTATAAGTATACTTAATTTATTCCCAGGGAAAGGAAATAAAATAAGGTTGAACTGGAATTATCAGTAAGGGTTATTTATAGTAAAAAAAATAACAAATAAATGAGCATAATCTATATGGAATAGAAAAAACTCATCACATATTCTATAAAATTAATAAACTGAATTGATAAACACTATAGAAAGGTGAACAACTGAATAAACATGTAATTTAAAATAAATTAATAAGGAATAATAAATATGGTAAGGTATGAAACTGAAAATGCATGCCATTTAATGAATAAAGTGATAATTAAATGTATCATTAGATATAATGAAAAAAAATATCATAGATAAATAGTAACTGATCCTAAATAGGGGAATTATTAATTATTTGATGAAATGTTCCCCAGGTTTATTGTACCATTACCGTCATGAACTTTCACAAGATAATTTAGCATATCTGGTAAAACCCCATCCAAGGCTTGCTGACTGACACATCCCATGAGACTACTGATGTATTAAGGGGAAATCTATGATCAATACCCACCCCATGCTTACCTATCTAAAACATTCATCATATATCAATTAATTGATTTAACATTATTCCTAATGATATATCCATATTGATTATAAGATATGGATGTGTCAATATTTCCCCAGTTAATCAAATAAATATCATGTACACACCACATGTAAATATTTTATATGGATTAGGCAGTAAAATATCCATGATAAATGATATGTATAATTAAGTGAAATTAAATGTTAAATGATCATATGAAGTTGAATATTTCAACGATAAGAGAAATGGAATTGATGAATTAAATGTCATTATTATCCGTGTAAAAAATCAATCATGAACCATCTAAAGAAAGAATAAAAATGGTATCAATAATAAATATACCAAGTGTAGTATTGATAAAGGGTTTTTGGAATTGATGAATATAAATACAATAAAATATATTTTAAAAAAATTCCTGAGGAAAATAACCTTTTTATTTTGAAAAAAAAAATTGAAAATACTTTTAACTAAAAATCACTTTTAAAAAAATCATTAAAAATTATCCTTTTTAACTTTCAAAGGATTCATCAACAAAATTATGATGTGTTATTTGATACATGTTTTATGAGGTCAAAAGAACCTTCCTTTTTCATATATAAATGATATAAAAGTACCATGTTCGGAAAAAATAAGGATATTTCTTTGAAAACATTCTTTAAAGAGAGAAAGGGGAAATTTTAATTTAATAAATCATTTTGTAAAGGTTAAAATCATTTTTGAAAACATTTTTAGTGTAGATACCCAAAGCATGACGTACATAGACATTACATTACTTTTGCGGAATACTTAATCCATGACAAAAACAGATTCCCAAAGACCGTATTAGTTTAGTGTCTTTTCAAACATGGAACATAATCTTCTAACCATGTTGAAAGATATTCAACATATCTCATAAAGATCTTCCCCTTTGGTTTTCTTACCTAAATCCTTTCTTTATATCCTGGGGAAAATAAAACATAAAAAGGGTGAGATCAAATGATCAGTAAGGGTAAACATAGAGAACATAAAACAATCCCTGAACATTTGAACATAAGAACATGAACATAAAACATCAAAATCATGAGTAATGACATAAATCTTGGCAGTGCATAAGGTATAGATCATAAACAAACATTAACCATGATAAAATAGAATGGAAATAAAACATGTAATTATGGAAACCATTAATCACAAGATATAATTTCTATAGTAGCCAAGGAATTTCTGCCAAGAGCATCATAGTGGACAAAGTCCATTACTGAATCGGGTTTACTTGTCATTCCAACCCTGTATTACAAAACAAGATTTTACTTGTTGTTCCAGCCATGTCTATCTCATGAGATATAAATATTTACCCAATGCATTGGAGGGATATATAGGTCCCACCCATCTCATAATTAAAAAATTCTTATGTGTTCCACAAAATAAACACAAATCATTCATCATAACCCAAACAATAAAATGGGTTTCATAAACATCATCCCAACATTACATAATCCATATAAAACAAATGGATATAATTTTATCATAAGAAAAATAAATCCATGTAAATAATAGATTCATTATTCTTGAAACATAAGCATATTAAATAATTTCATCATAGATGGAAAATAGTTTTAATAAAACACTTGAAATGAATTCTTGAGGAAAATATCCTTTCTTCTTCCAAATCATTTTCTTTTCTCAAAATAACATGCAATTTAAAAGAAAATAATTATGTTCAAAATAATCATGAAATATTTTAGATTATTCTTTATGTAAATAAGTTTTTATGAAATATTAAAAATCCGTTCACGCCATATAAGTTAAAAAAACATTCTCCTCGTACTTTTAACGGAAAAGTCAAAAAGTACCACGTATGGTAAACAAAAGAAAGATCCCTTCCATAACACAAAGTAAAAGTCAAAAAGGGGTAAAAATGACTTTAAACATACATGGAAGAATATTAAACATTTTATGAAAACATTTTTACGGACATGAATGGAAAATATAACCCCAGTAAATACTTACGTATAAGCAGTCCTGGATAAAAATGAGATTGCACAATTTTCCTTCACCTTAGGTCCAATTTCTTCCGTACGTGTCCGAAACTTCTGTATAGCGGGTTTAAACATATTATTAACTGGTAACATAACCATAAAAATATTTATTATTTCATATATGATTCACTTAGGACTTTATATTACCCGTTTTTTTGTTAATTCCATGTTAAAGCATTGTTTTG
This sequence comes from Viscum album, assembly GCA_963277665.1. NCBI lineage: Eukaryota > Viridiplantae > Streptophyta > Magnoliopsida > Santalales > Viscaceae > Viscum > Viscum album. Next base: position 1,990,112,009 of record OY728137.1, read on the forward strand.
GGTAAAATTGTTTCATTTATTGTACATGTTTGGACTTGTTGTTCTTGATATTATTATTACTTTTATCATGATTTACTTACTTCCAGAATGTAAATAATTATTTATATATCATATATATTCTATATATATATATAATAGATATATAAATGAAATTAAATACATCGTTCATGGAGATGATAGGTTGTACGTACGTATGAATGTTATTTTTCTTTTCCTTATTGACTTGAATGGAAGTAAGTAGATAACATATATATGTATATACATAAATCCAGTAGATTTATTATGTCATTTATTTCATTATTATTCATTCATATATACTTTATAATCATTCTTTAATGGTTAACATGGATAATGAATCTCATCGAGTTGTGGAGACGGTAATTCGTACATACGCACAAGCGATGATATCATTCCCATAATTATTGAATGGAATTGGAGTGGATGATATAATATCTCAGAATTATTATCAAGTTATAATAAGCATATATAGTTATTCTTTACACCATTATACCCATCCAAGTAAGGTGGTGGTAGAAAAACATATTACACCACGGCGTGGAGACGGTATTCCGTAGGTACGCACGCGCGGTGATTTCATTTTTCGTAGGATGGATAGAAGGTTAAATAGGTTTGTTTAATATTTATAATAACATATAAGTATATAATTCATACTTATGTTATTAATTTATAATGAAACAACTAAAGAATAGGAAGTAGAATAAGAAATAAACTTGAAAGAATCGGTAGAAGAGATTACCTCTTCTTCGACGTGCCTCTTTTAAACTTCCTCTTAGGGAACTAGAGTTTATCTTTTGAGAAGACCATAACCTCTATGATTTAACTAGAGAGGTTGGGAAGATAAATTGTTAGGGTTTGGATGATCTTGAAGGCTAAAAATTTTTTAAAGAGGAGAGGGAGGATGTGCCCTATTATAAGGGAGAGGAGGGGCACCTTTGGAAACCTCAAAAATATTAATTTATAATAAAATCAAACCCCACTTAAAATTATCAAAAAATGATGCAATACGAATATGAGATGAGATAGGGTTTTAATTTCATCAAAAAATAAAATTTAGACATGTTTTACGTTTATTTTAAACCTTATCAACTTGCTTTATCCTTATTTAACTTATTTAATTTTATTTGTGGTAATAATATTCTAAATTTTAAATTGTTATAAATAATTACTTATGTGCTGTTAATCTTATATAATTAGATACTTTATAAACTTTTATACCATATAAATTTCAATTTATAATTTTTAAATATTTTTTTGGATTTTAAACAATTTTATAATATGTTATATTTATAAAATAACAATAATGTCAATTTTTACACTATTCATTTTATTGAATTAAAATAAAATCCACATAGAGGATATTTTCGAAAAAAAATGTTTAATAGATTTATAACATGTCATATTAATCTATAAAATTTGTGGAGAACATTAATTAGTTAATATCATATTTATTTTAATATTTTTAAAACCATTTGTTTGATATTTCTCTTAATGAAATAATTACTACAACATTTTTGTATAATTATTTAATATACTTATTTTTTGGGTAAAAATTTAAAAATATAATACTATAATGAATATAAATATAATATATTTCATAATAATATTTTTACTTGAATTTATCATCTTAAAATAACAACATATAAATTGTTATATTTATTAAATTATGAGGGTGACAACTTTGACATCATTTAAAATAAAATAATATAAATGTCCTAATCTATTTTATACGGCTCCAAATGGTCCCCAAGTATACCCTTGGATGATTATGGTATATATATACTCTACCAATAAGTTTTGGTCAATTTTTTGGGCCTTTCTATGGGTATTATTACTTTAATAAAAACTATATTACTGATTTTTCACTAAGTAAATAATTTCTGCATCATTAGTGTATAAGCTATTAAGGTAATAAGATATTTCTTAAAAAATACAAATAAATTACCATAATAAAGAAAAAAATAGCTTTAAAATTACTATTTATAATCTAATTTATATTCTCTATAACCTTATATTAAAAATACTTTAATTATTAAAGTTTGAGTGAGACATATTTCACTTTCTTTTAAATAAAATAAATTAAAGGTCTCAATCACATCTAAGTGGGTTCAAATAGATTAAATTTCGACCCAAGTATGTTTTAGGACGAAATATATTCATCCAATTATATTAAGACAAGTGTTAGGGTAATTTTATAATATTATATTTACCCTTAATTACATGATTTACCTTTAACTATGGTAAATAAAATTTACCGTTGTTACTATTCATAGTTCCCAAAAATAAAAAGTAGCATATTAACATAACTCAGACCAACTGATTCCAAATATGGAATCCATTTTTCTAAATTCAAATCATATAAGTTCCAGAAATTTATTTAAAATTAATCTCGTTGTTAAAAAAACGAGTTTTAAAAGATAAAACATTGCAAAAGATTGAAATGCTTTTACCTATGAATTCAATGTAAAATCAATGATAATGACATACATTATATTAAATGGTTAAAATATATTATATTTATACTTTAAAACCATTAAATATTATAATTTAACCATATAAATTATTACGATGAAAAAAGTGGTTTTAAATTAAAATATAGTGTGTTTTTACTATTCATTAAAATATGAAAATTATCATAATAATATGAAAATTTTATCCAATTAAATTTTTATGTCCTGATTCCAAAAAAGAATTTTATTTTGTCAAATTTAACTTATAAAAATGTCAAAAACTAGATTTAAAGTGGGTACACCATCAAAAGGTGGCAAAACTTCATTTTTTGAAAAATTCTTATTTTACCTGAAAAATTTATTTTGTTGTCATACCATGTTCTAGAAAATGTGTAAGATGAATAATAATGTTATAAAATTCAAAATATAGTTAATATTATTCATAACGTCTAGTTCATAATAATATTATAACAATATATCATTGTTTAGTGAAACCCAGTATTGCGTACTACACACACTATCAAGGAAGGTCGCGATTACGTGTAATGCAAGCCAAGTCACGGCTGTGTGCAGTGAAAGATACCTTTGGTGTTGTTTATAACATAATCAAAACTTATTTCATTTATACATTAAACAAAATCAATATTTAATGTTGCGTAGAATAATTTCCACAAAACGAACATGAAATTGTGTGTAACATGAGGTAAGAATAGTGTTGTGTATACTGCAAGTTAATACGGTGTTGCGTATAGTACATGCTAATTTTGGTGTAGTGTACAATTTAATACATCAAAGAAATTAAAAAGAATATATCTCATAAAATCTCAGGGTGTTACATTCTATCCCCCTTAAAATGAATTTCGCCCTCGAAATTTCTCAGGGTTATAAATCGTTTACTACTTGAAAGTTTCATTCATAGACTCCCACATCGTAAAAAGGAATACTAAAACTTAATTTTAAAAATTGAAGTATGAAACATAATGGTTACCCAAATTAACTCATCACTGGGTTTCCACATAGGAGAACATAGGTGAAAATATGGATATGGAAGAGAAATATAACCATCAACTTCTGATGAAGGGTGGTAGAGGACATGGCTATGAAAAATCCAACAATCACAAAGCCATAAATTTGTGATGATCTAAAGTAACATCTGATTCATCAGATATAAGTTCACTAGGAAAACATTTTTGGTTTTCAATATCATTTCCCAAATGTTGAAGAATTTTTGAATTAAAAGAAATACTTACTTGATTTTGGTACAATCTCACCATTGCTCGTGCCTTGAACAATTTCCACTTTATATCTTAAAGAAATGTAGTTGAATTTGTCTTTTATGAAGTGTTAGTAGATCATGCGATAGAATGATAGGTCATTCCATCTGTCTCAAACATAAGGTTAGAAAAAGTTATATACATAAGTCCATCTATGGTGAGATTAATTGTATATGGTTCCAAAAATGGACTTAACTTCATCTATCATCTTGCTTAATAAAATAAAACTAGTTTCTACTAACCAGGGACTTCTTTTAGGCCAGTGGTAGGCGATAAAGGTCTGTCTCACTTCATTTTTGGGTTCGATTCCCGCAATCTTGTCCGACGCGATGGGTTATCACTCGTCCTACAGGTTGTCCATTTTCTAAAACTACACTATTATTACATTCTAGAAATAATATCAAAAAAACCTTGTATCCTTAAACAATATTGTATTATGTCTAACATAATCCATTTCAAATCTTCAGTCTTATCCAAAATACTTCTATCCAAGCTCATAGTATAAGTAAAACTATTACTAGAAATTTCATTAACTAAGCATGTGAATACCATTATTTATCCCCCATATATCATAATATATATCTTGTTGATCGCATTCCAAACATGTGAATACCTTAATCTTGTATTCTCTTGCAACATGAATTACCATAGAACCTTATTGAAAACATAAATGCTGTCAAAAGTTAACTCTTTCCACATATAAAAATCCCAAAATTTCTATATACTCAATCCGTGATATCACTTTGTCCTTATATCAATCATGAGCTCATGAATACTATCATACATATTATTTTCTCCTTATCCATTAATTATACTCATATCATCTGCTTTCTAAACATATTTCAATCATTTTTCATGGTTACCGGTACCATACAATTATTGAAAACCAATACATAGATATTTAAAAATTCCACGATACTATAAATCAGATTCCATGATACAATTTTGAAATCCCATTACATAAACACTTAATCATTCCACAACATCATTGTCACACTCAAAATCACAAATAGTGATCACATGTGAATTCCCTTTGTCCTTTTTCTTAATAGGTTTCTCATTCTGATCATCATTAACCCTCGCATTAGGGCATTGATTACCATAATTCCCCATTTCCTTGCACTTGAAACATTGAATTGTTGGTGGAGCATTCTCTATAGTATTTTCTCTATTCACATCATTAGAAACTTTTTTCCCATTACTTCGGCACTCAGATGCTTGATGACCTTCTCTTCCACACTTGAAACATTTTCTAGTACCTTTTAGAAAATCTCCACCGTGCTTCTTACCACACTTTGAGCATAAAGAAACATTCACCTTTTTTCACCATTGTTCTGATATTTTTCCTTGAACTCCATCTTTTGGTTTTTGTCAAAACCATGAGATGGATATGTAACACCAACTTCCAGTTCTACCTTGATAGAACAACTCACAATTTCTTCATAGCTATTGAAGTCTCTTATAGCTAATTCCCTTCGAATACTTGGTTTTAACCCACTAAGAATCGATCAATTTTACTTTCAGGTTGGATGATAAAGCCAGATGCATACCTTGCAAGCCTTGTAAAATTCGCCTCGTATATACCAAAAGATTCATCATCCTTTTTATTAAGCTCAAGGAACTCTTTTTATATCTTTTTTCAAAGAATAATAGGGAAGTACTAATTGAAAAACAAGTTCTTGAACTCATCCCATTCTATGGATTCAATTTCATCTTGGGGCCTTATATTCTTAATTAGAGTCCACCACTGGTCTGCTTCACCTTCTAACTGGTAAATAGCCAAAATGAATTTTTCATGCTCTATACAAGGAAGTATGGAAAATATCTTTTCAATGGTACTGATCCATTGTTCAGCAACAAGTGGATCAAAAGACCCACTGAAAGAAGGTGGTTGTTGCCTCATGAAGGAATCAATAGAATATTGTTCCTTTCTCTGCTCATTTGGAAGTCCAGAATGATTCATAGCTTGTGTAAGAATATAAATAATACTTTTCACTCAATCTCCCATCACATTTGGTTTTTTGGGAGGAAAATCATTGCATTTTCCATTACATTGATCAACGCGGTTCCTTCGGGTTCCAGCCATCGTCTAAAACCCAAAAAGAACAGTGTGAGAGGAAAAAATCATGCTAGGAAAACAACATAATAAAGGGGGAGTACTTTCAATATATAACATCTTTGGTTTAATTCTATGATTGTTACCATAATTATAGGACTATAACCTATATGTATACTTATCCTTAGGGACATCCCAAGACATACCTTAGAAATATCTCTAGGGATTTCACTAAATTTTTTGCATCCTAGTTTCCAAAAATTAACTAAAACTTCACTATGATACCAACTGTAGAGACCCAAATCTTGAAATACATAGACATTACATATCTTTTTCGGAATACTTAATACATGAAAAAAATAGACACCCAAAGACTGTATTAGTTTATTGTCTTTGGAAACTCGGAACATAATCTTCTAACCATGGTGAAAGATCTTCAACATCACCCATAAAGATATTCCCCTTTGTTTTTCTTACCAAAAACCTTTATTTATATCCTGGGGAAAATAGAAAATAAAAATTGTGAGCTTAAATGCTCAGTAAGGGCAAACATAGAGAATATAAAACAATCCCTGAACATTAGAACGTAAGAACATGAACATAAAACATCAAAATCAGGAGTAATGAAATAAATCTTGGTAGTGCATAAGGAATAGATCATAAAGTAACAATAACCATGATAAAATAGCATGGGAATAAAACATATAATTGTGGAAACCATTAAGCACATGATATGATTTCTATAGTATCCAAGGCATTTCTGCCAAGACCATCATAGTGGACAAAGTCCATTACTGAACCGGGTTTACTTTCCATGCCATCTATGTCTATCTCATGAGATGTAAATCTTTACCCAATGCATTGGATGGATATATAGGTCCCACCAATCTCATATTGAAATCATTCTTACATGTTCCACAAAATAAACATAAATCATTCATCATAACCCAAAGAATAAAATGGGTTTCATAAACATCATCCCATCATAACATAATCCATATAAAACAAATGGATATCATTTCATCATAAGAAAAATCAAACCATGTAAATAATAGAGACATTATTCTTGAAACATAACCATATTAAATAATGTCATCATATATGGAAAATACTTTTAATAAAACACTTGAAATGAATTCTTGAGGAAAATATCCTTTCTTCTTCCAAATCATTTTCTTTTCTCAAAATGACATGCAATTTAAAAGAAAATAATATTGTTGAAAATAATCACGAAATCTTATAGAGTAATATTTATGTAAATAATATTCTATGAAATTTTAAAAAAACTGTTCACGCAGTAAAAGTCAAAAAAACATTCTACTCGTACTTTTAACGGAAAAGTCAAAAATTACCACGAATGGTAAACAAATGAAATATTCCTTTTATAACACAAAGTAAAAGTCAAAAAGAGATAAACATGACTTTAAACATAAATTAAATAATTTTAAACATTTTATGAAAACATTTCTATGGACATGGATTAAAAATATAACCCTAGTAAATACTTACATATAAGCAATCTCGGATAAAAATGAGATTGCAAAATTTTCCCTTACCTTAGGTCCAATTTCTTCTGTACGTGTCTGAAACTCTTGTATAGAAGGTTTAAACATTTTATTAACTGGTAAAAAACCATTATAATATTTATCATATCATATATGATTCACTTAGGACTTTATATTACCCTTTCTTTTGTCAATTCCATGTTAAAGCATCGTTTTGGGTAAAATCGTTTCATTTATCGTACGTGTTTTGACTTTTTGTTCTTGATATTATTATTAATTATATCATGATTTACTTACTTCCAAAATTTAAATCAGGATTTATATATCATATATATTTAGTATATATATATATATATAATAGATATATAAATGAAATGAAATACACCATTCCTGGGGATGGTAGGTCGTACATACGCATGAATGTTGTTTTACTTTCCTTATTGACTTGAATGGAAGTAAGTAGATGATATATATATATGTATATATATAAATAAATTAGCGTTATTATGTAATATATTTCATTATTATTCATTTATATATACTTTATAATCATTCTTGAATGGTTAACATGGAGAATTAATCTCATCACGTCGTGGAGATGGTAATTCGTACGTACGCACGAGCAATGATATCGTTCCCATAATTATTGAATGGAATTGGAGTGGATGATATAATATCTCAGTATTAGTATCATGTTATAATAATCATATATAGTTATTCTTTACACCATTATACCCATCCAAGTAAGGTGGTGGTAGAAAAACATATTACACCACAGCGTGGAGACGGTATTCCGTACGTACGGACGCGCGGTGATTTTGGTTTTTGTAGGATGTATAGAAGCTGAAATAGAGTTGTTTAATATTTATAATAACATATCAGTGTATAATTAATACTGATGTTATTATTTTATAATGAAAAAATTGAATAAGATGAAGTAGAAGAAGAAATAAACTTGAAAGAATCGGTAGAAGAGATTACCTCTACTTTGACGTGCCTCTTTTAAACTTCATCTTAGGGAACTAGAGTTGGTCTTTTGAGAAGACCAGAACCTCTATGATATAAATAGATAGGTTGAGAAGATAAATTTTTAGGTTTTGGCCGAGCTTGAAGGCTCAAAATTGTGTAAATAGGAGAGGGAGGAGGTGCCCTTTTATAAGGGAGGAGAGGGGCACCTTTGGAAACCTCAAAAATATTAATTTATAATAAATTCAAACCCCACTTAAAAAACTCCAAAAAAGACTCAATTAGAAGATTATATGAGATAAGGTTAAAATTTCATCAACCAATAAAATATATAATGTTTTAAGTTTGATTTAAACCTTATCAACTTGATTTATCCTTATTTAATCTATTTAATTTTATTTGTGGTAATAATATTCTAAATTTTAAATTGTTATAAATAATTACTTATGGGTTGTTTATTTCACATAATTGGATACTTTATTACATTTTAGACCATATATATTTCAATTTATAATTTTTAAATATTTTTTTGTGATTTCTAAACAATTTTATAATATGTTATTTTTATAAAATAAAAATAGTGTCAATTTTGACACTATCCATTTATTTGAATTTAAATAAAATTCACAGAGAGGATATATTTGAAAAAAAAAATGTTTAATAGATTAATGACATGTAATATTCATCTAGAAAATTTTTGGATAACATTAATTAGTCCATATAATATTTATTTTAATATTTTTAAAACCATTTGTTTGATATTTCTCTTAATAAAATAATTACTACAACATTTTTTTATAATTACTTAATATACTTATTTGTTGTATAAAAAATTAAAAATAAAATAAAATGATGAATATAAATATAATTTCTTTCATAATAATACTTTTAGTAGAATTTATAATCTTAAAATAACAACATATAAATTGTTATATTTATTAAATTATGAAGGTGACAACTTTGACATCATTTAAAATAATATAATATAAATGTCCTAATCTCTTTTATACGGCTCCAAATGTTCCCCAAGTAAACCCTTATATGCTTATGGTATAGATATAATCGACCAATAAGTTTTGGTCAAGTGTTTGGGCCTTTTTATGGGTATTATTACTTTAATAAAAACTATATTATTGATTTTTCACTAAGTAAATAATTTCTCCATCATTAATGTATAAGCTATTAAGGTAATTAAATATTTATTAAAAATTACAAATAAATTACCATAACAAATAAAAAAATTAGCTTTCAAATGAGTATTTATAATCTAATTTCTATTCTGTATTACCTTATATTAAAAATACTTTAATTATTAAAGTTTAAGTGAGATATATTTCACTTTCCTTTAAATAAAATAAATTAAAGGTATTAATCACATCCAAGTGGGTTCAAATAGATTACATTTCGACCCAAGTATGTTTTAGGACAAAATATAATCATCCAAATATATTAATACAAGTGTTAGGGTAATTTTATAATATTATATTTACCCTTAATTACCTGATTTACCTTTAACTATGGTAAATAAAATTTTCCGTAATTACTATTCATAGTGCCCAAAAATAAAAAGTAGCCTATTAAAATAATTTGGACCTTCTGATTCCAAATATGGAATCCATTTTCTCAAATTAAAATCACATAAGTTTCAGAAATTAATTTAAAATTAATCTCATTGTTAAGAAAATGAGTTTTAAAAGATAAAACATTGCATAAGATTGAAATGATTTTACCTATGAATTTAATGTAAAATCAATTCTAATGACATAAATTATATTAAATGGTAAAAATATATTATATATATATGTTAAAACCATTCAATTTTATAATTTAACCATATAAATTATTACGATGAAAAAATTTGTTTTTAATTAAAATATAGCGTGTTTTTACTATTCATTAAAATATGAAAGTTCTCATAATAATATAAAAATTTTATCCAAATTAAATTTTTATATCCTAATTCCAAAGAAGAATTTTATTTTGTCAAATTGAACTTATAAACAAGTCAAAAACTATATTTAATGTGGGTATGCCATCAAAAGGCGGCAAAACTGCATTTTTTGAAAAATACCTATTTTACCTGAAAAATTTATTTGGTTCTCATACCATGTTCTAGAAAATGTGTAAGATGAATAATAATGTTATAAAATTCAAAATTTAGTTAATAATATTCATAAAGGCTAGTTCATATTAAAATTATAACAATATATTATGGTTTAGTGAAACCCGATATTGCGTACTACACACGCTATTGAGGAAGGTCTTGATTGCATGTAATTCATACCAATTCAGGGCTGAGTGTAGTGCAAGCTCCCTTTTGTGTTGCGTATAACATAATAAAAACTTATTTCATTCATAAATTAAACAAAATTTATAGTAAATGTTGCGTAGAATAATTTCCACAAAACGAACTTGAAATAGTGTGTAACATGAGCCAAGAATAGTGTTGTGTATACTGCTAGTTAATAAGGTGTTGCGTATAGTACATGCTAATTTTGGTGTAGTGTACAATAGAATATATCAATGAAATTAAAAATAATATATCTCATAAAATCTCGGTGTGTTATATTTAGGAAACAAGATTGTTTAATCAAAAAAAATTTCTTTGACTAAAGAGAAAAATGAAGTATTGTTTTATAAAAATCATTTTCTAAAAAATTATTTCCCATATAGTGGGAAAATGGAAGTATAACTTGATAAAGGTCATGAAAAACTATAGGAGAAGAAAATTAATGGTTTATTAGACAATGTTCTAATAATTTCTGCAGATGAAAATCTATGGGAAAATAATCCATAACAAAATTGGATTATAATGTAAAGCCTTGATAATATTATAATGTTGAAGTGAGAATCAATAAAGGAGTAGATTATGTGTAAAAAATTAAATCCAAATAAATAAGTGGAAATAAATAAATATATAATCAAATTCATTATAAACATAATTATATAATATTAACATCAATAAGGAAGTAGTATTACCCAATGAAAAGGAGTCGGGTTATGAAATTTCATTTCTAGTTGGGTAAATTTTAACTAAAATCCCATTTGAATCAATAATTCAAATTTAAAATTTAAATACCACAATTAATGAATGTATCAAGATTTTAAAATCCAAATTAGCAGTATGTACACTATATATAAGAAATAAGGTGAAAAAAATAAAGAATTTTTTAAATAGAATGATTACAATACCAAAAGGAAGTGAGATTAAAAAGGTAATAATTAAAAAAAATTGCTAAAATAATATTTAAACATTAAAAAGTTTCCCATAATATAGCATCTTGCCCTATATTTCACCCAATTATTCCACACTATAGTGGATCAAGCACATCACCCTAAATGCTAGAGAATGACAACTAGCAGTGAGAGCCTAGTGTATGTTTGTGGGAATATTGTTTCCCTATATATTAGTGTAAGAAAATCTGTTAAGGATATTTATGAAAAATAGTATAAATTAGAATAAGTAGACAGCAGCAGAAGTAATGAAATAAAACACGCAATATAATTAAGCAACTGGAAGAAGATGAAAAACAATAATAGATGCAACTGATAATCAGGATTTTTTTTCTATACACAACTGGGAGCACTGGGGAATAAAGGATATAATGAATATACTTCATTCTATAAAAAAATAAAAAAGTACAAAAAAAACTGACACAGTATCTCAAGCATAGGCTCGGTCCTCTAGCCAAACTCTATCCTAAGTAGAAAGTAAGTCAATAATCAGAAGTAAGAAACATACCTTTATCTATAACTATGATCATAAAGTCTAATTTATTATCAAAAATTTTCCAGGTAGGGTATGATATATAAATCTCAGTTGGATAGAACCCACGGTTTCTATACCATTCTATACAATGTAATTAATAAGATAGAGTGCCTTATATAAATAAAATTTGAGTATTAAATAAATAAAACATGTAAACCTTAGTCTAGGTGCCTAAATGGAAACCTTTCAAATACCACCTACTTCATCTTAAGAAGGTACACTGAAGAGAAGTACCTATACAAGGCATGATATGCATACAAGGTCCAAAGTAAACATTGAAACCAAAAATGTCATGCCCCAATTCTTTTTCTTCATCTTGGAGTCTAATTTACATGTGATCATACAAGTTCTCATAAAAATGATAATTACATAAGATGCATCACATGTGAAATAATCAAATCAAACAATCCATCAATTCCCATTGTGGAGTCTGATCCCATTCAAGGCGATATAATCATAATAAAAAAAGTGTCCATGGAACATCCAATATAACCAATGTCATCAAGTCCATCCAAGTAAAACAATACAACATCCTTTTTTTACTCATGAAACAGTGACTCTAAGTCCATACAAAGTATCTCACATAGGGAATCGGGTACCACCTAAGGCATGGCATAACAAACCCTCCAAATGGGTCTATCCTTGGTTTCTCCCATGGAGAAACCAGCCTCACTCATGATTACAAGTAAGTCCTCCCAGTGATCCCATACTTGTAAATCCAATGTATCACTCCCTTCATATCAAGAATATCCGACCATGCATAATGAGTACATCCATTAAATCCTTAAGTCAATACCCATGTTCACTCTCGGCCCATGGAAAGTGATCAATATCAATAAGGAGACATCATGAGACAAGGAATATATTTCTAATTACATTCCATCATGTATCCATATCGATGCCACACTCTCACCAAGCTAACCAACATTGTAATTTTAGTAAAAAAAATATTGTAAGGCATAAAAAATTAAGAGAAAAGAATAGAATGAGGAATAAATAATAAGTAATATCTTGTATCTACTCAACATCACCAATAAAAATTTAAAATCCAAATCTAACAAGATTAACTAAGAATAGATTTCAATTCATGTCCTCCAATTATTGTCCAAACAATAATCACATTAATCCAAGAAGAATGATCAATGTGTAAAACACATGGAATCGACAAATTATAAACCCTAGGAAATGGATAAAAGAATTCATATAAGGAATAGAGCTCAAAAAATGAAATAAGGATCACTGATCATCAGAGAAAAGTTTCATAGTAATTTAGCACAACTCTATTAAGTAATCACATATATCAATAAGAATGATCAAAATCATAAGTCATTATACATGGGTCCAAACAATGGGAATTAAAGATGGACATTACCAATGGGATACAATTCATTGTTCAACAATCACCTATCACGCTTTATCAATTTAAAAAATTGAATCAAGATGAATCAAAAATCAAATCATATTGAAATTTAGGAAATTTAGGATGGCTAACCCAAATGGCTGACCAAATACAAGGCGAACACACCATGGATTGGTTTCTCTGTAAGGAGGTATCACATATGGCTTAAAAACCATTTTAATTAATTAATTAATCAATAATTAATCCTCACTAGAAGGGTCCAACAATAAGTACAACGACGCATCAACTAAAATCAGTTGAAAATAGTAGGAAAGGCATAGACCCCATAACTTGATATAGTAGTGCTCCACTCATCTATTTTTCTGCCTTGATTCAACCTAAAACAAATGAAATCAAAGGATTTTTAAAAATGCTTAAAAATAGGTGGAAATCCATCATGCAAAAATTGGTAGAATAGATAGAAGAAGAATCTAGAAATAGATGGTTACAAAAGTAAGATTTTAATGATGAATTTTTTTAGCTTCTGATGGGGAAGGAATCATTCAATGGTAGTCAGTCATGTACCATGCTGCTACAACTGTTATAGCATCCCATGTCCCTGTTGTGTCATGTAGCCTTGTCATGTCCCACTTTCCCCCACCACCATGATCCCATGTGGTCACAACCACCTATGATCGCCACTACTTCGATCACCACTATCCCAATCACCATTGTCGTGAGCTTCTAAAGCCATGGCCTCACCTCGTCGGACCGTCGTGCTGGACCCACACTAGTGGTCCCTTCCATGGACCACCGAGCAACATCTAATGCTCTAAATTTAAAAAAAAATGTTGCAGATACACATTCATTGTGTCTTGATTTACATAGAACTAGCCTCCTTTACTATTCTACCTCCAATATGGGGGTATGGTCGCCTTCAGAGCCACCAGTAAAGTCGATTCATGGCCACGAGGGTCCAATAGTGAAAAATATGAAGAATTGGGGGAAGGTAAATTAAAAATAATACCCTAATGAAAAAAATCTATATTTTTTCAGGTTGATCTCAATTTATTCTCATTATAATGAATAATGAATAAGAATATGAAAAATTCCCAAATAATCTCCATAATTACAAAAAACCCCGCAACGATCGAACTGTGGATCAATATATTCGTGGATTGACCTTCGGTCATTGTGAAAATAAAAAATATGGAAACCAAAAATAAATAATTTCCCTAACATTATTTGGTTCGATCACTGATGAAGAATGAAGTGTCATTTTTATTGGTGAGGTTCCTTCGAATCGACTATGCATTGATAGTTGATCCACAATCTATCACCTTTTGTTCAAGAGAGTTATTCCTCCACATCTCAAGAGGATTTATAGGCTTATTATGCTGATACTAAATTCATGACAAAGTCTTAATAAAAATAAAACTCACTGTATCAACAAAATAATTCTTATTAAATTATTTTATTCCTATTACGTTTCGTGACAAATTTTTCACAAAAAAACCCACACCGACTAAAGTTAAGTTGAACCTAGGGAAAACACCACATTAAAAACTCAATGGTGGTATCATATTTGAAATTATACTCACCATTCATTTTTTATTAGTATTTAAAAACAAAAAAAATATTCAATTATTTTATTTATGGTTACTTCCTTGGAGACTTTTTCTATATATGGCCTGCCCTGACCAAAGTTTGGTCACACCAAGGGAAAAGATGCCATTATGAACTCAATGTTTCCATTGAATTTATGATTCAGGCACCTTTTTAGGAGTTATTATACTTTTTCAGTAAAACCACATGTGTGTGCTATTAAATGTTTAATATTTTTCAAACAATTGTTACGGGCACATCGGGCCTCAGAATTGCATGTCGTCTTAGCACATGTTCTCGAAATTAATACATATAAGTTTTAAAAATAATTCATGTAAAATAAAATATTTTACAATGTGAATGGGGAATTATATACACCATATAAATTAAAATTCATTCATAACATTACAATATGCCTCAACTAATTGAAATTGAGATGATGTCCCTTACCTAATTCTTACTTTTAGATGAATGTTATTAATCCTCCTATATAGTGGATTTAAATTTTTTATTAACCTATAAAAGAACCATAATAATATTTATAATATCACATATTATCCTTTTATAACAACTTATCACATGTTCATTAATAATCATTATTTATTTTCTTTGATTCAGGTGTTAATTACCTTGTTTTCTCATTCATGGTTTATCATGAAAGTAATTATTATAGTGCATATTAGATAATTAAACATTATAAAGAATAATAATAATGAAATAATTATAATATTTATATATTAATTATACTTTTATGATCAATCTAGAAAGGTGTTTTTGAAAAATGAAGTATGTTATGATCATTATGAATGTAGGTCGTACATACGCATGGTTAACATTTCCATTTTTCAATGATCAATATAGAAACAAGGTAAGTAATATTATATATTTAAATAATAATTATAATGTAAAAAATACCATATTTCTTCATTAAATATACTTATAGAAATCATATTTTTGTGTCGTGATGAAATAGAGTCACATCACTTAGTAAAGGTGGTTGTCCACTTATACAAAAATGATGATCTATTCATTGAGTGAAAAGGTAAGATATAGAATGATATATTATCTTTTAATATTTCATTAAAATAATAATTATATCATCTATATCATTTATAATCATTAAATTCATCCTTATTACCTTCCATTTAAATCGTATGTCAAAAATGAATAACATCGCCTCGTGAGGCGGCACTCTATCGTACCCATGTGCGATGGTAACGTATCACCTAAGGAACAGAAACTAAAAATGTATATATATATATATATATATATATGATATAATTACACCATAGGTATAATTATATAATAAATATTTTTAATATAATTTATATTTTTCATCATACCTAACCGAGACAGGTGTAAGTAGAAAAATGAATAACATCAGTTTGCGAGGTGGTAGTCTGTTGTACACATGAATGAAGATAGCGTAACTCATTTGATGGAACTAGGTATAGTTATAGTTCATTAAAATAACATAAAAATATTATATGTATGATATTGAGGTTATTTTATTGTCATATTTTAATAATAATTGAAGGATGTGGTGGATGAAATAAAACTGAAACACTCATTAATGAACATTGCCTCTACTTTGGGTAACCTCCATAGGTTTGCATCAAAATCCATCCTATGAAGGATTTAGGACCAAAATGAGGCTATAAGATAAGATTATGGTATTTAGGATATTATTTTTTTATTTTTTGGGTGAACTAAAATGATTTTACAATGTAAAAATTATATAATAGTGGGTGGCCATTTCATAAGTGATGTGAGTGGCACACTTTTAATTTTTTGAAATAAAATGGTGTAACCATGTTTTTCAAGTGAATAAAGGGTACGTAATGTATTATTCATGTTAAATATATATTATATGGTCAAAATATTTCAACAAAATAAGTTTTACAAAAGTTTTATATCATTTTATCCTTTAACATTTTAGTTTAACCCTCCTATAAATCCATTTTTACATTAACCATGATAAATAATTTTAAAACTTTTTACTATTAAATATAGTAAAATATATTTAATATAATTTAATAAAATATATAATTATTATTCAAAATTTGGAATATATTTTTTAAAATTTAATTATTAGAAATTGAAAGTTTTATTTTATAATTAATATTTCAAACACGAAAAGAAAGAGGGTTTTTAAGAAAAAATGTTCAAAGGATTACATTTTATATCATAATTAAATTAAAAATTGATTAAAATTTAAAAAAATAGATTAGTATATATATAATTGAACTAATTTTTCTTTAAAATAAAATTAAAATATAAATTTTCTTTATAAATAATTTAAACAAAATGAAAATTTCCAATTAAAATCTAGTAATTTTTATTATTCCTCGAAAAATAAAACATTTCATAAAAATATTGAAAATTAAACCAAAATTAATTTTTATATTATATTCCAAATATGAAAATAATTTTATAAAAAATATAAATGGGGAAAATTATGTTAAAATTATGTATACAAATAACATATAAACTGTGTTCTAAAAAAAATACATTTTTCAGAAAACATTTTATTTTTATTCAAAATGAATTAATTTAATATATAAGGAATAGATATCCATTTTTTTACTTGATACATTTTTAAACCATATAATATTATTTATTTATTTAGAAATTATCATAACCCTCCAATTTAAAATCTAGGATATAATGGAAATATAAAAAATAAATATATTTTAATAGAATATCTTGTTAGGCTCAAACATAGTGTTGTGTTAATTAAAGATATCAATGAGATTGAATTTATTTGAAAATTAATGTATTTTAAATTATTTTAATTTTAACACCATGAGTTTTTATGAATTGTTGTTATTCGAATTTATTTAATATTTTTGATATTTCGTATTTCACGCAACATTGAATATTGTTTGTGTTATATGAAAGCACTAAATTATTATTACGTTGTATGAAACACCAAGCTGAGATTGAAGTACATGAAAGATTTATATTAGCTTTTGGTATACAAAGAAATTAGTTTGGATTCTATAATACATAATGTTGAGTTACTTCGATAACTTACGTGACACGAAAGACCTAGCTTTACCAAACTACAATATACTTCTAATATTATTATTAAAATATTATTATAGTTGTCATATAGCCATTGGAATGGAGGTTATGAATAAGATTAATTGAATGACTAAAATATTTTTTACAAATAAATATAAGACGAATTATTTTTTGACTAATTAAATATAAATTAAAATAAAACTCTTTTCCTTATATAATAAATCTTTTTTCGGAAAACTATATTTATGAAATAAAACACATTTTTCATCAATAAATAAATTAACTAATTATGATAAGTTATTTTAATTATATGTGTATATATATTATTCATTCAACTATTTATCATTGATCTTTTGATTTCCTGAGACAATAGATAAGAATAAATCAAATTTTAGGTGTAAGAACATATATTTTTTCTAAAAGTTATTTTTACCACCTTTTAAATGGGAATTAATTGTAAATCTAATGTCTACCAATTTTATAATTTTTATTTAAAAAACTTCATTTTTCAAATCAAAATATCAAAAAATTTATTGGGTGAATTTTTGGTATTTTTCTAAGAAGTTTCATTTTTTATGAATAGTTAAAACACTAAATTTTAATTGGTTCTATCATATGCAATAGGTAAAAAAATTACAATCCAAAATTCCCTTCTTGACTGATAATTAGAAACATGGAAGCATATAAAGAAACAACATGGAGGATAAATGTGATATAGCATAAGAGCATCAACACAAATAAAATAATTATAGTCCCTAGGAAGAGACATACCACTAAAATAGAAAATCAACTCTTAAGCCTAAACATTGTTGGAGTTTAACCAATCTATAACAAAATTCCCTTCATACCAGGTGTGATGAATCTTCAATACCTAATTAATAATGACTTTATAATATTTGATAGCTTAGGAAATACAGTAGTTTTAATGAAGGTTCCCAGAAAGAAACTAGACAATACACTTTGATAAAAAAATATTAAAATGTTCATTGAAGAGTATAGAGGTAAAAACATTTTAAACTTTTGATTTTTTACATTAAAAATCAATTATCTCATACTGTTTGTGGGATTAATTTTAAATTTATTTCAGGCATATCTATGATTAGAATTTGGAGAAATTGATTCTATATTTGGAATCACCATAATTTATAATTTTTAGTATATTCAAATTAGTTTTTAACCAAAAATATTAGTGAATGTAATTAATACTGATAATCATGATTAAGTTAAAAATGAGTTTACTAGTGTTAAAATGTTATCTTATGTGGAAAAATATCCTAAAAACATATCCAAAATCCATTATCACGCTATATTTGGATCATATACTCACTTTTCAAGAAAATTAATAATTATTGGTGGAAAATTATATAATAGAGGCCTCTCAATAATTTTTACCTTTTTATAATTGAAAGAACGCCACTCCTCCTCCAATATAAAAGACACCCAACCCCCTAACTTTTTTACAGCTCTCAATCCATTTATCTCTTCCAAACCCTATACAAATAATCTAAAAACATCCCTTAAATCATCATAGAGTCCTCCATTTGCACATAAATTCATCCAAACGAATCTATTTGGTGAAATATAGAAGGAGTTACCCAAGTAAGTGGTAACATCCTTCAAAAATCACTTTTGTTTTATTTCTTTATTCACCCCCTAAATTATTCCTATTAAACTATTATATAATAAAATAAATATACAAAACATAAAAATATTTTTTTGTGGTGAGTTTATTTACTACACTAACACACACTTCCATCAAATGGGATACACATTCATAATTCGTGTATACGGCAGACTACCACCTCGTGAACTGATATCAGTAGTTCTTTCATTACAGCCTCTAAAGGTTGGGAATAATGATTGAATTATAGATTTTAAATTATATTTATATATATATATGATATATTTTATTTCTTTACGCTTATTAAATTATTATATAACATATACCTTCATGCTTTCCATTTTTTAGGTATACGATAACATCATTTGTAGATGTGTGGACTACCGCCTCCTCAATGTGCTATGACTCTTCATTCTTTACATGGAATTTATTAATAGTGGGTTTAATAAAAATATTTGATATATATTAAATAATTATTATACTATAAATATTATATATATATATATACAATTTACTTCTCTTATTTCATTCAACATGATAATAAAATAGAAATATCCTTCATGCATACGTATGGCCAACCATCTCAATGAATAGTGTATTTAATTTCATATTTCTACATTTTATAGGTTATTATAAATACATATATACTTAATTTCTAAAATAATTATTTCATGGTTATCATTCTAGAGATTATGAAATCATGATATAAGTAATAGGAACAAAAATATAACAAATCCAAACACATGTGAAAAAAGAAGTTATTATTTGAAAGATAAGTTTAACATGGAATTGCTAGTAAATGTGGAATAAAAGGTCATAGAAAAATAATATATGGATTGATATAATTTAATATTGTCTTGTAACAGATCTGTATTAAACATATATTTATTATAAATGAGTTTTGAATGAGTATGAAAAAAGCCAAGATATATGGTAAGGGGATCTCTATTGTCACTTTTATTTCTATGAGACTTATAAAATATTCACCACTCATTACTTTTTTGGGTTGTATATAATTACAATGAATCTATTATTTGATTCATATACATAAGTTTATTTTTATTAAATATCTATTTTATGATCTCTATTTCATCTGGTATATGGCTCTAAAGATACAAAATCAGTAAAGTAATTTTGTCTCTAGTTTCCTTATTTGAGACACATGTTATGTTATGCACCTATATTATGTTAAGAGGTTTATATACTACCCTTTGAAATTTTTTATAATGAATATCCTTATTTTCATAATATTTTAATCTTCATGTAATGTTATTATTTTCTATGTATTTTTATTCAATGTTACCAATGGTGTAAGATTTTATTGCAACAATCTAATTGTTTATCGGAATTTTTTATGATTATTCTTCCACTGATGAAATTTTATTTTACATCTCTTAATAATTCTCATGAATTTTATTTTCCTATATTTATTAATTATTTATTCATGTAATGGTACTATTTTCTCAATCTTGGGTATGTAAGATAATTAAGAATGTATTTTTATAAAAATCTAACTTTATTACTCATCTCGATCATAAGTATGTGTTCATCCAAAACCATGTTTTATAAAAAAACCAAAAATGTTTTATTTTAATGAATTGGCCTAAATAATTTTCAATAATTACATTTTATGTTTTCAAATTTTATTTTCAATAAAAATTATATCAATGATTTCAAAAATATGTTTATAAGTTCTCAAATATAATTTTAATGAAAATGAATTTAAAAACTTTTTTATGTTAAAAAAGTGTTTTAAATGATTTTCAAAGCTACATTTATATGTTTTCAATGTTTATTTTTAAACAAACGTATTTGAATGATTTAAAAACATGATTTATATTTTTTGATATAAATTTTCAAAGAAATTTTTTTTGACAATGTTTTGTTTTCTAAAAACCTTTTTCAAAGCGAAAAGGATATTTTTATAAAGAAATGATTTAAATTATTCTTAATTATTAATTCATAAGTCTTAAAATAGAATTTCAAAGAAAAGTAATTTTAAAATGATTTATGCCAAAAAAAATAATTTTTAATTAAGGTTTATTTCCCTTATAAAATTCACCATGTGATCTTTTAAAATACATCTCCATCTAAGATGTTATCTATTTATATAGAGATAGAGATTTACAAGGGATATGTCTCTAGGAAACCATTATTTTTCTTTTATTGGATGATTTATTATTAAAATGAAATTTTATTTTGAAACCCCTTTCTCTTCCATGGTTTATACCATGATAAAAATCCTTTGAAACTCACGAAATTTCACTGGTTTTTCTATTATTATGTAAGATTTATCTTTTTCAAAGGTTATGATATAATAAATGTTTAGTATTCCCATTTAATTTCAAGGGTTTTGATATGGTGTTTATGAAACCAATCACTTCATACAGGTTGTGATATGATCAATGTTTTTTTCTTGTGAAACATATAAGTATGATATCATTATGGGACGGGAGGGATATATATCTCCCTCCAATTCATTGGGTAATTATTTATACCTCATAAGAGATACATATCTAGAATGGTGAGTGAACTCGTTTTAGTAAAGGACTTTTTCTACCATAATGGTCTGGGTAGTGAACCTTGACTACTAAGATAATAATGGGAGTAAACCTGGACTACTGAGATATTCTTGGTAGTGAGCCTTGACTACTATAATGGTTTGGGTAGTGAACCCACTCAACTATATTTAAATGTATTCAACTGGGGATAGTGGTGTGTCTCTTCCAGTAGTTGTAGCCCCCTGAAGATCCTCAATATTTCTTTGGAAATGATCCTTTACTTATAGGGAATTATTTTATATCCTTATGTGTCTTCCATAATTCGTTTACTTATTCTTATATTTTTATTTCATGGATTATTCTCTTTTGTTCTATGTGATTCATGTCTTGTGAACTTTTAATCTTTATTCCATGATTCAGAATTATTTTCTATGATATATAGAGAATGATTTTCTATTGTTATATACATGCCCTCATACACTTATGATTATGTTACTCTTAAATATATCCTTTATTTACCCTTACTAAGAACTTGAGGTAACCCTTTATTATGTTTATATTACCTAGATTATGAAGAATTAATTTATGTATGAGTACTAAATGGGATGATGTTTGTGGGAATAATTGATTTTATTTTACCAAGTTAGATTATTTTGTTCTGTATCACCAAAAAAATTAAAACTATTATGGTCATCATGCATTCAATTTTTCAATGTTCTGAATATTCATCTAAATTGATGTATTATACATGTATGTTAAGACTAGGTCACTATAATTGGTATCAAAGGATTGCTTTAGTCAACCTATAGAAACTAGGATGAGAAAACATTATTGATATTCCTATGTATATTTCTAAGGATATGTCTAGGTATGTCTCTATGTATATGTATAAGGATGAGTCAAATTTTAAGAAAATTTCATTTTAATTTGGTATAGTATTGATAGACTAGATTCCCATAAATTACAACCCTATCTAGATACAACAATTGTATGTCTTATGGAAATAAAAAATATGTTTTCAATAGAATTATAGAAAGAAATTAACTACAAAGAGGAACTGAAAAGTTTAGTTAACACAATGGATGAGAATAATAGCCTCCCTTAGGCATTATAAATAGTTGAATAAATTAAATATTGAATGAATGTGAATTATGGAAATTGATGTCATAAGTGGAAATCTCACAAATGGAATCGGTTATATGGTATGAATAATGGTTATATTACTGATGATGATGCTACTATAGGTGAAATGTTAAAGGAAATAGGTGTTAAGTAATGGGTTGAGATAGCCTTGTTGATTTCTTATGGATGGGATGTAATAATTGAATTGTTTACGTATTTAGATTCAAGAATTATGTTGTATGAATTGGGATGTTTATAATGATTTTTCATTTTATGTTTTTCACTAATTATTTACAAGAATATGTTGAATGGTTCTGATGGAAAAGATAATTGATCTAAATTCAAGGTGATATTCATGGGAAACACATGATTAAGTGAAATATAACCCTAAATATGTTCCAAGTTTTTAGATAATTATGTTTGGATAAATATATAATTGATAAGAGTTAATTAAATTGGACAGTTTTTTATCATATAGGAACAAATTAAGTATTTTTAAAAAAAATTGATTATGATATCACGAATGGAGTTTAAAACACATTTTAATTTGATGAATATATCCAATAATATTTGTAATAATAAAGAATTCATTTTTCGATATGAATTTATGGTAATTAAAGATATTACCATGTCTCAAGAGAATACACGATGAAGATATTAACACGTTCGGTATGTGATAATCAAGAGCTACTTTATGAAATACCTGGGATTAATGTTAAGCTAGTTTTTCTAGATTTAGTGACCTTATTTCTAAAGTTATGTATTTTCATCTTTCAAAAGGGTTATAAGTATAACCAGTAATGGAATTTTTTATGTTAATATTCATATAAGGTTTTAGATATTAATGTATTATCTCACAATATGAGGGATTATGCATATTTAATGACATGTTCTAACCATTTTTTGTGATTTTAACTAATAAGAGATAGAATAAACTATCATTCTATTTATGGATCTTAGGAACTATTAATTCTCCAAGAATGAAAAAATCACATTGAGTATTTGGAATAATAGATGAAGTGAAAAGTGATCAAGTCACACCCCAAGGGTGATATTGTGCTTTTAAAATTGAATGAAATCGGGTAAGAATATTTTGTTGTGAAAACTATTCAATTTTAGGAGAGGTATCTCAAAATTAAAAGTTGTGTAGTTTTTATCATTTTTTATGATATCAATAGTCATTTTCAAGCATATTTGGGTTATGTATTTGTGATCATTTTCATGAACCAACCCAGTTCAACCCTGAACTGGTCACCCAAGCCACTCTTCGGCATAGCCAGAAGGGTGTTCCCAATCCCCATGAGCTGGAAACTAGTTTCGGGAATCAAAATGAGATATTTGGGAATGTTTTGGCCCAAAAAAAGGATAGATAACTAAAAATAAATTTAACTAAACAAAAACAACACTAGAAGCGGAAATAAAAATAAAATAAGTAGAAAAACATACCTCAAGGGACCTTATGCTTCACCATGGAACACAAAACCGCACTCGCTCCAAGAGTTACCCAAACTAGAGGAACCTGAAACTAAAAAATAAGTAGGTGTGAGCACCGAGATGCTCAGTGGGAATGCCAAGGATAATAACACCCTATGCCCTAGCCTTTAAAAAGAAACCCAATTATACTAGTTTCAAAATAAATCATATTAAAATAATGATTTTCATTATTTTTAAAATAAAGTAACAAGTTTACATTTTTAAGGAAAACATTTCTTTTCCACTACATTTTCAAAATATATTTTCATCGTGCATTAACATTCTAAAATGAAAGGAAATAAATTTTAATTAAAATATGGTTTTCACAAGAGATAGAACAAGCATGAAACAACTTAAATGAAAATCACATCACAATAATATTATCACAAATGAGAACTACGATAAATCCATATCAGTAACTACCATAAGTGGGACCCTAGATACCTCGTACCATGATTAAATGTGGTATGGAAACCACACCCAACTGCATTCTCATACATGATCCACTATTAGATAACGCACCCATAACCCAGTGGTCTCCAATCATTATTATTTTTTAGTTAGTGTTGTAATCATAAATCCTACTAGATAAAACTAGGATGAACCACTTCGTAATCATCTAGCATGTTATTCCTAGTACACCCAGCTAGATACCCCGAGCTTCCCACTTGATCCAATTAAGGTGGTGTTGATATTTTATAAAACTCACATACATGAGCATATCATTTTATTTATTCAAAAACACACTCACCCTATCACCACCGTTCTCCCTCCTTGAGCACATCCCCCCTCTTTTTCTTCCACACAAAAATGCAAATGCCTCTTTACTATGAACTTTTCACACATCACTTGTTAACACTTACATCACAATTCTCAAACAACATGGGAATCCCTTAAGAGGGGTTTTCCAATTTTTCAAATCATTCTCAATGTTCTAAACCGGCCTCATCTCTTTAAAGAAAATACATTTCATTCTAGAACACATAATCACCCAAACTCATTAAGTTCTAAAATCAATTAAAAACTCAATTGAACAACCAAGGTACTACACATTTAAAAATATTATTTAACTTATGATTACAATGAGGAAATATTTTTTTGAAAATAAAATCACTATTTAAACTCAAATTCACTCCAAAACCCATTTTGGAAATCACTTGGAACTCTTCGGAAAAATATATATTTCATTGCGCTTTTATTATGAAACCGTCCAAGAGGGAAAAATGTCTTTGGAAATATCCATTAAAATTTCAAAACCAAATTCCACTTCAACAAATAACATAAGGTTCCAACCAGGCCTTTACATTTTCCAACATAAAAATCAACTTTTCCAAAGGAATTTCCAATATCCAAAATAAAAACACACAACACACTAAAAATGTTCCAAACAGTACAAGTCACTAATTATACATTAAAACACACCTTTGAATTCCAATAAATTAATTTGACAACTAAAAATAATTTATAAAACTATTTTATACATTTATGAAACTCTAAATTTAAAAACAACACATAACCAGTATTAGAAAAATCATATAGATAATTAATAAACCAAATCCATGTGGTCAAAAAATTCTACCTAACATATATATTTATATACCACAATAACATGAAAATATATAATTAAAATGTTCAGGCAATCAAGGAATCCAAATTAAAAGCTTGGGCATAGGGAACCTACCTCAACGGAGAATTGAGCTGATGCTACCTAACTCAAGCAGTTTCTCACTTTCACGCACATACATCCATATATATATACCCTTAACCCAGTGCAAGTGTCCCCCATGCCATGAGGGATAATGCACATGGGAGATATATATATATTTATATATACTAATACCTAAGTATATGTGTGTGCACCCTTAAAGACGTTCAAAACCCACTGTAACAATTATCAAGGACCCAAAATTACATTTGAAAGACCAAAACACCTATAAATAAAAACAAGGGGCTTATATAAATCATAAGACCCTAAATTAAGTAGTTTAATACCAATTAGCGGGTTTAGACTCTTCCCTAAAACAATTATGGAAAATAAATTTGATTCCATTCACCTTTCCCTTGGAAGTGGATGTTATATTATAGACCAATGGATCCTAAGACACTGTCTGCATATCCAATTAAAGGAAGAACAGAATAATAGGGTATTATCATCAAACCCTAAGTTCGACCAAAACCTTATCAGGCACCGAAATAAAAACAAATCGCCAAAGTGATGAAGGAGGACATGTATAAGGATCATACCTTTAATAATCAGACCAAAACCATGGAAGAACCAGGAGAAACCGGCCGTGGAAGGAAGAGTTGTGCACCATGGGTGGTGCGCGCTAAAGGGGTTATGCCTGGGTCGTATGCCTGCAGCAGGTCATGACCAAGAAGGGTTGTTTTAGGGGATGTCCGACCATGGGAAGAGGGAGCTCACTATAGAGGATAGGAGAGCTGGAACCAAGGGTTTGTAGGGGATCGCACCTCATGTATGTGTCGCGTAAGTTGAATGGGATCCAGGGGTCATGCCTCACATGTAGTGTGCCTCCCTTATTGTTTTCCCTAAAATAATCTAAATTAAAAGTCACTATTGATTATAATAAATATTATAATAATATTAATAAAAATTTATATTCATAATAATGATAATAATTAATATTAATCATACTAATAATAATAATCTTAATAATATTATTATTATTATCTACAATAATAATATATAATTATTATGGTTTAAAACATTCTTTTTTTTAATTCATTTATCTTAAATAATGGGAAACTGTGTGGTTGCCCCGCAAGGCTCAAGGGTCATGTGTGAACCATGCGGTGGCTTCTGTCTATTATAGAAGATGCTACATGGGTGTCTGGACTAACAACATGGTCTCCTCTAACCATGCGGTGCCCGTGCATTGGCCTAAAACCTACCAAAAATTTCAAACATCACAAATCAAAATTGGGGCCCAACCCAAGTTTCAACCAACAGACTCAATACCTATAAAATAATAAAAATAAAATGGGTTCTGAGGTCATGGTATGACAATTCTCCCCACCACAGACACTTTATTCCACACAAAAAAGTCACTAAGTTAAAAAGAAACTAATGCTTGAGTCCATGCCCAAATAAAACTAAATTAATCTCAGAACCTTGGGGTGACTATTTACTCCACAAGTCACACCCATTCGATCAAGAGGGAGCTCCATCATAAAAGAAACAGGAGGAGATAGAAGGGTTATCCCCAACATAAGAACTCATCTAACACAGAAACTCTAAAACCCAAAAAAATCCACCAAAACATAAATGGGAAACCCACTATAGAGTGACTCGACAACTGAAACCCTTGAGGTTAACTCGACCTTTGCAGACTAACCGAACAACACCCTTATCGAAACCAGGAACTAAGGAACCCCTAACTTGAACTCCTGATACTTTCCATTACAACTAAACCACACTACCAAGACTTAAAATAAAAGCCTACTACAAGGAAAATCAGTATATCGAGGCCCTATGATGAAGGAACTCCCTATAACAACACTGCTAGAACTAAGGATTTTCCATTCCAATCTTAAACCCCAAATAAAAATACATCCAATTTCCATAGCACATATAATACAACACCTCCACTAAAACCAGGAACTCTAAACACAGTACAAAGGCCCCCAACACTAGAACAAGTCCCTCATGACCTCCTAAGGAAATGATGAACTTACAATGATGGGGAAAACGTCAACAACAGAAAAACAAGAATGATAAGACATTAAATTTTTTAATCCCAACATGCAACACAAAACTTGACCAGAGTTTCACACCTCTGGTGACTTCTAACTATGTGTGAACTTCACCCCAAGACCTGTGGTTGGGGCTCTGATGGCGGAAGAATCTCTTACCTCATAGTCAGGTGCTATCATACCCTGATCAAACTCCTTCTTTAAGAAACTCTTCATGTAAAACTTCTCCAGATGACCCAAATGGCCACAATGATGGTAGGTCTTCATATGGATGTGACATGATATCTTCAAGTTCCCAAAGCAGTCTGATAAACCATATGTCAGAACCAACGAAGATAAATCTTTAGAGACAGGTTCCTCCGGCATTCTCTTTCTGCCAGATGGGGAACCTTCACAAAAGCCGACCACCACTAACTACAACTCAAAAACCAACTCCACTAAAAATTTCTCATTCACCAACCTATCTAAATATATTTCACTATATGAGAGAAATTATTCCACAATCTCTAGGTGAAGACCCCAACAAGAAGAGAAATTATCTCTTTAAGGTGGTCAATGTAAACTTTTGATGACTGTTGAACCCACCAAACATCTTACACTTTCCCATCTTAATCAACATAATCTCCTTAGGTGTAACCCATCAGAAAAATATGGACTTAAAAATATCACATTTCATCCCAACATTCAATAATTGTGGGACAAAAAATTTCCATTGGCCCAAGGTTGTACTATCAACCAAACCCAAAACAGCCTAAACCATAGCAACCTAGAGAGTTCCCAACAACCCAAAGACATGATCTACCTCTTCAAAACACTCCACCGCCTCTAACTAACCTTAATTAAAATAATAAAAAAGCAATATTTTAGAAGAATCAAAATATGGGCATGACTTAACAGAAACTTTGGGGACGTTTCTAGATGGAACATTCCAAACAACACCAAAGAAAAAAAATAAAAAACATTTTCAACCCAAAGTGCAATTGAAAAGAACACCCTATGCCTAAACAACAGGATCACAAATGAAACAATTACAAAAACACCTGAAAACATTACTTTCAAAATCCACTAATTTCATTTAAAATTCAAAAACAACCTTCTTACAGGGCCATTCTCCAAATACCAAGAACCCTATTTAAAACCAAATTCAATTTACAAAAAACATTTTCTTTTTCAAATCCATTTTTGAAAATAAAGGCCAAGACTTAAATTTCAAAAAACTACCATTGGCATCCCATGAACCGTTTCACATGCATTCATTTGTTTCCATCCATGTGTTTTAACACACACTTTCCACACATATACCCTCACATGTGCAAACATTCATAAAGAGAACCAAGGGTTTCACCCAATCCATTTTCTTATCAAGTCCAACAATTTAGAAAATTCTAAAACCAAAATGATTTAAAGTATAAAACCATTTAAAAGTAATTATTTTCATTTCTAAAACCTTTTTCATTTTAAAAAAAACACACTTACACTAACCAGAACCAAAGCGAATCACAACTTGCACCAAATACCGAAATGTGGAACTATTAGTTATGCTTAACCCAATGACATGGAAGAGATCCATGCCCCAAGTAAGCATCAAAAACTGGGAGGTACTAACACCATGTACTCAGACTCTATATGGGTTACTACTCCATGTGAAATCATGACATTACACCGGCTTGCATCTGTTATCATACATAAAATCCAAAAAAAACAAAACAAGACGATGACTTAATTCTCAGACTACCCCTGGTAACTCAGGTTTTGTCATGAGTGGTAGTGATCAGGCACCCACCCATAAACTACCTCCTGAGTACCGACAGTCCTAATCTCCATCTACCGGACACCCCAAATAACAAGGCCCAACCTCCTATGATATGATTTTTTCATGAACCAACCTAGGTTGACCCTAAACTGGTCACTCAATCAGGTATGCGACATGGCTCGAAGGGAATTCCCAGTCACTATGGGATGGAAACTATTGTTGGGAATTAAAAATAGATAGTTGGGAATGGTTTGTCTCATAAACAAAAGACATATAACTGAACAAAAACTGAACAAAACAAAACAACACTAGTAGCGGTAATAAAAATAAACTAAGAAACAAAACATACCTCAAGTGACCTTGTAGGTCACCATGGAACACAAAGCCACACCCACTCCAAGAGCAACCCAAACCAAAGAAACCTGAAACTAAAAAATAAAGTAGGCATGAGTAATGAGATGCTTAGTAGGAATGAAAAGGATAAAAATGCCCTATGCCCTTACCTTTAAAAAAACCCAATCATTCCAGTTTGAAAATAAGACATTTTTAAATAATTTTTTTCATTATTTTTAAAATCAAGTAACAAGTTTAAATTTTTATGGAAATCATTTCTCTTCCAAAAAAATTTTAAAATAGATTCCAAGCATGCATTAACATTCCAAAATGAAAGGGAAGAAATTTAAATTAAAATATGGTTTTTACAAGAGAGGGAATAATCATGAAACAACTAAAATGAAAATCCCATCACAAGCATCATGTCACAAATGAAAACCATGGGTAATCCCAATAGGTAACTAGCACAAGTGGGACCCTAGAGACCTCGTACCTAGATGAAACGTGGTATAGAAACCACAACCAACTGTGTTCTCATGCACGAGCCACTTGTAGGGAATACACCCATAACCTAGTGGTCTCTAATCATCATAATGTTTAGTTAGTGATGTAAGCTTAAATCCTGCTAGATGAAACCATGAAGAACGACATCTGAATCATCTAGCATACTAATCCTAGTCCACCCACCCCGATACCTCGGGCTTTCCATGTGCTCTATTTTAGGTGGTGGTGAGTTTTGATAAAACTAACATACATGAGCATATTATTTTATTTATTCAAAAACACACTTACCCTCTCACAAACGTTCTCCATCCTTGAGAACATCCCCCCCCCCCTTTCTGTCACACAAAAATACATAATCCTCTTTACTAGGAACTTTTCACACATCACCTATTAACACTTGCAACACATTTCTCAACCTAGGGGGGATGCCTTAAGAGGGGTTTTCTAATTTTTGTAAATCATTCTCAATGTGCCAAAAGGGCATCATCACTTTATAAAAAAAATTAATTTTAGAACACATAATCACCCAAAATCTTTAAGTTATAAAATCATTTAAAAACTCAATTGAACAACTAAGGCACTTCACATTTAAAAATAAGATTTAACTCATGAATAAAATAAGGCAATCGTTTTTAGAAATTAAAATCACTATTTAACCTCAAATTCACTCCAAACCCATTTTTCAAATCTCTTGGAGTTTATCGGGAAAAAAATTCCATTATGCTTTTATTAAAAAACCAAGCAAGAGGTAAAAATGTATTTCGAAATATCCATTACACATTCAAAACCAAATTCCACTTCCAAAAAGGACATAAGGTGCCAACCGGGCCTTTACATTTTCCAACATAAAAATACACTTTTTCCAAGGGTATTTTCAAATTCCAAAATAAAAACACACAATGCACTAAAAATGCGCCAAATGGGTCAAGTCGCTGATAATACATTAAACCACAACTTTGAATTCTAAGAAATGCACCTGAAAACTAAAAATCATTTAGAAAACTATTTTACACAATGATGAAACTTTAAATTTAAAGAAAACACATAACAAATCTTAGAAAAGTCATATAAGTAATTAATAAACCAAATCCAAGTGATGAAAAAAAAAACTACCAAACATATATATATATACACCACGGTAATAAGAAAATATATATTTAAAATGTTCAGGAAATCAAGGAATCCAAGTCAAAAGCTTGGGCATAGGGAAGATACCTCAATAGAGAACAGAGCCGGCACTTCCTAACTCAATCAATCACCCACTCACATGCACATTCATTCATATATATATACCCTTATCCCAATGTGCGTGTCTCAGTGCCATGAGGGAACACACACATAGAAAATATATGTATTTATATATATTCATACCTAAGTATATGTGTGTTCACCCTTAAATACCTTCAAAAAACACAGTAACAATTATCAGGGACCTAAAATTAAGACGGAAAATCCCAACACACCACTAAATAAAAAACAGGGACTCATATAAACCATAATACACTAAATAAAGTGGTGAAAAACTAATTAGTGGATTTAGAATATTACCTGAAACAATAGTGGCAAAGCAATTCGAATCCATCCTCCTCACCCATGGTAGAAAAGGTAGAATTATGGACCAATAGGTCCCAAGAAACTATTCAAATATCCTATTAAAGGAAGAACATAACAATTGGGTATTATCATCAAACCATAGGTTCGGCCAAATCCATATCGGGCACTGAAATAGGGACAAATCACCAAAGCAATGAAGGATGACATATCTAAGGATCATACCTTGAATAATTGGAAAAAACCCATGGATGAACTGTAATAAATCGGCCGTGGAAGGAAGTGTCGCGTACTATGGGCAGTGCAATCTATAGGGGTTCCACCAGGGTTGCGCACTTGTTGCAGGTTATGGACAAGAAGGGGTGTTACAGGGGAGGTCCGACCATGTGATGAGGGAGCTCACCATGTAGGATATGAGAGTTTTCACCTAGGGTTTGCAGGGGCTCGCACGTCATATATGTGCTGCTTAAGTAGGAAGGGGACTAGGGGGCTTGCGCCTCACCTATAGTGTGCCTCCCTCATTGTTTTCCCAAAAATAATCTAAATTAAAAATCACTATAAATTATAATAAATATAATAAAAATAATAGTAATAATTTATATTCTTAATAATAAAAATAAAAAAATATTGATATTAATCATACTAATAATAATAATCTTAATAATATTATTGTTAATATCTATAAGAACAATATATTGTTATCATTGTTTAAAACATTCTTTTTTTCTTTAATTCATTTATCTTAAATATTGGGCAACCGTGTTTTTTCCCCGTACAGCTTAAGGGTCATATGCAAACCATGTCGGAGCTTCTATCCATTCTAGAAGCTATCGTACGAGTTCTTGGGTTGTCCACAGGGACTACTTTGACTGTGCAATGCCCATGCACCGGCCTAAAACCCACCAAAAATGTCAAACTTCAGAAATATAAATCATGACCCAACCCGAGATGTGACCAGAAAACCTAAGATCCTGAAAAGAATGAAAATAAAATAGGGTCTGAGGTCGGGGTGTGATAATCATTAACTTTATCCTAAAAAATCTATGAATATCCATCAAAAAATTACAGTTAGATTTATCTTCAATGTCCATGCTTTCATATTCCACCTATATGGAAACCTAATTATGAGATACTTGGTGTAACTACTATGTTTCCAACTTTACCTTTATAAATGAAAGTTTCAGTATTCATTTTTATAATGTGGATTTCTATGAAAGGATCATTCAAGTATTAAACCATTGATAAACCATATTAATTTCAGGGGAGAAATTCAATATAATGAGGGTAGAATCAAACACCATGTGTTTTTATGAATTATTTTTTTCAAATTAATTTAATCTTTTGGATATTTTTCATTTCATGAAACAATTAATATAGCATGTGTTATGTGAATGAACCAAGTAATTCTTACTTTGTTTGCAAAAAAATCAATATTGTGCTACACACAAGACATATACTATCTTTCGGTACATGTATAACTATGATTGGATTTTTTTACACATAATCCGAAGTTCCTTCAAAAAATTGGGTTATACACAAGACCGAGTTATATAAAACTACAATTCACTATTGATATTATTAGAAAAATATTATTATAGTTGTCACCTAGTTGTTGGAATGAAGATTATGAAAAGGATTAATTAAATTATGGAAATATTTTCATACATGTATATAATAATAATTATTTGGTGATCAATTAACTAGAAAAGAAAATATAAATCTTTTGAAAATATATGAAATATTTTACTTGAAAACTATATTTATGCAATCGAACACTTTTTTCCACAATAAAATAATTAAAACACTTCTGATAAATTATTTTAATGATATATATATATATATTATTCATTCAACTATTTAACATTCATATTTTGTTTTCTCTATAGAATATATATGAATAAATACAATTTTGCACATAAAGATATATTTTTTTCTAAAAGTTAATTTTACATTTTTTAATAGAGAGCCAATTTTAAATATAATTTTCAACAATTTTAGAATTATTATTTTAAAAACTAAACATAATTTTTTACTGTGAAATTTAATATTTTACTTTCAGTGATTTTTTGGTATTTTTTGAAAGGTTCTATTTTTTATGAATACCAAAAAATACTGAATTTTATTTGAAGACTATATTTTATTCTATTTTATTTATATAGTTAAATAATATTTTAGTTTTTTAATTCATATTTAGTTAAATTATACATATATTAATACAATTTAGGATATTTAAAAAAAATTACATTAAATTGGATAAAAAAATCAAACTTTTATTTTTTTTATTATAAAAACTCATTGTCTTAACCCATTAACCGGGTTAATATTAAATTAATTTCTATAAATTAGTGATTAGAATTTGGAAAAATGGATTTACTATTTTAAATCATAATAATTTATAATATATAAAAAATTTAAAATTAATTTTTAACCAAAAATATGAGTGAAAGTAATTATAATTAAATACACTGATTAAGGTAAAAAAAGATTACAAAGTGGTTAAAATTTAACATAATGTTCCAAATAACCTAAAAACAAGTCCAAAATATATTATATGAATATATTTAGAATGTATCATTAATTGAATATAAAATGGACAATTATTGGATTCATATGATGTAATGGATACCTCTCAATAGTTTCTATTTTTTTTATATTTATAAGAATTACCCTCCTCCTCCAATATAAAAGGGAACTCACCCCTCACTTAATTAAACATATAAATCCATTTTCCTAGTAAAAAAACTCATAAAATAAGCTAAATAAACCATAATTCATCCTAGAATCCTCTCTTTGGGAATAAATTCTACCATGTAGTCCTATTGGTGGAAACCAAAAGGAGTTACCCAAAGAAGAGGTAACATCCTTCAATAAACACTTTTGTTTTATTTCTTTCTCCAAACCCACATTTCATATTATTCAATAATTATATAATAACCTAATTATCAAAAATATATGGATATTTATTTATGTTATGGATAAGACCTGCACTCACACACAATTCCACCAAGTGTGAAAATCAATCATTGTTCTTGTGTATGGCGGACAACCACCTCGCGAA
The DNA here is from genome assembly GCA_963277665.1 of Viscum album. NCBI lineage: Eukaryota > Viridiplantae > Streptophyta > Magnoliopsida > Santalales > Viscaceae > Viscum > Viscum album. The sequence continues at coordinate 1,990,147,645 of OY728137.1, forward strand.
CTGATGTCATTTGTTTTGTCTATTACCACCACTCAAGGTTGGTAATAATAATGAAATTAAATTTTTTATATCATATATATGATAATATTGATGTATTAATGCTTACAAAATTATTATACAACACATAATTTAATGTTTTCTATTTTTTGGGAATATTATAACTTCGTTTGTGAATGTGTGGTATATAACCTCCTCAAAGCGATGTGACTCTTTCACGCTTTACAATTAATGTATTAAGGATGGTTTTAATGAACATGTGTGATATATATGAAATATTAATTTTACATTAATGATAATATATATATATTAATTATATTATTTCATTTAATGTGACAAGAAAATGGAGGTGTCGTTCATGTGTACGTATGACCTACCGTCTCCATGAACGGTGTATTTAATTTTTATATTTATATATTTTATAAATTATTATAAAAACATATATACTGAATATATATGATATTTAAATCATGTATACAATTATTGATATGATTAAATCGTGATATAATTAAAAGAATAAAAATTATAACCAACCGACACACATGAGAAAAACAAAGTTATTACCAAAAACGTAACATTAAATTAGATTTTTTTTTATAAAATAGTAATAAAAGGATATAATAAAATCATATAGGGTATGATCTAAATGAATATGTTTCTATAATAGATTTATAATAATATTTTATTAATTATACAAGAGTTTATTAACGAGTAGGATGTGTGTCAAGATAGAAGGTAAGGGGATTTCAAGTCTCACTTTTACTTCTGCAAGACATAGGCTTTATTCACCACTTGTTACTATTTTTTGTATCACATGCTTCACATTAATGTGTTATGTGATTATTATCCATAAATTTATCATTATTCAAATATCATTTTTATTGTCTATCTTTTATGGGTTTTAAGTTCTAGAAGTTACCAAATTAGTAAAGTATTTTTGTATCAATTTTCCATCTTTGAGCCACATGTTATGTTATGAACCTATTTTCATTTTTTAGGTGTATATTCATCTCATTTAATTATTGTATTAATAATATACTAATTTTCTTGATATTTTAATCTCTATTTAATATTAATATTTATCTATTATTTTTTTTCAAAGTTACCAAAATGGTAAAATTTAGTTATTATAATGTCAGCATTTATCAGGATTATTTATTATTATACTTCTATTGATGAACCATTATGATCCCTATCATATTAAGTTTCATGAATTTTATTCTCCAATGGTTATTCATGATGTATTAATATAATGTTAAGATTTTCACACACTTTGGTACTTAAGATAATTATGAAAAATATTTTTATAAAAATCCTAATTTCTTTCTCTTTTATGTCTAGAATATGGATTCTTCCAAAACCATTTTTTCTAAATTGGTTTTACTAAATGTTTTATTTTTAAAAAATGATTTAAATGATTTTCAAAGCCTAATTTATATGTTTTTAAATTTTATTTGAAAATAAAATTATTTCAATGGTTTTAAAACATTTTTAATTAGTTTTAAAATATATTTTCAAAGAAAATTGTTTTCAAATATATTTTCTATCAAAGAAATTTTAAATGATTTTAAAATCTTCCTTGATATGTTATCAAATGTTATTTTCAATGAAAATGGTTACAATTATTTCAAAACTTTTTTTATAAGTTTTCAAATTTATTATCAACTAAAAATGTTTTCAAAAATGTTGTATGTTCTGAATTGATTTTTTAAATGGAAAAGACATATTTTTATAATAAAATATTTTAAATGATTTTTAATTATTAATTAATATGTTTTCAAAGTGGTTTTGAAATAAAAGTATTTCAAAATTGTTTTTTGTTTTAAAAATATATTTTCAATAAAATGTTATTTCCCATAAGAAATTCTCTATGTGATCTTTCAAAATCCTTATCTAAATAAGATGATATTATTTGATATAGTTCATTATTTACTAGGGATATTATCCAAGGGCACCATTATTATTATTTATTTTAATGGTTTATGAATACGATGAGAATTTGTTTATGTAACCTTTTTATCTTGCATAGTTTATACCATTAAAACTCTAATAAAACCAGCTTCCTTTCAGGGGTTATTATATTATTATGACACCTTTATCTTTTCCATATGTTATAATTTGGTGAAATTTTTATGATACCCACATTATTTAATGTGTTTTGATATGATTTTTATGAAACCCGCCTATTTTTATGGGTCATGATATGATGATTATTTTTTTCTTTTTCACACACATGTATGATTTCATTATATGATGGGTAGGACCTATGTCTCCCTCAAATACATTGGGTAAATATTTATATCTTATGAGATAGACATGGATATAATAGGGAGTTAACTCGATTCGGTAAAGGACTCTTCCTCATAAGATGGTATGGGGTGAACCATGACTACTAAGGTGGTCTTGGGAGTGAACCTTGACTACTATGTTGGTCTTGGGAGTGAACCACGACTACTAAGCTGGTTTGGGGAGTGAACCCATTCCACTACAAAAAAAATGGGTGCTACTAGGTATGATGATTTTTTCCACCTATTTGGAGTATCCCCAATAAATCTCCCTAATATGTTTTTAGAAATTTGCCTTTACTTACATAGAATGATTTTATAGGATTATATGTTTGCAAATATTTAATGTATTATTACTATGTTATTCTTTTCTGTCATACTCTCTTTATTTCTATATTATTGATGTCTTATAAACTACTAATATTTATTTCATGATTCATGTTTAAGTAATTTGATATGAAGGGTATGATTTTCCAATGTTATGATCATTCCTTCATACCCTTGTTCTTTCGTTATGCTTATATATCTCTTTTCTTCACTCATAATGAGCATATGATCCCACCCTTTCTTAAGTTTCCTTTCCTAAGGTCATAAATAATGGTTTTTCATATGTGTACTAAATGGGAAGATCTTTATGGTAAACATTGAAGATATTTCACCACGTTATAAGATTGTTTTCCATGTTTTAAAAGATACTAAACAGTTATGGGACTCAGGAATGTACTTTTCTAATGTGATTAATGTTCATATAAATGATGTAATATCCATTTATGTTAATCTTGGTTTTCTATAGGAATGTCATATTAACTTTTACACGTGTTTTTATATATCATACACTCTATCGAATGTGATGTTATTATTTTAAAATATTTGGTTTCTATAGCCAGGGTGAAACACTTTTGACCATTTCTCATACTACTTTCCCTCTTTCAATATTTTTATGAATTTTAAGTAATTTAATAAAATATTATTTAACTTAAAATATTATTAATTATATTTTTGAAACTATTTAATTAATTTTTCATTAAAGATAATATTATAGTAATTAAATTACAAAATAAACCTTTCATGCATCAATAATATGTTATATCCTTATATAATATTAATGCAACACTATAAATCACCCAAAAAAAATTATTTTATAGTTTTTAATAACATCTACATGATATTTATAATGCTTCAAAAATTGTTGTGTCAGTATTGTGTAATAATTTAAGGTAATTATTTCATCAATGAATATTATAAATAATTTTCCATGAAAAAAAATTAATTCTTATTTCAAATAATAATTTATAAAAAACAATATCTACTTTTTATATTTATGTAAAAAATAGAGGTATTAAATTCAAGAGTGTACCATTTTGTAACTTTCTATACCTAATATAATTAAAATTTCATTTTGAGGGAAAAAATCAAAAAAATGAAATATATATAAATTTAGGTTTTGTATGGATAAATTTTCTCTATTCAATGAAATAAATCAAATGTTATGATTAGTTTGGATCTTATCTATGGGATTTAAATGATTTTCTCATTTTAACCATACCATGGAAAAATATATTTTTCATATTTTCTATCCATAGTGATAAAACAATGGGAAACTAATTATAAAATTTGAACCTTATAATTCAAAATATTGTAAAATATTTTATGTTTTTATCTATATAAGTGTTGTAAAACAATATTAATTGAAATGTGAAAAATAAAATGAAAAATAAGTTTTTGATAAATGCATTTTTAAGAATAAAAATTAACTTATATCAATATCATTAAAATTACGGATTCAAATTGAGTTATTTATATAATTTTAAATTAAATTGATCATATGTAACTTTAATACCTAATAAAAAAATTTAATAGAACTTTTAGATTACTTAATGTAGTGAAAATAAATGGATGTATTTGAAAAATTATTTATTTTGCAATGTTCACTGAAAAATAAACAATTTTTGAAAATTCTCAAAATTTTACCCAAAGTTAATTATTTCATGATGATTTCAAAGAATAATTTCCTATTTTTTATTTAATTTTAAAAATCTAGTACAAAATAATTATATAATATTCTCACAAAAAGTAATGAAACCATTATGGAGGAAATGTTTATTTTTAGAGAATAGAATGACTTCACTAAAAAATTGAGAACTTATTTATCATTATATATTCATTCTCTAAAAAGTACATATATATATATATATATTAAAAAAATTATTCATATTCACTCCATCAATTTAATGTCATGTTACAATGTCATAGTATATTATTTCTCATTTAAACTCGGGATATCGTATCTTGCAAGAAATCGAGTAAATTAAAATTATTTGAGGAGAAATATATCCCAAAAACACAATGTGTTACACACATGTAAGATGATCAGGGACAATTTATGCATGCACAAGCAGGTACCTTAATAATTACTTGATTTATGTCACAAATTCAAAATATTTTTCCTTCTATTTTGAGAAAAAATAAGATTCACAAAAATGGTTATAGAAGTTGGAGGTAGATTGACTATATGATTTTTTTCATAGTACTGATTTATTATCAAGTATTTAGATAGAAAAAATCAGTAAAAATAAATTGGATCTAATTTATCCATGTGTGGATAAATATCTATAGGGGTGTGGGTAGTTGAGATATGAGAAAACCACCCCTTTAAGAATTTTATTTTTCATTTTATCTTTTTTAATTTTGATGTAAATTCTTTTCTTGAATGTAGATGTTACTTCATATTATATAATTTTTTTATTCGTAAATATTGATTATATTTCATTAATTTAACATAGTAAAGTGGTCTTAGTTACTTTTTAATCATATGAAGTGAGAGATTTATTTTTATTATTGTTATTTCCACCAATTCAAATAATGGAGTTATTATCAATTTTTAATATCTTTTGTTATGGATATAAATTCACATATTTTAGAATTTATAATATTTCAAGGAAAATTTATGTTTCCTCATTTAGAACCTAAAATAAACATTGATAAAAGAAATTAAGAAATTAAATTATATATAGATAATTGGAATTCCAAAAGGCTAAAAACAAGTCCATTGATTATACTATTAAAATAAAATTTCACATTTATTTAATCTAATATTCCCTTTCTCTCAGAGAAACATTTTTACCTTAATTTAATATTTTATTTTTTATAATTTTATTTTATATATATTCACCAATATCATCAACTCCACCCTGTTATTTATTTTTCAAAAAAACAAAAAAGTTATATATTAGTAACTTAGACTCAAACCTCCTTAAAAAATCCTAATATTTCTATATAGTTTTCTTTAAGAATAAAATTACCTCATGTTAATCACAAGATATCCATTATTTCAATAGGATCAATTTTTAGATGGGATACCTATGTATTTTTAAATTATATTTTATTTATAAATATTTAAATCAAGATTTAGTACCATTAGACATTGAAATTGATAGAACATTCAACTCTTGAGCTATAGTTGTTAGAATTTAAACTCTTTATATTTTTAAATAAACCAAAAAACTTTAAAGAAAACTTTTTGAAACTAAAATAAAATTTTATAATGATATAATTTGTAAAACAATCTTCATCATATGAATAAAATTGAAAAAAATATATAGAATAATCTGACGCACTTACTTAAAGGAAAAAAAACTGGTTTCCTTTAAAAATATAAAAAATCAATAGACATTTAGGTGAGGAACCAAATAAAAATCATAATGACTTTAGATAACTTTTTATTACCATGAAACCACCATGGGATAATGGTGATCAAATAAAAATGAGATGTTTTTCATTTTCATTATAAGGAGTTTCAAAATATAGTATTATATAATCACATTCTTATTTTATTAATGATTTGATATGAATTAAAAGATACTTGAAGGAAATAATATCCCCTTTATCTATGAACTCTATAATTATAAATAAAAATTTTCAAATTAGGAAAACATAATTTGATAATTTTCATGAATTTCATGAATTTTTAATGTTAGTTTTTTCCTAAGCATTTAATTAGTTAATACCTTTTTATTAAGTATTTTTATGAGGGAATATCTCTCACTGAGAATAATATGATAGATACTACTATAGAAGGATATTTAGTTTATAAAACACTAGCTACTTTGATTAATTAATTTTAAATATTTCTTAAATAGTCAACAATTTCAAATAAGTGGACATCATGTTGTCAAATATACTTTGTAAGATCTCACATAATAGTCTAAAAATTGCATGATTTAGAGTCAGTTGAGTGATGTTTCCATTGTGGTTGGGTCAATGATGTTTTCCAACACATCCCCAATACAACCCAAACCAAAAAAAATAGTTTTCTATCATAGGTAATGTGTTCAATTTTTTAAAATTAATGAAAATTTTAGTGATTATTTTACAAAAAAAACAACCTTCTAAAAATTTCAATGATTTTTTCCCTATAAAACATATTCAATTAAACCAAAATATAATTATTTAAACCCAAAAAAATCCAAATATTGATAAAATAATTGGATCATAAATGTTTTATACATCTATAAAAATAAAAAGAAATTTTTCAAGGGTCAATAATGTAATCCACATCTACGATACATTAACAAGAAATATGAAACACAAGTTATAAGAAATTTTCAGCCTAAAACCCATTTATAAACATTATAAAACATATTTGAGGAAAATATTATAAAATAATAGATTTTAATGATTTAAAGGGTTCGTATATCTAGTAATATTGATATTATAATAAATCAGATTAGGGGTAGCCTTCATTAACAACATCAAAAGAATACCAAATTCAAATGAAATGAAAATGTGAGAATAATATAATATTATATGGTATCATAGATAAAAAATACCATATTGAGAAAATAAAAATCTTGGTAGTAAAAAAATTATATAATTTTTTAAGAATAGATCACTAATTTTAAACACTATTAAGGAAAAAACAACTATTTATGAAACTAATGAATCTTCATAATAGTTTTTCAAATGAAAAATAAATGTTAAAAGTAGAATATTTTCCTAAAAACCCTGAAATAGATTATATAAAAATTATAATACATTATATTTCTCAGAAAAGTGCTCAAAACAATTATTAAATTCCTAAACTGACACAACATTACCCTAGGAGTAACCCACCAATTAATATGCATATTTATAATGAATTGTATATCTGTGTTTATGAAACTACTAGAAATTATAAATTTAACATCACCATGCATGATATTGAGAAATAGATTCCAAAATCTATTATATTTTTAAAAGAATGTGTTATCGGAAAATAAAATTAAATAGATGGGTGATTTTAAAAGTAGGATAGAATGCTTCTTAAATGGTTCAGAAAGACTAACATATTAAATTTTATTTTCAAAGTACTTTTACCATTGTCTGTTAAGGGAAACATGGTAAAAATAATAATATGCTAATTCTCTTATTTAGATAATAAATATTATAGAAATTATCACAACCCAAGGACTGTTAGGTTAAGTGTCTTGGATATTATATTTATAAACATATTATTTTACAACACTTGAAAACATTACTCCATAATTATTTACCTATGGAAAATTTTATAGAAAACTAAAATTATATAAACATCATACTAAACTAGGGATTAAAAAAAGAAACGAGTGATATCATATGCTTAATAAGGTATAACCTTATCATGATCTATCAAATCATATATATAATGGTAAAATGTGTAAGGTATAAATATATTAATAAAATATCATGAAACTATATATAGTAATCATAAAACCTCAAAGAGTGACATAATATTATAAAAATATTTTCAAGGGGGCATAAGAGTTATGAGTGGATAAAAAGACAACTCAAAATCATAAAATAATTTTTCATGAAATAAATGTGAATAATACAATAAAACATCATATATCATGTCAATTAAAATAATCTTCCTAATGAAACATATCTTGAAAAACAATATAGAAATGTGGAATGAAAAGTTAAAAAACTATACAATATGGAACATCTTGATAAAAAATTGAAATGTGGTAAAATAATATTTATATGAAAAAATATCTAAATAAATTCATTACTCTCATTCTCATCTGAACAAACTCATTATGTCCACACCTGAAATTGTGAGAAAACTCATTATTCCCATGCATGTGTGAAAAAATATATTATTTCCACACATGAGTATTTCAAGAGATATAAACATAATCCAATTAATTATAGGGTGATACATGAACCCATCCATAAATATCTATATATTTTTTTTCCACTTATAAATCCTCATCATATTTTAAAGAACCCATAGAAAAAATGGGTTTCATAACTATTTCAAAAAAATCGCATAATAAAAAATGAATAAATCATAGGATATCAAAAAAATAATTTTCTAAAAGGAATAATATCATCATAAATTATAGAGGGTGATGAAAACATAACTTCATGGGATATAATAATTGGATTAAAAATAAAAGTTAAAACAAAATAGTTTTCACAATAACTATTGATAAGTTTTCTGAATGATAAAATGAAATTTAATTTAAAAAAATTGCTAAGGGAAAAAAAGAATTTTGAAAAAACTATTATAAATAGAATCAACTAATATATCATTTAATAGAAACAAAAAAAATAATTCTTATACATATGTGATAGAAAATAATGAAAATGAATTCCTTTGATAAACTTGTTATGTTTTATAAGAGAAAAACACACATCAAATAAATATTAAAAATATTAAATTTTATACTATAGGTGAAGTAAATTATTAGTAATATAATATATATATATATATATATATATCATTAAAAAAATTATTCTATATGAATAATTTATACATAGAGGTAAAATATCCATTGGTAAGAATGTGAGTTGTCATTATAGCCATTATACTTTTATATCGAAACAAAATTATCAAAGAAGTTGGTATTTATGAGGACAAGTAATTTACCCAAGAACAATATTAAATACCATATAAATAAATGAATTTAAATATTATATAATGCATGAAAAGTGTCTTTATTATTGAAATAGTAAGACTTGATGAATCATAAATTTGGTTAATAAAATCTTTATGGTAAAGGTAATGTAAAAATAAATGGATATTGAGAGGATGATCAAGAAAGAGAAACCAGAAACTTATTAATTCAAATATATTTTCATATTTTAATATAATATGGTAGTGAACACACCATAAAAAAGATATAGTGGTGTGAAATATGAATCATTTTCTATGGAGGTGATAATGAATAATGAATACCTTACCATGAATGCTATCTTAATTGATCATAGTCAAACCTTTTGTATGATAAACATAACAATATAATTAACCAATTTCATATCATTATTTATTTATTTAATGTTTTATAAAACAAATTTTATTATTTTTGACATGTATATTATTTAGTTGTTATCTATTTTCAATAACTAGTGTGAGTAATCTTGATATTTTTTATCTATTTTCATAATTGAGGTGTTATTATTCATTTTTATCCCATTAATAGTTCATTAAATTCACAATAAAAATATTTTTTAATATTTTTTAAAAAAATATTTCATTTTATGATAGTTTTAGATACAGTTCTTATAGAATAAATTAGTGAGAAGAATGTATTTGTTATTTTTCAAAAATAAATAGTGGTAACCTAATTAAAGTGTAAAATATTTATTTTTCTGATCCAAAACCAAAAACAAATATTAATATATTAATATAAAATATTTTGTTTGAAATTATATATAAGATATAAATTTATAGTATTATTCATTTTGGTGGTTAAACTATTCCAAGAAGAATATGATACAGTCTATGTGTGAATATTGATATATAGGAGATTATTTTTTAAAACATAATCATAGAAAAATAATAATTACATTATGAATATTATTAACCATAATTTAACATAGTTATATGAATAAGTAAAATGTAATATAAGTAGTTGGTTATAAATAAATAATTTTTCCTCTTGGTATGCTTGTTTTAGGCATTCTATTTTATAATGATCACTTTATGATAATATTAAATAAATAATGCCTATTTTATATTTATAGAATATAAATAAAATAATAAAAACATATATATTCAATTTACCCATTTCATTAACCATCCTTGAATGGTGGGGGTGAAAAATAGAATTTTTCATTTATAGAGGTAGTACTCCACACATGAACATGAGTAATGTTTTCATTTATATATTTAATTACAGTGGAATATAGTATGGTTATACCATTAAAAAGTAACATTTCATTGTATTAAATATAATTATTTTATTTTATACATCTGTTTAGAAAGGTTATCAGGGAGTTTAGAAAAATAATGTATTTTAAAGGATGTGTAAAATTTATACTGAGAATTTGGATCTTCCCTGGATGTATCCTTTGAAAACGAAGGAAACGAGGACCATTTTTGAGTCCATAGACTTCCAAATATGTAAATTGGATATAATAGATAGTTTTTTTTTAATGGAAATTTTAAACAAGGGTGGTGGATTGAAACGGGTGTCAGTAAGTTCCTTCTATAGATGAAAAATATTGTCAAATCATTGGAAAATAATATTACGTAATGGTTAAGAATGTAGTTTTATGAATTATAGGTGAGTTATAAGGATATAAATATGTGATATGTGTAGGTAAGACTTAATACATAATTATTTTATTCAATAAGTTATATGTATCAAATTGTTTTTTAAAATTTGAGACACATTATATTAACTAGTGTAACAGTAAATAATCATAATAAAATATTAATCATGGATATTATTTTATCACTAAATATATAATATGACCTTTATAAAAAAAATAAACGTGTTCATCTAAATATGGATTCCATTTAATAATATTTAAATTTTTTTTAATGATAAATTTAATGTTTATTTTGAAAAAATATAATTTTCAAAAACTATTTTTGTTGGATAGAAATATTGTTTTAATCATTAAGTGTTATTACTATTTATTGACAAATATTACCACTTAAAAGAGTGTAATTTTATCTATATCTATATATATATATATGTAATCGTCAAACTAGAGTTTGTATTTTAAAATAGATTAATTTAATTTGAATATAAAATGTAATTACAATAATAATATTCTTTGAAAATGAATTATTTACAATGGAAACAAATATTAATCTTGCTAAATTAGTCTTATGCCTAAAATTGAAATTTATTCCATTACCGAACGTTTTAATACTTATTAAAAATATTCAGATAATATTATATGATTCATTTCTTAAAAGTGATAAAAATGATTTTTAGTATATGCAAGCATAATGTTTTTTGAAGAAAAATGTAACTTCTAAGCATAAAATGTGCATTGATTTGTGAAACCTTTTTATATGGTTTGTATTATTTTTTTAGTTACATTGGTATTTTTATATTTAATATATTTAATTTAATGATATTTTTTAAATATTTTTTTAGTGTATAAGAATTTTTTTTATTTAATTTTTCATGTAGGACAAGATACAGACATTTTATTTAAATAAGGCAATTTATTTACTAAAATCAAGGGTTATTAGACTCTATGCAACCTAAAAACAATTTCATCTAAAAAATTTTATTAAATTTAGAAAAAATTTGGTAAATTATCATCTATCATATTATCAGGTTCCCATGAAGGCTCCACAACAAAATTTTGACTAGATTAGTCATATTCTTTCTCAGATCCTTGTATTTTCAATCGAGGATCTCCTACAATATCCCAATTTTTCAGTGAGGTACATTTACTTTTAGTTTTATGTGATAACCTATTGTGTTCCTTTTTTGTCTAAGTTTCGCTTCCCAATCCATTATAATGGTTCATTTTCATTTGGTGGGAAGGGTTTTAGGTGGGATGGAACCTGGATGTAGAAAAAATACACAACGTATATTTAATTCATGACATGTATTAAATACAAGTCATGTATTTGGTTAGATAGGCCCCACTAATGATATGTATAGTTTTTTACCAATTATTAAAATCCTAATCATTATTTGATGTCTAATTAATTTACACATCATTTAAATGTTTGGGATTGTTTTAAAAACAGTGATGTATGGGATCAGTTTTGATAGAAGGCCCATTTTTCTCAAGCATGTTCCCTATGAGGGAGCCCCTCTAACACATAAACAAGGTTCTTCCACTCTTCCCACATACAAGATATGTATACTTCATCACTGGTCATGTTGGATCCAAAATAGTAATCTCCCTAATCATCCTCCTTCCTTACATCGTTTATCTTCATATCTAGTGCTCTATTTTAGTATGAGCTGGTATTCCATATTTTCATAGTTTTTTCCTCTTTGTCATTTAATCTATTTATATATTGATTCAAATGAATAAATTGAATGAGTGGTAAAATATGATCCTAATATGGGTGTTATAGTTATTTTCCATCATTTTTAGTTTTATTTATATCTTTTCTTATTATGACGCATGCTGCATTTTTTCAATGATGCCTCATAATTTTTTAATAAATTCATTTGAATTTCTATCCATTCACAATATGGTCCTGATAAGTGGGGAATTCTCATCTTGGTTTTTTTGTTAGCGTGATCCACCCCTAGTGTTTTTCTTTTCCTTAAAGGTCAAATTTATCTTTTTCTTTAAATTTTTTAAACACATGTTGAGGGTGTATTTTCCCTCGAAAAAAAATTATTTTCAAATAATTAATTGAATTTAGAGAAATGTTGGTCCATGATTTAGGACCCTATAATTCATACCCTAATTTAATTTTTTATTAAATGAGTTTTTCCTACTATTAATGCCATAATAATTCTTAAAATAAATTAATTGTACTGGGAGAATATGTTAAAATGTCATGATTATAACACCCCATCAAAATGGTATGTGTTTATTATAGATAACCCATAACCTCATACCAAAATGAGAAAAATTCAAGGGATTCCATTTTTGGGTCACCTTGGATGGGATCAGGATTCTCTATAATTAGATAGTGTAAATGAATTGTGTATATATTAGGAGAGAGAATAGGAATTCCATATATTGGATCACTATGAATTTTCTATACCACCATGTGAGTGATAACGGTTCCCTAGTGAAGACACCATGGATTAGATCAATGGCTATATGGTTATACTATGCCACAAATGATACTCTATCCCATGTATGAAATTTCAATGATGGATATTGAGGGTATTGTCTCAATACCATGTCGAGAAAGATATATAAGCTTCCATTTATAGGTCTCCTTGGATGGACTCCAATGATATTGATAATTTATTATGATCATAATGAAATACTTGGGTACCTTAATATAGTTCTCCTTGGACATCCCCAAGATTATAATTATTTAAATTTAGGAGATATTTTTAATATATATTCATGAATGTAAATTAATTAAATTAAAGGGTGAATCTTCCATGCCAAATCACATTCTTAGGTATAGTCCATATTTTGATATATTTCATAGGACGAACCATAATAATTTGTTTCATACTTGAACATGTCACCATTTTTCATAGGCACCAATCTTAGGCTAAAGCAGGTATATTTGGTCATGTATCCCATGAGGTATGATGAATTCATTTATAGACTAAATTAATTGAGTTCATTATTATTGGAAGACTTCTCATTTAATATGAACTGACTAGATTATTTAAGAGACTATTTTTGGTGGACTACAGGGTATATCCTACACCATACATGGGCATCACATGGTACCGAAGTAGTCTTCATGATTAAAACTGTAGAAAAATAAAATTTTATAGATTTTAATTATTTGTTATCAGTATTAGGATGGAGTACGGGAGTAGTGGACCAAGCCTATGCTCGTGATGGTGGTTGTACCATCTTTTGGTCTTCTTTTAATTTTTATTATAATGTTCTATATGAATGTTTCCCATATATACCATGTACTCATTTATATATAGCTACATGACTTGATCGTCATCATATTGTATCTATTTATTATTCAGGTTGTGCCTATTTATTTATTCTCATGGGTGATTATTTATTTTACAACTTATTTATTACTTCTTCTGCTTCTTACATTTATCATTTACAATTGTGATCCACAACGAATCCTGAGGGAATTTTTACCCCAAAGACACACCCTAGCCCCCCAATTCTAGTCGTAATCATGTAGAATACATGGAGGAGTGGGTGAGGTCATGTGGTTGACCATCTCGATTAACCTCTTAGTATCATTCGCGGCATGACAGCACAAAGTTGGATCAAATATATTTTAATTTTGTCTTACTGTTTGGGTATTAGACACAAGAATAAGATGTGATGGAATTTGGTAATGAAACTTTTACTAGGATTAACTAACTCACATATATAGGAAACCTAAATTACATAGGATGGGTCATTTTTGTTCTAGTTTTTTCTTATTATAGATGCACTGATTCCACTATTGGGTGGCACACATTCCTTGTGACATTATCATTATTGATATTATTATTATTATAGATATTCTTATTTTTTATAGTATATAAATGAGGTATAATATCATGTGTTATATAGTCTCCTATGAATTCACTTTTCTTGCATTATTTCATGCCATATTTATGTTATTGCATGCATTACCTATATTACAAGTTATTACAGTGAGTTCCTTGATTTATATATATATATATGATATTGTTTCATGTATAAATAAAATAATTAGATTAATTAAAGTTCTTATATCAATCTAAAGACTGATTCCATGCATATATTAATGATGACACCTTAATTGACATATTATTCCATGATTAAACTGAGAACCATTGGTTCTATAGACTGAAATATTAGTTGATTTGATTTATGAATTCTAATTGTAATTTGTGATATGAGGGACTCTATAAATTTGTAAAGGTAGTTAATTAGATAAATTCAATATTAAATACTTATTATATCCTTACAATATATGTAATGGTTGGAATGTAGTTACTTGATGTACCCCTTAAATTTATAAAGTGAATGGGAATTTATAAATTGGGAATGGTGACACATTTAACCATATTGAGATATATATATCTATATAAATAATAGTAAACCTTAATAAATTAAAGTGTTAAAATGTAATGGATACAGCTAAATAGGGATTCCAATTGTAATGTGAAGTGTGTTTTCTTCTATACCTTGAAATTGAAACTCTGTATACTGAGAATTGTACAGTGTGATGTGATTACTTGACCATGGACCAACCTTAGTAGTGGGATGTATGATATTTCTATAATGAACCAAAAATCTATAAATGAAATTTCCCTTCTTATAATTATTTATAGGTCATGATACAAACATTAGAAATAAATAATGAATGAAATAAAAGGTTCCTCTAGAAAGTAAGGAACCTATACTGATGAAACAGTAACTTTCCCTTAAGAATAGCAATATGACCCATATGAATAGTAAACCATACAAATGAATATTAACAGAACCCATGAATGAATAGATAAAATTTAGGCATCATACAAATGAATGTATGATATAATTATATCATAGTATAAGTAAATGAATATTTTTACAATTATTAATTCAGTGTTGGTATTTTTGTAAGTCATAAATATTTAATTACAAATTTATAATTAATAAAATGATATAAAATAAAATTTGTTTATATAAAATATATAAATAAATTAAAATTATTTCTTATTATGATTTCGGGATAAATTTATGAGCCCTTAGTTAAGTTTTCAAAGTAATATAAGATCAATTATAATTTTAAAGTCTCTAGATTTTTAGTAAATAATGATTTTAATTTAAAAATAAATTTATCATATTAATAAAATAATTCTCATAAAATTGAGTTTATTTTTGAATTCTACATGTCAAAAATGGTAGGTCAATTTTTTGGAATTTTTATAAAATACTTGAATTTTTTTAATAGTAAAATATGATAATTTACGATAAATGCAAAATACTTGAATTATTAAGTCATAGGTGATATATGGATGATTTAAGCCAATAATATCGAACCATACTTCATTATTTTAATATATTTTTTGTTCGTTCTCAATATATTCATTGTATTGATCAAAAATAAAAAAATGATAGAAATATTCAAAAAAAACCCCTCTCCTCTAATAGAAATACCACCCTCACCACTCATTCTCCACAAACCTTGAATGATTTGATCCTAGTAAAATTTCTACCCAACACTCTTAAAACTCTCCTCACCCATATTCCAAATCCTTTGGTCTCAAAAAAAGTCCAAAACCAATTCTATTAAGGAGGTTCTCAAGTAGGAGAATTCAAGAGTTAAAAATCCTATTTCTTTTCTTTTTATTTCCTTTTTAATTTCTTTAATTTTCTTACACTTCCCCCATAATCCCTATCCAAACAAAAATTATAACTCCAATATCATTTATATACTAAAATTAGATCATTTTAATGAATGATCCATCATAAAACTCATTTCTCTCTCTCCCTCTATTTTATTCTATAAATTAAAATATCACTCATGATGTCTCAATTTTCTAACATCACGGAGGATGAATTTTCATATGCCATTAACACCTTTAAGGCTGGTCATAGAACCATTTTTATTTTTAAACAAATATAATATATGTATTACAACCTATTTAAAATTATTTAACCATTATATTCACATGATATTAATTAATAATGGAAAACTATTTTGTGACGATCAAAAAACTACCAAAATGGTCAAACAATTGTCATTAAAGTTCTATCTAATGAATTATCCACATATCTGGAAAAAAATATAAGAATATTAAATATTATGGAAGATAATTATTAAAATATATATTTCCAATTATAAATAATTAAACCCATTTTACATAAACTTTATTGTTTTTAAACAAGTAATCATATCATGAAAACCATGGAAAAAAATCTCATGAATAATAAAATTTTATATTATAACTCATACAAAAGACCATAAATGAACTTAATAAAATTATAATCAATAAAATATATGTATAAATGTTTCTTAATTATTTAATTAATTAATTTTAATTGATTATCCCAGACATTAAGTTCAAGTACAAAACACTTTCAGACATAAGGTAGGGGTTTCTCCCCACACCTCAATTTTCATTCGGGTCATGCTTTCTTCCTCTATAGACCAATTTAATTCTTCATTATTTTTATATAATTATTATAAAGTCAGTTTATACATTTCCAAATCTTTTATCTATATAATTTAATTTTTTTATAAGAAATACATGTTTTTTAAGGTTCCCTTCTTAATTCTTCCTGATATGCAAGCCCGATTAAACAAAATATCTTGATTTATTACAAATTTTCAAGTACCATAAATAATCTATTTAAAGAAAAAATTATTATCCTAAAATTGATAATATTTTAATGAAAAATTATATTTGTTCATTTTTAGTTTTATACAAACAATTATGACAATTACAGATGATTTTTTCAAAAGAACTCTTGATTGTAAATAAAAAAGGGTATTTCTCTGAATAATCACTCGAATATTTTATTAGAGTATTTTCATCTATTTTTAAAAATATATTTAATTTTTTTTTTTTATATTGATCTGTTATGATTATAATCTACCATATTTTATCAAATCATTTATGATCAGTTTGACTATGGAAGTGCTATCTAGATAATATTCACTATACTACTCAGAATCATTATTGATTATGTTTATAGATTGGGGAAAAATATGTACATTTCATATGTATATGATGTTTATTCTTAAAAACATTAACAGAAGGAATGAATTGGACTTATAAACCAATGGGTTGGGGCTTCTATATCCCCTCTATGCATCGGTATGTCTAATGAGATAAAATAAAGATGGATTTTGGATGATTCCTTAACCATTTATTTTCAGATGTCCTGGATGAGGCCATGATAATATGTTTCTGATGTCTGGTATTATGATTTCCATCATTATGATATTAGTAACTTATAAATCATGGGATTATTCAACTATTAGAATACTCATGGTTAAGTTTCATGTGATTATTTATGTGGAATTATTTATTCCGCTATTATTCGTGTCATATTATGCTCCAGATTATGTTTTAATGGATTGTGTTCTTTTAGTTATTCATCATGCCTTATTATATATGATTTAATTTTGTTTCTTACCATTACTGATCATATGAGATCACCCCTTTATTATATTTATTTTTCTATATGATGAGATTATGTATATTATGAATGACATGCAAGAATAAACTAGGAGAATATGGGTGTTTCCAATGGATTTTATTTGTGGTATTTCCTTCTAAGTTGTAATGTAATGTTCATCAATGTAATATGGCATCCAAAAACTAGTAAATGCATCGGTACTTTGGGATTTATTTCTATTATCTATGCCAATTTAATATATTATGACATCGGTTATGGGCCTCTAGGGTCAAGGTCTTTACAGTTGGTATTAGAGGCTTGTTTAGAAAAAATCATGGAAACTAGATTTAGAAAATATATATTATGTTAAAATTTGAGGATATGCATAGTATAACATCCTATAATTATGGTAAGGTATATATTATGTGATTATTATAAATAAATCTCTATCTAGATACTACAAGTGTACATGGTTCTAAAATAGATGTACCTAGGGTTAACAACACTGACAAGGTGTCCCAGACCTGACTCGGGGTAACCTGGTACATGAAAACTGGCCTTAATCCACACCTGGTTTGTCACCCTTGGGGTATTTTCTTAGGAAAATTCAAATTAACTTTACAAAATATTAATAAGGATTTAAAATTAAATATGTCCCCAAAGAAACAATGTTTGGGATTATGAGATTAGCTATGCATAAATTTTCAATTTATGTTCAGTGTTTTTCCAATTTGAGATTGTGCATTATGATTCAAAATATAATTTTGTATTCCATTATTTATAAATGGTGCCTATTGCAAGGAATAGAAACTATATGAACACACATATCCCATGTAGGAAATTCCACCTGTGAAAGATACTGATATTGGTATTTGAGATACAACTAGTGCTGAGAAACATAAAACTATGATGGGATAGCTGACTCGAGTTACGAACAAAAACCTTACCCATATGGAGAATATTGATCCAAAATATGGAGGAGTAATGTTAGACTGCTTTATGTGACAATAGCCTCCATCATTCAATGGGGCTACAGACCCATTTTTAGTGAATCAGTGGATAAGTTACTTTAAGAATATATTTATCACTTTGGGAAGTAATGAAAGGGATAATGTCATCAAAGTATTTTATCATCTCTTTGGAGATGCTTCTAAATGGTGTTTTTTGATTCAAAACGAAATATATGAGGAATAAATTGAAAATATGAAATGAAAATCTATGAGAGAAATTTTCGCAGAAAAATATTTTCCTTGTGAATAGAGAGTAAATATAGAGAGATAATTTTTTAGTTTGAAACAAGAATTGGTTGAAAACATTACGAAGTATGAATCCAACATTTAAAGGTTAAATAACATGCCCCGTACTACATACATAATCCAAGGATAAATATTGAATGATTTATTGATGGTTTAAACCCATTTCTCATAAAGGTATAGGTCTCCTAAAAATTGTCATCATATGAAGATATAGTCTAATATGCTATAAAGATAGATAAATAAACCTCTAAGTCTTATGAATTTAAAGTAAAAAAATAATATGGTAGTAGAGGAAATAATGGATACTGGGAATAATAAAAAAATATAGTTTTCCATCATGTGATAATTGTGGGAAGAAAAACCTTGGTACTTACAGGAAGGGAATGAGAGTTTTTTACATGTGTGATAAAAGATTCTACCCAGTCTGTGATTACAAGGTAAATAATGAAGTTACCAAATTTTAATTTTATAATTTTAAAAATATGGGAAATTATGAAAATAATTTTCCTAAGCATCAATGAAAACATTCCCTAGGAAAGATAAATGGAGTAATACCAAGCTTATGTGATCACAACTGTGGAGGCTAAAGTTACTAATGATGTGGTGAAAGATACATTAATTATTTCCTCAAACATAGACAATGATTTATTTGATTATGGAATATCAAATTCTTTTATATCATAATAGTTTTCCAAGAAAATTAGACATTTTCTTTTAATTTAATAGAGAAGTTGTTAGTCAAAACTCTTAAGGGAAGTATCATTTAATTGACAATGTATTGGCCAGTCTCTTTTATGACACATGGACATTCATTAGTTGTAGACTGTATCATCATAACTAAGTTTGATTTTTATATAACCCTATGTATGGACTGGCTTTTAAAATATGATGTGAATATTTATTGTAAAAAGCAGGATGTTTTGAATTTGTAAGGAATATATAGAATCCCTTATCTTTAGAGAAGAAACATCATCATCTCATTCTCATACAGATCCACCTTTAGTATTTCTTCTAAATTAAATTCTTGGAGAGTAAGAGAAAACATCATCTACGTATGAGTAACGAAATTTTCAAAAGGATTATCTACCAATTATACAAGAATATAGTAATGTATTTCTAGAGGATTTTCTTGGACATCCTTCAGAGAAGAAATTGAGTTTTCTATAGATTTAATCAAGAATATAAGACCTATATCAAGTACTCCTTATATAACGGCCACAGTGGATTGACCATCTATCTAGATATCATAAATTTCATGTAAGGAAGGATGATATTCCAAATATAACATTTTGAACCATGTGTGGACATTATGAATTTTCATTAATTCTATTTGGACTAACTAATGTACCCTCTATTTTTATGGATATAATGAACATAGTGTTCAAGGAATATCATGATGATTTTTATGTAGTAATTATTAATGATATCTTGATATATTCTAAAATCTATGAGGATCAAGAGAACCACTTGTTGTTTGTTTTAGAGACTCTTAGATGAAAAGATTTATATGGGAAGTTTAGAAAATGTGAATTTTGTCTTCAAACAGTTTTCTTTCTTTGAAATATTATCTATAAGGATGGAATATTAGTTAATCCTATTAAGATAAAGGTAGTTTGGAAATGGTCTACACCTACAAACATAACCAAGGTATATAGTTTTATTGGTTTAGTAGGTTGTTATTGGCGTTTCTTTTAGAAATTTTCTTGATTATCTAACTCATTAGAAAAGATTACTTGTAAATGGGTTATATTTATTTAGAAAAAAGAATGTAAAGAATTTGAGGAAATAAATAAGAAATTACTGAATTTTATGATCTTGACTCTAATATTGGGAAATTATAGGTTTGTGATTTATAGTGATTCATTAAAGAAAGGACATGGTTGTTTCCTTATATAGAATTATAAATTTATTACCTATGCATCAACATAGTTAAAAACTCATTAAATAAATTATAAAAACTAATTATCTTGAGTTAAAATATGTAATATTTTATATAAAAAGATAGAGACACAATCTGTATAGTAAAATATGTGAGATATATATTGATCACAAGTGTTTTAAATATATCTTCTAACAAAAAGAACATAACATGGGGAAATAGTGATAGATTGAGATGATCAAGGATTATAATTTTTCAAACCACTACCACACTAGGAGGGGGAATAAAGTAGTATATTCATTGAGAAATAAGGGTCATGGGGTTCTGAACAAAATGAGGATTTACAAGGATCATGTGTAGATGTATCTAGAAAATATGGATATGGGAATTGTCAAGGAAGGTAAAACATCATTAATTTTTCAATTTGTTTCTTAACCATTTTAGTTCAAAGGATTAAAATTTCTCATACTGATGATGAGAATATTAAAAATAAAATTAATGTTATGAATGATGGGAAGTTGGTGGTCTTCCTGTATGAAGATGGAATTCATAACTTTGGGAGGAGGTTATGTGTTCCCTCTATACCCAAGCTAAATAGGGAGTTATTGGATGATTCCCATAGCTTGAATTTATCTATACACCCTAGTATCACTAAGATGTATATATTTTTGAATGAACATTTTTTGGATAATATAAAGTAACAAATTTCTGATTATATATTAAGATGTTTAGTTTATCAATACTGTAATACTGAAAGATAATATCCTAGAGAATTCATTCAACCTCTTCCTATTATAACATGGAAAAGGAAATATATTACAATGTATTTTTTCATTATATTGAAAAAAACTCCAAGAAATAAAGTATCATTATGGATAATTGATGATCAACTTAACAAATCATCCCATTTCATCACCATTTGGGAGGATTTTTCAGTTGAGAACCCTGCATGACTTTATATCAATGAAGATGTAAGACTTAATGGAGCACCTATTTCAATTGTGTATGATCATGATCCATGATATACAACAAAATTCTAAAAATTTATTCAATAATATTTGGATACTCATCTTAATTTGAGTACACTTTATCACCCTCAAACTGATGGGAAGTCTGAAAGTACCATTCAAGCATTTTAAGATATGTTGAGATCATGCTCACTCAACTTTCAAGGTATTTGGGATCAGTATTTACCTTTGGTAGAGGTTTCTTACAATAATAGTTTCCATTAAATTATTCAAATGGATCCCTATGAAACATTTTATGGATTGATATTTCTTAAACCAAATTTTTGGGATGAAGATGGTTAAAGGAAGATTGTAGGCTCTAAGATTATGGAAGAAACAACAAAAAAGTTAAATACAATTCAAACCCATATCATAGTATCACAAATTATGAAGCTATGTTGATAATTAAAATATGGGTTTGTAATTTCAAGTGGGAGATTATTTTTTCTTGAAATTATATCCATGGATGGGAGTTATATGATTTGGAATGAAAGGAAAACTATTCCCTAGGTACATTGGTCCTTTTGAAATCCTAAAGAGTTGGAGTTGTTTCTCATTATTTGTAGATGCCACCTAGCCTTTCAAAAGTACACAATGCATTCCACATATCATTGTTAATAAAGTACATTCCATACCCTACTCATGTCCGCGCTTCTAAAGGAATATATTTGGAACCTCACTTATCTGATTGTGAAGATCCTATCTGGATTCTTAACACTAAATAATAGGTGTTGAGTAATCAGATGACCTGGATGGTAATGGTACATTGACATTATCATAAAATTGAAGAGGTGACATAGGAACCATAGTATGTTATTATGAATAACTGCCCAAATATTTTTATGAGGTGACATTCTGGAAATTTTGAGGATGAAGTTTTTGTAAGAGGGGAGAATGTAACAACCCATTCTTCTGTCAATGAAATTTCCCTTCTTATAATTATTTAGATATCACAATACAAAATTTATAAATGAATAATGAACTAAATAAGTGTTATTTATAGAAGTTAATTAATATATACCGTTCAAATAGTAACTTTCCCTTAGGAATAGTAATATGACCCTTATTAATAGTAAACCAACCAAATAAATAGTAACATTACCCATGAAAGAATAAATAATATTGATGCATTTTATAAAGGAAAGTATGGTATAATTATATCATACTATAATTAAATGAATATTTATAAAATTATTAATTAAGAGTTTCTATTTTTGAAAATCATAAATATTTAATTAAAATTTTATAATCAATAAACCAATGGGAAATTGAATCAAATGATACATGTGTTAGAGGAAATTATATGTCATGTGTCCTTTATTTTAGTGCTTTGTAGGAGGAACATATACATATCATTGAGTTTTTTTAAATAAATCTTTCTAATAAATAATTCAAATGGATCCATTTGAAACCTTTTATGGTAGGCTATGTCTTTCACCCCTACGATTCATAGTGGATGGTGAGGAGTCACTGTTGGATACTTTTCTCATTTTTTAATCCTTATAGCTAATTCAAAAACATATATCTAAAAATCATCCGAGGAAAAATTCTTATACTGATCATTTCTGCATACCTATAGAGTTCGAGGTTGAACATCTGGTATTTCTGTGGGTTTCACCTAAAATTGTTCATAGAAGTATTCATAGATAGTGCAAGATAACACCTCACTATATCAGGACTTTTGAGATAAAGGAGAGAGTTAGATCGGTAACTTATCAGTGGAAGTTACCTTAATGGTATCATGCCTTGCATGAAATTCTCGGTTTATCACAACATCACCATTATCATTTTGACAAGTCCCATTTGTTTGATCACGAGGAAATTCAGTTATAGGAAGATGAATTCTATGGGGATAATATAATACTTATCATTGATTGAAGAATTAAGGATCTATGAGGTAGGTTAGTTCCTTAGGTTTAGGTATTGTGGAAGCATGACCATGTACTAGATGAGAACTCGGAGAGAGTGGATGATGTACATGTCCAATGACTAAAACATTTTTCAAACAATGATTTACTTCCCACAGAGGGGAAACTCAAGGATGAGTTATTTTAAGGATAAGAGGTTTTAGAATTTTATCATTTAAGTGAGGTATGTTTTCATTTAGTTTTTGTTCAGAACCATTTATGTTCCTCTTTTTTCATAGATCTGGGTGACCTGGCCCAAACACCGGTCCACTTTTATTTGGAGGGAAAGGGTGAAAGTGGGCATGAACCCGGCTACAGGCTAGATACTCTAAATGTATTTAAATAAATTGAGTGTATTGAATACATGGTGTGTATTTGGAAGGCCGGACCCCATTCACAATAATTAAAGGACTTTCCCAAGGAGGTAAATCCCAAGAATTACATGATGTGTAATGAAAATATACACCATGTAAATGTTCGGGGAAATATTAAGAAAAGTGAAACATGTGATAATTTTTTTATAAAAGACCCCTTTTCTCTAGAAGGTATTGTGTAAGAGAGTCCCTCCAATATCTCACCTAGGTTCTTATAATCCTTCTTCATCCGAACAATATTTCCTTCACTGTCAGACACATTCGATCTGCACAATTTTGATCTTGAATCCTTCTCAATGATTCCATCATTTATCATTCTTTATTTTATGCTATTTTGGTGTGAGTTGATATTCCCAGTTTTCATGATTCTTTTCTGAATTCAATTTTCTCCCATTCTAGATCAAATAAAAGGTCAAAAACATATTATTGGTCATTTTTGAACCTACAGTAGGTTGTCTAGTTCTATTTTCTCATGTTTAGTTTCATTTATATCATGTTTTATTGTTACAGATTCCATATTTTTCTAGGATTGCCTTATAAATGTTTAATAAATTAATTTGAATGGTTATTCATGTCCAATATATTCTAAAAATAATAAAATCATTTCCTTAGTTATTCACCTTTATATGAACCACCCCTATGGTTGTTCCTTTCCTTATTTTCCATATTTCCCATTTTCTATAAATTGTTTAAACACCTCTTGAGGTGTATTTTCCCATGTAATAAATTATTTTGAAATAATGAATTAAATTAAGAGAAATGGTAGACCATGATTTAGGCATATACACTTCATTCCATAATTGATTTGTTGATTAAATCATTTTTCCCTATGCTAAATACCATATCTAGCCTTAAAATAAATTAAATGGATTGGAAAAATTAATTAAAGTGTTATGATTATAACACAATATCAAAATGGTATGTTCTCTTTATATAAAATTCATACCATCGTACCTATCCAAGGGGGATACATTAGATTCTATTTATGGTTTTCCATGGGCAATCTCTTCATTATATATAATTATAGTTTATAAATGAATTGCATATACATTGTGAACAATACTAGATATTCCATGGGTGGGATCACCATGCATTTTATCTACCTCCATCTATGTGATGATGGTTCCCTACAGGATATCGTGGATGGGTTGGTTGATTGATGGATATCCCAAGCCACAAGTGATACTCAATACCTATGTGAGGTGCCTAGAATAAACTTGAAGGGTATTGTCTATGTACCATGCCTAGAGCTATACATAGGATTATATTTTTGGATAGACCTGTACGGGATTCTATAGTATTGAATATTTATTTCTCTCCTAGTTCAACACATGGTTTCTTTGATATTGTTAAAATTTTATGGTCTCAGGATGCCACTTATTTAAATCCAAGAGATTCCATTTTTACATAAATTAAAAAATATTAATTTATTCAATTAAAGGACGTGTCCACCAAGCCAAATCACATTCTTGGGAATGAACTATATCATGGTACTTATATTATGATGCAAAATTATACATTATATCATATATTCACAGGCCACCTCAGTTCAAACACACCTATATCTAGAAGAACCAGGAACATTCGTTTGAGTATCCCATGAGGAACCCTGTCTGATGTGTTTATATATATATATATATATATAATGCCATATATTTATTAGTATTAGAAAACCTATAATTTTATATTCACTGAATGGACTGTTCCATTCCCTGATGGTATTAGAATACTGAGTATAACTCACACCCTACTAGGGTCTCCCTTAGTACCTGAGTAGACTTCATTATTGAATGTGTAGATAAATGGAATCATCCTTCTTATGTTGTAATATTTTTAGTACTAATGCTAGTTGTAGAAGATTTTGGTTATTTTTATTTTTTTTATCATATAGTATATACATATTTCCCATGTATCATGTGTAATAAATTTTGTATAGCTATATGACATGATCATCATCATTTTTTATCTATTTATTATTCATCTTCAACTAGTGTAATTATTATCTTTGATGGATATTTATTACACTTATTGTTTAATACTACTTCTGATGTTTCCATTTATTATTTAGCATTGTGCTCTACTCTAAATCTGTATGGAATAGTTTTCCCAAATTAACACCATAGGCCCACTCTATTAGTCAGAATCCTTTATAATGTGGAGAGGCACGCTTGAGGTCATGTGTTCAACCTTCTTAGAGAAATGTTATGTGGATTCTAGCATGGGATGATACATATCCCCTAGTTTTTCATACAAAATTTCATTTTATAATTATACATATTTTAACTATAGTACATATGATTTACCAGATTTGTACTTCCTCATATGTGATAGGTGGAACAAATCATACACATGGGATATTTGCAGTGGGTGTGCTAAGTGATATTCTATGACCCTGAAATGAAAAATGATATTGAAAGGATTTCTATATCTAGAGCTCAATAATCCTTTCATCTGAAACATCAAAGCCTACATCTAAAGTGGTATTCAACGAAACAATATTTCACTAATATAAAACTCTACATATTTTTTATTATTACATGTATAACTCATTGATTGGAATTTCTAAAAATTTTATATTCCTCCAAATGGTTTAATCTATCTCCATATTTTCTTAAAATAGTTATAGACCTATTAGCTTCCACTCAATAACATTATCCTATAATGTTTGATTCCAACATTTATTCCCATAAAAATTCTCAAATGGTTCCACTTGAATGATATAATAGAAACTATTATAATATAAAAAGTCTACTAGGGGAAGGTAATAATAAAAATATATTTTTAAATTTATTAAACAAGATCATATAATATATTTTAGTGTTTGAATGGTCCTCTCAGGCTGACCACCTATCTAAGGATAATAAGCATTGCTGAAACTCAGTTCAATTTCCAATATAAATTGAGGAATTCTCTAGAACCTTTGAGGTAAACCTCATATACTGATTAGATATAATAGATATTAGTACTCCATGAATCCCTACCAATTCTCATATGTATATCATGGTGAGTCAATCATGAATGGAATCATCATTGATGGTAACAAAATGCACTAACATTTTCTAGTGATTGACTACAACCCAAATATCATTATGTCCATTAGTCATTTGTGTGCATCCAATGAAAAAATCCTTGGAAATGTTTCCAATTTTTCATACTGGTATGGGTAATGGTTTCAATATAACCATAGATTACTTTCATTAAAAATTAAAATAATGGAATACTAATAATTGTGATCATACTATGATATTACTCTATCCATGTTATCCCACATGAAATTATGTTTTATATCACATTCTATCATTACACTAATTTGAGGTATATAGGAGGACTGGCTATGTGAATTATCCAATGATACCTTATTCAATTCTTATTTTAGTGGGATGAATATCTTAATTCCAAGTCCTATAAATATATCATTATCAAAGTTAAACTTCATAATATTCATTTCTTTTTTCAATATCTCTAAATCATCATTCTAGGATTTTTGACCTTACCGTTGAATGATGGTTGAGAATTCATCTTTGAATGATAGTATTTGTATCCTGTAATTATAAAATCAAGATTATCCTCTATAAATCTGTGAGTATTTTCTCATTTTTAATCATTATCTTGGATAGAGAAGCATCAACTTTCCATCCTAGTGTATCAACCAACTAATTTTCCTTCTTTTGGTGGAAATGTATTGATCAGTGAAAAAATTATATAAATTAAAAGTTACTCCATCTGATAATATTAAACTCCTTTATTGAGAAAATATATTTAAATATCTTGTGGACATTATATATATCAAAATTTTAATAGTGTAGATAATTCTTCAAAATAATTAATGGAAATATCATTTTCATCAATCTCAAATCATGTGTTGGAAATTTTTTCTCATGATTCATTAAATGGTGTGAGACATTCTAAATTACCTTATATTTTTATGAGAATTAAAAAAGAACCTTTTTTAAAGAATTGTTTTATTTTGTAGATTTTTCCCCACTAGAGTGTAAAATATGTATGTGAGTGGTGGTCGACCTATATTTTAGTTCCTTGAAACATCGTTCAAATTTCTCCATCAAAATAATCTTCTCTCCTTTCCTAGATAATAATATTGTTGGATTTCATATAAATGAGAAATATCTAAAAAAATTTATGTAATATCCTATGAAACAATAAAAAACAATTGACCTCAGTTATAGTGTTTAGTTTGGGACATTTCTTGAAAACATTCATATATCATTGATTTACTGATATACCATTTCTTATTATTACATAGACCAATCATGAGACATTCTATAAGAAAAATTTACACATTATGAATTTTGAATATAGTTTATATTTTCTAAATGTATTTAACATAATATACAAATGAACTTCATAAAAATTCAATCTCATAATGTCATACTCCTGAAATCCATCAAAATAACTTCTAATTCTACCTAAATCACTCTCTATTCAATATAGTTTTCATGTGGATAGGTTATCTCATATATCATATCCTAATAATATAACATAACAAATCTCTAAAATGTATTGGAAAAGGAAGGTGATTAATAAAATAATATCCCATGGGAGTGAAAAGATAGTGCACAATTAGGCTTCTTTATTGTGCATCATGTGACAATTATATTAATAACCAATACTCCCCATTTAGGTTTATTACTCTAATGTACATCTATAGTAGATAAAAAATTGAATTGTAGTATCGAGGAAGGTATGGTATTTCCAAAAATAACACACAGTATCTACTTTACCATATTTTGAGGATGTTGTCCTATGTATAGGTTTATCTAGTAGAATTATCCCTGGGTTTTCTAAAAATGTTCCCTATAGTAATAATGATAAAAACCAAAGCCTTTATTGATACCATTTAAATTCACCCAAGCTAAAAATTACATAAAAAATCCATTAATTTAATAATTTAGATAATATATATCAAAAATAGTTACATAACCTATGGATTTCATGGTTTACTATCATAGAGATTAGATACATAAACATATTAGTTTAGAATATGAATAATCATTAATCCATCATTGTGATCATATATACTCTTTTCTAGAGATCTCACATGATACAATCATCTTTATTACCTAGGGAATGGGAACATATGAAAGGGTGGACTCATATGCTCAATAAGATAATAGTGTATCATAATGTATCAGATAATAGAAATTTAGGATATTATTAATAAGGGATAAATATGTTAATAAAAGTTCATGAGACCATATATGATAATAATAAAACATTATATAGAAATAAGAATTCATTAAATTGTTTTTAAGTAATAATACCACCACCACCAAAAAATACATTTTTTTATCAAAAGATGCTTTTATCTAAAATGTGTAAAACCATCAAGTCCAAACAAACCATAAAACACTATAGCACATAAAAAAATTATTAAATACCAACTTAAACCCAATAGACTCAATTCGCCTTAAATAATTTCCAGGATAGAGTTGTTACCTTTTTTTCGGGGTTGTCTCTGATACTGTCTTCGAAATGAGAATCCATCTTGTCCGACGCTTTCAAGAAATCCTCCACCAATATTTTCTTATTGTTGAAACCTATGACTATGATTATGTATTTTTTATCAATCCACTCGCATTTCTCATCATTTTTGTCTACTTTAATCAATCTTCCATTCATCCTTTATGCATCCTCAACAGAAGCACGGATGGTTAACACATTTTCTACCATCTCTTCCTCAGATTGTTTTAACATATCCCATGGGGATTCCCTAATATCATCCTCTCCTCTAGGCTCACCGGACATCCCTCCCACACCCTCCTTGATAGGATAAATTAGAACCTCACTCCCTTCGCTCGGTTACCCCTCCTCCCTTCCTGATCCTAACTCCACTAGTTCCCTCTCCTGCACCTTATCCCCCTCTACTACCACTATAACAGGAATACATTAAAATTCATGAAAACGTTAAAATTGAGGTGTTCCATTAAAACATAGAATATTATAAAAATGAAAAGATACTTGAAAATGTAAAATAACTTGAAAAACAATATTAAAATGTTTCATAATGTGATAAAATTTTAGAAATGTTTTATAAAAATATAAATAACATATGAATTCCATATACCCATAATAATTTGAAGTATTTTTCATGAAAATCTAGAAAATTGATGTTTATGTGAAGAAACTCATTATTTTTATGTCGTTAAATGGGATAGAAATCGTTGTGCCCACGTCTATCTCAAAAAAAATCATTATGGATATTCCCAAATATCTTAGACTATATAAACATAAACCAATGAATTGAATAAAGATATATGACCCCATATCATCATCATGACATATGTCTGTTTCATAAATCATTTATCATAATATGTTAAAAAATATACAGAAAAATAATCAATCTCTTAAAATTTCTAAATATATCACATAACAAAATAAATATAAGAAATCAAGTGATATCAAATAAAAATTTTATTAATAGTAATAATATTATTATAGCATATATAGGGTGATAAAAACATCACTTCATGTTATATAATCCTTGGGGGAAAAATAAAAGTGAAAAATAATATTTTTCAAAAATCCTTTTAAATATATTTATATAAGATATATTGTAAAATAAGCTTGAATTTTTTATGATAATAGAAATATAATAGTTTAGAAAACAATATTATAAATATTTAAAAATAAATAATCCTTTAATGTAAACAAATAATGTCAATTAAATAAATCTGAAGAGGTAAATAATTATAAGGAATGTTGTTATTAATATTTTTAGATAGTTTAAAAGAATAACCCACATTAAATAATTGTTAAATGAATTAAATTATATTAAGTAGGTAAAATTTAATTGGTGGAATATAAAAAGACAAGTCATGTTTTCAATTAATTAATGGAAACACTTGTTAAAGGTGAAACATGGACTTGAAAGAAAGATATCCCTTAGTAAAAATGGGAGTTAACCTAATTAGTGTAATAATTTTATTTCAGAAAAAAATCAATGAAGTGATTATTAATTATGAGGAGTAATTTTAATAGAGAAAAATTTTTTGTACCAATTAAAATAAAGGAATAAAATTTTAAAAAATCACTTGAAAATTATATAAAGGAAAGAAATATTACGATGCAATGGATTGGAAATTGAGTCGATAAAACACTTTTAGAATTTGAAAAATATTATTTGAATGAGATTGAGTGTATGATCATGAAATAGATAATAAAATATAATGAAATGGTAGATATTTTAATATGTTAATGTAATAGGGAATTAACTAAATATTATAAAATAATGATTAATAATAATATCAAACTTTTTCTATAGAGGTTAAAATGAGACAAAGAAACCATTACCTTGAATTATCACTTAGTTAATCACACTATATACTCATATATATATAAAATAACTATCCTAATTGACTATTTAAAAACCTTATTCATGTTTATAAACTTTTATAATATTCTTTAAAATTTATTTTATATCTATATATTAGTTAGTTATTATCTATTTTCAAAATCATATGTGAGTAATCTTGATCATTTTAGACTATATTAATAATGGAGATATTATTATTTATTATTCTATAAAAAACTATTATTATATCATACAAGGTAAGATAACTTATATTTTTGGGTTGTTTATAAAATAATAATTTAATTTTGGGAGATTTTCTGTTATACTTCTTGTAGTGGTAATTAGAGAAAATAATACTTCAGCTATTTTTTTAAAATGGTCCTTGGTGACATAATAATTGAGTTTAATTTTTGTAGAACTAATCTAGAACCCAAAATAACATTATTTAATAATTTTTAAACAATATTTTGTTTTGAATTCAAAACACTTATATGAATTTATAGCATTTTTCTAAAAGTAATTAAACCCACCCAATAAGAGTATGCTACAGTATAATTTTGAGTATGGCTATATAAGAAAAAAAAATTATAATAGCACTATAAAAAACTATTATGACATTATTAAGGTTTTAAATCAATATTGGGAATATTTATAATAATAATTTAAATTTAAAAGAAATTGTCCCTTAAAAATAAATCACTTGTCCTCTTGCTATATTTTTTAAGTGGTTAGTTTAATAATGGTCAATTATTAATAATATTACTTATAGAATGCCTAATTTATATTTATAGAACATAAATTGGGATATAAATAAAATATCAATTCACTAAACCTTTTTCTATAACCATTCATTATATGAGGTTATAAAAAATGAAACATGTTTTTAATAAAGGTGGTAATCCACAAACACCCCTCAAAAAAATTTTAAGTTTTTCTAATTCAACGGGAGGGGACTTGTTAACAGTTATATTGTCATTATAAAAAAGTTAATTAAATATTTTATAATAACATCGTTATATACCTATTATTAAAATTGGTTAGGAGGAGTGTGGATAAATAAAGGAAGTTAAAGGGTAAGAAATACTTACATTGAGAATTTGGATCCTCTATAAATGTGTCCTCCATAAATGACGGACTTGAGAAACATTATGGAGTCTAAAGGCTTCCAAACATGCATTGGGGCTCTATATAATTTAAATTGGGTATATTTAATGACCTGAAATTCCACTATAAGTAAATATTATTTTAATAACAAGTTTCACATGCAAACCAAACTAAAATGAAAACTGTGAAATATTTAGGAAAAATATAAATATTAAATACTACCCACAGAACCCATGTTCTTGAATTATATGGTACGAATAAGAGTAAATAGAATATAATATGTGGGTATAATAAAAAGAAATTCAACTTTTAATACTAATTATATACAGTTAGTGTTGCTAAAACAACTAATAAAATTGTTTTATTCTTAATAATATGTTTTTATAAAATTGGTGTTTTATTTCAAGAAAATAATTATATAATTATTAAAAAAAATTAATATAAAATTTTAATATGAATAATGATATTAAAATTAAATTAATTATTAAATTATAGGAAATGGGAATAAATAATATTTACCATTTAAAAAAACTATTTTATAATATAATCAGTTATCCAAAATATTTTATGATTTTATTTAAATGTTGAATTATAAGAATTTAAATTTTTAATTTCATTAAATTAATATAATTTAATGATTAATATTAATAATATTATATTAATTTTTATTTATTTCATTTTCTGAAACAATTGAATTTTTAGGTGAATAGTTCAATATAATGTTTTTTCTAATATTGCATCATTTATTCCATTTTTAGTATATACGAATGGGATACAAATTTATAAACACTTATTATAAGATAAAATATATAATTTATAATAATTTTTTAAATTTTAAAAATATTGGTTTAATTTTATAAACCCAAGTTTTACTTTTTAGAATATATGTTATATTTTTCAAATATATATTTTTAGTACATTATATATTTTTTATTTTAAAATTAAATTATAACATTTAAAAATTGAATAAAAATGGATTTAGAATTTTGAATCATTAGTTAAAAATTATATAAAAATGATTTATTTTTTTGGATTAAACAGTAAATTACTTAGGTAAAAACTAGTTACCTCATAAAAAACTAAAACATGATAATAGAGAAACCATGGAGAAAAGGGGGCCAACATATTTAAAGTTTGTTTCTATTTTAATTTTGGGGGTATGGATCAAATTTTAATCTTATCCCCTATATTATTTATAAATTTTGGATCTATATTCATTGATAGTGACTTCCCATTATTGAAATGTTTTGGATATTTACAAAAATGACACTCATTTTCAATTAAAAAAGTGTAAATCCTCTCCTTACTTCCACTCATACCAAAAAATCACAATTTCAACCCCAAACTATTAATAACCATAGAATACACACTACTTGAAACCATAAAGAAGTTATTTTATTCTTAATAGACCATCCCACATTTGTTTAATCCTTTTTTCAAATAAGATACTCCATAATGTGTGGTGTAACTTCCAAAACTACCCCACATTATTTATTTCTTTGTGTCAATTTAATCATCCTAAAATTTAATTTCACCATTATGATATGATAATTTCATTTTAATCATTAAACTGAAATGTTTTAATAATTATTGAACAAGTATTATCCACCATGTACTATACCATTGATAAATATGAAAACATGAATAATGTGTTGTGCAGATTACCGCCTACTCAATGAAAGATTTTCATATTCCATCAACACATTATAATGATATTAATAATAATGAATTTGATAAATAATTCTTATATTTATGATACTTTTTATATTCTAAAATTATATCCCATATTACTCATTTTCATCATTCTATGTAAAATGAAATCATCAACCATACATCGGTGTTGACTACCGACTTCATGGAGAGATTGATTTCCATTTTCCATTTCATTAACACATTAAAAGGATGTTCATGAGAATATATTTAAATGATAAATATTATTTTTATGACATCAATAAGATTTATTATGAAAAACTTGATAACCTACTAATGATATGATCAAAAAAATATCATAAATTTAATAATTTGAAACTGAAAAAATAAGATAAAAATAATTTTTTAAAATTATGTAATATTTTCATATCCTTTACATATTCTTCTAAATCATTTATAATTCATATATATCACACTATTAAATAATTAATGATTCCATTATACTACCAATATAATGATATTATAACTAAATCACCTCATAATCATTAATAATCATTGTTTCTTCATGGTTTGGTCAGATTAACCACCTAATCGATCAATGCTATGAAGTTATATCATTGATGAGAAAGGAAAAATAATAAAATTTATAATATTATATAAATATGTAAATAATAATTTATCTTTTATTATAGAAAATATACATTAATATTGTACTAATTAATATACAAAACACCCTTCATTGTTTGAAAATTACTGAAAAACGTTTGTTGTGGATTTAAAATTCTTGGATAATGACTAAAGTAATAATGAAAGGAAATTTAAAAATCATAACTAATTATAATTCATACATTATTTTATCTTTATTTATTATGTAATGATGCAATTTGGAGGAAGAACGAATACTCACACCACTCTATAAGACTACTATAAAGGATCAAAAATAAAAACAATATATGTTGAAAAAAAAAATTAACTAATATACATGATGATAATGATTATACATAGATATTATAAATAGTTATATACATGAATATAGTTTTTTAATAATTTATTGAGATATATTTGTTTTTAATATATGATTATAGAGTGTGTTATGGTAATCATGAATTCAAGGAAAGGGTATCTATGTCTCCAATTTAATTTCATGGGACATATTTTTGATTGTGCACCATTACATTTTTGATATTGTGTGATTAGTACATAATTAATTTTTCCAATAATATTATTGAAATTTATAGGGTTTCAAAGACATATTTATTCTTCCTTTAAATGAGTTGGATTAAATTGAATTTATAACCATAATTTTATTTGAAAACTCATCTCTGTTATTAAATATTCTTTTAAACGTAAATTTTTTCAAGGTATTTACACATCCATTTTTGAAAACGTTATTTATTTTTCAAGTATCAATTATTAAAAACTATTTTAAAATTAAAATTTTTCTATGTATTTTCACTTATAATTTTTAAATATTATTTCCTATTAAAGTATCTATCATTAAATATTCATTTAAAATTAATATTCTTCAAAATAATCTTAATTAACTTTTATAAAAATTTATGTCTTTTTTTATTCTCAGTCATTAAATATTATTTTAAATGTAAAAGTTTTAAAACTATTCTCATTTTTACTTATTGAAATTTTTAGGTATTTTCATTTCAAAATTATTAAAAAATATTTTAAACGTTAATTTAATCAATTTATTTTCAAAATATGTTTTTTATAACCTTTTTTTCTTTTCAAGGATATATTATTTGAAATAATTTTTAAAAATGTTTTAAAAAAGTCTTCTCTTTTCCATCACAAAACATTTTTTTGAAAATGATTTTTAATTCATTGTTTAAAAGGATTTATGAATTATTTTTTATTTATACATTTGTTTTTCCAAAATTTTATCCTTCATGAAATAATGTTTTTATCACCATCTATATTTTAGAATGAAATGACTCTTTTTTAGGACAATAATTTTTATATCCTATAATTCATTATGTTTGTGATATGTGATGTTTTTTTTATGTTTATAAAATGAATTATTTTTTCCTTAGGTTCATTAAGAAACATGTAGGATTTATTTTAAGGGGAAAAATATTTATAGATTATGATGGGAGGTTTCTAATTTATCCTTACAATGAATATGTTTATGATTTTATTTCATGATATAGTCATCTATGGAAAAGATGTGTTTGTTAATATAGGAATTATCCTGATGGGTTCGCTTAATTTTTAAGCATAGGCATAATGCATTTGTTCACATAACTGTGGATATAATGAGTTTTATCATACTGGGATTATAATTTTATTTTTTCCCCACATTTCTATATTTTTTAACGATTTATTCCAGATTTTAGTGATGAATTATACTAGAAAGAAATGACTTATTTTAATTATTAGCACTTATTTTTAAATTTTTCCACACTTCATTGTAATTATCACTTGTTATATGATTATTGAGATGTTTTTTGAACCGTTTCATGTATTTTAAATTTATCTGAAAATATATTTGTGATATTATATCTCTCTAAAATATTTTATTATTATCATATAAGGCCATGTGATCTTTTAATATGATATTTTTTTCTCAATCATATTCTCCTTCATGTTATTATTTGTAATTCCTTTAATGTACCTCTAAGATCACCCATTTCCTATATTTTCATTAATAAGGTTATGAATGTTGGAACCAAGGTTTTTTATAGTTGGAAATGGTGTTTTTATGTGTTTCTTCTTATTCCATTCTTGGTTGATTAAGGATTTTTTAAGATAAGTGATATTACAGTGCTTATGGCATCAGTGTAGATGATAGAATTGTTTCCCAGTGTCTGCCAAATTTTTGTGTCCAAAATGTTGAGGATGGAGAAAGTTATTTTTGGAAATGGATTTTTTTCCTCATATAGTAAAAAAGATGCATGAAAAAGTTAATGGGGTTCACAAACCTGCATAAAAGTGATGTTTTGGGATCATAACATCAAAATAAGGTGAAGGAAAGATGTGTGAAAAAGATCAGAAATTACATGAAAGTCAGAGTTATGCGACAGAATAAAGTTGTGTGCATAGTGGAAGGAGTGCAAGGAACATGCACACTAAAGGTATTCTCAAAATGAAGAGTTTTTTATAGGAGTAAACATGCATATATAGTGAAAGTTACACAAGGAACTTGTGATCTAGGTCAACTATGTCTATAAATATATAACTACCCCCATTATTTAATGTACCTTTTTCCAATGAAGATCTATTACATCAGCCACATGAAAGAGATCCCCACCACATTATTCCATTATGGAAACATGAAAACTTAACATTCTTTTTTTCTATGAAGATCAAGTGAAAATTATGGGTTGTTTGAGTGAAATATATAGTTGAAAGAAATTAAAATTTCACGACAAATAAAAAATTTGTACGTAAGAACATTTGTTGCATGCAAGTGCTCAAGTTTTACTTCTAGAGGGTATTAATTATCTTTTCTATGTGATCAGTGTAATCAAGTGCATAAATTTAGTAATATGGTTCAATAAATTTCTCATTCTAATCATGAAAAAATACATAAATTCCCAAAATATTGAGGTGAACTTGTCACAACCCGTCCCAGTGGGGCCTATGCTATGACTCCCCATGCCCGCCTCTAATAGACCAGGGGCTGGTGACTAGCACCGAGTAGGAATATTACTAATCATGGAAGGCATTACCTAAGTACTTATACACACGCACACATCTCCAAGCCCAAAAATGCTGAAATGTAAAAAAACACTAAGGAACAAAATGCATGCATACAACTAAACCCAACCAATAGAGTACAACCGAATGTAATGTACTTAAAGAAAACTGGGCCAGAATAAAATCCCACCAAAACAAGAGTCTAAAAACTGCAAAGTCCAACATGTAAACACAAAAGGTGTTGGGACTACTGCTCGAAGCCGTAGGAACGCCCCAACCTATAGAAAACTCAGAAAGCTCGGTCCTATCCTGGTCTTCCCTGGACTCTTTCAAAAGGCTTCTTGTCTACACAAGACATGACACGTGCGGGAAAAGCCCGTGCAGGGGTGAGTATAAAAATAATCAGTAGAGGACCCAGAAAACCACAAAGTAGTACACAAAGTAAAGTTACAGTCATTTATGCATAGCATATGTCTACAGAACATATAGAACAAACCAGATATACACAAAACACAAACCCCTAGTCTAGAGACGAGTCACCCAACCGTATACCCCCAGCTAGGGGTTCAGTTTGAAGATTACACAAAGCACTCTTTCCAGGAGAACACAATCCACGAGTCTTATAGCTCTGATGACGTTCTTCAGAGAAGTACTGTTTGTCGGGAAGCATCACGAGAGGTAGTTATAATCATTATGGGAGACACTCTCTTGAGTGAGAAGGTTATGGTAGATAGATGCACTCATTACGGGAGATACACTCCTGATTGTGAAAGATCACAATACACCGATGAGGATCACTGCCAGGGCCATGGAGGATACCGAGACTCATCCGGAATTCACCTACTAGTTAGAGGATCAATGACCGGTGAATTTGGTCACGTCGATGTCGGACTCTACCTAGGGTCAAGAATGGATAGAGGATCTAGATCTGGGACTCTCGGATGGATGCCTGACTCTATCACAGAAAGTCCTGCTGAAGGGATCATACTCCTATAAAAAGGAAATGATGCCTGACCTTCAGGGGAATGAGAAGAAGGGGAACTAAACCAAATGAAATATGTCCAAGATACGGTGAACAATAGGACTATGCTATTCTCCAAAAAGTACACGGCGTGTAGAAAAGTTACACGTCGTGTTGTCTGACCCCGGGTACTGCCCGTGTACAATGGTATGTGTTGTAAGGCCGGTCATGTAAAAAAACTGAGTACATTGTGTGTATTACAGTGTACACATTGTGTCCAAGTTACTGGGGTTGCCTCTGAGTACGCTAGTCATGTGCCCGTACACGGTCATCAACCTGTGTACACCAACCTGTGTAATCTATACATGGGGTAACCCGCGTTACTCACCTCGCCTAGACGTGTGATGGAGTACATGGTCGTGTACTCCATCCCGTGTCTGTGTACGCCCTGGTCACATGCCGAGTTCCATGTAGCCTCCTCTGTCATGTTGTACACGCCGTGTGGTCTGAAGTCGTGTAGTCCATCTCATGTCCGGGTACTTCTCAAAGTACACGCCAAGCATCAGGGAAAGTCTAACGCGTTGTTTGACCAGGGTCACATGCCGTGTGATTCCTCTCTGGCCCCTAAAACCCTAGCCTCCACTGCCAAGACTACACAGAGTGTTCTTCATAAGTACACGCCATGTATTCTGGAAATTTTTAGAAACAACGCTCTTCGCCGACGTGCCTCCCATGCTGCCCCGATCGTCGATTCGGTTGTCCGATCACCATGAAACTCCTAGTTTTTGGTCACCTTGACACCATGAAGCTTCTTCTAGTGTTTCCGGACCTCCAATCGGCCCCGAAAACATGCTATGATCTTCCTGTGTGAAGAACGCTTGATGAACGACCCTTCCTGATCCGGTCTTATTCATCGTCCTCCATCGCCATCACACCTTCTCAAGGTCGTTGTGGTGTAGATTATTCAATTTGGGATCGCTGCGTTGCAAAACAGATGGGCAACGATCCATTTTTCATCACCCTGCGAAGAATGCGAAGAACGCGTGAAAGGAAAGGGAAGAAATCAAAATAAACAAAATTTGAGGAATGAACCTCCGACGTCGTTCTTCACGGTGTTGATCTTATCCCATTAGTAGGATTAAATAGAGTAGAAATCAACAAAAATAATCAACGTGGATTAATTCCCCATAATCATCCCAAATAAAATCCCTCCCGCAAGAATGCCCAAATCTGCAGATCAATATGTTCGTGGTTGATCCATGTTCATTGTTTAAATTTAAAGACGGGGGAAACAGAATAAAATAACAACCCCTACCTTTAAGAAAGGATTGATCATTGATGAAAGGTTCATGATTCCATCGTCGTCGAGATCCTTCAACTTCTTTGGCGCAGCAAATCTCTACTTCGATCCGTCATTGTTCGTCGCTGAGAGTTTGCTCCAACCCTCCGCGGATTCTCAATAGGTTTCTCCCAAACGTCGCCAATGAGAAAAATTCTATTATCCTAATAAAAAGGGAAAAGTATTTGACATCTCATCATGTTGTAGCATTAATGAGTCAACATTTCTATTTCTTAAGTCATTATGACATGACATTAATGACTAAAACAGCTGCCCCGTCGTTGCGCTGCAGCGGACATTTCCAAAAAGAAATAAAATAAACTTTGCGAATTTATTTTATTTTATTTTACTTAAATTTCCCGAAAATTAACTTTTTCCCTTGACCCACGCCAGTCAAGGTTAGGCTCTTTCTTAGGTAAATTCGTTGTCCCAGACACAACGGTGCCCTCAGATTTTTAATCCGGGCATCCGTTTGGAAACTGCCACAATGGCGCACAAGTGCCGACTCACTTAACTAAAAAAAGTTCAAACCACCATTCTGGGCTCACTGGCCTTGGAATGATGTGTCATCTTCACGCCCTATCTCGAAATAACTACATATAATATTTAAAAATAATACATGGAAAAAATATGAGACATTACATTCTCCCCACCTTGGGGATTGACATCCCCGAAAAGCCAAAACAAAGGCTACTCAAAAATATGTGGGTACTGGGCACGGATATGAGCCTCCCACTCCCACGTGATCTTCTAAAGTTTCTCGTGCTGCCACCAAACGTGCACCAAGGAAATTGATCACCCACGAAAGATCCTCTCATGTCGATCCTCAATCTCTATTGGGTACTCAGCAAAGGTCACTCCATCCTTGATGTCCATCTCTCCCTAGTCAATGACGTGCCATGGGTCATGCACGTACCTCCTTAGCTATGACATGTGGAAGACATCATGTACCCGATGCAACTGTGGCAGTAGATCTGGGCAGTACTCCACCTCACCAACTCTGCACAGTATCTGGAAAGGTACGATGATCCTCGGAGATAACTTGTCGCCTCGAGAAAATCTTCGTAACCCATGTCGAGGTGGGACCTGAAGGAAGACGTGGTTTCCCTCTTCTAACTCTAGAGGTCCCCATCATCTGATAGCATAAGATATCTACTGGCTCTGCGCAGTCTTCATCCTCTCCTGGATGATCTGCACCTTCTCGGTGGTAGCTCGCACCAACCTAGGACCCATGAGTGCTGACTCTCTAGGATCGGTCCAGAAAAGTGGTGACCGGCAGGGTCTGCCATACAAGGCCTCAAACAGTTTCATACTAATGATGGAGTGGTAGCTATTGTTGTACGTAAACTCCACCTGTGGTAGGTGGTCCTCCCAACTATGACCAAAGTCCAAGACACAAGCTCGCAACATATCCTCCAGAACCTGAATGGTCCTCTCCGTCTGACCATCTGTCTGGGGATGAAACGTTGTGCTCAAGCGTAGATGAGTCCCAAAAGTCTCCTGTAATCCATTCCATAGCCAGGATGTGAAACGTGCATCTCAGTATGAGACTATTGTCGAGGGGACTCTATGAAGCCTAACTATCTTCTGCACATAGAGACGTCACAATCTCTCTACAGAACTCTGCTTCCTAATAGCAAGGAAGTGGACTGACTTTGTGAGTCGGTCAACGATCACCTAGATGGAATCATACCCCTTGGACGTCTTTGGTAATCCTATCATGAAGTCCATCGATATTCCATCACACTTCCACTCTAGAACTTCGATGGGGTGAGCTAATCACATTGGAACCTGGTGCTCGGCCTTCACCTACTAGCATGTAAGGCATCGAGAAACGAAATATGCTACTGCTTTCTTCATGCCTGACCACCAGAACTATCATCAGAGATCCGGGTACATCTTTTCCACTCCAGGATGTATCTCCAAGGGGATGAATGAAACTCCCTCAGGACCTCCTCCTACAATGCCACCGGTACAACAGTGCGTCCTCTGAAAAGAAGTATGTGCTCCCCACCTTGTGAATATCCATCAGGAGCATGTCCTATAGATAACTGAACACATAAAGTCACACAGTCAACATTTCCTAGCAGCGCCTCCCTAACCTGCTATAAGATTGGAGGGGCGACAACCATCGACTATAGGTAGGCTGCATCTTCCCTGTCCATGAAGGACAACTACAACGTGGCTAACTACTCTGTTGCCTCACTCAATAGTTGTGAGCTCGATCTTCTGTTAAGATAATCTACCACCTTGTTCCTCTTCCTAGAAGTATAGATGATCTCAAAATCATAGTCCCGGAGGAACTCTAGACAACGCCTCTGTCTCAGATTCAGATCTTTTTGATAAAAGATGTACCTGAGGCTCTTGTAGTCAGAGTAGACGATAAACTGATCTCCCATAAGGTAGTGTCACCACATCTCCAATGTGAAGACTACCGCATCCAACTCGAGATCATGGGTCGCAAAGTTCTGCTCATGTGGCCTAAGTTGGCATGAACCATAAGCAATCATTTCCTTCCTTTTCATCAGGACATAGCTGAGCCCGATCCCTAATGCATCGCAGAAAACTATGTACTCAACACCCTCCTCCGGAAATCTCAAGACTGGGGCGCTCGTCAAAATTTGTCTCAACTGCTTGAAAGCCCACTGGCACCTCTCCGTCCATACGAAGGGTTTCCCCTTCTTGGTCAAGGCTATCATTGGTGCTGATATTCGGGAAAAGTCAGGAATGAATATCCAATAATATACTGCCAATCCAAGGAATCTCCATACCTCTGTCACGCTCCAAGGTGGCTCCTATGCAAACACAGCCTCCACCTTGGATGGGTCTACAGATACCCCATCTACTAAGATGACATGTCCCAGAAAGTGGACCTCCTGAATTCAGAACTACCACTTCGAGAGCTTCCCATAAAGCTGGTGTTTCCAAAGTACTGGTGTTTCCAAAGTACATCTAGAACCATCCACAGGTATCTCGCATGCTCCTCTTCTGACGCCAAGTACACAAGAATGTCATCAATGAATTCCACTACGAATCAGTCCAAGTATGGCTAGAGAATATGGTTCATCAGTATCATGAAAACTATGTGGTCGTTCATCACGCAGAATGTCATCACCAAGTACTCATAGTGACCGTAGCGTCATCTAAAAGTCGTCTTTAGTATATCCTCATCTTGTACTTGTAACTGGTGGTGTCCTGATCAAAGTTAAACCTTCGAGAACCACTTTTCCTCTCTTATTTGATCGAAGAGG
The DNA here is from genome assembly GCA_963277665.1 of Viscum album. Lineage (NCBI taxonomy): Eukaryota > Viridiplantae > Streptophyta > Magnoliopsida > Santalales > Viscaceae > Viscum > Viscum album. The sequence continues at coordinate 1,990,191,542 of OY728137.1, forward strand.
TCATCGATTCTTGGAAGTGGATACGTTTTCTTCACCATCACCAGGTTCAGGCGCCGATAATCCATGCACAAACTCAGACTCTCGTCTTCCTTCTTGGAAAACAAGACTGGGGCCGCCTAGGGTGAAACGTTGGGTCTCACGAAACCCTTTCTCTGCAAATCCTCCAATTGCACCCTCAGCTCGCGAAGCTCTGCCATAGCCATCCGATATGCTGATTAGGAAATCGGTGTCCTCTCGGGGTGTAAGTTATTGCAGAAGTCGATTTCCGGATGGGGAGGTAACCCTGGTACATCTTCAGGAAAGACGTCCTCATACTCCGCCACTACTACTGGGAACTGGTAGCTCACAACATCCACTACTCTGAGGGAAAGTTTAGCCAACTCATGAGAGATTTTCTGCACCCTTCTATTCATAAGCTCATTTTTGCGCTGCCTGAGTTTCCCTTTCTCTGACAAAAGAAAACCTCGTTCCATCAGGGCGGACACATCGCACTCTTCACCTAAAACAGTCAATCTGGGCATGGACTGAGATAACCAATCCATACCAATAATGACGTCGTAAAGCCTAGACGCTACCACCAAGAGGTTCCAACCGAAACTCTCGCCTCCAACGGTAAGATCACACTGTCTTCAAAGGTGTGTGATCGTCGATTCTCCTCCCATAGGTGTCTCCAAGCATAAATATCGAGTCAACAGTTCTACCGAAATCTCGATGTTTCATACAAGACATGTGGCTATGAAGGAATGGCTGGAACCTATGTATATAAGTACAGCAGCTAAGGTAGAAAAGACATAGATCATACCTCGAATCATTCCTAGATCCCCTGGGTCATATGCCTCGACCGCATGCAGTTGTCCCCGTCCCTGTCCCCTAGCTCCCTAAGCCTGGTGAGGGCCTCCTGGGGGTGGTGGTGGAATTAATTCAAAGCATCTGCCACCACCCATAGATCTCCCTGCTCCTCTTCTATGTCTGGTGCCCGGTGGGTCTATCTGCTCCACTCTCTGCCTCTGCCTTGAAGGTCCATCCACCGCTTCTCTATCAGCATCTCAACGGGTCGGGCAATTTCTAGAAAGATGTCCCTTACCGTCGTACACGTAGCATCGCTTTTTCCTAGGCTGATTGGATCTAGCCTAAGAGACCTGGACTATCGATCCTCTATCCTAGGTCCTCCTATGATGCCTCCCGCGTCCAGATCCCTGACGTCGGCTCCCTGCTGTCGGGGTCTCCGCACTTGTATGCCTGTTGCTGACTGTCGTCGGTTGTCTCTGCTCCGCCAAGAAGCTCGCGATCACCAAGGCCCACTCAAGCACTCTAGCATAAGTCGATATGCATAGAGGCATGAAACTAGCTTGGATGTCTCGTCGTATACCTCGCTCAAAGGTCTGAGCTCTGAATTACTGATCCCTGACCATATCAATCGAGTACCGGGCATGGTTGGTGAACCTCAATGAATAGTCAGTTACTGTCATACTGCCACGCTGGAGCTGAAGAAGATCCTAGATGCACACATCTCTCAACGTAACTAGAGAGAAACCCTCCCTGAAGATTCTCTCAAACTCCGTCCATGAAAGAGCCTCCTCATCGTGAGTATGTGTGGTCAGACTCCACCATCATCCCGACGAACCCTGAAGAAGGCTCCCTCCAAGGATCACCATCTGGTCTGCTGGTGTCCTCACTAGATGGAGAACTCTGGTCACCACCTCAAGCCAGTCCTCAGCAGCCTGAGGGTCAGGCTCTCCTCAGAACCTGAGGAGCATCTATCTCTGGAACTCATAGAGCGCGCTTAGCATGCGCTCCTCGTTGGTCAATACCACGGGCTACTCCACTGGTGGTGTCATAGCAGGTGCACCACCTTGTGGAAACGCCTGGGGAACTAGTCCCTATATCGGAGCCTTGTCACTGAGGGGGTCATCCTCGTGATCGTGTTGTTGAATCCAAGCAGGTATGCGTCCCGGAGGCATCATGTATGGAAACAAGATGTACCATGGTCAATGAGTATATCTGGATAGCTGACACAAAGCACATGGAAAACACAACCCATTCCTATATGATGCATGTACCTTTCTTTTATTTCCCCCCAACCAGTGTTTTCATGTACCGAGTCGAAAAGCAGGTTATCAGAGTCTTGGTGTATGGATACGTCAGCCGCCGCACCAACACTAGAGTCTCTGGCCTAAAATCCAAACTCGAAACACTTAAAACTATTTCCCCAAACCAATCTCACATACTCTTGGTCCTAAGGTAGAACCAACCTCCCTCTGATACCACTTTTTCATGACACGTCCCAGTGGGGCCCACACCGTGACTCTCCAAGCCGACCTCCAATAGGCCAAGGGCTTATGACTAGCACCAAGTAGGCATATTACTAATCATGGGAGGCATTGCCTAAGTACCTATACACACACACACATCTCCAATCCCACAAATAGTGAAATGAAAAAAAAATACTAAGGAACAAAATGCATGCATACAACTAAACCCAACCAACAGAGTATAACAGAATGTAAAGTACTAAAAGTAAACTGGGCCAGAATACAAGCCCACTAAACCAAGAGTTTGAAAATTGAAAAGTCCAACATGTAAACACAAAAGGTACTGGGACTACTGCTCGAAGCCGTAGGAACGCCCCGGCCTCTAGGAAACTCAGAAAGGTTGGTCCTGTCCTGGTCCACCCTGGACATTGTCGAAAGGTTTCTCGTCTTCACAAGACATGACACGTTTGGGAAAAGCCCGTGTAGGGGTGAGTATAACAATACTCAGTAGAGGACCCTAAAAACCACAAAGCAGTACAAAAAAAAAAGACACAGCCATCTACGCACAGTATATGTCTACAGAACATATCGCACAAACCAGATATACTCAAAACCCAGACCCTTATTCTAGAGACAAGTCACACAACCGTATACCCCCATCTAGGGGTTCTGTTCAAATATTCCACAAAGCACTCATTTTAGGAGAACACAATCCACGAGTCTTATAGCTCTGATGATGTCCGTCTGAGAAGTACTGTTCATTGGGAAGCGTCACGAGAGGTAGTTACAATCATTACGAGAGACACTCTTTTGAGTGAGAAGTTTACAGTAGATAGAAGCACTCATTACGGGAGACACACTCCTGGGTGGGAAAGATCATGATACACATATGAGGATCACTACTAGGGCCATGGAGGATACCGTGACTCATCCGGAATTCACATTCTAGGTAGAGGATCGACGCCCAGTGAAGTTGGTAACATCGATGTCGGACTCTACCTAGGATCAAGAATGGATACAGGATCTCGATCCGGGCCTCTCGGATGGATGTCTGCCTCTATCATAGAAATTCCTGATGAAGGGATCATACTCTTGTAAAAAGGAAATAAATCCTGATCTTCAAGGGAATGAGAAGAAGGGGAACTAACCCAAACAAAATATTTCCAAGATACGGTGAACAAGAGGACCATGTTGTTTTCCAAAAAGTACACATCATGTAGAAAAGTTATACGTCGTGTTGTTTAACCTTGGGTACTACCCGTGTACAACAGCCCCTGTCGTAAGGCTGGTCGTGTAGAAAAACTGAGTACACAGCATGTAGTACGGTGTACACGCCGTGTCCGAGGGACTGGGGTTGGCTTCGAGTAAGCTAGCCATGTGCATGTACATGGTCATCAACCCGTGTACACCAACCCGTGTAATCTGTACACGGGGTGACCCGCATTACTTGACTCACCTAGTCATGTGATGGAGTACACGGTCATGTACTCCATCCCAGGTTCGTGTACCCCTGGTCACATGCCGAGTTCCACGTAGACGCCTCGGCCATGTTGTACATGTCGTGTCCTCTAAAGCCATGTAGTCCAACCCGTGTTTGTGTAATTCCGAAAGTGCACACCGAGCTTCGGGGAAAGTCTAACACGTCATGTAACTAGGGTCACATGCCTTGTCATTCCTCTTTGTCCCTCGAAACCCTAGCCATTTCTGCCAGTACTACACAGCGTGTTCTTTGGAAGTACACGCCGTGTATTTTGGAACTTTCCAGAAATGACGCTCTTCGCCGGCGCGCCTCCCGTGCCACCTCGATCATCAATACGGCTATCCGATCACCAAGAAACACCCAATTTTTGGTCTCCCCAACGCCACAAAGCTTCTTCCAGTGTTTTCAGACCTCCGATCGGCCCCGAAAACATGCTTTGATCTTCCCGCGTGAAGAACGCTTGAAGAACGACCCTTCCCGATTCGGTCTGATTCATCGTCAGTCGTTGTCGTCGCACCTCCGCAAGGTTGTTGTGGTGTCGGTTCTTCAATTTTGGATCGTTTCATCACAAAACGGATGCGCAATGATCCATTGTTCATTTCCCGGTGAAGAACGTGAAGAACGCATGAAAGAAAAGGGAATAAATCCAAATAAACAAAATTTTTGGAACAAACCTCCGCTGTCATTCATCACGGCATTGATTCGCTCCCATTAATAGGCTTAAACGGGGTAGAAATTAACAAAAATAATCAACATGTATTAATTCCCCATAATCATCCCAAATAAAATCCCTCCTGCAAGAATGCACGAATCCACGGATCAACATGTTCGTGGTGATCTATCTTCATCATTTAAATTTAAAGAGGGGGGAAACGGAATAAAATAAAAACCCCTACCTTTAAGAAAGGATCGATCGTTGATGAAAGGGTCGCACTACCATCGTCATCGAGATCCTTCAACTTCATTGGCGCAGCGAATCTCCACTTTGATCCGTCGTTGTTCGTCACTGAGAGTTTTCTCCAATGCTATGCGGATTCTCTAGAGGTTTCTCTCAAACATCACCAATGAGAAAAATTAGATTATCCTAATAAAAAAAGAAACTTATTTGACATCCTTTCATGCTGCAACATTGATGAGTCAGCATTGTTGTTTCTGAGTCATTATGACATGAAATTAATGACTCAAATAGCAGCCCTGTCACTTCACTGCAGTGGACATTTCCAAAAAGAAATAAAATAATCATTGTAAATTTATTTTATTTTATTTTACTTAAAACGTCCAAAAATTAACTTTTTCCTTTGACCCGCGCTGGTCGATTTTAGGCTCGTTCTAAGGTAAAGTCATTGTCCCAGATGCAATGGTGCCCTCAGATTTTTTAATCCGGCATCCATTTGGAAATTGCCACAACTATGCACAAGTTCCGACTCACTTAACTAAATAAAAGTTCAAACCACCATTCCGAGCTCACTGGCCTTGGAATGATGTGTCGTCTTCATGCTCGGTCTCAAAATAATTCCATAAAATATTTAAAAATAATACACGGAAAAAATCTAAGACATTACAGAACTTAAATTCAATAAACTGAGTAATACATCACCCGAGGTATTGAGATAAGGGGATTCCATGGTAGTATTATAAAGGAGGAAGTGTGATATACCTAAAATTGTTGTAAATGCAATGTGTATATCATAGAGTGACTTTTTTCTAAACTTATGTATTCCACAATAACTAGTGAATATTAGTAAATTTAGGTATGACTAACACACTATTGGTGTATGCTCTTTGGACTAGCTCATAGTGGTGAACCATATAAAACGGTTGTGTTGTCTCTCTCTAGGTGATTGTTTTATAACTACATGATTCCATCAAAAAAATTACATGTTACTATCAATGTGTGATAAATATTTTATGTTTTAAAAAAAATTGACACCCTAATTCACCCACCCCTCTCAACATGTTCTAGGTTCCAACAAGTGTAATCGTATATTATATATCATTAGAGTTAAATCTATCCATTATTGTTTTCATGGAAAATTTGGTGAATGTTATGTGAGTCACCTCTTTGATGGAAGAAACATTCAAATTTGGAAGAACGGGATGAGATATCATCTGAGATCCCTTGGGATGGATATTCTTTATGCCACTTCTCAAGGGATTCTGGTCACTGAAGTGATAGGACTATCTATTACTGAAATATATAGGAAAATTCTTTATGTATATGCCAAAGCTCAAAATTCTCTTACTATAGCACTTTTTGATCAAATATATTTCAAGGTGAATTGTTACACTACTAAAATTCCCATGTTATAGAAACGTGAAAATATCTATGAATTTGAAAGAAAATTAAAGGTGGCCAAACCTCAAGTCTTGCAAAATTAGTTTTATGATCTGAAAATGAATCAAAATGAAAACACATATAGATTATTTAATCACATAAATGAAGTTTTTAGAGCTATTCAAGGTCTTAAAAAATAAATTAAGGGTATTTAAATTAATAATATAGTCCTAATAAGGATCCAATATCTATATAATGTAAAAGTTTCATCTCTTGGGGGAATTTATTTTTTTAATCTCTCTCTTTATGATCTATTAAGCAGTCTAGAGGATTATGAAATTAGAGTCAAACCAAAATATTTGTCAACTAAATTAATAAAGGAAATTTATTTCAAAACCATGGAAAACATGATGTTCCTAGCTTAATTAATGATGAGAATTAAGAACATAGTTCTATTTTTTCAAAGAAATTTAAATAATGAAATTGGTGATTTGAATGAAAACTTCTACTGTCTTTTTTTGGGTGTGGTAAAGTATGTCACATTTTCTCTTGATTCCCAATGAAATTTCATGATATATAAATTTAAGTTAAAATCATTATGATGTATTGAAAGAGGTACTCTAACAAATTATACTTTAAATACAGAAATAAATTTTGGATAAAGATATTTTCTTGCAAAGATGAACAAGATAATAATGAAATTTTGGAGGATATAAAACTGAGTTAAAATATGATCCCAAATAATCCATGATGGCTACTATTGAAAAGTAAAAATCTAAGAATATGGTGATAATTATTTTATTGGTGGTTTTAATTTCATGTTGGAACTTTAGGGTTTTCTTGATGATATTTTAATATCAAATAAAGATAAAAATAATGATGAGATATGTGCTAAAATAGTCTTTAGAGTATGATGATAAAATTGAAATTGAACTTGTATGGCTGGAAGGAGAAGATGTAGAATAGGTACCAACTCCTAAAATAATAGAAGATGATGTGGAATTTTATCTTAGTATTTAAAATAAGGAAAAATCAGCAATGCCTTTACATCAAGAATATAGTAAAATTATATAATAGTTTATAGACTTGAAAAATAATTTGTTACTCTAAGGAGTAGATAAAGTATTGATTAGTCAGATATATAAAATTATTGGAAAAGTTAAATTCACTGTGATGCTGAAATATCAAAGTATGAAAACAGGATTAGCCAAAATAAAGGGAATCTGAATGTTCGATATATCACAAGGGTAGATCATTTTCTAATAAGGAAATCATAAAATAAAATATGAATGAAATATAATAATTATCCTAAAGTATCCATAGAGGATCCCCAATCAAATAATATTACAAACTAAATGGAAATTGGTAGAATGAAAGTGAGAAGACATTTCCTCTAATGAAATATCAATTCCATGTATTTTTGGGCCACACTATTTCTTACTATGAATAGGAAAGGATTTATCTCAATAGGTAAGAATCTGGAATCCAACAAAGGATAATTATAAGATATCCTTAATCTTCAAGAAGAAATGATTTCTAAGGATTTTTTTACTATTCTATCTATGGACATAAATCTATTCATTATAGGAAGATGAAATGTTTGAATAATAAATATAGAAATCAAATGAAAGTCAATACCCATTAAAAAATATAATTACACTTTAAAATAGTTATTTTACTATGGAATTATAATATGATTATGAAGGACCCATACATATTGAAAAGATATTGGAAATTTCATCATTTACTGCCACTAAATATGGTATCTCATGGAAGGAAAAGAATAAAATCAATAAATTCAAACATGAAAAAATAGTTGTTAAATCTATAAAGAATTGTATCACCATGATTTAATGAAAATGGATACTCATCCCATATAATACTAAATGAATATTTTTTGAATAATTTTGAAATATGTTTGGTGTAATAGTGATATTCAGTGATGATTATTTTTATAGATCTAAGGGATTTGAAATAAAGAACTGAAAAATGATAAGCTGATAAAAACTAATGTTCTATTTTTAGATGGTTTGCCTCACAATCTAGTGAAATTTAATCAAAAGGGGTTGACTATAAAAGTAATGTAATGTAATTCTCTAATGAAAGTATGTAGTATAGATGTGAATTTATACCATGTTGATAGTAAAAAATAACATTTTTTACATAACATTTGAAGAATAAAATAACATGTAGCACTAGAGGTTGGTTCATATTAATCAACAGAGCATGGAATAGATATATATGATTAAGATCATTTTTGAAATTCCAAATCTGAATCATCAAAAAAAAATATACATTGGATTATTAAATGTGAGGAAAGATGGTCAAGAGTTCATATTAACCGAAGAACAGAGGCGTATAATATTATTGATCTTATCCACATAGAAAAATGTGGTCTAATGAGTGGAAGTATGAAATAGAGAGAGGTACTTTATTATTTTAATTTATGATTATAGAAGAATAAATTTTTTGATGTATATGATTAAGAAACAACAAGTTCTTGATTGCATGAAGAGTTATTACCAAACTGATGAAAATGAAACTGGCTATAGAATCAAGATTTTAATATCATACAATGGTGTAGAATAATTATCAATTGAATTTCATACATTCCAAAAAATATGGGATGGATCATGAGGTGTATGTCGTAAGAACCCCTCAACAAAATGGGTTGTTTAATGATGAAATTGACAAGTGAACAATATGGCTGGAACTATGTTGATTGAGATTTGTGTTTATTATCATTATTATAAAGTGGTTGTACATATAGTAGTGTACACTAAAAATCATATAGGTCTTTTTATTGGAGAAACCAAGACACCATATGAGATATGGTATGGAATTAAGACCTCTATGAAGTATTTTAATGTTTTTTAAGTATATGTTCCATCCAAAAAAAATCAAGGAATGTATGGTGATTCTGGTGATGAGGTAATATTCCATGGATATTAAATGAAGAGTAAATACTAAAAAATTTACAATAATCATCTCACAAATAATGTGGAAAGTAGTGATGTCAAGATAATTGAAGATAAAAACATAAATACTTGGGGGAGATTATATGTTGATATGATTTAAGATGATTAAGAAAGTGGAAAAGGGATATATTCAAATACAAAAATACTAGAGGTATTGACAAACATTTATGGATCCCAAAATGATGATGATTGAGAAGAAGAATCTGAAGAGGAAACCATTTCTAAATATACATCATTAGAAACTTATAGGTGAAATAAAATAGAAGAAATTGATGAAAACATCATCCTTGGAGATTGGACCTCACCTACACACACAAGGAGAATGATGAACAAAGTACATTTTACCTTTCTCTTAATTGTGGAAGTAACCACATTTCAAGAAAAAGAAAGGATGAATCATGGGTTAAGTCAATGAATGATGAATTGGGTCAGATTGACAAGAACTTGAGATGATATTTTGTTAAGATACCCTAAATCACAATGTGACAAAACAAATTGTATCTAATAAAAAAACTTGATGAGAATGGAAAATTTATGAAACAAGGTATGATTAGTATATAAATGCAACGCAGAGATTGATAGTGTTGATGTTGAAGAATAATTTTCTCTAGTGTCTAGACTAGATTCGATTAGGCTATTTCTACTCATCTAAATTCAAATAGGTTACAATGTTTATCAGATTTATGTCAAAGGATAATTCTTAAATAGTGTTCATGAATAAAAAGTATGCATTGAAAAAACATTTCTATTTCTAACTATAAATGATGAGATGAATGTTTTTAGATTAAAGAAGCCTATCTATGGTAAAAATCATGCACCAACAGAGTGTCATTCTTGAATAGATACTTATATGAAAAAATAATAATTTTAAAGAGGAGTTTTCTACCATAACCTATTTGAGAAGAATTTATAGAAATATCAATTTATTATGCTTATATATGTGGATGATATTAATTATGGAGGTTGAAGATAGATATTAGTGGAATAATTTACTAATCATATGAAATATGAATTTGAAATAACAATTATTATAGAACTCAAATTCTCTTTGGGGTTGTAGGTCATTCAAAATAAAAATAATACCTTTATTTCTCAGGGAATGCATATAAGAGATATGCTCATGAAATTCAACATGAATGACTCCAAACCAATGTTGACTCTTATTTTGGTAGGCAAAACATGTAATGCATGAGGATGGGACATCATTAAATCCCACCATGTAAAAAGAGATCATTGAAATATTATTATGATAAAATTTAACACTACCATATATCATTATTACATCATCCTTAGTGGCCCTCTTTCAATGTAATCCAAAGGAAGAGAATATGGTTGCAGTAAAACGAGTCATGCAGTATATTCAAGGTACACTCAATTTTGGATTATACTTTGCAGCATGGAGATATAACGAATTAGAAACATTATTTTATTATGATTGTGATGTAGATGTAGTGGATTGAAATCCAACATGTGTTTGTTGTTTCTTCATAGGAAACAAATATGTGCGATGGTTGAGAAAGAAACATGGAATCAATTCTCTTAGTACGGTTGAAGTAAAGTATATCTCTTCTCCAAAGGCTCACACTTAGATATTATGGATGAAGCACTAACTAAATCACATTTTTTATAAGGTGAAACAAATTATGGTGATTCACTATAACAACAAGAGTGAGATCCACCTTATAAAGAATCTGGTTCAACACTCTCATACCAAGAAAATTGAGATCATATATCACTTCATCAAAGAAAAAGTATAAAAACATGTGATTAAAATAGATCATGTTGTAACTAATGACCAAGTGGTTGGTATTCAGACTAAGCTATTGGAAGTACATATATTTAAGAAATATAAGTTGAAACTTGGTGGTAAAACACCTCTCGATGCATAAGGATATTAATGTTAGTCCCCTATCCTCTTTTGTGTTAACTTTTTTAACCTATTTATGAAATTGATGTACATTTATTAGGTATATACAATCTAGGGGGTTATTTGATTCGTAAAAGTAAAAATATAGGTTCTTTGGGATTATTTACAATGGGTTATACAAGTGAAATTCAATGAGTTTTGGTTTTTAGGATTGGTTTGTGGTGGTCTATTGGTTTGCATTATTGATTTTCATGAATTCTATTTTTTCAATCATATTTTCTACATCAAGCATTTCTTAGGTAGACTTAGAGTGTCAGATGAGTATTTTCACACCTAGAAGTTGTTTTAGTCTTGTTATTTATTTATTTTATGTACAGATTTTCAAGTAACCTAATGGGGAGATATTGTTCGAACCAAGGTTTTTCATATGTGGAAATGGTTTGTTTTTGTTTTTACTTACAATACACATTGGGTTGATAAAATATTTTAAATTACACGTGTTTTTATATTATTGATAGCTTCAGCGGAGATGATATTATTATTTCATAGTGTTTTCCAAATTTTTTAGTCAAAAATTTTGAGGATGGATAATGTTTTTTAAGAAATTATTAGTCTTCTTCGTAAAGGAAAAAAATGTGTATATTGGAGAAGGAGGTTTTTAAACATTCATGCAAGTGATGATTTTGGATTGTCACATCAAAATATAAAAAATTAATGAGGAACATGAATGATCTAAAATAGCACAAATATCATAGTTTTATGATACAAGATATTTGAGCACATGGTGGAAGGCACACAAGAAACTCTCATGCTAATAGTAATGTCAAAATGAGTAGTTTAGAACATAAGAGAACATGAATGCCCAATGGAATGCACTCACGGAACCTTTCCTATGGTTTAGAAGTGTCTATAATTATGAAAATACCCCCATCATTCAAAATAACTTTTTCTAATGAAGATTTGGTGCCTCCTCTATGCGAATGACTTGCATATCGCAGAGTTTCATGATAGATACTTTTGAATAGGAAACTTCTTATGTATATGAAGGTCAAGTGATACATTTGAGTTATTTTCACGAAAGGCATAATAATATGAATATTAATATTGCGTAAAAACCAAAAGATATGGGAAAGAACATGTTTTGAACATATGTGCTTGAGTTTCATGTCTAGTGGGTTTCCATTATATTATTTGTTTTATCAGTTTATTCAAGTGAATCAATTCCAAACTATGGGGCATGCAATGCCTCATGCTAATCAGGGGAAAATAATTAAATTCACAAAACATAAAGTCACTAAACTGAGCAAGAATTCACCAAAGGTGGTGAGGTAGGGGAGTTAATGGAAGAGTTCTAAGGGAGGTAGTGTTTTAACACTAAAATTCTTGAAAAGGAAGTGTTTCTTGTATAGAGTTACTATGTTTGAAATTATTTATTCAACAATAACTAGGGAAGCTTAGTGTATTTAGGTATGACTGACACACTATCAGTGAATGATACTTGGACTATATCTTAGTGTTGAACCAAGTAAAACTGATTTGTTGTCTCTCTATGTGTGACTATTTAATAACTACATGATTCCATCAGATATGTTTTACAATCTCCTAACAACATGGGAATAATATCCATTGTTTTAAAATAAAAAATTTCACCCTGATTCACCCATCCCCTCTAATGGCCTTCTAGGGTCCAAAAATGATGTTGATTATATCATATGAGATATCTATAAAAGTTTATATATGATAAAATTTATGAAAAAGGGGTTGAAATAATTATTAAATAAGATGTTTTTTGTAAGAAATCTCCAAGACAGTAATCTATTATATCCTTAGGTTTGGAATATTTTCATAGTTGTAATATTTAAATTATGCTCTATGTATATTATATAATTTATGTTTAGGTTGGGTCACATTAGTTGGTATCACATAAATGAATAATTATTTTATAAAAAAATTTAGTTACCATTTCTGTCAGGGTTAGATAAACATAGTGAAAACCATAAAGATGAGTGCAAGTAGAGGATGATATAATTAAATATTTGTAAATCTTGAATTGAGGGTTTTCTATATAAATAAATCCCTATAGATATTCTATATGTGGATAATGGATCTAGGATAGACTAAACTAAAGGTAATAGCCCTAAAAATATCATTTTAGGTATTACCTTAATTTCCATTTTGTTCATGACAAAGTGGCCTAACATCGTAGTTAGTGTGACACTTGTGAGGGATATTCTTTGGTTGATCACATGCAATTTAAAGACCACAATAATGGAATGATTTCATAGTAACATTGAGAGAATATGTATTAGAGGTATAAAATAACCCTTATTAATGTAAAATAGGTTGAACCAAATGGGTTATAGGATGACCCAATTGAGACATATTTCAAAAGAATGTATCATAGGCTAAAACAATGTTTTCATTGTAGAAGACATCATAGGATTGGGCACTAATATTCATATGATTAGTTTTTATGATTATATTTGAAATTATAATATTATTTTTGGGTTTAAATAGAATCATGAAAATTAACATGTGAAATTTATGTCCCTATGAACTCCAAATAGACATAATTAGGATGAATAGTTTCATAATCTTACTAAGGATAATTGAGGGGAATATCTTAGTAAATGAAATATTATGAGTTTCTTCTGGATTTCATAGATTATTCCTTGAAAAAATATAATTACATTATGTGGATTATATTTATTTATTTATGGATAATGTAAAGACTCATATTTTCACTATAAATAAATATTTTGTTAATACCATGTTTCAAAATGAAAAAAAAACTAAAAAAATCAGGAAATATTTATGAAAAAATATAAATATTAATTTTAAACATTTAAAATATATAAATTGAATATTATGATATGAATCAAAGTATCCAAAATATGAGATAGGTGTATAGTGAAAATAATAAATATATTTAATTATTATTAAATCCATTTAGTATATTTAAAATAACTAAGAAGATCATTTTTTTCTAAAAAAAATATTTTTTCTAAAAAAAATTAAATTCATAAAACTAATTATATTATGATTAAATAGAGATAAATTATATTTATAATTTCAATATTGAGATTAAAATTAGTTACATATTAAACTATAGTAAATAACTATAAATAATAGTTATCAACCAAAAAAATGTTCTCCAATATGAATAGTTTAACACTCTATTTTTCAATTTTATTTAAAAATTGAATTCTAAAAAATTATAAATCTAATTTGAGAAAAAATAACATCATATTTGGATTAATAATATAAATATAATCATATTATAAATTTTATGGACTTTTTTTAAAGAATTTATTTTTTTGTTGAATAGTGTAATATACCATTTTTCTAATATCATAGCTCTCATGAACTAGCTCAATTACCCTGGTACCCTAATACCCAAGCTAGTGGTGATATATCCAAAAAAATTCTAAATCCCTATTTTTTGGAGACTATCACCTAGAATCACACAAGATCAAATATGGAATCAATTTCATCAAAAAAATGGAAGATAAAATATAGAAGTATGTATGATCAAAACTCTAAAGGGAAATGTTAATAGAAAAAATAGGTAAACTAGTTCCCAGAAAAAATGATAGGAATCCCAAAGGAAATAACACTATATAATATAATAATGTCTCAAAATAAATTTTGTAACAAGTGGAAAACAACTCCACTGGTCACCGTCAACATTTTATCGTCCTAAGGATCAAAAACATCCACCACCTCCACATGGTTATATCCCTTTTCACAGACCTGGAATAAGAAAATCAATAAATTATTAAAGTGAAATGTATGGCATGATCTATAAAGCCCAGTTCGGTATCACCAAGTTTTCTATAATCAATTCCATAATAATTGATCCAATTTTTCATAAAATTAAAATTAAACAAGGCTTGATATATCATTCACATATTTTAGAAAAAAATAATATTTCACATCAGAAACTGTGGTAAATAAAAAAAATCTAGATTAAGTGAAAATTTTAGATAAAACACTTATATAAATATGTTTTAATTAATAACACAATTCAATAATCATTTGAATGTATATCTAAGTGAAAAAATCATAGCACTGTGTGAAAAATCCCCACAGTGTTATAGTTTGGGAAATTGGATACTCACATATCCCAATAATGATCTCAGCTCAAGATAGGTGTGAACACAAAACTAAATCTACACCCGATTTGGGGAACCCTCATGGGGAATCCTCAAACTGAAAGTGGACCCCTTTTTGGAATTCACCCCACACTATTTTAGATATATTTTTCATCAAAGATCTATTAGACAGGAATTAAGATCATAATCTGATTATTGTGATTACTATAAAGTAACCAGGTTAACATGTTCTTAAAAGAAGCAACCAATCTGAAATGGTCAAATAAATCCTTTGAAATCATTTGAAATTACAATAGCCGAGTTGTATTTTTCAACATGCATTTCTTATTTGAAAACTAAAAAATAAGTTCTTATTAATTCATGCAATTCCAAATCATTTTTCCTTTTAATCTATTTTTTTCAAGGTTCAACCTATAATTATTTTTTCAAATAAATTTCAAAATCAAGCTATAATTTTACACAAAATCATCCCCACATTTCAGTTTTAATAAAACAAGAGTTTTTTATCAATTCCGTGACAATTTTAAAGAAAAATATCAAATCCTTTCGAATAATTTTTTTTTAAATCAAATGATAAATCATTTAAATTCACTCTTTAATTTTCAGATTTCAATCATAGGGAAAATTATTATGGAACCAGCTACCATTAAATCAAGAGATCATAATTCACTACACCTGTAATGGGGAAAGTCTAATGGATAAATAAGGTGATAGTGGTCATGAAATTCAACCGAGAACTGTGGTCCACTAAAAATATATTAGATACATCAATAAAATAATTATTCATACTATATAAGGAGAAGAGAAGTAGGTATTAGAAGAAACCACATGAGTAGAGATCCACTTACTTAGAGGGGATTGAATACAATCATTGGAGATTAAATCCACCAATAAATAGATTAGAGGACTTAGAATGAACTCTTTGGTGACTTTAAGGAACAATGATTTAAGTTTGGGATGAAATATAGTGATTTGGGGTAAAAGAATCAAATTTCATGATTTTAATAAAATTTTCATAGGAATTAATACTCACACCCACAGTTTTCATTATAGGGCTTCATGGTTTGTAATAAATGGTCACAATGTTTTTGTACCCCAACTAGTGTTATGTTTGGGGTGCATGGTTTAACAATATCTATATAATAACCATGCTCAAACTATTAATTTTAGACTTTTAATGGGTTGCACATTTTTTATGGGTTTTTTGAATGATTTAAAAATATCTATATCCCCCTTAAAATGTCTCATAATAATGTAAACAGTTTTCTAGGTTGATGTACACTTTTTTCTCTAACCATGTTCCAACCGTGCATAACCCCTTGGGATTCCAAAGTATATAAATTTCACTTGATAAACCCTAATACATGACCCAACAAAAATGAGTTAAAAATAAGGGTTGAGGAATACATGAATGAAGGTAATGACTTGTTACAAGCTTCCCACCATAAAATTTTTATACTAAGAAAGCCTTTCAATAATTCTTTATATCAAATTGGTGAGGCCATTTCTCTCTAACTAATGAATCATGATCCAATGTCTCATGATAATTAGTAACATGATTCCATAGTTAATAGAACAAAGGTATCGTCCTACTATAAATAACCATTGTCCCATAATCAAATTTCCTAACTGTATGCTAAGTCATGGATAATTTAGGCTCAATATTAAGATCCTCCAAGATGAAGACATGATATGGGTCAAAAAAAATTATAAAGTTGTGATATATGAAACAATCTATTTATATTCATCAAATGTGGTATAGGATCTAAATGGTAATACACTTTACCCACCTAACCAACATTCTAAAAAGATACCAAAAACCATAGTACAAGATTACCCTATTTTCAAAGTCGTCAATGACCTAAAGAAAGTGAAACACTCAAAAACAGCTAGTAACCACCAGTAAAATCAAAAGTTCATTAATGACGATCAACATAAGACTTATACCAGCTCTGTTTTGTTTCCTTTATCTGATGAATTAATTGAATCTTCATCATTGTCTCTTAGGCCAATAATTTTCCAATAAATGAAGATTCACAAACCTCTTTGCAACACAATAGAAATCTACATCTCCTTCTATACAAGGCATAAAAAATCCATACTAATAGAATAATGGTAATGTTATAATAATAAAATTCAACTGATCTTAAATGTGCATCCCAATATCCTCCAAAGCGGAGAAACCAAGCATGTAACATGTCCTCAAGAACATTTATATCTAGTTATATTTGGATATGCATCTATATATGATATTATATACTCAAATATAACTGATATCCAAGAGCCTCATTTATACCTCTCTAAAAGAGAGATCTAAATCAGGGATCCCTATTAGAGACTATTTCACAAGGTACTCATGTAATTTGAAAATCCCTTAAAAATTGTAATTCCCCATGTCCTCGACATTTGTTGTATATAAATGGGTATATAGTGAACCAATTTTGTTAGATTATCAATCACAAACCATATAATATTGTTTCTATAAGGGGTATGCGGAAACCAAACCACAATGTCCATAGAGATCTCACCCCATTTCCTTGTCATCATAGGATACTAATGAAGAAAACCTAAAGGTGTCTAGGTCTCAGTATTTACTTACTAATATGAATATAAATGAGAAAAAAATCAGTGATGTCTCATACCATGCCCAGGAACCAAAATTTATGTCGCATATCATAAAAAATCTTCATGGTTCTTGGGTAAATTTCCCACTGGGAATTATGCAAATCTACCATCATATTCATTAAAATAGGAAAATATACAACATACTAGTTTGGTAAACATAATATACCCTCTGAAGAGAATGAACCCTCACCAATATTCTCCCCACCATTAAGAGAGTACCAAATGATATAGAATTTTTCCATAAGCTTCTGGTCCTGATGAATCATATTGAGATAAGATGAGGATAATAGAACACTTGTAAAGGAAACCTCAACCTCTTCCTTCCATACTAAAAGATGAAACTAAGAATGAAGAGCCTTTATTTTACACTCTTCTCATGATTATTTCATAGAATCAGGGGAAGGTTTCTTGATCAAGGAATCAACAATGGAATTCCCCTTCCCCAAGGTATAGGATATATCAAAATCCAAAGGTTGTAGGTAATCCAAAAAACACCTCTATGAGAGATTCAAATAATTTTTAGAGAATATATAATTCAATATTTTGTGGTCATAATAAACTATACACCTTTATAGAAAAATTTAATTCCACCAAATCTTGTGCTCATATATCATAGCTATGAGTTTATTATCATGGGTTTAGAAATTTTGGCTCATCTGGTTTAAGTTATCTATAGTTGTAGAAGATGATATCATTACCCTATTTAAGAACACATATCAAACCCACCCTAATTATCACAAATTAAAACATACCTATAACCATCATTAAGAAGATTCAAAACTGGTGAATAATTCAAAAGTCAATTCATCTCTTCAAAATAACTCTAAATTTTTTTATTCAACAAGAACATCACTATCTTATAAGTTAGGGAAGAAATTGGAGAATCCATATTTGATAAATAGTTCAGAAACCTAAGGTAATACCACACCAAACACAAATAAGATTAATTTAATATAAATTTTACATGGTTTTTCCCATTTTATAACATACTTCACCTTATTGAAATTGAATGAGATTCCATTTTCTGAGACCATGTGTCCAAATATTATCAATTCCCATTTATAGAAATTATTTTTCAAAATATTCACATTAAGTATGTGATATTTTAAGATTATTGGTACCACTCTCAAACAAAGCACACAGATCTCCTAATGTTTTGAGTAATCTATGATATCATTCACAAATACCACCTCAAATGAATTGAGGTACTCCTAAAAAATTCTATTCCATAACGACATAAAAAACACAGAATTTTTTGTCAGAAAAAAGGTCATAAAAAGATACTGAAAGTGATCATACCTTCTTTTAAAGGATATCTTTGGAATGTTAGAATATTTTATCCTTAACAGGTGATAATCATACTAAAGATAAATGTTCGATAACCACTTCACATAATTCAACTGATAAAATAGGTCATATATCCAGGTAAATTATAATTGTTATTTACCATAACTCGATTGATATTTTTTTAATCATCATATAGGTGAATCATACCATCATATTTCATTAAAAGGAGAATAATCATCACCCATGGTGAAACACTCAGTCATATAATTCATTTCTTAGTAAAATCATCCAACTATGTATTTATCTCTTTAAACTATTCTAGAGTCATATAGTATGAAATAAATATATAATTTTTGTGTATAAGGTACTAAATCAATAGACAATTATACATCTCTTTCTGGTGACAGACTAGATAAATCAAAAATAAACAGATTGGGAAATTTGATAATGCCTGGATGGAGATCATCAATCAGTGATTCTCTCTCTAATTCAAAAGAAAACACCAATATCACCCAAACCACATCAAGAAAATATAGTTCAACAATACATGACCTTAGGTCCCATTCTCCCAAAAATAAATGTCACGCTCCATCCAGTGTAGTAAAGGAGACCCATTGAATATAACAGTCATTTAAGGACTTAATAGAAATTATCCAATTCATCCCAAAAATTATATCAAGAGGTTTTCTCTAGAGAACCAAAAAATTATAGAATTGATCAATATCTGGTAAAGATAAAACCTAATAAGGAAAAAAATATGATACTCTATCTTAATTGGAATTCAAATATTCATTAAATAAGAAAAATTATCCATAGGAAGATTTAGGAAGATCACAATTGATGTCAATATAAATGAGTGAGATGTTGTAATATCAAATAAAGAAGACACAATATATGTAGCTATAGTGATGGTACCTCTCATATTCACTAGAACTGTATCAGATTATCCTATAGATTCTTCTTATCCATGAAGTATCATCTTTCCAAATGCATGTGGCTTGTAACTGTTAGATCTCGGAGAATCTAATTTCACCGTAACACTTTTTGTATTATAATATATCATTCCGCTAAATCGAGATGAAATAGAGTTTAATGAACTATATAGATGTCCTAAGTAACCTCACAAACTATAGATATATAGTTCCTAAATATAAACACATCTTGAATTCCCAACCTTTATTCACTGAAATAAAGTCAATGGTCTTATGGTAGGACCTATAAGAGGTTTGGAAGACTCATGTTACCTAGAGCCACTGTAAGGACCCGACCCCAGTTGCCCGGAGATGGTGACTTATTTGATTATGTTGGCATACATTCAAGGAATACGAATCTAGAAAGACCAAGTAGTTTAGTATTATTGGAAACAAGATACATACATAAGTTCAACTTTACATAAGGAAAGGAAAAACAACACAAATTTATTCCACTAGAGTCATCACATCTCAAAGATTATGCTTGCAAGTCATTCATACAATACTTCTTCATGTCCAGAGAAAATGAAACATAAAAAAAGGGGTGAGCTAAAACGCTCATTAAGAGTAAGAAATATAGTGGAAGATAATATAAACATTTGACATCCTAAATAATTGAAAACACATGCCTTTAATAATAAACATGAACACATTATGGCAGGAATATGAGCTGAGTAAATAATTCCATAATAAAACATAATCATGGGTATTCTACTAGTCTAATAACCACATTAAATATCAACAGTTGAACTCATAATGATGGAATTCATAATTCCGGACATTCTGAAACATTTTTTCAAGGCCTCGGCCAAGACGTCTAATGATTAAGTCCTCGGCCAAAATCTATATCACATTGGGAAAGGCCTCAGCCAATTCCACGCCTATTTATCTCATGAGACCTACCGATGCATCGAGGGGCTATAGCGGGCTCCACCTGTCACATAATAAGTCCAATACATTCCTCATATGAGCGGGGATAAACATAAACAACAAATACATTCATATTGAAACGATCATATGAAATGTAACTATCTTTCCCCAATCATCAAACATAAAACACTAACCATTCGGAATAACATGGTGAATGGTTTTAGGATAGATCATCCAAAATAGAGTTAGTCATAACCATTAAATCAAATATGGTATATGACTTCATAAATTATTAAACCCAATAATACCATGGAGTCAACAAGAACTAGATGAAAACACTCTTATAAAATCATTAAGCAATTCTGGAGATAGATACTCTTTTATTTTGAAAAGAAGAGTTCTTTTGGAAAAATATTTGTATAAAACCATAAGTGAAGTAAGATAGTATTTTCATAATAAAATGAGTAATTTTTTAAAGATAATGGTTTCCAAAAATAGATTATAGAGTTCCCTTGAAAATTGGTAAGAATTTAAGAAATTCCCTTGAATCGGGCTTGTATTTTTGAAACAATTTTGAAAGTTCCTTTTAAAACGTGTAACTATACATAAAATAAGGAAGGATTCTGGTTTTTAAACATATATATGATACTAACACAGAATATATGAATATTACATAACAATACACTAGAATTTCATTGAGGTAATTAGAAAATTAAAGTATCCCGAATGAAAATGAAAGTTCGGGTGGAAAAACCCTTACCACTTTGTAATCAAACGATTCGTATGCCCCAAAAATTAATAATATAAAAATTATAGATTTAATACTATGAAGATAAAGATATTAATGATATGTGAAATCAAAGGTCAGTATACATACACAATACAAATGTATTACTAGTGAATATGGAAAATCTCATGAAAATGGAAGTGAGATGAAGAAACCCTTACCATAATGTAATCAGTCAAATCAAAAGAGAAGAACATAATGAACATCAAGTGAATCATTAAGTAAAATGATTATAAATAGAATCATGTTATTATATATCAAATGGCAGCACACATATACCACATACAAGAAATAAGTGGCAAACAATGAAAATCTCACAGAAATGAAAGTGAGATGAGAAACCCCTTACCTTAACTCCAAACGTGTTCTGATCCTGTACTTAAGATCCTAGAATATAAAATTATACTTTTTAATAACTTATTTAAGAACCTATTAGAAATTTATTTATTTTACCATAATTCTGGTTAGTTCATTTATTTCTTTATTGACAAGTTATTGTATTGAATTTTGTCGTTCTGGAGTGTTTGTTTCTCTTATTTTCATATTCGGTTCCCTTGTTTTTAAGTAATGAAGTGGAATGGATGTAAATATCCAGAATTGAAATTATATATTATTTATGAACATTAATAGGTGTTATTTTTGATTTATATAACTTGGTTACATGGAACGAGGATGAATTATCATATAGTACTTTAATGATAATTATTTCAGTTAATTTGTGGGTTTTGATTACAACGAACTCATTTTTATTTATAAGCTAACACCATTTGAACAAAGGGATTACAGAATCTTAAATAGGTTATATTATATATAATAATCTTGTTCAACAATAATAATAATGGCTTAATGACCAGAATTTAGAATGATAGAAGAAATCGAAAGTCCGTCGTCCTTGAATGTGTAAAATTGACACATCTCGGATGGTGTTCTTGCTACTAGTATAAAAGAAGGTAAAAAGGGGGAGATGATGATAACTTATTCCATTATCAAGAAACAATTACAGTACATATAAGGTACTATATTCGTCATAAAATTTGGATAAAGAGAGTTAATAGTAAGAGAAAACAAATGAACTTGAAAGGAAAGACAAAGAATTGAAAAGAGGAATTTACATCTTGAACCAAACTTCCTTGAGAACCTCCTTAAGGGAGAGGTTTTGGTATTTTAATGAGACCAAAGCTTTCTGGACGTGGGAGAGGAGGTTGGGAGGGTATTTGGCCATAATTTGGATGAGGCACAATTCTTGAGAGGAGTGATTGGAAGAGATGGTTTTTATAGTGGAGGAGAGAGGAGATTTCTTAATATAAAACTCATTAATTTATTATTTCTTCACAAGACAAGTAATAGTAAGTATTCCATGACCAATAATAGTAATTTTTTCATGTGAATTCGGATTAAGGGTGGTGACATCATCCATGATTCTAGGAATAGTCTATTTATCTTATAATGTATATACATGGTAAATTACCATATTTTACTATTCATCAAAAAATCAAGTATTTCAGAAAAGTCCCAAAAATTCACCCTAACCATTTTTCAACGTGTATAATCCAAAAATGAAGTCCATTTTCCAAAAATAATTTTCTAAATATTATTAATTTAATATTTAATTAAAATCATAATTTATTATCAAAAACCAGTTTTAAAACATTCATTAACTTATTCTAAAATATAGGTATATCGTACTTTCAACATGAATATTATTTATATGTTATCATAGGTAAGGTTACTATTCATTAGGTT
The DNA here is from genome assembly GCA_963277665.1 of Viscum album. Lineage (NCBI taxonomy): Eukaryota > Viridiplantae > Streptophyta > Magnoliopsida > Santalales > Viscaceae > Viscum > Viscum album. The sequence continues at coordinate 1,990,214,792 of OY728137.1, forward strand.
ATATCACTATTCATAAGGGTATGTTACTATTCATAAGGGTATGTTACTATTCCCCAAAAATTAAGTTTTTTTATTGGAATCTAAATAACTTACTGATCACGACTGTGTATGTCGGATTTTTGAAATTCACATCACAGAAGTGACAAACTTATGTTTTAAGGGTCCCATAGTACTTAGTAGTTAATGTGATTATGAAATATTTATAAGAAATTAATTTCCTTTAAAAAATATTGGGTCGTTACATTCTCCCCACCTTACAAAAATTTTACCCTTGAAATTTCATTTACAATCTAGGCCAAGAACAGGTGGGGGTACTTCTCCTTCATTGATTCCTCCAATTCCCAAGTTGCCTTTTCATACTTATGGTTTCTCTATAGTACCTTGACCAGATGAGTAGTCTTCTTGCGTAGAACTTTGTCTCTATGATCAAAAAATTTCATCGGCTTCTCCCCATGGAGAAACACTAGGGCGGATAAATCCCTTATTACTCAATTCCTCTAGTTGTTTCTTTAGTTCCACTAGTTCCACGGTGGCCATTCTATAAGGGGTATTCAATATGGGCCTTGAACCAGGAATTAAATCAATGGAAAACTCAATTTCTCATTCTAGAGGATGTCCAGGTAAATCTTCTGGAAACACATCAACATATTCTCTCACAATAGGTACATCCTCTATTTGAATAATCCTTTCCTCACCCATAGTTATTTCATTCTGTTATTCCCCAATAATTGAATTTAGTTGAGCTACTTTGGGTGAATCTAGATAAGAATCAGGTGGTGACATTTCTGCTCTAAAGTTAAGGTACTCCTTATCATCATCAAAGATTGTAACCTTTTTCTTCTTACAATAAATTTTTGCATAATGGTCCGAAAGACAATCCATACCGAGGATTATATCAAACTCAATCATGGGTATGACGATGAGATCAGTAGATAAAGAACATTTATATGCCTTAATGGGAACTGATTGACATAGCTTTGTAGCAATGATACTTCCCTTAGGAGTTTTGACTGACAACTCCCTTGTTAAATCAAATTGGAAATATCTAATTTTCTTAGAAAACTGGGAATATATGAAACAATGTGATGATCTAGAATCAAATAAAGCATTGGCTAAACTTGATGAAATGATCAAAGTACCTACCACCATGTCACGCGGAACTTCAACCTCTGTAGTTGTGATCTCATATGCTTGTCCTTGCTCCCTTGGCCTCTTATGTTGCATATTTCCTTGAGGTTTTGGAAAATTATTAGCATAGTGCCCCATCTCCTGACAATCATAGCATAAAAAATCATTGGCTTACTTCTTTCCTTTGCAATCACCAGCATGTTGGCCTTTCTGACCACATTTGTAGCATACTCCTTTTCCTTTTAAGCATGCAATGGGGTGTTTCCTTCCACGATTGTCACATGGTGGAAATTCAACTCTTCCCTTCTTCCCTATTTCCTTATTTCCTTTCCCATGGTTTTCAGCAGCCCTCTTCTTTTCTTGCTTTAACTTAAAGTAATAAGACTTAGAGAATTATTTTTCGGTCTTGATTGCACAAGAAACTATTTCCTCATATGAAAATTTTGGGATACCAGTGCCCACTGGAGGAATGGCTTTAGGCCATCAAAGAATCGATTGATTTTGCTCCATGGATTTCATATATAGTCCACAGCATGTCTTTCCATCCTTGTAAAGTTGGCTTCATACTTGGCAACATTTTCATCCTCATTTTGCCTCAGATTCAAGAATTACCTCTCCATATCTGCTCTTTGTTCTCGAGGGAAATATTTTTCTAAGAAAATTTCCTTAAAATCCCTCCATTCCATCTCTTCTATTTCTTCCTCCTCTTTTTTGTTTTGGATTAATGACCACCACTGATCTGTATCTCCTGATAGACGATATACTGCCATGACAAACTTCTCTCTTTCATTACATCCCAAAGCAAGAAATATCTTCTCAAGGGAACATATCCACTGCTCTGCTACAAACGGGGTTGTAGTCCCGTTGAATGATGGAGGTTTTTTTCACATAAATTGATCTAGCATGGCTCCTCCACGTGGTGGATCCAGATGCTCCATATGGGTATGGTTATTATTCATAACCTAAGTAAGTTGTCCCAGTATAGTTATGAGCTACTTAGCACCAGTCATAGAACCAGAGCCAACATCATTATCTTGCATCGGAGGAAAATCCCTACAGGTAACACGTGCATTCGTGCAATTTACATTCCTTCCACTAGGCACCATATCTAGATAATGGCATACACTATATTAGATTATGAATCATAATGTATATTCTTAACTTAAAAATACTCAGAAAAATTGAGATCCTACACATGGCGAATCCCATATTCACAAAAATGGTTTCTTTGAGGAATATGTACATTAAACTCTTTCATAATGGCTTGTAAAGAAAATGTGAATTATCCTAAGAATATCCCCCGGGAGTGTCGTAACCAAGAGTGCAGCAAGGCCCGTTGTCATGCACTGGTTCCCGTTCGAGTCTATCTCAAAGCGGTGTTTTCAGGTTTTACCCCTAGATACATCTGTTCCAGAGCCGCCTCTACCTGCTTGTATCCAGACATGGATGTATTGCTTGAAATATCCACATAATCTATTCCTTACCAAAAGACCAGGACGTTCTTGTATGTTTATCCTCAAAGACTATCTTAGGGACTCTTCCCTAATTATACTTTTTCTAAGTCTAGTTTCCAAGTATTATACTAAACTTCCTCTAATACCAACTATAAGGACCCGACCCCAGTTGCCCGGAGTTGGTGCCTTATTTGATTATGTTGGCATACATGCAAGTAATACAAATCCAGAAGGACCAAGTAGTTTAGTATTATTGGAAACAAGATACATATATAAGTTCAAATTTATATAAGGAAAGTAAAAACAACACTAATTTATTCAACTAGAGTCATCACATCTCCTAGATTATGCTTGCAAGTCATTAATAAAATACTTCTTCATATCCTGAGAAAATGAAACATAAGAAAGGGGTGAGCTCAAATGCTCAGTAAGAGTAAGAAATACAGCGGAAGATAATATAAACATTAGACATGGTGAATAATTTAAAACACATGCCTTTAATAATAAACATGAACACATTATGGAAGGAATATGAGCTGAGTAAATAATGCCATAATAAAACATAATCATGGGTATTATACTAGTCAAATAACCACATGAAATATCAATAGTTGAACTCATAATGACGGAATGCAAAATTCCAGACATTCTGAAACATTTTTTCAAGGCTTCGGCCAAGACATCTAATGATTAAGGTCTCGGCAAAAATCTATATCACATTGGGAAAGGCCTCGGCCAATTCCACGTCTATTTGTCTCATGAGACCTACCGATGCATCGAGGGGCTATAGCAGGCCCCACCCATCACATAATAAGTCCAATGCATTCCTCATATGATTTGGGATAAACATAAACAACAAATACATTCATATTGAAACTATCATATGAAATGTAACTATCTTTCCCCAATCATCAAACATAAAACACTAACCATTCGGAATAATATGGTAAATGGTTTTAGGATAGATCATCCACAATAGAGTTAGTCATAACCATTAAATAAAATATGGTAGATGACTTCATAAATGATTAAACCCAATAATACCATGGAGTCAACAATAACTAGATGAAAAAACTCTTATAAAATCATTAAGCAATTCTGAAGATAAATACTCTTTTATTTTGAAAAGAATAGATCTTTTGGAAAAATCTTTGTATAAAACCAGAAGTGAAGTAAGATAGTATTTTCATAATAAAATGATTAATTTTATTAAGATAATGGTTTCCAAAAACAGATTATAGAGTGCCCTTGAAAATAGGTAAGAATTTGAGAAATTCTCTTGAATCGGGCTTGTATTTTTGAAACAATTTTGAAAGTTCCTTTTAAAATGTGTAACTATCCATAAAATAAGGATAGATTATGGTTTGTAAACATGTATATTATACTCACACAGAATATATTAGGATTACATAATAATAAACAAGAATTTAATTGAGGTAATTAGAAAATGAAAGTATCCGAATGAAAATGGAAGTTCGGGTGGAAAAACCCTTACCACTTTGTAATCAAACGATTCGTATGCCCCAAAAATTAATAATATAAAAATTATAGATTTAAAACCATGAAGATAAATATATTCATGATATTTGAAATCAAATGTCAGTATACATACACAATACAAAAGTATTACTACTGAATATGGAAAATCTCACGAAAATGGAAGTGAGATGAAGAAACCCTTACCACAATGTAATCAGTCGAATCAAATGAGAAGAACATAATGAACATCAAGTGAATCATTAAATAAAATTATTATAAATAGAATCATGTTATTATATATCAAATGTCAGAACACATATACCACATACAAGAAATAAGTGGCAAACAATGAAAATCTCACAGAAATGAAAGTGAGATGAGAAACCCCTTACCTTAACTCCAAATGTGTTCCGCTCTTGTAATTAAGCTCCTGGAATATGAAATTATACTTGTTAATAACTTATTTCATAACATATTAGAAATTTATTTAGTTTTCCATAATTATGGTTAGTTAATTTATGTCTTTATTGACAAGTTATTGTATTGAATTTTTTCGTTCTGGAGTGTTCGTTTCTCTTATTTTCATATTCGGTTTACTTGTTTTTAAGTAATGAAGTGGAATGGATGTAAATATCCAGAATTGAAATTATATATTATTTATGAACATAAATAGGTGTTATTGTTCATTTATATAACTTGGTTACATGGAATGAGGATGAATTATCATATAGAACTTTAGTGATAATTGTTTCGGTTAATTTGTGGGTTTTGATTACAACGAACTCATTTTTCTTTATAAGCTAACACCATTTGAACAAAGGGATTACAGAATCTTAAATAGGTTATATTATATATAATAATCTGGTTCAACCATAAAAATAATAGTTTCATGACCATAATTTATAATGATAAAAGAAATTGAAAGTCTATCGTCCTTGAATGTGTAAAATTGACACATCTCGGATGGTATTCTTGCTACTAGTATAAAAGAAGGTAAAAAGGGGCAGATGATGATAACTTATTCCATTATCATGAAAACATTACAGTAAATATAAGTTAATAGAGTCATCACAAAATTTGGATAAAGAGATGTAATAGAAAAAGAAAACAAATGAACTTGAAAGGAAAGGCAAAGAATTGAAAAGAGGAATTTACCTCTTGAAACAAACTTCCTTGAGAACCTCCTTAAGTGAGAGGTATTGGTATTTTAATGAGACCAAAGCTTTCTGAACGTGGGAGAGGAGGTTGGGAGGGTATTTGGCTAGAATTTTGAGGAGGCACAAGGCTTGAGAGGAGTGATTGGAAGAGGGGGGTTTTATAGTGGAGGAGAGAGGGGATTTCTTAATATAAAACTCATTAATTTATTATTTCTTCACAAGACAAGTAATAGTAATTATTCCATGACCAAGAATATTAATTTTATCATGTGAATTAGGATTAAGGGTGGTGACATCATCCATTATTCTAGGAATAGTCTATTTATCTTATAATGTATATATACGGTAAATTACCGTATTTTACAATTCATCAAAAAATCAAGTATTTCAGAAAAATTCCAAAAATTCACCCTAACCATTTTTCGACGTGTAGAATCCAAAAATGAAGTCCATTTTTCAAAAATAATTTTATAAATATTATTAATTTAATATTTAATTAAAATCATAATTTATTATCAAAAACCGGTTTTAAAACATTCATTAACTTATTCTAAAATATATGTATATCGTACTTTCAACATGAATATTATTTATATGTTATCATAGATAAGGTTAATATTCATTAAGGTATATCACTATTCATAAGTGTGTGTTACTATTCATAAGGGTAGGTTAATATTCACCAAAAATTAAGTTTTTTTATTGGACTCTAAATAACTTACTGATCGCCACTGTGTATGTCGGATTTTTGAAATTCACATCATAGAAGTGACAAACTTATGTTTTAAGGGTCCCATAGTACTTAGTAGTTAATGTGATTATGACATATTTATAAGAAAGTAATTTCCTTTAAAAAATATTGGGTTGTTACAACCACCATGAGGCTCATTATGCTTCATAATTTCTATAAAATAACTCACAAAAATACCTCTAGGAGAAAAAGTAAGTCTTGTTAACCATAATATTCTATCTATGTAATGTTAAATAAACAACGCCCTGTCTAGAACATTAGCATAAGATGTAAGATTTGTAAGAATACCTAAGATCATATGTCATATCAATTTCTCATAAAAATTTTCATTGTTTTAGCCTTTTCAATTGTCAACTTCTCTAGAGAAAACTAAATATGCTAAAAAGTTATATTTCATATATAATTATGGTCTTGTCACCCTATTGGTGGTTGATAAACACTATTTATTTCCCCAAGACAATATATTCTGGTTAGAAATGTTCATAAAAAAAAGAATTCAAATGTATTCAATTCCAAAACCCCATTCCTAATTTCCATATCCATTGAATCCCACCAAAACATTCTAGGTCCTTCTAACTTAAAGGTAGTATATTTAATTTTAATAGCTTCAGGTATTTCCATGAAATCAAAAATATGCTTTATATTTTCCAACCAGTAAACCTCTTGGTGATTATTAGACACTCAGAAGGTATGAGTCTTCTGGTGAAAAAACTCTTGAGCACTATCATGGGATTTATCCCTTCATGGTTACAATACCGTATACTGAACGAGAAAAAGTGTGGGTACTTTTCACAGATCTTAGATATCCCGCATCACTATCTTGATGATATTAGCATCCACATAGTGATTTTCTTATTATGGTTTACCTACAGCTTCCTCCCATGTCTTATTCACATGTCTTATCAAAGGCATGATTCTAAAAAACATAAATAAGAAACATTTAATACATTATAAAGGATACCCAAATCAAATAATTAGGAATATATATTCCATCTAGAATAACCTAAATATTAAAATTTCAATATACTCAGCCCAAAGGAAAGGATGATACTAGAATCTGATGAAAACATTCCCTAGTGAAACTTTTCCCAAAACTTCCATGATGACTTAAATATTTTTATGGTGAGATATTCCTAGTAACCCATACAAAAATACCTCCTAAGTACCATCATGACATCCTAAAACTCAAAAATACATGAAGGAATTATGGTTAACATGCTTGTCTAATGCAATTTTTTCATAAACCAGACTAGTTACCATGGTACTCGGATACCCAAGTTGGTTGTGACATAGCCCTATATGCATTCATGATCCCCATGGGATAAGGAATATAACCTTTCATCCTATAATATCAAAGGGGTTATTTTTTCTATAAAAAATAGTCGAAAAATGATACAAGATAGTATTATCAACACTCTAAAGGGATAAATTACCAAAAAAAAATGGGTTAAACCATACCTGAACAAAAGATAATCATCCCAAGGGAAACTAAATCATCAACAAGAAAAATGTATAAAAATATTTTGTATACAATTGGTAAAAATATCAACCATTCACAATCAACAATCCACGGTCCCCCAGATCAAGAACATCCACCTACTTCAAGTGGTTTGTTCCCTTTTCCTAGACATATCGTAATATAATCAGTGAGGATGTGAAGGAAAAGGTAGGGTCTGAGGAAAAATGGTCGGTAGGGTCTTATAAAGTGTTATATAGTCAAGTCTATAATAATTAAACCAATTGTTATTAAAATTAAAATTAAATGAGGCATGTTATATAATTAGAATATTTTAATCCAAGACATTATTTCTCATTATAAGAGATGGTAGATAAATCAAAATTGTTTTATATTAATATTTTATATGAACCACTTATGTAAATAAATTTACATGAATTAAATTGTTAAATAATCAATTGTATGTAAATATAATAAAAATCATAGAACTATGTAAAAATACCCATTGTATATTAGTTTGGGTAATATAATCCTTAGACATCTCAATAATGATCTTATTTCATGGTGGGTGTGCAAAAAATCAATCTAAACCCAAATAAGGGAACCCTTATGGACTATATACACCCCCAAAGTTGAACACCCTCGAGTATTCATACCAAAATTATTCAGTTAGAGTTTCCATAATAACTTGATTTATATGGAATCAAATTCCTAAAGTTCTTTTATATGTTACCAATAAATACCCAAGCTAACATTCTCTTGAAACAATAAGTCAGTCAATCAATGGAAAAACATTCATTTCAACTTAATTTAAATTAAAATTTCCCACTTCCATAATTAAAAAAGCCTTTCTCATTTCAAAACCAAATCATTTTTTTCATCACTTCATGACATTTGAAATCATTTTTCAATTTAATCCATTTTTCTCAATGATAAATATCAAATAAATTTATCAAATAAATTCAAAATTCAATACATCATTATTACCAAAATCCCAGTATATCAATTCTATTAAAATTTTGGGGTTTCATCAATTTCATTCCAATATAAAAAATAAAACATCAAATACTTTAAAATTATGGTTATAAAATAAATTAAAAAATTATTTCAATTAAATTAAGAAACTTATGTTTTAAATCATTGAATAATGTATTATATAACTTCCAAACTTAAAATCAAGATATCACAATGCATTATGCCTGAAATGGAAAAAATATAATGGATAAATAAGGAGAGATAGAGAGAGTGAGAGATCAAGAAACATATACTAGATTCAATATCAAAAAAAATATTAGGTCCATTAATATCATGATTATTCATCACTCTCTTAATAAGAGAAAAATATACATTAGAAAAACCCACTCGAAAGGAGATCTACTTAAATGGAGGAGGAAAAATGCAAGTAAAGAAACATAAATCCTATTAGAAAGGGTTTGGAGGAGTGAAAATTGCATATTGGGATACTTAAATGACCAAGTATTTTAGTTAGGTTTAAAATTGGTTTATTAGTGGTTAAAATAGTGGGTTTTGGGAATCTAATAAAGTTTTCGAGTGAACAAAAACCTACAAGCATAGTTTGTTGGGTAGGGCCACATAGTTGGTAGTAACCAAAAACCATAACTTTTCACCTCTATGGGTATTTTGTTTTGGGTGCATGGTTTTGGTATAATAATTAAACAAACCATATTCCAATAGTATATTTCCCATTATCCATGGGTTATATGGTTTGGAGGGGCTAGCCAAACAATTTAAACAAAGTGTGTTCCCCTTCTAATTACTCACAACATGGCTCAATGTTTTTTGGGAAAAAACACAATTTTTTACCTAACTATGACCCAACCATTCATAACCACTTGGGCTTCCAAAAGTCTCTATATTTTTTCTAATACACCCCAAGACAAACCCAAAACAAAATGATATCAAAACAAGGGTCATGGAATAACTGAAAGAAGGAAACAAGATGTTAAAATGGAATTTAAGTGATTATTAATATATGAGAATGCATTGTAAGTTCATTAAAACTTTTAATAAGATAATATAATTAATTATTAAGTATCTTCTTAATTCTAAAAAAATATTAGTTTATAAACCCATTTTTACTTTTTAAATTTTATGTTTTAATTTTTTTTAATAAATTATAGATTTTTTATTTTAAATTTAATTTTTATCACTTTCAAAATTTTATTTAAAAAAATGTATATAATATTTTCAATCATTAGTTATGAATTATATAATAATAATAAAATTTCATTTACAAATTACCGAGTTATAATTAATAATAATGGAGAAAAAAGAAAAATTAAAAGTGAGTAACCTTATAGGTAAATGACTTATCGTGTTTAAGAAGCTATTATATTTTAATATTTTATGATTTTTTTCAACATTATCTTCTATTAAATCCATTATTAATAAATTTTGGAGATAATTTCCTTGAATGTGTCTTGCTAATGTTAAAATTTTTTGGTTATTTATAAAATTTACACTATATTGAACTTATAAAAGGGGAAGTCCTATCCTAACTTACTGTCATTAAAAACACCTAGATTCATCATAAACCATTCCCCCACCCTATCATCCATATTCCTAGTTCTCTTATTTTGGTTTTATTTCTTCTCAAATGACTATCCCTCAATGGTTGAATACCCTACTCAAGAGAGATAATCCATGAAGTGTAGTATTAGATCCTAAACTCTCTTTATATTTATTTTCTCTTCTCATATTCCTCTTCAAAAAATTTCATTTCACTATATTATAATGAAATCATCAATTTCATTATTATACTAATATTTTTTCATAATGAATTTACCAGAATTTAAAACCCTTCCCTTATCGATTATGAAAAATGAAAACATAAATTGTGTATTGGGGAGACTACCGCCTTTGCGATGCATCATTTTTTACATTCCATCATTAAGTGATAAGTTTGATCCTATAAGAGAAATTTAATATTTAATATATAATATTTATGAGATATTTTTTATTTTAAAATGATGAAATATAGTACTTCTTATCCCCATTATATGGAAACTGAAATTGTAAACCATGAGTACATGTGGACTACAGCCTCTATAGAACAATTGATTTTTGTTTTTGATTTCATCACCACCTTACCTGGTCAATAAGGATAATGATTTAAAAGTATAAATATTATTTTTATGATATCATTAAGGGTATTTTATAAAAAATTGGATAAAATATTAATGATATGATCAATAAATGATTATCATAAATTTAATCATTTAAAACAAGTGTATTAAGAGGAAAATCATTAATTCAATTTATGTAATATTTTAATATCTATTAAATTTTATTCTACATATTTTATAATTTTGATATATCACAAAATTAAAATTTATATAATATTATTATTGTATTTTTTTAATGTTTTTACAAATAAATCACCACATAATCATCAATAATCATGATGTGTTCATGTGTGTTTTGGTTTGACCATCTACTTGAAAAATGTAATGAAAATATATCATGGATGAGTATTATAATGTAATTTCCTATATATATATTATATTAATATATAAATTATTATTTATATTTTTTTATAGAAAAAATAAATCAATATTTAACACACTAATTAAGAAAACACCATTCCTTGGTTTAAAATCACTGAAAAATGTTCATTGTAAACTTCTTCTTATGTGATAAATACTAAAGTAATAATGAATGTAAATTTAAACATCATAAATAATTTTAAATCAAACATTAGGGAAACTATTATTAATATGTAATTATGTAATTTGGAGGTGGAATGAATATCAAAACCACTGATGAAAAACTTTTACAAATGGTCAAAAATACAAACACCTGATGATGGAGAGTAGGAAAAATTAACTAATACACATGTAGGTAAGGATTAAAGTTAGAAAATATAAATATTATTAGGTAAAAATATGATTAATAAAAAAAATAGGATATTTTTTACTGTTAAATAGGATTTTAGAGTGTGATAATATAAGAAAGAATTAAATATAAGGGGTTTGTGTCTCCAATTCCATTTCTTGCTATGTATTTATAATTATTCATAGTAAAATATTTGATATGGTGTAATTAAAAATTAAGGAATTTATTTAACCATACTCATGTTATTCATGTGGTTTAAAGATCCATTATATTCTATTTCATTAAATGGATTCTAATTCAAGGGATTTCATGGTCATATGGTTATTCGTTAACTCAACTCATGTTGTTAAGATAAAATTAATCTTCTTATACTTCATTCTTCTAATATTTATTTTTACATAGTAGGATTATTTTTAAAAGTAAATGTTTTAAAAATATTTCCAAACTTCATTTTTGAAAATTTATTTTCATTTTTATGTCTACATTATCAAATATTAAAATAAAAGTAAATGTTTTTAAATTATTTCCATTTCCAATATTGAAAATTTTATATCATTTTTACTTCTTTATTATTATATATTATTTTGAAATTAATGTTTTTCAATTTATTTTCACATCCCTTTTTGACCAAACTGTCTTTTTTTAAAGTCTCAATTATAAATTAATATTTTAAATTTAATATTTTCCAAAATATTTTCAATAACTATTTGTGAATTTTTTTATTTTTTAAATTCTCCATTATTAATGATTATTTTAAATGTGAAATCTTTCAACAATATTTTCAATTCATCCTTCGAAAAACATTATGTATTTTTAAGTCACCATTATTAAAGAATTTTTCTTTAAAAAAATCAAATTATATTCACTCTTATTTTTAAATAACCTATTTTTATTTTCAAATATATTTGATTTTGATATATTTTTAACAATTTTTTTAAATTTTTTCTCATTCCCTTCACAAAATTTATATTAAATTAGTTTATTAATCATTGTATTGAATGGTTGTTTGAAAACATATTTCATTTTCACTTAAAAAAATTTCCAATGTTTTTCAATCATGAATTAATGTTTTGATCACCCTTTATATATTAATATGATATGATTAATTTTATAAGATAATAATTTTGGTATCCCATGATTTCTTAAGTTCATGTTTTGTGATGTTTTTCTTAAAGTATATAAAACCCAATATTTTTTGACAGGTTCATTATGATATATTTATGATTTATTTTAAGTGGAACACATATTTATGGATGATGATTGGTGGGGATTTATATCACCCTATAATTAATTTGTTTAATCTTATATCTCATGTGGTAGTTAGGAGTGGACATAATATTTTTGTTCATACAGGCATGGACATAATGGGTTTTCTCACAATTTAGGCGTGGATATAATGATGTTTTTTCACATTGGCATGAGAGAATGGTTTTTATCATACATGTATTCCAATTATATGGTTGATCCACATTCTCATATTATTTTTCAAATTATTCCAAATTTTAAAGATTCATTTCATTTCCATGAAATTCAACATGTTCATGATTACACCTTATTCTTAAATTATTCTCCACTTTTCTGTAATTCTTAAATGTTATATGATTATTGATATGAGTTTTTCACCATTCCATATATTCTATACTTGTATAAAAATATTTTTATGAACATTTTTTAATAACATGTTTTATTTTCATCATATAATGAATTTTGATCATTCATTACGGTATTTACATCCACATCATGTTCTCTTTCATGTTATGATATGTTATTACTTTACAACACATTTAAGTTCAATGAATTCATATATTTCAATTACAATATTTATAAAGTTTATTATATCATGTGATATTTATATAAAAGGGTATATATAATCATGATTGTGAATAAATTTATCAATGTCTTATAAAACATTATATTTATGTAGCTAATCTTCAAGACACTAAAGATTTAGGTTCATGGGGTTCACAACTATTATTGAGATGCAATATTTAAATCATGATATTAAAATATTTTTTTTTTCCTTTTAGATTGTGTTATATTGGTATAGTTTCATTTGAATTTCAACCTAGGTGAGTGGCTTTAAAAGATTGGATGTGTGATTATTTTATATATGAAAATGAGGGTTAAATCGTCACATAAGAAGGCTTGGTATGGGGTATGAATTTAATTGCATGATTGTTAGGTGATCTTGTTTTGGAAATTTTGTTGAGCTAGGTTTCATGGTAATTACAACCAAATAAGGTATTCTATAAGGTCTATATATCAAATTTATTTATTAAAATGTGAGTGAGATTTGACTAACCATTTTAAAACTTATTAATCCTGACTAGACCGTAACCATTGTTATTTTCTAATAACTAATAATATAAGATAACCCTTATTACCAAATTATGATGTTCTGAATCCAAATATATTACCTAATAAATCTAATTCAATTTCTCAATATATAAAAAGTAACTTTTATATTAAATAATATAATGTGTTCAAAACTTTTTTGTAGAGAAAGATGTTTTTTTCATCATTAAATGTTCATAATCATAATTGTTATTGATTACCATTTTAATCATAGTTAATTTAATTATATATAAATTTAAACTGCATATTGTAGTCTTATTTTTAAAATATATCCATTTAATTTAAAGCAAACAATATTTACAAATTTATCATTTTTTGAAAAATTATTTATTTACCATGATAACTTGTATTTATATTTTTAACACAATTTTATACCTAATAAATAAGTTAAACCCAAAACCTATTGTGAAAACCAATATTAAAAATATTAAAATAATTTTTTATTATACAATTAATAAAATTTATGATAATCAATGTTATTATAAGAGTAAATTAAAAAAAATTAAGAAACACATATCTTAAAAATATGAAATGAAATTTTATTTACAATATATTTTTATAAAGATTCAATAAAAATTTTACTTATATTAATACCCACCAATTTAATAGTTATATTATAATGGTAATCCTTAATAATTATATTAATTTACAATAGTGTCTATTTTGTTGAGTGTTGTGTGAATGATAATATAACCACATGGTATTTAATTGTCAAAAAGTATTTACTAAGATCAGGTTCGCAACACCTTGAACCATACAGTAATATGAATTAAAATATTTTTTTACTAGATTAGGATATTCCGTAAATTTTATTCCCAATTTATTTGATTCAAATTATTTAGTTAGTGGGGAAAACATGTTTAAATTATTATACAAATATCAAAATGAAGTACAAGTCAACTTGTTAGACTTATGGATTACTTTTTATGGTAATATAAATCATTTCCCATATTTATTTATATGCTTTGGATATGAAAATATATTTTTTTAGTAAAAGTGATAATTTTATTCTTGGGATAAATTTTTTGATCATATAAGGAATCACAAATATCTAAAAGGTAACTTTTTAAATTAAATTTTAAAGATTTTTTTTCATTATAATATTTCTTATCACATGAACTACCCAAAGGAAGATCATTAATATCTTTAATGTGAAAAATATTTGATGGATTATTTCTAACTTATTTCCTTATTTGATTTCTGATGAACAGCTAGCAACTAAACCAAATAATGAATCTTTTTTTCTTATCAAAACTAATGTACATGATAGTGAAACTAATCTATGTAAGGATTTTATAATTATTTAAGTATATTCTTGTGATGTTATTATAATTTCTTAATATTATTATTTTTCTAGTTAAACTATTTAAACACTGAAAAATATTTCACTATGTAGTTGTTTTCTTAAAAAAATATGAATTTTTTTTTAAAAAATTTTTTGAGAAATTTAAACAATTAAAAAAAATCAAATTCAAATCATATATATTCAATAAAATTTCGAATGTTCCAGAAAAATAAATTTGTCCATAGATTCATGTAAAAATGTTTTCTTTTATATAAATAAAAACTAATTATGAGTATAAATTGATGTTGTTGACTTCAATAATATTTCTTTGACAAATAAAAATCCCCCCTAAGATAGACATAAATCCATTAGATCTATATATTATTAGTAAAATAAATTAATTATTTTCCATAATTATAAAAGTACAACATATAAACTATGATAACCTTGGTGCTTGATAGAACCTGGGTTGCATAGTAAGACAAGTCCCACTAAGGACCCTCAGTGATAGATAGCCTCAGTGCTTGAACACATGGATCTTCTTATGCACTCGGATGAGGAAATAGTGGAAAAAGTTCTGGAGTTCAAAACGTCGAAGAAGATGGGAAGATCGCTTTGTGTGAACATCACTAAGGAGCAAGGTGAGTGGTTTGATAAGCAGACCCGCATTTTTCTAAGGGGATTAAATATGGAGAAAATTAACATGTAGGAATACATTTGATTTTGGTACAACTTTTCACATCAATATGATGGCATCTTAAAGGACCACCTCGACTCTCGGGTAAATTTTATCCCACGGTTATTATTTAGGGATATTGACTCAAATCAGCTCAAACTGTTTTTCAACAAATCTGTAGTTTCTTTTGATGTTTAATCTGACAGCTGTGAGGGTTCTCACTTTTCCCTTAAAATTGTTTGAAAATAAAAAAGTTACGTTTGATGGATAAGTCCTTAAAACATACAAGTAATATTTAGGGTGGAATTCATCTTATGTAATTAGAATTATTACACCATTTTTCTTACACAGAGGATAAAATAAAATGTTCTAGGTAATTTAAAAGGATATTGATCAAAACCCATTTATAGGATTTTAAATAGGATGTGAATACATATTTATAGATGAAATCATTTATCCTATCATTAATATCCCATTATTGTGTCATGTCCATTTTGGTCCTAAAAATGGGTGCTTTCAAATTCAATGAGTGAATTTTGTTAACTTGTCCTTATAAAACTCAATGAAATTAAGGGAAGTGAATTGATTATATAAAACTTAATAAATTTAATATGAACTATTATATTACACTATTATTTATTGACTATGTTCTAGAGAGATTATATGTTTAGACCAATAATTTTTTTTTATATATTTTCTTGTTATATTCAAATTATAATTTCACTTAAATATCAAGGAAAAATCACATATACAAGATATTTTGGAACTTATTACTTTAAAATATTCCATTTGGTTTGTATAATGAAATAGGATCCTTTAAATTGTTTATTTTTAGTATATTTATAATTTTCTTGATAGAAGTATTAAATATTTTGTTGATTATTTTATAGTATGTGGATCTTCTTTTAAAATCTATTTGAAAATATTGGTTTTCATTCTTATAACTTGGATTTATTAAAATCACATTATCAATTATTAATAGTGTTATTTTACGATACATAACAAACTTTTTCTTGTCCATGTTGCTTCTATTGATGGAATTCAATTGGATCATTACAAGGATGAGTCACTTGTTCACTACCAGACCCAAAAATAGTATGTGTTTTGAGATATCTACTTAAACATGATGGTTTTAATTTAAAATTCTAAAAAATATTTAGTATTGAAAATTTTAAATTATTATGTTTTTTTCAATAAGGGTAATTATTCCTATTTATTTAATTCTATGATGATGTATTTATAGAGATAAAATAAAATATGGTGTCCCAATACATCGTTTAAAACCCAAAATGGTGGTTTCCACATAAATTAGTGACTATTGCATCTGATTTTTCCCATAAGTCAATTTTTGGAAAAAAATTACAAATATAACTCTCATGTGATATCATATAAATCAATAAATTTATATCAAATATAATCAATTTAAAAAACAACATATAAGATATTTTTTATGTTTTATTTTATTTATACAAGCTGAGATATAATTTTATAGGATTTAATGTAATTGATTTATAATACCATAATATAATAAAATTTTTAATCATGAAATATAAAGAAATATATATATATTATGGATGAAAGTGTTGTTTCATGTGTTTTATGTTGAAATAAATGATAATAAAATAAGTGATATTAGTGTACCTGGCCATTTTTATTGAATTCTCTCTTTATTGGATGAAAAACATTTATATATATGATAATTGAAGAAACCTTTCTTAATGAAGAATTGAATTCTGTTATAATGGTATACCATGGATTTATAATATTGTTAAATATATTATTTTAAAATAAATTATTAACTAATTTTATATGAATAAATCAGGATTCTAGTGAGTTATTTAAGAAATTAAGATTGTGATGATTGTTACTTATGGCGTGTCTCTAGTGAAAAAATTATATAGAGATGTATACCTTGTTTTAAAATTCATTTAGTTTTAATTTCATTCTAAAAATTATATTGTGTATGTCACATTGGATCTTAGTGAACCAAATGAACATTGGTTGATTTGAATTTTTATTCACTAAAATTTCTTATAGATACATTAAAATATAATGGAATATAAAAAACCTCCCAAATTCATGGTAATATTTACAGGGGATTTTAAATTAAAAATAACTCATTTTTTCTATTGATGTTTTTTATATTTGTGGTATGGATTTTATTGGATCGTTTTTTATACCTTTAAATATTACTTGTTTTTTATTTTGTGTATATGTGGGAAGAAGTTATTCCCACAAGAGAGAGGTTGAAAAAATTGTTGTTATTTTTATAAAACAAAATATTGTTTCTAGTTTTTTAGTAGATATTATCATCAATGGTCAGTATAAAAATTTAATTTATTTAAATTTCAAGTATCCATTGATGAATTATCGACTTTATCATTGGGTATATACCACCAATCACTCAAAAAAAATTAATGGTTTAGTTTTAATATAGTAAAATCAATTATGTTTTGGAAAAAAAATCATCACCAAATTAAAAATGATTGAAGTTTCAAATTACAGGTATATAGAACCTCACTCAAAACATCTATTGGAATGTCACATTTAAGAAAAATGGATAACTATATCACTTTCTTATTGAGTTATAACACAATTGTTTCTTTGATATTGAAAATAGTGACAACAATTTTTTTCTGCTCGGAAAGAAATAAACTTCATCTTTTAGTAGTTTAAACTGAAATGAAATAACTCAAAAAAATGACTGATGTCGTACTAGGTGCAAACCAATTATTTTATTGATAAAAAAATCCTCACCAATTGGTTAAAATAGGAATATAATTTGGTTCTCTAAGAATATAGAATGAAGTTATTTCTAAGGAAGTTTCATTCTAAATTAATCTGAGTACAACTAAATATCCAGTAATATCTATCCTTTCTACTTGTTTCTTATAATATCTAAAAAAATTATTCATATTTCACATATAAATTGATGTAAACTGAGTACATTTTACAAAATAAGTGAGTGGGGAGGAAATAACTCTTTAAAAAAAATGTTTTCTAGTGCCTTTTTTAAACACCTCTTCTCCATGTTTCCATCAAAATGTAATTGTTTTTAAACCATTTTCATTTTTTTCATTTTATATGTTTTTTTAATTGATAAAAAAATGAATTATTTTCTAATTTTTTTAAACTATATCTATTAGTGGGGTGATTTATCCCATGAACGTAAATTTAAATTAATCCTAATATGATCATTTTACATGATTTAATTTTTTTGAAATTCATGAAAAGACCTTTGAAATTATGAACCCCTTACTAAAACCATTGTGTAAAATTTTCAAATAATGACTTAAAAGGTTTCTAAACCATTTTTATATATTATTTCCATTCACATCATTTTATGTCTAAAAAATTTATGTTATAAATTGAATTTCATTTTTTACTATCACTACATAAAAAATATAGGAAACTTTTATTGATATGATTGAGGTAATTCCATTTATTTTATAAGACTCCCATCCTTATGAATGACTTTTATTCAGTCCTTTTACATTTAATCTTTTTGAGACCCTAGTTCCCATAAAAAACTAGTCATGTAGAAATATTAAAAACATGTATTCCCTATAAAAAACTCTAAAAGGAAAATGCATGATATTATTTAATTTATATGTAGGTGTATTAGTATTTTTTTACTCCACCATTAAAAAAAATTGGAGAAAAAATAAAATTTTTAAATTTTAAATCCTCCATAAAGTGGTTTTATTTAAGACTATTAAGAAATGGTTTTGATTAATCAAAACACTGAAAAGAAATTAGTTATTCTAAATTCTTTGTGAAGGAAAATAATTTATTTTATAATGATAATAAGTATAATAATTTAATATAAGGAATGAAAATTCCGAACACTTTTTGGGAATTCATTTAACCATATGTACCTTAAAATGTGCAATTTTGGATTTATTTTGAAATATAAAAAATAGAATCTCAAACTTATTGGATTTGGTTGAGATTATAAAATCTTATTGAGGAAATTTTGAATTAATTATAATTTCCATATAAATTTAATAGTTTTTTCATATATTTCAATGCTAAGGAATACGAGGATAATACCTTTCCTAAAAAATAATTTTTTTTGTTTTTACTCTAAGTCCCCATTATTTTACCTCAGATATTTATTAAAAAAATCCAACTAATCCTAATTTAGTTAAGATAATTGAAAATTACTAATTATAAACATAATTTTAGGAATCATTTGGGTGTAGTTTTAGGAAATTTTAAAGACTAGGGTTATCCTTTTTTTATGAAAAAATCATTATTAAAAATAAAAATCTATTAGATAAGGGAAAATTATGATGAGATAGGTGTTTTGTGTGTATGAGAGGATATATAAAATTAGAACGGATTAAATGATCAATGTAGATAATCTAAACTGATTTTTAAGGAGGAAGGAAACTTTTTTATTCATTGCTTATTTAATTTGGTGACTCCCTTTAGATTTTATTTTTGTTTTTCAATGTAATTGTTTTTATTAATTGGCTAGTAGCCTATGTATAATGTGTGTGAGAATTTATGAGTTAATATTTTAATTACTATTTCCATGAAATTATATTTTTTAAAACCCACTATTTTAGAATTTTCAATGAAATTATACCATGCTTAAATTTCTAAGGAAATATGGAAATTATTGTGAAAATGGATTTATTCTAGGGTTTTAATTGTTTTAATAATTTCAATTCATTAATTACTCATGAAATTTCTTCATTTTTGTTTTTGGATACATTTATATATTAAAATTGTTAAAAATTAGATTATTTCTTGTTACATATGTCTTTTTCTTAAATTTTGTATGTCTCTCATGAGTTTCGTATGAGTTCATTGAATTTTTATGACTTAATTATAATTTATTATAAATTCCATTATTTAAAAATTATTTTGAAATTTTCATGAGTATATTTTCATTTCATATTTATTTTTCGTATTCTATATTAATTTTATAATTTTTAATACTTTTCCAAACCATGGGAATTGTTTTTATATGACATTGATGGGATCTTACATAAAGTTTGGATCACATGTGACTTTTTCCAAAAATAAAATATAAAATTTATTATAAAAAACATCCTAATTATTAAAAAATTAAATTATTTTTGAATTAAAGGTTTATGAGTTGGTTGATATTTTCACATATATAATTATACTTTGTGAAATTTTAAGAATTGGTAAGAAATAAGAATCACGCCACAAGATTTTTTCAAATCACACCTTGAAAAAGTGATATAATTTAATGGTTGGAGGAAGATTCAATGGGTTATGGGAGAATTCGTAGAATATTAATCACAAAAACCATGTAAAAATGTCATGTGATCATGCATTAGAACTGATTTTATTTATTTCTACTATCTATAGGATGATTATTGTAATTTGTTACACTTTCTTGGAGGCTCCCCATGCTTGACTTGAATGTTTTCACCAATTCAAAATAATTTTCCCACAATTTTCTGATGGATCTATATTCCATGTATAAAGGCTAGAGTTTCACTTCAGGAATTAGATTTTTTTATTTTCATAGAGTACTACTTTCATCTATGTATGCATGATGGAGAAAGTAATAAATATGGATCTGAGCTTCTTTAGACATGTGTGGGAAAATAATCAGGTGGTTTAGGGTAGTATAGATTTTTAAGAACTTGATCCTCAAAGCCTAGGTTTGCTGGTTACATTATTACATTTTTAAAAACTAAAATAAATTTCAACCAAATGGATTGAATAGTTCTGTAGACCAGATAAACTAGATACATACATAAATCCAGAATTTCATTTGAAAACATAAAATATAATATATTATTTTCTATGGGATCATCATTATTCCATCCAGCATTTCTCATCATATCAAAAATAAAACATTTCCTAGAATCCTAGGGAAAGTAATCCTAAAAAATGGGTGATCTTGTATTCTTATTAATGGAATGCATAATGAGGAATCTAATTAATGAATTAATAATATGGAAAGAATAAATGTTGATAAAAAAAATCCAATATAAATAATCCCATGAGTTTGAAACTTATACATGGATATAAAAACTATTAAAATAAACTCATAAACATAAATATCATATTTTCTAATGATATAATTCATAATTTCATAAATCTTAAAATATCTTCAAGTTAATATGCCATGATATATAAAAATACCATCAAGGTATCATGGAAAGAGATCTATATAAATGGGTAATGCCTTGTCCATGTACCTAATATATTTTGACACATGAGACTAACCAATGATTTTATGGTCTATTTAATTCTTTTCACCACATGTAAATTCATATGTTTCATGAATTAATCATTTTAAAACACAATAATACATTATCAACATGCTTTAAAAATTAAATATTGTACATATTGAATGAAATAGAGGAAAAAATATAAATACTTTCCATGGTAAAGTTAATAATTAAAATTCCAATGAAATATTTTTTATTTTATCATAAGATTATAGTTCCAATAAATCATAATAATTATCAAAGGATATTTTATAGATGAAAATAATTTTAAAATTTTACTAAAATATTTCTTGAGAAAAATACCCTTTTCACTTTGAAAACAATTATTTAAATCTAAAAATTTGTGAAATATTAATGATGAAATTTTCATTGAAATTAATATTTTAATTAGGAAAATTAAGCTTCAAATCGAAGATCATTCATGACATATATAAATTACATTCATTCCATGTGTATTAAAAACCATTTCTTTCAAACATTTTTAAGAGTGTCAAAAGGTACCTCATTTGGATAATGAAAAAAAGATTAGTTTTTAAAAAAATGTCAAGAAAGTATATAATTGTTAAAAATTTCATTAATAAACCATTGGAGAATGTTTGAAACATAAATTTATAAAATTTTATAAAATATGGGCATGGAATAGAAATATTTTTGATCGAGTAGAAAAAATTAGTTGGTTTTCCTTCAAAATATTATTTTGATATATTGAGTACTTAATGAGTCAGAAATGATTGGAAAATTTTTAATTTATAGAAATAGACATATAATAATAAAATATATTTGGTTTAAGGTAAAAATATCAAATAATCCCCCCAATAAAGGCTTAAACACAATCAATCTCCAATGGTGATGAGATTAGGAAATAAACCCTTTCTTTGGGATCTACATCCTTCATATGTCTCAAGAACTCCTAAATAATAAAGGAATAAATTAATAAAAATCTATTATAGAACCATACTCAAATTTATAAAACTATATATTATTTAGTTATAACATTTTATCACATGTTTATTTATAATTCCTTATGAAAATCATTGTTCCTTGTAATAACTGGTTTGTCTTTCATGTATGTTTTTGATTTATAGTATCAGTGCTTTTAATTTTCTATTTGTTATTCCATATAGATAATTTTAACCATTTTATAAATATCATATATTTTCACCCTATATTTATTTATTATTTTCCATAAAATATAGAGATATATAAATTAATTACATCATTCATGGATACAGTAGGTTGTACATACACATGAACGATGGTTTTACTTTTGAAAGATGGACCAAAATAAAGGTAAATAATAAATAACATCTATAGAATAGTTATTATAAATAAAATTAATATTTATTAATTAAAAATATTCTCATTAATATAAAACAAAAATATAAATTAAAAACCATTCATATCGCTTTGTGGAGGTGGTAATCCATGCCATCATGAAATATTCTTAGCATGATAATATTTCTTGATAGAAAGGCCAAGAAATTGTGGTTATATCAAAAGAGATAAATTGATAAGGTGATTTATAAAATTTATATATACAAATACAAAGTGGTTAGTACTCCTATTACTACACATTTTAGGATTAGTTCTAGTCAATCACCTTTTACTAATGATAAGGGATAGGAGTTTCAGTGCATACCATATTCATTTATTATTGGTTATTTGATGTATGTGATGGTATGAACTACACCTGATATAGTTCACGTAGTCTGTGTGATTAGTCATTTTCTATCAAATTCTAGTATATAAAATTTTATATTAGTGAACTATATTTTTTTATATATTCTTGGTACTTCTGATCTGAGAGTGTGTTTTGGCAGAAGAAAATCAATTACTTGTTTCTTTATAGATTCAGATATGGTAAGAGATGTGGATTCTATGTAGTGACCTCGACCCCAGTAGCCTGGATCCAGTTTCTTCTTTATTACATTGGAATAATATAAAAGGTATCATATCCCAAAGGACCAAATAGTACAATAGGATTGATAAACTAGATACATACATGTTTCTTGAATTAGATTTGAATATATAAATTACAACACATTGTTTTGTGAATAACATTATTCCCTCTAGAATATCTGTACATATCAATCATAGTAAACTTCATGGATTCTTATTAAATGAAACAAAATAAGGTTGAGATAAAATTATCGATAATGTTTAAGTACAATGAAAGAAATCATGAAACAATAACCATAATCAATATGGTAAGGTAAATAGCTAAACAAACACACCACGTAATCAATAAAATGAGAAGGAAGTGCATCCATAGATAATATAAATGTGAAAATATCATAAAAATTAATCAATATAAAAAGGTAAATAACTAGAAACACGTTCTATTTAATCAATAACATGACTATAAAAACTATATATGTCATAATAAATATGGAAAGGTAAATAACTGAACATGCATTCTATGTAATCAATAACTAATAATTAAATGCATCCAGATATAATATCATTGAAAAAATCCCCAGGATAATAACAAATTAATTCTGAATGAAGGAATTTATTAGTTATTGTACATCATATCTCAAGCATATGATACCTATACTATCAAGATCTTTCCTCAATATAGTTTAAAACTATTGCATACAAACTTATCGGGTTTGGACAAATGATTTTATACTAGCTTATTGATTCACTGTATAAGACTACTGATGAATCAAGGGACTATCTATAACCAAGATACACCTATGTTTTCATGTCCAAATAATTCCTCATGTATCAAAAAATATTTAATTCATTAAGAGAATTCCTTACCATTAAATATATCTATTGAAGAAATAATATGTATTATCAATATTTCCCCATTCAATAAAATAACTTTCAAAGTATAATACCATATGTAGAAATGAGATAAATTTTAAGAAATAATAATATCCATGATAAATATTATGGATATTTAAAGGAAATTTAATGTCCTGTGATCATAGGAAAGTGAATATTCCAAGGTAAAGTTAATGAATACAAAAAATGAATCAATAAAATGAATGTCAATACTTTCCTTGGTCAAAATAATCATAAACCATCTAGAGTAAGGATAATGATGGTATCAATACAATATATACCCATTGGAGTAAGAGTAAATGGTTACTTTTTATGGATAGAAATACTTGAAAAAATATTTAAAATCATTCTTTAGGAAAATATCCTTTTCATTTTAAAAAATCACTTTTTAAAGCTAAAATTTTACAAAACATTCTGAAAATACATTTATTTGAAAATAACCATTGAAAATTATAAATTAATATTTACAACATTTTATTGTTCATTATTTCTATAAATTCCATCCATATTGTACATGTTAAAACAAAGATTCATGTCAATTTTTCAGTAAAATCCAAACTGGCATTATTTTGAAATCAATATAAAGATTACTTTGAAATCATTTTGTAAAAAGAAAAAAATGGGTAAAACATAATTTGATAAATAATTTTTAAAATGTTGAAAACATTTTTAGAAACATTTTTACAAAATATGGTTTTAGAAGAAAATTAATTTCTGAACAAAGATAGAAATGAAGTCATATTTTATTTAAAAAATACAAATTATTTTAAGTACCAAATAGTGGGAAAATGGTATTATAACTTGAAAAAGTTCATGAATAACCAAATGAGAATAAAGTTAAAAGTTTTATTAAACAATAATTAAATAACTTCCTTCAATTTAAATTCAATTATAAACAATCATGATTAAAATGATATTGTAAAATAAATACTTACAAATATAATACCATTGAAGTGATAATTAACCAATGAATTGATTATGGGTATCAGATGTAAATCCACATAAAACAAGTGGAAATACAAAAATAGATATTCAAAAGTCATGAAACTAATAATCATATAATATCAAATACAATGGAGGATTAATATTACCCAATGAAATGGAATTGAGTTATGAAATTATTTAGCACTTGGTAACTTTTAAGTAAAAAACCCCCTTAGATGAAATATTTCAAATTGAAACTTAAAATACCATTAATTGTTAATGAATCGTGATATTACATTTAAAAGAGGAAGTATGTACACCATATATAATAAATTAAGTGCATGACAATAAAATATCCCTCGATAAAGGGAAATTGAAATAAATTCCCTTGCCACTTGGTAATATTCAAGCCAAATCCACTTGGATGAAATAATTCAAATTGAAACATGAAATACCATGAAGTATGAATTATTCATGAAATTACATGTGAAATGGTCAGTGTATACACCATATAAAATAATTTTTTTCATAACATACAAATGTGCCTCAAAGAAAGGAAATTTAGACAGAATCACTTACCTCATGCTTCCTTTTGGTTGAACGTTCTTTAACCTCCTATATAGTGGTTTTAAACATGTTATTTGTAATGAGCCAAAATTTTATCAAGGGAATTTATCCCTTATTTTAGTAATTTTATATAGTATAAATCACATAAAATAACTTATATACCATAATAAAAACTTTATAAAGGAATAATTAATAAAATAATCAGTATTTCTAGAAGTTGAGGAAACTATACTAAAGGAATAGTAACTTGACCTTTGGAATAGTAACACGACCCTTATGAATAGTAAACCATCTATTAGAATAGTAACTTAAACTTTTAAAGTACAAATAAAATTTACGAATATTATAAATAAAAATTTGGTATAATTATATCATAGTCTAAGTAAATAAATGTTTTAACAACTTATTAACTAATTGTTGGCATTTTTATAAGTCATAAATATTAAATTATAATTTTATGATTAATTTAATAATTTAAAAGAAAATTTATTTTAATAAAATTTATTCATAAATTATTATTTTGATTTCTTATAATTTTAAGATAATTCCATAAGACCTTAAGTAATTTTTTAAAGAGTTATAAAATCAGTTATAATTTTAAAATCTATATTTTCCATGTAATTGGTGATTTTAATTAAAAATTAAAATACTTATATTGATAAAACTATTTTGATAAAATGGAGTTAATTTTTTAATTCTAAACATTGAAAATGGTTAGGGTGAAGTTGTCTAATTTTTCTAAAATACTTGAATTTTTATGAATAGTAAAATATAATAATTTATGATAAAAGCTAAATATGTGAATTATGGATTCATAGATGATTTATGGCTGATGGAAGCCCAAAATATCAAACTATCCTTCATTATTTTAATATATTTTATTATAATTCTCAAACTATTCATAGTATTGATCCAAAATAATAAACTAATGAATATAATATAGAGAAAACACCTCACTCCTCCACTATAAATACCACCCCTCACCACCTTTTTCCTCACACCTCTAAAGATTTTATCCGCGTTCAAATTCTACCCAAACCACTTACCAAGCCCCTATACCACTTCCATGATCTCTTGGTCTCATAAAAAGTCCAAAACCTTTTCCCTAATGAAGTTCTCAAGGAGGATAAATCCAAGAGGTAAAATCTTCTTCCTTTTTCTTTTAATTTATTTTCAATTTCATTTCTTTTCTTCTCTTATCCTCACCTTATCTTATCCAAATGGCATGATAAATCGATTATTTTTTATAGAATTTAATTCTATCATGTTAATGGATGATTCATCATCAAACTCCTTCCCATCTCTCTTTTATTATAAAAATGAAATCGTCGATTGTGATGTGTCAATTGACCGATATCGTGGGCAACGCACTTTTATTTTACTTTAACACCTTCTGGGATGTTAATAAATCCATTATAATGGTTGAAAAATATTTTAAAATTTATGTTACAACCCTATTTATTTTCTATAACTAACATACATACATAATACTAAATGATAAAACAAAATGTGTTCATTGTGATCGAAAAACCACCAAAATTAACCTAAAATGGTCATCATTAACTTTTATCTAATGATTCATCCTAATATCATATAAATAAATTATTTATAAGATTATTTAAACTTATATAATATCATTAAGAACATCTAATAACAATTCTTTATATTTATCTGCATTTTACATGAACTTTCATTCATGTATACAAGTGAACCGATCATGGAAACTAAGAAAATATACACTCCTAAATGATGAAATTAACCCTATAAATCATCTAAAAGTACATAAATGAACTTAATAAAACTATAATGAATAAAATTAATTGATAAAATGTTATTTATTTTTTAATTAATGAATCTGATGTGATTATATTGGATATTAATGTGAAGAAATCATTCGGACAAAAGGTAAGGGGAATTCTTGAACCCAACTCTCTTTCTTTAGGTTTTCTCTCCTTCACCCATTTTCAGTGTGAATGTTACTTTATTGTTCCTTATATATCATTTCTTGACCATTATATTATCTTTTTTGGGATATTCATGTTTCCAATATTTTTTTATTAAAAATGAAAATATTTTTTCAAAACAACTCTTCTTTCAAAAAAATACATCTTATACTATGATTGTTTCTTCTTCAATCAAGATTGATACAAAGCATCATATTCCCTCTTTAACTTGGGAAATCCAAATTTTATGAACTTATGGTTTATGAAATGAAACCCATTACTTTACATGGGTTAATTTTTATGTATAAGGTTGATATACGTTATATGTGGCATGCATGATAATAAATGTTTTGATGTAACGGGTGCACCCAGAATTATATAGCGCAATGTAAATGTTATGATGTGATGGGTTCACCCAAAATTATATATAACTCCAATTCATTGGGTAATGTTATTTATCTCATGAGAAAAGTGAAATATGTGTGAATATAATGTTATCTTTGTTCACAACTATGTGTAGTAGTTGACCACTAATACATGAAGTTTTGTTTTTATGGATTTCCATATTCCAAGACTTTTCTTAATGCTTCCTCTCATGATTATGATACTATGCCTACATTATGATGAGAATTATTATGCTTACCCCATGTTATATTTTTTCATGTTCTTATCTATCCTCTTACAGGGATTTTATCTCACCCCTTTCTTTGATGTATATCCTCAGGTGACTACATGTACTAAGTAGAATTCAAGTGCCAATAAGAAGATAGATAAGAAAGAATTAAATAAATTTTTATGTTTTATTCTATAAATGTTATGTATGAACCTAATTTTATAAATACACTAAACCTTCGTATCCTATTTGTGTAATTATTTTATGTTTTTTTCTATAAAATGATGTGATAATTTATATAAGAAAAAGAAGGGTCACTATAGTTGGTATTAGAGTACAGTTTAGTTAATTTTGGAATTAGGATTAGATAACCTTAGTGAAAACACTTTGTATGATACTAAGTATAAGTAAAAACCCAAGAATATTTGTTTTAGAAAATGATAAACACACTAGTGCAGAAAACATTATTTACGTCACCATTCTTTACGTCGGTTATAGATAACCGACGTGATAATCTGTGAAACATGGTTTTTTACATCGGTTATTTTATAACCGACTTAAAAAATGCGGTGAGTAGATTTTTAAAGTCGGTTATTTTAATAACCAACATTACAAATCACGTGCATTCGTTTTTTACGTCAGTTATAAATTAACTGACGTAAAAAACAAAAGTGCGGGGGTTTTTTACGTCAGTTATTTGATAACCAACATAAAAAACAAGATACCTACGAGTTTTTTACATTATTTATAAAATAACCAATGTAAAAACGTGGCTTTTGAGGCCTTTTTGACTTCGGTTATTTTATAACTGACATAATAAAACAACCCACATAAGTTTTTTACATCGGTTATATAATAACTGACGTAAAAAACTGTGATTTCTGATGTCTTTTTTAAGTCGGTTATAGAATAACCGACGTAAAAAACCAACATGCAGATTTTTTTACATCAGTTATAAAATAACCAACGTAAAAAAAGTCGTATCTAATACATTTATAATGTCGGTTATTATAATAACAGACATTTTAATGTAAAAAAACAGTTTATAATGTCGGTTATTAAATAATCGACATTATAAAACATTTAAAAAATTAACAAGCCCCGTCGATTGTCATTTACGATTTTTTGATCGAAAGTCCGGCGGCTCGCCTCTCTCACGCGGTAAACCCTAATCAACTCGTCAATCTCGCTGCATTAAACTCGTTTTGCCTTCATCGTTTATCATATTTACTCTCCTCGGATCTATCATCTCAACTCGCATCACTCAAGTAAGCCTTCCACGAATTTATTTCGTTCATTTTTTTTTCGGATAGTCTATATTTATGTTTTGTGATTTTTGTGTTTAAACTAGGTAAGATTCTTCGATTTCGAACCCTCTTACCTCTTTTTTCCATCATCATATTATTTATCATCCCTAGATCTATTAGATAGACTTGAAATATTCATGTAAGCCTCAACTACTTCTATTTAGTTTGTTTTTGTTTCACGAATTCCCGACATTGATAGTAATTTTTTTTGTCATTGACAACTAATGATCTCATTCACCTATATTACTGCATAGAATGGTTATTGATTAAATGTACAAATTCGGAAATGATATTTCATGTGTTTTTGTTGCTTATGTTTATCCTATTTTATATGAGAATCTATTATACATATAATGTAATGGATGTTGACCTCTATGGCCCTTAGATGCATCGCTATGTCTCATGATTCCAAATAAAAATGGGTTCTACTGAGGGCTTACCCTAGTATTTTTTGAGGCCTTATCCAAGGCCTCGACAATATGTTTAAGATTTCTAGAATTATCCATTACCTCATTATGATATTAGTTATCGAGAGAACTTGTGATCATTTGACTAGTTGAATATCAATGGTTATTTTTAATTATCATAATATCATTTAAGTAGCCATATTTAATAATATTTAATTCCATCTATTTCATACTGAAGTATATATTAAATTCATGTGTTTTTAGTTGTTCACCATGCCTAGTTTTTATATGTAAACCATTGTTTGGGGGGTTGTCCGGGGGGTGGGGGTTGTCCAGAGGGTTGGGGGTGTCTAGGGGGGTGTCCAAGGGGGTGGGTGGGTCCGGGGGGCTATCCAAGGGGGTGGAGGCCTATCCAGAGGGTTTTGGGGGTGGTCCGGGGGGTGGGGGTTGTCCAGAGGGTTGGGGGTGTCTAGGGGGATGTCCAAGGGGGTCGGGGTGGGGGTGGTGTCCAGGAGGGGTGGGGGTGCTGTCTGGAGGGGTGGGGTGCTGTCCAGGGGGTGGGGGGCTGTCCAAAAGGTTGGGGGGTGTCCAGCGGGGTGTCCAAGGGGGTAGGGGGTGGGGGTGGGGGTGGTGTCCAGGAGGGGTGGGGGTGCTATCTAGAGGGGTGGGGGATGTTCAGGGGTGGGGGCTATTCAGAGGGTTGGGGGTGTCTAGGGGGGTGTCCAAGGGGTGGGTGGGTGTGGGGGGCTGTCCAAGGGGGTGGGTGGGTGTGGGGGGGCTGTCCAAGGGGATGGGGGCCTGTCCAGAGGGTTTTGGGGGTTGGCCGGGGGTGGGGGGCTCTCCCAAGGGTTGGGGGTGTCTAAGGGGGTGTCCAAGGGGGTGGGTGTGGGGGGGGATGTCCAAGGGGGTGGGGGCCTGTCCAGAAGGTTTTGGGGGTTGTCCGGGGGGTGGGGGGTTGTCCAGAGGGTTGGGGGTGTCCAAGGGGGTAGGGTGGGGGTGGTGTCCAGGAGGGGTGGGGGTGCTGTCTAGAGGGGTGGGGGCTGTCCAGGGTGTGGGGGGTTGTCCAGAGGGTTAGGGGGTGTCTGAGGGGGGTGTCCAAGGGGGTGGGTGGGTGTGGGTGGTTGTCCACGGGGGTGGGGGCCTGTCCAGAGGGTTTTGGTGGTTGTCCGGGGGGTGGGGGCTGTCCAGAGGGTTGGGGGTGTCCAGGGGGATTGACTACTGCATCGTGGTTTCTGAGATTATGACATGATGATTATTCCGTGATGATTGGATTTACATTGTGATTTTCTCCATCTGAATTTTTATTTTAAATATGATTTGATTCTCAGGTTTACTCCATTTTCTCTAATTTTCTATCAACCATGTAAGCACCATGGTTTTCTTTTATTCAATGGAATTTAAAACTGTTATATCTAACTATATTTTGTTTTAATAATAATATTCAAGCATATTTTTTTAAATACGCATAGATTTGTTTTATATTTCAAAATTGTTTTACATTCAAATTATGTTTTTTTTCATATAAACTTATATTTGTCTTATCTTAAAAATATATATATTTTTTATATTTGTTATAGGTAATAATGAGTCAAGTTTGGATTACGGCACATCGAATGAGAAATGAATATGAGGAAGGTGTTGATGCCTTTTTGGAATTTTCTAAACGAAATGTTCCAAGTAGTGACATTTTTTTCTGTCCATGCCTGAAATGTTTGAATATGAAGAAGTTGAAAAGTAGAGAGATAAAAGATCATCTGATATGTCATGGTTTTAATCCGAGTTACAGCCCTTGGATTTGGCATGGTGAAACTGGATGAAATGTCACTGATAATGATGATTCACAATATGGTAACTCCTATGGAATTGAAGAAATGATTTGCGATATTGTATCAGAACAAATTGATATAGAACCGATAGTTGCGGGTCTATATGGTGATGCTGAAAACCCATTATATCCTAGTTGTATATATTTTATGGTTTTGTCGGCGGTGTTAAAATTGATTAAACTGAAGGTGAAACATGGATGGAGTGACAAAAGTTCTACAGAGCTGCTACAATTGATGAAAGACATTCTTCCAAAAGATAACGATCTTCTAGATTCACATTACAAGGCCAAGAAAATATTATGCCGGATGGGATTGGGATACAAGAAAATAGATGTCTGTCCGAATGACTGCATTATATATAGGAAGGAATATGAATTTCTGTCAGAGTGTCCTAAATGTGGGAAATCACGGTATAAGGTGAAAGAAAAATCACAGGCTGATGTAGAGATTACAAAGCTCCCTTCAAAGGTATTTTGGTATCTTCCTATAATTCATCGTTTCAAACGTTTATTTTCTAATTCACATGATGCAAAAAGGTTAGTATGGCATGCTGATGAGTGGGTATGTGATGGAAAAATACGTCATCCAGCTGATTGTCCACAATGGAAGAAAATTGATGCGTAGTATTCTACATTTGGAAATGAAATTAGAAATCTCAGACTAGGGTTGTGCACAGATGGAATGAATCCATACCGAACCCTCAGTAGAACACATAGTTCATGGCCTGTTTTATTGGTAATTTACAACCTCTCTCCTGAAGTTTATATGAAGCACAAATATGTCATGTTGAGTATAATGATCTCTATTCCAAAGCAACCCGTCAATGATATTGATGTTTACTTGTCACCGTTGATTGATGATTTGAAACTGTTATGGGTTGATGGTATTAGGGTGTATGATTCTTATAAAATAGAATATTTTCAACTGCATACAGTGCTTCTATTCACTATAAATGACTTCCCAGCATATGTAAATTTGTCTGGATACAGTGTTAAAGGGCATAAAGCATGTCCAATTTGGGAACAACAGATTTCATATTGTCAATTGCATCATGGGAGGAAAATAGTGTACATGGGTCATCGAAAGTTTTTGCCTATGGATCACCATTCTAGAAGACTAAAAAAGGCATTCAATGGATCACAAGAATTTGATACTACTCCAAAAACTTTATCCCCGGATCTGTATTTTGATAGGGTGAAAAACCTTGATGTGACATTGGGAAAGACACAGAAATCTGGTAATGATAGACATATTTGGAAGAAAAGGGCAATATTTTTTGAGCTACCATATTAGAGGTATTATGAAGTTAAACATAATATTGATGTCATGCACGTGGAGAAGAATATATGTGATTGTTTGATTAGAACATTGTTAGATATTAAATGAAAGACTAAAGATGGGTTGAATGCAAGATTAGACTTACTATCAATGGGAATACATTTGGAGTTAGCTCCCACTCCTAAAGAAAGACAAACATTTCTTCCCCCGGTTTGTCATACATTATCGAAGAGGGAGAAAATTAGCTTTTGTCAGTGTCTTCATGATATCAAAGTGCCTCAAGGTTATTCTTCAATTGTAAAAAAATTTGTCTCACTGAAGGACTTGAAGTTGATAGGTATAAAATCACATGATTGTCACGTCATGATGCAACAAATTCTACCAGTTGCATTGCGTGGAATATTTCTCATTCGTGTCAGAAATACTATGATGAAGTTGTGTTATTTTTTCAATTCAATTTGTAATAAGGCGATTGATGTGAATGCTTTGAACATTTTGGAAAAGGATTAAATTTTTATACTTTGTCAATTGGAAATTTATTTTCCTCCAACTTTTTTTGATATAATGGTGAATTTAATGATTCATCTGGTTCGAGAAATAAATCTTTGTGGACCTGTATATCTTCTTTGGATGTATCCTTTTAAAAGGTATATGAAAATATTAAAGGGGTATGTTAAAAATCCATATCGACCTAAAGCCTCCATTATTGAAAAGTATATTTCTAAGGAGGTATCAGAGTTTTGTACGAGCTACTTGGTTGCAGCGCAACACATAGGTTTGCCTCCATCTCTCCATGAACGAGTTAATAATGAGGGAAAGGGGATTTGTGGCTTGAAAGTCAAATCATTGTCAGCTGAAAAGATGAAGAAGTTAGAATCATACATCTTGAATAACATAGCTGATGCTCAACCATATATCACATTGCATATTAATGAGTTGAAACAATGTCATCCAAAGAAGAAAGAAATGTGGATTTTGAATGAGCATAACAAAACTTTTTTGTCATGGATTAAAAATACTTTGATTGGTAGATCAGATGTATCAGAGACATTAAAATGGATAGTGGTTGGTCCATGTTTAAATGTGATAACATGGTCCGGTTATGACATTAATGGCTATACATTTCATATGAAAGCTCAGGACAATAGAAGTGCAGTTCAGAATAGTGGTGTATTGGTGTTTGCAGAAGCAATGCATTTTTCGAGTGCTAAGGACAAAAACCCAATTTCTGCATCAAGTGCATATTATGGAGTGACTAAAGACATATGGTAGGTTGATTACTTTAAAATTAAAGGTCTTTTTTTAACTGTAAATGGTTTATCGGTAACAACAGTGTCAGACACGATGAATTTGGAATGAAACTTGTTAATATGAATAGATTGGAAGACACAGCTGATTCTTTTATAATGGCAACACATGAAAAACAAATTTTCTATGTAGTGGATCAATCAGATTTGCAGTGGGCTATTGTTTTACAAGGGAAAAAACAATATGCTGGTGACGATGAAGTTGATGAATATGCTGATTTATGTGAGATCCCTACTTCCAGGGAAAGATTAACAGAACATAATGATGATCATATTGAAGACATGGTTTTTTCCATAAGGAACAATCACGAAGAAGGAATTTGGGAAAACAATCCATTTGTACATTCCTAAAATTACAGGTAACATCTGTTTATTTCTTGTTTACATTTATTTTTTTCATAAATGTTAGATATTTTAAATTTTTTATTTATTAAAACATGTTTTAAAACAAAATAAGTATAAGTTTTTGTTTGTTTTAAGTTTGTTTAGTTTACTTTATCAGGTTTACCATTACATGAATTATATATCTATTATTTTTGTTCAGTGACAATTAATTTACCATGTTTACCAGGTTTACCATGTTTACCATGTTTACCATATTTACCATCTTTACCATCTTTACCATTGTTTAACATTCTTACCATATTACCAATGTTTTCTATTATGTAAATTAGTACACTTTTCTATTTTCTGATTATAGTAGTATTAAAATATTTGAATTTGTATATTTTTGAACTAACGTTTGTTTTTTTGATTTGAAGGATAATGACAGATCATTCAGTTGATCAACCAAATGATTCTGGAGATGATCATATTGGTCATACCTCTAGGGAGGAACATTCACATGCTCCTATTATGAAAAAGAGTTCAAAGGTTGGTAAACATGGGTGCACACGTTTAGCAAAATTATCACTTGCCCGTACGCAGGATCAGAGGATAGTCGTTGATTTTTATGATGATGATATTCCTAGAGGTCCAAATGCAAAAGATTTTAAGAGTTTTGTAGAAACTCAGGCTAAGAGCAAAGTAAGAATTCTGTATGATGACTGGAGAAGTGCGGATAAAGCGATAATCTCTCAGTTGTGGGAGAAAATTTTGGTAAGATATTTTGCTATTGTTTGAATATTCTTTAAATGTTTCTAGTATATATAATATGTTTAAACTCTTATTTATCAGATGAAATTTGATATTCCTGACACTGGAGGAGTCAGGAAGAAATGCTTATCATTGGCTTCCAAGAGATGGAGGGATTTCAAATCAACCCTCTCATCTGATTTCATTTATGGTCATAGGAGTCATGATAATCCATGTCGTATATATCCTTTTATAGATGAATACACATGGAGATGGTTTTTTGAAAGTAGAATAAAAGGGTCATTTTTTGTAAGGGCAGTGTAAACTTTTATAAGATTTATTATGTAAATGATCGTATTAACCTTTTGTCAATGATTTATTATTCTTAATTTATAGCAAACAAGGAAATATCATAAGGAGATCCAATCTAAAAATGTATACCCTCATAGTTTATCTCGGGGAGGGTATGCATTTTTGGAAGAAAAAATGATGGCGGAAAAATTTCAACAACTAAGAGCTGAGTCTTCAAGCTCTGGAGAGGTGGCCCCTCCATCCCCTCCATCTAGACATTAAAAATGGAAGAGAGCTCGGAAGGGAAAAAAGGGCAATATCTTTCAGAATAATCGAGAATCATAGCTGAGAGGATTGTAAGATATCTATTTTATTTATTTAAGTTAACTATTTTCTTCATATAATATCAATCATTACAGAAATGTTCAATTAATTAATACAGGACTCTCTTGAGGAGCAGAGTTCACAGGGGACATTTACATCTACTGGGTGGGAAGATATGTTATATGTATCATTGGGAAGGCCCGAACATCCTGGTCGTGTAAGAGGATATCCGGCAGGTGTATCAGTAAGAAAAGTGTTTCCATGTTCTTCAACTTCAAACATTAAGGGGGTTTATAAAAAAAATAGAATCCTTGGAGGCTGAAGTTAATAATATTAATGCGACGATGGAGGACAAGATTAGAGTGTCGGTGCAGTCTATGTTTATAGACATGCAAATACAATTTCAGACTGCAGCTCCCACTCCTCCACCTTCCCCTGCAGACCCCATTATTTATCCTCCACCTCCGCTAGTAGCTCCCACTCCCCCACCTCAGCCTGCAGACCCCATTTTTTATCCTACTCCTCCGCCGTAGCTTCCTACATATTGCGAGTTGTATGTTGATGATTCCCAACATCATATAGTATCATATGGGTTGGTATATTGTATAGGAGATAAAGTTCATCATCAATAATTAGAGGTAGAGAATCAGAGGGTCATTGTACATGATATTATAGATAGATCAGATCGGGTAACATTACCTACAGATGAGGTGGCGACAGTTGGACATAGTATCGGCCATTTTTTAATTTGGCCATTCAGACTTCTTCGACTCATTACCATATAGGTATGAATGTTATATCTTTTATTTTATTTTTTTATTAAATTTGTTTTATCATTTGAAAACTAATATATTTTTCAATTTATTTTTACAGGAGTACTTCAAAGGTAAATAAATAATGTATAGACAACAATAAAGACAAATGGCTATGACATCAGATACAGATTCTAGTAGTCTTGATAGATTGTCAAGATATTCAAATTTATTAGTGGTTCATTATGAGTTTCCAATGGAAGCTCATTTTTGTGGACGTGAAATAAATGTGTGGATTATGAAAACTGATATCATGGAGCTTTTTACTGGAGATAAGTTGGGCATCAATGTGGTGAAAATTTTTTCCATGTAATTCTTAACACCTTTTCCCTGCGTTATATTTATTAAAAATGTATACTTATGTCTGTTTTGTATTAGGTATCTTTATAAAATTTGTGAGAGGAATGATCTGACAGATGTATATGGATTCATGGACCCGCAATTGATTTCCCCTGAAGCATGTGCATTGGATGAGGAACAAAGAATTATTTATATTGCTGAAAGACTTGAAAAGAATATAGTCACACAATGTTTGATGATGCCTTTT
Organism: Viscum album; assembly: GCA_963277665.1. Taxonomy (NCBI): domain Eukaryota; kingdom Viridiplantae; phylum Streptophyta; class Magnoliopsida; order Santalales; family Viscaceae; genus Viscum; species Viscum album. The sequence continues at coordinate 1,990,252,625 of OY728137.1, forward strand.
TGTGAGAGGTATGAAACACATCTCTCTCAAATAGTTAATTATCTTTTAACATAAAAAACCACTAACGTTGAATTTCCTTTTATCAGTGATCATTGGATGTTAGGGGTTTTTTCCCAAGGGAGAAATCACTTTATTGGATATGCTCTGTCCATGATGATGTGCGAGAAAGTTTTAAGAATATATTGGAAAAGTAAGTTTCAATTTCTCAATAGTTTTATATATTATAATGAATTTTAAATTTACCCCATTAGTATTATTTTCTAACAGGGCATGGGCCTACTTTTGAAAAAACACAAATAAAAGGAATGCAAAGATCAAATATGTAAATGCGAAGGTAAATATCCATTTATAATTTGTACTTTTTGATTTATTACATAAAAATAATATATTGAATTTACACTCATTCAAACAGAATTTTCATGAACAACAAGGCATCATCTAATGCGGATATTATATGTTAAGATTTATGTATGAAATAATAAAAAATGGGACAGTTGTGAATTTTGACCTGGTAAGATTTCCTCTTAAAATTTTCCATAATATTTCAATTTGATTTATTCATTATACACGTTAACTACTATCCTTTTCATTTGTAGATTTTTGATGACCCTAAACCCTATACTGCTGAAGACATCAAACACTTACAAGTGGAGTGGTCAAATTATTTTACAGGTTTGATTAAATTTTAGTTGTTTGTATTGTAAAATGTAATTTTGAATATTGTCGTTGTAATTGTGTATTTGGTAGTCGTTTAGGTTGGATTTAGTTTTTTTTTTTAAGTTGACAGTGTATGTTTTGAATTTTATATATGTGAATGTTTAATTTTTCTCTACTTCTTGTTTTGGTCTACTTATGATGTTTTTTCTGGTATGGATTCCGGTCTGGGGGGAGGGGTTCCAAGGGTGTGGGGGTGTTCAGTGGGGTTGGGGGTGTCCAGGGGTCTGGGAGGGCTGTCCGGTGGGGTGGGGGCAGTCCAGGGGGGTGGGAGGGCTGTCTAGGGGTGTGGGAGGGCTGTCCAGGGGGTGGGGGTATACATGAGTGTGGGGGGTTGTTGAGGGGTGTTTGGGGCTATCTAGGGAGTTGGGGGGCAGTCCAGGGGTGTGGTGGGGGCTCCAATGGGGTGGGGGAGGGCTGTCCAGGGTGTGGGGGGGGTATACATGAGGGTGGGGGTTTGTCCCGGGGTGTTTGGAGTTGTCCAAGGGGTTGGGGGGCAGTCCAGGGGTGTGGTGGGGGCTGTCAAGTGGGGTGAGGGGTGAGGGGGTACTGTTCAGGAGGGTGGGGGTTGTAGAGGGGTGTTTGGGGCTGTCCAGGGGGTTGGGGGGCAGTCCAGGGGTGTGGTGGGGGTTCCAATGGGGTGGGGCCTATCAAGTGGGGTGATGGGTGAGGGGGTGTTGTTCAGGAGGGTGGGGGCAGTCCAGGGGTGTGGTGGGGGGCTCCAATGGGGTGGGGGAGGGATGTACAAGGTTTGGGGGGTATACATGAGGGTGGGGGGTTGTCCCGGGGTGTTTGGAGCTGTCCAGGGGGTCGGGGTAGTCCAGAGGTGTGGTGGGGGTTGTCAAGTGGGGTGAGGGGGTGAGGGGGTGTTGTTCAGGAGGGTGGGGGTTGTCGAGGGGTGTTTAGGGTTATCCAGGGGGTCGGGGTAGTCTAGGGATGTGGTGGGGGCTTTCAAGTGTGGTTAGGGGGTGAGGGGGTGTTGTTCAGGAGGGTGGGGGTTGTCGAGGGGTGTTTGGGGCTGTCCAAGGGGTCAGGGGGCAGTCTAGGGGTGTAGTGGGGGCTCCAATGGGGTGGGGGAGGGTTTTCCATGGGGTATACATGAGGGTGGGGGATATCAAGTGGGGTAAGTTTTATATGTTATCAATGTAAATGCTTAAATTTGCTTTAGTTCATGTTTTGATCTCCTTCTATTTTTATGGTATGAATTATTGATTTGGTTTCTAGTTGATTCTGGGGGAGAGCAGAGGACTGCAGTCGATTTTTTAAAAAAAATTGTCTTCCACATCGGTTATTTTATAACCGACGTGATAAAGAAATTGAGAAGGGTTTATCACATCGGTTTTTTTCATAAATGACATGATAAACACCTATGGCATGGTTTATCACGTCGGTTATGTAATAATCGACATGATAAAGGACCTGGGAAATGATTTATCAGGTCGGTTAATCAATAACTGACGTGATAACCCCCCCCCCCCCCTCAGACTGGTTTAGCATGTCGGTTATTATATAACCGACTTGATAAACCATTGCCCAGGAGTTTATCACGTCGGTTATTCAATAACCAACGTGATAAACACACCCACACGTGTTTATAATGTCGGTTATTGTATAACTGATGTGATAAAGCCCCCCCCCCCCCCCCCCCCGGTTTATCACGACAGTTATATAATAACCTACGTTATAAACCCCCCTGGGTTTTTTCAGGTCGGTTATTAATTAACCGACGTGATAAACACCACGATGTTATGTTTGTTACGTCGGTTTTTAAATAACCGACGTAAAAAATGTTATTTATAACGTTGTCCGTATTAACGTCGGCTAAAAAACGACGTAAAAAATGAAAAATAACTGATGTAAATAACGTTTTCTGCACTAGTGACATAGAGATCCCAGAATATATTCCTTTAGACTTAATTTCACAAAGGAATAAATTATTTATTCATGACTTTTTAACTTATGTTTTGTTCTAATATTTTCTATTTTAGAAAATGGTTGGAACTAGGAGAAATCAGGCCGATAACCTGTGTGAGGTACAATGTAGTGATTTCCCAAATGATATCCTCAATTCCTTGGGAGGTGGAGTTCAAACTTCCATGGTGATGCTTACCCAGTTGTCTCAGTTTATGAATAACAACCTGAATAATGTGTAATTTCTACCTTCACCTAAGATGGATCAACTGGATATCAAGTCCTTTTTTTGACAACAACCAACAACATTTAGTGGATCTTCTGATCCATTAGTTGCATAATATTGGGTCAACTCAATGAAGAAGATCTTTTCTATAATTTACTATTCAGGTATGGAGATGGTGACTCTTTCCCTTTATCTTCTAGATGTAGAGGTCGACCAATGGTGTTTGTTGATTAAGAACACCAAGTCAAAAGATGAAATTGAAGAGTTGGAGTGGGGAGAATTTAAGATAATGTTTCTTAAAAAGTATTTCCTCTGAACTATTCATACAAATATGGAGAGTGAATCCATAGAGCTGAATCAAAAGTAAATAGAACCATTCACAAGCTATGAAGCAAATTTCACAAGCCTTTCTAGGTACGCTTCAGGTTTTGTTATCAAAAATGATATCAAAATTAATATATTATTTATTGTTTTAAAACCACACCTTTGAAAGGATCTAGTAATTCAAGACTTTAGGGATTATGAAGAATTCATTCAATGTTCTCTAAAAGTGGAGGTGGAGTTTATAGAATGGTCCCTTGACTATGGTGATAAGAAATGAAAGATGGGATTTCAAGCTAAAGGATATAATGAGAATAGTGGAAATAAAACTCAACCACCCACATGTCAAAAATGTTGGAGGATGCGTCATGGGAACTTCCTCAAAGGGATGGGTAAATGTTTCAAGTGTAGGAGATAAGGCCCCTAAACTCTTGAATATTGAAAAGACATTAGGAAGATGGAAAATGTGGTGGAGGAAAGAAGAGAACCACCCATGGTCCAATGCTACAACTATAGGGAGAAAGGTCACTATGAAATAAAGTGCACTAATCCTTGAATCCTTGAGGGTAATCATTGTCAACATCCACAAAAGACAAAGGAGAAAGGTAAGAGTTATGCCATCACTACTTCTGAAGTGGAGAAAGAAAATGAAATCGTATAAGGTACACTTCCTATTCACTCAAGAATGGAAAAGAAATTATTTGATTATAGTTTTACACATTCCTTTATATCATAAAACTACTATAAAAATGAATTATAGCCACGAACCTATATCCATAGTTTTAAAGGTCTATGGGTATAGTTTAATTTATATCCAAGCTTAAAATTAAACCTGTAGCAGTAGGGTTTAATGAAATCATGTTTCCTTAATATCGGTGGACCCCTCTCTCGATACCCTCTGTGCACGACCCTTCATCCCCAACAGTGGACTTCTTGACCTCTCCTCTCCCCGATCCTCTTCACCCAACGGTGACCCTCATGATGGTTCCCCTCACAACGATGCCCCTTGTTGCCACCGAATGAGGCAACCCCACCATGATCTCTCATCTTCGGCCCTCCTCCCTTGATGCTGCCAGCAAACATGGGACACCTCACCTACCCCCCCCCCCAACCAATGCTGCTCCTAGGTGTACTCCCCACCTCCTTCTTTGGAAAGCCTCTGACGTGGACACCCCCTCTCCTGGTGATCCTCCTCCACCTTGATTATAACTATTTTATAAATAACTGGCATAGATGTTGATGGTATTAGGGTCTCATGTAGTAGGATTATAGTTAATAGCAATTGATTTGGGTTTTATGGACTTGGTAGATGATTGAAAACATTTCCTTAAAGGGTTAAATACACTTGAGGTTGGTTCTGCATAACCAATCCCTATGTTTTATTCAGTGATCATTAAATGTTTGATGTAAATTCTTGTTACCATTTTGTGAATGGATGTAAATTAAATAAAACATTTCCCCTTTGACCAGTATATGTTATGTAAGTATTTATATGTACATTATGGGTCATCATAATGCAATATCTTATTTCATTGATCATGGATGATCATAAGAATAAAATAGAGGGTATTGGATTCTATACATGGAATATAATATGGATTACATTGAGGGAAGTTATGATGCCAAGGAAATTCATTAGGTGTTTTTAGCCTCTTTATCATAGGAGAGATTTGTAAATTATGATGATTAGAAAGATCCTATACTTAATATATTCCATTAATCACTTAAGTGTGACTATATACAATGAGTTATATGTTTGGAGTCAAATTTTACATAGCTTGATACCATATCCATTGAAGTCCACCAATAAGTAAATAAAGTATTTGGAATTGTGGTCTTCCAAATTAAGAGATATGTATTCATAGTAAACCATATAATAAGGGACATGGAATAAGTTTCCTTAATTATTCATGGGTAGGGGATGTGTGAGTGATGTCTGGTCATTTGAAGCTTGAATTAAATGGAACAACAGTGTTTCTTTATTAAAAAAATTTATTTACATGATTGATGAATGGTGTGAGTTTTCCTCCTTCTTTTTTAATATATTAACTAGGTAGATGATAGCCCCATTTTGGATTTTGTTAGAGGTTTTTCATATGAGGGAAGACCATGCATCTGGTAAAAGTGAATTTGTAGTTATAAAAAAAGAATTGTTCTTTGATTATGTACCTACCTTAGGCAATTAATTATGATTTTTTATTTGTGGGGATGTTATTGGTATATATTCCCATTTTTATTATTCTATTATGAGATTAATGAGATACCCATTATTTGATATGTTGTTCAATTATAATGTGTTCTTCCATTTCACTATGTTAATCCTATAACCTAAGATGATATGAAAATTTGTTTTAATGATACAAATGACATGTGTTGACATTTATAATGTGTTTACTCTCTACATGGTGAGGGGAATACTTTTCATTATCATCATGAATCATGAGGTAGAATATTTTTCCCAAATATTTTTCATCACACACTTATTATGTGATGTAATTTCAACCAATTCCTGAAACATAATGCCCATGTGGACTTGGTGATGATGGTACTGGTCCCTAATTCCTAGTTATTTATTGTTTCTTTTATAAGTGGGCCCTCATTCTCATTTTCACCATGAGATTGTGTTATACTCCACGATTAAAAATCAACAATGGAATGGCATCCTTAAACACACTACTGTATATTGGTGTCCTTCTACACACAATGGTATATGATATGGTTTAAATTTTCAAAATGTCTCTAAATTTCAATAAATATTTATAGAATTAATAGAAAAAATCACAACTCGTTATGAATCCATCCAAACACTATTGGGAATTGATTATTATTATCTCTTAGATTTTATATAAACTCTTTTTACTATAATAAATCCTTATTCTTGGAACTTATGTGTGACTACTCACGATTTTTTATAATTTAAAACATTTATGAATTCCCTAAACCATAATTTTAATATATTTGTTATGATTTTTTTATTACCATGTTATTGATGATTAATTATTGTCTTATAAAAAAATACATATAATGTTAAGTAATTTTCTATATTATTTATTTAATGTATGTTTTTATACCTCATAATGGATAAATGCTAGATGTACAATGTTGATTGGATCACTAATGAATTTCATAAGGAGTTACGATATTTTTTGGACTTTGCATTCACTAATGATTTAGATGGTAGATTGATTTGATACTTATGATTTGATTGTATTGTAATACCATGGTTAACTCATGAGTAAGTGAGTTACCATATCACTAAACATAGTTTCCAAAACAATTATCATTTGTGGTATCACAATGGAGAAAAATCTCAAGTGGTGAATGACATCGATTCAATGAAAATGATTGGTATGAAAATTATGATTTCTGATCGATTTCCTTTTTTTTCTGAATCCAACTCCTCATGTAGACTAGTGCAAGAGTAAATGAATACCATAACATAGTTTTCATCTATTAATCAGGATGATGACGTTGAGAGTGCTATAAATCTTATGGAAGGTGAAAATACACCAGTATATCATGCATGTGGAAAAATGAGCAAACTTGAGTTTTTAATGCGACTATATCATGGTAAAACAATGTATGGATTTAGTAATATTGCGTTCAACTATATCCTTAAATTTATTAAGGATTTACTGCCTGATGATGCAAGTATTCTAGAAAATGATTACATGGCATCAAAGTTGGTTGAAAATTTTGGATTTTCATCTATTAAGATTCATTCTTACCCCAAAGATTATTGTATATTCTAGAAGAAAAATTTAGAGTTGAGTTAGTGCAAACAGTATATCTCATTAAGGTGGAAGACTAATAAATATGGAACTCAATGTCTCATACCATAGAAAGTGATTTGGAACTTCCCTTTAATTCCCAGGCTTCAAAAACTTTTTATATCTGAACAAATGGAAAGGAATATGAGATGGCATGAAGATGAAATAAATAAGGATAATGGTGAAATATTTATCCCTACAAATGGGTTGTCTTGGATGAAGTTTGATAGGTTACATCCTGATTTTTCAACTGACCCATGAAATGTTAGATTGGGATTATCCTGTGATGGTTTCTTTCATGAACCGAATCTAGTCACCGCCAAAACTGGCACCAAACCTAGCCTGTGACATGGCCCGAAGGGCGTTACCGGTCCCCATGTGCTGGAAAAAGTGCTCAAGTATCATAAACTAAAAATTGGGTACGATTTACCCAAGTTTATAAACTTAAAACAACAAATGAATCCAATAAAACGAATCTGGATTTTTTAAACCAAAAAATCTTTTAAAAAAAATCGGAATTGAATTACATAGTTTAAAACAATGCACAAAGACTATAAAATGGTACAAAACCAAAAAAACCCATGAACCCTCATGGAAAGAGGCATCGCCCTCAAGCCATCTCCACAAGACATCACCACCAAGAACCTGCTAGAAACCTGAACCACTAGCACTATAAACTGTACCCAACCTGTAACATCAAAAAAACCAATTCTACTTACACCCAAAGGTGTAAGTATGGTGTGAGAAAAATCCCACTAGGATACCACCAATAAGAGATTCCATGAGATAAACATTCAAAGATGAAAATCATGCAAGTTTTCAAAGACATGTAATTTCTAGTTACAATTTCTAAAAGATACAAATTTTAAAAAAAATCAGTTTTCAAGTGGGATAATTTAAAGAATAAAAACTTTCAAAATAAATTCAAAATCTACTGAATTTTCCAGCCAAATATACTATATTCTGATTGTAAGTATAAAGGATCTAATGACCACAAAAAATTAGAAATAACCCTTAGGCACTAGCTATCTGTGGGTCCCAGGTACCTCATATCTCATTGAGAGAAACCATCACAAATATCTATTCTCATGAATGAGCCACTAGTAGGGAATATACCCATAACATATTCATACCTAATCATCATCATCATAGTTTATTTAGAGTTGTAATTGTTAATCTTGCGAAGTGAAATTGAGACCAAACCCCACAGATTCACTAGCATACTAGTACACATCCACCCACCTAGATACCCAGGTTTCCCCTTGTGCTCAAACAAGTTGAACAAGTCAAGAAATATAATTTGAACATGAAAATATCATTTCTACATCAAAAATTCACCAAACAGACCACATGTATACCACACAAGTCAAAAAAGTCCATTTTTCATTCAAATTTATTTTGAAATCCGACTCACACCAAAATAGCCCACAACACTTTTCACATTTCTTTAAAACTTCCACAAAACCATTAAACACTTTTATAAAAACCATTCCCAGATATTACAAAACACATAACCTCCCACTCACATGTTACATAATACCCTTTTCATAACCAAAATCAATTTTTCACGTCACACTCACACAAAACATCCCACATCACTTTCACATCTTTTACAAACTTTAGTAAATCCTTCAAACATTTTTATAAAACATTTTCAAGATGGAAAACATCACAAAATAGCCCCTTTCAAATTTAAAATGTACCATTTCAAAATATACACACTCCAAAATAGTTTTCTAATATGTTTTCACCTCTTACATAAATCATTAAATCATTCAAATCTTTCATAAAACAATTCTAAAGAGTATACCCAAACTTTGCTCATAAAACCCATTTCAAAACCATATTTCAAGGACAAAACCACATCAAAACACTACCAAAGTGTAATTGGAATCCCTAGAGACATTTATAAAACCACTTTCAAGTGTTATAAAATCACCTTGAATAATACCATGAAAGATACAAATGAAAACACCCATTTTCAAAAAATAATATCAAGAAGTATAACAAAGTTTTACTTACCAAAACTATTCCAAAAACCCCCTTCCAAGGCCCACATGACACTAATGAATTAACAAAATAGAATTTTCAGACCCTTTAAACAACTAATAAATCAAATTCCTATTTTATAAAACTACCAAAAAAGATACCACATGTGTTACATTCTAAAAGTTCACAACTTCAACAAAAATGAAATTATAAAATTAAATGCTTAACCAAATCCCTGAAAAATAGTTTTTTCACCACACACAGCATATGGGGAACATGAAAAACCAGTAAAACAAGACTAATAACTCATCAAGGAATGGTTAACCATGGAATTAACTACCTTTTGAGTCAAAACCCTCAAATCTTGGTGTGAAACATAAAACGCACCACTACCGCACCACAAGGAAGATAAACCCAACCTAAATCTACAATATTTCACCAAAAATAAACAAATTAAAAACCTAGATTTGAACCCTATATTCTGAACATAAGGGAACTTTCTAAAAGGTGGAATAAACCCTAATGAAATGGAATAAATAAAATAGAGGAACACTTACTTGAAGAGTAGTTGAAAAAAACACCCCAAATCAACCAAATGTTGAATCTCCAAGAAAAAAAACCTGATAGTGAGGCTCGCATGAGGCTGATGAGGTCATTTGGGGACTAAAATGTGGGGAAAAGAGTGAAAATGAATGATTTATGAAGGAAGAAAGTTACCCTCTCATATCTGGATGGTTTGAGAAACCCGTAATATATTCTCTCTAATTTATGGTTCAAATGAGCTCCAAAAATGAGAAACCGGTAATGGGGGTGATCATAGGGATATTAGTTTTGTAAGGGTTGTGGAATCACCTAAAACAATAAAAAATGAATGATATATTAAAGAATTAAAAAAACATTTAATGAAAAAAATGGGCTTACGGGTAGGCCCAATACCTTAAATAAAAACCCAAATACAACATGATTATGGATTTCTAAAGGCTCCAAATTGACATGGTGGTTTTAATCGGTCATTGGAGGCCAATTAAGAATTGAAATGGATGAAAATGTTGAAAATTATAGAGTTGTAAAAGAAACAAAATTGGTTTTTGAATCTGGAAATGGGCTCACGGTTAGGTCCAAATTTTGAAAACCCGCCATTTCCACCAAAATGCATGAGAAACCCCCAAAACAAATTAGGAATGGAAATTAAATTTAAAATAAATTTAAAATAATTCATGTATGTGACAATTTCAACCCATTTTACCAAATGCATACTGCACACAGTTCTTGGCCTATTTTCATTCACATTTATAACTTTCCTTCATAGATGTGTATGAAGAAGTTGTTTACTATCATGAGTATATTGATATATGGAACTTGTGATCCTAGAAATTGTATGAATATATACTTTCAGATATTAATAGAGGAGTTAAATGAGCTTTGTATTGTTGGTGAACAAGCGTACGATGAATTCCAGAAGGATTACTTTATGTTTCGTGCAGCTTTATTATGGATGATAAATGATTTCTCTACCTATGGAATGATTTATGGTTGGACTACTAAATAGAAATTATCCTACCCTATTTTTATGAAAAATAAACATTCTCTAATATTAAAGTTTCAATGAACTTTCAGCTTCATAGGGAATCAACGATTTCTACTGATGGATTGTTCATATAGGAAAAATCAAATACAATTCAATAATGCCGTCGAGACAGATAATACTCCTCAACAAATGTCAGGGAATGATATTATTAAAGAACTTGATAATTTGAATTGTGTTCCTGGAAAAATTAAATCAAATATCAAAAAATTAAATCATGTTAATTCAAATTCCAATAGCAATTAGGGAAAGAAAAGCATATTCTTTGAGTTTCTGTATTGGTCATCGAATTTATTGCATCGTTGTTTGGATGTAATTCATATCTAGAAAAACATTTGTGATATGTTACTTTCTATTATTTTAAATGTCAAAGTCAAAAAAAACAATTTATTATCTTGTCATGAATTGATGCATTGGGGTATAAGAGCAAGACTTCATCCTGAATTAATTGGTCAAAATATGTCGAAAGTCCCTTTTGTCTGTTATTCGTTGACAAATGTGGTAAAGAAACAATTTCTTTAGGTCTTGGAAAGTTTTAAGGTTCCAAATGGTTATTCAAGTAATATTTCAAAAAGTGTGAATAAACAATATATGAAACTAAATTATCTAAAAACCCATGATTACCATTTATTTTTACATGAGTTGATTCCTATTTCCATTCAGAATTTACTTTCACATAATGTTAGAGTTTTGTGATTAATTTATATCATTTTTATTGAGACCTTTGTACCAAAAGACTGAGTAAAAGTGTTGTTCAGAAATTGCATGGAGATGCAACGATTATTATTTGCGACTTGGAGAAAATTTTCCCACCATCATTTTTCACATGTATGTTACATCTAACTGTTCATATTCCCACAAAATTTATTTTTGGTGGTCCTATTTCAAGTTGGTGGATGTATCCTATAGAAAGAATAATTTTTACATTGAAATCTTATGTGAGAAATAAAAATCATCCTGAAGGCTCTATTTTGAAATTCTATTTAGCACAATAATGCATAGATTTTTGTTCATCATACTTGGATAACATCACTACGAGGTCTAATCGACTAATGAGAAATGAAGATGAGTAATATGATCCCATTGAGCCTGCATTTCCATCACTACCCCAAATATGGGGGATATCTGGATCGTAGTTGTTGTGTACTTTAAGCAGGGAAGAGTGGAAAATGGATCATCGTACAGTATTATTCAATTGTGGTGTGCTTGATGATTATATCAAGTTAGTAAACTAGTAAATATGAAAAAAAATCATTGTTTGATTTCTTCATATCTTCTTACATTTTAAATATTTCATATTTGTAGGGAACATTTAGAAAATATAAAAAAGAGGCATCGCTCTCTATCTATCAAGATGAAGGAAATGTTTCACAGCAAAGAATTTGTTTCTTGGTTAAATTCAAAGGTAGTAGATTTTTTTTTCTCATAACATAATCACATGTATCTATTTAATATTCTATGTTGGTATCTTTTAGGTTTTAACTCTACCAATGAATGAAGTATCAGATGAAGTAAGAGAATTTTCCTTTAGTCCAAACGATGTGGTATGTGATTATAAGGAAATGGTTATTAATGTAACACCCCAGGTAAATAAAGAATATTACATTTTCATATTTATCCATATTTTTGAATAAAATATTAATATTACTTTAAAGGGAATTCTATGCTCGAGGGCGTACCCAATACGCAACAACGAGTTTCTTAGAAATCTTACGTTACACTCTAATAATAAAAATAATACTATTTTAAAAGGTAGTTAACGCCTAGTCGTTATAATGGCGGGAATGAACGGAACAAACTACAAAATTATTATATATGTTTGTCAAATATTTTTACTTTTATCCAATAAATGTTAGAGGCTTAAAATGCAAATTAATCCAATTTTAAGCATAAATATTCTAATATTCTTTAAAAGGTCGATTAACCGCCTTTTGATGGAGAACCCTTTTTAAATATACTTTTGACAATTTTATATGTTGTATTTGACAAAATAAAATCCTTCTTTAGAATCTGTACATCAAAATTTACTTTGTGTAAAATTTTGTTATTTTTTCGATAAAGATCATTTTTATTGAAAATGTTGCATTTTAATTCAAAAACTCCTTTTAATCTGATTTATTTTTATGGATAGATTATATATTTAATTTATATTAAAGTGTATTTAGAATATATTTTTACCATTTAATCTAATGGTGGTCATTGGAATTAATTTCACTTTGAAATTGGACTTAAACTAGTTTCAATCTTTTAATAGATATTGTTTCTTAAAAACACGCTATTTGTTTTGACAGCAGGAATTAATTATTAAATTAATTAATGCAACATATATGTTTTTAATTTTGTAAAATAGACATCATTATTGAATTCTGAATATCAAATATAGCTTAGGGTGAATTTTTGGAATTTTTCTAAAAAACTTCAATTTTTTATGAATAGTGAAACCACTAAATGGTAGTTTAAAAACTGATTTTTCGTTTAAATGAAACTTTACCACTTCTGTAATTTGAATTTCAAAAATCTGACATACATGGTTTTCATTAGGATGTAAAATGTGGTTTAATGGGATTAAAATAATTTTTTGGTGAATAGTAACTTTTAAGTTTTTAATCGTGACTAGAGGTAATTAGTGTAATTTAAGGTAAAAATAATGTTTTAATAATAAGAAATGACCTAGAAACATGTCCTAACCCCATTGGATGTGTCATGGATGACCAATACAATCCATGGGTCAACTTGGGGACCCCATTGAGCCACTTTGGTTAGAAGATGACATAAATAACTTTTTATTTAAAGTTAAAATAAAAATGTCACAAGCATGAGTTTTTTTACAAAAAAAAATTTAAATGGGGTTATACAAGTCATATTTTTTACTATAAATATTAATTATAAAGATAAAAAGATTTCCTACATCATGATATTTTTTTATAATTTTTAGAAATTAAATAAATTAAACTATTTATGACATCATGATGCTGCACCGATTACCTCATTAATAAAGGATTTAAATAAAATGAAAATATAATGTTAAAACTATAACTTAAACTTGTAAAAGACCTATTTTATGAGTATATTTCGAACCCTTACCACCTTATACTTGAAATAAATCAATGTGGGACCTTTAAAATCCGAAACTCATTTGAAAATAAAGTAACATTTTGTAACTTTCCAAGAGTGCCCCTCCTCTCCTCTTATAAAAGGCCCTCACCTCTACCACCTTACCCACACCTATCAAGCCTTTGGCTCGGCCAAACCCTACTCATTTTGTCTCTACACATCCCTCTATTACTCCTAGAAGCCTCACTTTGAGAAAAAGTCTTCCCAAGGAAGCCTTTGAGCTCAAATCAAAGAGAGATACCCGATTTTAAGGTAATGTCTTCACTTGTGTTCTTTTGTTTTATTTTGCTTCTCCAACACCCTAAAATATTTTTATTCTTTTTTTTTGTAACAAAAACAGTATCTTAAATATAATAGGATGTTGTTATGAGAAGGATTCAAGCTACACTTACACACACCTTCATCTAATGGTTAAAGAGCATACTGTTTCCGTGGATGGCGAATTTCTGCCTCACGAAACGATGATTGTTCAATATTATTCTAACACCTTAAAAGGTGGCCATTAAGATGAAACTATAATTATATATGATATATAATATGTTTATGTTTTACTTAAGCTTCTGTATTTTTCATTTATGTCATACCTTTATGGTTTCCATTATAGGTAAATGCGATATCTTCATTTTAGGAAGTGCGGACTACCGCCCCCTCAAAGTGATTTGATTCGTTAACACCATATGTGGTACGTATAAAGGATAAATTTAATGATACTATATATGATACCATACTGTAATTATAATACTATTATGTATCATTATATTTTAATTCCATTAAATAAGAAATATAAATGGAAGTAGCGTTCATGCGTACGTACGGCTTACCGTCTCCATTAACGGTACATTTCATTTCTTATCTCCAAATGTTATGTACTAATATAAGTACTTAAATATAATGGATATATATGTAATATATTAAATATAAATTATGTATATCATTCTATAATTATAATATATATATCTCTCATTTTGTTCTAATTCCATTAATATGACAAAAAATGAAAGTAGCGTTCATGCGTACGTACGGCCTACCGTCTCCATGAACGGTGCATTTCATTTCTTATCTCCAAATGTTATGTACTATTATAAGTACATAAATATAATGGATATATATGTAATATATTACATCTAAATGATGGATATCATTCTGGAATTATAATATATATATCTCTCATTTTGTTTTAATTCCATTAATATGACAAAAAATGAAAGTAGCGTTCATGCGTACGTATGGCCTACCGTCTCCATGAACGGTGATTTTAATTCCAAATGCTATGTAATAGTATAAAATGAATATATACTGGATATATATGATATTTAAAACATCAATACTATTCTGGATATGATATACCTATAACTACATGGAAAATTCTTTTCCAACAAGTTCAATTTTTACTCATGTACCGAACATTGACAAAAACTTCTGATGTGAACTCACTTTATTAACCAATTATTATAACATTATAATATGTGATATGAACTGAATAATAATATTTAAATTAGGTGCTTAATAAATTATAAATTGACCAAATTTTATTATTCAGGAGATTAAAGAACGATCGAGTCATGTCGGACACGAGGTAAGGGATTCTACCACTCTCTTTCTTTTTAAGTACACTCTTTTATGTCATTCCTTTTAAGATCATATTTCTTATGATTGGGATGTTATTTTATATTAATATTACTTTACTTTTTATGTTCATATGATGAGAGACCCTATTTTCTCTCATCAATCCTTTTTTGAAGTTTTAATTGGCGTCGTTAGGCTGCCGGAATTTCGTAAGGGGCTTTTTATCTCACTTTGTGTTTTCATGAGATTCATGCTACATTTTTCCAATATTTCCTTTTCAGTGGTGTATGTACTGTCCATTATTCTACTCTTTGTGTAACATACTTTTTTTATGAGTATTTACATCAATATTTTATAGTTCTTCTTTCATGGGGTGTACGTTTCGAAAGTTACCCAAATCGGTAAGGGAACCCTTCACCCTACTCTTTTTAAAAGACTTCTTTTGTTATGTCTTTTAATTTTCATCTTATTATGTGGGGATATGTTATTATATATCCTTATTGCCTTAAATTTTATGTCCAAGTGATGAGATACCCTTTTTATCTCTCATCAACTCATTTTGATGTGACGTCGTTAGGCTATCAAGGGAACTTCTTAACCCAATTTCGATTTCTTTGGGTTCAACATGTAGTTATTGAATATGTCATCCTTTGAATATGTGTGAATGACCTTTGATTATTTTACACTTAATATCCACTTATATTGGGTGTATTAATATTTGTCTCACATAATTATGAGATTGATTCATCATTAATTTAAGGATACCATCTTTATAATGGATTTCATCTCAATTTACATTTCCATTGAGACTTTATTGTTGTTATGCACCAATTTACTCTTATATGGTGTATATACTATCCTTTAGAATATTATATCATGAATCCCTTTATTCTCATGATATTATAAAGTTTTGATTTAATGTTATTCCTCAATTATTGTATTCAAGTGTCTCTCATTTTGTTAAAAACCCTTTAATTAAAATATCGTTTTAGATGTTTTAATGATTTAATCTTATAAATATTTCTCATTAATATCCATGTTTTCAAAATGGTTTTAAGGATTTATTTATATGGATATTAATGGTTTAAAATGTTAAAAGCTTTAATGTGGTATGGGACACTTTGATTTATAAATCTCTTTATTAAATGTTTTAAATGGTTTTGAAAATGGTTTTTAGAATGGATTCATTATTTCAATATCTTAAAATGTTATATTGTTTTTGCAATGTGGGAATGTTATCTTTCCTTTATGCTTAGGTTATGTGCTATGATTATGTTATGGTTCTTGGGTATTATTATGAAGATGGGTGGTTCCATGATAAACTAAGGGTGGGTGATCCCGATATAGCTCTCCAATGCATTGGGTAACGCGAAGGAGTTAAACGTTAAGGTTTCTCCGAAGAGATTTAGGGAATATACTGTGATGGGTATTCCAAACGTAACCAAGAGGGTTACTCCCTACGTAAGAATGTTATGAATGCCTCAAGTTACCTTTATTTCTTATGATTTCTATGATTTATTCATGATTTTATGAGGTATGTTAAAGTGCATATGTTTTATGGGTAAAGTATGATTTCATTCTTATTTATATATGTACTCATGTTTCCTTTCCATATTTTTTATAACCCTTACTGTGATTCTTATGCTCATCCCAAGTTTTTGAAATGTTTTCACAGGTCAAGGGATTGGTACATGATATGATGATAGTGTTAAGTGTCAATAAAGAATCCATGTTTTATTTTAAATATGTTTCCGTTGATGGGAAAATGAATACTATCTTTTATGTAACCACTTTGTTTAAATGTAGAATGTAATGCAAGTTTTATGATCTAATTCTATAAAACTCTAAACCTGAAAAGATCCTCAATGTGTAATCTTGTAATAACTCAATATTAAGTAAGGTTTAAGGCTGGGGCCTTATAGTTGGTATCAGAGGTCGGTTTAGATAACTTTAGAGGTTAGAGTGTTGTTTAAGAAAAAGTGACAAGTTGTGTATAACCACAATGGTTTGTATATTAGATAGAGTCATCGTTTTTTTTAAGTTAGAATTAGTTTGAGATAACTTGGATAAGTATATCTTGGTGTTTATCTTCCTCTTTTTTATTTGATGAATTTACAGATATACTCACACTGACCTTTTTGGTTTTAGTAAATGGTTGGATCTAGCAGGCAGCAAAGTAACAATGGATTTGAAGAAAACTGTGATGGTTTTATGAAATAACAAATGAATGATATGGGAGCTGCAATGAGAACTCTTGTGGTTATCCTCAACCAACTATATGGAGTCATGATTGACCACCTGAACCTTAGTGATTTTTACAAGGCATCGTATATGCGAGAAACAAATCCCTACGGAAGTTCAGGTAATAATCATAAAGGTAAGTATGTTCAAAAACCTATGTGTCAAATATGTGGAAAGAAACACATAGGAAAATGTTTCAAAGGGACAGAAAGATGCTATAGGTGTGGAAATGAAGGTCATAAAGAAAGAACCTGCCATGGAAAAAGGAAGCATCTAGTTAACTCTAGGAAAGGGAAAGAAGTTCTTTCTGAAGGATCAATTGAATGTTTTAAATGTGGTGTGCATGGTCATTATGCAAACACATGTCCTATGAAGAAGTTTCGGGAATGGGGTCACCAAGATCGTACAAATATTCATTTACCAATACCTAATGCCATTCCGATTGAGGATGAAGAAACTGACAATGAATAATGAAAAATATGGATTATTTCTTAACATATGTTTTCCTATTATTGGAATCTTAGGATATGATTCATGATTTTGTTTGTAGGAAAGAATTATTTCAGAATAAGTTGAAAAGGAATGGATAATGGATCATGAATAATGTTGAATGAGTAAGAAGTCATCATATAAGGTATTCAAGAGTTATGGTATATTTTAGAATGGTGAAATTCTTAGATGTATTAAGTCTCTTTTGATGATGGGGTTACATTATAAGACTTTTTATAGTAACCCTGATGTTTGATATATGAAAATTTTATTCAAGGAATAATTATCATTTCTTTTGTGGATATAGTTATAAAGAACCATTTGGGTTTATATGATCCTCGAATTTGAGGCAATTACTGGTTAATACATTTTGGGTTTCAATCTTAGTTTGTTTTACTTTGTAGAGTTTTATGGATAGATGTTTATTTAATGGTCTTTGTTGAACTTTGGGTTTTGTTTGACAAATTTTGGAGATTAAGAATAGATTTTTTTTATATAAAGGATTATCCTTTTTGGGTATTATCTGATCTCATACTTTCATTTTTTGTTTTAGTTTTGGTTAAGGTCTAAAGACATGGGAATTATATAGTTCTCTTTTGTGGATTAGGTGATTCTCTAGAAGTTGATTATAGCTCTCTTAATGTGAATAAGTCATCCTAAATACTTGTCTTTTGGAGAAAATATGAGTTCATGTAAGAAATATAGTAAAAGTTGAAAGTCAACATGACAATTAAGTATGCTTCCTAATGTTTTAGTTAAGCTCATAAATAAATTCATCAATGAAAAGTAACTTAAAACAAAAATGTTGTCTGTTAATTTTTCCTACTGGGGAATCAAATACCATTTAACCCATCACAATTTTGTGATTTTCTTGTTGTTAACTTTCTCCTAGACATGTTTACTATCACTCTCCATTAGAACATGACCCTTTTTTCTTCTCCATATCCATATTTTCATACTTGGAATCCTATTATGGGTTAACTCGGGTGACATTTGTACTTCTCTCCCATTCTTTTAAAGTGATAGTTTTACTGACTCTTGTTCCGATGTGGGATTTTCAATGAAGCTTCCAAGCACAACTTTAAAATTGTGAGGACGCAATTCCCAAAAGGGGGGAAGGATGTAACACCCCAGGTAAATAAAGAATATGACATTTTCATATTTATCCATATTTTTCAATAAAATATTAATATTACTTTAAAGGGAATTCTATGCTCGAGGGCGTACCCAATACGCAACAATGAGTTTCTTAGAAATCTTACGTTACACTCTTATAATAAAATAATACTATTTTAAAAGGTAGTTAACGCCTAGCCATTATAATGGCAGGAATGAATGTAACTAACTACAATATGATTATATATGTTTGTCAAATATTTTTACTTTTATCCAATAAATGTTAGAGGCTTAAAATGCAAATGAATCCAATTTTAAGCATAAATCTTCTAATATTCTTTAAAAGGTCGATTAACCGCCTTTTGATAGAGAACCCTTTTTAAATATACTTTTGAAAATTTTATATGTTGTGTTTGAAAAACTAAAATCCTTCTTTATAATCTGTACATCAAAATTTACTTTGTGTAAAATTTTGTTATTTTTCCGATAAAGATCTTTTTTATTGAAAATGTTGCATTTTAATTCAAAACCTCCTTTTAATCTGATTTATTTTTATGGATAGATTATATTTTTAAATTATATTAAAGTTTATTTAGAATATATTTTTACCATTTAATCTAATGGTGTTTATTGTAATTAATTTCAGTTTGAAATTGGACTTAAACTAGTGTCAATCTTTTAATAGATATTGTTTCTTAAAAACACGCTATTTGTTTTGACAGCGGGAATTAATTATTAAATTAATTAATGTAACATATATGTTTTGAATTTTGTAAAATAGACATCATTATTGAATTCGGAATATCAAATATAGCTTTGGGTGAATTTTTTGTATTTTTCTGAAAAAATTCAATTTTTGATGAATAGTGAAACCACTAAGTGGTGGTTTAAAAACTGATTTTTCGTTTAAATGAAACTTTACCTCTTATGTGATTTGAATTTCAAAAATCCGACATACATGGTTGTCATTAGGATTTAAAATGTGGTTCAATGGGATTAAAATAATTTTTTGGTGAATAGTAACTTTTAAGTTTTTAATCACGATTAGAGGTAATTAGTGTAATTTAAGGTAAAAATAATGTTTTAATAATATGAAATGACCTAGAAACATGTCTAACCCTCATTGGATGTGTCATGGACGACCAAGAAAATCCATGGGTCAACTTGGGGACCCCATGGAGCCACTTTGGTTGGAAAATGACATAAATAACTTTTTATTTAAAGTTAAAATAAAAATGTCACAAGCATGAGTTATTTTACTAAAACAATTTTTAAATGGCGTTATACAAGTCATTTTTTTACTATAAATATTAATTATAAAGTTAAAAAGATTTAATACATCATGATATTTTTTTTATAATTTTTAGACATTAAATAAATTTAATTATTTATGACATCATGATGATGCAGCGATTACCTCATTAATAAAGTATTTAAATAAAATGAAAAGATAGTGTTAAAACTATAACTTAAACTTGTCAAAGACCTATTGTATGAGTATATTTCGAACCCTTAACACCTTATCCTTGAAATAAATAAATTTGGGACCTTTAAAATCCGAAACTCATTTGAAAATGAAGTAATATTTTGTAACTTTCCAAGAGTGTCCCTCCTCTCCTCTTATAAAAGGCCCACACTTCTACCACCTTACCCACACCTCTCAAGCCTTTTTATTGGCCAAACCCTGCTCATTTTGTCTCTCCACATCCCTATATTACTCATAGAAGCCTCACTTTTGGCATAAGTTTTCCCAAGGAAGCCTTTCAGCTCAAATCAAAGAGAGATACCCGATTTTAAGGTAATGTCTTCACTTGTGTTCTTTTGTTTTATTTCGCTTCTCCAAGCCCCTAAACTCTATTTATTCTTTTATTTTGTAACAAAACCAGTATCTTAAATATACTAGAATGTTTTTATAAGAATTATTCTAGCTACACTTACACACACCTTCATCTAATGGTTAAAGAGCATACTGTTTCCGTGGACGGCGAATTTCTGCCTCACGAAACGATGATTATTCAATATTCTTCTAACACCTTTAAATGTGGCCATTAAGATGACGCTATATTTATATATGATATATAATATGTTTATGTTTTACTTAAGCTTCTTTATTTTTCAGTTATGGCATACCTTTATGGTTTCTATTATGGGTAAATGCGATATCTTCATTTTAGGAAGTGCGGACTACCGCCCCCTCAAAGTGATTTGATTCGTTAACACAATATGTGGTACGTATAAAGGATAAATTTAATGATATTATATATGATATAATACTGGAATTATAATACTATTATGTATCATTATGTTTTAATTCCATTAAATAAGAAATAGAAATGGAAGTAGCATTCATGCGTACGTACGGCTTACCATCTCCATGAACGGTAAATTTCATTTCTTATCTCCAAATGTTATGTACTATTATAAGTACATAAATATAATGGATATGTATGTAATATATTACATATAAATTATGGATATAATTCTGGAATTATAATCTATATATCTCTCATTTTGTTTTAATTCCATTAATATGACAAAAAATGAAAGTAGCGTTCATGCGTACGTACGGCCTATCGTCTCCATGAACGGTACATTTCATTTCTTATCTCCAAATGTTATGTACTATTATAAGTACATAAATATAATGGATATATATGTAATATATTACATCTAAATTATAGATATCATTCTGGAATTATAACATATATATCTCTCATTTTTTTTAATTCCATTAATATGACAAAAAATGAAAGTAGCGTTCATGCGTACGTACGGCCTACCGTCTCCATGAACGGTGCTTTTAATTCCAAATGATATGGAATAGTATAAAATGAATATATAATGAATATATATGATATTTAAAAAATCAATACTATTCTGGATATGATGTACCTATAACTACATGGAAAATTCTTTTCCAACAAGTTCAATTTTTACTCATGTACCGAACATCGACAAAAACGTCTGATATGAACTCACTTTATTAACCAATTATTATAACATTATAATATGTGATATGAACTGAATAATAATCTTTAAATTAGTTCCTTAAGAAATTATAAATTGACCAAATTTTATTATTCAGGAGATTAAAGAACGGTCGAGTCATGTCGGACCCGAGGTAAGGGATCCTACCCCTCTCTTTCTTTTTAAGTACACTCTTTTATGTCATTCCTTTTAAGCTCATATTTCTTATGATTGGGATGTTCTTTTATATTAATCTTACTGTACTTTTTATGTTTATATGATGAGAGACCCTATTTTCTCTCATAAATCCTTTTTGGAAGTTTTAATTGGCGCCGTTAGGCTGCCGGAATTTCGTAAGGGGATTTTTATCTCACTTTGTGTTTTCATGAGATTCATGCTACATTTTCCAATATTTCCTTTTGAGTGGTGTATGTACTGTAAATTATTCTACTCTTTGTGTAAAATACATTCTTTTATGAGTATTTACATCAATATTTTATAGTCCTTCTTTCATGGGGTGTACGTTTCGAAAGTTACCCAAATCAGTAAGGGAACCTTTCACCCTCCTCTTTTTAAAAGACTTCTTTTGTTATGTCTTTTAATTTTCATCTTATTATGTGGGGATATGTTCTTATATATCCTTATTGCCATAAATTTTATTTCCAAGTGATGAGATACCCTTTTTATCTCTCATCAACTCATTATGATGTGACACCATTAGGCTGTCAAGGGAACTTCTTAACCCAATTTCGATTTCTTTGGGTTCAACATGTAGTTATTGAATATGTCATCCTTTGAATGTGTGTGAATTACCTTTGATTATTTTACACTTAATATCCACTTATATTGGGTGTATTTATATTTTTCGCACATAATTATGAGATTGATTTATCCTTAATTTAAGGATACCATCTTTATAATGGATTTCATCTCAATTTACATTTCCATTGAGGCTTTATTGTTGTTATGCACCAATTCACTCTTATATGGTGTCTATATTATCCTTTGGAATATTATATCATGAATCCCTTTATTATCATGATATTCTAAAGTTGTAATTAAATTTTATTCCTCAATTATTTTATTCAAGTGTCTCTAATTTTGTTAAAAAACCTTTAACTAAAATATCATTTTAAATGTTTTAATGATTTAATCTTACAAATATTTCTCATTAATATCCATGTTTTCAAAATGGTTTTAAGGATTTATTTATATGGATATTAATGGTTTAAAATGTTAAAAGCTTCAATTTGGTATGGGACACTTTGATTTAGAAATCTCTTTATTAAATGTTTTAAATGGTTTTGAAAATGGTTTTTAGAATGGATTCATTATTTCAATATCTTAAAATGTTATATTGTTTTTGCAATGTGGGAATGTTATCTTTCCTTTATGCTTAAGTTATGTGCTATGATTATGTTATGGTTCTTGGGAATTGTTATGAAGATGGATGGTTCTGTGATAAACTAAGGGTGGGTGAGCCCGATATAGGTCTCCAATGCATTGGGTAACGTGAAGGAGTTAAACATTAAGGTTTCTCCGAAGAGATTTAGGGAATATACTGTGATGGGTATTCCAAATGTAACCAAGAGGGTTACTACCTACATAAGAATGTTATGAATGCCTCAAGTTACCTTTATGCCTTATGAAAACTATGATTTATTCATGATTTTATGAGGTATGTTAAAGTGCATATGTTTTATGGGTAAAGTATGATTTCATTCTTATGTATATATGTACTCATGTTTCCTTTCCATACTTTTTATAGCCCTTACTAGGATTTTTATGCTCATCCCAAGTTTTTGAAATGTTTTCACAGGTCAAGGGATTGGTACATGATATGATGACAGTGTCAAAGAAGTGTCAAGAAAGAATCCATGTTTTATTTTAAATATGTTTCCGTTGATGGGAAAATGAATACTATCTTTTATGTAACCACTTTATTTAAATGTGGAATGTAATGCAAGTTTTATGATCTAATTCTCTAAAACTCTAAACCTGAAAAGATCCTCAATGTGTAATCTTGTAATAACTCAAGATTAAGTAAGGTTTAAGGCTGGGGCCTTATATTTAATGGATTTAAATTTTTTATAAATATTTGTGCAAAAAAATGGCAACACAACATGATGTTGTCATGATAAGTGCCACAATAGATTGTTATATTAGTGCATCGAATAGACAACCCCGATCAGAAAATATATCATATTACAGTGTTATTGAAAGAATCATTTTATTAGATTACTATGCACATGGTCGTATCATAATGATAAAATGAAAGTGTTTTGTTTCAATGAAATGATAAGTAATGCATATTGATAACTATGGATTTAGAGTGATTGATATGAACTGCCAGCTTTACATTATTGAACCTTATATTCTTGCATCACAAGATAGATATGTGTTTTATGTGACTGACCCATTTTCGAATATAAAACTATTAATAGTCTAACCAATTTATGTTTAATCACATCTCTCGTAATTCTTGAACATAGAAAAGCCTTAATATTTTATCAATATAAATAGCACACATGAAAATTTATCTCATTGTTTTATGATACAATTTTATTATTTAACATTTTGAATTATTTATATTTATTTGAGAATATTATTTTAGATTTATAGGTCAAAATGTCTGATTATGATGATACTAGAAGAAATAGAAGAATTCATAGGATTAAACAATGTATGTATCCTCTGCTAAACACTATAAGTACAATTTATATTTGAATATTATGGTATTTCATATTAATTATCTTGTTATCATTTGTTTTATTTTACCATATATGTTATTTTAGGCTACATCGTCGAGGAGACGGTTGGATTAGACTATTGAGGTTGATAGTATGGCGGGGGAACTGATTCTATAGTTCAGTCTACTATTATGTTTCTTGAGTCACCAGGAGGTCATCCTCCCATTATGCCACCTCCATATTATCCATACCCACCTTTTTCATAACCCTTTCTTTCTACACCCACATCATATGGTAGTTTTTAGACTCCCATACCTCCTTATTTTCCATTTCCATCATCCACTTTATAGGGCACTGCACCCCCATATATCCCACCACCATATCCATATCCATATCCACCCCCATTTGTATAGGGTTATCCATCAGGTTTTCTCCCTCTATCATTACACTTATCATTATATACTCTATAGAGTAATCCTACTGTAGATATCCCACCTATCATAGAGGCTACTCCCCCTTTAGACGCATCACTTTAGGGTTCAGCAGATCCCCCATCTACTGGTATGTGTTTAAATATTACTTTTATTGGTTAATGATAAATTCATATATATTATTTTCCTTTATTATTAATTTTTCATGATTAGCTCCAACCTCTACCAGATGACGAGGCTGAACAAAAATACAAGAGGTTTGGAATTGATACACACAAAATCATGGTTTAATACAATGAGGACGGTGCTATAATTAAAAAAATGGTATATAATGTAAAAAATTTATGAGAAAAATTTCTAGACACAGCAATATCATTCAGTTCAACCAATAATTTAGAGGGAAGTTGGAGAAGGAATAAAGAACAATGACTGGGTAGAGATCTAGGTCAGTAATGTTAATCACTTTTTATATATATTAATTTATAATATTTTCTTAACAAATACTTTTTCCATTGCAACTTCGATATAATTTTCCTGATGGAAAAAATTCCAAGGCAGCAAGGTTAATGGATTTTGGTAAATGTGGTGAGCATACAAGTATGAATTATATCTTGGTTGTAAAAAGAGAGTTGGTATAGAGCTTGAAGAAGTACCAGGGATTCATGATTTCCCAATATCACAATACAAAGAGATGATCTGCTATTGGAAGAGTCTAGAGTTTAAGTTATTTGTTAAATTTAAATATATATATTCATTTATTTATTTGAAAAATATTTTGAAAGTATAAATTACTTGTTTTATTTATGTTAATGAAATTATATAATTATTTGTTTATAGGATAAATCAGATAGAAATAAAAGAAGTAAGAGTGGAATGAAACACGTTTATACTTGTGGACACACTTCACTCCCAGATCATGAGAAAACACAGGCAATTTAACATTTAAAATATTTAGTTTGGTTTAGTGTAGGTTTTTTGGATTCAAAATTTTATTTATTTCTTTGTTTTTTCTAGAAAAAGACATTGAATATCGAGGGTTGTGTTCCTCGCTATATTTTGTTTTGTACAAGCAGAAAAAAGAAAGATAGTATTGTGAAAAATAATGACACTGAGATGGTGATTGTAAGTATATTTAAATTTATTTAATTTTGAATGAATTTAATTCCTTATATTATTTTATCAATAATAATTTATGTTATATATCAATCAATAGAATTCTTTGGAGGCATTGGTAGAAAAAGACCCTAACAATTTGGGCCCGAATGATCATATACATCTGGTATTATGAGATGAGCATCAAGGCAAAGTGCATTATCGACATGGGAAGAAGATTGTAGCATCTTGATAATATTATTCTGACAACGTTTATTCAAGTACCGGTTCTGGTTTGGTCATAGTGGAACAAATTAATGTCACAATCAAATAAGCAACTCAAAAATCATAAAAGGAAATAACTGAAAATATAATGAAAGTTATATCTTTCCCTTCTTCTATACTTCCACCAGAATCAGCTACAATGATTGATGCATGTTTGATGTCGATGCGTTCTTATTATGTAGATTCTTCTTCCAGATCTGAATCTAGAGTCAGATCCAGAGTTGGAGTTGGATCCAAACCCAGTGTCGGTGTCAGTGCTGGTATCCATGTTGATACCAATGATGGTGTTGGTGGTGTGAGAGGTGGTGATGGTGTTTCTGTAGGAGGATTTTATGAGGGTTATCATGATTCTGATGATACTGATATTAAGACTCACTATTGATGTAAATTGTATTTTTTGAATGTTAATATTGTGGAATTTTATTATGCAGTCAAGTTTGATTATTGTAATATTGAATTTTATTGTGGTGTTTCTGTCTGTTTCTAAATATATTGAAATATTTTATTATGAAGTATGTTTGTTTATATGCTAGTTAAGTTTTATTATTATTAAATTTAATTTTATTCTCCTCTGACGTGAACATCATGTTGGATTTTGTGGCCTAGAACCAACTACTTTGTACTTTATGATAAACTTGTATTAATGTATTTGAATATTAATAAATACCTTATCACATATTGATTGTTATTCTATGTGACAATGCATGTGATAATATCCTAAGGATAGATTTTTCACTAAAGGGTTATAGCAGATCCCTGCTATGATGAGAACTTGTAAGTTCCATAACACTATTCTTGAATATATTTTCTATCACCGGATAATGTTATTTGAGGGACACAAATAATACAGGCCATTAGGGGTGAGGACTCATAAAACTTTGAGTCACCTTCTCATGGTTAGTATTATCTAGGAGGATATTATGATAATGAGACCCACCAGTAAAAAATCCATATTTCATAGTGTCACTGGATGTTCTTATCTGTGTATGTGTGTATTGGTCCTTAGACTTTAAGATTATTATTAATGGGTATTACAACTCGTACAATTAGATGTATTGAAGAAAACTGTGACAACACACTTTTCTCAGCGAGGTAGGATTTTTTGGGTGCATCAAGAGTAATACTGCATTAATAGATAACGTGATAAATGATTTGTCCCTTCTATTACATAACAGAAGTTGATATCTCAGGCCCTTTGATGGAATTGATATATCCTAAATAAATCCATAGCCATGATGAGGAATGGGCGATTTAAATTTCAGGAAGTCAAAGAAATAATAATCGGTCACATGGGTTGATGGCACTAGCATGAAACCCTCTTGATTATAGATATCGAGACAAAGGGATTACATTACACAGTAAGCGTTCGTAGGAGGTGACACGTCATGGTGGTGTTAACTTATTTCTCTATGGGTGCCTTGGCATGTTGCTAGATGATAACCTTGGACTTTAGGTAGGATCCACCTAATGCCAATGAGAGAGATTCCTAGAGGTTCACACACTAAATGTGTCTAAGAATCTCAGTTAAATATTCATTTAACAAGTTGAATAAATATTATTCCAAATTGTGGTTTAATAATTATTCAAAGATGTCTGGTTGTATTTATTTCAACACTAGTTATTCAAGAGAATATATTATGGGTGAAATAATATATTTATTAGCGAGTAATGTAGTGATATTTATTTGAGAAATAAATAGTCAGTATTCAAGGTCTAATAAATGTGGTGGAGGAAATAAAGAAAATGGAAAAAAAAATACAAATTGTGTATATTAATATACATGTTGTGTAGTTTTTATGGGGATTTGTGAAAAATAATATTATTTATTTAATTAAATAATATTAGGTGTAATTCTCTGGGTGCATTTCAAGTGATAATAATAGTCAACTGTTATTATTAGACATGGGGTCTTACTAAGAATTAAATGGAATGAATAAATGATTTCAGGTAATTAATTCATTTTATTATTCTAAGTAATAAAATCCCAATTACATTATTCTCATTAAGCTATCCATTATTTGTGGTTATGCACAACAGATATGGATAAATCTATCAATACAAGAGATAATTCCTTTCCTCTAAGAACTCTCTCAAGTTACAAGAGAGATCATCCTCCACCGGTTCAAGGAGAGCGATTTGGAAGCATCTCTCAAGGAAATCGAAGGTGGACATCGCAAGCAAAGGATCTTCTGTGCTAGCACCTGGATATACCTTCAGTGATGTCCAGAGATACATGGAGCATGTGTGGAACACTTCTGGAGGAATCATACACTTGTATTATACGACGCAATGATGGATTACATTAAATCTTTACTAGAAACATCAACGAAGAGAGAATTCCATCGAGGTAATTCTTGTATTTTTAATTAAATTAATTATAACCAACGTATGATGATCATCTCTATGGTTCTGGGACTTCTCTTTTTCCTTTTCATTCTTCATTATATTCCAAATATTTGGTGTTTTATTATCATGACGGATCTCGTATTGATCATTGTTAACGATAAAATTAAATTTGGGTACACCCATCCATGTTCTTCCACTGCGCCCAGAACCTACACATTGTACCTCCTCACCGACTCTGCTCTGAGGTAGCCCTTCTACCTCCTTTGGCACACCTCTGACTGTATGTAGTCCAATATTTTTTTTTGCTGATTATATTTTATTTCTACTATTATTTTCTCCCCCTTGTTTTTATTATCTTTTAAATTTCTTCTATAGGTTAACTCATTCTGGCGTACCACCTATGGTAGTCTCCATGCATGTCATAAATATATTTTTTTGTTCCCATTTAATTATGTTTATCTTTATAATCATTATGCATGTCATTGTGCAGGTGGGGTGCAAGGGGGAGGGTGTAGGGTGGTCTGCAGGGGTAGGGGGGAGGGGGAAAGGGTAGGGGGTCTATAGGGGCAGGGGAAGGGGGTCTATAGGGGTCGGGTAGTGGGAAGGTGTGGGTGGGTTACAAGGGGGGAGGGGTGGGGAAGGGAGTGTAAGAGGGTGTGCAGGGGAAGGGGGAATCTGGTGTAGGGGTGATGGTGCAGGGAGGGGGGTTAGTGGGGTGGGGGTTGGTGTTGGGTGAGGGAGAAGGGGGTAGGGGTTTGCAGGGGATGGGGTTGGGTTATGTAGAGAAGGGGTGTTGGGGGTGTGTAGGGGGTTGGGTGAGGGGTGCAGGGGGTGTGCAGGGGGTGCAAGTGGGGGTGTGCAATGATTAGAGGGTGGGTCAGGGGGTGTGCAGGACCAGGGGGCTAAAATCTTTGTTCAATTTATGTTGTTGGGGTTTTGATTAACTCTAATTTTCTCAGGTATTATTGATGATGCATTTTTTTAATGTATTTAAGTAGTACTTGGTTTTTATCTCAATAGACCATTAATGATTATAATTGTTTTACTTCAAAATGATGTATCTCAAATTGTACTTTTTTTCCCCATTTCCTTTTACAAATAAAAGTCAAGATTGTTAAAACTGTGTTTTTTTTGTAGACAAACTAAGAAAACACGTCACAATTAACAACATATGATTATCCATTGGTATTTTTTTACTGTTTGGATTTTTCCATTATTCTTAGTAATTTTTTTCATGTTATACATTCTATATTTTTGAACTTATGTTTTTTCTATTTCCATTGACATATGGATCAATTGGGTAGTAATTTTTTTTCTTTTTGGATTTTTTATTATGATTTCCTATACCTGTTTGCAATGGTAGGTGCATCATGTAGGCATGCTTTTGTTGACCGTGAAAATGAAAGATGGATGATGTGTCCTTAAAAGTTAATGATGTAGTTTTTTAATTGGATTTAACATATTAGGTTTCAATATACTTTATTATTACTAGGATGGCATGCATGAATGCCTCAATGCAAGGAGATTTTGGGTGTTAATTTATATGGACTACCAATACCATGTTTTATTTATCATCATTGACTAAATGTTTGTTTTCTATTTTACGGTTGGTGAAATTTTAGGGCCTAGTTGTAAAAAATGTGTTTTTTTTGGCTTTTAGTTTGAGAAAATATGGCATGATGAATTATATGTGATCATCGAGACACATGTATTTTATTTTTTATTATTATTTTTTGCTGATATTTTTTTTTTGTCTTGTCATTCATTTTAGTAATTTTTTCACATATTAAACTTGTAATACTTTCTACATTTTTTAATGTATTTTTTCTCTATTTTCATGGGTGGTGGTTTTGGGGAAGGGGCAGGGATGTGCAGGGGAGGAGGGGGTGCAGGGGGGTGTGCAGGGGGGAGGGTGTGGGGGTGCAAGGGGCAAGGAGAGGTTATAGGTGGGGTGAAAGTGGGGAGGGGTGGGGAAGGGGATGCAAGGGGGTGTGTAGGGGCAGGGGGTTCTTGTGCAGGGGCAGGGGGTGCTGGTGCAGGGTTGTAAAGTTCTTGGAAAAATTATATGTCTACCACCACTCATATACTAGATTTACTGGTAAGATAAAAAAAACTCATGAACACCATAGAATTACTTCCAAAATTAATAATCCAATTCACGTAAGACAACTCACTCTAAACATCATCCTCTATTTGATATGTATGGGAACATCATAACCCCATCTCTAAACATGAGTTGGTTGTTTTTCAGTAATATCCTCTATTTGATGGGATGAATCCTATGATCATTAGAGGTATATGTGTGAGCTAACATACAAATGGAATGAATGATAATGAATTACCACTACATGATACATGTGAACACATACATAAAACCTACAAATGATACCTTAGAGTTCTATTTATTTATTTCATTTTTCTTTGTTTTTATCATCCAGGTTTGATTTACTCTCTACTTCAAGATGAAGAAAAATTGGTTTTGAAAGTTTGGAGGGTGTAGGTGGGTGCATGGGGTAGGGTGCATGGGGGGTATGCAGGGGAAGGGAAGAGGGGGAGGGTGAAGGTGGGTCTGCAGGGTTAGGGGAGGGGGAGGTGGTGGGTGTAGGGTGCAGGGGGATCTGCAAGGTCAGGGGGATGGGGTGCAAGGGGGGATGGAGTAGGGGGTCTGTAGGGCTAGGGGAGGGGCGGGGGTAGGGGGTCTGTAGGGAAAGGGGTAGGGGGTCTATAGGGGTAGGGGTAGGGGGAGGGTATATGTGGTGTGAAAGGGATAGGGGTGGGGTAGGGGATGCAAGGGGGTCTACAGGGGAAGGGGGTTCTGGTGTAGGGGGTGCTGGTTCAAAGTAGAGGGCTAGTGTAGTGGGGTGGGGAGATAGTGTTGGGGGATCTCTTGATCTATTTTTCCCATGAACATTAATCTATTTGCGATTGAATCTTTCCAAAAACCACACAACTTTTATAAGCATCCCATCCACATACTAAACTAAATAAACATGTGAACCATTGATTCCATGAACCAAGTCTATAAGTTATGGTGAAACTATTCTCACATATAAACTAGAAGGTCTTCATAGTAAACTGAATGTTATGTGCATCTTATATTACACTGTGACATCCACATATAATTTAGTACACTGTAAAATAATTAAATAATTTAATAAATTAACATCTATTTCCCTCTATTTGCTAGCACTAACATCCTTTATTGCACTTTTTTGTAGAGACAATTGGTCACAATCTTAGGCACCTATATGGTTCAATGAATTCCATTGAGAGGATAATTTATATTTCTTGAAATTTTGTGGATGACCCTCAACACAATATTATTCCTTGAGATGGGATCTCAAAGTGCCATCTTTTTTCAGAGTTCAAGTGTTATCCATTTCCAAGTAGATTTCCTTTTCACAATTATGCATTTTAATTATTCCACTTGATAATGGTGTCTATCCAAGTCTTTCCATCTACTTGATTTGATATTTTCCTGAATTGTTTTAATGTAAACATCTCTTCCACTATCCACATAGTTTGGGAGTCAATTAAAGATAAAGTATTCATTTTTAATAACTCTTCACGGACTCAGGGTAACTAGGGTAATCATGATATATCTATTCCACATGCTAATTTAAACTACACGTCCATATTTATCCTTTCTATGGATAGTTTGAATGTTAGGTGAAGCTATATGTGGGACATTCTACCTAATGAGAGTTTCTATGATGAATTGGCTAAGGATTACTATATTCTTCATAACTGCATTAAATTTTCTAAATAATTGGAGGTTATTGGATTATATCAAGATACATGGGTTTCCTAATTTTCAATCTATCCACCAATAAAGATCATGCATAAATTTATTAACCATTGATATTCAAATATCAATACATTTCATCTACGACATAGTGAGGTTAAGATTGTTTTGTGGGATATATATATTAATTGAGACGAATCTTGATCCCTAGGGAGATGTATGATAACTTTATCATTCTTTCAAACACTTGGTTATATGTTTACTAGATATATACCATGGAAATAAACTTCCTAACTATAACATATAAATCATTGGTAACCCTCTAAATAAGTGAATAATAATCATGTTTCTTGACTGGGTAAAAATATTCTTACAACCATGTGGTCTGATTTCATTCACAGTGAACAAGATTCTAGATTACATACCTATAGCATCGAGTGGAATTAGTTGATATCCAAACAATGATATTAAAATTTATAATGAGAGGAAATAGGATTGGTTCCATTTTTTTACTATTATCATATATACTTATTTATATAATATCATTAATAATGTAGAATGTCTCTATCACATTTTCCTAGACTTGGATGTGGGTGGGTTTTACTACAACATTTTCACATCCTTATTCACTAGGTTCTTATCTCTCTAGAGAAGCTAGCAGGCCAATAGTGATAACATGGCCAATTTGAAATTTTTTACTATCATGCAGAAGTTCTGGAATATAATGTGGTGGAGATTCATAAATTGTTTACTAAGGAATCATAACTCAATGATTGGGTCATTATACAGAATATGTAACTATGAGAATATGAGGCTCACATATAAAGTGTGAAATAAAATTTAGCATTTAAAAATACTAAGCTGGAATCCATCGGATATATAACCTAAGGACTGTGTGATTATATTAGGCAAACACACCCATTAGATGAGGCAAAATCTTATCAAAGAACCAACGTTAATTGATCCCATGATATTTCTCATCAAATTATTCTTGGTCATTTTGATAAGACAAATCAATGATTATTGTATCAGTTTCACTTGTTTTCCTTTACTCAAGATGTCAAGGGGGGGAAGGAGGTAGGGGAGGGGGAGGGGTGCAAGGGGGTGTGCAGTGAGGAGGGGTAGGGGGTGAAAGGGGTAGGGAGGGGGAGGGGGAGGGGGTACAAGGGGGGTGTGCAGTGAGGAGGGGGTAGGGGTGCAAGGGGAATGGGGGTGAAAGGGGGGGAAGTGTGCAATGGGGATGGAAAGGGTGTAAGGGGGAGGGGTGCATGAGTTGGGGGTGGGGGTGCTAGTACAGGTTAAAGGATGAGGGAGTTGGTACAATCCTCTAAACAGCCAGCACGGTTCACCGTGTTGTTTTTTTTATAAAATGGGAAGGCCTATAGCCACAATTTTAAACCATGGCTATTGGCTTTGTGTGACTTAAAATTCTACCACAGTTTGAAACTGTGGCTACAGGATTTTTCCTATATCCATTCTAATACCAGCCATAGTTCATTAAACCATGGATATAACCTATATCCACAGTTCCAAACTGTGTCTATAGCCTTGTTTTTTAGTAGTTTGAAAGTCTACTATAATTATTTAATCAAAGCCCTGAAACCATGAAATAGATATATCTATAAAAACACCTAGTGGTTTGATCATTTAAACTCAAGTGTTGGACTCTTCTCCTATTGAAATATGTGGGAATATTCTTTTAGTGAATCTTGTGATACTTCCCTTGGTAAAATTTTATACTATAATGGGAATGAATTGGCTCCCATTATATAGATCGCATATAAACTATTTGGAAAAGGAAATATCTTTTTATATTATGAACCATCTCGTGATCCTCTAAAAATTCAAAGAAGATCATGAATCTCCTTTGGAAAATACTTCAACGGTGTGGGTGTTGATTCCCTGTGAAGAAGCATACCTCGCTCAAATGGTTGAGTCAAAATAAGTTATTAACCTAGGGAAAATGCCAATTGGGAGGGAATACAAAGATGTATTTCTCAAAGATTTACCTTAACTTCCCCCATATCATGAGGTAGATTTCTCAATAGAACTCATACCCATAGATACTTTTATCTCAATGTGTCTCTATAGGATGGATCCTATCAAACTGGAGGAGTTAAAGAAGTAGTTATAAGAGCATCTGGAAAAGGGGTTCATACACCCTAGTGTGTCACCTTGGGGTGCTCTAGTGCTCTTTGTCAAGAAGAATTATGGATCAATGAGGTTGTGTATCGATTATTGGGAACTCAATAATATCACCATAAAGAACAAGTATCTTATTACAAGGATTCATGACTTGTTTGATCATCTACATGGAGATCGGTACTTCTCAAATGTGGATCTTCATTCTGGATATCATCAGCTAAAGGTGAAAAAGGAATATATTTATAAGACTATCATTCGTACAAGTTATGGGCACTTTGAGTTTCCAGTGGTTCCCTTAAGACTTACTAATTCCCCTAAAATATTTATAGATTTTATGAATAGAGTCTTTATACATTACCTCAACAAATTTTTTGTAGTGTTTATAAAATATATTATCATCTACTCCAAGATAAAGGAGGAACATGAAGAACATATAAGGTTTTTGTTGAAGACATTAAATAAGAAGAATTTGTATGCCAAGTTTAGCGAGTGTGACTTTAGGACAAAGAAAGTCACATTCTTGGGACACATGATCACAAGTGAAGGAATTTATATGAACCCTTCAAAAACAAAGGAAATTAAGGAATGGCCCAGACCCTCTATTGTCACATAAATTCATACCTTTCTTATCTTAGAAGGGTATTATCGATGTTTTCTGATAAATTTCTCACAATTGACTAGACTAATTCATAAGTTAACAAGGAAAGGGGTAAATTATGTTTGGATGGAAGAATGTGAGGAAATATTCAAGGAGCTAAAGAAGAGGTTGATCACTGCACTTGAACTCACATTACCAAAAAGTGGAGAATGTTTTGTGATATATGGTGATTCTTCAAAGAAATTTTTGGGTTGTGTACTCATGAAAAATTAAAAATTGATATCCTACACCACATGATAGTTGAAGATCCATGACTAGAACTACCCGACGCATGATATGGAGCTAGAAGCTATGATTTTTTCCTTGAAAATCTTACAGCACTACCTATATATTGAGAAGTGTGACATATATACTGATTAAAAGATACTAAATTATATATTCACACAATAGGAGATAAACATGCAACAAAATAGATTATTAGAGTTAATAAAGGACTATGATTTCTCTATTCACTATCATCTTGGAAAGGCAAACAAGGTAGCTGATGCTCTTAGCAGAAAAGAACTTGTTACTCTATCCATGATGTAGATTGAGAAATACCCTATCTTCTTGGACATGCAAAGGATGGATATAGAAATCATAATGGTAGGGAATACATACTACCTTTCCCAAATTATTTACTAACCATCTATACAAGAGAAGATTAAGTAGGCACAAAGGGATGATCTAGAGTTACAAAAGAAGGTGAATGTAGAAAAGGAAGGGAAACTGCAAGAGTTCCATATTGATGATGATGCTGTGATTTTGTTTCGAATGAGGCTTTGTGTGCCTTTATTGCCTAGGATAAATAAGGAAATATTGGATAATGCACATATCTAAACTTTCTCTATCCATCCTAGGAGTACCAAGATGTATCATGATCTTCAAGAACACTTATTGTGGGATAACATAAAGAAGGATATTGCAGAGTATATCTCAAGGTGCTTGATATATTATAAAGTTAAAGAAGAGCAATAAAAGTCCAAAGGGATGATGAAATCACTACCTATACCCATGTGAAAATGAGAGAATTACACTATGGACTTTGTTACAAGTCTCCCGAAGACATCCAAAGGAAATAATGTGATATGGGTTATGGTGGACCGACTCACTAAGACTTACCAATTTATCATTATTCAAGAAGATATATCACTTGAATAACATGTAAATATATATGTGAAGGAAGTGGTGAGAGTGTATGGGGTTCCACTCTCAATTTTCTCTGATCGTGATCCTAGGTTTACATCTAAATTCTAGAAGAGTATTCAACATGCTTTGAGTACTAAATTAAATTTCATCATGGCCTATCACCCCCAAACTAATGGCCAATTTAAAATTACTATTAAGACACTCAAAGATATTATAAGAGTCTTCCCATTATAATTAAAAGGTGTATGGGATCATCATCTCCCATTGGTTGAGTTCTCATACAATTATAGCTTCCACTCGAGTATTCAGATGCATCCATATGAAGCTCTATATGGAAAAGCAATGTAAAACTCCAACCTGTTGGGATGAAGTTGATGAAAGAAAGATACTTGGACCTAATATTGTGAAAGAGATAATAGAGAAGGTTCAATCCATACAGAAATATATCAAAGCTACTCATATTTGGAAAAAGCACTACACTGGAAACTGTCGAAGGGACTTGGGGTTTGATGCTGGAGATAAATTATTCCTTATAATATCACCATGGAATAGATTCATTTGGTTTGGAAAGAAAGTAAAGCTAATCCCAAGGTACATTGGACCATTTGAGATCCTTGATCACATAGGATTTGTGGCCTATTAACTGTAAATTCCACCAATTATGGCTCAGGTTCATGATGTGTTCCATGTATCACTCTTGGGGAAGTGCATACCTAATCCCTCACATTTACTAAACTCATAGGTGGTATAGTTGGAAGATGATCTCTCTTATAAGGAGCAACTGGTAAAGATTCTGGACCAGATAGATAAGGTTCTACGCAAAAAGACAACCCACCTTGTCAAAGTATTTTGGAGGAACCATAAGTATGAAGAAGTGGCTTGGGAACTGAATGAGGTGATGAAGGAGAAGTAACCTTACCTGCTTATGTGAAATGAAATTTTGAGAGTGAAATTTCAAAAGAGGGAAGAATGTAACAACCCAAACTTTTATCAATGGAATTTATCCCTTCTTATAGTAATTTCATATAGTATAAATCACATAAAATCACTTATATACCATAATAAAAACATTATAAATGAATAATTAATAAAATAAAAAGTATTTCTAAAAGTTAAGGAAACTATACTGAAGAAATAGTAACTTGGCCTTTGGAATAGTAACATGACCCTTATGAATAGTAAATTATCCAATAGAATAGTAACTTAACCTTTAAAAGTATAAATAAAATTTAGGAATCTTATAAATGAAATTATGGTATAATTATATCATATTCTAAGTAAATAAATGTTTTAAAAATAGTAATTAAGTGTTGGTATTTTTTTAAGTCATAAATATTTAATTACAATTTTATGATTAATTTAATAATTTAAAAGAAAATTTATTTTCATAAAATGTATTCAGAAATTAATATTTTAATTTATTATGATTTTAACACAATTTTATGAGACCTTAAGTTATTTTTCTAAGTGTTATAAAATTAGTTATAATTTTAAAATATGTATTTTCCAATTAAATGATTATTTTAATTAAAAAATAAAATACTCATATTTAGAAAAATATTTTCATAAAATGGAGTTAATTTTTAAATTATAAACATCAAAAAAAAATTGGGTAAATTATTTGGATTTTTCTAAAATATGTGAATTTTTTATGAATAGTAAAATACGATAATTTACGATAAAAACTAAATACATGAATTATGGAGTCATAGATGATGTATGGATGATGTAAGCCTAAAATATTGAACTACCCTTCATTATTTTAACATATTTAGTGATAATTATTAAACTATTCATATTCTTGATCCAAAATAATAAACTAATGAATATAATAATGAGAAAACACTCCTCTCCTCCACTATAAATATCACCCCTCACCACCTATTTTCCACACACATATAAAGCCTTGAGCCTTGTAAAAATATTACCAAACCTATTCCCAATCCCATCTCTCATTTCTAGGAGCTCTTGGTCTCATGAAAAGGCCAAAACCTTTTCTCTAAGGAGGTTCTCAAGGAGGATAAATCCAAGAGGTAAAATTCTCTTCCTCTTTCATTTAATTTATTTTCAATTTCATTTATTTTATTATATTTTTCAAAACTTATATTATCCAAATGGAATGATAACTTAAGTATGTTTGATATAATTTAATTATATAATTTTAATTGAATATTCATCATCAAACTCTTTTCCATATCTCTTTTATTATAAAAATGAAATCGTTGTTTGTGAGGTGTCAACTTACCAACATCGTGGGCGGTGCACTTTCATTTTCCTTTAATACCTTAAAATATGTTAATAAAACCATTATAATGGTTGAAAAATATTTTAAAATTTATGCTAAAACCCTATTTATGTTCTGGAAATAACATATATACATAATACTAAATGATAAAACAAAATGAGTTCATTATGATCGAAAAACCGCCAAAATTAACATAAAATAATCATCATTAACTTTTATCTAATGATTCATCCTCATACCATATAACCAAATTATTTATAAGATCGTTTAAAATTATGGATGATCATTAATAGCATATAATAAAAATTTTGGATATTTATCCACATTTTACAAGAACTTCCATTCATGTATACAAGTGAACCGATCATGGAAAAAAGAAAACAAACACTCCCAAATGATGAAATTAAATTATATAACTCATCAAAAAGTCCATAAATATACTTGATAAAAACATAATGAATAAAATTCATGTATAAAAGGTTCTTTATTTGTTAATTAATAAATCTAATGTGATTATATAGGATATTAAAGTGAATAAATCATTCAAACATAAGGTAAGAGGAATTCTCGAACCCAACTCTCTTTGGGTTTTCCCTCTTTCACCACATTTTTAGTATGAATATTACTTTATTGTTACTTATATATAATTTCTTCATCATTATATTATATTTTCTAGGATATACATGTTATGAATCTTATTTTATGAAAAATGAAAATATTTTTCCAAAAGAACTCTTCTTTCAAAAAAAAATACTTCTTTTACTGTGATTGTTTCTTCTTCAATTAAGATTCATACTGATCATCTTATTCCCCTTTTATCTTGGGAACTCCAAATTTTATGAACGTATTCTTTATAAAATGAAACCCATTCTTTTTATGTTCTATGTGGAATGCATGATTATAAATGTTATGCTGTGATAGGTGCGCTCAGAATTATATACCGCAATGTAAATGTTATGATGTGACGGGTGAACCAAGAATTATATAGCACTCTAATTCATTGGGTAATGTGATTTATCTCATGAGAAAAGTGAAATATGCATGAACATGATGTTATATTTGTTCACAACTATGTGTGGTAGCTAACCACTAAGACATGATGTTTTATTTTTATGCATTGCCACATTCCAAGCCTTTTCTTAATGCTTCATCTCATGATTATGATCCTATTTCTGTGTTATTATGATAATTATTATGCTCACCCTGTGTTTTATTATTTAATGTTCTTATCTATCCTCTTACTGGGATTTTAGCTCACCCCTTTCTCTGATATATATCCTCATGTTACTACATGTACTAAGGATAATTCAAGGTCCAATAAGAAGCTAGAAAATAATGAATTAAATAAATGTTTATGTTTTATTTCTTAAATGTTATGTATGGAGCTAATTTTCTCAAGACACTAAACCTGTGGATCCTGGTTGTGTGATGCTTTTATGTTGTTTGTCTATAAAATGATATAATAAATTATGTAATAAAAATTAGGGTCTCTATATTATTAACTTAGTACATAAACATATTAATATTTATAATATCATGTCTAATCCTTTTATAACATATTATCACCCTTTAATTAATAATCATTCATTGTTTTCATTGTTTCAGGTGTTAATTACCTTGTTTTATCATTCATGATTTGTTATGAAAGTTCTAGTTATTGTGTATATTATATAGTTACATAATATCAAGATTAATAATAATGACATAATTATCATATTTATACATAAGTTATACTTTTAAAATCAATCATGAAATATGGTTATGAAAAATGAAGTATGTTGCGATAATGGAGACGATAGGCCATACGTACACATGAGTAATGTTTTCATTTTTCAATGGTCATTATGGAAAAAAGGTAAGTAATATTTTATATTTATAAAATGATAGTAATATCATATATACCATATTATTACTTTAAATATACTTATATATATATCATCCATGTAGTGTGGTGATGAAAAGAGAGTCACATTTCTTCACGAAAGTGGTAGTTCACACGTACACGAATGATGTTATCATTTTTCATTGTAAGGAAGAAAATTATATATTATCTTTTCAGAATGATAAATATGTAATTAATGGAATAATTATTTCATGTGTATCATATAT
This sequence comes from Viscum album, assembly GCA_963277665.1. Lineage (NCBI taxonomy): Eukaryota > Viridiplantae > Streptophyta > Magnoliopsida > Santalales > Viscaceae > Viscum > Viscum album. Next base: position 1,990,293,508 of record OY728137.1, read on the forward strand.
ATTTATTAACTTTATCCTTATTACATTCCATGTAAAGCGTTAGTGAAATATGAATCACATCGCTTCGTGAGGCGGTAGTCCATCGTACAAATGAGTGTTGTCATACTATCCCCATAAGGAAAGGAAAGTAAATAATTTATATAAGATATAATGAATCTAGAGGTATAATTAGGTTATAAATATCACTAATATACACTTTATATTTATCATCATACCCAACCATGATAATTGGTAATGGAAGAACGAATGACATCAGTTTGCAAGTCGGTAGTCCACTATACACATGAATGATGATTTTGCAACCCATTTGATGGAAGTGGGGATGGTTGTGGGTCATTAAATTAACATAAAAAATAAAACTATATTTAATATACTAATTTTATTATATCATCATGGTTTAATAATAATTGAGGGAGGTGGAGGAAGAAATAAAATAAAAATTCTTGTTGAAGAATGTTACCTCTTCTTCAGGTATCCTCCTTAGTTTAGAACAAAAAGAATTTCTAGGATAGATTTATGTCAAAAATAAGGATTATGGTATTGGATTATGGATTTTTTTAATTGATTTTGGTATGTTTTTTCCAAACCAAAAATGTGTGAAGGTGTGAATAATAGGGGGAGGGTGGCCTTTTATAAGTGAGGTGAGTGGCACACTTGTAATTTGTTTTTAAAAAAAGGTGTACCTGCCTATTACACAAGGGTCTAAAATGAAGTATTGTAGAGACTAAGACATTATAAAATAGAAATATTTCCATAAAATATATTTTACACAAGTTTTTATCTAATTTTAAATATTATCTTTTTTACTTTAACCCCCAATAAATCCATTTTTACCTGAATCGTGATAATTAATTTTTACTATTTTCACTATTCATTTTGGTCAAAAATTAATTTGAACTTATTATAAAATATAAATTTTGATGATTAAAAATATTGAATCCATTTTTTCAAATTCCATTCACATAATTTGAAAATTTTAATTTAAAATTAATCCTGCATATGGGATAAGAAAGTGGGTTTTCAAAGAGAAAATGTTCAAAAGTTTACAAAGTTTTTATATCAAAATTCAATATAAAAATGATTCTAATTAAATAAATTGGATTAATAGATATATATTTGAACTAATTTTACTTTAAAACCAATTCAAAATATAATTTAACTTTATAAATAATTTAATGAAAAAAACAGTTTTAAATTAAAATTCAGTATTTTTTACAATTTATCGAAAAATGAAATATTTTAAAAAAATATCAAAAAATCACCCTAAGATAATTTTAAAATTATTATTTAAAAAATTAAGTTAATTTTATCAAATAAATTTTCTAAAATTGGTAAAAATTAATTTTAAATTATATACACAAAGAGTGGTTAAACTGTCTTTTAGAAAAATACAATTTTTCAGAAACCATTTCTTTTTCTTTTAAATGATTATTATTTTATTTATAACAAATATATAACCATAATTTTCATAATTTAGTTAGTACTATTCATACTCTTTAATTTAATGACTAGGTATACTATATTATGGTTCACTTGAACTTGGGATTGCGTGTATCGCAAGCTATTGAAGAGATTGAATTTAAAGAAATATATTTCATTGGTTTTTTAAGCTCAGTGTTTTATGCCACATACACTATAAAATAAAATATTTTTATTTTATATTTTAGTGGTGTTACATTCTCCCCAACTTAAATAAATTGTGTCCTCACAATTTAAACTTGATCTTGATAATAAAATGTTTGAAATTTGGAAATACCATTGTTGAAAAATCTACATCGTAAAAGGGTTAATAAAATATCCTCTTAATAAGAGAAAAATAGGAGTAAAAATTTCATATGGAATAAAAAATAACTAGGTTTCTATATAGGGTAACATTGTTGGAAAGTGAATATATGTATATGGAATAAAAGAATAAATAATTATATAGGGAGATTGAGGACATTAATCACAAATAAGTGAATGATTAATGGAAAGTTAAGGGCATCAAAACCATAAATCTGTGGTGATTTAAAAGTTCATTAGATTCATTAGATATGAATTTAATAGGATAACATTTTTGTTCCAATTTCCTTTTCCTAAATCCAAGTAATTATTTTACTGTCTAAGAATATAAGTAAATATACTTACTTGATACATTTCTATATCATAAGCATAATTTCTTCCTTTGGTTATGCTTCAATCGATTTCCAATTCATCGCTTACTCTAATAAATGAATATCCAAAAATTAATTTTTTATTCCTAAAGAACTAAAATTCATTTTTAATGGATCTTAAGATCCCTAAAATAGTGACAAGTCATTCTGTGTGTCTCTAACTATTTTCCAAAACCAATATGGTTAGCACAAATTATCCAATATAATAAATTTATCTCTAAACATAAAAATTAACAAAAATGGTTTATCATTAATATTTATTTTTCAAATAATTTAACTAAAAACAATGAAATATTAACTCATACATTTCATAGTCCAGTGGTAGTCACTAAAACCTTATCATCCTTTGGTCATTGTTTCAAACCCTGTGACCTTTTCAAATGCGATGGGTTATCACCCAGCATGCGGTTTTTCCTTATTCTAAACTATATTAATATAATTCCTATAATGTTCTCAAAATATATGATGGAAATACTTTAAATAAAATTAATAATTAAATAACCTTTTTACTAAGGTTTTCAATACATCATTTTTTCATAAATTCTAATAATCTTATTTGACTATTATTACAATGTCATTGATGATCATATTAACCCTAATGGTTATTAATGCCTTTAAACTTATGTTTATAAAATTTAAAGGCATTATTACTAAAATAACCTTTTCACTAAAATATATACTAAACCAATGGGTTGTATTTCCATAAATTTCTCCCAAAAAAACCTTAATCTTGGTAGACTCTCATCACATAAAACCTGAAAATGGGTGTTTAATATTTTTAACTTATTATCAATTTTTAAACTCATAAACCCATGATGGTATCCATAACTCTCATGTCAATGAATATGTGTATTCTTCTAAAATTTAAAACAATCCTTATATGTTTTATAATTCTTATCACTAAAATACCATTGGTAAATATACTTCTATAATTTAATTCTTGAATCCCAATACATAAATAATTCATCTATTTTATTTCCGCATAGGTCCTTCCTTGGTATAGGGTTTAACATTTAGAAGAGGTAATTGACTAGTATAACTCCTAGTTTCTCCACATTTAATATAATGAACTATAAAATATCTCTAGGATGATATTTATTTCCTTCTATCATACTCTACATTTTTTCCTTATAAATTATTTTTCATTATTCCCTTCCTTTCCACACACAAACAATTTTCCCATTCAATTTAGACACATTATTTTCAATATAAGACACCATAGGTTTAACCTAGGTCATTCATTTTCATCATCTATTCAAATCCTTAATAATGGTTGGTAAAGAAAATTTTAATTGTACTAATCATATCCCTAGGGAGTTTCAAACTAGGTGCATAGTAAGGCCTATTTTCATGCACTATGTGATGATCGGGTCAAGCCCAATGTGCCCTTTTAGAATTCATTTCCCCTATATACTTATATGTTAGAATCATATCCACTTGTAATATCTTTATAGGGATGTATTTATAAGAAAAACAAAAAAAAATATCTTCCTTACCAAAACTTTAGGATGTTCTTCTATACTTACCCCCAAAGTCTATCATAGGGTTATGATCCCTAATATATGTTTTCCTTAATATAGTTCCCAAGGTTTCAAATAAATTTCATCTAATACCAAATGTAGTGACCATGACCCTAGTATCCTGGATCCAATGTATGTTTTATTGTATTGGTATAAGATACAAGTAATATCATCCTGAAGGACTGAATAGTTTAGTATTCTGGGTAAACTAGATACATACTTGATTCTTTCATTTCATTTGAATATACAAATTCAAACACATTTTTTTAAGAATAAAATTATTCCATTAAGAATATACTTGCATATCAATCATAGTAAACTTCAAGGATTATTAGGAAAGGAAACAAAATAAGGGTGAGCTCAAATTCTTCCTAAGGATTAAGTACAGTGGAATAAATCATGAATCAATAAGCATAATCAATATGGAAAGGTTAATAATTGAACACACATTCCATGTGATCTATAAACTGGGAAAGAAATTCATCCAAATATAATATAAATGAAAAAATATCATAAACAATAATAAATATAGTAATGTAAATAAATGGAAACAAATTCCATTTAAACAATAACATGACTATCATAACTGGATAAGGCATAATTAATATAAAAAGGTAAATAACTAAACACACGTGTTGTGTAATCAATAAATAAGAATAAAATTCATACAGAGATGATTTTATAGTGAAAATACTATGGATAATAATAACTTAATTTTTAATGAAGGAAATGATTAATCATTAGATGTCATATATCAGGCACATGATACCTATACCATCAAGATCTTTCCTCAATAAATTTTAAAACTACTAGGTACAAACCCATTGGGTTTGGCTACCTGATTTTATGTTATCTTACTAATTCATCTCATGATACTATCTATGCATCAAGGGGCTATCTTTAACTGATCCCCACCCATGCCTTCATGACTAAATCATTCCTCATATATCAAAAAATCAATTAAACTCATTAACAATATACCTTACCATTAAATATACATATTGAAGAAAGAATACAGATTATTAATATTTTCCCAGTCAATCAAATAACTTTCAAAGTAAAACATCATATGTAAAAATGAGATATGGTTTAATCAATAATCATATCCATGAAACATAATATGAATATTTCGGGGAAATTTAATGTCTAATTATCATAGGAAAGTTAATATTTTAAGGGAAAGTTAATGAATACAAAAACTGAATCAATAAAATGAATGTCAATACTTTCCTTAGTGAAAATGATCATAAACCATCTAGAGGAAGAATAATAACTGTATCAATACAACATATACCCATTGGAGTAAGAATAAATGGTTTTCTTTATTGATAAATAAAAATAGCATAAAAGATCTTTAAAAATATTCTTGAGGAAAATATCCTTTTCATTTAAAAAACACTTTTTAATACTAAAATTACACAAAAAATTTAGGAAATAATTTTCTTTGAAAATAAAATTTGATACATATAAATTAATATTTAAAAAATTTTAATTTCATGATGGATAGAAATTCCATTCATGTCATACAAGTTAAAACAATGATATCCTCTCACATTTTCAGTAAAGATAAACAGGAATTATTTTGAAAATGAAATAAATGTTACTCTAAAAACATTTTGTAAAAATATAAAAATGGGTAAAATTTTTTTTAATAAATCATTTGGAAAAGGTTAAAAATATTTTTGAAAACATTTTTAGAAAACATGGTTTTGGAAAAAAACAAATTTCTAACTGAAGAGAGAAATGAAGTTAGATTTTTTTTTAAACATTTTCTCAATTATTTTAAGTAAGAAATAGTGTAAAATGATACCATTACTTGAAAAAATTTATGAATAACCATAGGTGAATAAATTTAAAGGTTTTATTAAACAATTATAAAATAATTTTCTTCAATGGAAATTCAAGTATAAACAATCCTAATCAAACAGAGATTTTAAAATAAACCCTTATAAAGATCTTATCATTGAAGTCAGAATTAACTACTAAATTGATTATGTGTATCAAATATAAATCCAGATAAAATAATAGGAAATAAAATAATAGATATTCAAAATTAATTACACACATAAACTTATAATATCAAATATAACTAAGGAGTAATATAACTCAATGAAAGAAAATTGAGTTACAAAATTATTTACCACTTGGTAACTTTTAAGTCAAAACCACCCTTAGATGAAATATTTCAAATTTAAACTTAAAATACCATGTATTATTAATTAATCATGATATTATATCTCAAAAGGGTAGTATTTACACCATATATAATAAATTAGGCATGCAAAAATAAAATATGCCTCAATAAAGGGAAATTGAGATGAAGTCCTCACCACTTGGTAATATTCAAGAAAAATCCACTTGGATAAAATAATTCAAATTTAAATATAAAATAACATTAATTATTAATTATTATTGATATTACATTTGAAATAGGCAGTGTATACACTATATAAAATAAATTTGTGCATAACATACAAATGTACCTCAATGAAAGGAAATTCAGACAGAATCTATTACCTCACGCTTCCTTTTGGTTGAACATGATTTAACCTCTTATATAGTGGTTTTAAACATTTTATTAACTTATTAAATAACCATAAAATATTTATAACATCTTATATTATCCTTTTATGATATCTTATCACCTGTTCAATAATAATCTTTCATTATTTTCACTGTTTCGGGTGTTAATTGTCTTGTTTTCTCATTCATTTTTTGTTATGAAAGTTATGGTTCTTGTGAATATTATATAGTTAAATAATATAAATACTATTAATCATGAAAAAATTATTGTATTTATATATAAATTATACTTTTAAAATTGATCATGAAATATGGTTATGAAAAATGAAGTATGTTACGATTATGGAGGCGGTTGGTTGTACGTACGTATGAGTAACATTTCCATCTTTCAATTATCATTATGGAAATGAGTTAAGTAATATATCATCTTTATATAATGATAATAATACCATATTATTTCTTTAAATATACATATATATATCATCCATGTATTGTGGTGATGAAAAGAGAGTCATATCGCTTCGTGAAGGTGTAGTCCACACATACACGTATGATGTTATCATTTTTCAATGTAAGAAAAAATGATATATTATATTTTTAAAATGATAAATATGTTATTAATATAATAAATATTTCATTTATATCACATATATTTAATAAATTTTTCCTTATTACATTCCATGTAAAGCGTTAGTGAAAGACGAATCACATCGCTTCGTGAGGCGGTAGTCCACTGTACACATGAGCAACGTTATTGTATCCACCTAAATAATGGAAACTAAAAAATTTTATATAAGATATAATAAATTAATAGGTATAATTGTGTTATAAATATCATATATATACTTTATATCCATAATCATACACAACCATGATAGGATGTAATGTAAGAATGAATGACATCGATTCACGAGGCGGTAGTTCATCGTACACATGAATGATTATTTCATAACCCATTTGATGGAAGTGGGGATGGTTATAGGTAATTTATTTAACATAAAAACATCTCAATATATATAATTTATTTATTTTATTATATCATCATGGTTTAATAATAATTTAGGTAGGTGGAGGAAGAAATAAAATAAAAAATCTCATCGAAAAACGTTAACTCTTCATCAGGGATCCTCCTTAGGTTAGCACGAAAAGCCTTCCTATGATGTATTTATGCCAAAAATAAGTCATATAGGATAATATGATGGAATTTGGTATGTGATTTAGGAAGTTATTGGCCAAACCAAAAGGGTATGAAGGTGCGAAGAAGATATTAGAGAGAGTGGCCTTTTATAAGTGAGGTGAGTGGCACACTTGAAAGTTTTAGAAATAAAAAGTTTTACCCACATTTTTGACATGAAAAAAGGGTCCAAAATAAATTATTATAGGTAATTATACATTATATGGTATAAATATTTCTATAAAGTAAATTTTAGAAATGTTTTTAGCTAATTTTAACCCTTATATTTTTACATTAACCTCCGATAAATCCATTTTTACCTTAACTACGATAATTAATTTTTACTATTTTCACTATTCATATTGGTTAAAAAATTAATTTGACATTATTATACAATATAATTGATGAGTTTTTAAAATATTTAATCCATTTTTTCAAATTCAATTCACATGGTTGAAAAAAATTAATTTAAAATTAATCTCATGGATGTGATGAGAAAGCAGGTTTTCAAAGAGAAAATGTTCAAAAGTTTACAAAGTTTTTATATCACAATTCAATATGAAAATGATTTCAAAGAATTAAATTGGATTAATATATATAATTTAACTAATTTTAATTTAAATACAATTCAAAATATAATTTAAATTTATAAATAATTTATATAAAAATGTAGTTTTCAATTAAAATTCTATATTTTTTACTATTCATCAAAAAATGATATATTTCAAAAAAATCCAAAAATTCACCCTAATATAATTTTGATATTATGATTTCAAAAATGAAGTTCATTTTATAAAATAAATTTTATAAAATTCTTAAAAAAATTAAATTATGTGTACAAAGAGAGACTAAACCATCTTTTTAAAAAATACATTTTTTTAGAAAACATTTCTTTTTCTTTTAAATGTTTTTTATTTTATTTCTAACCTATATATGACCATAATTTTCATAATTTGTTTATTACTATTCATGACCACCAATTTAATGACTAGGTATACTATATTACAGTTCACTTCGACTTAGGGTTGCGTGTTCTACAAGCTATCGAAGAGATTAAATTTAAATAAATATATTTCGTGCATTGCTTAAGATCGGTGTTGCATGTCACATACTATATCAAATACAATGTTCTTATTTTATATTTTTTTGGGTGTTACATTCTCCCCACCTTAAATAAATTGCATCCTTTCAATTTAAACTTGATCTTGGTAATCAAGTGTTTGTTATTTTAAAATAACATTATTGAAAAACCCACATCATAAAAGGATTGATAAAATATAATCTTAAAAAGAGAGAAAGGTAATTAAAAAGGTCATATGGAATAAAACATAACTATGTTTCTAAGTAGGAGAACATTGGTGGAAATTGAAGATATAGACAAGTAAGAAAATAATAAATAATTATAGAGATTGATTGAGTTCATTGATCACAAGCAAGGGAATGGTCAATGGAAAGTTAAGGGCCTCAAAACTATAAATATTTGATGATTTAAAAGACCATCATATTCATAGGATATGACTGTAATTGGATAACATTTTTTTCAGTATCCTTTTCTTAAAGTTGAGTAATTATTTTACTATCTACAGGTATAAGGAAATATAATTATTTGATACGTTTCTATTTCATAATCATAATTTCATCCTTTGGTTATGATTTGATAAATCTAAAATTCATCACTTACTCTAATAAATGAATATACAAAAATGAATTTTTTATTCCTAAAGCACTAAAATTCACTTTTAACATATCATAAGATCGATAAAAGAGTGAAAAGTATTTCTTTATGTCTTTAACTATTTTCAAAAACCAATATGGTTAGCACAAGTTCTCCAATATAATAAATTAATCTCTAAACCTAAAAGATAATATCATTGGTTCATCATTAATATTTATTTTTTAAATAATTTAACTATAAATAATGACATATAAACCCAGACATCGTGTAGGCCATTGGTAGGCGCTAAACCCTTATCATCCTTCGGTCATGGGTTCAAGCCATGCAGTCATGCTGGATGTGATGGGTTGTCACCCGTCATGTGGGTTGTCCTTTTTATAAACTATATTAATATAATTCCTATAACATTATCAAAAAATATTATGGACATCCATGAAGTAAAATTAATTATTAAATAAGATTTTTACTAAGGTTTTCAATACAACAATTTTTTCAAAAAGTCTAATAATCTTATTTGACTGTTATTATAATGTCATTAATGATCATATTAACCCTAATGGTTATCAATACCTTTAAACTTATATCTATAAAATGTAAAGGAATTATTCATCAAATAACCTGTTCACTAAAACATATACAAAACCAATGGGTTTTATTGCCATAAATTTCTCCCAAAATATCTTTAATCTTGGTAGACTCCCATCACATAAAACCCAAAAGGAGGTGTTTAACATTTTCAACTTATGATCAATATTAAACTCATAAACCCATGTTGGTATCCATAACTCTTATGTTAATGAATACATATATTCTTCTTAAATTTAACACAATCCTTAGATGTTTTGTAATTATTATCACCAAAATATAATTAGTAAAAATACTTCTAGAGTTTAATTCTAGAATACCAATACATAAATACTTCATATATTTTATTTCCACAAAGTTCCTTCCTTATTCTATGGATTAACCATTAGAAGATGGAATTAACTCAGATAATGCTTAGTTTCTCCACATTTAAGACAAAAAAACTTTAAATGGATCCCAAGGATGAGATTTATTTCTTTCTATCGTACTCTTAATTTTTTCTTCGAAATTATTTGCATTATGACCTTACTTTCCACACATTAAGTATTTTCTCATTCCATTTAAAAATATTATTTTCAATCTTATACACCTTAATTTTAATCTAGGTCATTAATTTTCATCAGGTATTTAAATCCTTAATAATGGTTTGTAAATAAAATTTGAATTATCTTAAGCATATCCCTTAGGATTGTCAAATCATGTGTGAAGTAAAGCTCATTGTCGTACACTGGGTGATGATCAGTTCAATCCCAATGCACCCTTTTTTAAGTTATTACCCATAGATACATATGTTTCAGAAGCACGTCTAATTTTAGTATTCATACAAGGATGTATCACTAATGGAAAAATATCATATACCAACGGTTTGGAGGGTTATTGGTTGATTTAATGTTGGGATAGACCTATCCCAATGGTTTTTAAACTATTGGTATAGACCTATCCCAATGGTTTTCCCCAAAACATTGATATAGTTAATATAAAATAAAATTCACAATGGAGGTTTGAACCCATGACCTACACATTATATATCAAAGACCTTACCAGTATCCTACAATTATATTTGTGAATATATTTGGACATATATATGTATATATTTATATGTAATTTATATATTGATTTATTTGATGATATTCAACAAAAGAATTCATAAACAAATAAGGGTACCTATCCCAATGGTTCTCAAAACCATTGGGATATATACCCTTGTAAAAATAGTCTATCCCAGCGACTTTGGAAAACTATTGGGATATCCTTACCCTATACCAACGGTTTTCCCAAACTGTTGGGATAGGTGTAGTCAAAGTGGTCTATCCCAACAATTTTATAAAAAATTTGGGATAGCCTTACCCTAACACAATGGTTTTACAAAACTGTTGGGATAGTTCTTGTCCAAAATAGTATATCCTAATGGTCTTCAGAAAACTATTGGGATAGCCTTACCATATCCCAATAGTTTTCACATAACTTTTGGGATTGGGAAAATTTGTTGGATCTATCCCAATGGTTTTACAAAACTGTTGGGATAGCCTTATATTTCATGGAATACCCTAATGGTTTTGAAGAACCATTGGGATATGGGGTCCTATCCTAATGGTTTTTACAAACTTTTGTTATAGGGGTGTTGGTATAGGTAGGATTTCCAGTAGTGTATTGCTATGAAAAACAACATAACATCTTCCTTACCAAAACATTAGGATGTTATTATATACTTATCCTCAAATTCTATCATAGTATTATGATCCCTGATCCATGTTTTCCTAAACCTAGTTCTCAAGGTTTCTACTAAACTTCCTATGATACAAAATATAGAGACCCTATCCCCAGTAGCCCAGATTCAGTGTCTATTTTATTACATTGGCATACGATACAAGGAATCACATCTCAATTTACCGAATACTTTAGAAAACTTGGTAAACTAGATATAAACATGATTCTTGCATTACATTTGAATATAAAAATCACAACACATTTTTTTCAATAATAACATTTTTACCTCTAGAATATCCTTACATATAAATCATAGTAAACTTAAAGGATACCTAGGAAAGGAAAAAAATAAGGGTGAGCTCAAATTATCAATAAGGGTCAAGTATAGTGGAATTAATCATGAATCAATAAGCATAATCAATATGAAAAGTTAAATAATTGAACACACATTCCATGTAATAAATAAACTAAGAAGGAAGTGCATCTAGATATAATATTAATTTGAAAGTCTCAAATAAAATAATCAATATGGAAAGGTAAATAAATGAAAAAACATTCCATTTAATCAAGGACATGATTTTCATAACTAGAAAATGAATAATAAATATGGTAAGGTAAATAATTAAACACATGATCCATGTATTGAATAAATAAGAATGAAATGAATCCGGAGATAATAGCATTGAAAAGAACCCATGGATAACAATAACTAAATTCTGAATGAAGGAAATGTTTAATTATTAGACGTCGTGTCTCGAAAAAATGATACCTCTATCAAGATCTATCCTCAAGATAGTTTAAAACTGCTAGCTACAAACCCATTGGGATTGGCCAACTTATTTTATGCTAGCTTACTGATTTGCCTTATGAAACTACAGATGCATCAATGGGATATCTTTAATCAGGACCCACCATGTATGCATGTCTAAATCATTCCTCGTATATTTAAAAATCAATTTAATTCATGAACAACATTCCTTATCATTAAATATTTGTATTAAAGAAATAATATGAATTATAAATATTTCCCAAATCAATCAAATAGCTTTCAATGTAAAACATTGTGTGCGGAAATGAGATACGGTTTAAGAAATAATCATATCCATGATAAATAATGTGGATATTTAGGGGAAATTTAATATCCAGTGATCATAGAAAAGTGAATATTTCAAGGTAGGGTTAATGACTATAAAAATCAATCAAGGAAATGAATATAAATATTTTACCTAGTAAAAATGGTCATAAACCATCCATAGGAAGAATAAAGATGGTATCGATACGACATATATCTATTGGAGTAATAATAAATGGTTTTTATTATTGATAAATATAAATACCATAAAATATCTTTAAAAAAATTCTTAAAAAAAATTGTTTTCATTTTTAAAAATCACTTTTTAAAAATAAATTATCTTAAAAAATTTTGAAAATACATTTATCTGTAAATAACCATTGAAACTTATAAAATAATCTTTAAAATGTTTTATTTTTCATTATGGTAGGAAATTATATTCATGTCATACACATTAAAAAAATATTCATTTCACTTTTTCGGTAAAAGCCAAACGGACATTATTTTTAAAACAACAAAAATATTCCTTTGAAATATTTTTTTTAAATAAAAAAATGGATAAAAATTTATTTAATAAAGAATTTATAAAATGTTAAAAATATTTTTGAAAATATTTTTAGAAAATATGGTTTTGGAATAAAAAGGATTTTTGACCGAAGAGAGAAATGAAGTTGGATTTTCTTAAAATACATTTTCTCAATTATTTTAAGTACCAAAGTGTAGAAAATGGTATTATTACTTGAAAAAGTTCATAAATAACCAGAGGTGAAGAAAGTGACAGGGTTTATTAAACAATGATAAAATAATTTCCTTTAATGGAAAATCATGTATAAATAATCCCAACCAAAATGGGATTGTGAAATAAACCCTTTCAAAGATAATATCATTGAAGTTAGAATTAACAAAAGAATCAATTATGTGTATCTAATTTAAATCCACCTAAAAAATTGGAAATACAAAAATTGATAGTCAAAATTCATTACACATATACTCTTACAATATCGAAGACAATTAGTAATATAACCCAATGAAATAAAATTGGGTTATGAAAGTCTTTACCAATTGGTGACTTTTAATCCAAAACCCCCCTTAGATGAAATATTTAAAATTAGAACTTAAAATACATAGAATTAATAATTAATCAGGATATTAAATGTAAAAGGGGTATTATATACACCATATATAATAAATTAGGTGCATAATAATAAAATATGCCTCAATGAGTGGAAATTGAGATTAAGTCCCTTACCACTTGGTAATATTCAATCCAAATCCACTTAGATGAAATAATTCAAATTGAGACATAAAATATGATGAAATATGAAGTATTCATGATATTAAATGTTAAATAGATAGTGTATACACCATATAAAATAAATTTGTGCATAACATACAAATGTGTCTCAATGAAAGGAAATTGAGACTAAATCCCTTACCTTGCACTTCCTTTTGGTTGAACGTGATTTAACCACCTGTATAGTGTTTTTAAACATACTATTAACTTATTATAGAACCGTATTAATATTTATAATATATTATATGATCCTTTTATAATATCTCATCACTCTTCCATTAATAATATTTCATTATTTTCATTGTTTTAGGTGTTAATATCCTTGTTTTCTCATTTATGCTTTGTTTCTTGTGCATATTATATACTTACATCATCTAAAAAATAATATAAATGAAATAATTATCATATTTATAAATCATTTATAATTTTAAAACCAATCATTAAATATGGTTATGAAAAATTAAGTATGTTATGATCAAGGAGACGGTAAGTCGTATGTACGCATGAATAGAATTTTCATTTTTCTATGATCATTATGGAAAAGAGGTAAGTAATATTTTATCTTTAAATAATGATAATAATATAATATATATCATATTATTTATTTATATATAATTATAGATATATATTATCCAAGTAGTTTGGTGATGAAAAGAGAGTCACATAGCTTCGTGAAGGCGGTAGTTCACACATACACGAACGACGTTATCATTTTTCAATGTAAGAAAGAAAATGATATATTATATTTTTAGAATGATAAATATGTCATTAATATAATAAGTATGTCATGAATATCACATATATTTATTATCTTTATCCGTATTAAATTTCATGTAAAGTGTTAGTGAAAGGCGAATCACATCGTTTCGTGAGGTGGTAATTCGTTGTACACACGAGCAACATTATCATATCCCACTAAGCAATGGAAAGTAAAAAAAATGGTATATATGATATAATTAATAAAAATTTATAATTATCTTATAAATAACATATATAAACTTTACATCCATCATCATACCCAATTGTAAGATGTGGTAATGGAAGAACGAATGACACAGCTCGCAAGACGGTCATCCTCCGTACACATGGATGATGATTTCATAACCCATTTGATGGAAGTGAGGATGTTTATAGGCCATTAACTTAACATAAAAACATCTCAATATGTTTAAGATACTAATTTTATTATATAATAATTATTTAATAATAATTGATGGAGTTTGAAGAATAAATAAAATAAAAATGCTCATTGAAGAACGTTACCTCTTCTTTAGTTATCCTCCTTATGTTAGCACCAAAAGTCCTCCTAGTTTGTATTTATGCCTAAAATAATGATTATAGTATGAGATTATGGAATTTGGGAAGTTATTTGGATAGTTTTTGTCCAAAATAAAATGGTTTGAAGGTGTGAAGAAGAGAGGATAGGGGGTGGCCTTTTATAAATGAGGTCAGTGAAATACTTGTAATTTTTGGGAAAAAAAGGTGTACCCATATTTTCCACAATCCAAAATGGTCCAAAATAGAGTATTATAGAGACTTAGACATTATAGGTTCAAAATATTTCTATTAAATAGATTTTATACAAGTTTTTATGTAATTTTATCCCTTATCATTTTAGTTTAAACCCTAGAAAATCCATTTTTACCTTAACCATGTTAATTAATTTTTACTGTTTTAACTATTCATTTTGGTCAAAAATTAAGTTTAAATTATTATAAAATATAAATTATTCTGATTCAAAATATAAAATAATTTTTTCAAAATTCCATTCACATAAATGGAAAATTTTTATTTAAAATTAATCTCGTAGACGTGATGAGAAAGCGGGTTTTCGAAGAGAAAATGTTCAAAGGTTTATAAATTTTTATATCAAAATTCAAAATGAAAATGATTCCAATGAAATAAATTGGATTATTATAAATATAATTGAACTAATTTTACTTCAAAATAAATTCAAAATATAATTTAACTTTATAAATAATTTAAACTAAAAGGCGGTTTTCAATTAAAATTCAGTATTTTTCACTATTCATCGAAAAAAAATATTTCATAAAAATCACAAAACAATAACTCTAATATAATTTTTATATTATTATTTAAAAAAATAAATTTCAATTTATCAAATAATTTTTATAAAAGTGATAAAAAATAATTTTAAATTAATTTCGCAAAGAGCGACTAAATCTTCTTTTAGAAAAATACAGTTTTTCAGAAAACATTTCTTTTTCTTTTAAAAGATTCTTATTTTATTTCTAACCAATAGATAAACATAATTTTCATAATTTAGTTAATATTATTCATACCCACCAATTTAATGACTAGGTATACTATATTATGGTTCAATTCAACTTGGGGTTGTGTGTTCCGCAAGCTATCGAAGAGATTAAATTTTAAGAAATGTATTTTGTTGGTTGTTTAAGCTCGATGTTTCATATCGTAAACGCTATTGAATACAATGTTATTTTTTTAGAATTTATAGGTGTTACATTCTAGGAAGTCGTCTCTAGGGTATTTTATCACTTTTTTAGGGGGTTGTATCTTGGAAGCCTAGATTATAGAGATGTGTTGATTTAGCTAGCACTAAGTCCGAGTTTATTGAACCTACATAAGAATGCAAGGAATTATTATGAATGAAGGATTTTATTCAAGAGCTCAATTTTAATCAGGATAGGTATTATTTATTTTTTGATAGGAAAAGTTTTATTTGTTTAGAAAGTAATCCCATTTTTCATGGAAAATCAAAACATATTGATGTTCAGTATTATTGGATATGAGATATCCTTATTTCTTAGTAGTTAGAGCTTGAGAAGATACACATGAATTATAATGGGTCAAACATGTTGAACAAGATATTACTTAAAGTTAAATTTGATACTTTCCTATTGATTTTAGGATTAAAGGTGATCCCTGCTTGAGTTTGAGGGTGGGTTTGGGCATCATCCTTAAGTTAGGATGTCACATGATCTTTAAAAAAGAAAAATAAAAAAAAGGAAATCGATATGAGATATGTGATGGGTTATGTATATTTTGGTAGAATTTTTTTTAATAGGATTTGTGGTTTCACATTCTAGACATATGGTAGACAGTTTTGGTTAGGAAGACTCTCTCTTCCCCCTTTGGTGAATTGTGGCTAGGTTTTGGAGTTATGCACTTTTGTGGTTATCTACAAAGAACGTTTTTGGGGATATGACATATTTGATGAATAAGAACTAGTTCTATGATCTTAGTGATTTTATTATACCCTTTTTTATATAGTGTTCTTCATATCTGTATGGTCATATTTTTTATTTGGATTAATTTCTTAGGCTATTTTTATTCACTTTTAAACTACTTTCACTTAGAATATGGTTTCATCCTTTGATCCTATTTTACTGACTATTAATTTTGAGATCCTATTTATTTTTAGGAGTTTTTGTCGCATGATCTTTAATTATAGTGCATTCCTAATTTCTAGATTAGGTATTTTGGTTTTTCCTTTTTTGGGTTTTCAATGATAAAAAAACTTTGGTGTCTACCTTTCTTTTTTTACACACATTTTTTTTGGGTCCATTGTGCATAAATTTATATTTTCAGGCTTACTAAAAAGAGAAAGAAAGTTTATTTCCACTGTGTCTTCTCTTTTTTCATTTTTCATATTCTCATTTTTTTTCTATTTTCATGTTTTTCACTCTCCATCTTTCCCAACAGTTCACACCAGTTGGTTCAAGTGCTGAACTAATTCAGGCACTTCACACAAGTGGAGGGTCAGAGAACTCAGCATTCTTGTGAAGTTGTGTACACATTTCAAAATAAATGAAACCAAAAAATTATAAGCATTGAAGAGTTTTGTGAAGGATAGGGTTTGCCTATAAATACTGATTTGCCCCCTTATTATCAACTAATAAAGATTCATAAGAGGATTAAGGGCTCTCTGTTAGCATAAGTTTCTCTTGCACAACTAGGATTGAGAGAAATATATGGGAAAAATAGTTGTGTTAAAGGCAGTCATGTGAATATTACAGAGATAACTTACCTGGGTGAAGGAGGTTATGTGAAAGAAGTTATGCTAACTTACCTAAGCAAATGATGTTTTGTGAAGAGTGTTGAGAAAAGGCAGTAGTGTGAACATAATTTTATGAAGCAAGGTAGAGTACAAGAGTTGTGCGAAGAAGGGTTGATTGTGGGAGTTGTACAATGCATACTTAAGTGAAAATACTTGAGTGAAGGAATCTGTGTGTGCATAGTTACATGAATATGGTAGAGTGAATCTAGTTGAATAGGGAAAAGTGGAGCGAGTAGCATAAAGGGAGTTATGAGAATTGTATTTCAGCGTACACAATTAAGAATAGGAATATGGTATAAGGGACTGAATCAAACCATACATGAGTGAAGGTGATGGGGAAAACATGGTTTTTGGAAAAATAATTACATTGTAATACCCGAATGTAGAAAAAAAATCACAATAGGAAAATTCAAATTCAGAATTATCCTCTTTCAGAGGAGAATTATTGATGCTATAACATTGTGGAACACCAAGACTCAAATCACACATTGTGCGGTTGATATCACCTATCATTAAAGAAGAAGAGTTCAACAAATTAGAATATAGTAGGGTGTTAAATCAGATGCTATGATGCAGGAAGAGTCTCATGCTAAACAGAGACAAACCTTTATTGTAAGGACCTGGTCTTAAACATTAAATATTCTAGTGACTTTAAACTAGAATTCTATTTCTTATATTCCCAAAGATCATTTAGGTTTATAATTTTAGGGAGTTAGTTCATAACTCTTACATAACAAACCCATACATATACAAAGTGGACACTTGTATTCAGTGTCCATTTTTTCACAATATAGAACTTTTAAAATGAAATTTTATTTCCTTTCAGGACAAATCTTCATGACTTTCAGTTTGACTTATTATTTTACCTTTCACATCCTTAATCCCTATGAAAACATTTAAATTTGTGGGATGATCACAAAAATCTCAATAATAAACATTAAAGGAAGAAATCCATTAGTTTAGTGAAAAACATAAAAAACCATGAAATATTTACCTTTATCTCAATGTTCTTTGCGATAATGAAATAAATTATTTTCAAATGAAAACACATATACTTTTAGCACAAAGAAACTAATTAGAATACTCATCAATCAAATAAAAACCATTTTTGGAAACATAGAGTATCACATTCATAACCTATTTTAAACCCATTTCATAAATAACTGGATTTCAGTTAAATCCATAAGAGAATCCCTTCAATAACTCCCTCCTTATTACCTTGAATGATAAGGTATATTACCCAAATAATTGGAGCACTATTTGGGTGCACACAAATCAATAATGAGCTCACCCAGTACTATCTGGGAACACCCAATGTATAAGATTTATCAGGCTCACCCATGATCTATAATGGGGCTCAAGCCTTCGTATGAGTTGTATCGGTCTCGCTTATTTCATATATAATGCTCAAATATCATATCATGAATAAAACATTTTGTGCTTGAACTTTCCATCATAAAACCTTTGAAAAAATCTTTAAAACCCATATGAAAAACACTTTTGGATATAAAAATACCATTTTCTTTTAAAATATAATTTTAAATACCAAAATACTCATAATAAGGTAAAAAGTTTTTTTTTAAGAAAAGATCATTATAAACATTCTTGAGGAAAATAACATTTCCATTTTAAAAACACTTATTTTAAAAACAGTGCAATTATAATAATTTATTTGAAAATAACCATATAAACATGTAAAGGGATCTTAAAATAAAATATTATTCATGGTGGTAGAAAAATCTTCTCATGATTTATAATTTAAAAAAAACATTCCTTTCGTATTTTTTGTGAAAAAAATCACAAAGTACCTCGTTTAGAAAAAGAAAAAAAATGTTCCTTTCAAACCATTTCATAAAAAGTAAAACATTTGTAAAAATGAATTTAAATAATCATAAGATAATATTAAAAAACAACTTTAAAACGTTTTTAGAAGATGTGGATTTTGAAGAAAAATATAGTTTTAAGGGAATATTTAAAGGAAAATTTTAAAAGAAAGTCTCTTACCTTGAGTTTGACTCATCACATATGTTCTTTGTCTTCCTGAATAATAGAATTATATTAATTTTATACTTTCTTAAAAAAAATATTTATTATTCATTTTATATCACTTATTACCATGTTATATACAATTACTTAATCATTTTGGTTCATGCCAACCATTTTGACAATATTTGATTCATAAGTCCAAAATAACTTGGGTATGTTGACTATGGTCAAAGTGGTCATTAATCCACAATATTCATAATAATAATAAAGAAATAATTATCATTTTTATAAATCAATTATACTTTTAAATCTACCCATTAAATATGGTTGTGAAAAATAAACTATGTTACAATCATGAAGACAGTTGGTCATACATATGCATGAGTAACGTTTACATTTTTCAACGATCATTATGGAAAGAAGGTAAATATTATTTTAATTTTTTAGAATTATAATAACATAATATATATCATATTATTTATTTGAATATACTTATATATATCTTTCATATGATGTGTTTATGGAAAACTAATAACATCACTTTGTGAAGGTAGTAGTCCACACATATACACGAACGACATTATCATTTTCAGTGCATGGGAAGGTAAGAAGTTAAATGATATATTATATTTTAATAATGATAAATATGTCATGAATATCATATATAAATATTAATTCTATCATTATAATCCATCCATGATAGATGGTGATGGAAAATGAATTACATCTGTTCACAGGGCACTAGTCCACCGTACACACGAATGATGGCTTCATTTCCCATTTGATGGAAGAGAAAATAGATATAGGTTGTACCATTAAAATAAAAACACCTCAATATATGAAATAAAATTTTTTATTATATAATAATATTTGAATAATATTTCAAGGAGGTGTAAGAAGAAACAATACTAAAACAACCAGATAAAAACTATACCTCTTGTTTGGAAAACCTCCTTTGATTAAAACCTTAAGCCTTCTAAGGTTGGTTTTCTACCAAAAATAATATATTTATAATGAGGGGAGGGATTCTAGAAATGGATTTGGGTAGGTATTTTCTGAATCAAATTAGTTTTTAAGTGTGAAGGATTGGGAAGAATAGGTTCTCTTTTATAAGAGAGGGGATGGGTACTCTTAGAGTTTCTCAAAATATTAAATTAATGTAAATTAATTTTTAATTCAATATGGCTCAAATATCAATTATTTTGGATATTAAATGACTATAGGTATAAATAATCTCATAAAATAATGTTTAGGAAAGTTTGGTTCATATTTTTACCCTTGTCGTTTGGTTTTAACCCCTCATTAACCCTTTTTAAACTTGTCGTGACAATAAGAAATTTTATTCTTTGAGGGTCAATATAGTTAAAATAAAATAATAAAAGACCCATAAATAGATAATGGATGAAATTTGAAACCTTATAATAATTAATTGTCCAAATTTAATATTTTTAAGAATTTTATATCATTTAATAAAATGTTGTTAACTATAAAATATCCATAATGTCAATTTTTAGAACTATTCATTACTTTGACTTTAATAATATCATGAAAGCATATAAAATTAAAAAAAAGTTTATTATATCCATAGAATTTAATTTTAATCTATAAAATGTGTTGATCATATTATTTATCTCAAATTATATTTATTTTAATATTTTTAATATCTTTTATTTGATTTTCCCATTAATTAATTATTGTATCACCATTGTGCAAGCATTTAAGGTAATTATTTCTTCACTAAAAATTAAAAAATAATTACCATGATGAATATAAAAATTTTATAGTTCAAAATACTATTTACATTCAAATATATCCTCAGGATAACAATATATTAAAAATATCACACTTATTAAAAACAAGAGTATGACATGTTTGAATTTTCATTAAATAAAATACTATAAAGGTCATAATCTCATACAAGTGGCCCCAAAAGATCATAAATTCAACCCTTAGATGATTATGGTCAATATATACTTTTAAAATAACATTTAGGTACATTTTTTGGTCACTTTATGGTTTTTATTCTTTAATTTTTATCCTAAATTACCGGATTTACTCTTTATCGTGGTAATAAAATTACAAAGTTTACTATTCATTTTGATAAAAAAAAGTAAAAGGGTCCTATTTACTAAATTTGGACTCACTAATTACAAATATGGAATTAAATTTTAAAATTTAAAAACTTTGTAATTTAAAATTTTAATTTTAATTTAAATCAGTAGAACACAACGAAAAACTATTTTTTGAGAAAAATGACCTTTTAAAATATAAAATGCTATAATACTAATTTCAAGTATAAAATCCATTTCAAAACCATAATTAGATAATTTTAAATAAAAATTAACTAATGAAAATTTTAAATTAATCCAAAACATAATTTGACCTTGTAAATATTTTAAAATAAATTATAGTTTTCAATAAAAATTATTATTTTTCACTATTTACTAAAAAATCAATATTTTCTGAAAAACCCCAAATTTTCATGCCAAGTAAATTTTGGTTTAATGATTTCAAAAAATAAGTTCATTTTATCAAATTTATTTTCCAAAATATTTATAAATTAAGTATAATATTTACAAAAAAAGTAATAAAAACATTTTTAAAGAAAACATATTTTTTAAAAATAAAATTAATTTACTAAAAATCAAATTATTATTTAAAAATAATTAATTAATACATTCTCAATCAGTATGAAAATTTTATATTTTATAATTTGGTAATACTATTCATTCTCACCAATTTAATGGTTATGTTATAATGGTCACATTTAAATAATAATATTTCATTGTTCGTTTAAACTCAGTGTTGTGTATCTTGTATGCTATCGAACATTGTTTTTCCTTTTGAAATCTTAGGATATTAAATTCCACCCCCCCCCCCCACCCCTTTATAAATTTAGTCCTCACAATTTTTACTGAGACTTAGTAACCATTGTTTAAATTTTAAAAATACCTTTGTCGAAATCTCACATCATAAGAAGGGTAAATAAAACTTCCAATTAATAAGAGAGAAAAGGGAAGTATGAAGGTCATCTGGAATAGCACATACTATGTTTCTAAGTATGACTTATATAGAGTGACAGAGAATATGGTCATGGGAAATTTAACCACATAAAACCATAAATATTTGATGGGTTTAAAGGTTATTGATTTCTCGGTAAGAAAAGTAAACAGATAAAATTTTTGTTTGAAAATATTTTTCCTAAAGTTGAGGAATTCATTTACTATCTAAAATAATGTCATAAGGAAATATACTTACTTGAAAAGTATAATTTCATCTTTTAATCAATTCCCACAACAATATCATCTTTTTTACCAAATGATGAGTGTTCAAGATGAATTTTTCATGCCTGAAGCACTAGAATCAACTTTTAATATATCACTTAATCCAAAACAATTTATTCCTTTTATCTTTATGCATTAACCAAAACCAAAATCTTCAGCACAAGGTAAGATAACTCCCAAAAATAATAAACCTTCATACTAAGAAAACTACTTTAATATCCAAAATTCAACAGTAATATCCAAAGTTTAATATAGATCATTCAAAAAATAACTATCCTTAAAATTCCTCAAAAATATTATAGAATAAGATTAAAACCCAAAAATCAGAAGGATTTAATCACATAGTCTTCCTAGATTAATTTTAACATTTATCTCCAAATAACATTAATTGCTCCTGAAGTCTCATAGAAAAATGTGCACAACCTGAACATATAATCTCTATGATATGTTAACCATTCCCATAAATAACCTGAATCACCATTAATCCGCAATAAAATCAAATGTTCTTTCAAAAGATAATTCAAACTTTATTCCTCAAATAATATCATATAAGGTTCCCAAAATAGTGAGCTTATTCTGAAATAAGATTAATCACCTAACCACCAAATCAATTTCCAAATCCATGATTATCTATATGATAAAGCATATGTTCCCCAAAATTAACTTAACTTTTATTTATCATGTAGTTTAAATAAATAAAAACAAAATCATGTTAACTTAGATATCACGTAGGCCAATATTAGGTGATGCACCCTTGTCACCCTTCGGTAGTGGGTTCAAGCCTCGCGGCCTTGTCGGATGCAACGGGTTTTCACCCAACATGTGGATTTTCCTTTTTGTAAACCTATATTAATATAATCTATACTACGTTCCCAGAAATTTGATAAACATCCTAAAAAATATCCTTAGTATATTCATCATTAAAGAAATGTTTTCACCTTAAAGGTTATCTCATACCTTTCATTTTGCATCCTAAAAATATAATAACCCATAATTACCTCAAAATAAAAGATCATATAGACCCTAAAGGTTATATATAACTTTAAAATTATGTCCAAAAAAATTAAAGTTATTCTTCCTCAAATAATAATTCACATTAAATCTAAGGGTTACAAATACCTAAACCTAATAAAACGTCTCCCAAAATGTCATTAATCGCTTCAAAGTTTCATCACTTAATTCCTCAAAAGGGATGTCTAAGATATTGAACTTATGATAAACCTAAAAATTATAAAACCATGATGTTATCCATAACTCTTAAATTAACCTCACATGAAAACATCCTAATCTCCAAATTTATCTAAATCCTGCCCTGATACCAACTGTAATGAACCAGCCTTAAACATTACATATTTTAGTGACTTTAAAGTAGAATTATCTTTCTTACATTCCCAATGATCATTTAGGATTAGATTTTTAGAGAGTTAATTCATAACTCTTATATAACAAACTCATACACATACAAAGTGAACACTTATATTCAGTATCCATTTTTCCTATAATATATAACTTTTAAAATAAAATATGATTTATTTTCATAACAAATCTTCATGACTTTAAATATGACTTCTTCCTTTAACTTTCTCATCCTTAAGCCAGGTTAAAAAAAATTAAAGTGTGGGATGAGCACAAAAATCTCAATAAGGAACATAAAAGGAAGAAATATGTTAGTTCAGTGAAAAACATAAAAATCCATGAAATATTTACCATTATCTCAATGTTCTTTGAGCTAATGAAATAAATCATTTTCACATGAAAACACATATACTTTTAACTCAATGAAAATAATTAAAAACCATATAAAGAAAATAAAAAACCTTTTGGAAACATATAGCATCACGTTCATAATCTGTTTTAAACTTGTGTCAGAAATAATTGGATCCCAGTAAAATCTATAGGAAAAAACCCTTATGTAACTCCCTCCTTCTTTCCTCAAAAGATAAGGTACATTACCCAATACATTGGAGCGCTATCTGGATGCACTCAAAGCTATAACTGAATAAATTGATGCTATCTAGGTGAACCCAATGTATAAGCTTTATTAGAATCACCTATGAGCTATAATGGAGCTCGGCCCTTCATATAAGTTGTATCGAGCTCACTTGTTTCACATATAATGCTCAGGTATCATATCATGAATAAAACATTTTATTCTTGAACTTTTTATCATAAAACCTTCGAAAAAATATTTAAAACTCATATGAAAAACAATTTTGGATATAAAAATAACATTTTCTTTTAAAAGCTTATTTTTAATACCAAAATACCCAAAACAAGGTAAAGAGGCTTTTTTAAATAAATGATCATTAAAAACATTCTTGATGAAAATTACAATTCCATTTTGAAAACACTTATTTTAAAAATAGCACAATTATAAAGGAAAAAAAATTCTTTGAGAAGAACCATATAAACTTGTATATGTAGATTCAAAGAAAATATTAGTCATGATGGTGGGAAAACCCATTCATGTTGTATAAGTTAAAAAAAGCATTTCTTCCGTATTTTTGTCGGAAAAATCACAGAGTACGTTGTTTAAAAAATGAAAAAAATTGTTCCTTTCAAACCATTTTGTAAAAAACAAAACATTTGTAAAAATAAATTTAAAAAATCATAATATAATAGTAAAAACCTTCTTTAAAACATTTTTAAACAATATGGATATAGAAGAAAAAGAGAGTTTTAAGGGAAACTTTAAAAGATAATTTTAAAAGAAAGAGTCTTACCTTGAGTCTCACTCATCACGTATGTTCTTTGTCTTCCTGAATAATAGGCTTATGTTAATTTTATACTTGATTAAGAAGCTTTTTCATGTTTATTATTCCTTTTATATCACTTATTACCATATTAGATACAATTACTTAATCGTTAAGGTTCACTTCGAACGTTTTGATGATATTCGGTTCATAAGTCCAAAATGACTTAGGTATATTGACTATGGTCAAAGTGGTCATTACTCCACCATATCCAGAATAGTAATCATGACATAATTATCATTTTTATACATCAATTATACTTTTAAATTCACCCATTAAAAATGGTTATGAAAAATGAACTATGTTACAATCATAGAGACTGTAGGTTATATATACGCATGAGTAAAGTTTCCATTTTTCAAAAATCGCTATGGAAAAAAGGTAAATATTAATTTATCTTTTCAAAATGATAATAATATCATATATATATATATAATATTATTTCTTTAAATATACTTATATATATCATCCATATAATGTGGTGATAAAAAATCAATCACATCGCTTTGTAGAGGTGGTAGCACACACGTACACACGAACGACGTTGTCATTTTTCAGTGCATAGAAAAGTAAGAAGGTAAATGATATATTATCTTTTCATAATGATAAATATGTTATGAATATCATACATAAATATTAATTCCATAATTATAATCCATCTATGAGAGATAGTGATGGAAAAAGAATTACATCAGTCCGCAAGACGGTAGTCCGCCGTGCACACGAATGACGGTTTGATTTCCCTTTTAATGGAAGACGAGATAGATATAGGTTGTGTCATTAACATAAAAACACATAAATATATGTAAGGTATTGTTGTTGTTATATAGTCATGGTTGAAGAAGATTTTAAGTAGGTGGAAGAAGAAACAAAACTAAAACAAGCAGATAAAAAATATACCACTTCTTTGGAAAACCTCCTTTGATTAAAACCTTAAACCTTATAGGGTTGGTGTTCTGCCTAAACTAATATCTTTAGAATGAGGGGAGGGATTCTAAGAAGAGATTTGGGTAAGAATTTTCTGAACTATATGGATTTTTAAGTGTGGAGGATTGAGAAAAAGGTGTGCTCTTTTATAAGAGAATAGAGGGACACTTTAGGAATTTCTCAAAATATTAAATTAATTGCTAATTCAAAATGGCTCCAAACTCATTTGTTTCAAAGATAAGGTGAAGATAGGTTGAAATACCTTCATACAATAATTTTTGGACAAATTTAGATCATATTTTTACCCTTATTGTTTGGTATAAACCTCTCGATAACCCTTTTTAAACTTACTGTGACAACAAGCATTTTTACACTTCAATATAGTTAAAATAAAATGACAAAAGACCCATAAATGGATCATGGATTAAATTTTAAACCTTATCCAAATTAATTGGATGAATTTAATATTTTTAGGAATTTTATATGATTTAATAAAATATTATTTACTATAAAATATCCATAATGTCAATTTTTAGAACTATTCATTACTTTAACTTTAATAATATCAAAGACAACATCTAAAATTTGAAAAAAAAAATAATATATCCCTAACATGTCATGGTCATCTAGAAAATTCTTTGATCACATTATTTATCTCAAGTTATATTTATTTTAATATTGTTAATATCTTTTATTTGATTTTTTTCATAATTAATTAATAACTACAACAGCGTTGTGGAAGCATTTAAGGTAATTATTTTTTCGCTAAAAATTATAAATAAATTATAATGATAAAGATAAATCTTTTAAAATTTAAAAGATTATTTATAGTTGAACATGTCCTCTGGATAACACTATATAAAGATATTACACTTATTAAAAATAAGAGTGTGACATGTTTGACTTTTCTTTAAATAAAATATTATAAAGGTCATAATCTCATCCAAGTGCCTCCAAAAGGTTATAAATTTGACCATTAGATGATTATGGTCGAGATATACATTTCTAATAACATTTAGGTATGTGTTTGGGTCATTTGACGATTCTTGTCATTTCGTTTTTATCCTAAATTACCCGATTTACCCTTTACCATGATAATAAAATTATTATGTTTAGTATTTATATTGATAAAAAATAAAGGGTCATATTTACTAAATTTGGACTCACTGATTCCAAATATGGAATCCATATTTCAAAATTCAAAATAAAAAAATTAGAATTTAATTTAAAATTAAACCGGTAAAACACAATGAAAAATTGTTTTTTTTAAATGGCATTTTAAAATATAAAATATTATTATACTTAATTCAAGTGTAAAATCCATTTCAAAAACCATAATTATATTATTTTTAATCAAAATGAACTAATGAGAATTTAAAACTAATCCAAAACATAATTTGATCTTGTAAATACTTTAAAATAAAATACAGATTTCAATAAAAATCAGTATTTTTCACTATTCATTAAAAATCAATATTTTCCGAAAAATCTTAAATTTTCACCATAAGTTAATTTTGGTTTGATGATTTCAAAAATGAAGTTCATTTTATCAAATTTATTTTCTAAAAGCTCTATAAATTAGTTATAATATTTGTTCATAAAAATCAATAAAACTCATTTTTGATGAAAACATATTTTTGAAGAATAAAATTACTTTACTAAAAATCAAGTGATTATTTACAAAGCATTGATTAATACATTAGTAATGAGTAGTACTGTTATATATTTCATAGTTTGATTAATACTAATCATTTTCAACAATTTAACGACTATGTTATAACGGTCGCAGTTAAATAATAATATTTTGTTCGTTTAAACTTGATGTTGGATATCTTGTATTCTATTGAATATAATCTTTTCTTTTAAAATATTAGGATATTACATTCATGTGCATTATTTGTTGAAGTGATCATCAGGTTTATAAACTGACCATGTCTTCCCTAAAGGGGCACGCGAAGGGAGAAGAAGATGCAATGTGTTTTGGGTGAGAGTGACCAACCCATAAAGTTACAAAGGATGTGTGGTCGGCACAAAGTGATCATTGTCGAAACAATGTATTCACATAACTAGTGAAAATTAGTGGATTTTAGAACATTCATACATTGTTTGTGTGTGCGTTTTGGACCTAGTTTGATGCAGGTGAACCCAATAAAATTTATATGTTATGTGGATGTTTACCTTTCTGCATATTCATATTTGTTTCGGTATTTATGCAATCAAGAGTTGCAGGATGAACACAGTTCCTGTGAATATGAGAACAATATATTAAAAGAGATTAACAAAATTTTAAATTGGCCTACATCTTGATTCACCTCGGCGCGTCTTTGGTTGTAATAGTAAAAGATTTTAAAAGGCATATAACTTAAATAATTAAAATTAAAACAACTTGTAACAAAAAGTTCAAAATAAATAATGTGAATTGAAATAAATAAATAACATGAATTAAAATAACTAAATAATGTGTATCGAAAACTTTAAAATGAATTGCTTATATAAAAAATTTAAAACAATCTTAATATTTAAAAATAAATAACTTGAATATTAAAAATAATTAACATGAATATTGTAAAATTTAAAAATATAACTTCAATAAGAAATTTAAAATAATTTGAATAAAAATTTTAAACAATTTAATATTTTCAACTTAAAAAATTAGGTGAATAATTTAAAAAAAAAACAACATAAAAAATATGTAATTTATTATTATTTAAATATTTTAGTTATTTATTTTAAAACATTCAAATTAGTTAAAAAAATTATCATAGCGATCATTCGATGTGTTTTTTTTTTTGCTCCGTACGCGGGCACACAGGATTTTTCACTCTATACGTAAGGAGTTATTTATTATCCACATATTTTTACACATTATTTTTATCTAGTATTTAGTGTTGCATTGAGGATCAATCATTTCGCATTCGAATTTTGTTCTTCAACTATTTGAAGATTGGAGTCATGATATAATTACAGATATATAATATTTGTGCTTAAAATACAATTTTATTGCGCGGTGGATCAATCAATAATTCGCCGCACTCCCCGGGTTCTCCCCACCCGCCTAAATTTGGGGGGTTTTTTTTTATAAAAATAATTTAAAAAGACTTCAATGACTTGACTTTCAATCTCCAAAAGCATATAATGTCCGAAGAATCGCCCGCCACCATTGAAACGGAGGAGGAAGAAACAACAATCTACAGTTCGCGAACATGTCTTCATCACCTTCTTCCGCCGCCGTTCTCCTTTCTCTCACCGCCGCCCTCCTCCTCTGCCGGATCTCCGCCGTCCACGGCGAAGACGTCTACCTCAGCCACATCTGCGGCCTCTCCAACCATTCCAGTTCGGCGTCGTCCCCAAAAATCAACCCAAACAACCTGAGAACTCTCCTGGAAGCCCTCCCCGACCTCGCTCAGAAAACCGGCTTCTACAATTCATCGGCAGGCGCCGGAAAGGACGCGGTGTACGCCCTCGGCCTCTGCCGGGGCGACGTCCTGGAAAATGGCTGCCACGACTGCCTCTTCAATGCCACCAAAAAGATTCAAGAACTCTGCGCCCACAACGACACCGGCATCATCTGGTAATTTGTAGTCTGATTTGTTTGTTCTTTGACAAATAACAACGTGAGGATGGATCTGTGATTTGGTAGGTACGATGAATGCCAAGTGAGGTACTCGTCGGAGAATTTCTTTGGGCGGATCGACCGCATGAACCAATTGAATATGGTGAATGGGTTCTCCCTCTCCGACAAGCCCGGCTTCGCGAATGGCACCGAGGCGTTCCTTTTGAAACTGGCGCATCAGGCCTCCGGAAGCTCGCTGATGTACGCCGCCGGTGACAGGAATGTGTGCGGATTTCTGAGGCAGTACGGGCTTGCGCAGTGCAGCAGGGACGTGTCGAGCGTGGACTGCCTGAAATGCCTGCGGGCGTCGATTGATGAACTGAAGGGCTGCTGCCTGGGGTCGCAGGGATCTAGGATACTCACCGGGACCTGCAACGTGAGGACGGAGATTTACGCCTTTTTCGATGCTTCCAACCAAGCATCCTCGCTTTAATCCGCAAAAGCTTCAGGATCCGTTTGTGTCCCCTTGGTTTCAGTATGTGTGTGTGTCCCCTCGCTGTAAGCCGAATAAAAATAACTCTATACACGGGGGGTGATATTTTACTTGATGTGCAACGCGTGGATGTGTCAGTTCATCATCTGTAATGATGTATGGTTATATTGGGATTGTACTAGTTACTTATGTGATTGTATCTATCACATGCAATTTCAAGTTTATGATTTATGGGGTTTTAGATGCCTTATCTCAAACATAAATCACTAGTAAAAATAACGATTACCAAGAAAATGAAATGTGTAGGTTTTGGACGCAGTGGAAGCGCGTTGGTGGGTGTACCTAATTTTAATTTTAGCGTTAACAACGATCAATTTGAAATCCATCACGATAATAAAACGCCGGATCTTCGGAATAGAACGAAGAACGAAAAAGAAAGAGGGGAGTCCCAAAATCATAAATAGGATCATCATATGTTGGTTATAATTAATTTAATTAATTGACAAGAATTACCTTGATAAAATTCTTTCTTCGTTGATGTTTCCGGTCACGATCTGATGTGATCTGTCG
This sequence comes from Viscum album, assembly GCA_963277665.1. Taxonomy (NCBI): domain Eukaryota; kingdom Viridiplantae; phylum Streptophyta; class Magnoliopsida; order Santalales; family Viscaceae; genus Viscum; species Viscum album. The sequence continues at coordinate 1,990,324,819 of OY728137.1, forward strand.
TAAAATCTAAGTGTATGATTCCTCTAGCGGTGATCCACACGTGCATCTCTGGACGTCGTCGAAGAGATCTCCGGGTGTTAGCATGGAATAGATTTCGCTTGTGATGTCAGTCTTCGATCGCCTTGATTCGGTGGAGTTGAACCTCTTTTACGTAGCTTAAGAGCGTTCTCGGTGGAAAAAGAATTCTTTCTTGGCTTGAAAGCGTTTCCATATCTGTTGTGCACAACCACACTAAAAAATAGCTAGGCGAATGAGAAATATATAATTGAGATTTTTAATTACATAGAATAATAAAATGAATTAATTACCAAAAATCATTTATTCATTTCATTTAATTCTTAGTAATATCTCATGTATAATAATAACAGTTGACTATTATTATTACTTGATATGCACCCAGCGAATTACACCTAATATTATTTAATTAAATAAATAATATTATTTCTCATAAATTCCGAGAAAAAAATACACGGCGTGTATATTTAATATACACGACTTATACTTTTATTTTTTTCATTTTTCTTTATTTCATCCACCACATTTATTATACAATGAATAATGACTATTTATTTTCAAATAAATATCACTGCATTACTCGCTAATAAATATATATATTATTTCGCCCACAATATATTCTTTTGAATAACTAGTGTCAAAATAAATGCGATCAGACATCCTTAAATAATTATTAAACCACAGTCGGAAATAATTTTTATTTAACTTGTTAAATTAATATTTAACTGAGATACTTGGACACACTTAGTGTGTGACCCTCTATGCCTCTTTCTCAGTGACATTAGGTAGAGTCTGCCTAAAGTCCAAGGTTAGTGTCTAGCAACACGCCAAGACACCTATAGAGAAAGAAGTTCAACGCCGCAATGATGTGTCGCCTCCTACAAACGCTTACCGTGTAATATAATCTCTTTGTCTCGATATCTCAAATCAAGCGGGTTGCATGCTGGTGCCATCAACCAATGTGCTTGATTATTCTTTCTTTGACTTTCCGGAATTGAATTTGCTCATTCCTCACCATGACCATGAATTTATTTAGGCTATATCAATTCCATCAAAGGGTCTGAGATATCTACTTCCGTTATGGAACAGAAGGGACAAATTCGTTCTTGCATTATCTATTAATGTAGTATCACTTGTGACGCATCCAACGTATCCTACCTCACTGCGAACACTGTGTCGTCACATTTTTCATCAATACATCTAAGTGCGCGAATTGTAATACCCATTAATAATAATCTTAAAGTTCAAGGACCAATACACACGTCCACAGATACGAACATCCAATGACACTATGAAATGCAGATTTCCTACTGGTGTGTCTCATTCTCATAATATCCTCCTCGATGTTACAAAGGGCGTACACCATAAGAAGGTGCCTCAAAGTTTTATGAGTCCTCACCCCTAATGGACTGTATTATTTGTGTCCCTCAAATAACATCATCCGGGCATAGAACATATATTCAAGAACAGTGTTATGGAACTTCCGGGTTCTCATCATAGCAGAGATCCGCTATGACCCTTTAATGCAACAACTATCCTTAAGACATTATCACATGCATTGTCACGCAGAAGAACAATCAAGATGTGATAAGGTATTTATTAATGAATAAAGTACAAAGTATTTGGTTATAGGCCACCAACTCTAACAGAACCCCACTTGGACTAGAGCCAACTGCTAACAACCTTTAACCCGCTAGCTCTCACATGATATTTATGCTTCTGCTGAGATAGACCTTTAGTAATGAGGTCTGCCACATTCTCTTCCGTGGACACTCTGCTCACTGCAACTTCATCCCTTTGATAGAAATCCCTCAAGAAGTGATACTTCCGGAGTTTGTGCTTTGTCCGTTGATGTGACCTTGGTTCTTTTGCAAGAGTCACCGTTGCAGTATTATCACAATACAACGTGATATGATCTTTACTGCTAGGCACCACATCAAACTCCTGGACAAAGTTCCGAATCCAGACAGCTTCTTTGGCTGCATCAGAAGCCGCTATATATTTGGACTCCGGTGTAGAATCGGCGACAACTGGTTGCTTTGGACTCTTCCAGCTCACAACTCCTCCATTGAGACAAAAAATATATCCAAATTGCGACTTCAGATCGTTCTGATCTGTCTGAAAACCAGCATCATCATACTCTCTGATGACAAGCTCCTCGTCTCCTTCATACATCAGGAACACATCCTTAGTTTTTCTTAGATACTTAAGGATAGTCTTAACAGCAGTCTAATGCTGTTCTCCTGGATCTGCTTGATATCTGCCTACCATGCTCAATGCATATGCAACATCAAGCCTGGTACATAACATGACATACATGATGGATCCTATAGCCGAAGCGTATGAGATCTTACTCATTCTATCTTTCTCTTATTGTGTCTGATGACACATTTTCTTAGAAAGATGTAGGCCATGTGACACTGGAACCAATTCCCTCTTGAATTGTTCCATACTAAATCTCTTTAGTATCTGGTCAATGTATGTACCCTGACTTAGTCCAACCAACATCTTGGGTCTATCACGAATGATCTTGATTCCTAGAATGTAGGCTGCTTCACCTAAGTCCTTCATGGAGAAACACTTGTTCAACCAGTCCTTAACTGACTGTAAGACTGGTATATCGTTTCCAATAAGCAATATGTCGTCAACATATACTACTAGGACAACGATCACATTCCCATTAAACCGCTTATAAACACATGGCTCACATTCATTCTTAATGAAACCAAATTCCTTTATGCCTTCATCAAATCGAATGTTCCATGACCTGGATGCTTGATTTAATCCATAAATGGATTTCTGCAACTTGCAAACCCATTTGGCTTCACCTGGTGTCACAAACCCTTCTGGTTGTGTCATATAGACATTTTCCTGAAGGTTCACGTTAATGAATGCTGTTTTGACATCCATTTTCCAAATCTCGTAGTCATGGTAAGCTGCTATGGAAAGTATGATTCTTATGGATTTAAACATGGAAAATGACGAGAAGGTTTCATCATAGTCAATTCCTTGACGTTGTATGAATCCTTTAGACACTAGCCTTTCTTTACAGGTGCTAACTTGACCTTCCATGTCCAGTTTTCTCTTGAATACCCATTTGCATCCAACAAGCTTTACATCAACTGGCTCATCGACCATAACCCAGACTTGGTTCTGATACATGGAATCCATCTCAGAATTCATAGCTTCTAGCCATCTTGTAGTTTCTAAGCTTTTGACTGCTTCCTTGTAGGAGAGAGGTTCATCATTGTCCAACAATAATGATTCACCATCCTCGGTGACTAGGAAACCAAATCTCTCTGGTTCCCTTACCTCTCTTGAGCTCCTACGCAGTACTTGTGTTTCTAGAACCTCTTCCATGGGGACCTGTGGAACTTGTTCCTGTACCAAATCCTATGTATCTTGAGCATCAACTTCGTCGAAGTCAATCTTGCTTCCACTATCCTTTTTGAGGATGTGCTCCCTCTCAAGAAAGACGACTTGCCTGGCAACAATCACTTTCTTGTTTGAAGGGTTATATAGGTAATATCCATTAATTTCCTTGAGATATCCTACAAAGATACACCTTGTTCCCCGGGGTGATAGTTTGTTGCCTGAGAAGGCCTTAACAAATGCCTCACATCCCTATACACATGTGTGCGAAAAAATGGGTTTATGTCCATTCCACAACTCATAGGGAATTCCATTTTCCACCTTGGTAGGTACTTGGTTTAATGTGTATGTTGCAGTCTGTAATGCATACCTCCAAAAGGATAATGGAAGATCTGCATGACTCATCATTGAACTCACTATTTCCAACATGGTGCGGTTCCTCCTTTCACTAACACTATTCCAATGTGGTGTATAAAGAGGAGTGAGCTGAGATAGAATCCCAGACTCCCGTAGAAGATCGATGAACTCTTGGTTTAGATATTCTCCACCTTGATCCGATTGAAACTTCTTTATCTTCTTACCAAGATGATTCTATACTTCCTTCTTGAATTCCTTAAATTTCTCTAAGGACTCTGACTTATACCTCATTAAGTAAACATATCCATATCTACTCAAATCATCAGTAAAAGTAATGAAGTAAGAATATTCACCTCTAGCTTTCACTGGAAATGGTCCACACACATCCGTGTGCACCAATCCTACAAGCTCTGTATCTCTTTCACCCTATCCACCGAAAGATAGGTTGGTCATTTTACCTTGTAAACAAGCGTGACATCTATCAAGTGGTTTTAGCTCAGTAGAGTTTAAATAACCATCTTAGCAGAGCTTTCTCAAGCGCTTATCGTTTACATGACCGAGACGGTGATGCCACAACTGGGTGATGTATGAGTCATGTGAGTTTGTTTCATTATCGATTTCCAACACATGGTTTTCTTAATTCAATACATACAAACCATTATTTAAATGCATCATTCCATAACATACATTGTTCTTATAAAAGAGACAACCCTTATTTCCAAACTTGAAAATAAATCCATCCATATCCAAACATGATACAGAAATTATGTTTTTGGTAACACTAGGAACATAATAATAGTTATGTATAACCAAAATCATCCCAGTTGGCAATGAGAGGTGGTAATCGTCAATGGATAACGTAGCTAGCCTCGCGCCATTGGCAGCTCAAAGATCCACCTCTCCTTTGACAATCTTTCTAAATCTACTTGGTTCCTGCATTTGAATACAGATGTGAGCCCCACAAGCTATATTTAATACCCAATGTATAGAAATGAAAAGATTACACTCGATAACGAATGCACCTTTAGCGTATCCACGCTTATGGGTGAAGTTCCTCTTCCAGCGGCCTTTCTTGACACATGCAAAACATACCACCTCCCATTCCTTGCCCTACCTCTGAATCTTCCCCTTCTTAGAGGGATGATGCTTGGGGGCTTTAAACAGTTTATAAGACTTTTTCCCCTTTTCCTTGTCCTTCCTTTTCTTATTCACCATAAGGACTGCAGGTTTTTCACACCCCATGTTCTTATCTACCTGGATAATTAAGGCCAAAAGTTCCGATATACTCCTCTCATTATTGCTTATGTTATAATTGACAATAAAGCTAGAGAAGGTCTTGGGAAGTGATGATAGGATGAGATCTGTACACAACTCATCCGGGTATTTAATCCCTAAGATGTCCAGGCGTTCAATGTAGCCAATGAGCTTGACTACATGAGGCACAGCTGGCGCAAACTCTCCAAGCTTAGTTGTAAACAAAGCATTGAAGATCTCATATCTCTTATGTCTCGCATTCTCTTGATAGAGATCCTTAAGGTGAGACATCATGCTATACACGTCCATGTTTTAATGTTACTTCAAGATCTCATTAGACATGACCGACAACATGAAACACTGAACATCTGTGGCATCATCCATGTGTTTCATATAGAGAGATAGTTCCTCACCACTGGCCTCTTTTCCAGGCACAAATGGAACATGATCATCCAAAACATACAATTTCCTCTCGTAGCGAAGGATGACGCGTAAACGCCTCTGCCACTCTTGGAAATTGGTGTCGGTGAGAAGGTTTTCCTTCTCGAGTATGGTTCACAATGATATGTTTGAAGTCATTTTTTTCTTGTCGTTTCTACAAATTAAGATGAGAAAAGGTTTAATACTTTATTATAAAAAAACTGAGACAAATAAATAAATTAATACTTATTAGTCTCCCACTATTTTATTGAAATCCAATAGCCATCACCATTGACTTCAGAATATTATATTGCCTGAATATTCTAGTGGAAAAGATCCATATTTCCCTTCACATTACCCCAACTAGGGTTGGTCAAGCAACTTGAAGGGTTTTAGGTAGGCATTTCAAATGCCAACAGCATTAACTCGCAGCTCCTTGATCGTTTGAGTGGACTCCCCAATCCTGAAATCCTTTTATTTTGGATTTCTCCAACCTTTGCCTCTTGGTCACACCAAGTACTGCTGTGGAAGTCAACCTTTGATGTGAACCAAGTCAAGTCAACCCAAAACCTTGAATTTAGAATTCCCCGATAATTGAAAGTACTCCAACTAGGGTTGGTCAAGCACTTTGAACTATGGTTCGATTCTAACCAAGATTATAGAAGGCTATACTGACTTAATATTTCTTTGAGGGATTTTATCCTTATACGTAAATTTCCATTTTATTATCTTTGATTACATGCTTGTTAATATTAAGTGGTATTTACTTAAGTGATTAACCATGTCTAAGATAATATTTACACATAAGTCGGTCTTATTTTAGTTCCATCTTGCATGCTTGTTTAATTCATTAATTGTGTGATCGTGACAACACACCCACAATAAATAAACCATGTAACTAAAAAAAATAAAATAAATGGTATGATCATGAGCTTGTTCTATTTGTTAATTTATCTAGCAGTTGATAAAATAACCCAAGACCTAGGGGAGAAACACCTTGAACCTTTCGTGTTCGTGTTTACAGCTTTCCACCTGTCCACCTTTGGATCTTCTTGGATTGGTTTCACCTTGGCTCCTGACTTGAGATGCCTCCACTAGCTTGGGAGCTCCATCCATTACATATGCATTTATCTTACATGCAGGTGAGGGGTAAAAAAGGTTTTTTTACATAAAATAAACCTTGGGTGCGCTGGCCCTATATATTAATGAGGAGAAGGCTCGCAGACCAACAAATTTAATTTAAATAAATAAATTAAAAGAAACCATTCACATACAAAGGTCTTGGTATAGCTCATGATCATCCATACATGCAATGATATTTACACATAAATAAAACTATCATTCAATTATTTAATCGTTCTTGTTTAAGATAGATCACACTCAAATCAATTAATTATCTTTAATTAATCAATCCTTTTATCTTAAACCCTTTTTTTGAATTTCCTTGAGATTCCCATCCATCATAATTTTAAACAAATAAATTCATTTAAAATCATCTTTGTACGTAACTTGTACCTTGGAGGCAACCCGGTGAATTCCCGTTCATAACTACCCAATGATTAGAAATGAACATTACACAGATGTTAAATTAAACACATATATATAAAACACCTATCACGTGTTGTGCCTCAGCTTTATGCCTACACTATGGTACACGTCTCAAGGGTTTTTATAATATAATAATAAATTTTAATAAATCTGTGTAATTTGGATAGTACACGACATGTAGTTCCGACTACACGGTGTGTACTTTTGTTCACTGTCCATCCGAAGTACACGCCCAGGGACATGGCGTGTAGATGTAATTTGGAAATTTTCAGAGTACACGGCGTGTTTAGTGGGACACACACCATGTAGTATCCGCGTTACATGGTTTCCAGTCGGGCAAGCCATGTACGGGGTACACGGTCCAACCCTAGCCCAAAGGGACTACACACTGTGTTCAGTGGACCACACAGCGTGTAATCTGGAAACCGTGTGCTACCTATTCCTGGCCAACACACGGTGTCATTTATGACTTAGGAATACTCCAACACATAGCCTGATTTGGCGGAAAAGTCCGATGCATTGAACCTAGAATACATGATGTGTACTTCTGAATACACGCCATGTATTTTGGTGTTGTATGTCCAAGAATGTTTGACACCTCCGGATGAGATCCTCTATTTTATTTTAATCAAAATTAAAAGAAAAATTCGTTTATGTAAGGTGAATGAGAAACGTGAGAGGAGGAACAGATCTTGAGATTCAGATTTTAAATAACAATTAAATTGAATTGAAACAACTAAATTATTAAATGCGTAAATCACCAATGAAAAACTTAAATAATTATAACCAACGATATGACCGCTCTGATACCACTTATAGGTTCTGAGTGTAGTAGAAGTGTGTTGGTGGGTGTACCCAACTTTAATTTTAGTGTTAACAACGATCAATCCGAGATCTGTCACTATAATAAAACACCAAATCTTCGGAATAGAACGAAGAACTAAAAAGAAAGAGGGGAGTACCGAAACCATAAATAGGATCATCATATATTGGTTATAATTAATTTAATTAATTGAAAAGAATTACCTTGATGGAATTATTTCTTCGTTGATGTTTCCGGTCACGATCCGATGTGATCCATCGTTTCATCGTAGAATCCAAGTGTAGGATTCCTCTAGTGGTGATCCCCACGTGATCCACATATCTATGGACATCGCTGAAGGGATCTCTAGGTGCTATCACGGAATAGCCTTCGCTTGCGATGTCCGCCTTCGATCGCCTTGATCCGGTGGAGGTGGATCTCTCTCTCGTAGCTTGAGAGCATTCTCGATGGAAAAAGAATTATCTCTTGGCTTGAGAGCTTTTCCAAATCCATTGTGCACAACCACACTAAAAAATGGCTAGGATAATGAGAAATATATAATTGGGATTTTTAATTACATAGAATAATAAAATGAATTAATTACCCAAAAGAATTTATTCATTTCATTTAATTCTTAGTAATACCCCATGTCTAATAATAACAGTTGACTATTATTATTACTTGACATGCGCCCAATGAATTACACCTAATATTATTTAATTAAATAAACAATATTATTTCTCATAAATTCCCAGAAAAAATACATGGCATGTATATTTAATATACACGATATATACTTTTATTTTTCCATTTTTCTTTGTTTCCTCCACCACATTTATTAGACCTTGAATAATGGCTATTTATTTCTCAAATAAATATAATTTCATTACTCTCTAATAAATATATATATTATTTTTCCCACAATATATTCTCTTGAATAACTAGTGTATAAGTAAATGCAATCATACATCCTTAAATAATTATTAAACCACAGTCGGGAATAATATTTATTTAACTTGTTAAATTAATATTTAACTGAGATACTTGGAAAAACTTAGTGTGTGACCCTCTAGGCCTCTTTATCAGTGGCATTAGGGGGAGCCTGCCTAAAGTCCAAAGTTAGCATCTAGCACATGCCAAGGCACCCGCAGAGAAAGAAGTTAACGACGCAATGACGTGTCACCTCCTATGAATGCTTATCATGTAATATAATCCCTTTGTCTCGATATCTTGAATCAAGCGGGTTGCATGCTGGTGCCATAAACCCATGTGATCGATTATTCTTTCTTTGACTTCTTGGAATTGAACTTTCCCATTCCTCACCATGGCCATGGATTTATTTAGGCTATATCAATTCCATCAAAGGGCCTGCGATATCTACTTCCATTATAGAACAAAAGGGACAAATCCTTTCTCACATTATCTATTAATGTAGTATCACTCGTGACTCACCCAACGTATCCTACCTCACTACGAAAAGTGTGTCGTGATAATTTTTTTCAATATATCTAAGTTCACAAGTTGTAATACCCATTAATAATAATCTTAAATTTTAAGGACCAATACACACATCCGCATATAGGAACATCCAATGACACTATGAAATGTGGATTTCCTACTGATGGGTCTCGTTCTCATAATATCCTCCTGGATATTGCAAAGGGCACACACCATGAGAAGGTGCCTCAAAGTTTTATGAGTCCTCAACCATAATGGCCTGTATTATTTGTCTCTCTCAAATAACATCATCCGGCCATAGAACATATATTCAAGAACAATGTTATGGAACTTCCAGGTTCTCATCATAGCAGGGATCCGCTATGAACCTTTAATGAAACAGTTATCCTCAGGATATTATCACATGCATTGTCACACAGAAGAACAATCAAGTTGTGATAAGGTATTTATTAATGAATAAAGTTTAAAGTAGTTGGTTCTAGGACACCAACTCTAATGACATGAATTTTCCAAATGATGGTGAGTCATGTGCTCAAAGTATAAAAATGAAAGTAATCATGAAAATAACATGAGAAAATATAGAAGAAAAATGATAGATAGAATAACTATATATAACATTTCGATCATCACCTAAAACTATTAAAATGCTAAAGATGGTCCAAAAATGAAAAGGGATGGGATGAGAAGCCAAATAGGAGATACAACATCAATATATACATGCTATAAGTTGAGACAAGAAAAACAAAAGAACCTGCTACCCATCACTGTGTGACATAAGGGGTCACCCCACCCTATCACCTCCATTAGACCAAATAGAGCTATCACGAACATCCACTATTTCCAAGCAGTAATTTTTCTTTACCTATAAACACAATTTACATACACGAATTGGTTGTCCATAGGGAGTGAGCATAACAACCAAAATATGATACCACACAATTTAACTATAGACAATAGTAGAAAAAGCCTTTAATAGTGCTAAAAAAACATGACCCAATTCTTATGTTAGTAATACTACAAAGAAATAACTTAAACATAAATATGAAAAAAATTATTAATAAAATGTCATTTTTAAACATAAACCACAAAATTTGCGTCACACCAGTTACATCATATATGAGATTGAGGAATTGATTCCTACACGTCAAAAATGAATTATGGATTGTTTTCATAAAATATCAAAACAATTCGAATGTGTTTTCTCGTGTTTGAGTATGTCATGTTTCTTTAAAACTAAAATGTCATTTTTAAACTCAAAACACACAGTTTGAGTCATACCAAACACACTGTGTATTATATTGATTTGAGATGATTCCTACATGTCACAAATGACTTATGGATAATTTTCCTAAAGTATCAAAATAATATGAATATGTTTTCTCGAATTTGAGTATGTGACGTGTGTTTTGAACTATAATGTCAATTTTAAATAAAAAGATACACTTGGAGTCATATCGGTCACAAGTTGCGTTGGATTGATGTGCGGGTGATTCCTACATGTCACAAATGACTTAAATATAATTTTTCTAAAGTATAAAAAACAATCTAAAAGTGTTTGTTCAATTTTGAATATGTCACGTGCCTTTTTTACAATAATGTCATTTAAAACTAAAAACACACACTTTGAGTCATACCGGTCACATCGTGTGTTAATTTAACATGACACTAATTTATACACATCACAAATGACTTATGAATCATTTTCCTAAAGTATCAAGATAATTCAAGCGTGTTTGCTAAATTTTTAGTGAGTGACACACATTTTGAACTAAAATGTCAACTTTAAACTAATAACGGACACTTTGAGTCATAAAAGGCACAATGTGTATCAGATTGAGGTGAAACTAATTGATACAAATCAAAAATGACTTATGGATCGTTTTCCTAAAGTATCAAAACAATACAAATGCATTTTCTCAATTTTGAGTATGTCATGTGTCTTTTTAGTAAAATGTCATTTTAAACTGAAAACACACAATTTGTGTCAAGTCGGTCTCATTGTGTGTCGGTTTAATGAAAGATTGATTCCGACACATTACAAATGACTTATAAATCATTTCCCTAAAGTATCAATATAATTTAAGTGTTTTTACTCAATATTCAATGAGTGACACACTTTTTGAACTAAAATGTCAATTTTAACCTAACAACAAACACTTTGAGTCATAAAAAGTACACCGTGTATCAGATTGAGGTGCGACTAATTCTTACACGTCATAAATGACATATGGATATTTTTAATAATGTATAAAAACATTTTGAATTCATTTTCTTGGTTTTGAGTATGTCACTTATCTTTTTTACTAAAATGTCATTTTAAACTGAAAACACACACTTTGAGTCATACTGGTCACATCGTGTGTTAATTTAATGTGTGACTGATTTATACATGACAAAAATGACTTATGAGTCGTTTTCCTAAAGTATCAAGACAATTTGATCAAGTTTGTTTAGTTTTCAATGAGTGACACATGTTTTGAGCTAAAATGTCAATTTTAAACTGATAACAGACACTTTGAGTCACACTGGGAACATCGTGTATCGTATTGATGTGAGGATAATTTCTATACATAAAAAATGACTTATGGATCATTTTACTAAAGTATCAAAATATTCTGAATGTGTTTTCTCAGTTTTCAGTATGTGACGTGTGTTTTGAACTAAAATGTCAATTTTAAATAAAACGAAACACTTGGTGTCCTACCAGTCACATTTTGCATTGGATTAACATGCAGTTGATTATTTCACATCAAAAAATAACTCAAGGATAATTGTAATAAAGTATGAAATCAATCTGAATGTGTTTGGTTGGTTTTGATTATGTCACAAGTATTTTTTACTAAAATGTCAATTTAATGTAAAAATATGCACTTTGAGTCATATCGATCAGATCGTGTGTCATTTTGATGAGAGACTAATAAATACACATCAAAAATGACTTATGAATCATTTTTGTAAAGTATCAAGACAATACAAGTGATTTTTCTCAATTTTCAGCGAGCGACACACGTTTTGAACTAAAATGTCAATTTTAAACTAATAACAGACACTTTGAGTCATAATGAGAACACCATATATTGGATTGAGGTAAGGATAATTCATAAACATAAAAAATGATTTATAGATAATTTTACTAAAGTATAAAAACAATCCAAATCCATTTGATTAGTTTTTAGTATGTAACGTGTGTTTTGAAATAAAATGTTAATTTTAAATAAATAACACACTTAGAGTCATATAGGTCACACCATGCGTTGGATTGATGTGCAGTTGATTCCTACATGTCAAAAATGACATAAGGATTGTTTCCCTAAATTATTAAAACAATCCTAATGTGTTTTCTCAATTTTGATTATGTCACATGTATTTTTTACTAAAATGATAATTTAAACTGAAAACAAGTACTTTGAGTCATACCGGTCACATCATGCATTAGTTTGACATGAGACTAATTCCCACACATCAAAAAAGATGCATGAATCATTTTTATAAATTATAAATATAAACAGAGTATGTTTTCTTGGTTTTGAGTTAGTGACACACGTTTTGAACTAAAATATCAATTTTAAACTGATAACATACACTTAGTGTCGTACCAGGAACATTGTGTATTAGATTGTGGTGTGGCTAATTTCTACATGTCACAAATGATTTATGAATCATTTTCCTAATGTATCAAAAAATTATAAACATGTTTTCTTAGTTTTGAGTATACGATGTGTGTTTTGAACTAAAATGTCAATTTTAAATAAATGCACACTTTGAGTCATATCGGTCACACTGTGCATCAGATTGACAAGAGGTTAATTATTACACATCAAAAATGACTTAAGGATCATTTTACTAAAGTATCAAAACAATATTAATGTGTTTTCTTGGGTTTGAGAATGTCACGTGCTTTTTTTTATTAAAATATCAATTTAAACTGAAAACACACACTTTGAGTCATACCGATCACACTGTGTGTCGGTTTAAATGCGACTGATTCTTGAACATCACAGATGAATTATGAATTGTTTTCCTAAATTATTAAGACAATACAAGTGAGTTTGACCAGTTTTCAGTGAGTGACTCATGTTTTGAACTAAAATTTCAATTTTAAACTAATAACATACACTTTGAGTCATATCAAGAACATCATGTATTAGATTGAGGTGTGACTGATTCCTATACATCACAAATGTTTTATGCATAAATTATCAAAACTATTTGAATTTGTTTTCTCTATTTTGAGTACGTGACTTGTGTTTTTAAATAAAATATCAATTTTAAATAAAAACACACTTTGAATCATACCGATCACATCATGCGTCAGATTGATGTGCAGTTGATTCCTACAGATCACAAATTACTTAAGAATAATTTTTCCTAAAGTATTAAAACAATCCAAATGTGTTCTCTTGGTTTTGAGTACACTATGTGTCTTTTTTACTCAAATGTCAATTTAAACTGAAAACATGCACTTTGAGTCATACCGGTCATACTGTGTGTCGGTTTGATGTAAGACTGATTCTAAAACATAAAAAATGAATTTTGAATCATTTTTATAATGTATCCAGTCAATACGATCATGTTTTCTTAGTTTTATGTGTAACACATGTTTTGAACTAAAATGTCAATTTTAAATAGATAACATACATTTTGAGTTATATCGGGCACACCGTGTATCAGATTGAGGTGCGACTGATTCCTATATATCAAAAATGAATTATGAATCATTTACCCAAAGTATCAAAATAATCTAAATGTATTTCCTTGATTTTGAGTATGTGAATTTTATTTTGAACTAAAATGTAAATTTTAAATAAAAACACACTTTGAGTCATACCAATCACACTATGCATTGGATTGACATGTAATTTATTTGTACATGTCACAAATGACTTATGGATCATTTTCATAAAGTATCAAAATAATACAAATGCATTTTCTTGATTTTGAGTATGTCACATATCTTTTTTACTAAAATATCATTTAAACTGAAAACACTCACTTTGAGTCATATTAGTACCAACATGTGTCGATTTGACATGATATTAATTCCTACATGTCAAAAATGACTTATGAATCATTTTCCAAAAGTATCAAGAAAATATGATCATTTTTGACTAGTTTTCAGTGAGTGACACATGTTTTGAACTAAAATGTCAATTTTAATCTGATAACGGATACTTTGAGTCTTATGGGGAACATTGTGTATCAGATTGATGTGAGACTGATTCTTAGACATCCAAAATGACTTATGGATCAATTTCTTAAATTATAAAAATATTTTGAATGTTTTTTCTCAGTTTTGAGTATGTGATGTGTGTTTTGAACTAAAATATCAATTTTAAACTAAAAACACACACTTTGAGTCATACCAGACACACCGTGTATCATATTGAGGTTTAGTTGATTCCTACATGTTACAAATGACATATGGATTATTTTCCTAATGTATCAAAATAATCTGAATTATTTTTCTTAGTTTTGAGTATGTGATGCGTGTTTTGAACTAAAATATAAATTATAAACTAAAAACATACACCTCAAGTCATACCGAGCACACTGTGTATCAGATTAGGGTATGACTGATTGATATGTGGATGATTAATACACCATTCAAGACAATTTTCAAGACATATATTTTGGTAAGTCATAATTTTACATTCAACTATTGAAAAATCCCTTGGTAGATACATCTTTATGATCTACTTCATGTTTCAGGCATGATGCAGTTTCCTCTTCCATATGAAAGGAACATGTTCTCTCTTTTATAGATTTTTTTGGATATTTTAAAGAAAATTATAACTTCCCAAAATAAGTATCAAATAAAAATGATAAGGAAATTAACTAAAAACAAGTAAATATGATAATGAGAAAATTCACTAAATAAGTAGTTGAAAGTCACCTCTTTATGATGTATGTATACAATCTGAAAATATGTATTCTGCCCATTATTTTCTAAACAAATATATTTCCTCTAGTGAATGTAAGGACTATTGATAGTCTTAGTAGTCTAGAAAAAATATAAATAAATAAAGTATTAATAAATTTTTTAAATGAAATTATAATAAAAAATACCTATTTGGGGATGCTAGTTTGTTGATGGAATACGATATCTTTCATAAATTTGCAAACATAATTGCCATAATATTTTCCATTATTTTGTTCTGGGAACTACATAAACATTGATAAAAATAAGTAATTTGTTATGATATATGTTTTGATAGTGGAATGTTATTATATAAACCCTAATACCTACCCATTTTTAGAAGTTGATAGTCTTTTTGTGCTCATGGAATGTCCTCATGCCATGATTCTGATGATATTTAAACACCACCCTATCATAATAGAATTTTAATTAAAACATAATACAAAATTGATAACTTGAATTTTATTCATAAAATGTTTCATTTAGTATATTAAAAATTGATAAACGTCATCACGTGTGGTCAGTTTGTTGGGTATCCATGCATTGAATCCAAAAAATAAATCTTTAGAGTATCCAAATTGATTACAAGGAGTAACAAATAGTGCATAAAAAAGGAACAAGTAATGAATGAAATGAAAACATATTTGATATGATTAAATTGTATAGTTTTACCCCTGCATCATAGGTATTAAGAAGTGTCTATCATCTGTATGTTTTCTTTTAAACATTGTGGTCAATTAATCTACTATTACTTCATATTTCTTTGGTTCCAATGATAATAGTTGTGTAAAAGTGATGTGAGGACTAATGAGTCCAAATTTCTATTCATAGGGTTTTCCCTTCAAATAGTATTAATATATACACCTAGAAAATTTATGCATAATATTTAGTCATAATTAACATAGTAGACCAGATATTGGATACAAAAATCATGAAAAAAAACCTCATGTATACATTTATAACTAAAACTCCTATCCATTCATGCTTGAGGATTTTAGTTACATTCTCAAGACCAATATAGTATGTAATGGCCTCTCTATACATCTTTTATTCAAAATTAATTTTGGACATATCACCACTTTATATCATTGTATCCACATGAAACTTTAATGTTAGTAAATGCAGAAGTTGAATGAGTTGGGTAAATGTACTCTGTGAAGATCTTTTATATTTGTTTTTTGATCCTTTGATCATTTTTATTTGACCTTCCATTTCACCCCTCCCCTTTTTCTATCTATAATAACATTTATCGGTTCAAGAATTTTTTCATTGATTGTTAAAGGTTTTTCATAAAAAATAAATTAGAAAGGAATACCTTCATATTAATATGTATTTTTAAAATATAACAACCATGATATAAAAGTTCCAATAGTAAGCATGACTATATAAATATCTACATCATCAAGTGGAATAGGTAGCTCGATGCTTGGTTTGTGGGATACTAAAATCCCCACTCTCACATGACTTATTGAAATTTGTTTGTTGTGTAGAATCTCTTCTTGAATATTATACATGGTATCCATCACAACAAGGAGATGGGTGGGTGTTGATAGATATAAATCACAATCATTTTTACTATGTAAAATATAAATACAGAAAAAGTATCAGTTTCTTCTTGTTTCACATTTCACATAAACAATTATGACAATATTGACTATGTCTTCTAAGAAAACCCTTTTAGGGGAATGGCTTGCCTAAAATATGGAGGGGGTGGGGGATCTTCAGATAATGGTTGTTTTTGTGTCATTTCTTTTCTTTGATTAATTATCATAACATTTTCTAACAACTGAGACTCATAATTAAGTTTTTCTTCTAGAACAGAAAATTGTGCCCACATCTCTTCCATTTTATTATCTTTATCTGTTGTTCATTTATTTTCTCAAAATATGTTCACGGTGATACCCCCAAAACCCAAACCTATGCCACGACCATAATATTTTGGCCACTTTAATGCCACTAATATAAACTATTCATCGGGTACAACTGATGATGATTCTTATGTCTAAGTTAGATAAAATATATATGAAAGTAAGTAATATTGTTATGTAATACCAATTCAAGAAAAACAAATTTATATTATTTCATACTTTCACATTATTCCCAATTTTTTTATGTTTTCATCTATTAATATCCCCTCTTTATTTCATATGCCTCCTTCCATAGCACATGATATGATATGGAAGTGGATTTGGATTTCAATTTATCAATCTAGATATAAACAAAGGAATATAATTATTTGGTTGTTTCATGTCACATAAAATTATTACTATAGATTTAAAATACATACCATTTTTTTCAAGTGAAGCGTACCCAATCCTTGCTTTAAGTAGGGGTACATTGGTTTTTTTACACATTGATAATTTTTAGCACTCAGTTTCTATTTCATAAATTAAAAATTCTTAGTTATAGAGATTAATATACATAAGTTCAAGTAATGTATTACTAGTCACAATGTAACTAAAAATATGTACCTCACAATGACTGATAAATGCATCCTACGCTTATTCGTTTATCAGGTGTGAATACATATTTAGTGGGTGTAGGTTTATTTTTTCCTTTAGCATCTTAGAGATGATACTTTGTTAGAATTTTCCTAAAGCCTCTATGATCCTTTCTAGTAAGCATTAATAAAAAATTTATTCAGGATTTATCTATTATAAATGTACTATATAAGGGATAATGAAGAGTAAATCAATGTCTCATTATTCATTTAGTAAAATAAAGAAAGTATACCATAATTCTATTCTAATATCTTCCCAAATCAGTGCCTTAAGCATGGGTATAACATTGTACCACAAATCTACATCAACTAGAAAACACATTCCAGTGTTGGGACTAATGTAACTACTAAACATGGTCTTGTTGGGGTTAACAAGATGTCCATGTGCATTCCATCTAAACCAGAATTTCATGCCTTGGTTTCACACCTTAATAATTTTTTCTAACACCATCATTCTATGACACTCCTATTTTTTTTTCTGAGACACATATTTTTTATCATATACCATCTCCTCATCTTCAAAATCATTAATTTTTTGTTCCTATGGATTGGAAGCATCAACATGTGAAGAATCTTGTTGTTTCTATGCATTGGGAGTAACGTCATGTTGAGAAACCTTTTATTCCTCAAGATTAGAAGCATAAACATGTGTATAAGTAGTTATCTATAGGATTGGTAGAACATTTAATTTATATTATGTAAATGCATTGATTCTTGCTCAAATTTACCCAAGATATGAAGGTAGAACGGTCCTTGTAGTCTAGCTTGGGTTGTCGAATCCACAGAGACCTAAGAAGTAACCTATAGACACACACATTATAAGGACTGTTTTTGGCTATGAAGTGGCCAACTTGGGTTGATTTTAGATGTATTTAAAGGATCACTAACAGATTTAAGTAAATTCAATTTAAAATAATGAGTTGATCCTAGGTTATCGCTTAGGGTGGATTGGACGTATTTTCTTTTCAATGATTTCAATTTCTTATATTTGAGATGGGTTCATTTAAGGAGATAAAAAAACATCATAACTTACTGGTTTAATGCCTACACCCTTTAATACTAATAACCTATACACTTGAAGGATCAAAGTTTTGAGCACTTCAAGGTAAAGGTTCGTATTAGCACTTGAAGTGTGTGGCCTTAATTTCAACAAGGACGATGGAGTTTAAAAATCATCAAATAAAAATCTCAATTAAAGAAGTGATTATACATTAATGGGGTGATAAATAACATCCAATATAGCTCCTTTATACTCCCTTGGATCAAACCATAAGTGGGTTATCCCTCCATTGATTATATGGTTCCAATGGAAGTGGAAAGTAGACTCATGAGGGAGGACATGGAGAAGTAAATAAAACAACAAAAATAAAATGACCACTCCACCGTTGTGTGAATAATTTCACAAGATTTGGTGTGAATAAATTCACACATTGAGGAAACGGTATCAAAGTGAGATATAGAACAACATAATAATATGATAAGAAAAACTTTTATTAAGAAACTAAAATGAATTGAACAACTTACAAGTGAAAGACAAATTTGAGACAACAAAATCACAGCATAACATTACAATTGAACAAAGCATCCAATATCCTCCACTAATCTAACAACAATGACTTAAATAGGATTTCTTTAAGCCTTAGGTCAGACCACAATAGTCCAAGTATCCTCAATTAATTTTGGTAGGCCATAGGTGGGTGGAAAGTTGAGGGAGAGGAGACTTTTCCACCCTTGACTCGAGGTGGCAGCCATCTTTCTTCCACCGAACAGACTAGCTTGTAAGTCCTTCTAGATGGAAAAATCAGAGTGGGCCATAGAAGAATAAAATGTATCCTCAGATGTATCCTACCCGTATGTAAAATTTGGGTCCATTTGGAGTTATGGATTAGGATATATGATTAGATTAGTGGACTGTTTTTCTGGGCCGCAGAATCTGGACTAGAATTTTATCTCTAAATTGGGCCGCCTAAATGGACACCATGGAAGCATAATTATAATTGGATCCTGAAGAGTGATTTGTTACTATAAATGTCTTCTATAATCCCACAATATTTTGGATTCATTGGGACTGTATGTTGGTCCCCACAGTCTCATCAGTGGGCTAATGTCCAATATGACTTCTCCAGAATTATTTCCTTTCATCACAAAATATCCCCATCTTCTTCCATAAATTATCCATTGATCCCTGAATAAAAAATGTTCATATTGAAGTTTAGATCAATTTAAAAAAATATAAAATTAAAATATAGATAATTAAATTCCTTAAAATCAGATGAATCATTGGTTACTTCAAATGATGTTAAAAAATGTACCACATAATAGTGCATTTTAAGAAGGTATTGCAATCATAATGTGAAATGATGTTCAAAGTGTAAAATGCACTAAAATTATGTTTATTAATAATAAAGAACATGAATATTAAATATATTAACAATGAATATTAGCCTCATTTAGTGGCTAATCACACCCCCCAACTTGAGTTTTTCTAGTCCCGAGAAAAATATATCTCAACAACATGAAATTCAAATTCCCTTTTCCAAAAACATTTTAATACACAGTGATCACTAGAAACACTTATACCAAACAATCATGAAACCCATCAAAATATTTTAATACATGTTATTTTCATAAGTAGATCCCAATCCCAATCCCATTCCTTTGTTCAAATTCATTTCCATATTTCATCCAATATCAATTAAGTATGAGGATGTGTTGTGTATCATAATAGATATGGAGGTTTATCTTATTCAAGGTGGAAATGATGGAAACAATAGGTGAAATCACATTTCAATATTAATATGAGTATTCATTTTTTATTGTATTTTTTTTGTTTTTTTTGCAATTTTCCCATGGTAATTTAAGTTGCACTCAAAAGAGTCAACCCCAGGCTCAAAGACCTTAGGGCACCAAGTGAATCCCACATACTCGGGCATAATCTTAAGTTAACTCAGTCAAAAACAATTTCAAATTACCAAAAATAGAGATAAAATTACTAACTCTGGGCCAGGAAACTATGGAGTCACAATCCCCAAGTGCCGAAAGCCACGCATTAGGTCATTTCATTGCTCTACGCACAAATTTATTGTTGTTTTTTTTAATTAATTTTTTTGAATACTCATATTAAACTAAAATGATCACCAAAACTATGCTATTTATTTGGGAGACCCCATGAACTCAAAATAATACCCCACTATCCAAAGGACGTGCATTGTGATCTTTTTTTATTTGGATGAAAATATAAACGATGAAATATCACATTGGACAGCCACACTTTCCAAAATCTATGCTCATGAAATTATAAAAGGATTAAAATAAGAATAGAAGCATGCTAAATTATTTGATATTCAGTTTTAAGGTGTTCAATGTGTATTATGATGTTCAAAGTTAAATGAATTTTTCCTTCCATTTATACAATTTTTTTTTTCAATTCATTCATTTTTTTGACACAAAAGAATTTTTTATTTTATCTTACCCCCCTCAAATTAAAACAACACTGTCCCTAGTGTTTAAATAAAAGAAAATTTAGAAGGGGGTAGAGGTAGAGAATGAAAGTTCAAAAAGTAAATTGAAAATGAGGATCATGGAATGAAGTCACCTGGTGGTTGAAGTTGAAATTCTTATTGCTCCCTTTTAATCCTTTGATATCCATGTCACTTACAGAGTTACCTAGTGGAAAAAGGAAAAAAAACAAAAAAAAAACGAAATAGTTTATATATATATAAGTAAAATATAAGTATATATATAAAAATTATAGAATAAGGAAGCACAAAAAGTCATAGGTCAGTGGTAAGCGTTCCCCCCTGTCTCCCTTCGGTCCCGGGTTTGAATCCCCGTGGCTTCACCGGTTGTGACGGGGTTTGACCCACGACCCACGACGTGTCCCTTATTATTATTATTATTATATTATTATTATTATTATTTTGTATTTTTATTTTAACCTACAAACACATAAAAACAAACAAACTAATGATACATTGTCTTCTTTTTAAATTTCTGGGTAAGACATTACTCAAGGATCACACCA
This sequence comes from Viscum album, assembly GCA_963277665.1. NCBI lineage: Eukaryota > Viridiplantae > Streptophyta > Magnoliopsida > Santalales > Viscaceae > Viscum > Viscum album. Next base: position 1,990,346,486 of record OY728137.1, read on the forward strand.
CGTGACACGGATGAATATGGTGCTCCCCTTTCATACCCATCCATACTCATAATAGAAGAACAGGTCAACAGTCTATTTTTTTTAAATAAAAAAAAGTTTTATTAATCTTATTTAAAATATAAAGTTGATTAAAATAATAAAATAATAGGAAACTTGAAAACCATGGGTTGCCTCCCATACAACAATTTCTTTAACTTAATTATCTCGACTTGAACCCCCAAACTTATCCAATACCAACTTTCAACATTTTAAGGACCACATGTTTCACCACTTATACTAGGTTGAAATTGATTCTATGTTTAGAATTTGTTTCATGCACAAACCTCTATTCTAAAATGAGCAGGTAAATCTAAGGAATATCAAAAATGATGGATTCAATTTCTTTTGTAGTATTTTCTAATACATTAAGAATCATTAACTCTTTATTGGTTTCAAGATAATAAATGGTGACAACTAGAAGTTTTTGGCTATCCCCAATAAATATAAACTTAAGGGTGGATGGAAAGTCCTTTTGTTCAAGTTCAGGTAGGCTAAAACTTTCAAACATAGGTTGGGACTTTGAATTAAACTCAGTTTCATTTTCAAAATTGCTCAACAGAATTGGTTCCTTTTTAATAGAAGATTCAACCACCAAATTGGAAAGATCAGTTTCAAGAATGGGTATGGACTCAAAGTTTGTGATTTCTCTTAATGGTTCAGTGATTTGTGTTTTTGAAAAATCATCAATGGAGTTATATTCATGAGACTCAATCCATGATGTAAAATTTTCCTCTTGTGAATACAAAAAATCAGTTTCCTCTTGATTTAAACACCCATCAACAATTCCATGATCCTCCTCATCTTCCCCAAATCCAAATGTTTTCTCTTCAATAAATTCATAAGAGGTTTGTGGGAAACTAGACACATCACATAAGGTTATGGAAGGGACAATTAGTGTAGGGATGGGTTCCTCACAAGTTTTAATGATTTGTAGTTCTAACCTCAATGATGAAACCTCAAAATTCATTATCTCTATTTGTTGACACATTTTTTCAAGTAATGGATGTGGATTAGGATGGATAAGGGGTTGATCCAAATGGTCTATTCCAGGTGGATAATTAAGTTGTTGGAATTGCACATGAGGGTGTTCAAATTGGATTTGTGGGGATTGAAACTCATTATATGTTGGAATGTTTTGTGGATCATAGGAGTAAAAACATTTTGGTTCATTAGGTTGTTGATGATCCCAAAAATAGAAATTATGATGGTCATTGTATATCACACATGGGGTTGGGTGATCAAAGTAGGGATAGGTTTCCCATGTTTGGGATTGTTCAAAATTGATTTCCATAGGAGTGAGGGGGTGAGAACAGAGAAGAGGAATGAAAATAAGAATGATATTATTTAAAATAACTTACTTTGGTCCCCAGAAACGGTTCCAAAATTTGATTCTCGCTCAAATTTACCCAATATATGAAGGTAGAATGGTCCTTGTAGTCTAGCTTGGGTTGTCGAATCCACAGAGACCTAAGAAGTAACCTATAGACACACACATTCTAAGGACTGTTTTTGGATATGAAGTGGCCAACTTTGGTTGATTTTATATGGGTTTAAAGGATCACTAACAGATTTAAGTAAATTCAATTTAAAATAATGAGTTGATCCTAGGTTATCGCTCGGGGTGGATTGGATGTATTTCCTTTTCAATGATTTCAATTTCTTATATTTGAGATGGGTTCATTTAAGGAGATAAAACAACATCATCACTTACTAGTTTAATTCCTACACCCTTTAATACTAATCAACTATACACTTTAAGGATCAAATTTTTAATCACTTAAAGGTAAAGGTTCGTATTAGCACTTGAAGTGTGTGGCCTTAATTTCAACAAGGATGATGGAGTTTAAAAATCATCAAATAAAAATCTCAATTAAAGAAGTGATTATACATTAACGGGGTGATAAATAACATCCATTCCATCCCCTTGCTACTACCTTGGATCAACCCATAAGTGGGTTATCCCTCCATTTATTATATGGTTTCAATGGAAGCAGAAAGTAGACTCATGATGGAGGACATGAAGAAGTAAAGAAAACAACAAAAATAAAATGATCACTCCACCGTTGTGTGAATAATTTCACAAGATTTGGTGTGAATAAATTCACACCTTGAGGAAAAAGTATCAAATTTAGATATAAAACAACATAATAAGAGGATAAGAAGAAGTTTTATTAAGAAAATAAAGTGAATTGAACAACTTATAAGTGAAAGACAAATTTGAGATAACAAAATCGCAGCATAACATTACAATTGAACAAAGCATCCAAGATCCTTCACTCCTCTAACAACACTGCCTTAAATAGGAATTTTTGAATCCTTGGGTCTATAATTCAATAGTACAAGTCTCCTCAATTAATTTTTTTAGGCCATAGGTGGGTGGAAATTTGAGGGAGAGGAGACTTTTCCACCCTTGACCCGAGGTGACATCCAGCTTGCTTCCACCGAACAGACGCGCTTGTAAGTTCTTCTAGATGGACGAATCAGAGTGGGCCATATAAGAATAAAATGGATCCCCGGATTGATCCTACCCGACTGTAAAATTTGGGCCCATTTGGAGTTGAGTATTTGGAGATATCATTATATTAGTAGACTGTGTTTCTGGGCCGCAGAATCTGGACCGTAATTTTATCTCTAAATTGGTCCGCCTAAATTGACACCATGGAAGCCGAATTAGAATTGGATCCTGAAGAGTTATTTGTTCCTATAAATGTCTTATAGCACCCCACGAAATTTGGGATTCATTGGGCTTGTATGTTGGGCCCCATAGTCTCATCAGTGGGAAGGTGTCCAATATGACTTCTCCAGAATTGTTTCCTTTTATCACAAAATATCCCCATATTCTTCCATGAATTATCCATTGATCCCTGAATAAAAAATGTTCATATTGAAGTGTAGATAAATTTAAAAAAATATCAAATTAAAATATGGATAATTACATTCCTTAAAATAAGATGAATCATTGGTTACTTCAAATGATGTTAAAAAATGTACCACATAATAGTGCATTTTAAGAAGGTATTACAATCATAATGTGAAATGATGTTCAAAGTGTAAAATGAACTAAAATTATGTTTATGAATAATAAATAACATGAATATAAAATATATTAACAATGAATATTAGCCTCATTTAGTGGCTAATCACACCCCCAACTTGAGTTTTTCTAGTCCTGATAAAAATATATCTCAACACCATGAAATTCGAATTCTCTTTTCCAAACACATTTTAATACACAATGATCACCAAAAACACTTATACCAAAAAATCATGAAACCCATCAAAATATTTTAATACAAGTTATTTTCATAAGCATATCCCAATCTCAAACCCATTCCTTTGTTCAAATTCATTCCCATATTTCATCCAATATCAATTAAGTATGAGGATGTGTTGTGTATCATAATAGATATGGGGGTTCATATTATTCAAGGGAGAAATGATAGAAGCACTAGGTGGAATCAAATTTCAATATTAATATGAGCATTCATTTTTTTGATTGTATTTTTTTTGTTTATTTATTTTTTTTTGCAATATTTCCATGGTAATTGAAGTTGCACTCAAAAGAGTCAACCCCTATAGCGAGACTTTGTCGATGAATCCCAGGCTCAAAGACCTTAGGGAACCAAGTAAATCCCACATACTCCGGCATCATCTCGAGTTAACTCAGTCAAAAACAATTTCAAATTACCAAAAATTGAGATAAAATTACTAACTCTGGGCTAGACAACTATAGAGTCACGATCCCCAAGTGCCGAAAGCCACGCATTAGTTCATTTCATTGCTCTACGCGCAAATTTATTGTTGTTTTTTTAATTAATTTTTTTGAATACTCATATTAAACTAAAATGATCACCAAACCTATGATATTTATTTGGGGTACCCCATGATCTCAAACTAATACCCCACTATCCAAAGGTCGTGCATTGTGATCTTTTTTTTATTTGGATGAAAATATAAACGATGAAATATCACATTGGACAACTACACTTTCCAAAATCTATGCTCATGAAATTATACAAGGATTAAAATCAGAATCAGGGCATGCTAAATTATTTGATATTCAGTTTCAAGGTGTGCAATGTGTATTACCATGTTCAAAGTTAAAGGAATTTTTCCTTCCATTTACACAATTTTTTTTTCAATTTATTCATTTTTTTTGACACAAAAGCATTTTTTATTTTATCTTCCCCCCAACTTAAAACAACACTATCCCCAGTGTTTAAAGAAAAGAAAATTTAGAAGGGGTTAGAGGTGGAGAATGAATGTTCAAAAAGGAAATTGAAAATTAGGATCATGGAATGAAGTCACCTTGTGGTTGAAGTTGAAATTCTTGTTGCTCCCTTTTAATCCTTTGATATCCATGTCACTTGTAGAGTTCCCTAGTGGAAAAAGGAAAAAAAAAGTATATATATATATAAGTAAAATATAAGTATATATATAAAAATTATAGAATAAGGAAGCACAAAAAGTCATAGGTCAGTGGTAAGAGTGCGCCCCTGTCTCCCTTCGGTCCCGGGTTCGAATCCCCGTGGCTTCACCGTTTGTGACGGGGTTTGACCCACGACCCACGACATGTACCTTTTTTTATTATTATATATATATATATATTTTATTTTTATTTAAACCTACAAACACATAAAAACAAACAAACTGATGATACATTATCTTCTTTTTAAATTTCTGAGTAATACATTACTCAAGGATCACACCACATGACACAGATGAATATGGTGCTCCCCTTTCATACCCATCCATACTCATAATAGAAGAATATGTCAATAGTCTATTTTTTTTAAATATAAAAAAGTTTTATTAATCTTATTTAAAATATAAAGTTGATTAAAACAACAAAATGATAGGAAACTCGAAAACCATGGGTTGCCTCCCATGCAACGCTTTGTTTAACGTCATTAGCTCGACTTGAACCCCCAAACTTATCCAATACCAACTTTCAACATTTTAAGGACCACATGTTTCACCACTTCTACTAGGTTGAAATTGATTCTATGTTTAAAATTTGTTTCATGGACAAACCTCTGTTCTAAAATGAGCAGGTAAATCCAAGGAATATCAGAAATGATGGATTCAATTTCTTCTATAGTATTTTCTAAGACATTAATAATCATTACCTCTTTATTGGTTTCAAGATAAGAAATGGTGACAACTGGAAGTTTTTGGCTACCCCAATGAATAGAAACTTAAGGGTGGATGGAAAGTCCTTTTGTTCAAGTTCAGGTAGGCTAAAACTTTCAAACATAGGTTGGGACTTTTAATTGAAATCAGTTTCATTTTCAAAATTGCTCAATAGAATTGGTTCCTTTTGAATAGAAGATTCAACCACCAAATTGGAAAGATCAGTTTCAGGAATGGGTATGGACTCAAAGTTTGTGATTTCTCTTAATGGTTCAGTGATTTGTGTTTTTAAAAAATCATCAATGGAGTTATATTCATGAGACTCAATCCATGATGTAAAATTTCCCTCTTGTGAATACAAAAAATCAGTTTCCTCTTGATTTAAACACCCATCAACAGTTCCATGATCCTCCTTATCTTCCCTAAATCCAAAGGTTTTTTCTTTAATAAATTCATAAGAGGTTTGTGGGAAACTAGACACATCACATAAGGTTATGGAAGGGACAATTTGTGTAGGGATGGGTTCCTCACAAGTTTTAATGCTTTGTAGTTCTAACCTCAATGATGAAACCTAAAAATTCATTATCTCCATTTGTTGACACATTTTTTCAAGTAATGGATGTGGATTAGGATGGATAAGGGGTTGATCCAAATGGTCTATTCCAGGTGGATAATTAAGTTGTTGGAATTGCACAGGAGGGTGTTGAAATTGGCTTTGTGGGGATTGAAACTCATTATATGTTGGAATGTTTTGTGGATCATAGGAGTAAAAACATTTTGGTTCATTAGGTTGTTGATGATCCCACAAGTAGAAATTAGGATGGTCATTGTACATCACACATGGGGTTGGGTGATCAAAGTAGGGATATGTTTCCCATGTTTGGACTTGTTCAAAATTGATTTCTATAGGAGTGAGGGGGTGAGAACAGAGAAGAGGAATGAAAATAAGGATGATAGTGTTTAAGATAACTTACTTAGGTCCCTAACAATAGCGCCAAAATTTGATTCTCGCTCAAATTTACCCAAGATATGAAGGTAGAACGGTCCTTGTAGTCTAGCTTGGGTTGTCAAATCCACAGAGACCAAAGAAGTAACCTATAGACACGCACATTCTAAGGACTGTTTTTGGCTATGAAGTGGCCAAATTGGGTTGATTTTAGATGTGTTTAAAGAATCACTGATAGATTTAAGTAAATTCAATTTAAAATAATGAGTTGATCCTAGGTTATTGCTCGGGGTGGATTGGACGTATTTCCTTTTCAATGATTTCAATTTCTTATATTTGAGATGGGTTCATTTAAGGAGATAAAACAACATCATCACTTACTGGTTTAATTCCTACACCCTTTAATACTAATCACCTATACAGTTGAAGGATCCAAGTTTTGAGCACTTCAAGGTAAAGGTTCGTATTAGCACTTGAAGTGTGTGGCCTTAATTTCAACAATGATGATGGAGTTTAAAAATCATCAAATAAAAATCTCAATTAAAGAAGTGATTATACATTAATGGGGTGATAAATAACATCCAATCACTACCACAAAACTGGGCAAGGCCAGCGCCACCCCTTTATCAGCGCTAACGAAAAAGCACTGATAAAGGGGGGGGGGGGGGGGCTTTATCAGTGCTCAAAAAAGCGCTGATAAGGCTCCCCTTTATCAGCGTTTTTTAGCTCTGATAAAGGGACCCCCTTTATCAGTGCTTGTTTAGTAGCGATGATAAAGGGGGGGGCCTTTGTCAGCGCTTTTTTTAAAAGCGCTGATAAAGGGTCGACTTGAATTTTTTTTTAAAAAAAATATATTAATATATAAATATAGTTATATAGTTATATTGATATAAATATAATATATAATTTTTAAATATATTTTATATAAGTATAAATGTACATTTACACTTAATATACTTAATATATAAGATATTTAGTGAAAATGGATTCTTAAAAAATTAAAAAAATATTTTTAATTAATAATTTTATAATTATTATGGAGTAATAGTCATTTAATAACAATTTGAAGAATAAAAAAATTAAAAAAAATTAAAAAAAGATCCAGAATATGTTGAAAACGCAACTCAAACTTTAAACGGCCATAACTTTTGATCCGAGTGTCCGTTTGAGCTCTACCACATATCAAATCAAAGCCTGCGACGAGCTCTACGTTTTTGTGACTTAGGGGGACCCCGTTCAATCGTTTTTCGAGGCCAAAAGAGTCCCAGAAGGCCTCCAAAACTGAGTTTTTTGTCGGGGTACCCATATTTTTTAACATTTTGTGGATTTTCAGCCTCGTTTAAGGGGGTATTATTGGATTTTTTTGGTGGGGACTGAATTTATTCCAAGTTATTACATTCATATTAATATTATGTATTTGAAATTTCATCCTTTTTTATAATGCACTGCTATTTATAATCAAATATATAACTATATGTACAATTTCTTTATATATTCATACCTAAAAATTAATTTTTTTAAATAAATAATTAAACATATTTACATATAAAATATATTAGCTTTATCTAAATAATAACTAATATCCATTTTATTTAAAATACCAATATATTAATATTTATATAACTACTATATATTAATATAACTATACATATATTAATATAACTATACAAATATTAAAATAACTATATGTATATATTAATATAACTATATATATATATATTAATATAACTATATCTATATATTAATATAACTATATATATTAATATAAATATATATTACTATACGAATAAATATAACTAAATATATATATAAATAAATAGATATATCATGAATAAGAGAACAAATCAATATAGGGTAGTGGAAAAGGCTTTAGGTGCGCAGGGGGAGGTATCGAGATCAAATCCGGGTGGAGGCATGGGTGTGCGTGCAAGGTTTATTTAAAGGGATAGCGCTGATAAAGGGTGTAGGTGGTGCGAGAGGGCGCTGGAGGTGCAGGAAAGCGCTGATAAAGGGGGTCTCAAGCGCTGTATAAAGCCCCCCGAGATTCGCAGTATTTTTTTTAATTTTTTTAATTTTTTTTTAATTTTTTTAATTTTTTTTATTTTTATCAGCGCTAAAAAAAAGCGCTGGTAAAAGGGGTCTTTATCAACGCTTTTTGGAGCGCTGATAAAGGGGACCCCCCCTTTATCTTCGCCGGCTTTATCAGCGCTTTTCTAGCACTGATAAAGGCTATTTTTAGCACTGATAAAAGCCGTATTTGTAGTAGTGAATACAACCCCTTGCTACTCCCTTGGATCAACCCATATGTGGGTTATCCCTCCATTGATTCTATGGTTCCAATGGAAGCGGAAAGTAGACTCATGAGGGAGGACATGGAGAAGTAAAGAAAACAACAAAAATAAAATGATCACTCCACCATTGTGTGAATAAGTTCACAAGATTTTGTGTGAATAAATTCACACCTTGAGGAAACGGTATCAAAGTGAGATGTAGAACAACAGAATAATAGGAGAAGAAGAACTTTTATTAAGAAACTAAAGTGAATTGAACAACTTACAAGTGAAATACAAATTTGAGACAACAAAATCGCAGCATAACATTACAATTGAACAAAGCATCCAAGATCCTCCACTCCTTTAACACCACTACCTTAAATAGGCATTTTTGAAGCCTTGGGTCGATCCTTAAATATTACAAGTCTCCTAAATTAATTTTGGTAGGCCATAGGTGGGTGGAAAGTTGAGGGAGAGGAGACTTTTCCACCCTTGACCCGAGGTGGCAGCCAACTTGCTTCCACCGAACAGATGTGCTTGTAAGTCCTTATATATGGCTAAATCATATTGGAAAATAGAAGAATAAAATGGATCCCCAGATTCCTCCTATCCGCCTGTAAAATTTGGGTCCATTTGGAGTTGTGGATTCGGAGATATGATTATATTAGTGGACTATTTTTCTGGGTCGCAGAATCTGGCCCAGAATTTTATCTCTAAATTGGGACACCTAAATAGATACCATGGAGGCCGAATTAAAATTAGATCCTAAAGAGTTATTTGTTCATATAAATTTCTTATAGTATCCCATAAAATTTGGGATTCATTGGACCTGTATGTTGGGCCCCACAGTCTCATCAGTGGGCTGGTGTCCAATATGACTTCTCCAGAATTATTTCCTTTCATCACAAAATATCCCCATATTCTTCCATGAATTATCCATTGATCCCTGAATAAAACATGTTCATATTGAAGTTTAGATCAATTTAAAAAAATATCAAATTAAAATATGGATAATTACATTCCTTAAAATCAGATGAATTATTGGTTACTTCAAATGATGTTAAAAAATGTACCACAAAATAGTGCATTTTAAGAAGGTATTACAATCATAAGGTGAAATGATATTCAAAGTATAAAATGCACTAAAATTATGTTTATGAATAATAAAGAAAATTAATATTAAATATATTAATAATGAATATTAGCCTCATTTAGTGGCTAATAATGCATTCATTAAAATATAATAATACAATGTTATTCAATGAATATTAAAAAAATATAACATAATTATAGAAACTATTTTTTTAAAGGTTGAAAGTATTTTAACCCTCTATCGAGTATAAAAATCCCCTCATTATGGTCACCTATGACATACAAGACCCTGTATATACTGGGACCTGTGAAATGATTACGAAATCCTAATGAAAGGGTTATCCTTAGTTGAATTGACATCTGAACCTTTAGGGGTTTTAGTCGATTATAGAATAATTGACCACTTTTAGTTTGCAAGGTTTGAAACATAAAATAAATGTACTACCTATGATTCCATTATAAATGGTTCATATTTGTACCCTTCCTTACTGAAATACACTTTCATGAATCCTAATTCATCTATTTTAACTACACTCCTGTTATCAACCCACTTGCATTGAAAATACATCACTTGGAATGTTTTATAATTCAAATCCCATATTTTTTTGATGATGCCAAATTATAGAATATTCACATAAATTATATTTCTATCTTTCGTGCCAGATAAATTCATCACTTAAACCATAAATATAAATCCACTATTTTTTATTTTACTGCTTTCATCATGTTCATTTGTATAGAACATATAACCATTAATTATATAACCATTATAAGATAATACAGAGCCTGAGAGTGGCGTCTTCCCTCTCTCTCGTAGAATCTAGGGTTTCTCCCAGCTTGTTCCTCTTTCCCCCTCCGGGCTAGGATCTGCTCATGATGGTCGTGGGTTCAACTCAGTGTGGGCGTTGTTTCTTGTGCGACGACGTCGCTTCTCAGAGGATCATCGATGGTTAGCTCGACACAGAACACATTATCCTGACGACAACGAGTCATAGTACGATGTTCGGCGTCACCGCTTCTTGGAAGAGCTTCGACGGTCAACCTAATGTGTATTTCCTCTTTTTGACGGTGTCGAGGCTTGGTGAAGTCCCGATATATCAGTTCAGGTTGTTCAAATCATCCGATGTGTCTAGGTGATGGAGTGGTCCTGGTTTCTTGGATCATCCGACATGACTAGGTGTTGCTTCCAGCGGATTTCTGGTGCGGATCAGGGCTACATCTGCAATGCTTCGGAGGGGGGGGGGGGGGTTAGTTTCAGATTCTATGAGTTTTTACAAGATTTTAATTTGGTGATGTTGTGAATTTGTTCTACTGGATGGATCTTGTTTTGGTTGTCCTGGTTCAGTGTCGATGATCCTTCTTTGCCCTATCCTTGTCACCGTGAGTCTTGTGATGAAACCTAGTGAGGGTGTATCTATGATTTTAATCAAAGAAGATCCATGCTGAGAGTGGCATTTCTGTTTTAGGAAGACCCATATTTCTTCATTGGTGGAATTCCCTCAGCACAGGGTTGGGCCATCCAGTCCTAGGTGACGATGGCTTGAACTCATGTTCTTTGGATTGTCTTCTGAGCTTCTATGGCTGTGGTGGAAGGGGTGTCTTAAGAAGGATGGAGGGGTTGGTCTAGGATGGTCATTTTTGGAGGATCTATGGTTTTTTTGTCAGAATGGTCGAAGAGTTTGTGAGGTCTGTTGGTATAGTGATGCACCTAGACCCAACCTCATAGATCAGGCCTCAGAGGAGGTTCTAGAGCTAGTTTTTCATCGTTGCAGAGCTTTATGGATTTGGATTTTTGATAGGGTATGAAGTTTTCCGTTGGATCAGGTCTATGCTTTGACACATGACACTTTCTTTCCATTTAGCCTTACATTGATGGAGAGATTTTTCACGATCAATTGTTGGGGAGGGGTAGCTCCATGTTGTCAGTTTGGTTTGTCTCGCTAGACCTTCAGGTTTTGATATGTTTTAATTCGATGATTTCTAATTGGGTTCCCCCCTTCTTACCTTAAAAGTGGGGGGGGGGGGTTCTTTAAATAATAAAAAAAATTGAAGGCCTCTGGGCTGTTGAATGTATTATAAGATAATACACAGACACTTGGTCCCCTTCTTAGTCATTGAAGTTGTTTTAAAATTTAATCTAGATTTGCAATTGGATCCTAAAAAATATGGTATTGAAACCATCATATAAACTACTGATTATGTGTATTTGATTTCCATATTTAATCTATTGATGAATTAAAATACCTAAGAATTACTTTTTGGGTTTCAACATATGAAAAAACCTCTAAATTGATATGCAAAACATAAAGGTGATCCTTCTTCTGCTCTGTAATAGTAATTGTAACAATATCTATTCCAAAAATTAATTCACCCACAAGCCACCCAATGTAACAATATTTTGGTATACCAACACTTCCACATCAGATAGGTAGTTGGTATAGAATTCAATAGCTTCCTCAACAACATATCACTATTCAACACAACCTTCTGACTGAGTTAAATTTTTGACATAACCTTTAAAAATATTCATATATCATTCAATGGAATACATCTATCTATAATGTACAAGACCACACATCTGAATATCTCTTTCCAAGTGAACCATCAAGTGAACCATCATATCAAAGAATGTTGGTAGGAAGAATGTTGGTAGGAAGAACATATTCCATTCTCATAATATGACAACACCTTCCTTTTCCATAGTAATTTTTTTGGGTCTATAAATTTGCTTCACATGGATTTGAAAAATAAATATATCTTGGTTAATGTATGATGGACATTCTTGGAAAAAATGTAATGTAAATCTAAATGCATTAGATCTTGTATCAAAACATGCCAGTCATGTGATTTTAGACCCTTTAACTTTAAACTAGCAATTAAAATGATTTTCTTAATATTTTTTTGAATACACATCTGGAACATTTAAATCATTCAATAAGTTTAAAAACTGATACATATTTTTCATGGAAAGAGTGTAAGCGGTCAGAAGAAGAAAATTCCATTTTTCACTCTTCACTGGTGCCAACTCTTCCTGTATCCACATGTTAATCATGTCCAACCTAGCCTTAATTTCATCCTTTGTTTTTCCAAGTGCATTTAGTAACATACCAATGAAACTATCACATACATTTTTTTCACTTGTATAACACTAATAAAATTTCTAACATACAAACAATTCCATGGTAGAAATCTATGATGTCCTAGAATCAGTCTTCGATGAATGTTTCAACCTAATTAACAGTGTACCTTATTAAAAAATGAGACACCCTCGATTTCCTTTAATGTTATATCTTGAAAAATTTCTATAATTAATAAATTCATTTATCATCCCATACAACATGGCTCTCAACATAAAATATTCATTTTTGTAAGCACCATACAATTTAAGACCTAAATCCCACAAGAATTTCAAGTCATCGATCAATGGATCTAAATAAATATCAATGTCATTACCCAGTTGTTTTGGACTCTATATATAAAGAGATAACATATTGCATTTTTGTTTTATGTATAAACACAATGAAAAGTTATAATTTACCAACATAACTAGACATGTACTATGAGTGCTTCTTTGAAAACCAAAAGGATTCACTCCATCTGTAGATATCATAAGATGGAGGTTTCTCAACACATTTCCAAATTCAGGATACTCATGATCAATTTTATTCCATTGTGGAGTGTCTTCCAGGTGATGAAGTTTCCCATCTTTATTTCTTGTATCTACATGACACATCACTTTCCTTATAGTCTCCTTACTTCCATATAGATTCATAAACCTTTGAATGATTGGAAAGTACCATAAAAATTTCATAGAACCCAATTAATCTTTTTTTATTATCAAGAATCACCACACTTTGGGAATTTTTAAGTGATTTTTGATCTTTTCATAATAGTATACAGTCATTTGGATAGACATGTATTATTTTAGAGATCATACCCATTGATTTTAGCATTTTTTTGTGGCATATGTTTGTCAAGGAATATCATTATCTTATAGGATCATATCATTCAAGAGATCAAGTAGTTTAGTAAAACTAACATCACTCCATCCATTTCCAAATTTTATATTATATAGATTTAGTATGGCTAAAAATTCTATATATTTAGAATAACCAGCATACAATGACGTCTTTTCAAAACTATTTAAATTATTAAACAAATTTGGAAAATCATGAAGTTCATCTTAAACTATCATTGTGATTACATCAATATGATCTTTATCATTATTCACACCTATAATCATATCCTCGATATGGTATTCATCATTGTTCACACTTGTAATTATATCATATGATCCATAAACCAAAGTGCTACCCTAGTCACTAGCTATATTCAGTTTTTCTCCATTTTAATCCAAAATTTATAACTTCAATCAATTCTATGAAAAATAAAGTGTTCTTCCAACTCATATGGACCAATTAGTCTCCCATAACAACAAAATAAACCCAGAAAAATAATTTGAGAAGGGTCATATGAATGTTATTTTTCAAAATTGATGAACTCTTTCACTCTATCCTCATACTCTTTTGTTATACGATTAGAATCCATCCATTTTAGATTCAAATACATCCTATTTGATTCAGTAATATTAATATTTAACAAAATAAATAAATGCACAAAAATTATAAGATTAGAACCCATAAAAGGTTATTCTTAAATAATGATTTAATCTAATGAATTCATTGTTCTAAGATAATACAAATAAAATGATGTGTATTGAGATTTTTTTGTAGTGGTTGAAATCATTGAAGGAAAGGTCTGTGTGATATATATAAAGTTACAAAGAATCTAATTAAATTTTAATCTATTAAAAACATAGAGATCAAGGATGGTTTCTGTAACTTTGTTAGGTAAGAGTACAACATGATATAGGAGTTGATATCTATTCATTTCTTCACTTGGTACATGGTGTGATAGGAGGTGTTTCAGTGATTGGATATTTAAGAGCCAAAGTTGATCATTTTTTAGAATATAAAAATATTGATTAGGCCTAATTACATGGTCTTGAGAACCTAATATTTGAAGAAACTCTTGAATTTAAATCTAATGAACTAGAAGTGTCAGGCTAGGGTTCTCAAGCTATTAGAAAAATTGAAGACCAATCTAATTGGGGTTTCACGAATGCTTCAAATTTAAAAAATTCACATGTTTAGGATAAATCCCCAAAGAACAAAAATGCAAAATTTAAAAATATATATAGAATCCGTCCTCAAATTTTTGACAAAAATTTTAAGGAGTGTTCAAAAAGGAAAAGAAAATTAGTAATATAATGTTATATTAAAGATATTTAAATGTGGATATATTTTAAATTTCACCACCAATTTTCCAATTTTTATAGAAAAGGAAAGTGAAAATGAATACGATTTAACAATAAGTTCACATAAGAAGGAAACTAAAAAGTTTAGCAACCTAAATTTTCCCTCATAGGGAATGGATAAAAATTTATAAAAACTAAAAAACATACATTTATTATCTAAATTATATGATTAGTAAATTGGTTATTATAGTACTGAAGCTGAAACATTAAGTAAATTAGAGTCAGGGTTATTGATTTAAAAATTTAATAATGACGAGTTCCCTAGTGATAAAAATAATTATGATGAAAATAATGAAAAATATAAAATTGATGAGTTCCCAGTGGGATTAGTAGATATTCACGACAATGAAAATATTAAAAGGATTAGGGTTATTTTGTTTGTTAATGGAAGAAAATGGGCATAATTGTTTGATTTTAATCCACGAGAGCAAGAAGGATACTTGGAACTTGGATTCTTCTCCCTCATATTTAAAGTTTGATCCAATACCTCTGTCATGAACCAACCCAGGTCGACCCTGAACCGGTCACCCGAGCTGGTCCGCAACATGGACCGAAGGGCGTTCCCGATCCCCATGGGCTGACAACTAGTGCCATGCATCAAAATAAACCAATTGGGAATGATTTGGCCTATAACAAAGATAAAAAATCATAAACTGAACAAGAAGATAAGTAAAAGAAAATAAACCAAACAACTTGGAAGTGGAAACAGGAGTAAATGAAGTAACGTGACATACCTCAAGTGACCCCATGGGTCACCACAAAATGTAAACTACACTTGCTCCCAAAAGCAATCCAATACTGAAACCTGTAACTAAAAAGTAAAGTAGGCGTGAGCACCAAGATGCTCAATAGGAATGCCAAAATAAAACCACGTCCTATTCCCTTGCCTTTAGTAAGAAATCCAATCATGCTAGTTTGAAAATAAGATATAATAAAATAATGTTTTTCCTTCTTTTCAAGTTCAAGTCGCAACTTTTTATTTTCAATTAAATCATTTCTCTCACACTATATTTTCAAAATAGGTTCCAAGCATGCATTAACGTTTCAAAATAAAAGGAAACAAATTTAGATTAAAATATGGTTTTAGCAAATAAGACATCAAGTATGGAACAACTGAAATGGGAATCACATCACAAGTACCATGTCACAAATGAGCACCATGGGAAATCCCTATAGGTAACTAGCACAAGTAGGACCCTAGAGACCTCGTACCTTGGTGAAACTTGGCTTAGAAACCACAACCCTAAGAAAACGTGGCTTAGAAACCACAACCCTCAGAAAACATGGCTTTGAAACCATGAAACTTATCCATCCATATGTTTAGTTAGTGTTGTAGCGTCAATCCTTCTAAACAAAACTGGGATGAACCCCTGCCATGTCATCTAGCATACTAGTCCTGGTCCACCCACCTAGATACCCAGGTTTCCCATTGTGCTCTATTTCAAGTGGTGGTGAGTTTTCATCATCAAGAAAAAATATATGTACATAACAATTTCTTTGTCTAAATCCCATTCAACCTCCCACCACTGTTCTACCTCCTTAAGTGAATTCCTCATTTTTCACATCACACAATTCATAAGCATCAAATTAGGTACATAATAACACATTCAACAAAAAATCATTTTCTAAAACCAAGGGGGCGTGCCTCAAGAGAGGTTTTTCTTTTTCATAAAACATTCTTAATATGCCAAATGGGCTTAATAACATGAAGGGAAAACTTTTTACAATTAACCGTCCAAAAGGCCAAACACGTTTGGAAATACTCATTACCAATTCAAAACCACTTAGGAAGTCAATTTTCAAGGAAAGTCACTTAAGACCAATGGTGTTAGAAATAAATTTCAATTTCCAAAACAAAGGCATAATCATTTAAAGAAACCGCAACCAAATTTCATATCATGTGTATATAGCATAAATGTAAAACATATTTTTAAAACAAGCAAGCAATTATTAAATTCAGATTAAAGGAATAAGAATAGGGGACCTACCTCAAACATGTCTCTATTTTTCGATGACCACTCAAACTGACATTTGACGCATACACACACATGCATTTATACATATATATATATATATATATACACACCCATAGCTTCATTTCACATATTCCCTGCGCCATGAGGGAATATGTACAAAGAGGGAATATATATATATATATATATATATATATATATATATATGCCTTACCCTATTCATGTACTTGTAGGATACCTCGACACCTGCATCCCAAAACCATCTCAGTGAGGTCCAACGCACTACACAAATAATTTAATAAAACAATTAAATACTTAAACAATCTATAAAATGTTTCAAAATAAAACATCTAGGGTTTTCAATAATGACACACCCATTTATTATAACACAAGAATCAATTGCATAAACCGTAATCATCATCTGAAATAGGAGGGTTCAACAAGGGTAATCAATATCACATCATAAGTGCCAACCAGGCCTTCACTCATTTCATAAACATTTGAAAATCCATTTCTAAGAAAATATGAAATTCCACACACAATTCCAGATGAAGGTATAATCATATTCAAGCATACCCACATAAATCCAAGGAAACTCCATTTCCATTTTATAAAACCAAACACCCTTTTTAAATTAAGGAAACCCATCGAACACAAAGACATTCCACGCTAAAACCCATTTGGCCTAAAGTCCAATAATCAAGTGAATTTAATAATGAAAAAATTTATTTTAATTTTTATCAAATATAAATAATGGATAAAACCCCATTTCAAAACCAAGTTCCATTGTGAAAGCAATCCACCATTTCAAATAAAAGTGAAAACCCCATTTCAAATCATTTGAGGTCGCACCTCAATTTAAAAAAAAAATTTATTTTTAAGACTTCATTTTCACCCAATGAAAACTAAACCGGCCAAGACCCATTGCCCCAATTTAAAACCATTAAAAGGACTCAAATTCATTTCATGAAAATCCTAACATAATCAAATATTCCAAATTAAATCATAAAATGAGGACTCATGAAAGCAACCTTTTGTACCAAATCCAAGGAATACTAAAATGGGTTCAAATCAAAACAAGGCTAAAAAATACATTTATACTTGAATCAACAAGGAAATAAAGCAAAATCATATTAGAATTCCATAGGAAACAAAGTGCATAGGAACCTACCCCAAGGTGGAGAAGACCCAGCCAGAGCACTTCAACACTTGAAACCCTTAATGAAGACTGTCCCACACTTGCACACACATGCATTATTATATATATATATACACACCCTTAATCCATTATACACTTTTCCCATGCCATGAGAGAAAATTTTCAAGGAAGGAATATATATATAGACACACACACACACACGTACCTATACATGTGAGCACAACACCACAAGAAGACATCAACATTCTACAACAATAGTAGGAACTCTAAATCACTAAGGAACCAAAAAAGAAGGTGAGAAACACAAAAACAGAAAATAAAACACTCACCCTAAGTGGTGATGACAAGACGGGATGAGCCAACCCTCTTCGCATTTGGTGGAAGATGCTGGAATATGCATGAAGTCGACTTGAGAGCCATTCCACATACCATAACGATGGAAGAAACCACCGAAAATCAAATTAGCCCAACATTAGGATTTTTCTAGACTCAAATTGAGTGTTGGGAAATGATGAATTTATCAAAGAAAGGGAGGAGGAGGGATGTAGGGACCATAACTTGACGGACCGAAGAGGAAATAAAAAGGATATAGGGTGCTCACTACTGGGGGTCACGCATCCAGGGGTTAGGTCAAAGAGGTTGTGTCGTCTGAGTTTGAAGGGGAGCCGGGAGAGGGGGGTCGCGGTTGCTGCGGCACACTACTGGGAGAGGGAGGTGCACCGTGAAGAGGGGAAATCGACCGGAGGTCCGGAAGGAGAGGGGGGTTGGCGTTGCACAACATGAAGGGGAAGGGGGGGGGGGTCAGTGTGACGCTAGAGGAAGGGGAAGGGGGGGGGTCGGTGTCATGCAAGAAGAATGGGAAAGGGGGAGAAAGAGGTAAAAGAGGGGAATAAGACAAAAAGAAAATAATAATAAATAAATTAAATAGAAAATAAAATATAAAAAAATAAAACTTTAATAAATAATAATAGTAAACTTAATAATAATATTATAATTAACCATAATAATAATATTATTATTATCAAATTGTTTTCCATTTATTTTATTTTATTTCATTTTGATTTTAATTTAATAATTTTATTAAACTTTAAGAAACCAATTGACTCAAATATAAATAAAAAAAATAATCGTGGTCATAAGATACTGAGTCGGGGTGTGACAATTCTCCCCAACACAAAAACTTTCTGACCCCAAAAAGTCACCCAGTCAAACAAGAAATCAAACTCGAGTTCGAAACTAAACGAGGCCAATAAAATCATGAACTCGGTGCGAATTTTCACTCCATGAGTCAAACCTGAACAACTCTATGAGAAAATACAAAGAGAAGATCCATTAGGAAAAGAAAAGGGTTCTCCCCACCACAAAACCTGACTAGAAAAACCAACATTTAGACTCTCAGCACGTGCCAACTATAGAACTGCTAACTTGAACTAAAGAGGAATCCACCAACAAGGACCAAGACTCCTACACAAACCAACTCTAGATGAAGGCATGAAAGGATTCATGGTGGATCTCCCCACCATCTAAGAACCAACCAGCTTAATCCAATTATCACCGATTGATATAGGCCCAACACAAACTCACCAACGAAATCTTTGCACAAAACAAACTCCCACCACATGGGGTCTTCGATGAAAGAACTCGAACCGAATGGCGGACCAAACCCCTATTCATTATTTTCCAAGACGCATGTGTATCCAAAACGAGAACATCCTAAAACAAGAACAGGTCACCAAGGGAGCTAGCCACACAAGAGAGACAATCATCTTGAGACTCACAACCATAAATAGACAACCTTCAAATCTCACATTTGAGGAGGCATAACTACTTTAATTCCAAGAAGATGAGATCAACACACCTTCTTACAACCAAATTGGGTCATTCAAAGAACAAAGAACACAATGAGAAAAAGAGATCTTTACAACTCTTATAGAAAAACAGAGCCTTCAAAGATGAGAGAACTACAATAGAGAAATTCAGACCATCCCCATTTCAGCACTAGAGAAAAAAATTAGAACAAGTTGCCCCACACCCAATGATTCCTAACTTCATAAAAGGATTCACAATGAGACCTATGTTTGGAGATCTGATGTCTTGAAGCATCTTAT
The DNA here is from genome assembly GCA_963277665.1 of Viscum album. Lineage (NCBI taxonomy): Eukaryota > Viridiplantae > Streptophyta > Magnoliopsida > Santalales > Viscaceae > Viscum > Viscum album. The sequence goes on from OY728137.1 coordinate 1,990,366,526, forward strand.
GCCCCACAATCAAGAGATGACATCCTCCGGTCGAGACTCCTTTTGGTGATTCCGCTAGCAGAACCACTCCAAGTGTCCCAAATGGACACATTGATGACAATCCTTTAGAGGATGACAACAAGGCGGCTTAAAGTACCCAAAATAGCCACACTCGAACCAAACAAGAGGGTGGCCCGACTAATAGAAGATGAAATTGGCAAGAAGACTTATATGAGATAGGTTCCTCCAGTTCTCTCTCCTCACCGGATGGGAACCTTCTTGAACACAAAAAGGAATCAGTCCTAGAACCCTGGACGAAGACCCCAAACAAGAGAAAGTTTAACTAATTCCATGATTCTAACTCTAGAGAAAAAGGAATCAACCCCTCAAAATGCCCAACGTAAGCCTTTAATGTTCGTTGGCCTTGTTGGACACTCATGATCTCTACCACTTTCCTCGCATTCAATTCCTCAACTATAAACCATCATATGAGAGTGGTCTTAAAAACCTTCTAAGACATCCAATCATACAACGATGCTGGGATCATCTTCTTCCATCAATCCAAAGTTGAACCTTCAAATAAACTTGAACCAACATGAGCTCTCCTAACTTTGGGAGTTCCCAATAACCTGAAAACATCAATGGTTTCACCAAGCTAGTACATTACCTTCAATAGTTCATGGTCACCCTGTAAGATGGAAAACAATAGAAAAGAATCCAATTCCAATACTCTTCAAAGAGTCTGGGTAGTACCAACAACTAGAAGTGACTCACTAGAACCATCTGAGATTTTTCTGGGTGGCATACTAAAAAACAAGAGGCACAAAGCCAAAAAAACTCATCATAAATCAAGATTACACACTTTAATCACAAACTAAAACTCAAACTCAAATCAATATTCCAACCAAAATTTCAGTATATTAAAACCAAGAACCCATGAAAAGGAATACCCATCACAAAAATATAATACTAAACAATTGCTCATTCACTTTTCAAAACATTTAAATTACCTTTCTAAAAACCATTTTTCAGCAAACAAAACAACTTAAATATCCACCATTAGTATCCCATGAAGTCTCACATATACATATACCCTTGTGCTAGCTTATTCACCCATCCACACTTACCCAAAATTATCCCTATGCCATATGCATACCTCTATATATTTGATCCCTCATAGGAATACCAAGTGTTAATTCAAAACACATCTCATTCTCAAAACAGATAATTCAATGTAAAGAAAAAAATTATAAACCAATTTGAAGATAAAACTTATCATTAAAGCAATGAATTTTCCCAAATTCTCAAACATTTTCCAATTCACATTCCAAAAAGCGTTACTCAGATCCCAAAACAACTTCCAAAGCACCACCCATTTTTCCCTTTGAAACAAAATTCCATTAAAAGAAAAAAATTCCCATTTCAAGACCAATTTTCCACTCCAAAACCTCATTTACTTTTGAAAACCCCTTTTTTTATGAACCAATTTCATTTTTTTTGAAATCCACTCAAGTCAGTCAAAAATAATTCCAAACATAACTCACATCAAAACTTCCAAAAATAAGGGACTAGTGGCTATGAAAACTAGATAACATGGATTAATAGACCATGATATGAGCGATCATTAACCACAGGAATCATCTTGAACTGTGCGTTCAGACTGTACATGGGTCACTACTCCATGAAAGTCCACTGCGTAACACTGGCTCACTTCCTTGGTCATCCCTCATCCATACAGACCAAGCCAAAGAAGAAAATTCAAATCCCAAACTACCCCTAGAAACTCGAGTCTCGGGATGGGAAAGGGTTTAGGGAATCCTTCCCACACCTTCCCCTCGAGTCCTGAAACACCAAATCACCAAGATACTTGACACCCCAAATAACAAGGGCCCCCTCTGATACCATTTTGTCACGAACCAACTCGGGTCGACCCTAAACCGGTCACCCAAGCCAGTCCACAACATGGCTCGAAGGGCGTTCCCGATTCCCATGGGGTGGAAACTAGTGCCAAGAATCAAAATAAACCAGTTGAGAATGATTTGGACCATAAAAAAGATAAACAATCATAAACTGAACAAGAAGAAAAGTAAAGGAAAATAAACCGAACAACTTGGAAGTGGAAAAAGGAGTGAATAAAGCAACGTGACATACCTCAGGTGACCCCGTGGGTCACCATGGAACGTAAACTGCACTCACTCCCAAAAGAGATCCAATACTGAAACCTATAACTAAAAAGTAAAGTAGGCATGAGCACCGAGATGCTCAGTAGGAATGCTAAAATATAACCACATCCTATGCCCCTGCATTTTGTAAGAAATCCAATCATGCCAGTTTGAAAATAAAATATAATAAAATAATTTTTTCCTTCTTTTCAAGTTCAAGTCGCAAGTTTTCATTTTCAAGTAAATCATTTCTCTCCCAATACATTTTCAAAATAGGTTCCAAGCATGCATTAATGTTTAAAAATTAAAGGAAACCAATTTAGATTAAAATATGGTTTTTGCAAATAAGACATAAAGTATGAAACAATTGAAATGGGAATTAAATCACAAATACCATGTTGAAAATGAGCACCATGGGCAATCCCTATAGGTAACTAGCACAAGTATGACCCTAGAGACCTCATACCTTAGTGAAATGTGGATTAGAAACCACAACCCTCAGAAAACGTGGCTTAGAAACCACGACCCTCAAAAAACATGGCTTAGAAACCACGACCCTTAGTCATCCATATGTTTAGTTAGTGTCATAGCGTCAATCATGCTAGAAAAAACCAAGACGAACTCCTACCGTGTCATCTAGCATACTAGTCTTGGTCCACCCACCTAGATACCTAGGTTTTCCATTGTGATCTATTTCAAGTGGTGGTGAGTTTTCTTTATCAAGAAAACATATATGTACATAACACTTTCTTTATCTAAATCCCATTCAACCTCTCACCACCGTTCTCCCACCTTAAGTTCATTCCCCCTATTTCACATCACACAATGAATAAGTATAAAATTAGGAAAATAATAACACATTCAACAAAAAAATAATTTTCTAAAACCAAGGGGGCATGCCTCAAGAGAGTCTTTTCTCTTTCATAAAACATTCTTAAGATTCCAAATAGGATTAATTACATATAGGGAACGATTTTTATAATTAACCAGCCAAAATTACAAACACCTCTGGAAATATCATTACCAATTCAAAACCACTTAGGAAGTCAATTTTCAAGTAAAGTCACTTAAGAACAATGGCATTAAAAATACATTTCAACTTCTAAAAAAAGGTATAATCATTTTAAGTAACCACAACCAAATTTCACAGCATGTGTATATAGCATAAATGTAAAACATATTTTTAAAACAAGCAAGAAATTATGAAATTAAAATTAAAGGCATAGGCATAGGGGACCAACCTCAAACATGTCACTATTTGTCGACGACCACTCTAAATGACATTTTACGCATACACACACATGAATTTATACACAAATATATATATATACACCCCTAGATGCATTGAACATATTACCCACACCAAGAGGGAATATGTACAAAGAGGGAATATATATATAAATATGCCTTACCCTATGCATGTACATGTAGAATACCTCGACACCCACATCCTAAAACCATCGCAGTGAGGTCCAATGGACTACAAAAATAATTTAATAAAATAATTAAACACTTAACAAATATATAAAACGTTTCAAAATAACACATCAAGGGTTTGAACTAATCACACACCCATTTATTATAACACAAGAATCAATCTCATAAACTATAATCATCATCTACAACAGGAGGGTTCAACAAGGGCAATCAATACAACATCACAAGTGCCAACTAGGCCTTCACTCATTTCGTAAACATTTGAAAAACCATTTCTAAGAAAATATGAAATTCTAAACACAATTCCAGAGGAAGGAATAAGCATATTCAAGCATACCCACAAAAATACAAGGAAACTCCATTTCTATTTTATAAAACCAAACACCCTTTTTAAATTAAGGAAACCCATCGAACACAAAGACAACCCACGCTAAAGCCCATTTGGCCTAAAGTCCAATAATCAAGTGCATTTCACAATGAAAACATTTATTGGCATTTTTATCAAACATAAAGAATGGATAAAACTCCTTTTCAAAACCAAGTTCCATTGTGCAAAGCAATCTACTATTTCAAATAAAAGTGAAAACCCCATTTTAAATCATTTGAGTTCACACCTCAATTTAAAACAAAATTTCCTTTTTAAGACTTCATTTTCACCCAATGAAAACCAAACTATCCAAGACCCATTTCCCCACTTTAAAAACATTAAAAGGACTAAAATGAATTTCATGTAAAGCCTAACACAATTAAATATTCTAAATTAAATCATAAAACAAGGACTCATGAAACCAACCATTTGTGCCAAAGTCAAGGAATAATAAAATGGGTTAAAATCAACACAAGGCTTACAAATACATTTATAATTTCATCAAAAGGGAAATAAAGCACCAGCATATCAGAATTCCATAGGAAACAAAGTGTATAGGCACCTACCCTAAGGAGGAAAAGACCTAGCCAGAGCACATCGACACTTGAAATATATATATATATATATATATGTTTATCAACACACACACACACATACATATAAACATTATATATACATTTGTATAAGTATATATATTCATATCTTTTTATAATGTATAAAAAATGGTAAGATATATTTTTTAAATAAAATGGATAATAATTAATTCTATATGGTTTATATAATTAATTTTTATTGCATTTTAAAATATGTATACATATTGAGATACAAATTTAATACATGACATCTATATTAATATGTCTATATATTTAAATATATATTTATACATATTTACATGTAATTGTGTAGTTAGATATAAATTTATTATAATGTATTTATAAATATTTACTGTAAATACATTTATATACTAGATTTAATAATAATGATATATTTAAATAAAAATGAATTTATATATGGTGTATAAACACAATATTGACACACACACATAAAAACATATTTACACACACAAGTACACATTTATATTTCTCACATATAGACACAAATATTTACATATATATGTATTTATTTACATATTTTAGAATATACACATAAATATATATGTTTTTATTGACATACAAATGTTTATATATAAACATTACTTGTATAGGTATATATATACATATTAATGAATTTTTATAAGGTAAATAAAATGGATAATTATTTATTTTAAATGAAATGAATAATAAATATTTATTTCTATATATTTTATATATTTAAAAATATATTTTTTATATAAACATGTATTCATACATATTGATTTATTATATGTAAATATAAGAATACATGTATATATATTTAATTATCAATGAAACTAAAATATGAAAAATGATAAAATTTCAAAACCTTAATATCTATATGAATGTAATACCAGATAATAAATTTAGTCCCCACTAAAAAAGGGCAATAAGACCCTATTAAATGAAGTCGAAATACTATCAAATATTAAAAAATAGGTTATTCCAACTAAAAACTCAGTTTTAGAGGCATTCCGAGACTTTTTTGGCCTCTAAAAAATATTGAACAAGGCTTTTCTAGTTTTTAAAGTGTATATCTATTAACATAATTCGATTTTATATATGGTAGAGCTGAAACGGACACCCAGATCAAAAGTTATGGCTGTTTGAAGTTTAAATCATGTTTTCAACTTATCTTAGACCATTCACTAATTCATATATTTTTTATGCCATCCAATTGTTATTAAATGATTATTGTTCGATAATAATTATCAAATTATTAATTAGTATTATATTTTAATTATTTTATAATCCATCTTCACTAAATATCTTATATATTAAGTGTAAATGTGCATTTAGCATTATATAAATCATATTTAATAAAATATTATATACATATATATCAATATAAATATATTTCTATATTAATTTATTTTTTAATGAAATTTAACATTTATCAACGCTAGTAAAAAAATGCTGATAAAGGGGGGCATTTATCAGTGCTACTAAAAAAACTGATGAAGGCCCCCCTTATTAGTATTTTTTTACTCGTGCTAATAAAGACCCCCCTTTGTCAGTGCTTTTTTACTAGCGCTGATAAATGCTCCCCCTTTATCAATGTTTTTTATTAGTGCTAATAAAGAACACCCTTTATCAGTACTTTTTTACTAGCACTGATAAATGAGTCCTTTTATCAGCACTTTTTTTGGCACTGATAAAATCACCATTTATCGGTGCTTTTCGCTAACACTAATAAAACCTAGTGCTGGATAAACCCAAATTTGTAGTAACGACAGTAGTGAGAGAGAGTGTCGGTGTGTGTGTGTGTGTGTAGGGGGGGGGGGGGTGGTTTGGCGAGGTTTCAGTTCCATGAGAGATTAAACAGTGTGAGAGAATTGGTTTGGTTAGGGTTAATTTTATAAGACAATGAAAGGTTTTATCAGCGCTTCTAAAAAAACACTCATATAGAGGGGTTTTATCAACACTAAAATAATAAGCGTTGATAAGAGACCTCTTTATCAGCGGTTTTCTAGAACTGATAAAGATAGGTTTTATCAATGCCTTTCTATCACTGATAAAGATCTTTATCAATGCTTGAAACGCACTGATAAATATTTAATATAATTTAAAATTTTAGATGTATATAATTATAAATAAATATAAATGTATATAATTATAAATAAATATTTATATAAATATAAATATATTTAAATAATTGTAAATATATATTTATAAATATAAATATAAATCAATGAAGATATATATAATTATAAATAAATAGTTTTTTATATAATTATAAATATATTAATAGAATTATAAATATATTTATTTAATTATATATATATATATTAATATATAAACATATAAAATTATAAATATAAGAAATATATTTATTATAATTTTATAATTATTTAAATATATAATTATTAATTTATAATTATATAAATAATTTTTTAAAAAATTATATATATTTATTTATAATTATAATTATGTACTTTTATAAATATAGTAAATATAATTTTATAAATATATATATATATATATAAATATATTTACTTATAAATATTTATTTACAAATATATTTTTAACATTATTAATGAATACATATACTAATAAATGAATTAATATTAAAAATAAACAAATAAAATAAAATAAATTACAAAAATATTTAAAAAAGTGAATTTATAATATTTATGTGAATTAAAAACACATAAAAAATGAAGAAAAATAAATAAATAGATTATATTAATTATAAAAATAACAAAATTATTAAAAATGAATTATATTAACTATACAAAAATATTAATAATTTAATTTAATTAAATTAAATTAAATCAAATCAAATTAAACACACACACACATATTCATTGTGAATTGATTAAAATAAATAAATATTAAAAATTTATAAATATAAAAAATAAATAAATAAAGAAATACTAAAAATGAAGCTATAATGAACAAGAATAAAAAATATTAAATCCATAAACAGACTTGCATACACACATACATGTACACATGATAAACATACATCTACACACTCTCTCTCTCTCACATATACATGCACATATATACACACATACACATACATACATACAGTTATACATGTACGTATATTTTAAATTATTTAATATCAATATAAATATATTCATTTATATATTATAAAACTGTTTAAAAAAATATTAATATATTATATTTATTTTAATTATATACACATTTTTTAATTAATTTATATAAATATACTGTCAAACATTTTGACTAATATAAATTTGATAATTTTTTATATGTAAAATTTTTAAATCAAGATTCTTTTTTTATTAAAATTTATATATATCATATTTATATATTATATTTACATATATATACTTATTGTAATATAAATCTTATTTTAAAAAATGTAAATATTTATATATAAATTAAATTACTCACCACGACCTTTATGAGTGCTAAATAAAAAGCATTATTAAAGGTCACTTTTATTAGTGATAAAAAAATGATCATAAAGGGGGGAAATTTATCAATGATGAAAAAAGTGGTAACTAAGGATACCCTTTTATTAGTGCTTTTTGTAGTACTGATAAAATTCCCTCCTTTATTAGTGCTTTTTGTCTAGCTTCGATAAAGGATAAAACCAAATATCACATAATCTGTGGTAGTGATGAGAGTCCTTTTTTAGAAGAATCCAAACATAATAGTTTGAATATAGAGATATGACAATATTCTTTGAATCCTTTTTTAATCGATAAGGCAACATGTTCCATTTTTTATAACGTAGTTAAATGAAATTCATAAAGTCAAAAACTTTCAAAACATAAAAAAGAGATGATCCCTAAGTTCACTAGAAAAAATCCCTCCTAAGATCCTCACTATATCTATAATCTACCGACGTATACTGATCGTTAGGCATTGTACATTCATAGATAACAATATTACTTCACTAGTTAAGGAAAAAAACTCAATGAATAGTGGAATGAATCTCTAAAAAAGGGTTATCCTCGGGTCCCTACCCAACCACCCAGGGTCTCCCATACACTTTATTCAATTCAAAAACAATTAATTAAGGGAATTTGCACCAAAAAAATTTATAAACATCTTTTTCCTTCCTTTGAACATTCTTTAGAAAACCATTTTTAACATCCATGATAAATAAAGGGGACAAAACATATCTTCTCATGTAAAAAGGTCCTCAAATTTATCATTTTTTACTTTCAAAACACTTTAAAACTCTATTTTAAAGGACTAAGCATGTAGGATTTATCAAAAAAACAGTGAGCACAAAACCACCTACCTTAATCAGATGTAACCTTTAATAAACAAGATGAATCCACTTAGTATAAGAAAAAGGGACCTTTAAAAGGTAATGAAAACTCTTAAAAACCAAAATTCCATTCTTAAAAATTGAGCATCATGAACCTTAAGATACCATAGCCATAAGGGAAGAGATAAAACCAAGGTAGAGGAAGAAAAAAGACTAAGTAAGAAGGTATAACTCACATACCAAGATATTTTAAAAGAATTTGGGTACAAAAACACTTGGAATCAACCCAAGAAGGGGTAGGAAGAGGTATTGATGCAAGAGGGTATCCGAGGCTTGAAACGGGGAAAATATGAGGTTTAGGGAATAAAAAATGTAGCAACCCAAAATATTATCAATGAAATTTCCCCTTCTGATTATATGAATGTGTCATACATAGTAATGTAGTACTATATAAGGAACATGTACAACATGACATAACCAACAAAATTTTATCATAATAATTTGAACATTATATTTAGATAATAAATATGGCTATAAGAACTGAATGAATTATAATTTAAAAAAATAGAAAATAACATTACAATAATAGGAAAATTTTGATTTACTCAACCCCCCATAATAATCACACTCATGAACGAAACTGTAGAAATGAAATAGAATATTAGTAATATAATAAAAATTTCAAAAATTAAAATATATACAACCTTGAGATAAAATATAAGTTAATAAAGGATGAGTGAAATATGAGGTATTTATAGGATGTAGGGAAACCACATGACCATTACAAATCTTACTGTTGGAATAGTAATCTGATCTTTATGAATAGTAACCTAACTATTAGAATAATATCCTCACCTATGTAAGTGTAAAATAATATTTATGTGTCTTATAAAATGAAAACATGATAAATATATATAATGATATAAGTAAATAAATGTTTTAAAAATGATAAATTTAGTGTTTGTATTTTTGTTAAACCCAAATGTTTTAATTTCACTTTTATAATAAACATAATGATTTAAAATAAATTTTATTTTCATAAAATGGATTTATAAATTAATATTAAGTTTTATTATAATGACAAGATAATTTTATGATACTATAAGTAATTTTTCAAAGGGTTAGAAAATTGATCATAATATTAAAATTAGTATTTTTCAAATAAACGAGGATTTTATTTAAGAATTAAAGGTATCATATTTAGAAAATTAGTTTCATAAAATTAATTTCAATTATGGAATATAAATGTTGAAAATTGGTAAGGGTGAATTTTTGGTATTTTTCTAAAATATTTGAATTTTTGGTGAATAATGAAATACAACAAAATATGATATTTGAAATTATAATCTAAATACATGCATTTATGAGTTAGGGATAATGTAATCACACATTACTTTGAAATAACATGAACCATTTACTATATATAGTCATAATAATCATTACTATTGACAGTCTTGATCCAAAATAATAAACTAATGAATATAATATTCCAAAGAATTGCTCCCCATTATAAATACCACCCCTTCTCATAACACCTTCTTAGACTTGGATATTTCCAAAACATTTCAAAAACATCCCCTAAAATATCTACCCACATACCTATAAGCCTTATTCTTCTAAAAAAAACAATCCAAAAGTGCCTTAAGGTTTATTTCATGAGAATACATCCAAGAGGTCATATTCTCAAAACTTGTCTTTTAAATTATTTTCTTCTTCTACCTTATCCTTACCTCCCTCATCCATCATGAAATAATTAATATAGTATAATAAATATAATTAAATGTTATTTTTAATGTAATTTCCATTATCCATCATATTATCTTCTCCTATTATTATAAAAATGAAACCATTTTCCATATTATTTCGGTTCATCACCTTCATGGATGATGAGTTTTGGTTTTCCATTAATGAATTCATGTAAGGTTTAAATTTAATTAAAATGGTTTAAAATGACATAAATATTTATATTATATATTTTTTACATTATTTAATAGATATATAGTCATAATATTAAATAAAACAAATCTAGTTTGTGATGGTTGGTAAAACCGCCTAAATGAACTAACCATATTGCATTAACGCTTTTACTAAATGAATCATCCACATGTTGCAACACTTATAGTTATTTGGGAAAATTTAAATTTATTTAATTACATTAATATAATTTCAATTCACTTCAGGAGTTGTGGTCCCATTTGACAATAAATTCAATAATTATCCACTTGTGATCCAACCTTGGAACTATGAAACAAACACCCTCAGAACAATGAAAATAAACATTATATCTCATTGAAATGGTCATAAAAAACATAATATAATTATATTAAATTAAATATAGATGTAAAAATTTCTTAATTAATTAATTAATGAATCTAATTTGATTATTTAGGATGTTAAGTGCAAGTGCATAATGGTTCCCGAACATAAGGTAATGGATCTCTCCAAACCACCATATTTTATTTGGGTTACACATTCTCTCTCTTTAACTCAAATTATCTATCTATTTTTATTATTTAATTTTTATATATTTTATATATATACAAAAAATATACACAAAGTTTAATTAAACTTTCTTTTATGGGTATATACACATTTAAAGGTTCCCTTATCAATTTCATTTGATACGAAAACCTGATTAAAGAGAACTTCTCAACATCTTATTCCATTTCAAGTACCACTCTATAAAATGTTCTAAACCATCCTTGGTTTCTAAAATTGATCATTATTTTATGGAAAACTATTTTTGTTCATTTATGGTTTTATGTAAATTAATATGACCTTCCCCCTCTTTAAATATTCATTACCATTTTCCATAAAACTCCTCTTAAGTACATTTCTAAAGTCACCTATCCACTCCTTTTCACATACTCACTTCTACTGGACATAATTTTTCATAATATATGATTATTTTTACCTATTAATGTTTAATAATGTATTAATCCATTCTTTCATGTAATATTTTATGATACTCCATTTAGTTATGTTATATGACATGATTATGCAACCCATTTCTTTCTATGGGTAATTCTTATGTTTATGCTTTAAGTATGATTTCCACTTGTGGAACACATAAGCATGAACGTGTTATGATGGATGAATTCAGATATCACTACAATGAGTTGGGTAATGTTTTTTCTCTCATGAGAAGATATGTATGAGATTAAGGAGTAAACCTAATTCATGATGGGACTCTTTCCCCCATGTGATGTTGTATTGATAGTTAGCCTTGAATTATGATCATGTCATGTTTTATATTGTTTCCACATTATTATGTTTCTATGATATTATGATTCCATATTCTTTATGTTTTTTCCCATATGATTATTCATGGTCCTTGTCTTTTATTATATCATACAATACTTATTGACTCATATTCTATGCTTCATTATCATGTTTATTCCCTTACTGACATTTTTAGCTCACCCCATTCTTTGATATATTCCCCAAGTTATCCTATATATTTTTAAGAGCTCAATGTGATATAAGATGTCATTATATAGAATAAAATAAATATGTTTTATTTTAGTTTTATCTCAATATTTTATGTAACTAGTTTTCCAAAGACACCAGGACCCTTGATTTTTGGGTTTTGTTTCATGGATATTTTTATTAAAAATTATTTAATAATATATGTAAAAGGATTGGGTCACTATAGTTGGCATCAGCGCAAGGTCTATAATTTTTGGTGATTAGGATAAGAATATATTAGTAAAAAACCTAGGTATACGTCTAGTACATGAAAATATATTAAAAGTTAGTGAAGTATAGAGTGACTAGTTTCTAACAAATTACATCCCTATTAGGATACTATAAGTAGAAGTGGATTTAGAACAGTTGTACCTAGGGGTAATAACCCCAAAAATGGAAGATTGGGCATTAAATTGATTGTCACATAATGCACAACAAAAATTCCTTTCTACACACCTGGTTTGACACTCATAGGGGACATGCTTTAGAGAATTCACAAACTATTTAAAAACCATTATGAAGGACTTGAATAGATTTTTAGGCTAGAAAACCAAAGTGGAAAATTACCATGGATAAACTAGATTGAAAACTAGAGACTCATAAGTTAGGATTTATGTTCCATTTAAAATTTATTTCTTCTATATTCATAGTTTCCCTTTTTATATTATTTTTAGTTTGAGTATTATTATACCTAATTTTATTTTCTTTATTATAATTAATGGTGTGAAATAAGAGAAACTGTATGAACAACCAATGTTAAATGAAATGTGATGATATCTCTAAGGATATTCCTATCCTAATGGGAGTGATAGATGAAAAGTTTATAGAATTACTAGCTCAATCAACTCAAGTTATGAATATTAACATGAATCATATGGAATGAAATACTTATCTTAAGAAATTTAAAGTTGTTGTTGAGTACTTTATGAAATAAAGGCCTACTACCTTTAGTAGATCTTCTGATCCTCTTATCATGGAATAATGGATTAATTCCATTGAAAAAATATTCACTATCCTCCAATTCTCACACATTTCCTTTGATGTATATATCCATGTTATTATATGTGGTAAAAATAACTTAGAATGAACCCAAGAAGAATCCTATCAAGTGGATTAGAAGAATATTTTATTTTTTCATGTATTATATTCTTAATTTCCAAGAAACTAAACTTTAAAAGATCCTTTGTTTTGTTCTATGTAATGAAAAGTTTATGTAATAATAATGTGGGATTCCATAGTTGGTATCAAATGACAGTTTAGTTATTTGTAGAAATTAGGAATAGAAATCATTAGTATGAACCCTAGAGAAAATTTTAATTATAGGAAACCATATTGGTATTTGGTGAAGTATTAAGTAAGTGGTTTCTAAGAAAATACATCCCTATATAGATACTATATGTGTATGCGGATCTCAAAAATATATACCTAGGGGTAAAAACCAAAAACACATCATTGAGCTAGACTTGATCAGGAACTGGTGCATGACAATAGGCCTTGCGGTACACCTAGTTTGGCATTCCCAGAGGATATTTTTGGTTATTCAAAATATTTTCATGAACCATTATGAAAGACATATAGAAAATTTAATTTTTATTAAATAATAACATATTTAAGCATGATGTTTTAAGATATAAAATTCCATTAGAATTATAATATTCTTATAAGAAACCTATTTCTCACTAAGGATTTATTCTTTTAGAAAATGGTAGGAAATAAGAGGAACCACATGAATGATGAGAGCACTTGACAATGTGATGATGACCCTCTAATGGAATCCAAAATGAAAAATTTCATGAGAATGATGAATCAAATATCTCAAGTTATGAATAATAAATTGAATAAAGTTAGGAAGCTAGATTCACCTAGAAGGAAAAAACTTGTCGTTAAGTCCTTCATACGTCAACTTACACCTTCTTTTAGTAGATCTACTGACCCAGTGATTTATGAATAATGGATTATCTCTATAGAAAAGATATTTTCTACACTCTACTTTTCAGAGAAAGTGAAAGTAACCTTAGTAGTATACCGCTTAGAAGGAGAACCTGATTAGTGATGGGCACTGATTAAAAACACGAATTCAAGAAGGGAGATTGATGCTATGAAGTGGGAAGAGTTTAGGAGAACATTTTTCAATAAATATTTTCCCCATTAGATAAAAAATAGATAAGTAATTCCTCAAACTAAAGAAGAAGGAAAATGAATCAGTGAGAAGGTATGAGATGAACTTTACAAGACTCGCTCAATACAAATCTAACTTTGTTATGAAACCTAAGAGAAAGGTATATAAACTCTTCAGTGGACCAAGACCCAAGCTATATGGGAATTTATAAAATTGAGACTATGAAAGCTACGAGGATATAGTGTATAGTGGTATAAAGGTTGAATTAAAGTTTGGAGAAACATAGTGGTCACATAAGTCAAATGAAAGGAAAGGAGCTATGAATCCAAACTTAGGGATGAACTTTGATCATGAAAGAGGAAAAAAAAGTGAAACTACTCACATAAAAAAAATGTAGGAAGAGAATTCAGGGAACTTATTTCTTGGGAGTGAAAAATTATACAAGTGTGTAAGAGATGAACATATAGCTCAAAACTTTCATGGTGAGGTGAAGACCCTACTTCTCAACACTAACAATAAAGGGAATATGGTGCTGACCCAGCCTGTATTTCAATGCTTAAAGTGTGAATATCATGAGAAATTTTCCAATCACTATCCAAATAAGAAGATAATGTAGGAAAATCAACATCAAACTTATCATAGGATAAGGGATAAAGGTTAGAAATTTTCTTTCATGATGGATAAAGTAGAGGCTCTAAATGATGTGGTGGCAGGTACACTTGTAGCACTCTCAATGCTATTAAGTAATTTTTTTGATTTTGGTCCTATAAATTCCTTTATTTATTCCAAGTTTTAAAAGAATATAGAATAAATACCTGATCTTATATAAGTATATTTATCAGTCAATAATCCTAGAGGGATTATCCACACATAAAAATTTTATAGAAACTTTAGTATTGAATTTGAAGAGAAGGATCTCATCTCAAACCTAGTAGTCATTCCGATAGTAGAATTAGACATTATACTTGGGATGGAATGGATCTAACAGTATAATGCTAATATCAACTAAAAAATCAATTAAATATCAGTAGTCTTGAATGTAAAACCTATATTTATTTTAAAAGAAGATATATCCCGACATGATATTTGTCAAGAATCACTTCCCTTAGACTTATTTATTACAATGATCAGTGAAGAGGGAGAATAAAATGAAAGTATAAGGATAGAAAACATCCCCATCATTTAATAATACATTGATGTATTTCTAAATGATTTACCAGGACCTTTCCTAGAAAGAGTGGTAGAGTTCTCCATTGAACTCATACCTGGATCCAGGCCAATATCAAAGACCTTATATTGAATGGAAAATGTGAAGATATAGAAATTAAAGAAACAACTTCAATATCTTTTATATATGAGATTTCTTTAACCAAGTGTGTCTTATTGGGGAGTACCGTTTCTCTTTTTTATATAATGAGTATGGATCAATGTGGTTATGCATTGATTATGGAGAACTTAATGGGATCACCATGAAGAAAAAATACACTCTTCCAAGGATTGATGATTTATTTGACCTGTTTCATGGGGATTAATACTTCTCTAAGATTGATCATTGATATGGGTATCATTAATTGAGGATTAAGAAATAATATATTATAATGAATACCTTCTGAATAAGATATAGGCATTATGAGTTTGTTGTTATTCCCTTTATCTTGACTAACACTCCTCCTATATTTATGGATTTTATGAATAGAGTCTTTAAGGACAACCTTGATAAATTTTTGGTAGTTTTTATTGATGATTTTATAATATATTCCAAAATTCATGAGGATAATGAGCATCATCTAAGGGTTTCATTAAAAAATATAAGGAAGGATAATCTATTTGTAAAATTCAACCAAAGTGAATTTTGGTTATAAAAAGTTTCATTCTTGGGGCACATTGTAACCAATGAAGGAATATCAATTGATTTTACCAAGGTAAAGGCTATGGAGGAGTGTCCTTTCTATACAACAATAACCGAGATTCATAGTTTCCATGGATTATTAGGACATTATAGTAGGTTTGTAAAAAAAATTTCACGGTTTTATAATCCACTAATAAAGTTAACTCAAAAAGGAGCTATGTTCATTTGGATAAAGGAGTCTGAATAATGTTTATATGAATTGAAGAAGAGATTAGTTATTGAACCTGTGTTAACTATACCCTCTATCATAGAAGTTTTTTTTATTTACATTGATGCATATTTAAAAGGTATTGGGTGTATCCTCATGAAAAATTACAATGTGATTGCTCATGAATATCGATAGTTAAAACATCATGAGCATAATTATTCTACACATGAACTGGAGCTATATGTAGTCATTTTTTCTCTAAAAATAAATAAACACTATCTTTATGGGGAGAAATGTGATGTATACATAGACCAAAAAAGTTTGAAGTATCACATAGAAAGAATTTAATATGAGAGAAATGAGATGGTTGGAAATTCTTAAATACTATGATTATTCAATTTATTATCTCCCTTGAAGAGAAAAAAAATTTTCTAATGCATTAAGTATAAAATACCCTGTTGTGCTAGAAATGACTAGGATTTAAGGAGATACATTGATCAAGGACCTAATAAGGTTGGACATGGGAATCATGAGGGAAGGGACATCATCAATCCTATCCCAAATGATTTTTCAATCATCATTACTAAAATATCAAGAAAGGCCAAAGAGAAAATCCTTTATTATATAAGAAGATATAGAATGTGAAGAATGGTAAGTTTCTTGAGTTAAATATTGATCAAAAAGGTGTACTAGAATTTCATACAAGGATATGCATTCCATTTATCCCAGAGATAAAGAAGGATATGATGGATGAAGCTAATGCCTCTATATTCTACATACTTTCTAGAAGCACTAAAATGTATAGGGATCTTTGTGATCATTATTGGTGGGATAATATATGAAAGGGTACATTTTTGACTACACTCTAAGGTGATTCATATGTCAAAAAGTGAAGGTAGAGAGAAAAATTCCTAAATGAGTATTATAACCACTACCCATACCAACTTGGAAGTGGGATAATATCACTATGGATTTCATCACTAGTCTCCCAAGAACATCCAAATGAAACAAAGTGATATGGGTTATAGTGCATTAACTCACTAAGACTGTCCATTTTATCTCTATTTGGGAAAATTTCTCTATTGAACAAATTTCTAAGATATATGTAATGGAAGTAGTGTGGCTACATGGGGAACCACTTTCTATAATTTTTATCATGATCTAAGGTTCAAATCTAAATTCTGGAGAAGTTATCAATATTCTATAAATACTGAATTGAATTTCAGTACAAACTATCACCCATAAAATTATATCCAACCTAAAAAAACTATTTATACACTCGAGGACATGCTGAGAACGTTCTCAATGGAATTTAAATGTGTATGGGATAAACACCTTCCATTAGTTAAGTTCTCATACAAAAACATATTTCACTCAAGTATTAAAATAGAACCTTATAATCTTCTATATGAGAATATATGTAGAACTCCTACTTGTTGGGATGAAGTTGGTGATTGAAATCTTCTTGGGCCTGATCTTGTAAAAGAGATGACATAAAATTTTCTTTATTCCAAAAATATATGAAAGATTCTCAGAGTTGGCAGAAGAAATATGATGACAACCGTCGAAGGGACTTGGAGTTTGATTTTGGAGACAAATTTTTCCTTTGAATATCACCATGGAAGAGAGTCATGCAGTTTGGGAATAAAGGGAATATTATCCCCAAGAACATTGGACAATATGAAATCCTTGATCGCATAGGAGAAGTGGACAATCGACTAGAACTTCTACAAAATCTAGCTTAAGTTTATGATATATTCCATGTATCTCTCTTGAGGAAGTAGATACTTGATCCATCATATGTACTAAATTCATAGGTGGTACAAATGGAATATGAACTCTTTTACAAGGATAATTTGGTGAAGATAGTAGACCATAGAGACAAGGTTTCACAAAAAGTGACTACCCACCTTATCAAAGTATTTTAGAGTAATCATAAGATTAAATGGGAGACATAGTAACCATAGGAAACAATGAAGATTAATTACCATAACCTTTTCTCAATCAATAATATGATTTAAAATTTTACGGATGAAATTTATAAAGGGGGGAAGAATGTAAAGATCGATTTTTTTAAATGATATTTGTTTCCTGAGAAAATGTGTGTTATATAGTATTATATTATACATAAACTAAAAAAATACTTATATCATTAATAATAATCATTACATTAGTCAACTATGAAACCAATTGAAATTACAAACATTACAACTATATAAAAAAAATATATAACAAAAAAATAAAAAATAAGAAAATATAGATTTCTCCAATCTGTTAGAATCATCACCCCCATGATCAACACTAAAAAAATAATTTTTTTAGTAAACCAATAAAAATATTATAAAATTAAAATATACAACATTGGGAGAAAAGGTAGTGAATTTTGAGTGAAATTATGATGTGGTATTTTTAGAGTATAAATGGAAATTTAATTGTCGGGTTTTGACCCTTATAGGCCATTGGTAAAATATGAACATTGGTCAATATAAACATTGGAAAATTTGACCATTGAGAACTATACCAATTTTTAATAATTTTAATTTTATAATTAATGTTATAAGTAGCGATGAAAAAAATAATTAATGAAAAAAGGAGAAGCGATGACCTCAACCAGTAGAGTCATGCCATTTATAACCTATTTATGAGAACTTGGGAGGGTGGTAGTTTCACTAGGTTTCAACCTTGACCAATAATAAGAAAATATTCAAAAAGTGAAGGTAGAATGAAATCATCTATGAGAGAAGTTCAAGTTAGTGGAAATTACTACTTGGTCAATGTTAGCTGAGCCACCTGATGAATCTACCACCATTGCACATCTTACCCTTAGGTTGTACGTGGGTGTTATAAGGGGTCACACATCCAAGACTTAGTTACTTAAAGTGTAATTAATTTGTATAAATAAAATTATTATTCTATCAATTCCATTTTAATAATAGTTTTTCTTAATAAAATATATGTTTAATTGAGATAAATTTGATAAATTTATTTTTGAGACACAAATTGTATTTTTTTAGGAAAGATATAAATTTTTATAAACTAATTTATTTTGAATAATATTTATTTTAATTAAATAGTTTTTAAAAACACTTTTATTTAAATATATATGATAAAATAATTTTATAATTTCCTAGTAAATTTTTATAAATGTCATAAATTTCACAATGCCTTAAAAACTGATATTTTGTTTAATAAATATGAGTTTTTATATTAAAAGTTAAAATTCTCATATTTAGATAATTTTTATGATAAAATAAAGATAATATTTTAAATCAAAATATCTAAATTAGGTTAGAGTGAATTTATGGGAATTTTTTAAAATACTTTATTTTTTATGTGAATAATAAAAATATAGTTTTGGGTTTTTGGTATGTTTAATAAATTTATATTTATTTCATAATTATTTAATAATTAATTAACCACAATCCATGACCTAAAATATGTTATTTTACTAATATTACATATTTTAATAGATTTTAATCAATTTCCAAAACCTATAAGTGACTTTCCAAAGTCTAGAATTGAAACTTTGACTTTAAAAACATTACTTTGTGGAAACATTACTATTCCATGCCAAAAGAAGTAATAAAAAATTATTATTGGTTATGGTCATTTAAAATAACTTAAAATTTTACCCAAATATCCAAAAACATAAGCAAAAACCTTGAGTAATTTAGTGGTTTTGCTTTTTCAACAACCTAGTTTTCCAAGACCAATATTTGGGTATTATTAAACAATTCCTCCACGTTTTCTATAAATACCCACACATTTATCCATTTAATTTCACTCCCAATACATACTCCAAGAAGTTTTGGTAGTTATTACTCCCAATTATTTCCCCTAAGGTGTCCTCAATCCCCCATGGTTCTATTCCTCAAGATCTAGGAGTAACTCTTCAAGGTAAGGAAATTATTCTTCCTTTCTCTTAAATTCAAGAAATTGTTTTTTTATATGTCTTATAAATGTTAATGTTACTATATTTTATCACCATTTTTATCATACCCTTACTAAAAAACTATTTTTTATCAATGGGACAGCCTTGTCCCCTCTCATTTTACCCCTTTCTAAAACCATATTTTATACCCGTCATGCCGAATTTACTTCTCAATTTTCTCTCTCTATTTAAGAAGTTCTATTTTATTTTATTTTTGTGACTAAAAAAACTTATTTATTTTCTAGGGTTATTCACCTAGATGATTTTTTTTATATTTACACATAAGAAACCCACATTCTCTTTTCATGGGCTAAAAATGACGTAATGATCATGTCTTTTAGTACTTTTGAATCATCATGATTTTGATAAAAAACCCATTCTTTATTCTCCACGGGTTATTAATGAAATGATTTATTATGATCTATTTTGATAAATTAATTAATAAATATGAAGGGTGTTCCTTGATAGAGCTCCAATGCATTGGGTAAAGAATTTTATCACTAGAGATGACTTGTTTTACGATGCATTGGTGAATAAACTTCGTAATTTTCATTTATAACACCTTAGAGAAAAACCTTGGTGATATACTTATAAATGTATCATTTAAATGCTTTATAAAAATTTCCATGTTATAGTTCATGTTCATTTTATTATGATATATCTCATGATCTCTTGTTCAAGATATATTATTATGTATCTTGTTATTATTGATATTTCTCATGATCACATACTAAATGTTTCCATTTCTTATTCCCTTACTAAGACTCATTCTCACTAATTTCCTTTGATGTATGTCCCAAGGTTATGAGATGAAATAAATTTAACTTAGGATAAATCCAAGAAAAATCCTATCAATCATATTATAAGAATGTTTTATGTTTTCATGTATTATGTTCTTGATTTCCAAGAAACTAAACTTTAAAAGATCCTTTGTTTAGTTCCATGTAATTAAAAGTTTATGTAATAAAAATCTAGGATGCCATGCTTACATTATTTCTATAATGATAGTTAAAAAATGGAAATTTTACTCATGCGTACGTATGAACTAACGTCCGCATGATTTTAATGTCATTCCTTTTTTATAACTATATTTCATGGTTGTTTTTAAAATTATAATTAATGTTTAAAAATGATAGTTATATAATGATTATTATTAAAAATATGATGGAATAATGACATATTTTACCATAGTTAATTAACTAAAGTAATTTTGGACATATGGTCTGAATATCATCAAAACATCTGATGTGAACTCAATTGATTAAGTAATTAAATATAACATGGTACTAAATAAAATAAAAGGAATAATAGACTTTAAAAGGTTCTTAAGAAAGTAATTAATTAACATAAGTTTATTATTTATGAAGATAAATAACATATGCGATGATTCATACTTGAGGCAAGATACACTTTAATTTAAAAATATATTTTAAAATGTTTTATAGATTTATTTTCTAAATATTTTTATTCCATATCCATATTCTAAAAATTATTTTATATATTTATTTAAATACTTTTAAATGAATTATAAAGGAAAATTTATATCACATTTTTCTTTCATAAAAATCTTTTCAAAAATGAATATCTTTACGCTTTTTATACAAAACGTGTTGGAATTTCTCTACAAAATACAAAAGGAATGTTCTATTTTAACATATATGATGTAAAAAGTTTTTCCCATGACTATAAAAATTATTTAATATTCAGATTCCTTTAAAATATTTCCTTCTTTCTTCAAAGAAAACCCATCTTTAATTTTTGTGGCATAGATAGTCATGAACATGTTATGATGGGTGTACTGAGATAACACTTCAATGGATTGGATAAAAATCTTGTCTCGTGAGATGTTATATATGGGATTAAGAAGTAAACCTAATCCATAGTGGGACTCTGTCCACTATCTGATGTTGTATAGATATTTATCTACGACTTATGTGTATGCCATGCTATTTGTTTCTTCCTCATTTCCTATATTTCCATGATCTTATGATACCATGTTATTTATGTTATGATTTTATGTTACCTAAAATAAATTTATCTTATTATTAATATGTTTTTATTTAAATAATTTGATTTAAAGAGGTAAAATAATGCTATTTTCTTTAAAAGGAATTATCATGCCTCATTTTGGGTGAAAAGGTTTGTTTTTAAGAATTTTTTTCACAGTTTCTCATGTTTTCTAATAAATCCTCATAACTATGATTTTGGATTTATATTTTCTTATAAAGTGTTTTATGAAAGAAACTCTGGGTAGTGAAGATGATTTCATGTGTAAGGAAATGATAATTTCAGATCAAAGTTTATTATATTAAATGGATCATTGATTTATTTATTCTTTTAAATCCTTTACTGAGATTTTTGTAACACTCCAACATTTTAGGCCACGTCTCTATAAATTTAATCTCCTCAATAGCTTATGTTGCACACAACACTGAGTTCAAACGTACTGTGATCTATTATTATACTATCATTATAAAATAACTATTAAATTAGCGAGAATGAATAGTATTAACCATATTATGAAATATATAATTATCCAATAGATTTTTAATATATTAATTAATGCTTTGGGAATAAGCACTTGTTTTTTAGTAAAGTCAATTTAATCTTTAAAAAATATATTTTATTCAAAAATGGTTTTCTTACCTTTTATGAGTAAATATTATAATAAATTTATGGAACCTATATAAATTTTATTTTATAAAAATAATATCATTTTGGAAATCAGTATATTAAAATTATCTTTTTGAAATTTTTTGGTAATTTTCTCAGAAGATTGATTTTCCAATGAAATGTGAAAAATACTGATCTCTATAAAACAACCAATTTATTTATGTTAAAAGTCCCTTTATGATTTAAATTATATCTCAATGTAACTTAATAAATAATTAGTTAGTTACAATATAATTATTTTCATTATAAATCATCCATATACCTGATTTTGGTATTAGTACATTTTCGAGCTTAAAAATGCATTTTTTTTCCAGAAAAATGTTTTTCATTGCATTTTACAGGATTAATTTTAAATTAAATTATGTTAATTTTAAATTTTAAATTTTGAAAAACTGATTCCATATTTAGATTCATAATGTCAAAATTTATTAAATATATCCCTTTAATTTTTGGCCAATATTAATAGTAACCTTGGTAATTATTGTTACCACGTAAAAGGGTAAATCAAGAAATTAAAGGTAAAAATAATATGATAAGGATTATAAAATAATCATAAAACTTTATAAAATTCCATCGGATGAGTATGTTTTGACCAAAATCATCCATGGGTCAAATTAGTGACCTTTTGTATCCACTTAGAAGACATTAAGTTCCATATAGTATTTTAGTTAATGACAATTCAAACATTCCATACTCTAGTTTTTAATAACTATAACATTTTTAATATGTGATCATCCAAAAGATATGTTTAACCAAGTAGAAATCTCACACATATTGGAGGCCTTATCCTGATGTACATGTAAACACACATACATATCTATATACACATTAGAGAAACACCGAAGTAAAAAAATAGAATAAATAATGCATTTCCAACCTATAAATATCCCATAATAGGGCATGATAGTACAAAAACAAAGTTAATAAGGAAATATATAGGCCCAAAATATAGAAAGTAGGTCCATCCTAACAACTAGTGAGAATATTATCTCAGAATGAAAATGCCAAGCCCAACTAGATCTCATGACAAAAACCACCAAGAACCACTATAAAACACATGTACCATGTCCACATTTATCTCAACTAAATAGCATATCATCTGCATAAGATACGATATGTGTCGAAAAATCCCATGTAGGGGTGATTATATACATATTTAGTAGGATACCCTGAAATCACCAAGAAGTTAAAAATAAAAAGTGAGTCCACTCAAAACCATAATCAAGAGAGTAAATAATGAGAATTTAGATATGCTCATATAAAGATACAAGTCATTTAGTTAGGTCTCATACATCACTACCATCCAAATAAACTACATTATTCATGTGTCTCCATGAAGGCATACTATTAAAAAGATATCTATGAGACCTCCCAAGAAAGGCCTAAATGCAAGACACACCTCGATGGAATACACCACATATGAGGGAATTAAACTCAAAGATATAGGAATGTCCTAGGTGAAAGGGGGAAAATTGAACCAATATGTATTGTCCTATAAGATGGGATCACATGGCTAGATGAACATAATGAGATGTCTAATCATACATAGGGAAGGAAATAGAGAATCATGACTCTATACCCATAGGTGGATACCCAAACCTATCCACAATCAACCTATAGAAAATGGACCATAGAACCTAAGTAGTAGAGTAGGATAATTGACCCTATCTAGAGAGATCAGATACTCTAATATCACATATTACATAGAAAGGCACCCAATATGGACTACTCGCATGTCCAAAACCAAGTCTAAACAAGAATACATAGATAGTATGGGTTCTAGGAAGGTTAGACAGTGTGTTCACTAGGTCACATAGTGTATAGGACATAAAGGGGGTGCATGGTGTATACCCACTGCCCGAATCATGTTCCACCATGGTCATACAACATGTGGAATGTCCACATAGCATGTGAGACCACTCAAGTTATTGGGTGTGTACGCCCCTTCACCAGTACATGTTAGGTTATATATTTAGGGACACACATCATGTGAGATTGAACCCACAACCATGTGATATTTTACTTGATATGAAAACCCTAGCGCTGCATCACCCATGATAAATGAGGCATTTTACTTCAAACTACATAAAATTTAGTCAGTTTTTTCTCAAAAACATCATATTCTCCTATAAGCTTCACCATTTTCACCAGTTTCTCTATGATTACCATAAAAAAACCTGAATAACGTGTTGAATGTGATCAATTCCATGTTTTAGGATAGATTATATAAACTTTTCATCATAAAAACAGATCTCTTTCATCTATTGTGTGGCCCCACATGCACCTCCCTCATGAATGGACATTCCCAAGAATTTACAATCACAATTTTAATCATCTAATGATGTTTCTAAGTGTTAATGGTTCTAAGTCATCAATCAAAACCACAAAAAAGCATGAATCCTAGTTCTATTATGATTCAAATAAAACTGTTATTTATCTAATTTCCATAAAAAATTGAAATCTTATGATAAAAGTGAAGAATAGTAGGAGAAATCCTTAAAAAAGACAATGATGATCATGCATGGCCAATCATCATTTAATATTGTGGGAATTGATGAACAAGGATTAATTAGAGGTTCCAAAATAATTAATCACATATAAAAATTTAAAATAAAAGTCATAAACTTAGAGGGTTATTTCATTGTTGACCACAAATTGAATTCTTAGAAAGATTAATCTGAGGTTGCAATGATATCATGTACTTGGATTAATCTATAAAACCAAATCCCTACATAAAAATGGATTAATCACTAATGAATAATAACCTTTAATTGTTTTCATTGAAGACATGGGTGATATTTGATGCATTTATGATTGATATTTAATTCCAAGATCATCCGCTGATGCTATCTAGTATGTGATCTCCTCTTAAAACTCCCTTTAGGTTATTTGGAAAATCCTCAAGGATCCACTAATGAGATTTTAAATAGAGGTATCCATAGAGTTTTTCCAAATTAAATAGAAATAATAGAATTATTTAATTAGTTTATTTAATACACCCATGATTTCACCCTAAAATGGGCCCCAACACAAATGAAGATTCTACTACAACAAGGGTAAACACTACATTTGAGATTCCATCGAAACCATAGATTTTCCATCTAAGACTACATTTGGGAATAAATACATTATTTATGAAATTATGTGAAAACAAGAGTTAATATACTTAATATTTTTAATATATTGATATTGAAGAAATACAACACCCAAAACCTCATGATAAAATTTTGAATAGATCTAAAAATATTATTTAAAATAGTATAAGTGTCTAACTACAAAAAACAGATCCATCACACTCTCTCCACCTTTAAATATTTTCATCCAAACAATTAGGACCTAATCAAATAGGTGAGGGTACTAAGCTCACATATGGTTCTACTACTCCCACAAGATTTTTTGAAGATTCACATGCTTTTAGATAACACACATAAGGGGGATCATTAACTAATGAAGGATCTTCTCCTATTGATCCTTAGTCACCACTAGGTACTCTAAAATGGTGTCTGTTTCTTTGATTTATAGTATTACCTAGTCAATAATAGGCAACATATAATTCACATATATCCTCAACTGTAACACATGGAAGACATTATGAACTTGGTCCAAATATTTAGGTAAATCTAGGAAGTATGAGACCTTACAAATCCTATATAAAATTTGAAATGAACCGATGAACCTCATTGATAACTTTCCATAGTGAACAAATCTCCATAAACCAATATGAGGTGTAACCTTTAAGAAAAAATGGTCTCCATCAATGAACCCCAAAGGCCTTAGTAGTTGTTCCACATTAGTCTTTTATAGAATCCAGAATGTACTCATCCTCTCATGAATGATATTCACTTTCTATATCATCACTTTCACCAACTCTGGCCCCATTAGTGATAATTCTACATACTCTGACCATCATAGCAGTGACTTTAAAAGTCTCTCATATAGGGACTAGAAGGTACCCATACCAGTGATATAATTATAACAAATATTATATTAAAACTAAAATAAGGGTAGGTAATAATCCTATATTCAACCAAAATCTAACATGAAAGAAAACAACATTTTTTTCTAAAACCTAAATTATTTACTCAGTTTGACCATCCTTTTGGGTATGTAACACCATGCACAACCATAATTGGTTCTCAAAATCCTATCATAAACTTATCCATAAATAATAAATGAAAATAGAATCACATTCTAATAAAATCACCAAGGGAACACCATGAATTTGGATGATATTTTGTATATACAATCATACCATGCATTCCAATGAACTCTACTCTCTGATGGTGTGAAAGTGGGTGGAAAAAATGAGTTTATGCATGATCACCAATATGTAGTTGTGACATCTCAACATATGTGGACCATAATGAAATCAATAGATATTCCATCCCTCATCAATTCTTGTACCTCATGGGGATTGGCCAAACTTGTTGGAACCAGATGGTCAACCTTTACCTTCTAAAAGATGATACATTAATTGAAGAACATTATAATAACTTTATTTATCCCTATACACTATAACTATTATTGAATATTATGAATCAATTTTTCAACACTAATATATACTACTATGGTAGATGTATGTAACTCTCTTAGCACCTCTAATCTAATCATGACTAATAGCACAATCCATCCTTGGAAGAGGCAAACATGCTCCACACCTTTAGACAATTCGCCAGGAGTATGTACTATGAAAATTTGGTCGTGAAAGACCTCACAATCAAAATTTTCATGTTATGCTTCCCTCACATACTGTGGGAGTGGAGGGGTAACAACCATCAATCAGAGTAATTTTTTTCCTCCCTCAATAAACAAGGATAAATACAATGATGAAAACTTCTCTAATTCCTCTCATTGAAATCAGTAATGATATTTTCTAATGAGATCATCTGCCAACAAATTCCCTTTCCTTGGAGTATAAAATATCTCAATTTCATAGTTTTATAGGTACTCCATACTTAAAATCTATCTTAGTATGATATCTCACTTGGAGAAAATGTACTTTATATTCTTTTGATCAAAGTAAAAAAACAAACCGATCACCAAGAAACTAGCATCACCATGTTTTTAAAGTGAACACCACAATTTACAGGTTTAAATAATGAGTTTTATAGTTCTTATGATGGGGTGTCAACTTATAGGATCCATATGAAATAATGATTTACCTCGAAATGAAAACAAACTTGAGCCTATATCTTTAGGCATTGTAGAACACCATGTACTCAAACCCATATTCTTGAAATATCAAGATGGGAGCACTTCTCATCCTCTGTTACAACTCCTCAAAGGCCTTTTTTTAATTTTTTGACTAGAAAAAAGTCTTCCCCTTTATAGTCAAGGCTGTCAAGGGAGCCACAATCCTAAAAAAATATGAAATGAATCTCTGGTAATATCCATCCAATCCAAATAAGCTACACAACTCAATCACGCTCTTGGGTGGTTCCCAAGCTATAATTTCCTCAATATTTACTAGGTCCACAACTACTACATCATCCCAGAGATCATATCCCATAAAGTGAACCCCTCTAATTCAGAACCATCACATTAAGAGTTTCCCATAAATATGATTCTATAAAATTAACCCATCACCATCCTAAAATACTCTACATTCTCATCCTCTAACACTGATTAATGATAATTTCATTAATAAATACCACCACAAACTAAACTAGTAAAGGTTGTAAGATCTAGTTCAAGAGTCCCATAGACACTATTGAAGAGTTTATCACACCAAAGGGAATCACCAGGTACTTGGAATGATAATAGAATAATTATAATACAATATTTAGTATATCTTCTACCTATAGATGAAGCTGATGATATCCTGACTCAAGGTCAATCTTTGAGAAACACTTTTCCCCCCTTCAGCTGATCAAAGAGGTTGGTGATTATCGATAGGGGATAATTATTATTTATGGTAATATAGTTCTTGTGATGATAATATAAACAAAATATCAGGCATCCATCCACCTTCTAGGTCAATTTTATTAAATTTTACTTGGGGGACACATTGTGTTAGATAAATAATTTTCTCTGAAAATCCTCCAACTGCACTCTCAACTATTTATGCTTAGTAGGGGTCATTTGATATGATACTAATGTAACCAGAGTGGTCCTAGGATAAAATTCAATATATAATTCAACCTCTAGATGAAGAGGTAAATTAGTTACATCATTTGAGAAGATATACATGTACTCTTATACCACTGTAGGGAATCAAACATTTGATCAATCAACTACTCTAAGTGTCTAACTATAAAAATTATGGGAAATAAACTATATGAACCTACAAATGATACCATCCTACTATTTTTAGAATTCCATCACTCCAGTGAATAAAAATTTAGACTCATTAGCCCGACTGCACCCTATCTACCATTGGAAATAATCAATATAGATATTGAATGTATATAGAAAATTTATACTGAAAATGAAATCATACAATATCATTACAATAAAGAAGTTACTACATGAGAAGTTTGAACCTCCAAGAGCTAAGTCACACTTCCAAAAAAAAAAGAATAATCATAGAATCCACTCTAGTAAGAGTATCCAGTCATAAGAATCATTCTAGAGGCTCCAACGAAATCTCTAATTCTTGTTAAAGTGATTAGGATAGAAAGGAATAATTTGAACCTTTGTCTAAAAAAACTGATGCTAAGATGGAAAATACATAGATCATACCTTGATTCATATCAATAACCCCTGGGCCATAAGACACAACTATATACAACTGTGCTCAACCAAAGACTCTTTCCATTTGAACCTATAATGGACCACCTAAGGTGGTGGTATTGGAATCACATCATAACATTGACCACCCTATTTAGCTCATCTATTTGGTTTTAATAATATTAATACACATACGGGGGGGGGGGGGGGTGAATTGTGTCCTTTAAAAAATCTTAACAAAATAAAACTTAATCCCTCGTTTTGATTTATAATGATGTGTATTTTTATTTTATTTATATATATTATGATATGAAAATATAGATAATATAACACAACAATTTTTATAGTGTTTTAGGGAATAAGTATCCCCTAGTGTACTCCACCAACACTCTCTCCACGAGCTTGATGATTTTTACTAAGACAATTCCTCTTATATAAAGACCTCTATAACCAAGTGTAAGTAGTTTAAAACTTATAACAAGCAAAGTTATTCTATAGGGAACTTTTAAAACCACATATTAGAGATAGAATATGACACTCCACCACAAATTTGAAAAATAAGTCAATACTTAAAGAAAAAAAGATTAGTTGTTTTTTTGAGAAAAAAATATATCTTATAGTTGTAGCAGAAACTGACAGATAATGAATCTTCTTCTTCATAGATAAAAGTATTCAAGAAATAATAACTTTAAAGAGATCCTAGTTACAGATTACCCTTAAATAAATAAAACAATTCAAGAATAACCTTTTAAGAGTAATAGATTGGACACTCAAAAAATGGTAAACATGTATGCCTCCAAAGTGTATCTCTGATAGATACTTTCATGAACTGTAAAAAAAGGTTAATAATGGATATATCAACAACAACATGGTGATCAAACAGATCAAAAACATGTATATCTATAATGTGTATCTCTATAGAGAACTATAGATGTCATCACACTATTATCATTATGAGAAGAAGAAAAACTCATTATTTAATGAGAATCTTGATTTACTTTAGGTTAAATAGATCTAGAAAATACACCTAATAAATCATAATCATTTGAATTTAAATCCCTAGGAAAAAATGTAACATCCCATAAAAATCAAAATGATCTAATAAATTAAATAAGGGACTTTGAATCTATCTTTTATCAAATTTAAATGATAAAATAACTCCAATGAAACCATTTTAGAAATCATAGAAATAATCCATAATTTATATCTCATAGATGACCAGGTAAATGTAGGGTTTCAATGTATAAAAATAATCTTCAAAATTATAATGAGAATGTATATATGATTACAAAATTTGGGTGTATGAACCATACATTAAGAATTAAAATGTAGGGTAGATAAAAAAAGTATGGTTCCCAAACCATACATTTAATTTAAAAATAGGGATACAAAAATAGAAATTCTTACAAAAGTAGGGTTCTTGATCCTTATGTTCACTTAAAACATGGGGTCATGAACAATGATTCTAGAATACTTTAAAAAACTCATAATATGTAAGAAAAACAAACATCAATGAAATTTAATGCTAAAGTGCTTCCAAAATAAAATAATTATTCTAATAAATATTATCCAGAAACTCACATAAAGAAACTTCATTAGTAACAAAAATATGGATGTTTGGGAGTATCAAAATCAATAAGAAATTACTAATTTTTTTGGATCAACACACAAACAACAATCTCCCCTGTTTTGATGATAAAAAAACCCATAAAAATATAAAAACAAAAAATTATTTAAAATTAATTGATCAAAAAATATAGATTAAATAAAAACTAAGATTTTACTAATCCATATTTCTCA
This sequence comes from Viscum album, assembly GCA_963277665.1. Lineage (NCBI taxonomy): Eukaryota > Viridiplantae > Streptophyta > Magnoliopsida > Santalales > Viscaceae > Viscum > Viscum album. Next base: position 1,990,397,994 of record OY728137.1, read on the forward strand.
TAAATCCAATTTTATCCTTCACAAATTTAACTTTATATAGATTTAAATACATGTAAAAAAATATTATAAAATGATATAGTATTATTATAATAGAAATTTTGTGTTTATAAAATTTCTTCCCCATTTTATGATATCATAAATAAATTATATAGATAGATTAAAATAAATTTAATATATCACTAAACTATAGTTAATGTTATGTTAAGACAAACACAAATTTTTCCTAAAAAGTTGAATAGGATTAAAAAACCAAATAGAAATAAATTGGAAAAAAATAATTTCTTTCAATAATCAATATTGATTTCATAAAATTCATGGCTCAAGGATGAAAAAGTTATGTTTTAGGATGAAAATTGGGTAAAGGATCTAGTTTAGAAGATGATTATGAGGTTAGGGAATCATAACCAGTCTGATGAATAACTTTGATATCTACCATCAACATATCAAAAATTTTATTCAATGCCCCTTCCCACTATTTTATCAAATGATTGGAATCCTGAACCAGTTCAGATATTTAACCAAATTAACTTTTAGAAACTCATGAATAGATTCAGCTATTTGAACATATGAGTTCAAAATTTTTCCCTACTTATTTAAAATATTTTGAATACAAGGTTATATAGAATTCATCCTTACAACATGATCATTATGATTATCTAAAAGTGTATGAAGTGGGATACAATCACACTATAAAAATTTAATTATATCACTTATGATAAAAAATAGTAGTTAAAGACTCAAATATTCTTATTAAATATGGAGAATTTATGGGACTTGAAGTTTAATATCTTACTTGGTTTGTACTAGCTCAAAAAAATTCAAATTGACTACCTAAATAGTTCTTTAGATTTCCAAAATCATACTTTTAATTTGATTTAACTCTAAGATTCTCAATTTGATCTTTTGTTTCCATTTTAAATGCATGAAAATATATTAAAGAAACTGATTTTTTTTCACACTTTGAAACTGACCTGAACTAATTCAAACTCTGTTCTAAGAATAGAAGAACTCCTTAAATCTTCATAATATTTTCTATAACTTTCCATCTCCCCTTTCAATTGACTATTAATTTATCCCAACTATTTTAATTTAGAAATTACATCTTTAATGTGAGCATTAATAGAATAAAAATATTCTTATTCTTGTTTCCTTGAGGGTTCACCTACTTTAACTAAATTAAGGGTCTATTCTTATAACCTTTCAATAGACGGAGATGAAAAATCTCAAAGAACCTCAATCTGATCACTAGACTCAGTAATATCCTTTTATAAATACTCTTCAACAAAAAAAAGTGTCTGATATCATATCTTCTTGGTTTAATTTTCTAATTTACTAGAAATGGGTCCTAATCCAACATAACTATATCCAGAGTTTAATGAAACAGTGGGGATATAATAATTTTTTGAAGCTATAACCACAGTTTTTTAAAAAACTGTTCGTATTTCCTCTTGCATATCTGGCCTCCCTCAAGATTCTCTTCCTCACTCCCACTTTGTCGAGCCCTAATAATCCCCTACCACGAGCTCCTACCTCTCTGCCCCTCCCCATATTTTCCTTGACCTCTTGGAATCCACCTCTGTGTCGACCTCCCTGCCTCCGCCTATGTCTTGACCTCCCGACCTCCACCTCCGTCTCGACCTCCCAACCTCCATCTCGACCTCCCATTATCCACCTCTATCTCGACCTCCCGACCTCTGCCTCTTCCTCGACCTCCTGACCTCTACCTCCGCCTCGACCTCCCAACTTCCACCTTCATCTCGACCTCCTGACCTCCGCCTCTGCATCTGCCTCTACTTCCCTACCTCAGCCTCCTTAGCTCGGCCAACCAGCATCCGCCTCCGCCTATCAAAAATTCAGAGGGATATCTTTGGAGTTCTACAAGGATTTTTCACTAAGTATATAGGTATGTAAGTGATCTGTATTAAGACTCATGTACGAACAAAATAAAAATATTGAATTGTTTTTTACCTTTATTTATTTCAATCATTTTATTTTCAATGTTCTTGTTTGAGCTGTTCTAAGGTTAGTGATTCAGTATGGTGACTTAATGTGGTTTTGTTCTAAGTTCTGGTGATTTAGGTGGGTTTATTTAGGTAATTTGTTTCCTCCTATTACGTTCCATATGCATAATATCAGGTAGTATAATTTTAAGTTACATTAGTCTGAACACCTTCTATGGTCAATGTGATATATCTGAGTTTAGTTTCTTCCCGTTGTTCTAGATTTCCCAATATCTATCCATAGAGGGAAGAAAAATGAGTTAGTTTTTTCTCTAGATCTCTTACACCATTAAATATTGAGAAATTGGTATTTCCAAAATTGGACATAGGCTAAGTATAGTACACTCAATCATGATACAATTTATTCTATAACTATATTAGTGAACACTAGACTTCAAAAGCCTCTGATCGAGTGATAATAACATCCAACATCTCTACATGTGATTATTTTTCTTATATAAATTTTTTACCAAGATAGCCTGTTAGAGGTTATACCGGGTGACTTGTTTGAACTTTTGACTATTGATATCCTAGTATAGGAAAACCATGTTTATGAATGGAGGTTTCAGTTAATCAGACATGTTAATGTTTTCTATGGTTAGTTGTGTGGGTCAACACTTTCAAGGGTTGAATGGTATCCTCTTTCTATAGTGGGCTAGAAAAGATATATATAGAAACTTCATCTTGGAAATAAAAATAAAAAATTATGTTTCCTGAAGTAACACAACACTAACTTGTTCAATATTTTATATTTTAGCTTGAACTATGAAATTTATTCTTTAATAGAGAGGAAATCAACACACACAAGTGGAAGGTGGGTTATAGATATAACCACATTTTTCATTTGATCCTAAAAATGTAAGTGTTTATTTATTAACTACACTATAGGTTTTTAGAGCTATAATATTTTATTATCCTTCCCAATTTGTGAGAATCAATGAATTTGATCATTCCATATTCACTGAGGATGATATATATGATATTCATTATTCTTCTCACCCAATAAATTTTAAAGAGGATTGTGTTGAATTTCTGGTGTCAAAAAATTCATTTCCAAGTGATGTTTCAATCCCTATATATATTGATGATAATAGATCCATTATTTATGGATAAGATAATGTCATTATACTATCATTGTGTGAAGAGGAACTTGATGAATTTACTTAAGAAGTTATCTTGTGGAGATACCAAAAGATTCATAAGACCTATGCACCAAATGACTATATAGTGTAACATCAAGAGCTTGAATTTAGTTTGAATAATAAAAAAGATATGGTCACTTTTAAAGATGATAATTCTAGTTTTGATACTTTATAAGGATTAAATTAGATATATGAGGATATGTTTTATATGACTCATAATATCATATGGGATCTTTAGGAATTGTCAGATAGTTTTAAGCATGTTATATGAAAATGAGTTATTAAAACCAAGTGTGATTGAAATGGTAATATTTAGAGATAAAAATATAAGTTAGAAGTAAAGGTATATAATCAAAGAGATGATATTGATTATCAAGAAAAAATTTCACTAGTTTATACTGAAAAAGAATTTTGAGTTATTATATTCTTAGTATCTCATATTGATTTAGAGCATCATTAAATGATTGTTAAAACAAATTTTTTGAATAGTGATTTTGGTAAAAAAATTATATGGTTTATCATGATTATTTTATTAAAAAGGTTTTATAAAATTTGGTTTATAAGATAAATAAATCCATTTATATGATAAAATATGCTTCATGACAACGATATCTAAATTTTTTATAGGTGATAGCTTATTTTTATTTTAAATAGAGTGATTCAGATCACTTTGTTTGTTTAAAATAATCTTAAAATTACTGAATTTATTTAAAATCTAGTAAAAGAAAATTTATAATTAATGGTTCTTATATTGATGAAATATTTTTAGCTATTAGTTTTTTTAAACTTTTTAATGAGAAAAAACTGTTGTTGAGTGAGTACTTTGATATAAAAATACTTTCTAATGCTTATGTTGTTTTTGGAATTTAAATTCATAATGGTAGGTCCTATGATAATTATGTATTCTCCTATAGAAAAATATATTGAAATTATCCTCAAGAAGTTTAAGTCAAATTTTATCTCCTCTAATACTACACCAATTTTCAGAAATGATAATCTTTCTAAATTCTGATGTCCTCAATGTTAAAGAAATAGATTAAATGATAATTTATTATATGATTTAATTATTTGTAATTTAATATTTTCTCATCTTTATACTCATACTGAGAATGATTCCATTATTAGAACTTTAGTAAAATACTTGATTCATCTTGGATTAGATCATTGGAAAGTTTTGAATAAGTTATTGATATATTTATAGGATGATAAAGATTATATGTTGACCTATAATAAGTATAATCAACTCCATGTAATTAACTAATCTAATTATGATTTTTTAGGTTCCTAGATAATAAAAAATCTACTCACAACATTAGTTTTATTATTTAAATATGGGATATTTCTTGGAAAAGTATTAAATAAACACTCATATCTACTCTTTACCATAGAAGTAGAGCATATTTATTATTATGAATAAACTTTTTAGGAATTATGGATTAAAAAAAAATGAATTTATGGGTTTCATGTTGTTTAAAATATGTCCAAACTATTAGTAATGTACTAAAACAATATGAGTGTTGTGTAATTCTATCAAAATAATATTATTTATTCTCATTAAAAAAATTATCGCATAGAATGCCTATTTTTTAGTGAGTAAGTTCTAACAACTCATACTTGAATCGATCACCATTTAATAAAAAATATGAGGGATAGTTCACTAACTAAAGTCTTAACCATTTAATAATTTCATATTCATTTTATCCATATGTTTTTGTTTAATAATTTTCATGTATTCTTATTTTTTCACTACATGTTGAAGAGGGTTTCTCATCATTTTTTCTACCCATAAATGTCTATATTTTATATTTAGATCGACATTTTTAGGGAAAAAAGATTATAGTTTTTGAATAATTTGAAGTATAGGCTTAACCAGACTTCAAACATTATTCTTAACAGTGGTCATAACTATGGGTTAATTGGTTCATTGTTTATTTTGAGTGTGAGTCACTAATATTTTTCTAGCATCCCCTTCTATTCTTTTTTATTGCATGGTTAATATTTTTATGGCATGGTTATTCTTTGATAGTGAGTTGCTAATATTTTTCATTTTTCTAGCATGGTTAATTGAATGGGTGGGGTGGGGTGCAGGGGTAGGGGGCTGGGTGTTGGGGGGTGGGGCTGGGTGTGGGGGTGGGGGGGGGGGGTGGGGTTGCATGTAGGGTGTGGGGGGGGGGGGCTAGGTGTAGGGGGTAGTGGGGGTGTCCAGGAGGGGGGGGGGGGGCAGTGGGGGTGCGGGGGGGGGGGGGGGGTAGTGGGGGGGGGGGGGTAGGTGTAGGGGGTAGTGGGGGTGTCCAAGAGGGGGGGGGGGGCAGTGGGGGTGCGGGTAGTGGGGGGGGGGTGGTTGGGGTGAAGGGGGTAGGGGGTAATGGGGGTGAAGGGGGGAAGGGGGTGTGGGGGTGAAGGGGGTGTTTATGGGGGGAGGGGGTGTCCAGGGGGTGCATGCTATGCAGATTACCAGAAACAAAACATTATCGATGCAATTGATTTACTTCCACGACTTGCAAACAGTATTGATGTGAATATAAAATTCAGGATTTATTGGTTATTTTATACCATTTTTTGAAATACATTAGCAACCATTGGTTGTGTATTTAATCAAATAGACTTGGAATACACCATGCTTACAGAATTGATGATTTTGAGTTTACTCTTGAGTGTGAAATATTTGATCTTATGGACATTGCCCTGTATCATGGTTGGATAGTCGATCCCCATGTATGGAATTTTGAATCCTATAACATTATATTTTTTAAGAAAAAATATTTTATACATTCTCTCAGTTTACAGTTTTTCCCTTTTTCTTATTTCCTTTTCTTAATATGTATGTTTTCACGTATATGCATGCATGGGGGTGTCCGAGGGGGGGGGGGGGGGGGGTCCAGGGGGTGTCTAGGGGTGAGGGGGGTGTCCTAGGGGGGGGGTGTCTAGGGGGGTCTAGTGGGGGGTGTCCAGGGGGTCCAGGGGGATGGGGGGCAGTGTTCAGTTGGTGTGGGGGTGTGTGTGTGGGGGGGGGAGGGGGTGCAGGGGGGCAGGGGGTATGGGGGTGTAGGGGGAGAGGGATGTCTAGGAGGAGGAGGGTATCTGGGGGGGGTGTAGGGGGCTGGGAGGGGGGGGGGGGGTAGGGAGGGGGTGCAGGGGGAGGGGAGATTTCTAGGGGGGGGGGTTGGAGGGATGTATAGGGGGGTGTCTAGAAAGGCAGGGTGGGGGTGTGAGTGTGTGGGGGGAGGGGGGATCTTCAGGAGGGGGGGGGGGGTGAAGGGGGAAGTGTGTAGGGGGAAGGGTGAAGTGGGAGGGGGGGTGTTTAATAGGGGGGAGGGGGGGGGGGGTGTCCAGGAGGGAAGGGAGGAGGGAATGGGGTGTGGGGGTGTAGAGGGAGGGGGGATATTTAGGGGGCGGAGGGGGGGGGGGGGATATTCAGGGGGTGTCCATGAGGGCAGGGAGTGGGGTAAGGGGTACAGGGGGAGGGGGGCTGTCCAGGGGGGTGAAGGGGGCTGGGAGGGGGGGGGGGTAGTGTGCAGGGGGCAGGGAGGGGTGCAGGGGGAGGGGGATATCCAGGAGGGGGGGGGGGGGGGTTGGGGGGCTCTGCAGGGGGGTGTCCAGGAGGGCAGGGAGGGGGGCAAGGGGTGTGGGGGTGCAGAGGGAGGGGGATGTCCAGGAGGGGGTGTCCAAGGGGGTGAAAGGGGTGTGGGGTGTGTTGGGGGAAGGGAGGGGTGCGGGGGGCTGTCTTGGAGGGGGGGAATGTTAATATATATAGGTGAAAGATCTCAAAAGAGAGTTTGGATGCTTGGTTTTGGCTTCCTGATGGCTTTTCCTTTTTGATCATTCGTTTATTTTTATGACTTGTATTGGTATGCAGGATAGGGATGCATACTATGCAGAAAAACAACAACAAAACATAGCCGATGAAAATGACTTGTTTACACAACTTGCAACCCGAATTGATGTGAATATAAAATTCAGGAGGTAATGGTTATTTTATACAAATTTTTCTAAGACATTAGTAACTATTGGTTTTGTTTTTAATCAAATTGACTTGGCATACACCATGCTTGCAGAATTGATGATTTTGAGTTTACTCCTGTGTGTGAAATATTCGATCTTATATACATTTATTTGTATCATGGTTGGATAGTTGATCACCAAGTATGCAATTTTGAATCCTTTACCTTTATATTTTCTTAGAAAAAATATTTTATACATTCTCTCAATTTACTGTTTTCCTTTTTCCCTTTTCTTCTTTCCTTTTCTTAATATGCGTGTTTTCACGTATATGCATGCATGGGGGTGTCCAAGGGGATTTTTCAGGTGGTGTTTGGGGGGAGGGGGTGTCCAGGGGTGGTCTAGTGGGGGGTGTCCAGGGGGGTGTTTAGGGGGAGGGGGTGTTCAGGGGGTGAGGGTGGATAGGTGGGGAGGGGGTGTCCGGGGGGGGGGGGGGTGGGGGTCTAGGGGGTGTCCAGTGTGGGGTGTCTAGGGGGGGTCCAATGGGGGGTGTCCCGAGGGGGGTGTCTAGGGGAGGTTTCCAGGTGGTGTTTGGGGGGAGGGGGTGTCCAGGGGTGGTCTAGTGGGGGTCCAGTGGGGGGTGTCTAGGGGGGTGTCTAGGGGGGGTGTTTAGGGGGTGAGGGTGGCTAGGGGGGAGGGGGTGTCCGAGTGGGGGGGGGGGGGGTCTAGGGGGCGTCTAGTGGGGGACGTCTAGGGGGGTCCAATGGGGGGGTGTCTAGGGGGAGGGGGTATCTAGGGGAGGGGGTGTCTAGGGGGGGTCCAGTGGGGGGTGTCTAGGGGGGTGTCCAGGGGGGGGGGTCCAGTGGGGGGTGTCCAGGGGGGTGTCCAGGGGGTCTATTGGGGGGTTTCCAGGGGTGGTCCAATGGGGGGTGTCTAGGGGTGGTGTCCAAGGGGGATGTCTGGGGGGGGGGTGTCCAGAGGGGGGTGTCCAGGGGGGGGGGGGTGTCTAGTTGGGGGTGTGCAGGGGGGTGTCTTGGGGAGGAGGGGGTGTCTAGAGGGGGGAGGGGGTGTCCGGGGGGGGGGGGTGTCCAAGGGGTGTCTAGGGGGGAGGGGGTGTCCTAGGGTGGGTGTAAGGGGGTTTTTTCCAAGGAGAGAGTGGGGGGTATCCATGGGGGGTGTTCAGGGGGGTCCAGTGGGTGGTGTCTAGGGGGGTGTCTAAGGGGGGGTGTCCGGGGGGGGGGGGGTGGTGTCTAGAATGGGGTGTCTAGTGGGCGGTGTCTAGTGGGGTGTGTGTGTGTGGGGGGGGGGTGGTGGTGCAAGGAGGTTATATCCAGGGGGAGAGTGGGGGTGTGCAAGGAGGGATGATGGTGTAGTTTCACAATGGTTCTATTATTTCTGATAAGAAATTTTCCATTGTTTCACAGTGGTTTGAATTCTGGTTTGTAGGAATAAGGTGAAACCAAGGCGGCGACTGTTGTTTCTGGGAAAACCATCTATACCTATAGTTCTTTAAACCATGGGTATATATGCTGGTGATAAACTATCTATACCAACGGATTAACGAACCATGGGTATGTGTGATATGAAGAAAAATATATATACCTACGGTTAACTTAACAATGGGTATATAATTTGTGTTGTAAAAGTGTATACCCGCAGTTCTATAAACGATGGGTGTAGATGTATACCTATGGTTTACTAGAACCGTGGGTAATATGGAATTTCAGTGGGATATACCCATAGATTATACAAAATCATGGGTATAGGGAAATCCCGATGCCTTGGGAGCCCACCGTTCATGAAACCGTGGGTATAGCCTATACCCACGGTTTCAGGATTTATACCCATGGTTTCAAACCGTGGGTATAGGGAAATTTTCCAGTAGTGTGAAGTGTGAAAAATCTTATCACCTTGAGTTTCTTAATTAACATTTTATTGTTCATGATATATTTTTTCTTTGATATGAGCCACTTTCTCATCCACATGAGCTACCTTCTAATCTATATGAGCCTCAAATACCCTTCTAATAGAAGCTCAAATACCAACTTATTCTATTATTTATTCAAAAAATATTAGAGTACCTCTTTAACCTGATAATTTCCAGCATTCCCTATAAGACCTTTAAATATTTATTCAACCATTTGAATAGTTGAAAAAATTACTAAATAGTAGGAGGGATAACCAATTCAATTGGATATTCTATTATCCTTGGACTGATAATAAGGTTTGCACCACTATCCTCATCAAAATGGTATTCAAACTTTCTTGGGACTTAAGGAACTCCCCTTGAAATTTTTGGATTAAACGCGCCCACACTCAACCTTATTCTTGAGGAGATAAGACTGTTAGCTAAAATAACATTCATATTTTCATCCACTTATACATCTAATTCAATCCTTCGTTCTTCACCATCATCGACACAAAATATCCTAGAACTAAAGGATATTTGATTTTAATGCACTCCCTAAGCACCATCTCCTAATGGTTCTTCCTCCTCATATCCAACTGGAAATAAATTTATTTTGACTATGATTCAGAAAAATCTAAATTTTATGAGAATTCCTACTGAGATAATATTGTTTAGGTTACATTTTATACTTTTTTGAATTTCACTGATTTTTTCATTTCTCGTAAGGAAAAAAGAAACTATCCTTATATATGGATAGAAGGACATCTATGCACCCTTCTAACAATAATGATCCATATATGTCAATATAAATTGAGTAAAATTAAACTTAATGGCACTTAAAAACAAGAAAATCACATAAATAACAAGAAAAATAATCTTCTCCATATCTGATACTGTTAAAACCATAAATGTTTTAATAAACATAAACAAAATATTATGATCTTTCTCCAGATATTTTACAAAATTTTTTCTTACATTGGATGACCCAAAAAGAAAATAAATTTTGTTTTATGACCTATAGACACTATTTTCAATCGACTAAAGACTAAAGTGATACTCCCTATCATGGGGGAACTTGAAAATTTAAGTGATATCGACTATAGAAATGGAAAATTCTTGATTATATACCTTTGAAGAGACAACATCTTTAGAATATCCAAAGTTGAACTAATAATTTTCATAAAATTCATTAACTTCTTTCTCAAAAGTTTACTCTTTATTTTATCTATTAAATAAGAAATCCATACCTTGAAATCTTAGGGATAAATTCATCATTAGATTCATCTAGAACAAACAGTCAAGGTCTACAAATTTTCCTTGAAGAACTCTCCTGTTTGAACTCAAAATTTTCTATTTCTTAGAGCTTCTTGGACCTACTTCATTGGTTCTCTTTGTTTTTACATTTCTTAGAATTAAAATGTTGAGGGTTCAAAGATTAGGGTTGGTTGATAGATTGAATATTTAGGATGACAAAGGGGTGCAAAACTGAGGGTAAGAGAGATATATTATCTATGATAGTTTTTAGAGAATTGTTTCAGTTTCTCAATCTAGAAATATAAAATAATCATTTAGGTTTTTAATGTTGAAATGAAAATTTGAAAAGGATAAATTATGTAATTAAAATTTTGAATTTAAAATTTGATAAAAATTGAGAATAAATTTAAAATGGAAATATAATAATAGGGGATTTGACCCAAACCTTTTCAGTAAACATAATAAATAAAATAACATTTGAACTTGAATATTTTAAATGAAAAATATAAATAAATAAAATAAATAGTAATGGAAAAATTCTTGAATAAAATAATTTTACAAGAAAGATTAAGGAATTTATTTAAAATTAAATAAACTTAACCCCTTAATAAAATAAAATCTAGCTATGGGAAGAGGTTTAGTAACAAAATATATAAGTTGATATTTATTATTTACAAATTCCAAATATATATCACCTTTCTTGACATGATCTCTTAGAAAATGATGCCTTATATCAATATGATTAGTCCTAGAGTGAGTCATAAGATTGATTGAAATATTTATAGATACAATATTATCTCATAAAATTGGAATATTATTAAAGTTTTTTCAAAAGTCTAAAATAGTATGTTTTATCTATACTAATTGTGCATATAAACTTTCAATAGAAATATATTCTGTCTATTCTGTTGATGATACAACTGAATATTATTTCTTACTAGACCATGAAATTATATAATTTCTAAATAAGTGATAGGTTCTTGAGATGATTTTTCTATGTAATATAAATCCTCCAAAATCAGTATCCAAATATAAAATTAAAATAAAATTATAAATTTTTGGATAGATAAAAGATAGACAAATTATTCCTTTTAAATATCTAATTTTTTTAACAATAATTAGATGTGATTATTTAGTATTTGATTTAAATATTTCATAAAGATATATAGAAAAAATAATTTCTAGACTATTATTAATAAGATATAACACAAACCCAATTATACCTCTATGAAACTTGTTGGCCACTAGTTTTCTAGCTTCATCCAAATAAAGTTTTATATTTTTACACAAGAGAGTTGCATAAGTCTTACTATTTTAAGTCCCAAATTTTTCAATAAAAAAATAATGTATTTAATTTTATTCAAAAAATTTCCAAAATATTTTTAATAATCTTGAAATATAAGAAATAAATTTAATCCTCCCATTACAGTAATTTAAAATTACTTTTGTATAACTTTTTAGAAATCATTACAAATATTTCTATTAGTCGATCAAAAAAACATCATCTACATAGGTTTTCACTAAGAAAGTATTAAAAAAATAGTTTTTATTAAATATTTTAGTATATACCAATCCTACTAAAAAACTATTTTTCCAAATAAAAGAACTTAATCTTTCATACCAAGCCCTTAGTGATTTCTTAAGACCATAAAAATATTTTGTACGTTTAGAAATAGAATTTGGTTGATGAGGATTTTTAAAACCTAGAGGTTTCTCAACATAGAATTCCTCAATTAATTATCCATTTAAAAAATAATATTTTTTCATCAACATGACATAATTTTAATTTTGTATTAGATGAATAGGATAAAATAATCCTAATGGTTTCTAGTCTAGAAACTGAGGAACAATTTTCCTCATAATATTTTTCTACTTCCTGGTTATATGATTTAAAACCTTTTCTATAATTTTTATAGTAAATATAAATTGGTATTAATAATTTTTTTTCTAAAAACCCATTTGGTTCCTATTACCATATGGTTTAACGTCCTATCAACTAATTCCAAGAATTTATTTCTCTTAAAATAGTTTAATTCTTCCTGCATGACTATTATATAACTTTCATCATGTAAGGATTCTTCTACATTCTTAAGTTCTAGCATGGATATAAATGTAAATAATTCAGTTTGGTTTCATATATTCCTTCTAGTCTTAACCCTTGTATCTAATTATTCTATATTAGTCTCAAAAGGATGATCTTTTAAGGTTATAGGCTATCTAGGTAAGACACTTCCAAGTTATCCAATTTCATGTTATTTTAAAATAGATTGAATTTCATCATATTCTATTTTCTTTCAAAATAATATTTATAATTATCAAGTATAATTTTATTAAGATAATCAATAATTTCATCTATTTGAATTTTATAGTGATCAAATGGATCACTTTTATAAAAATTCACTTGAACAGATTCATTAAATATTCTCGAATTTTTATTAAACACTCTATAAGATTTAGAATTAGTAGAATATCCTAGTAATATTACTTCATTATCATTTGGAACAAATTTATAAAGTTATTACTTAGGATTCAAGATATAAAGCTTGAATCCAAAATATTTAAAGTATTCAACATTAGACTTTCTATTATTCCATAATTCATAGAGTCTATTTTTAAGAAAGGGCCTTGTTAAAACTATATTCATGATATAAAAAGATATGAAAATAGATAATGCTTATAAATAGGTAGGATGTAAATATTTATTTAACATAGTTCTTTACCTTTCTTGAATATTTCTATTTCTTCTTTCCACAGTTCAATTTTTTGAGGTGTTCTTGGAGGAGAAAAGGTGTGTTTAATACCCATGTATAAGGAAAATGAATTAAATTAATGATTATGAAGTCTCTTCCATGATCAATTATTAATGAAATTATTTTGAATAATTTTTCATTATTTTTATAATTTTTAAAAGTTTTACAAAAAATAGAAAAAGATTCACTTTTATGTTTTAGGAATCATACCCAAGTAAATCTAGAAAAATCATCAACTAAAACAAAGACATAAGATCTTCCATCCAAGATTGGTACTATTGATGGTGAAAAAATATTTATGTGTATAAGTTCTAAAGTTTTACATTTAGATACCTTAATAATAGATTTAAAATATTACTTATGATAATTTAGAGTTTAGAATGCCTCATATAGTATTTCCTGATCAAATTTAAGGCTGAAAAAAATCAGAAACTAATTGTTCCTTAGATAATATAGATAAATAATGTAGAGACCCGAAGCTTTAAGTATATGGAAATTACATTACTTTAGTGGAATAATTAATACATAAAAAAAACAAACACACAAGGACCGTAATAGTTTAGTGTCTTTGGAAACTTGGAACGTAATCTTCTAATCGTGGTGAAAGATCCTCAACATCTCCCATAAAGATCTTCCCCTTTTTTTTTCATACCTAAAACCTTTCTTTATATCCTGGGGAAAATAAAACATAAAAAGGGTGAGCTCAAATTCTCAGTAAGGTTAATCATGGATAAAATAAAACATACCATATACATTTGAATCTTAAAAACATGAACATAATGTTTAAACATCAAAAGCTTGAGAAATGACATAAAACATGGAAGTACGTAAGGAATAGATCATAAAGAAAAATTAATCATGATAAAATAGCATGGGAATAAAACATGTAATTGTGGAAACCATTCAGCACATGTCATGATTTCCATAGTAGCCAAGGCATTGCTGCCAAGACCATCTTAGTGGACAAAGTCCCTTTCTGAATCGAGTTTACTCCTCGTTTCAATCCTGTAACACTGATCTGGATTAACTTACCATTCCAGCCATGTCTATCTCATGATATACAAATCTTTACCCAATTAATTGGATGGATATATAGGTCCCAACCATCTCATAATGAAATCATTCTTACTTGTGCCACAAAATAAACATACATCATTCATAATAACCCAACGAATAAAATGAGTTTCATAAACATCATTCCATCATAACATAATCCATATAAAACAAATGGATATCATTTCATCATAAGAAAAGTGAAACCATTTAAATCATAGAGACATTATACTTGAAACATATATATATGAAATAATGTCATCTTAGATGGAAAATGGTTTTGATAAAACACATGAAATGAATTCTTGAGGAAAATATCCTTTCTTCTTCAAAATAAATTTCTTTTCACAAAACGTCATGCTATTTTAAAAGAAAGAGATTTTGTTGAAAATATTCATGAAATAATTTGAAGGAAGCTTCATGCAAATAAGTCTTTATAAAACCGTAAAAATCCGTTCGTGCCGTATAAGTTAAAAAAAATACTCTTCTCGTACTTTTGCCGGAAAAGTCAAAAAGTACCTCGTAATAGTAAGATTCCATACATACCATGTAGTAAAATTCAAAAATGGGTAAAAATGACTTTAAACATACATGAAAACACTTTTATAAAACATGGAAATGGATGATAGAAATAACCCCAGCAAATACGTACGAATAAGCAATCTCGGATAAAAATGAGATTTGCAAAATTATCCCTTACCTTAGGTACGATATGCTTCGTACATATCCAAAACTCCTGTATAATGATTTAAATAATTCCATTGACTTATTACAGAATCATATTCATTGTTATTATGTAATATTCGGTTCACTTATGACTTTATATTACCCGTTCTTTTGTAAATTCATGTTAAAGTAGCGTTTTGGGTAAAATCGTCTCATTTGTCGTTTGTGTTTTAACTTGTAATTATTCATATGATTACTTAGATCATGATTACTTAAATCCAGAATGTAAAACATGATTTATATATAATAAATATTCCGAATATACATATATATAATGTATCGATAAATGGAAATAAATACACCGTTCATGGAGACGGTAGGCCGTACGTACGCATGAACGCTGTTTTTGGTTCCTTATTGAATTGAGTGGAATTAAGTAGATGATAAATATATATATAATTAAATCCAGTAGTATTATTATGTCATATATTTCATGATTACTTATTATATATACTTTATAATCATTCATGAATGGTTAACATGGAGAATGAATCTCATCGCGTCGTGGAGACGGTAGTCCGTACGTACGCACGAGCGATGATATCATTCTCATGATTGTGGAATTGTATTGGAGTGTATGTATACTATTTCAGAATCAATATCACTTTAAAATAATCATATATAGTTATTATTTACACCATTATACCCATCCAAGTAAGGTGGTGGTGGAAAATAGATTACACCACGGCGTGGAGACGGTATTCCGTACGTACGCACGCGCAGTGATTTCGTTTTCCGTAGGATGGATAGATGGTGAAATAGGGTTGTTTCAAACTTATAATAACATATCAGTATATGAGTGATACTGATGTTATTACTTCATAATGAGACAACCTAATAAGAATAAGTGGAAGAAGAAATAAAGTTGAAAGAATTGGTAATGGACATTACCTCTTCTTTGAAGCACCTCTTTGAGTCCTCCTCTTAGGGAACTAAAATTGGTCTTTGAAGAAGACCAGTACCTTTAGGATGTTTCTAGGGAAGTGGATAAGAGAATTTGGTAGGGATTGGCCGAGCTTGAAGTCTCAAAGTGGTGTAAGGAAGAGAGGGAGGAGGTGCCCATTTATAAGGGAGGAGAGGGGCTCTTTTGAAAAAACTAAAAATATTATTTTATTATAAAGCCAAATTCGGTTTTAAATAGCTCCAAATTGATTTATTTAGAAGATAAGGTGGGTATGGGTCGAAATCCTCTCATCCAATAGAATTTAGACAAGTTTAAGTTCCTATTTTAACCTTATCATTTATATTTAACTTTAAGTTAGATAATTTTACTTTTACCGTGTCTTTTTGTGTTCTTACACTATAAGGTTAATAAACTTACTATAACAAGAAAAAAGAACTCCAAGTTGTTTATTATTAATATATATAACCTTATATAAGTCATTTTTCCGAACCTTAGATTTTTAGGAATAAGATAACAATTAATAATATAATATTTTTTTTAAAAACTATTTTATGTCAATTTTGACACTATTTAGTAATTGATTTTTGTGAAAATCATAACAGAATTATTAGTTCTAAAAAGTTAATTAAATAAATACTAAAATGTCATATTAACCTAGAAAATTAGTTTAATTCATAAAAAGTCTCAAATTACATTTATTTGGGTATTTATAACATCAATTATGTCAATATTTCATTAATAAGATAATTACTGCATCATCTTTGTGTCATAAATAAATTAAATTATTTAATGTCTAAAAATTACAAATAAAATAAAATCATTTAGGAAATCTTTTTAGCTTTATAATGAATATTTATAGTCAAATTTATCTCATGTATAACCCTGTATTAAAAATTATTTACTTATTAAACTTTGATTTTAACTATTTTAACCCTTCTTTAAATAAATTAATAATAAATGTCCTAATCTAATCCAAGTAGGACTAAATGGTAATATTTTATTCCTAATGTTGTTTTTGGTTGAATTAAACTAATCCAATAGAATTAGGACATGTGTTAGGGTAATAATAATAACATTTTTACCCTTAATTACCCTATTTACTTTTAACCGTGGTAAAAAAAGTAAAAAGTTACTATTTAACAAAAATTATTTTCATCTTATTGAACCACATTTTACTTACTGACATCAACCGTGTCTCTCGGATTTTTGAAATTCCACTCACAGAAGCGGTAAAATTAAGTTTTATGAAAAATTCATTTTTTTAACTACCACTTAGTGGTTTCACTATTCATCAAAAATGAAAGTTTCCAGAAAAATACCAAAAATTAGGCCTAAGCTATATTTGATATTTTGAACTCAAAAATGATGTCTATTTTTACCAAATTCAAATCATATCATTTCCATTAATTAATTTAAAAATTAATTCCCGTCGTTAAAACAAATAGCGTGTTCTTAAGAGATAATAACTATCAAAAGATTGACACTTGTTTATGTCTGATTTAACTGTGAAATTACATCCAATGGCCAAAATTGTATTAAATTATAAAAATATATTCTAAATATACTTTAAAACCACTCAAATTAATAATTTATTACTATTAATTATTTCGATTAAAAAGGTTGTTTTTAATTTAAAATTTAGTAATTTTCACTATTCATCAGAAAATGAAAGTTAGCCGAAAAGTACCAAAATTTTACCCTAAGCTAATTTCGATATTCCGAATCCAAAAATGAAGTCCATTTTGAAAAATAAAATTTAAAAAATTTCAAAAATTGGTTATTACTATTCATAACGGCTAGTTTTAATAATATTTTAATAGCATATCATTGTTTAGTGAAACTCGGTATTGCGTACTACACACGCTATCGAGGAAGGTCGCGATTGCGTTTAATGAAAGGAAAGTCAAGGATGCGTGTTGTGGAAGCTCCTTTTGGTGTAGCGTACAACACAAGACATTAATGAAATTAAAAAGAATTTTTTTCATAAAATCTCAAGGTGTTACAAAGAAACTATATTATAGTGTCCAAGTATCCTATTCCAAATCTAGGATTAATTTATTTCAGAATATAAACAATTCAATTTTCAGAAGTAACTGAGGTCCAATGTATAAACATTTTTAGTTCGGGGTTCTCTAAACTTAAGCAGGTTATCTTAAAATGAAAATCAATAATTTTTAGAAGACTCAACATAAAAAATATCATCAAAAAGTCGAGAGATACTTATAAAATTGTGATTTAATCAATGAATATATATAACCTTGTTGGTTCGTATTGACTTTGTATTTAAAATTGATCCAACTCTGACAATCAAACCATTAACATTATCATTGAAGGTGACTAAACATCTATCAACGTTTTACAAAGAATAAAATTTTGAAAAGTCTCCACCCATATACCTTGAGCATCCAGTATCCATATACTATATTTCACTTCCATCCCTGTGGAGTTTTACCTAAAAATGACATCATATAAATACTTTTTTTGGTACCCAAATATTTTTGGGTCCAGTAGTGTAATCAAGTAAGGAACTGGGAAACCAAATCTACTTTAATTTACCAAAATTAACATAAATATCTTTTTGAAATAATATTATAAATAAATCATTTATTTAATATAAGGGGTTTCTCATTCAAAAAATATTAGCATATTGAAAATTAATTCCAAAATAGAAATAAGTGATTCTTAACATGCAATATTTCTTAGAATTGGGAACAAAATATTATTTGTATAATTTTGGATTTTCACAATTACTTACTATTCTATATTTTTATTTTATAAGAACATGTTTTACAAGAATATGATTTATATAATCTTTTTTTATTAAGTATACTAGTAGTACTTTAAAATTATTATACCTTATCGAGTAACACTTTAATTTTATCTTCTTGCGAAGTGTGGTTTGAAGAAAATTTTCTAAATTTTTATTTTAATTATAGATGTTGTTTTAATATCACATATTTTTTACTTAGAACTGCATTGTGAATATTATTTAATGATTTATGTTTTTTACTAGGGATTAATTTATTTTATTAATCATAGAACAATATAAATCAGATTTACTATTTAAGAAGCCTTCACAATCAGATGCAAAATAGTAATAGGATTGTACCTCTATTTTACTTATCCATAAAAAACATACTTGCTTCCAAATTTGATGAATATTTCTATGAATCATATTTAGAATAGATATAGGACTATTTATAAGCAATATATTTAGCCTTCATAACTTTATATCCTTTGAGCTCATAATTAGTTTTCATATAATATTTATTTCTTTTTTTTTCTAATTTTCATTTCTCTTCTTTCAGTTGAGGGAAATCGAGTATTATGTAGCCCATCTTTTTACAGTTATTAACTATAACTTCTTTAAGTTTGTTACAATTTTTATTAAAATAATTGAAATACTTTTTGA
The DNA here is from genome assembly GCA_963277665.1 of Viscum album. Taxonomy (NCBI): domain Eukaryota; kingdom Viridiplantae; phylum Streptophyta; class Magnoliopsida; order Santalales; family Viscaceae; genus Viscum; species Viscum album. The sequence goes on from OY728137.1 coordinate 1,990,417,083, forward strand.
ATAATCTCTTCTTTTTATAAAACTTAAAAATTATTTTTACCTAAATGAGCCAATTCCATTCTAGAATCTGAACATTCTGAATCATTTAAGGATTTAGAATCTTCCATATATTTATTTTCATTTTTTAAAGTAGTGACTTTGAGATATGTATTATCTATTTTTATCATTCTATAATTTTTTTCTTCAACATTCATTTCAACTTCAAGTATCATTAGAGTCCTAATCAATTCCTTCATTGATATTTTTTTGATGGGAGTTGATTGTCTAATTTCTATATATATTATATTATATTTTGAGGGTAAAACTCTTATAACTTTAAAATACTAGTCTAGTTTAGGAATTGGTTCTCCAAAGTTAGTAACAAAATTTAATATTTCATCCAATATTCCATTAATTTGAGTGATTCTTTCACTATCACACATCCTAAAGGTGTAAAAGTTTATCTTAGTAGTGTTATATCTTAATTGTCTGATATTTTTAGTACCTTTATAATAAACTGTGATTGTTTTCCAAATATATTTGGCAGTATCACGTTATGACATGTGATTGAATTCATAAGGTCGACGTCCAATTATAATTACATTCATAGATTTTGAATTAACATCCTATTCAACCTCCTTTACAACATCCCACCTCTTTAGTTATGTTGGAATTTCATAATGTTTAACAATTATTAATATAGACTTTAAAATCAAGATTACTTAAATATATAATAATTCTTTCTTTATAAAAACCACAGTTCTCTCCATTTAAATATTATTATCTAATTATTAGCACACCTTCTTTCAGTTCAGCCATAAATATCTTTCTTTATATAGAATTTTGAATCAATATTTTAAGAGATTAATATAATTCTTCAAAGAGCACTCCTTTGATACCAATTGTTAGGTTAGAAGAATATGAAGACATGTAAGAGAGGGGTGAATTGTGTCCTTTTAAATAAATCTTGACAAAATCAAACATAATACCTCATTTTTGATTTTTAATAATGTATGATGCACACCTATCATAGGGCATGGAAAAAGAAAATTTATATTCCTAATGAAGCACAGAGGCTGACTAGGGTCATCTCATTTCAGGAGTGTTGTAGTCAATTCAATCACTAATTCTAGTTCACTGATTATAATTATTTTTAGTTTTTATATTATTTATGAAAATTTTAGTTTTGAGGGTTTTGGAAAATATGCAATTAAAATAATGAAATGAAGAATTTAAATCTAAATGAAGATGAAAACAAAATAAAATTATGGAAGAAAAAAATGGAATCACTTTAATAAAAATATAAATGAGTTATGTGGGAAAAATAAAACTAAAATAAAATAAAAGAAAAGTTAAATCCAAAATGTCCCTTGGCCTCATCTCCTTGGTCCCTGAGATGGAATGGGATGGATTGAAATTATTTGAGAAGGAAAAGCTATTCTTCTTTTATAGGCCCAATTTTCCCTTCAAAATTCACCACATGTTAGACCCATTAAATGGAAGATTCATATGGGGACCCTTTCAGAAATGTTATTCCACAATGTCTTTGACGTCTCCCCTAAAAATGTTAGCATATTTTTCCTTGTGGATCTAAATTTTTGACCATTTTACTCTAAGAATTTAATCTTTCCAGATAACCTCTCCATATTCTATGTATTCGGTTTTACGTGCTTTAATGGCCTTCCAAATGGATGAATCATGCATTACCTCCTTAATTAAATTTTTTAATAAATTTCTTATCTATATACATGTCTAATTTCAGATTTATTTGGATGGAAAACATTGATATATAATCTAAAATTTAAAACATTATTGATATGTGAATAATTTTAGAGGCTTGTGTTGTGAGATGATTTTGGGACTCCAATTGATGGATAGAGTTTGTGGTCTAGAAGGGTGAAATGTATCTCAAGATTTCTGGGATCCTAAAAAAAGTAATTTCACAATTTTAATCTATATAAAAAATTTTATAGCCAAAATATATAAATAATTTTAAAATGTTAAAATCCAAATGGGCCATTTTTTTGATTGGGCTCCAAATACCACTCAAATCATAAAATGTAACAATTTATCTTAAAATAACACTCTGGTGGGTCTAAAACATTTAAATTAAGTGTAAAATTATGAGAAATATTCATTATGTAATTTCCCCAACACTTAAACCATGCTTTCCCTCAAGTACAAAATCTCAACATTGAAAATCAGAGGACTTCGATGTTATCAATATTCAAATTTCAATGAAAATAATCAAACATTTGTTGATATAAAATGAAAATTTAAAATTCCACAAAAAATATAAATTCAATTTCCCAATTTTCAAAGAAATAATCAATCCAGGCATTTTAATTTTCCCCTTAAAAAATGATTGAGCTTCTCCTTTTATTAATTCAAGCTCCAAGATTCATTATTATTAAACATGCCAAAACATGATCTACATCAATTTTAAATATTTTTTTCTCATAACTCCTAATAAAATTTTAGTAGAGTTATTCTAATATCATTAGAAAACTCCCATTATCCATAATCATGTAAAAAAACTACTTTATCTACTTTGTGAATACAAAAATCACATAAAATAATGAGGAGTTGCAATAAAGGTTCAAATGACTCTGAGGTTTAAGGTTGGTGGGATTTAATATTTTAAAAATTTAGGCTCAATGAGTAGGTTAATATCTTAAGTACAATGCATGATATCAAAAATAAAAGTATAATGAAATTATCCCCTACAAAGTAGCAACTCCCACTTCCCCAAAACTTAAAGTAAGGTTATGATCAAATTATTCATAATGAATGATTTGTGCACATGCTTGAATATTTTTTCAAATATTTTTTTTTCAAAGTACCTTTTAATTTTTCCCTTTTTTGAAAGTTATTCTTTAGAATAAACCTCACATCCCCCACTTAACCACAAATGATAAAAATCACATGTCTAATAATGGTGATTTTTGGTTTTCCAAAATCAAGACCAATTTTTATCATTTTTTGGTTCTTTTTTATTTTTCATTTTTTTATTTAAGAGGGGAAAAAATAGAGTACGAAAAATTAATAAAAAAACCTAATTTTCCACAATAAAACCCCCACAATTTTTTTCTTAAAATGTGTTTCATCCTTTAAACCATGACTCCCTTCACCCCTACACTTCCAATTTAAAATATTATGCAAATACTAAGATTAGGGTGGGAATAGATAAAATGGCTTGAAACATGGATCATTCCTATAAAGGTCATTCATGGTCTCTAGTTCTAATGAAGTATTGATGTAAAAGTGGTATTTTAAGGATAAATGGATATTAAAAGGATACCTCAACCATTTAAAATGTGTTTTTGAACATTCATAACTTTGAAAAGTTCAAATTTAAGTTATAACAGGTGAAATGTCCCAAGATCACTCAAGAAATATTATTAAGATAAAATAGAAATTACTTTGTCTGGAAATACTTTTGATATTGGAAATATGATTTGGTACAATAAATCAAGGCATGATTAACAATAATAAATCAATTCACATGAATTTTAGAAATTCAAATCATGAAAGATGGTTAGGAAATTTCATTTACTTAAATTAATTAGTTTCTTCAAATCATGAGCCCTCATTTTAATCTGCATGATTCAATTTAAAAATTCCATTATCAATTTTACTCGTTCAATTTCATTAACATTGAAATCTAAAACATGATATTACAAGATTCTTGAGAAACTCATATCTCCTAGATTATTCAAGTAAAACATAATTCAAGTGTGAGCATACAATTTTATATTTAAAACTAAAAAAAATTGACAAAAAATTAAGGAGTTTAAAAGACAAACTCTAAAAGTGAACTCACTTTTGAAATGAAACTTAGTCTTCTTACTCAAATGTTTGGGACTGCCTTCTACCATCATGAACTTATAAAAGAAAACAACTCAATTAAGCATAAGGATCATGTCATTAAAACTCAAAAAGTTAATAGGGAGTGGGCTTCATGAAGGACTAATTCCTAAGACTAAATTTGAAATCTAAATTCCTAAAATTTAAAATAAATTACTAGAAAACTAGTAAAGGATAATTCTTAGTATGATACCCCAAGTAGGCCCTGAATTTTTACTGCCTTCAGAGGGAAGTTCTAGTTATTATCCAAAGTCTGATAGTGGTTGGAGGTTCTTTAAATTGAAACAACACATGTTTATTTTCCCAGCATCCACTTCTTTGTTCTTGAGGAGTGATACATGAATAGAGTATATGATACCCCCTTCGTAATTAGGTATAGATTTCATGGTAGGGGTAGGATGAAGTAGGGATCATCCTCCTTCTTGGTTTATACTTTTGAAACCTATTCTAGTGATTAATTCACATGGGATGAATGATATGAATGATAAAATGGGAAGTAAACATATATATTTACTTGAATAAAATTATAATTTTTAAAAATTAATTTCTCCCCTTTCATAAAATAAGCCTATTTGTTATTTTCCACAGGCTCAAAAACTTGGATCTCTTCATGTTGGGGACCCTCAAAAGTATGTTCATTAAAACCCAGGAGATCCATGTGTTCCTAAATGGGTTCACATCTAGGTTCTTATTTTTTCTCCAAGGCATACCAAATATTGTCTGATTCTATATAATCAAAACAATAAAGAGTGATTCATAATTCAGATTCTATAAGATCAAAAGAGATATAGTCAAAGAAAGGTTGAACTCCCTGATTGTGTTTAGTTTCAATCAATTCATCAGTGGTAAGTGTGTCTTATAGTATATTATCTAATAATGGAGTTAGGTATTTGGGATCATCCATTTTCACTTCAAATTCCACTACTTGGGTGGTATCTTCCTTCACTAATGCTGGATATTCCTCTTTGCAGGGTTTGGGGAGATCAAGAAGTTCCTCACATTCATTCCAGAATCTATCCAATTCTTGTTAATCCCTCACATATATCTCAACAGAACAGTCTCCCTCATTTTCCTCTTGAGTTAAGACAGGTGGCTCATATTCTAGTTCATGTTCAAACTCAAGTTCAGGTTCTAATGATTCTTGGAAGTATGCTATTATCCAATCTAGTTTTATTTGGAGACTTTGAACCTTTTCATCAAGCTATTGAATATAGTACTTGAGTTTGTATTTTTAAACTTTCTCCTAGAAATATTTTGGTGTAACTTCTTTAAAAGTTTTCAGAGTAATTGAAGAGTACTATTCTTGTGTCTTAGCCTCTTCTTGATAGAATTCAGAGAATTACTCCCAGAATTCAGTGATCTCTCTGGCCAATCCTTCAACAACTGGTTGCTTGAGGGTCTCCTTGAGATCCTGGATAAGGTCCTTGAATTCCTAATATTTAAAAATTTGAATTCTTACTCCTCTAATATGTCTATCACATAATGTAACACCATCTTCTATAGACCAAGGGGCTTCCGCTATCAGATCTTGCACCTGAGAGTATTTTTTGTTCCATGAATTGAAAAAAATATCATATGAAAACATCATGGAAGTATTTTCTTAGTTTTTTTTATAAAAAAATGAAATCTATCTAAGATGTAAAAATAGAAAAATTAAATGAATAAATTATTAGATCCCTAAAAATGGTTCTAGTTTCAATGAATGCTTGTCATAGGGCATGGAAAAATAAAATTTATATTCATAATGCAACATAGAGGCTGACGAGAGATATCTCACTTGAGGAGTGTTGTAGTCGATTCAATCTTTGATTCTAGTTCACTAATCCTAATTACTTTTGGTCTTTATATTATTTATGAAAATTATTTTTTTGGGTGTTTTGGAAAACATGTAATTAAAATAATGAAATGAAAAATTTAAATTTAAATGCAGATGCAAAAAAAATGAAATTATAGAAGAAAAAAAGGAATCACTTTAATAAAAATATGAATGCGTTACATGGGAAAAATAAAATTTTAATAAAAATAAAAGAAAATTTAAATCCTAAATGGACCATAGCCTCCTCTCCTTGGTGTCCCATATGGAATGGGATGGATTGGAATGATTTGGGAAGGAAGAGCTATCATTCATTTATAGGGTATATTATACCTTCAAAATTCACCACGTGTTAGACCCATTAAATGATAGATTCACACATGGACCCCTTAATAGAATATATTTTCGATTCTATTTCACATCTCCCATCAAAATTTCAGTATATTGTTCCTTCTGGAGTGAATGTTATGACCATTTTACTCTAAGAATTTAATCTTCCCATATAGCCTCTCCATATTCCATGTATCTGGTTTCCCATGATTTAATAGCCTTCCAAATAGCTGAATCATGCGTTAAATATTTAATTAAAGTTGTTATTAAATTTTGTATCCATCTCCATGTCAAATTTCTGCTTCATTGGGCTAGAAAACATCAATATACAAGCTCAAATTTAAAACATTATAGATATGTGAACAGTTTTAGAGGCCTGTGTTGTGAGATGATTTTGGGCCTCCAATTGATGGATTGAGCTTGGGGTCTAGAAGAATGAAATGTAGCCTAATACTTCCAGAATCCTAAAAAAAAATAATTTCACAATTTGGATCAGTATAAAAAGTTTTATATTTTATTTATATAAATAATTTTAAACAATTAAAATCCAAAATGGTCCATTTTTTTGATTAAGCTCCAAATACCACTAAAATCATAAAATGTAATAATTTATCTTAAAGTAGCACTTTTGTGGGTCTAAAAACATTTAAATTAAATGTAAAATTATGAAAAATATTCATTGTATCAATCTAAATATTTCTTTTCATTATGAGGATTATATATTAGAAAAATATAAAAGATAAAATAGAAATTTTATAGTGGTTTGGAGTATAAATATTCTCTAGTCCACTCCAACAATGCATTCTCCATGAGTTTGGTGATTTTCACTATGAAAAATAACTTTATTCGGGGACATATAAAACTGAGTGTTGGAATTTGAAACCTTACAAGTCATTTATTTTACAAGAAACTTTGATAACCAAATATTAGAGTGAGAAGTTGACACTCCACCATGACTAAGAAAAAGAAGCTGATATTTCAAGAAAATAAGATTGGTTGATTTTTTTGTGAAACAAATTCATCTCAAAGTTGTTTCAACTACTGACATATAATGGATCTTCTTCTTTATAGATAAAATTATTTATGAAAGAATAGATCTAAATAGATCCTAGTTATATATGATCTTTAAATAAATATAATAATAAAATAATAACCTTTTAAGATCAATAGATTGAATACTTAGTAGATGATAAACATGTATGACTCCAAAGTATAACTATGATATATACTTCGAAAAAATTTAGAAAAAAGGTTAAAAATGTATAAAATAACAACAACATGATGATAAAAAAAATCAAAAAATTATTTTTACCAAAGTTTATCTCTTCATATAACTAGAGATGATGTCACAATAATTTCATTTTGAGAAAAAAAACTCTCGGTATTTAATGATAAGATTAATTAAATTTAGGTCAAATAGATCCAAAAAATCTGCATGATAAATCAAAATAATTTAAATTTAAACACTTGGGTAAAAAAATAATATCCATTAGAATTTGAAATGATTTAATAAATTGAATTAGGGCCTTTGGATTAGTATTTAAATAAATTTCAATGATAAAATAACTCTAATTACGGGAATGATATGTCTTATTATGATCTTTAATTTTGTGCTTTGATGGATGAAGGCAAGTCCCTTTGTTTGACCCCACCCGTCTCCTCTGTACTCTTTTCCTTTATTAATAAATAGGGAGAAGCATCGCTTCTGGCTGGGATTTATGGTATAATCTTTAAAATATAGTTGACAATGTAAGAATTATTACAAAATTTTGGTTGATGAACCATAAATTAAATACACAAATGTAGGGTAGTTGAAAGAAGTATGGTTCTAAAACCTTATGTTTACTTGAAACATAGGGTTTTAAAAGTAGAAATCCTTAAAAAAGCAGGTTTCTTGATCCTTATGTTTACTTCAAGTATAAAGTTACGAACAATGATTCCAAACAAATTTGAGAAACCTAGAAAACATAAGAGAAAAAACTTTAACCGAATTTAAAAATAAAGTGATTCCAGAAAAAAATAATTATATCAATAAATATTATCCTAAACACTCTTTAAATAAAATTAATTATTAAAACAAATGTGGGTTCTTGTGAGTATCAAAATAAATGAGTGATTATTGAAATTTTTGGAACAACACATGCCCAAAATCATCTAGATCCTCTTCAATGATAACCAATTTGAAAATATCCCTGACCACACCTTGAAGGTCCCTGGTCACATCAATGACTCTTACATGGTGGCATATCCACCACCTATCCTCACTCTACTTCATTACATGCCATATTATCTAGAAAATATGACCTCACCCATCATAAGAAAATAAATTACTTTCCCCTATTTGACTAGATATTCTACATGACCCATGAGACACAAATCCTATAGATTTAGACTATACTTGAGAGTGTCTTAGGAATCGAGGTCTCAAAGTCCATCATGGGTCTCCTTCTAATGAGATTTCTTCTATTGGGTGACCATTACCAGTACCTATAAACTAGGGTTTCTCAACAAAAATTTGATCAATCACTAAGGAAGTATCTAAAACCTTAGTATAATTAGTGATATAAAGAGAAACCAATCTATAACAAACGTCTATATGAATCCCCCTCTTGAATGTCTATGCTAAAAAGTACCCATAAAAAACCATTTCCAGAGAGTATCATGTGAGTTAGGTCAACCACAATGCATACTCAGTCACATATATACTTACTTTCTATAACTCATGGAGCTATTGTATGCAAACTGAACACACAACACTACAAAATAGGACTTTTATAGTGATAAAAATTTCCTTTATCAGTGCTAGAGAAGCTCTAACTACCAGAGCGAGATTAAATACCTAGTAATTTATCAAATTTTTTAATTTTTTTTGGGAAAAAATCCCTCAAGGTGGCTTCTTGGTGTTTTTGAGGTGATTATGTTTTTTTGAAAAATCTAGATGATCACGAATCAGTATGGTTGGTGTTGCTAAAGTTGATATTTAAGGTGGAACTATTTCCCCATGTTTTCTAAATTTTTGGGCCTCAAAATCAAGAGTTTGTTTTATGGAAAATGAAGGTTTTCGAAAAATTACTTCATGGACCACTATTTTTAGACTGTAAATCATAGTTGATGGACCAAAAATAAGTTCTGTGGAACGGAGAAGGAAAATTTACAAAGGAAGATTTCTGCATAGCATCACTATGCAGACCGTGAAGTGTGTGTAGAGAAATTAGTTCGCGGGATGCTTGTAGTTTGCTAGAGGCTCATCATTAATAGGAGTATCATCATTTACAGGAGGATCATCATTTGTGAAATTAGGTAAATGATTTTTTTTGGAATACATTGATTGCCATAAATTATAAAGGTGCTATGAAGACCGTATATCACTATTCAAGGTGAAGGCTATACCTCATTGAAGATTTGGGTAATTCGGATTGGATTATTTTTCAGATATATTTTTCTATATAAATACCCCTAGTCAAATCAATAAGAAGAGATAATTCCATTAGAAAATATCATCACTGGAAGAATTTAGTGAAGTCTGAAGTAGTTCAGGAGGGAGGATTCTGTGAAGGAGACAATTCTCGAGAACAATTCACATAAGGGTTTGCAAGGAACGATAGCTCACATAGCATAAGGGTCCACATAATAGAGGTGGACCATAAAGAATCGATTATCTATGAATAACTCACACCACATGGTAGAAGGTAGTTTGTGAAAGATGTAGAAAAATTCATGGTGGGTACAAGGAAGTTTGTGAAGGGACTAAAACAGTTCACAGAAGCAATTTCTGAAATCTAACAGTACACAAAAAAGAGGTACTTAAAAAATTCATTTACCTATAATTGATGATGAATTCATTATTGATAATTAAAAGACCTACATATACTTAAACTATGCATGGACCCTTTCCAGAGCAGTGATCAAAGGAAGAGGAAGAAGGTGATCCTTCCCACCGGTATTGAGCTGTAAAAAGAGAGTTAGTGAGTGTCCCTTGGGAAAGCAGTGAACTGGACCTAAACATTATAAAGGCAGTGAGCCTAGTCATAAAATTTATCTAGCCTGAACCTTATATTTGGGAGTGATCCTTAGTGGATTTGGTGCATCATCACATTGCAGTTGTATGTTCCTTGTATGTAGCCCAGTGAGGGTGAACCAAGTAAAATTTCTCTATCTCGTGCATGATTTCAATTATGTTCATAAATTACTATGGTAAAGGGATAGAAGAGTGTTTTGTTTAATGATGAGACAATATCTTAAGGGGAAATTGTTTTAATCTTTCATACCCTAAGTCACTCCCCTATAAGGGTATTTAACCGAATTGGGATAAATAAAGCTCTGATAAAAGACAACATTTATCAATGCTTTTATTTATCACTGATAAAGGGGACCTTTATTGATGCTTAAAGAAGTGATGATAAAGGCTACCTTTATCAGGGTTTATAAAATGACTTATAAAGGACCCATTTATTAGTGCTTTTGAAATTGTTGATAAAGGGAAATACTATATAGTGTTTTAACAATGGATTTCAACCCTAGTGTAATGTTTTGTAACAGTACAACTCAACACTGAAAACACCGCCATATATCAAAAAAATAAATTACCAATACAGAATTTAAATGAAATAAAATTTACAACAAAAATAAAATAAAAAAACAATATATTATAGACATTTCAAATACTGGTTTATAAAATTACATAAGTAAAAATTATTACATACATTCAAAAGAATCAATGTTCCTTTGTCTTTTGATACTCACCAAGACTAATGCTATTTCTAAACAAACTAACCTTGCTTGAGAAAAAGAATGAACCTATATAAGGAAAAAAATTTCTTAGTTTAGTAATAATATAAATAAATAAATTAATAGAAAGTGTTAATTTTAAACTAAACTTTCAGCCATTCCAGGAACAAAGTGTATCAGATTGAGTTGAGGTTGATTCTTACACATCACTCCATTTCTTATTTGTATTCAAGAATTATCTCTATTAAATTTAATTAAATAAGTAGTAGATAAATTACCACAGGTATAGCCTACTGGTTGTATCCTATGGTAGTGTTTGGGAGGTCTCAGTTTCAAGCCTCCTAGTGTGCATTTAGGCAGGTTTTTGTTTGTTTACCCCTACCTTGATTGATGTAATATAAATTAGTATAAGATTAAAATAATAAGAAAATAAATTAATTAATAGTGGATAGAGTGATAAGAAAACAATATCAACTCATTTGATCAGTTTTGGCGATGTAATACTTGTTTTAAACTAAAATGACACTTTTATATTGAAATGATGCACTTGGAGTCTTATCGGTCACATTGTGATTCAGATTGAGGTGAAGATAATTCCTAAACATCTCAAATAACTTATGGATCATTTTCTTAAAGTATCAAAACAACCAGAATGTGTTTTTTCAGCTTTGAGTACACCATTTGTATTTTTATTAAAATGTCATTTTAAACTAAAAACACACACTTTGACTTATACTGGTCACATATTGTGTCTTTTTGATGTGATAATAATTCATACACGTCACAAATTACTTATGAATCATTTTCAAAAATCATTATGAAAATTAAAGTGCATTTTCTTTGTTTTAAGTGAGTGACACATTTTGAACTAAAATGTAGATTTTAAACTAATAACGAACAAATTGAGTAATACTGGGAACATCATGTATCATATTGAGGTGTGAATAATTTATAATAATAAAAAATGATTAGGGATTATTTTAATAAAGTATTAAAACAATTCAAATGCGTTTTCTCAATTTTGAGCGGGTCAGTTGTCCATTTTACTAAAATCAATGTAAATTTTAAATAAAAAGACCCACTTGGAGTCATAATAATCACACCGTGTGTCGGATTAAGGTGAGGATGATTCCTAAACATAAAAAATAAATTATTGATCATTTTAATAAAGTATAAAAATTATCCAAATGCATTTTATTGGTTTTGATTACGTCACTTTTCTTTTTTACTAAAATATCATTTTAAAATGGAAACATTTTTTGACTCATACTGACCACATCTTGTATAAATTTGATGTGCATCCAATTTAAACATGTTAAAAATAAATTATGAATAATTTTACCAAATTATCAAGAAAATTTGAGCACATTTTCTTAGTTTTCAATGAGTGACAAATTTTCAACTAAAATTTCAATTTTAAAATGATAACGGAAACTTTGAGTCCTACCACAAACATCCTATATCAGATTGAGATGCGGATAATTCCTAAATAAACCAAATGACTTATGGATTGTTTTACTAAAGTATTAGAATAATCTGATTTTTTATTAATTTTGGGTAGGTGAATTTTCCTTTTTATTAAAATTAATGTCGATTTTAAATAAAAATACACACTTAGGGTCTTACCGGTGACACCATGCATCATATTGAGATGATACTAATTTTTACATGTCTCAAATGACTTATGGATCGTTTTAATAAAGTATAAAAACAATTTGAATGTGTTTTATTGGTTTTGAGTATATCACTTGTCATTATTACTAAAATGTCATTCTAAACTGGAAACACACACTTTGACTCATATGGATCATATCATGCATCAGTTTGACATGAGAATAATTCCAACACATCAATAATGGTTTATTAATTTATTTCCTAAATTATCAAGAAAATATAAGAATGTTTTCTCAGTTTTTAGTGAGGAACACTTTTTAAACTAAAATGTCGACTTTAAATTGATAACGGCCACTTTGAGTTACATTGGGAACCTCAGGTATCATATTGAGGTGTGAATTATTCCTAAATGTAAAAAATGACTTATGGATAATTTTCTAAAATATCAAAATAATTCGAATGAGTTTTCTCAGTTTTGAGTAGGTCAGTTGTCTTTTTTACTAAAATTGATGTCAATTTCAAATAAAAAGATTCACTTGGAGTCATACTGATCAGACCGTGCATAAATTTGAGGTGAAAATGATTCCTAAATTTCAAAAATGACTTAAAATCATTATAATAAAGTATTTATATAATATGAATGAATTTTCTCAGTTTTGAGTGTGTTACTTGTATTTTTTTTACTAAAATGTCATTTTAAACTGGAAACATACACTTTTAATTATACCAATCATATCATGTATCCGTTTGTGGTGAGACTGATTAATACACATTAAAAATTATTTATGAATCAATTTCCTAAATTATCAATAAAATCTATGTTTTTTTTCTCAGTTTTCAATGAGTGACACTTTGAACTAAAATGTTGATTTTAAATTGATAACAAACACTTTGAGTCATACTGGGAACATCATTAATCTGATTGAGGTGTTTCTGATTCGTTTAAGTCAAAAATGACTTATATATTGTTATCTTATAGTATAAAAATAATCTGAATATGTTTTCTAAGTTTTTAGTATGTCAATTGTCTTTTTTACTAAAATTAATGTCCATTTTAAAAAGAAAGAAACAGTTGGAGTCATACTGGTTACACTGTGTGTCAGATTGAGGGGTACATGATTCCTACACATCCCAAGTCTAAAAAAAAAATCCTTACTTACAATGTTACCATGATTCTCATTGTATTTTTTTCTAACTTCCAACACTTCATATTGACTTGATGTTCTTAGCAGAAAAACTTCTCTTATTGTTGAAATCTATAAGAGTAAAGGAAGATCACGTTCCCATTATATCATGAGAACTCAACACAATGGGAACATGAGCTTCCTATACTCTTCTTTATTTCAAAAATAGTTGTTTTTTGGCTAAGAATATTATCTCAATTTGTAGTGCTGGTAGTTTGACAATGAAAGAAATTGAAAAGCATGGTTACATTGGGAGAAAGGAAAATTTTATATCTTTTTTTCTTGTTATAGATAGTTGAAAACAAAAATGTGAATTCCTAAAAGATATGTAAAAAAACTAAATAAGTATTAGATAAAATGGTAAGATAATTAAATTAAAAATTTTAGATAAAATGATGATAAAATTAATTAAATAAGTAGAATGAATTTACCTTTTCATGATGGTTCTTTGCATTCTTGATGAATTTCGTTATTTTTATTATCTCAATTGCAGGTTCAAAGTCTAATATCTCAAGAGAATGATCATATTCAAACAAAGCATGCCAAATTGAAAAAAATAATCCACCTATATAAGAAAATAATTATTATATGAGTAATACTAAAAATAAATAAAGTAATAAAAAATATGAAACAATAAATTAATTCTATGGGAAATTATTTTACTTTAGAAACATCAATATTATCTCTGTTATTGAGCAGTGGAGGGAACTTGAAGAAAAGTGACAAATCCCAAAACTTCAGGTGTGAAAAGTTTTTGAGGGAGAATAAGTTTGTGGAAGTTTTGGTGAAAAGACATGAAATATGGAAAAACCACCCTAAATCAAACAAAATTATCCACCTTTATAAGAAACAAATTCCTTTATGAGTAATACCAAAAATAAATAAATTAAACATAAATATTAAATAATTCATTAATTCTATGGATAATTATTTTATTGTGAAACCATCAAGATTACCTCTATGATTGATCATAGGTAGCATCATTACCGGTACTACAAAGGAAGTGGAGGGAATTTGAAGAAAAGTGATAAATTTTCTTCCATTTACCTGAATCTTATAATACAACATAGAAAAAATCCTGAAGGTAAAAGTAGGGTGTGATCCAAAGACTAGTAGAATACCACCAATGTTTCTATACAAATTCCAATATCTCTAATTCAACAATTCAATCTTTTAAAACAAAATATTTTTACAAAGTATTTTCATAAATCTACAATGTTTATAAAACATTTCCATTTTTCTTTCTTTGATTTCCATAAAAATAATTTTATATTCTTAAAACAAGAATATGAAAATTTGAATTTATCTAAATAGGAAATCATATCCATGAATCAAGAGGTAAAAAGGTAAACACATATCCATGAAACAACTAATCATTCCAAACTATGTGATACAACCTCATATAAAAACCTGTGGGTAATAATCCATGATAAAAAAATCATGTTATAAAAAACCATAAATTGAAAATGAAAAACGAAAAAAAAATAAGAAAGTTATATTGGGCTCTAGCCTATGGTATAGTGTGTATAAGAAAACCAAAATCCTAAATTTACATATGTTAGATCCAAGAAATATCGAGTCCTACTAGCTGATATCACAAAAATTTACCTCCTAATTGTGAAGCAAAAAATAAGGCTTTCAATGTATCTTTATTTATGCACCTACAATTCCTAGTGTTATGTTTTTCAAATTCAATTCAAAACCATGCTCATAATTTTATAAAACATTTTCAAATCCAATCTAATCTTCTTGAATGTTTGAAAACCCATTTCCAAATCATGAAAATCCATTTTCAATGAAAAACCCATTTCAGAAAACATTTCACTTTCTAATAAATCATTTGAAATAAATTATCACTTCAAATCAATGAAAAACCCAAATGAATTTATCAATAATGACATGAAATTCATCAAATGAACCCATTTTATAGAAACACCTACCTCAAACACGATATAAACCTGGATTCCTTCAACAATAGTGACTGTAAACCAAGGGAAGGGCCTTCAAAAGACAATGCACACCTAGAAACTAAAAAGGACTGCTACAAAACATTATCCAATCAAAATACAAACACCACTGTAGCCAAAACCATAGAAAACCCAGGAAATACTAAAAGGAATACATAACTGTAGAGAAGAAATCCTACCCCAATCGTAATCTATTACTAAACAAAGTGGTTCAGATAGAAAAGAGTCACCCAAAATCACCTATGGTGAGCTCTAGGTCAAGAGAAATTGGTTTCATAGTGGAATAAAATGAAATCATCCATGCACCACCCTAAAAACCCACAAATTAGTATATTTACATGGTGTGTAATTCCATTACATTTCATGTAATCCACAAAGGCTGTAATTTATAGAAAATGACTAATATTTTTATTAAAAACCTTATATTTTTTATTACATGATGTGAACCTATTAATCATCATGTAATCCTATCATATTGTGTATCTAGTTCACGAATTCTACCTGATAACCATTATACGAAGTGTAATCTAATTAAAAGGTGTGTAATTTCTCAAAAATAAAAAAGTAGGTCTAAGTGGAAAAATCCAAAAAATACCCGACATCACCATTATTGGTATCCTACAAAATCCTTTTCAGCATTACTCAACCGATGAAAAAGGAAACAAAAAAAGGTGAAAACATGCATGATACAAAGGTAATTGGGCATTACAATCTCCCTACCATAAATGCTTTCTTCTCCTAGAAATCTTTCAAGATCTTGGATCCACAAAAAGAGAAGGCCACTAATACCTCCTCAATGACTCCCACTCCTATGTCTCATGGATATCCTATCCTCACATCCACATTACCTAGACCAAGTGGATCATTTTACCATGCATTACCTTATCATGGTGATCCATAATCAGAATTGGATGCTCAACCAAAGTGGTATTGGGTTCAAGATCAACATCCTTCCATCTAATCACATGGGAAGGACCAATTATATACATCTTCAACTGGGAAACATGAAACATGTCACAGATAGATATTTATTCAGATGTTAAGTGTAATCGATAGGCTACCCTCCTTAGTCATCCAATGATCTCAAAAGGGGCCCACAATCCTTAGTTCCAACTTACCCTACTTACCTAATTGACGATGTCCCAAGTGAGGTAATACTATTTGAAATACCCGATCAACACCACCAAAATACGGTGGTTGATGATTTTAGTCAATATAGGATTTCTAATGGCTTTGTTCCGTGATCAAACCCCTCTAGATCAACTGCACAATCTCTATCATCTCCTGAACAACACTCAGCCCAACCAAGGACCGCTCTCCCAACTCTGCCCAGTATAAGGGAGAAATAAATTTTTACCCATACAAATCCTTGAAGGGTTCAATATTTATCAAATATTGATAACTATAGTTATAGGAAAACTCAACCGAAGGAAAATTATTTTCCCATGATTCTTCGAAATCAAGAACACAAGCCCGAAGCATATCCTCTAGAACCTAGATATCCCTCTCCATATGCCCATCTGTATTTGGATGATATAATATAATTAAATCAATCTAGGAATCCATTAGATCTTACAAAAATTTCTAGAAATTGGATGTGAACCTTTGATCCCTATTAGAAACAACAGTAGAAGGAACCCTGTGAAGTCTCAAAATCTCTCAAACAAAAAAGTCTCCAAGATGTTCCACCTTTTTGTCTTCTTGAAAGGTAATAAATGCACTGATTTTATGATTTGATCAACGATTACCCAAATCACATCATTTCCACTAGGATTACATTGGATAAAAATAATAAATCTTTTAAAATATCATCCCACTTCCATAAAGTGATGGGTAAAGGCTGTAACAACCCCTCATGTCTCTGGTGTTACACCTAAACTCTCTAACAACTAAGATACTGCAAAAAAATGCACAATCAACCATATCACCCCTAGAACCAATACCCATTCCTCATATCATTATACATATTAGTGTTACCTGGGTTCATAGATCAACAAGAACTATTTCCACTATCCAACAACTCCCTCCTCAAGGAAAATTGAAAAAAACAACCTATTATGGGAGTACAAAGCACTATTAGGAGACCGAGACCACTCACCCGATATATCCCCACCA
Source organism: Viscum album (assembly GCA_963277665.1). NCBI lineage: Eukaryota > Viridiplantae > Streptophyta > Magnoliopsida > Santalales > Viscaceae > Viscum > Viscum album. Next base: position 1,990,434,680 of record OY728137.1, read on the forward strand.
TAAATGCTTTCACTAAATCATTGGAGATTAGTGTCTATCACTTAATCAAACCGAACTCGCTCATAAAAAGATGAGACAACTTCTATCAAACCTAAGAACACATGTCTATAAATATATTCTACTCCCAATATCATCTCAGCAAAAAAACTCATTAGGGATGACTCCCCAACTGATACCTTCATGACTTGTGTCTGTTATTTTCTACTCAATGCATCAGTGACCAAATTCCCTTTCCTAGGGGTAAAGAAATACCGAAATCAAAAGTCTAAAGATACTCTACCAAGCATCTTTGTCACAAATTCAGACCCCTTTGTGTATAAATATATTTTAGGCTCTAATGATTAGAATATACTATAAAGTTTTCCCCAAAGAGATTGTGACACCATATTTTGAGTGAATGCATAAACCCTACTAACTACAGATCATGGGTAGGGTAATTCTTCTCATGAGGGTGTAACTGGAGAGATCTATAAGCCACAACATATTTACCCAACATACAAACACATCCCATACTCATATTAAAAGCATCTTAGAAGATATCATAATCTAATCCAGGTTCCAGAAGAATAAAAAATGCTTCTCATATCAACCTCACCTTCAAATCCTCAAATGATCTATGAAAATTTTCATTCCATTCACAATTTACACCCATTGGGTTAAATATATCATCAATGATGCGATCTTGGAGATGTCCTAAATAAACCATCAATAGTAACCGACCAATCCCAAGAAGCTCTAGATCTCAAGAACATTTCTAGGATACTACTAGGAAATAACTGATTGTACCTTTTCAATATCTACTGATATTCCCCTTTCAGATATCACATGAACTATAAAATTCAATTCTTGGATACAAGAATCATACCTGGAAATCTTACCATACAGATGATGTTCTTTCAAGTTATGAAGAATGATATCCAAATAGTCCATGTGCTCCACCTTTGACTTGGATTACACCAAAATATCATCCACGAACACCACAAAAATAGAGTAGAAGAACTAATGAAATACCAGGTTCATCAAAGCTATAAAAACCACATGAGAATTAGTGAGACCAAATAAAATAACCAGAAATTTGAAATGCCCATATCTACTCTTAAATGTTGTCTTAGGTATATCCTCTTCTTAGACTCTCAACTGGTGGTACCCACACCACAAGTCAATCTTAGAAAACCAACAAGACCCTATAATCAAATAAAAAATATCATTAATCTTTGGAAGGATATATTTTTTCTTAACAGTCTCCAAATTCAACTTTCGATAATCGATATAAAGTCTAAGGAAACCATCTACCTTCTTAGTAAATATGACAGAAGAATCCCATAGTGACATTATTGGATGAATAAATCCTTTTTATTCTAGGTCCTTAAGATGGAACTTAAGTTCCATTAACTTTGTAGGTTTTATACTGTAAAACAACAGAGATATTGACATCATAGAAGGGAGTAGGTCAATAGTATACTCAACCTCTCTATGTAAAGGTAAACCTGAAAAATCATCTAGAAAACCTCAGGTAACAACACACAACTGTAAAAAGTCGACCACCCAGATAAGGGTAATATGTATTAAGAAATATATTTGAAATCTAGCATGATATTACCCCAACATAAGGAACAAAACGCCCTTCCCTTCTTGATCTAGAGTCCCACTCACCCTAGAAAACATGAGTGTCTCTATCGACATATAAGAAATAAACCTGAAAAGATAATATTCTATATGGACCTTCACACTAATCATCCAATCCATGCTGAAAATCAAGTTGAATATGTCAAGATCAAGCAAAAAAAATTCCCACTCCACCTCAAAGTCATCTATAATCACTCGATAGATAGGAGATTAGAAACCATGTTTGGACCTCTTTCCCAAAGGCAAGGAAAGATAAAAAAATAATGACATAAGTTCCAAATGAAAACCCAAAACATCAAATAAATTTAAAGATATAAAAGAATGATTAGAATCTATATTAAAAAAATATAGAATCATATAAGATGAGATAAAAAATGTACCTCAAACAGTATGTGGATCTACTTCATATTCCTCTATTACATACTCTAATGCATGAATCCATCCAGTCTTTTCCACATGAACATCTACCTTGGCCTGATTATTAGACCCACCACCATTGTAAGCATCCGAATGAACCTAAAAACCCTTATTAGGAGTGGATACTAACTTACCTCTCTATGATATCTTCTCATAAAAACCCCAGAGATGACTATATCATCCACACTTTCCAAATTGGTTATAGAAAACCTGCTCATTCCCTATCAAAGCCCCTATAATTGGTCTTGAATAATACCGACCACTCTTATGATTTGTTTTCTGTCTAGAAGATATACCCTATATAACCACTGAACCAACTAAAGCTCCACCCAAATTTGTCTTATCAACCATGTTTTCTTCCGCTAAATCTACCTTGTCTACTACCTCCACAAAGGTCAAAAGGTACATGAGTATCAACATAGAATGACTATCAGTCCTTAGTCCTAACTCAAACCTCTAATATTTCATGTATTTTTTAGTAACATGCTTTGGTTCTAGAAACACCAACTCAAAAAAATGGGTAGAATAACCAAAATGATAAATTTCCCCTACTCTAAGGTCAGAAACTCTAGGGTCTTCGCTGCATTCAATGTCTCAAAATAAAACTAATGGTTAATATATTTTTTCAATAATACTAGTTATGATCCTCATAAAAATTATCTTTCATAATCGATTCCCAATATCTCCTTCATAGTCCCTCGAGAATATACTTGGAAAGACCACCTTTGAGTATTCAGGAGTCTTCAAGAAGTTGAAGATCCTCTCTATCGGCACGCACAAGCCATTCCTCATATTCCTAGGGTCCTTTGTCACTATGAAAGATGGGTGGATTCTTCTTAGTAAATTCATATCCATGATCCACTATGCATCTCAGGTTCTGGACATTCACTTGACCCAAAGTATGAATAGCATCGATAATAGCTTATACCAAAGTAGGGTCCATTGGTGGATTCTCTTATTGAACCTAACTTGTAGCTTCTTATCTTGGATTTGGAAGAGCTATTATAATAGGAATTGTCTAAAAATATACAAAAACCAATAAATCATGATAAAATTCCAAAATTATAGGACCAACTTCAAGTATTGATTAAAAATCTTTAAAATAATAAGAATTTAAAACAACCATGAAAAACCTTACTTAAAAAATGACATGTAAATTTAAATAAAATTCCCATACATTTCATTAAAATGAAATAAAACTCCTATTCTATAACCTATAAAAAGTCCTTAAACACCCATGGTAACTTGGTTTCAGTCACAAAAGTTAGCTGGATAGACCCCTTTTCTGCACCTACTATCTGAATTCCGACAAGTTTAACTACGGTCTACCCAAGACACTGAATCAAACCCAGTAAGTTCTAACACACTTTAAGCTAAGAATCCCTTTGATACCAAATTATAATGAACCAACACAGGTTAACTAAAAAAGTCACCTGAACCTGCCGATCTCATGATATGGGTAAAATAATAAAATAGAAACCAGTACTAAATATAAGTAAAACAAGACAAACAATGAGATTATATATCAAAAATAGTTGAGATACCACAAATATACACAATATCGATCCAGAAAATGAAAAATTGGAATGTAATTCAAATCCCCACATGACCAATAGTCACCTCCAGACCAACCCTAAACAAAATAAGTAGAAATAAGAGAAGCCAAAAAACTACAAGATGCTCTTACCTTTACCTGAATCCTAAAATAAAACGTCTATAAGCACTGAAAGGAACAATTAGGGTGTGATAAAAATACCAGTAGGATACCACTTCAATTTCTATATAAAGTCTAATATCAATAATGAAACAATTAATGATTTTAAAACAAAATAGTTTTATAATGAACTTTTATAAATCCAAACCATTTATAAAACTTTTCCCTTTTTCTTCCTTTGGTTTTTATAAAAAGACTTTTATATTATCAAACCATAAATATGAAAAGAATAAGTGATAAAAATAGGAAAGTATATCCATGTATCAAGAGGCAAACAAGTAAACATATGTCCATGAAACAACCTATCATGTGATGCTATGTGATACAACCTCATAAAAAAACCTATGACCAACAATCCATGATAAAAACAATCATGTGATAAATAACTTCACTAAAAATTACCTTTTTAATTTTTCAAACACTTTTAAGGTAAAGTGAGAAACCATGAAATTACAAAATACAAAGCTTCAAATACCATAATATATAACCATACCATTGAAATCTAATTTAATTCTATTAGATACTTTATTACTAGTTAGTTTATAATGAATACCATTAACGTCTAAATACAGATCATCCTTGATAAGGCATTCAAACTAGTAAGCCATCTTGTCCCATGTGTGAATGTACTTTTCCATTTCTATCTTCTTTGTGTTAAATCCTCTTACTAAAATAAAATATTTTTTATTGATCGATTCTGAATGCACCTTATTAGTCTTCACATGTAGAAATATGTAAAAAAATATATCTATATACTCTTTTGTGGCATTAATCAGGAATTTTTCCTCTAACATTTCTTCCTAACATTGAATAATAATTTCCCATAGCTCTTCATTTCCTACAACCACATCTCGGCCAGTGTTGATCGCACTGTAAGGTATTTTTGTCACCACTAAGACTTCCTGATTTTACTTTAAATCCTCCAATAGATATTTATCCTACTCTTAGTCTTTATGGTGACCATAAACATGCAAGTTGTTACTAATTACATTGATATCAAAATCCATCACCTTGACCTTCTATTTTTTATGGATCTTATCTCCATTGATTGGGTTAAGTAGGAGTATTCCGTGACCAATTTCAATTTTTTTTCTTTAATTGGGATACACCTCCCCGAGTATCGATTTCCTCTTCAACCCTTACTTCTCTATGGACTAGTTATCCCTATGCACTGTCTCCTAAGAAAATTATATAATAATCATCACTATACTCTTCTATTTAGAGTCCCTACTCTTCATTGAGGTTATCTTCCCAAGCTATATCATGATCCTAATCTAGCCCTTCGCTCGCCAGACTTTCAAATCAGTTAACAAGCATAATATCTGGAACTAATCTTAGCTTTATTTGAATCCCACCCCTGTAGTATATAACTAATGACCCTTGACATAGGTTTCACCACCCTCACTTTACTTATGAGTAAAATTTTTATAACCAAGTCACCCAAGCATTGTCTCCTAAGACCCCTATTTTTTTGAAGCATCTATTTCCTACCCACACTTCCTCCACATACAAGGCAGTTGTGGGACTATTGTTTCTCTATTAAAAATTTCCTTCATTGCACACCCCATTGATAATTATTGAATTAGATGGGACTTTCACCTCAAGATTCTGTTCACACTACAATCTTCCAAATACATCTACAAATTTTAGATCAAGATTCATAGGGCATAATTTTTGCAAAGGAAGAGCATCTGTGGATGCTCCACTAATAACTTGTTCCTTCAAACCGTTATCCCTGAGCACACCAGTACCCAACTCCAGTACCAAAAACTCCCTCTAATTAATGACTTGGATAACACAATGACATGTTGATAGCTAATGACCTAGTTTGTTTCATACTGAACATAAATCTATCCCTGATTTGAACAAAACTGGTTGTTTATACCATAATTCTTCTCCAACTTTAAAAAAAATCAATAGAAATCCTTGAAAAATCGATTTCAATGTATATATGAGTAGAAAATAGGTGACATACTATGCTAGATCTACTCTCAGAACAAAGAAAGGTACCAATCAGTTTACCTAGCATTCAGATTATCAAAGGGATCTAAAATAGAAGAGGAGGCTCTAGAAAATATACCCACACTAAGGCTACCCCTGGCTCTTTCCCAATGCACCCAGTCTCCATATGTCAATTTTTATAAGTTCAATTGATAATCATGCTCACAATTTTATAAAATATTTTCAAATCCAATCCAATCTACTTTGGAGTTTGAAAACCCATTTACAAATCAATAGAATCCATTTTTCATAGAAAAACCCCCTTTTGAAAAAATTTTCCTTTCCAAAAAATCATTTAAAATAACTTATCACTTAAAATCTAGAAAAATATCAAATAAATTTATCAAAAATGACATGAAATATATCAAATTAATCCATTTTATAGAAACATCTATATCAAACATGGTAGAATCGTGGATTCCTTTGATAATAGTGACTGGAAACCTAGAGAAAGGCCTTCAAAAGACAAGGCACAACTATAAAATGAAATGGATCAAAAAGAAACACTATACCATTATAATATAAACTCAAACATAGAAAAAAACATAGCCATAAACAAAACCCAAGAATAATTAAAGGATTACATACCCAAAGAGATGTAATTTGACATCAACAATGATCAATCATTTAATGACGTGATCCAGAAGGAAATGAGTCACCCAAAATTTCCTAGGGGGAGCTCTAGGTTGAGAGAGGTTCAATGAAAAGTGGAATAAAGTAAAACCATCCATGGAATATACTAAAAACCCACAACTTGAATCATTTATATGGTGTGTAATCCCATTACACATCGTGTAATCCATGAAGGGTGGAATCACCAAACAACATATCATTTTTTATGAAAAACATTATATTTTACTTCACTTGATGTGAACTTATTATATGGCATGTAAATATCTCACACCTTGTATCCAGTTCATGAATTCTTCCCAGTAGCCATTACACGACATGTAATCCAATTACATGACATGTAATTACCCAGTGAGAAGAAAAAACTAAGATGGACTACTCACACATCAAAGACTTTATCATCATTTCCTATGTAGAAAGACACCCAATATGGACTACTCACACATCCAAAAATAAGTTCAAACATGAATATACAACCGGTGGGGGTTATGGGAGGGGTACATGACATGTTTCTTTGGTCACATGACATGTAGGATCAAAAGGGGGAACATAGACTATCTCTACCACTTGATTCATATTCCACTGAGGTCATACAACATGTGTCCTATCCACATAGAATGTGAGACAAATCAAGTTACTATTCATGTAACCTCATAAAAGTTGAAATATTCATTTAAGGACACACAATGTGTTTGCATGGTAATAAGGAAATGTGATATTATACTTGATCTGGAAGCCCTAGTGTTATATCACCCATGATACATGGCATGTTTTTTTCTGAACTACACACCGTGTAATTAGGTTTTTCTTAGAAACATAATCCCCTCCTATAAGATTCCCCATTTTCACCACCTTCACCATGAATAACACTGTAAAACACAGGCCAACCTTCAGTGGAAAAATTAATCTCCTTCACCTGTCAAGTCACCTGCATGTGCCTTTCCAAAGAATGGAAATTCCTAAGCATCTCCAGCTGCAATTTCCCTTGTGTGAGGATTTTTGTACATATTTGTGGTTCTTAATCATCAATCACAACCACAAACATGCCCAAACCCTTATTTAATCATGATTTAATCCACATTGTTATTGTTTGAATCACCAACCAAGAATTGATAGTTGAATATGAATATGAATAACAAATGGAGAAATCTAGAAAACCAGATAAATTAGTGGAAATGATAAAATTTCATGATTTATCATCTTATATTATTGAGAAAATTGAATAAAATGGATTAATTGTATATTATAAATAAATTAATCAAATATCACAATTTAAAATAAAAACTATAATTTGATAGGGACATACCAAGGTTGATCACATTTTGAGTTATTAAAAATAATAATATGAGGTCATAATGATATCAAATATAGTGATAAATCAATAAAACAAAGTTTTTACCATATAAATGTATTTATATTCATTTAATAAGAATATTACATCATTTTATTTGAATATTTGGGTGATCTCTGAGGTATTAGTGATTGATTTTTAATTCCAATCTCATCTATCAACATTCTCCACTGGTGGTTCTCCTCTCAGTAATACCTATGGTTTATTCAGCTAACCCTACTGGAGTAACCAATTAGTGTTTAAATAAAAGTATTATTAGGGTTTCAAAAAATAAAATTGAATTAATTTAATTAATTAACTAATTCATTTAATCTTCACATGACTGTACCCTAACATGGGGTTCGACAGACATGATTCTTATATAATTCTTAGGGTAAAACCCACATTCTAGATTAAATGGTAGCCTTAGTTTCTTTACCTAAGACTCTATATATGAATAAATTAATTATTTCTAAAATTATTCACACACATTAGTTAATATATTTACAATTTTAAATATATTGATATAGGGGTTATAGGCCACTAAGTACTCCACACAATCTCCATGACTAACTTTGAAAATAATATTTAGAAAATTAAAAGGCTATAAGAAAATAGAGCCTTTATTAGTATCCTCACTATATATAGTTCTTATAATATTTTATAATTATTCATTTTATAATTACTCTAAGGAATTGAGTTCAAAGAGTGAAAGGGTTAACTGCACATTTTCAATGAATACACATGTCTTATCTACCTTTACATCCAGATGAGACTCCATAAAAAGGATCATACGATTCCATTCCTAACTATATTCCTTAAAATTCTAGATTTTAAATTTCCTATTGATAGTGTTGGAAAAAATATTTCCCCCACCTTATGTATAGTTGAGATTGAAGTTGAATTTCTAGAGGCACACTACCCTACTCTTTCTCCTATGGTTTACATTCTTCCAAGAGATCATATTGCTCATGATTTTGTGATCATTGTATATCATAAAAATCTCATAAAATAGATAATACCTCTAACAATTAAGTGTATAAATAATATTCACCAACTCCAGGTCATTGGTAGGATACTTTTTCTCATGTGGGTGTGGTTTTCAGGATCCATAAACCACCACATAATTAACCTACATGAGAACATGACCTACACCCATACTAGATGAATCATAAAATACACATAGCCCCAACCGAGCTTTAGTAAAATCAATAAAAGGAATTATTTAAACTGTTTCTTTATATCTTTAAAGTATTATTAACATTCTAAGATACATAAAAACTTCACTCCTTTCTGAGTGAGTACTGTCTTTGAAGATGCAAGCATGGAGAAATAACTAATAATTCATCGATATTAAACTACTAATACAAAGAATATCTATATCACAAAGGAATTATTTGGATCCTCCTAAGATATAAAATCCCTTACCTTATTAGTATTGATTGAAATTTCTAGTCCAAAAACCTCATGCCCCAAAAAATAACTTTATAAATGAAAAACTACATTTTTTAGATTTTTATTAAGATGATGGTTATAAAGAGTTCCCTAGAATAATCCTTAAATATATCTTAGACTCCTCTTGGGTCTTATAATAGACCTATATATCATCCATAAACACTATGAAAAAAGAATCTAGGTTTTTATGTAATTTTCATTTAATCAAAGGTGTAAACACCATAGATGTATTATTCAATCCAAAACTCATAAAGTTATATTCATAATGGTAAAATATGCTTGAAAAGACTGTCTTAGAAACATATAATTATCTCATTCATAAATGTCATTAACCTTATTAATTATAAATATATAAGAACCAAACTTTTCCATTCAAATGATTAAATAATTCATTAATATGATACATATGTTATTTATTCTTGATAATTACCTGGTTTAACTTTCTATAGTTGATTCACAACCTGAACGTCCCATCCAACTTCTTAGAAAAATAACTATAATGGACTAAGGAGATTTTCTTGGGTGGATAAAACCATTAGCCTCTATGCCATATTGATGTATTTATAACTCTTTCAATTAAACTAGAGGAATACTACATGATTTAAATGATATAGGTTGCATCCATAGTCTCTAAATAATAGAAAATTGAATTTCTTTCTTAGGAGTAAATTTTGAGAAATCATTGGGGAATATGTTTAGAAATTCCCTGAATAATGAGGATATTTCACTTCCTAAAATCCCTTAATTATCCTTGAGTAGGAAAGATCATACATGATATATAATCATATCAACTTCAGAAAAAGGATATCCCTCTTGAATATATCATGAGTGTCATTATCCTTAGAATAGATGAACACTCCCATTAGTGGAAGTGAAAACACCCTTTGGTGATAATATTTGATATACTCTTTGAAATACACCATCTTGTCCATCCAAAATATTATTTTAAAAAGGTATATTTCAATAATAATAAAATACCCTGATAAATCCACATTGGATTTAAAGACTAATCAAGTGTGGAAATAATGTTCATGCTCTTTATTTCTATGTATATTTGACATCTCTATAACATGAGGAGTAAGCTTTGATGAAAGATTCAATAACTCCATAACATAAGTATAAATAAACAAGTGAGAAGATTTGATATCAAATAAATCAATAGAACTAGATGATACAATAAGAATGGTACCAATCACTATCACTAGTACTATCTTAGATTCCATAGGATCAAGTTCTATTTCATGCAACTACCTGGTCTCTGTTTGAACCCATATATTACCACTATCCTAATGATCATTCCTTACTTGAATTTTTTCATAATATAATATGATTATTACTTCACATCTACGAGGATGATTCCATATTTATTTTAATATATCATACTATAGATGAGATTACATAAGATCTAAAGAACCAACAACACTTCTTTATGAAGGATTGATTCTACAAAACCTTTAGAGGTTTCCTACTTACCCATAGGCATGGTGGGTTTTAGGTGACTCTCAGCATAATAGATTTTAATGAATATCTTTTCCACATGTTTGGTAAGTCTATTCTCTACTTCCCATAAGGGAAAAAAAGCTGGATAAGATAAAAGGATGTGGGTTGTTTCTATCCCCTCTTTTAGAGTCATCCCACTCCCTCTTTCTTCTAGAACCAACCATAACTACCACTATGAATGGTAGATATTTCAATCATCCTAGACATATCAGATTGGTCAATTTCTATCATTAGAGAACAATCCACCACTTATGCACTGGTTTTATGATTTAACAAGAAAAATTTAGATTTTATTTCTATTTGGAGACCCATTTATAAGCATTAATACTTTATTCCATCATTAGACACCATCTCTAGAGAAACATTTACATGTTTTTCCAATCACTTTCTATTCTCCATGATGCTCCTATGACCCTACTGAAGAATCAAAAAATCATAGGATTTCTCCAATTCTATAGTATCTATGTAAAATTATATTTAAACATTATATTAAGATACTTATATTAAATATTCTATCACAACTTATCCTAGACCACTAATTCCCACCTCATTTATCTAGGACCCTAAAGCATGAATGAGATTTATTTCACATTAAAAAATTTAGGAGTCTCATGGAATTAAAATATTATCTCTTTCCTCTAGAAAATATTTTTATTTATTAAGTTCATTGCTACCTCATAAATTTGGTGGCTTATACTAAAGAAATTCCTAGGATTAGTCCTTACCCTGATTAAGTCCTGGACCCACCTCTAATGGTTGAGTTTGACCAGTGCCCACTCCCTAATCCATAACTCAAACTCTTCTAATTATAACCTCAAAGTGATTTTTATAAATATAAGGATTTTCCCTTATAAAATTTTCTGATTCTCCATATGGAGGGTTCACCAGTGGTATTTAAGGAGACATGATACTCCATAAAATTAAATAAGAAGAATGAAAACTGTAAAATCAAGTATAAAACTCAATTTTGATAAAAAATATCTACCAATATCTACAAAAAAAATTTAAGGATCATAAGAAATCATTAAAATAAGTAAAAATACAAATTTTTTTGAAATTCATGCTTCACATGGTTTATTCATATGTTTTATTGACCATAAGCCAACCTTGTTGGTTTTAATATAACTACACCAATCAGAAAACATAGTTTGGTTTCATGGTTTGTAGACCATGTTCCTTAAAATTGGACCCTAGGAAAGTCCTATGACCTTTTTCTATTCAACCCAAAATTCCTCAAAATGAAAGATCAAATAAAAAGACATTCTAAAACTTCTATTTCCTATCATCTCGTGGAAACTCAAGGATTGTTACAATGAGTGTTGGATAGACACTCACTCACTACCTACCACTCAAGTCTCTATAATCCTATCTCCTGTATACTTGGACATGTGAAGTTGCATAAATACAAAATCAGGCCTTGATATCATTTTTTTCTGAATCATTCTAGGTTGACCCTAACATGGGAACCCAAATTGATCACTGACAAGGCTCAAAAGGAATTTCCAATCCATACTATCTAGAAACTAGTTCCTCAGCATCAAAAACACTATTTAGAATAGCCTTTTCAATAATATGACCAACTAGTTCAGATCAAGAACCCAATATGACATTTAAATTTGATGGAGATTCATGCTATCATGTATATAAATCAATATAATCATGAAACTTTCATGGAAAAAAATATAAAATAAAATAGTATATAATGTAACCATAACATGTCAATCACAAAAAAAAACTATAATAATGCAACAGATGATATATAAATGAAATGGGATGAGATTGGAATCCAAATAAGTGATATAAAATTAGAATAAATATGATATAAGTTAAGAAAAATTAAACAAAATCATCTGCTACCATCTCTATGTGACATGAGAGATTACTCTAGATATGATAATCATAAAAATAGACCACTTCTAAGTGATACATTTCTCTTACCTTCATTAGAATTAAGAATTTCTATATACACCCATTGGGTGTTTTTAGGGTTTGAGGATAACAACCCAATAGGATCCCATGAAATGTTCCATGGATGTCCTTTGTTATAAAAATCGATTCACATTAGTTTAAAAAAATATATAAGAAAATAATCCTTTGACAAAGTTTAAAAAAAGTAGTCACCATGAATATTTTTTTTTAAATTGTGAAGGTGGAAATAATGTTAAAAATTTCCAAAACATGCAACATGGGAAACTCCCTAAGGTCATTAGGAAAAAGGCTTACTAAGATCATCACTAAATTTGTAATCAACTGTTGTATACCAAAAATTAGTATAGTGCAGTCATAGACTACAATATTACTTCACTAGTAAGGGAAACTCACACAACTAAATGAATGAATTTATGAAAAAGTATTGTCCTAGGGTCCCTGCCCAAGCACCCTAGGTCTCCCTTGTGGTTTACCCAATTCAAAGAACTGTCATTAAAGGAAATTTTCATTAAATATGTTATAAACAACCTTTTCCTTTATAAAATATTGAGAAAACCATTTTAAACATCAATGATAAATAAAGGTGACAAAAAATCCCTTTACATTTAAATTTTTTCTCAAAGTGAGCATTTTATACTTTTAAAACAATTTAAAACTTTATTTTTAAGGATCAATCCTAGAGGATTTATCAAACAAATTGTGAGATCATAACCACATACTTTAATACGATGTATCCATTCATAAATGAGATGAATCCACTTTGTATGAGGAAGATGTATCTAAAAAAGGTATAAAAAAACCTAAAAACTAAAATTCCATTCATAAAAATCATGAATCATGAACCCTATGGTGACACAACCATAGGGGAAGAGATAAATCCATCGAAAAAGAAGAAAATGGACCATGGAAGAAGGTAGAACTCACTCACTAAGAGATTCATCGAATATATTGGGTGAAAACCCAGTAGGAATCAATAAATTAATGAGGAAGAAGATAGATCAATATGAGAGGGAATCTTAGGTTCAAAATGGGGAAAATGGGATGTTAAGGGGATTAAAATTGAGTAGAGGAATTTAGGTAATTTTAGATTTTTTAAAAACTGGGTAGGATGAAAAGCTAGATCAAATAGTTTTCCAAATAATGCGGTAATCATGCAAATTATAGTGTCTCCCTACAGGAAGTAAAACTATTTGGGTTGTACATTTCTCCATAATCATGCACTAAGTTTGTGACACCTATTATCATAACAATTTGACCATATTTCAAGATAAATGACCCAAGAACAAAGGAAAATTTTCAAAATCAATATATAATCGAATCTTTACTAAAAAATTACATCGTGAGTGTGACATGGGTTATGGTCACTTTGCCATAGCCCAATCCCTCCACTTTCATCACCAACCACCTTTCCCCCCTATTTTATTCCATTGTGAGCTTTTTTGGCCGAGTTAAAAAAGATTAACATCACAACACCAACAATATATATATATATATATATATATTATTCTAAATATTCACAGACATATATATATTTTAACATTATATATATTTAAATATATATTTATATGTATATTTATAAATAAGTTTATAATGTATTTGTATAATATATAAATATATATAATTATTTGAAAAAATTTATATTTTATATTTACATATACATTTTTCTATTGTATTTAGAAACATTATTAAATATTTTTATGTCTTAATATAAATTTATAAAAAATTATTAAATAAGATTTTAAAATAACATAGATAATAAATTTTTATTAAAATACAATTTATATTTTTAAATATACATTTTATATGTAAAAATAATTAAATATATTAATATATTATATACAAATAATATATATTCATACATATTATAATATAAATATATATATAAACAAATACATATATAATTATAAATATATGTGTATATTATAAATTATATAATATGAGTATTTATATAGGTCACACTACTATATTTAATTCATTTATATATTTATCTAAATAATTAATATTACTATATTTTGTAACATATATATGTAATTATAATTATATAAATAAGTATAAATAATTATAAATGAATAAACACACACATAGACTGTAAAGACCCTGACCCCAGTAACCTAGAGCTGGTGGTTACTTTATTAAATCGGTATTGGATATAATAGATCACATCCAAATGGACCAAATTATTTAGCATTCTTGGTAAACTAGACACATGATTAAATCTAAAAATATATTTGAAAACATAAATGAAGAAACCTAGCCATACTAAATATTCTATATCCTTGAGATCTTTAAAAGATTCCTTCTTCATATCTTGGGGAAAGGAAACAAAATAAGGATGAGATCAGATGATCAGAAAGGGTTACATAAAGAGAAATATATTATGAATAAATAATATATAATCAATATAAAAAAGAAAATAACTGAAACACATGCCATTTAATTAATAACTTAATCATGAAGAATAATATGGCAGGAGTAATTAAAGATCAAATGATGCCATATAAATAATCACATGATCTTGAAACTTATCCATTGATATAATAAGTAATAAAATAATCACATGAATATCAATAAATAATTTTATAATGGTGGAATAAATAATGATGGACATCTGGAACTTCCCACCGAGGTCTTATGCCAAGATAGTTTAAAGTATGGTTAAGTATAAACCAAAAACCCATTCAATAAGGCTAACTAACTAGTTTGTCTCATGAGACATAACGATGCTTTAAGGGGATATATAATTCTTGTCTCCACCCATCACTGTATGTCTAATTAATTACTTGTATATTGAATGATAAATTTAATTTATAAAAAATATACCACATCAACAAATATCTATATTAAGTACATAATATATAAGATATCAATATTTCCCTAGTCAATAAAATTACTTTCATAGTAAAAAATATCTGTAGAAATAATATATAGTTTAAGAAATATTCATATCCATGATACAAATATTATAGATATTTAATATAAATGTAATGTCAAATGATCACAAGAAATTAAATCTTTGAATAGAAAGTTAATGACTTCAAAGTTAATCAAGAAAGTGAATGTCAACACTTTCCATCATAAAACTGATAATAAACCATCTTGAACATGAATAAGGATGGTATCATTATAAAATATCCATAGTAGAGTATGTTTAAAATAAAGGTTTTTTTGTTATTGATGAATATAAATACCATAAAAATATCATTAAAAAAATTCTTGCATAAAATACCCTTTTTACTTTGAAACTCACTTTTTAAAAATAAAAAATTCAAAAATATTAAGAAAAATATTTTCTCTGAAATAACCTTATAAAATAATTAATTAGTATTTAAATAAATTATCAGTCATGATGGTGGAAAAATTGCATTCATGTCGAGTAAATTAAAACAAAGATTCCTTTCACATTTTTGGTAAAAAGTCAAAACTTACATTGTTCATAAAACAATAAGATGATACATTTTAAATCAATTTTAAAAAATTAAAACATGGGTAAAAATGTCTTTAATAAATAATTGGATAATATTAAAATTATTATTTGGAGTATTTTAAGGAAAATATTGTCACATAAGAAAAAGATTCATGATCGAGTAAAAAAATAAGTCAAGTTTCCTTAAAAACATGAATTTGGTATCTTGAGTACTTATAAAGTGAAAAATGAAAGGAAAACATATAATTTCCAGAAATGACCATAGGATAATAAAATATTTTGGTCTTAAGAAATAAATATCAAATAATTCCTCCATTATATACTTAAACATAAATAATCCTGAGTAATGATGAGATTATGAAATAAACATGTATCACTTTGGTGGATTTTGAATCATAACACCCATGGAAAATATAAATTCAAATGAAAAACTAAATTAATTGAATTTAAAGAGATTTATGATATAAAATATAAAATGGGAAGTAGATACAAATCATAAAAATAAATAAGTGCATAATACAAAATATATCTCAATAGAGTGGAAATTGAGATGAAATATCCTACAAATATTATACCGCTGAAGTGAGAATTGATCAATAAATTGATTATTTGTATCAAATATAAATACATTTAAAAGAAGTGTAAATGAAATATAAAATAATATAAATTAATTACAGACATAATCTTATAATATCAATGGTAATGAATTAGTAATGTAACCCAATTAAAAGAAATTGAGTTTTGAAACCCCTTTCCTCATGTCCGACTCATTACAAAATTTATTTAACTTCTAGAATAATAAACTTATGTTAATTATTTTATTTCTTAATAAAATTTATCATTTTTATTAATCCATTTATTTTATTTAGTACCATGTTATATTTAATTACTTAATTAATTAAGTTCATGTCAAATGTTTTGATGATATTCAGTCCATATGTCCAAAATGAATTTGGTAGATTAAATATTGTAAAACTGGTTATTATTCCATAATATCAACAATAATAATCATGAAATAATTATCATTTTTATACATAAATTATACTTTTAAAACCGACTATAGAATATGGTTATGAAAAAATGAACTACGTTAGAATCATGGAGACGGTAAGCCATACATATGCATGTGTAACATTTCCATTTTTCATCGATTATGATGGAAATAATATAAGTATTATTTTATCTATTAATAATTACAATTAAAACTTATATATAATAATATTTAATTAAATACACTAATATATATATATATTTCATTAATCTAATTTTTTTAATGAAAAATGAATCATATTGGTTTGTAGAGGTAGTAATCCACATGTACGCACAAATGACATTATCATTTTTAAATGAATGGAAAGGTAGAGGATTATTTGATATATTATATTTATATAATTATAAATATTTCATTAATTTAATATATATAGTAAATAAATAATTATAACCATCCATGAGTAGTGGTGATGGAAAACCAATTACATCGGTTCGTGAGGCGGTAGTTCACCGTACACATGAACAATAGTTTGGTTTTCTATTTGATGGAAGAGGATATGGATATGGAGAATTCCATTAATATTAAAATATATAATTATATGGTTGATACTTATTTTATTATTTCATCATGGTTGAATAATATTTTAAGGAGGTAGAATATAAGGCCCTAGCCTTAAACCTTACTTAATCTTGAGTTATTACAAGATTACACATTGAGGATCTTTTTAGGTTTAGAGTTTTAGAGAATTAGATCATAAAACTTTAATTACATTCCACATTTAAACAAAGTGGTTACATAAAGATAGTATTCATTTAACCCATCAACGAAAACATATTTAAAATAAAACATGGATTCTTTCTTGACACTTCCTTGTCACTATCATCATATCATGTACCTTTCCCTTGACCTGTAAAAAACATTTCAAAAAACACTTGGGATGAGCATAAAAAGCTCAGTAAGGGTTATAAAAATATGGAAAGGAAACATGAGTTCATATATACATAAGAATGAAATCATACTTTACCCATAAAACACAGGCACTTTAACATACCTCATCAAATCATGAATAAATCATAGAAATCATAAGACATAAAAGGTAACTTGATGCATTCATAACATTCTTACGTAGGGAGTAACCCTCTTGGTTACGTTTGGAATACCCACCATAGTATATTCCCTAAATCGCTTCGGAGAAACCTTAATGTTTCACTCCTTCGCGTTACCCAATGCATTGGAGAGCTATATCGGGCTCACCCGCCCTTAGTTTATCACGGGACCACCCGTTTTCATAACAATGCCCAAGAACCATAACATAAACGTATTACATAAAACATGCATAAAGGAAACATAACATTTCCACATTTCAATCACAATATAACATTTTAGTATATTGAAATAATGAATCCATTCAAAAAGAAACCATTTCCAAAACCATTTAAAACATTTCATAAAGAGATTTTTGAATCAAAGTGTCCCATACCACCTTGAAGCTTTTAAAATTTTAAACCATTAATAACCATATAAATAAATCCTTAAAACAATTTTTAAAACATGGATATTAATAAGAACAAATAATTAAAACATTTAAAGTGATATTTTGGTTAAAGGGGTTTTACCAAAATTAGAGACACTTGAATACAAGAATTGAGGAATAACATTTAGTCAGAACTTTATAATATCATGATAATAAATGGATTAATGATATAATATTCCAAAGGACAGTATATACACCATATAAGAGTGAATTTATGCATAACAACAATGAAGTCTCAATAAAAAGGTCAAATGTGATGAAATCCCTTATAAAGAAGGTATCCTTAAATTAAGGATAAATCAATCTCAAAATTATGTGTGAAAAATATAAATATACCCAATATAAGTGGATATTAAGTGTAAAAAAAATTAAATGTCATTCACACATATTAAAATGATGACATATTCAATAACTACATGTTGAACCCAAAGAAATCGAAATTGGGTTAAACAGTTCCCTTGGTAAAATTCGACAGCCTAACGACATCACTTCAAAATTCAGAAAATTAGTTGATGAGAGATAAAATGGAATCTCATCACATGGAAATAAAATTTACATCAATAAGGATATAAAATAACATATCCCAACATAATATTATGTGAATTAAAAGACATAACAAAAGAAGTCTTTTAAAAAGTGGAGGGTGAAAGGTCCCCCTTGCCGAGTTGGGTAACTTTCGAAACGTACACCCCATGGAAGAAGGGTCATACAAAGAAGATGTGAATACACATAAATGAAATTATACTACACAAAGTGTATAATAATGGGCAGTACATACACCACTCAAAGGAAATTGTGGCAAATATAGCATAAATCTCATGGGAATAAAAGTGAGATGAAAAATCCCTTACGAAAACTCGGCAGCCTAACAACGCCACTTAAAACTTCCAAAATGGATTGATGAGATGGAATAGGGTCTCTCATCATATGAACATAAAAATTACAGTAAGAGTAATATAAAAGAATATCCAAATAACAAGAAAGGTTAGCTTTAAAAGAAATGACATAAAAGAGTGTACTTTAAAAGAAAGAGAGGAGTCAGATCCCTTACCTCAAGTCCAACTTTTCTTGTTCGTTTATTTATATTCCTGAATAATAAACCTTGGTCAATTTATAATTTCCTAAGGACCTCCTTTAAATATTATTATTCAGTTCATATCACATATTATATTGTTATAATAATTGTTTAATAATGTTAGTTCATATCAGACGTTTTTTGCTGATGTTTGGTACATGAGTCAAAAATGAACTTGTTTGAAAAATGATTGTCCATGTAGTTATAAGTAAATAATTTCCAGAATAGTATTAATTACTAAAATATCATATATATCCAGTACATATTAATTTTATACTATTCCATATCATTTGGAGACAAAAACTAAAAGCACCGTTCATGGAGACGGTAGGCCGTACGTACGCATGAACGCTACTTTCATTTTTTCTTTGTCATATTAACAGAATTAAAATAAAATGATATATATATATATTATAATTAAATTATAATATATATGTTATATTGGTCACATATGATCATTAATTTCATCCTTTATACGTTCTATGTATTGCATGTAGGAGTCACATCACTTGAGGGGGCGGTAGTCCACACTTCCTCATATGAAATTATCGCATTTACACAACATGAAAAGAATAAAGGTATGGTTTAAATATAAAATAAATAAGCATATAGTAAACATAAATACCATATATATCATATATAAAATATAGTGACATCATAATGGCCACCTTTAAAGGTGTTAAAAGAATATTGAACAATCATCATTTCGTGAGACAGAAAATCGCCAACCACAGAAACAGTATGTTCTTTAACCATTAAGCGAAGGTGTGTGTAAGTGTAGCTCGAATAATTATTATAAAAACATCCTATTATATTTAAGATACTTGATTTGTTACAAAATAAATGAATAAAAAGAGTTTAGGGGGTTGGAGAAGCAAAATAAAACAAAAGGACACAAGTGAAGACATTACCTTAAAATCGGGTAACTCCCTTTGGTTTGAGCTCAGAGGCTTCCTTGGGAAGACTTATTCCCAAAGTGAGGCTTCAAGGAGTTATAGAGGGATGTGGAGAGACAAAAGGGTCAGGGGTTGGCCGAGCAAAAGGCTTTAGAAGTGTGGGTAAGGAGGTAGAGGTGGGGGCCTTTTATAAGAGGAGAGGAGGAGCACTCTTGGAAATTAAGGAAATGTTACATTATTTTAGAATGAGTTTCTGATTTTAATGGTCCCACATTGATGTGTTTCGAGGGTAAGGTTATAAGGGTTTTAAATACACCCATCCAATAGGTTTTGGACATGTGTAGGTCTTAGATGTTACATTATCTTTCCATTTTATTTAAATCGTTAAATAATGAGGTCATCGCTACATCATCATGATGTCATAAATAATTTAATTTATTTAATGTCTAAAAATTATGAAAAAAATACTATGATGTAGGAAATATTTTTATATTTCCATTTATTATTTATAGTCAAAAATATGACTTCTATAACCCCATGTAAAAAGTGTTTTATTAAAACATCTCATGTTTGTGTCATTTTTACTTTAACATTAAATAAAAAGATATATATGTTATTTTCCCACCAAAGTGGCTCCATGGGGTCCCCAAGTTGACCCATGGATTGTATTGGTCGGACATGACACATCCATGGAGGGTAGGACATGTTTCTAGGTCATTTCATTTTATTAAAACATTATTCTTACCTTAAACAACACTAATTACATCTAATCACGATTAAAAACTTAATAAGTTACTATTCACCAAAAAATTATTTTAATCCCATTGAACCACATTTTACTTCTTAATGACAACCATGTATGTCGGTTTTTTGAAATTCAAAACACAAAGATGGAAAAATTTCATTTAAACGGAAAATCAGTTTTTATATGTACCACTTAGTGGTTTCACTATTCATCAAAAATTGAAGTTTTTCAGAAAATTACCAAAAGTTCACCCTAAGCTATATTTGATATTCCGAATTCAAAAACTATTAATATTTTACAAAATTCAAAACATATAAGTTGCATTAATTAATTTAATAATTAATTCCCGCTGTAAAAACAAATAGCATGTTTTTATGAAACAAAATGTATCAAAAGATTGACACTAGTTTAAGTCCGATTTCAAAGTTTAAGTAATTCTAACGACCAATATTAGATTAAATGGTAAAAATGTATTCTAATTTTACTTTAAAACCAATTCAAAAGATAATATAATTATATAAATAAATTAGATTAAAATAAGTTTTGAATTAAAATACAACATTTTTCACTATTCATTAAAAATTGAACTTTTTCGGAAAAATACCAAAAATTTACACAAAGTAAATTTTGATGTCCCGATTCTAAATAAGAATTTTATTTTGTCAAATATAACGCATGAAATTGTCAAAAAGTGGATTTAAAATAGGTTCGCCATCAAAAGGCGGTTAATCGACCTTTTAAAGAATATTAGAATGTTTACGCTTAAAATTGGATTCATTTGCATTTTTAAGCCTCTAACATTTATTGTAAAAAGTAAAAATATTTAACAAACATATATAATAATTTTGTAGTTATTTCTGTTCATTCCCGCCATTACAACGGCTAGGCGTTAACTACCATTTAAAATAATATTATTTTATTATTAGAGTGCAACGTAAGATTCCCAAGAAACTCGTTGTTGCGTATTGGGTACGCCATTGTGCATAGCATCCCCTTTAAAGTATTATTAATATTTTATTCACAAATATGGATAAATATGAAAATTTAATATTCTTTATTTACCTGGGGTGTTACATCCTTCCCCCCTTTTGTGAATTGCATCCTCGCAATTTTAAAATTGGGCTCGGAAACATCCTTGAAAGTCCCACATCGGAACAAGAGTCGGTAAAACAATCACTTTAAAATAAAGAATGAGAAGTACAGAGGTCACCCGAGTTAACCCATACTAGGATTCCATGTAGGAAAACATGGACATGGAGGAAAAAAACAACGGGTCATGTTCTGATGGAGAGTGATAGTAAACATGTCTAGGAGAAAGTTAACCACAAGAAAATCACAAACTTGTGATGGGTTAAACGGTATTCGATTCCCTAGTAGGAAAAGTTAATAGCCAACATTTTTGTTTTAAGTTAATTTTTATTGAGGAATTTATTTTTGAGCTTAACTAAATCATAATGAAACATACTTACTTGTCATGTAGACTTTCAACTTTTACTAGATTCCTTAATCAAACTCATATTTTCTCCAAAAGACGAGTATTTAGGAAGACTTGTTTGCATTAAGAGTACTATAATAAACTTCTAGATAATCACCTAATCCACAAAAGAGAACTATATACTTCCCATGTCTTTAGACTTTAACCAAAACCAAAACCAAAACCAAAAAGGTTAGTACAAGATCAGATAATCCAGAAAAAGATAACCCTTTATAAAAAGAAAATCTATTCTTAATCTCCAAAATTTGTCCAACAAAACCCAAAGTTCAACGAGGACCATTCGATAAACAAATTGTCCATAAAATACTTAAAATTAAACCAAACTAATATTGAAACCCAAATATTTGAAGGATTTAGTCGCATAGTCTTCCAAGGTACAAATTAACACCTATCTCCAAATAACATCAATTACTCTTAAAGTCTCGTATTGAAAAGTAATTAACCTAATCACATATCCTCCATGATAGGATAATAAATTTCCATAGATAACCCAAAATCAGCTTACTCTTAATTCATAAAATCATCTAACTAAAAAGAATCAGTCAAACTAACTAGGGACTTCACATAGTCCAGTGGTAGGCGATAAATACCAGTCGTACTTTGGTTGTGGGTTTGATTCCCGTAGCTTTGTCCGATGCGACGGGTTGTCACACGGTCTGTGTGTTGTCCTTTTTCTAAAACTATATAATTCTCAAAAAATTCCCCAAAACGAGATAAAATCTTCAAAAATAATCATAACATATTTCAACCTCAAGTTTATCTCATGCCTTTCATTTTCCATCATAACATATAATAACCCATAATTACCTCAAAAGTAAGGATCATATAAACCCTAATGGTTACCTTTATAATTATTACCTGAACTTCCACATCAATTGGTCATCTCGTACATGATGCATTACAGAACATACCAAGGTTCAAGTGGTTGATCATGACTCCTTGATAGTTGGTTCAGAACAACCACGAGTTTCCTCATTGAATACCCCATTTCATCCAGTCTCTTAATCAGAGAACCACCACAGTTTCCTTCAAACCTATTGTCACTTTGGTGCCTGCTAGATCCATCCATTCACTAAAAACAGAAATGTCAGTGTGAGTATATCAACAAAACCATCATGTACTAATCAGGGAGATAACCACTAAGATATACTTACTCATTCACTTTATCTAAAACTAGGACTCTTTCTGAAATCCTATCCATTATGGTACTGTCACTTATGCTTAGAGAATACCCTAACCTCTAAAGTTATCTAAACCGACCTCTGATACCAACTATAAGGCCCCAGCCTTAAACCTTACTTAATCTTGAGTTATTACAAGATTACACATTGAGGATATTTTTAGGTTTAGAGTTTTAGAGAATTAGATCATAAAACTTTCATTACATTCCACATTTAAACAAAGTGGTTACATAAATATAGTATTCATTTATCCCATCAACGGAAACATATTTAAAATAAAACAGAGATTCTTTCTTGACACTTCTTTGTCACTATCATCGTATCATGTACCTTTCCATTGAACTATGAAAAACATTTCAAAAAACACTTGGGATGAGCATAAAAAGCTCAGTAAGGGTTATAAAAATATGGAAAGGAAACATGAGTTCATATATACATAAGAATGAAATCATACTTTACCCATAAAACACAGGCACTTTAATATACCTCATCAAATCATGAATAAATCATAGAAATCATAAGACATAAAAGGTAACTTGATGAATTCATAACATTCTTACGCAGGGAGTAACCCTCTTGGTTACGTTTGGAATAACCACCACAGTATATTCCCTAAATCTCTTCGGAGAAACCTTAATGTTTCACTCCTTCGTGTTACCCAATGCATTGGAGAGCTATATCGGGCTCACCCGCCCTTAGTTTATCACGGAACCACACGTTTTCATAACAATGCCCAAGAACCATAACATAAACGTATCACATAAAACATGCATAAAAGAAACATAACATTTCCACATTTCAATCACAATATAACATTTTATTATATTGAAATAATGAATCCATTCAAAAAGAAACCATTTCCAAAACCATTTAAAACATTTCATAAAGAGATTTTTGAATCAAAGTGTCCCATACCACCTTGAAGCTTTTAAAATTTTAAACCATTAATATCCATATAAATAAATCCTTAAAACAATTTTTAAAACATGGATATTAATAAGAACAAATAATTAAAACATTTAAAGCGATATTTTGGTTAAAGGGGTTTTACCAAAATTAGAGACACTTAAATACAATAATTGAGGAATAACATTTAGTCAGAACTTTATAATATCATGAGAATAAATGGATTCATGATATAATATTCCAAAGGACAGTATATACACCATATAATAGTGAATTGGTTCATAACAGCAATGAAGTCTCAATAGAAATGTCAAATGTGATGAAATCCCTTATAAAGAAGGTATCCTTAAATTAAGGATAAATCAATCTCAAAATTATGTGTGACAAATATAAATACACCCAATATACGTGGATATTAAGTGTAAAATAATAAAAGGTCATTCACACATATTCAAAGGATGACATATTCAATAACTACATGTTGAACCCAAAGAAATCGAAATTGGGTTAAACAGTTCCCTTGGTAAAATTCGACAGCCTAACGACATCACTTCAAAATTCAGAAAATGAGTTGATGAGAGATAAAAAGGAATCTCATCACATGGACTTAAAATTTACATCAATAAGGATATAAAATAACATATCCCAACATAATAGTATGTGAATTAAAAGATATAACAAAATAAGTCTTTTAAAAAGTGGAGGGTGAAAGGTCCCCCTTGCCGAGTTGGGTAACTTTCAAAACGTACACCCCATGGAAGAAGGGTCATAAAATGAAGATGTGAATACCCATAAATGAAATTATAATATATAAAGTGTATAATAATGGGAAGTACATACACCAATCAAAGGAAATTGTGGCAAATGTAGCATAAATCTCACGGGAATAAAAGTGAGATGAAAAATCCCTTATGAAAACTCGATAGCCTAACGACGCCACTTAAAACTTCCAAAATGGATTGATGAGAGAGAATAGGGTCTCTCATCATATGAACATAAAAATTACAGTAAGAGTAATATAAAATAATATCCCAATAACAAGAAATATGAGCTTTAAAAGGAATGACATAAAAGAGTGTACTTTAAAAGAAAGAGAGGAGTCGGATCCCTTACCTCAAGTCCAACTTGTCTGGTTCGTTTATTTATATTCCTGAATAATTAACCTTGGTCAATTTATAATTGCATAAGGAACTAATTTAAATATTATTATTAAGTTCATATCACATATGATATTGTTATAATAATTGTTTAATAATGTTAGTTCATATCAGACGTTTTTTGCCGATGTTTGGTACATGAGTCAAAAATGAACTTGTTTGAAAAATGATTGCCCATGTAGTTATAAGTAAATAATTTTCAGAATAGTATTAATTATTAAAATATCATATATATTCAGTACAAATTCATTTTATACTATTCCATATCATTTTGAGATAAAAATGAAAAGCACCGTTCATGGAGACGGTAGGCCGTACGTACGCATGAACGCTACTTTCATTTTTTCTTTGTCATATTAACAGAATTAAAATTAAATGATATATATATGTATATATTATAATTCCAGTATAATAAATATGTTATATAGGTCACATATGATCATTAATTTCAACCTTTATACATTCCATGTATTTCATGTACGAGTCACATCACTTGAGGGGGCGGTAGTCCACACATCCTCATATGAAATTATCGCATTTACACAACATGAAAAGAAAAAAGGTATGGTTTAAATATAAAATAAAGAAGCATATAGTAAACATAAATACCATATATATCATATATAAAATATAGTTACATCATAATGGCCACCTTTAAAGGTGTTAAAAGAATATTGAACAATCATCGTTTCGTGAGGCAGAAAATCACCAACCACAGAAACAATATGTTCTTTAACCATTAGACGAAGGTGTGTGTAAGTGTAGCTCGAATACTTATTATAAAAACATCATAGTATATTTAATATAATGTATTTTTTACAAAATAAATTAATAAAAAGAGTTTAGGGGGTTGGAGAAGCAAAATAAAACAAAAGGACACAAGTGAAGACATTACCTTAAAATCGGGTAACTCCCTTTGGTTTGAGACCAAAGGCTTCCTTGGGAGGTCTTCTGCCCAAAGTGAGGCTTCAAGGAGTTAGATAGGGATGTGGAGAGACAAAATGGGCAGGGGTTGGCTGAGCCAAAGGCTTTTTATGTGTGGGTAAGGAGGTATAGGTGGAGGCCTTTTATAAGAGGAGAGAGGAGGGGCACTCTTGGAAAGTAAGGAAATGTTACATTATTTTAGAATGATTTTCGGATTTTAATGGTCCCACATTGATGTGTTTCGAGGGTTAGGTGATAAGGGTTTTAAATTAACCCATCAAATAGGTTTTGGACATGTTTAGGTCTTAGATGTTACATTATCTTTCCATTTTATTTAAATCGTTAAATAATGAGGTCATCACTGCATCATGAGGATGTCATAAATAATTTAATTTATTTAATGTCTAAAAATTATAAAAAAAATACTATGATGTATGAAATATTTTTATCTTTCCATTGATTATTTATATTAAAAAATATGACTTTTATAACCCCATGTAAAAATTGTTTTAGTAAAACATCTCATGTTTGTGTCATTTTTACTTTAACATTAAATAAAAAGATATTTATGTGATTTTCCAACCAAAGTGGCTCCATGGGGTCCCCAAGTTGACCCATGGATTGTATTGGTCTGCCATGACACATCCAATGAGGGTAGGACATGTGTCTAGGTTATTTCATTTTATTAAAACACTATTCTTACCTTAAACTATACTAATTACCTCTAATCGCGATTAAAAACATAATAAGTTACTGTTCACCAAAAAATTATTTTAATCCCATTGAACCACATTTTACTTCTTAATGACAAACATGTATGTCGGATTTTTTAAATTAAAAACACAAAGATGGCAAAATTTCATTTAAACGGAAAATCAGTTTTTATTAGTTCCACTTAGTGGTTTCACTATTCATCAAAAATTGAAGTTTTTCAGAAAATTACCAAAAGTTCACCCTAAGGTATATTTGATATTCCGAATTCAAAAATGATGTCTATTTTACAAAATTCAAAAACATATAAGTTGCATTAATTAATTTAATAATTAATTCCCTCTGTCAAAACAAATAGCGTGTTTTTATGAAACAAAATGTATCAAAAGATTGACACTAGTTTAAGTCCGATTTCAAAGTGAAATTAATTCCAATGACCACTATTGGATTAAATGGTAAAAATATATTATAATTTAACTTTAAAACCAATTCAAAAGATAATCTAATCATATAAATAAATTAGATTAAAAGAGGTTTTGAATTAAAATACAACATTTTTCACTATTCATTAAAAATTGAACTTTTTTGGAAAAATACCAAAAATTTACACAAAGTAAATTTTGATATCCCGATTCTAAAGAAGAATTTTATTTTGTCAAATATAACACATAAAATTATCAAAAAGTGGATTTAAAAGAGGTTCTCCATCAAAAGGCGGTTAATCGACCTTTTAAAGAATATTAGAATGTTTACGCTTAAAATTGGATTCATTTTCATTTTTAATCCTCTAACATTTATTGTAAAAAGTAAAAATATTTAACAAACATATATAATCATTTTGTAGTTATTTCTGTTCATTCCTGCCATTACAACGGCTAGGCATTAACTACCATTTAAAATAATATTATTTTATTATTAGAGTGCAACGTAAGATTCCCAAGAAACACGTTGTTGCGTATTGGGTACGCCATTGTGCATAGCATCCCCTTTAAAGTATTATTAATATTTTATTCACAAATATGGATAAATATGAAAATTTAATATTCTTTATTTACCTGGGGTGTTACATAGAATAAGAAGTAAAGAAAAAATGCTCAGTTATGAAGAACACCTCTTCTTCAAAAACCCTCTTTAGGTTTACACCAAAATCCTTCTTAAGAGGGTTTATAATCAAAACATGGTATCTTAGACATGGTAATGTAATTAATGAAGGGATATTCATAGGTATTGGATGAACCAAAATTCTTTTTAGGTGTAAATGAATGAGGATATGAGGTACCCTTTTATAATTAAGGGGAGGGGCACTTTTGGATTTTCTTAAAATATTTAATTAATATAAATAAATTTTAATTGAAAAAAGGATCCAATCTTACATAATTTGACCATATAATGATTATAGGTTAAAATAATATCATCTAATTAAAATTTATACAATCTTATATTAGGTTTTTACTGTTATTTTTATTTATTTTAACCCACATTAACCCCTTTTGAAAATTACCGTGATAACAAAGTTTTTACTCTTTAGGGTTTAATATAGTTACTATAAAAGTAAAATTGTCCAATAAATAAACTATGATTAATATTTTAAACCATATAAAAATAATATGTCTAAAAATAGGTTTTTAGTAATTTTAAATCATTTAAGAAAATATTATTTATTATAAAATATAATTAATTCCATTTTTAGAGCTGTTTATTTAATTTCACTTTGAAAACAACATGAAAATAATTAAATTATAATAAAATCCTTTCACAAATCAGTAAAATGATATATTTATATAAAAAATTAATGCAACAAAATAATTCATTCAATTTATTTTTATTTTAATATTTTTAAAATCATTTATTTTATTTTTGTTTTAATTGAATAAATACTGTGTCAGCGTTGCATAAACATTTAAGGTAATTATTTCATTAATAAAAATTATAAATAAATTATCATTATAAAAAAAATCATTTATATTTCAAATTACTATTTCAGACAAAAAATATATTTTTTATCCCTGTCACAAAATATTATAGTGTTTAAAAGCAAGAAAGTTACATTTTTTTGTCTTTATCATTTACTTAAATATCAAAAAGGTTAAAATCATAGAAATATGAAACCAAGTATCCATATATTCAAAAAATGGACTGATTCAAATTATTAAGTATAACGGAAAGTTTTATGGTCAATATTTAATTCTTATCATATTATTTTTAACCTTAATTACATGATTTACCCTTACCATGGTGTTAATTATTTGTTATAGTTACTATTCATAATTACTAAAAATAAAAGGGAAATATTTAAAAAATTAGGACCTCTTAATTAAAAATATTTAATTAGTTTTTCAATATTTTATTCAAATAAGTTGAATAATTTAATTTAAAATTAGACTCACAAAGCATGACGAAACACAATTTTTCAGGAAAATATATTTTTTAAGGAATATAGGATTTTACATTAACTCTCTTAATAGTAGTCTTAATTATATGGATTTATATTCATATATATATATAGATACATAATCTATAAATTTAATTTAAATCATTCCTTATAATTGGTTATTTTATTTTTTTAAACTGGAAAAACATTATTCACATAAAAATAGTTTCCAAAAAAATACGTTTTTAAGCATAAAAATAGATTCATACAAAAATCATTAAAATTGATGATTTAAAAGAAATTAATTAAATTAATTGAAATAAAAGGGATTTTATTTTAATTTAATAAAAAATCTAAAATATAATTATACTTTAAATTAATTAATTTGATGAAACTAAATGATAAATTTAAAAACACCACTATTATCGCTATTTACAAAAAAAATATTTTTTTTTGAAAAATATGAAAATTTTATCATAATATAATTTTGATACGCTGATTTCAAAAATTTTATCATTTTTATTAAATAAAATTTATAAATGTTTAAGAAATTAATTATAATATTTTTTTATAAAAAGCAATAAAATCTATTTTTAAAGAAAACATATTTTTAAAGAATAAAATGACTTTACAAAAAATCGAGTGATAATTTACTAAGAATTTATAAATATATTTATATTGAGTAGGAACTATATATATATATTTCATAAATCATTTAGTTCTACTCATAAAAAAAAATATTGAGGCTAGGTTATAACAATTATATTTAAATAACATATTTTAGGGGTCATTTAAGCTCGGTGTTCATGTTGTATTTGCTATAAAGCAAAATTTTATAATTTTAAAATATTGAGTTGTTACATTATCAAAACCTTCAATAATTTGTATCCTCATAATTTGAAATTATGCATGAATATCAAGTATTTGAAAATTGCTTTATGAGAAACTCACATTATAAAAGTATTAATAAAATATCCTCTTAGAAAAGGGAAAGGGAAATATGATGGTCATCTATAATAACAAAAAAATATGTTTCAAATATATTACATGAATATGAAAATGTGGTAAGATCTATCATAGATTACTTTGTCACCAAATCACTAATAATTTTCAAGGTCACCAATACTATCATATTTACTTCATAAAAGTACATAATCTATTCAAATACTTTAAAATGGTTAATAAATAAAATATGAATTAACCCAAGGATATCCCCTAAGATTTCCAAACCTGGTGTACAGGAAGGGAACACTCGCCATGCACCCGAATGAAAACCAAGATATAATCGACCAACTCTTTTCAGGGTTATTACACCAAGCTTAATCTATGCTAAAACCATGTACAGTTTTAGTATCCATACATGGATGCATTTCTAGAAAAACCACATAATCTACACATTACCAAAATTTTAATATGTTATCCTATACTTAGTATTTTACTAAAACTCATTCATAGGGTTATGATCCTTAATCTATGTTTTCCTAAAACCAATTCCCAAGGTTTCTACTAAACTTATTTTGATACAAACTATAAACTCCTCGACTTCCATACCCTATATATGCTAGCTAATTCATTACATTGGTACTAGATACTAGATATCTCATTCAAAAGCATTAAATATTTTTTAGTCATGGTAAACTAGATAGATATTTTAATCTCACATTATATTTGTAAACATAAATTTAAAAACATAATGACAGTAAATATTACACATCATTGAACTCATTAAAATATTTCTTCTTCATATCCTTGGGAAAGGAAACAAAATAAGGTTTATATAAGATGCTCAATAAGGGTTGTGTACAACATAATATATCTTGAGTAAATAAGGAATAATTAATATGGAAAGGTAAATAACTAAAACATATGCTACTTAATTAATAACTTGCGTAGGAATAATAATATAGTAGGATTAAATGAAGATAAAATAATGACATATCAATAATAACATAAGCTTAAAATTTATACATGGATATCTTAACTAATCAAATAATCATATGGAAATTTAAAACTATTTTTATAATGATGGAATGCATAATTTTGGATATCTAAAACTTACCATTGAAGCCCTTTCCCAAGACAGTTTAAAGCATGAGATGGTATACCCCAAAAACACATTTTATAATACGATCCAAATGGTTTGTCTCATGATAACTACCTATTCATCAAGGGTATATAAAATTTTAGGCTCCATATATAACTGAATTTACAATTCATTCCTCATATATTAAATGATCAATTTAATTCAAAAATAATATCCCTTATTAAAAAAAATATATTGTGTAAATAATATAGATTATCAATATTTATCTATTAAATCAAAGAAAATTCATGGTAAAAAATCACATGTATAAATTATATACAGTTTAAGAAGTATTCATAGCTATTATACAAAAAATATGGACATTTAAGAGAAATATAATGAACAATGAGAAAAAGAAAGTGAATGTTTCAATAGAAAGTTAATGACTAAAAAATTAATAATGAAAGTAAATTTCAATACTTCACATGGTCAAAATCATCATAAAACATCCATATAAAGAATAAGGATGGTATCATTAAATATATCCCTGATTTAGTATAATTAAAATAAAGGGGTTTCATCATTAATGATAAAAAATACCATAAAAAATCCATTAAAAACATTCTTGAGGAAAATCCCATTTTTATCTTTGAAAATCACTTTTCAAAACAAAAAATTTTCAGAGTATTAAAAATGAATATTATTTTAAAATATAATTATAAAATTATAAAGGAACTTTAAAATAAATGAGTGGTTATAATGGTGAAAAAATTCAATTCATACTGAGTATATTAAATCAAATATTCCTTTTACATTTTTGGTATATAGTACAAAGTACCTTGTTTAAAAAATGTAAAGAAGATTACTTTCAAACCATTTATTAAAAATTAAAACATGGGTAAAAATTTATTTAATAAATTATTGGATAATATTAAAATATTCTTTAAATTTTTTTAAGGAAAATATGGTTATATAAGAAAAAGATCCCCAACCGAGTATAAAAATAAGTCGGGTTTCTTTAAAAACCTGACTTTTGTATCTTGAGTACTTAAATAGTGGAATTTTTTTTTTTTCTAGGAATAAAAATTATATAAGAAAATATTTTGGGTTGAAGACAGAAAGATAAAATTATTCACCCCTCAAAGACTTAAACATAAATAATCTTGAATAATATTGAGATTGTGAAATAACCCCTTACCACTTTGGTCACTTTGAATCATAATACCCATAAAATAAATAAATTAAAATAAAATAATAAAAAACATTAATATAAATATATTAATGATACAACATATCAAAAGATAATTAGATACATAATATAAAAATAAATAGGCGTATAATATCAAATATGTCAAAATGGAATTTAAATTGAGATGAAATATCTTACAAAGATCATACGAGTGAAGTGAGAAATAATAAATGAATTGATTATGGATATCAAATGAAAATCCAAATAAAACAAGTTTAAATACAAAATAAGATAATAAAAATTCATTAAACGCATAATTGTGGAATATTAAAGACAATGAAGAAGTAATATAACCCAATGAAAAGAAATTGAGTTATGAAACCCCTCACCACAGGCCCGACACATTAAGTACATTATTTATATTCCTAAATAATAAAATTATTTTAATTATTAAGAAAATTTATCTTGTTTATTATTCCTTTTATTTTATTTAATACTATTTTATAATTAATTACTTAATCAATTAAGTTCACATTAGTTGTTTTGATGATATTCATTTCTTATGTCTAAAATGACTTCAGTAGTTTCACTATGGTAAAAGTGGTAATTACTAAATCATATCCAAAATAATAATCAGGAAATAATTATCATTTTTATACATCAATTTTACTTTTTACCAATAATGAAATTTGGTTATGAAAAATGTTCTACGTTACAATCATAGAGATGGTAAGTCATAAATACGCATGAGTAACATTTCCATTTTCCAACATTCATGATAGAAAGAAAATAAGTATCATTTTATATTTATAGAATTATAATTATAACATAAATATAATATTATTTCTTTAAATAAACTTATATATATCAGTCATGTGATGTGGTTATGGAAAATAAATCCCATCGCTTTGTGGAGGTGGTAATCTACACATATGCACGAAAGACGTCATCATTATTGGATGAATGGAATGGTAAAAAATTATATGATATATGATATTTATATAATTATAAATATTTAATGAATTTCATATATATATAGTAAATATATCATTAAAACCATCCATTAGTGGTGGTTATGGAATAAAAATTACATCAGTTCACAAGGTGGTAGTCTACCGTTCAAACGAATGGTGATTTTATTTCCCATTTTATGGAAGAGGAGATGGATATAGGGTATTAAAATTAAATAAAAAAATAAAAAAATATTGGAGATATTTATTTTATTATATCATTATGGTTAAAAAATATTTCAAGGATGTGGAAGAAGAAATAAAACAAAAACACTCGGTTAAAAATGATACCTCTTCTTCAAATAACCTCTTTAGGATTACATCAAAATCCATTCTAAGATGGTTTTCTAACCAAAAAATGAATCCAAGACATGGTAAGATAATTAATAAATGGGGTTGAGAATGGATTGGATAATCCAAGGGGCTTTTAATGTGTGAAGAAAAGAGGAGAATAGGTACCCTTTTATAAGTGAGGGGAGGGGCACTTTTTGGAATTTATTAAAATATTAAATTAATATAAACTAATTTTCACAGAAATAAAATATAAAAACGGATATAATTAAATTATATGATGAATATAGGTATGAATACTATAATAAAATAAATTTTGGATAGGTTTAGATCCGGTTTTTGACCATATATTTTATTTTAATCCATGTTAACCCTTTTTGGATATTACTATGATAACAAAGTTTTTACTCTTTAGGGGTCAAGATAGTTACTAAAAAAGGAAAATTGTATAATAAATTGAACATTATTGATATTTTAAACCATATAAAAATTAATGGTCTGAATATTTTTTTATGAATTTTAAATCATTTGATAAAATATTATTTATTACAAGATATCATTAATGTCATTTTTGGAAATATTTATCTAATTTGACTTTGAAAACAACATGACATCAATTAAATTAGAATAAATTACTTTACAAAATCACTAAAATGTTTTAGTTATCTAAATAATTTTTGTAACATAATAATTCATTCAATTTGTATTACATTTAATATTTCTAAAATAGTTTATTTTATTTTTCTACTAATTGAATAAATACTATGTTAGAGTAATATATGCATTTAAGGAAATTATTTCATTACTAAAAATTATATCTAAATTATAATGATAAAAAATAAATTATATTTAAAATTAATATTTATAACTAAATATATGTTATTTTTATCTATGTCACAAAATATTGTAATTATTTAAAGCAAGCAAGTGACATTTTTGTCTTTATCTTTTACTTAAATATTATGAAGGTCAACATCAAAGACATAAGTAAAAAAGTAGCAATATATTCGATAATTGGGTTGAAATGGACAAACGTAACTTAAAATATATGATAAATTTAAGTGTTAGTGTCAATGTTTTGTCCTTATCATATTATTTTTAACCTTAATTACTCAAATTACTCCTAATGTGGTGTTAATTATTTACTATTATTGCTATTCATATTGAATAAAAATAGAATGGGAATATTTAAAAATTTAGAAACTCCTGATTCTAAATATGGAATCTATTTTTTATGATTTAGTTCATATAATTTTTGCAATTTAATTTTAAACTAGACGTGCAAACCACAATGAAAAGTTGTTTTTTGGAAAATAAAATTGTCAAGGAAAATATGATTATACATTAACTATTTTACAAGTAATATTAATTCTATGAATTTAAATTGATATATATAGTTATATAATATATAAATTTGTTTTAAATAACTAATCATTATGGATTATTTAAATTTATTAAATCAGAAAAACATTAGGCACTTAAAAATATTTTACAGAAAAATACATTTTAAAGCATAAAAATAGATTTAGAGAAAACAAAGAAAATTGATGACTAAAATGAAATTATTTAGATTATTATAAATGAAATGGATAATATTTAATTTTAATACTGAATCTAAAATATAATTTCACTTCAAATTACTTGGTTTAAGGAAAAAATGACAATTTTATAAAAATTGATATATTCACTATTCACTAAAAAATTAAACTTTCTAGAAAAATTTCAAAATTTCATCATAAGAAAATTTTGATATGATTATTTCAAAAATAAAATAATTTTTTTTCAAATAAAATTTCTAAAATTTTTATAAATTAATTATAATATTTTCTCATGAAAAGCCATAAAATCCATTTATAAAGAAAACATACTTTTGATGAAAAAATGAATTTAAAAAAGATTGATTATTTAATATTAATTTATCAATATATTTATATTGAGTTAGACCATTATATATATTTATTAAACTAGTTAATCTTATTTATACCCACTAATTCAATGGCTAGATAATAACATGCATTTTTAACTAATATATTTAGCGGGTCGTTTAAGCTCGATGTTGTGTGTTGTATATCCTATAAAACATGTTTATATTATTTTAAATATCATGGTGTTACACACACATTATATATATATATATTATTAAAATCCTATTTATGAATATATAAATATATATAAGTTATATTATTCAGGGTAATCTTTATTAGTGTTCAAAATCACTGATAAAGGTGACCATTTATCAATTCTAAAGAAAAAACTGATAATGAGAAACCTTTATCCATGATAAAAAGAGAGTGATAATAGATTCTAGTTCTATATTTTTTACAAATCTATAGTAGCAAACACATTTCAAGTGGTTTTTCGAATCACTGTCCAGTCCCACAAACAATGTGTTCTATTTATCTCTAATAATCCCTGGAATGTA
The DNA here is from genome assembly GCA_963277665.1 of Viscum album. Lineage (NCBI taxonomy): Eukaryota > Viridiplantae > Streptophyta > Magnoliopsida > Santalales > Viscaceae > Viscum > Viscum album. The sequence goes on from OY728137.1 coordinate 1,990,471,627, forward strand.
AATCGACATCAAAGTGCCAAAGTGTGTAGCTATCTAACAAAAAATAATATCCTTAATATAATTATTTTTTCAAATTTTAACATTATATGATGAATAATGTTTTACTTTCTAAAATATTTAGTTGACATGATGCCTTTAAACTATCAAACTTTTAATAAAGTTTAAAAGAATAATTAATAAAGTGATTAAAAACTAAAAAATAATAAAAATATATAAAATAGTTCATATTATATTATGAATTATTTATAATATTAATTTTAAATATTCAAAATAAAATTCATTATCTAAGAAATTATTTAAACTATATTAAAAACAATTTTATTAATGGATATCCTTGATTTTTAAATAATATTAAATATATAATATTTAGATTATATGAATTTTTTACATAAGAGAAAACGGAATATAAAATATTTATATTTAATATAATATATTTAAATTAAAATAAATATTAACGGATGATATGAAAATTTAATATTTGAAAGAAATATAAAGTGTTTATATTTATTTAATTATAAAACATCTAAAATGCGTGGATTAATTATAAAGTGTTTATAACTTCATAATTTATGAATTATTCAAAAATGGTGTATATCTTGTTTAAATATATGATTTTATTATTTATTTTATTTCCATTTTTATTCATGAATATAATTTTTATATTATTAATAGTTGTATTCTTTATTTTTAACCGTTAAACAGTCTATATAAATTTTCATACATGAATTTAAGAAGTTACTTTGATTTTATGATAATTGGTTTAGTTTACTTCTACCATGAATTTGGCTTATACTTGGTTGTGATCTTGCATTTAAAGGTTTATTATAGTTTATTCATACTAGATATTATATTTGTGATGGAATTGAGTCATATCTTGAGTAATCTAAACATGGGTAGAGGGAATTTAGGTCGGATTTCTCACTAATGTAGAGGCTTATACCATTTCTCAATAAGTGTGGGTTGGTTATCTATCACCCCAAGATCACTCTTAAGTGGTTAATTAATTTTATAAGATTTTATGTATTTACATTAAAGGGTTTTATATACCTTATTCTTGATATGTATTTAGATATTTTTGAATATAATTTGATTTGAATTTGAGTTTGTAACATAATCCATGAGTTGTGTAAAGAGTTTCAAATCTATAAGCTTTAAAAAAATTGATTTTCATGAATTAATTGGGATTATAAACTAAATAATTATAATAATGAATAAATATAAATGTAATACACGAGATAATATGGAGATATTAAATCCACTTTAAAAAAGTTAAGTGTTAGGTTCCTTCCAAAGAAAACACTTGTCAATACCTTGATCATCCAAACAGGTAGTTCATGCTAAATCTAGGTTCCCTTGGATTATCTTATGTAAGTAAAGTTAGTAATGGGTGATCCAGATATGTTTAAAAACTTTTTTTAGTGTTTTAAAAGGGTAATAATTATCTATGATTCCAAAAAAGGATTAGGTTAACAAAGAGATAATATTGAGTGAATCCATATGATGGATTAGGGAAAATCATTTTCTACTCAATTATCCAAGATTGATATGTGATATGATCATAATGATAGATTAACTCAAAATATATGTGATAATAGAAACAATAAACAGACCAAAATTTTAGTGATATAAGGACCTTATCCCACAAATGGATTTTATAAGTTTATAATATGTTATAATTCTAAAAGGAGAACATTTAATATATGTCCATATTAAATGAATTTAAAACATGATACACTTATCATAAAAGATTATTTTATTTATATAAATATAATCATGATCATCCATACTCAATTTTAGAAAAATATTTTTACAGGTTAATTTTTTTGGATGAAATATCTAGTTTAGTACAAAAACATAAGAATTTGTATAAAATAAGGAAGAAAACTTATAAGTGAAAAAGATTCAACTCCATGCATAACTAACTATTGAAGTTATTAAACAACTGAATCCATATTATTATAAGAAGTATAAAATGATTCAATTTTAGTTTCAATAGAAATAGATTCAAGATAACCAAAGAAACATTATTCTATACTCATTTACTAAATATGATTGTGTAAGTTTATAACTTGGGGAGATTGATGATATCCTTTAAGTCTTGATATTCTAATGGATTTCATTTTCAAACCATAATATGCATTTATTCAACAATGTGAATGGGTTAAAAAAAATTTACTTTATTTTATCATGTTTTGGGGATATGAATTGGGTTGGGAAAAATCTAGGTTTAAGTGTTGTATTGATAGTACAGGTGGGTAAAAGTTCAAACTGAAATAAAAATAATTAGTTGGAAACTCTAAAGATTCTTTTCTAAATTGAAAATCATTATAATTGAAATATAGAGGAAATATGAAGAAGTAAAGGCGTTTTTTTATATGATGGTGTTTTCTATGATATCTTAAGGGTTTTGTGAAAATCTATAGAAATACCATGTTAGAAATTGGAGTCATAGAAATAAATTGTTTGATTTTGAAGTGTAAATGAAGATAAATGAATAATTTACAAATGATGTAAATATATAGGAGTTCAAAATCAAGATAATAATTGAAGGAAGATATAATTATTATAAAAATGACGAAGTAAACGGATTTTGAATCATGGATTTGAATATAATGGAATATATTAGGATTAAATGAATCTTAGTAAATGTTATTTATAATTATCTCATTTTTATTTTGTTATAAGAGAAGATTTTTTATTAACAATGTGTTATTATAAACAATATAATATTATTTTTTTAATAACATGTGGTTTATGATTCATCGAATTATATTACATAATTCAAAATAAGATGTGGATGAAAATATTTAATCCAAGATAAAGAGTTTACCAAGGATATTTGATAAAATATGAGGGATTTAATCCCACCATCTATCAGAGGGATATTTTAAAGAATAAAATGTTCTTTTCAAAATAACACTCCAAACATATATAAAACCATATAAGATATGAGTATAATTGTTTATTTTTTAAATATTCCAACCTAAGTAAATATGTGTTATTTCTTAACACAAAAGTGTCTTTGAATCTTAACATGATTTTTTTAAAAGATTATTGTTTCTAAGAGGATAGTGGGAATATTTTTAGATTAAGTTAATTTCAAATTATAAAAACTAAAATATTATGAAAATAAAAAATAAAAGTGAATTTCACTTAATATCCTTAAAAGTTTAGGGTATTTTAGTAGTAAATTAATGTTAATAGTGACATTAGTTACAAAAAAATTGAAGGAAAAATATATGATGGAAAAGTTTCCATGAGATATTATAACTATGAACTGAGGAAGAGTTCAGAGTAGAAAAAAGAACTTATTAATATCCTAACATTTGATATTGTGAAGTTAAGAAGATTGAATACTATGCTCAAATATTTTAACATTAGGATTTTGATTCCTAAGTTTTACACTTATTCAAACATATATTCTTCATATATTTTTGTCACTAAAGGAGTTTAGTGGGTGGATTTTGAATATGATAACATAGGTATGTCATGGTAATTACATAGAGATGTAATGACTCTGAAAAAACCCTAAAAATATAGCAAACATAGGGTCTATATATAAGTCGATCATATGTGATATGATTATATGTTCACTTACATATGGTTCAGTTTAGTATTCTTAAAATATTTTAAGAATATAAAAAGTATCATGTTATATAAAAGAAAATATATACTTTATTATTCTTTGTTATTGGCTACATATACTCATCAAGTGAAATTATAACTGACCTCTAAAAGTATGTCATTGTATCATCCCTAACCAATGATCATCGTGGAGAATTATATATTGTGATGAAATGTTAATTAAATCATGGATAAGATTTGATATATAGATAAAAAAATATGATTTTGAGGCACAAACCATTTTTTGTGCATCGTATGACCTATAAAGTATACCATAGGGAGTGTCTTGTACTAAGACCTCAGTATAGTAGGTGTGCATGTTTCAAATTTTGATTTCCCCATACCCAAGGATATCCTGATATCTTGAATGATAACCATCATAATTTTATATTTTTCTTATATAAGCATTGAGGCTTAGCTAATTAAGGGGTGGTTGGGTAGGTTTCTAATCATGTCATTTTTTAGAACTTATCCATGGTGGGATATTTCCTCTCAATTGATGAGTATTATATTTAGTCCCTCAATTGAGATAGACTAGAGGAGTGTTTGAGAATACATATATAATACACGTGATGTGATTATCTATTTGCGTGAGGGGCATGCGACGTGTCATCCATAAAGGTAAATATCAAGTGATGTATTAATTGACCTAGTCTAAATATAATAAGAGAATCAAGGACAAATGAGCAGCTATCTGAGATTGACATACCTAGTTTCTTTTGGTTAATCGATGTTTGGAAAAAATAGACCACCTGAAACCACATGATTTTATATGATTTAACTAGTGGATACAAGTTTAGATAAATATATTTTTGATAGGTATCAGGACGGATCCCTTTGTAACATGAGTAGCCCTAATTATTTTCTAGAGGCTTCTCTCTACTTACATCTATGAATTTTATAATTAATATTTATTTTCAACACTAAAATGTCCAATGGGGTCATAATTTAAGGTTAATATAATGGTATTGAGTTTTAAAAACCTCAAAGAGTTTCTATAAAAGTGTTTTTGAGTTAATCTAAAAGAAGTTTTGGATGAATATACACTATGAATTTCATATGATTTTATAAATAGAAAATTTGATGATATATATACAATTATTTTTGAAGATATGTAAATGGTGTTTTGGATTTGGTTTCAAAAGTTATTTTATATGATATATTATAAGGTGAAATGATGAAATGTAAATAATGTTTTAGTGAAATAGGGATATTGATGGTGATATTCTATAAATATTAATATATATACAATACATGTTAGCCAATATTATAAGGTATGATATACGGATATCATATATGAAAATATAAAAATTCATATTACAAGAATAATAATATCAGTTATTATGATATAAAGATATCATAATATACTATGTTGGCATATCCTATGTTATTTCGTAGGCATTTCTTAAATCATAGAATTATTATATATGATTTTTGTGATAGCATACAATTATGAGGAAGATGAATACTAACCATTAGTATTTGGATTCCCATACACATAATCTATCATTTATGATTGTTCTTTATAAGATAAAACTCATGGGATTTATATCGAGTAAAGGGTTATAAATATTTTTAACTTACATGTCATTTACTCATACATTTCATAATATATGAGTAAATTATTTAGAGGATCATAGAGTGTCTCTAAGACCTATATAAGAAAGTAATCTCTAGTTAATTGTGTGATTTTGGTTCTAAATTCATATTGATTATCCCAAAAAATATCCATATTCTTCCTACCTTTATAACATGAGATACGAACATATCAAGTGATCGAGGAGAGTTATACCCATTTTATTTCCAATTTGGTTCATCTTATAGGTCCACATAGATGAGGGAGTCTATTAGCGATGATTTAGAGGTGGGAGGCCTCTAAACCGCTTCTAGCTTCATCTACCCCTTACCTCTTCTCTCCTCTTTCCCCTCCTTACTTCCACCTAGTCATTTATTTCTACTGTAATTCCTAGTTCTCCCTCCCCCCTCTTATTCTCCTTCCTCAAGTTTTTGCATTTCCTTTTGGTGGCGATGGTGCTCATCGCTTTTCTACACATTTTTTATCTTCCCTTTCTCATGTACCCATCAATTGATTTCTTGATGTTGTTCACTATTGGGATAACATTTTCCTCTCACCAACCCTATTTTTACCTTACCCTATGAATACAAACTCCATTTTGAGTCTATGTGTGGGTGATTCAGACAGTTTCGGTTGGTGGAAGTGGTTGCGTTTGGTGTTCTTATTCTCATATGCCCTTGTTTTCCAACCCATTGTGCTTGGAACCATCTTGGTCAGGCTTGATGAGGGTTTTAGGATATCTTAGTATGGTGTTGGAAGGGGGATAACAATGGTCTCAGTGATTTTTTATGCCTAATTTGGTTTTGTTTCTCATGTATTTGGTTTCTTTATTCTTAGGACGTGGTGGTATTTCTTTTGACGATGTATTTCATTTTTCATTTCATTTTTCATTTTTTGGTGTTCTTCAAATTAATTTTTTTGTGGTTATTTGTTATGTTTTACTGTGGTATGTTGTTCGGTTGTGGTTTCTGATAGTGACGAAGATGATTCTTTATTCGTGCTGGCAACGATGATTATGATGCGAGGTATTGTGACAGATTTAGCCACCATCAACAATGGTTCTGTTTGTTTTAGATTTGAGAAAGGTGTTATAACAATGGTGAGTTGGATAAAGATCTATGATAGTGTTTGATGTTGTGGAGGGATGATCAACGATGGGTTCTCACTGAAAGTGGTGGTGATAATGTTTTGGAGGTTTTGATTTTAACCAGAGTTTGTTCTAAAAATAGCATGGTAGCGGTGATGTAATGCGATGGTGATGACGACAAGGTTTGGAGTGGACGACGACGACATGCTAGTGAAGATGGTTAAGTTATGATTGTGGTGATGAAGTGGTTGATGTAGTGGTCTCACCATGACAAAATTAAATAAGGATTTCTTGTGTGTCTTGTCTGATTTTCGGGGCTGCCGTTGATGTAATGTCCTAGCTACAAGTTTTCCATTTTTTAATTTCTTGTTGGTTTTTTGAATTTTTAATTTGTGATCACTTTGTATAATGCAATGTGTGTTTTGTTTTTTTGTTTTTGAATTTTGAACCTATGATCATTTATCCCATTGGAATGTGTGAATTGGACTTTTTGAGGGTTCCCACTTTACCCCTGAAATGGGTTTTATGAAAATAAAAAAATGATTTGGTGTAAAATGTAGTAGCTGAGGTGAACATCGTTTTATGGTACACACCATGTTCTTAATTTTATGTATACAAATGATTTATGTTTCATATATTTCAATCGCTATATTTTTGGTTTTTAATTTCTTTTGAATTAGTGAACAAGTGTTGTTTAATCCTTAGATACCCAACATGAACTTTTGAAAAAGAATCCCGCATAACTCCTTATTTATTTTGAAAGAGCTATAAAAATTAAAGTAGTTATAAATTATGTTGAGGATATAATTATGAAATTGTATATTAGAATACTTCTAAGAATAAATAACCACATCCTTATCAGTTCTCATTTATACTTCACTGATCTTTGGAACTTCTTTATTTAAATTTTTTTCCATATTTAATGTTGTAAAATTGAATGACATATTTTCTTTACTCTATTTTAATTGACTACCCTTAATTTTTTCTATCTTTCCTCCACTACGGGAAAAATGGATAATAGCGACGGGGTATTTGCGACGAGAATAATTCCCGTCGCAAATACCTTATGCAAGGGATTATTTGTGATGTGAAACTATTCCCGTCGCAAATAAGCTGTTATTTGCGACGAGTTTCTTTTACCTATCGCAAATGGTTTGGCGCGAAATGCTCGCCAAACCGGGCAAAATTTATTTGCGACGGGGTTCTAACCCCGTCGCAAATAACCGGCGGTAGTTAAAGACTATTTGCGATGAGTTTTTTTAACCGTCGCAAATGTTTTGGCGCGAAATGCATGAAAAACCGCGTGTGGTTTATTTGCGACGGGATTAGAACCCCGTCGCAAATAACCGGCGGCGATTAAAGTGTATTTGCGACGGGGCTGCAGGCCCGTCGCAAATCTTCCGGCGGCAGGGGTTATTTACGACGGGTCCCGTCACAAATAACCGTTTTAATGCCGCCCATAATTAAATGCAGCTGGGGTTATTTGCGACGGGGCCCGTCGCAAATATCTTTATTTGTGACGGGAATACCGTCACAAATAACCCCTTCATAATTAATCTAACCTATAAATACTGCCAACCATTACAGTTTTTTTCACTCTGAACTTCTTACGACGATCAGTTGTAAATTTTTTTTTCCGACTTCGAGGAGTCAGTTGGTGGTGTCCTACAATAACAACGGCTCAACATTGACATCAAGTTTAAGGTTTTTTATCTGAATTTTAATTTAACATTTATTTTATTTATTTAATTTAAAATTTTTTAATTTTTTTTCTGATTCCTAATTAGAAATAATTTTGAATAACTATTAATAATTAACAGTAATTAGAGACAATTAAACACTAATTAATTTAAAATAGTTAGCTGTAATTACAATTAATTATCAATAATTATGAAAAATTAAAATTAATTTGAATTAATTAATAATAATTAGAAATAATTAACATTAATTAGTAATAATTAATAATAATTAACAATAATTATCAATAATTATGAATAATTCGTAATAATTAACAATAGTTACCAATAATTAGTAATAATTTTCAATATTTACTAATATTTACCAATAATTGTCAATAATTGTCAATATTTTTCAATAATTACCAATATTTACCAATATTTACTAATAATTGCCAATAATAGTCAATCTTTACCAATAATTAGGAATAATTACCAATAATTAGGAATAATTACCAATAATTAGTAATATTTTCCAATAATTACCAATATTTAGTAATAATTAACAATAATTACCAATAATTAGTAATAATTAACAATAATTAGTAATAATTAAAAACAATTAGTAATAATTTGTAACAATTACTAATAATTGCCAATAGTTGTCAATATTTACCAATACTTACCAATACTTGTCAATATTTACCAATAATTAGGAATATTTTCCAATAATTAGGAATAATTACCAATAATTAGGAATAATTAGGAATAATTACGAATAATTACGAATAATTACCAATAATTAGGAATAATTACCAATAATTAGGAATAATTACCAATAATTAGAAATAATTACCAATAATTAGGAATAATTACCAATAATTAGGAATAATTACCAATAATTAACAATAATTAACAATGATTAGTAATAATTACCAATAATTCGGAATAATTAACAATAATTAGGAATAATTAACAATAATTAAGAATAATTAACAATAATTAGGAATAATTAACAATAATTATCAATAATTAACAGTAATTACTAATAATTAGGAATAATTACCAATAATTATGAATAATTAGTAATAATTACCAATAATTAGGAATAATTAACAATAATTAGTAATAATTATCAATAATTACCAATAATTAGTAATAATTACCAATAATTAAAAATAATTACCAATAATTAGGAATAATTACCAATAATTAGGACTAATTAGTAATAATTACCAATAATTAGGAATAATTACCAATAATTAGTAATAATTATCAATAATTAGTAATAATTACCAATAATTAGTAATAATTAACAATAATTACCAATAATTAGTAATAATTAACAATAATTACCAATAATTAGTAATAATTACCAATAATTACCAATAATTACTAATATTTACCAATATTTACCAATATTTACCAATAATTACCATTAATTAGGAATAATTACTAATAATTAGGAATAATAACCAATAATTAGGAATAATAACCAATAATTAGGAATAATAACCAATAATTAGGAATAATAACATTATTAAATTATTAGTATATTTTATTATTAATATTAAAATAATATAATTTTCTATATTATATACAATTATCCTTTCATCTGTGTGTTTCTGTCTCCACATGTAATAATTGCATTCTTTTTCAAAATTATCAACCTACTCACCAATGGAGAGGTGAAAGTGAATGCAAATATTACATGTGGAGATAGAATGTTAAACACACAGATGAAAGGAGAATTGTATATAATATAGAAAATTATATTATTTTAATATTAATAATAAAATATAATAATAATGTAATAATGTTTTTATTATGTAATTAATATTTATGAAAAAATAATATTAGTATTATTAAAATAATAATAAAATTTATATAATATTAAAATTATCAATATTTGTAACAGGTTTTGCTTTATTCTTAACATGTCCAACTCTTAAAGGGTCAATTTTTAGGTTTATCCCAATAAAAAGTTTGTGTCAGTCGTGTCTGATGTAAACTCTATAATAATCCTTTCTTGAGTGTTTTTTCTAACAAATTATTCAAAACCAGTAATGTTTTTATATTTTATAGAAAAATATGGAACAACGAGGTCGTCAACAGTCATTATTAGATGACCGCATATGGATAAATCAACGTAGAAATCCAAACGGTTCTGGTTTAAATCCAGTATATATAGAGGGGGTGGAGACTTTTTTATCATTTGCGGCATTAAATCCAGAATTTGTTTCAGAAGGCACAATAAAATTCCCTTGTAGAAAATGTGCATTGAGAACATTTGACATGTTTGAAAAAGTGGGGGAACATCTCTTGCGGTTTGGTTTTCAACCAGATTATGTTTTTTGGTATCAACACAGTGAACGCAGTTCCAGAGTAGGTGATACCAACTTGATTCCGGATCCATACCGGTTTCATGATTTAGTATATGATGTTTCAGGTTCATCTGTTCAACATACAGAAACTCCGGCTGATATAACTTCAAATCCTGAGTTGGCACCGTCTGAATTTTATGAGTTGTTGATGTCTGCTGAGGATGCATTATATCCTAGCTACAAGATGAGAAAATTAGAAGAGTTGCAAAATTTATGGCTATCAAATCAGATAATGGAATGTCAAACACCTGTTTTGACCATATATTTTCTTTTCTTAAAACACTGTTACCCAAAGGAAATGTTTTGCCTACAAATTACTATGAGAGTAAGAGGCTGGTTCGAAATTTGGGACTTACTTGTGAGAAGATTCATTCATGTTCAAATGACTGCATTTTATATTCTGGGGAAAATGAGTCATTGGATAGTTGTCCCACATGTGGGAAACCAAGATATAAAGAATGGAAACATGGGAAGTCTGGTTTGATTCCTGTAAAACAATTGAGATATTTTCCTCTTACATCCAGATAACAACGTTTATTCATGTCTAAGAATACAACGACAATGATGTCATGGCATAAAGTGAATATTTCAACCGGTAAAAGATTGAATCATCCAGCCGATGGTGATTCATGGAAACATTTTGATAGAGTGCATCCATCCTTTTCTTTAGAATCTAGAAATGTTCGATTGGGCCTTTCCACTGATGGTTTCTGTCCGTTCGGATCTTATGGTAGTCAGTATTCATGTTGGCCTGTTTTTTTAACACCGTACAATTTACCTCCATGGATGTTGATAAAGGAGCCCTATATCTTTTTGACTTTACTAATTCTAGGACATCCGAATAAGAATATTGATGTTTATTTGAAACCATTGATTGATGAATTAAGTTTATTGTGGAGTACTGGTTTCAGTACATATGATGTTGCTACAAAACAGAATTTCATACTGAGAGCAGCATTGATGTGGACAATTAGTGACTTCCCGGATTATGGGATGTTATCTGGCTGGAGTACACATGGTCATAAATCATTTCCTTACTGTATGGGAGAGAACAAATCATTTATGCTCATTCATGGAAAGAAACCTTGTTATTTTGACTGTCATCGCAGATTTCTTCCAGCTGATCATCCTTTTCACAGAAACAGATCTCATTTCAGAAAAGGAACAGTTGAAAGGGATGGACCTCCAAAAATGCTATCAGGTTCAGAGTTAAAATCAGTTGTATTTTCATTACCTCCCATCACTTTTGGTCCCACAATAAACCAACAGAAAATTTCTGGTTTTGGGAAAGAACAAAATTGGATTAAACGTAGCATATTTTGGGATTTGCCATATTGGTCTAATTTGTTGGTCCGCCATATATTGGATGTCATGCATATTGAGAAGAACTGTTTTGATAATTTGTTTCATACAGTTTTGGATATGCTAGGAAAGAGAAAAGACAATGTAAATGCACATTTAGATCTTCCCCAAATTTGCAGGTGTCCAGAACTAGAACTGTTTGAGAATGTCAGAACAGAAAGGTTACTGAAATCAAAATCAGCTTATACACTGTCTAAAGAAAACCGTTTATTATTTTTTAAGTGGATTGAAAATTTGAGACTTCCAGATGGATGTGCTTCCAATTTGGGTATATGTGAAAAGAATGGTCATATTACTGGATTAAAAAGTCATGATTGTCATGTTATAATGGAAAGAATTCTACCCATTGGATTAAGAGATCTGTTGAATTCTGTGATTTTGGATTCCATAATAGACATGTCATATTTTTTTCGGGACATTTGTGCGGCTACAGCAGATTATGATGCTCTATGAAAACTTCAAGAAGATGTTATTGTAATTATATGTAAACTGGAAAAATATTTCTGCCGTCTTTCTTCGACTCAATGGAACATTTGATATTACATTTTCCATATGAAGCCAAATATGAAGGTCCAGTATAGTTTCGATGGAAGTACCCATTCGAAATATGCATGATAAAATTGAAAAGAAAAGTATGTAACAAAGCATCTGTTGAAGGATCTATTGCAGAAGCTTATTTGCAAGAGGAAATATCTTTTTTCTGCTCCCATTATTTTGAATCTGAGTATCCTTCAAAACACAACCGAATGGGATGGAACAAGAGGAGTATTGATGAAATTGACAACAAATTATCTGTTTTCAACCAGCCAGAGCTTGGTTTTAGTGAAGTTCATGAATGCTGGATTTCAGATGATGAACATCATAGTGCTCATTCGTATGTTCTGCTCAACTGTGAAGAGATGACATCAGTTGTACTGTAAGTGTTTATATCACTTATTCTATCATTTATGTTACAGTAAATAACTTTGTTTTTTATAGGTTGTATGATAATCATATCAAGAAACAAATTCCACAAATTACAGCAGCTGCTCTCGAAGAACGCCGACAGAAAAATTTCTCTCATTGGTTTAAAAAACTGGTAACATAAATTATTTATCAGTTAGCAACTCATTCAATGTATAGTTTACTATATTGATAATTATTTCACAAATTTTTAGGTGTCTCGACATGCTGATAAAATTGACAAACAGCTTTGTATATTGAGTAACCCACCTTCCAAACTTGTTAAAACTTATAATGAATATGTGGTGAATGGATTTCGATTTCATAAACATGCATATGGGGAATCAAAAAAAAAAAACAATGAAAAGTGGAGTTAGCTTGAGAGGATCTCATCATTGAGAAAATGAAGTTGACTTTTATGGCATGCTTGATGAAATCATCGAAATCTTTTATCTTGGACAATATTACATAACCATGTTCAAATGTCGGTGGTTGGATACAGAGAGAGGTGTGCGTGTTCATCCGACTCATGGAATCATCGATATTAAATGTAAAAGTGTTCTCAAAGTAAATGAACCATTCTTATTGGATCAACAGGCACATCATGTTTATTACGCAAAGTACTGTGCTACATCAAAATACTTGACTGATTGGTGGAGTATAATAAAAATCAAAATTCGAGAAAATCAGTTTAGTCAAAGTGAATGTGATTTCAATGATGTGCAAGGAATTGAAGTTTTTCAAGAGAGTACTCAAAATCAATATTTTTTAAAAAGAGACATGACTATCGATGACGAAACCCCACATTTAAGAGTCGGTGATGACGATGATGTTAATGATGTCACATATGAATTTGAAATGGTAAGAGATAAAGCAACTGGAACTTGAATGGATATCGATGATGTTGAGGAGGAATATGAAGATGACATTGACATATATGAAGATGATGATGAAGATGAACACTGATATAATTCCATGGTAGTTATATATAATCATAACTTATATATATGTATATATAGTAGTAATTATCAATTATTTGCTAACAACATTAACATTTTCTGTTTCAGATGGACGGCGATGCATTTCGTGAGTTGACAGATGCTGACCTGTCTTTCAATGCTGATGAATTACTGGGAGATGACCCTCAGCCTGCAGGAGCTTCAGGGAGTACGCGGAGGGGGCGCGGTCTTGCACGATTGATGATTCCTGACCCCGTCCCCCGAGCGACGTCCACGTCTTGGGTTTGATCCATGCACATGGAGGTGTGATAACCTGTGTGATAACCCGTGGATTTGACTAAGATTTCATTAATCTATTCACATAATAAATGTTTATTATTTTTACAGTTTTTCGCATATAGCAGTTAGACAGGGCAGCGCTATTTTGCGCAACTATTTCTCTCAGCTTTGGACGTCATGGGATCAGATTCCCATTGATGTGCAGCAGGCCATGTTCGGCCATTGGTTGGTACATACATAAATAAATAATTTTTATTTTGAAAATTATTTCATTTCTAACTTGATATTTTTATTTATTTGTAGGGTTTATGGTATCTGATCGAGGATACCATGCATGGCGCCTTCCACGATGCATGGGAGGTGGTCATGTGTGATCGCTTTCGTCAGTTTTTGCACAACTTGAGGAGAGAGGCCATGAAGAAAGTAGGAGTATCCGTTTTTGATGACTCCTGTAGAGCGCACCGACCATAGTAAATTTCATCCCACTTATGGGATGGATTATGTGTGCACTGGTTGAGTGATGCCTTTCAGAGGAGATCATCGGTGGGAAGGCAGAATCGGGGGAGATAGGAGGTGACTCATCGAGCTGGGAGTCGTACTTTCAGTACTCATAGATAGAATCTTGTATGTACATTATTTATAAATATTTTATATAACTATAAACATTAACAGTTTATTTTTTATTCTTATAGGCCGTCAAGCACCCCGATATTACGGAGTACGACGTATATCGGAGGATGTACAATGATCCTACTACTGGGGAGCTCAGAGGGGATCGCCAACGTCACATCGTGGTCAGTATTATTTGTTTTCAAGTTTAAAAATTAACTGCATATAATATATTCACAATTTTAATTTTAAATTGCAACTATAGGAGTCATATGAGGCCACATCGTCACAGACCCAGCCTGAGAGTCAGGTTGAGTAATTAGATCAGACCAGTGGCCGTCAGTTTGATGAGGCGGCATGGATGCAGGCCACCTAGTATGCCTTCGAGAAGGGACGGGTAGTTGGTATCAGCTCTCGACTGACTCTCGGAGATTATTATGGCAGTGCTGTGATGTTAGCGTCCATCTTGAGAGGAGCTCGTGAATCTTCTTCTGCTACACAGTATAAGGATCAGTTGCGATCTCAGACTGCACTGATAGAGAGTCTCCGACAGGAACAGGAGGAGATGCGTCAGCAGCAGCAGCAGCATGAGGAGGAGCGTCGACGCCAGCAGCAGCTGTACAAGGAGCAGATGAGTCGGTGGCAGCAGCAGCAGCAGGAGCAGATGGAGTACATGCGCCGACTCACTCGTGCTTTAGGGATGGTGTTACCTCCACCAGCATCTGCAGATCCCCCCTCCCCCTCCCCCATCCTTCATATTAGAGTTTGTTTTTATGTTATAATGTTTGTTAAATCAAAATATGATTTTTTTTCTATTCGTAGTTTCTGTCTCATTATAAAATATAAATAATATTATATTTTGAAATAACAATATTAACATGAATAATAATATTAATTATATTTTATAATATTAAATTATATATATATATATTAAAATTTTATAATATTATAATTTAATTATATTTTTTTGTAACATTCGAATTATTTTAATATTTGAATGTATTATAATTTTATTATTATTATATTAATTAAAATAACTTATTAATATTTTTTTATTTATGAATTATAATTCTAATATTATTATATTAATTAAAATCATTTATTAATATTTTATTATTTTTTATTTTTGAATTATAATTCTATTATTATTATATTAATTAAAATAATTTATTAATAATTTATTATTTTTATTTGTGAATTATAATTCTATTATTATATTAATTAAAATCATTTATTAATATTTTTTTATTTTTTTATTTTTGAATTATAATTGGATTATTATTATATGAATTAAAATAGTTTATTAATATATTATTTTTTTTATTTTTTTATATTATTTGCGAAGGGATACTATGCCCGTCACAAATAGTATTATTATTATATTAATTAAAATAATTTAGTAATATATTTTTTTTAAATATAACGACTAATAGTTGCGACGAGAATATTTCCCGTCACAAATAATACTTTTAGCGATGGGCCCGTCACAAATAATTGTTGTTGCGACGCCGTTTTCCGTAACGAGTTATTTGCGACGGACCCCCGTCGCAAAAGCACATTAGCAACGCGATCCCGGCGCAAGTGGCCAGTCACAAATGTCCTTATTTCCAGTAGTGCTCCTTAATAATTAAATAGATATATTATAGTGAGTGGAATTAAAAATTTTGATACCAAAATTCTAATTACACAAAAAAATGAATCAGTATGGTTTTATACAAAATAAAAATAATTTTATAAGATTAATGGAAATATAATTCCCTATATACAAATTATAGGTTCAATTAAAAATTTGTATAGAAAGTGGTATAGGTTATCCTTGTAATAACCCCAAATGGATCACCTATTAGATACCTAAGTGTGGTTCTACACGTTACCTTAGAAACACCTTACCATATAATAGAGGCCTCCGACTAGTGGAAAATCCCTAAAACATTCTTACAGAGACTATTCCCTTAAATGTAAATCCGAAAGGTTATTCTTGAATATATAAAAAATTTATCATTACCCATATGTATATTAGACATACCAAAAACCTATATTCATAAATAGGGATCCAAGAGGGTCCCTGTAGTCTAGAATAAAAAATAAGTATAAATTTAATCTGATGCATCAAGTAAAATAGAGTAGCAACATCATATACATTTTATAAAATACATTATCATATAAATATATTAGTGGAACACTAACTATTACATAGATAGAATAATTAATAAAAATTAAACAATAATGGACTAAACAAATCACATAATCGTCAATAATGAATCCACATCCTCCATAACATACTAGACCCAAACCAGAAGTCCAACTCAAAGAGATACCTATTCTAGAAATAAAACATTAAGACCTTCCCACGTATATCAAAATAAATGTCATTTATGTGGGTAGGGAGTGAGTTTAATAACACAAAATAGATTCCCCTACTTATATCAACAAATTTACTACTATTGTAATCAAATTAATATACATGAAAAATATAAAAGAGTGAATTTCACTCCCATGTAAAATTTACACCAAGTGAAATAAAAAAAGATAAACATATAAGAAAATGCTTCACATCATCATGTGATAACTAGGAACCCATGAAAATAGACCCCACTTACATCAACCAATTATTGTAAAGTGTCTTTTATAGGAAAATCACTAACCAAAATAAATATAAATTTTTTTTCGGGTCATCGTGCCATAACTAGGCCTCCATGAACCTTGACTATACCTGCTTTGAGTTCATTCCATGAGGAAGTGTCATGTCGAGCCACAATACATCCCAGAGCAAGACTAGTAGCTTCTTAGTCTGGGTAAAGCCCCACATCATGTGATAATCTATATCCTAGATTAAGAGCTGGACCATCCCATCTCACCCAACAGAGGCTACCACCAAAAAATGATGCTAAGTTACCAACTACACCTTCTCACTCAAGGATGGTACAATGTCATGTACGTATTAATAAATGATATTAAGAACCGACCACAACTTATCACTCATGATTGTTACCACATCATGTACTATTTTTTATCCAAGATCAATCACTAGACTGTACCTTCTCACTCAATGGAGGACACCTACCAAAACTCATGCCAAGTCCCAGACCAAGCATTATAACTCAAGGATAGTTAAACATCACAATCACAAAGCCCAAACCACACAATAAAATTATCCCCAACATCCATGATCACATGAAAATATATATAAACACACTATCCTTTTAATCAGGGTGTGTTCAACAACATCATTATTAATATACCACATATTAATCAATGAGAATAATTAATAAGTATTTTAAACAAGCAAAAAAAACCCCAACAACATATCCCAATAATAAAATTACTAACACACCATCCATTTAATCAGGGTGTGTTCAAAAACATCATTATTAATATACCAAATATTAAGCAATGAGAATAATTAATAAGTATTTTAAAAAAGCAAAAAACCCCCCAACAACATATCCCAATAATAAAATTACTACAAGTATATATCTTTAGATTCTCCTTTACCAACCACTCTAGGTTATCCAAATCAAACTTGTTCATGAACCCAACACACTCACAAGTGAATGAACTCATTATCCATACCCAAATACTACCATACTAGTTCACCATATCCTTAATTGAGCCTAAATATATCATACTAGGCCCAGGAAAACTGTAACACCCCCATATTTCATAGTGTGTTATTTCTTCAAAATAATTCAATAACTTTCACTACACGCAACACCGAGTTCAATCGCACCATGACTTACCAAACAAGCCATTAAAAAGAGGTTATTAATAGTATTAACTAAATTTTAAACTTTATATAATCCTTATAATTTTAGAATCCTTATTATGAGTCTCTTAGACATAATGTATGAACAAATTCATTTTTAGTATTGCACTTTTATAAAATTTTAATAGTGAACCCTTTTTAAATACAATATTTTAAACTTTTTGACTAAATGGGGACATCAAAAATCTAAAATGAAACATCCCAAGCTTCCATGGTACGCTTTCCTTTGAATAATACAGTAGCGTGTTTTGTACGCAACTTCGAGTTTTAACATACACCACAACCGATCAAACTAGCCGTTATGAATAGTAATACCTACTTATTGAAATTTTATTTCTCAAAATGGACTTCATTTTTGGATTCGGAGTATCGAATTTAGCCTAAGGTGAAATTTTGTTAATTTTCGGATAACTTTAACATTTTGATGAATAGTGAAAATTACTAAATTTTAATTAAAAACAAATTTTTTAATCAAAATAATTAATAGTGATAAATTATGAATTTGAGTGGTTTTAAAGTATATTTAGAATATATTTTTACCATTTAATACAATTTTGTTTATTGTACATAATTTCACAATTAAACCGAAATAAACAAGTATCAATCTTTTGATATTTATTATATCTTAAAAACACGCTTTTTGTTTTAACAACGAGAATTAATTTTAAATTAATTTCTGCCACTTCTGTGTTTTGTATTTGGAAAAATGGATTCCATATTTGGAATCAGGATGTTCATATTGTGTAAATAGGTAAATTTTATTTTTATACATTTTGAATAATTACTGCGGTAAATATTTTATTTACCATGGTTAAGGGTAAATCCGGTAAATAAGGGTTAAAAAATAATATTATAATAATACTAAATTACCCTAAAACATGTCGTAAACTTATTGGTGGATACATTTCCGACCATGGGCATCTTTTGGTCGATTTTGGGACCCCATGGATCCACTTGTAGGTGATAGGGACACTTTATTTTAATTAAGTTAAAATAAGTACAAAAATGACATAAGCATATATCTTTTAGAAAAACAATTTTTAAATAGGGTTATATATGTTGGATGTTCGACTATAAATATTAATTAGAAAGAGAAAAATATTTCATACATAATTATATTTTATTTATAATTTTTAGACATTAAATAATTTAATTTATTTATGACACAATGATGATGCATTAATTACTTAATTAATGAAAAATTAGAATAAATGATATTATAAATACCCAAATAAATATAATTTGAGACTTTTTATGAATTAAACTAATTTTCTAGGTTAATATGACATGTTATTATTTCTTTAAGTAAATTTTTTCGAAGTAATAATTCTGTTATGAGTTTTAAAAAAAATCAATTATTGAATAGTGTCAAAATTGACATAAAAGAGTTTTTAAAACAAATATTATATTATTAATTGATATTAAATTCTAAAAATCTAAGGTTCGGACAAGAGACTTATATAATGATATTTGTATCATTAATGGACCACTTGGGTGTCTCTTGGATGTATATGGTAAGTTTATTAACCATATAATATAAAAATACAAAGAGACATTGTAAAAGTGAAACTAATTAACTAAGAGTTAATACTTAAAGATAAGGTTGATATAATGACCCAAAACTGTCTAAATTATATTGGTTGAGTGGTTTTAGACCCATCCCAACCTTAACCTTTAAATAATAAACTTTTTATCCATTATAAACCTAATATTAATTTATTATAAATTAATATTTCTAGATTTTCCAAAGGTGCCCCTCACCCCTCTTATAAAAGGGAACTCCCCCTTCTCATTACTTCACACCTTCAAAGCCTTTTTGTTCGGCCAATACCTACCCAAATACTCTCTCAAATTCTCTCACTACATCCTAGAGGCATTATTTTGATCAGAAATCCAACCTAAGGATCCCTTTTGATCAAATCAAAAGGAAGAACCCGAAGAAGAGGTAATGATTTCACCACCCTTTTTCAACTTCCTTTCTTCTTCCACTTCTTCTTCCTTTGTTGTTACCATTATAAAATAATAACTTGAGTATCATATATATAATATGATGTTATTATAAATATGGTACATCCATATTCACTATTCTATCCATCCTATGAATAACATGTCACCATACGTGCGTACGTACGGCTTACCGTCTCCACGTCGTGGTGTAATTATTATTCAATAAATTATTATTTTTATGGGTATAATAATGATGTATAACTCATGTAAAGAATAAATATAACATGATAATGATTATTTATATATGATATACCATCCAATTATATATTATTTTAATATCAAAATAATGATATTATCGCTCGTGCATACGTACGGACTACCGTCTCCACGAACGCGATGAGATTCATTCTCCATCATATCCATTCAAGTATAATTATCATTTGATGATTAATAATAGTATCTAAGGACTTGATATCATTCTGTATATGATTAAGATACAACCTATCCATTACAAACATGGCTTATGTAACAAAAAATATAAAAGAAAACGAGTAAGTTAACACCCGAAACAACGACAATACTAAGATATTATTAACAAATCAATGTTAAAAGATCATATATGATATCATATTAATGTATATGATTCTTGTATAATTTTATAACTATTATTTCACCATTATACAGGAATTTAACCTACCCCAACCAAGGAAAAGTACAAGGTAAGGGTTATTTCACAATCTCTTCATTATCCGAGGTTGTTTATACGTAATAATCTAGTGGGATCTCTTTATCATCCACATCCATGTTTCTTAAAAATGTATTTCAAAACATTTTTACTATTTAAAAGAATATGGGTTAAATTCATTTATACCCTTTTTTGACTTTTTATAAGAGTTTTATAATGGAATCTTTCCGTCATTTTCCAAACAAGGTGCTTTTTAACCTTTTCGACCGAATTAAGGTAAGAATGTTTTTTTAACTTATACAGTGGGTGAGGTTATTTTCTGCCATTATAAAATCATCGAAGCTTCCCTTACTAGATTATAAGAATATTTTCAAAGAATTTTTTTTATTTTATAAATATATGACTCTTAAATTTTTACAAAATATAAAGAGATATTTCTCAAAAAAGAGTTTTGATTTCATCTATGTCAACATACTTTGATGGATTTTACGCTTATTTGAAGTTGATTTATTATGATACAAAACTTCTATATTTAATTTAAGGTTTTGTGATATGTTTGACTATGAATGTGCTATTTTTATACCATTCATAGTTTATGGTGAAAGTTTTGAGATTTCGTATGCTAGTTTTAATACGAATGTTTATGTTATGTTTAAACCTTTTCATATGGGAATGAATTGGACTTAATATGTGACGGGTGGAGCCCGCTATAGCTCCTCGATGCATCGGTAGGTCTCATGAGACAAACTAGTGTCTTGGCACAAGGCCTTGGAAAAATCTTATTTGTAGTCTTGGCACAAGGCCTTGGCTATGTGGTTATGATAGTCTGGCATTATGAATTCCATCATTATGAAAGTGGTTATTGATATTGCATGTGATTATTCGATTAGTAGAATATCCATGTGAATAAGTAAATGGAATTATTTCATTTTACTTTTGACATACTATATTGAAGTTCAAGTTTAAAAGGATTTTGTTTTAGTTATACATTGACTTAAATGTTTATGCTTATTTTTGAAAGTTTCCGCTATATTGTTATCCTTACTGGGAATTTGAGCTCACCCCTTTTCTATGTATTATTTTTCCCAGGATGTGAAGAAGTAAGTTATGAATGACCTGAAGGGATATTATGAGGGGATAATATTGTGTACTATGGAGACATTATGTTGTTGTAGTAGTTTTTCACTTTATGATGTAATGTAAAACTTTATGAATATATCTAGTGTTTCCAAGGCTACTAAACCAATCAGACTTTCGAGATTTGATCTTTCTTGCGATCATTCCAATGTTATGTAATAATGAACTGACTCTAGGTTACTGGGGTCGGGGCGTTACAGTTGGTATCAGAGAAAGTTTAGTACAAACCTTTGAAGCTAGATTTAGATAAACTTTGATTAGAGAACATAGATTTAAGATGGACTTTGAGGATTAGTATATAAGAACTTCCTAGAATTATGGTATTGTAGAGATTTTGTGAGTTTTCCGAGCAATAAATCCCTATCTAGATACGAGCAGGTAGAGGCAGCTCTGGCACAAATGTACCTAGGGGTAAAACCCGAAAACACCACTTTGAGCTAGACTCGAACAGGAACTGGTGCACGACAACGGGCCTTGCTGCACTCTTGGTTACGAAACCCCCGGGGGATATGCTTAGGATAATTATCATTTTCTTTACAAACCATTATGAAGGGTTTATGAGTATATAATTCCTCAAAGGAGAAATTTTTATGATTATAGATTATATCCATAAACTATTTAATTTATGTTATGTGTTTTACAAGTTTGGGATTAGGTATTGTTATTCATAAACTAATCTAGTGTATTCCATTGTTTAGAAATGGCGCCCAGTAGAAGGAATGAGAACTCCAGAAATGCACATGATACAAAGAGAAAGAAGGATCATATATTTCATGGTCTTAAGCCAGAATTTATAAGAGAAATAGTCTCGCATGTATTATCATCATATGAAGAAATAATATCATGTGTTGATAAGATAAGTAAAGAGTTTACTGAGTCTTATGGATTCGAAGGGAAGGAAGAGAAGAAAAGTATAGAAGAGAGAAAGATGGATAAAGGGAAGAGGGAAAAGAAGAATTTTCCCATATGTGATAACTGTGGAAAGAAACACCCTGGAACTTGCCTGAAAGGAATGAGAGTTTGTTATAAGTGTGTAGGAAAAGGGCACAAAGTACATGACTGCAAGGGTAAGAAAATGGTTTCAAATGTACAATGGTTCATTTTCAAGGATTTTGGACACTACGCAAACCTATGTCTCAGTCATCAGATTATGCCACAAGTGATGCTCTTAGATAGTAATCATGTTATGATACTACCACAAATGAAGAGGAATGATTAGAGTTCTTATGTTGATTATGTCATTTGAGTGTTGTATCAACAATGTACTTGTTATAATAATTATGGAGTATATAAGGATTGTACTGCAGTACTATTTCATTATGGACTTGAGATTGTATGGAACAAAGAAAAGTGACTCAATAGCAGGTTAATTTTTTGGAAAATATATGGTTGACAGAAAGATAAACCATAATATGGTTTTGATACCGAGGTAGTGATTTTAGAATAATACATGATTGTTTTGGATAAATTATATTGGATATTCTTTACTACCTTGAAACTGATTAATGATTTTTATATTCCATCATTGTTGGGGTTTACAAAATTTTTGGATTGAAGGAGTATATCTATTATTATATAAGGAATAAAGGATCATGAATGTAATCAATAAGGTTTTATGATAATTCAGGATGTTGTAGTGTTTTAAAAGAATACACGATGAAGGTGATCACATGTTATTACGCGGAAAAAAAAGGATCTTCGTTGTGTTTACCTTCCTTATAAATTTTGGACTGAAGTATTTTGGATAGATCTAGTTTGGATTATTTTGGATTTCCATAAAAGGACAACCCGGAGGTCGGGAGGCAACCCGTCGCGTCCGACAAGGCCGCGAGACTTGAACCCACAACTGAAGGGAGACAAGGGTGTATCACCTACCACTGACCCACGTGATGTCTGGGATTAAATAATGTAGTTTTTTTAAAAGATCTGGTAGATGAATTATAAATTCGTTTTTTTGGAAGCCTATACGAATAGGATAAATAAAATATTTTTTTTACGTTCTATTATCTTTTAGAGTGAAAGATGAGTTTGTGGTAGAAATTAGTTAAAGGATGGAACTCTACTTGTCAAGAATATATTTTTCTTCTTCTCTTATTTTATGAAGAAATTAATTCTTTTACTTTATTTAAGGAATACTAAAACCAAAAATGTGTTATCCTAATACCCTATATTTTGTTGAACCGATGGTATTTTAAATCATCATAGATTGATGAATTTAAGGACCTAAATTTTACACTTGTTTGTGATTGATGACCTCAATCAATACGTATAAATATTTACGTTTTCCCTCCAATTATATGTCTCTAATTGCTACCAATGTTCTCCTAATAAAGATCATAATTTGGTGGTGACCCTTTCATTTCTCTTTTCCTCATATTAAGACTAAATTTTTGTAACCTAATTTCTGATGTGGGTTTTCCCACAAAGATAGTTTCTATTTTCAACCTTTTATTTTCGAAGAACAATTTCAAATTACGAGGGTGAAATTTATTGAAGTAGGGGAGAATGTAACACCCCAAGATTTCATAGTGTGTTTTTTCTTCAAAATAATTCAATAACATACACTACACGCAACACCGAGTTCTATCGCACCATGACTTACCAAACAAGCTGTTCAAAAGAGGTTATGAATAGTATTAACTAAATTTTAAACTTTATATAATCCTTATAATTTTAGAATCCATATTATGAGTCTCTTAGACATAATGTAAGAACAAATTCATTTTCAGTATTGCACTTTTATAAACTTTTAATAGTGAACCCTTTTTAAATACAATATTTTAAACTTTTTGACTAAATTGGGACATCAAAAATTTAAAATGAAACATCCCAAGCTTCCATGGTACGCTTTCCTTTGAATAATACAGTAGCGTGTGTTGTACGCAACTTCAAGTTTTAACACACACCACAACCGATCAAACTAGCCGTTATGAATAGTAATACCTACTTTTTGAAATTTTATCTCTCAAAATGGTCTTCATTTTTGGATTCGGAGTATCGAATTTAGCCTAAGGTGAAATTTTGGTACTTTTCGGATAACTTTAATATTTTGATGAATAGTGAAAATTACTAAATTTTAATTAAAAACAACTTTTTTAATCAAAATAATTAAAAGTGATAAATTATGAATTTGAGTGGTTTTAAAGTATATTTATAACATATTTTTACCATTTAATACAATTTTGGTCATTCGACATAATTTCACAACTAAACCGAACATAAACAAGTATCAATCTTTTGATAGTTATTGTATCTTAAAAACCCGCTTTTTGTTTTAACAACATGAATTAATTTTAAATTAATTTCTGTCACTTCTATGTTTTGAATTTGGAAAAATGGATTCCATATTTGGAATCAGGATGTTCATATTGTTTAAATAGGTAACTTTTATTTTTAGACATTTTGAATAATTACTGCGGTAAATATTTTATTTACCATGGTTAAGGGTAAATCCGGTAAATAAGGGTTAAAAAATAATATTATAATAATACTAAATTACCCTAAAACGTGTCCTAACCATATTGGTGGATACATTTCCTACCATGGACATCTTTGGGTCGATTTTGGGACCCCATGGAGCCAGTTGTAGGTGATAGGGACACTTTATTTTAATTAAGTTAAAATAAGTACAAAAATGACATAAGCATATATCTTTTAGAAAAACAATTTTTACATAGGGTTATATATGTTGGATGTTAGACTATAAATATTCATTAGAAATTTAAAAATATTTCCTACATAATTATAGTTTATTTATAATTTTTAGACATTAAATAATTTAATTTATTTATGACACAATGATGATGTAGTAATTACCTAATTAATGAAAAATTAGAATAATTTTTATTATAAATAACCAAATAAATATAATTTGAGAATTTTTATGAATTAAACTAATTTTCTAGGTTAATATTAAATGTTATAATTTCTTTAATTAACTTTGTTCGAAGTAATCATTCTTTTATGATTTTTACAAAAATCAATTATTGAAAAGTGTCAAAATTGACATAAAAGAGTTTAAAACAAATATTATATTATTAATTGATATTAAATTCTAAAAATCTAAGTTTCGGCCAAGAGAATTATATCATGATAGGTGTATAATTAATGGACCACTTTGGGGTCTCTTGGATGTATATGGTAAGTTTATTAACCATATAATATAAAAATACAAAGAGACATTTTAAAAGTGAAACTAATTAACTAAGAGTTAATACTTAAAGATAAGGTTGATATAATGACCCAAACCTGTCTAAATTATATTGGTTGAGTGGTTTTAGACCCATCCCAACCTTAAACTTTAAATAATCAACTTTGGAGCCATTATAAACCGAATATGAATTTATTATAAATTAATATTTCTATCTCTTCCAAAGGTGCCCCTCACCCCTCTTATAAAAGGGAACTCCCCCTTCTCATTACTTCACACCTTCAAAGCCTTTTGGTTCGGCCAAACCCTGACCATACTCTCTCAAATTCCCTCAATACATACTAGAGGACTTAGTTTGATCATAAAGCTAACCTAAGGAGACCTTTTGATCAAATCAAAAGGAAGAACCCGAAGAAGAGGTAATGATTTCACCACCCTTTATCAAGTTCCTTTCTTCTTCCACTTATTCTTCCGTTGTTGTTACCATTCTAAAATAATAACTCTAGTATCATATATATACTGTGATGTTATTATAAATATGGTACAACCATATTCACTATTCTATCCATCCTTTGAATAACATGTCACCATACGTGTGTACGTACAACTTACCGTCTCCACATCGTGGAGTAATTGTTATTCAATAAATTATTATTTGGATGGGTATAATAATGATGTGTAACTCATTTAAATAATAAATATAACATGATAATGATTCTTTATATATGATATAGCATCAAATTATATATTATTTTAATATCAAAAGAATGATATTATCACTCGTGCATACGTACGGACTACCGTCTCCACGAACGCGATGAGATTCATTCTCCATCGTATCCATTCAAGTATAATTCTCATTTGATGATTAATAATAGTATCTAAGGACTTGATATCATTCTGGATATGATTAAGATAAAACCTATCCATTAAAAACATAGCTTACGTAACAAAACATATAAAAGAAAATGAGTAAGTTAACACCCGAAACAACGATAATACTAAGATATTATTAACAAATAAATGTTAAAAGATCATATATGATATCATATTAATGTATATGATTATTGTATAGTTTAATAAAAATTATTTTAGCATTATATATGAGGTTAACCTACTCCAACCAAGGAAAAGTACAAGGTAATGGTTATTTCACAATCTCTTCATTATCCGAGGTTGTTTATACGTAATAATATATTGGGATCTCTTTATCATCCACATCCATGTTTTGTAAAAATGTATTTCAAAACATTTTTACTATTTAAAAGAATATGGGTTAAAGTCATTTATACCCTTTTTTGACTTTTTATAAGAGTTTTATAAAGGAATCTTTCCATCATTTTCCAAACAAGGTGCTTTTTAACCTTTTCGATAGAATTAATGTAATAATGTTTTTTTAACTTATACGGCGGGTGCGGTTATTTTCCGCCGTTATAAAATCGTCGAAGCTTACCTTACAAGCTTATAAGAATATTTTCAAAGAAAATGTTTTATTTTATAAATATATGACTCTTAAATGATTACAAAATAGAAAGAGATATTTCTCTAAAAAGAGTTTTGATTTCATCTATGTCAACATCCTTCGATGGATTTTACACTTATTTGAAGTTGATTTATTATGATACAAAACTTATATATTGTATTGAAGGTTTTGTGATATGTTTGACTGTGTATGTGCTATTTTTATACCATTCATAGTTTATGGTGAAAGTATTGACATTTCGTATGCTAGTTTTAATACGAATGTTTATGTTATGTTTAAACCTTTTCATATGGGAATGAATTGGACTTAATATGTGACGGGTGGAGCTCGCTATAGCTCCTAGATGCATCGGTAGGTCTCATGAGACAAAATAGTGTCTTGGAACAAGGCCTTGGAAAAATCTTATTTGTAGTCTTGGCACGAGGGCTTGGCTATGTGGTTATGATAGTTTGGAATTATGCATTCCATCATTATGAAAGTGGTTATTGATATAGCATGTGATTATTCGATTAGTAGAATTTCCATGTGAATAAGTAAATGGAATTATTTCATTTTACTTTTGCTATACTATATTGAAGTTCAAGTTTAAAAGGCTTTTGTTTTAGTTATACATTGCCTTAAATGTTTATTCTTATTTTTTAAAGTTTCCGCTATATTGTTATCCTTACTGGGCATTTGATCTCACCCCTTTTCTATTTATTATTTTTCCCAGGATGTGAAGAAGTAAGTTATGAATGACCTTCAAGGATATTATGAGGGGATAATAGTGTGGACTATGGAGACATTATGTTGTTGTAGTAGTTTTTAACTTTATGATGTAATGTAAAACTTTATGAATATATCTAGTGTTTCCAAGGATACTAAACCAATCGGTCTTTCGAGATTTGATCTTTCTTGTGATCATGCCAATGTTAAGTAATAATGCACCGACTCTAGGTAACTGGGGTCGGGGCATTACAAAAACACCCATACCACTAACAATTAAATGAATAAATGTTTCACATTTTCTAATCTTTTTAACCCATAACTCAAATCTTAGGGGCCAATTGTATTAATATTGATCAATACAATTAATTTGATACCAAGTGTGGAGAATTATTAGCTAACTCACACACCTATATGCTAGTCAGATGACACAATCATATTAAAATATATAACATAATAAGGAATTACCATGTAATCATAAATCATCATGAAACTAGTGAAACATAATATAAAATAATATTCATGAAGAAAAATAAGAAACAACCTTTAAATAAAAGGAAATTTCTCCCATGAGGTCAACTATACCAAAACAATCTCAACAAATCCATTTTATATTTTCATTAACAACCAAGTCAAAATACCCCATTAAAACTTTTAATAATGGCATCACATTCCATCTTCACTCACACTAGGCCATTGGATAAAATACCGATATAAATGTTTAAAGAAAACTCCACATTTAGAGACATTCCATTTTTCAACCATTACATAAAATAAAACTTTTCACCTTTAAATCATATCTTAAACCATTTCCTCTAGAAATTTATTTTTTATGAAATCCTCAATTTTAAATCCATATTTAACAAAGGAAAACCCATTTACTTTTAAATACTCTCACACCACAAAATAATATATAATGAGGGTCACCATTACTCATTAGACAATGATGCCACCAATGAACTGTTTAGTAAGCTATACATTCCTTATTTAAAATTATATTGATGCAATATGATCCAAATTTATGGGGAGAGATAACATAATTTGTGAAACCATGATATTAATAACAATAATTATATAAAAAAACATAAAAATCAGAAAATTATTAAGAAATATAGTAATGTAAAGGAAACCTACTTTATTCAATGTCATCAATACTCTACTCACTGAGGAACTCTAGTAGACACGTTTTTATTAGTAAAGCTATATAATCTTAGAATATAACTAATCTAGGGAAAAAATGATATGAATTATGAAAAAATTGAGTGAAACTAAAAATAAACACCTAATAGAAACTATCCATACTTTTGGATACTACATGAATTAAATGACACGAATAATGCACTATAATTGACCAAGATATCTATAGAGATAATGATGAATGAGTGATGAAGTAGAATTAGGGCATACCAACATTATTTATTGAAAAAATAGAAAACCCATTTTTTTATTCTCAATTTAACCAATTAATTTATTTTTTTAAATAAAACTAGACATGAGAACATCACGGTGTGACCCCTAGATCATTGCGTGATTTCCCATCCAGACTATAAATATCATTTTTGAGAATCTTAGGAACCATTAAATATCAACACTTATATATCAATTTGGATTAACCCTTATGAATCACCCTTATAAAACCCTTACTTATCAATAAGGTAACCCTTATGTGTCAGGTACTTTACCAATTTCTACCTCTCTTGTATCAGGGTAACCCTCATATATTTCCCACATCAACCTATATATATTTAAAATTTTTCAAAATTTCCAACCATAACATATCACTGGATGACTTGGAGTAAAACTTTACATATCATTGGGAAACCCTTATATATCACATAGAATATACTTATATATCAAATACTTTACCATTTTGACCAAACACTAGAGACCCTTTCGTATCATGGAGCTTACTCTTATACATCACATGTTGAATCAAGTACCTGGTCAAATATAACTGATGAGTACTCTTATATATCCTTTTGAGTGCCCCTATCTATCCAAGTTACATACGACACTTTACAAATTTTGTAATTTTTTTTCTATACTCTTATAAATGAGTAATTAACCCTCATGCATGGGGAATATACTAGTTTTCCTTGAATATTTAAGACCCATATACATGAGGACCTTATTCATTTTTTGAACCAAATTATGAATAGAACCAATATATCTAGATTAATTCAAGAAATCTCTAAAAAACTCTACACATCTATTTAATAAGAAATCAAGAAAACTATCACCTTCATCCTTCATGTAGTGGTGTCATTTTTCTATTGAGTGTCTTATAACCAATGCAATAATTAATTACTTTATACATACCATAAAAACTCCATGTATACCTACATTATGATGAAGTTTTTCCTCCTATATCATTTCATTCTCAAGTCCAAGACAACTACTAATCACTTTAGACACCTCTAAGGAAACCAATCACATCTAAAATACTATTTTGGGAAATTTTAATCTTATGGATTCTGTACTAAAACCCAATTTTTCAAAATATCCCTTACTTTGGGACCAAAAATTCAAATGTTCCAACAATTTTCACCAACTATTTTGGAAATGGGTCATTAAAAATTATCCACTATAACAATTATTATACATTAGAAGTAGAAATGGCCCTTCCACCACAAATACCAACTCACCTTGGCCATCAATTAACTATTAACTCATCATTTCTTACCTCCAAATATCTAATGCACTTACTCTATGAAAATCTAAACACTAATGAATTATATTCACTAAAGTATACTCTTACCAATAACCAATAATTCAATTAATCATCCCATGAACTCAATCACCTAACTAACATTACTTCAACTAGAGATAATATTAAATGCTCTCGAATCCAAAAACTAATCAACCAAGCCTCTTCTTATCACCATAACCAAACATAGAGTTAGTGATCATCCCAAAACCTTGATTCCAATACACTAAAACACCAAAAACTGATCTATCTCTATCCTTATGGTTCTCCCTATAACATTCACAAATTTATAATGGATGATTTCAACTAATAGTTTTCTCTACCAAAATAATCAGATAATAAAACCCAAATTTGTTAGTACAAACTTTATAACAAAAAAACAAACATATGACTACTCAATAACAACATAAAAACCATTTAACAATCCTTACACAAGTTTTTCTCTTGAAACATACATGATATACTTTCAACATACACCACCCAACCACCTGGGTCACTTTTGGTTAACCACTAAAAACTAATCAACCCTTTATACATCAGTAATAATTGATTTTTCCCTCATAAGAACACACTTATATACACATTAAAACCTTAAATGGATATTTAAATACAATAAAAACACACTACATGAGCACTTTATTAAAATATAAAGGACATTACTAGCTAAATAATTTAATTCCATGCATATTAGATTATACAAGAACTAGTTGTTTAGTTAAAAAAGTTCCAAAAATATTATATATACAAAAAAACAACCAATCTTTCCAAGAAACCATTTACATTGAAAGTATTTTCACTAAAAAAATAAAAAACTTAAATTTATAGCCTTTTTGGTATATTCATTTCCCAAAAAATGACCATGTTTTCAAATGAACATTGAAAACTAGTTCCCAAAACATTTTCCTTACATTTTTTAAAAATAAAAAAAATACCAAACCATTTCAAAATCATTGAATACACAAACTATTTAAATTCAAATAGAATTATAAAGGTATTTTACACATGAATACTACAATTTCATGAGTTTTCTTTTATAAAACATGGTTGTTTTCTTTAAAAAAAATCCAAAAAACCATTTCCACATGGAGGCTGAACAAACATAATCATCAATCAATCAAATGATCCCCTCAAATCCATATTATTGTAGTCATCCCTTATAAGGTTTTAGAGAAAGTATCAAATATATTATAAATTCATTAAATAAATGATGGATTCTAATGTGGTAATATTTTAAACATCACTACCTAGAAGCTCATGTATCATGTCCTAATAATGGAATTATCATGATGGATGAACAAGTCACGATCTCTCAACCATGACCTATGACTCATCTTAAGTCTCATCATTTAGTATTGGGATTCTTAGTCCAATAAATCTGTTAAACTAGAGTTCCCAGTATAAACACATGAAATCACATATCATCTTGGGTTTCAACTAATTCCATGTGAGAAAGGCATGCAAATAGTTTACCTCCAATTTTTTGAAATACTAACCCCACCTCTAGTGGACACTATCCCAACCAAAAAATATCTCTAATATTGTTTTTTAATTCCTTAGCTCATATCACCAAAAAAAACTCGAGGGTCATGACATGATCTCAGGTGTATGTCCCCATATACCAAAGGCTACCAAATAGTGATGATAACCAAAAATAATCATGGGGAAACTAATTCCCTAAAACTAAAGAAATAAGTTCATGTATGAATCTTCCAAAAATTATACATGAAACTATTATATAATGGATATCCAAAAAACTATTAAACATAAATAATAATGAGATATGGACCCTACAATATTAGAAAAGTGATAAACATTCTATATGATGCATCAAAAGAGATTGAAAGTCAGAATCAGATACAATTTTTAAATAAAATCATCATATAAATACTATAATGACACACTGTATAATATTAATGTTGAGTAACAAATGAAAAGTAAACAATAATGGCCACTGAACCAACTAACATAATCATCCCTACAAAATCCTTAAACCCCATAACCCACTAAACATAAACTATGTGTCCATCTCCAAGAGATACATGGGCTTGAAAAAAACATGAAGGTCTACCAATGTACATCCAATCACATGCTATATATATGGGTAAAGTTTGAGTCTAATGAATTAGTAGGATTCCACCACTCACTCTAACACACTGATTATTATGGTGATAAAATAGATTTTCATGAAAAATATAAAAGGTTTCATATCATTATTCTTCAACATAGCTACATGAATACATAATATAATATACACATGCAAGGAAACACATCAGGTAATCATGTGGTAACCTAGACACTAGGACAATTCACCCCACACAATTTGTCTAATTACAATAATGTGTCTATCATAGTCTCATCAATAATAGAGATAAATATATAAACAACACATAACTTTAACAGATTCACTATCAAAGATGCCATGAACCAATACTACAACTATTTTATCTTCTTTTTGGTAAGATGACTCATGTTGAGCTGCAATAAATCTCATAAAAATACTGATACCTTCTCACTAAAGATACAGACCCTCATAAAGTACTAATATATCCTAGATGAAGTACCACAACACCTATTCTCACTCAAGAAATTCCAAATGCAAAAACCCATTCCTTGTCTATGATAACACCATCTCAATCAGGGTTGGTACCACATCCTATTCCAATTCGTTTCCCAGATCAAGCACTAGAACAACCCTTATCACTCAATAAAGCCCACCCACCCTAACATAGAAAAAATATTTGATGAAACCTTTTTACTCAAAGTTTTCTTATATCATGTAGAAATTAATATCCTAGATCAATGATTTAACCACCCCATCTCACTCAAGGGAGGAAAACCTATGAAACCCATGCCAAGTCCCTAACCGTACCTTCTCACTCAAGGTTGGTAATATATCATCATCTTTAAACCTAACCCTATCACTTATGGAATCCCCAATATCCACTATCAAATTACATCATATAACTTCCCACCAAACAATCATTCAATATAGGGTAAAAACTGAGAGTCTCAAGGTAACACATAGTAAAAAACAAGAACAATTTATAAGAAGTGTTAACAAGACAACACTAAACTGATAGAACTTACCAACCATAAATGTTCCATGGGTATATAACTTGGGATTTTACCTCACCAACACATCTAATTTAGTCATGTAAAAAATGTTCATGTACCGAAAAACCTTATAAGTGTATAATATCAACATACATGCCCAAAAACCACCTTACTAGGCCACTTAACTGATCTATAATAGATTACTCTTGGACAAATTAACCCTTGAAAACAACCCTACCTCTAACCATGGAATAAATTTAGGTTTCATCTTTTCCAATCCATTTAACCCATACATATAATCTATAGGGTAAAAACTATGAATAGAGATCCATCCAATCACTTCAATACCATGTGAAGAACATTATGGTCTATCCCACACAACTATATGAATGTTAGACCACACAATCACATAAAAATCACATAACATAGTAAGAAATTCCCATATAATCATGAAATATCATGATACTAGGAAAACATTATAGAAAAACAATAATCAATAATAATTAAAAGTATATAAGATTTTTAAATTAGTTTATTCTAGGAAAAGTTCAACCAAACCAAAATAATCACAAACCATTACCTTACAGGTTTCCCATAAAAAAATTCAAATCCTATTATAATTATTTTAAAAAGGAATCACCTACCACCATTACTCAGGTTAGGGACTTGGATTAAATCCCAATGAAAATATTCTAAAAAAATCATAATTTTTTTGATATTTCAGCACAAAATCATTACTATAAATCACCCTTTTCACCTTGAAATCCCAACATAAAACATTTCCTTTAGAAATATATTTTCTATCAAACCCCCTTTTAATTCCAAAATTATAAATCAAAACCCATTTACCTTGAAAATCCATTCATTCAACAAAAAATTACATAAATAGGGCCACCAAAACTTATTCAACCAAGGATCTACCAATGATCCATTTTAGAAGAAATTCTGCCCTTATTTACCATTATCCCAATGTAAACCAATCTTAAATTATGGGGTGAGATAAAATAATTCCTAAAAACTTGATAAAAATAACCATAATGATAAAACATGAATATAAAATCCCAAAATGAATAAGGGACCTAGTAACATAAAAGCTGTCTGCCTACTTTAGAGTCAGCAAAACTCCATTCATTGAGGAACCTTAGATGATCATACTTTTTTATGAAGAAATCAAATAATTTGAAAAAATAATTAATTTTTTGAACAACTGATAAAAAATTGGGTACCCATTATAAAAACTAGAAATAAAAACCCAAAATCAATAAGAATTATCCTCAGTTACTCATTTTAATGATTGACATGATAAAAAAACTATAATTGAAGAAGATCTCTTAAGAGATATGCAAGAATGAGGGTGAAAGAGGAATTTGGGTGTGATCATTTTATTTCTATATGGAATAGGAAATCCTCCCCTTTACTCAATTTATCCAATTAATATATTATTTAAATAAAACTATACATAATCACATCATATTATAACCCCTATCTCATAATGTGATTTCTTCTCTAGACCATTACACCTATTATTTCCAAATTTTGGAACCCTTATGTATAAAATATTATATATCAACCTATATGCATCAACCCTTACACATATAATATATAATTCAATTACTTATTAACAATTTAACCCTTACATATCAATTACTTTACTAATTTTTTACTCTCATGTATATGGGTAACCCTTACATATTTCCCTGATCGACCCTTACTTATGAAAGAATTTACCAAATTTCTGACCATTAAGTATCATAGAGTGACATATAGTTAAACATTATATATCATAGTGTAACCCTTATGTATCATAGGTAAAATACTTTCATATCAAATACATTATCATTTATGACCTAACTATGGAAACACTTACATATTGCGAAGTCTACCCTTATGCATAGTAGGGTGACTTGGGTACGTGGTAAAATCCTATTACCATGTACTCTTTTATATCCTTATGAGTACCCTTATGTATCATAGGGACTTACAAAAATTTTCTAATATCTAAAATTATTTTTGTACTATTACACATAGAGAAATATCCCTTGAATGTTCCAGGCACTTCTGAATCTAGTTTAGTCTATGTTCAATAATAGTTTTCCATTAAATCTAATGAATAATCCATTAGGAAATGAAAAATAATCCTCATTTATAAAGAATATAAACTGAATAAAGAAGATTAAAGGAATCCCAAAATTCATAAAAGATCATTTTCATGTAAAATTTATAATTAATTGAATAACATGAATTATATAAGTCTTGATATTCTTTTATCAAGGAAGATATTAATCATTCAAAATCCTGTTGGAGCTATACCATCTTTGTGATGGATGAATATGAAGTAGAATCTATCCAGCATTAATCCACACATCCACCATGATATCAAAATTATGATGATGTAATTATGGGTACTATCATAGGTGATCAATAATCTTTCATTTTTCATGTCATTCATAACACAATCATTCACATGGGAGGATTGACTATATCATTTTTTTAATCTTGAGAGGGAGGAGGGAATTAGAGAAATTTAATGGTATTTTAAGTAGCCCTAGAGATATTATTCCCTAATAGAATAATCTATAGAGAATATGTGTTGTAAAAAACACAAATTATTATTTTTACACCCATATTAATTATATAACTAGGTATATTGAAAGCTAAGTTAGAAAATTTATAATTACATGTATTCTCTTAACCAACCTATGAATTATTAGCAAACCCCATGTATAATAATAATAATAATAAAAATAATATTTCATTGTCATGTGAAAGTATCATAAAAATATAAAAATTAATAAATCAATTAAAATTTATTTAAATGATATTTAATATATCATTTTCATTATCAAGAACATAATTTGGACCGTCCAACTCCCTTGGAATTTATTGAGCCTCAAATAATAAATCTGATTCATTTGACCAATAAATAAATATTTTATTCACTATCTTATAAATAAATATTTATTTAATATTCATATAACTAAATAAATATTTATTTATTAATAAATATTGTTCATTACCTTATTAATAAATCAATATATAAATAAACATATTATTTGATGGTCATGTGAATAAATATTTATTTAGTTTAAACCTCCCATAGAACCAGTGAGTTGATATTTATGATTAATAAATCTTGAATAAGTATAAGTTCTTGGTTTGGAGAATAATATTTTTTCTTATTATTAAATTAAAATAAATTTTAACTAAGATCAATAGAAACACAAAGTGTGTGACCCTCTTGGCCTCTTCCATAGTAAAATTTGGTGGGATTACCAAAAATGCAATATCAAAATCTAGAAACATGTAAAGGAATAGATAAAGGAAGAAGTTAACATATCAATGAAAATAACCACATATGAAATATCACTTTGTAATATAGTCCCGTTGTTGTGATATCTCATAAAAAAGCTTTCATACTAACATCATCAACATATATACTCAATAATTCTCTCTTTGACTTTCATAAATGAACTCTCTAATCACCACAATCAATTATTTTAATTTGAAATTTACATTTCAATCCAAGGGATGGGATATAATCTCCCTTAAATGGGAAATAAAAAAAATATGGAATTATTCATCAAATCCATATCAATCATGATGTACCAAATATTTCCTACTTCCTAGTGAACATAGAGCATCACAGTTTTTATTAATACATCAAAGTACATGACTCATGATATAAATTAATAATAATCTCAATTATAAGGAAAAATACCAATAACCATAGACATAAATATCCAATGTCATTTAAATATGTGGAATTCCAACTTATAGGTCTATCTTTATAATATCCTATCTTTGAGATTACCATGTGAGAATATCATGAGACGAAGTCTCTTCTACTTATAAGAATCTGGAAGTTGATAGTTTGTATTATCTGTGTCCCAATAGATAATCATAACTATCCACGTGACTAATTTTATAAGAATAATGTCATAGAAATTCAAATTTATAATTATAGAAAGTAAAATATATGACTTTTCAGTTAAACAAATACTCTAAGTAAACTATCATATTAATGCATCATAGAAGAAAAATAAATATGTGATTATAATTTTTTTAATATTTAAGTAATTTAATGCATAAGTAATAAAAAATATAATTACATTGGTTCTAGGTAAACAAATACACTAGAATCCAACATGAAATAGATCCAATCTATGATGACTTTTATTCCACTAGATCTCACATTATATTCATGATTATATTAAGATAGGTCTTTAATCAAT
Organism: Viscum album; assembly: GCA_963277665.1. Classification (NCBI taxonomy): domain Eukaryota; kingdom Viridiplantae; phylum Streptophyta; class Magnoliopsida; order Santalales; family Viscaceae; genus Viscum; species Viscum album. The sequence continues at coordinate 1,990,509,991 of OY728137.1, forward strand.
TGATCCATCGTGTTTTATACTATGGAATAGGTTGGTTTTGCTAGACATATTCAAGGAAAATCTATTTATTATGACCTCACTATCTTGAGAAAATCCTTAATGTATTGGAAACCTTGAGTAATAACTTTTGTTTCCATTTCATAAGCCTAAATTCATATTTTATTCCATAGTCAAACCTTATCATATTATAAATAATACTCTTACTTTTGGTATAACCCAAAATTAGACGATCTCACTGCTAAACTACATCTTAAGATGTATCAGAAGTTGAAATGTACTTGCTAATAGTATATATGAAATCTAAATATTATAATATGTTTTTATTTAATATTAACCGAGATTTAATATGATCCTAGATCAAAATGATCTTCAAGAAAACTAGTGTTATATACCCTATACCTTTAGTATTCCAATTCCACTATTCACTAGGAACTCTCTAGTTTTACTTTCTCAAGTACTATCAGATAGTTCTAACTATAACTATATGAAAATAATATAGTTTTGTTTGATATCTAGCTATTATGATTAATCCAAAATTAATATCAAACATATGTATACATTACAATGTATGAGAATGATTTATAGTTGTTAACAAACTAATAAAATTAAATATTTGTTTTCATAATTTTATTAACATATATGTCATGGAAAACAATAGTTCTCCCACTAACCTCTTATATACACATGAAACTCTATCATTCCACATGATAGTTTTATGATAACTATGATTGTTTTTTATCTATATCTTTTTACAATACATCATGTCACCATCCCTTTTGGTTTGGTCACATCAGCATGTGTAAAAGGGTCTCTATTAAGGAAAGTATCCCTAACATCCATATTCACTATATAATGACCATATACTATTAATATGAAAAGTGTAATTGTGATAAATTTAGCATTATTGTCGGTGAAAAGTGTTTTTGTCATAGAATCTATCAAGACTTTGTTTGAAACTTTCTATAATTAGACATTCTTTATCAGAACTAAATTATACTATACATTATTAGTTTTTGTTGAATACTCACCAGCAGTATCAAGTCCAAAAACATTTAAAATATAGAGATCTTGAATTTTGTTTCATAGAATCCATAATTAAATTAATATAATATTTTCAACGTCATATTATTTTAATTTACAATTTTATTGTAGGAGTCATTATTCTTAATGAATAATTTATATATTTATACACATATATCACCTACTTTGGGGAATGTAAAACCTCATTTTGGTTTTTTTACTTTCCTACACAATATATGTCTCTAGAAAAACTCCCCCCACTAAGCTTAGTAGAGTTTATGTTACTATGCCATATCATGTGCATCTTGGGACTTAACCTTATAGAAGTAAAGTCTTATCCCTATCTCAAAAGTGTAGTTAATCTTTTATATATAAATATTATGGGTCTTGAAAAAACTATTTATATATTATAGATATTAATATCCCAACTAGATACAAGATAATTAACAGAGACACATTTAGTATTTTCTTTGATGTATGCTTGTTGGTATCAATATATAATACAAAAAATGATGTAGTGAACTAACATACTCATTTTTATATTGATGTGATATTTATTAGTTAATATAGTTGGCACACAGTTAGTTATTATACTGATATTTTCCAAACACCTCTTGGAAGAAATCATGGATGAGTTGCAATACATGTTATAATCCTAATCAATATACCCTTTACTAACTTTATGTATTTTATATGTATATGGTAATGTGAGTTTAGAAATACCATCACTCTACATTTAAAATGATCAATGAATACTTGGTGTAAATATCCTTAGAGAATCCCTACTTGAGGATATAATACCTTTAGATAATTATATCAAATATCTTACTATGTATTACTAAAACTTATTAATGGATTCTCATAATGTTTATAAATATACCTCTAGATTCCATTAAAAAAATTAATACATTATTTATAAACTAAAGCTATGAATTTTTTAATTACCTTTATTTATAATTGTTTCTTTATTAAAACTAGATAAGTATGTTTGTCATTATAAAAAGTGTTTTACCTCTAAATAGACTAAACACCTTTTGGATCTAAACTTTTCAACTACTATCATTTTTATTTTGAAAAGAAATATATTTAGATAAATTGGTTATTTTTAATCCTTATATTTTATATTCATCATCATTTGTGGTTGGATATGAGTGATTCTAGCATTAATGAATTATCATATGTGAATGAAATGATATAAAAATATTCATTCTGCAATGAAACAATTTCTCATTATTTCTGAATTAAAAATGAGATAATTGTTTAGGAATACACAATACATAGTAGAATAAATACACATTGGAAATTAGAACTTCTTTGATCCAATTTATTGATATAGAAATCACACATACCATTCTTTCAGAGAGCATGGCTTTTTTCTTTTGATGATTTTGAACTTCATTGGATCATATTCTCAAATACAAGTATGTGAATTGCATATTATATTAAATATTAAATAATTATAAAATACTTATTATATATATTGATGAATATAAGTGAAGTAGAATATCCTATTAGATTCAGTTTCATTATATTGTAGTTTCTCTTTAAGTGACTATTTTTGTTACATGAAAATCCAATAGCCTTATATTCATTATTATCCCCTTGAAACTTTTTTATCTTTAAATGAAATTTTGAATAATACCTTTACTTTAAGTTGGTCTTGGGAATTATATATATATATATATATATTTCACTATAATGAGTGAAAAAACCCATTTCCACCAATCCTAACCCGCTTGTAAAATCATAGGAAAAAGATTATTGAGTGATTTTTCAACATTTTTTATATGGTAATTTCTAAGGAAATTGAAATAAATGGGTGGTAAAGATAAATAGTATAAGATTAATGGATAATTTTTTTCCAAATGGAATCATGATTTTTATAATTGATCAATGTAATATTTCACATCAAAATAATGATCATATTATAAAGACCACACTTCTAGTTTAGACTCTTATAGTGAACTAACAATGTTAGTTATCTTTAGTATTTATTTATCATTCTCAAATGATAATACATTATTTAATATGGTTTAACAACGAAATTAATTATGTTTTATTATCAAATATCTAGACATAAATGATAGAATATTGCAATTAATATAAGAAGTATCATACTTGAATCTTTGATAAGATTCATTTTCACCTTAGTTCACTCAGTTAGGTTGATGATCAAGAGTAGGGAATTCTATCACATAATATATACCTTCTAATAATAATATAGTGCATAAAATACCATTACACCCTTAGAAGTTTTTACTACTAAAGACTTGGTCTGTGTCCTGAAAATATCATAGTATTTCTATGGTTTCATTTTCAATTTACTAAAATATTTAAAGTATTCTATTTGTGGTTTATTTTCATTAACAAAATATATGAAATGAAATAAATTTAATTATTATATTAGTATCTCAATATTTTATCAAGAACCAATGTCCCCTACCATTATACTCAAAAATATTTTGTTGAGTGGACATTTTATTGTAAATGACCTATATTTCCCTTTTTGAAATATAGACTTCATGCTAAAAAAATAATTAAATGTATTTATTTATTCAGTATTTTCAACTATTAGTCTAATTCTCCATTATCCACTGAGTGGAATCTCCAATACTGAAATATTGACACAAATTTACAAAAAAATTACCACTAATTTACCCTAAATCTTTTTTTGATAGTCAACCTTTGATAAAAACTCAGTTAAGTCAACCCATAACCTTAGTTAAAACTCTATGATAACAGAAATAACTCTGAAATTGGCTAGATAAAAAATATAAACTATGGTTTCAAGAATAAATTGATCAATGGAAGAATTATTTCATAATATTTACTTGAGGGATTTTGTGTATTATGTGTAAACTTCTTTATTTTAACCTTTACATGTCTTGTTAATATAATGTGTATTTTAAATAATTATTACCCATGTTTTTAATAAGAAAATTTACACCTAATCCAATACTTTACTTTATCTTTCATGTCTCGTTATCTTGTTTAGTTTATATGATCATGTAAAACATCAGATTAACATGTATCAAATAAAATACATAACTATGTACTTAGAAAAAAATAAAATAAATAATGTGACTTGAAAATGAGATTTCTATATGTTTATTGATCAATAAGACAATAAATTAACTTATTAATTTTGGAAAAAAACATTTGAATTAAGCATAGACTGAGTTACAATATTCCACTATAAAACTGAGTATCTTCTATTTTCCTAGAAATAACATGTCATTAAAACAAAATGAGGGGGGATTAATTGTAGTAAAAAGACTTAAAATTTTCATCCCACTAAAAGATTAAATTCATCAGATGATATGATCTTCCATTCAATTCAGAAACCAGAGTAAGAAAATCAGTATGTAAAATCTAATTATTATGGAAGTTAGAATTTTGGTAGAAACTAATATAATAATATATGAAATTAAATGGGTAATAAACTCATTAAACACAATGAAAATATAAATAAAGCATAAAGTAATGGTTAAAAAAACTACACACTCTTACAAGGGATACTATAAATGATAAATCTCTAACTAGGGATATATTTACTTAAATCTAAATTGGAAAATGATTATTTGTCCCAAATATTGATATCGATTTTCAATAATGGAATCCCATGACAAAAACTTTCAAAAACTCTAAGCTTTAACCCATGTAAGATCCTATAAAACATGTGTATTAGAATATTCATATCCATAGAATCTCATCGTCTACCTAATGGAAACATAATGCTTATAAGAGATAAAATCCCCTTGATCAAAATGATTTTTAAATCAATTATTATAATAGAAAATGATAATAGTTTGAAAATAAATCCTAACAATAGATATCTGACTATAAAAAACTATAAATTAAAATGGAATCAATAAGAATCACTTAGAAACAATAATCTATCATTGAATTCAAATTGATTGAAAACTACCATAGGGTTCTGCAACTTTATTCCAAACCATGAGGTATCATATATATTTATAGAATTTTCTCTAATTGTTAAACTCTAAAATCCTTGAGTTCAATTGTAAGGATATTAGAATTAGTAACCTTCATATTTCTATGGATAAAAAAATGCACTGATCTTCAAATGAAATTTGTCTACACCGCTAAAACTCTCTATTATCATAAAAAATAAATCCTCATATGACTCATTTCACTAAAAATATGTTAAATTTATTTTAAATCACTATAGATAGAAACTTAAAAAATACATGTTAAATTAAATTTTATATTTTAGTGAATTGTGATTTTTTAAATAAGGATATAAAGGATTCATTGAATTAATAATATCCATATTTTTTTATAAGAATAAGACACATAAATAAAATTGATATTATGAATGAAATTTAAAAGAAATATGACTTGTAGATACACAAAGAGAATTTATCCCTCCAAATCTAAATAAGAATAAAAAAAAATCATTATTAAAAAAGAGGATAATTAGAGCATTTTTAATTGAGAATTTCGAATCCATCTTTTAAGAACATGAAAGTATTAGGAAAAAATAAAAAAGATTATCCAAATAAAATAAAATTCTACAATTAATAACAAAAACAATTTTATCTCAAAAGAAATTTTATTTATAAAAAATTTCTCCCACGTTTTGATCTTTGAAAATAAATTGTGAAAAGAAATAAAATCTCTCCCTTTGAAAAGAAAACTAATATTAGAGAAAATTATATCCTTGTATAAAATGTATTTAAATTAAAATTTATAGAATAAAAGGATAAGAAAATAAAACCCTCAAAAATTTATCCCTCAATACATATGACTAAACTTTGTCTCATGAATATAGTCAAAGAGAATGTTTAAAATGGAATTATATTATTACCCAAAGAAGGTAGAATCCTGAAGAATATTTAAATAAAAATTCTTTCTTATTGAGAGGATAAATAAGTGTATTCATATTTCAAAGAAATTGAAAGATTTAAGATTAGAGATAAATTATTAAAACTATAAATACCTTCATTCAAATAATTAGAGAACAAAAAAATATGAAACATAAAACTTAAAATGTTATTAGATTAGTTTAGAAATAATTAAATAGGGTTAGAAAATTTTGAAACTTGAAAAAATATTTGAGCTAAAGAAAAAGTGTATGATGAAACTTGACTATGAGGGCATGTATAAACATATACTAGAGATTATTAAATAAAACAATAAAGAAAAGATGTATCAAATATTATAGGAAAATAATTATATCATATCTAATGTTGAAATAAAAATACTTATTATATATTATAAACATATATAAAACTTCATATAAAAATTTTGAAAACCATTTTTCAAAATATTTCTCGAGGAGGTAAATAGTACCTGAAAAGATCTAAAAACTATTTAAACTAGTAATTAAATTTATTTGAATGTGAATTTGGTAACTTGACTTCCACAACAAGTTACCTATAAAAAGGGTCAGCACAATTATAGAACAAAGAAATTCTTCCGTTTTCCAAGAGTTTTTAAATGTATGGAGATAATTATATCATAAAATAAAGGTTATGATCACTTGAAATTAATCATACCTAAATTTTGGAAAATATAACCAAATCTATAAAAATTTATGGTTTTAGTGAAAATTTCAGCAAACTGGTCTTTATTTCCTGTAAACTTGAGAATAATATCACATTTTTTTGTGATCCCACAGTAATTTGTTTCTTATATCTAAATTATTTTATCATGGAAGAAGTGTTGGGTTTTTATAAAAATAAATAGCACATTTACTACAAAAAAGATTTAGAGTGTAATTGAAAATCAAACCAAAATCTATTAGTGTCTACTCCATCCATAACACTTGATCATAACAAGTTCCAACTACTAAAAATTGAGCTCCAGCAGTGGAGAGTGAAACCCACATTTTCTTTTTTACTATACCATGAAACTAAATCTTATTTTAGAAAATAACATGTTTTGAAGGTACAATTTCAATCTAATATACAACCACTGAAGTTAGTATTCGAGTAACTCATAAGAATGAAATCAGTTTCAATGGAATAGAATAACCCAGGTTTCGATGAACCTTTCAAGTAATAGAAAATACTCTAAATAATATTTTGAAGTAATTTATTCAGATTTAATTAGAATCTTGTATATAAAAACATAGAAAACATAATGTATGTTCTGCTATATTTTAGGTATAATAAAAATCCAATCATATCTATAATATTCTATTAATCATTGAACTTCATAGATTCATCAATATAAAATTTGATAGAAATACCTATTGTATTAATTATACTTATATAATTTTCAAAACCAAATTATTTTAAAATAGCTTAAATATATTTATATCAAGTTAAAATATTCCCTTCCAGTATCTAAGAAATTTTAAAATTAATCAAAAAGCAAAGCTCACTTATATTTCTTATTTCAAATCCACTTTTGATAAGTTCTAAGACACCTTCCCAAATAATTTTTTTAGTTGAAATAAAAATATTTTCATCACAATAAATTTAAAAAATGATGTATTATCTAAATATATTCTTGATAAAAGAGTTCAATCTTCATTTCATTTAATAAATTTATTTTTATGTATAATTAATTTATTCTATCAAAACAAGCTCTTGGAGATTGTTTAAGGTTGTAAAAAGATTCGGTAAATTTATATACATTTTCTAGAAATTCAAAATCATAAAAATGAGGTGGTTGTTCAACATAGATTTATTTCTAAACACATCCATTAAGAAAAGGTCTTTTAAAATATAGTTGGAACAATATAAAATTTGGATGAGCAATGAAGGACAGTAGGATTAAAATATTTTCAAGCCTAGAAACATGTAAAAAATTATCTCTATTTCCAATGACTTATTCTTTAAAATAATCCTTTTAAATAATCTTTTTTTTATTCCTTACAATTATTCCATTTTCAATACATTTAGTTCTTTTAAAAACCATTTTACACTTATTACCAGAAGTTATTTAGGATGTTTAACAATAGGATAAACTCAGTTTTATTAAAATTTATTAAGCTCTTATCCATATAATTTTCTAAAATTCATTTCCCATGTCCTATTATACCAGTTCAGGTTCAAATCATGTTAATAATCTATAATAATTATATTCATTTCTTAAGTAACTATGAATTTTTACTGGTTGATCTACATCATCAATAATATATTTTATTGGATAATTCATTATTATCTACAGGTATCTAGGTAAAAGGAAATCATATTTCACAAATACTGGTTGTTCATCTTGTATTGAAGTAACTTTTAGAATTTAAAATTCAGTTGGTATAAATTTATGTGGATTTAATACTGTTCATTTTGATTTAGGTTCTAATAAATGAACAGAAGATACTTCAAAACCACTATCTAGAGTATTAACTTCTAAATGTTTTACAAAAACAAAAGGTCTAGCTTTATAAAAAATTATGTTAACTAATCTTCAACAATATTATTTCTTTTATTATAAAATATACAATCCTTACTAATTGGACAATAATAAAAAAAATTACTTCTCTGGTTTTAGGAAAAAATTTATAAAGTTTATATTTAGTATTCAAAATGAAAACTTTACACCCAAAGACTATAAAATATGACAGTTTTCGTTTTATTTTAGTCCACCAATCATAAGTATTTTTTTTATAAAAGGAATAAGTAAAATTAAATTTATTATATAGTAAAAAATATTCATGGATTCATCCCAAAAATTTTTAGCAATAAAATATTTACCTAAAAAAGGTCGATTCATATCATGAAGAATTATATTTATTTATTCAACCACATTATTATTTTGAGTATTTATTTGAACTATGAAGTTATGAGTAAAATTTTTCATAATTAAAGAATATTTAAAATCAACATTTATAAACTCATCACCATGATCTATCTGGATATTAATCATTGGTATATTATATTTTATTTTTAATAGAATTAAAAAAAATTTAAAACAAAAAGAAGCTTCATATTTTTTATTAGGAAAATAGGTCCATGTAAATATGGTGTAATCATCAACCACACCATACACATTGTGTTTTCCTTCAATATTTTTAGTTTTTGTATGACTAAATAAACCCAATTCCAATAAATATAAAGAATCAGAAGTTGATATTTCACTAATAGGTTTAAAGATACACTTATGTTGCTTAAAAAATTGGTAAGGATCACAAACTCTAGAGGAGTTAAACATAAGTTCTGGTATGTTACTTTCCTGATCATTTTCAGTATGTTTAGATAATTTCATAAAATTTTAGTATCCTTGTATTATTTCCCAAAGTTATAAAAAATATCTAATTACTATTAAGAAAGATAAGATTTTTTTTCTATGATCTTCTATGTCAAGTGTATAAATATTTTCAGGTCTATTTGAAGTTAGAAAAAAATTTTCTTTTGATATTTGAAAATTAAATTTATCATTATGGAAGTTGAAAAGGTGAACCTCATCACATTTTTTACCAATACTAATAATGTTTTTATTATAACCTAAAACATACAAAACATTAAAAATTAAAATTTTACCAAGGAAAGCTATATCACTGTTTCCAATGATCTCACTATACACATTGTCTCCAAAAGTAACTAATCCACCATTAATATTTTCTAATTTATGGAATTTATTCTTTTCTCTTATTATATATCAAGAATAACTATTATCCATACACAAATTGTTCATTATACTAGTACAAAACCTTTTTTTCTGAAATAAATAAGTTTGAATTCATTGTAACTAAACTTGAAAGGTTCTAGTTATGTTAGTAAATATTTTTTTTGAAATACACATCTATCCAATTATTTTTTATTGAAAAACTATGAGACATTTAAAAATAAAAGATCTATGAAATTCAAAACATTTAAAGTTATTTAAATAATAATGGTTTTTCTGGTGAACTCTTCTTTGAAATTTTATACAAATAGGTGAACTTTTAAGAAATTAAATATTTTAATTAAAATACCATTTACCAGAATTAAAACTTATTTTGGATGACGTTCTAGATGGTTTCAAATATTTATAATTCTTATCAAAATTATCACAACTAAAAATAAAATTTGATATTTTTTTTTCAATTCATTGACATTTTATTTAAGTTTAATAACTGAATTTTAAACATCAAATGTCCAACTATATTTAGATTTAGAATCTCATTTATATGAAAGTTTAGATATCTTAGATGTATGTTTTGAAATTATAAAATTTTCATTATCATGTTCATATTTTGAAATATCAAATTATTTCACTAACAAAGTCTTTTTTCCTTTGGGTAAGAGTCTTATATATTTTCATTTCCTCAAAAGTAGGAATATCTTCCTCATCTTCCGATGGAGTATCATTTTAATCTGGTGATGATGTAGAACTTGATTCATCAACCTAATTACAAGTAAAAATAGAATTTAAAGTTAGTTTCTTAAGGTAATCAAAATTACCTTATCCATGAAACACTTTTCATTATGATGAATATTTTTATATAATCCAATAATTTTATCAGAGTTATCACTATCTTCTAAAGGACTATCACATGTTGTAACTCTATAAATTACACTATAATTGTCTAAATATTTAAAATTATTCAATTCTATACATTTCGTTTTTATCTTAGATTTTATATCTTTTCTCTTAATATTTGGTAATTGTGATTTAATATGACTCAAAAGGTTGGAGCTGAAGCCTCATTTATTATTTAAAGGAAAGCCGCGACCTCCTTTAACTGGGTAGAGGGAGACCCATTATATAGCCTGAAGGCCCAGTGGGAATTTATCCCATTACATTGCCCGTAGGCCTAATTTTTTTTCCCAAGGCACATTCTATGAATAGTACTGCTATAGTACTCCACCTACTACAGTTCTGCACAGTATCCACCACTGCTACAGTCCCTGATGCCGCTGTAGTGACCTGCCGCCGCTACAGTGACCATCGCTGCTATAGTGCCCGCCGATGCTATAGTACGATACAGTATTGCTACAGTACCTGTGCCCAATGGGTTTTGAACCCCCATTTTTCATGTAGGATTAAGATTTTCTTACCACTAAGACAAAACCCAACTACTAATATGACTCAGATTATATCAAAAACATAAAATTATAAGTATCATTCTATTCATTCCCATCTTTCCCTTCCTTTCTAAAATCTTAATGGAACTTTTTTCCTTCCAAAAATCTTGTTCATCCTCATTTTTAGTTGAAAAAGTTCATTAAGAATATAATTAGAATTACTATTATCTAAATGATTTTTTAATTTCTTATTTAAAAGAATAGTTTTCAAAACATTAGATGTATAATTAATATTTCCTAATATAATATTACTAGAAGTAGAAGACAAAGACACTCTATTTTTTCTTTTTTCTTTTTCATAATCTCTTTATAAATGATTGTCATACAACATTAATGTACCAATAATATAATCAAGATTAACTTCTTTAGATTCTTGTTTTCATCTATAGTTTCTCTCTTAGATTCGTACTCATCTAGAAGTATATCAATAACGCCATGTACTAATTGATCATTGAAAGATTCCTTCTCATAGAGATATTGAAGTTAATTAATAAATATCATAAAACATTAATGAATTATTCTAAAGATTCTCTAGTTTTGAAATTTAAATTCCTATTATTCATCCCTTTACATAGCTCGATGAGGTTTAAAAACATCATAAGTACCAACATGATTAATCTCTAAATTATTCCATAATCCATTAACTACTTCACCTGAAGAAATTTAACTATAGATTTTTTGAGTCATTGAACATAAAATTATTTCAAACTTTAAAGTTTTATTTATATTCCATCTTCTCATGATGAGTGAAAGTAGAAATATTTTTTGGAATCTAATGATTTTACTTCATCCCATGAAAATGATCTATTACAATGTTGATAACCAAGGTATTCATTCACTTTAACCAATATTCATACTCTTATTCATCAATGATATGTGGTCTAATAAGATTTATATTTTTAATAGTTCTAACTAGAAGTCCTATAATCAAAACAAAATTTTATCTACTATACAATTAGAATATGGAAACAAAGAAATTTGTGATAAAATAATAGAAAGAGAATGATAAGGTTAGATTCAGTCTCAAATATAGAGATCTGATCTAGTACAAGTGTGGTCTAAGAAATATAAGGTAGGTAAATCAACAATAGGGGGATGAATTATATTTTAAAAAATTATAATTTTCATCCCACTAAAATATTGAATTCAAAATAAGATAATTTATTCTAATAAACTCAATAATCATGATTGAAATATAATAAAAACATGATATATCAGTCAAGAAACCATGTACTCCTATAAATAATATTATAAAGGATAAAAATCCAATTAGGAAGGTCTTTACTCTTACCTAAATAGGAAATGGAGTCTTTGATATAAAAATTGGTATCCCCTTTTGAGCACAAATTCACTTGACTATAACTATCAAAAAATATATGATTCAACAACCCAAATCTCGTATGACACATGGTCGATAATATATTACTATAAAGAAAATCTCACCATCATCCAAATGGAAACAACATGTTTTTAGCCCCAAAAGCTTCTTGATCAATAAGATCAAAAAATAAATGATTATAAGAGAAAAAACAAATATATCTATAATAACTCCTCACAATATAGATCTTATTAGAAAACACCAAGAAATAAAATTAAATCAATTATAAGCACTCAAAAATGAAAATATGTTATCGAATTTAAAATCATTGAAAATATTCTGATAGTTTTTTAACCTTATTCTACTCCATGAAGTGGAAAATTTATTTATAGAACTTACTCCAATGGTCAAATTTCACAATCCTATGGTTCATTAATAATGAAATCCAAAGATAAAACCTCTATATTATATTGGATGAAATAATGCATTTCATCTTCTAATGAAGTCAATATGCACAACTATAACACTTTATCATCAGAAAAAACCAGTCTTGGTTGAACATATTTCACCATAAATATTTTTTTGGATTTTAAATATACATACAAGGAATATTAAACAAAAATAAAGTAAAATCTAATTTATATATGAGTTTATTGTGATTTAAAAATAAATCATATAAAGGAGGCATTGAGTTAATATATTATTGGTTGTTTTCACCTTAGCTTGAGTTATGAATCACCTACTCTCATTGGAGATCCATCGTTTTACATGTTTTAATCACATGCAGGTGATAGGAACTTGGGTATAGGATATATAAAATAAACCATGGATATACTAGTCATATGTAGTAAAGGTGGGAGGGATGACACATAGAACATCATATTAAATTTAATAAAACATTATTACATACCAAATTTATAATGAACCAGCCTAGTTCGACATGATAAGTCACCCAATATGAACTTCCATAAGGAATCAATAAAACCTCCCCAAATTCCAGAGGCTTATGTCTAGTGGTGAGGGTCTAAAATTTTTATTGGGAAGACTATACCCTTTGGTCAGAGTGAATTGAAATTAGAAAATAACCAAACTCATACATAGGGATCAACTTCATAGTATTCATAATAAATAAACTATACAAAAACATGCAATAATAAATGCCACATATATTTATATATATTCAAATCAAGAAAAACATACAATAGGATTTCACCCACTATGTTGTCCAAATATACAAAATAAAAAAACTGAAAATAAACCCAATAGTCTCTACTCACAACATTGAGCCAAACCAAAAACCCAGTCTCCATGATACCTCAGTAGAACCGACCCAATACTAAGACCCTATATGAGTGGCTATTCTTGATCAAGAAACACTAGGACTCAACCCCAACCATCACATAACCTATTATCCAACCAAAAAGAATACATAAAGGATACAATAACACTAAGGTGCATGTACAGGGGTTGATAAATGAATCTCAATTGGCCGCCCCCCAACAGTGGACCTATAATCTACTATATTAATAAGTGAATGGGCACGTGATATTCCCTTCCTAACCAAAAAATAATTATATCTAGAATAAATAAAACAAAATCATAAAAAGAGAAAAAATAATTACAATAAATCATCCAACTAGTGGGTTCTTACCTGATACCCATGGTAAGTTTACCCCCACTCTGTCCCACACCAATAGATTTATAGTAAGTGGCTCACCTAGGCACACAATAACTGACACCTCATCCAAATGTATATAGGTTATCCAATACATATAAACAAAAAATACATGAATTATAGACCCCCATAGTGAAACCATAAGAGTTCACCTAATCAAGTGCATCTACAAGGAAGTAAGACTCTGATGGAATGATCCGAATTGGAAAAAAGAACTCCCTCAGACACGTCAGAGATTTTATACATCCTAAAGGTCCTGTATATAGACTCAAGCTCCACCATATGGAATTGACATATTCACCTCCCAATGGGATTCATCCACATAGACATAGATGGATGAAACGACATATGGTCTCCATACAGAAGGTCGATAGTGGAACAACAACAAAAATAAATAAAACTACTCCCTAGTTAAGGATAACTCTCAATCTATGGTTATTGACCTCACTCAGATCATCCAATAGCTCTCTAATCATATCTAGAAATGGCCAACCTATGAAATAGATAACAAGATCACTAATCAGGTCCAATTCCCAATACAATAAATCCTAAGGGTATCCTCCTTAAACCATAGTTCTAATAAGAAACTAAATTAAACATCATAGAAAAAAGTCCAAGCAAACATGTGATGATCCAACCACAAACCCACTGTCCAAACAGATGAACAAGCAACGCTAATCCACTCTATTACAACAAAACATGAGGCCTATCTAAGCACTATGTATCTACACATATAATAAATAGGAACCACCGACTCTAAACGACCCACTGTAGTACCAAACAAATTCTATGTTACCATGGTCCCTAGGGTAACAACATAAAGTGACATCCACTATGGGAATCCTCTGTTATATGAAAGGTCTCTGTCTACACCTATAGAATCATCATCAAACTAGACTGATGGAAAAATAAAAATAAGTACACTCAATGAGGGGTTATTTTAGATAAGATGAGAAATCATCCATGAACAGTATGAGAAACATCCACAAGAATCCCTTAATGGCCTCTAACTTATCCTCGATCAAAAGCAAATCCAAAGGTAATCCAAAAGCATAAGACCACCAATGGAATAATTTATAATGACCCACACGAACACCTCATGAGAAAGGCCCTACATGTGTTCCTCAAAATAACCCACACCTCGAGGAAAATTCTATGAAAGAACACCTCATTCAGCCCTCCCAACTAGAAACCCATCCATGAGTACTAATATTCTACTGATCTATAATTGGTTAAAAAATAAAATTCCAGTATATAAATGAAACTAGATTTATCATTACACTTGGATAAATAAAACAAAAATATCTGACATCCACAATCCAAGAAAACTAACAAGCTTATAACCCTCTTATAGGCCTCACAACTCAAAAACCAAACCCTAAGTTTATTTTGAAACGAAGCCCTAGATAAATCCTCCTACAACCACTTTCTTTGTCCAAAACACCATCTAGATAGCCTCTAAATTCTAAAATGAATCCACCATCACTATCTACATGAACAAATGATTAAAATGGACTATTCAAAATTCTAATTCTAACAACATGGTCAAAAGAAGAAAAGATAGGCCAATGTAGGAATAGTAAATGACATGTACCTTAGTTACATGGTGTGTATCCCAAAGGCCACCTGGTTGTGTTCAATATTCCACTCAATTTGTAATTTCCTAAAGTACATGGTGTGTACCCTTGCATGGGTAGCTACCTGTATATCTCATCCCCACTTGGTGTGTAATAGTACTAATTACATGGCGTGTACCACAAGTACATAGTGTGTAACCCCACATGGGTACTCGCCTGTGTACCTGCCCATGTACACCATATGGGAGTGTACCCCTATATGGTGTAAACCCCACATGGGCACTGGATCTATACCCTACATGACCAAGTACCCCCAAATGGTGTGTTTGGATGAGTACTCTTCCACACCATAGAAGCACACTACGTGGCATGTAACCCTGGTATATAGTGTGTAGTTCCCCAAAACTAATCTTCCACGTATAGGAAGAACACATAACATGTTTTATCTGAAAAAACACCATGTATATAGAAATCCATGGACATGAAACCATAAAACTGGCCTCAGATACATGATTTCTCCCCGAAACTCCCAGATCGACCCACAAGGGGTCCTAAACAACCCATACAACTATTTAAAAAAAACTCTTAAACTATGGGGATTTATGGTAAAAAAAATAGTTCTACGACTAGGAATAAATTTCCAAATATTCTCTCTGATCCGCAATCCACAACAACCATATGATGATCTAGTGTGACCCGAGGTCCAAAACCATACCCCCTCTTCTCCCTCTCCCTCTTTTCTCTCGCCCTTTCTCTCTCAACTGAGCTACAACCGTTGAGGGGAGGATCCACATATATTATAAGTCAAAGTATTAAATAAAGAAGAAAAAAGAAAGGGTAAGAAAAATAAAAAGGAAAAGAAAAGAAAAGGGTCCCAAGACCGATCATGATGTCTGACATAAGATTATTTATTTCCTAAGAAAAAACCTCATTTAGGACTCAACTATAAAGATGAAATCTTAATTCAAAACTAAATTTAAAAGATACAATTGAATGAACATTCATGAATAAATAAATATTTAATTAATAAAATATTAAATATTCTTCAAAAATTTGAATCGCTCATATTTCCAAAAAACTCTTATCCTATTGTTGAAACCCTTTTATAAGGCCAATATATTGGTCATAAAAATTATCCAAGATTTTCTTATAGTATAAATTTATATTTTTCAACTAAAATATTTTTTGGAAAAATAGTTCCAATTTCTTTTGTGTTTTAGAACTCGTGTTGACATGGGTCTTCAGAAACTTCCCATAAAAAATGTTTCTTCTTTCTGTGAATACTTAGTGGAAGAAAAAAATCCATTCTCTCCACGAATTACTAGTGAAAGCAATGCTATATCGACCATCCAATTAACATTCTTATAGATTCCAAAATTCTATGTCCCAACATGAGAGACATTAAACCAAGATCAATATGATGATCCCCACCATAGTGGTATCCTTATATTTTCCCTACTTCCCAAAAACAATCTACATATCCCATGTCACATCCATCACTGAACATAATGGATAAACATGGATAAACCACTCACACCTGAGCTCTAGCACAAAAACCCACAATATCTATGATAAAAAAACCACTAAAACATGGATCACAAACTCTAATAGCCTATGGTGTACTCCCCACCATAATTATTTCTTTAATCCACTCTCAAAAGAGAAATATATTTCATGCTCATGCGAGCTATGTCCTAAAAAAACTAGGATAACATGTCTTAAAATCAATGACCATGCTTCTAATATATGACATTTTCAATAAACAATCACCCTAAAAACTTCACTAAAAATAGGAGGAATATCTATGATGACATGATCAACCACATGAACACTGAACTCAGGCATCAATACAAATCCATGAGCATCTAACACCGATCTCACCATACTACCCAATGTGAAACCAAAACAAATAGGGTAGGGGGTCCAAGAAAACTTTCTCTCCCAAACAATCCATGAGATTGGAATAAATCTTATCACCCTACCCCAAAAACACTTGGAAAACTCATTCCCAACCACATCTTGGTGATAACATATCTCAACGTCCCCACTAAGGAAGAATATCCATGCCCACCCTATCCATTTGTGATAATAGGTACATAGGCTCCACCACCTAACCCAACAAATAACACATGAAAAAAAACTCCCTCCCAAGGAACATGAACCCAATAATATAGGGGAAACACTCACTCAAGGAAACCCAATCCCAATACAAATATCTATAGGGAAGTTTTGTCCTCATTGAGCCACTAACAGGGCACTGAGAGCCCAATTATAGCATGTACAGTCTCCATGCATCCCTCATCGAAGGGACTTCATCTCCACCACCGATGAATCTCTCGTCACTTTATCCAATTGAACTAACATCAAAAGAAAAAATTATAATAAAACAATATAGACATGCATATTTCATGCGAATCCTACATGCCTAGAGTGATGAATGAACATTTTTCTCTTACCCATGGGCTAAGTTCCGAACACTAGAATAAAAAAAAATCCACCAAACTAAGTTCATCATACTAAGTGAAATAATGAAATTTTAAAAATGAATACCAATAACAACAATCACATGCCTTGGACACTTGGAATTCCTAGAAAAAAGGTGTTTATGATACAAAATTCAGATATAAATTACATGATCTGATACATTCCTAGACCACCCATCTACAAAATTCCGAAATCACCAAATAGAAAATATTTGATATCACTTTTTAATGAATCATCCTAGGTCGACCTGACACGTCACCCGATCCGGTCTTTCAGAAGGCCTCAAACATGTCTCCCAAAATTCCAGAGGTTGTCGACTAGAAGCGAGGGTCTAAAAGGTGCACTGGTAGAAAATACACTATAGTCAGTGTAAAATAATATTAAAAAATAACTGAACTCATACATAGGGATAAACATAATAGTATGCATAATAAATAATCTGAAAAAAGCATGCAATAACAAATATAATGTAGAATATAGTCATACAAACTCAAATATTGAAGAAAATATAATAGTATGTCACCCACTAGACCTACCACATATATAAAATTAAAAAACTGAAAATAAATATAATAGGATCTACTACAAGCACTAAGACAAACCACATACCTGGTCTCTAAGACACTCAAGCTACACCGGTTCAATCCTAAGATCTAGTATAAGTAGCTCTACTTGATCAAGAAACACTAGGCATCAACCCCATCCATCACACATCCTATACTCTAAAATTAAAGTCTAAATCTAGCATACACACACATAGAGGTGCACACACACCAAGGTACACACACATGGGGTGAGAAATAAATCTCACTTGACCACCCTGAATGGTGGACATACAATCTGTTGTCATAACAAGTGTATGAACCTGTGATATTCCCTATATAATTGAAAACTAAGACCATCTGGAATAATGAAATGAAGTAAATAAAAATGGGTAAAACAAATATAATAAATTATTTAGCTATAAGGTTCTTTCCTAAAATACTTGTATAATCAACCCCGAATCTAGCCCACATTGAAAGATTTACATCATGCTGCTCACCCAACCACACAATAGTCGGTGATCTTGACATATCTATATAGGAGATACAAGACATCTGAATACAACATGCATGAATTTTAAACCCCAAGGAGTAACCATATGAATTCACATGAATACAGGAACTTACTTTGAACTAGTAATATGATGGAATGATTAGAAATTTTGATAAAACCTACCCTCCATACGTCAAAGATCAATCATGTCCTAGAAGTCATGAAAAATGAATTCAGATACCACACATAGACCTAATAGATACACTTTCCTCTAGGATCTATCCACGTGGAACCGATGGATGCACTTCTATATTATATCTACACATGTTTGAGAGTGTAGAAACATCTATGAAAAATAAAACCATCCCAATAAAGATAGAACCCTAAAAATAGGGGTAGTTCCCTCATCCAAGTAATCCATTAACTCCCTAAGACTACTTAGAAACAATCATATAATAAAGGATAGAATAATATCACTACTTATGGCCAATTCCCATTCCAAGATATCCCATGGGTCTCCTCCTCAAATCATAGTCCTAAGAATAATATGCCTTAAACATCATGGCCAAAGGCCTATAGAACATGGGATGATCCAAAATTGCACCCACCATCCAAAAATATTAACTAGAAATACAAATCCACTCTCATCTAAAAAAATATGGGGCCTATGATAGTACCTTTGATCCCCACATCCAATAAACCCCACCATAGGCTCTTAATGACAGACCTCAGGCCCAAAAAAAACTAGGGGGCTCCCACAGTCGTTGGGGTCACAACATAAAGTGGCGTACACCTTGGGACTCCCCTACAACACCCAAAATCATGGGACACACTGTCATAAACATCCTCAAATAGCCTTCATGACTATAAAAAATCAAGACACCTAAAAAGGGTTTTCTCTTACTCATCTAAGAACTCAATGATGACCAATATGAGAGGCTTGATTTCTCAATGAAACTCTTAGATAAACCCAAAAGGGGTCCCAAATAATCATTTAAAGTATTTAAAAATGAAAAAAACCTAAAATATAGGGATTTATGAAAAAAAATAAATCAGGCCTAACTACCGGTGGGAACCTCTGAATAGTTAGTTTGACCCTCAATATGTAGCTGTCACATAACGATCCGCTGTGACCCGAGATCCATGGAGACACCTCCTCTTCTACCTATCCATCTCTTATTTCCCTCTCCATATATTGGATGAGTGAAAACCATAGGGGGTACGATTCTCTTATGTGAAAAGACAAAGGATAAAATAAAGAAGAAAAAAGAAAGAGGAAGAAAAAAGAAAAGGTAAGGAAAATAAGAGGGCTTGGGACCAAGCCTGATGAACGCCACAAGGTTATGACTAACATAGAAAAAACCCCCCATTTTTGAATCAAGAAAATATATTAAATATCAATATGAAACTCATTGTAAAAGATTTTAGTGAATGAATACACTGAATAAATCAATATTTAATTAATTAAAAATTAAATATTATCTGAAAATTCAAACAACTCACATTTTTTCCAAACTCCTATCCAAGGGTAAACTCCCTATTCTGAGACCAACAGAGTGGTCAAAAAATATCTAATATCATTTTATACATGAAATTACCATTTTACCCTGGAATAATTTTTGGAACAAAATATCAAATTTTCATGATTTTCACAACCCATGATGATGTGGGCTGTCACAAAACCCATGAAAAAAGAATAAATCAAACAGAAACATAACACATATATTATTCATAAAATAACTATTCGTCACATAAATTACATGTCATAACTTTCATATATACAAGAATTAAGACGCCCTAAACCTGCACTCCTAGAAATGGTGCTAATAGTGCACCTTTTATATACTGGGTTAGATACTAATTGAAGTGACTCACACAAAACCATCTATAATTATAATTTAAAAAAAAATTATTCACTTACATAATAAATAGATTTTAGGTTTAGATCTTTAAAGCATTAAGAAAGAAACTTTTACTTCCAGAACACATATATTTCCCATTAAATTGGAATTTTTCATATTATACCAAGATTTTTATATTTTACAATAAGTATTCAACATCTTCCACAATAATCTCTACACATGGCACACATGTGGAGATATCATAATTAATACTATTTTTCATAACTTGGGGAAATAAAACATAATAATTTTAAACTCAGACCCTCAGTAAGGGGTGGCTCACATTAAAAGCAATCAATGAGTAAACAAATTATTTATAATATGGTAAGAATAAATAAAATAAAATAATTATATATGACGGAATACATGAGATTATAAAATACCCATGGAAAATAAAAAAATAAAAAAAATCACATGGGTAATAACATCTAATTTCATTGAGATGAAATTCATAATTTCAAACACCATAAACATACCATCAAGTCTATATTCTAAGAAATTATATATAAATGGGTAAGGATTAAACCAAATACCTAAACTCATTTATGAAATTATACCTATTGAAGCATCAAGGTATTATATAATTTCAAGACCCACCCATCCCTAATTAAGTCCCATGAACTCATCATACGAGGGAATAAATAAAAAATACAATATATAAACAACATACCATAGTAATCATTAAACATCTTTATTGAACTAAAAAGTATATAAATTTTCATTATTTTATTTGTTAATAAAAGGAATAAAATACTTGGTAAACACCCTTCAAAATGATACTATATAGAGAAATGGTAATGTAATTATGTTAATACTAACAAAATATAGAAATAGTGGATGTAATATTGAATATATTCATGAAATTCTAAAAAATTTACATGAAGGATAAAAATAAAGTCAAGAGAGAGATGAGGAGTGATAGAGAACATAAAACTTATAAATAAGAGGAGGCATGAAATATAAAATTATAAGATAATTTAGGGGTAAATTCATGAAATATAACTTCATAGGTGATATATTTTTTAGGGTTTGAGAGAAAATGGTTAAAAAATTATTAAAATAATTTTCAAAAATATATTCGCATATGTTTTGGAAAAAACTAAATTCTAAGTAACTTTTATAAATTATATTTCAATGGGTTAAAAGAAGAAACTTAAAACCTTAATCTAAAAATAATTTTAAATACTGAAACCTTGAAAATGTAATGTTAACATTGGAAATGTTTAGTGAAAGATAAAAATATAAAAATGTATAATGAAATCCCATAATTTATTATTCTCAAACATTAATCATTATTTTTAAAATGAAAATTTTTCCAATCATCAGGAATAATAATTTCATTTAAAAAAAAATGGAAAATGGAAATGAAGTTTGATAATGAAGAATAGAGATAAAATCTAGAAAAGGAATTCATGTTGAAAATGTTAAAAAAATATACCCTTTTTACTCATTTTTAATAAAAATAAAAATGGAATCATGTGGAAAATATTTAAAAGATTCAATTTAATTTTTTTAAATAATTTAAAAGATTATTGAATATGATGTTCAAAAAAATTTAATTAACAAGTAATAAAATTATTGAAATAATATAAGGAATATGGATATGGAAGAGAAATATTTTCGATCGCAAAGAATAGATAAAGACAAGTCTACATAAAAGCAACCATTTTTTTTTGCATTTTGAACCGAAGGGAGGTAAAATTTCAACAATACTTGTAAGACCTAGAAAAATGGGAATACAATACAATATAATAATAGGCTAAATTACACCAAACTTAAAAGGATGAAGTTCTATAGTAAAGTTTATAACCACATGAAAGTAAATTATTTTAATAATAACCCTTACGACTAATGTAATGTATGAATCAAAGGAAAATAAATATAGAGAGATTAAATGAAAATGAAACTCCCTAAAATAAAAATTAATTTGATCTATAAAAATTACAAAAGGTAGTATTTATACCATATAAAATTAAATTGGTGCATAAAAAATAAACACGTCTCAAGGAATTAAAATTGATACAAAGAACACTTACCTTAGGTCTCATTTTATTTCATCATGTTTAGGCCTCCTGTATAATAAAAATTTATTTATTAAAAAATTAATAAAGAAGTTTATTATATTCTATTTTTCATTATTCATCAGTTATAATCATTAAAATACATTTAATACAATTTATTTTTAAGATAGTATTAATTGAAGAAATATTTTCTTTTAAATAGTTCCATTTTTTTGATTCAATGATTTTAATTATATTTAACTTATAAATTTTAAAAATTATTTACATAGGATTAGATTACAAAAAAATTAATTTCTGTTAGATAATATACACCAGAAAACCATATAGGCATTAAAAATAGAAAATAATCCTTCTTTATGGTTCGTAAAGAGCTTGCGAATCTTCCAAAGCCTATCCCCCATGAGTGTCAAACCATGTGTGCTATTAGGATATCCTTTCAAGCCCTAAGAGAAGGTTAAGTTACCAAACAACCTTTTTCATGGTAATTACCCTTAAGTTCATAATACCTAGATCCTTTATCTACTTGTTTGTATCCAAGAAGATATATTCGTTCTAAGAAACCATACACTCTTTACGTGACCATTTTTTAGATATGTCATGGAAACAGTGGAGATTAAGCATTATAAGGGATTATGAATGTAATATAATGGGAGATAATGGTGTTAAATCATTTAAAATAAAAAAAATTAATTTTTAATAATGAAGTATCGAAATGTTTATCATTTAATAAAAAAAGAACTAGAATGATTACAAAAAATAAAGGTGGAGAAGGGGATAAGAACCCTTACCTCGCAATGTAGCTTCTTAGAGATTGATACAAATAACATTGAAACATATAAATTCCATTGAAAAAATTATGAGAGGATAAATTAGAGGTAATTGTTACTTAATGGATTTGGAGTTAAGATGAATGGGAGAATGGATGGGTATTTATTCTTGAGAAGGTGGGTATTCTTGGGTCGAAATATTATTTATTTTTCTATTTGAGATAAGTAATTTTGAGTGGAATTTATTCACATGATATTATTTATTTTATTATTAAATAAATTAGTCTAATTTTAAATTTAAATCAATCCAAAATTTAACTTCACTACTCAACCAACCCATTAAATACAAATAAAATAGGATACGTTTTATTATAAAAAATGTAATTAAGTTTCAGAATGTCAAATATAAGTTTATAAATTTAAAATAATATTTTTAAATTCATTATTTTACTCCTTAAATAATTTTTTTAGTTGAGAAATGTTTCAAATTTTTTTTGTCATGATTACATCATAATGAGGTCAGAAAAGTTACAGTTTTCATAAAATCTATATTTTTACTATTTACAAACATATCAATTTTTTTAAAATCTAAAAAATTCAACATAGCATAATTTTTTGGTGTTTATTTTTCAAATAATTTTTTTTTTGTAAAATTAAAATTCTAAAATTTGGGAATATAAAATTTAAATGGAAATATATAATATAATGAAAATCTATTTTTACTAAAAAACAACATTATAATTATAAAGTGTACTTAATAATATTTAATATTAGTTATTAACTAATATTTTGTTAATATATTTGTATTTAAATTTAAAAATTTAATTATAACAGTACTTTAGAATTTTTCAATTTAATTTAATAAGATTAAAATTCATAATAAATAGAAAAATAAAATTCTTTCAAAATTTTTCATTTTAACATTAACTGATTTGAATCATATCTTACCATTAAATTTATTCAACTAATTAGTAATAGAACACATAAAATTATTCTTTAAAATAATAAAATAATATATATATAATAACAATAAGTAACTTTAACTATATTTTAATTTACTTGAGGTTGTACTCCTGTAATTTTTTTTGAAATTTAATATTTTATTCCTAGTGTTAAGTATGTTATAATCTATTCAAATTTGGTTCTTGAATCTCAGGTTGACACATTATACTCCTAAAATAAATTGTATCATCATAGTTTTAATTTCTCTTAAAAATATATTTATATTTTCTAAAAATAACCAGAATTTTCTTGACATTAAATTACATACCAACCATAATGGATATCTTTACCTTGATCATGTATTCTTCTTAAAACCCAATAAACTTACACCTTAAAATCAAATCACATAATAACACAAATGTGTATCTATGTTATTGAATTTAT
Organism: Viscum album; assembly: GCA_963277665.1. Lineage (NCBI taxonomy): Eukaryota > Viridiplantae > Streptophyta > Magnoliopsida > Santalales > Viscaceae > Viscum > Viscum album. Next base: position 1,990,535,158 of record OY728137.1, read on the forward strand.
GTATAAGCTCAAAATTATTAAACCATGATAGTATCTATAACTCTTAAAATTTAATCATCTGATAGAGTCATAAAATCTAAAGTTTTGTGAACCCTACTTTAATACCAACTATGACACCCCTAACTCATACTCCTAGATTAGGTGTTAACAATATATCCCCTACAAACTATTTTAGTTATCGAATAAAGTAACTAAAAAATATATATCCATAATTACAACATCAATAACAAATATTAAGTCACTTATATACCCAATACCTTTTATGTATAGATCATTCGATAGTTAGTAAAGAACATTTAACTAATAAGATCCATATATTTCTTATATAATGTGAAAATTTTCAATTGAACCAAGAATTACTTAATTTTCCAAAAGTATTTAACATCTCCTAAAAATTTAACCACACACAATACAAATATAGACATACCATACTTAATACTCATATTTATAACCTAGTAAAAGGAAACATAAGAAAGGAAATCTCAAATGTTCAGTAAGGGAGAGTGTACATTTGAAGTAATCAAGGAATAAACAAGGCATGAATAATCTGTCTGGAAGAAATAATAATCAAATAATTCCATATAACTGATAAACTAAACATGGAATATATCCAAGGATAACATAAAAATGTAAATAAAGGCTTGGATAATAATAATTTATTTCATAGTGATGGAATTAATAATTTTGAGAATCATAAACACACCATCGATTCCTCATTCCAATACATCATACAAAAAAAAGTTTAGGATTACACCAAATACCTAAACAAGTTTATCTCATGATACCTAATAATGCATTGAGGGGATACATAATTGTTGATTTTTATAGTTACTAATTAACTCCAATGCATTCATCATATAAAGCAATGAATAAACAATGAAATTCATAACAAACACTCCTTTATAACCGATACACATCTGTATTGAGATGACATGTAAATGCATTGTCAATACTTCCCCAGTAAATAAATAGAAATATTTTTTTGGTAAGAAAACTTAAAATTCATATAATATAGAGTAATAAGTATATATTTAAGTAAATACTATAAAAAATATATAGAAATAGGGTATAATCTGAATATATCCATGAAATTAAATAATATAGACATAAAGGGGAAAATAAAATTAAGAGAGATGTAGAGAACATAATCCATATAAAAAGGGGAGGTATAATATATAAATATATAAGATCATTTGGAGGGTAATTCATGAGACAAAGAAACAAAAGGAATATTTCATTTAGAGTTCAATATATAAATGGAATCAAATTCATAAAAATAATTTTCATATTTTTTTTAAAATAGTTGAAGAAAAACAAACTTATAAGGAACTTTAGTAAATAAAATTTGAAGGTGTGAAAAGAGTAAATAGAAATAATTATTTTAAAAAAAATTAAATATTGAAATATTGAAAATAAATGATGTTAAATTATAAAATGAGGAGGGGAAGACAAAAATATATTTAAGTGTAATGAAATGAAATTATTTACATAAACCATTATCTTTAAAACAAAAAATTTATAGAAAAATGGGAATTGTTTTTTTGATAAACCATGAAAACATGGAAAGGAAGATTAAGAATAAATAAAAAACATTAAATCAGGAAAATTAATTCATATAAATCTTTTTAATAAAGAATATTATTTTCAATATTTTTTAAATAAGGTCAAAAAGGATTTGTACATAAATTTTATAAAGGATTCCTTTTAAAATATTTTTATATAAAGTTAATGATATTAGAAAATTACCTTAAAAATATTTAAAGTATAGAGGATAACATTATTGAAACAGCACAAATAATATAGATATGGATGAAAAGTATTTATTTTTGTAAATAATATATATGGGTGAGTCCAAATATAAGAAACCATTTGTTTTAATTAGGAACCAAAGGGAGGAAAAATTTAAATGTAACAACCCGAGATTTTATGAGAATTATTATTTTTAATTTCATTGATGTCTTGTGTTGTATGCGACACAAAAATTATCTTGTTCTATACGCAACACCGTATTAGATTGTAGTATACACAACACTAATCTTGGATCGTATTACACACAATTTCAAGTTCATTTGATAGAAGTTATTTTATGCAACATTGAGTGTATATATATATATATATTCAATGTATAAATAAAATATGGTTGGATTATATTATATGCAACAACAAATGAATCTTGCACTACACGCAACCCTGACTTGGCTTTCATTACTCGTAACTGCGACCTGCCACGATACCGTGTGTTATACGCAATACCAAGTTTCACTAAACGAGATATTATTATAATATTATTATGAACTAGCCGTTATGAATAGTAAGACCCACTTTTTGAAATTTTATAAATTTTATCTTTCAAAATGGACTTCATTTTTGGATTCATAATATCGAAATTAGCCTAGGGTGAATTTTTGGTATTTTTCTGAAAACTTTCAATTTTTGATGAATAGTGAAAACACTGGGTTACTATTTAAAAACCGACTTTTTGTTTAAATAATTATTTATTTTATTTAAATTTATTTTAGTTCAAAATTGATACGTAATACCTATATAAGTTCAATGTAATTCATTTGAGTCATTTTATAATAATTTTAGATATATTAAAATTTTATTGAACTTTTCACCGTCTTTTACTCACCTCCTAGGAGAATTTGAAATTTTACATAAAACGTAATTTTACCGCTTATGTGAGTGGAATTTCAAAAATCTGAGAGATATGGTTAATATCAAGGAGTAAAATGTGGTTCAATAGGATAAAAATAATTTTTGGTGAATAGTAACTTTTTACTTTTTTTTACCACGGTTAAAAGTAAATAGGGTAATTAAGGGTAAAAATGATATTATTGTTACCCTAACACATGAACTAATTCTATTATATAAGAGTAATTAGACCAAAAACAAACTTTGGAATAAAATATGACCATTTAGGTCCACTTGGATTAGATTAGGACACTTATTATTATTTTATTTAAAGAAGAGTTAAAAGAGTTAAAATCAAAGTTTAATAACTAAAACATTTTTAATATAGGGTTATAAATAATATAAATTCGACTATAAATATTGATTATAAATATAAAACGATTTATTACATAATGGTATTTTATTTATATTTTTTAGAAATTAATTAATTTAATTTATTTATGACCCAATGATGATTCAGTAATTACCTTATTAACGAAATATTAACAAAATTGATGTTATAAATACCCAAATAAATGTAATTTGAGACTTTTTATAAATTAAAATAATTTTATAGGTTAATATGACATGTTAGTATTTATTTAATTACCTTTTTTCTTACTAATCATGCTGTTATGAGTTTCAAAAAAATCAGTTACCAAATAGTGTAAAAATTGGAATAAAATAGTTTTTAAAACAAATATTATATTATTAATTGTGATTTTATTTCTAAAAATATAAGGCTCGGCCAAATTATTTAGATAAGGTTATATATATTAATAATGAACCACTTGGGGTTAATTTGGCTTGTTATAGTATGTTTATTAACCATATAGTATAAGAAAAAAAGAAGACACAGTAAAAGTTAAATTATTTAATTTAGAGTTAAATCTAAATGATAAGGGTAAAATAGTAACCTAAAATTTTATAAAGCTTATTGGTTGAGAGTATTTAAACCCATCCCCACCTTATATTTGAAATCAATCAATTTGGAGCTATTAAAAACCGAATATGACTTTATTATGGAATGATATTTTATGTTTTTCCAAAGGTGCCCCTCTCCTCCCTTATAAAAGGGAACCCCTTCCCTCTTCTCTTCACACCCTTTTGAGCCTTGAATCTCAGCTAACCCCTACCCATTTCTCTTCTCCACTTAACTAGTAACATTATAGAGGTTCTGGTCTTCTCAAAAGACCAACTATACATCTTTAATAGGAATATTAAAGGAGGTGCGTCGAAGAAGAGGTAATCTCTTCTTCCAATTCTCTCAAGTTTCTTCCTTCATCTACTTCTTCTTTTTTAGTTATCTCATTATAAAGTAATAAAATCAGTATTAATTATATACTGATATTTTATTATAAATATGAAACAACCCTATTTCACATTCCATCTATCCTATGTAAAATAAAATCACCACGCGTGCGTACGTACGAAATACCGTCTCCACGCCGTGGTGTAATCTGTTTTCGACCACCACCTTACTTGTATGAGTATAATAGTGTAAATAAATAACTAGATATGATTATTTTAAATTTATATTTACTAAAAAATATTATAAATACACTTCAATACAATTCCACGATCATGAGAATGATATCATCGCTTGTGCGTACGTACAGACTACCCACTACTACAAATATGGCTTATAATAGCGCTAAAAAAGGCCTTTAACAACGCTAAAAAAGAGCTGTTAATCTCGGAGAAGATAAAGGGGGGTTCCCTTTATCAGTGCTAAAAATAGTTCTGATAAAGGTAGTATTTATCAGCGCTATTTTCAGCACTAATAAATGTATAATATATCCGTGCTATTTTGAGCGCTGATAAAAACTACCTTTATCAGCGCTCAAAATAGCGCTGATATATTATCCATTTATCAGAGCTTAACTAGCGCTGATAAAGGACAAAGATCCTATCCAAAACCAGAACCTACACAGAACCTACCCAGCACCTGCACACATTACAGCACCTGCACAGAGTCCAAACAAAATCTGCACACAGAACACACAACACCCACACACAATGCACAGAAGAACAAAAATGATACATAAATTTACTTGAAATCATGAATAAAAACAACACACTTCTATATACATTTCAAACAATGTTTAATTTGGTTACAGTTACATTTATCCAACAAACAGTTAAAAAATAATGATGTTCCATCCTTTTTGCATCCATCCGATCTAAAAGATTGTCGTCCATGGTGGTGGTTTCCGAACAAAGCATTTGAACTGAGGAAAAATATTTCACCTACATAATAAAACAAATATTATGTTAGTAATAAAATAATGAAATAAAGAATGGGGTTGCTAAATGGAATTATACTAGTGAGGCACAAAACATAAAATAACCAATTAATGAAATTGGTGCATGGTTAGGGCTAATCATCTATAATAATCAAATGGCCCAATGTTTTGTAGAACATGGTCTATTTAATGATTCGAGGAGGAATAGATAAACCTACAATTTGGTTCTAAGGTTATGATGGTCTCACGTTGATGGTTAATGGTTTGTCAAATAATGTGATGAACTTGTGTAAGGTATGAGTTTTTGGGGAAGTATCTCTATATGGTTGAATAATGAATTGTAAGCCACTCAATGTAACTATACGGATTAGAAGTGTGTGTATATTGATTCCCACATTGTTGGAAAATGATTTATTTTACCCTTAGGCCTAATATTTCACCTAATTAATGAGTGTAATTAACAAATTTTCACTATAAACCATTAAAGCGGGTTACCCTCATATATCTCTCATCCCACTCAACAAAATCCTTTACACGCAGTCTCCTCCTTCTCCCTTCCCCCATGGGATATCTCCCTTAATTTTGAGATAAATCAAATATTATCAATTACATTAAAAGAGTGGTAAAATATCTTCAACCCTATTATCCTCCTCCATTGGATAAGAATGATGGGCCTTTTGCAACGACATTAAACCTTGGCTATATATCTATAGCCACGGTTTAACAACATGGATATATGTCCCCCCATTCCATAAAAAAGAAGCACCCCTACCCCGTTCCCCAGCACACCCCCTACACACTTCCCACCCTCGAGCACACCCCCTACCCCTGCACAGTCCCTACCCCCTGAACACCCCCTGCCCCCTTCCCCCTTCCCCAGCACACCCCTGCCCACTGCACTTCCCCCCTACCCAATGCACACCACCCTACCCACGCCCTACATATTTCAAAAGAACCCAACACACCCCCTACCCCTTCCCCTACCACTTTTCCCCCTTCCCCCTCCCCCAGAAAACCACCCCTACCCTCTCACCCTGTCCCCTGCACATAATAAAGAAAATACCTTTTATGGAAATTGTGCTCAATTTACATTATACACATCATATATATCAACACATTATCATGTACTTTCATTCAATGTAAACACACATATATAGACTCTCTACATCTTATAAGAAAACCCTCTTTAAAATTCACAAACACATTAAATCCATTTGAAAACACCCATCACACAACTTTCTCATTTCTTCAAACACATTTAAAGGACTTAAGAATGAAAATCCACAAGAAATACAACTGCATTCATTTTCAAAATAACTTTCAAGTCTATAAACACCCCAAATTCCTTTGATAACACATTTTTAACCACACAAACATTTCATATAGTACACTTAGCAAGAAAATACAGCATAATAAAATCATCATATAATCTAAAAGCATGGAATCACCTACATAAAGCGTGGAATCTTCCGAAATCTACTAGAAAACATAAAACTACACCTCCACAATACCTTAATAAGGACTGATTAAACATTAATATTGAATATATTAATGGAAAAACATGTTTAACTTGTGGTATTCCATGAGTTTAACATCCCACAAGGATAGAGGGTCATGATTTAATGTCTTACAGAGATGTAAGACCTGGGTGGATCAAAACACTTTTAAAGGTGAATCAGGTAGGTACATCTCTAGGAGGGAGCACCTGGAATGTTTACCTGATAGATTGATCAAAACGCCCAATGAGGTCTGACCCAAGTGTGGTGCATCCCATAAAGGTACGGTTTCTCATTTTGAAGACTTATTCAGATTCCACTAATGGAAATACAAGAGGGAAAATAAGCGAAGGTGTACCCCAGTGAGGGGGTCACCATGGTTTACCTTTGGTTGGGATTTAACCTCATGGAGGCTTCCTACTTACCCTATTTAGAATACAAGGATCAAAACCCATATATTTAAAAGAGGTATGTTGTGGGTATTACCCATGGTTAGCTTCCCTTCATACTACGAATACTCTTGGTTGGATGAGTATGGGTTTTGTGGGGCTCATGCATTGTTAGATTCTCAGGTTCTTCCAAGAGTAGCAATGGGATTAATGGGACATACGTGCAAAGATGGACCATGTGAATGGCATGATCCTTATAAAGAGGCACGAGGCACAAAAACATGTGGAGATATCTGAAAACATTATTTATAGTGGCCATGGGGCTTATCAGACTCCCCATACCTTCCATAAACACCTCAAAACATCACGAGGACCATATTCTACATGATGGTGCATCACAGGGTTGATTCTTTTGATGATGTACTGGTCGTTTGAGCTTGGATTTCATCTCAACCAGCCTTTCCCTTACTTGAATTATCCTGGGACACATATTTTGGTTCCAAAAAGTCCCTCAACGATACTGATTATCTCATGCATCTACCTAAAAACAATTGTGCAAGTCAAACAATAACACATGTGTTCAAATACAACTTCAAACAAACGAGATACAAAAAATGGATTTTGTTGATCCTTAGTGGTTTCATCATTCACCCCATACGCACTGCACACTATCATGCCTTACTTCAATATTAATTTGTTCAAAGATCAATAATATGAATCCGGGGATAGAAAACATTGAGTAATAAATTAATATTTCAATATATCAGAGCATTCTCAATTCACCAAAGAAGGTTGGAGGATAATCAATGATCATATATAGACAACATAAGTGGTAGGAATTCACCTTCATCCTATTTGTGTACAATATTCCATCAGGTATGTTGCCCATTCGTTTCTAAACACATGTATATCATCTTCTAAATATGAGTTTTTGGGATAGTCATAGTATTACTAAAAAAATATAAATACACAAAGGATTAATAAATATTTTAAATGAACTCGTAATTATTTTGAAAATACCTCATCAGGGATGCTAGTTTGTTGATGAAATACGATCTCTTTCATAAATTTACAAACATAATAACCACAGTCCTTTCTGTTTGTTTGTTTTGGAAACTATAAAAACATCGACAAGAATAAGTAATTTGTTTTGATATGTGTTTGGATAGTGAAATGTTATTATATATACCCGAATACTTTTCCAATTGTAGTTCTTGTAGGCGTGCTCATCCTTATGCCCTGGATTCATTCCATGCATTAGACGATATTGATGCACCACCCTATCATAACAGAATCCTCATTAAAACATAACAGAAATTATATAACTAGATGTTTATTTTTAAAATGTTGGATCAAGTGTATTACAAATTAACAAATGCCATCATGCATGGTCGGTTTTTTGGATATCCATGCGTTGAATCTAGAAAATAAATCATTGGAGTATCCAAATTGACTGCAATCAGCATACAATGCTCCCTAAAAATACAAAAAGGAATAAGTAAAGAAAGAAATGAAAATATAGTTGATATGCTTAAATTGTAGAGTTTTACCCCTGCATCATTGGTATTAAAAAGAGTTTGTCATCCATAATTTTGTTTTCAAACTATTTGAGCAGGGATGACATTATTGCAGCCTATTTAACAGAATCTATTTCGTCTTTTGAAGATGTGGTGTGAGGACTAACGAGTCCAAATTTTTGATTATGGGAAAATCCCTTCAATTGTTTTTCATATATACATCTGCGACAAATATAAAATGTATTTAGTCAAAATTATCAGAGTATATCATCTTTTGTAAAATCAAATCATGAAAACTTACCTCATGTATACATTTACAACTGAGGCGCCTAGCCATTCACACTTAATGAGTTCATTTACATTTTTAGCACTAATGAAATATGATATCTCCTCTCTATACATATCTTTTTCGAAATCAACTATGTTAGTAATACCATCTTTCAACTTTGTATCCACATGAGCCTGTAATGATATTAACTGTGGATATAGAACGGGTGGGGTGAAGGTTCTCTCAATAGACTGTTTTAATCGGTTGGTTGATCCTTGAGATATTTTTGAGATTATATTTCGTTTCACCCCACAGTCTTTTTCATTCTATAATAACAGTCATCAGTTCAGACCTTTTTTCATTAAATGTTAAAGGTCCAGCTTGGAAAATAAATTAGAAATGAATACCTTTTTATCGACATGTTTTTTTACAAGAACTGTCGGCCATGCGATGAATGTTCCAACAGCTTATTCAACCGTATGAATGTCATCATCATCATTTGGAATACGTATCTCAGCACTCGGCTCATTAAATACATTAATTGACACTCTAAGATGATCTTTTGGAATCTGTCTGTTGTGTAGCATGTTATTTTGTGTATTGAACACCGTAGCCCTCGCTACAAGGCAATAAGTGGGAGTTGATAAATATAAATCACAGTAATTTTCACCCTATGGAATATTAGTACAGGAAAGGTATCAGTGTCTATGTAAATCACATTTCACAGAAACAATTATTAAAACATTGATTACCTCATCTAAGCCAGGTTTTTTAGGGGAATGGCTCGCCTCAAAGCTAGTGGGGGTGGGGCGAGATCGTCACGCACGGGTTGTTGTTGAGTTGTTTTTTCTCTTTGCCTCTCCCCCATCATTTTTGATATCATCTCTCTCTGGTATTGTAATTATTCTTGAAAAATAGATAATTGTTCTTGCAGCTTTTCTATTTTTTCATTTTGACCCCCCTCTTGTTTTTGTTTTTGAAAATATGTTCAGGGTGTCACCCCAAAACCCGCACCTCTGATGCAGCTATACTTTTCTGGCTGCTTCAAGGCTGCTGAAAGTATGTCTGCATTTGGTGCGGTTGTTGTTGATTCTTGTGACTATTTTAGATAGAAAATATAGAAAAATAATTAGTTATTGTAATTTTATAGCGATTTAAAGAAACTCAAATTTATATTATGTCATACTTACACATATTTCCCACACTTTTTGTCTGTTTTCATCTATCAATGTCCCCTCTTTATTTACACAAGCCTCCTTCCATAGTACATGGCGTGGGATGGATATGGATTTCAATTTCTATTCATCAATCTGCATATAAATAGAGAAACATGGTTATGGTGTTTTTTTATGTCACATACTAGCAGTAGGGTAGATTTAAAAGACGTACCAATTTTTTCTCAAGTTCAGCGTACCCCATCCTTGCTTTATGGTAAGTGTACGCTGGTTCTGTTGTGTGTTTTTTGTTTTCAGCAATCAGTAGCTATTTCATAAATAAAAAACTGTCAATCAGAGTGATGAATACAAGAAAATGTCAAACAACATATTACCCCACACAAGGTACCTGAAAAGTATGCTCCCCACGACAGTTGCTAAAAGCATCCCATGCTCCTTGGGATATCAAGTGTGCGTAAAGAGGAGGTGGGTGCGGCTTGATTTTCCCTTATGCATATTTAAGATGATATTTCATTAAAATTGTGTGGAAACCTCTATGAATCCTTCCTGCAACTCTTAATACATATTCCTTATGCGAGACATCTACTATAAATGCACTCTGCAATGGATGATGATGAGTAAGTTAATGTTTTGGTATTTTATATTATTTTAATAAATTAAAAAAATGATATCATAATGTTACCGTAATCTCTTCCCACATTAGTGTCTTTAGCCCAGTGACAACATGGTTCCATGACTGTACATCAATTGGCACGCGTTGCCGAGTGAAGATTCCAATGTAGCTACTAAATATGGCTCTGTTGGGGTTAACATGTTGGTCTCGCTTATTCCATCCCACCTCAAATTTGATGCCTTTTGCTTTTGCCTTAAGGATTTTGGCCAACACTGTCAAACTACGATGATCTCATTTTTTTCCACTTTCAGGGTTTCATTTCCTACAATTTCTTTAGAAGTAGCATCAATATCTTCCCCCGGAGTACTAGCATCGAAAATGGGACCAGCAAAAATAGGTTGAGAAACCTGTTGTACCTCAGCACTAGGACCAGTAACAATAGGTTGAGAAACCTGTTGTTGCTCTACACTGGGACCACCAACATCTGGTTGAGAAACCTGTTGTTGCTCTGCAGTGGGACCACCAACTGCTGGTTGAGAGACATTTTGTGCCTCGGGATTGGGCGCATCAGCAGGTGCAAAAGTCATTATCTATAGAAGTGGTTTAATATTTAATTTATAATACATAAAAACAACAGCGAACAGATAATAACATAGCTTAACACAATGCATGTTACAATAAACAAATAACCTGATTATTGTACTCTATTTTGTTTCTTTAAAGGCTGAAGTGATTTGACTCCTCTATTGACTATGTAAATTCCTTCATTGTGGTCTCCTCTGACATAAAAAATTCCGTCTACATTTGAACCACTGCGAAATGATTATGAAGTCCCTATAAACGGGTCAACCTCTGTTGAACTTTCATCTGACCCTTCAGTTGTTTTGGTCGATAATAGAAAAATTGACCAATTTCGGTTTGCGGGGTATGGAACATAAAATAATTTTACTGCCTGTGATGCCATTATAAATGGTTCATCTTTCTCCCCTTCCTTACTAAAGTCAACTTTCACGAATCATAATTCATCTATTTTAACAACACTTCTATTATCAACCCACTTTCATTGAAAAATTGTCACTTTGAATTTTGTATAATCCAACTCCCATATTTGTTTGATGATGCCAAAGTATGACATATTCACATAAATTGTATTTTTGTCCTTAGCACCGGAAACATGCATCGCCTCAGCCACAAGTGTAACCCCACTATTCTGCATGGTACTGTCTTCATCATGTTCATTAGTATAGAATGTATAACCATTAACTGCATAAGCATTGTAAGATAATACGTACACACTTTCTCCTACGACCAGCCATCGAAGTCATTCTGAAATTGAGTTTGGATTTTCATATAACTGCTTAAAAATATGGTCTCGAAACCATCCTATAAACTATCAATTATGTGTATCTGATATCCATTTTTCAGCCCTAGAAGGATTCAAACGCCTAAGAATTTCTTTGTGGGTTTGAACATATGGGTGAATGTGAAACTGTTATGCAAAACTTAAAGGTGGGCCTGCTCCCGATATGTAATATTGATTGTGACAACCTCTCTTCCAGAAATTCATTCACCCTCAAGCCACTCAGTGTGATGAGATTTCGGTAGGCCAATGATTTCCACACCAGATAGGTATTTGATACAAAATTCAACAGCTTCCTCAACAATATATTGCTCTACAATACAACCCTCTGGACGACTTTGGTTTTTGAAATACCCTTTAAAAATCTTCATATACCGTTCAATGGGGTACATCCATCTATAATGTATAGGACCACATAGTCGAATCTCTCTCACTAAATGAACCATCAAATGAACTATCATATCCAAAAATGTCGGCAGGAAGAACATTTCCAATTAACATAATATGACGGCAATTTCTCTTTCCATAGTTGGTAATTTTTCCGAGTCTATAACTTTTCTGCATATAGCTTTAAAGAAAAAACAAAGCTTCGTTAATGTATGGAAGACATTCTTGGGAAAAATGCAATGTAAAGCTATAGGAATTAGATCTTGCATCAAAACATGGAAGTCATGTGATTTCATACCCTTTAATTTTAAATCTTCCATTGACACGATGTTCTTGATATTTGATGAATACCCCTCTAGAACCATTACTTCATTCAAGAAGTTCAAAAACTGATATCTATCCTGCCTGGAAAGAGTGTAAGCAGCAGGAGGAAGAAATGTTCGTTTTTCACCCTTCACTGGTGCCAACTCTTCTCGTATTCCCATCTCAACCATGTCCAATCTAGCCTTAATTCCATCCTTTGTTTTTATAGGTGCATTTATCAATGTTCCAATGACACTATCACATACATTTTTTCAACATGCATAACATCTAGAAAATGTCTAACATACAGACAATTCCAGTATGGTAATTCGAAAAAAACTGATCTCTTTTTCCAACCAGTTTTTGTAAGGTTTTTTGAAAACGGTTGACCAAAAGTAGTGTCCAAATCCTTCACTTTCTCAAAAAATTGATCACCTATTAGTGGAGACGGTGCTGTACATTCCTATGAACTTCTGTCGAATGATGTCGTACAAGATCGGTACAAATGTCGTCAGGGTAGAAATATGTGATGTCCTAGAAACACGGTTTTCGATGAATGTTTCAACCTAATTGACTGTGTACCTTTTTCGCAAATAGGACACCCTTGATTTCCTTTAATGCTATATCCTGGAAAATTTCCATAAGAAGGAAAGTAATTTATCATCCCATACAACATGGATTTCAAAGTGAACTGTTCATTTTTGTAAGCATCATACATCGTAAGACCTAAATCCCACAATATTTTCAAATCCTCGACCAATGGGGCCAAATAAACATCAATATCATTACCCGGTTGTTTTGGTCCTGATATAAGAATAGATAACATGATATATTTTCATTTCATGCATAACCATGATGGTAAATTATAATTTACCAACATAACCGGCCATGTACTGTGACTGCTGCATTGAAAACCAAAAGGATTCACCCCATCTGTAGATAATGCCAGACGAAGGTTTCTCGGCTCATTCCCAAATTAAGGATACTCGTGATCAATTCTCTCCCACTGAGGAGAGCCTACAGGGTGACGTAGTTTCCCATCTTTAATTCTTGTATCTGCATGCCATGTCAATTGTCCTACAGTCTCCTCACTTCTATATAGGCGTCTAAACCTAGGAATGATTGGAAAGTACCATACAACTTTCGTAGGACTAGAATCATCTTTCTTGTATCAGGAATCACCACACTTTGGGCATTCTTTAAGTGATTTTTGGTCCTTGAGAAACAATATACAGTCATTCGAGAAAGCATTTATACTTTCAGAGATCATACCCATCGATCGTAGCATTCGTTTGGCATCATAGGTTTGGATTGGGAGTTCATTTTCTTCTGGGATCATGTCATTCAGGAGAGCAAGTAGTTCTGTAAAACTGGCGTCACTCCACCCATTGCCTGATTTCAAATTATACATTTTCAATACGGCTGACAATGATGTATATTTAGTGCAACCAGCATACAATGTCATTTTTTCACAACTATTTAACTTCTCAAACAATTTTGGGCAATCACGAAGTTTATCTTCAACTGTCCTTGTCATTTCCTCAATACAATCTTCATCATCGTTCATATCTGTAATTACACCCTCCATACGATCATCTTCACTGTTCACGCTTCTAATCATATAAGATGATCTATAAAATGTCTTGTTCTCTGAGTCACTACCTACATTGGTTTTTTCCCCGTGTTTATTCCAACATGTATAACTTTGATATATTCCGTGACAGATCAGGTGTTCTTCCAACTCCTCTAGACTAATTTGTCTTGAATAACAACAGCGTAAACACGAACAAAGGATTTGAGAAGGGTCACATGCATGATCTTCTGCAAACTTGATAAACTCTTTCATGCCATCTTCATACTCTTTTTTCAACCGATTGGAATTCATCCATTCTTTATTCATATTCATCGTCTTTATGGGTTTGATCTCGAGAGCTTTCCTAATATTATGTTTTAATTAATCAGGTAGCATTTTTTGGGTTTTATAAGAACAAATCATGGTACAAATGCCTTTAAACACATGTCAAATCCATATACATGGTGTGTCTAGTAGGGTAAACATTGTGTATGTATAGGATTCCTGATTTAATCTGACATATATCAAATTTTTCCAAGTTAGTCTTATAAAGATTGAATGATGCCTCAGAAAATACATGACATGCGAACAAGAGGAAACCAATGAGTAATAGGAGAAAATAGTAATAAATATGATGCTATCTCAATGTACTCAAGGTGATGATAAGATGTTGGTCAAGATCAACTATGGGTTGGGAGTACACTAAAATTTAATTGAAAAAAACTACTAAAAACTAATCTAGAAAAGGATGAAATATCATATTAATCAAGTCCCTTAATAAAAACAATGAATTAGTTAAACCAAAAATCTTTGCTAAAAAATCATACAGGCCATAACTAATCCTAAAAGCAGTCCATGGTAGGTCCATCGATGTCCAACTCATCTAATGGTATCCTAATGTCAAATTTATCTTGGAGAAGATTATAGAACATCATAGATGATCAATGTGACTATCAATGCATGGATGATGATACATATTCATGACTCTTATCAGGTTAAATCTCCAATAGTCCAACAAAAGAATAAATACCAATCAACCATCTATTTTAGAGAACTATAAAACCCCATGGTAAAGTACTATGCCATATATAACCATTATATTCTATATCATCAAATTGTAATTCAAACAACTGATGCTCTTTTGGTGTTATTTTAGAAATTGTGATAGAAACTGAATTTTCTCCCAAAACATACTAGATTATAAAGTTTATCTCTTTATTAAGAAGTAAATTTTATACCTCATCAGTGAAAACATCCTAAAAATGTACTACCATTGGGGAAAAATAATCCTACAGAATTCTAGAAACATCTACAATATGCCTAACTATTTGATCCATTAGGGTATAGTAAATATATAATTATAACATGCTATTTAAAATGAAATGTGGAAATAGGAAATCATACAGACTCCTGATAAACCCATAATACAAAACATATCACCTAGTATGTCTGTCACATATACAAATAAATAAATTAGAAAAAAACATGCTACAAAGAATAAAGGTTCCATTAAATACTTACATTGGTCAACTTGTTTTGGAAATTGTTTATCTTTATCTGTGCCTTGTACTTTCACCCATGAATTTGAAGGTGAGTATGCGTACACGATAGTTGAAGCTGTATCCTCCAATGTATGCAAACCCCACCATTTCCCCTTGACTATCAAATGGACCTAAAATACAATGAATATCAATGATTATTCCATAATGAATTTACACAAAAACCCTCTAGAAAAAAATAAAGTACAATACCTGCAAGTTGTAACTTAGGCCGCGTTGCACAAGCCGATTGCCACATTGTTTGTAGAAACCACATTTGCTCCAACACTCTAATGATATTCATTGCTTCATGTCTCTTATACTCTTCTAGAAACTCTTCTCTAATAAGGTTAACTATCATGTACACATACTCACCTTCAAATTCATGGGGTGAAAGTACAAGGCATGAAATAAGATAAACAATTTCTAAAACAAGTTGACCAACATGCATCATCCTCGACACTCATCACTAATTATGAATCAAATCCCTAGACATAATAATAATCTCATTAAGACCACACTATATTTTATAGAAATCCTTACTGGAATTAGGCTCAATATATTGTATCATTCCTATCTCACATCTATATTCACTATTTGGTCCTCACACACACAATATATAAATAATATACCAAGGGAATACCATCCATGGAACTCAAATCCTACCTTGAGAGCACGAGGAGGAGGAGGACGAGGTGGCGGTGGTCGTGGCAGTGAGGGTGGAGGTGGCAGAGGTGGCTGAGGACGAGGCGGTGGTGGAGGCAGAGGCGGCACCGTTCGCGACAGTGAGGGTGGAGGCGGGAGAGGCAGTGGCAGTCGCGGTAGCGGGAGCAGGGGCAGAGGCAGTGGCGGCGGCGGAGAAAGAGGAGGATGAGGAGGAGTAAGGAGGATGAAGGAGGAGGAAAAGAAGGACGAGGAGGAGGAGGATGAGGTCGTGTGGCGAGGGGCCTGGTTCAGCTTCCGCGAGAGCTTGACTGCGTGCAAGTGAGGATGGCCTGTTAGGGTTGTTAAATAAAAACCGACAGAACCTTTATCAGCTCTCATTAAAAGCACTGATAAAGGTATGTTTTATCATCGCTAAAATAAAATATCTGATAAAACATTCATTCATCAGCGCTTTTAGATAGAACTCATAAAGGCATTCCCCTTTATCATCCCTTTCTGTTTAGCGCTGATAAAGGTCAGCGCTTCCCTTGCCCTGTTTTGTGGTAGTGACCATCTCCACGACGCGATGATATTCATTCTCCATGTTAACCATTCATAAATGATTATAAAGTATATATAATGAATAATAATTAAATATATGAAATAATAATGATACTGGATTTATGTATATATATATATGTATGTCATCTACTTAATTCCATTCAATTCAATAAGGAAACAAAAACAGCGTTCATGCGTACATACGGCCTACCGTCTCCATGAACGGTGTATTTCATTCCATTTATCGATCTATCATATATATATGTATATGATGAATATATATTATATATAAATCATGTTTTATATTATGGAATTAATTAAATCTGGATATAAGTAATAATATCAAGAAAAACAAGTCGAAACATGTACAATAAATGAAATGATTTTACCCAAATCGCTGTTTTTACATTGAATTTACAAAAGAACGGGTAATATAAAGTCATAAGTAAACTATATATGATATCATAATAATGAATATAATTCTGTAACAAGTCAATGAAATTATTTAAATCATTATATAGGAGGTTCAGATACATACGAAGCATATTAGACATAAGGTAAGGGATAACTATTCCAATCTCGCTCTTATTTGAGATTGTTTATTCGTAAGTATTTACTTGTTTTTTGTTATCATCCATGTACCTATTTTCTAAAAATGTTTTCATGTATGTTTAATGGCCTTTTTACGAATTTTTAAATTTTACCACATGTTATGAAAGGAATCTTACTTTTGTTTACAACATGAGAAACTTTTTGACTTTTCCGAAAAAAGTACGAGGAGAATGTAATTTTTAACTTATATGGCGTGGACAGATTTTTACGGTTTCATAACACCACATTTTAATAAATATTAATCTACAATATTGCATTATTATTTTAAACAAAACCCTTTTCTTTTAATATTTCATGGCATTTTGTGAAAAGAAAATGATTTTGAAGAAGAAAGGATATTTTCCTCAAGACTTCATTTCAAGTGTTTTATCAGAACTATTTTCTATCTAAAAATGACATTATTTAATATGATTATGTTTCAAGTATAATGTATCCATTATTTACATGGTTTGATTCTTCTTATGATGAAATGATATCCATTTTTTTATATGGATTATGTTATGATGGCATGATGTTTAAGAATACCATTCTATTACATGTGTTATGCTATGATGTATGATTTATGATTTTGTGGCACACAAAAGAATGATTTCATTATGAGATGGGTGGGACCTATATCTCCCTCCAATGCATTGGGTAAAGATTTATATCTCATGAGATAGACATGGATGGAATGGTATGTTAATCCGGTTCAGTGTTACAGGACTGAAACGAGGAGTGAACTCGATTCGAAAAGGGACTTTGTCCACTAAGATGGTCATGGCAGTAATACCTTGGATAATATGGAAATCATAGCATGTGCTTGATGGTTTCCACAATTACATGCTTTATTCCCATGCTATTTTATCATGATTGATGATCCATTATGATATATTCCTTACGTACTTCAAAGATTTATGTCTTTGCTCAAGATTTTGATGTTTAGATTTTATATTCAAGTTCTTTGCATTAAAATGTTTATGGATTGTTTTATGTTATCTATGTTTACCCTTAATGAGCATTTGAGCTCACCCTTTTTATGTTTTATTTTTCCCAGGATATAAAGAAAGGTTTTAGGTAAGAAAACCAAAAGGGGAAGATCTTTATGGGAGATGTTGAAGATCTTTCACCATGATTAGAAGATTACGTTCTGAGTTTCCAAAGACACTAAACTAATACAATCTTTGGGAGTCTGTTTTTGTCATGTATTAAGTATTCTGAAAAAGTAATGTAATGTCCATGTACTTCAAGATTTGGGTCTCTATAGTCGGTATCAGAGCGAATGTTTAGTTAAACTTTGGAAACTAGGATGCGAGAACTTTAGTGAGATCCCTAGAGATATTTCTAAGGTATGTATAGGGATGTCACTAAGGTTAAGTATACGTATAGGTTATAGTCCTAGAATTACGGTAATGATATTAGAATTAAACCTAAGGTGTTATATATTGAAGGTACTCTCCATTTATTATGCAATTTTCCTAGCATGGTTTTTTCCACTCACACTATTTTTTTTGGGTTTTAGAAAATGGATGGAAACATGAAGATTCACGATAATGGAGGATATGATGGACAATGGAATGACATTCTTCATGAGTAAAAAATGAAATTGGATCTGGAAGTCCAAACATCGTTATTATGACTAATCAGAAATCTCATAATATGATCAATAATCTCAACTTTGGTAAGTATCCCAACTCATCTAATAAGAGAAAGATGGAGTTTCATGATGATCATAGAGGAAAGAAAGTTCAATTCCCCTCATGTAAATCATGTGGGAAGAGGCATCAAGGAGAATGTTTCAAAGGAACTGGAAGATGCTTTGGGTGTGGAAAATAAGAACACAAAGCCAGTAATTGTAAAGGAAAATGTTAAGTTAACACCATGGACAAGGATAATACTATTGATAAGACATCAACAGTGGTTAAATGTTTTAAATGTGGAATTTATGGGCATTATGAAAACCAATTCTCTAAGGGAAAATCTCATGAAGAGAATCAGCATGGTCGTATGGGTAGTATTTATGTTGATGATGATGAAGAGACTATAAATGATATATGAGGTAAAAGAAATGACGATGCTCAATCAGTGGTTTAAGAAGGTAGTGGAACAATTGTATGTTTATCAAGAGTTATGTTGTATAGGTAATTTAATGGTACTATGGAATAAAGACACATCTAAGAATTGTTACAGTATTATTTTTCCAAAAGTATTTGAAAGTATATATTGAATGTTACCGGTAACCATGAAAGGTTAATTCATATATTTTTGGAAAGTAGATGATATGTGCATAATTAAGGGATTAGAAGATAATGAGATGTTTTATAGTATTGATGAGATCATGGCTGATTAAGGACAATGTGATATCATGGTTTGAGTATATAAAATTTTTGGGATTTTGGTATGTGGAAAGAGTTAACTTTTGACAGCATTCATGTTTTCACTAAGGTTTAATGGGTATTCATTTTTCAAGAGAATACATGATTAAGGTATTCACATGTTTGGAATGTGACCAACAAGATATATCTTATATGGGGGATAAATGATGGTATTCACATGCTTGGTTGATGACATTTCTAGTAATCATTTTCTTTATACTATATAATTGGAAAAAATTATATTCGATAAGCTTAAAGGCTGGAATGGATTAAGTTGGACATCAGATAGAATTTTTAAGGCTAGAACTTTTTTCGATATTATTTATGTAATGTTATAATAATGTAGTTTTAGAAAAAGGAAAAGCTACAGGACGGGCGAGAACCCGTCGCGTCGGACAAGGATGTGGTAATCGAACCCACAACTGAAGTGCGACATGCCTTTATCGCATTCCACTGGCCTACATGAAGTCTCTGGTTAGTAGAAACTAGTTTTATTTTATTATGCAGTATGATAGATGAAGTATAAGTCCATTGTTGGAATCATATACGATTAATCTCACCATAGATGTACTTATGTATATTTAATAACTTATGCTAACCTTTTTGTGATAGAAACAGATGGGATGACTTATCATTCTATCGCATGATCTGCTAACACTTCATGAATGAAAAATTCAGCTTCATTTCTTTAAATAGAGATGAAGTGGAAATTGTTCATGGACTGACCAATAATGATATTACACTAAAATCAAGTAAGCATTTCTCCTTATGTAAAAGTTCATCAACATTAGGGAAATGATCCTGGTAACCAAAAATGTTGTTCTGGTACTCTCATATCTGATGAATCAGATGGTACCTTAGATCATCACAAATTTATGGCTTTGTGATTGTTGGATTTTTCATAGCCATGTTCTCTACCACTATCCATCAGAACTTGATGGTTATATTTCTCTTCCATATCCATATTTTCACCTATGTTCTCCTATGAGGAAACCCAGGGATAAGTTAATTTGGGTAACCATTACATTCCATAAATTAGTTTTTAAAATTAAGATTTAGTATTCCTTTTTACGATGTGGGTTTCTATTAAAGAAAATTTCAAGTAGTAAATGATCTATAACCCCGATGAATTTTGAGGGTGAAATTCATTTTAAGGGGGTAGAATGTAATAACCCAAGATTTTATGAGAATTATTATTTTTAATTTCATTGATGTCTTGTGTGGTATGTGACACCAAAATTAGCCTCTTCTATATGCAACACCGTATTATCTTTCAGTATACACAACACTAATCTTGGATCGCGTTACACACAATTTCAAGTTTGTTTGATAGAAGTTATTTTACGCAACATTGAGTGTATATATATATATTCAATGTATAAATTAAATATGGTTGGATTATATTATATGCAACAAAAAATGAATCTTGCACTACACACAACCCTGACTTGGATTTCATTACACGCAACCGTGACCTTCCACGATAGCGTGTGTTATACACAATACCAAGTTTCACTAAACGAGATATTATTATAATATTATTATGAACTAGCCGTTATGAATAGTAATACCCACTTTTTGAAATTTTATAAATTTTATCTTAAAAATGGACTTCATTTTTGGATTCTTAATATCTAAATTATCCTAGGGTAAATTTTTGGTATTTTTCTAAAAACTTTCAATTTTTGATAAATAGTGAAAACACTGGGTTACTATTTAAAAACCGAATTTTTATTTAAATAATTATTTATTTTATTTAAATTTATTTTAGGTCAAAATTGATACATAATACCTATATAAGTTCAATGAAATTCATTTGAGTCATTTTAATATAATTTTAGATATATTAAAATTTTATTGAACTTTTCACCGTCTTTTAGCCACCTCCTAGGAGAATTTGAAAATTTACATAAAACTTAATTTTACCGCTTCTGTGAGTGGAATTTAGAAAATCCGAGAGACACAGTTAATGTCAAGGAGTAAAATGTGGTTCAAAAAGATAAAAATAATTTTTGGTGAATAGTAACTTTTTACTTTTTTTACCACGGTTAAAAGTAATTAGGGTAAGTAAGGGTAAAAATTATATTATTATTACCGTAACACATGTCCTAATTTTATTGGATAAATGTAATTTGACCAAAAACAACCTTGGGAATAAAATATGACCATTTAGGTCCAATTTGATTAGATTAGGACACTTATTATTATTTTATTTAAAGAAGAGTTAAAAGAGTTAAAATCAAAGTTTAATAACTAAAACATTTTTAATATAGGGTAATACATAAGCTAAATTCAACTATAAATATTAATTAGAAAGATAAAAATATTTCCTACATAATAGTATTTTATTTATAATTTTTAGACATTAATTAATTTAATTTATTTATGACATAATGATGATGCAATAATTACCTTTTTAATGAAATATTAACATAATTGATGTTTCAAATACCCAAATAAATGTATTTTGAGACTTTTTATAAATTTAAATAATTTTATAAGTTAATATGACATGTTAGTATTTATTTAATTAACTTTTTTAGAACTAATAATGCTGTTATAATTTTCACAAAAATCAATTACCAAATAGTGTCAAAATTGAAATAAAATAGTTTTTAAAACAAATATTATATTATTAATTGTTATTTTATCCTAAAAATCTACGGTTAGGCCAAATGAATTAGATAAGGTTATATATATTAATAATGAACCAAATGGGGTTCGTTTGGATTGTTATAGTAAGTTTATTAACCATATATTATATAAAAACAAGAAGACACAGTAAAAGTTAAATTATTTAATTTAGAGTTAAATCTAAATGATAAGGGTAAAATAGTAACCTAAACTTGCCTAAAGCCTATTGGTTGAGATTCTTTCGACCTATCCCCACCTTATATTTTAAATAAATCAATTTGGAGATATTAAAAACCTAATAGGACTTTATTATAAAATAATATTATAAGTTTTTCCAAAGGTGCCCCTCTCCTCCCTTATAAAAGGGCACCCCTTACCTCTTCTCTTAACACCCTTTTGATCCTTGAAGCTCGTCCAAATACTACCCATTTCTCTTCTACACTTCCCTAGTAACATTATTGAGGTTCTTGTCTTCTCAAAAGACCAACTCTACTTTCTTAAGAGGAATCTTAAAGGAGGTGCATCGAAGAAGAGGTAATCTCTTCTTCCGATTCTCTCAAGTTTCTTTCTTCTTCTACTTCTTCATCTTTAGTTGTCTAATTATAAAGTAATAACATAAGTATTAATTATATACTGATTTTTTATTATAAATATGAAATAACCCTATTTCACCTTCTATCCATCCTACGGAAAACGAAATCACCGCGTGTGCGTACGTAAGGAATACCGTCTCCACGCCGTGGTGTAATCTATTTTCGACCACCACCTTACTTGGATGGGTATAATGGTGTAAATAAATAACTATATTTGATTATTGTAAAGTTATATTGATTCTAAAATATTATACATACACTTCAATACAATTCCATGATCATGGGAATGATATCATCGCTCGTGCGTATGTACGGACTACTGTCTCCATGACGCGATGAGATTCATTCTCCATGTTAACCATTCATAAATGATTATAAAGTATATATAATGAATAATAATGAAATATATGATATAATAATGATAATTTATTTATGTATATCTATATATCTATATGTATTTCATTTACTTAATTCCATTCAATTCAATAAGGAAATGAAAACAACATTCATGCATACGTACGGCCTACCGTCTCCATGAACGGTATATTTCATTCCATTTATCGATATATCATATATATATGTATATACTGAATATATATAATATATAAATCATGTTTTACATTCTTTAATTAATTAAATCAGTATATAAGTAATAATATCAAGAACAAAAAGTCAAAACACGTACAATAAATGAAACGATTTTACGCAAATCGCTGCTTTTACATCGAATTTACAAAAGAATGGGTAATATAAAGTCATAAGTAAACTATATATGATATCATAAAAATGAATATAATTCTTTAAAAAGTCAATGAAATTATTTAAATCATTATATAGGAGGTTCAGATACATACGAAGCATATCATACATAAGGTAAGGGATAACTATTCCAATCTCACTCTTATCCGAGATTGTTTATTTGTAAGTATTTACTAGGGTTTTTGTTATCATCCATGTCCCTGTTTTCTAAAAATGTTTTCATGTATGTTTAATGGACTTTTTACCCATTTTTTATTTTTACCACATGTTATGAAAGGAATATTACTTTTGCTTACCACACGAGGAACTTTTTAACTTTTTCGACAAAAGTACGTGGAGAATGTTATTTTTAACTTTTACAACGTGAACGGATTTTTACGGTTTCATAACGCCTCATTTTCATGAAGCTTACTCTAAAATATTGCATGATTATTTTCAACAAAACCCTTTTCTTTTAATATTGCATGGAATTTTGTGAAAAGAAAATGATTTTGAAGAAGAAAGGATATTTTCCTCAAGAATATATTTCAAGTGTTTTATCAAAACTATTTTCCATCTAAAAATGAAATTATTCAATATGTTTATGTTTCAAGTATAATGTATCCATTATTTACATGGTTTGATTCTTCTTATGATGAAATGATATCCATTTTTTACATGGATTATGTTATAATGGAATGATGTTTAAGAATCCCATTCTATTACATGGGTTATGCTATGATGTATGCTTTATGATTTTGTGGCACACAAAAGAATGATTTCATTGTGAGATGGGTGGGACCTATATCTCCATAAAATTCATTGGGTAAAGATTTATATCTCATGAGATATACATGGTTGGAATGGTAAGTTAATCCAGTTCAGTGTTACAGGACTGAAACGAGGAGTGAACTCGATTCAGAAAGGGACTTTGTCCACTAAGATAGTCATGGTAGTAATGCCTTGGCTACTATGGAAATCATAACATGTACTTAATGGTTGCCAAAATTTCATGCTTTATTTCCATGATATTTTATCATGATTTATGATCCATTATGATATATGCCTTACGTACTTCCAAGATTTATGTCTTTGCTCAATATTTTTATGTTTAGATTTTATGTTCAAGTTTTTGCATTCAAATGTTTATGGATTGTTTTATGTTCTCTATGTTTACCCTTACTGAGGATTTGAGCTCACCCTTTTTATGTTTTCTTTTTCCCTGGATATAAAGAAAAGTTTTAGATAAGAAAACCAAAATGGGAAGATCTTTGTGGGAGATGTTGAAGATCTTTCACCATGATTAGAAGATTATGTTCCGAGTTTCCGAAGACACTAAACTAATACGATCTTTGGGCGTCTGTTTTTGTCAGGTATTAAGTATTCCGAAAAAGTAATCTAATGTCCATGTAGGTCAAGATTTGTGTCTCTACATTAAATAAGACTTATAAAACCTAGAAAATATAGTGGGAAAAAATATAATAAAATCACATAATGAAAGAAACCAAAATTAAACTGATAAAGTTAAATAAAAAAGGTTATAAGTTAATGGAATTAAATTAGGTTAGAAAAACCCTTACAACTTCAATAATTTATAAATTAGAGGACAAAGAATAGAGAGAGCTTAAATGAAAAAGAAACTCCCAAGAACAAAAAATAAATTTATATATGAAAATTCAAAAAGGAAGTATTTAATCCATATAAAATATAATTTGTGCATAAAAATAATCATGGATCAAGAAAATAAAATTGAGACAAAGTACCCTTACATTAGGCCACGTTTAATTTCATAATGTTTGGGCCTCTGATACAATATACTTATGTTGATTGAAAAACTAATTCATAAGTTAATTATATTATTTTTTCCTTATTTATCTACTATAAACATTAAAATTTATTTATTACTATTTCATTTTCAGAGGGAATGGCCTTAAGAAGTTATTTCTTTTAAAATTATCCTATTTTTTTTTGATTTCATCATTTTTATTATTTTTAATTTATATTTTTGTAAAATTATTTACATAAGATTATAATACATTAAAAAAATTCATATTATATAGTACACACTAACCATCTATGTAGGTGATAATAGTATTAAATAATGTTTTATTATGGTTCATAAAGAGCTTATAAATTGTTCAAAGCATACCCCCAAGGATTTTCAAACTAGGTGTGCTATTAATCTCTCATATCATGAACTTAGGGAAGGTTAATTTAATACCTAACGAATTTTTTTTTGTTATTAACCTTTGGTTCATCATATTAAAAGTATAAATACACCTTTTTGTATCTATAAAAAGATTTAATTTCTAATAAATCACTCACTCTTTTCCAAACTTTTTGGACTTGTTATGAATTTGAGGGTCTTTGATCATTATAGAAGGCTTTTTAATATATTAAAATTTTAGTAAATAGTGATATATTGTTTAAAATATAATAATTAATTTATAAAAAATATAATAGAAACATTTATCATTTAAAATAAAAGTAATTATAATGATTAAAAAAAATAAAGGTAGAGAAGGGGTTATGAACCCTTACCATGAAAAATATCCCCTTAAATATTAATAGGAACACCATATAATCATAAAAACTTCTTGGAGAGACTCTCAATAGCGAACATTATGGGGAATTTATGATCATTGGGTTTGGAGTAGAGGGTATTGAGAGAATGGGTGGGTATTTATACTTGAGGAGAGGGTATTTTTGGGTCAAAATATTGATTATTTTTATATTTAAGAGAAATACTCTTGGGTGAAATTGATTCCCACGAAATTAGTTGGATTATTGTTAAAAAAAGTAGCATTATTTAACATTTAAATCAATCAAAAAGTAAATGGAATCTTCCGACCACCTCAATAAATTAAAAGAACTAAAAGTGATTTTTTAGGACAAAATATAATTTAGGTTCCAAAACATAAAATATAATTTTCTAAATTCATATTAATATATATAAATTCATTAATTTACTCCATAAATAATTTTTTTATTTAAAAATGTTTCATAAATATTTTATTCATACTTACATCACAAGTTTTTAATAATAGTTGTAGTATTCATAAAAAATATGTTTTTTACTGTTTACCCAAAAATCATGTTTTTAGAAAAAACACCAAAATTTAATGCTAAGATAATCTGGTCATGATGATTACAAAAATGATTTTTTTATAAAACTCAACTTATTTAAATTTGGAATTTAAATATAAAATGGAATCATATAATATAATTAAAAATAAATTTTATTGAAAAAAATACATTGTAAACTTGAAGTATTTATAACCATATTTCAAATCAAGTAATAATTAAATGAGTGTTAATATTTTACTTTTTACATTGAAAAATTTAATTAGAATAATGATTTAAAATTATTCAATTTAATTTTTTATGATAAAAATATATAATATATAGAAAAATAAAATTGTTTAAAATATATGCCTTTTAATACCAAATGATTTTAGTCAAATCTAATCATTTATTTTATTAAATTAATTAATATTTAAATAAATAAAATCAATATATAAAATAAAATCAATAATATATATTGAATTCAAATAAGGCATTTTAACTATATTTTTATTTAACTGTGGTTTTACTCTTCTTTTAATTTTCTTATTCAAATTTCAAATTTTATTCTCATGATGTTTTAATGTGTATATTTCATTGTAAAATATATCATGGTTCATTATTTTCGGTTTTGTGTGTGATTAAATCTATTAAAAGTAGTTACTCTAATCTTGGGGGGTTACAAGCTTTCAATCAAAACTAATCTTATTAATTATGATATATTTACCATTAATTAATAACTAATAGTCTTATTAATAAATTAACTCTTCATATTAATTATTAATCCAAGAAGTATTATAAAAACATAAGATTCAATCCACTATAATTCTAAATATATTAAATAAATTAATTTTAAGGAAAATTACTTAAGTACACGATGCACATATGAAGGTAACAAAAATTATTCCCATCTAGACTAAATAGTGTCCCATTTAGTAATATACAATGTACATATACATAGTGTGTCATGTTATTACTTGGTATATTTTTTTTTATTTCAATACAAGTAGTCAACTTGGCATTTATGAATCATTTTATATTTTAATTTATAAAAATTGTATTACTTTTAGTGTCCGTAAAGTACATAATGTGTACAATGACTAAATAATGAGTACAATTATGAAAAATGTAAAAATTAATTAAGCATTTAATATTATATAAAACCCTGTCACAAGCCATGTACACCAACCACACATTGTGTAGTATTGTTTGACACTTTAATTAATTTTGTTTTGCGTAATTAATTCATATAGTGGGCTACCTTGATTGGTGTGTAATCCCTGTAAAAAAGTAAAAACTACACAGTATGGAAACTAGTTACATATCATATAATTAATTCTGGACATCCATAATTACATTATGATGGACTCAGTATGTAATCCCCCTTGGATAATACCATGTTAAATAGCATGGACACAAGCTACATACTTTATAACGAAAATTGGATCTTGTTAATCAGTATGTCATTACCCCCACCTTCTAAAGTTACCACTCCTAGTATGAAAATGGAGAATGAGATAAAATGAACACCTAATCCCATGTTCAGTAGGCCACATGTTAGATTTTAGTTCCAAGGGTATATCAATAACAGACATATTGAGGAATTTCCCTCTATAAAGTTTAATGATTAAGAGATCATTTGTGAAGAATCTCCAACAAATATGATTTTTTAAAGTAAAGATGAAATCCAAATACATGTAAATTAATATATAAAATAAAAGGGAAAAATTAAGTTTCAAATGTAAAAATAGGCAGAAACCATTTACACTAACAACCCCTGATAGCTTCTCAACAACAACTCTGAGCTAGTAACATCCATCTCGTTCTGTAACCTATTCTTGCTGACCTGAAACATAGTTTGTATATATATAGGGTGAGCATAACATGTATAATTTTTTTAGGATCCTCCCTAAAACATATCATTGAAATTATGAAATAATCATACTAAATACCAATTAAAAACTAATGAAACTAAATCATCACCTCAGTAGTTATTACTAGTTTCCCCTCCTCACTATGAACCACTCACCAAATAACACATAAAAGTAAACCATTCTATAAAAAATAATTTATTTAAATAGAGGTACCCCACAAATACTACACTACTAGTTTGTTTCTATAATACACCAATGGAAACATAATTTTCTCATCCCTCCTATAAATTATCCTTCACCTCAGAAATAGTATCACCTCCATTACTACATCTTATGTTTCTCAAAATCTCATCATCATAATATCCCAATAGTAACCAAGTGTTCATTTGGAATCCACTATAGACTATATAAGTAGATTATTCCTCAATACATAATAGTTTATGAATATTCACCCATGGAATGTCAGCACCACCATGACCATATAAAAATTTTGTTATACCTCAATCCATTACAACCTTCACATAAATGTATAATCATCCATTATCCATCACAACATTGGTTAGAAATCATGAGATTCCATAAGACATTATATCATGGGATAAAATTACTCATCTACATATAGAGGGAGAGTAAGGGTTATAGAGAATATATCTATTTATTCCCTCACCATCATGAATGTTGAAGAAAACCCCTAAAACTTTTGGGTGTAAGTTTACCCACTCACATGGTTGGGGTAGTATATGAAATATGAAAATATAGAATAATGTTAGACATAACCACTTTAATGGAAACAGCCAGCCTCAGACTCTTCTTCCTCTATCATTGAATAAGACCACATAATGACACTAATAATGAATCAATATCAAACAAGCATAAAAGAACCAAATTTATTACTAATTAATTAACTAACCATTAATAAATTTACATTGACATTTTCTAAGATAGATATTTTAATCTTCTTATTGAATGTATTGATGATACTATTAATTATATTGCTTATATTATCATGTATTTCAACATATTTCATGAACAAAAAAACCAACCTCGTTCATTTATTAGTTCATTTAATATTTTTAATCACCAGGGTACTCTATGACTCAACATAAGCAACCACTTAATTTATTCACTCACTGTGCATAGTTTCAACTAAATCCTATAGTTAGAAACTGATAAAGAAAACATTATCCAAACATTAAGAAATCAAGAAATAATTAAGTAAAAATCAAGAAAGCATCATGAATTATTAATTTTATATCAATGAGAAATCCCTAACCTAATCTCATCATGAATGACCTAGTGTCCCACACCTTTATTCATAGTATTATTCATCCTAACATCATCGGTATCAACCATCAATGTTGTCCCCAAACCTAGACCATTGCTTATCTATAGAATAAAACACTAAACAACATAGTCTATAGCATTATTCCCATTTCTCATTAAGGTTCCAAAACCCAATAGATTTATTTGAAAAAACAAAAATTCCCTAAATCCCTATATCACACATGCTTTTCCAAATTATTTCCAGCACACTGGAAAATGCATTATGACCAAGGAACAAAGTCATATGACCCTTACACAACAATAATGGGACCAAAAAACCCCAAATCATTTATATTTATAAAATATTATTTTAATTCTAATATATAATTAAATAGTATATAAGGAATTTGTTATCCACAAAAAAATCCTAAGGGAATTAGCTAACCAAATTTAACAATAAACATTAATTCAAGGATTAATGCAAACAGTAAAATAAAAGAGGAGCATTAGAAAAAATAAAAATTCCTCTCCTTTTCATTTTTATTTACAATTTTATAGTTTCAAGAAATTAACTATGCTAAACACACAAAAATAACTACAAACATATATATCATCATCTGAGTAAACTTCTAGAGGTAGTATAAAAACATAAATCATAATCAATCTAAAAACCCAACCATTCATTTGTTAAATAAAAGTAACTTTAATTATCTTTAAAAAGTGACAATTAATTTTTTTTTTCATTAACTATTATCATTTTAAATAACATCATTATAAGACAAATAAAATATAACCCTACAATAAGTGGTTATTTTCAATTTTGGGATTTAAAAAAGATTAACCCTTTAAAATTTGATTTACGAATCATGTTCTAAAATTATAATTGAATTAATAAACCATGTAATGTGATTAATTACAAAAAATAATTTAAACAAGAGTATAAAACAAAAACTTTTCACTCCTTAAAATATTTTTATTAATTATTTAAGTTGTGATTTATTTTTTGGATTAATATCTTGTTAGGGTCAATCACACTAATATGGAAATGGGGACAAAGCATGACTTATTAAAAATTTCACATAAAGGATTAAACAAAATACATATTCCCTAATTTTATTTTGTGTAAAACATTCTCCAAGTAAGAATGGATAATTGAGAAATAACCACCAATGAAGGAAACACTACCAAAACCAAAGAAAACCCACTATAACCTAAGCATGACAACCATCATCCAAACTAGATCAAAAAATCAACCTGAAATAAAGTAATACTAACAAAATGGATTTTTGGAAATAAATAAAATGAGGGGAATGATAAAGTGAGAAGAAAGAAGAAGATACCATGATCTGAGACTTTAATTCGTGAATCGAATGGTCTTAGCCACTTCAAGGAATGGTTGGTGGGTGGAGAGAGGAGTAGGGTTCAGTTAGGGTTTTATAGTAGGAAAGAAAATATAAACCAAGACATCTCAGGAATTCCATTCATGGTGGAAGCCAAAATTCCTTTACCATGGTGTAGTTAACTCAAAAAAAAAATAATGGTTCCCTCAGTCAAAGACGAATATGATTTTCAATGATTTTGAACATTGTGGATCACATTCCATTAAATTATATAGAAATGAACTTTGAATACCACCACAAATTCTGTTATGATGTTGTACCAAAACCCAAGATGTTTTACCATAACCATTGCCAGATCTATAACATCATGAGACTCATGCTACCCAGGTCCGATAGTGGGACCCACTTTGCACCAAAACTGTCTCACTTTCCTTAACACACTCGGTCAACCCGTTTAACCATATCATTATCTCACCAATGAAACCCCAAGGTAACACACCTTTATAAATGTCCATGAATGTTTTTTTCACTCATCATGGTTCATTAAAACACCGAACAGTGATCCTCACAAAAAACTATGAGCACCCCAAGGCCAAAACATCCTACCCCATGCTCAAGACTTTTAGAGAACTTCAAAATGGTCTGAACCACAAGAAACACCATAGTGTGGTTACCCTAGAGAATTCAAAAACTATTCTATAACCTCTATAACTCCTCCATACTCCCTATTGAAACCTATGAACCCTGAAAGAAAACAAGAAATAATGGACTTAAAAACCCAAGACCTTAAATCAGATACCTATCAAACAATTCTTATTCTCTAGAATTTAAAAAAAAACTTGGAAAGAAGTGGAAGGGGCCTAAAAACCCACCCTATGAGGTACCTATCAAGGATCCCATTATTATATGAACCCAACTATCTCAAAATAATAAAAAATTATACAAATTCCTAAAAATAAAAACCAAACAAAAATAATAAAACCCATGGGAGACACCTATAAAGGGAAATTCCAGAACAATCATAACACTGAGGAAGAGAAACAATATCATAAAACATACAAGAGTTTAAAAATATTTGTAATAAGGATCGAACAAAAAATAAAAAATCAGGATATTGAGCATGCATATATGAATCTTGATTATATGTTTTCTTCTCCAAGACATTGTTCCACCATATGACACAAACCAAAGGGATAACTTTCCCCCAAATTACCTTCCCTTGATGTTCTTGAATCTTGATATCCCTCCTTGAAGTGTGCACTATCATCAACATCTAGATCACCCTTGTCCATGATGTGAGAGTTTCTATGATAATATTAGAGAATCTATGATGCATATTATACAGCATAAAATATAGTTCATATTAGGGGCTTTAAATAACCAATATTAAATATACCAAACCCACACCAACAACTCAAAAGGTTTGACGAACCTCAGAGAATGTTTACTCTCATGAAGGAACATTCACTATCCAAGATGAGGAGACACCATAAAAACCCATTATATTCAATATAGAACCTTATATGCCTCCTGTAATGATTATAATTGGACATATAATGATCTAAAATAACCTTATTTTACTTTCAAATCACTTTAACTTCTTTTTCATATCATACACAAATTCCACTCCAAGAATAGCTGACTCTTTGAAATTTTTCCAGTACAATGGAGATCAGAAATTTCATCCATAAAATTAATTTAAATGTTTCATAATAATTGTGGTGTGATATTTTTTATTGTAATATAACTCCACTAATGGAATGTGTTTCACCAAAATACTGAAAAAATGAAAAATAGATGCTTGCAACAAGTTTTATAGAGTCTTTATAGTTCGCTCTATTTTTTCATCCATCTATGGATAAAAATTGGTGATGCGAAAAAACTAGAAACCAAAATTATGCTAGTTACATCTACACACTATGGAGGTAAAATAAGGATAATAATAAGATATGATCATCTTATAAAGCATGAGAAGTCTCACTATATCCTCTAAATAATGCCTCGATAACACCTCTTCCAAGATCAAGTCCTTGATCTCTGATAATTGAGTTAACTTCATCAAGCGGTACAAGATCAACTATATAACATTAAAACTACCCAAATATTTGAAAAAAATAGTAATTGATTCCATAAAAATGTCCTCCCTATTCTAATGGGTGACATCAAGTGGCTGAAGTAAACCACTAGTAACACAATGTTCAACTTTCACCTTTTGGAATACCAAACACTATGAGACAAAATCAAAAACTGATATCTTCAAAAAAGCCAACCAAAATTGATTCCTTAGATAATGATGCATATTTTCCACACCAAGGTGCACTATTAAGGAAAAACTATGGAAATAACGATGAAACACACCATACATAATTGAATGAATTAATAAAGTTCCCTAGAACAATACACAATGTTGTTCATCCCCATACTATTCCTCTAAAGAATCTGCACAAATAACACAACCATGAAAAAGAATTATTTCATAATCCCCTAGCTAGGATTGCTCCAATTTTTTCACTAAGTAAGACCACACTAAATTTTGGTAAAAAATATCTTCCATATACCACTCTCATATCACGATGTATCCCTTCAAACTATTCTATCAATATCCAAGAGTCTATAGACTCACAAACAACATCACATCACTAATTCCATCTAAATGTACCTTTCACAAAGTTCCATATACTAGGTGTGATAAAAATCATGATGTTGTATTCCTATAAGAAATCAATCCAATATTGGTGTCCAATATTAATGTTTCAATGGGAAAAAAGACTTTAGGATTTTGGGATATGTGAAGACCAAAAAATGTTCACCCATAAGGTAGTTACTCCACTCAAGATCATGGGTGGAATATATATATTTATAAGACCATAGATACTAGGACCAATAATAGATAAATTACCTCTACTCCATCAATAGAAAACCCAATCCAAGATATGAATATTTTCAGAAAAACATGAACACAACACTATCCTCTAGTAAAAAAAGAACCAAATAATTAACAAAATTTTACATCAAATACCCATAAGTATCCTGTCACTGGTCAGTCCACAAAAATTCTTGATTCTTTCTATTTAATAATGTTATTGGAGCCACAATCTAGGTGATTTCTGGTTTTGACCTCATATAATAATGAATTAAACTAAGGAAACTCCACACCACTATAACATTAATGGGGTTGGTAAAGAAGACAATTCCTAAATCTTTGAAGGGTCAATGGATAATCCACACTGAGAATGAAATTCCTTAATAAATAGACCTCACGGTTGAAAAAATCACACTTAGATTTCTTCTCAAATAACAGATGAAACTGAATAAATGCTAACATGTATCACATATGATCTTAATACTTCCCCTATGATATTGAAAACACATGGATTTTTTTGATAAAGACCACCATGAACTAGTACAAAAAACTCCCTAAACATGAAAATCATAACCACCCTTGATCAAAAATAGAGTGTTTGATCTACCTAAATACATAACAAGGACCTCATAATTCCCATTACGAAATCTTAGAGAACTATTTATGGTATCCTCATACATTAATCACATTTGAAGTTTCCCATACCTTAAGTTGATCCACGAGAACCATATTTATCCCTTAAAATGGTAGAATAAATCATCAATATATGGGATAGGTTAGTGTTTCTTCACCATCAAATAATTAAAGCTATGATAATTAACACACAATCGTAAACATCCATCCACCTTATTTTAAAACATAATTGGTTCTCTCCAAGGGAAAAAATAGGATAAATAAATAATATATTGAAGAGATCATTAAATTGAATCCACAACTTATTTAACTCATATGGGGACATCAAATGTTGAAACAAATATCATAGAAACACCATGAAAACATCTATATCCCAAAATTGACCTCTCATCAAGGGGTTAGTTCGACAACCACTTCAAGAAATACATTAGTGTATTCTTCTTCAACACTAATGAAGAGTAGACAATTTTGGATTCTGAGATACACCCCTGGATAGGTAAAAATATATCATGACCCTTCTCTAAAATGATACCCATTCTAGGATGAAAATTGAGAAATTGAGATAATGACCATCAAATCCTGACTCTAACCGACTATGAGTTGGTGACTAGCACTGGAGGCATATCACTACAAAAAAGTGACTTATATTAAAAAAAATTTAGTGACAGATAATATATATGTCTATAAAAATGGGTAATTCCAACAGATATTAATTTTTTTAATATTTAATTTTAGTAGCAAAATTTATTTTTACAAACATATATATCTACTTCAATTAATGTTTAATACCAAAAAATATTTTTACCAACAATTTAGTTTGTTACTTTATCATACTAATACCAATAGTTTTTACCAAAAAATCAATATGTTATTATTATTCATTATTACTAATAATTTTTTCCCAACATATAAATTTGTAGTTATTATTTATTTAATACAAAAAAATAATTTAACAACACAAATTGTTGTTACTATTAGTAAATTGTGTGCTGAAAAATATATTCCTGTTAAGAAAAATAAAAAAATTATAAGTCAAATGTTTTATGCTATTTAAACAAAATTATGATGTTATTAACAACAAAATATCACCAATATCTTGAAAAAGTTTAATTTTGTTCGAATATATATTATTTTTATAATATAATGAACATTATATTTTACTAAATTTTATCCAAATTGAATTTTTAGAAAAAAATAAAAATAAAATAACGGAATGAAATAAAGAAAAAACAATAAATAAATGAAAACTTTATCTCCCAATCATTAGGTCTTCCCCGTGCCACCATTCCCCAAACTTCTTTATTGCCTGACGTCTCGACACAGGCGATCTCATCCCGCACTCAGAAACCCAGTTCCTTTCCATTCTACCCATGTTTGTATCTCCCTCTTATAGTTTTATACTTCTTGTTCGACGCTCTCTTCACTCAATTTAGGTGATGAATTCTTCTTCTTGCATGTGATTATATACGGGGTTGGTCTAATGTGGTGATTTTAGTGTTGTTCAGATCTCTTTTGGTGTTTTCAATCTTGGGTTTCTTCACCATCATTTTGGATCGACCCTCAGCTGGATTTGATCTTCCTTCTCTCTGTTTCCCTTCAGGGTATGTTGATTTAGGCTTAAATTGTATTTAATAGATATCATCTCTGGTTGTCCCACAGGGGCATGAAGATGGACCTCCCATCCTAGGATGGCATTGGTTTTTCCATCTTGATCCAACAGGAATGAGATCATTCTTCATGCTCATGCTCCCTAGAAGAGATGGGTGGTCATGTCAGTTCTTTCTTTTGGATTTCTATTCTTCTATTTTTCACAATATATTTGGAGGGGGGATGTGATGGAGCAGGTTTCTCTTGGAGGCTATGTTTTTTTTGTTTCAAATGAATATCAAATGTGCTGATTCAGATAGATTGTATGATGGTCTACCTTTTCATGCTTTTCCAAGTTTGGTTTTGATTTTTATTGAAATCCAAGGTTTTGAGTTGTTATTTTGGATTGAATTCCTTATTCCGTATGGTAAGTCTTTTCTTTTATCATGATGCTTTTGATTCAAATATAATACACTGAAAAATAAAGATAGACGTGATTTTGTGTGGGATTTGTCTTCTCTGGAAGGCTAGTGCATGGTGAGGATCATGTGTTAACCATGCTATTTATTTAAAAGATTGTGGATATCCTATAGTTGTCATTGAAAATGGAAATCTTAATAGTGATTCTGATTATTAAGTTTCTTACTATTTGTTTCATTACATCTTATTTTTGGGTTTTCTAGGTTTCATTCATGTTCATTCCTTTATTATTAGTTCTTTTATGATTTCTCATGCTTGTTAATTATGGTAATTTGTGGTGGGCACTGGGGAGGATGAAATATTGTTCTTCATTGATGTATGATGAGATAAGAGGATGGGCATAGATTTTTCTTTGGTTCTATTTTATTTGTTTTAGTTATTTTTTTGTTGGAGATTTTTATTTCATTTGCATATGTGCTTTTAAGAATCTGGGGTTGTATGCATAGTTCATCACAGATGGTCATTGAAGAAATGTAGATGCTAGAGGAGGGTTAGTTTGATTTACTTTTGATGATAGGAATGAAAGGATGATACATGATGTCTTATTTGATGTTCGTCATGGGGTTTCTTTGATGATTCTATCTTAGTGTTATGGTTTCTTAGAATTGGAATCTTTAAGGCTACTATTCACTACCCTAGCCTAGTAAGCTTTGAATTATTCAATTCTAGCCTATAATTTTTATTTTCCATCTGGTTTTCAACAGCTTTTCTATGAAATCATACTATATATTTTTCAACTTTAGGTTATAAGAATCCCATATCTTGTGTTCTTTCATATCATTAATGACACTCGTACTCTCATCCTTTCCAATCCATGCATTTTTAATTTTTTCATGCTTTACTTATAAGGAAGTCACAATCCTGATAACATTAACACCACTTTTTTGTGATAGTATTCTGGGTAATGCCTCAAAATAAATAAAATAAGATTAGTAAGGTCACTTCTCAACGCCTTCAATAGAGGAGCTATTTTACTTCAAAGTGAAAGACATGGTAATCCTAGTAGCACTACCACTAGGTATTAGCTTTGGACTCCTAAGAATGTTTCTTCCTAGGGAATAAAAACATGAAAATTAATTTACAATTTATTTTGAAGATCCTTTCAAGCACCCCTTGGAAGAAATTTGTAAGATTTTGGCTCCAAATTCTCCATGATAAAAGATAAAAGATGGTCACTGATCCTATTGACCTAAAAAATCCCATCTTTTGTTCCCGCATAGGATTCCTGATGTTCATTAGGTATATTTAAAAAAATAGTTCCATAATCCTTCACTACATTGTCATATTCTTTTCTCACCCATATTATGGTAGTGACTCTATATTTTCATAAGTAATGGCATGCCAAATCACTCAGCCCTCCCTCTATTATAACCAAATTAGGTTTGAGTTTTTGTATATTTATGTAATGATTCCCAATGCACCTTTTCATTTTTCATACTCCCTAATTATCTTTTCTCACTAACTTTACATTTTCTTGGTTCTCCAAATTCTTGTACTCTAGAGGACAATCATGAAGAATGATATAAGGGTTCACAACCCTTTTCTCATTTTTCCAATGGAAACAAAGTGGATGTCTAAAATCACACCTTTAAGAACCTAAATCCTCTAATTGGTAGCCAAATATTTTTTAAACCTTTATATACATAATGTCAAGATCTTGCAAAAATTGACCAAGGTCTATGCCAACTATTTTCATAGTATCGAGTGCTAAATCTGATTGATATTAGATCCCTGAATTATTATAGACTCTTTATAGTGAAAATTATGTTAGATATGAGATTTTATTATTGGATGTTATCATGAAGCACCTTATTCAATGATTCCCATGTTAAAGATTCATCAAGGATAGGTACTGGTGTGTTCGTGATTGGAGAAGAAGTGTTCAAACCTTATGGATGATGCAACAGATTATTGTCAAGTGGGTTTTTCATTTTGTGATGTTTTTGTATCATTTATTAGATTTTTTAGACCTCATAAAACATTTTATTATCCAATATATAGATGATAAAATTTATTATGGGAATATATGATGGGAATTCAGTAATATTGGCAATATATTTTCACTTTGATCTTGCTTTCTAGAGTATTTTTTCAGCTGAGAGTGGGGAGCATGGTGTTGTTGTGGATAATTAGAGTATTGGAGTCTTGTATTATAACTGTCTTGGTAGGGTTATCTTTATTGTGGTGCATGAATATTTAATCATGTAAAAAAGGTGTGGTGGCCATGAACTGTGTGAGTTTGAAAAAGAATGATGTATTGATTTGATCATTTTTGTTGTGTAAGCAGTGGTTTTATTTGGAATTACATCTCATTCAAGTTATGATATTTTAATTTTCTATATGTAGTGGGTGTGGACCTATGGATCATGGAATCATGTTCAATGTTATACTAAATCCATAAGTTTTTTCTTCATTTTTAGGGATGTTATTACACAGGTGAACCCTTATTTATTCTAATTTTATATAAGATCCATTTTTCAATTTCCATTATTCTAATTTTGTAACTTTTATTTTTTTGTGTTGTGTTGTTTCAAGTAGATTTCCATTAATGACTATAGGAAATTGTGGCTATGTCATGTTTGTGTAGGTGAATTGCATGTATATTCCCCACTATGACAATGACAATTGATATGTGAGAGAAATAGTTGAATGAAGGTATGTTGTAATCTTTGCTGCCACCATGTAAGTGACAACTAAGTCATCTAAGAACTACAAGCACTAAATTTTATAACATGATATAAAAAATTTATAGTGATTTGTGTGAGTCAAGTGTTACACATTTCTAGATTTTGTACTATAAGTTTTTTATTATTTTTTCTCTTGTTTATCTTATTTTAATTAATAACTGTATTAGTTGCAGTTTTTTTATGTGCAACCATTTGGTAAGAAGACATAAATTACTACTTATGGTGAGGAAAATATTATGCTTTAGGTTCAAATCTTCCCATATCAGCAGTAGTACATGAAGAAAGGATTTTTTATTAGTGTCATCATTGAGGTGCTGGTTTGTGGGATTCATTAATCTTCTGGAAATTTTCAAGAATAAGAAAAAGATTTCATAGAAGAGATTCATGGGTGGTGCACAAATATTAGGATTTGGTCAACACTTATCTTCTCTATATTGGAACAATTTTTTGTTTTTAGTTTTCTAGAATGATCTTTTATGACTTCCAGTCATAAAGTATATCTTTCCATCCTATCCTTCATTCATAATTACAAGTAATTGGTTGCATCAAATTTTCTAGAAATAAATGAGTCCAAATTCTCTTCCATGATTTTTAAGCACTGATTTTGTTCAGATTCCCACCCCACTATGATATTGTGTAAGTTTTTTAATCTTTGATCAAGCTGCGAACAAAAGTTTAGAACTAGTTCGCGATTTCATAACTCCATCTTATATTTGTCATTAATTTTGGTGAAGAGGAATTAAATATCATCTGATGCATATTTAAAATTGACATGAAACTCCTTTTCACATTAAATTAGAAACCCATTTACCAAATCACACCTTCCTAGAAACTCATAAAAAATCCCACTTACCCAGTGATTTCAGTTTCAATATAGAACTCCAAAACTCAATTAACACCAGAAAAAGGTGTTTGATAAGACGATGATGTAATTTTTTTACCATGGAAATAATTTTTTATACTTACATTTTTTCTATTTTGGTTTCAATTCATGAATATTTTTTTTTCAGATTTCTCGGTATGTTTTTTGGTTGATTGTGATGTAGATATTAAAGCTGAAGGGTGTGGCATAGCATTGACACGAGGTTTCTTGATGGTGTTGGAGTTGGATTGTTTTTGGTATTCTATTTGGTTGTGAGTGGTGTTGATCTTGGAGCTGAAGATTATGGAATAATAACTACATGAGGTTTCTCTCTAGGGATGGAGTTGGGTCGCTGTTCTTGGGGCTTGAGGTTTCTCATTGGTGCTGGAGTTGGGTCACCGGTCCTGGGGCATGGATGGGTCCTAGGCATGGATGGTGTACTTTGGGTGGGGGGGGTGTGATGGATCATGATAGGGGATGAATATTTCATTTTTTATTGATTCATTTTGTATTAAATTTCATTATTAGTATAATTATTTTTTCCCAAGTTTTAACATTCATGTAAATTATCTTCTATTTAATAAATAAAATAATTGAATCATATATGATAAATTAATAAATATAATATAAAATTGTACTATCTATACAAATTTATAATTTTTATTCAAATTTAATTTATAAATATACATTATGTGTTGGTAATATTGTTATCAATAGAAAAATATGTCATACAAATCTATTGCTAAGCACTTTAACCAACATATATATTCTCTGTTGTTATTATTATAATTGTAATAGAACTATTTTATCTGTCAAAAAATATTTTAGAGATAGAGTTTTTACCAATAGTTTAGTGATAATGACTAATGTGTTGGTAAAATGTTTTACCAACAGAAAATACACTTTTACCAACATATATGCTCCCGTTGGAAAAAGTAAAATATTTTGAAGTGTATCAATCACACACATGGGGGGAATTACCCTATATAAAGTTTAATAAGTAATATTTAATATGATAAGAACCAAAAAAAACCCCACAAATAATGTAAAGAGACAATCCCAGAAATATCTTTTAAAAAAATTGAAATAATCATAATAAAGCCTAGTGTATCAATAATGAAACTAACTTTTCACCTAAAGAGGTTATAGTATTATTCCATCCTCACCATGGATCACTAAACTAATAACACATTGAAGTAAAGTATTCCATAAAAAATCATATTTATAAATGAAGGGAACCCACTCCTACTTCTTCACTAGTCTCTCTCTCTCTCACACCCTAATGGCTACATCCTATGTTCATAACTCTTATAAATCATCCAACACATTATAAAATAGTATCATCTACATTATTTCATCCTGTGTGGCCTAATATCTCATCACCATCA
Organism: Viscum album; assembly: GCA_963277665.1. Classification (NCBI taxonomy): domain Eukaryota; kingdom Viridiplantae; phylum Streptophyta; class Magnoliopsida; order Santalales; family Viscaceae; genus Viscum; species Viscum album. The sequence goes on from OY728137.1 coordinate 1,990,576,873, forward strand.
TATCCTAGTAGTAACAAAGTGTTTTTTATAAGCCACTAAATCCTGTGTAAATTCATTATACCTAAAGCTATCATATACCATTAATGTAAACCCATGGGATTTTAAAGCGAGCATGAATTTATTCAATAATGAAGTGTACCTCAATACATTAAATTACACACATAAATTGATAATAATCCATGAGATGTCACAACCTTATTTGGAATTAAACATATATTTTAAGCCAATATAGACCAAGATATAACTAATCATATACGTATAGAGTGAGATCATGAGAGGGGGAATTAAACCATCTACTCTATCTCCATTCTATATGTTGGAGAAAACGCCCAAAAAAATCTCAGTGTCATTTTCCCTACTAACTTGGGTGGGGTAGTTTATGAATTTTAAAGATATAGTATAATATCACAAATAATAATACTAAGGGAAACTACATAGCCTTAGACTCATCTACCGCTATCATCACACAAGGCCCTTAACTTCCACAACTAAAGACTAGATATCAAATACATACATATGCATTAAGTTTATTATTAATCAATATAAATGATCATTTTCAAATATTTACATTTTAATCTTATTAATGCAAGTACTGATGAAACTTTTAATTCTATTTCTTATATTCTCATGTACTTCATGATCATTTATGAACAACACGAAATAAAATGATTCATTTAGTAGTTTATTTAATATTTCTTAATCATGTGGGTACTATAGGACCCAACCAAATCTACCACTTAATGTATGCATTCACAGTTCATATCATCAACTGTGTCCTAAATTTTTAAACTAATAAAGAAAAAAAATCCACCCATCAGGTCATCAATCATATATCAAGAAAGACTCAAATAATATTAAATATATATTGATGAGAAATCACTTCCCTGTTCTCATCCTGACCATCCTAGCATCCCAAACATTAGTGAATAGTATAATTCAACCAGCCATCATCAACATTGATCATCATTATAGTATGGGCTCACCGACCATTACGTATCAATCAAATAAAATATAAAACGACACATACTTAGGCCTCTTTCCGATTTATTATCAAGGTTCTCAACCACAAAAAAATCAACACCCAGAAAAAACAATGCTCTAAATCCCTAGAGCACACATTCATTAAGGAATTATTTCTTATATAATAGAAAAGGAACTAAGTCTAAAGAAAAAATTCATACAAGCCTTCTAAATCAGAAATGGGCTTGAACAACATTGGATTATCTATCATTAGTAAAGAACCATTTTTATTTACATCTTGAATTAACCATTTTATAAGGAATGGGTTATCCACACAAGGAAACATATGTGATTTATTTAACTAATGCTAACCATAAAAATGATTTCAAGTATTAATTAAAATAATCAAAACCAAGATGTATAATAGAAAAACTTCTCATGAAACTCTCATTAATTATTATCATGTGGATTTATGTTGTAATAGTTTCAAGAAATTAATAATTTTAAACTAAAAACAATAAAAACACTTCTAATCACATATCACACTATCTTAATAAACATCAAGTGGATGGATAAAAACTAGAACATTAAGTGATCTAAAAAACCAACCATTTATTTAATTATCCCAAAGAAACATTGATTATCTTCAACACGTGAAAAATATATTTTCAATTAACTAATGAATATGATTGTAAATAATCTCTTTATAATAAAAAAGAAGATAATTTTACTATACACGTTAACATTATTTGTTATTTTAATTTTTTATATTTAAAGAAGATTAACACTTTAAAATATGACATGTGATTCAGGTTCTAAAACAATTCTCTAATTAATGAAAACAACATTATTCCATTTAATGTGATTAATTCCAATGAATAAACTAAACAAGAACATGCCAAATTTTCTTTAAAATCTATATAATTTCTAGATTTTGAGTAATAATTCAACATGTGATTACTTTAACAGATTAATATATTGTTAAGGTCAGTCAATCCCATTTATAAAAGGGAATAAATCATGATTGATTAATAATTTAACATAATAAAAAGAATATTTAATAGATCTTTTACCCTGATTAGAAGCTCAATATTATCTGAGAAAGAAATGAAAATCAAGGAACCAACCCTATCAAAATAATTTCCATAAAAAACAAAGTAAATTAAACCATAACCTAGGCATGAAGACCACCATCAAAAAAAGCTCAAAACTTCAACCTAAAAAAATATGAATCCTACTAAAATGGATTTTTTAAAGGAAATAAGAATAGGGGAACAATAATGAGGGATGAAAGAGTAATATACCTTGATCTAATACTTTAATCCATCAATCCAAGGTGTTTAGACTCTCAAGCCATGACTGGAGTGTAGTGAGAGGTATAAGGGTCTAATAGGGTTTAGAAGATGGATAGAAAATCCAAAAAAAGACCAACTAGAGCTTCTATTTATAGAAGAGTCCCTTTAACCTTTTACACATCATGGTTAACTCCCAACATGCCGTTGGTTCCCTCACCAAAGTGATATAGTGAACCATACTTTTCATTCACATGTATTACATATTAATTTATTTATATTCATTACATAATATTTTGATGCATGCTATAATTTTTTATTTCAAGTATCTTTAGAAATATGGAAAAATAAATAATTGGTTCATAAAATATCTACGTCGTCTCCCACTTATTTCTTCATAACTATCACCCTTCTTATAGATATCATACCTAATACATTTCTTCATAACATGAGGAAATAAAATATAATAAAGGGTGATATATGATGTGTGGTATGAGTGAAAAATGGATATATCAATGATTATATAATAATAACATGAGAAAAGGGTTTTAGAACACGATCTTAACATTTGAAAACTATACCATGCATGTCATAAATCCTAATATAGATTCATGGCATATATATTGATAGTTCATAAGACATGAATGATAAAGTAGTTAAAGAAAATGAACAATGATGTCATAATAGTGGAATAAAACATGGAATTTTGGTATACATATAATCATATCAAATCATTTCTTTAGTAGTAAAGACTCTTTTCCAAGACTATCATAATGGAATTGGTTTACTCCCCAAACTATTTTAGTAGTCGAGGTTCACTCTAACCTATTTTATAATAAATTTCAATTTATTATAATTATATATTATAGTCATTTAATACTTATAGTATCATATATGATTCTTTATAACATTTAAACACCCCCTTTTATAAATAATTCCATATTAAAATTGTAATTTCTGGGTGTTAACTGTTTCAATTATCGTTAGATTTTAGTTCACTAGTTTCGGTCCTTGTAAATTTATCTTAGGTACATAATATAATAATTATTAATCATATCATATATATTCAGAGAAAATTTATTTATATTAATCCATAAAATTTAGAGATATAAAAATGAATTACACTATTCATGGAGATGGTAGGCAATATGTACACATGAATGCCATTTTCATTTTCTATCAGGTGGGATAAAAGAAATGTAAATATTTATTCACAATTACTGAATAAATTCAAAATCATATATATCATATATATCCATTAAATTTTTCCTCATTACCATACAAGTAAAAACTAAATTAAAAATAGATCACATCGCATAGTGGATGTGGTAGTTCACATATATGCACAAACGACGTTATCATTTCCTAAAGGATTGGATGGTAATTAAGTATATGTGATATTATAATTTAATAAGTATAATTATCTCATAAATATAATATATAAACATTAACACCATCATAATACCCATCAATAAAATATTTTAATGAGAAATAAATTGTATCACTATGCGGAGAAAGTAAGACTACACACGAGCGATACTTTCACTTCCCGTTTAATGGGAAAGAAATTTTTATAATGGTATTTAAATAATCATAATAGAATTTAATAATATTTATGATTCTGAAGCTATTATTTTATGATACATACCATATATTTATAGAAGATAAATAACAGTAGAAAATAAAGTGATCAGGTAAGGCGATTATCTCTTCTTTGAGAAATATCATTTATATTTCCTCTAAAGGGTTCTAGGGTTTGTATTTTGGGAAGTCCAGAACCTTTATAAAATGTTTAGGGAAGTTTATAAGCTAAATTGGTAGATTTTTTTGATTTATAATTCTCATAGTTGTGTGAATAAGTGAGGGAGTAGGGACCCTTTTATAAATGAGGTGAGGGGCACTTCTGGAATTTCTCAAAAGATTAACTTATAGTAAATTAATTATCAACACATATGACTCCAAATGGAAATATATTAAAATATATGGTAAGATAGTGTTTTAATCCCATAAAATAATAGAATTTATAAAAGTTTTGGTGTAATTTTAAACCTTATCATTTTGATTAACCCTTGGTTAACCAATTTTAATTTTAACTACTATAACAACTTTTTCAGTATTGAAGGGTTTTAATTTTTTACTTATAAGGTGAAAATTGTCACATAAATTGAAAATTTATAAAATTTTATGCCATATCATATCCAATTTTTATAATTTATATATTTTCATGTCTTCTAATGTATTTAATAAAATATTATTTTGATAAAATATCACTATTGTTAATTTTGGCACTATTCATTTAATTTAAGGTTTAAGACATGAAGAAAATAGGGGGAATTTAAATATAATACATCCTATATATCTATAAAATTATTGTTTCAAATTAAATAATTCAAATAATATCACTTCTAATTTTTTTAACATCATTTATTATATTTTTTAATGGAGAAATACAACATCAGTGTTGCATAAGCAATTAAAGTCATTATATAATTACTAAAAAATAAAAATAAATTTATATAATGAAAATAAATTTATTATGATCGAAATACATACTTATATTCATTCATAAATTACATTGTTCTCTATGTGGAGACATGAGACATGTTAAAAACAGGGTGACATTTTGTAACTTTATTCAGTTTAAATGATATATATATATATATATATATATATCATTTTATGGAAATGTTTCCATTAAAATAATTAATTTCGAGATTAAGGTGATATGGGTTGAATTTAATCCATCCAATAAGAATTATGATGACAAATTATGGCCCTATCACTTATTTTTATTCTAGATTAACCCGATTTACTCTACACTGAGGTGATAAATTTTACCATGGTTTCTATTCATATTCACAAAATATAAAATTGGAATTTTTACAAAAATTTAACCAAATTGTTCTAAATATAGAATACATTTTATAAAAGTAAATTTATAATATTGGAATAAATTAATATTAATGTAAATCCCTGAAATGTGACAAAACTATTTTTTAGATTTGAATACATTTTTAAGCATAAAACTGGATTTATTCATATCCTATGATTAGAAAAATAGATTTTTGAAATTTTAAAACATTTAATGATGTAAATAAGATATAAATTTCATTATAATATTTTAATGATATGGATTAGTTTAAATTATTAATATAAAAATACATTGCGTTCATAAAAACAGTTTTTTAGAAAAATATTTTCTTTTCATTCAAATGGTTTTTATTTTTATTTATAATCAATTTATAACCAATGAATTAATTTTAAATATATATAAAAATAAATGTTTCATAATTTAGTTATTACTATTAATTACCTCTAATATAATGGGAAGGATATATCTTCCATTTTAAATAATAATATTTTAATAATATATAACAGTTTTTAAAACTCGGAATTGCATGTGAAAAAATATTTTGAAGAAATAAAATTATTTAAAGAAAAATATTTCATAAAAAATATCATTTGGTTACATTATTTCCCCTATTAAAAATTAATTTCTCCCTCAAAATATTTCACTTTGATACAAAAAAATGAGGATGCTTTTGCCTCATTACATCCTTGGGTTCTCAAATAGCATCCTCAAATTGGTGGTTTCACCACAAAAATATGATTAGGTGAGTGGTATTGTTCAATAGAAATTTATCACTATTATACATAATATCTACAATTTTTTCTTCATAATAAAGATCTTGTTCCAGTGGTATGGCCTATGAGTTTAGTACATGTGAAAGATCAAGTATAAATTTGAGAGATATTCAGTGGAAGTGCCAATTGATAAGCTACCATGCCTATACAATCAAGAATTTGAAAAGGAACGATATACCTAGAGATTAACATGCCCTTATTTAAATAACTCATCACCTTATTATAGGTATATATTCATAGGAATACCTTATCACCAACTTCAAACTCTAGATCATTCAGAGGGTTGTCAGCATAACTTTTTTATCGACTTTGAGGTTCTATTATGTACATTTTAATAAATATAACCTTATCTTCCACTTCCTTATATATTTAAGGATTAAATAAATTTATTTTTTTAATTAATTATAAAATTTTGGAGTTATGAAATTATTACCATAGAGGTATTCATAAGGATCCATCTTAATGTTAGAGTGAAAGCTATTTTTGCAAGAAAGTTTCACCGAAGGAAGGTGTTGGTCCAAACCACCTTTGAAATCCATAGAGAATGATCTCAAATTTCATTCTATAGTTTGAATGGTTTTCTAAAATTGACCAAATATATGAGAATGATATGAAGTAATGAAACATAACTCTGTATCTTGAGCCTACTAAAGAATTTTCTGATTTTTTTGGTAAATCTAAAATCCTGGCCAGATACAATTGATAGTGGTACACCATGAAATATTACCACTTACTCTATTTATAAAAAAGTAAGTTTGTCAAGAGATAAATATTTTCTAATGCAACTAAATTGAATTGAATTTTTAATGTGATTGACTACAACCCAAATAACATTACACTTTTTAGATGTTTTGGGGAGTCTGATGAAAAAATTCTTGGTGATGTTATCAAATTTCCATTCTGGTATGGGTAATGGTTATAACATCCCCTTATACTTATGTCTGTCAGCCTAAAATTATTGGCATACTAAGAACCGAGATAAAAAATGTGTAATATATCACTTCATTCTATCCCACTAGAAATACTATTTCAAATATCTATACATATTTATACTTCTAGGGTGAATACATAATAAAGAACTATGAGATTCATCCATCAACACCTTCTTCAAATATAGTACTAAATAGAAACATACATGGTTACTACAAGTTATTATACCATCACAATCATGGTTGAACTTAGGAAAATTTCTCACATTCTTTTACTTGTCTACATCTTCCTTACATGCCTCTTAAACATTCACTTATATAGATGGCTAAATACTCATTAGATAAAAATAATATTTCTCACCTTCCTTCAAGATTTTATGATCAATCCTTTGATAGTCTAGAAATATTGGATATTTTTTTTATGATCATCGTAGCTATTATAACATGATTATTTCGACTTAGATAATCTTCCACCTCATTCAATTTCCTATAGTGGTTAAGTATTTATTAGTCATAATATTTAATCCACTTAAACCATATTCTCTGTAACATATTCAACTCTTTGAGTCTGAATATATACTTTAATATTTTATGATAACTATATATGTCACACAATTCTCTATAGAGATAATTACTCCATATATTTAATGAATAAATTTCCACACCTAAATCCAAATCATGAGTTGGGTAATTTTTCTCATGGAACTTGTATTGTCATAATGCATAAGTTATAACCATACCATTCTACATGAGGAATCATCCTAATAACTTATTTAATTCATCACTATAGATTAAAAACCCTTATTCACTTCCGGGTAGTGTAAGTACGGTACAATGACTAGCCTTCTCTTAAATTTTGAAAAAAATTCCTCACATTCATCCATACAAAGGAACTGATCTTCCTTCCAATTTAACTTTGTGATTGGATTCAATAGCCATGAAAAAGTCTTCAAAAAGCGCCGATAATATCCATCCAAACCAAAAAACTATGGATCTTAATCACAATTGTTAGTTTAAGCCAATGATTAATAAATTTTATCATTTAATAGCTTATTAATATACCAAAAATTGAGATTATGTGACCTAACAATGAAACTTTGTGAAGTCAAAATGCAAACTTGTTAAATTTTTCATAAATATTCTCCTTCTTTAGGGTCTCCATCACATTCCTTAAGAAAGTTTTATTCTATTCCTTTATTTTGAATAAATAATAATATTATCTATAAAGACTATCACAAATTGATCAAGTTAATCTCTAAGTACTCTATTAATTAAATCCATGAAGATAGCTGGGGAACACGTAAAACCAAATTAAATAACTATAAACTCATAGGGTCTATACCTTGTATGGAATTCTGTCTTGGGGTATAGCCTCCTTATTGACCCTCAATTGATGATATCCAAAAATAAGATCAATATTTAAAAATTATTTATATCCACATAGTCAATCAAAAAAGTTATCAATATGGGGTAAAGGATACTTGTTCTTGAGAGTGATCTTGTTAAGTTCTAAATAAAAAATGAAGAGTAAAATTGATATATCTTTCTTTATAAAGAAAAAATAGGTGCACCCTAAGGTGATGTACTTATTTGAATTAATACCTTGTCAATATTTTCAAAGATTTTTTATTCAATTCTTGTAACTCAATCGTGGAAATTCTATATAGAGTTTTGGAAGTAGGTGTAGCACTAGGTATGAGTTATTTTGAAAACACAACTTCATGATTTAGTGGAAGATCGAGAATATCTTCCAAAAAGACATCAATAAATTCTTACAAAATAGACATTTCTTTTATGTTTAATTTCTTAGTAAATATCTGAGATAAACTCCCATTTTTAATAGTAATAATATCCCATATGAGGGATATAATTTCCATTAGAAGTTAATTTTTGTCATCACACTGATAAGCAATCAAATACCAGTTTATAATATCAATCATAACTTTCTTTACTATGAAATTTATATAGTATTTATGTAAATAAAGTTGATAAACGCCCAAAATAACATCAAATACAACTAAAGGAATAATGAAATTTTTTTTAGAAGTCAAATTCCCACAAACTTTAACTGGAGAATAATCATAGACTTTGGATGTGTTTATCATACCACTAGGGGGGTTTTCTACTAACTCAACATCTAATTTTTGAGGTGTTAATGTGATACCCTTGGAAAGGTCTTTATAAATAAAAGTGTGTGTATATATAAAATAAAAAATACATTAGTAGTCATAGAGTGGATGGTATGTGTACCTTTTAACATGTTGTTATTGTACCCCTCACTAGAAATAGTGATCATATGATATTTTCCTGTGTGTCTTGGATTAAAATTTTATTGAAATCAATCATCATCATTAACCTTTGGATTTGAGAACCGATTAGAATAATACCCATACTTATTGAATTTAAAACACTACAATATAAGTGGTGTATTATATGGAGATTCTCTCTATTCATATCGTTGGATAACTTCTTCCCATCAATTCTGAATTTGATTGATGACATTCCTTTCCAAAAATTAAACATTTATCAGTTTCCTTTTGAATATTTCCCCCATGTTTCCTTCCACACTTTGATAATAAGAGAAATCTTATATTCTCCTCACCAAGGTTTTTATAATTTTTTTGAATTCATTTTTTATTTTCTTATCAAAACCATGAAATTGATGGGTAACTCCAATATCCATCCCAAACTTGAGATAAAATCAAATAATTAATTCATATATATTAATGTCCCTTATACATAACAACCTTAAATGACTTATTTTTAATCCAATGAAGAATATATCAATCATAATTTTAGGTTGGATGATAATACCATAAGTACACCTCTAAAGTATTATGAAATTTACCCTTTCATCATCCTTTAGTTTCAACTCAAGGAATTATATATCCATTTTCGTATGAAGAATACAAAAAAATTACTTATTAAAATAATATTTTAAAGTCATCTCATTTTATAGATTAAATTTCATCATGTTCTCTTGTGTTTTTTATAGAAGTCCACCACCGATGTAATTTGACTTCCAAATGATAAATATCCAGAATAACTTCTTCGTTTTTTGAACACTAAAGATTGGAAAATATATTTTCAATTGTACTAATCCATTTCTTAGAAACTAGTGGATCAGTTGACCCACTCAAAGAAGGTGGACTTTGCCTCATGAAGGACTCAATAAAATGTTTTCCCTTTTTTTCTTGTTTGGAAGCTCAGTGTAATTCATAGCTTGAGGAAGTTTTGTAATCACTATTAAGATATTTTTTATTCTATCTTCCATAACATTTGGTTGTTGAGGAGGAAAATCATTTCATTGTTCATTTCATTCAGCATTAACATGATTCCTTTGGGTTCTAACCATTGACTAGAACCAAAAATCATAGTTTCAGAAATAATAATCATTATGGGAAAACACATAATGATGAATAATAATTTATAGGTTGTCTAAATTGTGACACATTATTCTAGGATGTCCTAGGCTCAACCCCGACCATTCCTGATAATTACCAAAAAATTTAGGATTTTATCCAATACTTAGACTTATCCCTAGAATTCTTACTAAAAATTTCTCATCTTAATTTCCAAAGATTAAATAAACCATTCTATGATACCAACTATAGCTACCCATAATTTTCATACATAAATATCACATCTTAATTGATGAATATTCATTAAATAACATTTTTATCCATTCCATTATCATTTTGTCCCATTATATTTGTGAACTTGGAAACATAAACAATTGGTTCATAAAATATACACATAGTCTCCCACTTATTTCTTCATAACTATAACCCTTATCAAACACACCATACTTAATACCTTTATTCATAACCTAGGGAAAAGAAACATAAGAAAGGGTGGGTTTTGATGATCAATAAAGTTAAATAAGTGAAAAATAGATGATCAAATAATTATAGCATGAGGAAAAGGATATGAGAACATGAGATTAACATTTTAAAACCATACCCTGCATATAATAGATCATAATATTGATTCATGACATAAATCTTGGTAGTTAATAAGACATGAATCATAAAGGAATTAAATAACATGATCCTTAAGAGAATAAAATTGGTATAAAACATGGAATTGTGGCATAAAAATAAGCATTGAAAATTATTTCCATATCAGTAAAAGGTCTTTTACAAAAATATCATAGTGGAAAGGTGTTATACCCCAAACTATCATAACAGTTAAGGTTTATTCCCAATACTATCATAGTGGACAAGTCCCTTACTGAACTGAGTTCACACCCCACTCTAGTCCCCCTTATATTATAACATAATAATCTTTTCCAAATGAATTGGAAGAAGATTTAGGTACCACCAATCACATAATAAAAATTATACATATGTGTTCCATAAGATCATAAAACATTAATAATATATGAATACATGAAAATAAATTGGTTTCAAAAACATTTAATCATATTAGAGATTATTGTATTTCCAAAAGACTATCCGTTCCATTTTTAAGGTGTAATTCAAAAGAGTATTCTCAATGAAGAGGTATAACTCTTAATTAAAGACTATCACATTTATTTATTCATCTACCTATTATAAATCCTTGGTATACATTATAAAAACAATTAACTTATTATCTTATATATTATTTGTTTTTATTCTGAGAATTTAACAATCATTATCAACATTATTCCCATTCATTAGAAAACGATAATGTCGCTCGTGGATACGTTTGGAATACCACATCCACGAAGCGATGCAAATTGATTTTAATTTCTAATTTACATGGTTAATAATAAGGATATATTTAATAAATATATATGATATATGTGATATAATTATTATTATTTAAATTTAAATTATTATTTACCTTTCTTTCTTTTTGTCCTTTGAAATGTGAAAATAGCATTCATGCAAATTTACATCTTACAATATACACAAACTATCTGATTCATTTTTATATCTATATACTTTATGCATGGACATAAATATATTTATAATGAACATGTATTATATTTATATCATTATAAATGTTTTTATATGATATAAAAATGGTCAAAGTATAAGGATTAGAACTACCAAATCACAATTCTCATGAAAAACAAAGTAGTTAATCCCAAGAAATGATGATTTTGATAAGGAATTGTTAATAAATGGGTGGTGAAATTTCATAAATTGCATAATATATGATATTATAAGTATATAAATTACTATTGTATAGAATTATAATAAATTTAAATTAATTATAATGAAGTTTAGAGATCCTTTAAAGAATGTTTAAATTAAGGTAAGGGTTTTATATTATAATCTCATTGTTTATTAGAATTATCTATGATTAAGTTTATAATGATTAAATTTCATGATCTAGATCTTAATAATTCTCAGGAATTTTTTCATCATCTATTTATATATTAAGATTAAATGTTTTCATATTATTTTAATCTCTTTAATTTCCCAAGAGGCAGAAAGAATATTTTATGGAAATGTTACATTATTTCTCAATTTGGTAATAAATCCTTTTTATTATGTGTCCATGTTTTTTAAAAATGTTTTCAAGAATGTTTAAACTGTTATAAATTTTTTATTTCTAGTAATTTTATCCATTTTTATTTTTTTAAAAAGTAATATTCTTATTGTTTTCAGAATAAGGTACTGTTGACTTTTTACTGAAAATGTGAAAGGAGTCTTTGTTTTAATGTACACGACATGAAAAAAATTCTTATCATCAAAAATTATTAATGATTTAAATATTCCTTTAGAATTTTATTGGGTTATTTTAAAAGAGAAATTTTCCATATTATTTTGGAATATTTAAAATTTTAAATAAGTTATTTTAAAGTGAATAATATAATTAACTAAATAAATATTCCAAGTGTTAATTCAAAGGGATTTTCATTTATAATAACATTATTTAATGTTACTTATGATTTACTAGAGATATGATATAATGTTACCATCCACTTCAATCTGTTGGATGGATTATTATTAAGAATATTTATGGATGATTCTTTGAAACCGATTTCTTTCAATGGGTTAATTAAGTTGTGAAACTCATTTATTTTCCATGAGTTATTCTATAACACAATTTTAAAATGTTTATGAAAACTATTTCTTATTCATGAGTTATGATATGATGAATTATTTATAACCTTAGAAAACACATATTTATGATTTTCATTATGTGATGTTTGGGACTGGAATTATATAGCCATCTAAGGAATTAGGTAAATATGTATATCTAATGATATTATCCAGATTGGAATGGGGAGTAAACCAAGTTTAGTAAGGGACACTATCCACTTTGACAGTTTTGGGTATAAACTTGACTAATATTATGGAATGGTAAGTGAACCCAATGAACTATAATAGTCTTTATATTGAGCCTTGGATAGTTAGGAAATAATTTTCTATGATTCTATATATGATTATAACTTATGTCTTATGCCAATAATTTGATTTATGGTTCATTTTATTTGATTTATTTATTATTCATTTCTAATGAACTTCAATGATTTATTCCATGACTCAATATTTTTAGTTATTATATACAAGGTATGGTTTTTAAATTTCATGACCATGTTCTCATACCATTCTGCCCATGTTATGTTTAAGTGATTATTGATGTGTCTCTTTTTTTATCCTTAATGAGTATCAAATATGACCTGTCTTATGTTTCCTTTCCCAGGATATAAAGAATGTTTTATGTATGATATGTATAAGAAGGGTGATATTTATGAATAACTTAATAAGATATGATATGCATATCTTATGAGCATTTTTTTATATATACATGTTTCCAATGATATTAAACCTATATAATTTTGGTACAGATCATAATGTTACGTAATAACTATTCATCTAAAAAGACATTATATTTATGTATAAAAGTATGGGTCACTATAGTTTTTCAGGGAAAGGTTTAGTTACCTCTGGAAACTAGGATGAAATAAATTTATTCAGAACCCTTAAGAGAATCCTATGTATTGGATCAAATCCTATGTTTTTATAAAGAATGAAGTATGGTTTTACTACTAAAACATCCATATATAGAAACTATAAGTATCCATAGTCTTATAATAGATGCATCATGGGATAATAATCCTAAAAAGAGTTTCTTGATTACATATAAACCATTATTACTATCTATAATGAGTGTACACTTACTGCACACCTAGTTTGAAACTTGAAGGGGATATGATTGGATCAATTCACATTTTCTTTATAAAAAATAAGGAGTATTTTTATTTTATGATTATTAAAAATAACATAGGTTAAAACTAAGGTTTCATAGAAAAAATTGTTACGATTTAAATTTTTTTGAAATTATTTTTTATGATTATGTTGATTCCCACTATGATTATTTATTCTTACACTATTCATTTTTCCCATTAGTTAATGACTAGAACCTTAAAGAACTATGTTAACACATAATGTGATGGAAAATGAAATGTTTTTCTTCCTGAGGAACCAACTATTATGGGAGTTAGAATAAAAAATCTAAAATCTATAATTTCAGAACATTCTCAAACCATGAATCATGATGAGATTGTAAATGATAAAAATAAGGGAACCCCATTTGGTTGAGTATCTAAGGCCATATCTACCTCTGTTTAATGGATCTATTGATCTGATAGTTTCTATTCAGTGGATTAGTACCATTGAAAAGTTATTTTACATTCTATAGTTTTTAGAGAATGTAAAATTCAATTTTTCTATTTTTCATTTGGATGGTGAAGGAGATCAATGGTGGAATATCATCAAGAAAAAAATCTGATAGGAAAAAATTGACTCCATGGAGTGGGATAAGTTTAGAAAGTTATTTTTAAACAAGTTTTTTTCTCTTATTATTCATATAAAAGTGGAGAATAATTTTGTTGAGATAAGGATGAAGGATAATGAATCCATTTGTATCTATGAGTTAAATTTAAAAAGACTTGTGAGGTAAACATATAGTATTATCATTGAACCAGAAAGTAAGATTTATCTATTCTTCATTGGCTTAAAATAAAGAATCTAAAGGGAGTTTGATATAAGGGACTTTAGTTGATAAGAAGAAATAATTTGATGTGATTCCAAGTTAGAAATAGATATTGGAGTTACTCATAAATATCACGGTTTTGATATGGAAATAAAGATGGAATTAAAATGAAATTATAAAAACTATGGATATTAGAAGATGAGTTTGACTTAATTCTCAATGTGTGGAAGGAACTATGAAGAAAATTTTAATGAGTGGACTGGCTAATGTTTTAGGTATGGAAAAAAGGTCACAGGGAAATCGAATGATGAAGTGATGGGAAGAATAAGTTTTCCAATGATGTAATAAAATAACCATAGAACATTTCACCCACACTCTAGTGTTTCAAATTTAAGGAGTATGTGAATTATGCTAACCCATGATCAGAACCGAAGGTTAAAGATAATGATTGATGTTAGTACCCTCTTAATCGCAGGGAAAAAGGTAAATCCCATGCGATCACCATTGATTAGGTGTAAGATAATTATGTGGTGAAGGTAACAATAACCACACACTATATAACTACTAATGTATTGTTTTATTCTAAATCAAGCAACCATTTTTTATAAGAAGAATTTGGTAAGGGTATCACATTATCAACTCAATGATTATATATTGAATTATCAATGAAAAACCCTAATTGTATAATGATCACATCTAAAGTCTATGATTCTTATCTTGTTGATGTTTTTGGAAATGTTCTTCTTTTAAATATAATTATTCTCTCTCTAGTTAAATTTGATGTTATCTTAGGCATGAATCAACTTTCCTTTCAAAAATCCCATATCAATTGCTCAGGGGACGTCATGTTTGATATTCCAAACCAACATTTGATCATATATTAGTGAAATGATAAATATTAACTTTTGATGGGAATTAAATATATTATATGGGTCTTGATTAATATCTAAATGGATATTTATCTCAGATGTCTTGGGACAAAGTCAACATCAAAGATATTCCCATTATACCAGAGTTTTTTGATTTATTTACAAATTATTTACCTTTTGTTTCATCAAATTGTGATGTTGAGTTTTTAATAAAACCATACCTAGTGCTACACCTATCTCAAAGACTCCATATAGAATAGACCAGATTGAGTTGTTGGAATTGATGAAAAAATATTGGAGAATCTTGAAAAGGGATTCATTTTCCCTAGGGAATCACCTTGTAGTGAACCTATTGTATTTGTTAAGAAAAAATATGGATAAGTGAAACTTTATAATGATTATCATGAATTTAACAGTATCACAATCAAGAATTAGTATATTCTACTGATATTGGTGACTTGTTTGATCAACTTTAGATATCTCAATACTTTTAAAAGAATGAACATCACTGTGGATATCATCAATTGAGGTCCAAGAAGAAGGATATACCTAATAAAACATTCTATATTGGGTATATACACTTTTAATTTATAGTGAACCTATTTGGTATTACTAATTCCCACACCATATTCATAGATTTTATGAATATATTTTTCAAATATTACCTTGATTAATTTGTATTAGTATTTATAGACAATATTATTATATATTAAAAGTGAATGTAATTGCATGATGTTCACATAAGGATTGTACTAAAGACACCAAGGAAGGATGATATATATGAAAAATTTACAATTTTAGAATTTTTGAGACAAGAAGTTTCATTCTAGGGCCATATAAACTCAATAGAGGGTATATCAGTGGATCCATTAAATATAGAAGTTATTGGAAATTTTCATAAACCAGCCATTGTGATTGAAATCCATTGTTTTTTTGGTTTTCTAAATGTTATAGTCACTTTTTGGAGAATTTATAATGAATTTAAAATCTACTCACAAAGATAACTCGTAAGAGATTCATGTTTCTTTGGATATATAAATACGAGTTAAATTTCAAAGAACCAAAGAGAATGTTAGTCCAAAAACCTATACTTACACTACCCTATAGTGGGGAATATTTTTAATATGTAGTGATGACTCATATAAGGGATTGATATGTGTGATCATGAAAAATTATATGGTTATATATTATGCCTCCTGAAAATTGATGGTTCCTGAGAGAAATTACCAAAATCATGATTTGGAGTTAGCTGCAGTATTGTTTTCATTACAGATATGTGGGAATTATCTTTATGGGGAAATGTGTGACATATATAACCATTTTAAAAGTTTAATGTATATATTCACTCATAAAGAGTTTAATATGAACTTGAGAATATATTTGGATTTGATTAAATATTATGACTGCTCAATACATTACCAACCCAGGAAAACCAATAAGGTGGAAGATGCTCTAAGTTGAAAGGATTATGGTTGATAATTTATGATAATGATCATAAAGGATCCAATATTTATTGATTTTAAAACTATGCATCTTGAAATATTTAAGAAAGGGTACAAATATTATCTTTCTTAAATTAATGTATGACTATCTATCCATGTGAGGATTAAAGAGTTGAAAAAGAAATATGTGGAACTATAAAATAAGGTGTAAACATTTCCTAAGTTCAAACTTGACTATGATAGAATAATAAGGTTCAGAAACTATGTATGAGTCCCATTAAAACTATAATTAAATTAAGAGATGTTGTATGAATCTCATATATCATCATTCTCTATTCATCCAAGAAGTATGAAGATGTATATAAATTTGGAACAATATTTCTAGCGGGTCAACATGAAGAGAGATATTGAAGAGTATGTATTATAGTGCTTGTTATGTCATAATGTTAGGGTTGATAGATAGATGTATAAGGGGTTATTATAACCATTACCCACACCAGAATAGAAATTATAAAACATCACCCTGAATTTTTCATTAGACTCCCCAAAATGTCAAAAGGCAATAATGTTATTTGGGATGTAGTCGATTTCCTTACAAAGTCAACACACTTCATTGCTATTAGATAATATTTATATCTTGATCATATTTCTATAATATAAGTTAAGGA
Organism: Viscum album; assembly: GCA_963277665.1. Taxonomy (NCBI): domain Eukaryota; kingdom Viridiplantae; phylum Streptophyta; class Magnoliopsida; order Santalales; family Viscaceae; genus Viscum; species Viscum album. The sequence continues at coordinate 1,990,594,616 of OY728137.1, forward strand.
AGTGGTAAGGGCTCTTGGAGTACCACATTTTATTATATTTGATTGATATTTGAGGTTTACCTCGAAGTTTTGGCATAGTCAACACTAGGCTCGGGATATAGAGTTGAGTTACCGTATTACTTATCATCCTTAAAAAAATGGTATGTCTAAGAGAACTATTCAAGCCCTAGAGTATATACTTAGTTCTTGTTTTTTTTTATTTCAAAGGTTATTTGGATTAACACTTTAATCTAGTCTAGTGTTCTAACAATAATAACTTAATTGAAGAATTTAGATAGCTCCATATAAATCCCTATATGAAAAGATGTGTAGAACTCTAATGTTCTAAGATGAAGTTGGAGAAAGAAAGATATTATGAACTAAGATAGAAGAGGATAATTCATAGAAAGTTAGATCCATTCATCTGTATATCAAGGTAGCTCAGAATCAATAGAAAAGTTATGCTCATAATCATTGGTTAAATATATAATTTGAATATGGTGAGATGATATTACTATGAATTTTTCTATGAGAAAAGTTTATGATATTTTGGAAGGAGGTAAATCTAAGGCCTAGGTATATTTCTACCTTCAAGATTCTTGATTGAGTAGGAATGGTCTCTTATCATTGTTCACTTCCAACGAACCTATCTCAAGTTCATGATATATTCCATGTATCTCTCCTGTGGAAGTACATACATAATCCGATACATGTACTGAATTCAGAGGTTGTACCACTGGAGAATTATCTTTGCTATGAATAAAAACTATTAGAAATATTATATCATAGATATAAGTTTCAATGGAACAAGACTACCCAACTATTTAATGTTCTCTAGAGGAATCAAAAATTCAAAGAAGCTACTTGGGAAACAAAGGATTTGATGAAACAAATATATCTCAATTTTTTTGTATTGGATTGATGAAATTTCATGGTAAAAAAATCATTTTAATGGGTTTAATGTAACACCATAAGATTTTTTGATATAGTTTTCTATAAATAAATTTTATTTATTTTATAGCTTTCTTTACGCATAACCTTGAGTCTAAATGAACTACGATATACTATTGAAATATTATTATTTAATGTGACATTTATCACCAAGATAATGGATTGGTGGATATGAATAGTTATAAATAAATTTTGAAAATTTATGTTTAAAATTAATTCATTATTTCTCAATTCATTAGAAACAAAAATTAAAAATCTTATTTGAATGTAAAAGAGATAGTTTTTAGGAAAACTGTTTTTATGCACACAATGTGTTTTTATCTATATAATTTAAATTAATCACTATTGGTGTATTACTTTAATGAAATTTATAAATTTCATATTCTATTAAATTTTTTCACATCTATATATGGGTTTTCTAGGCATGAGATAAGAATAAATCCAATTTTTTCTTAAAAATATATTTTTATAAAAAACGATTTTGACATGTTTTGTGAACATATTTTAAAATTAATTTCTTCCATATTTATAAATTGAATATTTAAAAATGGATTTCATATTTAGAATCATAATATTTTAATTTGGTAAATAGTTCTCTTTTTATTTTTGGTCACTATGAAGAGTAACAATAGTAAATTTTCATCACCTCGATAATGGTAAATTGAGAAGAATAAGGTTAAAATTATAGTGTTTAGATATTTGCATCCAACTATTTAATAAATTGAAAATTGGTTCCATTTTTGTTGGATTATTACTTTTATATTATTTTAAGAAATTAATAAATACAAAATGTCACTCTCTCGATTTTAATATCTATAAATTTATTACACAAGGATAAAATGGGGATAAGTTCTATTATAAATGTTTATTTAATAGTTGAATAATTTTTTAATCAGGGATTTTCATTTAATTTTTTTATTGAATAATTACTGTAAATACTTACGCAAAGACGATAGAGTATTTAATTAATTAATAGAAAAATAAAATATATGGTTTTTAGAATATTAAAAGTATTATTATTTGGGAAAACTATTATTATCCAATAATTTTATAAATAATTATTACATTTTATAAACTTTTCAAAGGTTTATATTCAAATTCCACTACAGTCATAATGCTTTCTAAGTCAACGTAAATTAATATATTTAAAAATGACATTAATGACATTTGATAATAATCAATATTTTATTAACTCATTTAATATAAATAAAAATATTTTATTAGAACATGTGAATATGATATTGTTTAACACAACAATCATGTTCAATTTATATGAAAAATTTTCTTTTATGGTGACATTATTTACCGTTAAAGAATAAAATAACCTTGATATCATAGTAATTTTCAAAAGGGTTAACTGAGGGTTAAAACAAAATATAAGGGTGAAAACATAACAAAAAATAGTATTAATTTTATTTTATGAGAATATTTTTACTCATAATAATCATATATTCAAATTATATCAATTTTAGTCCATTTTTATATGAAAATTAATTTATATTAATTTAATGCTTTAAGTAATTCGAAGAGTTCCCCTCCCCTAACTTATAAAAGGAAACCTCTTCACATCTCTGCCTAAAAAATTTTGATCCAAATAGATCATAAAATATCTAACATAATAACTTCTATGTTTCATTTATCATATCAATGGTCTTATTTTATTTTGTAAATACCACCCCTTCATGGATTAATATGTCATCCAAAAGAGGATTCACAACGAAGAGGTTTAACTCTTAACTGAGTGTTATCAAGTTTATTTATTCTTATACATAATCTAATTACATGGTACCAATTATAAAAATAATGAATTAAGTATATTATATAAGAATAATTTTTATTATGATAATGGAACAATCATCGTCCACCTTCTTCCTATCTATTGGAAAGTCTTAACGACGCTCGTGCTACATGTGGACTACCACCTCCATGAAGCGATGTTAATTATTTTTAATTTTTGATTTATAGGGATGGTAATAAGGATATATTTAATGAATATATTATATATATATATATATTATAGTTTTGTTTATTTAAAGTTTAATTTTTATTTAACATTATTTTTCAATCTATTGAAATGTGAAACCAACATTCATTCGTAAATACGACCTAATGCCCCCATGAATGGTGTAATTCATTTTTCTATATATATAAATTATGGATGAATATAAATTAATATATATATATATAATACATATATATATATATATGATATTTATATCATTATTAATATTATTTATATTATGGAACCATGATTAAAGTACAAGGTCTAGAACTACTGAACCATAAATCTCATGAAAACCAAAAAAGTTAACACCCAAAAATGATGATTTTAGTATGAAATTGTTAATAAATAGGTGTTGACATGTTATAATTGGATAATATATTATTTTACAATAATTTATATAGATCGAGTATAGAATTATTATAAATTTAACTTTATTATATAAAAGGTTATGGTGTCTTGAAAGCAATTCAAACTTAAATTAAGGGTTTTATGTTACAATCTAATTTTTTATCATGATTGTATATGATTATGTATATGATGATGAAATTTCATGATCTACATCTCAATAATTATCATTAATTTTCTTATACTCTGGTTATTTCTTAATAATACATTTTTTCCTTTCATTTTCCTATCTTTAGTTACTCAAGAGTCCAAGATAATATTTTTATAGAAATCAACCTTTATTTCTCTCTTCGGTCAAAAATCCATTTTCTTACGTGTCCATGTTTTCTAAAAAGTTTTCCACAAAGTTTTTACTATTATATAATTTTTTTAAAATTTATTTTCAACTATGTCAAAAAATTTAAAAATATTTTAAAAATAATCTTCTTGTCATTTTCTGAACAAGTCACTTTTGACTTTTTACTAAAAATAAGAAAGCAATATTTTATTAACTTATATGACATTAAAAAATATTCCAACCCCATGAAAAATTAATTATTTAAATATTCTATTATAATTATACAATTTTATTTTCAAATTAATATTTTTTTAAAATATTTTGATCTTTTTTTATTTTAAATAAATAATTTCAAATTGAAAAAGGTGTTTTCCCCAAGAAATATTCCATGTTATCATTTAAAAGGATTTTTATCTTTTATGAAATTACTTGTTATTATTTTTTATTTAATGGGGATTTGATTAAATGATAGCCTCCCCTTTTATCCATTTTATGGATTATGATGATTATAATTTGATGATGATTCAATGCAACTGATTTCTTTACATGGGTTAATTAATTTATGAAACATTATCCTTTTTCACAGGTTATGCTATGATGAAATAATAAAATGGATATAAAAAAAATTCCTTTTTACATGGTCTATGATATTATAAATAATTTATTATCCTGTTTCATACAAATTTATATTTTTTGTTAAGTGAGGGTGAGTTCAGAATTATATATCCCTCAAATGCATTGGGTAAAGATGGATATTTCATAAGATACTCAGGCCTATAATGGGGAGTTAACCCAGTTTAGTAAGGGGATATTTCCACTATAATAGTCTTGAGAGAGAACCTTAACTAATACGATAGAAGAGAGAATGAACATAATCCACTATGAAAGTCTTGGCAGTGATCCTTAGCTACCAAATAAATCATTTTCTATGATTATTTGTATACCAAAAACTTATGTCTTATGATAATGTTAGGATTTCATGGATCATTTTATTTGATTACTTTATGATTCATGTTTTATAAAATTCTTTAGTCTATGTCTTGACTCAATATTATGATCTATGATATGTTTGGTATGGATTTTAAATGTTATTCTCATGTCCTTATGCCCTTATTCTCATTTAAGGTTTAAGTGATCATTGATATCTACCTTTTTTACTCTTACTGAGCATCAGATCTCACCCTTTCTTATGTTTCATTTCCCAAGGTTATGAAGAAAGGTTTTAAGAATGATATATCTATGAAGTTTTCTATTTATGAGGAACTTAGTGGGATATTATGTATATCACATATGAATAATTTGTTTATATATCCATATTTCCAAAGACACTATACTTATATGATTCTAGCATAGATCATAATATTATGTAATGAATAACTATCTGATAAGATGTGATATTTTTGTATGAAATGTATGAGTAAATATATATGGTTTCTAAGAGTATAGTGGGAGTATATTTGAACTTGTATAAGTTTAAAGTAAATAAAATAAAATATTATAGCAGCCAATGCTCTTAATGAATTTCATGAGATATCCTAGATTTTTTAGTATATGATTATAAAGAAAAAATGAAAATAATAACATTAGTAACCTATGTATTTCAAGGGAAGAAGTTTATTAAATATTTGTTAGGATGATGATTATTCACTTTGAAATGTTCTATATAGAACACATGAGTTATCAATATTTCAACATTGGATATTACAGAACTAAGGAGTTTGAACATGTTTAAGGAAATAGACTTTAAGAATATAATTCCTACATCTCACTATTATTCAAAATAGATAGATTCATAGATATTACACACTAAATAGTTCAATGGTAATGTTTTTTATAATTATCACATAGTTATGTGGTTGGAATTACATATGAATGAAATTAGTTAGAAAAACTTCTGAAAGTGAAGAAAACATGAGGTTGATCAGGAGTTTTATCATGTTATTTACAATAGAAAATTACTTATGAAATGTTTTGTTAAGTATTTTTAAAATTGTTTAAGAATATTAAATGTATCTTATAAAAGGAAATATCCAATAAATAATTCCTTCATGTTGGATATATATATACACACTTATATTTTATAAAGTGTAATGATGAATAACCTCTCAAAAGTTTATTTTGAGATATACCTAACCAATTTTCATCATAGCGTACTATAGTATGAGGTCAAATGATGAGTTTATAATGAGTAATATTATTGTATAGAGACAAAAAATATACTCATTAGGCACAAAAGTATGTTTTTCACTAGATACTATGCGAGTTATACCATGTGGATTGGAATATACAATTTATTTGGTATATCAAGGATGCATTATCTATATTGAAGTACAAACTACCTAAAGTTGCTAATATACCTATATTTAGAAATATTATACTTTGTTACCTTTATAAAAAAATTCATAGAGGCTTAAAAAATTAGGGGGTGGTTGGGTATATTGTTGATTATGTAATAGGATGAAGCACAACCAAAATGGGATTTTTCCTCTCACATGAAAATTATGACATATATGACCTTGATTAATAAAATCTAGGAAACTTTGTATCTATATATAGAAATTGTATATGATGTACTTCTCCCAATGGATGAGTGTAATGTGGTGTAGTCATCTAATTGATGAATAGAATGTGATTGATTCATTATGGAAGCTATATGGGATTGATAAACACTATGAATCATTTCCACTTAATACCTTTGATGATGGGAATTTATGAAAAATCATGCTATCAAAAGATACAGATGGTGGACATAGGTATAAGAATTAATTTTTTTGATTTATATAAGGCCATATTCCTTTGTAGATTGAGTATTATTGATTATTTTATAAAGGATATTTTTCCTACATTTATAGATTCAATGATTCATTTTTGTTTTTAATTCTATAATGGTCCATTGGGTCACACATTATGGAGTATTGAATGGGGATTGAGTTTGACTCAGAGAGATACACTAGAAGTGTTTTTTTTGTTTTTTCCAAAAGAGTTCTGGATGGGGATTCTCACAAGGTATTACATATGATGTAATATAAACTGAAGTTAATGCTAGTTTTGTTAATGTTTTTTTTAAGAAACCTAAAAGTGTTTTGGATATGAAATCACAAGTTATTGTATATAATTAAATATAAAGTGATGTGTCACAAAAGTCAATTAGTATTTTGTTCAAGTGGGAGATTAAAAGTAATATAACCTAAGGCCTTGGATATCATATAGTAAAATAAGGCATTCCATAAGGTATGAAATGTATAAGATAATAGTATTTTATATAATACTAAAATTATATTATATTAGATGATATAAGAAGAATAAAATAATATGCACGACATTATGATTTTATGGTAGGGCATAATCAAATGAAGCACAACATGGGTTTTCATGGGCTTATTGAACTGTATAATATAAGATCATCACAGTTCTAATAATCAAAGAGATTAATAATTTTATTAATTTCACAACCCATGAAACCTTTTTAATGTTTAAGGTTAAATAATTATTCCTCCTATTCATTAATATATAATTAAATAAAGGATTCAATGATATAGATACCAGCGATATTACAATGTCCATTATCCATAAATTTATGAAACGTTTGAGTAATTTAATAATAATAATAAAAGGCATAGGTAGTGTCCCAATTTCCTTTATAAAAGAGACAATGCCCCTTGGAAATATAGATAATTTACTTACAATCGTCCTAGATGAATTTATACTATCCCCAAATCCCTCACCCTTCTTTCTCTATTACCTGGAAATTGTAATATCTAAAAAAGGAATAAAATATTATATAAAAAGGTTTAGAAAATTTATAGGAACCTCTGGATACAATTCAGAGGGAATATCCCTTAGGTTATTCCTTATATGATCATCATTAAAATCAATCTACTTGATTATTTGAATGTGAAAGGTACATTTGTTTTTCCATTTCATTTTATGTTTTTCTATGTAAAACAAGTGGTGTTTCTTAGGATGAATTTTCTATATGTGTCCCCACTGTTTGATTAAGTGTTAATATATGCATATATCTCTATCACCTTGTGTATAAATTACTTAACCACATCAGATACTCTTAGTCAACTATTGAGAATAAATTAACATAGTCTATACATAAAACAATTTATTTATCCCAAATCTAGAACAATTTAATCCAAAACCACCAACCTCACTCGGCTCTATATAAAAAATCATATAACACTATCCAAGCGAAAAATTCATATATAATGGCCACTCTAGACCATAAAATAAAATCAAATAATATTGGTTTATAGTGGTACATGATTCTTATTCAAATCATTTCAAAATATATTATAGATACTAAAATTCACATGAGTTTTCAATAAAACCCTTGGAATCCATTGACTTTTCACCGAAACCAAAAACCTAAAATTTCAAGTAGTTCCTCTTTAGTCTATTTCTAATAATCAGTCCCATTTTATAAATCCAATTTGAAACCCAGTTTCAAAAACCTTTTCTTCTTATTTTATCAAAACCAAAAAATCCAAAACCATTTCAAACTCATCAACTCTAAAAGTAATTTGAATAAGAATGACTTATAAAACCATTTTATGTGTGCTTCATGCCACTACATGAGTTTTTTTGAAATAGGATTTTCATTAAAAATATAAATCCAAAAAATACTACCCTATAGAGACTGAACAAACATAATCAATAATAAATCCTTGAATCCTTTTAAATCTATATAAATTTAATCACACATTATGATGTATTTGAGAAAACATAAAATATGTTATAAGTTTATTAAATTAATTATAGATTTTGAATAAAAAATATAACATAAACATTAACCATAGGGACATATACCATTCACCATGTATTCCACAATTATTAAACAATAATAACTCACTGGATAATGGATGAGATTTAAGTCTCATCCAAAGTCTCATATATCCAATATTTGGATTCTTAGTCCAATACTTCACTCACTCAAGAGTGTGTAGTTTTAAAGACCTGTAAATTTCAAGGAAAGTTTTTTCTTAATTGCTTTGGGATTTTACGAGTACACAGTTTCTGACGGCACTTGATTCCGAGTCCCGGTGTGTCCGGAATCAATTTCTGAAGTTTAGCTTGGGTACATTCAATGAACGAATGAGCGGGTTTTTCCTAACTTTTTAACCGGTACTCGGAATCAAATTCCGAGGGCACCGATGAAACCGCAGCGCCAATAATTGCTTAAGAAGACCCTTTCTGGAGTTTCATTTTCTCAAGAGGAGTTGCTAAAAAAAATTGAGGTTAATTTGTGAAGTAAATAAAATTTGTGGAACAAATTTTACTTCTAAGAATGTGTGGAAGTTGGGGAACTAACCAAGTGAGGATAAAGGTGAGGTGGGACTCAAACGAACCCCAACCCTTCATATTCCCTAACCCCCCTTAACTCTTCCCCTTTGAACCCCCTTGTATTAAATGATATGACTTCCTTCTTCGCATTAAATCATGCCGACACTTAAATTAATTGATTGTTATGCGTTTGAAATTCTAAAATTTAAATCCAAGGCATGTTATAATAAAATAAGAATAACTATTATTTTATTTTGGGGGTTGTTTTGTTGTGTTGGGGATTTTGAGAGAGGGAGCGTTCTTTTCTTTGAAGAAGTTCATCATCCTCCTTGAAGAATGTGAAGGACACCAATGCGCCTTCCTTCGTTCTTCTTCCCGCGTCTAAGGAAGAGAGACACCGCTCCTACTCGGATATTCTCCATCAAACACATACGGAGCTTTACCTCACGACACCGTTTCCCACGATGATCTTCGTTTGACAACTAATTCGAGGTAGGGGATTGTTTTATGTTCTTGATTATTTTGTCGTTCATCGTTCAATAATTGGCCACCTATTATCAATTTAAAGGGAGGAGGTCGGACCGCACAAACATGGCCGATCCTCCTCCCCTTTTTTGCTGTTCACCGTTGTGGTTTGGAATGAAGGCAGTGCGGTGTAACGACACCGTGCAGGAAAGAGGAAAAAACGCGGTGAAGGAGCGCAGTGCTGTCATGCCGTGCTGTTGAGGCCGAAAGAAGCCACGACCGGAGTCGGGCCACGGTGGTGGGGTGCGGTGCCGTCGTGCCGCGCCAGAGTACCATGGAGGGCCACGACGGAGGGGTGCGGCGCTGTCGCGTGGTGCCGGTCGGACAAGGGGCAGAGCCTTAGGCCGCGACAGTGCAGGGGTGGGCGGCCGGATCCGCCGGCCGCTGGCACTCCAGGAAGGCGGGACTGCAGGGGTCCTGCGGCGGCACCGGCCGACCAACGGGGCCGACCGTTCAGGAAGTCCAGGGGTCGTAACCCCCGGAGGAATACAAGGTGGCCCCCCTCCATGTGGTGGGCCGCCGTTTCAAAGCAAGGGAGGCAGCCCCCCCCCCCCCCCCCCGCGCATCCGCTCTGCGCGCCGCGCCGCACCGGGCCGGACCGCCTGGGCTGCCCATGCCGGTCCAGACCCCCGTGCTAGGCCGGGCCGGGCCACGGCCAATCGGGACAGACCTGGACCTGGTTAGGGTCGAACCAGTTTGGGCCGACCCGGGGGTATCGGGCCTTGTCGGACCGGGCCCGAACCCCCTATTTTCCGGACAGAACCGTTCAAACGCCCATAACATGGGCTAAAGACCTCCGATCGACACACCGTCAGTTGAATAGCGATCCTTGGACCGGGACGGTCATTTCTGTATTTTACACTCAAGGTTTATGAGAACTTTGGGTACGACTGGGTTGGCTCGAACACGAAACCAACCGGGCCCCCGGAGCGGAAACTCTTACAACTTGAGCTCCGGACATCTGATTGATGTGCCGTTGACTTTGTTGGATTACTATTAGTGATACGGTTCTTTTTTCTTACTCCTCTTGAGGTTTTGAAACAGTTGGAGTACGGTCGGATTGGTTTTGAATTAAAAACCATCCAGGACCCTGGGACAAAAAAACCAATAACTCTCAGACCGGGTGTCCGATTGACGTGCCATCTGTCGCGTTGAGTTCCTATTGACGAGGAAAAGCATTGGGATACATCAACTAAATAAATCATGTCAGTTGATGTATCTAACCCCTTGGCTCGTGGAGCGGACCCTCCTGGAATTGAGCATGCTGTGTGCGGGAACCCTAGAGCTGGCTGCGATTGCGACGACGATGACAAATGTACTGGGATCCTCTGTGGGTTCGGAAGTGATGACGACCGTACTAGAAATCTTCAGTGGGTTCGACAATGATGAATACTATTCTTGTATCGAATGTGGGTCCGGCAGTACGTGACTACTGTTCTTGTATCCTATGTGGGTCCGACAGTATTTGACTCTGTACTTGTATCCTATGTGGGTCTGACAGAGTAGTTGGTCTTGTATCCTTTGTGGGTCCGACAACTTAGCTGGTCTTGTATCCTATGTGGGTCCAACAAATTAGATGAATCAGTGGCTACATCTGATCATCTCTATCGTCTTACGAAGAAGTATACCTGTGTGAGCTGAGTCTTGACTTTCAATCATTATCTTCGATATGATTGTTTTGCTATCCTGTGTTGATTGGTTTGTGTTATCCTGTGCTGATTGGATGGTACATTCCTGTGTTTATTAGATCGAACTTGGGCTCAGATGTTAGAGATGAACTTGAATTGATGACTTAGGTATATGTATGTGCATATACCTAAGTAGGGTTGGTTGTTACTTCGTGATTGTACCTTTCCTTTTTGGTTTATCCTTTGTGGATTCTGGGAGACCTTCCGGGGTCTCGAGGGGTCCCTACTAAGTAGCGTATACTCACCCCTACACGGGCTATGCCCGCACTACGTTGTGTTGGATGCAGACGACAGAAATCGTGGATCGAGGTAGGAGCTCGTGGAACTGGACGATACCTGGAGGTGGATCACTGGATGAGATGTAGACGGAGCAGATGGCTGGAGCTGAGGAGCGGAGGAGACTATCTGTACCCACCCATCAAGTGGGATTTCCAGAGGATGGATCGGTGTTGCTACTATACTTTTCTGCCACTGTACTCTCTTTTCAGTTGTACTTTACTTTCAGTTAGGTTTGTATACTGGCCCATTTACTTTCCAGCACTTACTATTGTACTCATTTTACTTCGTGTTTACTTCTTCTTGCTTACTCTATGGTGTTTGTTTTCTTAAATTAAGGAAATGCCTTCCCTTATATCGGGATTTACGCCTTTGGTGCTAGTCGCTATCCCCTGGCCTATGGAAGGTGGGATTGGGGTAGTCACGACACGAGTCCCAAGGATGGGTCTTGACAAATTTGTATCTGAGGAGTTCGGTTCTACCGCAAAACTCAGGACTCTGATCTTCCTTCTATGTGAAGCAATAATGTTAAGGGTATTGAGTGTGGTTATCAGTCCAGGGAGTCCAGTGTTGGTGCGGTGACAGATGTATCCATACACCAGGACCCTGCCTTCTAATTTCTGACTCAGTGCACGAAAACATTGATTGCATGTGTGTTTCAAATGTTTTCTTTGTGATTACTTTACATCAGCTCACCAGGTATACTGTATTGACCGTGGCACACCTATCTCTTTTCAGGATGTCCCCACGACAACTACCAGCTAGGGTTCCAAGTTTTGTTTGAGACGACATCCCACCGAGCGACGATGCCTCAGTATAGGGCCATATTACAGTGGAGGCACCGACGATACCTCTACCCGTCGAGCCACCGATGCCACCAGCCCCAGCCGCTGAGAGTGCACGTCACCTTAGTGCACTTCATGAGTTTCAGCATCAGAGACCACCCAGGTTCCATGTGGAGATGGACCCTCAGGCAACCGAGGATTGGCTGGAGGCTGTTGTTCAAGTTTTCAAGTTAGTGGGGACACCAGCTGACCTCATGGTGATCCTTGTAGCAAGTATCCTACACGCGACAGCAGGTAGATGGTGGATCCTGATGGTCCAGGTGCACGACGAGGAATCTATCCTTTGGTTGGACTTCAAGAGCCTCTTCCTCTCAGAGTTCGTTCCGACCACCCTCCGTGCGGTGCACATTCAGGAGTTACTGCAGCTGCGACATGACAGTATCCCAGTAGTTGATTAGATTTACTGATCTCTTGCACTATTCCACAGACATGGCACGAGACCCATTCTTCTAGGCCTAGACCTTCGATCAGGGACTGAGGCCTGAGATCAGGGCCCCGATGATCTCCCTCAGTATTCCAACGCAGGCAGGAGTACTGGAGCGAGCCCTTCTCGTAGAGAGCTTTATTGTTGAACCTACACCAGCAGCAAGACCTACCAAAAGGTGGCATGTAGATGAGTCTTCTGTAGCTGGTAGTCGACGGATGTCATAGGGGTCCAAGCGGACCAGACCATCAGGCGGACGACCTTAGGACACTGGCTCAGAGGTGTGGGGCACATGGCGCAGAGCCAGTCTTACAAGGAGTAGAAACTTCTATGCATGTGGTGGGCAGGGCCACATGGCTCGAGACTGCCCGACCTGCCATGCAGAGGAGCAGCAGAAGATTGAGGGACATCCCAGTCAGAGGCAGAGGTTCAACCGTGGCGGTCCGCAGGGAGAAGGTGGACGAGGTAGAGGAGATGGCCGAGTAGCAGGTGGTGGGTGATGCTTTGAGGCTCTACCACCACCACCACCACCAAGTGGTCCACCTCGACCACAGGGAGCTGGAGGACAGAGGCAGGCTCAGCTTCAGGCAGCGGAGGCCTACGACCATGGTGCACCAGACATGATTCGAGGTACTATCTGTGTCTAGTCTACCCTTTATATAGTAATTATAGACACAGGATCGAGTCATTCTTTCATTGTCGCTGCCCTTCTTCGGAGCTCAAAGATTCTGATGGAGCCGTTGGATCGATCCTTACAGCTAGAGACTCTTATGGGAGGAGACTCGACGATTAAGCACTGGTGCCGGCAGTGTGAGATTACTCTAGGAGGTGAGAGCTTCGGCTGGGATCTTCTTATAGCGGCATCGAGGCCTTACGATGTCATATTGGGCATGGATTGGTTATCTACAGTTCATGCTCACATAGACTGTATTAGGCACAAGGTGCGGTGTGTCCACACCGATGGGAACAGGTTCACCTTCATCGACGAGAGGGGAGCATTTGCAGCAGAGGATGGACTCACGCAGAGGAAAGGATAGATGATCACTCCTCAGTTGGCTAGCCTCATCCTAGGAGCAGTGGAAGTGCGAAGTCTGAGTTTTCTTGTAGTGGTGGATCAATATGCAGATGTTTTTCATGACGGAGTTCCAGGAATACCTCCACACAGAGAGGTAGACATCTATATTGACCTGTACCCTGGGACAACCCCGATATCTACTCCAGCATATCGGATGGCTCCCACTGAGCTTCGAGAGCAATGGGTATAGCTAGAGGAATTACAGGGCAAGGTATTCATTCGACCTAGTGTTTCACCCGGGGCTTCCCCAATTTTGTTTGCCAAGAAGGCGGATGGGTGCTTGCGACTGTGTGTCAATTACCGTCGCCTGAACCGGGTGACTATGAAGAAAAAGTATCCAATTCCGAGGATTGAAGACCTCTTTAATCAGATCAAGGGAGCACGGTGGTTCTTGAAGATAGACCTCAGGTCAGGCTATCATCAGCTCAGAGTTCGAGACGAGGATGTGCAGAAGAAGACTTTCAAGTGTTGGTATGGACACTATGAGTTCTTGGTTATTCCTTTCAGTGTAAACAATTCTCCAGCAGTGTTCATGAGTCTCATGAACAGGATCTTCCAGCCTTACCTTGATCGATTTGTTGTTGTCTTCATCGACAACATATTGATATACTCAACCACTGAAGAGGAGCACGCCTACCACTTCCGGGTTGTATTGGATACACTCAGAGAGAACCAGCTTTATAGTAAGCTCTCGAAGTGTCAGTTCTGGATACGTGAGGTCCACTTCTTGGGGCAAGTCATCTCTGAGGTGGGAGTTGTGTTGGATCTTGCGAAGTTCAAGGTAGTGCTAGCTTGGGAGCCAGTCAGGAGCATGACAGAGGTGCGGAGTTTACTATGTTTGGATGGCTACTACCGGAGATTTGTGCCTGACTTCTCTAGGGTTACGACACTACTTTCAGCTTTGACGAAGAAGGGGAAACCCTTTTTGTGGTCAGATAGATGTCAGCAGATCTTCCAGGAGCTGAGACAGAGATTGACCAGCGCACCTATCTTGAGGCTACTGGAGGTGGGAGTAGGGTACGTAGTCTACTGCGATGCATCAGGGACCAGACTCGGGTGTGTCCTGATGCAGAAGCGGGCCTTGATCGCCTATGGATCACGACAGTTGAGGTAACATGAGCAGAACTACGCTACCCATGACATGGAGTTAGCAGTAGTGGTCTTTGCTCTGAAGATGTGGCGACACTATCTGATGGGTGAGTGCTTTACAGTCTATTCTGACCACCAGAGTCTCATGTACATCTTATCGCAGAAGGAACTGAACCTAAGACAGCGACGATGGCTCAAGTTCCTCCAGGACTATGACTTTGAGATAGTATATACTCTTGGAAAGGGGAACGTAGTAGCCGATGCTCTCAGCAGGAGGACGAGCATTCAGCTACTTGGAGAGGCGACAGAGCAGCTATCCGCTTTGCAGATATCTTTCATAGATTGAGATGGAGCAGCCTTTCTTCAGTCACCTACAATCACAACTCCACTTCTTCAGCGGGTCAGAGAGGCACATCATGAAGATGTTGACTGTGAGATGTGGCGTGCACAAATATCCTCAAGACAGGCACCTAATGGATTCTCTGTAGGAGGAGATCATGTTGTTCTTTTCAGAGGACGTACCATGATACCAGCTGATTTACAGTAGGAGGTTCTGAGAGAGTTTCACACTTCCCCTTTAGCAGTACATACAGGGGTAGCGAAGATGTACACAGATCTCAGATGACAGCACTGGTGGCCAGGTATGAAGAAGGTAGTGGTAGAGTTCGTTTCTCGATGCCTCACCTGCCAGTAGGTGAAGGTGGAGCACCAGGTACCAACAGGCTTGGTACAACCCTTGGAGGTCTTGGAATGGAAGTGGTATGGGATATCTATGGATTTCGTGACTGGACTTCCACGTACTTCCAGAGGTCACGACTCCATTTGGGTGATTTTTGAATGACTCACCAAGTCGGCCCACATTTTACCCATCAGAGAGTAGGGCTCAGTGGAGATATTGGGATGGCTCTACATTCATGAGATTGTACGGCTTCATGGTGTGCCATCATCTATCGTCTCTGATCGTGATGCTCTCTTTACTTATTGGCTTTGGAAGGGGTTGTAAGAGGCATTCGGGATGCAGCTACGTTTGAGCACCACCTTTCACCCCCAGATAGATGGTCAGACGAAGAGAACCATTCAAACTCTCAAGGACATGCTCCTTGCATGTTTCCTCAACTTTGGTCATAGCTGAGAGGATCACCTACCCTTGGTGGAGTTTGCGTACAACAACAACTACCACTCCACCATCGGGATGGCACCATACGAGGCATTGTACGACCGACCTTGCAGATCACCTCTGTGCTGGATAGACCCTGGGTAGTCAGCACTTGTGGGACCAAAGATGGTCCAGACCACGACAGAGAAGGTCCAGGTCATCCAGGAGCGGATGAGGACAGCTCAGAGCCGATAGAAGTCTTAGGCTTACACGAGGTGGAGACCACTAGAGTTCAAGGATGACGACCAAATTTTCTTGCAGGTCTCACCTCGACGTGGATTACAGAGATTTGGCCGGGGCGACAAGTTATCTACATGCTTCATCGGACCATTCCAGGTTCTCAGTAGGATAGGCGAGGTAGCTTATCGTCTGGCTCTACCACCTCAGTTGCACCGGGTGCACGACGTCTTCCACGTATCTCAGCTGAGGAGATATGTCCACGACCCGACACATATCATCAACCATAGGGATCTGGACATTGATGATGGGGTGTCTTTTGCGGAGGTCCCTGTAGAGATTGAGGATTAACAAGAGTGGGTCCTACTTGGGTGGTCGTTTCCTCTATTGTGCATCTGGTGGCATCACAGGAACCTCCAGGAGAGCACTTGGGAGCGGGAGGCTCAGATGCGTGCTCAGTAACCTCATTTGTTTCCCTAGTTTGTGATGTATCTTTATGGGGACATAAAGACCTGAGGTGGGATTAAAATAAAGACCTGTAAATTTTAAGGAATTTTTTTTATTAATTTCTTTGGGATTTTACGAGTGCGCAGTTTCTGACAGAACCTGATTCCGAGGCCTGGTGTGCCCGGAATCAATTTCCAAAGTTTAGCTCGGGTGCGTTCAGTGAACGAACGAGCGAGTTTTTCCTAACTTTTGAACCGGGACTCAGAATCGAAATTTGAGGGCACCAATGAAACCGCAGCGCCGATAATTGTTTTAGAAGACCCTTTCTGGAGTTGCAATTTCTCGAGAGGAGTTGCTAAAAAAAATTGAGGTTAATTTGTGAAGTAAATAAAATTTGTGGAACAAATTTTACTTCTAAGCATGTGTGGAATTTGGGGAACTAACCAAGTGAGGATAAAGGTGAGGTGGGGCCCACACGAACCCCACCCCTTCATATTCCCTAACCCCCCTTAACTCTTCCCCTTTTAACCCCCTTGTAATAAATGACGTGACTTCCTTATTCACATTAAATCATGCCAATGCTTAAATTAATTGAGAGTTATGCATTTTAATTTCTAAAATTTAAATGCATGGAATGTTATAATAAAATAAGAATAACTCTTATTTTATTTTGGGGGTTATTTTTTTGTGTTGGTTATTTTGAGAGAGGGATCGTTCTTTTCTCTGAAGAAGTTCATCATCCTCCATGAAGAATGTGAAGAACACCGATGCGCCTTCCTTCGTTCTTCTTCCTATGTCAAAGGAAGGGAGATGCCGATCCTCCTCAGACGTTCTCCGTCAAACACATACGGAGCTTTACCTCGCGACGCCATTTCCCGCGATGATATTCGTTCGACAACTACTTCGAGGTAGGGGACTGTTTTAGGTTCATGTTTATTTTGGTGTTCATTATTCACTAATTAGCCACCTGTTATAAATTTAACGGGAGGAGGTCAGACCGCACAAACATGGTAGATCCTCCTCCCCTTTGTTGATGTTCATCATCGTGGTTTGGAACGAAGGCGGCGCGGTGCAACGACACTGCGCGAGAATGAGGAAAAAATGTGGTGAAGGAGCACGGCGCCGTCGCGCCGCGCCGTTGAGGCAGAAAGAAGCCACAGCCAGAGTCGGGCTGCAGCGGTGGGGCGCGTCGCCATCATGCTACGCCGGAGTAACATGGAGGGCCATGGCCGGGGCGGGCCGCGGCGGAAGGGCGCGGCGCCGTCGCGCCGCGCCGGTCGGACAAGGGCCGCAACCTTAGGCCGCGATGGTGCAGGGGAGGGCGGACAGATCCGCCGGCTGTCGGCACTCCAGGAAGGCGGGACCACAGGGGTCCCGCTGTGGCACTGGCCGGCCAATAGGGCCGTCTGTTTGGGATGTCCGGGGATCGTAACCCCCGACGACAGACAAGGCGGACCCCCTCCACATGGGGGGCCATCGTTTCAAAGCAAGGGGGCAGCCCCCCCCCCTCCGTCTGCTCAGCGCGCGACACCGCACCGGGCCGACCGGCCATGGCGGGCCGGGCCGCCCACGCCGGGACAGGCCGTGCCAAACTTGGTTAGAACCAGACACGGGTCGGGTCGACTCGGTTCGGGCCGACCCAGGGGTATCGGCCCGGGTGGGACCGGCCCCGAACCCCCTATTTTCCGGACAGAATCGTTCAAATGCCCATAACTTGGGATACAGACCTACGATCGATGCACCGTCAGTTGCGTAACAATCCTTGGATCGAGACGATCGTTTTAGTATTCTAAACTCAAGGTTTTGGAGAACTTTGTGTATGGCCAGGTTGGTTCGAACACGAATCTAATCGGGCCCCCGGAGCGGAAACACTTATAACTTGAGCTCCAGACGTCCGATTGACGTGCCGTCGACTTTGTTGGATTCCTTTTAGTAATACTATTCTTTTGGCTTACTCCGATTGAGGTTTGGACATAGTTGGAGTATGGTCGGGTTGGTTTTGACTTAAAAACCAACCGGGCCCCTGGGATGAAAAAGCCAATAACTCTCAGACCGGGCGTCCGATTGACACGCCGTCTGTCGCATTGAGTTCCTATTGGCGAGATGGAACTTTGGGATACATCAACTACGGACTTCATGTTAGCTGATGTATTGACCCCCTTGGCTCATAGAGCAGACCCTCCTGGAATCGAGAATGTTGTGTGTGGGAACCCTAGAGCTGGCTGCGATTGCGACGACGATGACGACTGTACTCGGATCCTCCGTGGGTTTGGCAGCGACGACGACCGTACTGAAATCCTTCATGGGTTCAACGACGATGACTACTGTTCTTGTATCCTATGTGGTTCCAGCAGTACCTGACTACTATTATTGTATCCTATGTGGGTCCGACAGTATTTTACTCTGTACTTGTATCCTATGTGGGTCCGGCAGAGTAGCTGGTCTTATATCCTTTGTGGGTTCGACAACTTAGCTGGTATTGTATCCTATGTGGGTCTGACATCTTAGATTAATCAGTGGCTACATCTGATCATCTCTATCGTCTTACGAAGAAGTATACCTGTGTGAGCTGAGTCTTGAATTTCAATCATTATCTTCGATATGATTGTTTTGCTATCCTGTGTGGATTGAGTTGTGTTATCCTATGTGGATTGGATCTTACTTTCCAGTGTGGACTAGATTGAACTTGGGCTCAGAAGTTGGAGCCAAACTGGAATTGATGAATTAGGTATATGTATGGGCATATACCTAAGTAGGGTTGGTTGTTACTTCGTGATTGTACCTTTCCTTTTTGGTTTATCCTTCATGGATTCTGGGAGACCTTCGAGGGTCCCGGGGTCCCTACTGAGTAGCGTATACTCACCCCTGCACAGGCTATGACCGCACTACGTTGTGTTTGATGCAAACTACAGATAGTGATGATCAAGGTAGGAGCTCGTGGAACTGGATGGTACCTGGAGGTGGATCACTGGACGAGACGTACACGGAGCGGACGGCTGGAGCCGAGGAGCGGAGGAGACTATCTGTACCCACCCTTCAGGTGGGATTTCCAGAGGATGGCTTAGTGTTGCTGCTATACTTTTCTGCCGCTGTACTCTCTTTTCAGTTGTACTTTACTTTCATTTAGGTTTGTATACTGGCCCATTTACTTTCAAGCACTTACTATTGTACTCATTTTACTTGGTGTTTACTTCTACTTTCTTACTTTGTGGTGTTTGTTTTCTTACATTAAGGCAATGCCTTCCCTTATATCGGGAATTACGCCTTTGGTTCCAGTCGCCATCCCCTGGCCTATAGAAGGTGGGCTTGGGGTAGTCACAGCACGGGTCTCGAGGACGAGTCGTGACAGTAGACCTAATAGAAAATTCCCCAATATAAATTAGGACTCAATCGATGTAAATTGTATAAGGACTAGATGTTTAAAATAAATTATTCTAGTTATTTTAAAACTATAAATAAAATTATTTTCACAAATATATTTTTGATTTTGAGTTTTGGATAATTAGGATAAATCTTACAAAGTAAACTCTTAAATTACAAGGTGACTCATATAATAAGTATCCACTTTTCCCATGAAGGAAACCATTTTCAAATAAAACATAATTTCTATTCATGACACATCTTTAGAATTTTATTCAGGACCTAAAATATTTCCCTACACTTTCTTAAACCCTGTGAAAAGCATATCAAAACTTGGGATGAAAAAAAATCTCAGTAAATGAAATAATTATGCTCAAATGGAATAACCATGCGGTCGACTTCCATACATATCACTCTTACAAATGGAATAACCATACAACCAAATTTCATACCCAATAAATTAAAGGTTACAACATAACCTCAAATCCATGTTTTTTCAGGAAACTACCCATCTTTGGTTTATCACATAACCACGCATCAAATATCCAAGTAACAATATATAATCATAACACATAAAATCTTTAAATTTTCAAAATGTGACTATTAAAATTTCATTTTCACTCATAAGAAAACATTTCATGTTATAGAAATAACCAATCCATTTTGAAAACCCATTTTTAATAAAAAAATACCCAAAAAATGAGAAGATGGATTTATTTATATTTTAAAAAATAAGGTTTGTATAGGAATCCAAATATAAAATAATGGTCAATAATATAGAGAAGTTGTTTTCCCTGTATACGTCGAAAAAAACATTCACTTTTTCATATGTCAAAATGTTACATATAAAAAGATTAAAAATATTCCTTTTGGTAAAATTTGATTGAAATTAAAAATATATATAAAATGTCCTTTAAAATACTTTTATATTCATATAGATAAATATGTAAAATTTTATAAAGAATATTGTCATGGAGAAAAATATTTGATCGTCACGTCTTTAAACATTTAAAGAATCCCATACCACTTTAAACAATTAAATTATATGACAAATGAAGGAATAAAACTTAATAGAACGTTAAAAAACATGATTATAGATAAATTGGTATATGAAATTTCAATGGAGTTGTACATACATATTATAAAATAATAAAGGTTCATGTCATCAAGAAATGCCTCAATGAAAGGAGATTGAGACAAAATCCCTTACCTTGAGTCTGATTTGATGTTATTTATCTTCATGAATAATAAACCTAGTTTAAATATTTACTTTATTTATAATATTTTTGTTGTTAATTATTCATTTTATATAACTTATTATCATGTTTTAACAATTACTTAATTATTTAAGATAACGTGGGATGTTTTGATGATATTTGGTACATGAGTCCAAAATGAATTTGGTATGAAGTCTATAGTCATACTATTCATAAGTTAATCATATCCATAATAATATAAATGAAATAATAATAACTTTTATACATCAATTATACTTTTCAATCAAACCATTTATTTATGGTTAAGAAAAATGAACAATGTAATAATTGTTAAGATGGTAGGCCGAACGTATGCATGTGTAACACTTCCATTTTTAAATGATCATTATGGAAAGAAGGTAAGTATTATTTTATCTTTAAAGGATGACAATAATATCATTTATATAATATTAATCATTTAAATATAATTATATAAATCATATATGTTTTGTGGTGATAAAAAATAAATCACATCACTTCATGGAGGTGATAATTCATACATACGCACGAACGATGTTATCATTTTTATGTGCATGGAAATGTAAGAATTTAAATGATATATTATTTTTTTATAATGATAAATATGTCATTAATATCATATATAAACATTAATTTTATCATTATAACTTTTCTTGAGATATGGTAATAGAAAACAAATTATATCGATTCGCGAGGTGGTAGTCCACCGTACGCACGAACGATTAATTATCTTCCCATTTGATAAAAATAGAGATTGATTTAGGTGATAATATTAACATAATATCATATTAGTATATTGAGGATTATATATTTATTATTTCATCCTGATTGAAGTATATTTTATGTTTGTTTAAGAAGAAATAATATAGAAACACTTAATTAGAAACAATACCTCTTCCACAAATGATCTCCTTTGATTAACACCTTAATACATCTAAGGAGGGTGTTATGCCTAAAACAATGCCTAAAGAATTTGGGTATGGATTCTAGTAAGGGTTTTGGGTAGATATTTATTAAAACAAATAATTTTTGAAGTGTGAGGAAATGTGAATAATGGATTCCCTTTTATAAGAGAGGGGAGGGCCAATCTTGGAATTCTTTAAAATATTAAATTAATACAAATACATTTTCTATTAAAAATTGGGTTAAAAGTGATTTATTTCAAAAATATGATAATTTTGGGTTGAGTAACCTTCATACATGTAAAAGTATATATATATTTACTATTTTTAATCTGTATATTTTCTTTTAACACTTATTTAACCCTTTTAACTCTTACCATGATATCATGTAATTTACACTTTGAGGGTTAATATAATTACTATAAAATTACAAAAGACCACTAAATGAGTCACTGATGAAATTTTGTGACTTATCACATTCGATTTTATAAATCTTATATTTTCTTAAATTTTATATCATTTAATAAAATCTTATTTATTTTTAAATATCAATAATGTCAATTTTAAATCTATTCAATACATGGATTTTTAAAAATATCATAACAACAAGATAAATTCGTAACAATAATTGTAAAACATAAATAAAACGTAAAATGATTCTAAAAAATTCTTGAATAACATTAATCATTTCAAATTATATTTATTTTAGTATTTTTAATATAATTTACTAGATATTTATTTTAATTAAACAAAAACTATATCATCTTTATGCAAGAATTTAATTAAATTATTTCTTCTATAAAAATTAAAAATAAATTATCATTATAAATAGGAATATTTCACCTTTAAAATTAATATATATAGTCTAATAAATACCATATATTACCCCATATTAAAAATATTTCACTTATTATAAATAAAAGTGTCATAAAATTAAATTTTTATTGAATATAATATTATAAATGTCATACTCTTTTACAAGTGGCTTAAAAAGGTAATAATTTAAACTAAAATATGATTTTAGTTTAAAAATACTCATACAATGTAATTATTATAAGTTTTACAAAAATTTTATAATATTTATAACATTTTTTTACTGTTAATTACCCAATTTACCTTTAACCGTGTTAATAAAAAATTACTAAAGATACTATTCATATTGTAAAAAAATAAAAGGGACCTACTTAAATATTTTTGACCATATTATTACAAATATGGAATCATTTTTTATAAATTAATGTCTTGGAATTGGAAGAAATTAATTAAAAATTAATCCCATTGACCAAAAGAGAAAACATGTTTTTCAAGTAAAAACATTCAAAATATTGAAATGTTTTTGTATAAAAATTAAATGTTAAATTTATTAAAATAATTTAAATTAGATAAAATTATAAAAAATATATCTAATTATAATTTTAAACTACTTATATATATAATTTTTCATTATATATATATTTGATGAGAAAACCGTTTTCAATTAAAATGAAGTATTTGTTTCACAATTCTTCAACAAAATGAAACTTATCATAAAAATTTAAAATATTAAACAAATATAATTTTGATATTATAATTTTAAATAATACAATTATTTTTTTCAAATATAATTTATAATAGTGTCAAAAACTATATTTACAATAATTTTTCCATTAAAAGGCGACAAAAATTCCTTTTTGAAAAATAATTCTTTTATAAATAAAATTGGGTTTGTTCTTATATCATGTATAGAAAACACATAAGACAAATTTTAAATATTATATTGAATATAACTTATATATATATATATATTTCATTAATAAAATTAAACATTATTTATTTATTTATTTATTTATTGGTATAAATCATGCTTGTGCACATTTAATTAGTTTTTAAGAAAACTTTTTTTATTTTAAAAAGGTTTTTACATTAATTTATATTTAATTAGTTACAAAATAAATAATTGTATATATATTTTTAAATTATATTTTAGAAAGATAGTTAATACTATTCATTCCCTTTATTCCAACAATTAGGTTATAATAGTAACATTTAAATAATAATATTCAGTCGTTTTCTTAAAATTGATGTTGCATTTTATATATGCTATTAGACATGATATTTGTCTAAAACTAAAGATGTTTAATTCTCCCCCTTTAGGAAATTAAATCCTCAAAATTTTAAATTCGAGCATGGTAACCGGGGTTCAACTATTCATATTACCTTTATTGAAATCTCACATCAGAAAAAGGATTAATAAAAAATTCACTTTAAAAGAAAGAAAGGGAAGTAAGATGGTCACTTGAGATAATACATACCAGGGTTCCTTATAGGAAAACATAAACCTAGAAGGGAAAAAACTATCATGTTATGATGGAGGGTGATAGAGAACATTCTCATGATATAGTTATCCATCACAAAACCATAAATATTTTATATGTTAAAGAGTCATTGACTTCTTAGTAAGGAATGTAAACAAAAAATGTTTTTTTAAGTTCCTTTTCATAGAGATGAGATATTCATTTATTTCATAGAATAATAATAGAAATAAATATAATTACTTGAAAATTGTAGTTTCATCCTTAAAAATTTCCACCACAAACTCATCTTTTTCTCCAAATAATGAGTATTTCTGATGAATGTTTCACACCTAAGGAACTAGAATCATCTTATATATAATCCCATTATCCAAAAATAATGAACTATAATTTTTTACTATATTTATACATTAATGAAAAAAATGGTTAATATATTACAAAATACCTCTCCAAAAATAATATACCATTGTATTTTGAAATACTACTTTTAATATCAAAAATTCAACTGTAATATCCATAGTTCAACAAAAACCATTCAAAAAATAACTGTCCATTAAATTCCTCAAAATAATCAAAACTAATCATTAAACCCAATATTTTGAAGTATTTTATAATGTATTCTTCTGTGATTTTTTTAACATTTTTCTCCAAAAATGATCAATCACCCTTAATGACCCATACCTAAAATATAATTTCCTAAATCCAATAATCTCCATGATATGATAATTATTCCCATCAATAAACCAAATCACCATAAGTTCATAATAAAATGAATGATCCTTCCAAATAATAATTTAGTCTCTACATCTCAAACAAAATATCATATTATTATCTTTATCTTGATCATATATGATTCCCAAAATAGTGAACATCTTCCGAAATAAAATTCGTCACTTAATCCATAAATATTTTTTCCATTATCATAAAAATGACTTTCCAAAAATCAACCTATTATTCATCCATATAATCATTTAATTAAAAATAAAAAAATGATACTAACCAGAAAGTCACATAGGCTAGTGGTAGGCGATGCACCAATATTTCCCTTCGGTTGTGGGTTTGAAAGTCACAACCTTGTCAGACGTGATGCGTGATAACCTATCCTATGGGTTGTCCTTTTTCCAAAACTATATAATTATTATAAAATTTCAAAAAATATGATAAACTATTTAAAAATAACAATAACATTTTTTTATCATTAATGGTTATCTTATAGCTTTCATTTTGCATCCCAAAAAGTAATAACCCATAATTACCTTAAAAATAAATGTCTCAAAAAATATCATTAGTCGCCTTTTAATTTCAAAACATAAATAATAAAAAGTGGTTTATATAAAATTAACATGATTATAAACCTTAATATTATAAACCCATGATGATATGTATAACTCTAAGGAACACATCCCAATCTCTAATGTTTTCTAAACCCAACTATGATTGCAAATGTAAGGACCTAACCATAAAAATAACTTATTCTAGTTATTTTAAAACAAGAAATCACATTATTTTCCAAAATATATTTTAGGTTTAGAGTCATAGAGAATTACGAAAAACTTAAAAAATAAACTCTTAAATTAGAAGTTGACTCTTACACTTAGTATCAACTTTTCTCACCAAAGGAAAACGTTTTAAAATAAAATATGGTTTCTTTTCATGACAAATCTTCGAAATTTTCTCCATGAAACATCTTAATGTTTTTTCAAGACCTCATCCTTGTCCCTACTATTACTTAAACCCTATGAAATACATTTCAAAACTTGTTATGAGAAAAAAAAAGCTCAATAAGGAACTTATAAGAAAATAAACCTTTATTCTAGTGAAAACCCATAAAACATTTCCTTAAAAACATACCATTCTTACCCTAAAAAATTAATCATTATTTCAAAAAGATCCTTATCTTACCTTTTGAAAATAAAAATATTTTCATGAAAATCATAAGAAATAATATAAAATAAAATCTGGTAACTTGGGATATAATTACACTCAAATGGAATAACCATGTGTTCGAATTCCTTACATGTTACTTTTACAAGTACAATAACCATACAACCGACTTCCATACCTAGTGAATTCGAGGTTATAACACAACCACCATTCATCGGGTTTTCTAAAAACAAAAAATACTTGGTTTATCACTAAACCACCCTTAAAATGTCAAAGTTACATTTTATAATAATAACATATAAAATCATTCAATTTTCAACATGTGATTCTTAAAATTTCATTTTTACTTAGAAAAAAACATTTGATTTTATAAAAATATTCAATACATTTTCGAAAAATATTTTTAATAATAAAATATCTAGAAAAGAAAATTGGGATTTATTATTATTTTAAAAATATGAAGGATTTTAGAGAAATCCAAATATCAAATAATGGGCATGACTATAGAGAAATTGGTGTTATCATATACGTTAAAAAGAATATTCCTGTTTTTATTTGTCAAAAAATTCCGTATAAAACATATAGATAGATTCCTTTTTAAACCATTTGATTGAAATTAAAAATTTAGATAAAATTTCCTCTAAAATAATTTAATATTCATATAAAAAATTATGTAAAATAATATTAATAATATTTGCATGGAGAAACATATTTGACAATTAAATCTTTAAACATTCAAAGCATCCCATACCACTTTAATCATTTAAATCCTAAGACACGTTAATGAAGAAAATTTATATAACATTAAATAACATTATGATATATGAAATATGGATATTAAATAAATAATTGTTTGTATATAAACCTTATAAAATAATAAAGGCACACGTAATTAAGAAATGTCTCAATGAAAGGATATTGTGATGAAATCCCTTACCTTGAGTCTGATTCACCACATATATTCTTTTTATTCCTGAATAATAAAGTCAAGTTAATTTTTTTAATTGATTTAGAATATTTTTAATGTTAATTATTCCTATTATATAAGTTATTATCATGTTATAACATTTAAATAGTTATTCAAGTTCACATCGTACATTTTGACAATATTCAGTTCGTGAGTCCATAATGACTTTGGTATGATGTCTATAGTCAACGTGATAATAAGTACATAATCTCTAGAATAATATTAATGAAATAATAATAAATTTTATGGATAAATTACACTTTTAAATCAAACCATTTATATATGGCTATTAAAAATGAAAAATGTTGTATTCATGGAGATGGTAGGCCGTACATACGCATGAGTAACATTCCCATTTTTCAATGATTATTATGGAAAGAAGGTAAGAATTATATTATCCTCCTAAAATTATCATAAAATCATTAATACCATATTAATAATTTAAATATACTTATATATATATATATATTCCATGTTATGTGGTGATGAAAAATGAATCACATCACTTTGTAGAGGTGATAGTTTAGA
Source organism: Viscum album (assembly GCA_963277665.1). NCBI lineage: Eukaryota > Viridiplantae > Streptophyta > Magnoliopsida > Santalales > Viscaceae > Viscum > Viscum album. The sequence goes on from OY728137.1 coordinate 1,990,622,391, forward strand.
CATACGTACGAATGATGTTATCTTTTTCATGTGCATGTAAAGGTAAAAATTTAAATGAAATATTATATTTTAATAATGATAAATATGTGATGAATATCATATATAAACATTAATTACAACATTATAACTAGTATTGAGAGGTAGTGATGAAAAATGAATTATATCAGTTCGTGGGGTGGTTGTCCATCGTATGCATGAACGATTAATTCTGTTCACATTTGTTTTAAATTGAGATGTATTAATGTGTGTATATTAAAATAATAAAATTTAATCATATTTAGGATACTGTAGTTATTATTTCATTGTTTTAGAAAAATATTTCAAGGAATTGGAAGAAGAAATAAAATAGACACCCTTGATTAAAAAGGACACCTCTTCAAAGGACGATCTCCTTCAATTAACGCCTTAACACCTCTAAGGAGGGTATTATACCTAAAATAAGGCCACTAGAATGTGGGTAGGGATTCTAGGAAGGTTTTATGGGAAGATATTAGCTGAAAAAAATCTGTTTTAAGTGTGAGAAAATGTGAATAATAGGTACATTTTTATAAGAGATTGGACGTGCACTCTTAGAATTCTTCAAATTATTAAATTAATATAAATTTATTTTATATTCCAAATGGGTGAGAAGTGATTTATTTCAAATATATGATGATTTTGGGTCTAATAACTTTCATAAAAGTGAAATTATATATGTTTTCACAATTCTTTAATCCATATCGTTTTGTTTTAATCCTTATTTAACCCTCTTAACTCCTACCAAAATATGATATAATTTACTATTTGAGGGTTAATATAATTACTATTAAAGGCCAAAATACCACTAAATGAGTTATTGATGATATTTTATTGCTTATATCTATTGGTTGGACTAAATTTAGTTTTTTATAAATTTTATATCATTGAATAAAATATTATTTATTTTAAAATATCAATAATGTCAATTTTGACACTATTAATTACTTGAATTTTTTTAAACATGATAAAAACAATATAAATTTGAACCAATAATTCTAAAAAATCTCAAAAATATAAAATTAATATATAAAATCAGGGGTTAAGATCAATCATTTAAAATTATATTTATTTTAGTATTTTTGATATCATTTATTTTAAATTTCCTTTCATTAAAAAAATTATTGTAACATTATTGTGCAATCCTTTAATTAAATTATTTATTCTCTAAAATTATAAATAAATTATCATGATAAATATAAAAATTTTAGGTTACATATGAATATTATATTCAAATATATCCTCGATATATCCCTAGATTAAAAATATTTCAATAGTTAAAAATAAAAGTGTGACAAAATTGTCTTTTCATTTAATATAAAAATATAAATGTTATACTCTCTTCCAAGTGGCTTCAAAAGGTAATAATTTCAGTCCATGGATGATTTTTATCAAAACAGAATCATCCAATTAAATTAGTATAATTGTTAGGGTAATTTTATAATATTTCTAATTTTTTTTACCTTTAATTACCTGATTTACCTGTTACCATGTTAATACAGATGTACTAAAGTTATAGTTTATATTGTCTAAAAATAAGAAGAACCTATTTAAATAATTTGGACCATAATATTATAAATATAGAATCTATTTTTTCAAATTCAAAACATATAATGGACATAAATTAGTTAAAAATTATTCCTATTGACTGAAAGAGAAAATAGGTTTTTAAGGAAAAACATTCAAAAGATTGAAATGTTTTTTATATAAAAAATTAATTTGAAATTTATTGCAAAGACCTGAATCATATTAAATTATTAAAAATAAATATAATTATAATTTTAAGCCAGTAATATATATAATTTAAAACTGTAAATAAATTTTATAAAAAAACAGTTTTCAATTAAAATGAAGTATTTTTCACTATTCATAAAAAATGAAACTTATCATATATATATCAAATATTCAACCAAAATAATTTTTTATATTAAAATTTTAAATAATAATTTTAATTTTTCAAATATAAATTATAAAATTAAAAAAACTATATTTAAAAAAGTGTGCCACCAAAAGGCATCAAAAGTTCCTTTTTTGAAAAATACTTCTTTTGTTCCTAAAATTGGATTTGTTCTTATATCATATCTTGAAAAGGCATAAGATGAATTTTAGATATTATATTGAATAAATTATATATATTTATTTATTTATTTATTTCATTAATATAATACAATAAGATTGATTTGTCTATTTATTCGTACAAAACATACTTGTGCACATTTAAATAGTTTTTATACAAAGTTTTACTTTTATTTTAAACATGATTTTACATTTATTTATAATTAATTAGTCACTAAATAATTAATTATATATACATTTAAAACTATATTTTAATAATTCAGCTAATATTATTCATTCACATAACTCTAGTAGTTCGTTTTTAACATGAAATTTTAAATAAGAATATTCAGTTTTTCACTTAAGCTCGATGTGGCGTATCATGCATGCTATCAATGATAATATTATTTTAACGGACTCATGATGCAACAATTATAGTGTAACATTCTAGGTTTTTATAGAATAATTCGTTTTTATTAATATTAATGAATTAGATATTAATTTAATGTTATGGTGACGCTTTTTCCCATAGCGTACTCAATACGTAACAATGAGTTTCTATGAAATGTTACGCTGCACACAACTTTGAGTTATACCTAAAAATGATACAATGAAAATATTATTATTTTAAATGGTAGTTAACACCTAGCTGTCTTATTGGGGGGAATGAAAATAACTAACTAAAATATGATTAACCATGTTTTTTTAAATGTTTTTACATTTATCCAATAGATTTTAGAGGATTAAAATGAGAATGAATCCAATTTTAAGAATAAAATACTCTAATTTTTTTAAATGGTTGTTTTACCTATTTTTGATTGTGAACCCTTTTTAAAAATTGTTTTTGTCACTTTTATATGTCATATTTTAAAAAATAAACTTTTTATTTTAATGCGGGAAATAAAAATTTACCTTGGTTTAAGTTTTGGTATTTTTCTGATGAAATTCATATTTTAATGAATAGTGAAAAATATTGCATTTTAATTCAAAAATGAATTTTCATCTAATTTATTTATATAGGTACATTATAATTTTAATTGTTTTTAAAGTATAATTGTATTAAGTTTTTTTATCATTTAATCCAATTATGTTCAATGGATGTAATTTCACATTTAAATTGGATACAAATACATATCAATCTTTGGATAGTTTTTACTTCTTAAAAACCCACTTTCTGGTTTTGAGAACCGGAATTAATTTTAAATTAATTACTACAAATTTTTTGTTTTGAAGTTGAAAAAATGTATTCAATATTTGTAATTATATGGTTCAAATTATGTAAATAAATACCTTTTATATTTGGACATTATGAATGGTAACTTTAGTGATTGTTTTTATTTACCACAATTAAAGGGTAAATTAGGTAAATAAGGGTAAAAATAATATTATAATAATATAAAACTACCCTAACACGTGTCCAAATATTATTGGATGCGTCTTTAGGGTCCAAAAAAAATCCTTATGCCCATCTTTTGGAAATTGGTATCCACTTGGGTGTGATAATGACATGTTATAATAATTAATTTAAGGTAAATAGAACTATTACAAAAACATGTATCTTTTTACTAAAACAATTTTAATATAGGGATACATAATTTATATCTTTGAATATAAATAATAATTATAAATCTATGAATATTTCATACATTATTTTATTTTATTTATAATTTTTATACATTAAATAAATAAATTTATTTATGACACAATGATGATGTAGTGATTACCTTATTAATGAAAGATTAAAATAAATGATATAATAAAAATTAAAATTGATGTAATTTGAAACATTTGATGCCATAAAATAATTTTATAGATGATTATGGAATTTTATATTTGTGTTAATTTAGTTTTTTTTGAATTGGTCAAGTTGTTATGAATTTTAAAAAAATCAATTACAATATAGTGTCTAAATTGACAAAAATGAGTTTTTAAAATAAATACTTTTTTATTAAATGATATAATAGTCATAAAAATATAAGATTAGTCCAGTTTAATTAAAAAATGTTACAAATTTTATTAATTATCCACTTTATTTTCTATTTTCATTTTATAGTAACTATATTAACCATATAGTGTAAAAACACCAGAAGACATGGTCACAGTTAATTTATTTAACCAAGGGTTAAAGCCAAAAGATAAGGTTAAATTTGTGAATTAAACTTTTCTAAAACATATTTTTTGAAATTATTTAGACCCATAATACTCTTATCCTTTAAATATATCTCTTTAGAGATATTATAAATCAAAAATTAATTTATAATAAAATAATATTTCAAGACTTCGCTAAAGTGTCCCACCTCCTTATTATAAAGGGTCCCCACTTCTACCCACTCACTCACACATCTAAAGCCCCTTGGATCGTCTAAATTTTGATCAAATAAGCTTCTAACATCTCTCCCTTCATCCTAGAGGCCTTAACATGGGCCTAATGAAACTCAAGGAAGCCTTTTGGCTCAAATAAAAAGGAGTTACCCAATTTTGAGGTATCGTCATCTCTTCATCATTTGTTTCCTTAAACAACCCTAAACTCCTTTTATTCTATTAATTTATAACTGAAACAATATCCTGAAAATAATGGTATGTTTTTTTTTCTAATTTTTCTACCTACACTTACACACACCTCCATCTAATGTATATAGAACATACTATTTATGTGTTTGGTGAACTACTGCCTCCTGAAATAATAATTGTTCAATTTTCTATTACCACATCTCGTGGAGGCCATTATGATGTAACATTATTTATATATGATATATATTATATTTATATTATCTCTATTATTCTTTAATTTTTATTTACAACATACCATTATGCTTTCCATAATGTATAAATACAATAATTTCATTTGAGGAAGTGTGGGCAACCACCCCCTCAAAGTGATATGGATCATTCATGCCATACATGGAACATATAAAGGATGGAGTTAATGAAATTATGTAACATATATAACATAGAAATTATAATATAATTATAATATACCAATGTATCATTTAGTTTTCATTCCTTTAATATGACATAGAAATAAAAGTAGCATTCATACGTACGTACAACCTACTGTCTCCATGAATGGTGCATTTAATTTATTATCTAAAAATATTATGGATTATTATAAACACATATATAATGGATATATATGATATTTAAATCATTAAACCTATTTTGGATATAATTTACCTTTTATCACATTGACCATTTGTAATGATAACAAGTTAATTTTTGACTCATGTACCGAACATGTACAAAACGTCCATTGTGAACTCAAATAATGAAATAATTACTATAACATGGTAAGAAGTAATATAAAATGAATAATAAACATGAAAAAGGTTCTAAATCACATGTAAATTAACCTAATTTTATTATTCATGAATATAAAGAATGAATGAGACAAGTCAGATTCGAGGTAAATGACATCAACTCAATCTCCTTTTAATGAGGCATATTTTGATCTATACACCACCATATTTTATACGATGTATATTGAAATACTTTGAATGTTAATTAAATTTAACGATCTCTAAAAGTAATCTTTTATATATTAATAATTTTAACAAAGGAAAAATGAATGTTTTTTTAACACATGTGGAGACAACGACTTCTCCACCGCCACCACCATTATTTGATTTTTGGATTTCTCTACAAGCCATAATGTTTTTAAGAGAAAAGCAAATACCATATTCCTTTTTGGGTATTTTGGTATTGAAAGTTTTTTTGAGAATGAATTTATTATATCAATATCTTTAAATTATATATTATGTTTTCAATATTTAAATGTTATTTTTACGTTATGCATGGATTATGTGTTATGATTATGGTTCCTGGGCATTTATTATGTATAAACGTAGTTCTGTGAAAAACTGAGGGTAGGTGAGACTGTGATAGCTCTATAATATATTGGGAAACATGATCTAGGTAAATGTTAAAATTTTTCCTAAGAGATTTAGGTAATATACTATCATGGGTATTCTAAAAGTAACTATAAAAGTTTCTCCCTATGTAGCTGTGAAAGCTACAAGGTAAGTATAATATGAATGACACAAGTTACCTTTATTATTTATGATCACTATAATGTTTTCATGATTCTTATGAATTAATGGGTTTATAAATATTCATAGACTACCATTTTTATTCCTTATTTTACCCTTTATTGAAATTTTATACTCATACCATGCTTTTAATTTTTTTTTACATGGTATAAGAATGAGTAAGAGAAAGAATGAAGTAAAAAATATTTTTATCAAGAAAAGAAATCATGTTTTATTTTTTTAAATGGTTTCATTTAGTGGAAAAAATCGATATTGTTTTGATAATATCCTCTTTTATGATTATGGGATGATATGTATTAATACTGGGCTAATTCTCTAACACTTTAAACCTGAAAATATCCTCAATATGAATTCCTGATTTAAGTCAAGATTATGTAATGTTTAAGGATGGGGCCTTATAGTTAGTATCATAGGTTGATTTAGATAACTTTAAGGGTTAGTATATTGTTAATATAATATCCATAAATTATTTTTACTTTATGGTCAAATAAAAATAGCATTTAAGAATTATAATGTTGCTTCATCTAAGATATCTCTATTCAGAATTGTTTTTCGCAGAGGAAACATGGAAACTATGATAGTACGACATCTATAGAAAAAACCCACCAAATTAGAAACTTGAGATGGTCAAAATTAGAACTAAACAATTAATTTTAGTGAAGGCATAGTTGAATCAGTATGTAAATGGAGGTGGTATCCATACTTGAGATCAGCCTGATCAAGCATAGAGGAACATGTTGGTAGTGGAGCATTTTTTTAGGAAATGTACTCCAACATTCAGAGGATCATATAACCCTATTATAGATGAAGAGTGGATTAAATACCTAGAAAATATTATCGATGTCATGGTGTGTCTAGAAGATAAAAAGGATAGTCTTGTAGTTTACCATTTTGAAGGTGAATCCGATCAGTGGTAGTGGATGGTTTAGAATATCAGGGATTATAAGGATATTGATGCTCTTGATTGGGATGAATTTAAATGTATGTTTCTTGAGAAATATTTTTCTAGGGTGGTTCAACTTAGGATGGGAAAACAATTCCTTGAATTAAGGAAGGAGGATGACTCAATGGCTTCTTATGAATAAACATTCACTCAAATGGAAAGGTATTCTATAAATTTCATACAGGATCTTGATAGTAAAATCAATCATTTTTACTCAGCTTTAAAGCCGATTTACCAAATGGAATTGGATTCTCGTGAGTTCAAAAGTTATAAAAAACTTGTTCGATGTGAGGAGACGTTGGAAATGGATTTTTCCAATGATCATGTGTTCTTTGAAAACAAGCATAATAAGAGGTTGAAATGGAAAACCAAAGGAAAAAATTCTATAAAAAATATTAATGGTAAGAAAATTAAGTTTACAATTTGTGAAAATGGTGGTAAAAATCACATAGGGGAATGTCTTTTTAATTCTAGTAAGTCCTTCTAGTGTGGTAAAAAGGGGAATAAGTGTCATAACTGCACTGAAAAGATGATGGTAAGACAAAGTATGATATACAATCAATGAATTTTTTTGAATGTAATAAGATGGGTCATTATGAAAAAAAGTATCTAATAAAGAATTTGAATGATGGGAAGAATCCGATCTATATAAAGAAAGGTGTGGTGAAATCCTTTTCAACTACTTTAGTAGATGTTGGGCCATCAAATGATGTGGTATTAGGTACATTGTTTGTTTATTCATATTATTTCAATGCATTTTTTGATACTGGGTCTAGACATTCTTTTATTTATGAGAAACTTTCATGTAAATTGGGAATTCCATCTCAATAAATGAATCCCGAACTTATGGTTAAAACTTCTGAGGGAAATTTTGATACAAAAAGAAATTATAAGATTCTTTGTTTTCTTGTCTATGGAAAGAATCTACCTGCAAACCTTCTTGTTTTGCCTCTAGTAGAGTTTGATGTTATTCTAGGTATGGATTGGATTTCTATTTACCATGCTAAGATTAACTGTAGAGGTAAGGAATATTCTTTTCAAAAGACTTTTAGTTTGTTTATAAGAATAAACCCTTACAATTAATAAAATATCAAGATGTTGAGAAACTAGTAAAATATGGAAATGAATGTTACATTTCACATGTTGTTTAAAACAAAGGAACTATTCAGATTAATGATGTTCTAGTGGTAAATGAGTATCTTGATGTTTTTACTAAATATTTTCTTTATATTTTACATGATAGGGTAGTTGAACTTATTGTTTACTTGGTTCCTGGTGCCAAGACAATTTAAAAACCCCTTATCAAATGGATCAAATTGATCATTTAGAGTTAAAAAAGCAATTGCAGGAGTTATTAAATAAATATTTCATTTGACCTAGAACATAACCATATGGTTCTACTATCTTGTTTGTTAAAAAGAAAGATGGTTCCATGAGTGTTTTCATTGAATACAGATCCTTGAATGATATCACTGTTAATAAAAAGTATCCTTTGCCTCATATCGATGATTTGTTTGATTAGATATAGGAAACTCAATATTTTTGGATGGCTGATTTGAGGTTGGGGTACTATCAGTTGAAATTAAAGGAAGTAGATATTTTGAAGACCATGTTTTGTACTAGATATGGCCATTAGGAATTTTAGTTATGATTTTTTGGGTTAACTAATTAACTTGCTGTATTACTGGATGTTATGAATAGAATTTTGCACAAGTTCTTGGATAAGTATGTGGTTGTGTTTATTGATGATATTTTGGTATATTATAAAAGTAAAGAGGAGTATGAAATTAATTTAAGGGTTTTATTTGAAACTTTATAAGAAAAGAAACTGTCTAGTAAATTCCTAAAGTGTCAGTTTTGGTTATAAAAAATTTCATTCCTTGGTCACATTGTTTCTAAATATGGAATAAATATTGATCCTACTAAAACAAAATTTTTTAAATAATGGAAAAAATCACAAATATAATTTATATTCATAGTTTTCTTGGTTTTGTAGGATATTTATTAAGATTTTTTGAAATTTTTTTACTTCTATCTATCCCACTGACTAAGTTAACTCTAAAAGTTGTTAATTTCATCTGGGAAAAAGAATATGAATACTGTTTACAGGAATTGAAAATAAGATTGGTGAATGATCTAGTTTTGGAAAAACCTTCTATAAATGGTGAATTTGTTATCTATAATGATGCTTCATTGAAATAAGTTTGTTGTGTCCTAATGAAAAAAGATTAGGTAATTGATAATGCTTGACTTCAGTTGAAATCTAATAAGTTAAATTACCATACACATGATTTCAAATTAGTTGTTCTTTTTTTATGCATTAAAAATTTCAATACAACATTATTATGGAGTCAAATGTGAAATATATACTAACCATAAAAGTTTTAAGTATATTTTTACTCATAAATAATTGAACATGAGACATATAATATGGATACAATTAATAGAGGATTATTATTTCACGATTCATTACCATACTAGAAAAGAAAAGAAAGTGACTGGTGGTTCGAGTCGGAAAAGTAATTCTAAAATAACCATGTTACATTTTGAACATGACCCTTTGATTAATGATTTGATTAAACTTGGGATGGAATTTTTTAGTGTAGGAAATTCCTCTGTTTTTTTAATGTTTTAGTGCAATCGTCTCTATCAGACAGAATTAAGAAAGGTGAAAAGAAAGATAGCGAGTTGCCTAAAAAAGTAGAGTTGGTTTAGAAGGGTAAGTTACCTGAATTTAAAATTAATAAAGACTATTTTGTGAGGTTTGGAAAGAGATTATGTGTGCCTTATGATTCATAGTTGAAGAAAGAGTTATTATGTGAAACTTATAGTTCTCCATTTTTAGTTCATCCCAACAGTACTAAGATATACTTAAATCTTCAGGAGTATTACTTGTGGGATGGAATGAAAATAGATATTGCTAACTTTACTGTGAAATGTCTGACTTATCACAAATTTAAAGTAGAGAGGCAGTTATTAAAAAGGATACTTTATCCTTTTACAGTACTAGAGTGGAAATGAGAAAAAATATCCATGGATTTTGTAGTGGGATTACCAAAGACTTCTCGAGGTAAAAATTCCATTGGGTTTCTTGTTGATAGACCAACTAAATCTTCTCATTTTCTTCTGATTCGATATACATTGTCTCTAGATCAACTTTATCTATTGTATCTTAAAGATATAGTTAGGTTACATAGGTTTCCCATCTCCAATGTATCTGATCATGATCCTAGGCCTACTTTTAACTTTTTGAAAGACCTTGAGAATTCCTTAGGAACTAAATTAAATTTTAGTACAACTTTTCATCCTCAATCAGATGGGTAGTCAAAATGAAAAATTTGGGATTGGTAGGATATGATATGTTCTTTTTCAATAGATTACCAAGGAATTTGGGATCAACATATTTTTTTGGTATAGTTTTCTTATAATAACATATTTCATTCCACTATTCAGATGGCACTATTTGAGGCATTATATAGAAAGTATTGTCTAACTCCAAATTTTTGTGGTTAGTATGTGAAAAAAGTTGATGTGACCTTAATTAGTAGAAGAGATGACATAAAAGTTCATTTGATTCAGAAGAACATGAGGATAGTTCACAGAAGGAAGAAAGGTTACGCGGATAACCGGAGGAGGAATTTTTCTTTCATGGTAGGTGATAATGTTTTTCTCAAAGTTTCTCAATGGAAAAGTGTTATATGTTTTGGTAAGAAGGGAAAGCTGAGTCTGCTGTTCATTGGAACCTATGAAATCCTAGATAAAATTGGATTAGGTTCTTAAAGAGTTTCTTTACATTAAATTTTATCCCAAGTGCATAATTTTTATCAGTTTTTATCATTGATAAAGTATTTTTTACATCCATCTCATGTTTTGAGTCCAAAGGTTGTTCAGTTAGAAGAGAATTTTTCTTTTAAGGAACTGCCAATACAGATTCTTGATCATATATAGAAAGTTCTATTGAATAAGGTGATTAATTAGGTAAAGGTTTTGTGGAAAAACCATATGTTTGAATACGAAATATGGGAATCTGAAAATACTATGAGGGAGAAATACCCCTACTTATTTGATATGTAAATAAAATTATGGTGATAAAATTTCCAAAAGTGGGAAAGATAAAACATACTACTTATTTATATAATAACACCTTTTCATTAATATTTATGAATTAGATATCAATTTTACGTTAATGTTAAGATTTTCCCAATAGCATACTCGACACGTAACAACTGGTTTCTCCAAAATCTTACATTCCACACAACTTTGAGTTATATTGAAAATTGATACAATGAAAATATTATTATTTTAAATGATAGTTAATTCCTAGAAGTTGTATTGGAAATAATTAAATGAACTAACTACAATATTATTACACATGTTTGTTAAATGTTTTTAAATTTATCCAATAAATTTTAGAGGCTTAAAATGAGAATGAATCCAATTTTAAGCATAAAATACTCTAATATTTTTAAAAGGTATTTTTACCACCTTTTGATGGAGAACCCTTTTTAAAAATTATTTTCAAAAATAAACTTCTTTTTAAGGGGGAAATTAAAATTTACCTTTGTTGAAATTTTGGAATTTTTTTGATGAAATTTATATTTTAATGAAAAGTAAAAAAATTAACATTTTAATTCAGAAATGCCTTTTAGTTTAATTTATTTATATAGTTACATTATCCTTTTAATTAGTTTGAAAGTGTAATTGGATTTATTTTTTATCATTTAATGCAATTATGGACATTGGAAGTAATTTCACATTTAAATTTGAAATAAATACATATCAATCTTTTGATAGTTTTTACTTCTTAAAAGCCCGATTTTAGGTTTTGACAACGTGAATTAATTTTAAATTAATTATTTCAACTTATGTATTTTAAATTTAAAAAAATGGATTCCATATTTTGAATCATAAGTTTAAAATTTTGTAAATAAGTACCATTTATTTTTGAACATTATGAATAATAACTTCAACTATTATCTTTATTTACCACTATTAAAGGGTAAATTAGGCAAATAAGGGTTAAAATAATATAATTACAATATAAAACTACCCTAACAGGTGTCCTAATCCTATTTGATGAGTTATGGGAGACCAAAAAAATTCTTAGTACAAAATTTTGGCATTTGGGAGCCCCTTGGGTGTGATAATGACATGTTATAATAATTAATTTTAAGTAAATAAAAATATAACATAAACATGTATCTTTCTACTAAAAAATTTTTAATATAAGGTCATTTAACTGATATATTTGACTGTAAATAATAATTATAAATCTAAAAATGTTTAATATATCATGGTATTTTAATTTTAATTTTTAGACATTAAATAAATTAATTTTTTTATGACACAATGATGATATAATGATTACCTTATTAATGAAAGATTCAAATAAATGATATTATAAAAATTAAAATAAATGTAATAATAAAATTTTGATGCCATCCACGAATTTCTTGGATGATTATGGAATTTGATATTTGATTTAATTTAGTTTTTTTTAATGAATCAAGTTATTATGACTTTAAAAAAAATAAATTACTAAATAGTGTCAAAATTGACATAAATTTGTTTTTAAAACAAATAATATTTTATTAAATGATATAATAGTCATAAAAATATAAAAATTGTCCAATTGAATTAAAAAATGTTACAAATGTAATTAATTATCCACTTTTTTTCTCTTGTCATTTTATAGTAATTATATTTACCATATTGTGTTAAAATAGAAGAAGACATTGTAAGAGTTAATTTATTTAACTAAGGGTTAAAGCCAAAAGATAAGGTTAAATTTATGATCTAAACTTTTCAAAAACCTATTTATTGAGATTATTTCAACCCATCGTCTTATTAACCTTGAAATATATCAATTCGGTGCTATTATAATTTGAAAATTAATTTATAATAAAATAATATTTCAAGAGTTTCCTAAAGTACCCTCCTTCCTCTTATAAAAGGCCACCACATATACCCAATTACTCAAAGCTCTAAAGCACCTTGTATCATAATAATTCAATTCAAATAACCTCCCAAAATATCTCCCTTCCTTCTAGAAGCATTACCTTGGGAGTAAGGGAACTCAAGGAAGCCTTTTGGCTCAAATCAAAATAAGTTACACTATTTAGAGGTAACAACTTCTCTCAAGCTCCTTTCATTTATTTCCTTCTCCAACCCCATAAGCACTTTTTATTCCATTAATTTATAACAACAAAAATATCCCTAATATATAGGTATGTTTTTATGCTAATTGTTCTACATACACTTACACACACCACCATCTAATGGATATAGAACATATTGTTTCTATGTAAGGCAAACTACTGCCTCTCGAAACGAGGACTGTTCAATTTTCTCCTACCCCCTCTCATGGTGGCCATTATGATGAAGCTATATTTATATATGATATATATGATATTTATATTTTCTCTATGATTCTTTAATTTTTATTTACAACATACCTTTATGTTGTAGATAACATGTAAATACGATAATTTCATTTGAGGAAGTGTGGACTACCACCCCCTCAAAGTGATATAGCCTATTCATACCTTACACAGAACTTATAAAAAAATGCTAAGTAAATTATGTAATATATATAACATATATATTATAATTTAACTATAATATTCCTATGTATCATTTATTTTTCATTCCTTTAATATGACAAAGAAATAAAAATAGCGTTCATACGTTCGGAATGCCTACCGTCTCCATGAATGGTGCATTTAATTTCTTATCTCAAAATATTATGGATTATTATAAATAAATATATATTGGATATATATTATAGTTAAATAATTAATACAATTTTTAAGATAGTGTACTTTTGATCACATAGAAAATTTGTAATCATAAGAAGTTCATTTTTGACTCATGTACCGAACATCGGAAAAATGTCCAATATGAGCTCAAATAATTAAATAATTACTATAACATGGAAATAAGTAATAGAAAATGAATAATAAAAATGAAAAATAATATCAATAAAGTATAAATTAACCAAATTTTATTATTAAGAAATATAAATAACTAACGAGACAAGTCAGATTCGAGGTAAGGGACTTTGTCTCAATCTCTTTCCATTGATACATATCTTGATCTCTACATGAACCTATTTTATAAAGTTTATATTAAACTTATTTGAATTTTAATTTCATTCAATAGTTCTCAAAAAGAATATTATTTATATAAATCATTTTTTAAATGAAAAAATTAATTTTTTTGACGTATGTAGTGTCAACGACTTCTCCACCACCACCACCATTATTTGATATTTGGATTTCTCTACAAGCCGTAATGTTTTTAAAAGAAAATTAAATACCACATTCCCTTTATGTGTATTTTGGAATTGAATTTTTTTTGAGAATTAATTTATTATATCAATATCTTTAAATGATCTCCTATGTTTTCAATTTATTTTTTCCTTTGTGCGTGGTTTATGGGTTATTATAATGGTTCTTTAGAATTTCTTATGTATTCAGGTGGTTCTATGATAAACCGAGGGAGGGTGAGCCTGTGATATCTCTCTAATATATTAGGAAACATGACATAGGTAAATGTTAAGATTTCTCCTAATAGATTTAGGGAATATTCTTTGATGGGTATTCCAAATTTAACCATGAATGTTTCTCCCTATGTATCTCTAGAAGATACAATGTAAGTATGATATGAATTCAACAATTTAACTTTATGATTATTGATTGATATAATGTTTTCATGATTCTTATGAATCCATGGGTTTATAAATATTCATGGACAATTATTTTCTTTCCTTATTTTATCACTTATTGAGTTTTTATGCTCATCGCAAGTTTTTAAAATGTTTTCACAGGGTATAAGGATATGTAAGAGAAAGAATTAAGTCAAGAAGATTTTTATCAAAAAAATAAATCATATTTTATTTTTTAAACGGGTTTTTTAGTGGAAAAAATGAATACTATTTTGATAGTATCCTCTTGTATGATTATGGGATGATATGTATTAATAATGTCCTAATTCTTTAAAAATGTAAACATGTAAGGATCCTTAATGTAAATTCTTGATTTAAATCAAGTTTATGTAATTTTTAAAGATGAGGACTTATAGTTGGTATTGTAGGTTAGTTTAGATACCTTCAAGGGTTAGGATATTATAAATAGAATATCTATAAATTATTTTTTCTTTATGGTCACATCGAAATTTCATTTGAGGATTATAATTTTTCTTTATCTATATTATGTATCTTCAAAATGGGTTTTTTGTAGAGGAAACAGTGTAGCTGTGAAGGGACAAAATTATTATGAAAACAACCCTATAAATAAGAAACTTGAGATGGTTGAAATAAAAACTCAACAGTTTGTTGTTGTGATGGAATAGTTGACCCAGGATATAAATGGAGGTGGTGTCCATGCTCAAGATCAGCCAGATAAACCATAGTGGAACATGTCAGTAGTGGCACATTTCATGAGGCAACATACTCCATAATTCATAGGATTATATTAAACTATTCTATATGAAGAGTGAATTAAATCCCTTGAAAATATTTTCTATGTCATGGGGTGTTTAGAATATTAGAAGGTTAGTCTTGCGGTTTACCATTTTGAAGGTGAAGCCGATCAGTGGTGGTCGATGGTTAAGAATATCAGGGACAATGAGGATATTTATGATCTGTATTTGGATGAATTCAAAGGTATGTTTCTTGAGAAATACTTTCCTAGGGTGGTTTGATTTATTATAGAGAAACAATTGTTGGAATTGAGATAAGAGGTTGACTCAGTGGATACTTATGAAGAAACATTCACTCGACTTGAAAGGTATTATCCCAATTTCATATCTGATCTTGATAGTAAAATCAATAATTTTTTCTTGGGATTAAAGACTAAGTATTTAAGGGAATTGGATTCTCTTGAGTTCAAAAGTTATGAAAACTTATTTGATGTGCGGAGAAGGAGGAAATGGAGTTTGTCGATAATCATGTGTTATTTGAACACAAGCAGAATAAGAGGTTGAGATGACATACCAAAGGGATAAATTCTTCAAAAAGGTTTGTTGGTAAGAAAATTAAGTTTTCAATTTGTGAAAATTGTGGTAAAAATTACCCAGGGGAATGCCTTTTGAATTCTTTTAAGTGCTTCTGGTGTGGTAAAATGGGACATAAGGCTCATAATTTTAATAGAAAAGATAATGGTAATGAAAAACACTGTATAAAGTCAGTGAAATGTTTTAAATGTAATGTGATGGGTTATTGTGTAGACACGTGTCTGATGAAGAATTTGAATGATGGGAAGCATCCGATCTATAAGTATGAAGGTGTGATGAAATCATTTGCAACTACTTTAATAGATGTTGGTCCATCAAATGAAATGGTATCACATAAATTGTTTGTTTATTAAGATTATACCAATGTGTTATTTGATTCTGGGTCTACACATTATTTCATTTCTAAGAAACATTCTAGTAAATTGGGAATTCCATCTTAAGAAATGAATCCCGAACTTATAGAAAAAACTCAAAGGGGAAATGTTGAGACAAAAATAAATTATAAGAATCTTCCTATCCTTGTATGTGGAAAGAATATACCTGAAAACCTTATTGTTTTGCCTCTAGTAGAGTTTGATGTTATTCTGGGTATAAATTTCCTTTTTGTTTACCATGTTAAGATTGACTGTATAGATAAATATGTTTCTTTTCCAAAAGACTTTAAGTTTGTGTATAAGAATGAACCCTTACCATTAATAAAATATCAAAAAGTAGAGAAAATAGTAAAATATATAAATGAATTTTAACTTGCACATATTGTTGAAAATAGAGGAACTATTCAGATTAATGTCATTCTAGTGGTAAATGTGTATCTTGATGTTTTTACTGATGATTTTCCTAGTATTATACATGTTTGGGAAGTTTAATTTATTGTTGAATTGGTTTTTGATGCTAAGAAAAATTCAAAACACCCTTATCGAATAGATCAAATTAAACTTTTAGAGTTAAAGAAGTAATTGTAAGAGTTATTAGATAAAGGTTTCATTTGACCTAGAACATCACCATGGGGTGATCTTGTCTTGTTTGTTAAAAATAAAGATGTTTCAATGGGACCTTTCATTGATTATAGTGCCTTGAATAACATCACTATTAAGAACAAGTATCCTCTACCTCATATCGATGATTTGTTTGATCAGATGTAGAGAGATCACTATTTTTTGAAGGTTGACATGAGTTTGGGGTACCATTAGTTGAAATTAAAAGAAGTATACATTTTTAAGACCATGTTTTGTACTAGATATAACCATTATGAATTTTTAGTTATGAATTTTTTGTTAACTAATGAACCAACTGTATTCATGGATCTTATGAATAAAATATTACATAAGTTCTTAGATAAGATTTTGGTTGAGTTTTTTAATGATACTGGGGTATATTATAAAATTAAATAGGATCATGAAATTAATTTAATAGTTGTCTTGAAAACCTTAATAGAAAAGAAGGGGTGTGGGAAATTCAGAAAGTGTGAGTTTTGGTTACAATAAATTTCATTCCTTGGTCACTTTGTTTCTAATGATGGAATAAATGTTGATCCTGCTAAAACAAAAGTTGTTAAATAATGGAAAATACTTAAAAATATAATCCAGATTCATAGTTTTCTTGGTTTATAAAATTATTATCAGTGGTTTGAAGAAGATTTTTACTTGTTATCTAGACCACTGATGGAGTTGACTCGAAAAGGTGTTAAGTTCATTTGGCCAAAATAATTTAAAGAATGTTTTCAAGAATTGAAAATAGGATTGGTGAATGCTCTAGTTTTGGTACTGCCTTTCGAAAATGGTGAATTTGTTATGTAAAATGACGATTCATTGAAAATAATTGGATGTTTCTTAATGTAGAATGATCAGGAAATTTATTAGGCTTCACATCAGTTGAAAAATCCTGAGTTAAATTACCATACACATGATTTGGAATTAGATGGTTTTTTTTACCTTAAAAATTTTGAGGCATCATCTTTATGGAGTTAAATGTGAAATATATAATGACTATAAAATTTTTAAGTATATATTTACTCAGAAATAATTGAACATGAGACAAAGAAGAAGGATGAAATTAATCAAGGATTATGATTTCATGATTCATTACCATACTGGAAAAGAAAACAAAGTGAATGGTGCTTGGAGTCAGAAAAGTAATGCTACATTAACCATGTTATGTTTGGAATGTGACCCTTTTATTAATGATTTGATGAACATTGTAATGGAATTTTTTTGGTGTAGGAAATTCCTCAATTTTTTTTTCAGGTTTTAATGCAATCTTCTCTATTATAAAGAATTAGAAAAGCACATAATGAAGATAATGATTTACTTAAAAACATAGATTTAGTTTGTAAGGGTAAGTCACCTGAATTTAACATTGATAAAGTTCATGTTTTCAGGTTTGTAAAGAGATTATGTGTGCCTTGGGATTCATAGTTGAAGAAAGAGTTTCTATGTGAATCTCCTATGTCTCTATTTTTAGTTCATCCTAGCAGTACTAAGATGTATAGATATCTTTGGGGGTATTACTGGTGGGATGGAATGAAAAATGATATTGATGACTTTATTGTGAAGTGCTTGAATTGTCAAAAAGTTAAAGTAGAGAGGCAGTTACCAAAATGGATGCTTCATCCTTTTCCAATACCATAGTTGAAATGGGAAAATATATCCATGGATTTCGTTGTGGGATTACCAAATATTTCTTGAGGTAACAATTCCATTTGGGTTATTGTTGATAGATTGTATAAATCTTATCATTTCGTCCTATTAGAGATAAATTTTCTCTAGATCAACTTTATTGATTGTATCTTAAAGATATTTTTAGGTTACATGGGGTTCCACTTACCATTTTAATTGATTGTGATACCAGGTTCACTTTGAACTTTTGGAAAGACCTTCAGAAGTCATTGAGAACAGAAATAAATTTTAGTACAACTTTTCATCTTCAATCAGATAGGCTGTCAAAATGAACAACTCAGACCTTGTAATATATGCTATGTTCTTGTTCAATGGATTACCAAGGAAGTAGAGATCAAAATATTTCTTTTGTTTAGTTTTCATATAATAACAATTTTCATTCCACTATTTAGATGGCACTATTTGAGTCATAATATGGAAAGCAGTATCGAACTCTATCTTTTTGGGATGAAGTGGGTGAAAGGAAGTTGATGTGACTTGAATTGGTAGAAGATATTGAAGAAAAAGTTTAGTTGATTTAGAATCACATGAGGGATTCTCAGAGTTGGAAGAAAAGTTATACGGATAACGAGAAGAAGGATATTTCTTTCGAGGTAGGTGATCATGTATTTCTCAATGTTTCTCCTTGGAAAAGTGTGATGCATTTTGGTAATAAGATAGAGTTGAGTCCATGGTTCATTAGACCCTATGAAATCCTAGATAAAGTTGTATTAGTTTCCTAATGAGTGTATTTACCTCCAACTAAGTGCCTACTTTATTTTCATTTTTCAATCTTGAGAAAGTATTTGTCAGATCCGTCTCATGTGTTGAGTCCAAAGGTAGTTTAGTTGGAAGATAATCTTTCTTATGAGGAATAAACAATACCAAATCTTGACCACATAGGGAAAGTGTTGTTGAATAAGGTGATTCATTAGGTAAAGGTTTTTTGAAAAATCCACAAGGTTAAATAGGCAACACAGGAATCTACAAATTCTATGAGGGAGAAATACCCCGACTTATTTTATAAGTAAATAAAATTGCGGGGACGTAATTTCCAAAAGGGGGAAGGATGTAACATCCTAGGTATTTATATAATAATAACTTTTCATTAATATTTATGAATTAGATATTAATTTTATGTTAAGAGGGCACTTTTTTCGATAGCGTAATCGACCCGTAATGACAAGTTTCTCTGAAATCATACATTTCAAACAACTTTGAGTTATACTGAAAAATAATACAGTGATAATATTATTATTTTAAATGGTAG
Source organism: Viscum album (assembly GCA_963277665.1). Lineage (NCBI taxonomy): Eukaryota > Viridiplantae > Streptophyta > Magnoliopsida > Santalales > Viscaceae > Viscum > Viscum album. The sequence continues at coordinate 1,990,642,389 of OY728137.1, forward strand.
TTAACGTCTATCCATTATATTGGAGGTAATGAAAAGAAATAAATAAAATATGATTACAGATGTTTGTTAAATTATTTTACATTTATCAAATAAATTTTAGAGGCTTAAAATGAGAATAAATCCAATTTTAATAATAAAATACTCTTTATATTTTTAAAAGGTTGTTTTACTTCCTTTTGATGGAAAACCCTTTTTAAAAATAGTTTTTGTTACTTTTATATATTCTATTTGACAAAATAAACTTTTTCTCATGAATTGGGATATCAAAATTTCCCTTGGTTGAAATTTTGTAATTTTTCTAATGAAATACATATTTTAATGAATAGTGAAAAATACTACATTTTAATTCAAAAATGTATTTTCATCTAATTTATTTGTACAGTTACATTATACTTTTAATTGGTTTTAAAGGATAATTTGATTAGGTTTTAATTATTTAATTCAATGATTTTCATTGTAAGTATTTTCACATTTAAATTGGACATAAACACCTGTCAATCTTTTAATAGTTTTTATTTGTTAAAAACCCACGTTCTGGTTTTGAAAATGGTAATTAATTTTAAATTAATTAATGAAATTTTTGTGTTTTGAATTTTAAAAAATGGATCCATATTTGGAATCATAAGGTTCAAATTATTTAAATAAGTACGTTTTTTGGACATTATGAATAGTAACTTAAGTAATTATTTTTGATCACCATGGTTAAAGGGTAAATTAGGTAAATAAGGGAAAAAATAATACTATAATAATATAAAATTACCCTAAAATTTGTCCCAATAGTATTAGATAAGTCACGAGTGATCAAAAAAATCATTAGGCCCATATTTTGTCATATTAGAGCCACTTGGGTGTGATAAAGACATGTTATAATAATTAATTTAAAGTAAAAAAGAAATATTACATAAACATGTATCTATTTACTAATTTTTTAATATAGTATTATATAACAGATATCTTTGAAAATAAATCTTCATTAGGAATCTAAAAATATTTCTACATCATGGTATTTTATTAATAATTTTTAGACATTAAATAAATCAATTTATTTATGACACAATGATGATGCAGTGATTACCTTATTAATGAAATATTCATATAAATGATATTATAAATATTAACATAAATGCAATTTAAAATTTTTGATGCCATACAAGATTTTTTAAGATGATTATGATATGTTATATTTGATTAAATTTTTTTTTTTGAATGAATCAAGTGGTTATGACTTTAACAAAAATCAATTACTAAATAGTGTCAAAATTGACATAAATGTGTTTTTAAAACAAATAATATTTTATTAAATGATATAATAGTCATAAAAATATAATATTTGAAATAATTAATTAAATAATTTTACAAATTTCATTAATTATCCACTATATATTCTCTTTTAATTTTATTGTCACTTTATTAACCATATTGTGTAAAAAATACAAGAAGACATTGTTAGAGTTAATTTATTTAACTAAGGGTTAAAGCCACAAGATTAGGTTAATTTTTTTACCTAAGATTGTCAGAACCTATTGGTTGATATAATATATACTCATACTAATATTAACCTCTAAATATATCACTTCATAGCTAATTTAATTCGAAAATCAATTTATAATAAAATAATACTTCAAGACTTTTTTAAAGTACCCCTCCTCCCTCTTATCAACGACCACCACATCTACCCACTTACTCACACCTCTAAGGCCCCGTGTATAATCCAAATTAAACTAAAATAATATCACCAAATTCCTAATTTCCTCCTAGAATCTTTAACACGGGTAGAAGGAAACTCAAGAAAGCCTTTTGGCTCAAGTTAAAAGGAGTTAACCGATTTAGAGGTAACATCTTATTTCAAGATCCTTTCATTTATTTCATTATCCAACACCCTAACATATTTTTATTATATTATTTTATAAAAAAACTAGTTTACTAAATATACTAGGATGGTTTTTTTCTATGTTCTCTACCTACACTTACACACACCTCTATCCAATAGATATTGAACATTCTATTTTTTGTGTACAACGAACTACTGCCTCACGAAACGATGATTGTTCAATTTTCTCTTACAACCTATCGTGGTGGCCATTATGATGGAACTAAATTTATATATGATATATATGATATTTATATTGTATCTATTCTTTTATAATTTTTATTTACAACATACCTTTTAGCTTTCCATAATGTGTAAATATGATAATTTTATTTGAGGAAGTGTGGACTACCACCCCCTCAATGTGATATGAATCATTCATGCCATACATTCAATGTATAAAAGATGGTGTCAATGAAATTATGTAATATATATGACATATATATTATATTTTAATTATAATATACCCATGTATCATTTAATTTTCATTCCTTTAATATGAAAAAGAAATAAAATTAGTTTTCATGCATTTGTATGACCTACCGTATCCATGAACGGTTCATTTCATATCTTATCTCTAAATATTAGGGATTATTATAAATAAATATATACTGTATATATATGATATTTGAATCATGAATAATATTCTCGAGATAATGGAATTTTGACTATATAAATAATTTTTTATCATAACATGTTCGTTTTTGACTCATGTACCGAACATCGACAAAACATCCAATATGAACTCAAATAATTAAATAATTGCTATAACATGGTAATAAATAATATAAAATGAATAATAAACATTAAAAATGTTCTTAATAAATTATAAATTAACAAAATTTTATTATTTAGGAACATAAATAATGAACAAGACAAGTTATATTTGAGGTAAGGGACTTCATCTCAATCTCTTTTAATTGAAGAATATTTGGATCTATACAAGAGCTTCTTTTTTATGGTCTATATTCAAAACCTTTGACTTTTAATTTCATTCAATGGTTTTTAAAATGAATCTTTTTTAAATAAATCATTTTAATAAATGAAAAAATAAATGTTTTTAACGTACACAGTGACAATAACTTATCTATTGTCACAACCATTATTTGATATTTGGATTCCTCTACAAGCAGTAATGTTTGAAAAGAAACATAAATAACATATTTATTTTCTGGGTATTTTGGTATTGAAAATGGTTTTGAGAATGAATTTATTATATCAATATCCTTAAATTACTTCTTATATTTGTAATGTGGAAATCTTATTTTTTCCTTTATGCATGGTTTTTGTGTTGTGATTATGGTTCTTGGGCATTACTTATGTATACAGGTGGTTCTATGATAAAATAAAGGAGGGTGGTCCCATGAGAACTCTTCAATGAAATGGGTAAAGTGATGAAGGTTAGCATTATGGTTTATCCTATGATATTTAGGGAATATACTATGATGGGTATTCCAAACGTTACTATGAAGGTTCCTCCCTGTGTAGCTGTGAAAGCCACATTGTAAGTATGATATGAATTCCACAAGTTACCTTAATGATTTATGATTGCTATGAATTTTTCATGATTCTTATTAATTTATGGGTTTATAAATATTCATGGACTACCATTTTATTTTTTTATTTTATCCCTTAATGATTTTTTATGCCCATCACAATTTTTTAAAATGTTTTCACATGGTATAAGGATGAGTAAGAGAAAAAATAAAGTCAAGAAGATTTCCATCAATAAAATAAATCATGTTTTATTTTTTTAAAAGGGTTTAATTTAGTGGAAAAAATGGATACAATTTTGATAGTATCCTCTTGTATTATTATCAGATGATATGTATTAATAATGGCCTAATTCTCTAAAACTATAAATATGAGAAGATCTAAAATTTGAATTCTTGATTTAACGCACGGTTATGTAATGTTTAAGGCTGTGACCTTATATATAACTAGTCATGAAACCGATTTACCTCCCAAGTACCAATAACCTAACTCCACCTATAGGTGTCAATGTCCCAAAGAACACTCATAATGATAACATTTTTGTAAGTCCCCAAAATTGATCTCCCAAACAACACTTGATCAGGGGTTTCTACATGATCTTATTCCTACCTATCCACATAAAGAATGCTTTAAAATTGTAGTGAGGGAGTAAAAAATTCAAAGGGAGACTATTCCATTAAAATTATTAACCTTGGGTCATTCCCAAATATGTCCATAATTCAGCACGACCCATCTATATAATGGAATTCTAAAAAAATGGTGGACATAAATAGGGATCGAATATGGGACACCCATATAGAATATAAAAGTTGCAACCAAGAAACATGATGTATAAAATGAAACATAGTTAGAGAAGTAGATATAAAATATAAAACTCATAATCATAAAATTACAATAAAAATACACTAGTAAATAATTATACAAAATAATAACTAAAAAGTAAAAAAAGCCTGTAAACCGACTCAAAAAATAATTTAAACCAAATTATTAGTCTCCAAAACCACTATATCTGAACAGTGTGTTCATCTATAATAGATAATTGTGCTATAAAATTAACATGGAGGTCATCCCTTGTAAATTAAAATTCATTCCATTTACATTAGTGGGGGTGAGCCCAATGACCCAGTAGGATTTAAATGCCCACATCAACACATGAATTACTACTGTGATCAAATTTTATATGCATGAAAAACAAAAAAGAGTCAAAGTTATTCTTTTGAGACACACCCTTCTAAAACAACAACATAATATCCACATGTAATAAAACATGAAAGTTCATTGTGTGTTAATCAAGACATTATAAAAGATGTCCCCACTTTCTATAGACAATATCAGTAATATTTCTTTCATATTAATATCCCTAAAAAATTAAATTTATTATAGAAAAAAAACTCTAATGAGTTAATAGTTGCTAACCATAACACTTTGAACCTCAAATATAATTGTATCAAATCCATTCTAGAAGGAAAATTCTTGTTGATCCACAATATATCCCATAGAATAACTGGTACATTCTCATAGAAGGTATGAACCCACAAAAAGTATAAATACATATCCAAGATCAAGAACAAGACCACCCCTTCTCACTCAAGGGATTTCAATCACCAATCCCTACACTAAGTCCTTGACTACACCTTCTCACTCATGGTTGGTCTTATATAAATTTCTAATTAATATTTCATATCAAGAACTAGAACATCCGTTATTACTCATAGTGTGCCAAATTCCAAAATGCATAAACATTTTATGATCACACCTTCTTCCTAAATGTTTTACCACATGAAGTACTAATTCATATCCCAGATCATGCACAAGATCACCCCTTCTCACCTAGGGGAGGATACCAACTAAAACCCATACTGAGTCCCCAAACATACCTTCTCACTCATGGTTATCCACACACCATCATCTTAGGGCCTAATCCACTCACTAAAGGTGGCCTTATTATCCAATATCACATTCCATTATATAAAAACCCACCATACTATCCCACAAGACAAGGAAAAAATCATCATTTTTAATATAACACATTATACGCAACAAAAAAAATAATAAGGTACATAAAAAGACCAACACCCACATACCAACAAATTCCAAACATGAATTTATGAAAATGATAGTCCCTGGGATTAAACTTTACCAACCACTATATGTGACTCACATCAACCATATTCATGAATCCAATACTCACATAAGTGACATAACTAATTACTAGTGCCAAAATATAAACATATGAGACCACCCAAGCATAAACCAAGATTGGTTATCTCACTCTAGTCCCAATTTAAATATGTGAAGAACCGTACCTATAACAATATAAAAATTTAGTTTTTTCACCTTTTTAAATAATTATAAACCTTAACTCCCTTACAAGGGGAGAAATGAATCAATACATACCCACCCAATTAGTTTTTTAACAAGATAAAATCATTACCAGGTAACTCGCACCCATAAGAAAGTAATATCACACAATCAAATAAAAAATTTGATAGCATATATGGAATTAACATGAAATAATGAATCCTCATTAAATTGGTGATACATAATTGATAATAATAAAAAAATAAAAAAATAAAAAAAATATAAGTTTTTGAAAATATGGTGTTTCCTTTATGTGATTAAACAAATCAAAACAATCTCAATTTAATACCTTGTGGGTGTTCTTTAAAATCCAAGAAAAAAAATCATATTTATAAAAATTTTAAGAAAGAAATCACACGCCATATTTTACCATGCTATGATATTATCCATATAACAATGGAAAGTTTCATAGAAAACACCACATTTTTAGTCATTCTATTTCAAAAACATAACTTGAAATCATCCATTTCACATTGAAATCCCATCTTAAACCATTTCCTATAGAAATTTATTTTTCATTAAAAGCACATTTTTATACCCAAATTTTAAATAGAAAACCGATTTAACATGAAAATCCACTTACTCCACTAAATAATCTATAAATAGGGTCACCAACACTCATTCAAACAAGGAACATCCAATGAAACATTTAACATGTTATATATCCCTAGTTGACTGCTAAGCCACTGTGAGCCCAACCAAATTTATGGGGAGGGGTTAAAAAACTCATGAAACCATGGAATATACCTACATAGTTATAATATAAAACCATTAAATCTCAAAATGAGAAAAATAAATAGTTATGAAAAGGACACATACAAAATTAAGAGTCAGTAGAATTCCACTCATCAAGGAATTTTTTCTAATCAGGTTCTATTCATAAGAGATAATATAATCTATAAAATTACATGATTATGAGTAATAAATAAATAATACAGCAATAGTGATAGAAACTATAAATAAACACACAAGGTATGTTATCCTGAAATATTTTTACTCTAGGTAATGAATGATATTACGAATGAAATTTAATTGATAAAGATCTCAAATGAGTGAAGGATGAATGAGAAAGGAACTGTAATTATGCCACGATCACTATATTTCAAGGTAAAATAGTGAAACAATTTTTTATATAATAAATTTAACCAATTAATGAATTATTTAAATAGAATTGTACATAATCACATCATGATGTTACTCCTGTATCATGAAGTGATTTTCCTTCTTGACCGTCAGACCCTTTTTTGAAAAAAAGAAGAAACATTTTCTATAAAAAATTAAGATTCAACCTATATGAATCAAACCTTACACTTCACATAGAGAATACCCATAGTCATTTTAAACTTTAACCTTACATATATGTTAGTTTTTAAATTTTTTACTCTAATGAATTAGGGTAACTCTTATGTATCATCCAGATCAACCCTTACATATAAAGAATTTTATAATTTTTTTGACCCTTACATATCAAAGGTATTTTTTTAAACATTATATATCTTAGGTTAAAACTTTTGTATCATAATAAAAAACCTTATGTATCAAATACATTACCATTTATAACCCAACTCTATAAAAGCTTATGTATCATGGAGTTCATCCTAATATATTATAGGGTGACTCAGGTACTTGGTCAAATCTCATTATCAAGTACTATTATATATCCTTAATTATACCCTTACATATAACATGGAATTACAATAATTTACCAATTTCTATAAATGTGTTATGTACTCTTATACAAGAGAACTTAGACCTTTCACATGGGGACTTAACCAATTTTCTTCTAACATCATGAATCTTATGCATGGGGATATTTAAATATTTTTTGAACTAAATTCTACACTAAAAAAACATCTCTAGATTTATTTTACTCATCTCTAAACATATCCTAAATTATATTCAATATGAAAACTTTATAAAAATTCGACTTTATGTTTTATATCAGGGGTCCCTAATCTATTGTGTTTCCAATACCTACCCAATAATTCATTCCTTTACACATATCCTATCAATGTTGTGTCTAACTACAAAATAAAAAGGTTTCAAACCAATATATAATACTATCCCCATGTCTGGGAAAACTCTGTAGCACCAAAAGAACCTCTAGGGACTCCTATCACATCCAAAAAACCTTTAAGATATTTTCAAATCCTCAGAATTACAATACAAATAAAATCTCAAAATGTCCCTCACTCTAGGAACAAAAATAAAAAACTATTTGTTTTCCAAAAAATTATAATTATGATCATTGTGAAAAACCCCACATCATAATATATCTCTTACCAAAGAATCCACATAAATCCTTCAACAATAAATCTTAACTTGGATCAGTCAATAATTCATTACTAACTTTCTGTGTTTTACCTTAAACCAATTAATATGATTGTATCATGAAAATCCAATTACTGATGTATATTATTCACTAGTGGCCCTGATAATTAATCAATAAGACTTCATCTAATCAATCCACTATTTCCATTGTCTCACTAATAACACTTTTACCTGAGCTAATCATAAATGCCCTCAAATCAAAAAACCAATAATCTAACCCCCAATAATCAACATCACTAAACTCTGAGATAGTTATCAACCAAAACCATTGATATGAAGACATATAAATACTAAAAAGTAATTTATCTTCAACCATATATCACTCCCCACCATATGAACCAACTAATAATAGAAAATTCTTAACAATGTCACTCCCCACCATAAAAATCATCTACTGAACCCTAGTTTAACCTGTCCAAAATATGAAACAATCTAAAATCACATTGGGATACACATGAAAAAAATCAACATACATATATTTATCCTTCACTAAATAGTTTACTGAAAACATCTATACTATATTTACCACATATACAACTCAACTACCCAAGTCACACTCAATCAACTGTTGAAAACAATGAAACACGTTTTATATTGGCAGTACTTGTTTTTTCTCAACACTAGGAAAAACAATTCCAAAATCAATAACCTCACTTAAATTATTACAAATAGAAATGAAATAATATATAACACAATGAAAACATTTAAGGCACTGTTCACCAAAAAACTAAAATCCAAGAAAAATGATTTAAACAGAAACCAATTACTTATTAAAACTAGATAAAATCATCTTATAAACCAAAAAACTCACCAAATATTTTAGAACACCACTTTACATACAATTTTTTTTCACAAAAATTGAACAAATAATACTTTCAGACTTCAATATTACTAGAAATTGACAATATTTTAAAAATCCTCTTTGAATCATACTTTCAAAAACCTCTTCTTTATATTTTCTCAAAAAAATGCCATACCATTTTAAAATTCTAGACTCTCTAAGACATTTAATGTAAAACTAATATATATAACCATTTAAAACACCCATTATTCTAAAAAAATGAGTTTTTATCTTTAAAATAGGATATTTCACCAAAATTAAAATCTTATAAACCATTTTACCATGAAAGACAATCAAATACAATCAACAATCAATAAAAAAATCCATTCAGATATATATTAATTTAATAACTTATCATAACGTATTTTGGAAATTAGAAAATATTTTATATGTTTCTATAATTAATGATAAATCCTAGTGAGGAAATATTTCAAACAAAATTTCCATTAGTTGCGTGTATGAATCCCAAAAAATAATAGTATCTTAATACATGAAAAACTCACTAGATATCATCCAAGCCCTATAAATCCTCCAGAGTCTCATCCATTTGAAATTGGGATAGTTGGTCTAACACCTCACTCACTATAGAGTTCCTTATCATGACATTAGATGTCACCTATAAGGGGAAAATTTAATTGATTCCATGCTTTTATAGTAAGATACTAGTCAACCTCCCGAGTATTAATAAACTAACTCTATATATAGATACCAATGTCCCAACCTAACACTCTCTCTTATACCATTTTGTAATTCCTCATATTGGATAACCTGAAAAACCCATAGTTGGGGTCACCACATGATTTAATGTGTGGATACCTATATGCTAGAGGGAAAATACTAGTGGAGAGTTCTTAAAATATTTGTGGAGAGACTATGTCATTAACAATAAAGTGATGAAGTAATGCTCAAAGCGACCAAAAATTCAGTAGGACTCATCTATATAATAGACATCCTAAAAACCTGTAGGCATAAATAATAATTTATGGTGTCTCTTTCACTATAGAGTATAAAAGAGATATATATTATATATAATGCATAAAATCCATCAGAGAAAAAATAGTAAATATAATGTATATCATGCACCATCATATAAATACAATAATGGACCAATGTCTAGTACATATGAAGATAAATAAACTTAAATTAGACCACATTAACCACTAAACAAACTCACATAACCATTATTTCCAAATATTCAACCTCTACAACCCACCAAACATGAACTATTTGTTTAGTTCAAAGTGATACCAATTTATGAATGGAAACACAAATATTTAGCCATTTACATTCAAACCAATATTGTGTATATAAGTACAAGGTGAGTCCAATGACCTAGTATGATTCCACACCCCCATCAACACACTGATTACACCATTGATCAAATGGATGGCTATGTAAAAAAATAGAAGAGTGAAAGTCATGATTATGAAATACAGACAACTAGAAACATAATAAAAGATTTACATGAAAGAATACATATTAGGTAATATTATTTTAATAAGGATACCATGAAAATTTATTCCACATTGTTTGGAAAATGCTAATATCATATCTACAACAATCACATTATATAAATAAATAAATAAATAACAAAAAAGAAACTCTTCCTAATTATAATGTTCTATAAAAGTCAACAGTTACCCTGACCATACCTTCTTATGATACATTATAGAAGTAAGATCCATTTCAAGGCATAATACATCCTAGTGAGGTACCCTAGACCCATAATCCCAAATCTAATCCTAATAATAAAATAATTTACACAATATCTTTGATAAAATTCCATAATTAAATTATCTATAATACATAATGTATCAATTATTTTCTAAGGACCTTTTTAGGTTTAATGTTTTAAAGAGTAAAGAGAAATATTTAACTACCATAACCCATGTTATTTATTGAAAATTGACATTTTCCCCACCGTATAAGAAAATACATAGTTCGAAATGAGACTTCCATATCTCAAATAAATTATATTGACAAGATAATTTTATTGAAAATTCATACACAATACTTTATTTCATAACCTAGGGAATGAAATCATAAGAAAGGGGAAATCTCAGATTCTTAGTAGGGGTAAATATAGGAAATAACAATCTAATATCATAATTGAAAGTAAGATGATAATATGGGTATAATTACGATACATGTAAAAGTTATACCCAATAATATATAAATCATAAATCATGGAATAATTAAAAAGTTATGATTTATAATTATTTTGAAATAGTAGTCAATAAACATGAGAAATTATTGTGTAACATTTGCATACCTTATAAATGTGGAACAAACATTACCATAATAAAAAATCACCTTTTTGATTAATGTAGTTACACCCACTCTTTTGAGACAACAAATTTTTTCTTTAATTTAAATGTCTAATGAGATATAAACAGTCAATAAAAGCATTGAATATCGATATAGGACCCTAGACAACATTAATACATAATTTTGTGTTTTATAAAAAATCAATTATTTCATAAATAACCCATATAAAGAAAATGGGTTCTATTCATCGTTTAAAAAAACCATTTATGAAAATATATTTCATATCATTTTCAAATAGACTCACCTAAATAAATCATAAACATGATAAACCCTTGAAAATAAATAGGCATCCAATGATATTTAGTAACTTTCTATGTAAACCCCATTCAATGAAGATAAATAATACATTATTTACAATATAAAGATAAATACTATATGGTTATTCCAATAATTTCCAAATCAATTTTTGTATGAAATATAAGTGAACACCCTTCAATCAAATAAATAAAATATAATGTTTTCACAATGAAAATACACTAGGAGAAATGTTATTCTTATTCACAACGACGGTCAAGAAGAAAAGTAAAGTGTCAGATCATATATTTGATAGAGAATAAAATTACACAATCTATCTACAGAATGAAGGTGAATGGAAACAATTTAATAATATCATTAATAAAAGGATAATTACTTAGATGAAAAATAATTTTTAATAATTTTAGAAAAATCACTTTGGAAGTTAATAATATCCTTGATCTTTTGAAATTATTTTAAATGAAATATTTTATAAAACTAGGAAAATGTAATTTCTTTTAGTTACAAGTAACAAGTGGGAAGAAATGTTCATATAAAATAATAACACCGTCATAAATAAGTTTTTAGTTGTAATAAAACTTGAAAGGATATTTTAATAGACATTTTAAATATTATCATAAAAATATGAAGTTATATGTCCTTTTAAAAGTTATTTTCAAAAAGGTGAAGTAAAATATTTAGAAAAAAATTAATTTTATTAAAAAATAAAGTTCAATAAAAGGTCCTTGGGAATAATTATAGTTTATTAATATAAATATGTTTTTGAATATAAAAAAAATTGATTTCAAGGAATACAAATGCTTTTAAAATAGTTTAAAATATCTTTGTTGAAAACAGACATAGTAAAAGGTTGACTTTAATTTTAAAAATAGGTAATGGGTTAGATCCTAATATAGACTAAGAGTATGTAATGGTTTGAGTTTATTGTCTGTGGAATTTTTCCCAAGAGTAAGAAAGGAATTAGGGGTGTTTTAAGGGTTTGGGGCTTGAAAAAGTTGGAAAATAGGCCAATATGTGTTTAGATAACAACTGAAACACCATTAGTAGTAATCATGATCCATAACCAAATGGATTATAGTAGGGGTGTACATGGTTAGGGTCACCATATAGTGTGTCACAAGAGACTATGTGGCAAGGGATCCTCTCATACAATAGTGAATGCATGACCGAGACATGATTTTTCAAACCATACAGGTGTCTAGGAAAACTGTGTGGCTCAGTTTACTATTAAACATAGGGAACTGTATGGTTGGTGCATGATTTGGGAACCATGTAGCTAAACCGTGTTCCTCAGTAATGTCAAAACCCATCCCCCAGGGCCTGTATCGTGACTACCCTAAGCCCGCCTTCTATAGGACAGGGGTTGGCGACTAGCACTGGAAAGGTGTATCCCTAAAATAGGAAGGCATTGCATTCAAAATTATAAAAATACACAGCCTAAGAATAGAACAAGATGAAACCATGAAGTAAAACTGCAGTAGTAAAAGTGTGTACTAAAAGTAAAGGGCTGGAATACAAGCCCAACAGGAAAGATACAACTACATCAGAAAATAGTAAACAACTCCAGAGATCTTCCACCAAGGATCATACCTGAAGGGTAGGTATAAGTCGTCTCCATAGATCTCCACATCAAACGACCACCTATGGGTACTGCCTGGTCCTGGATCTTATAGTCTCAGCCGAGTTGCTTGTCATTTGCACAAGACACAACATGGTGCGGGCAATGCCCGTGCATGGGTGAGTATAACAATACCCACTAGGGACCCTGAGACCCCCAAAAGGACTCTCAGAATTCGATAATGGAAAACCAAAAATCATGATCTCGATCACAAAGCACAAAACAAAAGACTCATCTCAAACTAGACGAAACTTAAGTATAGAAGTACAAATGATTAGTCATAAAGCTAGATCATCTTATTCTGTCAAGGGTTCTGCTACTGATCTACACAGGATCAGTCGATGCAGATTTACAGAGGATTGCTAGGTGCTGATCCAAATAGGATCTATAGGTGTTGATCCACACAGGATCACTTGGTGCTGATCCACACAGGATCTATATTCATTCATCACGTCTCAGCCAGCCTCTGGATACCCATACAAAGTAAGCTTGATTCTGGGAGGATACACTCCTCAAGCCATCAGTCATACTTCAACTAACATGAAGCCCCAATAAGAAGTAACCAAATGATCCATCATGTCATAAGTGTTCCAAAGCAATAAACAGTGCGTCAATCAGATGTCCGGTCTGTGAGTTATAGGCATTTTAGTTCCGAGGGCTCGGTTGGATTCAGGTATGATCCAACCAAGCCATACTACAACTTTCTCCAAAACTCAACTGGATTATATCAAAAGGACCATCTCATCCCATGAATTCCAGCACCATTGATGGTTTGACAAAGGGATGTATGGTTTGTTAGTTACATCCCTTTTTGTGAAATGGTGCCAAAGTGGGTCCTGTTCTGGTCGGACCCGACCTGGACCGACCCGACCTAGTCCGAGTCTAACCCAATCCAGCCCGAACCAGCTGGGCCAGCCCGTGTGGGCAGGGCCATGGCAGGCTCATCCCGTTGGGCCGTGGAATCGGCCTGTGCCGTCTGGGATGGGCGCGGCCCACAAGGCCCTAGGCCCAGCTCGACACACTAGTTGGGCACAGACCACGAGCTGGGTGTCTAGCTTGTGTGGCTTTGGGTCAATCCCCCTCCCAAACGACACAAGCTGTTTGGGTTAGTGAAATGGTGGCGCCACATGGCACCTCCACCTTCCAGCTACCCATGGGCATGAGTCCCCATCCTTCTCCACGACATGATGCCGCGACCCACCTTTTGCGGCACACGATGACGCACCGCCTTGCTACCAATGCAGATGGTCGACCCCAGCCACCCCTTTTATGACGGGTGAGCACCAGCTACCAGCACCGCTTCACCGGTGCTGCCGCATAGGTGCCACACCTGCGCTTCTTCTATGGGGCTCCGACAATGCTCTGAAGCTCCATTTTCACTCCTGTCTATTCCTATAGGCCTCTTGGAATGCTTCCATCACTACGTGCCTCACAGTTCAAGGTTATATCAAGTTGATATATCCTCCCTCAAAGAACACAACAAAATACCAAAGTGGAGGAGGTTCCTGGCCTTGTACTTTTAGCCCATGCCCTCCACGTTAGCATTACAACAAGAGGGAGTATTTGATTCAACATATATAATGTATATTACTTCAGTGTTTCAAAATTATTTTCATGAATGATGAAAAGAAACAATTCACTTGAATTAAACAAAACCCTTACCTCGTAAATGGAGGTGAAGTCGCCACCTTGGAGGGTGAAGAGTCCTCGCTTTATGAAGTTGCCAAAATTTTTCGATCCCAGATCATTAACATCCAAAATTTTGTTCTTTATTTGTGGAAGATGCCACTGTATTTTGATAGAGGTTCCTCACTTGATGAAGCCGTGTCAAAAAACCCAATTTGAGATTTATTTAAATAGAGTGGGAGGGTGAGTAATGCATCAAAAGAATTAATTAGGTTCATTAATGAGTTTTTAATTAATGAACCTCTTAATTCCCAATGGTGTGGTTACATAATTGAAGTTTTAAGCCATTAAATTGATTGAAAACCCATTGGTCCCACCAACACCACTCAAGAAAAGGTAGGATAATAAAATAACAATTTTTTTTATTTTATTATTTCAATAAAAGTCACAAAATAATCTTTTTCACCCGACCAAATGCGGCCAAAGTTAAAACTTCCTTAAGTGAATCCTAAACTATAGAGTTAATGGTTCCCTCAGATTTTTAATCCAATCACCATTTCAAAAGATTGAAAATGCCACCCGCACTTTTACAGAACATACCTTAAGGAAATTTCAAAAATACGTTCTAGGAACACCGTGCCCCAGAATCAAGCATCGTCAATTTTTATAGACTCGTAATAATCCCAAATAATTTTTAAAAAATATATGGAATTTCCTAGTCTTTAAATGTAAACTTGGGTCTTTACCATTTTCCCTTCTCACCGTATTTATTCCTCCCTTTATTTTCTCCCATATTCGACCCCATACATCTTGGGTGATGAACCATCAGCCTCCTGCTCCTCCATGGAAATTTATTCTTTGATTATTAGGCACTTTTAGTGTCTCTTAGTGTGAATCAAAGAAATGGGTTTGTATTTGACAATGTTTCATCCCATTTTATGGATAATATTTGTGTTTTGTTTCCTCTCCTTCAAAATCTATAAACCCTTGTTTTCTAGGATGTATTTTTGTCTTCATGTTTGAGGCCATTTTAGATCAAATCAATGGTCCAGGTCAGATGATTTTTTTTGATGAGCATGAGGTGAGAGGTCTTTACTACTTTTTTCGTAGTCATGAGTTTTCCATATGTGTATGTAGTTGCTTCAAGTTGTTTCCTTACTATGTTATAATGTCCTTGGATAAGGAAAGTAATTTGGGAATTAATGTGAGGTTTAAGACCTATCAGAACCTCATTGGATATTTTAATGATATTACACCAGGCCAAGGGCTGCCCCTGGGGTATGCTAATACCTTTGAAAATGGTGAAATGAATTAGTAAAAGTTGAGATAGGGCAATCATGAAAGTAAAGGGGTTGTAATCATTAACTTGGTATATGGGCATTGTCAAGATTAATTGATATGTTTAAATGTTACCTTCTCTGAGATGCATAAGAGAATTTTGAAATTATTTAAATGATGTGTTTTGGATTTTGATATGGTTATGGTTTTCAATGAAGGAAAATGACGTTTTGAAATTTATTAATGTTTTTGAAAGGAGGTGTTGACCACAAAGTTATTGAAAAGGGGGTCTTAATGAATTTCAAATGGTATTTGTTTTGTTTGTATGGGATTACACTTTTGGAAACTCCATGGTGGTTTATTTTAATGATTTGAATATGATATTTAGTATTTGGAATTATTTTGATTTATAAAGTAAAATCACATTGTTGAACGGTAGTTTTGAAATGTGTTTTATCAAGTGAGTTGTTTGTTAAGGCACTCAAAAATGTTTTCAGTGGTGTTATATACAAAATTGAAAAAGCGGCTGGGTATTATTGTGAGGAGCTAGTATCAAAGGTCTTTTGGGACCTTGATAAATTATTAATGATTATGGTTAAGGGTTTTTGATATATAATGTGATAAAGATGAAAATTATTGATAGTGTAATGGTTGGGGATGGTCGACCATGACATTATGAATCCTGATTGTATTCATGGAATGATGCTA
Source organism: Viscum album (assembly GCA_963277665.1). Taxonomy (NCBI): domain Eukaryota; kingdom Viridiplantae; phylum Streptophyta; class Magnoliopsida; order Santalales; family Viscaceae; genus Viscum; species Viscum album. The sequence goes on from OY728137.1 coordinate 1,990,659,099, forward strand.
CATGTTTGCTGACATGTGACTAATGGTTTGGAATGTTAAACTAAGTCTCCAATCCCTATTTTAGGGTAGGTCAAAATGATGCTCCAGGATCCCTAGTTCATCATTTTTTTTCATGGGAAGAACTGACACCCTTGAACTAAAGGGTATGGAAATGGAATTCCATATCAAGGCTTGGATTGGTGGACATGGTGTTCCTAATCCCAGTTGGATACGTGGATGGATGATTAATGTTTTCCAACTTTAACCCTAAATTTTGGGATGGTTAGACATGGAGTTCTGATTTCTAATTGGATTCATTGATGGATGCTTCATGTTTACCGACTTTTGTCCTAGTGGTTGGGATAGTCAGACATGGTGTACCACATCCCATTTGTATTATTTGACTAAGGATCCTATATTTACAACCTGGGACCCCTATGATATATATAATGGTTACCCAGAAGGATGCTATGTGGTACAATGGAATATGTAATAGATAAATAAATAATATAATAAAACAAAATGGTATATTTATATGGTGAATATACGATAGAAATTAAAGTTTTATATGGATAATTAATAAATGTAAAACCATTTCCCTTTCCATTAATTTATTTATAAAACCTTTTTTTGTCTTCATCCACTATTATATATACTAGATATTTATTTATACATCATTAGTGGTGGCCAACTAAGTTATAATCACACCCTACTTAGGCCTCTATAGAATGTAGTTACCCGAGTAGATTCCAATTACTTTCTATCACAGGTTCAAGACAAGGAATTGGTGTTTGGTTTATGTGTGGACTAATTATTTTGAGCATGGGATGTATAAAACAGGTTGGGAATCAAGTCTGTATTCAAGATCTTTTAGATTTTTTTATTTCTTTAATTTATTTTTTTGACTACCTGACCTGTCGTGTATTCATTATATTGTTCTAGCATATGATTTTTAGTTACTTATTGGGGTTTTTAATTGATGTCCATTTGTAGTCTATGATGGTTATTTTATCATTTTATATTATTTCTATTGTTTTTTACTATAATAAGTGGGTATAGTCATTCCATTGTATCTCTATATCATAGTGCTCATAGTAGGCAGCCTCTAGTGTATGGGGAGGTGCGCCTGAGGTCATGTGGTGACCCATCTCGGGGCACTGATTCTAGTGGATACCGAGACTGGATGTTAAAAAGTGTTTAATATATTGTGAATTTTATCTTACTATTTGGGGAATGGTACATAGGATACTTGGATATTGTCGGGGAATGGTAATGAGCTCATTTCTGGAAGACTATATTCCCATGTATGAGGGAAAATCATGTATACAAGGGTGGGAATTTATGTTCAATTTTGTGCTTTTATGTTTGATTGGTACTTAAACCTTAATTAGAGAACTTATATGTGATGTTATAGATTTATGAGATTTTATATCTTGTCCTAGTATTGAAATATAATATGCATGTGTTTGTGGGTACCATTGTTTGAGATCTTGGTTCTGGGTTGTGAGGCCATACTATGTTTTGATGTGTGTTTAAAGGTATGTGTTTGTTCTGCCTTCGGTTAGGATATTTACTTGAGGTTGGGGGTTGTGATTGTGTGGTTTTGCATTGGTCCTTAGGAATAGGTTTCTTGGTTATGATTTTTTTGTGTTAGTTCCGTTGACATGGGTATGGAACCTAGACTAAATGTTTTCTTGGGTGTGGGGAGCAGTGTGTTTTAGAATAGGGGAAGGGGTGATACCTATTAACAGTGACAAGTTTAAGGTTTATGTGTATGTATTAGAGGGAGATATAGTGTAACTTGAAAGATGTGACTCTAGTTAGGGTGTCAGTTTTTTTTACTTTGAGGATTACCCATGAGGTCATTCGGTCGAGATACCAGTGCTTTTGGGTGTGTGAAGTACATGTGGCTGTTTGGACCTTGAATGTGGCACACAAAGAGTGTTTCCTAATGTAGGTTTGTTCTATTGGGTTTAGTGGCAGGTTTAATAGTTTTAGAGGTTCTAATTGAGTTGTTGTTATGTGTTGGTGGTTTTTGGAAATCGAGGGTAACCTCGAGGGAGGTAACCCTATTGATATAGGGGAATTTGAATAGAAAGCACTGGTGGGTGATTCATGGGTAGACTTGATGCATGGTGGGTTCTATCAAATTTTGGTAAAGTAAATGGCTATTCCTTAGTATCCTTATCAAGGAAGCAACAAAGTGTTTGTAGTTTTTTACATGGTTGGTTTTAGAGGGGTAGAATTGTTTGAATGTATATCCCAGCTATTTGGTAAATTTTTAATGTGTGGATCAATGCTAACTATAAATGGATGGGTTGATACGAAAGTGGCACTAGGGGAAGGGGTGGTTATGTGGTTGGGCTTGTTGTGTGGAATTTGGGATATTGGATGGAAACACCATGAATGCATTGAATCCAATTAAGCTGACAGACCATGATTCATGGTTGGTCGTGTGATTAGGAATTCAACCTATCTCCCATAATGTTATGGATTATGGGGCTTTGAGTTAGGTTCAATGAATGGTTGTTGGAAATTTTGTGATCTTAAGGGTTTTGATGAGGTCTAGAGGTGGGTATGTGAGGGGAAGGTATGATTCCATTTAATATGTGTGAACATGTGCCTTATGAATAAGCACTTATCATTTTTTTGAGAAAAAAGTGGGAAGATATGGATATATGAGAGACTAATTGTTTTTAACAGTTTTCAATGGTTTTCTTGAACCACATCTTTGGGTGCTTCTTGACTATAGATGATCATTCCAAATATACTGACATCATCATGTGAACACTGAGAGTGCACGGGATAAACAACAAGATACTTAAATTTTTTCTTTTAGTTAGATGGATAACATCTTGTAGTTTTCACTCAAGAAGAAGTATGAGAAAAAAATCATTATGGGAGGAGTACCAATGGTAGTTGTGAGAAAGATCCTCGTGATGGACTGGGTGTCGGAAAATTCCGCAAATACTATTCTCATAATCCAAGGGATGGTGGGGGTTGACATTTTTTGTATTTATTGAGGTGTGAGAGGGGAGATCATGTCTACTTACTTGGTGTTAGTGTTAGAATGTTGACCATATTGGTTGGAATTCATAAATGAAACTAGTGAAATAGAAAATATTAAGGTGGGGTGTGATATGTCAGTTTTTGATGCATGTAATAGACTATGGGTAAGACATTGTGGCATGAGGATGCCAATAAATAACCGTTGAGTTATATGTTTGAATTTATCGAGAAGAAGAGGTGGGAATTATAAGTGGTGGTTTATTAGTCTGAGAAATGGATATGGGCTCAGAGTGGTTCTAAAAGCTATCTGGGATGTTATTGTCGATGATATGTTAATGGGTGTGGTAGAGAACAAACATGGTGTTGGAGGCAGTAGAGTATATGATGATGGATTTTTTTCCAAAAGTGTAGATACACTATGGTAGTTGCATTAGATGATGGAATTTTTCCTTATGTTATAATGTTCCATGTCTAGGTGAGTTTGTAATATGCCAATGATGGTAGTTAGATGTTTTAGGACATGTTAGCCATGGACAATCTGAATCATCTTGGAAAAAAGGTATGAAAGTGATAAATGTTAAACAATTTTAGTAGATAGTTATAAATGATAAGTGTGTTTTGGTAATGTAAATATGTTTTTACAAATAACTAATTTGTCTTTAGTACATGTATGAATAGTAAAGGTGCATCTTTTATGGGTGGTTTGATGGGAAGGATAGAGGATAATGTTGGTTGGTATTGTTGTAGAGGTTTGAGGGAAGTGATTCAAGAAAGGTATTAGGTGTTTTTTGGAAGCTTGATTTTGAGGGTCTATTTGTCCTTTCTTATCTTTTAAGGTGACACATAATGATATTTGGTGTTATGAACCCAATCTTATGATGGATAACACCATAAAAGAAATGCGGAAATGGGAATTATCTAGGGTTTTGACCGGTTGAGGGCCCTAATATGAAGGTTGTTATTTGGTTGTGTTTTGGGTGTTCAGGTGTGAAATGAGGTCATTGGGTCATGATTTTTGGACTAACTTAGGTTGGGGGATGTGGTCAGAAAATCATATGTTCCTTAAGTCACTAAAAAATGTTTTAATCGGCGTTATATGAAAATGTTTTAAGCGGTGTTATATGAAAATGTTAAAATGGGTAGGGTCCTATTGTGATGAGTTGGTTATAAAGGTCTTTTAGACCCTTGGTAAATGACGAATTATTTATGGTAAAAGTTTATGATAAATAATGTGATAAATATTAAAATTATTGATAATGGAATGTTTGGGGATGGTCAGCCATGACGTGTTGAATCATGATTGGATTCATGGACCGATGATAAATGTTTTTTGACCTATGACTAATGAATATAATGTTGGAATGATGATATATTCTCCATATTTGGGTATAATAGACCAATGCTGTAGGTACCCTGGTGAAACATAGTTTTTTTGTGGGAAATACTGACACTCATGAACCCAAGGCTATGAACATAGTGTTCAATATCAAGGATGGGATGATCAGACATTGAGTTGTGGATCCAATTTGGATTAATATATTTATGGTCCCTGTTTAATAACTTAGAACCTAAATGTTGTGATGGTAAAACACAGGCCTCCGAGTGCCGATTATATTCAATAACTGATGCTCTTTGTTTTCTAACCTCTGAACTAGTGTTTGGGATAAAGGGAAAATATATACCAGATCCTAGTTGGATCCTTGGACCGAGTCTCCTTGATTTCCAACTCGTTACCCCTATGATATACTTTATGAGTTCCCATAATGATGCACTTTGGTACACTAGATTAGGTAACGTGTAAATTAATTCTCTTGAGAAATAAAATTGTAGATTCCCAAGGTGATGATATGACCAAACATAAAGATATATATTCATAATTAATAAATGATTAAATGTAAAACCAATTTACCTTGCTATTTATTTATTTGTTTAACCTTTTTTCATGTGAATACATTGTTTTACAGATTGGATATTTATTTAGATACTTTTGGTGGATGCCTACTGAGTTTTACTCACACCCTACTTGGGTCTCCATGTCACTTGGGTACCTAAGCAGATGATACTTGTTTTCTATCACCAGTTTAGGACATGGAACTTCTGTTTGGTTTTTTACATGGGTTGGAGAATGATATTTTAGTACTCATTTGGGACTTGGGTCTATTTTAGGATATTTTTATAAATTTTTAGTGATTTATTTTTATGAATGCCTAACCTGTAGTATTTTCATCATATTGTTATAGATTTTGTAATTTAGTTTCTTATAAGAACTTTTGTTTGATCTCCAATTATTTTTCATGATGGTTATTTTTTTGTTTATACTATTTACATTTTTGTTTTACTCTTATAAGAGGTTATAATATTCCCATTGTATCACTATATACCCACGTTTCTAGTCCCTAGTCTCTAGAATATGGGGAGGCGTGCCTGAAGTCATGTGGCAACCCGACTTGGGGCATTAGTTCTAATAGATATTGGTCTTGGACATTACATAAATGTAATTACATGGATCATAGAAAATAATCTATATTTAATTTACCAAAAAATAGAGGATAAATTTTTTTTGGATGGAAAGAATAAACATGGGGGAAAATATTATTTTGAAAGAATGGGAGTTATTATTTCCAAATCAAGTCATTTATTTAAGATGGTATATAATCAAGGAAGATGATATCAATGAAAGAAAGTAAATTACCTATAGAACAATAGAAAATAACATAGATAAAATAAATTGGAATCATAAAATTGAATTATAATATGATAATCAAGTAGAGAATTTATGACTCAAAGATAAATAATTTGAGTTGAGAAAACTGCTACGGCTCATGTAACCTTTAAGTCGAAACCCCTTGAAATATATGATTTAAAAATCATAAATTACCATTAATATTTAGTGGGTAATGATTAAATATACTATGTGGGTAGTTGATACACAATTTTAAAAGAAAACATAGTGTATAATATGATGTTGGTCAAAAGGAAATAAATTTGAGACAAGAATTCCATTTAATAAACAAAATCATTGAGTTATGAATCATTTGATAAGAATATTAAAATTAATTATTTCAAAACTCTAGAAAATATAGATTAAATAAATAAAAAATTATTATTGGTTATAAAAAATAAATCTTGGAAAAATAAAGCTCAATTAGAATGTTTACCACTCAATATAAAGAAATTGAGTTAGCACAAACCCTTATAATACTAGAACCATTCAAATCAAAACCCATTTAAGGATATGATTTCAAATTAAATATTAAATATAATTAATAATGACAAGATAATGATATTTTTTTTGAAAGTGAATTAGATACACCATTTTAAAGAAAAAATGACTTATAATAAGAAATATGTTTCAAGGGATTCAACTTTGAGTGAAGAAACCCTTACATTGGTCCTGATCCATTCTGAGCATGAAATTAATATAATAGATAATCAAATTAATATTTTTAAAATATTTCATAAGAAAATTATTCATAAATAGTTCATATTAGATGTTTTATCTATTATCATATGTTATTTTTTGGTTATATACTTTTTTCTTTTGTCAGTCACTTCAGGTAGTTTGGTAAATTTTTCTGTAACTATTTTTGTAGATTGAAAATGGTCAAAAGTCACATAAATTTTCTTTATAATATCCATATTTATATAATTTTATATACTTTATTATTATATTATTAGAAAATTCTTATATATCTATAGGTCTCCAAAATGGACTCTATGTATGAAAGGTAACTTGAAATGTTCCTTTTTGGCGATTAAATTTAATATAATAGTTTATTTTTAATATCAATTATAGAAAGTATAATATTATATTTAAAAAAATTAAACAAATAAATATTTAGTTATTATTATCCAATATCACCTTTAATTATTTTTCTATTTTCATTACCTGATAGAAATTTATAGCATTATCTCTGTAGGTGGTTAAACAGACCAAAACCTAAACATTCTAGAATTAATGGATTAATATTATTATGGGGTTATTTAGTTATAATATATTTAAATAAAATTATTTTTATTTAATTAAAGTGGTTAATAATATTTAAAAACATAATTATATACTATAAAAATATCTACATGAAAAAATAAATTGCTTTTTTGGAGGCGGTAGTACGTTTGTATGCACGTAAGAGGTTTTCATTTTTCTAATTGAACGAGAGGAAGGTAGGTAATTATTTACCATTTCAAAACCTTAATAATGTTATAGATAACATATTAGTTCATTAATTACACTTTTAGGACCATATATGTTAGTTTATTAAGTAAAATAAGAAACATCATTCATGGAATAAATAGTCCACACATACACACGCCAATTTTTTATTTTGCAATGAATTAGAGGGATTAAAAGAAAAATTTTAATTTGAAATTTTATATTCAAAAATATATTTTTAATTAAATTTATATTAATCAATCCAATCATTATAAACATCCCTAATAAATAATTATGAAAAAATACCTTTCTTCATGGATGCGATACACTGCACAACGCACGAGTGATGATTTTTTTTCTATGTGGATGAAAATGAAGAAGAAAATTTATTTAATTTTATACAATAATATATTGTTATATTAATTATATTTATTTCATTATAAAAAGGGGTTTATAAAATGTATTTAATAGGAATATTAAGAATAAATTAGTTATAATGATGTAATACTTATATTGAGAGACTGTGTTTAATATTAGAAATATTCATGGAAATCAAGGATTTAAGATAAATAATGGTTTCTAGAGGATTGAATAAGTAGGATAGAGAAATAAGAGGAACAACATGAAATATTTTTATCAATAAATTCAAAGGTAAATGTGTAATATGTATTGGTGGGACTGATCCACTTTTATAAGTGAAAAAGATGGAAACTTTGTAAGCACCCTTTACATTTTCATTAATGTAATGTTGATATTGAAGTGTCAATGGATCAGAAAGTGAAAATATAGTATGTGAGGTGAGTTTTTCTTGGTCTGATTCTCATATATAAATTTTAAAATAATTTTTAATATTTATTTCCATTTTATCTTATTAAATATAGTTTTACCATTTTAATTTTATAGGGGTAATTAATTTTAATCCTTACTAATTAATTTTAATGAAAAAAATGAAAATTAATTTTTTTATCTGATTTTAACTTTATTATATAGTATTTTGAAATAATTTTGTAAAAAAAATCTCTATCAGTGTAGAACATTAATTAAAAAAATGAATATATCAGTTAAACATTGTTTTTTTGTAGTGTGTGATTTCATGCTTAAAACATATTTGTTAGCCATAATTTTCAATATGATAAAATATCATGATATAAATTGGTTTATTATAATAAAATTAATGGTTATTTGATTTTCATATTGATAAAAACTAACATTTACAAAAAAAGTTAAATTAAATGAAAAGATGATTTTTTTTGATTTTGAGAAAATATTAATTAATCTCTATAATTCTACGCATATGTTTTATAGGTTTATCCTAATGTTTTAAAATGAATGAGATTTTATTCCTTAAGTAAATATTTTTAGAAATAAAAAAAATTATTTTAAAATTTCCTCATCAATATTTTCTTTTGAAAATTTCATAATAATCAAAGTTTTGAAAAAAATAGTATTTTCACTATTCACCTAAAAATTAATTAACTCAAAAAAACTAAAAAATTAACACTAAGAAAATTTTAAAATTATAATTTTAAAAATAGTGTTTATGTTTTCTAATTCAAATTTATGAAATTATATATTTATCTTTTAAATGAAAATACCAAAATTTAGCGATAATCTCATTTTATAAAAATAATATTTTTAGAAATTTGGGGTCCTTAGTATTGTTTTATATCGATTTCTATTTTAATGAATGATAATATTTTAGTACATATACTGAAATATTTAATATTATCAAAAAAATGGGTTGACTTATCTTAATAGGATACAACTATTATACATTTAGAAATAATATGAGATTTAAAAATTAAATCACATTTATTATTTATCCTTCAAATTTAGGAATTTTTAGCTGAATAATATATTCTTATTTAATAAAGGTTTTATTTTTCATATATTTTTATTACTAGTATTTATAAATTAGTTTATGAGTTGTTTTAATTTAATATTGTTTATAAAATAATTTATAAAAAAATGATTTTTTAAAGGAAAAAATTATATTTTAAAATGTTGGGACATTATTTTCTCCCCCTTTAAATAAATTGCAACCTCAAAATTTTAATTATCTACTAACATTAAAAATAGTTAAAAAATTATTAACATAATCATCAATAAATATATAATTTTTAATGAGACATCTCCCATACTATCATAGGCTAGATCAGGATACATATATTTCGTTACAAAACATTAATTATTCATACCTTCATATTCCAAATTATGTTAATTTCATAATCACATATTCTCCAAGATAATCCATTAAAAATATCTTTGAATATCTAGGATATTAATGCATAGATAAATCATACATTCCTCTAAAAATTAGCTTTATATTTGGATCTCAAAAGGGATTAAACAGTAGTTCATAAAGTAACCCACTATTAAATATATATATATATATCCTAATTAAAAATTGTGATAAACTTTACCAAAAATATCATGACTCACTTATCAATCCCAGTGTTACTAATAAAATACAACAAACTTTATCAGAATAAATTGACCATTTATTTTATCAACATCATAAATATATTTAACCTATGAGTTTTCCAACCCTCAATCATGTGTTCCTCAATTGTATTCCCAGAACAATTAATGAGTCATAAAATATTTTTTCAGGGTTATTCATACAATTTAAAATATTTTCTCAAATATTTAAAGTAAAATTACTAAATAATTATCCTTAAATAATTTATATAATCCCCATAAATTTTATTATATACCTGATTTTTATCAATAAATATCTCTAAATAATTATAATAGATACGAGTATCACTATTTAATTTCTATAATATACTAAACTCACTACATTAGGTATGAATAAGAAACTCACCTTTTCCATTATAAGAATCATTTACTAAGGTTCTAAAAAATTTATGTTTTCTATCTTATTTTGTTATAAGACATAGCGGTTTCTAGATACATACCTTTCTCAACTTCTTTTTTGTGATCATGTTTCAACTAATTACTAAAACCAAAATGGTTAAGATAATATTAAAAATATGAATATGAAAACAAAAATATGAAGCTATATTCCCCTATTACCCCATGTTTTTTATCATATAATACTTTTAGCTCAACCTATGAATTTATTTGTTCAATCATTAAACATCCATCATCTTTTTTCTATCAGGTAATATTACCAAATCAGTTAACATATCACTAAATTATTTTATAATGGTTCATTTAAGAGAATGTAAATTAAATATAGAATATCCCCTAAGAGTGTAAACATTGGTGTTCAGTTATGCCTCTTTTTCATGCATAATGTGATGATTGTGTTAATACTTAACACACCCTTTTTAGGGTAAGTACCACTAGGTATATCTATTCTAGAGCCCATGTCCACTTGTAGTATCCCCACAAATATTTCATTATTGGAAATAAATTTGACAATTATCACTTTAATTTTTTAGGGTATCATCATATACTTATTCTTTTCCCTTATAATCATCCTTGAAGGTTTAACTATTGTCATCACATCCAAATCCCCAGAAAACATAAAATATTTTTATAACCAATATAATAATCTATTTATAGCTTTCAAACTATAATAAAACTTAACATATTAATCTATAATAACCTTAATAAATATTAATTTATTTTTAGTTTATAACATCATAACAACTTTAGTTATATAAACCCTCCTATGATACCAACTAGGGAACCTCATAACTACACTCCCAGATCCTGTGATAATGAAAACAATATTTACACAATGTCTTTGATACACATCCCCAATTACAATAACATTATAACACAATATATCAATTACATTCCAATGACAATTATATTTTATAGTTTTAGAGGGTTAGGAGAAATATTTAACAAGTATAACCTATGTTATTCATATCAAATAGACATTTTCTAACATTATATAAGAAACTAATTTGTCCTAAATAAGTCATCAAAATATACAATAAATTCTCTTCAAAATACGACGTTCTAGATAAATCCTACATAATACCACCCTTGATAACATGGGGAATTGAAACATAATAAAGGGATGAGCTCAGATTCTCAATAAGGGTAAACATAGGAACAAGTAATCAAATATCTTAAGTGAGAATAATATAAATATATGTATAGAATTAGGAAACATCAGAAAATTATACCAAATAATGAATATATAATAAATAAAGGAAAAAGGATAAATTATTTAATCAAAATAGTGTGTAAACATAATTCGATAAATGTGATCCGTTAGATTATAACATCAAGATACCTTAGAAATGTGTCAATGAAATTATCTTAGGAGAACATCACCTTTGTGAGTCCCACACTTACACCCAAGATTATGAGATAACTCAATTATGTAGGTTTATACAAGTCTCATAAGATATATACTTTCAACTAATACGTTGGAGTGTGATATAGGACCCCACTATTCATTCATCCATACATACTTGTGTCTTAATAAATAAATCATATCGTAAAGAACCCATGAAATGAAAATATTCTTCAATCAACACATCATATATAAACCATTAAAAAATGGGTTTCATTCATCACATTAAAATAAAACCATGGTAGAAAATGTTTTTTATATCCTTTTCAAATGTATTCACATAAGTAAATGATCGACATGATAAACCCATATAAAATAAATGGGTATCCAAATATATTCAAAATATTTATTGCTAAATACCCTCAAATAATGATAAATCATATAGTATTTAGACCATGTAGATAAACAGTATATGTTTTATTAAAAAATGTTCTCTATGAATTGATTTATGTAATTAAGGTGAACACACTTCAAACAAAGAAAATATTGTGTTCAAAAATCTGAGGCATTGGAAGAAAAGTTATGCTTATTCACATAGATGGTTCGCATGAAAAAACATAGTGATGAATTATAAATTTTATAGAAAATAATATTACATATTAAATCCAAATAAATAATGTAAATGGTTATAATTTACGAAAATCCTTTATCAATAGATGATGACTTAGATGAAAAAAAATTTATATTATTTTTAGAAAAATAACTTTGGAAGTAATATACATCCTTGATCAGTTGAAAGAATGTTAATACGTATTCTAGAAAACTAGTTTATAAATAATTTCATTTATAAACTAGGAAAATTTTGGGATATATTTTCATATAAAATTAAATTGGATAAAGAAATATACGTTCACAATAATTAAAACATAAATGGATATTTTATAAAATACATTAATATTATTAAAAAAATATAAAGTTATGTTTCCTTTAAAAATATAATTTCATAAAGATATAGATAAACCATAGAAAAAACAAATTTTTTTGAAAAATTAACTTCAATAATTTATCATTTAAACTTACTAATGTTTATTAAAATAAATGTGTGGTGTAAGACCACATAATTAATTTTAAAGTATAGAAAACTCTTTTAATTTTTTTTGAAATATCTTTGTTGCAAAACCATATCAAAAAAGGTTATTAATTTTATTGAAAATAGGTAAGGTAATTATGAGGATCATATAATATATTCCATATTACAGTTCCTAAAAAGTAAAGATAACATTTTCTAGAAGTATTGTCTGAAAATGGAGTAAAAGATTCATTAGAACGATTTGGAGTTATTATTTCCAACATCAAACTTTTATTTGAGAATATATTTCATAAAATAAGTAGATATTGATTAATGTAAGTAATTTTTACAAAGAAAAATATAAAATAGCATTGTGCAAATTAATTGTACTGATAAAATTGTCTTAAAATATTGTAATCAAGTGTAAAATTCATGACTCAAGGAGAATGAATTTGAGTCAAGAAAACTGTTATGACTAAAGTGACCCTTAAATTGAGCCTCTTAAAAATATGATTTAAAATAAAGAATTATATACCATGAATAATGAGAGGACCATGATAAAAAATATTAAAGGTTCATTGTATACAATTTTTGAAAGAAAAAATGGTATATAATAAGTAGTATGACTCATGGGAATAAAATTGAGACAAGAAACCCATTAAAGGAATATAATCTTTTGTGGTAATAAAAATATAAAAATGTAGTTATAAGGAAGAATTATAAAACCATATAAAAAATAGTTTAATACAGTTGAAATTATTTAGTAAGTTTAATAATCAATCTTAGAATAGAGTGCATTAAAATTTTGTAACTTAGTAAAAGAAAACTAGGTGAGCACAAACCCTTATTATATTAAAAACATTTGAATCAAAACCCTTTGAAGTATTTAATTTCAAATGAAACATTATATACCATTAATAGTGAGTGTATCATGATAGAAAACATTAATTGGTAATAGATACTCCATAACAAATAAATCTTTGTGTATAATAAGTACATCTGAGGTGGTTGAAAATTGAGATAAGGAAAGCTTACCTTAGTTTGAATTCACTATGATCATGCACCTAACTTTATTGGTAATAAAATTATAGTTTATATAAACTTTTAAAAAATAATTAATTAGTAATATTTCTTATTATATGGTTTATACAATAATAATATGTTATTTATTTATTATATTGTCTTTTCTTAAATTAGTTGCTCAAGGTTGTTAGATCAATTTTAATATAACTATTTAAGTATATTGAAAATAGTAAAAGGTGATAAAAAATATATACATAATTTAAATAATTCTATATTATTATTTCATTTATTATTAATTTACTAAAAAATTAATATATCTTCATAGTTTTTGAAATATAATCTATGTGTGAAGGGTAACTTGAAATGTTCTTTATTTGGGGTTCGATTTACTATAATTTTTTACTGTTAATATCACCAATAAAATGTCTAATATTATATTTACCAAGAAAACAAATCCTTATTTTTTAAATATTAGTCAATATGACCGTTCAAACTTTTTATATATTTATCTATGATTTAAATTTATATCATCATTCATGTAGGTGGTTAAACCGACCAAAACCTGAATATGCTATAATTAATGGATAAGTATGATTATTGGGTGATTTAGTTACAATATAATTATAATAAAATTATTCATATATTATTAATATTTTAAAATAAATTAGATTTTTACAAAAATAATAAAATACTATATGAAGAAATCAATACGTCACTTTTGTGGAGGTGGTAGTCTGCAAGTAGGCTTGTAGGGTGTTTTTATTTTTATTCCTAGAACATGAGGAACATAAGGAATTATTTATAGTTTGAAAACCATTATAAAGTTATAACTTTATTATTATTTCATTAATTATAATTTATTAGAAGCCATTTTAGGTGGTTAATAATAAAAATACACATCATTTCAGGGAGGTGGTACTTCATACTATGTATCCCAATGTTTTCAATTTTCAAAGAATTTGAAGGATTGAAGGTTAATGTTTATTATGAATTTAAGAATTATATCTATGTTTTATATTCCCTATTTACTTATTAAATCTATCCTTATAACCATATATTATAGGTATGAATAATAAATAGAAGACGTTCATTCAGGGAAGAGATAGTTTACACATGATCAATGTTCTTTTGTTTTCATAAGTGGATGGAAACAACTAAACAAGGGTTGTTACTTTAATATAATGAAATGTTGGTATATAAATTATAATTATATCATTATATAATGGATTTTAGGAAATATTGGTAAGTTAAATATTAACAATAAAATATTAATATAGAGGTAATACTTACATAAAAATATTGAGTGTTCTCTTAGAAATCTATTTGGAAATATCGACCATAAGATGAATAATGATGACCATAGGAACAAATAAGTTTGAGAAGGTTCTAGAAGGATTAATTAGAATATTTTTTGAAAGAAATTATAAGATAAATTTGTAACAAATGTTATGGGAGTTATCCCATTTTACAAATGAAATAAAGAGAAAGTTTGGAATCACTCTTTTCACTTTCAAAAATGTAATATTACTATTCAATGAAAAGAATAAAAAAAAGTGGAAAAGTAGAATTTATGTGTGTTTTGGTATATTTATATAAGGTTAACCTAATACTTGAGAGTTAGAATAAAATATAATTTTTAAAATTATATGATAAAGAACAATTAAATCACATTTATTATTTATCCTCTACATGTATCAATTTTTAGTTGAATATTATAATATTATTCACTAAGGGTTTTTATTGTTCTTATAGTTTTATTATTTTTATTTATCTATATGGTTTCATCTCGTTTTAGTTCATTTTAGTGTATAAAAAATGTTACCTAACAAAATACCTATTTAGAGGAAAAATTATATAGAAAAATATTGGGGCGTTACACCCAGTGCATGATTGATATATTCTCACTTTATGTATGACACTACATTAAGAGCCAACCAATATCCCAGACCAAGAACCTAAACAACACTACTCAAACAAGAGAGGACTCCCACCAAAACCCCTAGAAATTCCACAATCATACAATCTCACTCAAGGTTATTCCCACATCATATATCAATTAATATCATAGAGTTATCAGTAAACCACCCCTTATCAACCATTGGAGGCCACTATCCTACACCTAGGAAAAATAATCAACCAAACATTCACACTCAAATATGGTCCCAGAACATGAACCAACTAATATCCTATATAAATGTATAGACAAAAACTTCTCACTCATCGAAGGCCACCCACAAAACCCATTCCTTGTATATAATGCCCCGACCCTAGTTACCCAGAGTCGGTGCATTATTACATAACATTGGCATGATCACTAAATATCTAGTCTCGAAAGACCAATTAGTTTAGTAGCCTTGGAAGTACTAGATACATTCATAAGGTTTACAATACATCATAAAATGGAAAACTACAACAACATTGTTTCCATAGACAACACTGAGGTCCCATAGACTGTCCCTGTAGGTATTTCATAATATACTTATTCGCATCCTGGAAAAAATAAAACATATAAAGGTGTGAGCTTAGATTCTCAGTAAGGTTAAAAATATAACATAAACTTTCATAAATCAGCATAAACATTTAAGGAACTGTATAAATCTAAAACAAAAGCCTTTTCAACATAAACTTCATCATAACATGGAAAATATAAATCAAAATAATTCAATTTACTTACTCACATGGATATTCTACTAGTCGAATAATCACATGCAGTTTCAAAAGCCACTTTCATAAAGATGGAATGCATATTGTCATAATTTCATAACCACATAGTCAAGTCGTTGTGCCAAGACTACAAATAAGATTTTGTCAAGGCCTTGTTCCAAGACACTAGTTTGCCTCATGAGACCTACCGATGCATCGAGGAGCTATAGCGGGGTCCACCCGTCACTTAATAAGTCCAATGCATTGTAACGCCCCGAACCCATTTACCCAGAGTTGGTGCATTATTTCATAACATTGGAATTATCACAAAATATTAAGTCTCAAAAGACCGATTAGTTTAGTAGCCTTGGAAAAAAGATTCATTCATAAGTTCAACTTTACAACTTGAAGAGAATTACAACCCAAATATATTTAATTAGAAACATCTAAGCCTTATAGATTATGTCTGCAAGTCACTCATAACAAAATTCTTCATATCCTGGGAAAATGAAACATAAGAAAGGGGTAATCTCAAATGCTCAGTAAGGGTAAGAAATACAGCAGAAGACAACATAAATATTAAGCATGGTGAATTATTAAAACCACATGACTTTACCAATAATAAACATGAATATTTTATGGTAGGAATATGAGCGGACTAAATAATTCCATAATAAAACATAATCATGTGTATTCTACTAGATGAATGATCACAAGAACCATCAATATTATTTTCATAATGAGGGAATGTATAATGCCAAACATTCTGAAACATTTTTTCAAGGCCTCGACCAAGACGTCTAAAAATGATTAAGGCCTCAGCCAAAACCATATATCAAAATTGGGAAAGGGCCTCATCCAATTCCACGTCTAGTTGTCTCATGAGACCTACTGATGGATCAATGAGCTATAGCGGGCTCCACCCGTCACTTGCTAAGTCCAATACATTCCTCATATGAAAAGGTTTAAACATATCATGAACATACGTATTAAAAATAGCATAAAAAATGTCAATACTTTAACCATAAACCATGAATGGTATAAAAATATCACATCCATAGTCAAACATATCACAAAATCATCAATACAATATGGAAGTTTTGTATCATAATAAATCAACTTCATATAAACATAAAATCCATCAAAGGACCTTGTTTGGAAAATGACAGAAAGATTCCTTTATAAAAATCTTATAAAAAGTAAAACAAGGGTATAAATGACTTTAACCCATATTATATAATATAGTAAGAATGTTTCGAAATACATTTTTAAGAAACATGGATGTGGATGACAAAGAGGTCCCAGTTAATACTTACGTAAAAAAAACCTCGGATAATAAAGAGATCGTGAAATTAACCCTTACCTTGTAATTTTCATTTGTTAAGGGTAGGTTAACCTCCTGTATAATAGTTAAATCATTGTTATTAAATTATACAAGAATCATATAAATAAATATGATATGATATATGATCTTTTAATATTTCTTTGTTAATAATATTTTAGTATTATCGTCATTTCGGTGTTAACTGATTCATTTCCCTTTATATTTTTTGTTACATAAGACGTGTTTGTTATCCATATGTTGTATATTATTCATATCTAGAATTATATCAAGTCCTTAAACATTATTTTTAATCACTAAATGAAAGTTAGTCTTCAATGGGTATGATGGGGAATGAATCCCATCGCATTCGTGGAGACGGTAGTCCGTACGTACGCACGAGCGACAATATCATTATTTTGATATTAAAATAATATATAATTGGATGATGAATCATATATACAGAATAATTATTATGTTATATTTATTATTTATATGAATTACACATCATTATTATACCCATGAAAATAAGAAAGTATTGAATAACAATTACCCCACGACGTGGGGACGGTAAGCTGTATGTACGCATGTATGGTGACATATCAATTCAAGGGATGGATAAAATAATGAATTTGGTTGTACCATATTAATAATAAAATAAACGTATATAGAAGATACTGGAGTTATTATTTTAGAATGGAAATAACAAAGAAAAAGGAAGTGGAAGAAGAAAAAAATTTGAAAGAGGTGGTGATATTTTTACCTCTTCTTCGGGTTCTTCCTTTTGATTTGATCAAAAGGGCTCCTTAAGTTGGCTTTCTGACTAAAAGAAGTCATCTAGGATGCGGTGAGGGAAGTTGAGAGGATATTTGGGCAGGAATTGTCTGAACCAAAAGGATTTTAAGGTATGAATTTGATTTAAGGGGGAGTGCCCTTTTATAAGAGGGGTGAGGGGTACCTTAGGAAAAACTTAAAATATTATTTTATAATAAATTCATATTCCGTTTATAATGGCTCCAAAGGGAATTATTTAGAGGAAAAGGTATGAATAGGTTGAAATCATTTCATCCAATATATTTTAGATAGGTTTGGGTCACTATATTAACCTTATCATTTATATTTAACTCTTAGTTAAATAGTTTTACATTTAACATGTCTCTTTGTATTTTTATATTATATGGTTAATAAACTTACTATATACTTCCAAGTGAACCCCAAGTGGTTCATTAATGATACAACTATCATTATATAAGTCCTTTGGATGAAACTTAGATTTTTATGAATAGAATATCAATTAATAATATAATATTGGTTTTAAAAACTCTTTTATGTCAATTTTGACACTATTTGGTATTTTGTTTTTGCTAAATTCATAATAGCATTATTACTTCAGAAACAAATTCATCTAACCAACCCTAATATGTCATATTGACATAGAAAATTTTTGGAATTCATAAATAGTGTCAAATTAAATTTATTTGGATATTTATAATATCAATTATTTTAATATTTCATTAATTGGGTAATTACTACATCAGCATTGTGTCATAATTAAATTAAATTATTTAATGTCTAAATATTATAAATTAAATACAATTATGTAGGAAATAATTTTATCTTTAAAATGAATATTTATAATCTAATTTATCTTATGTATAACCCTATATTAAAAATTTTTTAGTTATTAAACTTTGATTTTATCTCTTTTATCTATTCTATGAATTAAATAATAATAAATGTCCTAATCTAATCCATGTGGACCAAAGAGGTTCATATTTTATTCTTAAGTTTTTTTGGTCGAATTATACTTAGACAATAGAATTAGGACGTGTGTTAGGGTAATAATAATATCATTTTTACCCTTAATTACCCTATTTACTTTTAACCGTGGTAAATAAAAGTAAAAAGTTACTATTCATCAAAAATTATTTTTATCTTATTTAACCACATTTTACTCCTTGATATCAACCATTTCTCTAGGATTTTTGAAATTCCACTTACAATAGCGGTAAAATTAAGTTTTATGTGAATTTGCAAATTCTCATAGGAGGTGGGTAAAAGACGGTGAAAAGTTGAATAAAATTTTTATATATCTAAAATTATTATAAACTAACCCCAATGAATTACATTGAACTTATATAGGTTTTATGTATCTATTTTTACCTAAAATAAATTTAAATAAAATAAATAATCATTTAAATAAAAATTTGGTTTTAACCAATAACTCAGTGTTTTTCACTATTCATCAAAAATTGAAAGTTTTCAGAAAAATACCAAAAATTCACCCTAAGCTAATTTCAATATTCCAAATCAAAAAATGAAGTCCATTTTGAAAGATAGAATTTATAAAATTTCAAAAAGGGGGTATTACTATTTATAACGGCTAGTTTGATTGGTTATGGTGTGTGATAGAACTCAAAGTTGTGTACAACACACACTACTGTATTATTCAAAGAGAAGCGTACAATGGAAGCTTGTGGTGTTACATTCTCCCCTACTTTAAATAATTTCATCCTCAAAATTTCTAGAATATTACTGCGTAAGAAGACTCGGGTTGTTCTTCATCATAAGTTCCTCGGGTTCCCACATTGCCTCTTCTATCCTATAGTTTCTCTATAGAACTTTTACCAGACGAGTCGTCTAGTTTCTCAGCACTTGTTCTCTGATATCAAGAATCCTGATAGTCTCTTCGCAATAAGACAGATCAGGTTCTAGTTCTAATTCCTCATAGGTGAGTACATGCATTGGGTTAGGCATGTATTTTCTTAACAGTGATACGTGCAACAAATCGTGTACTTTGGAGAGATTTGGCGGCATTTCCAAACCTTAAGCAACAACCCCAATTCGTTCTAGAATTTCAAAAGGTCCGATGTTCCTAGGACTCAATTTTCCCTTCTTATAGAAACGTATAACACCCTTCAATGGAGATACCTTCAAGAAAACATGATCTCCTACCTGAAATTCTAAATCCTTCCTTTGGTTATCAACATTGCTCTTCTGACTACTTTGAGCTTCTTTGATGTGTTTTTGTATTACCTTAACCTTTTCCATCATTTCCTCCACCAGTTCTGGGCCTATGAGTTTTGTTTCACCAACATCATCCCAACATGTTGGTGTGCAACATCTCTTTCTATATAACTCTTCATATGGTGCCATCTAAATACTTGAATGGAATCTATTGTTATAGGAAAATTCTACCAGAGGTAAATATTGATGTCACATACCCTGAAAGTCAAGTGAGCAGGATCTCAAAATGTCTTCTAATGTTTGAATAGTTCATTCTGATTGTCCATCTGTTTGAGGGTGGAAGGCAGTGCTCAAATGAAGTTCAGTATCCAGGGCTTTCTAAAGACTTTTCTAGAATCTTGAAGTACAACGAGGATCACAATCAGAAACAATCGATAGGGGTACTCCATGAAGTCTTACAACTTCATTAATATACAGTCTTGATAGACATTCAAGTGATAAATCTTCTCTTATAGCAAGAAAATTTGCTGATTTGGTAAGACAATCACCAATGACCCATATTACATCGTTTCTTCTTGGAGTCTTTGGTAGTCCGAAGACAAAGTCCATCGTAATATTATCCCATTTCTACTCAGGTATGGGAAGAGGTTGCATGACTCTTCCAGGCTATTGCCTTCTAGCTTTCACTTATTGACAAACCATACATCTTAACAAAAAATCAGCAATCTCCCTCTTCATGTTGTCTCACCAAAAATATTCCTTCAAATCTCTATACATTTTGGTTCTCCCAGGGTGTATAGATAAATTGGTACTATGAGAATCATCCAACAATTCCCTTTTTAGATCAGGTATATCCGGAAGAAAATGTCTTTCCCCAAACTTCAAAATACCATCTTCATATACGAAGTCACTTAATCTCCCACCATTCACTGCTTTAATCTTCTTTTGAAACTCTTCATCACCAGTCTGAGAAATATTTATCCTTTCTAGTAATGATTGTTTGGAAACCATTTGAAAAAGTATTAATGATTCACCTTCCATGGTGATTCCCATATCCATCTTTACTAGATCTATATATATAGAGTCCTTTTCGACTCTCATCTTGTTCAAAACTCCATGATCTTTTCTGCTCAAAGAATCTGCTACCTTATTTTCCTTCCTCGGGTGGTAGTGTATCATGCATTCATAGTCCTTGATTAGTTCAATCCATCACCTTTGCCTCATGTTGAGTTCTTTTTGTGAGAAAATATACTTCACACTCTTTTGAATAGTATAAATCTCACATTTTTTCACCATAAGGATAATGTATTCATATCTTCAAAGTAAAGATTACAGCTACAAACTCAAGATAATGAGTAGGATAGTTTTGCTCATGAATTTTTAGCTATTGTGATGAATAGGAAATAACCCTATCATTATGCACAAGGACACAACCAAGTCCTTTCTTTAAAGCATCATTATAAAAAACAAACCCATCATTCCCCAATGGTAGAGTCAATATAGAAGCATTGACTAATCTTTTATTGAGTGCCTCAAAACATTCTTCACACTCTTTTTACCAAACAAATTTAACCCCTTTACGTGCGAGCTTGGTTAATGGGTTAGCCAACTGGGCAAAATTCTGAACGAAACGTCGATAATGACCTGCTAAACCAATAAAACGAAGTACCTCGGTTATACTCGTTGGTGCTGGCCATTCTTGGATTGCTCTTGTATTAGAAGGATCAATAGAGATTCCATCCCTAGAGACAATATGGACAAGAAAAATAAATCTCCTGAAGCCAGAATTCACACTTTCTAAACTTCCCATATAATTCATGTCTTCTCAAAGTCTTTAAGATAATGCGTAAGTGATTTTCATGATCTTCATAGCTTTTGGACTATACCAAGATATCATCAATAAATACCATTACAAATTTATTAAGATATTCCTTGAAAACTCTATTCATTAGATCCATGAAAACAGAGGGGGCATTAGTTAGCCCAAAAGGCATTACTGTAAACCCGTAATGCCCATACCTAGTTCGAAATGCTGTTTTCAGAATGTCTTCTTTCTTCACACACAACTGATGGTATCCAGATCGAAGGTCAATATTTTAAAAGTATTGAGCTCCATGTAGTTGGTCAAATAAATCATCAATGCGAGGTAGGGGATACTTGTTCTTTATTGTTATATCATTTATCTCTCTTGTAACACCCCAAGCTTCCACGATACACTTCTCTTTCAATAATGCAATTGCTTTCATTGTACGCAAGTTTGAGATTCTAACACACCGCGACCAATCAAAATAGCCATTATGAATATTAATACCCACTTTTTTAAATTATATATATTTTATATTTCAAAATGGACTTCATTTTTGGATTTAGAATATTGAAATTAGCCTATGTTGAATTTTTGGTATTTTTCTGAGAACTTCAAATTTTTTATGAATAGTGAAAAATACTTAAAAACAAAATTTTAATCAAAATAATTTATTGTGATAAATTATACTATTGAGTGGTTTTAAAGTATAATTAGAATATATTTTTACCATTTTATCTAATGGTGGTTATTATAATTAATTTCACTTTGAAATTGGACATAAACAATTGTCAATCTTTTGATATATATTGTTTCTTAAAAACACGCTATTTGTTGTGACAGCGGGAATTAATTATAAAATTAATTAATGAAACTTATATGTTTGGAATTTTTTAAAATAGACATCATTTTTGAATTCAGAATATTAATTATAGCTTAGGGTGAAATTTTGGCATTGTTCTGAAAAACTTCAATTTTTGATGAATAGTGAAACCACTAAGTGGTAGTTAAAAAACTAATTTTTCATTTAAATGAAACCTTACCACTTATATGATTTGATTTTAAAAAATCTGACATAAGTGGTTTTCATTAGGAAGTAAAATGTAGTTCAATGGGATTAAAATAATTTTTTGGTGAATAGTAATTTTTAAGTTTAATTAATCGCGATTAAAGGTAATAAGTGAAATTTAAGGTAAACATGATATTATAAAAATATGAAAATGCCTTTACACTTGTCCTACCATTATTGGAAGAGTAATGGCCGACCTAGACAATCCATGGGTCAACTTGGGGACCCCATGGAGCCACTTGGGTAAGAAAATGACATTAATAACGTTTAATTTAATGTAAAAAAAATTGTCACAAACATGTTTTATTTTACTAAAACAATTATTACATGGGGTTATATAAGTTAACTTTTTGACTATAAATATTCATTTTAAATCTAAAAATATTTCATACATCATGATATTTTTTTATAATTTTTATACATTAAATAAATAAATTTTTTTTATGACACCATGATGATGCATCGATTACCTCATTAATTAACGATTTAAATAAAATGGAAGATAAAGTAAAATATAAGACATATACTTGTCAAAAAACTATTGTATGGGTATATTTTTAACCCTTATCACCTTAGCCTCGAAATATATAATTGTGGGACCTCAAAAATCTGAAAATCATTTCATAATAATATAATATTTCATTACTTCCCAAGAGTGCCCCTCCTATCCTCTTATAAAAGGCCCCCACCTCTACCACCTTATTCACACCTTCAAGCCATTTGGCTCGGCCAAAATCTTCCCAAATAATCTCTCAACTTCCCTATATTACTCCTACAAGCCTCAATTTGTGCATAAGTCTTCCTAAGGAATCCTTTCGCTCAAATAAAAAAGAGTTACAAGATTTTAAGGTAATGTCTTCTGTTGTGTTCTTTTGTTTTATTTTGCTTCTCCAACCCCCTAAAATATTTTTATTACTTTATTTTGTAAAAAAAAAGTATATTAAATATACTATGATGTTTTTATGAGAATGATTTTATTTAAACATACATACACCTTCGTCTAATGGTTAAAGAACATACTGTTTCTATGGGAGTCGAAATACTGCCTCATGAAACGATGATTGTTCAATATTCTTTTAACACCTCTCATGGTGGCCATTATGATGAAAATATTTTTTATATATGATATATATTATATTTATGTTTTCTTTATGCTTCTGTATTTTTCATTTATGGCACACCTTTATGGTTTCCATTATGGGTAAACGTGATATCTTCATTTTAGGAAGTGCGGACTACCGCCCCATCAAATTGATTTGAATCGTTAATGCCATATGTGGTATGTATAAAGGATGGAGTAAATAATATTATATATGATATTATAATGGAATTATAGTATAACTTTATATAATTATAATTTCATTCCATTAAATATGAAATAGAAATGAAAGTAGCGTTCATGCGTACGTACGGCTTACCGTCTCCATGAACGGTTCATTTCATTTCTTACCTCTAAATGTTATGTAATATTATAAATTCATGTATATACTGGATATATATGATATATATGATATCTACATCATGAATATAATTCTGGATATAATGGATATTTTACCACATGAACAACTTGTAATTATAAGAAGTTTATTTTTGACTCAAGTACCAAAGATCGACAAAATGACCGTTATTAACTTAAATAATTACATAATGTTCATTACATGGTAATAAGTGATATAAAAGGAATAATTAACTTGAAAAATATTCGTAATCAAGTAGAAATTAACTCCAGTTTATTATCCAGGAGTTTAATGAACGATCGAGTCAAGTTGGACACAATGTAAGGGAACTTCTTAACCCAATTTCCATTCTTTGGGTTAATCTTCTACTTTCAAATTATGTCATGATATTATTATGTCCTATCCGGTATTTATACTTTATTTATGTGTAAATATAGTGAATACACATAATAGATCTATTTTATTTAAAAAATTATCTTTGTAAGGACTTCGTCTCAATCTCCTTCCATTGAGGCATATTTTATTTTATACACAACTTTATTTTATATGGTGTATAAACCCATTTGACTTTTATGTTTATTCAAAAGGAATATTTTTTATATGAAGTGTTTTACTAAACAACCAAAGGGAATGTTTTTTTGTCGTACGTATGCGGTGACAATTAATTCTCCACCGCCGTGACTGTTATTTGAGTTTCAGCTTCCTCTACAAGCCATAACTTTTTTTTAAATGAAAAATAAAAACAAAGTTTTAATTTTATTTTATTTTGTTATTGAAAATGGT
This sequence comes from Viscum album, assembly GCA_963277665.1. Taxonomy (NCBI): domain Eukaryota; kingdom Viridiplantae; phylum Streptophyta; class Magnoliopsida; order Santalales; family Viscaceae; genus Viscum; species Viscum album. The sequence continues at coordinate 1,990,684,598 of OY728137.1, forward strand.
TTTGAAAGTGTTTTTATTATATCAATGTGTTGTATTTATATCTTGTGATTAAAATGTGGAAATTTTATGTTTCCTTTATGCCTGTTTTATGTGATACGATTATGTTATGGTTTATGATATGTTTAAACCTCTTCATATAAGGAATTCATTGGACTTAATAAGTGACTGGTGGAGCCCTTTATATCTCCTCGATGCATCAGTAGGTCTCATGAGACAAACTAGTGTCTTGGCATGAGGCCTTGAAAAAATCTTATTTTTAGTCTTTGCACGAGGCCTTGGCTACGTGGTTATGATAGTCTGGCATTTTGCATTCTATCATTATGAAAGTGGTGATTGATATTGCATGTGATTATTCGACCAGTAGAACATCCATGTGAATAAGTAAATGGAATTATTTCATTTTACTTTTTCCATATTATTCTAAAGTTCAAGTTTTAAAGGCTTTTTTTAGTTATACATTTCCTTAAATGTTTATGTTTATTTATGAAATCTTCTGCTAAATTTTTATCCTTAATGACCATCTGAGATCACCCCTTTCAATGTTTTATTTTTGGCAGGTTGTGAAGAAATATTTTATGATTGAACTGCAGGGATAGTCTGAAGGGGATATGGGAGTGGACTATGGAGACTATGTTATTTTAGTTTTTCATTTTATGATGTAATGTAACATTTATGAATTTATCTAGTGTTTCCAAGGCTACTAAACTATTCGGTGTTTCGAGACTTGATCTTTTGTTATCATGAAAATGTTACACAATAATGCACCGACTCTAGGTAACTGGGGTCGGGGCGTTATAGTTGGTATCAGAGGTAGTTTAGTACTAACCTTGGAAGCTAGATTTAGATAAACTCTGATTAGAGCACATATCCCAAAGATAGAATTTGAGGATTAGTATATAAGAACTTCCTAGAATTTTGGTATTATTTAGATTTTATGGGTTTTCCGAGAAATACATCCCTATCTGGATATGAGTAGGTAGAGACGGCTCTGGCATAGTTGTAACTAGGGGTAAAACCCAAAAACACCGCTTTGAGCTAGACTCGAACGAGAACTGGTGCACAACAACGGGACTTGCTGCACTCTTGGTTACGACACTCCCGGGGGATATGCTTAGGATAATTTTCATTTTCTTTACAAACCATTATGAAGGGTTTATGAGTATATAATTCCTCAAATAAAACATTTCTTTTTATGATTATGGATTATATCCATAAATAGTTCAATTTATGTTAAGTATTTTACAAGTATGGAATTATGTATTTTGATTCATAAACTAATCTAGTTTATGCCATTGTTTAGAAATGGCGCCTAGTGGGAGAAATGAAAACCGTATAAATGCACGCGCAACATGTAGGGATTTCCCTCCTACTCAAGAAAATTATTGTGGAGCTGGAGATACAACTGGTGCTGATCAACTTATCACCATACTGGGACAACTCACTCAGGTTATGAATAATAACCTTACTCCTATGGAGCACCCTGATCCAAAACATGGAGGATCAATGTTAGACCGCTTCATGAGGGAAAAACCAACAAAATTTAATGGGGGTACAAATCCATTAGTAGCTGAGCAATGGATAAACTCCTTGGAGAAAATATTCCATGCCTTGGGGAGTATCGAAAGGGAGAAGGTTGTCAGGGAAGTTTACCGGCTCACTGGAGATGCCGATCAATGGTGGTCACTGATTCAAAACACGAAAGAATATGAAGAAGTATCTAATATGGAATGGAGGGAGTTCAAAGAGATTTTTTTAGAAAAATAATTCCCTCGTGACTATAGAGCAGATATGGAAAGGCAATTTCTGAGTCCGAGACAAAAGGAAGATGATAATGTTTCAAATTATGAGGCTAACTTTACAAGGTTATCAAGGCATGCTGCAGATTATATACACAACCCAAGAATTAAGATTGACCGTTTCTTTGATGGGTTAAAACCATTTCTCTTTCGAGATTTAGTATCACAATCTTTCTCAACATACGAAGATATAGTCTCGTGTGCTATCAAGATAGAAAAGGAATTCTCTAAATCTTATGACAATAATGTAAAGAAAGAGAAGAAGAGAACGGTGGAACAAGAGACAGATAAAGGGAAAAAGGGAAAGAAGGATTTTCCATTATGCGATAATTGTGGGAAGAATCACCCTGGTACTTGCCTAAAAGGAATGGGAGTTTGTTATAAATGTGGAGAAAAAGGTCACCAGGCACGTGATTGCAAGGGAAAGAAAGATGCTATCAATGTTGAATGCTACAATTTTAGGGAAATGGGGCATTATGCAAATGAATTTCCTAAGAGTAAGGGAAAGTTACCTCTGAAAAGGACAAGGGACCAAGGACAATATTATGATGTTACTACAGTTGAAGTGGAATAATTAATGTATTGGTGCTTTTGGACTCAATGATTATATTCTGGTTATAAGAATAATGTGATATATATAAGGATTGTACTGCAGTACTTGTTTTTTTCATTAAGGTTTTAATATGATTAAGGTAATCATATTTTTGTATGTGATAATAAGAGAAAATTTACTTTGTTTGAGGAATCTGATGATATTATTGATTTTGGAATTTAGAGACCTTTTAGAGAAATTCTGGATAGATGTATTTTGGATAACTATAAAGGTTGGAATGGATTAAGTTGAACTTTGGATAATATTGTTTAAGGTTAAAAGATTTATGATGATTATTTTTGGAATATTATAATACTATAGTTTTAGGAAAAGGACAACCTGCAGGTTGGGGGATAACCCATCGTGTCAGAAAAAGCTGCAGGAATCGAACCGACAACTATAGTGCGGCATGCCTTTATTACCTACCACTAGCCTACAGGAAGTCCCTGGTTATTATAAAATATTTTTCCTAATCTAAATGGTATGTGTTAATATTTTGAACCTTGTACGATTAGGATAAATATAATATTTTTGAGTTCTATTATCTTTTTGAGTGAAAGATGAGTTTGTGGTAGAAATTAGTTGAAGGTTGAAACTCTACTTGTCAAGCGTAAATATATATATACCTATCTCTTATTCTATTAATAAATTAATTCTTAAACTTTATTAAAGGGATATTAAGATAAAAAAATGTGTTATCCTAATACCTTATGTCTTGTTGAACTGATAATATTTTAAATCAACATAGATTGAAGGATTTGAGGCCATCAATTTTACACTTGTTCGTGATTGATGACCTGAATCCATCCCTCAAATATTTACGTTTTTCCTCCAATTATATGTATCTAATTTCCACCAATGTTCTCCTTATCGAGATCATAATTTGGTGGTGACTTTTTCATTTCCCTTTCCCTCTTATTAAGGCTAAATTTTATTAACCTTATTTCTGATGTGGGTTTTCCACAAAGGTATTTCTATTTTCAACATTTTATTTTCAATGAAAAATTTCAAATCGCGAGGAAGCAATTTATTGAAGGAGGGTAGAATGTAACACCCCAAGTTTCCACGATACGCTTCTCTTTCAATAATGCAATAGCTTTCATTGTACGCATGTTCGAGATTCTAACACACCGCGACCAATCAAAATAGCCATTATGAATATTAATACCCACTTTTTGAAATTATATATATTTTATATTTCAAAATGGACTTCATTTTTGGAATTATAATATCTAAATTAGCCTATGTTGAATTTTTGGTATTTTTCTGAGAACTTCGAATTTTTTATGAATAGTAAAAAATACTAAAAAAATCTTTTTTAATAAAAATAATCTATTGTGATAAATTATACTATTGAGTGGTTTTAAATTATAATTATAATATATTTTTATCATTTTATCCAATGGTGGTCATTATAATTAATTTCACTTTGAAATTGGATGTAAACAATTGTTAATCTTTTGATATATATTGTTTCTTAAAAACACGCTATTTGTTGTGACAGCGGGAATTAATTATAAAATTAATTAATGAAAATTATATTTTTGGAATTTTTTAAAATAGACATCATTTTTGATTTCGAAATATCAATTATAGCTTAGGGTGAAATTTTGGCATTGTTTTGAAAAACTTCAATTTTTGATGAATAGTGAAACCACTAAGTGGTAGTTAAAAAACTGATTTTTCGTTTAAATGAAACATTACCAATTCTGTGATTTTATTTTCAAAAATCTAACATACATGGTTGTCATTAGGAAGTAAAATGTGGTTCAATGAGATTAAAATAATTTTTTTGGGTGAATAGTAACTTTTAAGTTTAATTAATCTCGATTAAAGGTAATTAGTGAAATTTAAGGTAAAAATGATATTATAAAAATATGAAAACGACTTTACACTTGTCATAACCTTATTGGATGAGTAATGGACGACCAAGAAAATCCATGGGTCAACTTGGGGACCCCATGGAGCCACTTGGGTAAGAAAATGACATTAATAACTTTTTTTTTAAAGTGAAAATAAAATTGTCACAAACATGTGTTGTTCTTTACTAAAACAATTATTACATGGGGTTATTTAAGTTAACTTCTTGACTATAAATATTCATTGGAAAGATAAAAATATTTCCTACATCATTATATTTTTTTAATAATTTTTAGACCTTAAATAAAATAAAATTTTTATGACACCATGATGATGCAGCGATTACCTCATTAATTAACAATTTAAATAAAATGAAAAGATAATATAAAATCTAAGAATTAAACTAGTCAAAAACCTATTGGATGGGTATATTTCAAACCTGTATCACCTTATCCTTGAAATATATAATTTTGGGACCTCTAAAATACAAAAACCATTTCATAATAATGTAATATTTCATTACTTTCCATGAGTTCCCCTCCTCTCCTCTTATAAAAGGCCCCCACATATACCACCTTATTCACACCATCAAGCCATTTTTCTCAGCCAAACTCTGCCCAAATACTCTATCAACTTTCCTATATTACTCCTAGAAGCCTCACTTTGGTCAGAAGTCTTCCCAAGGAAGCCTTTGGCTCAAATCAAAAAGAGTTACCCGATTTTAAGGTAATGTCTTCTCTTGTGTGCTTTTGTTTTATTTTGATTCTCCAACCCCCTAAAATATTTTTATTACTTTATTTTGTAACAAAACTAGTATCTTCAATATACTAGGATGTTGTTATGAGAAATATTTTATTTAAAATTACACACACCTTCGTCTAATGGTTAAAGAACATACTATTTCTGTGGGTGGCGAAATACTGTCTCACGAAATGAAGATTGTTCAATCGTCTTTTAACACCTCTCATGGTGGCCATTATGATGAAAATATTTTTTTATATGATATATATTATGTTTATGTTTTCAGTATGCTTCTGTATTTTTCATTTATGGCACACCTTTATGGTTTCCATTCTGGGTAAATGCGATATCTTCATTTTAGGAAGTGCGGACTACCGCCCCCTCAAAGTGATTTGAATCGTTAATGCCATATGTGGGATGTATAAAGGATGGATTTAATGATATTATATATGATATTATACTGTAATTATATTATACCTTTATATAATTATAATATCATTCCATTAAATACTAAATAGAAATGAAAGTAGCGTTCATGCGTATGTACGGCTTACCATCTCCATGAACGGTGCATTTCATTTCTTACCTATAAATGTAATGTAATATTATAAATGCATGTATATACTAGATATATATGATATATATGATATCTACATAATGAATATAATTCTAAATATAATGGATATTTTACCACATGAACAACTTGTAATTATAAGAAGTTTATTTTTGACTCAAGTACCAAAGATCGACAAAATGACCGTTATTAACTTAAATAATTACATAATCTTAATAACATGGTAATAAGTGATATAAAAGGAATAACTAACTTGAAAAAGGTTCTTAAGAATGTAGAAATTAACTCTAGTTTATTATCCAGGAGGTTAAAGAACGACCGAGTCAAGTTGGACATGAGGTAAGGGAACTTCTTAACCCAATTTCCATTCTTTGGGTCAATCTCCTACATTCAAATTATGTCATGATATTATTATGTCCTATCTGGTATTTAAACTTTATTTATGTGTAAATATAGTTAATACACATAATAGATCTATTTTATTTAAAAAATTATCTTTATAAGGACTTTTTCTCAATCTCCTTTCATTGAGGAATATTTTATTTTACACACAACTTTCTTTTATACGGTGTATAAACCCCTTTGACTTTTAAATTTATTCAAAAAGAATCCTTTTTATATGAATTGTTTTACTAAATGACAAAAGGGAATGTTTCTTTTTCATATGTATGCGACGACAATGAATTCTCTGCCTCCGTGACCATTATTTGAGTTTCGGCTTCCTCTACAAGCCATAACTTTTTTTAAATGAAAAATAAATACAAAGTTTTAATTTTCTTTTATTATGGTATTGAAATTGGTTTTGAAAGTATTTGTATTATATCAATGTGCTTTATTGATATCTTGTGATTGAAATGTGGAAATGTTATGTTTCCTTTATGCATGTTTTATGTGATACGATTATGTTATGGTTTATGATATGTTTAAACCTGTTCATATGAGGAAGGCATTAGACTTAATAAGTTACAGGTGGAGCCCTCTATAGCTCCTCAAGGCATCGGCAGGTCCCATGAGATAAACTAGTGTCTTGGCATGAGGCCTTGAAAAAAATCTTATTTATAGTCTTGGCATGAGGCCTTGGATATGTGGTTATGATAGTCTAACATTATGCATTCCATTATTATGAAAGTGGTTATTGATATTGCATGTGATTATTCGACCAGTACAATATCCATGTGAATAAGTAAATGGCATTATTTCATTTTACTTTTGCCATATTATTCTAAAGTTCATGTTTAAAAGGATTTTGTTTTAGTTATACATTGCCTTAAATGTTTATGTTTATTTATGAAATCTTCTGCTAAATTGTTATCCTTACTGAGCATCTGATCTCACCCCTTTCAATGTTTTATTTTTCCCAGGATGTGAAGAAATATTTTATGAATGAACTGCAGGGATACTCTGAAGGGGATATGAGAGTGGACTATGGAGACTATGTTATTGTAGTTTTTTCACATTATGATGTAATGTAACATTTATGAATGTATCTAGTGTATCGAAGGCTACTAAACTATTTGGTCTTTCGAGACTTGATCTTTTGTGATCATGCCAATGTTACGCAATAATGCACCAACTCTGGGTAACTGGGGTCGGTGCGTTACATCCCTGTAGACGATACATACCCTCATAGATCCATCTTTCTTCTTTACAAAAAGGAGAAGGGATCCCCATGGAGAAACACTAGGGAGAATAAATCCCTTACAACTCAGTTCCTCTAGTTGTTTATTTAGTTCCAGTAATTCCACAATGGCCATTCTATAAGGAGTCATCGATATGGGCCTTGATCCAAGAATTAATTCAATGGAAAACTCAATTTCTCGTTCTGGAGGATGTCCAGGTAAATATTCTGGAAACACATCAACATATTCTTTCACAATAGGTACATCCTCTATTTGAGCATTACTTTCCTCAACCATAGTTATTTCATTCTCTTCCTCACCAATAATTGAATTTAGTTGAGCTACAGCGGGTGGATCTAGATAAGAATTAGGTGGTGACAATTGTTCTCTAAAGGTAAGGTGTTCTTTATCATCATCATCCAAAATTGTAACCACCTTCTTCTTACAATAATTTTTTGCATCATGGTCCGAAATCCAATACATTCCGAGGATTATATCAAATTCAATCATGGGTATGATGATGAGATCAGCAGATAAAGAACATTTATATGCTCTAATGGGAACTGATTCACAAAAGTTTGTTGTGATGATACTTCCCTTAGGAGTTTTGACTGAAAACTCCCTTGTTACATAAAATTGGAAATATCTAATTTTCTTAGAAAACTGGGAAGATATGAAGCAATTCAATGATTCAGAATCAAATAAATCAATTTCTAAACTTGAGGAAACCATTAAAATACCTTCCACCATGTCTTTCGGGGCTTCAACCTCAGCAGTAGTTGTCGCATAAGCTTGGCCTTGATCCCTTGGACTATTCTGAGGTAAGTTTTCCTAACTCTTAGGAAATTCATTTGCATAATGTCCCATCTCCCTACAATTTTAGCATTGAACATTGGTAGCTTCTTTATTTACCTTACAATCACCAGCTAGATGACCTTTCTATCCACATTTGTAGCATAATCCTTTTCCTTTTAGACAGGAACCAGGGTGCTTCCTTCTATAATTATATTAGGGAGGAAACTCAATTTTTCCCTTCTTCCTAGTTTCCTTTTTTTCTTTCCCAGAGTGTTCAGCAGATCTCTTCTTCTCTTGCTTTGATTTAAAGTCATAAGACATAGAGAATTCCTTTTCTATCTTGATAGAACACGAGACAATATCTTCATACGATGAGAAGGATTGTGATACTAATGCTTAATGGGGGAATGGTTTTAACCCATAAAATAAATGATCAATATTACTTCTTGGGTTATGTATATAATCTGCATCATGCCTCGAAAACCTTGTAAAGTTAGCCTCATACTTTGGGACATTCACATCCTCCTTTTTCCTCGGACTCAGAAATTGCCATTGTATATCTGCTCGATGGTCACAAAGAAAATATTTTTCTAAGAAAATATATTTAAACTCCCCCCATTCCATATTTGATACTTCATTATCTTCCTTTGTGTTTTGAATCAATGACCACCATTGATCAGCATCTCCAGTGAGCCGGTAAACTACCATGATAACTTTTTCCCTTTCACTACTCCCCAAGGCATGTAATATTTTCTCTAAGTAATTTATCCATTTCTCATCTATTAATGGATTTGTACTCACATTGAAAGTTGATGGTTGTTTCCTCATGAAACGATCTAACATTGATCCTCCACACTGTGGATCAGTGTGCTCCATACGGGTAAAGTTATTATTCATAACCTGAGTGAGTTGTCTCAGTATGGTAATAAGATGATCAGCACTTGTTGTATCACTAGATCCACTATAATTATCTAGAACAGGAGGGAAATCCCTACATGGAGTGTGTGTATTGATACGGTTTTGATTCCTTTCACTAGGCTCCATTTATAAATAATGACATAAACTAGATTAGTTTATGAATCACAATACATAAATACAAACTTGTAAAACACTTAACATAAATTGAACAGTTTATGGATATAATCCATAATCATAAAAATGTTTTATTTGAGGAAGTATATACTCATAAACCCTTAATAATGTTTTTTAAAGAAAATGAGAATTATCCTAAGCATATCCCCTGGGAGTGTCGTAACGAAGAGTGCAAGAAGGCCCACTATCATGCACCAGTTCCCATTCGAGTCTAGATCAAAGCAGTTTTTTTAGGTTTTACTCCTAGGTACATTTGTGCCAGAGCCGCCTCTACCTGCTCGTATCCAGACGGGGATGTATTTCTTGGAAAACTCAAAAAATCTCTAAAATACCAATATTATAGGAAGTTCTTCTATACTAATCCTCAAAGTCTATATAGGGATATGAGCTCTAATCAGAGTTTATCTAAATCTTGTTTCCAAGGTTTGTACTAAACTTCCTCTGATACCAACTGCAACACCCCGAACCCAGTTACCCAGAGTCTGTGCATTATTACATAACATTGGCATGATCACAAAATATGAAGTCTTGAAAGACCGATTAGTTTAGTAGCCTTGGAAACAATACTCATAAATAAGTTCAACTTTACAACATAAAGAGAAATACAACATGAATACATTTAATTAGAAACATCCAAGCCTCCTAGATTATTCCTATAAGTCACTCATAACTAAATTTTTCATATCCTAGGAAAATGAAATATAAGAATGGGGTGAGCTCAAATGATTAGTAAGGGTAAGTAATACAGCGGAAGATAACATAAATATTAAGCATGGTGAATAATTGAAACCACATGCCTTTACCAATAATAAACATGAATACTTTTATGGAAGGAATATAAGCTGAGTAAATAATTCCATAATAAAACATAATCATTGGTAATCTACTAGATGAATGACCACATGAACCATCAATATTATTTTCATAATGATGGAATGTATAATGCCATACATTCTGAAACATTTTGTCAAGGCCTCATCCAAGATGTCTAAAAATGATTAAGGCCTCAGCCAAAACCATATATCAAAATTGGGAAAGGGCCTCTACCAATTCCATGTCTAGTTATCTCATGAGATGTATTGAAAAATCTAGGAGCTATATCAGGCTCCACCCATCACTTACTATGTCCAATTCATTTCTCATATGATAAGTTTTAAACATAACATAAACATCCGTATGAAAACTAGCATACGAAATGTCAAGATTTTAACCATAAACCGTGAATGGAATAAAAATAGAACATCCACTGTAAAACATATCACAAAATCTTCAATATAATATGGATGTTTTGTATCATAATAAATCAACTTCAAATAAACATAAAATCCATCAAAGGATGTTGACATAGATGAAATCAAAACCCTTTTTAGAGAAATAAATATTTCTATTTTGAAATCATTTAAAAGTCACATAATTATAATGAGAAAAATTTATTTTAAAAATATTCTTATAAGATTGTAAGGGAAGCTTTGATGATGTTATAATGACATAAAATAGCTGTACCCACCATATAAGTTAAAAAAACATTCTTACCTTAAATTTGTCAAAAAGGATAAAAAGGACCTTGTTTGGAAAATGACGGAAAGATTCCTTTATAAACATCTTATAAAAAGTCAAATAAGGGTATAAATGACTTTATACCATATTCTATAATATATTAATAATTTTTTGAAATACATTTTTAAGAAACATGGATGTGGATGATAAAGAGGTCCCAGTTGATACTTACGTAAAAACAACCTCGGATAATAAATAGATTGTGAAATTAACCCTTACCTTGTAATTTTCCTTGGTCGTGTGTAGTTTAACATTATATATAATAGTTAAATAATTTTTATTAAATTATACAAGAATAATATACATAAATATGATATCATATATGATATTTTAATATTGCTTTGTTAATAATATTTTAGTATTATCGTCATTTCAGTGTTAACTGATTCATTTCCCTTTATATGTTTTGTTACATAAGCCATGTTTGTTATCCATAGGTTGTATCTTATTCATATCCAGAATGATATCAAGTCTTTAAACATTATTTTCTTTCATTAAATTAATATTATTCTTTAATGGGTACAATGGGGAGTGAATCTCATCGCATTCGTGGAGAGGGTTGTCCGTACGTACGCACGAGAAACAATATCATTCTTTTGATATTAAAATAATATATAATTGGATTATGTATCATATATAAAGAATAATTATCATGTTATATTTATTAATTACATGAATCACACATCATTATTATACCTATCCAAATAATAATGTATTGAATAACAATTACACCATGACGTGGAGACGGTATGCCGTACATACACACGTATTTTGACATTTCATTCAAGGGATGGATAGAATAATGAATTTGGTTGTACAATATTTATAATAAAATCTAATTAAATATAATATACATGAGTTGTTATTTTATAATGGAAACAACAAAGAAAGAGTATGTGGAAGAAGAAAGGAACTTGAAAGTGGTGGTGATATTTTTACCTCTTCTTCGGGTTCTTCCTTTTGATTTGACCAAAAGGGATCTTTAAGTTGGATTTATGACTAATGTAATGCCTATATGATGAATTAAGGGAAGTTGATAAGATATTGGGGTAGGTTTTCTCTGAACCAAAAGGCTTTGAAGGTATGAATTTGAGAGAAGGGGGAGTACCCTTTTATAAGAGGGGTGAGGGGTACCTTAGAAAAAACTTAAAATATTATTTTATAATAAATTTATATTCAGTTTATAATGGCTCCAAAGTGACTTATTTCAAGTATAATGTGGGGATGGGTCAAAATAAATTTAACCAATAGAGTTTAGACAGGTTTTGGGTTACTATATTAACCTTATCATTGATAATTAACTTTAGTTAAAAAGTTTGAAATTTACCATGTCTCTTTGTATTTTTATATTATATGGTTAATAAACTTACTATATACTTCCAAGGTAACCCAAATTGGTTCATTAATGATACAAATACAATTATATAAGTCTTTTGGATGAACCACATATTTTTATGAACAAAATATCAATTAGTAATATAATATTAGTTTTAAAAACTCTTTTATGTCAATTTTGACACTATTTGGTATTTTGTTTTTTATAAATTCATAAAAGAATTATTAATTCGAAAAAAATTCATATAACCAACCATAATATGTCATATTAACTTATAAATTTCGTTTAATTCATAAAAAGTCTCAAATTACATTTATTTGGATATTTATAATATCAATTAATTTAATATTTCATTAGTTAGGTAATTACTGCGTCACCATTGTTTCATAAATAAATTAAATTATTTAATGTGTAAAAATTATAAATAAAATAAAATTATTTAGGAAATAGTTTTATCTTTCTAATGAATATTTATAATCGAACTTATCTTATGAGTAACACAATATTAAAAATGTTTTTGTTATTAAACATTGATTTTATCTCTTTTAACTCTTCTTTGAATTAAATAATAATAAATGTCCTAATCTAATCCATGTGGAACAAAGAGGTTCATATTTTATTCATAAAGTTGTTTTTGGTCGAATTATACTTAACCAATGGAATTAGGACATGTTTTAGGGTAATAATAATATCATTTTTACCCTTAATTACTCTATTTACTTTTAACAGTGGTAAATAAAAGAAAAAAGTTACAATTCCTCAATTTTTTTTATCTTATTGAACCACATTTTACTCATTGATATTAACCATGACTCTAATATTTTTGAAATTCCACTCACGGAAGCGGTAAAATTATGTTTTAGGTGAATTTGTATATTCTCCTAGGAGGTGGGTAAAAGACGGTGAAAAGTTCAATAAAATTTTTTATATATCTAAAATTATTATAAACTGAATCCAATGAATTACATTAAAATTATATAGGTATTATGTATCTATTTTTACCTAAAATAAATTTAAATAAAATAAATAATTATTTAAATAAAAATTCGGTTTTAAACTATAACTCAGTGTTTTTCACTATTCATTAAAAATTGAAAGTTTTCAGAAAAATACCAAAAATTCACCCTAAGGTAATTTCGATATTCCGAATCCAAAAATGAAGTCCATTTTGAAAGATAAAATTTTTAAAATTTCAAAAATTGGGTATTAACATTTATAATAGCTAGTTCGATTGGTTGTGGTGTGTGTTAGAACTCAAAGTTGCGTACAACACATGCTACTATATTATTCAAAGAGAAGCGTACTGTGGAAGCTTAGGGTGTGACATGAATTCCTCATATGAACAGGTTTAAACATAACATAAACATTCATATTACAAATAGCATACAAAAGGTCAATACTTTATCCATAACCATGAATAGTGTAAAAATAACACATCAGTAGTCAAATATATCACAAAACCTTCAATACAATATGGAAGTTTTGTATCATAATAAATAAACTTCAAATAATCTTAAAATCCATCAATGGATGTTGACATAGATGAAATCAAAACCTTTTTAGAGAAATATCTTTTTATATTTTGAAATCATTTAAGAGTCACAAAATTATAAAGAAGACATTTATTTTAGAAATATTCTTATAAGCTTGTAGGGGAAGCTTCAACGATGTTATAATGGCGTAAAATAGCCACACTCGCCGTATAAGTTAAAAAAACATTTTTACCTCAATTTTGTTGAAAGGGACATAATATACCATGTTTGCAAAATGACAGAAATATCCCTTTCAAAACATATAAGCTCATATGAGGGTATAAATGACTTTACCCCATTTTCTCATAAATAACAAAAATGATTTGAAATAAATTTTTAAGAAACATAGATGTGGATGATAAAGTGGTCCCGGTAGATACTTACGTAAAAACGATCTCGGATAATAAAGAGATTTTGAAATTAACACTTACCTTGTACGTTTCCTTGGTCTAGGGTAGGTTAACATCCTATATAATGGTGAAATAATTGTTATTAAATTATACAAGAATCATATACATTAATATGATATCATATATTATCTTTTAACATTGCTTTGTTAATAATATCTTAATATTATCGTCATTTTAGGTGTTAACTGATTCGTTTTCATTTATATGATTTGTAATGTAAGTAGTGTTTGTTATGGATAGGATGTATCTTATTCATATTCAAAATGATATTAAGTCTTTAAAAATTATTTTTAATCATCTAATGAAAATTAGTCTTGAATGGATACGATGGGGAATGAATCTCATCGCATTCGTGGAGACGGTTATCCGTACATACGCACGAGCGACAATACCATTCTTTTGATATTAAAATAATATATAATTAAATGGTATATCATATATACAGAATCATTATCATGCTATATTTATTATTTACATCAATCACTCATGGTTGGTCTTATATAAATTTCTAATTAATATTTCATATCAAGAACTAGATCATCCCTTATTACTCATAGCATGCCAAATTCCAAAATGAATAAAAATTTTATGATCACACCATCTTCCTAAATGTTTTACCACATGAAATACTAATTCATATCCCAGATCATGCACAGGATCACCCCTTCTCACCCAGGGGTGGATACCTGCTAAAACCCATACGGAGTCCCCAAACATACCTTCTCACTCATGGTTGTCCACACTCTATCTTCTTAGGGCCTAATCCACTCACTAAAGGTGGCCTTATTATCCAATATCACATTCTATTATATAGAAACCCACCATCCTATCCCTCAAGACAAAGAAAAAATCATCATTTTTAATATAACACATTATACGCAACAAATACAATTAATAAGTTACATAAAAAGACCAACACCCACATACCAACACATTCCAAACATGAATTTATGAAAATGATATCCCCTTGGATTAACCTTTACCAACCACTAAATGTTACTCACATCAACCATATTCATGAATCCAATACCCACATAAGTGACAGAACTAATTACTAATGCCAAAATATAAACATATGAGACCTCCCAAGTATAAACCAAGCATGGTTATATCACTCAAGTCCCAATTCAACTAGGTGGAAAACCATACCTATAACCATATAAAAAGTTAGTTATTTAACCTTTTTAAATAATTATAAACCTCAACTCCCTTAAAATGGGTCAAATGAATCAATACATACCCACCCAATTAGTTTTTTAACAAGAAACAAACATTACCAGCTAAGTGTCACCCATTAGAAAGTAATATCACACAATCAAATAAAAAATTTGATAGCATAGTATAGAATTACCATGAAATAATGAATCCTCATTAAATTGGAGAAACATAACTGATAATAATAAAAATAAAAAAATAAAAATAATATAAGATTTTAAAAATATGGTGTTTCCTTTATGTGATTAAACAAATCAAAACAATCTCAATCTAATACCTTTTGGGTGTTCTTTAAAATCCATGAAAAAAAATCCTATTTATAAAAATTTTAAGAAAGAAATCACACACCATATTTTACAATGCTATGATATTCTCCATATAACAATGGAATGTTTCATAGGAAACACCACATTTTTAGTCATTCTATTTCACAAACATAACTTGAAATCATCCATTTCACATTGAAATCCCATCTTAAACCATTTCATATAAAAATGTATTTTTCATAAAAACCACATTTTTATACCCAAATTTTAAATAGAAAACCGATTTAACATGAAAATCCACTTACTCCACTAAATAATCTATAAATAGGGCCACCATCACTCATTCAAACAAGGAACTTCCAATGAAGCATTTAACATGTTATATTGCCCTAGTTTACTGTTATGCCACTGTGAGCCCAACAAAATTTATGGGGAGGGGTTAAAAAATTCATGAAAACATGGAATATACCTACATAGTTATAATATAAAATCATTAAATCTCAAAATGATCACGATACATAGTTATTAAAAGGACATATACCAAATTAAGAGTCAGTAGAACTCCGCTCATCAATGAATTTTTTCTAATCAGGCTCCATTCATAAGAGATAATATAACCGATAAAATTACATGATTTTGAGTAAGAAATAAATAATACTTCAATAGTGATAGAAACTATAAAGAAACACATAAGTTAAGTTATCCTTAAATATTTTTACACCAGGTAATGAATGATATTATGAATGAACTTTAATAGATAAAGATCTCAAATGAGTGAAGGATGAATGAGAAAGGAAGTATAATTATGCCACGATCTCTATATTTCAATGTAAAATAATGAAACAATTTTTATATAATAAATTTAACCAATTAATGAAATATTTAAATAGAACTATACATAATCACATCATGGTGTTACTCCTGTATCATGAAGTGAATTTTCCTTCCTGACCGTCATACCCATTTTTGTAAAAAAGAAGAAACATTTTCAATAAAAAATTATGAGTCAACCTATATGAATAAAATCTTACACTTGACCTAGAGAATACCCATAGTCATTTTAAACTTTAACCTTACATATATGTTATTATATAATTTTTTGACTCTCATGAATTCGGGTAACTCTTATGTATCACCCAGATCAACCCTTACATATAATGAATTTTATAATTTTTTTTACCCTTACATGTCAAAGGGATTTTTTTTAACTTTATATATCTTAGGTTAAACCTTTTTTATCATAATAAAAAACCTTATGTATCAAATACATTACCATTTATAACCCAACTCTATAAAACCTTTTGTATCATGGAGTTCATCCTTATATATTATAGGGTGAATCAGGTACTTGGTCAAATCTCATTATCAAGCACTATTATAAATCCTTCATTATACCCTTGCATTTAACATCAAATTACAATACTTTACCAATTTATATAAATGTGTTATGTACACTTATACAAGAGAACTTAATCCTTTCACATGTAGACTTAACCAATTTTCTTCTAACATCATGAATCTTATGTATGGGGATATTTAAATATTTTTTTAACTAAATTCTATACTAAAACAACATCTCTAGATTTATTTTACTAGTCTATAAACATATCCCAAATTTTATTCAAAGTGAAAACTTTCTAAAAATTCAACTTTATCCTTTACATCAGGGGTCCCTAATCTATTGTGTTTCCAATACCTACCCAATAATTCATTCCTTTACACATATACTATAAATGTTGTGTCTAACTACAAAATAAAAAGGTTTCAAACCACCATATAATTCCATAACCATGTCTGGGAAAACTTTGTACCACCAAAAGCACCTATAGGGCCTCCGATCACATCCAAAAAACCTTTAAGATATTTTCAAATCCTCAGAATTCCAATACAAAAAAATCTCAAAATGTCCCTCACTCTAATAACAAAAATAAGAAACTATTTTTTCCAAAAAATTATAATTATTATCATTGTGAAAAACCCCAAATCATAATATATCTCTTCCAAAAGAATCCACATCAATCCTTCAACCATAAATCTTAACTTGGATCAGTCAGTAATTCATTACTAACTTTCTGTGTTTTACCTCTAACCAATTAATATGATTGTACCATGAAATTAAAATTACTGATGTATATTATTCAGTAGTGGCCTTGATAATTAATCAATAAGACTTCATCTAATCAATCCACATTTTCCATTTTCTCACTAATAACACTTTTACTTGAGCTAATCATAAATGCCCTCAAATCACAAAACCAATAATCTAACCCCCAATCATCAACATCACTAAACTCTGAGATAGTTATCAACCAAACCCATTGATATGAAGACATATAAATACTAAAAACTAATTTATCTTCAACCATATATCACTCCCCACCATATGAACCAACTACTAATAGAATATTCTTACCAATGGCACTCTCAACCATAAAAATCATCTATTGAACCCTAGTTTAACCTATCCAAAATATGAAACAATCTAAACTCACATTGGGATACTCATGAAAAACATCGACATACATATATTTATCCTTCCCTAAATAGTTTACCGAAGACATCTCTACTATATTTACCACATATACAACTCAACTACCCAAGTCACACCCAATTAATTATTGAAAACTATGAAACATGTTTTACATTGGTAGTAGTTGTTTTTTCTCAACACTAGGACAAACAATTCCACAATCACTAACCTCACATGGATTGTTAAAAATAGAAATGAAATAATATATAACACAATGAAAACATTTAAGGCACTATTCACCAAAAAACTAAAATCCAAGAAAAATGATTTAAATAGATACCGATTACTTATTAAAACTAGATAAAATCATCTTATAAACCACAAAACTCACCAAATATTTTAAAACACCCCTTTACATAAAACTTGTTTTCACAAAAACTGAACAACTAATACTTTTAGACTTCAATTTTACTATAAATTGACCATATTTTAAAAATCCTCTTTGAATCTTTCTTTCAAAAACCTCTTCCTTATATTTTCTCAAAAAAAATACCATACCATTTTAAAATTATAGACTCTCTAAGAAATTTAATGTAATACTAATATATAGGACCATTTAAAACACCCCTCACTCCAAAAAATGAGTTTTTATCTTTAAAATATGACATTTCACAAAAACTAAAATCTTATAAACCATTTTACCATGGCAGACAATCAAATACAATCAACAATCAATAAAAAAATCCATTCAGATATATATTAATTTAATAACTTATCATAATATATTTTGGAAATTAGAAAATATTTTATATGTTTCTGTAATTAATGATAAATAATAGTGAAGAAATATGTCACACAAAATCTCCATTAGTTGCGTGTATGAGTCCCTAAGAATAATATTATCTTAATATATGAAAAATTCAATGGATCTCAGCCAAGACCAATAAATCCTCCAGAGTCTCATCCATTCAAAAGTGGGATAGTTGGCCTAACACCTCACTCACCATAGAGTTCCTTATCATGACATTGGATGCCACCTATAAGGGGAAAACTTAATTGATTCCATGCTTTTCTATTAAGCTACTAGTCAACCTATCGAGTATTAATAAACTAACTCAACATATAGCTACCAATGTCCCAACCAAACACTCTCTCTTATACCATTTTATAATTCCTCAAATTGGATAACATGAAAAACCCATAATTGGGGTCACCACATGATTTAATGTGTGAATCCCTATATGCTAGAGGGAAAATACTAGTGGAGAGTGCTTAAAATATTTGTGGAGAGACTATGCCATTAACAATAAAGTGACTAAGTAATGCTCAAAGCGAAAAAAAATTCATAAGTACTCATCTATATAATATACATCCTAAAAACCTGTAGGCATACATAATAATTTATTGTGTCTCTTGCAATATAGAGTATAAAAGAGATATACATTATATATAATGCATAAAATGCAGTAGAGAAAAAATATTAAATATAATTTATATCGTGTACCATCATATAAACACAATAATGGACCAATGTCTAGTACGTATAAAAAAAATAAACTGAAAGCAGACCACATTAACATCTAAACAAACTCACATTACCATTATTTCCAAATATTCAACCTCCACAACCCACCAAACAAGAACTATTTTTTTAGTTCAAAGTGATACCAATTTATGAATGGAAACACAAATATTTATTCATTTACATTCAAAACAATATTGTGTACATAAGTACAAGTTGAGTCCAATGACCTAGTATGATTCCCCCACCCCCCTCAACACACTGAGTACACCATTGATCAAATGGATGGCTATGTAAAAGAAAATAGAACAGTGAAAGTCATGATTATGAAATACAGACTCCTAGAAACATAATAAAAGATTCACATATAAGAATACATATTAGTTAATCTTATTTTAATCTGGATACCAAGAAAATTGATTCCACTTTGTTTGGAAAATTCTAATAACATATCTAAAACAATCACATTATATAAATAAATAAATAAATAACAAAAAAGCAACTCTTCTTAATTATAATGTGCTATAAAAGTCAACAGAAACCCCGACCATACCTTCTTCTGATCCATTATAGAAGTAAAAGCCATCTCAAGAAATAATACATCCTAGTAAGGTACCCCAAACCAATAATCCCAGATCTAATCCTAATAATAAAAAAATTTACACAATATCTTTGATAAAATTCCATAATTAAAATATTTAAAACTCATAATGTATCAATTATATTCTAAGTACCTTTTTAGGTTTAGTGTTTTAGAGTGTTATGAAAAATATTTAACTACCATAACCCATGTTATTTATAGAAAATTGACATTTTTCCCATCGTATAAGAAAATACATAGTCCGAAATGAGACTTCCACATCTCAAATAAATTATATTGACAAGATGATTTTATTAAACATTCATACACAATACTTCATTTCATAACCTAGGTAATGAAATCATACGAAAGGGTAAATCTTAGATTCTTAGTATGGTTAAATATAGGAAATAAAAATATAATATCATAATAGAAAATAAGATGACCATATGGGTATAATTAAGATATGATAAAATTTATACCCAATAATGTGTAAATCATAAATTGTGGAATAATTAAAAATTTATGATTTAGAATAGTTTTTTAAAAGTAGTCAATAAACATGAGAAATGATTGTGTAACATCAGAATACCTTATAAATGTGGAACAAACATTACCATAATAAAACATCACCATTTTGAGTCACATAGTTACACCCACTCTTTTGAGACAACAAAAATTTTCATGAATTTAAATGTCTAATGAGATATAAACAGTTAAGAAATGCATTGAATATCGATATAGGACCCTAGCCAACATTAATAAACAATTTTGTGTTTTATAAAAAAATAAATTATTTCATAAATAACTCATGGAAAGAAAATGGGTTCTATTCATCATTTTAAAAAAACCATTTATGAAAATAGATTTCATATCATTTTCAAATCGACTCACCTAAATAAATCATAAACATGATAAACCCATTGAGAATAAGTGGGTATCCAATGATATTTAGTAACTTTCTATGTAAACCTCATTCAATGAAGATAAAGAGTACATTATTTAAAATATATAGATAAATAGTATATGGTTATTCCAATAATTTTCCAAATCAATTTTTGTATGAAATGTAGGTGAACACCCTTCAATCAAAGAAATAAAATATAGATTATTCACAATGAAAATACACTAGGAGAGAAGTTATTCCTATTCCCAACAATGGTCAAGAAGAAAAGGAAAGTGTCAGATCATATATTTGATAGAGAATAAAATTACACAATCCATCTACATAATGAAGGTGAATGGAAAAATTTTAATAATATCATTCATCAAAGGATAATTACTCAGATGAATTTTTTTAAAGAACTTTAGAAAAATCACTTTGGAAGTTAATAATATCCTTGATATTTTGAAATCATTTTAAATGAAATATTTTATAAAACTAGGAAAAAGTAATTTCTTTTAGAAACAAGTAACAAGTGGGAAGAAATGTTCATATAAAATAATAACAATGTCATAAATAATTTTTTAGTTGGAATAAAACTTGAAAGGATATTTTAAAAGAAATTTTAAATATTATTATAAAAATATGAAGTTATATATCCTTTTAAAATTAATTTTCAAAAAGGTGAAGTGAAATATTTATGAAAAAATTAATTTAATAAAAAAATAAAGTTCAATAAAAGGTCCTTGGGAATAATAATAGTTTATTAATATAAATATGTGGTTGAAGATAAAAAAATATTATTTCAAAGTATACAAAATCCTTTAAAATAGTTAAAAATATCTTTGTTGAAAACGGACATAAGAAAAGGTGTATTTGATTTTAATTTTAAAAATAAGCAATGAGTTAGATCCTAATCTAGACTAAGATTTTGTAATGGTTTGAGTTTTTGGTCTGTGGAATGTTTGTGAGGAGTAAGAAAGGAATTTGGGGTGTTTTGAGGGTTTTGGGATTGAAAAAGTTGGATAAGAGGCCAATATGTGTTGAGAGAATGACTGGAACACCATTAGTAGTAATCATGATCCATAACCAAATGTCTTATAGTAGGGGTGTACATGGTTAGGGTCACCATATAGTTTGTCACAAGAGACTCTGTGGCAAGGGATCCCCTCAGACAATAGTCAATGCATGACCGCAACATGATTTTTCAAACCATGCAGGTGTCCAAGAAAACTGTGTGGCTCAGTTTACTATTAAACATAGGGAACCGTATGGTTGGTGCTTGATTTGGGATCCATGTAGCAGAACTGTGTTCCTCATTAATGTCACAACCCATCCCCCAGGTCCCTTATCGTGACTACCCCAAGCCCGCCTTCTGTAGGACAGGGGTTGGCGACTGGAACTGGAAAGGTGTATCCCTAAAATAGGAAGGCATTGCATTCAAACATGTACAAATAAACAGTCTAAGAAAAGAACAAGATGAAACCCTGAAGTAAAACTACAGTAGTAAAAGTGTGTACTAAAAGTAAAGGGCTGGAATACAAGCCCAACAGAAAGATACAACTATATCAGAAAACAGTAAACAACTCCAGAGATCTTCCACCAAGGATCCTACCTGAAGGGTATGTATAACTCGTCTCCATAGATCTCCACGTCAACTAGCCACCTCTGGGTACTGCCTGGTCCTGGCTCCCATAGTCTTAGCCGAGCTGCTCGTCATCTGCACAAGACACAATATGGTGTGGGGAAAACCCGTGCATGGGTGAGTATAAAAACACCCATTAAGGACCATGAGACCCCCAAAATGCCTCTTAGAATTCGATAATGGAAAACCAAAAATCATGATCTTGATCACAAAGCACAAAAAAAGACTCAGCTCAAACCAGACAAAAATTAAGTACAGAAGTACAGATTATTAGTCGTAAAGCTAGATCATCTTATTCTATCAAGGGTTCTGCTACTGATCCACACAGGATCGGTCGATATAGATTTACACAGGATTTCTAGGTGCTGATCCACATAGGATCACTAGGTGCTGATCCATATAGGATCACTAGGTGCTGATCCACACCAGATATCTATTCATTATTCACATCTCAGCCAACCTCGGGATACTCATACAAAGTACGCTTGATTCTGGGAGGATAAACTCCTCAAGATATCAATCATACTTCAACTAACGTGAATCCCCACTAAGAAGTAACAAAATGAACCGTCATGCCATAAGTTTTCCAAAGTAATAGACAATGCGTCAATCAGATGCCCAGTCAGTGAGTTATAAGCATTTTAGTGCCGAGGGCCCGGTTGGATTCAGGTATGATCCAACCAAGCCATACTCCAACTTTCTCAAACACTCAAGTGGATTATATCAAAAGGACCATCTCATACCATGAATTCCATCACCATAAATGGTTTGATAAAGGGATGTCTGGTTTGTTAGTTATGTCCTTTTTAGCGAAATGGTGCCGAAGTGGGTCCGGTTCTGGTCGGACCTAACCTGGGACTACCCGACCTTGTCCGGGTCTAACCTGGCCCAGCCCGAACCAGCTGGCCTAGCACGTGCGGGCTAGGCTGCGGCAGGCTCGTCCTTTTGGGTCATGGAACCGGCCCGTGCCGCCTGGGATGGACGCAGCCCACTAGGCCCTAGGCCCAGCCCGACGCACTGGTTGGGTGCGGCCCATGAGCTGGGTGTCTTTCTTGTGTGGCATGGGGTCAATCCCCCTCCCAAACGACACAAGCTGTTTGGGTTAGTGAAATGGTGGTGCCATATGGCACCTCCACCTTCCAGCTACCCGCGGGCATGGGTCCCTCTCCTTCGCCACGACACGATTCTGCGACCTACCTTCTGCAGCATGTGATGATGCACCACCCAACTACCTATGCAGATGGCTGACCCCGGCCAACCCTTCTATGGCTGGTGAGCACCGACCGCCGGCACCATCCCGCTGGTGCTTCCGCGTAGGTGCCGCACCTGCACTTCTTCTGTGGGGCTCCGAAAATGCTCTGAAGCTCCATTTTTACTCTTGTCTATGCCTATAGGCCTCTTTGAATGCTTTCATCACTACGTGCCTCATAGTTCAAGGTTATATCATGTTGGGATAACCTCCCATGAAGAACGCAAAAAAATTCCAAAGCGGTGTAGGGTCCTGGCCTTGGACGTTTAGCCCATGCCCACCATGTTAGGATTATAACAAGAGGGAGTATTTGATTTAACATAGATAAAGTATATTACTTCCGCATTTCAACATTCTTTTCAGGAATTAGGAAAAGAAACAATTCACTTGAATTAATGAAAACCCCTACCTCGTAAATAGAGGTGATGTCATGGCCGTGGAGGGAGAAGAGTCCTTGCTTGATGAATCCGCCAACATTTGTCGATCCCAGATCATTTCCATACATGCTTTTGTTCTTTATTTGTGGAATATGCCACAGTAATTTGATAGAGGTTCCTCACTTGATGAAGCTGTGTCAAAAACCCCAATTCAAGTTTCATTTAAATATAGGGGGAGGTTGAGTAACGCATAAAAAGAATTAATTAGGTTCATTAATGAGTTTTTAATTAATGAACCTCTTAATTACCAATGGTGTGGTTACATAATTGATGATTTAATCCATTAAATGGATTGAAAACCCATTGGTACCACCAACACCACTCAACAAGAGGTAGGATAATAAAATAACAATTTTTTTTATTTTATTATTTCTTTAAAAGTCACAAAATATAACTTTTTCACCCGACCTAATGCGACTGAAGTTAAACCTTCCTTAAGTGAATCCTGGCACTATGGATTCAATGGTTCTGTCAGATTTTTAATCCAACCACCAGTTCAAAAGATTTAAAGTTCAATCCGCACATTTACAGAATGTACATTAAAAAAAGTTCAAAAATATGTTCTAGGAACACCGGGCCCCAGAATCAATCGTCGTCAAATTTTGCAGACTCGTAATAATACCAAATAATTTTTAAAAAATATATGGAATTTCTTGGTCTTTACAAATAAAACTTGGCTCTTTACCATTTTACCTTCTCACCTTATTTATTCCTCACTTGAGTTTCTCCCATATTCTACCCCATACATCTTGAGTGATGAACCATCAGCCTCCTCCTCCTCCATGGAAATTTATCCTTTGATTATTAGGCACTTGTAGTGTCTCTTAGTCTGAATTAAAGATATGGATTTTTACTTGACTATGTTTCATTCCATTTTATGGATAATATTTGTGTTTTGTTTCCTCTCCTTCAAAATCTATAAACCCTTGTTTTCTTGGATGTATTTTTGTCTTCATGTTTGAGGCCATTTTAGATCGAATCAAGGGTCCAGGTTAGATGATTTGTTTTTGATGAGCATGATGTGAGAGGTCTTTAATATTTTTTCCATAGTCATGAGTTTTCCATATGTGTATGTAGTTACTTCAAGTTTTTTCCTTACTATATTTTAATGTCCTTGGATAAGGAAAGTAATTTGGGAATTAATGTCAGGTTTAAGACCTATCATATCCTCATTGGATCTTTTAATGACATTACACCAGACCAAGGGCTACCCTTAGGGAATGATAATCCCTTTGAAAATGGTGAAATGAATTATTAAAAGTTGAGATAGGGTAATCATGAAAGTAAAGGGGTTGTAATTGTTAATTTGTTATATGGGAATTAATAAAATTAATTTAAATGTTTAAATGTAACCCTTTGTGAGATGCCTAAGAGAATTTTGAAATTATTTAAATGATGTGTTTTGGATTTTGATATGGTTATGGTTTTCAATGAAGGAAAATGAAGTTTTGAAATTTATTAATGTTTTTGAAAGGAGGTATTGACCACAAAGTTATTGAAAAGGGGGTCTTAATGTAATTCAAATGGTATTTTTTTTGTTTATATGGGATTACACTTTTGGAAAATCCATGGTGGTTTATTTTAATGAATTGAATATAATATTTAGTTTTTGGAATTTTTTTGATTTATAAATTAAAATTACATTGTTGAAGGGTAGTTTTGAAATGTGTTTTATCAAGTGAGTGGTTTTTTATGGTACTCGAAAATGTTTTCAGTGGTGTTATATTAAAATTTAAAAAAGGGGTTGGGTATTATTGTGAGGAGCTAGTATTAAAGGTCTTTTGGGACCTTGATAAATTGTTAATGATTATGGTTAAGGGGTTTTGATATATAATGTGATAAAGATGAAAATTAATGATATTGTAATGGTTGGGGATGGTCGACCATGACATTATGAATCCTGATTGGATTCATGGAATGATGCTACATGTTTACTGACATGTGACTAATAGTTTGTCGACCATGTCAAGATTCCATTTAAGATGTGTGAACATGTGTCTTGGGAATAAGCACTTATCATTTTTTTGAGAACAAAGTGGCAAGAGATAGATATATGAGAGACCGATTGTTTTTTAACAGTTTTCAATGGATTTCTTCAACCACATCTATGGGTACTTCTTTACATGAGATGATCATTCCAAATATACTGATATCATCTTGTGAACACTGAGAGTGCATGAGATAAACAACAAGATACCTAAATTTTTTCTTTTAGTTAGATGGATAACCTCTTGTAGTTTTCAATCAAGAAGAAGTATGAGAAAAAAATCATGGTGGGAGGTGTACCAATTCTAGATGTGAGAAAGATCCTTGTGATAGACTGGGTGTCGGAAAATTCCAAAGATACTATTCTCATAATCCAAGGGATGGTGGGGGTTGACATTTTTTGTATTTCTTGGGTGAGAGAAGTGAGATCATTTCTACTTACGTGGTGTTAGTGTTAGAATGTTGACCATATTGGTTAGAATTTATAGAGGAAACTAGTGAAGTAGAAAATCTTAAGGTGTGGAGTGATATGTCCGTTGTAGATGCATGTAAAAGACTATGGGTATGAAATTGTGGAATGAGGATGCCAATAAATAACCGATGAGTTATATTTTTGAATTAATCGAGAAGACTAGGTGGGCATTATAAGTGGTGGTTTATTAGTCCGTGCAATGGATATGCGCTCAGGGTGGTTCTAAAAGAAATCTAGGATGTTATTGTCGATGATATGTTAGTGGGTATCATAGAGAACAAACATGGTGTTGGAGGCAGTAGAGTATATGATGATGGATTTTTTTTCCAAAAGTGGAGATACACTATGGTAGGTGCATCAGATGATGGCATTATTCATTATGTTATAATGTTCCATGTCTAGGTGAGTTTGTAATATGCCATTGATGGGTTTTAGATGTTTTAGGACATGTTATACATGGACAATCTGAATCATCTTGGGAAAAGGGAATGAAAGTGGTAACTGTTAAACAATTTTAGTAGATAGTTATAAATGGTAAGTGTGTTTTGGTAATGTAAATATGTTTTGACAAAAAACTAATTTGTCTTTAGTACATATATGAATAGTAAAGTTGCATCTCTTATGGGTGGTTTTATGGGAAGGATGAAGGATAATGTTGGTTGGTATCGTTGTGGATGTCTGAGGGAAGTGATTCAAGAAAGGCATTAGGTGTTTTGTGGAAGCTTGATTTTGAGGGTCTATTTGTCCTTTATTGTCTGTTAAGGTGACACATAAGGATATTTAGTGGTTATGAACCCAATCATATGATGTATAACACCATAGAAGGAAAGTGGAAATGGTAATTATCTAGTGTTTTGACTGGTTGAGGGCCCTAATATAAAGGTTGTTCTTTGGTTTTGTTTTGGGTGTTCAGGTGTGGAATGATGTCATTGGGTCATGATTTTTGGACTAACTTATGTTGGGTGATGTGGTCAGAAAATCATATGTTCCTTCATGGGATACTATTTGGACTAGATTTTTCATAAGGTTGGTGTTAGTGATGTTGATTTGAGGTTGATATATCCTTTGAGAATCACCAAGTTTGTTTTGTGAATAAATGGGAATGTTCTTTGAGGTAGGACTGTTTCATTTGTCCAAGAGTTTTACAAAGTGTCCATGTTCCAGAAAAGGTTTTTGAGATTGGATTTTTAACTAGGACCAATGGTTCAACCATTGTTTTGGATACATGATTATGCAGGGGAGTGAATCTCTAGGATGAGATGTTTTAATTTGTAGAGGTTATGATATCCTAAACTCGAGTTAGAGTATGTACCATTTTGAATTTTTGGTTTATGGAATGTTTCTTTGGAGTAGGAAAGGTGTCAAGGGTGTTTCATGGATTTGTGGCACAAAATAGTATGAAATGATCCCAATTTGTGTATAGAGACTATTTGGTACACTATTACTAGTAACCATGATTCATAACTAGGCAACTTGTAAAAGGGGTGTGCACTATTAAAGAAACCGTGAAGGGTAGCCCTAGTTAATGTGTGTCTCGATCTCCCCTTGGATAGTGTCAAATGCATGACCACCACATAATTTTTCAAACCATGACGGTGGATAAGAAAACTGTGTGTCTTGGTTTCCTCTTTGATAGAGTGAACCACATAGTTGGTAGATGGGTTGGAAAACTATATGTCCAAGCCATGCACAACATTAAATTTTTTATTTTCCCACCTTTTCCCCCTCCCGACCTTATTACTTTCTCTCCCAGTTTTCTCACCCATTCCACCCACTACAACTAGGGTGACAAAAAAATTGAATCTTTCTACACTATATGTGTTTATACTTTGATTCCTAGGAATTTGGAGTGATTTATAGTGTGAATTGAAGCTCTGAGTAATACTTTAACTTAGTTTTCTTCCACTTTATAGAAGAGTCTTGGCATGTTTCTTCCTCTCCTTCTAAATCTCTAAACTCCTTTTTTACAAGGTTTTATTATTCATGGTGTTTGAGGATATTTTATCTTGAATCAGGGGTCAAGGTTTGATGATTAATTATCCTTGAGAATGATGTATTTGGTATTTAAGATTGTTCCCATAGTCTTGATGATTTTATATGCTTATGTAGTTGTCATTAGTTGTTCCCTTTATGCATTTTTATGTCCTTGGTTATATAATATAATTTGGGCACTGATCTGTGGTGAGAGACCTATTATAGACCTAGTTAGATCCATTTATGATTTGACAACAGAACTAAGACTATGCATGGTGTATACAAAACATTTTAAAATTTTGATATGAATTAGTTAAAGTTGAGATATGGTAATTATTAAAATGAGTGGGTTATAATTGTTAAATTTTTTTGTGGTGATGGATAAAGGGATTACTGAAATGTTTATATGTCAGATTTGGTGATATGTATAAGAGGATTTTAATATGGATTAAATTATGTGTTTTGGATTTTTATCTAATTATGTTTTTTAATGAATGAAAATTTTGAATTGAAATTGGGTAATGTTTTATAAATGTGGTGTTTAACTCAAAGTTATTGAAAAATGGGTTCTCGTTGAATTTAAAATGGTGTTTGTTTTGTGTGTGTAGTTTTACAATTGTGAAATTTACATGGTGGTTTATTTTAATGAATTTAAGGGAATGGTTGGATGTTGGAAATGTTTTTATTTATAAAGAAAAAGGACATTGTTAAAGAGTAGTTTTTTTATTTTTTCTAAGGAAGTTAGTGGTTCCTTAAGTCACTCAAAAATGTTTCAAGTGGTGTTATATTAAAACGTTAAAAGGGGTAGGGTTCTATTGTGATGAGTTGGTTATAAAGGTCTATTAGGCCCTTGGTAAATGATGAATTATTTATGGTAATGGTTTATGATAAATAATGTGATAAATATTAAAATGATTGATAATGTAATGTTTGGGGATTGTCAGCCATGACGTGTTGAATCATGATTGGATTCATGGACTGATGATCAATGTTTTTTGACCTATTATTAATGGATTTAATGTTGGAATGATGCTATATCCTTCATATATGGGTAGAATAGACCAATGCTGCATTTACCCTGGTGAAACATAGTTTTTTTGGGGAAAGGATGACACTCATGAACCCAAGGCTATGAACATAGTGTTCTATATCAAGGATGGGATGATTAGACATTGAGTTATGGATCCTATTTGGCTTAAAATATTTTTGGTCCCGATTTAATGACTTGAAACCTAAATGTTGTGATGTTAAATCATATGCCTTCGAGTGCCGATTATATTCAATAACTGATGCTCTTTGTTTTATAACCTCTAAACTAGTGTTTGGGATAATTGGAAAATATATACTAGATCCTAGTTGGATTCTTGGATCGAGTCTCCTTGATTTCCAACCTGGTACCCCTATGATATACTTTATGAGTTCCCATAATGATTCACTTTGGTACACTAGATTTGGTAATGGATAAATTAATTCTCTTGAGAAATAAAATTATAGATTCCCAAGGTGATGATATGACCAAACATAAAGATATATGTTCATAATTAATAAATGTGTAAATGTAAAACCAATTTACCTTGCTATTTATTTATTTGTTTAAACTTTTCTCATATGAATACATTGTTTTACAGATTGGATATTTATTTAGATACTGTTGGTGGATGCCTACTGAGTTTTATTCACAACCTACGTGAGTCTCCATGGCACTTGGGTACCTAAGCAGATGATAATTGTCTTCTATCACCAGTTTAGGACATGGAACTTGTGTTTGGTTTTTACATGGGTTGTAGAATGAGATTTCTGTACTCATTTGGGAGTTGGGTCTATTTTAGGATCTTTTTATAGTTTTTTAGTGATTTATTTTTATGAATGGCTAACCTATAGTATTTTCATCATATTGTTATAACTTTTGTAATTTAGTTTCCTATAAGAACTTTTTGTTTGATCTACATTTATTTTTCATGATGGTTATTTTATTTGTTTATATTATTTACATTGTTTTTTTACTCCTAGAAGAGGTTATAATATTCCCATTATATCTCTATAAACCCACGTTTCTAGTCCCTAGTCTCTGGAATATGGGGAGGCGTGCTTGAATTCATGTGGCAACCCGACTTGGGGCATTAGTTCTAGTAGATATTGGTCTATGACATTACATAAATGTAATTAGGTGGATCATATAACATAATCTATATTGAATTTCCCAAAAAATAGGGGATAAATTTTTTTTGATGAAAAGAATGAACATAGGAGAAAATATTATTTGGAAAGAATGAGAGTTATTATTTCCAAATCAAGTCATTTATTTAAGATAGAATATAATCATGGAAGATGATACCAATGAAAAAATTAAATTACCTATACAAAAATAGAAAATAATATAGATAAAATAAATTGGAATCATAAAATTGAATTATAATATCATAATCAAGTAGAGAATTTATGACTCAAAGATAAATAATTTGAGTTGAGAAAACTGCTACGGCTCTTGTAACCTTCAAATCGAAACCCCTTGAATGATATGATTTAAAAATAATAAAATACCATTAATATTTAGTGGATAATGATTAAATATACCATGTGGGTAGTTGATACAGAATTTTAAATGAAATCATAGTGTATAATATGATGTTGGTCTGAAGGAAATAAATTTGGGACAAGAATTCCATTTAATAAACATAATCATTGAGTTATGAATCATTTGATAACAAGGTTAAAAGTAAGAATTTAACAACCCTAGAAAATATAGATTAAATAAATAAAAAAATATTTATTGTGTATAAAAAATAAATCTTGGAAAAATAAAGTTCAATTAGAATGTTTACCACTCAATAGAAAGAAATTGAGTTAGCACAAACCCTTATGATACTAGAACCATTCAAATAAAAACCCATTTAAGGATATGATTTCAAATTAAATATTAAATATAATTAATAATGACAAGATCATGATATTTTTTTTGAAGGTGAATTAGATACACCGTCCCAACAAAAAAATGACATATAATAAGAAGTATGGTTCAAGGGATTGAACATTGAGTGATGAAACCCTTACATTGGTCCTGATCCATTCCGAGCATGAAATTAATATACTAGATAATCAAATTAATATTGTTAAAATATTTTATAGGAAAATTATTCATAAATATTTAATATTATATGTTTTATCTGTTATCATATGTTATTTTTTTGGTTATATACTTTTTTCTTATGTCGGTCACTTGGGGTAGTTTGGTAAATTTTTCTGTAACTATTTTTGTAGACTGAAAATGGTCAAAGGTCCCAAAAATTTTCTTTATAATATCCATATTTATATAGTTTTATATATTTTATTATTATATTATTAAAAAATTCCTATATATCCATAGGTTTCCAAAATGGACTCTAAGTATGAAAGGTAACCTGAAATGTTAATTTTTGGCGATTAAATTTACTATAATAGTTTATTTTTAATATAGATTATAGAATGTATAATATTATATTTAAAAAAATTAGACAAATAAATATTTAGTTATTATTATCGAATATCACCTTTAATTATTTTTCCATTTTCATTACATGATAGAAATTTATAGCATTATCTCTGTAGGTGGTTAACCAGACCAAAACCAAAACATTCTAGAAATAGTGGACAAATATTATTATTGGGTTATTTAGATATAATATAATTAAAGAAAATTATTTGTATTCAATTAAAGTGGTTAATAATATTTAAAATAATAATTATATACTATAAAAATAACTACATGAAAAAAGACACTCATTTTTTGGAGGTCGTAGTACGTTTGTATGCACGTAAGAGGTTTTCATTTTTCTAATTGAACGAGAGGAAGGTAGGTAATTATTTACCAATTAAAAACCTAAATAATGTTATATATAACATATTAGTTCTTTAATTAAACTTTTAGGACCATATATTTTAGTTTATTAACTAAAATAAAAAACATCATTCATGGAAGAAATAGTCCACACATACACATGTCAATTTTTTATTTTGCAATGAATTAGAGGGATTGAAAGAAAAATTTTAATTCGAAATTTTAGATTCAAAAATATATTTTTAATTAAAATTTTATTAATAAATTACATCATTATAAACATCCCTAATAGGTAATTATGAAAAAATACCTTTCTTCATGGAGGTGGTACACTGCACAACGCACGAGTGATGATTTATTTTTTGTTTTTTTTATGTGGATGGAAATGAATAAAAAAATTTATTTAATTTAATACAATAATATATTGATATATTAATTATATTTATGTCATTATATAAAGGGGTTTATAAAATTTATTTAGTAGGAATATTAGGAATAAATTAGTAATAATGATGTAATACTTACATTGAGAGACTGCGTTTAATATTAGAAATATTCTTGTAAATCAAGGCTCTAAGATAAATAATGGTTTCTAGATGCTTGAATAAGTTGGATAGAAAAATAAGAGGAACTACATGAAATATTTTTATGAGTAAATTAAAAGGTAAATGTGTAATATGTATTGGTGGGACTGATCAACTTTTATAAGTGAAAAAGATGGAAACTTTGTAAACACCCTTTACATTTTCATTAATGTAATGTTGATATTGAAGTGTCAATGGATCAAAAAGTGAAAATATAGTATGTGATGTGATGTTTTCTTGGTATAATCATCATATATAAATTTTAAAATAAGTTTTAATATTTATTTCCATTTCATCTTAGTAAATATAGTTTTACCATTTTAATTTTATAGGGGTAATTAATTTTAATCCTTACTAATTAATTTAAATGAAAAAAATTAAAATTAATTTTTTTACTGATTTGAACCTTATTATATCAAATTTGAAATCATTTTGTAAAATAAAATCTCTATTAGTGGAGAAAATTAATTAAAAAAATGAACATATCATTTAAACATATTTTTTTTGTAGTGTGTGATTTCAAGATTAAAACATATTTGTTAGGCATAATTTTCAATATTATAAAATATCATTATATAAATTGGTTTATTATAATAAAATTAATGGTTATTTTCTTTTCATGTTGATAAAAATAGACATTTACAAAAAAAAGTTTAATAAAATGAAAATTTGAAAAAACATTTTGATTTTGAGAAAATATTACTTAATCTCTAAAATTCTAGGCATATGTTTTATAGGTTTATCCTAATGTTTTAAAATGAATTAGATTTTATTCATTAAGTAAATATTTTTATAAATAATAAAAATTATTTTAAAATTTCCTCATCAATATTTTCTTACGACAATGTCATAATAATCAGTGTTTTGAAAAAAATAGTATTTTTACTATTCACCTAAAAATTAATTAACTCACAAAAACTAAAAAATTAACACTAAGATAATTTTAAAATTATTATTTTAAAAATAGTGTTTATCTTTTCTAATTCAAAATTTTGAAAATATATATTTATATTTTAAATGAAAATACCAAATTTAGCAATAATCTCATTATATAAAAAAAGAATTTTTTAGACATTTGTTGTCCTTAGTATTGTTTCATATCGATTTCTATTTTAGTGAATGCTAATATTTTAGTACATATATAAAAGTATTTAATATTATAAAAAAAAATGGGTTGAATTATTTTAATAGGATACAATTATTATACATTTAGAAATTATATGAGATTTAAGAATTAAATCACATTTATTATTTATCGTTCGAATTTTTGAATTTTTAGTTGAATAATATATTCTTATTGAATAAAGGTTTTATTTTTCATATATACTTGAAAATAGTATTTATAAATTAGTTTATGAGTAGTTTTAATTTTATATTGTGTATAAAATAATTTATAAAACAAAATGATTTTTTAAAGGAAAAAAATATATTTTAAAATGTTGGGCCATTATTTTCTCCCCCTTTAAATAAATTACATCTTCATAATTTTAATTATCTATTAAAATTAAAAATAGTTAAAAAATTCTTAACATATTCATCAATAAAGATATAACTTTTAATGAGACATCTCCCTTACTATAATAGGCTAGATCAGGATACTCATATTTCATTACAAAACATTAATTATTCATACCTTCATATTCCAAAGTATGTTAAGATCATAATCACATATTCTCTAAAATAATCCATTAAAAATATATTTGAATATCTAGGATATTAATGAATAGACAAATCATACATTCCTCGAAAAATTAGTTTTATATTTGGCACTCAAAAGGGATTAAATAGTAGTTCATAAAGTAACCCACTATTTAAGATATATATATATCCTAATTAAAAATTGTGATAAACTTTACCAAAAATATCATGACTCAATTATCAATCCCAGTGTTACTAATAAAATTCAACATACTTTATCAGAATAAATTGACCATTTATTTTTTCAACATCATACATATAGTTAACCTATGAGTTTTCCAACTCTCAATCATGTGTTCCCCAATTGTATTCCCAGAACAATTACGGAGTCATAGAATCTTTTTTCAAGGTTATTAATACAATTTAATATGTTTTGTCAAACATTTCAAGTAAAATTAATAAAGAATTATCCTTAAATAATTTATATAACCCCCATATATTTTATTATAGACCCGATTTTTATCAATAAATATCTCCTAATAATTAAAATAGATAAGAGTATCAATATTTAATTTCTTTAAGATACTAAACTCACTACTTTAGATATGACTAAGAAACTCACCTTTTCCATTATAAAAATCATTTACTAAGGTTCAAAAAAATTTATGTTTTCTATCTTATTTTGTTATAAGACATAGCGGTTTCTAGATACATACCTTTAACAACTTCATTTTTGTGATCATGTTTCAAATAATTACTAAAACCAAAATGGTTAAGATAATATTAAAAATATGAATATGAAAACAAAAATATGAAGCTATATTCCCCTATTACCCCATGGTTTTTATCATATAATACTTTTAGCTCAACCTATGAATTTATTTGCTTAAT
Source organism: Viscum album (assembly GCA_963277665.1). Classification (NCBI taxonomy): domain Eukaryota; kingdom Viridiplantae; phylum Streptophyta; class Magnoliopsida; order Santalales; family Viscaceae; genus Viscum; species Viscum album. The sequence continues at coordinate 1,990,720,128 of OY728137.1, forward strand.
CATTGAACATCCATCATCTTTTTTCTATCAGGAAATCTTACCAAATCAGTTAACAAATCACTAAATAATTTTATAATGGTTTATTTAAGAGAATGTAAATTAAATATAGAATATACTCTAAGAGTGTCAACATAGGTGTTCAGTTAGGCCTCTTTTTCATGCACAATGTGATGATTGAGTTAATACTTAACACAACCTTTTCAGGGTTAGTACCACTAGGTATATCTATTCTAGATCCCATGTCCACTTGTAGTATCCGTACAAATATTTCATTATTGAAAAAAATCACAATTATCACTTCAATTTTTAGGGTATCATTATATACTTATTCTTTTCCCTTATAATCATCCTTGAAGGTTTAACTATTTTCATCACATCCAAATCATAGGAAAACATAAAATATTTTTTATAACCAATGTTATAACCTATTTATATCTTTAAAACTATAATAAAACTTAACATATTAATATATAATGACCATAATAAATATTAATTTATCTTTTTTTGATAACATCAAAACATCTTAAGTTATATAAACCCTCCTATGATACCAACTAGGGCACCTCATACCAATACTCCCAGATCTTCTCATAATGAAAACATTATTTACACAATGTCTTTAATGAACATCCCCAATTACAAAAACATTATAACACAATATATCAATTACATTCCAATGACCATTATAATTTATAGTTTTATAGGGTTATGAAAAATATTTAACAAGTATAACCTATGTTATTCATATCAAATAGAAATTTTCTCCACTATAAAAGAAACTAATTTGTCCTAAATGAGTCATCAGAATCTACAATACATTCTCTTCAAAATACAACCTTCTAGATAAATCATACATAATACCACCCTTGATAACATGGGTACTTAAAACATAATAAATGGATGAGCTCAGATTCTCAATAAGGGTAAACATAGGCACTAGTAATCAAATACCTTAAGTGAGAATAATATAAACATATGGGTAGAATCAGGAAACATAAGAAAATTATACCCAATAATGAATAGATTATAAATAAAGCAAAAATGAAAAAATATTTAATCAAAAGAGTGTGTAAAAATAATTCAATAAATGTGATCCATTAGATTATAACATCAAGATACCGTAGAAAATTGTCAATTAAATTATCATAGGGAAACATCACCTTTGTGAGTCCCACACTTACACCCAAGATTATGAGATAACTTAATTATGTGGGTTTATACAAGTCTCATAAGAAATATTCTTTCAACTAATATGTTGGAGTGTGATATAGGACCCCACCCTTAATTCATCCATACATAGGTGTGTCTTAATAAATAAATCATATCATAAAGAACCCATGAAATGAAAATGTTTTTTAATCAACACATCATATATAACCCATTAAAAATGGATTTTATTCATCAAATTAAAATAAAACCATGGTAGAAAATGATTTTTATATCCTTTTCAAATGTATTCACATAAGTAAATGATCAACATGATAAAACCATAGAAAATAAATGGGTATCCAAATATATTCAAAATATTTATTGCTAAATACCCTCAAATAAAGATAAATCATATGGTATTTAGACCATGTAGATAAACGATATATAGTTTATTAAAAAATGTTCTCCATATATTGATTTATGGAATTAAGGTGAACACACTTCAATCAAAGAAAATATTGTGTTCAAAAATCCGAGGCATTGGAAGAAAAGTTATGCTTATTCACATGGATGGTTATCAAGAAAAAACATAGTGATGGATTATAAATTTTGTAGAAAATAATATTACATAGGGAATCCAAATAAATAATATAAATTGTTATAATTTATGAAAATCCTTGATAAATAGACAATGACTTAGATGAAAAAAAATTATATTATTTTTATAAAAATAACTTTGGAAGTAATATACATCCTTGATCAGTTGAAATAATTTTAACACATATTTTAGAAAACTAGTTTATAAATAATTTCATTTATAAACTAGGAAAATTTTGGTATATTTTTTCATATAAAATAAAAATGGATAAAGAAATATATGTTCACAAGAAATAAAATATAAATGGATATTTTATAAAATATATTAACATTATTAAAAAATTATAAAGTTATGTTTCCTTTAAAAATATAATGTCATAATGATATATATAAACCATAGAAAAAACAATTTTTTTGAAAAATGAACTTCAATAATTTATCATTTAAACATATTAATGTTTATTAAAATAAATGTGTGGTGTAAGACTACATAATTAAATTTAAAGTATAGAAAACTCTTTTTTTTAAATATCTTTGTTGAAAAACCATATCAAAAAAAGGTTATTAATTTTCTTAATAATAGGTAATGGGAATTATGAGGATCATATAATATATTCCATATTACAGTTCCTAAAAATTGAAGACTACATTTTCTAGAAGCATTGTCTGAAAATGGATTAAAGATTCATTAGAACGATTTGGAGTTATTATTTCCAACATCAAACTTTTATTTGAGAATATATTTCATAAAATAAGTAGATATTGATTAATGGAAGTAACGTTTACAAAGAAAAATATAAAATACCATTGTGAAAATGAATTTTAAGGATAAAAGTGGCTTAAAATATTGTAATCAAGGGTAAAATTCATGACTCAAGGAGAATGAATTTGAGTCAATAAAACTGTTACGACTAACGTACCCTTTAAATTGAGGCTCTTAAAAGATATGATTTAAAATAAAGAATTATATACCATTAATAATGAGAGGAAAATGATAAAAAAATATTAAAGGGTCCTTGTATACAATATTTGAAAGAAACAATGGTGTATAATAAGTAGTATGACTCATGGGAATAAAATTGAGACAAGAAACCCATTAAAGGAATATAATCTTTTGAGGTAATAAAAATATGAAAATTTAGTTATAAGGAAGAATTATAAAACAATATAATAAATAGTTTAATACAATTGAAATTATTTAGTAGGTTTAATAATCAATCTTAGAATAGAGTGCATTAAAATTTTGTAACTTAGTAAAAGAAAACTAGGTGATCACAAACCATTATGATATTAGAAACATTTGAATCAAAACCCATTGAAGTATTTAATTTCAAATGAAACATTATATACCCTGAATATTGAGTGTATAACGATAAGAAACATTAATTGGTAATAGATACTCCATACCAAACAAATATTTCTGTATAATAAGTATATCTGAGGTGGTTGAAAATTGAGATAAGGAAAGCATACCTTAGTTCAGATTCACTATGATCATGTACTTAACTTCATTTGTAATAAAATTACAATTTATATAAACTTTAAAAAAATCATTAATCATTAATATTTCTCGTTATATGGTTTGTACAATAATAATATGTTATTTATTTATTATATAATCTTTTCTTAAATTAGTTTCTCGTGGTTGTTCTATCAATTTTTATATAACTATTTAAGTATATTGAAAATGATAAAAGGTGATAATAAATATATACATAATTTAAATAATTCTATATTATTATTTCATTTATTATTAATTTACAAAAAAATTCATATATCTTCATTGTTTTTTAAATATAATCTATGTGTGAAGGGTAACTTGAAATTTTCTTTATTTGGGGTTCGATTTAATATAATTTTTTATTGTTAATATCACCAGTAAAATGTCTAATATTATGTTTACCAAGAAAAAAATCCTTATTTTTTAAATATTATCCAATATAACCATTGAATCTTTTTCTATATTTATCTATGATTTAAATTTATATCATCATTCATGTAGGTGGTTAAACCGACCAAAACATGAATATTCTATAATTAATGGATAAGTATGATTATTGGGTGACTTAGTTACAATATAATTATAATAAAATTATTCATATATTATTAATATTATAAAATATATTAGAGTTTTTTTTTGAAAAATAAAAAAATACTATATGAGGAAAATAAATAGCTCAATTTTGTGGAAGTGGTAGTCCGCAAGTAGGCTTGTAGGGTGTTTTAATTTTTATTCCTAGAACTTGAGGAATATAAGGAATGATTAATATTTTGAAAACAATTATAATGTTATAAATTTATTATTATTTCATTAATTATAATTTATTAGAACCCATTTTTGGTGGTTAATAATAAAAATACACTTCATTTCTGGGAGGTGGTAGTTCATACCATGTATCCCAATGTTTTCAATTTTAAAAGAATTTAAAGGATTGAAGGTTAATGTTTATTATAAATTTAAGAATTATATCTATGTTTTATATTCCATATTTATTCATTAAATTTATCCTTATAACCATATATTATAGGTATTAATAAAAAATAGAAGACGTTCATTCAGGGAGGTGATAGTTTACACATGATTAATGTTCTTTTGTTTTAATAAGTGAATGGAAACAACTAAACAAGGGTTGTTAGTTTAATATAATGAAATATTGGTATATGAATTATAATTATATCATTATATAATGGGTTTTAGGAAATATTTTGAAGTTAAATATTAACAATAAAAGATTAATATAGAGTTAATACTTACATAAAAATATTGAGTGTTCTCTTAGAAATCTATTTGGAAATATCGAACTTAAGTTGAATAATGATAACCATAGGAAAAAATAAGTGTGAGAAGGTTATAGAAGGATATATTAGAATATTTTTTGAAAGAAATTATAAGAGAAATTTGTAACATAATTTTATGGGAGTGATCCCATTTTTCAATTGAAATAAAGGGAAATTTTGGAATCACTCTTTTAATTTTCAAAAATGTAATATTACTATTCAATGAAAACAATAAAAAAAGTGGAAAAGTAGAATTAATGTGTGTTTTGGTATATTTATATAAGGGTAACCTAATACTTGAGAGTTAGCATAAAATATAATTTTAAAAATTATATGAGAAAGAATAATTAAATCACATTTATTATTTATCCTCTACATGTATGAATTTTTAGTTGAAACTTATAATCTTATTCGCTAAGGGTTTTTATTGTTCTTATAGTTTTATTATTTTTATTTATCTATATGGTTTCATCTCGTTTTAGTTCATTTTAGTGTATAAAAAATGTTACCTAACAAAATGCCTATTTAGTGGAAAAATTATATAGAAAAATATTGGGGCATTACACCCAGTGCATGATTGATATATTCTTACTTTATGTATGACACCACATTAAGATCCAACTAATATCCCAGACCAAGAACCTAAACAACACTACTCAAACAAGAGATGACTCCCACCAAAACCCCTAGAAAGTCCACAATCATACAATATCACTCAAGATTGTTCCCACATCATATATCAATTAATATCCTAGAGTTATCAGTAAACAACCCCTTATCACCCAGGGGAGGCCACTATCCAACACCCATGAAAAATACTCGACCAAACATTCACACTCAAATATGGTCCCACAACATGAACCAACTCATATCCTATATCAATGTATAGACAAAAACTTCTCACTCAAGGAAGGCCATGCACAAAAACCCATTCCTTGTATATAACGCCCCAACCCTAGTTACCCAGAGTCAGTGCATTATTATATAACATTGGCATGATCATAAAAGATCTAGTCTCGAAAGACCAATTAGTTTAGTAGCCTTGGAAGTACTAGATACATTCATAAGGTTTACATTACATCATAAATCGGAAAACTACAACAACATTGTTTCCATAGACAACATTGAGGTCCCATAGACTGTCCCTATAGGTCTATCATAATATACTTCTTCACATCCTGGAAAAAATAAAACATAAAAAGGGGTGAGCTCAGATGCTCAGTAAGGATAACAATATAGCATAAAATTTTATAAATAAGCATAAAAATTTAAGGCACTGTATAAAACTAAAACAAAAGAATTTTCAACATAAAATTTATCATAATATGGAAAATATAAATCAAAATAATTCCATTTACTTACTCACATGGATATTATACTAGTTGAACAATCACATGCAGTATCAAAAGACACTTTCATAATTGTGGAATGTATAATGGCATACTTTCATAACCACATAGTCAAGGCCTTGTGCCAAGACTGTAAATAAGATTTTTTCACGGCCTTATGGCAAGACACTAGTTTGTCTCATGAGACCTATTGATGAATCAAGGATCTATAGCGGGTCCACCCATCAATTACTAAGTCCAATGCATTGTAACGCCCTAACCCCAATTACCTAGAGTCGGTGCATTATTACATAACATTTCCATGATCACAAAAGATCAAGTCTCGAAAGACCGATTAGTTTATTAGCCTTAGAAACAAGATTCATACATAAGTTCAACTTTAAAATTTGAAGAGAAATACAACACAAATATATTTAATTAGAATCATCTAAGCCTCCTAGATTATGTCTGCAAGTCACTAATAACTAAATTCTTCATATCCTGGGAAAATTCAACATAAGAAAGGGGTGAGCTCAAATTCTCAGTAAGGGTAAGCAATACAGCGGAAGATAACATAAATACTAAGCATGTTGAATTATTGAAACCACATGCCTTTACCAATAATAAACATGAATATTTTGTGGCAGGAATATGAGAAGAGTAAATAATTCCATAATAAAACATAATCATGGGTATTCTACTAGATGAATCACCACATGAACCATCAATATTATTTTCATAATGAGGGAATGTATAATACCAGACATTCTGAAACATTTTGTCAAGGCCTCGGCCAAGATGTATAAAAATGATTAATTCCTCATCCAAAACCATATATAAAAATTGGGAAAGGGCCTCTTCCAATTCCACTTCTAGTTGTCTCATGAGAACTACCGATGCATTGAGGTGCTATAGCGGGCTCCACCCGTCACTTACTAAGTCCAATACATTCCTCATATGAAAATGTTTAAACATATCATAAACATCCATATTAAAACTAGCATACGAAATGTCAATACTTTAACCACAAAACATGAATGGTATAAAAATATCACATCCATTGTCAAATATATCACAAAACCTTCAATATAATATGGAAGTTTTGTATCATAATAAATCAACTTCAAATAAACTTAAAATCCATCAAAGGATATTGACATAGATGAAATCAAAACCCTTTTAAGAGAAATACCTCTTTCTATTTTGAAATCATTTAAGAGTCACATAATTATAATGAAAACATTTATTTTTAAAATATTCTTATAAGAATGTAATGGAAGCTTTGATGATGTTATAATGGCGGAAAATATCCGTATCCGCCGTATAAGTTAAAAAAAACATTCTTACCTTAAATTTGTCGAAAAGGTTAAAAAGGACCTTGTTTGGAAAATGACAGAATGATACCTTTAAAAAAATCTTATAAAAATTCAAAATAGGGTATAAATGACATTAACCCATATTCTATAATATATTAAGAATGTTTTGAAATACATTTTTAAGAAACATGGATGTGGATGACAAAGAGGTCCCAATAGATACTTACGTAAAAACAACCTCAGATAATAAAGAGATTGTGAAATTAACCTTTAACTTGTACTTTTCCTTGGTCAAGGGTAGGATAACCTCCTATATAATAGTTAAATAATTGTTATTAAATTATACAAGAATAATATACATAAATATTATATAATATATGATCTTTTAATATTTATTTGTCAATAATATTTTAGTATTATTGACGTTTTGGAGTTAACTGATTTGTTTCCATTTATATGTTTTGTTATATAAGTCATGTTTTTTATCCATAGTTTGTATCTTATTCATATCCCAAATTATATCAAGTATTTAAACATTATATTTTATCATTAAATGAAAATTTGTCTTGAATGGGTACGATGGGGACTGAATCTAATCGCATTCATGGAGACGGTAGTCTGTACGTACGCACGAGCGACAATATCATTATTTTGATATTAAAATAATATATAATTGGATGATGTATCTTATATACAGAATAATTATCATTTTATATTTAATATTTACATGAATTACACATCATTATTATACCCATACAAAAAATAATGTCTTTAATAAAAATTACCCCACGACGTGGAGACGGTAAGCCGTACGTACACACGTATGGTGACATGTCATTCAAGGGATGGATAAAATAATGAATTTGGTTGTACCATATTGATAATAACATCAAAGTATATATTATATACTGGAGTTAGTATTTTATAATGGAAACAACAAAGAAAAAGTAAGTGGAAGAAGAAAGGAACTTGAAAGAGGTGGTGAGATTTTTACCTCTTCTTCGGGTTCTTCCTTTTGATTTGATCACAAGGGCTCCTTAATTTGGATTTATGACTAAAGTAGGGCCTCTAGGATGTAGTGATGGAAGTTTAGAGGATATTTGGGTAGGGTTGGCCGAACCAAAAGGCTTTGAAGGTATTAATTTTAGAGAAGGGGGAGTGCCCTTTTATAAGAGGGGTGAGGGGTACCTTGGAAAAAACTTAAAATATTATTTTATAATTAATTAATATTTTGTTTATAATGGATTCGAAGGGACTTATTTCAAGAAAAAGGTTTTAATGGGTTGAAATAATTCCAACCAATATATTTTAGAATGGTTTGGGTCACTATATTAACCTTATCATTTATATTTAACTCTTAGTTAAATAGTTTGACATTTACCATGTCTCTTTGAATTTTTATATTATATGGTTAATGAAATTACTATATACTTCCAAGTGAACCCCAAGTGGTTAATTAAGGATAAAAATATCATTATATAAGTCCTTTAGATAAACCTCATATTTTTAGGAATATAATATCAATTAATAATATAATATTGGTTTTAAAAACTCTTTTTTGTCAATTTTGACACTATTTGGTATTTTGTTTTTTTTAATTCACAACTGCATTAATAATTCAAAACAAAAATTCATCTAACCAACCCTAATATGTCATATTAACCTAGAAAATTTGTTCAATTCATGAAAAGTCACAAATTACATTTATTTTGTTATTTATAATATTAATTATTTTAATATTTCATTAATTAGGTAATTACTGCATCACCATTGTGTCATAAATAAATTAAATTATTTAATGTCTAAATATTATAAATTAAATAAAATTATGTAGGAAATTTTTTTAGAGTTATAATTAATATTTATAATCAAATTTATCTTATGTATAACCCTATATTAAAAATGTTTTAGTTATTAAACTTTGATTTTATCTCTTTTATCTCTTCTTTGAATTAAATAATAATAAATGTACTAATCTAATACAAGTGGAGCAAAGAGTTTCATATTTTATTCCTAAGGTTGTTTTTGGTCAAATTATACTTATTAAATAGAATTAGTACATGAGTTAGGGTAATAAGAATATCATTTTTACCCTTAATTACCCTATTTACTTTTAACCGTGGTAAATAAAAGTAAAAAGTTACTATTCACCAAAAATTATTTTTATCTTATTGAACCACATTTTACTCCTTGATATTATCCATGTCTTTAGGATTTTTGAAATTCCACTTACAGAAGTGGTAAAATTATGTTTTATGTGAATTTGTAAATTCTCCTAGGAGGTGGGTAAAAGACGGTCAAAAGTTCAATAAAATTTTTATATATCTAAAATTATTATAAACTGAATCCAATGTATTTAATTGAACTTATATAGGTTTTATGTATCTATTTTGACCTAAAATAAATTTAAATAAAATAAATAATTATTTAAATAAAAATTTGGTTTTAAACTATAACTGAGTATTTTTCACTATTCATCAAAAATTAAAAGTTTTCAGAAAAATACAGAAAATTCACCCTAAGCTAATTTCAATATTCTGAATCCAAAAAATGAAGTCCATTTTGAATGATAAAATTTATAAAATTTTAAAAAGTGGGTATTACTATTTATAACGGCTAGTTTGATTGGTTGTGGTGTGTGTTAGAACTCGAAGTTGCATACAACACACACTACTGTATTATTAAAAGAGAAGCGTATAATGGAAGCTTGTGGTGTTACATTCTCCCATCCTTCAAATAATTTCATCCTCAAAATTTCTAGAATATTACTACATAAAAAGACTCGGGCAGTTCTTCATCATAAGTTCATTGGGTTCCAACGTTACCTCTTCCATCTTATGGATTCTCTGTAGATCTTTTACCAAATGAGTCGTCCAGTTTCCCAGTACTTGTTCTATGGTATCAAGAATCCTGACGGTCTCTTCGTAACAAGACAGGTCGTGTTCCAGTTCTTATTCCTCATAGGTGAGTACATGCGTTGGGTCAGACATGTATTTTCTTAACAGTGATACATGGAACACATCGTGAACTTTGGAGAGATTTGGAGGCATTTCCAAATGATAGTCTACGACCCCAATTCGTTCTAGAATTTTGAAAGGTCCTATGTACCTAGGAATCAATTTTACCTTCTTACCGAAACATATAATACCCTTCCATGGAGATACCTTCTAAGAAATTATCTTTAAACTCCCTCCATTCCATATTTGATACTTCATCATCTTCCTTTGTGTTTTGAATCAATGACCACCATTGATCAGCATCTCCAGTGAGGTGGTAAACTGCCATGATAACTTTTTCCCTTTCATTACTCCCCAAGGCATGTAATATTTTCTCTAAGGAATTATCCATTGCCCATATACTAATGGATTTGTACTCCCATTGAATGTTTGTGGTTGTTTCCTCATGAAGCGATCTAACATTGATCCTCCATGCTGTGGATCAGGGTGCTCCATATGGGTAAAGTTATTATTATTAACCTGAGTGAGCTATCCCAGTATGGTGATAAGATTATCAGCACCAGTTGTATCACTAGATCCACTATAATTATCTTGAACAGGAGGAAAATACCTACATGGAGTGCATGCATTGATACGGTTTTCATTCCTTCCACTAGGCGTCATTTCTAAATAATCTCATACACTAGATTTGTTTATGAATCACAATACATAAATCCAAACTTGTGAAACACTTAACATAAATTGATCAGTTTATGAATATAATCCATAATCAAAAAAAAAATTTCTTTGAGGAAGTATATAATAATAAACTCTTAAAAATGATTTTTAAAGAAAATGAGAATTATCCTAAGCATATCCCCCAGGAGTGTCGTAACCAAAACTGAAACAAGGCTCACTGTCATGCACCAGTTCCCGTTCGATTCTAGCTCAAAGCAGTGTTTTCAGGTTTTACCGCTTGGTACATTTGTTCCAGAGCCGCCTCTACCTTCTCGTATCCAGACAGGGATGTATTTCTTGGAAAACCCAAAAAAATCTCTACAATACCAATATTCCAGGAAGTTCTTCTATGCTAATCCTCAAAGTCTATATTAGGGCTATGTGCTCTAATCAGAGTTTATCTAAATCTAGTTTTCAAGGTTTGTACTAAACTTCCTCTGATACCAACTGTAACCCCCGAAACCTAGTGACCTAGATTCGGTGCATTTTTACATAACATTGACATGATAACAAAAGATCAAGTCTCGAAAGACTGATTAGTTTAGTAGCCTTGGAAACAAGATTCATACATAAGTCCAACTTTACAACATGAAGAGAAATACAACACGAATATATTTAATTAGAAACATCCAAGCCTCATAGATTATTTCTAAAAGTCACTCATAACTAAATTTTTCATATCCTGGGAAAATGAAACATAAGAAAGGGTTGAGCTCAAATGCTCAGTAAGGGTAAGAAATATAGCAGAAGATAACATAAATATTAAGCATGGGGAATAATTGAAACAACATGCCTTTACCAATAATACACACGTATGGTGACATGTCATTCAAGGGATGGATAGAATAATGAATTTGGTTATACCATATTTATAATAACATAAAATTATATAGAAGATACTGGAGTTATTATTTTATAATAGAAACAACAAAGAAAAAGGAAGTGGAAGAGGAAAGGAATTTGAAAGAGGTGGTGAGATTTTTAACTCTTCTTCGGGTTCTTCATTTTGATTTGATCAAAAGGGCTCTTTAAGTTGGCTTTCTGACTAAAGTAAGGCCTCTAGGATTAAGTGAGGGAAGTGGAGAGGATATTTGTGCAGGGGTTGGCTGAACTAAAAAGCTTTGAAGGTATGAACATGAGAGAAAGTGGAGTGACCTTTTATAAGAGGGGTGAGGGGTACCTTTGGAAAAACATAAAATAATATTTAATAATAAATTTATATTCAGTTTATAATGGCTCAAAAGTGACTTATTTCAAGGATAAGGTGGGTATGGGTCTAAATCATTTCAACCAATAGATTTTATACAGGTTTGGGTCTCTATATTAAACTTATCATTTATAATTAACTCTTAGTTAAGTTGTTTGACATTTACCATGTCTCTTTGTATTTTTATATTATATGGTTAATAAACGTACTATATATATTCAAGTGAACCCCAAGTGGTTCAATAATGATACACCTATCATTATATAAGTCCTTTTGATGAACCTAATATTTTTAGGAATAGAATATTAATTAATTATATAATATTGGTTTTTAAAGCTCTTTTTTGTCAATTTTGACACTATTTGGTATTTTGTTTTTTCTAAATTCATAGCAGCATTATTACTTCGAAAACAATTCATCAAACCAACCCTAATATACCATCTTAACCTATAAATTTAGTTTAATTCATAAAAAGTCTCAAATTACATTTATTTGGATATTTATAATATCAATTATTTTAATATTTCATTAATTAGGTAATTACTACATCACCATTATGTCATAAATAAATTAAATTATTTAATTTCTAAAAATTATAAATAAAATACCATTATGTATGAAATATTTATATATTTCTAATGAATATTTATAATTGAATTTATCTTTTGTATAACCCTATATAATTTTTTTTTAGTTATTAAACTTTGATTCTATCTCTTTTAACTCTTCTTTGAATTAAATAATAATAAATGTCCTAATCTAATCCAAGTGGACCAAAGAGGTTCATATTTTATTCCTAAAGTTGTTTTTGGTTGAATTATACTTAGAAAATAGAATTAGGACATGTGTTAGGGTAATAATAATATCCTTTTTACCCTTAATTACCCTATTTACTTTTAACCGTGGTAAATAAATGTAAAAATTTACTATTCTCCAATTTTTTTTAATATTATTGAACCACATTTTAATAATTTATATTAACCGTGACTCTAGGATTTTTGAAATTCCAGTCACAGAAGCAGTAAAATTAAGTTTTATGTGAATTTGTATATTCTCCTAGGAGGTGGGTAAAAGACGGTGAAAAGTTCAATACATGTTTTTATATATCTAAAATTATTATAAACTGAATCCAATGAATTACATTTAACTTATATAGGTATTATGTATCTATTTTGAACTAAAATAAATTTTAATAAAATAAATAATTATTTAAATAAAAATTCGGTTTTAAACTTTAACTCTGTTTTTTTCACTATTCATCAAAAATTGAATGATTTCGGAAAAATACCAAAAATTCACCCTAAGGTAATTTCAATATTCCAAATCCAAAAATGAAGTCCATTTTGAAAGATAAAATTTATAAAATTTTAAAAAGTGGGTATTAATATTTATAACGGCTAGGATTATTGGTTGTGGTGTGTGTTAGAACTCGAAGTTGCGTACAACACACGCTACTATATTATTCAAAGAGAAGTGTACTGTGTAAGCTTGGGGTGTTACATGCATTCCTAATATGAAAAAGTTTAAACATAACATAAACATTCATATTAAAAATAGCATATGAAAGGTCAATACTTTATCCATAACCATGAATAGTGTAAAAATAACACATCCATAGTCAATCATATCACAAAACCTTCAATACAATATAGAAGTTTTGTATCATAATAAATCAACTTCAAATAAGCTTAAAAACCATCAAAGGATTTTGACATAGATGAAATAAAAACCTTTTTAGAGAAATATCTATTTCTATATTGAAATCATTTAAGAGTCACAAAATTATAAATAAGACATTTATTTTTAAAATATTATTATAAGATTGTAAGGGAAGCTTCGATGTTGTTATAATGGTGGAAAATATCCACACCCGCCGTATAAGTTCAAAAAACATTCTTACCTTAATTTTGTCGAAAGGGACATAATGTACCTTGTTTGGAAAACAAAGGAAATATTCCTTTCAAAACATATAAGCTCAAATGAGGGTATAAATGAATTTACCCCATTGTCTCGTAAGTAGTAAAAATTATTTGAAATATATTTTTAAGAAACATGGGTGTGGATGATAAAGAGGTCCCAGTAGACACTTATGTAAAAACAACCTCGGATAATAAAGAGATTGTGAAATTAACCCTTACATTGTAATTTTCCTTGGTATAGGGTAGGTTAAAATTCTATATAATGGTGAAATAATTGTTATTAAATTATACAAGAATCATATACATTAATATGATATCATATATGATCTTTTAACATTCCTTTGTTAATAATATCTTAGTTTTATCATCATTTCTAGTGTTAACTGATTCGTTTTCCTTTATATGATTTGTAATGTAAGTAGTGTTTGTTGTGGATAGGATATATATTATTCATATTCATAATGATATTAAGTCTTTAAATATTATTTTTATTCATCTAATGAAAATTAATCTTGAATGGATACGATGGGGAATGCATCTCATCGCGTTTGTGGAGACATTAATCCGTACGTACACATGAGCGATAATACCATTATTTTGATATTAAAATAATATATAATTGGATGGTATATCATATATAAAGAATAATTATCATGTTATATTTATTATTTACATAAATTACAAATCATTATTATACCCATCCAAATAATAATGTATTGAATAACAATTACACCACGACGTGGAGGCGGTAAGCCATAGGTACACACGTATGGTGACATTTCATTCAAAGGATAAATAGAATAATGAATATAGTTGTTGCATATTTATAATAAAATTATAGTATATAGAATATATTTTAGTTATTATTTTAGAATATAAACAACAAAGAAAGAGGAAGTGGAAGAAGAAAGGAACTTGAAATAGGTGATGAAAAATTTTACCTCTTCTTCGGGTTCTTCCTTTTTATTTGATCAAAAAGGATCCTTAGGTTGGCTTTATGACTAAAGGATGAACTCTAGGTTGAAGGGAAGACAATTGAAAGGGTATTTGGATAGGGTTTGGCTGAACCAAATGGATTTGAATGTTTTAATTAGAGAGAATGGGAAGTGCCTTTTTATTAGAGGGGTGAGGGTCACCTTAGGAAAAGCTAGATATATTATTTAATAATAAAATCCTTTTCAGTTTTTAATGGATCCAAGATGAATTATTTAAAGGATAAGGTGGGGATGGGGTGAAAACCACTCAACCAATAGGTTTTATACAGGTTGGGTCACTATATTAACTTTATCTTTTAGATTTAACTCTTAGTTAAATAGTTTTACATTTACCACGTCTCTTTGTATTTTTATATTAAATGGTTAATAATTTTACTATAAACCTCCAACAGAACCCCATGTGGTTCATTAATGATACACCTATCATTATATAAGTCTTTTGGCCAATCCTTATATTTTTAGGAATATAATATGAATTAATAATATAATATGTGTTTTAAAAACTGTTTTATGTCAATTTTGACACTATTTGGTATTTGGTTTTTTCAAAATTCATAACAGCATTATTAATTTGAAAGAAAACCATCTAACCAACCCTAACATGTCATATTAACCTAGAAAATTAGTGAAAATAATAAAATTTCTCAAATTAAATTATTTGGATATTTATAATATTAATTATTTTAATATTTCATTAATTAGGTAGTTACTACATCATCATTGTGTCATTAATAAATTAAATTATTTAATATAAAAAAAATATAAATAAAATACGATTATGTATTAAATTATTTTATATTTCTAATGAATATTTATAGTCTAATTTATCTTATGTGTAACCCTATATTAAAAATAGTTTAGTTATTAAACTTTGAATTTTACACTTTTAACTCTTATTTGAATTAAATAATAATAAATGTCCTAATCTAATCCAAGTGGACCTAAAGGATGATATTTTATTCATAAGGTTGTTTTTAGTTGAATTAAACTTATCCAATAGAATTAGGACATGTGTTAGGGTAATAATAATATCATTTTTACCCTTAATTACCTAGTTTACTTTTAACTATGGTAAATGAAAGTAAAAAGTTACTATTCACAACTTTTTGAACCACATTTTAATTATTGATATCAACCGTGTCTCTCAGATTTCAGAAATTCAACTCACAGAAGCAGAAAAATTATGTTTTATGTAAATTTTCAAATGCTCTTAGGAGGTGGGTAAAAGATGGTAAAAGTTCAATAAAAGTTTTATATATCTAAAATTATTATAAAACAAATCCAATGAATTACATTTAACTTATATAGGTATTATGTTATTATTTTGACCAAAAATAAATTTAAATAAAATTAATAATTAATTAAATAAAAATTCTGTTTTAAACTATAACTTTGTGTTTTTCACTATTCATCAATAATTGAAAGTTTTCAGAAAAATACCAAAAATTAACCCTAAGCTGATTTTGATATTCCGAATCCAAAAATGAAGTCCATTTTGAAAGATAAAATTTATAAAATTTCAAAAAGTGGGTTTACTATTCACAACGACTGGTTTGATTGGTTGTGGTGTGTTAGAACTCGAAGTTGCACACAACACATGCTATTGTATTATTCAAAGAGAAGCATTCTATGGAAGCTTGGCGTGTTACATTGTATCCCACCAAATGTTATCACTCAAGGTTGGTGAAACATAGTCATATTGGATCGAAATCCTCTATATATATATGGCCCCAATTTCCATGATCACATTACATTATATAACAACCCAACTCCCACTGACTCAACATGTGGTAAAAAACATTATGCTAAACAAAACACATAGTAATAAGAAAAAACAATTTACAAGTAGTGTAAACAAGACAACACCATCCTAGAAACACATCTCAAGAAAAATAATACCAAATGTGTATACCTTTAGGTAAAAACTTACCAACCCCTCTTGGTTACTCACACCAACCATTTTTATGAACCCAACATCCTATTTAGATACCAAACTCATCACCCATACCCAAATACCACAATACTAGGTCACCTTATCCTTAAAGTATCCTAGATAGCTTACTCCAAATATAATCCACTCAATTGGACTTCCCAAACTCTAACCATTGAATGATCCACCTTTTCACCTTTTCAAATTTATTATAATTTTAACTCACCTCTATAGGGTTAACTATATTAACACAGATCCACTTATATAGTTTGATACACAGAGAAGAATATTACAATATAACTAATGAACTCCCATGAATGTTAGGCCACACAATTATGTAAAAATTTCATAATATATTAAGGTATTATTCCATAGTTATAAATCATCTTTAAACTGGTGAAACATAATAGAAAATCCAAATTAGGAAGAATAAAAATCATACATGCTTTAAGAAATAATTTCCCCCATGAGGCTGATCATAAAAAAAATATAAACATATACTTTCTGTATTTCGTTTAAAATAGATATTAAAATACTTCTTTAACATATTTAATAATGTAGGAAAATTCCATTTTTACTCATTCTAGTCCCTTGAAAAAAATCTCAATAAAAACAGTTTTATAAAAAAAACCAAATTTATTTAGATTTCATTTCAAAACCATCACTTAAAATCAACCATTTCACCTTGAAATTCCATCTCAAACCATTTCTTCTTGAAATACATTTTTCATAAAAAACCACATTGAAATCCAAATTTTAAAAGGAAAATATCTTTACCTTGAAAATCCACATACTCTACCAAAAAATCTGTAAATAGGGAAATCAACCTTCGTTCGACCTTGGACCACCATTGTATCAGTTAACAAGCTATGAATCTATTCTTAACTTTGAGGATGATATAATCATGAATAATTTATGGGGAACAATCCCATAAGTTATGAAAGAATTTTAGAAATAACCATAATGATATAAAAAAACATAAAATTTCTAAATGAGTAAGAAACATAATAATGTAGATCCCACCTACCATATTCAGATTTAGTAGGACTCTACTAACTTAGGAACTCTGGCCTATCCAACTCTATTTGAGAGATATCAAATAATTAAGAATAATATGTAATTTATTGCACACATGACAAAAAATATGTAAATAGTGTGATATACTAGAAATAAACACCTATGAGAGGCTATAATTACCCACATCTACTACCTAAAATAAAAGACACAAAGAATGAAATATAATCAGTGAAGATCTATCATAAGTAAAGGAAGAATGTGAGATAACAGAGAAATATGGAATGATAAGTGTATTCCAGGAAAATATATAAATACCCTTCTTTTGAACTCAATTTATCATATAAATATATTATATAAATAAAACTGCACATAATAAAATCATGGAATTTCCCCTGGCGCATGATTTGATTTCCCATATAGACCAGCACACACATTTTTTTATTTCCAAGAACCCTTATATATTGACCCATACATATTAAATTCTATGAATCAACCCTTATTCACCATTGAGAGAAAAACAAAAAAAACTAAATGGAAAGCCTTATGTATTATATACTTTTCTAATTTTTAACTCTCAAGTATCATGGTACCCATATATACAATCGAGTCAAGCCTTATATATAGAGGAATTTTTGTGACCTATATTTATCCTTTAAAAATCCAAATTTAACCCTTATATATCAAAAGTACAATCCTTATAAATCATATACTTTACCATTTTGACCCAAATCAAGAAACCCTAATGTATCATGGAGTCAACCCATATGTATCATATAGTGACATGGGTACTTAGAAAAATAAAATTTTCAAGTACTCTTATATATTCTTAAGAGTACCCATATATATCTCAGAAACAAACAATAATTTTCCAATTTTCATTAATGATTCATGTACTCATACGCATGAGGACTTAACCCTTATGCATTGGAGATTAACTAAAGTTTTCCAAACACCACGAACCTTACAAGTTAAGACCATTATCCATTTTTATAAACAAAAATAAACACAATAAAAACATTTTATAAATCATTAGATCATTCCAGAAAATCCTATATACTTTAATTTAATAGTAAATAATTCCATAAAGTCACTTTTTTCACCATTATCTGCCTCCACGTTTCTACACTATGACTTACAGCTAACCAAAAAATTCAATTCTTTTTATATCCCCATGCCACAGTATGACACACCATGTCACAAAATCATTTATTACAATATTATAATTCAAGACATGATACTAGAATTACCCCTAATCACTTGATATACATCATAGGTCTCTAATCACATCCTAATAAACATTATAAATAAGTTCTGAACCATTGAATTATTGTATGAAACTGAATTCTCAAAATTTCCTTTGCTCCGAGACAAAATATTAAAATATCCCCCAATTTACACCAGCCTATAATGATGTGTTTTATTAACCTCTCTACAGTGTGTAAAATATAGTATAATAAATATTAACTAATAAGTATATAATGTATAATACTGTCTTTCATTATAATATATATATATATTGTTGAGGAAGGTTAGATCAATCTATATATAAAATAAACTTGGGCCACTTTTAATAGAATTATTTATATAATTTATATTCCTAATAAAGTTAATATTAATTATGTAATCCTATTAAATATAAAAAATTGTTTTTTAGAATTGACAGAGATAGAAAAAAAATAAAAAAATAAAAAAAATATAAAATTTAAGACGAAATAATTATTATTTTTTCCTTATATAAAACATTTCCCTAAAGGTTGGGTTTGGTTTTAATATTTTTTCCCCTATGATAGAACCAATAACCTTTCTTTGATAATGAAACCTCAAATCAAATATCCCATACAAAAGTGAAATGTGCAAAAAAGAAAAACTTTGAACCCTTGAGAATTATGTAGTAAATTTAGAAGAGTTTTAATACATTTTGATTGAGAGTGTTGTTTCTATAAATATTTGGGTACAATTATATTTATAAGGGTTATGGTTATATTTTATAATTATTAATAATATAGATAACTGGGGAAAAAACCCAATACAGAATTAGGTTTAAAATAATAAAATGGCTAGTTATTTAAGAAACCATTGGACCACTTTTTAATACTCTTAATATTGCCAATGGTTTCTCAAAACCTTAGCCAATACAACTTTTTAGATTTTACATTTATCTCTAACATGATTTACCATTGATTTACTACTCAACAAAGATAAAAACACCTCATTCTACATGTTATCATCCCTTTCAAATAATGAATGACATAATACTATTAACATTAATGAAAGGTAAATAAAGGAAGATCATGTACGAGATATATTGATAATAAAAATGAAAAGACCCAAATTTTAATATCAGTTCATAAAATAGGTTAACCCCTAATTTAAAAGTATGAACCATTAATTTCCAAAGAATAAGTTTCATATGAATCCAAACTGGGATAGTAAAAAACACCAATATTTTTATAATCAAACTATACCTCAAATTGGTTAAAGAATGGGATCAAGGTTCAATGTTTTGGACATTGATAGAAAATTATCAAAAGATATATTTTTAAAATTATATATTTTTTAAAATTTTACATTGAATAAAATAAATTTTAATTTTATCAGAGTAAAAAAATTTAAAATATTTTGAATTCTGAAAGACTTATAAAAAATAAAAATTGGAATATAAAAGTAAAATTATTTGGATGAGTGTTTTGAAGGGCCTTTAACCGTGTATATTGTCTGGAATTACACCATTAAAAGAATTATTTTTAAAAAATTTGAAAATAAATAAATAATTATTCTCATTCACTTTAGTTTCCCTGGGTTTTAAAATGGTTTTCCTGGTTCCAAAAAATATTTGTTTTCCATAACGATCAAATTGGACCACCATCTAGTCCATTAGTAATTTTTTCATATTTTATGGTATGATCTATGCTTAATATAATTGATAAACACAAAAATATAAATAAAATACCATTTAAACTATTTATGAAAATGTAATCAATTACTCAAAATAACCCTATAATATATTTGTGAATTACGGATAAGATAATACACAATCATAGGTTTTGTGAACCATAGAAAGAAAATTATAAATTGATTAAAGAATAAGTGAGGATTATTTTATAACTTATCAATAATATAATATCATAATTAGATGTAAAATTTATGAGATTAACTCTCATGATTCTCCCTCATTGTACAATATTATGTTGGATTAGTAATTAATATATATGAAGAATGCTAAAAAAAATTAATCATTAGTTTTTTAAGAACATCACTTAATTTTAAAGTCTAATTTATCTTATTGAAGAATTACCAGTTGGTTTTTATTAGATATCTATTAAATGGTAATTTAATATATATATATATACCATGACAAAATTATAAGTTATGAATTAAAAAAACATAACCATCTAATGATATTTCTAATATAAAAAGCTTAATTTTTTTTGGAAAAAACAATGTACTCAACTTTAGTGGTTAAGTGGGACTCAACTAGGTACATGATACACTTTTATGTAATTTAGCCACAAGTTTTCATAAAGAATAAACCAATGATAAACTTATGATCACTAATATTAAAAACAAAATCAGAATAAAAAATACAAATTATCTCAAAAATTATCATTACAATAGTTTTCAGAGAATTGAATATAATAGAAAATAAATAATTAAATTTATAAAAAACTAGTTAATTTCATTCTAGTATTATATTACTAGTGAAAACATGAAAATGTTAGCTATAAACATAATAAAAGAAAAATATGGATGAATAAAAATCATTTCATAGATACTTTTTTGTAATTATACACCATAAGATCCTTATCAAATGTTTGTATTTATATTCAAAAGAAAATGTTTCTGATGATGAATTTTTGATGCATTGTGCGAAAAATTTTCTAGTAGGTTTTAAATTGCCTATAATTAATTATTCTAAAATATTAATTTCACATTGGTAGCTTATAAATATCCCAACACTTGTAACCTAGTACTGGTGGTTACTTTATTACACTAGTATTAGATACAAGTAATCACATATGAAAATACATAATAGTTTAGTAGTTTTGGTTAAATAGATACATACTTGAGTCTCACATTATATTTGAAGACATAAAAGTACAATATAGTGAAAGTAAAATATTCCACATCCTTGAACTCATTCGAAGATTCCTTCTTCATATCTGAGTGATGGGGAAAAAATAAGGGTGAGAACATATGCTCAGTAAGGGTTATTTACAGAGGAATATATCATGAACCAATATGGAATAAACAATACGACAAATTAAATTTCATAAAACTAATTTCATTTAATAAATAACATGAGCATGAAGAATAATATAGAAGGAATAAAATATGACCAACTAATTCCATATAAATAATCACATGATTATGAATGTAGTACATGGTTAATATCAAGGCAGTAATCTCATGGATAATAAAAACTATATTATTAATGAAAGAAATGATTAATATTGGATGCGATGATATCAAACATCATGATATATATAACATCAAGACCTTACACCAAGAAAATTAATTGGTGGGTAGGTATAAACAAAACCCATCTTAAAAAGTCTATCCAAATTTTTCATCTCATGAGACTATCAATTCATTTAAGGGATATAAATTTATGTGCCTCACCCATCACTACATGCCCAAATCATTACTCATATATATAATGGTTGATTTAATTCATGAACAATATGAATTATAAATAAATGTATGTATTGAATAAATAATAAATACTATCAATATTTCCCTATTCAATGAAATAATTATGAAATTAAAACAACTTATATAGGAATGGTATATGACATAGGTAATAATCATATCTATGATACAAAGAATATAGTTTTTTAAGAGAAATGTAATTTTTTATGACCACAAGACAATGAATGTTGCAAGATAAAGTTAGTGATTACAAAATTAATAAAGAAAGTGAATGCCAATACTTTCCCTACTCAAACATATGATTAACCATGCATATAAAGTATAATGTTGGTATTAATACAACATATCTTTAGTGTAGTATAAGTATAACAAAGTTTTGTTATAAATGATGAATAAAAATACCACCAAAATATCATTAAATTTTTTTTGAGGAAAATACCCTTTTCATTTTGAAGATCACTTTTAAAAAGTAAATTTTTTAAAAAATATTTAGAAAAATATTTTCATTTAAATAAAACTTGTAAACTTGTAAAGGAATATAGAAATAAATGAGTGGGAATGACATCCGAAATGTTATATTCGTACATATTATAATAAATAAAATTATTCTTTTATAATTTTTATGAAAATTTCATAAAGTTACATATTTTAAAAAAATATGAATATTATTTTTGATTTTTTAAGAAACCAATCAATGGTAAGAATTTATTTAAGAAATTATTATAAAAAATTCTGGATTTTTTAGAAAACATGGATTTGGAAGAAAAAGGATATTTGATCAAAGAGAGAAATAACATTAGATTTTCTTAAAAACATTTTCTAAATAATTTTAACTACTAAATAGAGGAAAATAGTTCAATTAATTGAATTTTTTTCTTAATAATTAGAGGAGAATAAAATTAAATGGGTTTTTTAGTTATTTATTAAACAATTTTCTTTTATGTAAATTCAATAATAATCAATACTAATTAAAATGAGATTGTTAAGTAACATCTTATCACTTTGGTATCTTTTAAACCATATACCCCAAAAAGGAATAAATTAAAATAAAAAATTAAATTACATGAATATAAATATATTCATGGTATAACAAATCAATGGGTAATTAGATACACCTCTTACAATAATATAGTTGTATAACATGACTTATGTCTTAAAAAAGACAATTTGAGATGAGAAAACCTTATAATGACTATAATGTTGATGTTAGAATTAATAAATTAATAAATTATTCATATAAAATGTATATCCACATAAAAAAGTGGAAATAAACCATAATTTAATCAAAATTAATTACACACATAATCTTATAATATTAAATCCAATAAATAAGTATTATAATCTAATGCAAAGAAACCGAGTTATGAAATTATTTACCATTTGGATACTTTTGAACAAAATACCCTTAGCTGAAAGAATTAATATTTAATCATAAAATAACATGAATTTTGAATAATTTTTGTTATTTAAAAGGAAAATTTATACACAATTTAAAATAATGTTGGTTCGCCACATTATATTATGTCTCAATGAATGAAAATTGAGACAAAATCCATTACCTCACATATATGTTAATTTGATAGTGATTTAAACTCATATATAGTGGTTTTAAACATGTTATTAATTTATTTTATAACCATATTAATATTTATAATATGAAATGGGATATTATTATAACATCTTATTATATATTGTTAAAAATATTTCATTATTTCTATTGTTTCAGGTGTTAACTGTTTCGATCTATCATGCATGTTTTTTTATCACAAAAGATCCAGTTATTATGAATAGGATATAGATAAATAATATAAAAAATAATATTAATGTTATAACTATCATATTTATAATTTTTATACATTTTATAACTATTTTTGAATATTGTATATGGAAATCGAATCACATCACCTCGTGGAGAAGGTAGGTCGTACATATGCACAAGCGATGATATCATTCCATTAATGGGTGAAAGGGTAAGGAAGTGAATGAAATATTAAATTTAAATAATTAATATCATTTCATATTTATAATATATATTCATTATTTACATTATTATTAATACCCATGTGAGTCAGTGATGAAAAAAATTACATCGGTTCGTGAGGTGATAGTCCAGTATTCCCATCATCAATGGTTTTTTTACCATTTAATGGAGAAGGATATTGGTCAATATTACTATATAAAATAATAAAATTTCATAATATGGTATATAGTTTTTTAAATTATATTGTAATGGTTACTATATAATTTAATGTGTAAAAACGGAAATTGAAAAGAATGAGCTTAGTGAAGACAATTACCTTCGCTTAGAAGAACCACCTTTTGATCTCTTATTAAGGACCCTAGGGTTTTTTAAGGAATATAATTACATCTAGAACTAAGAGAAGTATTTTTGAGAGGTATTTTGATGGGTTTTCTGAGAAAACGTTCTTGATAGGCGTGAATAAGTGAAGGAAGGGAGTGCCCTTTTATAATTGAGGAGTGAAATTTTTGTAAACACCAAAAAATATTCAATAATGTGAAGTCAGTCTCAACTCAGGTGTATCCAAAATTGATATATAATTTAGTGGAGTAAATTTAAGATCAATAAAAAAAATAAAAAAATAAAATAAAAAATAAACTTGTTTTAAAAATTTTAATTCTTTATCCTCTATGTTTACTTATTTTTACAATTTTATTTTTTACCATGGTAATTTTTTTATCCTAGGAAATTTAATCATTATGAATAAATTAAAATAATAATTATAAGACATTTTTTAACTAATAATTATAAATATTAAATCCAATGTATATAATAAAATCCTAAGTGCGTGGAAAATTAATTTTAACAGAAGCGCATCTAACACACAATACCAAGTTTAACATTAATCTTGGTAAATAGATATTGATATTTTTACTATAATAACGATCAAAAATTAATTTGAACATATCATATAATATTAATTATTATTATTTAAAATATTAATTCCATTTTATGAAATTATATTCACAAAAGTGATAGAATTAAATTTTAAAATAATTGCGAAAATATTAACAAAAAATAGTTTTCCAAGAAATGCATTTTTAAGTATAAGATGATCTTTTATTAACTATAAGAATTGTGGTCAAAATTATATGGATTTAAATTCATATATTTATATATATAATATTTAAATTTTAATTATAAACTTTATTAGTAAAAGTTATTTTAATTAATTAAAATGGTGGATATTATGCATTTAAAATCTGTTTTAAGTAAATTGGGTTTTTAGTCCTAAAAATAAACTTATACTAAAATTAGTTATAATGATGATTCAAATATAATTAATTATATTAGGATTAACTAAATAATAATTATGTTAATTTGAAATAAAATTCAACTAATAATGATAATTTTTAATTAACTAATTTATTGAAAAGAAATGGTAGTTTTAGAAAAATTAGTAGTTTTCACTATTCAATGAAAAATCACCCTTTTCAAAAAATCCAGTAATTTCTCCCTAATATAATTTTGAGATGAATATTTTAAAAAATATATTCTTTTTATATAATAAAATTTATTAATGTTACTTAAATTAATTAAAATTCCCAAACATAAAATGAAAGGAAATCCATTTTTGAAAAAAAATTATTTTGAAGCATAAAATGACTACTAAAAATCACAGTGATTATTAAGAATTTATCAATAATTTTTTATTTATTAGGAACCAAATATTTCTAATTCATAATTTGATAAATTTTATTTATACTCTAAAAATAAATGTCGAGGTTATAATGACCATAATTAAATAATATCATTCATAGGTTATTCAATCTCGATGTAGCATTTCGTATGCACTATCAGACATACTGTTGTTATTTTAAAATCTTGAGGTGAAATTTTTTTTCACACCTTAAATAAATTGAATCCTCAAATATTTGAGTTGGTTTTCAAAATCATTGTTTTGAAATTTTGAAATATATTTGTTAAAATCCTACATTGTAAGAAGGGTTAAAGAAACTTCCTCTTGATAATATATAATGGAAATCATGATGGTCATCTAAAATAACAGATAACTAGCATTTAAATTAGATGTAAATTAGTGGTATGTTAATATATATATGAAAGAAAAATGAAAATAACTATTGAGAGTGATAAAGATAATTTATCACAAGAAATTTAATGATTATGATAAAGTTAATGACCACGAATACTTAATTTTCTGATGTGTTTCAATGACCATTTATTCATCAGATATGAAGGTAATATGATAATATTTTTTTCAAGATACTTTCTTGGAGTTGAGAAATAATATTAATATATAATAACATAAGAAAATATAATTGTTATTATTATATTTTATAGTCATAATTTAATCATTAGTTTGCACTTTGATAAATTTCAATGTCATCTCTTATCCTAGGTAATGAATATAATAATGATTTTTTTTACCTAAAGATATAAAATTAACATTAAACAAATCATAATATCTGTAATATAATATTTAGCTTTCCCTACTATCATTATTAAAATAATTTTTTTTATCAAAATGTAATATAATACCAAAAATTAATATGAATATATTAATCTCAAAAATTTGACATTTAAAACAAAGGTTTCACATAGACAATCCTTTAAATAAATAACACTATATCCCAAATAACCTCTATAACCTCAATATGAAAGAATGTTTTAACCTAAAATGATATATCATACCATTTATATTACATATACAGAAAATAATATCATTCATCCCAAATAATCCATTTTGTTAAACATAAAGGTTATCTATATCTCAACCCAATAAAATTCCCCAAAATTTCATTAATCACATGAAAATCCTATCTTTTAAATCCTTAAAAGGTGTGTCTAATAATTTGAACTTATGATAAACCATAAAATCCTAAATTATTTATAGTATTTATAATTATAGAGTTATTTTTAGATGAATATATTCATGATTCTAAAAATTAACACTATCCTTAGATGTTTCATCATTCTTATATCACAAATATCATTGATAAAAATAATTTTACAATTTAATTATTGAAAAAAATACATAAATAATTCAACCCTTTTACTTGAACATAGATCATTCATTGGATTATTAGTTAAACATTAAAATAGGGAATTTAATATAATAATGACCATGTTACCCAAATCTAATACAAAAAACTATAAATGGATTTCTAGGATGAAATTTATTTCTCTCCATCAAATTCCCTACTTTTCCTGAAAAATTCATTGTTATTTGCCGTTATTTTCCACACATAAAACATTTTCCTATTCCTTGGAGGAATTTTAATTATTATAAATTCCACATTTATTACATAAAATAAATTTATTCTTCATTCCTATATGGTCACCACCACTCAATCTCTAAACATACTCTACACTTCTCTTCTTTTGTGAGTTTGAGAGTTAGTTAAGGTGTAGGTTTTCAATCAATCATCAGGATAACTGATTCAGAATAATCATGATATCTTTAGATCTTGTAATAATCCCATTTGGTTTTTATAATCACCACATTATATATTATTTTCAATGTTAACAAAAATCCTTTAGGTTATATCCATTTAATAAAACCAAACATAATAGCGTGATCATTAATAATCATGGCGGAAAACCATATAATCATTTATAGGATGTCTAAATCACGAAATAAATTTTCTTCAATTGAAGAAACCTTATTTTAACCTATGAAATTCATTATTATTTTCTATTCAAATACTTCATGATGGTTCATGAAGAAAATGTGAATTAACCAAAGAATATCCCTTAGGGGTGTCAAATTTGGTGTGCAATAAAGCCCATTTCCATGCACTAGGTGATGATCAAGTCAAATACTAATGCACCATTTTTAGAGTAATTACCCCAAGGTAAAAATTTTCTCGAACTATGTGTACTTTTTTTATATAGAGATATATTTATTTCTAGAAAAGCCACATAATCTCTCCCTCAACAAAACATTAGCATGTAATTCTATACACATCCTCAAAGTCTATCATAGGGTTATTTTCCCTAATTTATGTTTACCTAAATCTAGTTCCTGATGTTTGTAATAAAATTTATATGACACCAAATGTAAATAACCATAACCCATTATCCCACAGATAGTGGTTACTTTATTACATTGGTGTTATATATTGGTGATCACTTGGAAAAAGACCAAATAGTTTAGTAGTCTTGGTAATTAGAATTTTAACCTAGCTAATGTATAATTTATTCCTAAAATAAAATGTTCTTTATTAGATAATTTATACCTAATTATTTTAATATTAAATTCAATTTAGCATATAATAATTCAATGTGTGTATAAAATTAAATTTAACACAAGCGCATGTAACATGCAAAACCCTATTTTAACCTTAATCGTGGTAAACAATGTTTCATTAATTTAATAATTATTATGAAATAAAATAAATTATAACTTAATATATAATATTAATTGTGACGATTCCAAAAATATAATACATTTTATATAATTCTATTCACATAATTGGTATAATTTAATTTAAAAATAACCCCTCAAATCTTGTCGGAAAATAAGTTTTTAAGAAATGCAATTTTGAAGTATAAAGTGATATTATATTGAATATATGACTAGTCATGAACATTATATAGATTTAAATTTATATATTTAGATATATGATCTCTAAATTTCATTTAAATATTTCTCTATTAGTGATTATTCTAATTAATCAAAATGGAGGAACATTTGGAATTTAAAAACAGATTTTAGAAAACAATGCTTTTAAGCAGAAAAATACACTTATATGAATATTGGGTATAAATATGACTAAAATATAATTAATTATTTTAAATATAAAAAAATAATAATTATTTTAATTTTAAATGAAATTAAAATCATAATAGAACATTTAAAATACCTAATTTATTGAAAATAAATGACAGTTTTACAAAATGTTGTAATTTTTACTACTCACAGAAAAACCGCTCCTTTTAGAAAAATACAAAAAATTATCACTAAGATAATTTGATATGATTATTTAAAAAATGTTATTATTTTTATAAAATAAAGTTTCTAAAAGTGATATAATTTTCTTATAATTCTTATACATAAAATGAAAATAAAACCATTTGAGAAGAAAATGCATTTTGACGCCTAAAATCATTTTACAAACGCTTTTAGAGATTATTAGGAATTTACCAAAAACATTGTATTGATTAGAACCCCTATATATATATATATATTATAATTCAGTTAATCGTATTCATAACTTAAAATTCATTGGCCAGGTTATAATGATTATATTTAAATAATATATTTCATTGGTTGTTTAATCTTGGTGTTGCATGTCGTATACACTATCGAACATAATTTTATTCTTTTAAAATCACAGGGATTTAAAAATATTGGAAATAGTAATTTCTTCCAATATCAAATATTTTTTTAAACTTATATTTTTTATAATAAATAAAAACATCATCTAAAATTCAACTCTACGTATAACATTAATAGGGTTAAACAATTACATATTTATAGATTTTATAACCATATAATCAATATAATGAAGTAAATATACCATGATATGTCTGAATTATTTATAATAAACATATCAAAAATCAATATTTTATTAAAATTATTCTCAATATTATAAAATTTAATCATTATATACCATTATTTAAATGGTCGTTTTGAATGATAAATAATTCTGTTTAAAAGGAATACCTTTTCAAATATGAAATTTTTTGTCAATAATACCAAAAATGTATATAAATTTTCTTATTATGATCCCCATTAAAAGAATATAATTTTAACAAATATATACTTATGTTGGAGAACATAAAAAGAAGTATAAATAATTAATAGTTATATAGATGTATCTTTAACTATAAATAAAAATCCACAATGTAACAAATTACCATGATTTATAGGTACCCATTTGTTACTAATCAACCATAATATATTTGTTTATTTTCACTTAGTTTATCTTTATTGACTTTATAAATCCTCATTGTGACTACAATTTTATCCTATTAAAAATATATGATGAGACTTTATCAAAATAAAAAAAATCAACATTCTCAATTCATTAGAAATAGTGGTGTTACATGTACTAAGAAATGGTCACCCATAAAGTCCGGTCTAAAAAATGATTTTATGATTGGGGATTTATTATTACTATGTTATTGTTAATATATCCTTAACTTTATGAGTAGTAAACTATAGTACTCAAAATATAAATTTTTAATTTTTTCATATCCTACTACATAATAACCAACTATAGTAACTAAAATAGACAAAAAATACTTATATTTAATGAAGAATAATTATATGTTAAAATAATAAATATATTTCATTACATTTCAATAGTTTGAATCAATTTAAAATTCCATTTATAGTTGTAAGAAGTAAAAATATAGAGTTAAAACACATATAAACAATATAAATATATATCATAAATTACAATTATAATAATTATAATTAATACAAAAAGAGTGAAATGATCAAAGGTGACTATTTAATCATAGGATCAACCATTCATTGACTTTATCTATATAAAAACCATGTTTTTAATAGAGACAAATCTCATTTTCAAATAATAATTGACAATGTTTTTTTTAATACAAAATAAAAATTAAGACTAATGATTTAATAAGTATAAAATACTAACCAAGTTAAAATAATGATAGCATAAAGTATAAGAAGCTTGACCCAAATTAACAGATAAAAAATAAAGATAATTGAAAATTATATTTTAAAAAATTTACTTTGAATAATTTCAATCAAATAAAATTTCCAGTTGATATGTTTTGTATTTTTACAAGTCACAAATAATCAACATCCATTTTTGATATTTTTTATAACAATCTAAGAACATCTACCAAATTAGATCATATTATTTTAAAAAATTTCATGAAAATCTAAACTCACTTGCCCAATTTGATTGCTGGAAGCATATTTGTAAAATTAAAATTAAAAATAAAATTATATAAATAAAATTTATATCATTCTATGTAAATAAAATGTCATATTGTTGTACTATTTTTCCACATGAAAAAAATGAATAAATAATATTTTCTATATATTTTCAGATTAATTTGAGATATGTTTCTTGTTTTTCATTATAAGATACTTGTTTATAGAATAAAAAAATGATTTTAATTTTAAAAATGAAATTTTGGGTTTTTTGGTGTTATATAATATTATATTATCCACAGAATTGTTCTTATTGGTCATGATATAGTTTATTTTTTTATTTTTTTTTACAATAATCGCATATTTAATAGGAAAAATTGAATTCAACTCATAGTTTTAATGTAATTTATTTAATAACCAATATAAAAAATGTATTAACATTTTTGAATTAACAATTAATATTAAAACACAACATTGTAGGGTTTTAATATTGGTTATAGAAACAAATGATTTTAAAACCCCTCCAATTGTGGGTTTGGACATTGGTTATGATAATCACAAAAATTAAAATAGTAATTCTTAGGTTAACATGTACATTATTTTTCTTATTTAATATATAGTAACTATATTTCAGAGGTCATAGAGCTATTTTGGAAAGTTTCTACAAAACTGGGTATGGGTACTGCCTACATGAACACTTTACATCCTAAATGTGGATTTTACGGTGTAAATATGTCAATAATAAGAAGCCATGAAATAGTTTATGTCCAAGAATATTATTAGTTAAAAAATCCTTTTTATGACTTAAATTGAATTTATACCATAAGATCCAATTATACAATATAAAATAATAGATCAAGGTAAATTTAACTCAAAGTGGCATGTTTTTAGTGTATATAAATTATGGGATATTTACATAGTAAATGAGGTATTTACAACATGAATCCTTTGGAATCGTAGGATTTTATCATGCTACATCTTTGATGTTTCTCATATTTGGAAGGAGCTCTTACTCCCTCAAAACCAAGATCCCATCAATATAGTTTTCATTTATTCCTCTTCCCCAAGATTATTTCACTTGGTATAGTTGACCTCTAGTTTTGTTGGTTGTCTTACTTTAGTTTTGTGTAATATACTTCTCCCTATTTTGGTATTTTGATCTCAGTTTGGAAGTGGTGTGTAATGAGCCTTTAATTTCTATTAACTGGGATACTGTTTTGACTGATTTTTTTCAATTTTACTTCTTGAAACTTTTTTGGAGGCCAATATACTTGTTTCCAGTATCTATTGTTGAAGAAGACTATGTTTCCTCTGTTTTTGAATTAGGTGTCTCTCTACAATGATTCTAATTCAAGAACTGATTTATGTTCTTATAAATTCTTTTGGGATCTTAAAAAAAATACATGATTTTATATATAAATGGAATTTTTATAAGAGTTATATTTTTTAGAGGGATTTTCTTTTAGAAAAAAATTTTATGTTTTGTTTTTAGGTTCTTTAGCCAAGTATACTAGGGGAATTTTATTAAAAAAAGGAGTTATAAAAGTATGAAATAAGAGATTTTACATCGATATATATCATTAATGGAGACGAGGTAAGAAATTAACTCATCTATACCAGTATAATTTTTGCTGATTCCTTTTTTTGTGAGACCATCTTCTTACTAGTTCTCTTCTCAATAGACAAGTGTGATAATACAGTAGAGTTATGAAACTTTAAACATGCATTCCATCTTAAAATCAATGATCCTCTAGAATATATTCAATACACCACTTATGATAGCTTGGAAAATGGTAGAGGAGTCTCTTTCAAGCTGTAGATAATTATAGAATCTTCATTTTTCAAAGAAAACAACATGGATAACTCCTTGAATTTCCACTTCAATTAATGATTCTGTTCTACTAGAGAAATAAAGAAATAAAATAGAATAGTATGTTTCCACTATGATCTTGATAAATGGAACCATAACCCAATGATATAGGATTACCTTTTAGATCTCCATCTGAATTAATTTTAACCCAATTATATAAGGGAGTATTCTGGAAGACCACTAGAGTACTTGTAGGTGGCTTGAAATTCCAATCAATTCATATTCTTAGAAAAATAGTAAAATCAAGAATAGTTCTATCAAAATAATATTTTTGAAGAACATTATAATCCCTATCATAGGGAATTAAGTTAGTAATAAACTATTAGATGCTAAAATGGGTGTTGTGATGCATTATCTCATTACATACACTCCAGATGATGTTCACACCTCCTTCATAACTATACTAAAAAGATTAACAAGTGTTCGATGAAATTATTCAATGATGGTATTTGTTTAAAAATAGGTCTTTAAGCCTATAAGCAGGAATTATTTTACGTGAAAATGTTTTTTTAAATGTGACCATAGTTTTTAAATTTATTTTGACAATATTATCACATTGGGTAGCCTTTCATGCATTAAGAAATTGACTTGTCACTCTTTGTGTGTGTAATTCCACAAGATCTTTTATATCACTCTTAGTGTGTATAATGACACAACATGCTTTATTTCACTATAGTGTGTGTAATTTCATAAGAGGTTATATTATTTGGATCCACATTAGACATGTATTTGTGATTTTATTTCATTACAACTATGTATTACCATATTTTAGATCCCAAATAGAGTTATTTTTCATTTAGGATTTATCTATCACAAGATGGAATTTTCATGGATATTTGATCACCTGTTTATCATATAGTGGAACTAGGGTTTGTTTTGATTCTAATTTCATATTATATTTTTCATACTTGACATAGTCCATGATTTGGTGAATGTGGTATGCTTTTATGAAGTCTAAAGAATAATTTACAAAATGGTTATATTTTATAAGAATTCTTAATATACTGTATTAATTTTTTAATATATATATATGGAATTATTGATATTATAACTTTATATATTTTTTGATGGAATCCGAATATACTTTGTGACCACAACCTTCTTTTTCATTTGGGTTGTTGTAGATGTTTTTTTCCAAGACTTAAGTTAATGAAAGAGTATAATGTAGCATGTTTGTCTCTATTGTTATCATCATCTTTATAACAATATATTCTGGAAGGTATAATTTGTAACATGAAGACATTTGTGGTCTTTTCTTGTTTTACTATTTTGGTTTAGATAGTTTTGATTGGGTTTTTACGTATTAGGGATATGTTCTCATAAATTTACTATGTATCTAGTTATCTTTCTTTGTTCGGGTTTTATGTGATACATGTTCATTACTTTTTTTTACTTCACCATACGGTGGAGCACCATGGGTGACTGGATTAGTTGACCAGGTTAGTTTGATATAAATTGGTATCAAATGTAATACGCAAAATTATGTTTTATAAACATCTTGGCATTGTTTTGATGTCTTTGGTAGAGTCGATTTAGGATCATCAGAATTTAGATAGTAAGTGTGTGTGGGGGGGTGGGGGGAGGGGGTTGGTAGCTGACTTCCATGTCTAAACCTAACTTACAATTGGTGTTATGAGATTTTTACAAATGTTTTGACTTGGTGGTTGAGTTTGTTTGAATAAAATGGATCTAGTGTTTATTTAAATCAACTTTTTTTCTTCTTAAAGTTTTTTATATAATTTATATAATTTATAAATGATTTAAATTCTTGGAGTTTAAATTCATTAATATAGATTTCAGGAAAGTGGTATTTTGATTTTATAATTGTTTCTAAAACTAATTGTTTATTTTATTGTGTTCATTAGACAATTAATCATAGAATATATCTTCCAAATCCATGAAAGGAATCTATGCATATAGTCCCGTAGGTGGATCCTCTAATTTAACCTTCTTTTACTTAAGTTGTAATCTGTACTATTAAGACTCTGAGTTAGGTGGGTGTCAGGAACCTGAGATGAGTAGTTGACCATAGCTCAGAATTTACTAATAATAATCATCCCATAATTATTAGTAACAAAGATAAATAAAAATCTGAATAATTAATGGAGAAGATTAATATGATATTTAACTTCTTGTGGACTCTTGATGACTCTATGTGGGGTTTTTCTTTATGCGTACTTAAAGGACTCGTATGGAGATGGTGAGACTCTATTGTGATAGCTAAGTTATATGGAGATCATACCTAGGCTTCCTTTAAGAAAATATTCAAACAACGGTTTTATCCCGAAATGTTGGGTATGGAAAACAATCGGAAGTTTCCAACCATGGAGTAAGTAGAGAATACCATTCTATAGTATTCCACTAAATTTGATAAGTTGGTGAACTTGGAACTGGATCTTGTTACCAATGATTACCTAAAATCTAAGTGTTTTGAGATAATCTCGAGGGATTATATTTTGTCAATACTCGTTCTCATGGGACTTAATAATTTTTTAGAGGTGTTCTATAAAGAGGATATGAAAGAGACAAAAATAGATAGGAGAATAGACTTAGGTGGAGATTTAGTTAGTGCAGTTATTATCCCGGGTGTGTCTTCTAGGAAAAAAAGGAAGTGAAAAGGTAACTCGTTTTCTTCTAGATTAGTTTTAGGTAATTTTTATGGAAGGTAGTAGGTTGTCTATTATAAGTGTGTAATACTTGTTCATACTAATCCCAACATTATAGAGGATCCAATTAATTGAAAAATTTGTGGAAAATCTACAAATGTAAGGTGTTTTTTGGAATTATCTCCCAAGGTAGTAAGTCTATATCCACTCTCACCAAGGCCTCACAAGTTCATTATATTTTTCCCAAGGGTGGTGGGTATTATCTCCCAAGAAAGGTAGATGTACATGTGACTAATTAATCTCAGGGAGGAGTTTGGATACTATATATTTACTCAATGGAGTATAAATTATAGGAATCTAAAGAAAGACCAACAAATTCAAGAGGTATAGTGTTTATTTCATCTCTTTTAGTGATAGATTTTTTTTATATAGGTGATACTCATTATTTTATAAAAAAACGTTGGTTGACATGTTGGGGTGGAATTCAGATATTATACCATTATTCCTAGATCTTTCAACACTTTTGGAAAATAGGTTTGAGTAAGGTTTCCACTGTTCATCATGTTTGGTGATGATAGATGACTTCAAAGTGGTGTGGGACTTCTTGGTTCATGATCTTGATATCATTGACATGATTACTAGAATAGATTAGATGACCGATGTTAATGATTATATTTAAT
The DNA here is from genome assembly GCA_963277665.1 of Viscum album. Taxonomy (NCBI): domain Eukaryota; kingdom Viridiplantae; phylum Streptophyta; class Magnoliopsida; order Santalales; family Viscaceae; genus Viscum; species Viscum album. The sequence continues at coordinate 1,990,756,684 of OY728137.1, forward strand.
TTCTACATTGTTGAGTTTGGTTTTGTTATCTCCCAATGAGTCATTGGTATCTTTTAGATTGAGTGGGATTCTAGGTCGAGGAGAGGACCTATTTTTTTATATACTAGAGAAATCTAATGCTAGTTTTTGGAGATTTTACTTGATGATATTGATACTTGTTTGAGTATTCCACTTCATGAAGTGGTGTGTGCATACCCCAAGATATTTTTAGACAAATTTATTGGTTTACCTCAATAGAGAGAGGTTGAGTTTACCATTGACCTACTACTTGTTATGATACCTATTTATATGAAATCGTATCATACTAAACTGAATGAGTTGCAATAATGTAAGTTTCATATTTCTAACCTTAAGGAAAAGGAATTTATTCATCCTATCATGTTACCTATGGATTTTCTTTCCTTCTTTTCTTAGACATCATTCAAGATCCTCATAATTTGTAACGATTCTTAAAATTTAGAGCAAGTGACCATTAAAAACAAGTATCCATTACCTAGGATTAGAGATATCTTTGATGAAATCAGAGGTATGAATTTGGTTTCAATGATTGAACTTTATTTTTTGTACCCCCGGCAATGATTCCATGAAAATCATATACCCAAGACATCATTTAGGTTCTTTATGGGAAATTTGATTTTTCGTTATGCCATTTGGTCTCACTAACTCCCCTAAAATAATTATGGTTATGAAGAACTAAATATTTCATCAATTCTTGGACTATTTTGTTATAGTGGTTGGGGATGATGTTTTTTTAAACTTTAAGTAATAGGAGGATCACAATAACCATTTGTATATCTTTCTTAGGATCTTGGGGGAACATCATCTATATGGTCGGCTTTCCAGATGTGAGTTTTGGATCCTTAAGGTGAATTTTATAGGGAATGTTATAATTGAGAGGAGTATATCAGTGTATCCAAAAAAGATAAGACCTGTAATGAACTAGGATCACACTATAAATGTGTTTTATAAGTAAACATTCTTTGGTTTGGCTGGTTATTATAAGAGATTTGTTCAGGAATTCTAAAAGTTTGTATATCTTACAACAAATTTAACAGACAAGGGTGTACATTTTTAGTGGAATGAAAAATTTTAAATATATTTTGGAGAACTTAAGAAGAGTTTGACCTCAGCTTCAATTTTTATTTTTCTAAATTGGGTTTGGGTTATGGTGTTTTCTATGATTCTTTTGGTATAGCTCTGGGGTGTGCCTTGATTCTTGGGAAACTTGTTATCTATTTCAATTTCAATGAATTTGGAGATAATGGTTAATGAAAACTATTCTTGTTGGTCCATAAAACTTGGGACTGCCAAGATATATCATGATCTCTGATATCAGTATTAGTGGATGAGGATGAGGTGGTAGATTACAGATTTCGTGTTTCATTACCTCACTTATCAGAGAATTAAGGAAAAACAGAAGAGACCTACATGTTTTTTTCAACCCCTACCAATTCATGTATAAAAGTGGGATGTGATTTCCATGGAGTTCATAATTGGTTTACCATATACTACTACTAAGATATAAGTGAATAGGGTGATCATTGATTAACTCATGAAATCATTACATTTCTTCCTAATCAAGGAGATAACGAAGGTGGAGTATCTCAGATAGTTTCATTTTTGAGAGGTTTGTGTAATTCAAGGAGTTCTATCTATAATTGTATATAAAAGAGACTTCAAGTTTACATATAGGTTTTGGAAGTTATTTTATGAGGTGATAGTATCGCAGTTTGAATTACATACAATATATCATCCACACCCAAATGGGTTGACAAAAAGATAAGTCCATGTTTTTGAGGATATTCTTCAGACTTGCATTATTAATTATAGAAGTTATTGGGAATTTTTTTTTAATCTAGTTGAGTTTTCCTATAAAAATATTTATCAAGATTATATTATTATGTAACCCTTTGATTCATGGTATAGGAGACGTTTTAGATCTTCCATATACTCAAAGAATTTGGGCGAGCGGTCATTGATTTTTCTCACCCTTGATCATGAAGCAATAAAAAACATGCAGCGGACCTGAATGAGACTTGTCACTATAGAGAGTCATTAAAAATCATATTTAGACCATTTTCATCAACCATTAGAGTTTTATATTGTTAATATATTTTTTCATTAAGTCTTACCTCAATTGGGTCATCATTAGTTGGGTATGAAGGGTAAGTTGGCATCGAGGTTCGTTGGCCCCATTGAGATTGTCAAGCAACTTGGAAAGGTGGAATATCATTTATAATTACAACCTCATTTGAGTTTGATTAATAAAATTTTTCAAATTCCCAATTGAGGAAGTATTTAAAGTATCCTTCCTAAGTGATTAAATGGCAGGATATTTATCTTGAGTCCAACAACACTGTGGTTGAGAAACTTACTCAGATTATGGATGGTTGAAAAAAGGCAATTCATGGTGAAACAATACAGCTGGTCCATTATAAAAACCCACCATAGCAGGGGTTTTAACATAAATTTTTAAATAAATAACATCCAATCTTCTACTACAGAGTGTTTCCATGTTTTTTATTATAATAACATTTGTTAAAATGACTTCCATATCGGCTTTGACATCGGTTATTGTAATAAACGATGTTAAAACCCTTGTCATAGAGGGTTTGAATGTTATTTATTTTAATAAAAAACCAAAAAAACCTTTATAATATGGGATTTTATCATCAATTACTGTAATAACCTATGTTGAATCCCACATATTTAATCTTTATTATTTTTAAAATTGACCTGAAACCTAAAAACATGGGACTTTTTATTATTGGTTTCTGAAATAACTGACGTTAAAAATGTTACCCTAACATGGAACCAATATTTTTTAGGTATCACCCAAGTAATTTTTCATTAATTCCTTAAAATGTATTACACCTCACATGGAATGTTATTTTTTTACATCATGATCACCATTTTTTTTTAATTTTAGTCATTAAATTCATTAATATTCATATGTAATTTTAATTTTTCCCCATTACACCCACTGTTTTTTTAGTTTCCACTTATATATCAATAACCCCTAAAAATAATTTTTAATTTCACTATAAATCATTCATTCCATCTTCTATATACTAATTTATCAATCTCATGTGATTTGTCTTCCAAATTTTCAATAGTCACACTACTCCTCATTCAAATATTCTAAATTGTGAAAGTTAAGAGGGAGAGAGTGGAACCATTGATAATAGAAATGATGCTCCTCAATGATAATTTTATAAATATAAATCAATGGAATGGTATATTTTATTAAAAACTTTTTCATTTATTTTTTTATTATAATATATGTTGAAGAATATCCATATTTTTTTTTGAAAAATTGTAATTTATTTTTTAGGAATTATGATTTCAGTTGTCATTGATTCTCTAAAATAACCAATTAGGATTCTATGTTCTATCACATTTATTAAAAATATGTATGTATTTTTCACATTGATTATTATAAAAATAGATGTGAAATATTTTCTTTCACATCAGTTATTTAAATAAATAGAGTAAAAAATGTCATTTCATATCACTTATCAGAATTACCAATATTAAAAGTAAATTTTAACATCGGTTTTTAAAATAAACAATTTTAGAAGTAATTAAAAATATATATTATAATTTTTAAAAACATAAGAAATTTGTTTAATTATTTCTAAAAAAACATATAAAAACTGAAGATATTCTTTTACAACATCTCTTACATATATATTTTTCTTATAAAACTAACAATAAAACCCAAAAAATCATGATGTAAAAGAACTATTTTTCACTTGTGTTGGATATTTTAAATACTTTAGTAGATATTGGGGGAATTTTAATTTTAAAAATAAAATTTGGATCATTCCATGAAAATCAAACATCAACACATCATGTAATTTATTCCTATAAATTTTATACTTTTTTTTATAATAATCCAAATTGATTTTGTTTGTTTTAATAATTTAACACATATTTATGTATTTTAAAACTAAAAAATAATTTTTAAATGACACTTATAATAATTTTGATAAAATTTATTACCTTAATAATGTGAGGTTTATCCTTATAAGTTAAAAATAAACTAGCGTTCATTTTACAAAATTTTTACAACAATATGAACTTGTTTCATAATTTTTAATCATTTGATAAGTTTTTTATAACATAAAATAATTAAATAAATTTAGTTTTAATAATTCTGGTAAAATCATAAATCCAATTTATGTATGGATTATTTCAAAAGTTTATGATTAAAATATTTTTATTCATAATTTTCACAATAACCTGAGATGGATTTCTCAATATTGATCATGTGGCCGATGTTTTTAGAATAAAAATACTTTTAATAATGACAATTAACTATGAATCATTTACTTAATATGTCATTTTATACCATTAGTCTGTTTATTTTTGTGTATCTAAAATGAATCAACAACCACAGTTCTAATTTTATTTATAATAAACATGCTTGTTTTCTTCATTTTGATAACTTGATGCATGTTTATAGAATTTAATATTTATATAATAATAAAGATAAACTTAAGATCATTCTAATCACTTCACATTTAAAATTTTAATTTTCTTACTTCTATGATTCATAAATGAATCAATGATCATTTTCATTAATTTTAATAACAATTAGAGTTTGGTATCTTTGGTTTATATCATATAAAGGAGTTTTATAGAATTCAAAAAAAACTTATAATTATACAAAAAACTTTTATCCATTTTTTAAATCTCACAGTGAATTAACATGCGACTTTATCATAGAGGTTATAAATGATTTGAAGATTATTGCCCTAATTTTATTTAATAACTTGAAAATGTTTACATAGTTTGGTTATTTGTCACACATTTCTAGAGTTTAAGAAACTTATATTTTGTAAAGCGCACATTAAATTAAGTAGAAAAAATATTATTCATAATTAAAAATTACTTAATATTATATTTTAAAAGAGGAATAATAAATAGGATATAGAAAAAACCTTTTTTAAGATGTTTGGAAATATTATGACCCTATGAAAGCAGTCCTCTCATTATTGAAAAAATGTTTTTTATCATTTATATATAGTTATTTAAAATTTTCCCCGTAGTATTAAAATATTTTATTTAAATAATGATTAATAAATAATTAAAATTAAATCATATACATTAAATAATATACACATATCATAAACACCTTTTTTGGAATTTAAGTTTTATACTGGAATATGTCATATTTTTTAAATTTGAAAACATAGTAGGAAAATTTAGATCCATTTATTTGTTTTTTACACTATGAAAACACTAAAATATATATATTTTCTTATGATGTGTGTTTCAATAGTAATATTTTATTATATATACGTTAAAGAAACTATATCTATAATAATTTATTGATTTCTTACTTGTGTTTGGTGTCTATATACCATATACTGTTATATACATTAACAACATATTACTAATGAAAAAACATTTTAAAATATATTATATAGCACAAAATTTAAATATTGTATCAAAACCCAATTTTTTTATTAACAATTAAATAGTGACATCATGGGTGTCTATTTTTTAGATATGTAAGCATTAAATATTTAAAATATACCATCCAAATAACTAGATTTATCACAACATGTATCAATTGTTTCCAGAAAAATTAAACAATAATAAGTAATTAATGTTAAAAATTCAATTTATCAAAATTTTAAAATGAGTATATATTTCTTTTTTTATAGGTGTTAAAAATAAAAAATTATATCTTTTTGTTCCATAAGAAAATAAATATCCTATTATACTCGTGTAATAATTTTCTTCAAGTTCATCTTTTTTACTTAGGTAGAAGTATGACAGGTACCAATATTGTCAATATATGATGGTAAGTTGTATTCATTATGTGTATATCCTTAAAAAATGAATATTATTAATTTTTGTTTAAATATTTCATCAATAACTAGCCATAAAAAAAGATGTATCAAATATATAACTTCAAAAATGATGTTCTAAACCATTCATGTCCAAAAATTTATTTTACATTTTTAGGACCAACAATGTATTTAGTATTTATGTCTTGTATGTTTTTTCAAGCTACTATGTCATGAGTAACACCATATTAGAATAATAAATGTTAAAAAGAATAAAATATCATTAAGTGGGGTGAACCTAGGGTCTTGAGTCATCTTCTATGTTCTAGAAATTAACAACATTTATTTTTTATGACTAATTTATTATTTACCATTGAATCATTTTTTATAATTAATCAAACCTTATTTATTTATAAAAAAAATAATTATTATATAAGTTGTAAATAAAATTCCCCTTTATTATTACGAGCATTTTTTTGTATAGAATGACCAAGTTATGATAGTTAAAATATCACGTTTCATCATTAAAATATCATCACCATTGATAAGAATTGGTAGCTTAGTTATACTCTTATAATCTCCCAAGATCTTAAATATCACACGATATTATGGTTATTATATATTATTATTGGTTTTCGATTAGATTTTTTATACTGTATCTCTTTTAATCAATGAAGTTCATGAGTTTAATAGTTATAAATCACAATAAAGTTCACCTTGGAAGTTGTTAAAATACTTAATTAATTAATATCTATTTTCATTACTAACAATATAAAATGATTGAAAAAATCATTATCACGTATAGTTTTCAAATTTAAGGGGATTTTCTCCCCATGAAATTAAAGAATAGCAACTTTGTGTAATGTTCTTTTTAGTGCACTGATTGTTGGTCATGATCTATTTGAAAGATAATATTAATTTAAATTTCTCCAATTTAGCTATCCAGTTTTTGAATTAATTTTTTCATCCAAGATCTACACATTACCATTTAATTTTTTTTAATTTTATAATTTACTTATTCTCATGTTTTCCCACTATATTCATTTAGATAGACTCTAAAACTTTCCATTTTTACACAACCATAATATCATGGGTGTTGAAAATAAATTGTAAGCATCTCGTTTTAAGCTACTATAGATAACTCATCTTATTCTAAAGTATAAGAAAATATAAAAAAACATATTTATTGATATACATTAATATTTTTCAAGAAAATAATTTTAATTCATTTCATACATTAATATGTTTACCAATTTTTACTTTTCATAAACTAGTTCACTATTTTTATTTACATGATCCTCTTTTCACCACACATGATAGCGTTAAATGAATTATAAAACTCTAATCAATCAATCTATATATAAAAACTTCAATATCATTTTTTTATATAACTTCAAAATTTTAAAGTAATTTCAAGGTAGTTAATTTTTTTTATTCAAATCACCAATTCCAATCCTTGATTTATATTTGGGGAATAATAGTTTTTTATGCATTTGTTATTATATAATAAACGTTTCTATATTAAAATGTCATTTTTGTGAATTTTAATGCTTAAAATATATTAAATTCACATACTATTTTTTTAATCTTATATTTTCATTGATTTTTTTCTTGGTCGAGGTGTAATTACATTTTTAGTTTTAGTACCTCAGGACCTCCCATTGGTTACAATGGTAAATTTACCATAGTAGACGATATAAGAAAAATTATTTGATGCTCTCATTAACTATAGTGTTTTAGGTTTACCCCCCAGTTGAGCCGAAATTGAATTTTAATCATGGGATGATGCCAAATAGAAATATGTTATGTAATAAAATATTATTTTGATCGCAAACATACATATTTTTTGGAATTATGTTTTTTCTTATAAGTAGTGTCTTTAATGAAAAATATAAGATCCTTTTTGAATATAGCCTATAGATTTAACCCTTTAGGTAGTATAACTTTTATTCACATCACGGACTCAAGGAGTTGGTGTCCATTAGAGTATTAAATATAATTTACAGTGGAAATAAATAAATAAAATAATTATTAATTATGAATGATTAATTTTAAAATAATATAAATTGAATATATATAATCACATTTATAATAATACATAGGGTTAGTCACTAGATATAGAGACCCGAAGCCTGACGTACATTGACATTACATTACATTTGCGGAATACTTAGTATATAACAAAAACACACACACAAGAATCATAATAGTTTAGTGTCTTTGGAAACTCGGAATATAATATTCTAATCGTGGTGAAAGATCTTCAACATCTCCCATAAAGATCTTACCTTTTTTTACCTAAAACCTTTCTTTATATCCTGGGGAAAATAAAACATAAAAAGGGTGAGCTCAAATGTTCAGTAAGGGTAAACAAAAGAAATATCAATCACATCATATTCATAAGAACATATCTTTTGGAAATATTATCCTGCAAAAGAGATCATAATTTCATAACATGGGATAAATCATAGCTGTGAAATGTAATCCCAACAATCATAACATAAAACATGAAACTTTGTGGCATACACACATAATCATATAGAATCGTATCTTGTTAGTCAAGACTCATTGCCAAGACTATCTTAGTGGAAATAGTCCCTTTCTGAACCGAGTCACCCTCGTTTCAGTACTGTTTCACTGAACCGGTATAACCTACCATTCCAGTCATGTCTATCTCATGAGATATAAAATCATTACCCAATGCATTGGAGGGAGATATAGGTACCACCCATCTCATAATGATACCATTCTTATGTGTGCCACAAAATCATAAACTGTACATCATAGAATAACCCATGTAATAAAAATGGGATTCTTAAACATCATGACATCATAAAACAATTCATATAAGATAAAGGATTTCAGAAAAATAATTCCATCACAACATAATCAAATCAATGTAATAATAGGGATAAAAACAGAACCCTATATTATCTTAGATGGAAAATAATTTTGAAAAAACACTTGAAATGAATTCTTGAGGAAAATATCCTTTCTTCTTCAAAAACACTTTTCCTTTCTTAACATGTCATACAGTTTTAAACTAAAAGAAGTTGATTAAAAATAAACTTGAAAACTTGTAAAGGATGCTTCTTGGAAATAATGTTTTAAAAATCCATTCATTCCGTATAAGTTAAAAAAACATTCTTTGTACTTTTGTCGGAAAAGTCAAAAAGTACCTCGTATGAAAAAAGACAAAAGATTCCTTTCATATCTTTTACTAAAAACTCACCGAAGGGTAAAATAGGATTTAAAAAATTTTAGGATAATGGAAATAATATTACATATTTAGGAAACTTGTATTTGGATGATAAAATACACCCGAGTAAATAATAAAGTATAAACAATCTCGGATAAAAATGAGATTGTGATATTTCCCTTACCTTAGGTCTGATTTGCTTCATAAGTGTCCAAAACTACTGTATAATGATTTAAATAATGTCATTGACTTATTACGGAATCATATTCATTGTTATGATATCATATATGGTTCACTTATGACTTTATACTACCCGTTCTTTTGTAAATTCCATGTTAAAGAGCGTTTTGGGTAAAATTGTTTCATTTGTCGTCCGTGTTTTGACTTGTAATTATTCATATGATTACTTAGATCATGATTACTTAATTCCAGAATATAAAACATGATTTATATATATATATATATATATTCAGAATATTCATATATATAATAAATCAGTAAATGGAAAGAAATACACCGTTCATGGAGACGGTAGGCTGTACGTACGCATGAACGCTGTTTTCGTTTCCTTATTGAGTTGAACGGAATTAAGTAGATGACATACATATATATACACATAAATACAGTATCATTATTATGTAATATATTTCATGATTACTTATTATATATACCTTAAAATCATTCATTAATGGTTAAAGTGGAGAATGAATCTCATCGCGTCGTGGAGACGATAGTCCGTACGTACGCACGAGCGATGATATCATTCTCATGATCGTGGGACTGAATTGGAGTGTATGTATACTATTTTATAATCAATATCACTTTAAAATAATAATTTATAGTTATTATTTACACCATTATCCCCATCCATGTAAGGTGGTGGTGGAAAATAGATTTCACCACGGCATGGAGACGGTATTCCGAACGTACGCACGCGCGGTGATTTCGTTTTCCGTAGGATGGATAGATGGTGAAATAGGATTGTTTCATACTTATAATAACATATCAATATATGAGTGATACTGATGTTATTACTTCATAATGAAACAACCTAATAAGAAGAAGTGGAAGAAGAAATAAAGGTGAAAGAATCGGTAACGGAAATTACCTCTTCTTTGAAGCGCCTCTTTGAGACCTCCTATTAGGGCACTAAAATTGGTCTTTGAGGAAGACCAGAACCTCTAGGATGTTTCTAGGGAAGTGGAGAATAGAATTTTTCAGGTTTCGGCCATGATTGAAGGCTCAAAGTTGTGTGAGGAAGAGAGGGAGGAGGTGCCCTTTTATAAGGGAGGAGAGGGGCACCTTTGGAATAACTAAAAATATTATTTTATTATGAAGTCAAGTTCGGTTTTAAATAGCTCAAAATTGATTTATTTAGAGGATAAAGTGGGGATGGGTCTAAATACTCTCATAAAATAGGATTTAGACAAGTTTAAGTTATTATTTTAACCTTATCAATTAGATTTAACTCAATGTTAAATAATTTAACTTTTACCGTGTCTTTTTATTTTCATACACTATATAGTTAATAAATTTACTATATCAAGCCAAAATAACCCCAAGTTGTTTATTATTAATATATATAATCTTATATAAGTCATTTGGATGAGCCTTAGATTTTTAGGAATAAAATAACAATTAATAATATAATATTTGTTTTAAAAACTATTTTATGTCAATTTTGACACTATTTGGTACATGATTTTTATGAAATTTATAACAGAATGATAAGTTCAAAAAAAGTTACTTAAATCAACAATAAAATGTCATATTAACCAATAAAATTAGTGTAAGTCATAAAAAGTCTCAAATTACATTTATTTGGGCATTTATAACATCAATTATGTCAATATTTCATTAATAAGACAATTACTGCATCATATTTGTGTCATAATAAATGATAATTATTTAATCCCTAAAAATTCTAAATAAATTCTTATGATGTAGATAATTGTATTATATTTCTGGAGACTATTCATTTTCGAAGTTTCATGAATTTTATCACTAGATTAAAATTATTAGACTTATAAGATTTAAGAAAGTGACATGTTGTCACATTCGTTGGTTTTAATAATAATTAAATTATTTTCGTTGAAAAAATTTAATTAAATGAATCTAATCCGACCCTTAGGTGATATGGGTCTACTTTTAGTCATCCAATAGGATTTTGACATTTGTTAGGGTAATTTTAAAATATTATATTTACCCTTAATTACCCGATTTACCTTTAACTATGGTAAATAAAATTTACCGTAGTTACTATTCATAATTATACAAAATAAAAAGTAGCTTATTAACATAATTTGGATCCATTGATTCTAAATATGGAATCCATTTTTCCAAATTCAATACACAAAATTTGCAGAAATTAAATTAAAATTAATCCCGTTGTCGAAAGAAAACGGGTTTTCTTTAAAACATTGCAAAAGATTGAATTGATTTAACCTACAAATTTAAGGTAAAATCAATGATAATGTCATAAATTATATTAAATGGTAAAAATATATTCTATTTATACTTTAAAACCATTCAATATTATAATTTAACCACATAAGATATTACGATGAAAAAAGTTGTTTTTAATTAAAATATAGTGTGTTTTTACTATTCATGAAAATATGAAAGTTATCGGAAAAATATCAAAACATTATCTAATGTAAATTTTTATATCCTGATTCAAAAAAAGAATTTTATTTTGTCAAATTTAACTTATAAACATGTCAAAACTAGATTTAATGTGGGTGCGCCATCAAAAGGCGGCAAAACTGCATTTTTTGAAAAATACTTATTTTACCCGAAAAATTTATTTTGTTCTTATACCATGATCTAGAAATGTGTAAGATGAATAATAATGTTATAAAATTCAAAATTTAGTTAAAACTATTCATAACGGATAGTTCATGACAATATTATAATAATATATCGTTGTTTATTAAAACCCAGTATTGCGTACAACACACGCTATCGAGGAAGGTCGCGATTGCGTGTAATGCAAGCCAAGTCAGGGTTGCGTGTTGTGAACGAATCCTTCGTTGTTTCGTATAACATAATCCAACCATATTTCATTTATACATTGAATATATATATATATACACTCAATGTTGCGTAGAATACCAATTATCAAAATTGTGTGTAACACGGTCCAAGAATAGTGTTGCGTATACTGCAAGCTAATACGGTGTTGTGTATAACGCAAGGTAATATTGGTGTAGAATACAACACAAGACATTAATGAAATTAAAATAATATTTTTCTTAAAATATCGAGGTGTTACACTAGAACCCTATGATATTGTGAGTTACAAAGTAGGTGAGCCTTTTTGGGGGAATTGAATAGCTGCTTCTTTAGATAGATAATTACAATAGATGTGATTGAACCCACCTTCAATAAGAGAGCACTTTTCAATGTAATGGTGCATGATTTTTCTTATGCATATTTATTTAGGAAACAACTGTGAGAAATATTTATATTACCATAATTATCAACATTTATCAATTTTTGTGATCAAATTTATTTAAATGGATTCTCTATTATTATAGATTTACTGAGAGAACAATTATTTCGATTAATAATCTAATTTTTTTTACAAACCTGGACATATTTTTTGGGGTGGTTGGAGATCGATGGATAAATAATTAGATTATTCTCCCATTTATCTCTCACCCCACTTTTTTATTATTTTTTTCTCTCTCTAAACTATACATCTTTTATTTTTTCTCAGATTTGGGCATTTTTCAATGATTCTAACATAGGTTGGTGATAGGGTGATGAAAATGAATGTCAAGGGAATGGGAAATAAGGCATATTTGGTCTTGATGGGGATGGTGTGGTGACAAAAATACGAAGAGAGAAGATGATTATGGGAGGATATTCGTCATTTGAAAAAATTATTAAATTATGGTGGGTCTTCCACGATCATAGATAGGAGGAACTTAAAGAGGGAGACCTACAGTCATGACCTGCAGTGCGGCCAAGGATGGATGAATATCATTGAAGTTAGAAATGTTCACAGAAAAGGCAGTATGATGACATAATTGGTGGGAAAATTAGTAGATTTTATTTTTTTTGTTTTTTTCTCTACATGTGGATGGGTGGATCACTCGGGCCTCCATGATCACGGGTAGGATCCCATGCTAATAGTTTCAAAGCTACAGGTGTGGGCCTTCCTAGGATAGCCTTATAGCTTGGATGGTCCCACATTCAGGTTAGAAATACCCTAGAGAAGGCCAATCAGTCTAGTCTAATGGTCTAGAAACATTTGTATGATTTGAATAAGACCAACCCTATGTCTTAGTCAGTAGGTTTTGGTACATCACCCCATTCAGTGGCTAGGAAAAGTGGTGGGTGAGGTTTTCCCAACCTGATCCAAATATTCTACACATCGTCACATGTTCTGGTACATAGAGAGGTGCATACGAGGTTCTCACATGTGTAACACACTGCTAAGTACCATGTGGAATGCCTTTAAGATCAAAAATTTTCTCAGACATAACCTTCATGGAATCTTATTAACTTCTTCACCGAATGTGTACTATAGATAAGTAAATTAGGTCTTCTGAGTATTTCTACATGGATCACAATAGTGTGGTTAGTTTGGACATTATAGGATGTTTCTAAGGATATATGGGTAGAATATAGAATTTTCTATATATTATCGATGACATGTTTTTGGTGTGATGGTTAGAGTACTCTAGGGACCCATACCTCTATGTTTTCTATTGTGTGATACCATCATTTATAATGTTTTTACTTGATTTTTTTATAAAATAGCCTTTAGATTTTTTCTATTTGTGTATTTTCATGTTTATATTAATGAATATTGAAAGCTTATGAGGCTTCTAGTTGGGTAATATAAATTCTCAAGGTAGTGTAATGATACCCATATGGATTTGTAGTGTGGAGTGATAATTACTTATGTTTTTAGTTCTCCCACTCATTTAATAAATCTTAGTTAGTTATTATGGTAGGGGTTAGTAGCTGTTTCCCAAGATCCATTATTAGTTAAGGTGTGGGTTCCCCTATGTGTTCCTAGAATAGAGATGTGGTATTGGTTATTATGGATGACTGGTTATTGTATCTTTTGACTTTCATATATACATCAGTGATGAGTGGGTCCTCATTAATGGTATCTAATGGAGACATGAAAGATAAGAGGCTGATCATATCATATATTTTGAGACATGTGATCTGTAAGTAACCTCTTGGTTGTGTCCGATAAATGATGTAATTTAGTGCCATCAAATATTGTTGTTTTAGACTTCTTAGTACACCATGCATATCGAGTTTCTCATGGGATCTGTACATTCATGAGTTTGATAATGGATGATTGGAAATACTATATATTCATGATATTTCGTGTTATAGATCATATCTAGATTACCTATTCCTCTATTACTACCAATTAACTTCTAATACCATGGGAATGTGATTATTTTTTTATTTTTAATTCCTTTTACATTGTCTAAGATTCTTCTTATATATGTTTATACTCAACTCAACATGAGATTGGGTACCACACATGTTGTGTTTGTAAATGTGAAACACTGGTGAGGGATGATCTGGTTAGCATGGAGCTTGAATGGATTACTCATAGTAGTCATCTGATGATGAATGGTGATAGATAGAATATTATGGTGGTTTATGTTGGTTTAAGGGACCATTTAATTTGGGGGTTGATCCAAGAAATCATGTAGAGATGGCTATCTATAATAGAAATTCCATTGGGTTGAATTTTTATCCTTTATACATTAAATTTATTAACATTTTTAATATAATCATGAAAATATTATGTTTTTGGTGATGGATATAGTTTTCACCAAAAATAAGTGATAATTCTTCCTAGATATTTGTGTAAATAAGAATGGAGTTACTACCAAAGATAATACATGAAAAAGGAAATTAAATCTGATAATTTGAGAGGTGAACCTAAATTTAGTTGAAAGTGATTATGGTTGGGGTAGCCTTTGTAAAATATGTTTATAATTAATAATAGTACAAGGTGTTATATTCCACACCATAGGATGGGGGAATTTTATATCTGTGACTAAAAAGTGTAAATCATTTTCAATAGTTTAGAGAAATCTATCTTAAATTGTTAAGCCAACAACCTTGGAATGATAAGTTTAAAAGTTTTTGAATATTATGTTTACCATCTCTTGGATAATGGTTTCATAAGGATATATTTTAAATAGTGGATACTTTAATTAATTTGAATAATTTTATAAAATAAGTCTATATCTTGGATCTTGAAATATTTATACAACCATATTGCAAGGGTCAAATATGGGATTGTAAAGTTGATAGATGTACTTTTAAGGTGTTTCTCTCCTCAAAACATTGTGTTTATAATCATAAAGTTAGTAAAATATCAAAATACTATAATTTAAACCTCATAATTTTTATACAAGATGTTGTTTATGTCAAGACATAGCTGCATAAGGTTGAAATATACATTGATATGACCAATCCTATGACTACATAAGTTTGTGATAAGGAACGTCATAATTTTTTTTATTAAATTAGTAAGGTTAATTTATATAGATATTATTTATTCATAATGTTCATCAATATGATTCATATTATTCAATTAACACTTCATATGATTGTTTTAATAGTTTAGATGAGTCAACAATTAATGAAAAAAATGTAAATTCTAATCAGTATAAAATGAGTATTCCAAAATTTTGATTCTAATGAATGAAATATTTTGGGATAATGAAAGAGCTATGTGATCATGTTATAAACATGATGATTAAATTATTATCCATGATTCAAGATCGAGTATGAATAATATTAAATAGAAAAGCCTCTTAAGAATAATGAAAAGGAAAATTCATGAGTTTTAAACAATCATTTATTGAAGATGAGTTGATGTATGAGGATTTATAAAATTATTAAAACATCAAATACATTACTATGATTCAATATGTGATTTGAGTTGGCAAAACTAATATGTCCTATGATATTCAAAATGGAATCTATCTCTTGGTAAACGATTTTCACATACCCTTAAGAGATAAGTGAATGAACCACAAAATATGTTATTTTTATTATTTATTTTTATATAACAATGAATATTACTTATATGTGGATGATTTAAAAGAGTTTGAGAATAAAAATTATATATAAGATCCTTAATTAAATCATAAATATGTATTCAACAAACCCAAAGAGTTTAAACAAGAAATACAGATATGGCTATCATTTCACAGAAGAAAGTCATTATAAAAATTGAGTATAGATGATATCATGGATTGTGCAGAATTAAAATATGGGTTCCATTAAGCCACATAATACTTTTTGTATATTTTCATATAAGGAAATATAATAATACTAAAAAATAAATATTGGAAAGTACTTGACGAAGAGGTATATGAGATTCTGAAGACAAAAGATGTTAGCTGCCTTGAATAAACTAAACCAATCTTGAAGAAGATGTGTACAATATATTGTGGATAAGTTTTCTAAGAGAAATAAATATATAATAGAAGAAAATATTAATGTATTGATAGAACTAAGTCACACGAAGAATAAAATTGGAGTGTTCTATAGAAAAAATAAATCTATAGAAATAAGTGGAAGGAGTATATGATAATGTACTATGAAACTAATCCAATTATGTATCAAAGAATAAAGAAAATGAAGGAGAAAAACAAGTTTTCATGCCAGTTTTTGATGAACATTGTAGAGATGAATTTTGAGGAATGTTTATTGATTTTTTGAGGGATTTAATATTAAATAAATAATTCATGAATTAAATGAAATAGTTCTTAAATTGCATCTATAATAAGTTGAGTTACTTGGATTCTATGTTGAGAGAGGCTAGAAAAATTATTTTGAAGAAGATCTTAAAGCTATCTAGAATAGGATTGGTTGAGTTGTATAGTTAGTCCTTGGAAACTATAAGGTACTTGATGTCATATTGTGTTTGAGGAAAGAGAATAATTTTTAGGTGTTGTTATATCCATGTGTATTATTTATTATCTACATCATTAAGATGAGGTATCTAAGGAAAAGGTAGTGGGATTTATATTTGAAGAGAATATGTGGGATACACCATATATTAACATCTATAATATTATGAAAACACAACTGTAAAATATAGTATTAATGGTTTTAGGATAATACATAACAAAAAACCACTTGTATTGGTGATTTTAATTTTTATTAGAATATATTAATTTTAAATCTTAAGCATAATAAGTAGTGGGATTCTCGAGAGGGAATAAACATTATAAAACAGATGTCCCTATTTTAATACTTTACTTATATTGTATATAGGTGTATGTAATATTAAATAAGAAAAGATCAATTTTCCTTAATCAATAGAATAGGTTTAAATAGAAAATGGGGAAATTGATTTAAATAATAATTACAATTTTATGAACAGATTATACATCTAATTCACTCCCTCTCTCACGTGTGCTCAAACAAATCTTTTGGAGCTTATAAGTGGTATCATAGATAAGGTTTGTGTTTATTGGATCTTTGTTTTTCTCATAATTTAAATAAGATCATAATGTTTTATATTTCATTGGTTCTAAAATTTTTCTTTTCGTAGTGTTTTAATTTAAAATACAATAATTTATATTTGAAGTCTTTGAAGAAGATACTCATACACAATACATGGATGTCAAATTTTTCAATAGGAAATCAAGGAAAATTGGGTAAATGATCATGGAAAAAAGTATCATGAGGAAAGTAAAATTTATTATGATTAGTTGAAGAATTTGGGTATATATTATTAAGAGAGAAGGAAGTCACTTGAAGACAAAATGTACTTGCCAAATATGAAATTTATAGAGTTGGAGGTAAAGATGATAAATTTGGAAACCATGAAAAATAGATAGTCAAAATCTGTTAAGAAAAAAAGTTGTATCATTGTTGAATTTAATATAATTCATAGATCATAAAATAGTAAAAAAATCGTAGAAAAAAATTGAAACAATCTGATGGAGCTTCCACCTCAATATTATGGAAATATATATTTCATAAGTTATTTGGATTTTTTTATTAGATTTTTATTTATTTTATGTACTGATTTGAATTAAAAAACTGTAAAAATATTAAAGTATAAAATTGATGTAAAATTTTCCAATGAGTCCAGGGTAGATTTTATAAATGATAAGAAGATATTTTCCCAATGTGTAACCAAGAATGAAGATGTTCCAACCCAAAAATAGCTTTTATATAAATCATTATACACTATATTCATAATAAAAAAACTATATTAATTGAAGGATATTGTTTCTTTTGTATGGTTGGTTATATAGAAATTAATTTATGGATTAATATATCCATATGTAAAATTTCAAAAAGTCTTGAATTTTGGGGGAATAGGGTTATAAAAAGTAATAAAACTACTGAATAAATAACAAACTCATATAAAGAGGGAAATAAATCCTTAAATAATTGATTTTATTATCTAGAGAATTATAATTAATTTTATAATAATCGTTTCCATTTCAATTACAAATGCTGGTATGCTCCATTCTAACATAATGATTACACTAATGAAAATAAAAGGCCGGAATATAAATTCATGAAACAAAATAAAAGAAAATCTTCTATTATAGATAAATTATTGATGATGTTTGTTAAACAAGATACTCCCAGGAAGACAATGAATAAATATAATAAGGGTGTCAAACCTATAATAATGAAATGATTTTATTGTGTAAAACAGGACAAAGCATAAATATTTAAAAGATATACATGAATTTCTGCATAAAATGGACTAAAATAGAATAGAAAAACAATAATCAATACAATGAATATATAATACGATTACCATGGTGGTGTATATCTCTAATTAATAAGTTAAAAAACTACACAAAAAGGGTTACCTGAAAGACTATGAAGTTGTATGTTGAATGTTTTAACTAGATTGTCATATGGATACAACATGTTTTAATATTATTTCTATTCAAATGAAGAATTATGGTAAAGTATATATGGATTCTAGAAACAAGGATGTTTCTTATGAAATGAGTCCTACTATATGAATAAGACATATAAGTTGTTAAAAGAGTGCCTTATAATATATAAAAATAAGTAAGAATATGCCAAGAGGATGGAACTAGATGAAAGGAATCCAAGTGATGTAATTTCTTAAGAAAGTAAGGATAATCCAATTAATAATAAATCCCATGAATAAAATAATACACTATTTGTCAAGAATTATTTTTTAAAATCCAAAAATAGGGAAAAAATGAGTTGGTCTAGAAACTATAGTTCTTTAAATAAATGAGTCTTTTTGTTAAGAAAACCACCTCAAACCTGTAAATCAAATAAAGGTTTTTATGGATTTCCAACTTATTCCCTTCTCAATATATTTTTTCTCAAAAGAATTTAATCAAACATGAATAAGTTTTGAGATCATTCCTTTAGGGGGAGCTTGTACAAAAGTGTTTTTTGTCAAATATTAACTCAATATTGTTAAATTTTAAATTAAAAATATCTTCATAAAAATTCATATTTGAGTTATGATTCCCAATTAAAATTTTTATTTTAACTCTTATTGAATATGGTTATGAAAGGTAGAGTACTGTCTAACCAAATAGAGGAATACATACAATTCACTTGAAATGGTTTGATGTGTTTGTTCAAGTGAGTATAGGTTCGTGAAATTTTTAACAAAATATTTGAGCAGCCCTCATAGAAAGTACTTTTAGGTTTTATATGATATATATAACTATTATTGGATAAGTGTTTTATCTAAATTAGTCAATTTTTATTTTTATAAAGGGATACCCCATGCAGAATTATAGTTCATTAGTTGATAAATCATAACTAAGAGAAAAAGTGATGGAACCCTTCTCCCATGAAATTAATAGAGAACATCGAAAGAGGAAAAAAAGGCAGAGAATAATATGGTTTTAAAAAAACTTCCCTATATACATTTTATCAATTAAAGGGATAAGACATTTTCTCTTAGTATTTATTATTAATTTGAAGGATAAGCATTACATTGACCTTTATCGTATATTTGAAACTGAAAAATAAACAATAGAAAAGAATGTAGTTCCCTTCGGTTGAATTTGAATTTGATGTTAATTATATTTATTTTAACTATCAACGTAATGATGAAAAGTTGATATTTTGAGTTATGGAATGATTGTAAATCCAATTAAAGTGAGAAGGCTACCCAAGATTTGGGTAAATAAAACTAGAGTTAATGCCATGGACAAAAAGTATAAAAGGATAATATATTTGATTATTGGGGAGATTAATCTAGAGAAAATTAAAAGTTATAATGGTAACAATATATATTTATATAATTTGTTTTAAGGATAAATGTTCTAGGTGCTGGTTTTTGAACCTTGTGACAGATATCTTATAAAATTGTGAATAAAACATATAAAAAAGGTTCAAAAATTTAGAGAAATATATCCTAAATTATTGAAAAAACATCCTTATAACACCAAGAATTAAATATATTTAATACATTGTAGATTTTAATTTCTAAAATATTAATTTCATTATAAGATGTCTAGAAAATTTTTGGTAATTTTACAGGGCCAATAAGGTTGATACAACTATCATGTAAGTTCACACATGTCCTTATAAGGTTGGAAAATATCCTCATAAGGATTTTTATATCCTCAAAATGTTATGTATTTAATGATAAGGTTAACATAGACTTAATAAATTTGAAACATGAACATTATAATTTTTGTACATGAGGTTTGTAATGTTGATAGAGAGAAAACTAAGTTTTAGATATACCTTTATAATATTAATCCAACAAACTGATAAGGTCGAGACAAGTAACATCATATGGTTATATAATATTTTCATAAGGATTATTTACATAGGAAATTAAACATTTTGAGGTTCATTTTGAGACTTCATATGTGTCAATTAATACTACATATGAGTGTTTTCCAAGTTTTTATGAGTCAAAAAATGGTGAAAAATTATAAATTCAGCTAGGTAATTATTGAGTTTTCCAAAATTTATATTAATTTTAATGAGATGATTTCAAATTATAAAACACAAATATTATCATATTAAAAACATAATGAACATATGATTCAATCTTTAATATGATAAATATGAGGTGCATGAGAATCTTGAGAATATGGATAAAGAAACTTTATGAGTTTTCGAGAATAATACAGATGAAGTTGTGTTGATGACCAAGTTATTCATAGATGATTAAAACATAAAGAAATAAGTTTCTATTCATGATTTCACTTGATATGAGAATGATGATAAGTTATATGATTATAAAATCAGAATCTAGAGCTAGATATGTGATTTTTAGGGACTTCTAGTCCGTAAGGTAAAGATTCACACCACAAGCTACTGTTTTCCATGTATTATATATATATGAAGATAATTTATATGAAACTAATTTATAAGGGTTGTAAAATAAAAATTAATTTATAACCATTGAATTAAATTTGATATATGTATTTAGGTGATCTAATAAATTAAAATCTAGAGAAAAAAATTTAGGATAAGGTTACTATTTCATATGAGACAACTTTTTTAAAAATTGAGTACATAAGTAATGGAGGATCTTAAAACATTATAATAAGGTTTAATTTTTTATACATGATAAACCCTATAAATTTCCATTCATGTAAATATGAGAGTAACCAAAAATAAATTGTTGGTGGCTCTTGAAAAAGTTGCGTGTGATATTTTGGAGATAGAAGAAGTGAATTTTACTAAATAAACTAAAACAATCAAGAATAATAAAAAGTGTCTCATATTCTATAGCCATGTGTTCCAAGATATCTGAAGCTATAAAAGAAGAAAAAAAGAGTTTTCTAAGGGAACTAAATATCTCAAAGAAGAAAATATGTGTGTGCTGATAAAACAAAAACTCTTATGGAAAATAAAATATGGGGATCAAATAATACTATGTGAAGGTGAACATATTTTTTATAAAAAATAAGTAAAGAGGAAGAAAAAATTATTTTAATACTAGTTATTATTTCATTTAGTAGAGTATAAATCTGATAAAAAGAGAATAAATAGGTGATTAAGAAATAGATGAGTTTAAGTGCTTATTCACTAGGTAAAATTTTATAGGACTGTATTCATAAATAAATGATTTGATTATGATGTAAGAAATATCATAAAAAGTATCTAAAGTTAGATTAAATCTTTATATTCTATGTTTAGAGATTCCAAAATATATTTTCTAAAGAAAATTTAAAAGTTGTTAAAGAGAGAAGAGGTATAATTACATTATCATCCCTTGAAGTCTTCAAGGAAAATGTAGTCACTCTATATTTGAAAAAGGATACTTGTTTGTGGGTATAGTGATATCCCAGTGTAATATTCATTATATACTTCAAGGGGTGGAATTCAGCAACTAGGTGACGGGATATATGTTTGAAGAGGAGTTATGGGAAGAAACCTATGTTCACATGTTTAATATCATGAACCCACAATTATGTCATATGTAACAAACAATTTACAATAATCCCTTTCCAAACCCCACTTATTTTTTAATTCAATTTTAGTGGATAATATATGAATTAGATATTCTATGAACTGAAAGGAGAAGGATTCCCTAGAGTTGATAAACCATGTAAAAATTCTCATGCTAACATTAATTATTTACATGAATTTCATATAGGTGTATTCTTAGTAAAATAAGAAAAGATATATTTTTGAAACCAAAGAAAATATTTCAATGTATAAAGGGGTAAAAGGTTTAAATGATAGTTTTAATTTGGTAAAAAATTTAAATATGAGATTCTCCCCCCCTATTAGGTGTATCTACACCTATCCAGTGGCACTTACTTGTGTCTTATATCTCTTATATAAAAAGAATTATTATATCTATAGTTTTATTATATATTGCAATATATTAATGTATTTTTACCTCATGTAAATTGAATGTGTTTTTTTAGTTTATTATCATTACTTACTCCTTTTTTCTATTTATTTTTTGAAGTTGTGAGTTAACTGTTGGAGGTAATTTTAAGGCAAGGCCTCCCATTTGGAAAAATATTCCCTGATGGTTCTAGTCACTATCCCTTGGACATGGATGTGGGAAAGGGGGGAAATATAAACCAACCATGGTCCTAGGTGAATCCTTAGTTGGTTGTGTTGTGTCAAAAGGTCCACTTCTAATGATTTCAATGAATGGATTCTATGTAGTTTGTTTTATAATTCATGTATATCGAGTTGGTCAGAGAGAATAAATATTCAACTTAATATCACTATGATATTTATCCGTATGATTCTTTTGGAATAATCTAATAATCATTATGAAAACCCTTAATACATAATTAGTCCTGATATATTATAAAAAAAATTCTCTCTTCAATACAAATAATTAATATTCCATGATTTGACATATACATGAAGTATTAGAAGTCTAATAAGACATTTCTTTAATTTTTTCCAAAATAGATGTATTAATTGTAATTAAATTATTATGTTAAGAAATTATATCACTTTTTATACGAATTAGAGTATTAACCCCAATATAACTAACAAAAATGGATTTTTTTAGATAATAGGTTGATTATGTGAATTTCAAACAACATTCACTTTTTTACTACTACTTCTCACTTCAATAAATTTTACTAACCACACCATGTAAAGATGAACTTTTATATATTTAGTATTATTTTATTATTCATCACCACTAGAATTATTGTTAAATTTATTCTCAATATAGTTTGTATTACTCGGTGAATAGGTCATTATATACAACAGAAGATAGAAAAATAAATTGATATATATAAAATTTCTATTATGAAAAGAGTATATTGATGGACCAAATAATAAACATTAAATAACTCAATGATATAAAATTTCTTTATCATAATATTTTTTATTTATTTTATTGGTTGAAGTGTTTTTCCCTTTATAAAATAACTAAATTTCCTTCCCATGGTTTTCTCTTATATAAAAACACCATCTATGATAGGGAAACCAATAAATAGTTTGATTCTATAAGGATATGATAAACCTATAAAAGCTTATCATTTAATTCTACAATTTTTTTAGTTTTGAATATAATAATGTGAGATTTACATTTTGTAACATCTTGTGATTGAAATACATAAAGTTATTATGATTTCATTATGATGGGCTTGTATTTGAATCATTCATTATTTAAATTCACTTGCATAAATTCCAATTAATAATCATTAACTACAATCCTATTATCAAATCTCTCTTAATTGAAATATATGAAACTAAAATATCATATTATTAGACTCCCATATTCATTTTTGATTCTAATGTAATAAATTGTTTCCGAATTTTTTTGTACTTGAAATTAAATACATACATCACTTTATCTATAATAGTAAATCTATCATTTTTTTCATAATATGAACATAATGTTTCTTTTTATAGAACATATAATCATTAACTATGTAAATTTTTTTATATAATACATTTATACTTAGTCCCTTGACCAACCAAAATACATTTCTAAAAATTGATTTAGGATTGAAGATCACTACATAAAAATGTAGTCTCAAAACTAACCTATAAATTATTATTATGTATAATTGATACCCATATTTAGACATGAATTAGATTAAAATTCCAATTAATTAAATTATGAGATTCAATATATGGTGCAACATGTGTTTATTTAAAACAAAAACTTGAAATTTATTATAATCTGTGAAGGTTATTCTATCAATATCTCATCTAGATATTCTTTCAACCTTGATGTTCCAAGTGTGACATGATATTTGAATCCCAATGATATCTATATGAAATAAGAACTCACAATGTTTTCTATGAATTAATTAGTAATTTATTACTCTATGATACCACCCTATGAAAGGATTCAAATTATGAAATACCAAGTAAATATATTTATATACCATTAAATGAAAAAATCCATCTAAAATTTAAAGGACTAAAAATTTATATTTGTATTACCATGTGAACCATTAAAAAATAATGATAGAAAGAAAAATATAATGTTCACATAATATGATAATAATTTCATTTTTCATTATTGTAAATATTTTCAAGTCAGTAAAATTATGATATAATGAAAAATGAAAGAAGTCTAAGTTATTACGTGTCATATATTTTTCATGAAATATCAAATTTTTACCATATAAATTAAATAATCTACAAATATATGAATATCCTATGATTTTAAATCCGTTAACTTTGATTCATTGATTAATATAAAACTATTTATATTTTATTAATACCCCTTTTTAATTTCTATACCAAATTTTATTGTAAAAATAAAATCTTTTTGTTTACTAAAAAAGTGTGTAAGGGTAATGTCCTTGAATTTCAAGGTATATTTACTTTTAAATTATGAAATTTATTATGATTTTCTCTACCTAGATGTGTGTTATCAAGGTAATAGTTTTTGAATGATTTCACTTTATAGGTTAAAGGCTTATTGGACTACTTGGTGGCTTAAACTGAGCCACTAGCTAGCTGGCGAGGGTTTATTGGTCAGTTGATGGTGCTGTAAGTGGGAATGAATTTATGGAGATACTATATATTATACACCTAGATTTTAGTATCTTAATGTATTTTATTTCATTTCAATCTTATCTAATTATTTATCTAACTCATACCAAAATCGAACCATAATGCGACCAAAACCTTCGGGAGTTGTATTTCTGGGTGCTCTAGGTTTCTCCTTCCTCTCCTCTAATATGGTTGAAGTCTTGATTGATTTGAGGAATCAATTGTGGTTATATCCATCCATTTAAAGAAAGATTTACAATTTTTTAATTGGAATGGATCATATAATTTTTCCATTTTGGCTGTATATATGGACCTCTACCTATATCTAATGGATAATTCATGATTAATTAATAGATCAGCGTTAGATAACAAAACATTATGGCCTCTATTTTATTGATCATAGTTCTAGCACTAGAAAAAAACCTTTTGGGAAATTTTTTGTGAATTTCATATCTTGGAATGAGATATTCCTATAATTTTTAATGTAGAAACTTTATGATGTTGGTTTCAGTATTTTTCTAGTGAAGTTTGGTGTGCAGGCATGATTTGGTTGGCATTCCTTGATGGATAATGGAGTTTGGATTCATTGGAATAAAGTTAAAAAGTCATTATCATATCAGGACTTTGTATAACATTTATTATAATTTTTGGTGTTTATATATTCCTAACATAGAGAACCTTTCATGATTGGTACTCTTGACATACTTAGGGTGTTTGTGAGACCTTGTTTTAATATGGATTTAATTTCCCATGTTATGTTGTGTATTATTTGGGTAATATTTCATATGTGTAGAATGTATGATATGACATGATTATTCCATGAAATTTTTTTACCTTGTTTATTTTCTATTAATTTTTTTTTGTAAAACGTATTATGATATATTCATCCTTAGTGTTTCATAATTATATGTGGATTTTTTCATATCTAGTGGAACATTATATTTGTGTTCATATTGAAATATTGGCCTTGATTGACTTAGTCGGCTCCTTAAAGGGGGTGTTTGGGGACAAGAATCTTTGTATTTGGCTCTACATTGGATAGTTAGCATTGATCTTGGAATGTGATGATCCTATGAGAGGATATTTCCAAACACCATTATAAGAGTGTCTATAGGTAGGTATGTATAATAGTTTGGGAATATCCTACCATATGTATATAGTTCGGTTATTTGGGCATTCCGAGAAAGTGTACCATCAGAGAAGAGTAAGTAGTATTGTGATGGGGGTAAATATGTTCAAAAAAAATTAAGGCATATAGTTAATTCGTAAATGTGGAACATTTATTTTCCTTAATAGTAGATTAGGTTAATTAGCATGATAATCACCATTTGATTGAAAACATGTGATATTCTTCTAAAACAGTTATAAAGGATGTATAGTCGGTATTTGTGGAAGTTTGTTTGGTGAACGATTACTTGATACATGATTTTTTATTCTTTTATGTTAATTCACTTTCCCTTCATGTCATACACCTCTATATACATGTGAACTTATATTAAGGACACATCATTGGTGTCTTACAAGTTTTATACTAACACCCTACTCAGGAATCTCGATGTACAGTCTGTCTTCATAGCTAGTGATCTCAAGAAGGTAAAGGGACCTTCAGTAGATTGGTGAGAAGCTTGGTTTTAGAAGAAGGAAATTTTACCAGGATAGATTCTATATGGTTTCCACTACACTTTTATTTATTTTCGTTAAAGTTTAATGGTTATACTTGTTGACTAATGACATTGGGGGTTTATTTTATTTTATATAAATGATTTGACGTGTCATTTTTTATAAAATTTACCTATGTAATATTGTTTTATGTTTTTTATCCAACATATATTTATGTTATTATTCCCAGTGAAAACTATGATTAATAAGGGTATAGTAAACCCACATAACATTATACCCTTTCCACTAATCATAATCCTATTTCATACAAGGAAGAACACCTGAGGTGATGTGGAACTTCTGCTCAAACCCAATGGTTTGGCATCGGGTGTTATAAAATGGTACCAACGGTTTTAAGTTTCTTTTATATTATATTGGGGTTATCTTAGAAATAAGGCATTTAGTGTAGATCTTAGGTAGAGTAGTTTTCATGTTCATAAATAACTCAGGTGTAATGAACCTCTGAGTTATTGGTGATGTGATTTCTATTACAGTTTTATGGAATTTGGATGAATTTGTTCATCATGAGTTGGCATGTAGGATCTCATTTCATATATATAAATGTTGTATGTTACATGGTATTATTTAATTAAATGTATTTATTCATACTTTTTTCTATGATATTTCTACATTGGTATTATTTAGTTGAAGTTGAATATGATATTATGTTATATATATTATATGATTGTGACTAAAATGTAGATACATAAGACTAGGCTTGAGCCTTCAGTAGAACTAGGAGGGTTATGCCTTTTGTGTGGGTATATCATAGGATATTTCTTCGATTTTGAATCTCTTATATGTGGATTATAACTGCTTATGTAGTTCTCGTAAAAAATTTGTTATTGGATTCCAATATTTTTTATTTGAATTTAATAAAAAATAAACCTAAAAGAAACTATAATGCTCAGGAAAGGGATGTCACACCCATTACACAATAGTCCATGAAAGAGGATACACCTGAGCATTTTACCACACCTATTTTGGGGGTTTTGGTAGTATATAGATCCTTAAATATTTTTTATTCTCAGAATGGAGTGACATGAATAATGATGTGGATTATTATTGAGACTTATAGCTCCGAACATCCTCTATAATTCCAGGGAATTGGTGGTCCTAAGGATACTGATGATTATATTGACACATTGAGGGAATATTTGACCAGGTGTAGAATCTTAGGGATATGAAAGTCAAGAGGGAATATTTTATAACATATGGGACCACTAAGTAGTTTTTAGGAATTAATGGTAAGACAAGAATTCATGATGGTATTACTTAGGATGACCTAAAAGAGACGATCTTCAGTGTGTTCGTTCTTAATACTTGGAATCTTGATAGAGCACAAGAGTTTATGAAGCTTCTCTAAGGAATGATATCAGTTTCTTCTTAATCAGATTTTTTCATGGAGTTACTATGATTTTATCCACTTTTGACTTGGAATTAGGAATATAATGAAAAAAATTATGAGATTGGCCCTCATTTAGAGCATAGACACCAAGTTAGTTTCATTGACCTGAGTACTTATGTAGAAGTGATGTTGAAGGACCTGACTTTTGAGAATTGGATAGATGAGGATAGTAATGTAGGTTTCATCACATATTAAGGAAATAGTTAGTTGAATTTTGGAGAGGAACAACTTGGTGGAAGATATGTGGAGTAGAGTATTGATTCTTTTACTCCCTCTATAGGAGAATCCATGACTATGAGCTACAACTATGGAAAGATGGAACATTTTAGTATATCATCTATGAATCCACCTACAAAGTGTCTAATATTAGGAAATATGGGTCACATTAATCAATTTTATTTCAAATTTTCACATCAAGATTTGAGGATTATAGGTTAGGGTGTGTGTAGGGGTTCTTAGTATTAGACTTAGACACCGTAGATATCAATGAATCATGTGAGTCATGTTCTATAAAGGCATGGACATACTATGTAGATAAGCAAGATTTATACGATGAATGAGGTTCATGATTCAAGGGGATCAATACATTTTATAATTATAGTTACAGTCTTGATTAACTCTATTTTATCTATTTATTTTTTTGAAGATGGCCAATATTTACTGGTTAAGATATCTTCTAAGTTTCTCTTTCTTGATATTCCATTGTAAACTAATGTATATTTTCTCTAGAAATGTTCTGGTTGTCATGTATTAGTTTCTGGAAAATAAAATCTTCAAAACATCTCTATCTAATAGATGACTAGTTTCAATGTGATATTTGGAATGGATTAGTTAACCAATTATCAATCTCTAGATGTGAGGGACAGGCCGTCACTAGGACTATGAAAAATTAATTACTTATAAACCCTTACTAATACTAGATTAATGGTTAGTAGGGGTCTATAAATAAGAATATAATTTCGTAGAATGTGTGTTTAATGAGATCAAGTAAAAGGGGGAAAATTGAAACAAGTAACAATGGGTGGAATGGTGGATGAAATAGTGGTGGAAATTTCAATGGGATGTATAATAAGGATTGAAGACAAAAATAGGGTTTTCACTAAGGGAGAAGAAAACAAAGGGAGGTGGTGGAATTCTAGAGATGGATTCGGGGAAGTTGTTTAGCTAGCTAACTTATTTTGATATCTATTTTTCTTGTTTTTTAATTTTCGTTTACTCTAGGTTAGACTTTGTTGGACATAGAAAAACTGGATGGAAAGTTATCTCGAATGGTTAAACTATAGGTGAATGCAGTCTTATGTTTCTCAAATAGTGAGATATTTCACCCATTTATTGAATAAACAAGTGGCCTACCCTTTCATATTCTGTCCATTTCTATGATGGAAATATAGATAAAAATTTAATAAAGGCTATAATAATTGATACAACTCTCCCTATGTTTAGATATTTTAATGTCATAAATTATTATTTTAGTGAGAAAAGGGTAGAATCATAAAATACTAACACTTGAGTGAGATAAATTCTTTTACCATCTCAACCTTATTCCTCGAATCAAGTTTATCCAACCATTATAATAGAAAAATTTAATATAACTAAAAGTATTTGAGAACAAGAGTAATAGAAGGAATAATAATAAACAAATGATCCCTTTGAAAGGTATTAAAAATCATCTTATTGAATGACTAGAATATCCATCTCCCATTCATTTCTTCCTCAGTTTCCTAAGGTATTATCTATTTCCATAATCTATATTTTTTAAAACATTATCTAAAACATACCTACTTTCCCCTGACAAAACTGTTCCCCAATAAAACTCCACTAACATTTTCTGAAGTACACCCACTTTGATCATGTTTTTCAGTAATAGAATTTTGGGATTAGTTGGACATATTGTTGGATCCCACATGCAAGTATGAATGGTAGAAATCACAACTTTCTAGAGTATAGAACTCCCGAATGGAATAATGATGTAGTTGAATTTATCGCATGTTGATAATATGATCGATGAAGTAATTTTGAATGACATATCCATGTTAATCATGTACGCATTTTCCCACATAGTCGACTTCATTCCAGTAGGTGATTGGGATAAAAACATGATTTCCCATTAAGGTTATTTGGTCCAGGTAGGGGATTCACCACATAGATAAATAGTTCACATAAGCATTTGGTCTACACATATCCAATTCATTAGATAGCTAATTAGAGATGTAGGTGTATCTTTTATGTATCCAAATCATCACATAATCAATTATATAAATCTGTGTTATTCCCAATGTTTCTATCTGAGTCACATAACTGATTAGTCAAGGTCAAATCACACTTTACTAGGATCGTACTTCCCTGAATTCAAATCACTAAGTGGAAGAGTCACTACAAGACTGATGAGGATAACATATCAAGTTATCCAGTTTAGCGTATTAATGGAAATTGTGCCCTCCTCATTCATCCATTTATAAAGAATATTTAAACCATAAAAAACTAGTGTCTAACAACCATCTAAGGAGTATCATACAACATTAACATAAGATGTAGATTTTTCAGTAGCTAAACTTATGTTTTATTTCATTTGAGTCTAGACTTTTCAATTCTTATTTCACAACTCTCAAAAAATTGGTACTTCCATACTAACAAAGAAAGAAAAGGTTTCATTATCTTCAACATAAATATATACATCATAGTCAACAATGAAAATTAGAAACTCCAAATCTAAATCGGTGAAAGATAGTGGAATTAGTATCTACCAACCGTATGGTAATCATGGAAGAAAGATTCAAAATGTTCCTTGGACAACAGCAACATATAACCAATCTAGATGATCAATTGTAAATAATAAATTCATATGTTTTTCTATTTTTATTTTTCTGATGTAGGTGTATTTGTATCTTCTTATCTTATTCAGTAACTGAAAATAAAAATATCTTATATTATTAAAAGTTCCAATTAAAAAAACCATTTGTAGGCATACAAAACATACCTCTTGAGTTTTAATATGTATAACCCCCAAAACAAGATAATTACTTCTATAATTCAATGAATAATAGATTCCAATAGATCTGTTATTTATTTTCCAGATTATCCATAATAATTCCTATTTTCATAAAAATATGATATCATTAAAAAAATTATGTGAAAAATTGTTATAAAATGGTGCCATATCAAATTCAAACCAAATACAACCAGAGATGTGTATATTTAACCACACAAAAAGAAGAGATGTTTGTGTTGATAAGTGAGTGGGATCTTAGAGAAGGCTAGATGTGATTATACCTAAGTTGGATTGGAGATATCCTGGCATAGGTAGCAGGCTTGGCTTCCATATTATAATTAGTTGTAACTCCCTCTATTTTATCTTAAGTGGTGGATCGTTATTAATATGTCAACCCAGATGAATTCTCAGGTGGTTTTGATAGTAAAATTATTACTGGGTCGCACACAATATAATTTTCTCTTTATAATGTGGAATTGGATTATTTAAGTGAGTTTAAGGTACAATTATAGAATTTAGAGTTAACAATATTTTATTATAAAGATAAAAAATCGTTGGAGTGATTCAGTGCTATTTCTTATGAAGTTAGATGATAGTCTATAGATCTATGTGGACCAAATAAAGATAAATTAGGTAATTGTAAAGAACATGTACTCATTATCCAATATTGATGATCCACTTTATTAGTTATGGGGAGAATGGTACTTTTCTAAGATTAATATTTATTTAGGATATATCATCCATTGGACAAAGAGGAGGATATTCTTAAGACAGTTCTTAAATGTATATATGAATTGTATGATTATCTTTCCATGAATTTGGGGTTGAAAAATAAAGTAAATGTGTTCATGGATATAATGAATAGTATTTTCCAACCATATCATGACTCCTTTGTCACTGTATTCGTGAAATATAACCTAATATATTCCAAGACATCATATAAGATTTCTTGGTAATTAATATTATATTGAGTATATTTCAATCATGTTATCATTATTCCAAAATTATGAAGTGTAACTTTTAGATTTAAGAGGTTTGATTCCATGGGAATGTAATTTCTGAGGAATGTATTTTCATGGATAGAGAGAAGGTATATATTTTGATATCATGGGATTGATCCAATAATTTGTTTGTGATTAGGAGTTTCCTCAACTTTTAGGATACTATTGACAATTAAACCTAGATTTCTTCGATTTAGAATATCCAATGATAAATTTCAATAAAGAGGGGGTGAATTTCGGGTGGTCTAATTAGTGTAAAGTGGCCCTTTTAGAATTTAAGATTATTTGACAACAACCCATGTTTTAACCCTTCTAGAGCATATTATTAGATAAAAAATGTATGGTGATGTCTTTGGTGTTGGTTTGTGAGCATTTTTTATAGAGGTAGAACATGTAGTCTCGTACTGATTTGGTTAGCTATGAACCCATGTGCAAAAATAATTAATGAATGACATGGATTTTGAAGTTGTGGTCCATTATTTAATGATTTGGAGACATTGTATATTCAGTGTGATGTTAATTGTCCACACAAAATATAAAATATTATGAAAAATATTCTTTTTGTGAGGTCTAAATTCAAGGAAAAAGTGTTTTGTGGAGTTTATATGGATTTTAGACATTGAGTCGGGTGATTACCCGATGAAATTTAATTCCATTATAGAGTCTCTTAGTAATATAACACCAGAGATACAATATTTTTTAGAGGATCCTTTTATGGGTTCCTTCCATGGGACACTCAACAATTTTTTTTGAACTTGATATAAATTCATTATAGAGGGACTCAAGTTTTCTTTGGATAAAGTAATGTTGTGGGTGTGTTGAAATTTGGTTTTATGGGTTCAATTTTTGGTAAATAGTATAAAATATTGGTTATAAATTCAAGTTAACAACTAGTATTACTACCTTGAATCATCCCCTAATTATTCTGTTGAATCATTTTTTGATTGGTATCTATTCATCCTATCATTAATTGAATACAATTAATTACTTTTATTGAGCCATTTCAGTTCATATATGGAAATTAAATTATTATAGTATTGCCTACCATTATCTAGCATGGTGATTGGATAACTCCAACCACACTTGAATTCTCTCATTGCTTTGTATTACATATAGTTAATTAAATCCATGTGGATTGTGTGTATAATTATTATAACAAGTAGAATAAATTAAAAGCTAAATTATGAATAAAATGATACTGGTTAAAACCATTATGATCCATAGAGGCATTAATAATAAAATTGAATGATCAAAATTCATCAATTAGGGAAATCAGGGGATCCTCCTTAAAAACCCAAAAATTTTCTAGTGTTCTATCATCATAATTTTAACAATGGAGAATGAATCTAAAACGAAATTTTCAACCAGTACTGTGTGATTTCCCCCCCTCTTAAGTTATCCAGTCCACCTCTTCCTATAGAATAATTCTAATTAATCCATGATTCTCCCATCCACATGATTGGAAAAAACTTATTCATGAAATTATAGAATTTACTGAATATTCACCATTGAGTAGGCTTATTGTATCTTGGAAAATTAGAATGTGTCCAAGATCAGTGGTCTTGATGACTTAAGTTATCCTCACATGATCAATTTCACTGTATTTTTGGAAGTGGAGTGTTCTGGTCATTCGCATAGTAGATATATTTTTTATTGAATGGGAAAATTAGTAATGGGTTATAATTCATGTGCCTCATTATTTACTTTCACCTAGGAATTATTGTATTTAATTCACGAAACATCATACCCAATCGGTGTTTTCAACCTAGATGTTCCATCATCAACCAATGAATGCCAACTATCTTTTGTCAGTTGTGCATTATTTCTTTATGGAATCGCTTCTCATGTATCTTTTTTACCTTAGGATTGAGTCTTTCATCCATTGTTAGTTATATTTAATGGAATAGGGAGATTCTCAAAATCTTCTGATACTATGAAATTCTAGTTTGACACTACTCCTTGATTTTATTTATATTCTCATGGGAGCTTAGTCTTTCATCACACGACTCTGGTACTGGTAGGTGGAAATATAATTTTAAATGAGTAGATTGAAAAAAATCCCCATAGGTGTTGCATTTAGGGTGGATTTACTGATAGAATATTATTTTGGATCTCATAATCAGTCAATGGGGAGATCAAATTGGATTTTTGAATAGTAGTGACACTCCTAGAAAGGAGGCTTCATTGATAGTGCTTTAGGCTGACTTCACTAATAGGGAATTAGTTTTGAAGTTAGAAATATACTTTTAAATGATTGTAATAAATAAAAATCCTCATAGGTTTTGTAGAGGTTGGGTGACTTCACTGATATCACATTAGGTTGGATCTCGTCCAGGTCCATGTGGTGATCAGATTGGATTTTTGTACATTTGCGACACTCTTGTAAAGGATGCTTCCCTCCGTAATTGACCAAAATCTTTGGGGATAACAATAAGGTGGTTAAAATCAAGTATGATACTAATTATTTTTCTTATGGTGTTGGAAGATAAGTGGTGGTGGGAAAATTTGGTTAGATTTCCAAAATCTGGATCATATCCAATATCCAACTGACAAAGTTCAGTTTCTTCAGGGGAAGTGGATGTTTAGAAGAAGTTGGTGGTCACATGGAAACTTTAGAGGCAAAGGCATAATAGTTAGATTTAGGAAAAGATTACGATTAATATGACTAACTTTAAGAAAATTGTATGTGTCCCAACTGTGAGATATAGTTTAAAATAGGGGGATTACATTAAGTATTTCTACCATGAGAGTGGTTTCAAAGTAAGATGATGAAGTGACCATGGGCAATTATTAAGGTCTGCTAAAGGCTCGCTCAATTTCACTCGTTATGTTATTTAGTGGAAGTGACTATGGATGGTATCCATAACTACCATCTAATGGTATGTTCCCAAAATTAATGGCATCACATGGTCAATATAGTGGTTGTGGATGGAATAGTCAGCTCCCATGGTCAGTGTAGTGACTATGTATGGAATAGGGACTTCAAGACATTATTTTTTTTCAACCTGCAAAAAAAGGGTTCAAATTTTTTCTTAGTGAAATATTTTCTGTAGTTAATTTTTACACTGATAATTATAAAATATAAAATTACCTTCCAAACCATGGCTTCAATATATATATAAAAATATGAATATATCAATAAACACCATATTTTAATCCAATTTACAATTAAGATCCAATTTTAGCTAGTCAATGGAAATCACTATTTTACTTGGAATTGAATTAAAAATAGAGTATTTTCAATGAATAAATGATATTAAATGAAACAAATACAGGTCACATCATCCTTTGTAGGAGAAATAAAAGTTGATGAGTTTAATGGTTAAGTGGAAAGTGGATTTATCTTAGGATCATAAAATTATTACTTGTGATACATTGGTTATAATTTCTCCCTTGGTGGACTAATTGAAACCAATATAAGAGTAAAATCTTCAGTTTTTAGTGATATATTATCAATTGGAATGGGTTGATTTATTTCTAGGGTGGTAGATAGAAAATTAAAACATTATTTATGTTAATGGGAGAGTATTTATTCGAGTTTTCTTCTGGGAGGAGATGTTGATAGATGTTCAAATTATTAAAGGTGAATTTAAAATAGGGTATATGAAGATGTACCATGAAATTCAATGTTAGTTTTATTGGATAGATAAAAATAGATAGATCACTATTTTTAGTCATGATATCTAATTTTTAGAGGGTAAAGTCTGAGCATTATCGTCCAGTAGTTTTTTAGCCACATCTGATTCCTAAGTGGAAGTATAATTACGGGATGTTTAACTTCATGATGGGATTACAGGATATTCCTTATAGTTTTGATGATATTTTAGTGATAGCCAATTAGCCAATGAGAGTGACTCATGTCTTTTCGATTCGAGAAACCCATTTAATGGATTAGTTTGGAACACAACGTATATAAAAGAATGTATTCATATATGGATATCCATTTATAATTGTATTATATGGAGACACATACATCACATAATGGATTAGTTAGGAATTACAAAAGGCTTTGAGAAACCATCTAAAACTAGTTATAGTGTATCATTTACAGATTGATGGAAAATTAGAGGGGATGATACATATTTTAGAGAATATGTTATGGGAATGAATTATGGACATAGGCGGAGATTTATATTATCACCTATCCCTATTTGAGTTCGTTTATAGTAACAAATTTTTGACTTTAATTCATAAATATCCTTTTAAGGATCTTTATGGTTGGTTATGCCACTCACCACTATATTCGTATGCGAAGTGTTAGGTAGAAGTTGTGGGGATAATTATGGTATAAGATAAATATAAAAGAGTGAAGTTGATCTAGAAGTGGTTAATCATCACTTTGAGTTGGTTTCAATCATATAATTATAAGTGGAGATGACCCTTAATTTTCTCTAGAGATGATCATGTTTTATTATGGGTGACCCTCCAATTAGGCAATTGATGGTTTTGGAAGTAAGGGAAGATTGTGTTGAGATTCATTAAACCATTCAAGATTACCTAGAATATTAAAAAAAAGAGGATTACCATTTGGATATAACTCTATGAAATTGAGGTATATATGACATCTTCAATATCTCCCAACTTGGGAGGAACTTTCCCAGTCCTATGCATGTGATATACTTGGAGGATATTAAGCTAGATCTAGATGAATCATTTGGGGATCACCTAATGTGAATTGTATATTGAAGTGAGAAAGTGTTGTGAAAGAAAATAGTTTCACTTGTCGGAGTCCTTAGAGTGGAAAAATTAAAGAGGAAAACTAGGTGCATGGGTATGATGTTCAGGAAAAGTGGGCTGAGTTGTTTTATTAAGACCACTAGAGGCACTTCTCCCTGATGATAATTCATTAGAGGGGGAGAATTGTAACTTCATCGACATTCAATGAACATTTTCTTTTAATTTATAAAGTATCATGTATTATTTTTATCATTGGATGTGTGTTTTATAGGTAAAGGTGGTATTGAATTTTTAATTTATAGTTCAATGGCTTAATGGGATTTATAGTGGATCAAACACAACCACTAGCTAGCTGGTGGTGGTGCACCATTCAGCTGGTTGTGTAGGGAGAGGGTTTTCTTTTTTATAGATCCCACCTACCCACTCGTGAAAAGCCACTAGCCCACTAGTGTTTATAATATTTGATTAATGTTAATGGTGTTTCCATAATTCTACACTAATCATATTGTTAAATTAACCCACAATGAAATCGATACATAATACGATTTGAACATATTGTTGATTTATCCCATGGTTCTCTAGGAATCCTCACCCTATCCTCTTAGATTGTTGAAGTATAGATCGACCTGAGGAATTAATTGTGGTTGGATCCATTTGTTCAAAGCCAAGTCAAACATTTTTTGTTGGAATGGATCAAAAATTTAATTCATTTTGGATAGATATGTGAATCTTTATATAGTTCTAATGAAGAATTCAAGCTTGATTTATAGAATGACATTGGATCATGAGATCCAGTGGCCTCTCTTTATTCAATATGAGATATAACATTGATTGAAAATCCTTTTTTATAAGATAATATGGATTTCATGTATTATAATGGACTATTCCTCGAATTTTAAATCTAGAGACACTATGATGTTGGTTTTTGTCTCGTTTTATTTAATATTGGTACATTAAAATGATTTAGGTGGTGTTCCTCTATGGATCATGGAATTTTGGATTGTCAGACTAAATATAGGAAGTCCTTATAATCTTGGCCATTTTCATGTAATTTCATGGAGAATTTGGTTTGGGTATATTTCTAGTGTAGGGAACCTTTCTTGATCGGAATTATTGATGTACATAAGGTGGCTATGGGACCTTGGTTTAGTATGGATTTAATGTTCTATAATATGTTGTGTTTTATTTGAGTAACATTTCATATCCTTTGTATTTTTTATATTACATGATTATTTTTTCAATGTTGTACCTTACTTATGTGTCATTCATAACCTGCATAATTTTTTTGTGACATGGTTATCCTTTATATTTCTTACTTATATATAGATTTTTTTTATATCAGGAGGACCTTGTTTCCATATTTAGGATGAAACATTGGCCCTGATGGACTTAGTTGGCTCCTTATAAGGGGAGTTCAAAAACATGATTGTTTGGATTTATATCTATGTAGGATGGTTAGTTCCTTGCATCACATGTGATGAGCCCATGAGAGGAAATTTCCATAAATATTTGGAAGAGGGTTCATAGGTGGGTACGTTTTACTATTGGGTAACATCTTTGTGTGTGTGTAGATTTCCATTCTTCGGTCATTCTAAGAATGCATACCACTAAAGGAAAGATGATATTCTTGAGACGTGGGTGAAACTTACCAATATAGGAGGGCATGGAGTTATTTCAGAATGGTGGAATGTGTATTGTTCTTAAAGGTGGAAGTAATTAATTGGAATGATCTAATTAATATGATTTACAGAATGTGATATTATTCCAGTATGGTGTTGAAGTAGGTATAACTAATGTTCATGGAAACTTGGTTTGTACATGATCACATGGCACATTATTTGTTATATTTTTGTATGAAAATTTAATTTCCCTTCATTTCATAAACCTCTATATACATGTGAACTTATGTTAAGGATGTATTGGTGGATTCATACTAGGTTATACATAGACAATGTATTTGAATCTTGATGCACATACAATATTCATGGTCAGAGATCAGAAGAGGACCAAGGGACCTATGAATGGATGCTGAGGAGTTTGGTGTTGAGAGATAGAATCATACCAAGACAAACATAGGATGGTTTCTTAAAAACATTTTTTATTGTTATTATAATTGTACTATTATACTTGTTGACCTACCAAATTGGGGGGGGGGGGTCCATTTTAGTATACATGCATTACATGATGTGACATATTTGATATCATTTAGCTATATTATCTTCTACTATGTGGTTTACCTATCTTATATTTATATTATTATTCACAGTCACGGAGATGATTACTGAGGGTATTGTAACACCCCAACTTGAATCACCCAATCCATCTAGAAACCCATATAACATCAAGCATGCCTCCATACACACTGGATGTCGATGAATAGGAGTGAGAATATATGGAATTCCATTGAGATACTATACCCTAACATCCAATAAAACCACTTTGAGAATAATTAAATCATATAATTTACACATTACCGACATTATATATAGGATTTCAATAAATGTAATTTTATAATAAATTATTCTATCAAACATGACATACCATTGATCATCTACAAGGGTGATCATATAAATATATACAATATATAACA
Source organism: Viscum album (assembly GCA_963277665.1). NCBI lineage: Eukaryota > Viridiplantae > Streptophyta > Magnoliopsida > Santalales > Viscaceae > Viscum > Viscum album. The sequence goes on from OY728137.1 coordinate 1,990,796,442, forward strand.
TAACATAAAATATAAAAGATACTCACTGAAAAATCTTAGTTCAAATCAATATGAATCTCCACATAAATAGTTGAATACCTTATCTTGAAGCTCTGCACCTCCTTATGATGGACCTGAAAAAAAAGATGTATGGTCTACACACATATCTGGGTGCCCATGCATAGTGTGAGTATATAGAATCATTAGGGACTCACCATGAACCCCAAATACATGTAGTCATATATATGTGTATTCCTAGAATATAAAAAAACAAACAATCAATCACATTTAAAGTGATCATATGGTAACCAAGTCACCAAAAAACCCAACCTTACTAGATTCCCTCAATTTTAGTATAAAAATCACTATTCGATTTATATATGTGGTCAAATGTAAGGCCATGTAATATATATACAAACAAAAACACATATAATGATTTCTATATTATGATACAAGGCCCTTAATTCCACTATATATCACAGGTTAGGCCACCAAAACATCATACCCCTACATCTGCATTAGATCAAAGTACAAGGTCATCATATACAAATACTGTCTTGATTCAGGCCATGGGATCATCAAGTCCCACTATCACCTCTAGGGATAGATCAAATAAAACCATCACATCCTCAGTTTTATCGACAAGGCCACATTTTTTCTTCATCTAACTCAGTCCAGTAATCAAGTAACATGTAGTATTTGAACAACCTCCATTTCTAAGTCCACTGATCTATGATGGGTCCACTTATTAATTTGGAATCATGAATAGAATAATAAAAATACAACATAATTCAAAAACACCACATGGAAATTATTTTATCATCTTATTCATATATAACCATAAGAATAAATGAACATGTATATGTCTCATGTGCCACATGTGGGAACCAAGGTTGTTTATTGATAACAATGGAGTCTAGTTTGTTTTTATTGTCAATATGCACATGGATGAATAGGGAGTTTATAATTAATGTGGTCATATGATTGAGGTTAAAACAAATATTAAAGGTGGTGAATTTTCCCAGTGTTTTACAAAATTTTGGACCCCAAAATCGGGAGTTTTTTGTTGGAAAAAGAAGGTTTTTTACGTAGGAGTGAATATTATACGAAACATTAAAGAAAATTGGAAAAGTAAGGGAACCGAATAACTTATAACATGGGACATGTACCATGTTCTTGGATTGGTTCACAACCATGTACCAATCATAAATAATGTTATGAGAGGTAGCTTGTGGAACCAAAAATGGTTTATGGCGATGGTTCAGAATGATGGCATGCAGTACACAGAATACAGGAGGTTTGTGGGATTGTTGTGATTAATTGAACTGAAAATTGTTTACAACATATGGTTCGAAATGATGGCATGCAATATGTAGAAGGAAACAACATACAAGAATGGTTTGTGGCGAAGGTGTGTGGTATCCATAAGGCGGATAATTTGTGGCGAGGCTCGTAGTTCACAAGAGATTTACGGTACGTTGTGGGGGAAATACCATGTCAAAGATTTGGTAAATCATGGATTAACTAATTTATCGGATCCATTTGTGCCCATATAAGGAGAAATAATCAGGTTTATTTAGTGGATGGAAGGAATATCATGGTTTTGGGAAGAAATCTAGTGAATTTCAAAGTGGTTCGCGGAGGAGAATATAGTACGCAGTGAGAATCATCTGTGTAAAGAAAAATAGTCTGCGGAATAGAGTACAATTCATAGAGGAATCTATTGCAATACATGGTGGACTAAATTAGTACGTGAAGAAATCATGGTTTTACATGTAGAAAGATGAGGCAGTATATGATGTAGGAGCTGTTTACAGAAGGAGGTTTGCAAAGGTAGTCTACGAAGCTGTTAAGTAGAGGGGCATGACTGGTACGCGGAGGAGTAGGACATTATGTGGTGGAGTTGGACAGTATGTAGAAACATCAGTGGTATGCACAGGGTGTGATCCACAAACCATACCCACAACTCAGTATGTAGAGAAGGAAAAGTGGTAAGAAAAACACTCAAGGAGGCCAATAAAGTAACCAAATTAGTTTGCAATAGTAGTTTCCATAGCCTGCCTATGCGGGAAAAAATGATATACATCTGTGGATGAAAACATGACTACAAAAGAGCATCCATTTGCAGTTGATGATTCATGATTCAATGTTAAACCTTTAATGTTACCTTCTTTTTGATAAATTGAGTTAGAATTCACTCAAAGTAGTAAGCTTTGGGAAGTCAACAGAAGTGATTTGAGGGACAGAGTGAGCAATCTTTGTACTTTTGTAAAGGAAGTGTGCCTGACACAACGTGAATGTGGCCGAACCATTGTACTCCACAATAATTGAAGATTATTGGATTTTTGTATGATAGACACACCGTCATTGTATCCTCCTTGAACGTATACCTTAGTGGTGAACCAAGTAAAAGTGATGTGTATTCTCTTTGAATGTGATTGTTTGATTGATCTTCTTTTTAATCATATAAGTTTGATGAGTTCTTACCAATTTGGGAATAATATAAATCACTTTAAAAGAGAAAATTGACTCCCTGATTCACCCCTTCCCCCACAAGGTGTTATGGGGTTCTACACCACACACACACCAAAACATAACTCAACAAAAATAGGTCTCATGGTGCACACATGAAAACTAGGTATACCATTTCCCACTGTGGAACTCATGACCACATACATAGATAAACCTCTATACATATCATAAATACCAAGGACACATGATGAATTTTCATGTGTTGATGCATGTTACATCCACCCATGGTCTCAAATAAAAACGCATGCATACAATTACCATCATATCTACCTATGTATAAAGAAATATCACACACACTAGTGTATATAACATCTATAATGTCAAGGGAATATCCCTCAAACTAGTACATAGAACATCCGACAATGTCTAAAGGGATATCATGCCCACTAGTTCATGAACATTCCTATAAGATCTAATGGTATCTCACACACAGTAGTATATGGAATATCCTTTAAGGTATAAGGGAATGTCACATGCACAATTTAATGAAAAATCCTCTAAGGTCTAAGGTCATGATCCTCTGATAAAAAAGGAACCACATCATTCACTATGAGAATGTCCAGATAAATTGTTTCAACTCTACACACTTCTTTCCTACTCATATTTTTTAGTCTATCGCACTTATAACAACTAAATTCAAAACATCACACATATATCCTAATGAAAATATACCAGGGATTTCTAATTAACCTCATTATATGCTAACTGGTATCAACACCCAACATAATCACATGGTGATAGTACAACCCATGGGTTCTTCCTGTACCTTGGCCCCCTAATAGTAAGAGTCAAATCCTAACCAAGACCTACTCGGTTCCCATGGTATGGTTTTAAGGAGTTGATCAGGGGCTATGATAAGTTATCATCCAACATATATAAGGATGATGAATAATTTACCAATTTCGGAAAAATCAAGAAAGCTTTACATATCTTGGGATTACCTAGACAAGACTGTTACCAACAACCCAAAATTGGACACCTCATACATATCCTAAGTAAGAATTCTCAATTAATACAAGGTGTTACTCATATATATCCTAGGTTCTATGTCCCAAAGGATCCATTCTAATTTAAGGAACAATTTTTAGGGTTTCTGAATCACATTACTCACCCAATTACATACTATGATATCTCGTTAGATAAGATGGAATCATATCCTCATGTTTATATTTTCTTATAAATGATACTTATATACACAACGATCACAAGTTCACTCGATATGGGTCTAAGGACACATGAGCTCCTCATTTCATTGTTTAAGGTTATTTAGGTCTATCCCAATAATATATGAACCCATGAAATCATGAATGTACATGAAATAAATATATAAGTATAAAAAAATATAAAAATTCATAGGCAATATAGAATTATATAAGAAATTACATTGATAAATGCATATAGAATTGATTATAGAAGGGTCTACATTCCTCAAAAAAGGGAATCCCTGATCATTGATTCCATGAAATTATGAATCATAATTTTAAAATTCTAATTGAAGATTCACACATCCACGACCAATCCCACTCATACTATTATATCCCGATAGTATCAACCATCAATCCTTAATCTAGAAAACTATCATGGTGAAACTCCCAAAGCACAATATCCAAGCAAATTTGTCAAAAATTGAGAAAAAAACCATCATATCAAGTCCAAGACTCAAGATATGACAATAAAATCCTAGAATAAAGGCTATGTTTCATGGAAGAAGAGATTATCTAATTAAAGAATAAATAACATGCGCCATATGAGCACATATATTGAATTCAAAAAATAAAATCTCTCTCAAACATTCAATAACACACTAAGAAGGGTATAATTTTTTTTTGATGAATTCTTAAAAGTATATAGGCTTTAGAGGATTAGATACTATGAGGAATAAATATTTAAATTTGAGGGTAATGAACAGTTAAAGTATTTTTAAGACATATAAAAACCTGAACACATGGTTTGGTAGAACAATTTAAAAAATATTGCACCAAAGGTATGTGGTATAATTACTTCCTAGAGAACTCACACTTTTTTGTCACATTATTTTTCAAATGGTACAATAACTATTATTTTTTTATTGTTTTTTTTGAATCAGTTCATAAGAACTGTTGTAATATATTTTAAACTCTGTATATTAATTGTGAGCCACCCCATGTTCCACTACCTCATGCTTCAAAATTTTCTTGGGAGAATAACGTGGTTTCCCTTAAGTATTTTATACACATTCACTCTTCGATAAGTCCTATAAAATCTTCTAAAATAATTTGGATTAACTTAATCCTTATTCCAAATAACCAAGGCCCCGAACAAGGATGAAAAATATATGAAATTTAATTTTTAATTTCAACATCTAATGTAGTTGGTTGTCACAATATCTACACTATAGAGCTTCTTATCCACATGAAGGATCAATATTAATATATCCTAGACTCAATATCATCCTCTAACATCAACAAACATGTTTTTTAGTTGAACGAACACCATTCTTCTACTGAGAAAATCCAAATCCATGCTCAGTCAAATTGTTTTATGCAATGAAATATGAATTAAAAGTAGTCATTATACCAAACCACCTAGCTATAAAGCCTTGACACATGGAGTTTTATCACAAAATCAGACTACGATCACAATATCCAGATCGTGGAACATCATTCAAATTCTCTAGTTGAGTTATAAACCACGTGCACAAGCAAATAAGTTTTTATGATAAGGACTTGACCTAACCAACCCAACTCACCACTAGATAATTCAACCTCATTCTGAGTCGAATGGATACCTCCAAACTTCATTTTACACTACATAAAAATAATAAATATTGTATTCATTGTGGAACCATATTCACTTAGATCCACTAACACACCAACTACTGATTCTACTATATCCATTAAGATGATGACTTAATTTCATTTTCAATGCTTTTAAACGAAGGACATTCACCCTTGACTGGTCTAATTTCCCCAAATGATGTTTCCTTATCATTATCTATTTCATTTATAAATAGTTCCTCACAAAAATCAATGAAAAAGCATAACCAAATTTTTGTATCCAAGTTCCAATTGATCATCGACCACCTACACTCCAAGGCCACACTAAGAATGAATTTCTGGATGTTCATCACCCATAGTAGACATGGATTATGTATTTTCCATCCTATGGCATGCTACCCACAATAGGGCTTCCCTAACACTGCTCCTCAATATTGAACACCAACTAGTTTAACATTACACGCATGTTTCTCTCCTAATCCATTCTCTTCCACCCATCATCAGCTGGCACTCCTGTAAAGGTTTACACCCAGACCAACATCATAAATCTACTACGAACATCATCTTTTATTTCTTCCATTACATGGATATTCATACTTTCCATGGAACTTACCGATCATGAAAATATCAAAAGATTAAGTCACAAATCTATTCCCAGAAGTCAATGAATCAAATAATATGCTCACAGATAGCACACATAAATATTCTAACCTCAAGGAATTCCCAAAAAAATTCATCAAAACACTATTACAAATAATATAGAGTTTTCCCAGGTGAAATTGCAGAAATTTGCTTTCCTAAAACCCAAATTGGCCTCATATGAGACTAATAGTCACACAATATCCTGAAACTAAACCAATATACCAAGAGGCATGTACCACTTAGTCAATGGTTTAAACTCTTAAACTATACAACATGATCCAAAAGGATATTGGCTAGGATTGAAAATAGTAATATATTTATTAAAAACCCTTATCATTTCAAAACCCTAAGAAGCTATACTGGAAAACCAATATGAGATAATGAATGTATAATCCTTATTACTCACCCAAAAATAATACTTAGACACATAACATGATTTATAGCTCGTGATCAGTTCATAAATATCAAGACTCTTCTCATCCCCTAAGGATTTTGGGATTATAGGTTAGTCTGTTATTTTTCCCAGATCACCTCCCATAATTGTATTCCATCATTGAGTTCTAACCAAGAATTCGAATTCCTAAGATGATCCCAGAAAGTGTTCATACATGAACCCTAAAAAAGGGATCTTCATCCCCGCTGGTTTGAGAACCATCATAAGATCCATAATAAATTTGTTTAGGGAAAACACAACAAGTTTTAAAATTTAACAAGAGTCCTACATACATAGTATTATTTATTATAAAATTTATCCTACCAATGGAATATGATCAATATAAAATCAACCAAATATATTATAACCCACAATCTTATGAAACATCTCAAAAATAATAGTATACTACAAGCACAATAATCCCTAACCCTAGTTGCTAGGGATTTACATTAGAATGTATTTCTGAATCACCAATCAATATTCAATCATAAGATCTAGAAAAACAATCGATCACATGTATACCATATCGCAAATAAAAAATAATAACATCCTCATTTGATACTATTTTGTAATTCCCTGTCCTTAATCACCCAGTTTGGCTAGAGAGACACATACCCTCAAACACAACACCCCATATGCCAATGGTTTTAGATTAGAAATGAGGGCCTATGGTATGTATTAGGGAGACTATACCATCTAATATTAGATAAATAACAATGGGAATAAGCATTTCATATAACATAAATTTGACCAGAAGGATATATATAATATCAATTAAAATATTGTAATAAAAAAGGATATTGTCAAGTAAGACACATCACTAATTGTAAACATGGTCGACCATATATATAAATATATATAGACAAGATATAACTGAAGGTAAAACATAATGTAGATTCAGTGAGAACTCTATGACCAAATCAATCCCAATATCAACTTACAAATCATGCTGCCTCTGCTCGAACTATTGTACTTCCTAGTTCCCAACCACAAATACAGATATAAGATCTCCATGTACACCAAGGTGCTCATGTAAGGTGTTGTAATATAAAATCAGTAGGTCATAAATTTGAGTAAAAAATAATATTATTCATATATCTTTATATTCATGGAATAAATAATAAAAAACAATCAATCAACGATGATATGTCTTTTCATGAGCTAAACAAGAAACCATGAACACTGGCCATACCAAGTTCGGCTCCATGATAAAAGAATGGTCACAAAATAAATCTTGAACATATTATACCATAAATCTACCTCATATATCTATGAACATACACAAGGATAATGAGTCTCTAGTTAATCCATAGGGATGTAAAGACCAATCTATATTACAGGTCTATCCAAAAGTCCTTCATACTCATTCATTTCCATCAGATTATTCATAAGGCTATCACATCCCGACACTATCTCAAGTCATGCCACAAGTAAATCATACCACACAATCACATAAAGTTCTAGATTATATAAGAAGATCATCCCCCCAAGTGATTCCTCAAGGCCATCATTCCCTATATTCTAACTCTGTCCAGTCATCAAGTCACATGCAGTGTCTGTACATGCTCCACCTCTAGGAAGACCAATACATGATGGGTCCATGAATAAAATTGGTATTAGGCATATAAGAATAAAAATTTAACATATTCCCCAAAAATAGTATGAAAAAGTTTCACAATCTCATTAAAAAATATCTAAAGGTATAATATAAAATGTATAGGTTTCATTGGAAACACACACACCCACACACACCCAAGCACAACTCAAGAAACATATGCCTGTTGGGACACACATTCCCACATTGAAATACATTTTCCATAATGTATCTTAGGGACTCACACACAAGAAAAACCTTATGAATATAAAAAAATCAAGAAAATATAGGGAACACATGTATGTCAAAGCATGTCACATCCACCTGAGGTATCAAGAAAAAACACATGTATGCAATGAATGTCATATCCACCATGTCCTAAAGAAATATAACACAAACTATTGCATGGAACATCCTACAAGGCATGAGGGAGTATCTCACACACTAGTTTATGGAACATACTCCATGGTCTAAATACATATCTTACAAACTAGTGGATGGAACATACTCTAAGGTCTAATAGAATATCAAGAATACTAATTCATGGAACATCCTCCAAGGTCTAAGGGAATCTTATAGACAACTGTGCATGGAACATCATATATGGCCTAAAAGTTATTTACTCATATAAAAAACGCACCAAAATAGTCATTATCATGACATTAGATAATATAGTCACAACATGACACCATGCTTGCACACTCATATATTTCTCTCTAGCCCTCTTCTAAAAATTAGTTTTTTAGAGTTTGAAATACTACCCGAGGGGAAAATATATTGGATTTATAATCAACCACATTCCACCTCCCAACATCACAACATGGTGAAACTATATCCCATGGTATCATCTCAAACCTTATCCCCAATAGGAAGAGTCAACAGCAAACCAAGACCTACTTGGTTCCCAAAAAAGTCCTACGGAATCACTTGATACCTATGGAAATGTTGATCCCATGTCTTTAAGTAAGAATAATCAACACTCAGTTTTAGACCCTCACGAAATAAAAAATACTCTAGGGGTTACCTGGCCAAGACTATAACCCACAACCAATAATTTTTCATATCAATCATCTCTTAAGGAAGTCTGCACGAAGATGCAAGGGGTTACTCTTCTTCCTCCTAGGAACCAAGTCCCAAATGATCAATTCATATTAAAGGAACATTTTCATGATTATAAAAATCAAAATATTAACTCAATAACCTACCAATATCTATCATCTGGTAAACCTACAATATAAACTCAATTAGATGTAGTTTACAAGTAATATTATCACACCCAACATGCATGAGGACACTTTCCCTCAGTCAATGGCCTTGCATTCAACACATTTCTCAGTATATGGGCATCTTGATCTATTACCAGACTTCCTAAAACTATGACTAAAAATTCATTTTTTTTAAATATAGTCGCTTGAAGGATAAGTGGGAACCACATACATCACACAGGAATCCAAATTTACACAATGATTAAACGAAATTGGAAATTCAAAACCAACACCGAACCCAAGGTGGCCACGATCCAAGCATCACACTATCATTAAAAGTCCTATCACTACTATCTAACATCATCACCCCCATCGTTATTGACATCAACACCACCCAAACTGCCAGTACCGATGATCGGAGTAAACAAAATACACTAGACATGAAGTTCACCGTAGTCAAAACATGAGCTTTCTCAGACAAACCCAAAAAACCTTCATCGTCGAACGTATCACCACGAGAATTGAATAAATGCCCGTGTAAAGAAAAAAACTTCACCACTGATAAAATCTGATAAACAAAAACATCTTGAATGCTGAAAATGATACCAAAATCAACAACGTCATAGAGGAACATAACCAGATCATCAAAGGAGAACTGATACCAGTCTCACCAAGAACATTTCCGACCGCCAAGTCCCATATCCCAAAGACTCTTAGATTATGACCACTCAAGGTCCAACTCGGAAAGGAGAAGAGGCGCTTGAGACCAGAGTAGGTATTTGAGCAGCCAAGGGTTCTGGGCGATGACAAAATCAAATCCCGAAGCTAAACTAGAAAAAACTGTCATGAGAGCACCTAGAGAAACCTTCGAATGACACCCCACAAATACCAAAACCACCTTTTACCCTTGATATGGTTCTGAATAGGAGAGGAGTAAAGGAACTCGAATCTAGAGAAGGTTTAAAAAGCCAGGGGATCCTGCAACAAACAAATGTTATGGTACCATCAAAGCATCCATAAAAAAATCACAAGAAGAGCCGCGTCCAAAACCAGGTATTAATATCCTACCTCAAAGAGATACATGGGAGAGGGGAAAGGAATGAGGAGGCATGGAGAAGAAAGTGTGAGGATAGAGAAGGCATCAATTCATCCTCCCCCCTTATAATAATATCCAAGGAAAACCTAGGGTGAGAGCAAGAGGAGCCAACACCTTTCAAAGGCCGTCAGAATCCTAAACCTATGAAATAATAAAGGAGAATTGTGGAAATATATTGGAATATAATAAATATAAAAATGTAAAAGAAATATAGACTCTAACTAGTAATTCTGTCCATATACACCTATAGTACTGAGTATTTAAGGGGCCACCTAATTCAAAGAAGGAACTTATGGTCACAAATCTCAAACAAGCCTTATTCAAGCATTAAAAAACCACATCCAAGTCAGAAACATCCACCACAAATCCCATTCACAATAATGACTCGACATGATATCTACCATTAATCCTAGTTCTAGAAAAAGACCAAAGGAAAACCTCCCACATTCTAGATCGATGTTGATATTTCACAAAACCAAGAAAAACTCACTAGATAAAGTACACGACCTTAAAACAAACTATCAATACCTCAATATATGGCTCAGATTTAAAGAATATGAGAGGAAATGATAAAAAATTATGAACATGAGGCAAATAAGAACATACCTTGAGTTCTTTAGATCCAGTCGCTCTTTAACCACAAAAAATAAACATGAAAGGGTAAAATTCGCTTGGGAAACATTTGGAGTCCATAAAATTTAGTGGATTAGAGAATATGAGGATGAAATATTGAAATTAATGGTTAGTTGAAAATTAGAGGAGTTTCAAATCATTAAAAGCATACATACATGGCTTGGTCACATGTTTTGATAAGCCCTGCTCCAATTGTGCACAATCTACTACATTACCATAGAACCCTTATGGTGTGGTTTCATGGTTGGTTGAACCATGAAACCACCATTATTTTGGATCTATATTGTGTTATAGAAGTTATTGGGAAATGTAACATAGTTTCTCAAACCATTCACCATAACCGTACAACACCCCAAGTACTGGTTCCACAAGAATTATGGTTTCTTATAGAGAACCACATAGTTTACCATAACCATTATCAAACTATTAATTTATTAGAAAAGCCTATTTATACCTATAAAACACCCTATATTAACCAAAAAATTATTTTAAACAACCAAAACTCAAAAAAATATATAATATCTCAAATATAAAAATGAATTTCCTCACATAATGATGTGGTTTTTATATGAGCAGTCTACCCATGTCACATTATACCCTTGTATATAGTCGATAGCCTCATTCATGCATGGTGGCGTGCATGAGATTTTGTGTAACCTTGTCTTAGACCTAATGATTTTGGTAGGAGTGTCATGTTAATCCATTGGTTGATGAAAAGAATGTATTCCCTCCTTTACTAGTTCCAAGTACTCCCTTATGTAGTCTCTAATCATTCCTTAATGTTATTTAATACTAAATTTGGCCACTAATTTATTTTATTAATGTTACAATAACACCATCACACATATTTTTTGTTCTATATACATGTCATAAATAAAATAAAATATTTATAATTACTTTCAATAATACACTTTTTTTGAGAATTATTCTCTTTTTATACCATAATTTCATATGGTTTTAGAAACATATTTACTAAAAATAGTAAAAATATCAATTAAAAAAAATAAATTGTTCATTTATAGTTAATAGAGATGGTGACACACCTTTTTACGACATCAACTTGAATACTCATCTTCATGATCAATATTTATGCCATTGAGGTTGAAATGTATGATGGATAAGAAAGATAGTCTACTAAAAATGTTTTAACATAACTAAATGTATTTCCACATGATAAATTCAACTATCATAACATCAGGGTTAATATAAATGTAATTATAATGTTAAAATGTCTTAAAATAAAAAACTTAAATTTTTTCCATGTATATTAGTACATTTTTTATTGTGAATGTGTTAATTTATTGTATACTTGAAATTTCAATTAGTGTATAAGGTTTGTTTGTGATTCAATTTATTATTATAAAGTAAGAGGGAATGAGTGAAATGTTTTGTTGGGTGATCAATGACTACTAAAATATATAATTAACAATTATTAAGTTATCACAGTCCTAAAAATGATGGATTATTTTTTAATATTTTAATATAAATTAATTTACACCATCATGTACCTCTCATCTTGAGTTTCTAAGAATTTTGACTCTCAACCTTGTAATAATCACTATAAGATGAACATATTTTAGGTGAATATATGTTTGTATTATCCAATCATAAAATACATGGATAATAAAACATCCTTCAATTCTATTGGAGACATCTAATCTAGATTGGTTTATGTAAGGAAATTCGGAGTATAATCTATTCCTTCCACAAACATACCTCTAATCAACATGTACTTACCATCTTATCATATCATGTTCTATTATATATATGATTTATCAAGTTAATGGTGGAAGTATACAAATAACCAAAGAAATAACTACATTTAAAAATAACCATATAGATACTAATCAAATTCAATCAAGTACTCAACTCATTATAAATTGAGATTAAATACAAGAATAATAATTATTGTATTTTAATAAGAATCAAGAAAAAAAAACTTCCGCACCGAAACAATCATCTTAAATGGTTTTATAATTTCATGTAAAGGATTTTATCCTAGGTGGAACTAAGCTATATAGAAATATATAAAAAGTTATGAACTAAAAAAATATACTTTAAATTAATATGTTCAACACTTTAAGTAGATTCTTACACACCTATTGATAATTATTTGTGTCAATGGAATACCCTACATTAATTTTATATGGAATATCCCTTTAAAGCCCTGAAATTTACTATTAATCCCACAATTACATAATTTAATTTTTTTTCATATATATTGGATCATGTTCCACATGGTAGGTTTGTTTATTATTTTCTTGTTTTTGTTAAACAATGGATATAGAGAATTTTTTTTTTCATTTTAACATATGTATGTAAGACACATTAAATTATTATAAAATCAAGTGATCATATAGCTTTGGATCCTCTTTTCCTTACAAAGTTATAATTCTAAAACCTTTTAGAATAATATTTTTTATCATATGTATCAATTTTAGGGGTTTTAGTGGGAGATTCTATTGGGTTTCCAATATTAAATTCATTAGGATTTCGAGAATAATTATTTAGATATTGTTGGAATCATAGAAGATATTGGTTGAATCCAGTTTTATATACTTCTCATATCATATTTTTATATTGTTTTAATGATGGGATGATGTTTGTTTCGATTTATCTATCCATATTTTCTAAAAATTGAGTGACAACATTGAATACATTAAATTGTGTTAACTTGAAGTATTAGAGATTTTAACAACATTGAAGTGATTTTGAAACCCAAATTAGAAGATAAAGGAAGTTTTATTATTGATGATTCACAGGGAATAAAACTCATATTTTTTGGACTCACTTCTCTCTTTTCATTTGTAAAGCCTAAGCATTGGAATACCATCACAACCTCCATTAATGATGAAAACATCATTCTCATATGGATCTATATTGGGAGGTGTCACTGCATCAGTGGGTTGGTTTCATGGTATTTGGATCATTGATGATTCAATTTTATAAAAAAGTATCATCCTAATGATTATTAAATGTTATATATTCTATTTTATTAGAAATATTTTTCATTAGGTATTTAGGAGGTTTCATTGTCTTGGGAAGTGGTGTAAAATAATGTAGAATGCTTGGAAGGTTGTATTGTCTTTCCTTCATTTAGAAACAGGTAGTGTCACTCCAGAATATTTTATATGTAATATCACCACATATAATTTCCTTTATTTATTATACTAGTATGTTTATAAACACTTCATTTAAGAATTTTTTCTTCAATTAGAAACAAATTAATACGATGTTGGATTTTGGTACTCCCTTAGGGCCTATCATAGACTAAATTATCATCATGTCACCAAAATTTGCATTTATTTATCTATTGTTGGAATTTTAATTTCACTAACCTAAATTTTGATTCAAATGGTGATATATTTAGTTTTATTTTTTTTGAGAATGAAATATTTAATATCCAATATTTTCACTATCTATGTTTTTTATTATTTTCATATACATCTTCTTTAAATAGTGAAGAAATTTTTATTTTATCCAACGCTTTAGAAAATAAAACTTCTACCCACACATTTATAAATAAATTTATAGTAATTAATCAAGAATTAATTTTATTCTCATAATGAATCCTCTTTGAAATCAATAATTTGACTGAATTCAATAATATTTCCCATTTAAAATGATATAATGTTTCAACACCAAAGCATCCCATAACACACTTAATTAAAAAAATATTAGGTAATGAAAAGAATAAAAAATGAAAAATATATTATGAATGATTTAATCTAAAATTTTACCACTCATATTTACAAATACTCTTGGACAAGTTAACATCAAAATAATACCCAAGAAATTTTCCATACACATGCAACAGTGAGTGTTCATTTAATATTCCATAACACCCAATTATCATCATTCATAATTCTTGTTATCAAATATGTTTTCTCTATTTTATATATTTAGTTAATTTTTTTCCAGTCATATCCTACAATACTCATTTTTTCCTACCTTATAAGAGAAAATTCCCCCTCCATATAAAAAATTTATTTTATGAATTTTTTTATCAATCTGAACTCATAAAATGGTATATGTAGGTTTGATGTGTCTCCAATGTATCTACTAAATGAGTCATGATATTATACGTACCATAAGGACTTATATGTATGTTATATGGTTAATTAATATAGGTAATTGTGTTAAAAATAAAGAGGTATAATGATGAGTTTTAGCATTATATAGTTAAAATTACATGATTTTCTATTTAAAATCATGTTAAGCCAAATCAATGATTCACCTTACATTGATTTAACTAAAACATCTTCTTGGATGTTATTGTTGCATCAAACATCAATGATTTAAATAGTGAAATAACTTTATTCTCTCATAATCAGATTTTTTTCTTCTAAACTTATTTACTTTTTTTTATAAATATTTCTTAGAGATACATAGGAATATTTTTATTTTAAGAAGTATACTGAAATTACATTCCTAATTGGAGGGAAATTCTATTTTTTTCTCCACATGATGTTTACTCCTTTCTTTCCCAAAATTTACTACCCCCTATATAGAATTAATTTCAATTGTGATCATATATTTATATTTTAGAGAAAGTTGGTTAGGTATTTATGGTATGTAATGTGGATTATAAAATGGAAGTTCGTGGTTATTGGAAAAAATATTATCATACTGTGGTTTCAATTATAATTTGTTTTGTGTAAAATGTATGTTTCTCAAAATAAGATGCCTCATAATTGTAAGAACAGGTTCTCAATCTCAAATGTTTTAGGAGAGAGTATACATGAAATTATGATTATTCTTTTATGGATTGAATCTTTCATGAAATTTGGATATGATAAGTATATATTAAAAAGGTAGATATGGATCCTAAGAATATTATGTGACTTTTTAATGGTACTTTTCGGCATAGGATTTAATGATTTGTTGTATTTTCATTATAGTATAGAATTGTGAATTAGAAAATAAGTTTATTTTAAAATTTATATAAGTTAATTTTTTAGAATCAAATCAGATTATAACTAATTTAATACTTTTAAAACTTACTAAATAATTCTGTTGAATTTAACTTTTTTTCAAAATCCATAAAATAAAAACAAATACACATAAATATTAGAAAATAAAACATGAAAATCCTAAAAATATACAAAGGTTTTTGTCTTCCCCACTCTTGGATCATGAACAATTCATAGTTCATCCTTAATGATTATGATTTTTTTTAAAATATTATAATTTATAAAAAAAATATCCTAAATAACAGAGATGAACAACCTGAATGATCATTTATAAAAATTTTAGAGCATTATATACTCCAATTATTACACAAGAAATTGCTCACAGTATATGTAGAATTTTTTTCCATTCAAAATAAATAATTTGTTCACTTATCAATCAACTAATTTAACTACACATTCAACAAAAACCTTTTTACTATAAATGGACCACCCTATCAAGAATGAATGTTACTTTACATTAATTTCACTTTATAATTACATATAAAAAAACATTATCTGAGATTAAAGACATTTTTTATAAATTTTTAATGTATTAAACTTATAATTTTCTAGAAAATTATATTATTATAAAATAACTAAAAATAAATTCTATCAAGCTCACATATTTTAAGTTACTCATAGTATCTAGTATCTTCTAAATCCAAATTCATCTTCTTGATTTCCTGAAATGATTTATGTTCTAATTGTAGGATAATGCTAATTTTTTTGATATAGAAACTATTACGATATCATTCCAATTGGATTCTTGTATTCTATAATTTTTTCCCATATGGTTTCATTCGTACCATGAATATAGTGTTTTCTTTTAGTATTAAGATTTTACTATTAAATATCTTTTATTTATTAATTTTAGAATTCAACATTCCCATTATTTTATTGTAATGTTTTGATGTTTTGAGGTTTAATATATAAATTATAATTATTGTCACCATTCTCATATTTTAAAAATATATTCCATGATCACTGATTATTATTATTGGTATCCTAAATATTAAAAGGACATTAATCATAAAAAAAGTTTAAACAAAAGACGATTCGCCATTTTTTTCTTTAACCTCTACCAAATTTGAAACATTACCAATATTAATAAAGATATATGACTATAAAAAATACCTGAAAAAGGCACCCATGTAATACATTACCGACACATTGATTATTTTATAGATTATGAAAGTTATTTTAAGAATTTCTTTTCTTTTTAGATTTTTTTAGTGAATTGGAATTTCTTTCATGTTTCATAGAACTCCTTTTTATCTTTAAGATGTGTTTTCTAATAAAATATAAGATTTAGTAATTTCCTTATTATTATTTGTGGAAAAAACATCCCTATAGAAACTAATGAGTGTTATTTTTTATATATTTCACTTTACTTTTAGGTTGGAATCACTAAACCATCTGATAATAATATATTTTCCATAAATATAGATCATCTCACATGTAATAATTTTATTCTTGTAGTCTTTTACCTGATTTTTTTTCACATTATATCCTGGATATCAACATTTAACTATGGTATTGGAAATTTCTCTCTCACAAATAATGTAATTTCTTATTCTTTATTCATAAGTTACCAAATTTCTACATGATATGAAAAAAATTCACATTAATTCCCAGTAAATAAATTTACATTTTTTCTAATTCATAAGAAATTACAAAGAATTATTTTTAAGTATTTATGTCAATTTTCTTGGTAGAACCTGGATTCTTTGATTCATATCAAATGGAATTACTTTTCCCATAAAAAATTTATAATTTCACTAACCTTGATACATTATTGGAATAATTATATAATATGTCAAATGGGTGACCCTAACATGGTAGCTGTACAATAGAAGGTGTGGTTATATATGTTTTTATATTATCAAATGATTTTATAGATGTTTCACTAAAATTTAATTTAAAACATGTTTGTTATGGAAATTCACAAATGATCTCAACTTTTGATTTATCAACCTTAATCCCATTTTGTGATTTCACATGACCATGAAAAGGTAGTTTTTTATCTATTAAGTATAATTTTTTATAATTAAGGACATGATAACTTTTAATGAATATTTTTAATACTTTATTCATATTTGATAGGTAATTATCAAAATAAATTACAAAAATAGTGAGGTCCTCTTGAAATGATTCTATAATATTTAATTGACTAATTCTTTTCATTCTAAAAAAGAGAAAGTCCTGAATTTTTATGTACTATTTTAATTGGTCAGAATAACTATGAATTTTTATATTAGGTAAATTATTTAATCCTAAAGTATTTTTTTGATTTCCCTCTTTAATAACACTACCATTGTTGGATTAAGAATCCATTGGGGTTTCCATATTGGTTTTAAATTTTTTTTTAAAGAAATATATATATATATATTCTAGGACTATGTTTAACAATGACTCTTTTACTTCATCAAAAAACTTGGGCTTTTTATTTTTTAAAATAATGAATTCTGTTTCTTTTTCATTTGAACATTTTCTAGAAATGATTTCTAGTTTTTTAATCATCCATTAGAAACATATTATTAAATTTACTCATAATGGTTTTAATTATATATGCTATGGATAAATCCAATAAGGCAATAGTAGAAATTCATATACCTATACCCCTTATAGTTCTTACATTGAAAATTTAATGTTAATTTCGCCATCATTTGAAAAATAAATCAAATCCATCAAATAATTTATAGACTATGTCATTCCCTATTTTCTTATTTGTGACTTAAGAAATCTCAAGATTATTTTTATAAAATTATTTATTTTTATTTTATTACCAAAACACAAAATTTTATTTTAGGAAATCAATTTATTTATATAGATTTTGATTTCAATGTTCTAAGAGTGTAAACTAAATTTAACCCCTAAGTATTTCTCATGGAATGAATAATGTTATATTGTAAAATTATTCCCCTAACTTCCATTATCAATATACCTTTATGAAAATGCATTATTTTTAGGACTTTTTTCAATAATGGTATGCCTTGGATTATTAGTTATCAGGCCATTTTTTATTCTTAATTTATATTCAACACAAAAAAATTCATTGGGAAGATTATGTCATGGAATATAATAGACAAAACCTCAATAACTTTATCTAATAAGGTAGAGGATCAATTTTTTGGTTGGAAAATTCCCATTGTTGGCATCATATATAAAAATATATATTTATGAAAATTTTTTCAACAAATTCATGTTTGGTTAGTGGTTAGTTCGTTGGATTTTAAATGAGAGGTGCTGGGATCAAAACAATGCCCAATTTTTTTTGAATTACCTATACGATTATTTTAATGAAACCGTTGTTATAGGTTTTTAATAAGAACTCTACCAATGGTTTTTATAGAACCATTTTTATAGGCATATCCCAATGAAAAACCATCAGACAGTCCTCTAAACCATTGGTATAGGCTATACCAATAGTTTCGAGACCTACAACAACAGTTCCAAATGGTTGGTATAGGTTATTTTTCTATTAGTGGTGATAAATTCCTTTTTAACATTGAGAATGATGGAATTTATTTATTTTCATTCATGTGTAGCATGATGGTTTATTGTTTTATTTTTTAGTACACACCAACTGTAAGAATGGTATAGAGTAAGAGGTTTCCAACCTCTGATACCAATTGTAGGATCGAAATATAATATGAGATGCTCAATATACAAGAGGGGGGGTGAATTGTATACTTTAAAAATTCCTTTGGAACCTTTAAAGTTAGTTATGAATAACTAGAGTTTCCTTAAGAAAAGGAAAGAACTAAGTTTAACAAAGTTAAACTAAGTTGATTCACAACACCTCTAACACCGAACTAAACTTGGAAAGAGATTCCAAAAGAAGGTTCCGGAAATATGGTTCCGGAATTTGAAACTTAACAAAAGTTACAATATGAGATTCTACCTTAAAGCGTATAGAATCTAAACTAATCAAAGTAAGTAAGGAAGTATAAGAAAATTATACTTTCCTTAAGATACAAAATGCAGCGGAATAAAACAAGTACAAGTAGAAGAACTACTAGTAACAAGATGATAGTCTTTTAACCCAAAGAGAAGGGTATCCAACAACCTTGGATAAAGGTCCCTTGATTTATACTTTCAAGCAAGTCTGTCTTACCCACACCAGGGTAAGCCCTCGATACGAAGATCGGTGTCTCTGTCTTGCTATCCCCGCAAGCCCTCAACTTCAAGGTAGTTGGCAACCTCTGTCTTTCTCGGCAAGAAAGCCCTCGATCTTTAAGGTAGTCGGCACCTCTGTCTTTCTCAGCAAGAAAGCCCTCGATCTTTAAGGTAGTCGGCACCTCTGTCTTCCTATCCCCGGAAGCCCTCGAATGTAATCACCAACATTCGGAGTCGCACGAAGCTTTGAGAGTTAATAAGAGACTCTCTCTCTAGAAATCACTTCAACAGCATGTATGCACAAAGTTCAAATGTTCATCCATCCATTGTGAGCTTTTTCAAATGAGCTCCTATTTATAGGTGAGGTCGGCTCCTTCTCCAACGGTCATATTTTCCTTAAAGTTCGGAGGGACCTGTACACGTGTCACTTAGACAACGGTTAGTTTATAACAAAATGGACGACATCGTTTTATAACAAAGTAAGTGTAACAGAAAGTACGACATCGTTTTAAAACCTAACATAAAGGTTCGGAATAGAAATTTCGGAGTGAAAGTTCGGAGTGAACAAATTCAGAGTGTATAAAACAATGATATCCAGATTCTGTTTAATGAGTGAATTCGGAATGAGAATTCGGAATAGGAATTCGGAATAGGAATTCTTCATCAGAAATCGTAATGAGAAATCGTCATCAGAATTCGTAATGAGAATTCGGAATGAGATTTCTTCATTAGAATTCGTAATGAGAATTCTTCATTGGAATTCGTAATGAGAATTCTTCTTCAGAATTCGTAATGAGAATTCGAAATGGGATTTCTTCATTAGAATTCGTAATGAGAATTCTTCATTGGAATTCGTAATGAGAATTCTTCTTCAGAATTCGTAATGAGAATTCGAAATGGGATTTCTTCATTAGAATTCGTAATGAGAATTCTTCTTCAGAATTCGTAATGAGAATTCGTAATGAGAATTCTTCATTAGAATTCGTAATGGGAATTCTTCTTCAGAATTCGTATCCTGAATCTGGAATAGAACTTAGTCAGAATTCATAACCGGAATTCGGAGTGAAACTTCCTTATAGTTCTTGTCCAGAATCCGAACCCTAAAACAGAATGCTTTTTATCAGTTTTAATGATTCCGAGAAAGTGAATCCGAATTTCATACTTAAGAAAAATATTAATGAAAATATGATAAGGATAAATTTTTCTTATAAAAGCGATTTTCCTTAAAGATAAGGTGTTTGTGATTTTCAAAACAAGAAGGAATGGAAAAGTCATAAGGAAAACCTTATTGACTCAACACCAACTTAATCAGAGATGTAAGATAGGCACACTTTGGTGGTGGCCAACTAATTTTCCTTCCAACTAACTACACAAGCACTTTGGGATGCCTGTAAACTTTATAGATTTGTGTTATGGTAAGGGTTTATACTCTAGAGATGGATCATTGTGATTGAGTTAACATGGGATGGATGGAAAGGGGCCATGGGTTCTTGCCTCCTCTAGAGTTTCCTTTTTGTTTTATTTTCCCTATATGTGTGTTATTATTTGTAAATAACGATGTTCAGCCATGAGTGACCTTTTTATTTATTGTAAGTATGAAATTTTATATATGAATTATTTATGAATCGTTTGTTTTTATGTTTAGTTCTCTAAGTGGTATGTTTAGTTCCATTATTTATTGGTTATTGATTATGCTGCTATTGATTTTACTTCTTCCATGTGCGGGTTACTAGTCTAATGTCTATTAGTCATTCTTTTCCACTGTATATAATTATATTAGACCATTATTATATCATCACCGGTGGATATATTATTCCAAATATTACCTCTTTACACCCTCACTACTAGTTGTCGTCATTTGGCATACGAGGAGGTGCGCTTTAGGCCCAGTGGTACTTATCTCAGAGCACTGTTCCGGTGGCTAATCGGGTTAGGGAGCTAGAAATGGTATCAAATTAGTTTCTTTTACCTATTTACTGGTATTAATATTTTGTTTATGGTAGATATGATATTAAGATATTGTTTGAACTAATATTATAAATCATGTTTGGGTTCTGCAGCCGCATCCACGGAAGACATACCAAGTTTCTAGGTGTGGGGATATATGTTTTTCATTGCTCATTTCATTGATGATCTAATTTAAACTTCTAGATGTGTAGTTGGATATGATTTTTACCTGTTATGTCTTGTGACCCTTGTCCTGGTATGAAAACAAAGAATTTTGAATCTTTTCATGATATAGAAAGGGATTTTTTATTATACTTTTTATAGGAATATAGGAATTGATTATATATATGTTCCCCTTATAAACATTTCTTATGGTTTTCACTAGGAACTGGGATTCTTCTAAGAGGGGTGGGTTGGTAAAAGTGTATACAAAGGAAGATAAGTAGTGTTTTCTTATTTATCATCTCTTTTGGTGAATTTTACATAATTAACCGTGGCATGTGGTCCAATGAAACCTATATGTGATATGTGATATATATGTACATGTATATGTATATATATATATATGGGCCTAGATATTATAGGATTTGGTAGGGATGATGATATGGGGTGATGTTGATCACCCGGTTGGGCGATGGAGTCATCTGTTTGAGGTGATATGGTTCATCCAGACAAGCATGGAATAAGGTACCTTGAGGCTGAATTTCGTGTGACATTATTGTAAGTGGGGAGGGGGGAGTAAGGGTTTTAATATTTATCTTCCTATCACTACTTTACGTATCCTCAATATATATATATATATTATGACTTTCTGACCATTATATTGGTAATCATCTAGTTTCTACCTGGATGGATTCAAATGGAGTGTCTGGTGGGCGGTGACATGTTTTTTCAGGATCATGCACAGGTTTAGACCCTTGACGGTCAAGATGAGGTCCCCGAGAGTTCTATTGAGAATGATATATAGGTTTAGGATTACATGTATTCTTAGGTATAGGTGGGTATGATGAATGATTTGAAAGATTTTGGCCCATGGCCTGACAATAATATTAGAGAGAGTCTCATATATTTTATCCTTGGGATTGATAGGGGAGATCATGGAGAAAATACTTCAATGCTGTATTTGAATCAGGAGTTTGAGTCACTGTACCCACCAATATTTTAGTATGAGGGTAGAAAATATGTTGATGAGAGATGAATTAAGACAATGCGGATGATCTTAGTGTATCTTGGGACACCCCTATAGTGGCGGGTGAAGCTAATAGTGTACATGATCAGAGGATCGAAAAAGCATTGGTGGGATATGTAGGTTTGGGCAAGTAGACATGCGGGACTAACATAGAAGGAATCGAGGCTAGGTTCTTTGATCACTTCTTTTGAGAGATGCTGATGGCAGAGATAGCTCAAGAGTTATTGATCATAAAATAGGGAGATACATTCGTACTTCACTATGCAACAACATTCACTAATTTATCTCATTTTAATATAGATGTGGTGGGAAAGGAAACTATGAGGGTGAATAATTTTGAGGATGGTTTATGAAAATATATTTGGGTGAAGTTAAAACTATTCATATTGGCCTCATTCTCAAAGGTAATGTATCATGAGATCAAATCTAATGGCAATCTGATGGACCAATCTTAGTTGAAACAGGTGATAAATTTAGGTGATGTTATCGATAATTCTTTATATAGTAGGAATATAGGACAATATGAGTTTTAAAAGGGTGTTCTAGTGAGATAATGAGCCTAAAAACATTTGATTGGATCATCGAAAATGTGATTCTAATGTAGGAATTATGGAAATGTGTGGACATAATACGATTCAGATTCAAAGGAGTGACGAGATTGTTAGAAGGCCGTGAATCTTGAGAGGTTCAATATGAAGCATTCTCAGATAGCTAGTAGTCGAGAACTAAGATATAATTAGGGTTCTATGATTGGAAAATGATTGGTTCTAGGATTTAGTAACCAAGATTCAACTATACACGGAGGTTGTGAAAGAGACAGAGGGACTCTATGGCAGGGTCAATAAATGGTGTCCATTGCAGTACCATAGAAAGGTGAGACATCAAGTAGTCATGATTCAGTACAGGTGAATGTAGTTGAGATGCTAGGGTCAAAGAAGGCTGGTGACTAAACAATGGTTTGTGGTACACCATGGGAGTGAACAAGTTTTGTTCTTTCTTCACAGAACTTGTGTAGTCATGTCCTTTTTGAGTGTACGAGGTGCATGCGATGTATCTATAGACTTAATAAATGGTTTTTAGTAGGTCAGAATCAAATCAAATGAATTATATATATAAGGTGAATGGAACTAGGACTTCTATGTGGGAATCGATGGATGGATGGATTGTATGAGGTGCATTTGCATTAGATAATTGTTACGATGTGAATTTTTTTTGAGGTGCAAGGCATGAGGACTGATATTGACCATATGATAAGATGCCGGACCTCATAGGTGCCATGTGAGGCATGAGAACAAGGCCGACACATGATGAGATATAGTACTTGGTGGGTATAAAAAGTGACATTGGCTTTATGTGAGTACCTAATGAGTTTCATGAGTTATTATGCATCAAGGGAAGAATTTCAGTGTAGGTATGGTCGATGGAACATTAGTTTTTTTTTTGATTTTTGGGTTGAGAATTGACAAGGGTAGGTAAGTCCTAATTTGATGATAACCCTATGGTGGTTGACATGTTTCTTTGAGATTAGGGTAGATTAGGATGATATTAATAGGATGAGTATGTTTAGTACCATCTACAGGTTTTGTTATACCTTAGGGATGATATATGTTAAGGTGGGGAGATTATAATGTCATGAGTTTTGGGAGCAGGTCGAACTCCTCACCTGATTAAATTTTCAGAGTTTAGTGGATAAAACATCTATTTGTTTTCTTATCAAAACCTAATTATATGTTTACAATTGACCTAAGTCCTTAATTTTAGATGAATCTTGGTGCTCAAAAAATTCTTGAGGTTTTTAGTGGGTTTCAGGCCTATTGGAGGCCGAAAAACCAACTTTTCCAAGAGATCAAACTGAGGCGCATGATTTATAGAAGCCTTGTGTCCTCCCTGGAAAAATAGTGCAGCCTCAAATTTCACTGACCATAGTGTTGAAAACCATGCGGGATGGGGAAAACGGATGTGTGAGGACCTATGCAGTTTTTAGAAGTGGAATCCATAGAGCTAGAGCATGGTTTGGGAAAACCATGATCATGCTGCATGATTAATCCCACATAACCCGTGGTTATGCACTAGCTCAAAACTGTTTGGAAAAATCATATAAGATAACTATGCATGGCTTGGATCTTAAGAAACCAGAGTTGCATGGTTATCCAAACCATGAGAGATAATCATGTGGCCCATTAAATGTATGAAATGTCCATTTCCCTTACCTTTTTTTAATTTCTCCTCCTTTATCCTTTTTTGGTCACTCACAATAGAGGGGATATTTTATTTTCTTTGTCCCCTAGGTATTTAGCTTCCTTATCCATCTAAAATATAACATTTCCACTATTGGGTGTGTTAGAACCGTATCCGTAAGAGCTTCATTATGTTTTCTTATCTTTTCCTTTTCTCTCACCTCACATAGTTTTAAATCTCTACGATTTGTTACCCTATTTTCGGGGTTTTTATCTAAAATGACAATTTATTCTAAATAAGATTAATTTAGAGGTCTGTATTGGGTGAGTGTACATTTAACAACATGAGTTAAGAGGTTATTATCATTCTCTGTGAATGAGAAGTTATTTTTGGAGGTGTGAATTTGAGGGCATCAATGTTTAGAACTAGTGAGACCATATAAATTGTATTTTTATCTTTTAATAAATTGAATTAACCTAGTGAGATTCCAAAGGGAATTCTCACTCAAGTCTTCAAATTGGTAATGCCTAAATAGAGGTTTTTGACCTTAGGAAGCTTAGGACAGGCTGTTTTATTATTTTAATTCAAATGTTTATATGAAATGTGATGCTTGTTATGAGTTTCATGGGAACTGGATGGGGTTAACTCAAGTATTGAGGTGGCCATGGAAATCTAGACAATGGTGATGTGATCATTAGGCTGGTTATGGACTGATATATATATATATATATATTCTAAGTGATATTGATCATTGGTTGGATGAAACAGTCATCGATTCAATTGAAAAGGTCATCAGGGTATGGGAAAGGTTCATGTGTTATTGGATGGCATGTCCCTCAGATTGAGGAACATGGTTATAGGTGAATGATGTCCCATATGATCTGTCTTTGGGGCTTCTTTAGTTATTTCCACTCACTCTTATTCTCCACTGCATCATTTGGAGTCATGTTCACACAAAAAGACTTAGATGATGAGGTTGAATTGACCACTCATGTCGGTAAAGGGCTCCATTAGATGCATCTTAGGATGATGGTTGGAGGTTCTTACCATATAAATCTATTGGGATTTTGAAGATCCATCAATTAGTGATATTTAAACTATCGGTAGTGGGATGAAGATCACTGTGCATTGAGGATGTGGGCTAGGATTATTTGGAATGACAGATTTCACCATTCCAAGGGATTTCTTTTTTTGAGATGAAAGTGTTTTTATTTGGTGGACATGCATCACTGTTCCTTAAGATGTCGGTCTTTTTTCCAATAGGATATTTCTAGAATGGGTTTGAGGGACTAGGTACTCATTTGGGCATGACATTGGGAAATCAGAAATTTCATTTAACACGAGGTGCAGATTGGAATAAGACATTGTGTAATTAAATGTTTCGTGGAGTATGTGGGTCAATGTAGAATAATTTACATTAGGGGATTCCTTGGGATTAGGATAAAAATCATCTTCACTATAAATATTCCAGAGATGACTAAAACAAGTGATCGATTCTTTGTGGATGCTAAGTATAAGGTAAGTTGGTTATTGTTTTTCATGTCTGCGATGCAACTTTATTCTTTTACTTTTTAGTATACAACTACATAATCACAGATGTAAGAGAAGAACATGTCGGTCATGGCATACTAATATTCATTCTCACCCCCTACTTGGGACCTTTGGGATGCATGTAGACTTTATGTCTTTTCATTCAGGTAATTGTTCAAAATCAGTAGTTAGATCTTAGTGATTGATTTAGCATGAGATGAATGAGAATGGACCATGGGTTCTTGCGTCAACTAATTTTTTCCGTTTGTATTATTTTGAATATTAAAATGCTGTTTTGTGTAAATACTGATTAATGACCATGAGATACCTTTCTATTTATTTTCTATATGATCTATTCTTTACGAATTCTCTATGAATGGTTTCGTATGATGTTTAGTTCTACAAGGGTAAAGTTTCATTCCATTATTTATTTATTATTTATTATGCTTCTATTGACTATGCTTCCTCCACGGGAAGTTTACTAGTTCACCATCCATTGGTTTTTATTTTATGATTCCTATACTTATATTAAAGAATTATTATATCATCCCTAGAGGGTATAATATTCCCACTATCACATATTTGCAACCACTATGCTCGTCAGAAGCCTTTATATTAGGGGAATGAATTCTTAAGACCCAGTGTTACTCATCCTAGAGCATTGTTTAGGTGTCTAATAAGGTCTTGGAACTACACCACCCCAAGCCCATCTCCAATATTCTATCTCAGAGTAACTAATTTTGAGTAAGTTTATTACAATTAAATGGAGGCCTTAGTATAATTCTCTTTTATAGACACACACACAAACTGACCTACATACACATTGTATAATAATATAGAATTTAAAAAATAAATACATGCGAGACATGAAGAAACTAAAATTGTCACCAACAGTAATATAATACATGACCATAAATGAATTTGAAAAAATTTCATGTTTAATAACTGAGAAGGGATGAAACTGAATTAAAACTAAGCTGGAGGGTACCCACTTTGAATAAACTGAAAAATGAACACCGAATTCTAATACAACCTCTAATACTAGATGAGAAACATCGATGGTTGGACCTCTAAGATCAACATCAAACTGTATGTCATCAATTTAAGACATGAAAAATTTGGGAAAAGATATCCATATAGGGTTGAGTATATACATACATAGTAGAAAAACGCAAAAAAAAAACATGAATATAACAAGGCTAGTCAGAAAAAAATAGAAGTGAAGAATGAAGGGGATAATTAATAAAAAGATGAACCTAGATAATATTAATGGATGGAACCAAATAAATTGAGAGAGGTATCATTCTTCACAACTAAATATAAGTGAAATTAACATATTTATCTAACATTTCAAATTACCCCAACTCAAGTAATCCTCATAGACCATTTAGAATTTTTTTAGGAGATTCAGCACCCTAGGAAGGTATATGTATACCAACTCAAGTGGAAATTCCCAAATTCAATCTCAGATATTTTAAAATGGGAGGATACCAAGTTCATAAATAGAAGATGCTGCACCCTGAGTGTGTAGGTGGGGGAATATGGAACCTATCTAATTTTCATGCAGAGGGTCTCATAGTATGACTTCCTTAGTGGATATAGACCCTATATGGGGATGAGTTAGAGCCCATACTTTGAAAACCATATCTCTAGGGAATTACTATCCTTAAGAATTATCTAATGGTCACTCCTACAAACCATCATCAGACTCATATGATTATATACATTTTTTTAATATTTATCCATGAAAATGGATTTGTTTTGACAAAAAGAGTGTACCATTGTGATCTACGTAAAAAAAATTTAAAAATAGAAAATTTATATTAAAAAATTTATGACTATTTAAATTTATATGTGAAATATGATTAGAGAATGAGTAGAATAAGTGTAATACTATTGGCTTACCACATGGAATGTCGTGAGCGGGTGGACATGCCACATTATCATAAGGCTCCCATGTGTGTTGTGAATCTATTACGTGTGTACCACTACACTCTGGTTCATGTTGGGTATACCCAAATCTATCTAATCTAGAAATCCTGGTAGGTTTTCTAACCCACTAAGTCTACAAACTTTCCCCTTGGTAGGTGGTCCGCCATCCAATGACACAGATATAAGAATATTATGAATTTTGGGTGGAAATAGACTCACCCACACATCTTGAATGATGCCACAATAGAAATAATGACATGGTATACATAGAAAAATTCTCAACATACCTCTTCGACTCATCATCCCAACCTTATACCACTTCTATTTTTCCTTATTTCCTAAAAGAAAATTATATCCACGCTACCACCCAAGCTACCTCACACACCATGGTCACCTCACTTAGACCACTACATCAATATATAAGCTACCTCACCAAAATCTCCAATTCACTTCACTACCTTTTTTGAGCCATGTGCTTCCATCTCACCATGTTACCATAACTTCCCTTTACTATCAACGACCACCACAAGTGAAAACCATCCATCATCCATGTGCATTTAAGAAATTGATAGAGATGTAAGAGAGAGGGATACCAACTAGAGATATAGGGAGACAATGAGGGGGGAGTATCTTAACCTAATTCTTCATCAATCCACCAATGGAATCACATAATCATGAACCATATTAGGTATAAATTCAGTTTACCCAAACATAATGAATCAATACCAAAATATTTTGAGGATTTAATAATGAGGGAAACAAAATTTTCATAAATAATATACGTAGAAGAAAATTCCATGATGAATAGTGGAAAAACAATGATTTAAATTTTTTTTAATGAAAATTAATGATGGATGGATCAAAAGAAATCATTATTTCTTACCTCAAACATGGTTTACTCACCGATAAAGTTTTTTCTCATATTCATTTCAATGTCCAATCCCAAAGAGAAGTTATTTAATTCTTCTCAATTAATTTACTCAATTGGAAATGAAACTTCCTTGGGATCAATCCATTAAACATCAGATATTTGGACTATAAGATTATATATTCTTAATCTCTAAGGTTATAAAGTTTAGTCACAATTAGTGTAATAATAAATATATTTAAAAATTCCCTATTAAATAATATTGTTTAATCAATAAATTACAGCCAATATTGATGTCCTAGATGAAAATAGAAATTATACCACCACTAGGAAAAGTATATGTTCTTTATGTAACTGAAATTTTAGAATTTTCATTTGATGTTTTGTTTAATAGGAAACCAATATTTCTCAATAATGAACAAACATGATCTAAAAATAATATATATTTATTTATAAATTAATATCATGTCTTTGAGACACATTAGACATAATTTCAGGCCCTCGATAAGTCCCAATGATTTTTTAAAATGTTCTAAGATTTTAGTAGTGAAGTCTATAGTTGTTATATCCTTCCCTCCTTGAGGAATTTTCATCCCAAAAAAATAGAACCTACTCTAAAATGAAAGGGTACTTGATTGTATTGGGTTATAATTCCCCCAAGATCTCTCTTAAAGGTTTCCATGAAACTAAAGGATACACACTTATAGAATATCCCATCCATATAAGGTTCTCTCCTCCTGTTTATTGATCAGGACCAAGTACTCTGAGAATGTTCCCCCATCCTTAATGTCCAAATTACCCCATAAATGATTTCCAATAGATTATGATAGTTTCTCCACACCTAAAAATCATGGAAGATATCATGAACATGGTGAAAATAAAGGTGGAAAACCATACCATAGAATAACTCACATACCTAATGTCTGATCTAGAAGATATGGATTAATCTTGTTGACAACTTTCCCCCTGACCAAAACATTGAAAACTTTGTCATGGTTTGACCTTTAAGAACACATGATCTGCCTCTTCAAACTCTAAAGGACATTTTTTCCCATTCATGTTTAAAATTTAAGGGCTCTGAGTGGTTCCAATCCACCCCTAGATCACTTTTACCTTCACCACCAATACCCACCACAACTTTGAACACATAAGAGATGAAATTATTATATATGTATAGAAATGGGATGACCTAAAAGTTATCCAGTCAAGAAATAAAAAGGTTTCATTCCAAAAGTAAATCTATCTATGTTAATGTAATATTAATACACAAAATATAATTGATCATGCCAACTCTAATTTAAATACAAAACACATTCCCCCAAAATATCCTTGAAAACCTCAATAGTTTACTCAATTTAGCCATATTTCTGAGTTTGTAACATTATAATTATCTATAATTTGGTCTTAAAATAATTTTTCATTCCACTCCATATCCTAGATGTTAACCATGAATTATGGACCAAAATTATCAACTTTGGAATCTCATATAACTAGATGATCTCCCCCACATACAAGCATCATAGGCTCTCCACCTATCTATTGTCCATTATACTAAGAGAATCATATAACTTAGTAAATGGGACCATGATCAACCAATTATAATTTTTATATCTCATTGATTGAGGGATTTTTTTTTATGAAATACATTGTTATTCCATCCCACTTAAACCATGGGGACTTAAGGGGGTTTTCCAAACTACTAGGATTTGGGGATCCCACTTCACCTACTGATAGGTGGAGCATCCAAAAAGAAACTCAACAACACTCATATTCATTCCTACCGACCAAAAATAACATGGAAGGTCTTGGTACACATTTACTCTACTAAATGAACCACTAATGGAGATGTATGAATCTTTTTTATCACCTCTTAATATATCATGAGTGCTTTAAGTATCTATCATTGGTTGACGATGACATGCTCCCCACCTTTTGAATATCTATTAGCTACAATTACTATAAAAATATGATTGTAGAATATCTCATAATTGATTTACACCAACTATTATTCACTCATTCATGGATGATATAGTGGGTTTACATGTATCAACTAAAGGTAGTCCACTTCTTCATCCACTAATAAAAACAGTAATGAGACCAAATACTCTAATACCTCCTCTAAAAACTGAGAATGAGACATCTAGCTAAGGGTATATCCTACCACATTACCCTTACCTATAGTTTAAAATTTCTAAAAATCATCAAAATATAGTTACTAAAACCCATTAATCTTCCTAAAGTTCATGTATCTCTGGGACAAGATATACCAGAGACACAAGTGGTATGGATAAACTACAAAACACATTCCAAGAAGATTGTTCTACCAAGTATTTAGGGTGAACACTACTAATGAAAACTCTAAATTACGGGTCACATAATTATGATCATGGGGTATTAACTACATATATTAATAGGAAATCAGAACATAACTTTTATTTAGTTCATAATTGAGTTCCACTCCATTGGAATCAAATAAGACAATATACTCAACTCTATTATATGGAAAACATAGGATATGAGAAATAATCATTTTATGATTCAAATTCAAAAAAAACATTGGAACTTATAAAATCATATGAGAAATTACACATTCCTAGTAATTATAGTAATATGTCATGTAATACTAGATAATTATTCTAAGAAAATATAATAATAATTCACTATCCCTATAAATAGTGTTTCTCAGAAATTACTTCAGTTAGATCTTAGAATGACACTCCTAGATTTTCACTCGTCCCAAATATACTCCACACTCTAAAGATACATGACATAGATAGTGAATATATCTAATCAAAATCATGCATATTTTGATGTTTCTATAAATTTGGTGCTCAACAAGTAATTCTAGTCCAATCCACAAATTTACATCATATGCAAACATTAATGCTAATTAATTGCAAATTTCATAAATGAATATGAACATGAATCGGTCCATGATAGGATGAAATATTTGGTTCATAAAAACTAGGAATATATATGTGATAATGATTAAGATTTAGGGATTCACCAGAAACTCGGAATGGTTATAGAAAATTTTTATATCTTTCATTTGGGTGTCCTCCTCATTAAGCTGAAGATAGTTATTGAAAGAAATGATATTGATATTTATATGTAAATTCACTCTATTATACTAGTCAAAGTGGACATAAATACTTAGTATAGGGTTCTTATTATTGACTTTCACCTGTTTTAGATTGATATAGTCAATAAGAAACCATAAAATCTCATCCTCAATGTAAAATAATTCTAGAGCCTCCTATTGGTCATATTAGACATGACAAACACATTCTATATGAGGTCCATGAATTGTACCCTCATTATAATTAGAAAAAAAAGGGCCATCCAATATGATATGAATGATATAAATGCAATATCAAGGTACAAATTTATTTTTAAATTGATCCTCCAGAAGAGGTGAAAATCTTGTAATATACACTTAGAAAACAACTATATATCCCTCCTCCATGGATGGAAATTAATCACCTAAGGATTATATTACACAAATATCCAAACTCACCAACTAATAAGTGATAAACTATAACATCTCATAAAATGGCTCTATTATTATGATCTATAAGTCCTCCTCACATTTGAAGGAGAATCTCATCCTATCAGCTTGAATATACCTCACTCTCAAATAGTGGTAGTATATCTTGGCATGTAATGAAGATACATTGTATATAAAAATGATTTTAACATAAGAATTTATTATAACCCCCATGAGGTACTAGGAAATCCTCTCTCCACTAAGTGAATGTTATCAATATTGGATTATGTGGCTGAGTGTGAGATCTATTCTAGTTTTAGTATCTAGACCCATGAGTTGTGAAAGTGGATCCATCAGAATATCCATCTATTAAATGGGGATGGAACTATCAAATAGTTGTTCAAATATATTCCTATTAGTAAATGTTTTAATATATAGAGAACACATATCATAACTCAGATCATGTCACAAAAAACTTAGTTCAATCCCTCCATCAACTATAACTTGTTGCATCCCTAACTACTTTCCCTCTAAGCCTATCATCGATCACATAGGGGCATGGGTGATTGAAGATGATCATAGATAAATCATCCTACATCTCCATCCCTTGATTAATCTTGATATCCTATTCAAAAACCTCTTCTATAAGGGACATATTAACATCTCATGTGTGGACGTTATTCATGGTGATGACTTAGATTTGGTGGTCAATCAATAGACTACCTGAACTCTATTTTTTAGAAATCCTATTAGAATACTCAATCAATTTAATTTAGTTAGTCCTTATCTAATTTAGGGTTATGATTAATTTAGAACAGTGGTTTTCAAAATCATTATAACTCATATAAAAAAAATACCTAGATGTGTCCACATCCTGGCCTGCTAGAATGATCTGCTGCTCAATATGAAAATAAGAGTCTTCCTACATAATTGGATGGGTGTAATATTGATATCAAATGAGTGGAGAAACTGGTCTGGACACACCTGATGGAATCACCATATGATCTTCCAGTTGAATAGAATCATCATCACTTAACTAGTCATCCCGATGATGTTACCTTATAATCCTATATTGGTGCTTATGTGAAGGAATTATGAAATTTAAAGGAAGAAGCATTTTCAAAAAACCATATCTTGGAGAAAAATCCAGAATTAAATGGAAATCAATTAACCATTCCTATATGATTCATGTTCCACTATTTATTTATAAAATTTATTCATTTTATAGTAAGATGAGATCGATATTATCATAGTTCTATGGAGTTGATACATTAGTCGATACAACATCACGGTGTTCCATGTAACTAAATATGAATTCAAGAAATCGTAACACAATTACCCTAATTCATATTAAAAACACTCAATATGTCAAAATCCATTCTACAACCCTAATAAAACCTTCTCTAATACAACTATGACATGCGTTGAATCACCAGGACCCCTCTTATATGACATATGCGAAGTGTTCAACCCCAACCCCACTTGTAATAAACTTAAGGATAGTGACTAGCATTGGGTAGAAATATCAAGTTGGGGTTGGATCCTTATAACCAACTATATTATTATTTGAATTACATTAATATTATAAGACAATAATACTAGTTTAATATTTTATAACATAATGATTTATATTCGATATAACAACAATGTGATAGTCCCCTTTGGGAAAATTTTCATCAAAAGGGTATAACGGTTACCCACTATGATGAGATTCATGAAGTGATAAGAAATATTACTATATATAGTCTTGTATTCATGATAAAACTCCCTGGCTAAAAAAATTGTATCTGAAATGTTAGGTTCTTGATAATCATAAATGGACAGGAATTCATCTTGAGAATTTCTCACTTGATAATATCCATGATAGAATATAAGAAAGATATAATCACATATAAGAATTATACATGTTTATTAATCATTGGATATTCTTATACATGAATGTGTATACTAACCATTAGACATGAATATTATTGTTAATGAATATTATGATTCACACACACTGATGTAATGAAAAAAATTATAATTCTCTACAATCACTATGATATAGGATATGTTTTTTTTCATCACAAGTGATAAGAAAATAATAAATATTACAAGGAAGGGTTTTTTATTTCCAGTTTATGGAAGTTGATATATTAGTCCCTTTGATTGGAATAAAACAGTCACAATTAATTAATTGTCATAGTGTATTGACAAGTTCATTTAGAATATTCAAAGAAATAATAACTTGAACATGGGTTGATGACACTATTATTAAACATTTTCGATTAATATATAGTAAGAAAAATTAATATTATTACATAGTTAGAATTTAAATGTGGTTTTTATTTTTGAAACATTAACTTATTTTACTATGGGTTCCATGACACACTATTATAAATTAATCTTATAATTTTACTAATATCCCATGACACCACTGATAAAGAAGACAAGAGAGTAACACAAAAAGTGTATCCATGATCTTAGTTAAATTTTATTTTAATTTAGTTGTTTTAATATATAATACTCTCAAGTCTATAGAATAATATCTATTCATGATTCTTTTTGATCGAAAATAGACATTCTTAAGTTATTTTAATATTATAATATATATATATATATATATTTGTTAGCTGAATATTAAATAAATGTCTATTCTTAATACCGTTGAATATAATAATTATTTATATCTTGTTTTATTCACAAGGTACTAAATATTATTTATTTAATAATTATTTATTTAATTACATGAATATTAAAATAAATATTTTATTCAATGATGTGAATATAATATTTTTTTTTTGAATAATAATAATACACAATTCAAAGTTTGATAAATTTTGGGGAGGGTTTTTGGCCTTGTTAATCTCCCTGTGATTATAATGATATAATTATTAAATATCATTTAAATAAATATGAATCTATTCATTTAAAAAATATGAAATTTTATAATGTTTGGGTTAGTGAATACCCTGAAATAGTATTATCATTATTATTGGTGTTGAGATTTTATTAGGATTATTATTTGATAATGGAATTATGTACTATAATAAAATACCAAACCCTATCTCTATATATTACAAGTTATATTTTTCAAGTGATAAAGAGGTTGTGCAAAACATTTTTCCTCCATGGAAATTCTCACAAGAACATATATAGTTTCCCTCAATAATGAGATATGCATTCTCTATACTACTCCTTGTCAATATAGAGTGATCAAGAGATGTGATGTGCCAGACCAAATATTTAACCATTGCGATCAAAATGAACTCCACAATGAAATCGATTCCTTTGAACTAACACCCTAAGATCTACAAGTGATTTTAAAAAAATTTGTAACACATGTGGATGAACAATAATAGTATAATATTTATGATCCTTATAGATAAATGATGATATAATAGGAATTATTTTTATAAGATCATCATCTACATCATAGAAGGATCTCACGATTGATGTATTTTTCTAGTCACAAAATAAATTATAAATTTAACTTGATAAATCCTATCATCAATTCTTGGTTAATTTTATCATTTTATTTAGATATAATCATGATACATGTCATTAGTTTTCATGTTCTTATTATTTATTCATTCGATATAAATTTTTTTTGGGTATGGATCAAACCAGCTTCTACTGTGCTTAAAACCTTCATATGGTATTAGAGTGTCCATGTTCAAATTTAAAAATATTTAATTATTTATTAATAAGTTTTTCATTTTTTTATTTGATTTACATTTAAGTTATCCTTTACATTCCATAAATTCAAATAACATGTTCCTTCACAATTATACAACCAAAAAAATTCTAACAATAGGTGAATAACATAAGGATATCTTACTAGGAGGAGCTAGAGATTCTTGACACTTGACCAAATTACACATCATATATAAAATATATATTGTATAGTCTCAATCAACCAAACTCATCCATGTATCACCAATCACAATATATCGTGTGGGATATATTTATATTGTGTGTAATTAAATAGTAATTAATTTTTATGTTGACTACTAGGGTAAAACATGGTTTGTGGTGTATAATTAAATAGTATATAAACCACATATGGAAATACTATGACAGAACATTGTTTTATGGGCTACACATTATGTAACTGATGTAGATGTAATTTAATGCTACATGACCTGGTGGGTTTTTGGATGATGATCAAATTGTGTAATCAAAACTCAGACTATGGTTTGAATACCATTCAAGAAAAATGGTCCAACTATAATCACATGGAATATAGCTAGTATAAAATATATGTGATACGAGGTTAATTCAATATGGTTAATACACCATGTTTCCCTACATGAAAAATAAAATAACCTGACAGAATTTACAAACCATGAAGCTAGTATTACATTTAAAAGGCATACCTATTTATATAGATAACACAATGATACATTTTATACACCACATAATGTTATTTATTCAAAATAAAAATTAAATATGACATCAAATGGAAGAAAATGACTTGTAGCTGTTATACAATCCATGCAATGGAGTTCTATGAGATTTAAATACCTTATTAATTTCCCCAATAATTTTGGAACTAAAAATCATGTAGTGTTGTTTCATACATCGTGTACTTTAAATTGAAATTAAAAGTGTTACACACCACATATATTAACTTCTGTCATGTATCATAAATTCCAAAATAATTATATGGATTGACACATGGGACTACACATCATGTAACATCATGGAATGTCCTGTACAATATATGTCATGTGAGTTCATATTATATGGAAGGCACCATACATGTGACTTGGTAGTTCAGAAGGTTATAAGTCATGTTTTATCTATTAAAGTCCATACACTGAAGTAATTATAAATTATATTAATTTTTTTATTTAAAATTATAAAATGTGGGAATATTATATATCTTATTATCTAATTAGATTAATAATTAATATAAAGAATTAATAAATTAATAAGAACATTAATTATGAATTAAAGATAAATTTATATTAATATAAAAAAACATTTTGAATTTATGCTAGCTTGTGTGAATGAAATTTAGTTACATTTATATGGCTTATCATGAGCTCTGATCGACCAATGTTTGTGTTGGATTTCAATTTAATTTAATATTATTACCTGGGTTTAATTATAACATAACATTTTTTTAAATTAAATTTGATGAAAACCATGTCATACATGCCACCATTATCTTGTTGGTCCAACACTATAACACCCCAAGATTTTATATTCATTCCTTTGAAATAAATTTTAAGTATTTAAAAGTTTTATTTACATGAAAACCAAAGTTTAAATGAATGAAGATATATTTCAACCTATATAACCTAGTAAATGGATTGGTGGGTGTGAATAAAATTTAAAAATTATGATATATATAGATATATATTAATTTTTCACTTAATTAAAATGTATAGATTAATGCCTAAGAAATAATCATTAATTCTTTTAATAGAATAATTTCATGATTAGAAGACCTATTTTTTTTTAATTATATTTTTCACCATATAATTTGTTTTTATGTATTTATAATTATTTCAAAAAAAGTTTAATAAAATTTATTAAAATTTTGTGAATAATATTTTTTTGATTAGTAATCTAATAGTTTGCAATGAAGTTAAAATCATTTTGAATACTAAAAGATTTATTTTTCAGATAATATTTTTTATGTATGAAATGTGTTTTTATTATAATAAATTAAATAAATAAATATTTATTTATTATTTTAATTAAATTTATTAAATATATATCAAATAATTATTTTTAAATTAATTTAATATTTTTACTAGGAATGTAATGAATGGAAAATAAATTTTATACTTAAAACTGCATTAATTTTTTTAATGTTTTTTTAAATAAATTTCATCCACTTAGAGAAATTAAATTTTAAAAAATAAATACCATATTTTTAAAAATCATTCGGAAATTGTGTAATTAAGAAACCTTCATTTTTTCTCAATAAAGTAGTAAAAATAATAAAAATTTGTTTTTAGGGTAAGGTTTAAAACAATATTTCTTCGGATTTAAATAAGAGATAAGGGTAATAATACCACATAAATTTTTTTGAATCTTAATGGGTGAATGTGTTTATAACTTATGTTATCTTGAATTATAATTATTTTTCACATGGTTTCACTTTCATAGAAAAGTGACTATAAATTATTGAACTAATTTAAATAAATCCATGTCTGTCCACATCCTCACTTATAAAAGGGAAATATTATCCTCCATTATTCAAAGACTCAATGAACTCTATCTCCACCAATCCATACCCAGCTATAATTTAATATTCTTTCCCTTTGTTTATTATATTATTTTATTACCATAATAAATTCCTAATATGTCTTAATGTGTATGTTAAAGGTTCCCTCTTAATTATAATGTAATCATCTTACCTGATGATCTCAAAGTTTATTTCTTCTTCTACTTACTTAAATTATATTATGTACATACTATCTCAATGAATAAGGAATATTAAATATAGTTATATTTTATTATTGTTATGGGACAACCATTTCTACCTCATTTCCATCAAAATGGAAATGAATGTATTGGTTGTGTGTACGCGTGTATTACTACATCCACCTCTACATAGTGATATGAGTAATTTGCCCTAAATTTCCTCATATTAATGAATATAATTTTGGATTCAGTAAATTATAATTTACTTATAATATAATTATTGTTCTATAATTAGGGTATATTATTTATCATTCATTCATTCATTTCATTATAAATGAAATAATCATTCATGCAAATGTAAAAACTACCATATCCTTGAATGACATAATTATGTTTTCTATCACTTAAATTTGTGGATTTTTATAAATATTTATATCATGATTATATATAATATTTAGATAATTTATAACATTCTTGATAATAAGGAACCACAATCAATATGTAAATACCATAAATTTGTAATCAAAACATATATGAAAAATGAAGATGTTAACACCTAAAAGGATAATGATAATGGATGATTGTTTATAAATGGGTTATATGATGTTATCAGTTAACCATGTTTGGTATTATAAGTATAAATATGATTCTTTTATAGATTTATAATAAATTTAAATTTATTATACAAGAGTTTAAAGTTATTTATGAGTCAAGTTAGACCTGAGGATTGACTTTCTCAGGTCACTTATGTTTTCATGAGACATATTACATATTCACCAATTGTTTCTCTCACGTGTTATATATAATCCCTATTTTATATTTTACATAATTATCCAATTTTTATTCATCAATTTAAACTTTCCTTTGATGTTTTTTATGGGGGCTACAATTATAAAATAATAAATGTTGTTATGGTTTTATATTACAATCTCACTTTTTTACTATGATTGTCTATGAATAAATATACAATGATGAGATTATATAATCTATCACCAAAAAATATTATTTATTTTATTTTACTATGATTATTTAGATAGAATAAAAGGTTATATTTCATTTTTAAAATCTATAATTATCCAATTGTCTAAAAGAATTGTTTTATAGAAATTACACTTTATTTCTCTCTTCAATCAAGAATATTTTATCCTCCAAATGTTTGTTCTATATAGAATTTTAAATAATTTTATAATATCCATAAACTATTTATTTATATATTTTTAAACATATTTAAATTTCTATAATTTTTTTAATTGTAATCTTCCTATAATTTTCCAAATGAAGTACTTTTTTCTAATGGTTTGAATGAAATATTTGTATTAACGCATACCACCCAAACAGATTTTCTTATGATAATGACTAAACATTGCATTTAAACTTTTTTCTAAATTTATAATGTTATTTTCAAAGAAAATGATTATACTAATATTTTTTAAATTTTATATTTCAAATAAGTTGTTTCAAAATAAAGAGGGTTTTTTCCCTGAGAAATGTTTTAGTGATCTTTTAATAGTTTTGTTTTATATAAAAAAATCCATTGATTTTACTTAAACTTCACTAGGGATAAATACCATGATAAAATAATTAATATTTCACTATTTTATTATTATTATGAAAAAATTTTGATGAATTTTTTTTTTCATGGTATAATTAATGAAAGAATTATTAATATTTTAATGATTTTTGAGAATATAAATGAATGGATTATGATTACGTGATGGGTGGGTCCATTATAGTACATCAATTAATTAGTTAATTTCTAATGTTTATGAGCTCAGAGGGAATACTAGTGTTTTTCATAAGCCTGAAAAAGGCCACAAAAGAGGTTATACCAAGAACAAAAAGGGTATATGGGTGGTTACCCTAAGCGCAACATGATATGTATGTCTTGGTAGATATCCCTATCAAAGGATTTCCTTGATTTTGATTATTCAACATTTTATTCCACTCTCTATGACACGTTCTTAATCTTAAGATGATATTTCATGGATCATGATATTTTTTTCTTCTATGATTCATGTCTTATGAATAGATAAAGAATTATGGACTGATAATGATATATGAATTACTGGGTATGATATTCAAATTTTAAGCTCAGATTTTCATACCATTATGATATTGTTATAATTTAATATGATTATTGACTAATATATCCAATATTTATCCTTAATGAGCATCTAATATCACGCTTTCATATTTTTTCTTTACCCATGTTATGAAGAAAGGTTTTATGCATGGCCTATCTTTGAAGTGTACTATGTTTCAAGAACTTTGTCTGAGATTTTAATCATATTTCATGAAATAATATGATTATGTATCTAGTATCAAAATACACTGAACATTTATGGTCATATAGAATGTATTATTGATAAATTTTTGGAATATTTATCTAAAAAATGTATTATTTTTGTTTCTAATGTTTAAACCACCTCATTTGTTATCAAACTAGGGTTTAGTTATTTTTAGAGATTAAAATTAGAAAACATTAGTGAGAACCCTTAAGAAAACTCTAAGTATATAATAAAATCCTAATTTATTTCATAGGTGTACATGTGTTCATCATAGAAAATAAATCCCTTTAGAGATACTCAAATTTTGTTTCGGACGTAGCACATATACAACTAAGGGTAAAAATATGAAAGTCAAATATTATGTATTAACTCAGTCATCACTAGTGCATGGTGAGGGGGACTAAGACTCCACATATTTCTAGAAACGTATAAGAGACATTATTGGGTCAATTTTCAATTTATTTATGAACTATTATAAATTATTATAATAGATAATGACCTTGGATGACCTAGGTTAATACTAAAGTGTCATATATTGAAAATAATGAGTCATGATTTAGACATATTATGAGTGAGTTTTTATATTTATATTATTAATAAATAGAATTATTTTTTCATAAGTATTATTTATGATTTTAGTCTATGGCTACAACCAATATAAATCATGTTACTATAAAATGTCATATTAAATGAAATGATTGTTCTTCAAAGAAATTGAATGAAATGAGAGATGAAATGAAAAACCTTGTGATTATGCCTAACCAACTATCTCAATATATGATTGAAATCATAAAATATGATGGGTTTCATGACAAAACTAATAATAGAATAATATACTTTCATGGGAATTCATTCAATGATTACCATGTAGGTGATATGATTCATCTTCATATATGTCGGTAATCTGGGTAGTTGCACCAAAGTAAAAGTCTCAAAAGAATTAGAATATGTTTTATGTGTGGAAAATAACAACATAATGTAATTATTTTTCAATAAAAAAATAAATACTTCAATATAGGTAAATGAATTACATAATAAGGTCAAATTTATAGTTCAATGTCTTATATGAGGGGATCTTGGGAATTATCCAGGTTAATGACATAATTATATAAAGAACTCTTATAGTAATTAAGGGTTTATGCTATGTCATTCGTTGAAGTGGATGATGATTGCTAAAAAACTCGTATACTATACTCTAGAGTTGTGTATTTCATGTTTTTATTTATAATAATGTGACCTATGTAAATATTATTAGTATTCATTGAGTTTAATTTAATGTGATTTTTAGCTTTGATTAGCTCTCTATATATTGATTCCAAATAAATTTCTACAACAAGGAGATCACATTTGATATTTTGAATCAACTTACTATTTTTTATCAGAGAAAGTATGAATACGAGATTCCAATGTAAATTAAATATATTTATGGGCATAAATTATAATTCATTATGGGTATTTATCTTATATTAATAGTAATAAAATAAACAAAAAATAAGTTCTTATTGTATGATAGTTCATTAATGTATTTATTAAAGTGTTTCCTTATCTTCCTCCAAACCGTGATGTAGCATTTTCAATATAAATTATACTTGATGGTACATATATTTCAAAAAAACATTATAGGATTTTTATAATTGAGTGTTAAGAGTTAAAGATGAAAATTTAAGAGAATCTTGATAAGTGATTCATTTAAAAAAATCATCAATGTGGGGTACACTAGTTTCTTTCATTAAAATAATGACAGATTAATATGGTTCTATATTTATTATTAGGAACTTATCAACATCAGGATAATGAATAATTATCCTTTACCTTTTATTGATGATTATTTTAATCAACTAATAGGAGTTCATTTTTTTAAGATTTTATTTACTCCTAGATACTATAAAGTATGGTTCAAAAGTGAGAAAATACCTAAAAATACTTATTTAATAGATAGGGAAACTATGAATTTTTAGTGGTTTTAGATTCACATTCAAATTACCCCATTATATCACTGTATTAATGAATATAGTATTTATAGATTACATCAATCAACATTTTTTGTCTTTATAGAAGATATTATTATATAATTTAAGAGAAATTAATAGAATGAAGATCACTTCAGAATTGTGTTGAACTGAAGGAGCTAAAGAGATGTTGCAGGTAGAGATATTATCAAACTGGGAACATGGAATCTAGGCTTTATTTTTTTGATGAATCCATTCTTTCTTGAGTATTTTGATCCCATATAGGTCATTGTTGGTCACTCGTAGTAGAATGGATCTATATTAAGGAAAATCAAAGTTCTGGTTGTGGCCCC
The DNA here is from genome assembly GCA_963277665.1 of Viscum album. Lineage (NCBI taxonomy): Eukaryota > Viridiplantae > Streptophyta > Magnoliopsida > Santalales > Viscaceae > Viscum > Viscum album. Next base: position 1,990,840,467 of record OY728137.1, read on the forward strand.
ATCGTATAATCATAAACCCATGAATTACTATAATTTTAGAGGATATTCATGTGGAGTAGATATAGTAAAAATTAATGATTGATTTTTGATTTGATATTAGAGTTGTGATTCCATATCTCATAATAGGATATCAGGGAATAGAACACTTATAGTTATCGAAGAGAACCATCACATTTTTGAAGATCATACAAAAACCTATAAACAATCAATCATCACTCACCTCAGATCGCAAATGAAAAATAGCAGAAGATTGATGATATAAGGGAGTTTCTTCGTCAAATATGAGGCTTCAATGAATGACACATTATGTCAATAAGTTAAAATTTATACCATATAAATTTTTATTCAAATGAAATGTAATTGAAATCATGGAGTTGTGGATTTGTCAACCTCAGGACTAAGATTTTGAGGTTTCAAACATGGTAACCCTAGGTTGACCCTATTTAATCCGATATTACTATTTTCCATAATTGGATCCATGTCAAGGGATTAAATAGGTAATTTTGGGATCTTAGTAAAATTTGGGATATTGTGTTGGACTTTGGAACTACAATTAAACGTAATAAGATGATTGTTTCTATCAGGTATGGTCATTTTTGTCACATTTTGATTGAATTTGATATGTTCCTACCCCTTATTCAGTCTATTTACTTGCATGATGGTGAGTTTTAGTTTGAACTTGACATTATGTTTTAGCATATTTCAGAGTTATATATTAATTGTTCAACTATTAGACATGTTAAAAACAACTATTACAAAGGGATGAGATGCTCAAACTGTAAAATATATAGACATCTTGCTAAAAAGTTTAAGTTTAAACTTCCATCTACTAGTAATACTAATCCAATGTTTGGGAATAAGGGAAAATTTGATGGGAAGAAGGATGCTCTACCTTCATCCATTAAGGGAATCCAAATGAATAACATAATCATTGTGAATGGGGGACCTCCATCTTTTGATGAGGTATTTGAGATCAAAACCCATGTTGGTATGCAAGGTGATGTCAATGGTGGTGGGGTTGTGCTACCTCTAGGTCTATGTGTACCCTCTACACACAATCTACCTTATATGATTAATGGAGAGACCTCTTCCCTGTGAGTTGATGTTGATATTAATTCTAGTTTTGATGATATGATTCTTGTAATTTTATTAGAAGATCAATTCCTATGGAAGATGACAATTAATTCTAGTTCTATTCAGTTGAAAAGGATTTTATATAGTGGAGTTGGGTGGAAAATTAATGACACCAAGATACCTGGTACACCTTTTTGTGTTACTATAGGATCTCAGCATTGTGCACAAGATTCCCATGTACCCGTTTCATCTGTGAGTTTGGGGGAGTCACAAGATGTCTTTGGATACTTTTTTAACAAACTTACAATAGGCATAAGAGTATATCTTGATGAAACTCCTATTTTAGAGTTTCCTATGGTCAACACTAAAACATATCACCAAGATTTATTTATATTTGATGATCTATGTGAAGCTATATAGTTAGTGCAAGATATCTATTGTAAACCTGTACTAGGAATAAAAATTAAGGGGAATGCATTGATTTTTCATGACCCTTGTTCTGAAACTCTAGTAGAAGAGGTGACTTTACAATATGACCACACATTTGTTACTCCATGTAATTTTGGTTCTAGGATGGAAAAAGTATTCACTATGATGGACTCTATCAACCCTCCAAAATTTAATTATATTTACTAAGAAATACAGGAGGGAAAAGGTACAAAAAAATCAACATATCACATGGATAATGTCTCTATGTAAATGTCTAAATGGGATGTGGAAAAAGAGTTTCTGGACAAGAAGCACTTAACTCAAGACTCTCTGGATGAAAATTATTTTAATTTTGGTGGTGAAGAGGTTAATGATGGCCAGGGAAATGCAATGGATGATGAAATGATGGATACTGATGAGCAAAGTGGTGTGTGGAAGACCATGATGTAATAGAGGCAAGGATGACACCCTAGAGTCTGTGATGGATGTTTTTGGGAGGTGTGGTATAAATAAAGGACAAAAAATGATTTGTTATTGTTTTGGTGGTGTTTTTTCCACTCTTACATTGCACTCTCATTGTTCACTTGTTGTACATTTTTATTTAGTAAATTTATTGGATTAGGGAATCTTCAATGGTCTGCACTATTTGGTAATTGTGTTGAATACCCTGAGATGGGAGAAAATATATTTCAAATTAGTGTCAATTTTGGTAAAAAAAGTATCAATATTGGTACACATGATCACAATAGAGTGTATGTCAATAGATCCTTCTAATATGGAAGTCATTAAACATTGGGCTAAAAACCCACTCTGACTATGATCTATTGTTTTATTAGATATTATTGATTTTATAGACCTTTGGTGAAGAATTTATCAGTTTTTTGTAATCCACATACCATGTTAACATAGAAATGGAGCCATTTTCCTTTTGAATGATGAATGTGAATAAAATTTCACAGAGTTGAAGAAAAGGTTGGTCAATTCACCTGTGGTAACAATACCATCTAGTGTAAAAGGGTTTGTGTTATGAAGTAATGCATCGAAGGAGGGATTGACAAGTGTTGTTTTATATAATGAAAAGGTGATATCTTATGACTATTATCAATTAATGGGTCATAGGAATGATTACACGATCCATGATTTGGAGTTTACAATAGTAATATTTGAATTTTGAATATAGAGGAATTATCATCATAGATAAAGGTGATACATATAGACTGATCATTAATGTTTAAAATATATATTCTCCCTAAAAGAGTTCAATATTCACTAAAAAGATATTTGGAGTAGATTAATGATTATTAATTTTTAATACATTACCAACCTAGGAGATTGAACAAGTCGCTTGATACAGTGAGTTGAAATGACAATATTAGTTTATCTGTGACAAGGGAAAAAAGAACAAATAATTAGTTCTTTTTAAAATATTTATTTTCAAATCAAGAATAATTGGGACAAATAAAATTATTCTTTGATAAATGTTCAACGATCCATTAATGTGAGGATTAAAGATGTGTAAAATGAGGATATAGAAATATAGAAGAAGGTGAGGAATATTCCAAAGTTCAACCTTTATTATTAGGGAATGATAAGTTTTAATAATAGATTATATGTCCATATTATACAATAAATAATGAAGTTGTTGAATTTATATCATATATCATCACTATCTATTCATCATGTGTGCATTAAAATGTATAAAGAACTTAAAGATCATTTGTAGTGGGAAAGCATAAAGAGGGGAATTTAATAGTATGTATCATAGGTCTTGGTATGCTAAAATTTTATGGTAGATTAGTATAAGTTTATGGATGTTTTAATGACTAGTCATAACCGTATGAAAATGGGAAAAGGTCACCAGGGATTTTATCCCAGGTCTCCACAAATATCTAAGAGGAATAATGTTATCTGGGCTATATTCGATCACATTACGAAGAAAACAAATTTCAATTATATCGATTAATATTTTATCTTTCTCAGATGGTTTGGATATACTGTAATAACTTGATTTTTTGAAAATAAAGACCATGTTCAATAATGTACAAGATACGAAACACTAAGCTTAAGTTATATCTAAAATATTATTATTTGAATGTGATCATTATAACCTAGACATTGAATTATAGGGCATTACTAGGATTAACCAAATTATAAAACACATGTATAATGGTTCTTCTCAATACAAATTTATTGATCAATGACTTGGATATAAGCATTCCCTTTTTAGTTTTTTTTTAAGAAATGAGGGGATAAATTTATTGATCAAAATATTTTCTATTTATTATTTTAAGAAAATTTTTCTCATTAATTTCTTGATATTTTATAAATTTTTTGGATAAAAATATTTTTTTTAATTAGTACATGAAAATTTTCTTAAGGTGAAATTATGCTATTTTTATGAATAGATTTATTTTTTTATGAATATTTAAAAATACTATTATATACATATATATATATCTTTTCATTGTTTTTAAAGTGAAATTATGATTTTAATTTGACCATAAAGTAAAAAAAGTCTTTTTTAATTAGATAAAATATAAATAATCATACATTAATCAAAATTCTACTTGATTTTGGTATATATTCATTTTTTAGCTCAAAAATTCATTTTTCTAAAAAAACTATTTTTAGTGTGTTATAATTATTTGTATTAAAATTGGCTTTGTCCTCTTATAGAAATTGAATATTGAAAAATAGATTAAATATTGAGAAATTTAGAGTTCAAATTTGGTAGATATCCACCTTTATTTTTTTCATTGGGAATACTAACCATAGTAATCATTGTCACCTCAGAAATGGTTAATCAGGTAATTGAGTTTTAAAATTATTATGAGGAATAGAAATTACCCTAAGACAAGAATTTAATCGATTTTATTAGTGGGGTTCAAATATACTCTTCTAATATTCTAATATAATTTAATTAGATGTAATTTCTAATTAAAAAATGACATATATTGTTTCTTGAAAATATAAGATAAAAAATGGGAGAGGTTTTTTTTTCCATAACTATAAAATCTAGAAATGAGGATAAAAAAAATTATGTTCAAGTTGTATTTTTTTATTTTAAATATGAATAATTTTTTTATAATTTTAATTAATTTATAATTTTTAGTGGTAAAAAAATTACCTTGAATTCTTATGCAACACTAACACAGTGTTGTGAAATTTGTAAAAAAAATTAAGTATATGATTTTAAAATATCTAAAATTAATAGTTTTTGGGTGAGTTAAATTGTATCAAACATTTTGAGATGAATATATCATATTATATATTTGTGAAAGTTTTAAATTCGAATTCCATTTCATTCATGTTGTTTTAAAAGTTAAATTGTGTGTATAGTTTATAAAATGAAATTAATAGTATTTTATGATAAATAATATTTAATTAAATTATTTAAAATCATAAATATATTATAAGAGGACAATTAGGATGGTAAATGGTTGAAAATTTTATCACATGTCCATTTATGATCTAATTTTTATAATATAAAGTAAAATTATTTCCCTTTAACAATATAAATTTTATTACAATGGTTAAGGTTAAAATTGGTTAACGAATAGGTTAATATAAAAGATAAGGCCTAAAATGATAGGAAAACCAATAAAAATTTTATTTGGTTATTATATGAAAACTATATCTTCCTTATCTTATGATCCATGACATTTTAGAACCATTTTACATGAGTTATAGACAAATTATTTAATAATATTGCATACATTAAAAAAACATTAATACTATTTTATAATATAAAATATTATATTAAATGATTTAAAACTCACTGAAATTAAATATCTAGAAATGTTAATGGAATATGTTTTAAAATATTAACCATGGTACAATTATGTGTCAGTCTTCCTTTTATAGTACCTTTATTAACACAAAAAGAGTGAAACAACATTCATATCATGATAATTGTCAAAAGCGTCAATGAGGGTTTAAAACAAAATGGAATGGATAAAAACAAAAAAAAATTGTAAAAAAAATATTCTATGATTTTATTTTGACTAATAATCATAATATATTATAATTACATATTTTTTGAGATATTTTCTTCAGAAAATTAATTTATATTATTTTAATAATTAAAGTAACACTATGTGTGCCCCACCCATCACTTATAAAAGGGAACCCCATCTCATATTTTATTTACACTTAAAATCCTTTTTGTTTGTACAATAACTTACCAAATACCTTACATAAACCCCTATAAATATTATATTGGCTCTATTTTTGTAACATCACAGGTAAATAAATAATATCAAATTCTAAGGTTTATCAATATTTGTGAATAAAATGTTAATATTACTTTAAATTGAATGCTATGCTCAATGGCGTACCCAATACACAACAACAAGTTTCTTTGAAATCATACGTTGCACACTAATAATATAATAATATTATAATAGATAACGCCTAACCATTGTAATGGAGGGAATGAAAAGAAATAACTAAATAATGATTATATATGTTTGTTAAATATTTTTACATTTATCCAATAAATGTTAGAGGCTTAAAATCCAAATGAATCCAATTTTAACGATAGATACTCTAATATTTTTAAAAGATTGTTTTACCACCTTTTGATGAAGAACCTTTTTTAAATCTTACTTTTTACCATTTTATAAGCTCTATTTGTCAAAATAAACTTATTATTTATGATAGGGATATTGAAATTTACATTGGTTAAATTTTTGGTATGTTTCTGATAATGTTCATTTTTTAATGAATAGTGAAAAATATTGCACTTTACATCAAAACTTCTTTTTCATCTAATTTAAATATATGTTTAGATTATCTTTTTAATTGGTCTTAATTTTTAATTATAATATATTTTTATAATTTAATTTAATAGTGGTCATTATAATTAATTTCACTTTGAAATTTGACATAAACAAGTGCCAAACTTTTCATAGATATTGCTTCCAAAAAACCCACTATTTGTTTTGACAGAGGGAATTAACTATATGATTTATTAATGAAAATTCTATTTTTTGAATTTGGTAAAATGGAAATCATTTATTAATTTGAAATATCAAGTATATCTTAGGGTTTATTTTTGGTATTTGTCTAATAATGTTTTTTAATGAATAATTAAAAACACAGTTTTTAATTCAAAACAGCCTTTTCATTCAATTTATTTATATATTTAGATTTTTAGTTTAATTGGTTTTAAAGTATAATTTAATTATTTTTTTATCACTAAATACAATTTTGTTCATTGGATGTAATTTCACTTTTCAATTGGATGTAAAAATAAGTCAATCTTTTGATAAAGTTTACTTCTTAAAAACCCATCTTTTGATTTGACAATGATATTTAATTTTAAATTAATTACTACAATTTATGTGTTTTTAATTCGATAAAATGGATTCCATATTTGGAATCAGAAGTTCCAAATTATTTAATTAAGACTCTTTTGTTTTTGGACATTAAGAATAGTAACGACGGTAATTATCTTTAATTATCGTGTTTAATTAGTAATCGAGTAATTAAGGGTAAGAAAATAATATCATAAAAATATAAAATGACCCCAAAATGTGTCCTAATGCTATTGGTGGTGTCATATTCGACCATGTTATGGCTTGTGCCAACCTTGAGACCCCATGGAATCACTTTAGTGTGATAGTGACCTTTTATTATATTTTTTTAAAGAAAGGAAAATGTAACCAAAGTATGTAACACCTAAGTAAAATAATTTTAATTTTGTCTACATAAACTATCTCTTAGACTATAAATATTCATTGGAAAGATAAAAATATTTACTACATCATATTAGTTTTCTTTAATTTTTAGAGATTAAATAAATAAAATTATTTATGACACCACGATGATGCAACAATTACCTCATTTATGAACAATTTAAATAAAATGAAAAGATAATGTAAAATATAAGACCTACACTTGAAAAAAACCTATTTTATGAGTATATTTTTAACCCTTATCACCTTATCATTGAAATATATCAATGTGGGTTCTTTAAAATCCGAAAATCTTTTTAAAATAAAGTAACATTTCTTGACTTTCCATGAGTGCCCCACCTGTCCTCTTATAAAAGGCCCCCACCTCTACCTCCTTACCCACACCTCTCAATCCATTGGATTGGCCAAACACTGCCCATTTAATCTCTCCAAATCCATCTATTTATTATTTAAGCCTCACCTTAGGCAGAAATCTCTTCAAGAAACCCTTTTGGTTCTACCCAAAGGGAGTTACCCGATTTAAAGGTAATGTCTTCTCGTATGTTCTTTTGTTTTATTTTGCTTCTACAACACCTAAACGCTTTTAATTCCTTTATTTTGTAGCAAAACCAGTATATTAAATATACTATTATGTTATTATAAGAATTATTCGAGCTACACTTGCACACACATCCGTTTAATGGTTAAAAAACATACTGTTTCTGTGGATGGCGAATTACTGCCTCACGAAACGATGATTGATCAATATTTTTTTAACACCTTTAAAGGTGGACATTATTATGTAACTGTATTTTAAATATGATATATATGTTATCTATGTCTTATATATGCTTCTTTATTTTATATTTAAAACATACCTTTATTCTTTTCATGTTGTGAAAATGCGATAATTTTATATGAGGAAGTGCGGACTACAGCCCCCTCAAGTGATGTGAATCGTTCATGCAATAGATCAAATGTATAAAGAATGAAATTAATGAACTTATGTGACCTATATAACATATATATTATACTGGAATTATAATAAATATATCTCTCTCAATTATTTTTAATTCCATTAATATGACAAAGAAATGAAAGTAGCGTTCATGCGTACGTACGACCTACCGTCTCCATGAATGGTGACTTTCATTTATTTTTATCTCCAAATGTTATGTAATAGTTAAAATGAATATTTACTGGATATATATGATATTTAAATCATTAATAATATTCTAGAGATGTTGTACTTATAACTACATGGATGTTTTTTTTCAAACAAGTTCATTTTTGACTCATTTACCAAACATCGACAAAAACATTTGATATGATCTCACATATTTAACTAATTATTATAACATTATAATATGTTATATGAATTGAATAATAATATTTAAATGAGGTCCTTAATAAATTATAAATTGAAAAAAATTTATTATTCAGGAATATAAATAAACGAACAAGACAAGTCGGACTTGAGGTAAGGGATCCAACCTCTCTCTTTCTTTTAAAGTACTCTCTTTTATGTAACTTATATTAAGATCCTCTTTATTATGTTGGGGGATGTTCTTATATATTCCTCTTTCTTTAAATTTTATTTTAATATGATGAGAGACCTTATTTTATCTCATCAATCCATTTTTGGATGTTTTATGTGGCGCCGTTAGGCTGCTGAATTTTCATAAGGGGAATTTCATCTCACTTTTTATTACCGTGAGATGCATGCTACATTGGAAACTATTTCCTTTTGTGTTGTGTATTTACTGCCCATTATTTTACACATTTTATAATATAATCTCATTTATGTGTATTTACATCTTCATTTTATGACCCTTCTTTCATGGGGTGTACGTTTCGAAAGTTTCCCAAATCGATAAGGGAACCTTTCACGCTCCTCTTTTTAAAAGACTTATTTTGTTATGTCTTTTAATTTACATATTTTTATGTTCGTATATGTTCTTATATATCCTAATTGATATAAATTTTATGTCCAAGTGATTATATTCCATTTTCTCTCTCATTAACTAATTTTATGAATTTTTAAGTGACGACGTTAGGCTGTCTAATTTTACCAAGGGAACATCTTAACCCAATTTCAATTTATTTGAGTTCAACATGTGGTTATTGAAGATGTCATCATTTTAATATGTGTTAATGAACTTTGATTGTTTTACACTTAATATCCACTTATATTGGGTGTATTTATATTTTTCACACATAATTATGAGATTGATTTATCCTTAATTTAAGGATACCTTCTTTATAAGGGATTTCATCTCATTTTACATTTCTATTGAGACTTCATTGTTGTTATGCACCAATCCACTCATATATGGTGTATATAATGTCCTTTGGAATAAAATATCATGAATCCCTTTATTCTCATGATATTATAATGTTCTGATTAAATGTTATTCCTCAATTATTGTATTCAAGTGTCTCTCATTTTGTTAAAAGCCCTTTAACTAAAATATAGATTTAAATGTTTTAATGATTTATTCTTATAAATATTTCTATTTAATATCCATATTTTCAAAATGGTTTTAAGGATTTATTTAAATTGATAATAATGGTTTAATATGTTAAAAGCATCAAGGTGGTATGGGACACTTTGATTCAAAAATCTCTTTATTAAATGTTTTAAACGTTTTTGAAAATTATTTTTGGAATGGATTCATTATTTCAATATCTTAAAATATTATGTTGTTACTACAATGTGGTAATGTTATCTTTCCTTTGTGCTTAAGTTATGTTCTATGATTATGTTATGGTTCTTGGGAATTTTTTATGAATACGGATGGTTCTGTGATAAACTAAGGGCAGGTGAGCCCGATATAGCCCTCCAATGTATTGGGTAACATGAAGTAGTTAGACGTTAAGGTTTCTACGAAGAGATTTAGGGAATATACTATGATGGGTATTCCAAACGTAACCACGAGGCTTACTCCCTACGTAAGAATGTTATGAATGCATCAAGTTACCATTATGCCTTATGATTTCAATTGAGTTATGCATAAATCTTATGATTTCATGAGGTATGTTAAATTGCTTTTGATTTATGAGTAAATTATGATTTCATTGATTCTTATGTATACATGGACTGATGTTTTCTTTCCGTACTGTTATAACCCTTACTGAGATTTTTATTCTCATCCCATGTTTTTGAAATGTTTTTACAGGACATAAAGTTGAATAGGGTCAAGGATGTGATCATGGAAATGTCAGGCTGTCTAAAATAAAGAACTAGACATGACTCTTTTGTTAAAGAGTTTTTATTTTGTAAGAAGACGACAACTGAGTAGATTTGTCTACTTTGTAATCTTTTAGATGTAATAGCTATGTCGAAATTATCTAAAACTCTAAATCTGAAAAGATCCTCAATGTGAATTATTCAATTTAATTCATGATTAAGTAAGGTTTAAGGCCGGGTCCTTATAGTTTGTATTAATGGTTGGTTTAGATAACTTTAGAGATTAGAGTGTTGTTTAAGAAAAAGTGACAAGTTGTGTGTAACCATAATGGTTAGTATATTATATGGAGTCTTTGATTTTTTGAATGTTAGAATGAGTTTGAGATAACGTGGATAAGTATATCATGGTGTTTATCTTTCTCTTTATTATATGATGATTTTACTGATATACCCACATTGACCTTTTTGGTTTTATTAAATGGATGGATCTAGAAGGAACCAAATTAACAGTGGATTTTAAGGAAACTATGACGGTTTTTTGAAAGAACAACTGAATGATATGGGAGATGCAATGAAAACTCTTGCGGTTATCCTCAACCAACTATCTAGAGTCATGATTTACCACCTGATCCTTAGTGATTTTTATAAGGCATCGTATATACGAGAAACAAATACCTACGGAAGTTCAGGTAATAATCATAAAGGTAAGTATGTTCAAAAACCTATGTGTCAAAGATGTGGATAGAAACACATAGGAAAATGTTTCAAAGGGACAGAATGATGCTATAAATGTGGAAATGAAGGTCATAAAGCAAGAACCTTCCATGGAAAAAGGAAACATCTAGTTGACTCTAGGAAAGGGAAAAAATTTCTTTCTGAAGTATCAATTGAATGTTTTAAATGTGATGTGCATGGTCATTATGAAAACACATGTCCTACAAAACAGTTTCGGGAATGGGGTCACCAAGATCGTACAAATATTCATTTACCAATACCTAATGCCATTCCGGTTGAGGATTAAGAAACTGACAATGACCAACGAAAGGTATGGATTATTTCTTAACATATGTTTTCCTATTATTGGAATCTTAGGATATGATTCATGATTTTGTTTGTAGGAAATAAGTTTTTCAGAATAATTTGAAATGGAATGGTTAATGGATCATGAAGAATGTTGAATGAGTAATAAGTCAACATATAATGGATTCAAGAGTTAAGGTAGATTTTAGGATGGTGAAATTCTTAAATGTATTAAGTCTCTTTTGATGATGGGGTTACATTAGAAGACTTTTTATAGTATATGTAACCCTTATGCTTGATATACGAAAATTTTATTCAAGGAATGATTATCCTTTCTTTTGTGGATATAGTTATAAAGAACCATTTGGGTTTATATGATCCTTGAATTTAAGGCAATTACTGGTTAATACATTTTGGGTTGCAAAATGGAAGTTATTAGATAACATTTGTGGTTAAAATATATTATGGTTATTTTTGAAGATTTTATCTCTTTATGGGGGATGTTTTAATAATTATATAGTTTTGGAAAAAGGAAAACACGTAGACTGTGTAACAACCCGTCGCGTCGGATGAAGTAGCGGGAATCGAACCCACAACCAAAGTGCAACTAGTATTTATCGCCTACCACTGGACTATGTGAATTTCCTGGTTAGTTTGAATGATTTTTTTAGTTAGATGATTTTATGAATTAAGAGTAAGTTGATTTTGGGTTATCAATGGAAATTATTATCCTATCATGGTGGATATGTGATTAGGTTAATTACTTTTTAGTATGACATTGTAAGAGTAACTGATGTTATTTTGGGGAAAATGTAAAGATTTATCTTAGAAGACTATGTGATTAAATCCATCAGAGATTTGGGTTTCAATCTTTGTTTTGTTTACTTTGATGAATTTTATGTATAGATGTTTATTGAATTCTCTTTGTTTAACTTTGGGGTTTGATTGATAAATTTCTGAGATCAGGGGTAGTTTTTCTTTTTGTAAGAAAATATCCTTTTTGGGTATTATCTGATCTCGTACTAAACTTTTTGGTTTGGTTTTGGTTGAGATCTAAAGACATGGGAAATATATAGTTCTCTTTTGTGGAATAGGTGATTCTCAAGAAGTTTATTATAGTACTCTTAATGCGAACAAGTCCTCCTAAATACTCGTCTTTTGGAGAAAATATGAGTTTGATTAAGGAATCTAGTAAAATTTGAAAGTCTACGTGACAAGTAAGTATGTTTCATTACGATTTAGTTAAGCTCAAAAATAAATTCCTCAATGAAAAGTAACTTAAAACAAAAATGTTGTCTGTTAACTTTTCATACTGGGTAATCAAATACCGTTTAACCCATCAAAAGTTTGTGATTTTCTTGTGGTTAACTTTCTCCTATACATGTTTTCTATCACCCTCCATCTGAACATGACCCATTATTTTCTCCTATATATCCATATTTTCCTACTTGGAATCCTAGTATGGGTTAGCTCGGGTGACCTTTGTACTTCTCTCTCTTTCTTTTAAAGTGATAGTTTTACTGACTCTTGTTTCGATGTGGGACTTTCAATGATGTTTCCAAGCCCAATTTTGAAATTGCGAGTACGCAATCCTCAAAAGGGGGGAAGGATGTAACATCCCAGGTAAATAAATAATATTACATTCTAAGGTTTATCAATATTTGTGAATAAAATGTTAATATTACTTTAAATGGAATGCTATGCTCTATAGCGTACCCAATACTCAACAAAGAGTTTCTTTGAAATCTTATGTTGCACACTAATAATATAATATTATTATAATAATTAACTTCTAGCCGTTTTAATGGAGGGGATGAACATAAATAACTACAAAATGATTACATATGTTTGTTAAATATTTTTACATCTATCCAATAAATGTTATAGGCTTAAAATCCAAATGAATCCAATTTTAAGAATAAATACTCTAATATTTTTAAAAGATTGTTTTACCGACTTTTGATGATGAACCTTTTTTAAATATATATTTTGAAACTTTAAAAAGCTCTATTTGTCAAAATAAACTTATTCTTTATGATTGGGATATCGAAATTTACTTTTGTTAAATTTTTGGTATGTTTCTGACAATGTTCATTTTTTAATGAATAGTGAAAAATATTGCATTTTAAATCAAAACTGATTTTTCATCTAATTTAAATATATGGTTAGATTATATTTTTAATTGGTTTTAAAGATTAATTAGAATATATTTTTACAATTTAATTCAATATTGTTCATCATAATTAATTTCACTTTAAAAATGGACATAAACAAGTGGAAAATTTTTTATAGATATTGCTTCCAAAAAACATGCTATTTGTTTTGACAGTGAGAATTAGCTGTATGATTTTTAATGAAAATTCTATGTTTTGAATTTAGTAAAATTAAAATCATTTATGAATTTGAAATATCAAATATATCTTAGGGTTAATTTTTGTTATTTTTCTGATAATGTTTTTTTAATGAATATTGAAAAATACAGTTTTTAATTCAAAACAGCCTTTTCATCCATTTATTTATATATTTAGATAGTAATTTTAATTGTATTTAAAGTATAATTTAATTATTTTTTTATCACTTATTAAAATGTTGTTCATTTGATGTGATTTCACTTTTCAATTGGATGTAAAAACAAGTCAATCTTTTGATAAATGCTTCTTCTTAAAAACCTGTCTTTTGTTTTGACAATGGGATTTACTTTTAAATTAATTACTAAAATTTATGTGTTTTTAATTTGATAAAATTAATTTCATATTTGGAATCATAATTTCCAAATTATGTAATTAAGACTTTTGTTTTTGGACATTATGAATAGTAATGACGGTAATTATCTTTAATTATCGTGTTTTATTAGTAATCTGGTAATTAAGGGTAAGAAAATAATATCATAAAAATATAAAATGACCCCAACATGTGTCCTAATGCTATTGGTGGTGTCATTTCCAAATATGGTATTGCTTGTGCCAACCGTGGGACCCCATGGAATCACTTTAGTGTGATAGTGACCTTTTATAATATTTTTTTAAAGAAAGGAAAATGTCACCAAAGTATGTAAAACCTAAGTAAAATAATTTTAATTTTGTCTAAATAAACTATATATTAGACTATAAATAGTCATTGGAAATATAAAACAATTTTCTAAATCATATTAGTTTTTTTATAATTTTTAGACATTATATAAATTAAATTATTTATGACACCATGATGATGCAGCAATTACCTCATTAATGAACGATTTAAAATAAATGAAAATATAATGTAAAATATAAGACTTACACTTGAAAAAAACCTATTATATGAGTATATTTTGAACCCTTATCACCTTATAATCTAAATATATCAATGTGGGACCTTTAAAATCCGAAAATCTTTTTAAAATAAAGTTACATTTCTTGACTTTCCATGAGTGCCCCTCCTCTCCTCTTATAAAAGGCCACCACCTCTACCTACTTACCCACACCTATCAAGCCTTTGGATCGGCCATCCCCTACCCATTTCATCTCTCCACATCCCTCTATTTATTATTTAAGCCTCATCTTGGGAAGAAAGCTCTTCAAGAAACCCTTTTGGTTCAAACCAAAGGGAGTTACCCGATTTATAGGTAATGTCTTCTAATTTGTTCTTTTGTTTAATTTTGCTTCTACAACCCCCTAAACTCTTTTTATTCCTTTATTTTGTAACAAAACCAGTATATTAAATATACTAGGATATTTTTATAAGAATTATTCGAGCTACACTTACACACACATCCGTATAATGGTTAAAGAACATACTGTTTCTGTGGATGACGAATTACTATCTCACGAAACGATGATTGTTCAATATTCTTTTAACACCTTTAAAGGTGGCCATTATGATGTCACTGTATTTTATATATGATATATATGGTATTTATGTTATATATGTTATATATATGCTTCTTTATTTTATATTTAAAACATACCTTTATTCTTTTCATGTTGTGCAAATGCGATAATTTCATATGAGGAAGTGTGGACTACCGCCCCCTCAAGTGATGTGACTCATTCATGCAATACATGGAATGTATAAATAATGAAATTAATGAACTTATTTGACCTATATAACATATATATAATATTATAATTATAATATATATATATATCTCAATTATTTTTAATTCCATTAATATGGAAATGAAATGAAAGTAGCGTTCATGCGTACGTACGGCCTACCGTCTCCATGAACGATGAATTTCATTTATTTTTATTTCCATATGTTATGTAATAGTATAAAATGAATATGTAATGGATATATATGATATATTAAATCATTTTACTATTTTTGAGATTATTTACTTATAACTACATGGATGATTATTTTCAAACTAGTTCATTTTTTACTCATGTACCAAACATCGACAAAAATATTTGATATAAACTCACATAATTAACTAATTTTTATAACATTATAATATGTTATATGAGTTGAATAATAAAAGTTAAAGAAGGTCCTTAATAAATATGAAATTTAAAAAAGTTTTTTTTTTCAGGAATACAACGAAACGAACAAGACATGTCGGACTTGAGGTAAGTGATCCAACCTCTCTCTTTCTTTTAAAGTACTCTCTTTTATGTAACTTATTTTAAGCTCGTCTTTCTTATGTTGGGGGATGTTATTATATATTAATATTTCTGTAAATTTTATTTTAATATGATGAGAGACCCTATTTTATCTCATCAATTCATTTTTGGATGTTTTATGTGGCACCGTTAGGCTGCCGAATTTTCATAAGGGGAATTTCTTCTCACTTTTTATTCCCCTGAGATTCATGTTACATTTACCACTATTTCATTTTGTGTGGTGTATGCACTTCCCATTATTTTACTCTTTGTATAATATAATCTCATTTATGGTTATTTACATCTTCATTTTATGACCCTTCTTTCATGGGGTGTACGTTTCGAAAGATACCCAAATCGGTAAGGGAACCTTTCACACTCCTCTTTTTAAAAGACATATTTTGTTATGTCTTTTAATTTACTTATTTTTATGTTGGGATATGTTATTATATATCCTTATTTATGTAAATTTTATGTCCAAGTTATGAGATTCCATTTTCTCTCTCATTAACTAATTTTATGAATTTTAAAATAATGTCGGTAGGCTGTCGAATTTTACCAAGGGAACTTCTTAACCCAATTTCGATTTCTTTGGGTTCAACATTTAGTTATTGAATATGTCATAATTTGAATATGTGTGAATGACCTTTTATTGTTTTACACTTAATATCCACTTATATTTGGTGTATTTATATTTGTCACACATAATTATGAGATTTATTTATCCTTAATATAAGGATACCTTCTTTATAAGGGATTTCATCTCATTTTACGTTTCTATTGAGACTTCATTGTTGTTATGCACCAATTCACTCTTATATGGTGTATATACTGTCCTTTGGAATAATATATCATGAATCACTTTATTCTCATGATATTATAATGTTCTGATTAAATGTTATTCCTCAATTATTGTATTCAAGTGTTTCTCATTTTTTTATAATCCCTTTAACTAAAATATCGTTTTAAATGTTTTAATGATTTATTCATATAAATATTTCTCTTTAATATCAATGTTAACAAAATGGTTTTAAGGATTTATTTATATGTATATTAATGGTTTAAAATTTTAAAATCTTCAAGTTGGTATGAGACACTTTGATTCAAAAATCTCTTTATTAAATGTTTTAAATGGTTTTGAAAATGGTTTTTTGAATGGATTAATTATTTCAATATCTTAAATTGTTATATTTTTATTACAATGCGGGAATGTTATATTTCATTTGTGCTTAAGTTATGTTCTATGATTATCTTGTGGTTCTTGGGAATTTTTTATGAATACGGGTGGTTCCGTGATAAACTAAGGGTAGGTGAGCCCGATATAGCTCTCCAATGAATTGGGTAACGCGAAGGAGTTAAACGTTAAGGTTTATTTGAAGAGATTTAGGTAATATAATGTGATGGGTATTCCAAACGTAACTATGAGGGTTACTCCCTATGTAAGAATGTTATGAATGCCTCAAGTTACCTTTATGCCTTATGATTTCTATTGAGTTATGCATAAATCTTATGATTTCATGAGGTATGTTAAATTGCTTATGTTTTATGAGTAAAGTAAGATTTCATTGATTCTTATGTATACATGGACTGATGTTTTCTTTCCGTACTATTATAACCCTTATTGAGATTTTTATGCTCATCCCATGTTTTTGAAATGTTTTCACAAGACATAAAGTTGAATAGGGTCAAGGATGGGATCAAGGAAATGTCAGGATGTCTGAAACAAGGAACTAGACCTGACTATTTTATTAAAGAGTATTTATTTTGTAAAAAAATGGCAATTGAGTAGATTTGTCTACTATGTAATCTTTGAGATGTAATATCTATGTACTAATTCTCTAAAACACTAAACCTGAGAAGATCCTCAATGTGAATTATTCAATTTAATTCAAGATTATGTAAGGTTTAAGTCCAGGTTCTTATAATTTTAACCAAAAAACCCACCTAGTAAGGATTTAGATATAAATTTAAAGGGTTTATTCGAAGAAGATTTATAGTTCGTTACAGATCATTTTTATTTTATTTATTCTTTTATCTTCTTAAAATAATTTTAAAGCATGATGAAAAAATAACATAAGTATATTCCATAAAATGATATGTTATTTTTTTAATTTGTTAACCTATATCAATATCCACTTCCATAAAATGAGAAATTGATCCATCATTTAAGTGTACAACAGACTTCTACCTCAAGGAACAATTAAATTAATTTTCCATCACCACCTCTCATATATAGTAATAATGATGAATTTAATGTTTATATATGACATTAATGAAATAATTAAATATATATTAAGATAATATATCATCTATTTTCATACCTTTATATAAATTGAAATATAATAACATAGTTTGTGCATTCTTGTGGATTAAAACCACCACAAAGCGATGTGATTCTTTTTTCATTACCACATCACAAGGATGATAAAAATATATATATGTATTTAAAGAAATTAATTTTTATTTATGATATAATAATAATTTTATGGGTAAAATAATACATACCTTATTTCATTCATTATTTTTGAAAATGGAAATGTTACTAATGAGTACGTATGAGAATCATATCCATGATTGTAACATACGTCGTTTTTAATAACCATATTTCATTATTAGTTTTAAAATTACAATTGATATATAAAAATTATAATTATTTCCTGATTATTATTTTGTACATGTTGTAATAATTTACACATTTACCTACAAAATTAAATTAGGACAATGATATGAATACAATCAAAAATTCTCTTTGTAAATTTAATTTATTAATTAATTGTGTGTCACATGTTAATAAATAAAATAAAAATAATAAAAACCAGAAAAAGGTTCTTAATAAAGTAAATAATTAACACAATTTTATTATTTATGAAGATATGGAATGGACATGACTAGTCATACTCTAGGAGAGGGTAAAATTACATTAAAATCCTATTTTTTAATGTTTTAATTGTTTATTTTCTAAATGATTTTATATCATGTCAATATTCTGAAAAATACAATTTTTATAGTTATAAATTAATTATAATGTATATTTTATGTACCTTTTTTATTTCATTAAAAGGTTACCAAAAGAAATATTTTTACATATTTTATATTTATTTTTTTACATTACTTAAATATGGAAAATTGCATATTCTATATTATTACATCATTTAGTGGAGGGAGAAGAGACAAAAAACCTATATATTTTCATAAGGGGAGGCTTGAAACCAAGACATCCCAAAAAGGAATATTTTATTTTAACATAATTTTAATTAGTAGATATTCCTACAACTACAATGATTATTTTTTTATCATGATTCTATTAAAATGAAATATGTTTTTGTTAATGGAAAAACCTCCTTCCCCTTGTTCTATTTATTTTAGTTTTAAAAATTGGTTAAAAAATAAAAGGGTATTTCGATATCTGAAAGTGTATTACATATGGGTTAAAAAGTGTTTTTCAATGGAATTATTTTGAAAAATGCTGGATTAAAATATTTAATTGATGATATGGTCTTTTTATGTTGTTTATGGTTTTTTTATCCTAATATAGCTATCTAATTCATTGGGTAATGATTATGTTCATTAGAGAATTTTTCTTGAAGTCAACCGTAATGCTTATTTCAATTATAATGGTTCTTACATGGTTTCTAGGAAGATGATTCCCTAAGGAACTTACATGAATTTTCTATGCTTTCTAATGAGATTTTTGGGGAATAATTTGATTTCAAAAGGTAAGAGAATGATTTTTAATTGAAGGTTTATTCCCTTTTAGGGTAAAAGGTATGTTTTAAGAATTTTTTTTCATGGGTTCTCATGTTTTCTATGAAATAATAATGATTATTATGTATCCTTTAGGTTTTCTTATAAAGTATTTTATGAAACAATTTGGGTAGTGATGTTTATTTCATGTGTAAATTAAATATTATTTTAGTTATATGTTTTTTATAATGATGGAAATCACTTTTTATGATCTCATGGATCAAAAATTGACTAACTGGTTTGTTTATTTTTTTATGTCCCTTATTAATATTTTTTTGACATAAAATGTTTTTAAATGTATTTCAATTGTTTTAATAATGTTTAAGAATAAATCGGATGTCATGTTAAATATTATAAACACCTTTGATTGAAAGAAAAAAGTTACTTTTTAAAATAATTATATTTTGGGAAAAAGTGATACCAAGAGGAATTGTCTAAAATGTATTTTAATGGTTAGTTATGTATGTTTTATGATCTAATTCTCAAAAACATGAATGTTTAAAATATCCTTAATTTGAAAATAATTTAATTCATTTATAAAATTAAATTTATAGATTATTTAAGATTGTGTCCATAGATTTGGTATCAGGGGAAAGGTTTAGATAACTTTAGAGGTCAAGATGTTATTTTAGAATAAGTTAGAAGTCCTCTATAACCACAATGGATAGTATGTGAGGTATAATTATAGCTATTTTGGATAAATTAAAAGAGTTTAATTGATGATAACATGGTTAATGGTATCACCATTTTTATCCTCCTCATAAGATGTTTTATTATGATTTTATTAATATACTCAAGCTATTTGTTTTTTGTTTTAGTAAAATGATAGAACAAAGAGGGATCAAATTAATTTCTAAACATATGTGAAATAGATTTTTATATTTTAATAGAATTATTTGATCCTTTAGAAGTTGATTTTAGTTATCAGAGTTTAAAAAATTAATCATGAATTCTCATCTATTTGAGTAAAATAAGATATAATGGTGGAAATTTATTAAATTTTGATATTATATTTTTCAAGTAAGTATGATTCCTTATATTTTTAGTCTAAATGGTAAAAAATTTCCTAAACTCTTGGAAAATTATATCAAAACAAAAATATTTTCCTATCACCTTCATTTATAATAAATTGATGGGTTTTTTCACAGCTCAGTGATTTATTGTTTTGTGGTCATTGACTTTTTCATAATCATTTACTTTCTTATGATCATTTATCTCATCCACTCTCCATCATTATTTTTACATTGTGTTTTCCTCCAGGTCCATATTTTCAACTACCACTAATGTTCACATATTTGAAAATGTAGTTATGTGTTATTCTAGATGACTTTCATTTTTAACTTTCATTCTTTTCAAGAGGAAGTATTATTAACCCTTTTTACGAGGTGAGATTCTAAATAAAGTAATTTAAAATGTCATATTATTGATTAATAAACCCAAGTTGAAACTGTGAAGAAAATATTTATTAAATAGGAGGTGGGGTTAGAATGTAATATCCTAATATTTATAAAGAAATGTCATCTTCAATATCATAAATTATGCAAAACATCAAGCTTAAACATACAATG
Source organism: Viscum album (assembly GCA_963277665.1). Classification (NCBI taxonomy): domain Eukaryota; kingdom Viridiplantae; phylum Streptophyta; class Magnoliopsida; order Santalales; family Viscaceae; genus Viscum; species Viscum album. The sequence goes on from OY728137.1 coordinate 1,990,861,750, forward strand.
AAATATTATTAATTAAATATGAGCATTACAAACTACCTATTGAATTGGAATATTTATATCAGAATTACCACATTATGAAATATATGTGTAAAGGACTTACTCAAAACACAAAATGGTTAGAATAGAGGTAGTCTGACATCAACTTTAAGATCACTTTGTGGCGAGGAAACCCACATAATGACACCATTAATTTCCCATCAGATAGGGGAAAATGTCTATAGATGATATCCTAGTTCAAATCACTAACCCTGATGGTCTTTCCCCCTTGAAAACAAGACTGTAAATTCAGAAATATGATTTCATGGAAATAATACCTTCATATAGAGGACAAATAGAAATGAAAAATTTAATTCCAAAGATTAATGAAGTATGAAATGTGATGTCTCTATTATACCATCCACACTGTTACTAAATTTCATGGTACACTTCATTCAATCCTCAATATTTATAATCCTTTGGAGGATCTAGAATTTGTTTCCCATGAAAAATTAATAAAATAGGGTTGTATAGTACATTATTTAATAATTACACCTTTTATTTAAGGACAATGAGATTGTACATAATCTATTCATGGGTTGTGGATTCTTCTGGGATCTCTATAATTGTGCATATATCCTTTTTGGAATCTATCTGTGTACTGATTTGCAGATGTATTGGATCATGGTGGTGATCAGTTCAACTGGGCCGATTGACTAGATTCACAATATTCTATTGGCAGTAGTAGCATCGGTTTTTGAATATGTATAGAATGAACGAAATGTAAGGGTATTTGAAAATCAGCCACACTCCATGCTTGCATGTACACTTACAATGAACTAAAAGATTTATGTTAATTCAATGTTTTAAATGGGATCTATGAAAAACCTCATTCATGAACCGAAAATTCTATGAATTTTGGGTCTCTTAGAAGATCTACAAAAACTTTTGAACATAAATATGTCTGATAGATTCTTATAATCAACTCGTGTATAAATTTCAACATTTACTGTGCAACCTCTAGCATGCGAGGTCCCTCAGGTTATAAATTTTCTTTCCACACCTGCTATAAATTTTCCTATGGTTTTTAATGATTATATTGTTATTGTTTTTTTATGATTTGGAGTTATGGTCCATGATATATACCCTAAATCAAGCTATCCAACATAATAGGAACTCCTTATGGACTAAATCTGGATCTGAAAATGCAGTTAAGGAATTGAAGGAAAGAACCAAGAATGTTATTTAGAATCTCCAACATCATTGGATTGAAGACATTAATCATGTAAAGCACATAAATTTTATTTTCTCACTTTCCAATAGATAATCCAATCAAGTGACATATTCCTTGTAAAAGATGAAGATTATTAAAATGAACATGATATAGTCCTTTAGAACCCCAAATTACTACACACCAATGGTGGATGCAGATATTCAAAGTGGGATTCAATCATATAATTGTAAAACCCATTGTAATGATTAAGATTTATTTATTATTTTTATTTAACCAATTTTAGGTCCAAATTTTCCATTATCCTGGATCTTCTTTGTAATTCCATGAAAACCCTCAATTCTAAGTAATTTCATTTTATTCTTAAAATTTTCTATTTCATCAAAATTGTTATTATTGTTTTCTATGTTAAAATGTAATATTTAATTTATGGAACTTTTAGAAATAATATATTATAAAAATAATATCATTTTTTGATCATCATATCAAAAATCATTATGGTTAAATTTTTGTATCTTTTCATAAAAAAATTGTATATTTAGTGAATAGTAAAATATATTTTTTTAAAATACATATTATTTTTTTATAAAATTATCATTGATATTTTTATTTGATGTTAAATTAATAAAAATATTCTATTATTATATAAAATATAATTAATTACATAGTAATTAGATTTGTACGTGATTTTGGCATATGTTCATTTTCGGGCTTAAGAACACATTTTTCAAAAAAAACTATTTTCCATTGCGTTTTACATATTAATATTAAAAATGTTATCATATACTTATAGAAATAGAATTTTTAAAAAATAATTCCATATTTGGAATCCTGAGGTTCAAATTTTGTAAATTGGCTCATATTATTTTTGGTCATTATAAATAAGAACCGTACTAAATATTGTCACCTTTATAAGGGTAAATAAGGTAATTATGGTAAAACAAATTAGATGATTATGACTAAAATTACCCTAAACACGTTAATTTTTTATATTTTATGATTTTTTAGACCATACCCATCCATTATTAGAATTTATGTTTATTTTGGGCTACTTTTATTTGAAAATGACTTATCTATTTTTGAAAGTAAATATAAAGTAAAAAATTTTACTCTATAAAAATCTATCATAGAGTTAAAAAGAAATTTTTTTATAAAAAGGAAATTTGAATGAATAATTAGTTTTTTTACAATTTAATTTATTTCTAAATTTTTGTGATGAAATAATCAACTTAAATTATTTTGTGACACCAATACAATTAATGTGAAAATATTAAAAATAAGTAAATAATTTATAAAACCCTAAGAGTAATTTATTCAGTTGAGTTCACATGAATTATTAAGATAAATATAATATATTTGAGATGTTTTAAGGGTTTATATTCAAATTAAATTTCTTTCATGTTGGATTTGATGTTAAATTATGGGAATTATTGTTAAAATTATGTTAATTATATTTTATGTTAAATAATATTTTATTAATTTATTTAAATATCATAATAAATATTTAAAGTGAAATATTAGGATTATAAATTGTCCAAAACTTCATACCTTTTTTATTTATGTTCTAATTTTCACCTTTTAATTAAAATCATAACCCTTTAATATTGAAAAATTAATTACCGTTATTCAGGTTAAAATTTGTTAACCATTGTGTTAATCCAAATGTTAAGTTCTAAAATGACACCAAACCTATAAAATTTTATTTTATAATTATATTAATACCAAATCATCCATATTCTATAGTCCATGACGTTTTATAACCATTTTAGTTGAGTTTGACATAGAATATATTATAATATTTCATGTGTTTCCAAAAACGAAATTAATCATATAATAAAATAAACAACATTTTATTAAATGATATTAAATTCATAAAAATAATATATCTAATTAAGTGAATATAATATAGATTAAAATTTCATCCTTGTTATATTTGTGGGTTACTTTTTCTTTTATAGTAACTTTATTGACTAGTAAAAATTTATAAAATAATGATATCATGTTAATTATAAAAAGAGTTGATGGTGTATTAATACTAAAATACATGGGTAAAAACATAAAAAAAATTTGTTTTAATTTTATTGAATGATATTATTCAAAGTTATACTCATATTAGCTTTGAATTATATAATTTTTGATCCATTTTTACCTGAAAATTAATTTATATTAATTCGAAACTATAAAGTAATTCAATGTGTTACGCTTCCCTCCCTTATAAAAGGTTACCAACTATCCGCTTTAATTACCACATCAAAGGAATTTATTTTCAGATTATACCTTCCAAAATACCTTAGATATATCCCCATGTCCGATAAGAACTTTTTTTAATATAATACCAAACTAGAAAGGCTTCAGGTATCAAACTATTGAGGTTTTCTGAAGAAGGGGTATAGTTCTTTAATGAGAATTATGTATTATTTATTATTATAAGTCTTCCAAAGCATATTAAACCATGATGAAATAATAAAAACAGTATCTTCCAATTAAATAGATTTATAATGTTAGTTTTATAACATATATCCTTCCCTTATTCCATCAAATGGTAAATGAAACCATCGTTCTTGTGTATGATGGACTACCGTGTCACAAACCGATGAAATTTGTTTTCTATCACTGCCTATCATGATAGGTTATAATGATGGATAATATATATAATTCATATTCTTGAAATAATTTACATTATTAAAGGATAATATATCATCTATTTCCCTACCATAATATATATTAAAAAATGATCGAGTAATTTGTGCGTACGTGTGGATTACCACCTCCATAAAGTAATGTGTTCCATTTTTCCAAACCACATATTATTGATTGTATATATAATTGTATTTAAATACAGGATATTATATTTATGATATAATCATGATTTTATATTGTTGACATAAAACATAATTTATTTCCATCATGATCATTTAAAAATAGAATTGTTACTTATGAATACATACAATTTACCGTCTTTCTGATTATAATATCTTTAATTTTTCATAAACATCATTCATTTTTTATTTTAATAGTATAATTTATCTATAAAAATGATAATTATTTCATTATAATTATTCATAGGATGATTAAATGATGTACTCATTGACCATAGTTAACCCACCATATTCATTTTGGACACATGAGATGAATATTGTGAAAACATATGAAATGAACTTAATTGATCAAGAAATTATATTTAACAATGTAATAAAAAAAATAAGAATTAAAAATATAAAAAATTTAATTAAAAATGTAAATAATTAACCTAAGTATATTATTTAATAATATAATAAATTTATAGGATCAGTTGGACTGAGGGAAAGGGAAAATTTACTTTTAAAACCACATTTTTATATTTTAATAATTTATTTTCTAAATTTTTTTCCATGTCCATATTCATAAAAATAATCTAATATGGAAACAAAATTTATTATCAATAAAATTATATATTTTTTAACCTTTTTTCAAAGGTTTTCAAAATAAATATTTTTTCATATTTTATAGAGATTATTTTGACATTCCTTACAAAAGAAAAAACAAATGATCTATTTTAACATATATACCACTTATGGATTTTGCATCATCCATAAAAATAATTTTATATTTATATTCTATCATAATACTATATGTTATCTTCAAATAAAATCCCCCATTCTCATTTTTATACATATTTTAGTATTGAAAATTATGTTTCTGTACAAAAAAAAGGTATTTTGATATCTGAGAGTTTTTACAGATGGGTTCAAAAAAGCTTTTCGAGTTATTTATTATGAAAATGTGAAAGATTAATTTTTTTATTCCTTATTTCTTCCATGGATATTTTTTATATATTTATTCTAGTATTTCTCTCTAACATTTTGTGAAATTATTGTGTTCTCCGTAGAAGTTTGTTGGTAGTTGACCATAATGGTTATACCAATTATAAGGGTTAGTGAAAGGGTTATGTGAAGTTGGTGGACCAAGGAACCTACCCGACTTTACTATGATTTATAATGATTTTTAACATAAATATTATGAGTTAATAGGTTAATAAAATTATATTTTTAAAAGAAGGATTATTCTATTTTATGGAGAAAGGTATGTTTTTTAGAAATATTTTTCATAGATTCTCATGTTTTCTAAGAAACTCCAAAAATAATGATTTTTCTTTTATATTTTCCCAAAAAGTGTTTTATGATAAAAATTGGGTGGAAAATATGATTTCAGGATTAATTAAGTTATTATTTGAGTTCAAATTCTAGAATGATAAAGGTAATATCTTTTTATGATCTCATAGTTTTAAAATAGGCCAATAAGTTTTTTTCACTTTTTATGTCCCTTATTATGTGTTTTATACTCATCCGAGGATTTTATATATTTTTCATTGGTATTAATGTTGATTTTAATCAAATAAAAAGTCATTATTAAAATCATAATTACTTTCCTTGAAAAGAAAACATGATTCATTTTAAAAGTTATATATTGTTTGAAAAATGGATTATAATAATAAGTGTACAACATGTATTGTATGAGATTTTTATATAAGTTTTATGTTCTTATTCTATATATATATACACCCAAAAATGTCTTCATAACTAATAAAATTATTTCTTATTTAAATATTAAATTTAAATATTTTTAATTTCATGTACATACATATAAATTAAGGTAGTTGTATGTTTTCCTAGAGTACCATATTCTATTATATCTAATCTATATCTAAAGTTTACCTCAATGATATTACAAAGTGTTAACCAATATAAAAAAATAGAGTAGTGTTTTTTCAATTTATATAATCCTTATACTAATGGTAAATATCATAGATGAATTCAAACCCTAGAAGATGTGCTAAGATATTGTTCTCTATATTTCAATGGTGGGTGGGATCGATACCTTTTATTTTCAAATTATTTTATAAAAATAGCATTCACTAGAGAATTAATATGGATATTTATAAATCCCTCAATTGAAATGAGTGTATAGATACAAATATTTTTGTTGAATTTAGTTAATATAAGTTATTGGGAATTTAGCTATCTATGGAAATAAAAGATAAGGTTAGTACCATTAAAAATCACATCCATGCGGCTTATATTTGACAAATATTTTTTACTAGAAATTGTTAGTGAGACCAAGAATTTAAATTTAGTGAGAAGGTATTAATATAAATTTATCCACACAATATGGTTAAGAGATTTTGAAATAATGGAATGATGATACCTAGGTACATTAACACCTTCAATATTATTCATTCAGTATGGATGATACCATCTCACTTAGAACATCCCCTGAACCACTCTCAATTTCATGATGTGTTCCATGTATGACTTTTGAGGATGTAAAAACCTAATACTTTATATATACTAAACATATATAATTTACCACTGAATCATGATATTTCTTATAACGAACAACTGATGAAGATTCTTGAATGTAAGGAGAATGTTCAATAAAACAAGACCTCCTACTTGGTATAAGTTTTGAGAAGAAACCATAAATATGGGGATTCTGCATAGGAACCTAAGGATGTGATGAGGTAAAAGTACCTTCATTTGTTTATTTGAGAGTAATGGTACATATAATAAAAAATTATTATTGGGGATTTATTATTTAACACTTTTATATTTAAAATATATTCATTTTAAACAAGTTTGAATTATTCGATATCTTTAATTACATGAATCCTCAAGGTTAAATGAACCATGATATACTACAACCACTATAACATAGTTATTTAATTGGAAGGTATTAATTGGATTGAAAAAATTATGAAATATATATAGTATTTTTTCATTAATTCAATTGTTTTGATTAATTATTATGAAATAATAATTAGTTTTTTAATAAATGAATTTCTTGATAAAAAGAAATATTTTTAAATATTTTTAATTTTATACTTATCATTATTTAAAAATTATTTTAGGAAAATTTATTGATAATATATTAATAATAACTTATACCATACTTATCAAGTCCTTTGTAATTCTGATAAAATCCTTTTAAGGTAAAATATTTATTTTTCATAAAAATGTTTTTATATATTCGGAGATTTTTTATCATTATAAATTTAGAAAATACCAATTATGTAATTATTTTAATTCAATTTAGAGAATATATATATAATAAAATATATTTAGATTTATAAAATATTTTTTACTAGAAAAATAATGAAATTAAACATTGTTTACACATAAAAATATATTTTTCTAAAAAATAGTTTTCATTGATTTTTGTGTATTTATTTTAAAATTTATTTCTAAAAATTAAATAAATATAATTTTATAAAATGGGATCCATATTTGAAATTAGAATCAATTTTTTTAATGATGTAACATTAATTGTTTTCATTATAACTAGTAAAAATAATAATTTGTTTACCACAGTTTTCATATAAACATGTTTATTGAGGGTACTAAACATATAGATAAGACTAAAACTAGAATAGGAACAAGTAAAAAACTTATTCGTTTAAAATATTTGGACTTTATAATATATTATCATATATGTAATGGCCATTTTTTCATTTTAAAATTAAATGGAATCTATGATATTTAAATATTTTAAGTAATTCCTCGTGTGTACCTCCTCTATCTTAGATAAGGGAACATATTATCCCCCCAATTTACAATATTTTATCACTATAGGTTAGAAAATATCTAAAAAAACATACTAAATTTCTTCACTTCATTATTGATCTTATTTACTTACTCTTTTTCTATCCTAAAAAGGATGAAGGTGTAAGAAAAATGAGGTCTCTCAAATAAGGTGTAATCATGTTACCCAACTCTTTTAATGTTTATTTCTTCTTATGATTCCAATATATATATTTTAGAAATAATAAAATAATTAATCATATATCATAAAAATACTTAGATTTTTCTAGGATTATGGGATAATAATTTTCCAATTACTTTACATCTTTTGAGAAATGAATTTATTTCTCATTGGTATGTTTAGACTAACACATCTTTATTTTTATTCAAATTATTTTCCCTCAAAAAATCACCTAGATGGATGTAATGATGAATTTGGTAACTATATACAATTTTTTTATATAATTAAGATTATGTAATTATAATATTTTTTAATTTTTATCTCTATCTTTTTGTTATAAATTTAAGAATTATCTACGTGTATGTATGGACTACCATCAATATGAACAACATGATTAATTTTTATATTAATTTCAATTATAAATGATACTAAATATATATAATTAATATATGTGATATTTATATCATGATTAAAATTATTTATATAAATTGAATAATAATTTATTTTAAATAACCGTAACATTAAAATTGAAATACACATGAAAAATGAAGTATTTAGTACCTAAAATGACGATGATAATGGATTATTTCTAAGGAAAGAGTGATAAAATTTTATAATTAAAATAGTTATGGTATTATTTATATAAATTTTATTATGGTTGATAATTATAATAAATTTTAATTTATTATAAAAGTGATTGAAATAACCGAAAAATCAAGTTGAACACGAGGTATGAGTTTCCTATCTCACTTTGGTTTGTATGAGACATATGCCATATTCACAATTTATTTCTTTCATGGGGTGTATATACTACACATTAGATTTTTTATATCATGAATACATTTATATTAATTTTATTTTAATTTTCACATGAATTTATTTATTTCATGAGGTTTATGATTCAAAATTTACAAAATCAAAAAGGTTTTTAATTTATAATATCACTTTTTACAAGGAATGTTATTCTTCAATTTCCAATGATGAGATTTTATGATCTTTATCACAAAATATTATGTTTATTCTTATCCTATATTTATTTCAATTGATTAAACATTTTTCTTCAATTTTTCTCCTCTAATTAATCAAAATCATGGAAGAATGTTTTTAAGAAATAGAAACTTTATTTCTGTCTTTGACCATGAATCTTTTTTGGTTTTCTTATATCACTTTGGTTTCTATGGGACAGATTCCATATTCACCACTTGTTTCTTTCATGTTCTGTATAAAATACCCCTTTTATATGATATGTTAGGAATATATTTATATTTATTTTATTTAAAATTTTATATGAATTTATTTCTTTTATGGGGGTTGTGACAAAAATTTATAAAATAAATAAGGGTTTTATGTTACAATCTCACTTTTTATAAGGATTTATTTTACATATATTTCTAGTGATGAGCTTTTATGATACATATCTCACAAATATTTTTTATTTTCATATCCTATAATTATTTATCGAGTTGAAAAGTTTTACATTAAGTTTTCTCTCTCCAATTAATCGAAATTGGGAAAGAATGTTTTTATTAAATATCAATTTTATTTTCCTCTTCGACCATGAACATTTTCTCTTCCATATCCATATTTTCTAAAATGTTTTTAAGAATATTTATAATAGTCTTTATTTACTGATTAAATTCATCTTTAATCATACACTAATTTCTATAAAATAATTTAAATGAAATATTATTTTCATTTATTAAATGTGGTACGTTTTACTAAAGGTTTTAATGAAATAATTTTTTAATTTATACCACATGAAAATATTTTCCTACTATCTACCTATATATTTTAAAATAAAATGGTTTTATAATAATCTTGAAGTTTTATATTTTCAATAATTGGTTTCAAAATAAAAGGATATTTTCCTCACGAAATGTTATTGTGATATTTAATTGGTATTTTTATCTCTATCAATATAAATTGATGTTACTTATGATTCACTAGGGGTATGATCTAGTGATACGATCAATATTATTTAACTTGATGGTTATTGATTATGATGATGAAATATTAATGAAACAATTTTTACTTTTCCTTTGGTCAATGTATGATGAAATTATGAATATTCTCATGTTATTATGGAATACATATGAATGGATATTTACAATGTTATGGGTTGGTTTGTTATAGATCATCAATGAATTGAGAAATGTTTTATGATTATGATATCTAAGGGTTTATAAGTTGTTATCCAAATCCTAATAAAGGATACATGAAGGGTTATCCAAAGACTAAATAGAGTTCCTGGGTGGTTAGTCAAATCCTAACATGATGTTAATTTCCACATAGATATATCTAAAAAATGATTTATCTGATTATTACTATGATTTTTTCCAACTCTCTGTGAAATGTAACTATACTTATGAAGTGATCTCATGGATCGCCATATTTTATTATTCTAAGATTAATATTTTATAAACTACAAAATCATTTTTTAATGATTATTTTTTTTGAATTATTGGGTGTTATTTTCAAATGATAAGTTAATATTATTAAACACTTATAGATCTATTATACATACATATAATCATTTTCTAATATCTTATTTGTTTACCCTTTCTAAGGATCTGATATCATTTTTGTTATTTTTCTATTCCCAAGGTTATAAATAATGATTTTATGTAGGGAATGTATAAGAAATTTTCTATATGAGAATAATTTTTTGAGGGATATTGAAGATCTTTCAAAAATATGAATTTTACATATCTAATATTCATAGAAAAAAAACCATTACATTCCTTATCCACATATTGTTGTGAAATGTATTGAGTAATAATATAAAATGATGTTATATTTATGTATGTAATATTTGGATATACTAATTCACGTCCATGTTATATTTATGTAACCCTAATCCCCTGGTTCCTCTGAAATGTGGGAGAGTAAATAATTGTAAAGGATAGAGATAAAAAAAGGTATAGGTAGTTCATAACCCAAGCAGTGGTGAAACTAACCATGATGTTACAATGATACTTCATGGGAAGTTATTACTAGTTCCACGATCAAATTAATGAGTTTATTACCAAGTACCAAATATTAATTAATCAGCTAGTTAATAAATTAGTCATTAGAGTTCTCTTGTTACAATCATATTAGAAATTTTATTTTTTCTAATAAAAGGTTATTTATATATATGATTTATGTTTGTTTGGTTATTAAAAGTCACCCCATAAAATAAATAAATAAAAATATTGATAATTTAAAATAAAATAAATATATTACGGTTTAATTATTTTATCATTAATTTTTAATTAATTTGGTGAAATCTACATAATGTCAATAAGGATTGTAAAATATAAAATAAAATTTTAACATAATTATTTATATATTTTCATAGAAAACATTATGTAAAAGTATGCTTCTATTATTCGATTCATAATTTAACCGTATAATAATGCGTTCATTTGACCGTATCTAGGGTACTTATTTGTATTATATATATGTCACGAGAGTTTTGGGTTGACATAATAATGTTGACCTCAATAGAAGTACCCATTTCAAGAATTGATGTAACCTAGCAGTGTGTATTATGAAAATATGAGGTAATATTTATAGATTAGGGTATATATAATATAGATAGAAGAGTTTCCAGTTAGTAGTAATAAAGACGACAATAAATACCCACATTTGTATATGCAATGAATTTAAAGGAGAATTTTCATTTTTTATTTTGGAGGGGAAGTCGTTTTACAATTTTAGATTCAGATATGAATTCTAAGAGTTAGAGCATCCAATGATGATTTTTTTGTATAAGTACTGAGTCTTGGGTGGTGGCTTGGGATCTCAATATTGTTTCAAGAGCATTAGAGTGATGTTTGAAAATTTAAAATGGTTTTTTTCATGTACATGGATTTTCCATGGCTAGTGAAAACCACACAACTAAATCATCAAAATGTGGGGTTTCATATGGATATGGTATAGAGTAGGGGAATTATTGTCTAGAAACCATGAAAAACTCTCAATTTAGGTTTTAGTGGGATTTACACACTTGGTGCATGGATATAGAGAAACCAGGAAGCCAAATGTGTTCAATAGAGAATGTTGAGAAAGTGCTAACTTGGATCATGATTTGTAAAACTACATGGTAACCATACATGTGACCACAATTATTTAATAAGCATGAAATAAATTTTTCTCCCCAAGGGGTTTTAATCCCTACTTCACCATTTCCTCTCTCCTACGTGCAATCAAACAAAAAAGTGTCTCAACCCCCACATTTAATTCCCCTTTAATTACCAATGATTCCTTGTTCTTTTTGGGGGATATTGAATAGAGTTACCTCCTCTAGCTTCTCCATACAACCTATCCCAATTAAACGTTTAATGTCGGTTGTCCATATTAGGGATTTCAATTATGATTCCACTAAGGCTTTTTGAAATCTTTCTATTGTTAAATTTATTGTTCTTTATGTAGATAAATGATGTTTAGAGATGATGAATGGACATAATCATATACCATATTGAAAAAAGGTACCCCCAATGAAATTATTTATGTTTTTCTTCAAAATTGGATGATATTGGCTGTTGAACTATAAAAATAATGTGGGGGTTTATCTATATTAGGTTTGGGTGTGTCTTGGGAGTGGACTACACCTTTTTTCTCATGGTTTTGGTGAGAAGGTGTCAAACAATAATTTTTAGAAATTATTTATTTTTAAATTAAATTACAATAATTTATAATAAAAAATTTATAATTAATTTTTGGATGTTAGGGATTGGGATTAGGCCTCATGAGAATGACTGATATATGGTTGACCATAGAAAATATCTATTGTGAGTAGTTGAGATTCTATAAAAACGTAATGACCCTGTGTGGTGTAGGTCGTCCATATGAATTTCCTGATGGTTTATCCATTTTATTTATGTAACATGTGATATTTTGTCTCAAAAATTATGAGTGACTAAAATTTAATTTAAAATTTATTTATTTTTCTTTTATATTAATTGGATGGTAGTGTTATGTTCCATGATGAATCCTTTATTACTAGCTCAATGCCTCATCCACCGATGGAAAAGACCTTGAATAATAGTTTTTTCCATAAGAATTATAGTCCTAGAGGTGTAAAAATATAATTAATTAATTTATCATAGTGGACTTGGATTGGCTCTACTAGTTCCTTTGAGCAGGGTTGATTGATAAAATGGAAATATGGGCCTCATTAGTCTATAATGTGACCTTTATATTCATAATAGGCATTAATATTGGTAATTTGATAATATATCAAGTGTTGCACCTCCTTTTTTTATGTGTGTACTTGGATGGGTATGAATTCGTTGGTGTTTCTGATATGTCTTTTACCTAAGGAATATCCTATTTTGAATTAAAAACTTTAATGGGTTGGCAACCATCTCGGTTTTGTGACCCTTATACAGGGTTTCCTACTAGGCCAATATTGCTATAATGTGATCTAAATAATATTGAGGGATTCTATACCCTCTATGTGAAAAACACAGTGTAATAACCCAATATTTTATCAATATAATTTCCCTTAATATTATTTTATTTTATGGTATAAAACACATATATTTCATAAGGATCCCAAAAAAATATTTTTCTCATAAATAATGAATGAAATAAGTGATATTTATAGAAATTAATGAACCTATACCGATGGAATAGTGACTCAGCCATTTGAATAGTAATCCAACCAATAGAATTGAAACCTTAGCTTGAAAATTATAAATAAAATTTAGGCACCTTATAACATAAAATTTTATATACTTACATCATAGTATAAGTAAATAAATTCCTCAAAAATCACAAATTAATTGTTGTGTTTTTGTAAAACATAAATGTGTATTTAAAATTTTATAATTAATATAATGATTTAAAAAAAATTGTTTTCATAAAATAGATTAAAAATTAATATTTTTTGTCCTATTATTATTAGATACTTTTACGAGACCTTAATTAATTTTTGAAAGTTTCATAAAATTAGATATAATTTTAAAATTTGTAGTTTTACAATAAATTATTATTTTAATTATAAAATAAATTACTTATATTTTAATTTTTTTCATAAAAGGGCGTTTATTTATTAATTATAAACTTCTAAAAATGATTATGGGGAATTATATAGATTTTCCTAAAATATTTGAATTTTTGGTGAGTACTAAAATATGGTAATTTACAGTATACATACACTATAAGTTAAATACACTATTTCATATGTCATTGATGATGTAAGAATAATAATATCAAACTACCCTTCCCTATTTTCTGTTTTTAGTCATAAGTATAAAAAATATTCATAGTTTCATGGAAAAATAATAAATTAATGAATTAAATAATAATAAAAACCCCTCTAATCCATTATAAATAACACCCCTCACCACCTCTTCTCCTCATAAATCCAAAGCCTTGAATCTTATTCAATCTTTTTGACAAAACTCTTCTCAATCTTTCCCCCTTGTATAAGATAATTTGGTATAAAAAAATATGATATCCAATTTCCTTAAGGAGGTTATCTAGGAGAAGAATTCAATAGGTATAACCCTCTTCCTTTTTGTTTTAGTTGATTTTCATTTTATTTATTTTCTTATTCTATTCTCACCTCACATTATCCAAGTGGAATGATAATTATGTTTTATAATATATAATTTAATTTTATTATTTTAGTTGAATAATCTACCATTACAAATCTCCTCCTCTTTCTTTATTCAAAAAATAAAAACCTTATCCATGAGGTATTAATTTATCAACTTTGAGGAAGAAAAATTTTCATTTTATTTTAACACCATCAAGGATAGTCATGAAACCATTATAATTGATTAAACATATTTTAGAAGGAACTTTGTAACCATTTTTTATGTTTTGGAACTAACATATATACATAATATTAAATAATAAAAGAAAACTTTTTCATAAAGATCGAAAATCTACCAAATTAAACTAAATGATTAATAATAATGTTTTATCTAATGAATCATCCTCATACCATATATCCAAATGATATATAAGACCAAATAAACATCAAAAATTTAATTTATTTTATTTAATTTCAAATATTTAGAAGTTAAATTATTTTATATTAACTTCCAAACTTGTATACAAGTGAACCAATCATGAAAAAAATAAATCAAACACTCTTGAATGATGGAACTGAACTCTATAACTTATCATAATGGCCATAAAACTTTTAAAATATTATAATAAATCTAATAAATTCTCAATAGGTTATATAATTATTAATTAACGAATATAATTTTATTATCCATGATATTAAAGTGAAGAAGTCTTTTAGACATAAGGCAAGGGGATTCTCAAACCCAACCCCCTTTCTTTGGGTTATCACTCTTTCATTCTAAATCTATATATGGATATTTCGTTCAAAATTACTTAAATATTTTTTCATTATCCTTCCATTTTATTTTCTGATATATACATTCTTCCAATATTATTTTATAAAAATGTCAATGATTATTCCAAAACAACTCTTCATTCAAAAAATTCATCTTTTACTTATCTTAATATGGTTTCTTTTTCAGTCAATTGTGATGATTATTATTCCAAGTATGATTTTCTCTATTATTTTTGGAAACCCAAAGTTTATTCATGAATTAATTCTTTATGAAACTATCATGGAACCCATTTTCTTTAATTAGGTTATTTTGTGAATAAAATTGACATATGTTCTATCTAGCAAGAATGATTATGAAAATGTTAGGATGTGACCGGTGCACCCGATATTTTATAACACTTTAATGGATTTTCTAATGTGATTTGACTCATGATATAATGTCCAATATTAATGAACATGATTCTATATTTTTTTACAATCATGATTTTATGATTATTAACATATGTTATTAATGAACATAATGTAGGATTTGTTCACAACTATGTGCGATAGTTATCCAATAAGACATAATGTTTCATTTTTTTGCATTAAAACACTCTTTTCCTTTATCTAATTTTTTTTATCATGGTTATTATGATGATCCTATGATTCGTTTATGATGATGATTATTATTCTCAGTAATTATATTGATTCATGTTCTTATCTATCCTCTTAATGGGTTTTTATCTCACCCCTTTATTTGATGTATATGATGTGGTGATAGCTTATACTAATAAGTAAAAGAAGGACAAAAATAAGATATAGAATAAGGTATTAAATAATCTTTATTATATAATTTTTATTTATGGTCCTACTTTTCCCAGAAAACTAATCTTTTAGATCATAGTTTTGTAACACTTTATGTTGATTATCTTGAAAATGATGTAATGATCGTATAAGGAAGATATGGTACCTATAATTGTTATCATATCATGGTTTAGTTAATTTGGGAATTAGGATTAGGGAAAAATAGTGAAAACACATAGTATGAGACTATGTATATGTAAACACCCAAGAAACATTGTTTTAGAAAAATTCTAAATATAGGGATCCCATAGGACATGGATTTAGAGTTAATTACACTATATAATAAATAATTCATAACTTGTTGAATTATTTTTTGTTCCAAAATTTTATATTATTCAAATGGTTGGAATTAGGAGAAACCATGAAAACAACCTCTATGATAAACAATGCAGTGATTGCTCGAATGACATCCCCAATGAATTGGGAGGAGGAGATTAAAATATCATGGTGGTGTTTACCAAGATATCTTAGGATATGAAAAATAACCTGAATAATGTTGAATGTCCTTCTATCCCTGAGAAGTATAAACTAACTATTGAGTCTTTTATGCAGCAATGACCACAAACATTTAGGGTATCTTCAAATCCACTTGGCACAGAAAAGTGGGTCAACTCAATAGAGAATATATCTTTTATACGTTGATGTACTAATATAGAGAAGGTGAAATTGAACTTTTATTATTTCGATAGATAGGAAAACCAATAGTGGGTGTTGATTAAGAATACTAATAAGAAAGAAGAAGTTGAATATATTGAGTGGTAGTACTTTAATAAAATATTTATTAATAATTATTTCCCTCAAAATATTAATAATAAAGTGGAAATAAAATTCATCGAGATGAAGAAAAAGAAATGTGAATCTATTAGGGCTTGGGAATAAAAAAGTCAAGGATTTCAAGTTATTCATAAGGGTTTGTTATCAATAATGATTGAAAAAATAGATATATTATTTAGTGATCTAAAACTACACCTTCAAAATGATTTTTCAATTTGAGACTTTTGTAGTTATGAATAATTTATTCAATGTTCTCTTAAAGTGGAGTTGGAGTATGGAGAATGGTACCTTTGATATGGAAATAAGAAATGAAATATAGAATTTCAAGACTACAGATCTAATGATAAATGTGGAAAAAAATCTCAACCACTCACATGTAAAAAATGAGGGAATAATCATCATGGTAATTTCTTCAATGGGGTGAGGAAATGATTCAAATGTTGGAGAAAAGGCCACTAAACTCTTGAATGTTAGAGAGACATGAAGAAAACAGAAAATGTGATGGAGTAAAAGAGAAAAACACCCATGGTTCAATGCTTCAACTATAGGGAGAAATATCAATATGAAAGATAGTTCAATAAACCTTGAGACCTCGAGGGTAATCGACATCATTAGGCACCAAATGAAATATACATAGGGAAGGTTTATACCATCACTAATGCGGAACTAGAGTAAGAAAATTAATTCCTACAAGGTACTCTTCCTATTAGTTCATGAATGGAAAACGTTTTATTTTATTCTGATTCTACACATTCCTTTATATCTTTGATGTTTTCTAGAACTATTGAATATAATCCCAATAGCCTTAAACTATAAATATCCATAAAGTACCTACTGCTATGATAATTTCATCCCAAGTGTTGGAATCTTCTCTTATTGGAATATGTGGTAATATTATTTTAGTGAATCTCATAATACTTCCCTTGGTGTAATTTCACTCTATACTGGGGATGGATTTGTTCTTTTTATATATGTGACATATCAACTTTTGATAACTGTAAATATATATTCAAATTGAAAAATATCCCATGATCCTCTAAAAATGAATGTAAAATGATTAATATTCATTGTAAAATACTTAAAAGGTGTGGGTGTTGATTACCTATGAAGTATCATAGCTCGTTCAAATGGATGAGTCAAAGGAAGGTATCAACCACAAGGAAATTCCCATAGTTAGGGAATATAGTGACGTAATTTATGAATAGTTACATGGAAATAACCTCAATTGAGAGGTAGAGTTTTAAATAAAACTCATACGCAATGATAATCTTATCCCAAAAATATCCTATATGATGGCGCCAATCTAATTGGAGGAGTTAACGAAGCAATTGCAGGGCAACTTAGACAAAGGGTTCATATTCCCTCATGGATCATCTTTGGATGCAACAATTATCTTTGTAAAGAAGATGTATGGATCAATGTGGTTGTTTGTTGATTATAGAGAGCTCAATAAGAGAACTATAAAGAACAAGTGTCATATTCCAATGATTGATAAATTGTTTAATCAGTTATGAGGAGCTCAATACATCTCAAATAATGATATTCATTCTTGATATCATCAAATAAATATGTGGAATGAATATATTCATAAGACTAGCTTCCATACAAGGAATGAGAACATTGATTTTATAGTTATGCCCTTCCAATATACTGATTACCCTAAAGTCTTCATAGATTTGATGAATACAGTATTTAGGCGCTGCCTCAACAAAGTTGTGTTAGTTTTTTTGATAAAATTAATATATACTCCAAGATCTATGTGGGACATTAATAACACCTAAGGATTGTGCAAGTGACATGAAGGATAGATAAACTATATTCCAATTTCATAAAGTATGAATTTTAAATGAAAAAAGTCACATTCTTGGGGAACATGATCACAAGAGAGGGAATTTCTATGGACTCATCAAAAACAAAGGCAATTGATGAATGGGATTGAACTAATAATGCCCTGGAAATACATTGTTTTATTCTATAACCAAGGAACTACCCTTGTTTTGTGGGAAATTTATCATGATTTTCTATTCCTCTGTCTAATTTATGAAGGAATGGGGTAACATATGTTTGGATAGAATAATGTGAGGAATAATTTAAGGAGCTAAATAAGGGGTTATCCATTGCACATATAATCACATTACCAAGAAGTGATTTTTTATATAAAATGATTCTTCAAATATTTCTTGGGTTATTTGTTCATGAAGAATGATAAATTGATAGCCTTCACATCACTATAGTTGAAGATATATTAGAAGAACCACCAGATGCATGATCTGAAGCTAGTAGTGGTCATTTTTTCCATAAAAATCTGGCGGAACTACCATATTGTGAGAGGTGTGACTTATATACTGATAATAAGAGCATATAGTATAAAAAAGGTTATTAATATGAATTAAATAAGATGGTTGAATCTAATAAAAGTGTATTATTACTTTATTCACTATTATCATGGGAAGGCAAACAAAGTATATGATGCTCTACGTAAAAAACTACTATCTTATCAATGATATGGATTGAGAAAGACTATATATAATTGGATATACAATGTATGGATTTGGAATCATAATGTAATGGGTAAAATCTTAGATTTACCAAATTATTTCACTAGCATATATCCGATAAAAGATTAAAGAGGCACAATGGGATGATCATGAGCTTCAAAAAAATGTGAATGTTGTAAAGGAATAGGAGATGAAATAATTCTATATTGATTATGATTTTGTGATTTGGTTTGGAATGAGGGTCAATGTGTATTAATCACCTAACATAAAGAAATGGATATTGGAGAATGAAAATAGCTTTAATTTATCTATCAATCCTAGAAGTACTAAGATGTATCGTCATCTTTCAGTAAACTATTTGTGTGACGACATAAAGAAAGATATTACAGAGTATATCTTAGGGTATTTAATATGTAAGTAAGTTAAATAATAGAGACTAAAGTCTAAAGGGATGATGAAACTATTTCCTGTAACCACATGGAAATGGTATAATGTAACCATGGACTTCATAATCGGTCTACCAAAGACATCCATAGGAAATAATACGATATAGGTTGTGATGGATTAACTCAATAAGACTACCCACATTATCGCTATTCTAAAAGATCTCTCACTTGAAAAAATTTATAAGATATATATGAAGAAAGTTATAAGCATGTATGGGGTTCCAACTTTGATCATCTCTGATCATGATCCAAGTTACACATATAAATTATAGAGAAGACTCCGACACGATTTTGGGTACTGAATTGAGTTTTATCATGACCTATCACCCCCAAAATGACATGAAACTTGAAAGTACTATCCAGAAGATTTTATACAATCTAAGATCATACTCAATGTAATTAGAAGGTTTATGGTATCAAAATCTATAATTTATTGAGTTCTCGTACAAAAAAATATTCCACTTAAGTATTCATATGGCTCCATATGAATCACTGTATAGAAAGTGATGTAAAACTCTAACATGTTGGGTTGATTTTGGATACTGAAAAATAATTAGATGAATTCATGTGTATGTGATGACAAAAAAGGTTCAATCCATCCAAAAACAACTAAAATATATTCAGATTCGGAAAAAGAGATATTCTAATATCCATCGAAGGGACTTGGATTTTAATGTTGAAGATAAAGTCAACCTTCAAATGTCGCCCTAGATGAGAGTCATGTGGTTTGGAAAGAAATGGAATCTACTACCATGGTACACTGGCCCATTTGAGATATTTATTTCATATGATAAGTGGCTTATCAACTTAAATTTCTACCAATCATGGATTAAATTCTTGACATGTTCCATGTATTGCTCTGGAGAAAGAACAATAAAAATCCATCACATGTACTGAACTCAGAGGTGGTACAGCTGGAAGATGATCTCTCTTATGAGGAGGTGTTAGTATGGTTTATTGACAAGATAGATTGTGTTTTTTGAAATAAGAATAACCACCTTGTAAAAGTGTTTTGGATGAACCATATGTATGAAAAAGCAACATGGGATCCTCATGATGAAATGATGGATACATAGCCTCACCTATTTACGTACAATTAAATTTTAAGGGAGAAATTTGAAATTCTAGGAACAATGTAATGACCAAAAATTTTATCTATATAATTTACCTTCTTATAAATATGTTATATGTTAATAAACACATAAATTTACTAAATATCCCAATAAAAACTTTATCCTCATAAATAAATTATGAAATAAGTGATATCTATAGAAATAAAGGAACCCATATCGATGGAATAATAACTCAACAAATGGAACCATTAGAAATAGTAATCCGACTAATATAATAGTAAACTAAAATAATAAATTAAAAATAAAATATAGGAATATTATAAATTAAAATATGATATAATTATATCATATTATAAGTAAATAAATGTTTTAAAAATGATGAATTATGTGTTGGTGTATTTTCTAAAATATAAATGTTTAATTTAAAATGTAAAATTAATATAATTATTTAAAATAAAATTTATTTTCATAAAATATATTCATAAATTTATATTTTTTTCTTATGATTTTATAATAATTTTATGATAAATTAATTAAATTTTGAATGTTTCATAAAATAAGTTATAATTATAAAATCTGTATTTTTTGAATAAATGAAGATTTTAATTAAAAATTATTTTCCTTATATTTAAATGTTTTAGTTCATAAAATGGAGTTCAATTTCTAATTATAAATATTAAAAAAAATTGGGGGTATTTTTGGGGATTTTTCAAGAAATAGTTAAATTTTTGGTGAATAGTAAAATAGGGTAGTTTACGATATATATACATTACCAGTTAAATATAGTATTTATTGAGTCATGGATAATGTAATAAACATAATATATAAATATAATTCCCTATTTACTATATTTATTCACAATAATTAATACAATATATGTATATTTGAGCAAAAAATAATAATCTAACGAATCAAATAAAAAAACACCCCTCTCATCCATTATAAATTCCACCCTCACGACCTCTTCTAATCACAAATCCAAATCATTGAAGATTATCAAAATTAACTAAAAACATTTTCCAAATCCTCTTCTCTAAATCTCGGATCCTTTGGTCTCAAAAAAAAATACCAAATCTAATTTCCCCAAGGAGGTTCTTAAAGAGAATAATTGAAGAGGTAAAACCCTCTTCATTTTTCTTTTAATTTCATTCAATTTATTTTCTTTTCTTATTCTCTACTCACCTCACCTTTTCCAAGTGGCATGATTACCCCAATATCTTATATATACTATAATGTAATTATTGTAATGGAATAATCTATCGTTAAGCCTCTTCCCCTCTTCCCATTATTCTAAAAATGAAAACATCATCCGCGATGTGTTAATTTATCCCATTCAAGGATGACAAGTTTTCATTCTTTACCACCCTAAAAGATTTTCATAAAACCATTATCATGGTTAATTTCTTTTTAAATATATATGTTATAACCTTTTTTAATTTTTATAAGAAACACATATACATAATATTAAATAAAACAATACTTCATGATGATCCAAAAACCGACTAATTAATCTAAACAACTACTATTAAATTTTTATCTAATGAATCATCCTCAAACCATATATCCAAATTACATGTAAAAATAATTAAAATTATTTATGTTCATTAGTATTGTATATATTTAATTTTTTAATCTAATTCTCATTTTATAAGAACTTTAATACTTGTATACTAGTGGACCGATCATGAAAAAAAAGAAAACAAAAACTCTCGAATAAAGAAATTGGACTTTATAACTCATCATAACGGCTATAAAAAACTCACTAAAATTATAATAAATCAAATAAATGTATACTAGGTTCTGGATTTATTAATTAATGAATATAATTTGATTTTACATGATATTAGTGTGATTAAATAATTCAGACAAAAGGTAAGGGGCCTCTCAAACCCAACTCCCATTCTTAATTTATCACTCATTCATTTTGAATCACTATGTTGATGTTTTCTTCACGATTCCAAAAATATAATTTCATTATACTCCCATTTATATTCTAGGATATAAATTCTTTCAATAATATTTTTTTGACAAATTCAATTATTTTTTTAAAATAACTCTTCTTTAAAAAACACAACTTTTACTTGTCTTAAGATTGTTTCTTTTTCACTCAAGATTGTTGATTCTTATTACAAGTATGTTATTCTATTTTATTTTGGAATCCCCTAATGTTATTCACAAATTAATTCTTTTTTAAATTCTAATGAAACCCATTAACATTCCATCGGTTATTTTATGACAAATATTGTTATACATTATATGTGGCATGCTTGATTATGTAAATGTTATTATTTTATAGGTACAACCAAAATTATATAGAACTCCAATTAATTGGGTAATGCGATTTTTCTCACGAGAAAATATGCAATGTGGATGAACAAGATTCTAGCTTTTTTCACAATAATTATATTATTATTGTTCACATATCTTATGCATGAACATGATGATATATTTGTTCAAAACTATTTGGGGTAGTTGAACACTAAGACATAATGTTTCATTTTTTTGAACTAACTCATTTAATGCCTTTATATAATGATTTATCTCATTACTATGATTATGATTTCATTATTATGCTATGATGATGATGATTACTATCACCCACCATATATTCATTTATATTCCAATATATCCTCATAGTAGGATTTTATCTCACCCATTTATTTGATGTATATCCATAAGTGATTACTTATACTAAAAAGTACAAGATGGCCACTAAGAAGATAGAGAATAAAGAATTAATGGTTTTTTGTGTTTTATTATAGAAATGTTAGGTATGGTCCTAATTTTCCTAATACACTAAACCTTTGGGTTTAAGATTCATATAAGCTCCTAAGAAAATAAACTTACTCCATTACATTTCATGTCATAAGAATAATATCATCCTTTTTTCTTTCCATCAATTTTCACACCATCCCTTACTCCTAGAAATGAAAGTTCAAGATGCATTTTTAACACCTGAAGAACATTAAACTAATTATATAGTCCATAAGTCATTCCTTTGACCATTAAATGTTTACTGAAACCAAGAAGGTTATCATATGTTATTAATTAAAAATAATATCCATATTTTAACTTTATCCATTCCACAAGTAGTTAATCATAAGACTCATCTAAAACATGTTTAACCACCTTCAATGGCCAAAAATTAAAAATGAAGGTCACTAAATTACCAAAATCAACTTAATATAAGATTCGCCAAACAATGTAACATTTATTGTTATATACAAAATATATTAATACCTTAATATCCTTTAAAAAATTTGAAACATGAATTATTTAAAAATTAAAATATCATGTTATTGAATATATTCCGTAAATACAAACATCTAATAATTCCAGCACAACATAAACCATAAGATCACTAACCACATTCATGGTCACAAATATTATCCCATAAACATCTATTTATTATTATCTCAACATCAATAACATATTTTGGGTTATATTTCCAAATTCATGTGGTTTCAAGAAGATAAAATTTCAATATAATCACTTTTCTTGATTACCGGTGCTATTCATCACATGCTTCAAATTCCATAAAGAAGAAGTAGAGCTGTAAAATCCTTATATATCTCATGATTGTTATAACTAATGGATTATTGATAAAATACCCAAATAACATAATTCTTGAATCCAACCACAATCGTATTAATAATTACTCCTCGTATATGGTAGTAGAATAATCTTGACCAAGATCCATTATCCTCTTAATGGGTATATTCCTTTGACTCTTGAGACATTGATTTTCATGGTGTCCTATATACATACAATTGAAGAATTATACATTGTGAAACCATTTCTTACCCCAGTATTTATTTTACACTGTATGTCTTTATTTCTATGTTCCAAACAAGGAAGTTATTCATTTACAAAATAATTTTATTAAGATCACTAAACATAGAAAATTTTATTCAAAATAAAATAATATCTTAATCTAGGTCTTCAATGTCGGAATCTCACATAAAAATCATGGCCCCAAGAATACTAGTGTTACATCAGGGAATCCTACAAATCATATACCTCCTATTTCAAAATAAAAATTGTGCGGTTTGGATAGACATGATGAATAAAATGATAAGTAGTTACAGATGTTTCATTTTTAATATACAATTTTTAAAAATTTGTATGAACCTGAAATTTATAAAATAATATTATTGTGTTTTCCTCAAAGGTCTCACAATTATCTTTAACATTTTAAAGAATATAAAAAATTAAAATTTAATTCATGTAAGATGCTTGGAGGTCACCCTCTTCTACAGCTCCTTCTAGATTGAGGAGAGCTTCATATGCTTTGGTTAGGGTGAAGAATTAAAAAATACCTTATTAATACCTTCCATGTCAAGAATAGTGGGAAAGATAAGAATAAGGGATTTTTTTGAAGACAAAACATGATCCTTGGAATAAATAAGCAATAGTATAGGTCTGATATACCTCATATAGTTTCTTGAAGGTACCATGTATGTTGATAAAGGTTTCAAAATTAGATGAGCATGATTTTAGGATTATCCTTGAAATTGAATCCTCTCGAAGAGAGAGACAAGTTGTTTTTTATATTTATCCTTCTTTTTCTAGGTTGTTTTGCAACTGAAAACTAAATTTAAGAAATAAAGGTTTTATGAAATTAATATACATAGAATATTTAATCAATTATTAATCAAATGTCCTTATTTTATCAGTGGCGTGCTGTACTGAGATCAGATGGAAGCATTCCATCTCATTGAGCTAACTATGGGTTTGGATAGATGTGTGTTCACTACATCTACCTCTAGCTCGTTTGCATCCAAAGATTACTGTTGGGTTATGTTCACACTGTGCGCCTGGGATGAATAGAACAAGCTGGTCTGCAACAAGATTATTCTGGAAAAGTATAAATTCCTCTGCTTGAGAATTCACCATAATTGTATACCCACTGATGAGAAAATTAAGAGATACAGCATAAATATAGTGTCCAAGTGTGTCTTCTGTAGAAGTTAGGTAAAGGAGAGCTCAGATCGACTATTATTTAAGAGTAAGTGGGAAAAGGAACTTTGGTCATATTTTAGTGAATTCACTGCCTTTTCTGTTTTCAAAATGGCTGAGAAACTGTTTCTCATTCACTGGTTTCAGGGCTTAGGGGAGAATGGTTCAGAAAGAACGGTGTGAGCCTTGGTTTTTAATGCAAGTTGTTGGTGTTTATGGTAGGCACATAAAAAATGTAATCATGAAGGGGTGGCCTTTTCTTTATATGCGATTATTACAATAATCAAGAACTTTCTTATTGATATGGTTAGATAATTCAACTCCTTGAGGGAGGCTCCCACACTACAATGTTTCAAAACAGCGTCCAATGGTACCTCGTCCTTCATTAGTCCATTTATCAGCTCCTAGGTTAGAAGGAATCCTCTATAGTGGGTCTTGAAGATCAACATCGATAGATCATCTCTCTCAGGTATCATGTGTGGTAGAGGACTTGTTCGTGATAGCTCTGGATCGGTCATCTAGGCATTTTCTATCCGGTTGGGACATGGCATGTCATTATTGGCTGAGGATAATACTATGCTACTTGATCTCATGGTTTGTAGGAAGAAAATATTTGAAATTTTGGAAGTGGAAACGGACTCCTTGCTGGTTCATAATTCACTTCATGAGCCTATAAAGGTTCCTTGGTCTATTTCTTATACCATTTGTAAGTGTCTTTGCATACTTGACTTCAACACTAAATTGTCTCACACTTTGCAAGAGGGGAATAAGGCAGTGGACTACCTAGCATCATTGGATACTCTTGTTGAGGAGAGAATATTTTTTTCAAAATATGTGAAGCCTAAAGGAAACTATGGTTAATATCATTATAGGATATTCCTTAGGTCTTCATCAATTTAAAACCTTGTCGTCTAGTTTTTTCTCAGCCTGCCTTGCTGGGAACTTGTTAGTATTGCTTCCTATCATTCAGTAAAAATTTACATGATGATGATGATGATTTTTATTTAAAGAGGAAAATGGATTACTTGTTTAAATAAAACTATAAAATATATTATATATTTCTTTCATTATAAAAATATTGAATTTATAAAAATATAGGTATATTAAAATAGATTATAGAGTATACATGAAAATAGGAAAGGAACTGGGAAGAACCCTTTAATCAAGCTTTCTTATCATGAGGAATTGAAAAGTAATCCTTATAAAACATGTATTCCCCATAAAAGAAATAAAAATTGAGATAGTTAAATGAGGTGATTTCTGGCCTCAAATGGTCACTAATGGTACGGTAAGGATCACTCATATCACTATCGGCTCCCTCCTTGGTGGTCAACGAGGTGATTATTGGCCTCATATGGTGTTTGGTGGCATTTTTCAGAGCTGAGAAACCTTCTCTTTCTTTGATACAACAATTTTTGGGTTCATGGGGATTGAAGGAAGAGGTTTGCATTTTGGTGATTCACAGGTTCTTGTTATGCTTGGTGCTAGCTTCAGGGGAGGATTTCGTCAAGGCATTGTGCTATGTTCCCCACATGTTGGTACGATGGTGCTTCAACCTATCTCATTGGTCAATGGTGGTTCATAAGGGAAAGGAAGATCTCTGTGCTACAGTTTGGGTATGTTTCCATAGCATACCGCTTCCTTTTTAGAACAGTACATTCCTCAGGGCCATCAGTAACTTGTTGGGAGGTTTTCTTTGAGAGGATGTGCGCACTCATAGAGGTGAGGAGATTTTGGCCCATCAGATCTCTGTGGAATTGGATCCATCCATTCTTATCCCGGAGAGATTTTCCCTGAAGGTGCAGGATTCCACCATATGGTCACAGCATATAGTTTATCTGATTTTTCATAGGTTTTTTTCAGAGTTTCTTCTACAAGGGAATTTGGGGGAAACTGTAGGAAACAATGCTCTGGAGTGTGGCCTTGTGAGGGAAGAGTCCCCCTATCAAGAGGAATGTCTTTCTCTACGGGTGGAGAGCCTAGCTTAGTACCAGTTTAGCTTGTGGCCACATAGGTTTCTGTATCTCCTGTCCCTTGCAGCATCCCACTTATGCTCCCAGTTTGTAAAGAGGTCGTATTTTCTTTTCCCAAGCCAGAGGTTTCCCCTGGTGCGGCTCTGGTTCCCTATGTTCTGTGTGCCTTTCGAATGGATCCTTTTGCATCCTCGGCATGGTCATGCTTGCAGCCCTAGATGATGTTGGGAGGTGCTTTGTTGGATACTCTTATGAAGTTTTATCTATGTCTGTTGGTTTCCTTTCCTTGGGATCTCCCTCGAGTGATATCGATTCCTTACTCTTACGATGAGAAGCTACCCAAGGAGGTCTCTATATAGGGATCCTCTCTTCCATGAGTGGATACTCTTAAGGGCCAAAGGTGGCTGGACCGAGCTGGATGTCTTGCTGTAACATGTTTTCATGAATCTCGTCTCCCTACAGAGGATGGTTTGCTGCTCAGTAGTGACTATGCTGCTGGTGCACCCACACAAACGGTGCAGATCCTCTCGAAGTCGGATGAGGTGGCTCGTTCACCTCGTTTGGAGGTGAAGTGAAATAATTCTAACCTTACTTCGAGGCTCATAACTTCCCCATAACTTCATGTTGGTTCAGGTTCGGGAGTGAGCATGAGGTCGACATAGAAGAGGCTACAGGATAGGGAGGGCTCTGTTTTCCTTGTGAAAGAGACCATGTTGCATGGGGCCAAAGCCGGGAATATATTGTTTCGATGAATCTCATCTTCATAAGGAACTCTTGGGGTGTTAGGGAGATAGTAAAATAAGATTTTATAGTATCAGAATCTATGAAACATAAGGTCAAGGTGGTGGCAATCCTCAAACACAAGCAGAACTCTGCAAAGATCAATGAGTTCACGTGCAAGATGACACTACATGAATCTATGCATGCAGATCCAATCAATAAGTTCATCTGGTTTTTTTGTCATAGAGAGTTTTTATTGGCGTTAATTCAAGTAGTTGATCAGCATGTAATGACAAGGGTGTCTTGCGGTGGAGACTCCCTATTTTTTTCTTTCTTTTAGGGCAGCTGTGATGCACAGAAAATAGAAGAGTCATGGAGCGAGATGAGTGATTTTGACCCAGGAGATCAGCCTTGTGTGGTGGGGGTGATTTTAATATTTTAACTGACTTGTAAGAGAATTTTGGAAGAGGAGATTTTCCAAGGAGGGATAGTAGGGCATTCGAACAGTTTATGGCTGGTAAGGAGCATTTGTATCTGGGGTATTCAAGTGACCCTTTCACATGGTGGAATAACCATAGGGACATTAATAATTTCTAGATCTAGCTCAACCGGTGCGTAGCCAATGTCTAAGCGATATCTAGGTTTCTAGAGGTGAAGGTTGAGAATCTGACCCATAGAATCTTTGACCATTCTCTGCTCCTGCTTTCCCTAATAAAGAGGGAGGCTATGTAGTCGAGTTTCAGGTACATGAGCCACTAGTTGGGTATCTCGGGTTATAACCAGACTATGAGGAGAAGTTGGGAGGAACTGATCCAAGGGCACTCCTGGTAATAATTTCACTACAAGTTCAGGTGACTCAAGAAGGCTCTCCATTCATGGGCCAAGAAGCATCCTTCCCTTAGACCAAGAGCTGGACGTGCTCAGACTGGATATTGGAAGGCTTGAGGATAATATTGAGGAGGTCCGGGATGATGTTATCTTTGGTGAGCTTTCCGAGAATAATAAAAAAATTTCGTCTATGATACTCACACATGAAAGAAGGGAAAGGGATCAATTGGGAATATATTGGCTTAAGGATGGTGATAAAAACACTGATTTTTTCCCTGTTTTCATATGGGAGAGGCGGCGTATGGTCTAAGAAAACCTGTCATTGGAATATGGATCATTCACTAATGATAGGGAAGTATTTGGGGGATTGGCGTATTATTACTTCAAGGACCTTCTTATAGGACCCAATTCAAACATGCTATAGGTTTACCCTATAGGGGGGATGAGTTCTGGGAGGGGACATCACACCTTGTGTCACCTCAGGAAAATGAGTCGATAGAGGGCATCCCATATGAGGAGTATATCTTTACGACTATGGTGCGTCTCAATCATGAGAGTGACATGAGTCCTAATGGTTTTGCAGGCTCATTCTTTAGGATCTCCTGGGAGGTGGTGAAGGGGGATATCATCAATGGTATCGAAGATTTCTTCAAAGGGGGTAGCCTACCGTGGATTGTGTCTGCCATGACTCATGTCCTTTTACCAAAAAACAAAGACCCCTCATCTCTTCTTTATTATAGGTCAGTGAGTATGTGTAAATTTACATATAAAATACTGTAAGCATCATTAACAGGAGGTTGTGTGGAAATCTTCCTCAGTGGATCTCTACGGAACAACATGGTTTCGTGAAAGATCGCTTTATTCAGGGAGTTATAGAGGTGTCCTAAGTGATGCTGAGAGATATCAATAACAAGGTTTAGGGATATAATATGACCATCAAGCTTTATATGAATAAGGCATATGACAGGATCGAGTTTGGATTTATTAATAGTGTCCCGAATAAGATGGGTATCTCAAGATGATCCTACGATCATATGTTCAGGTGATTTAGTTTGTTCTGGATGGTTGTATCATTTATGGGGCGAACTCACGATTTTTTCAAGACAGTCTGAGGCCTTTTTCAAGGTGATCCTCTCTCCTTATGTTTTTTCATTATTATGCAGGATACCTTATGCGGGAAAAGTAACATAGGCATCTATAATGTGTATGTTCTTCCTTACCGAAGGAGGTTGAGGCTACCACCCGCCTCTCATCTGATGCTTGCAGACGATACCCTCATCTTCATTAATGCGGGTAGGTGGTCTGTGCTTGTGGATATTAAGATCCTTTAGGAGTATTTCCACTACAGTGGTCAACAAATTAATTGGGAGAAGAGTGGATTTTATGTGGCTTCGACCTGTACTTCGAGCTGGGTGAATGATATGGGTCATAGATTGGGTATGAGGCGCGGTGCGTTTCCCATGAAGTATCTTGGCACCCCCGTGTCTCTGGGAAGAATGTGTATCTGTGATTTTGACCATGTGGTGAGAAATATTATGGGGTGCATTCACAATTGGAAGAACCATTTTTTATCATTTGGTGGTCGTATTACTCTAGTGAACAATGTCCTCTCAGCCATTCTGGTACATGCTCTTTCATCCACCAATGTGCCAAAGGGGGTTATCAAGGTCGTTGATAAACTTTTAGCTCGTTTCATCTGGGTTTCATCTTTGGAGGGGAAGAGACACTGGATTTCTTGGGGGATGATTTATCGTCCAATTTCTGAGGTATGGATCAACATCAAAATCCTTGAGAATACTATTTGGTACATGAACGCGAAGTTGGCATGGGAGGTAATTGAAGAGAGATCCTTGTGGGGTAAGATGATGTCCTGTAGAAACCAAGTCATCACTGAATATTCTATGGTTATTGGTTCCTTTCCCTAGTCCACTTTTAGCCATTTTATTCCATCCATCCTCTAATTCTCGCAGTGGATTATTAGGGAGGGGAACATCCTATTCTAGTACCACAACTGGTCGGGAAGGACTCTCAGATATCTAGGGTGCCCGACTCCATTGATCACCTATAAGGAGGTGAGCTATTAGCCAAATTGTTTTAGAACCATTCTTGATGCGGACCAGTAGGAATTTTTTGACTCGGTTATTTTGAACTTGGATATGGATTGGTGTGTCTTTACCCCCTCCACCTTGGGTAGCTTTAATGAGATGTATTTTTACAGGTTAAGTTTGTCGCAGGGCCAGTAGGGAGGTGGGTACGGTCTGTCTTGGTGTAATTGTATCCCTATGAAATTTAATTTCCTAACATGGAGGATCCAGAACCGAGCTTTACCAATAGACGATAATATCAAGAGTCTCAACATTAGTATGGCTTCCTGCTGCCAGTGCTACGTAGATAGGAACAAAGAGAGTATATACCATATATTCTTCGAGGAGGGACTGAGCACGCCAGGTATGGGGTGTCTTCGGTGAACATACGGGATACTCCCCAAATGTGTTAAGCATCGATTCCTTTGTGGACAGTTGGATTCAGGGGGCGGATAATTCTAGTAATGAAAGGAGGGCGAGATCCATCATTTTTAACGTTTGTTGTTGGTGTGTATGGAAAGAAAGGAACCGAGCCTGGTTCAAGGGGCTCGCATGTACAGGGAGATCCATTACCACCAGAGTACAATGTATTATGGTCGATTTGTGTGGCACCGATGATGAATGGAAGAATACCCCCTCCATTTGCAGGTTTTTTGTGCATCAAAACGTGCCTCAGCGGTCATCCACTAGGAACCACGGGCACTGGGTGCGGTGGTGTCCTCCTGAAGTTGTCATCACCATGAACACAAAAGGTTCTTGCGTGATGGTTGAGATGTTTGGTGGCGGCGTGGTCCAAGATTCTATGGGCAGTGTGGCCTTGTACTTCTCGATGCATTACGGTTATGGGAATTCTATGATGGCAGAGGCGAATGCAGTTTTCATTGGTATAACTATTTTCAGAGAGCATGTACTTGATATCTCCCAAGTTGAGACTAATTCTATGGTTATTCATGATGCCTTTCATGGTAAAGGTATCATCCCCTGGTCAATTTCATACACTATTCAAGAAATTCAAAGCTCTCATGGAAAGTAGCATTAGAGTCACTCAAATGTGGAGGGAGGGAAACAAGGTGGTGGACCACTTGGCCTCTATGGAAACCCCTGGTAACATGGTCAGTTGTCATACTCATGTATTTAATTTTAAACCTGAGGGGGTGAACATGATTTGGGGCGATGACCTTGGTCTCCATTACTTCAGGCCCCCCTAGACACTTTTCATCTATCTCTCTGTGTTAATATTTTTTAATAAAAATGGTAATGTTGTTGTGGATAATCATATTAAATACATTAATTAATTAATTCATAACCTTATATACATGTATTTGATTTATTATAAGTTTATTAGGTTCGTTTATTTCCTTTTTAGATGATTCATAAGATATAATTTTATTTTTTAAGAGCATTTGTTCCCTTCTTTTTCATGATTGGTTTACTTGTATACATGTATGGAAAATCATGTCAACTAAGAATAGTTGTCCAGAATTGAAATTATCTATTATTAATTAAATTCTAGAATATTAAAGGGTTATATATTTTATTCTGTTATATGGTATTAGGATGAATCATCGGATAAAATGTTAGTGATAAACATTTAGATTATTTTGGAGTTTTTTCGATCATCTAGAAATAGTTTTGTTTTATTAATCAAAATTATGTATATATATTGGTTCTAAAAATTTAAATAAGATTTAATAAATACATTAAAACAATTTCTAACCATAAAATTGGTTTTATGACCATCCTTGAAGTTTTAATTGAAAAAAGAAGACATGTCTTCCATAAAGGCGGTAAATCGGCACATCACAGACGATGTTTTCATTTTTTGAATAAAAATAAGAGGAGAAGAGACATGATGGTGGATTTTCAATTGAAATAATAAATTTCCATTATATATAAGATAATTTAATTTTCATTCATGTTTAGGTGGAGGAGGTAATATAAGGGTAATAAAAGAAAATAAAAATAAAAGAAAATGAAAGGGAAGGATTAAGGGTTTTACCTCTTGAATTCTTCTCCTTGAGAACCTCATTAAAGAACTTGGGTTTAGTATTTTATTGAAAAAAAGGCTCCTGGATGTGGTGGAGGAACTTATGAATCTGATTGATAAAAAATTGGACAAGCTTAAAGGATTTGGTGGTGTGATGAGAAGAGGTGGTGAGGGTGGTCTTTAGAGTGGAGGGGAGGGGGTTTATTATTCTTTTCATTATTTTATTATTTTGGATCAAGACAATAAAAATTGATGATTATTGTGACTAAAAACCATAACTAGTACATGTTAGTTTGAACCAATTGTTTTTACATCATATATAAATCATATACGACTCAGTAATGCATTTATTTGGCTTATATTGTAAATTATCATATTTCATTATTCACTAAGAATTCAACTATTTTAAAAAATACCAAAAAATCACCCTAACCATTTTAATGGGTAGAATTAAAAAATGAACTACATTTTACAAAAAAAATTCTAAATATGATAAATTTAATTTTTAATTAAAATCATCATTTAATCAAAAAATACCAATTTTAAGATTATAACTGATTTATAACACATTATAAAAATTAACTAAGGTCTCGTAAAATTATATTATAATAATAAGACATAAAAATACTAGTTAATGATTCTATATCATGAAAAAAAAATTCTTTTAAATCATTATGTTAATTAAAAAATTGTAAATATACATTTTTGTTTTATGAAAATACCAAAAATTAAACTACAATTTTCAAAATATTTATTGACGTATACTATGATATAATTATATCATATTTTCATTTATAAGATCTATAAATTGTGTTTATACTTTCATAGTTGAGATTATTATTATATAGCCTAAATTACGATTCCTAAGGGTCACAATAAAATTCTAAATTTCAAGTTACTATTTTATTTGTATATGTTCCTTAATTTCTTGAAAAGGCCTCTTATTTCATTCATTATTCATTTATAAAGTTTTTTTTGTGTTCTCTATGTGATTTTATATGAATTATACTATATGAAATAATTTAGGATGAAATGAAATCTATCAAATGAATTGAGTTTATTTAAGATAATGTATACCGTAAAATCTTGGGTGTTATATTAATAACCTTGTGTGTCACCTTGGTTATAAGGTTATCTAATTGGGGAAAATTTTGAATAAATCATTGATAGTGACCTACTAATCCAAGGAAACTACATACCCCAGTTGTATTTGTTGTTATTGGACATTCCATCAGTGCCTTTTCCTTTAAAGGATTAACTAATATTTTATACTTTGAGATAACATTGGCAAGAAAAGAAACTTCTTGATGCCATAATTAGAATTTTCATAATTTTCCATATAATATATTTTCTCTAATGGAATTAAGAATGATTCCCAAAGGACTCTAATTCTCATCACAAATTTTAGAGTATAATATGATATCATAAATGAATAATATAAAAATATTATCGAGATAATCCTTGAATACTATATTCATCAGATCCATAAAAATAGAGAGTTCATTAGTCAATACAAAGTGTATTACTATAAATTCATAATGTTCATACCTCATAAAAAATCCTATTTTGATTATTTTTCACCTTTACATGCAGTTGATGATAACCATAATGAAGATAAATCTTTTAAAAATAGTGAGTTCATTGAATTTTTTAGAAAAAGTCATCAATACAGGTAAGAGGATACTTTTTGTTTATAATAATGTCATTTATTTCCCTGTAATAGATGAAAACCCTTATAGACCCATATTTAATCATAAAAAAAGAATAAGGTCTCCCTGTGGTGAGATACTAGGGCGTATAAATCCTTTATCACACAACTCTTGTTGATGTTTCTTTAGTTACAGTATTTCCACTCCGGACATCAATATAGAGTCTTAGATATAAGTTTTACATTAGGGATGTTATCAATCAAAAAAAACCTCACACTCAAGTGTATGTCCACATTTTTTACTTGTAAACTACTTTTAATGAAAAGTAATTAAAATTACTAAAGTCTTAAGGAAGTAATTTTACAAAAGTCTCTTTGAAAGAGTGACATCAACTCCTGGGAATGTACCATAGAAGATATGAGATCCTAATAGCTCACCCCTTTACATTTAAGCCTATTTGAAAGTTATTTTTCATCTAGAAAAAATTATTGATGAAATATTTCTTGATTGAGAGAGATTATAGTAATTTGATCCATTCAGAGGTCATCTTCCAAGACAAATGAAAGTTACCGGATATAAAAACATGCACTATATAAGTAGAGTCACATTCAAACCATAAATGTTTTCATCCTATTTGTTGTTTGATATGTACCTATTTGATAAATATAATAATTTATGCCCCAATTGATGATGTTGAACCACATGGTGCATAAAGGTCGTCTATGATGTAACCATTATGATCTCTAAAAACTATACTAAACCTCAGAGGACTGGGATTCCCTCTTGAAGAACCATCAGTATTTCATTTGATCCATCCAATAAAAGGTGAGTTCCATATGACTTCCAATGTTCCATTATGAGTAAAATAATTACTAATAATATCTAAATGTTTATAACTTAGAATTAATTAATAGAGTTGTTATAGTGATCATTTTGGATCAAATTGGCATCCCAAACTGCTACCTTAAATTTAGACATAGAAGATTTCATGTTGGGAATACATTATCCATTCATGATCCAATTCATGTTGAAAAAAATAGTGTGTAACAATTTATCAATTGAAACTATGAGAATATTTATTATTTTTCAATAAAGATGAAGGTTTTAGCAATCCCCGATAATATTATATATAGAATCGGAATATAGTGGACAAACCTCAAGAATATTCAAGACCATTTACCATAAAGATGAGGCAGTGTTATAGTTTAATAATATAAGGTAGACATATTATTTATGTTGGTGGCATAAACACCATCTATAGAATAAATAAATTCTCAATGATTTTAGACAATCCTCAACCAGAAGCATTGAGAAGGTGATCCTCCAAACAAGCATGAATCTGGAGGGTTTCACACATTTTTTTATTGAAGCTACAAATCTAATTATATAACTTCCAATGGTTTTAGTTCCTATAAAAGAGACATGAATAAATAATACCATTATTTTTTGTTTCCCATTTCATAATATCATCCTATTTTATGAAATTATAATTCATCAAAGCATGTTTAATATCCTCTGGAAGCTGTCTAGATTAGGCATATGGTCTCTAATTGAACAATTGATATCAAACATCAGATCCAAAAAAGTTAAGAAGATCAAACAGTGACATACCTACCCAATTATAAGTCCAAAACATCAATTAGTAATTTTCATTCATATGTCAATAGGAATTTAAGGCATTGCTAGAAAAAGATTTTTTTTAAGTTGTCAAGGATGAAGATTCATCATAGATTATGTTTCCCAATTTTAACTTTAAAAAAATCTAGATATGTGAAATCCAAAAGTCAATAATTTTTATTTCATAAATATCTAGAAAATTTTGGCTTGGACGTATTGATTAAAGTAAGAAATTTTTTTGATTCCAAGGTCTCCAAGAGTCTAATTCTTAAAACATTACTTCCAAGGCATGGTGATGATCTTTCTTTCAAGGATGGAACCACTCTAGAAAAAATATTATATGGAAGTATTAATGTTATTGAGAAATGTTTTAGGCCATTTGAAACCATAAATTAGTTGACAAACTTGGACAAAATAGTATTCTTCAAAGGTCACACTCTTCTCTCCATTTACAGAGACTTCCCTTTCCAAGATGACAAGAGCCATTAAACATGACCTAAGATATGATTAAAGTGAAGGAATCACGATTGAAACAAAAATAAAGGAACACATAATAAAGTTAAAGGTAATAACCCTATAATATATGCATGTACAATGTGAAAATATTCTATTTTTAAGGATAAATTTCCCATTTATAGGTTCATTATATTCTTAATCTCAAACAATTTCATTAAGCAGATCTAGTGGGGGTGGATCTATAAATAATTTAAATTATGTAGTCTCTCATTTGAAGATAACATATTTTATTTCTAGACCAAAAACGATAATATCCTTCTCTTAGAAATAAATATTTTTATAATAATTTTAAATATAAACCAAACCAAGTATTATATCAAAGTCAACCATAGGTATAATAATCAAATTTGAAAATAGTGTGTTTATATGTGTCATAATAGAAATTTACTAACATACCATATTGCAATAATAATTCCACTATGAGTATTAATTAACAACTCCCTTATTATGTTTCTTTAGAAATATCAATGTTTATTGGAAAATTTATTTTATATAGTAATTTGAAGATTTGTAATCAAATAAAGAAATGGGAAAATTTTAGGTTATGATCAAAGTACCATCCACCACCACTTTATAAACATGAACTTATTTTGTAGTGATCAAATAATATTTTCATTTTTCCCTAGGTCATTTATAAGACAAATTCTCTGGATTCTTGAGGAACTAATTCAAATAGTCATCCATCACTTTATAGTTAATGCATTGGACATTGGTAGCATCTTTATATCCCTTGAAATCAATATATTGATGGCTCCTTTCTCCACACATGAAGAAAACTCACATTACCATAAAAAATGTTCTATGGTGTTTCTTTCAATAGTTATTATAATTTGGAAATACCACTAATCATTTCTTCAGTTTTTTCATATTTCTTTTTTAGAGTTCTCATTCACCTGTTTTTTTTTTTGTTTTCCCAGGAAACATAAGACTTGAAGAATTGATTCTCGGGCTCAATGTAACTTGATATTATATTCGCATATATTAAAAATGACTGAGAGACTAATTATATATAATTTCTAGGATTTATCACATCAAATAATCATTAAATATTACTTCTTGGTTTATATCCATAATATACATCATGAATTGTTAAAGTTGTAAAGTTATATTTATGTTTGCAAACAATTTCTCCTTCCTCTTTACATAGATTGTGGAATTTTCACTTGATATTATCTAATTATCATGAGTAAATTCTTTTTCAAATAATATCTCCTTGAAATTATTCCCTCCAAACTATTTATTTCTTCAGACTTCTTGGTGTTCTAGATCAATAACCACCATTGATCAGTGTCTCATTTAAGATGATAAATCTCCAAGATAAATTTCTCTCTTTCACTACTTTCAGTGTAATAAATATCAAATCCAAGGATTTCATACATTTATTATATTATAATGGATTAGTATTCACAATTAATTATGGTGTTTTTTACATAAAGTGGTAAAAACTGTTTCAACATGTTTGGGAACAATAGTCCACTTCATACGAGTAAGGTTATTGGTCATGACCTAAGTCAACTACCCCAATAGAGATATATTATGTTTATATCTAGATATAGATTCATTGTATTTACCAAGAGGTAAACTCCTATATATATTATGGTCATTGAAATATCTACCATTTCATATTCCATTCACTAATTTAAAATAATGGAATATACTGAATTATCTCATAAAATTATGGATTTTAAATCATAGTATATAATTCTAAACCAAGTGTAACACTTACAATAATTGAAAACAAATGTATAGATAATCTAATCATCATAATCTTAGTTCCTTTTAGAATATATTCAATAAATAAAAATATTTTCAAATCTTTTCTAATGGTTTGTATAGACCATTTGAATAAACCAAAGCATTTCCCCTTTGAGTGTCTATATTGGTTTCTAGTCTTAGGCCTACTCATTGTGTATCATGTAAAGATTAAGTTAATACACAACCAGTATTTTTTAGGGTGTTTATTCTTAGGTGAATCTCTTCCATATCCAAATCAACTTTCTAAAATCCATATAGTTATATAATTTCTATAAAACCACGCATTATCAAACTTATAATAACATTATGATATTATCTTATAATTAGACTTTTCCTTAGAGTCTTTCATGGGATTATGTTCTCTAATATTTTTTTACATAAATCTAGTT
Organism: Viscum album; assembly: GCA_963277665.1. Lineage (NCBI taxonomy): Eukaryota > Viridiplantae > Streptophyta > Magnoliopsida > Santalales > Viscaceae > Viscum > Viscum album. The sequence goes on from OY728137.1 coordinate 1,990,901,112, forward strand.
CCAAAAGAATATACTAAACTACCTCTCATATAAACTCTCACACCCCAAATCTAGTAACTTGGATTCGGTCATTCTGTTAATACATTTTAATGGGATATAAAAGATTAAATCCCAAAAGATCAAATATTTTAGTACCCTTGGGAGACTTTATACATACATGATTCTCACATTACATTTGAAATATTGAAATACAACTTAAAATTACAGTGATAGCATTATTATTTCTTCTATTATATCATGAAAATAATTCATAGATCCGTTCTTTATATCTTAGGGAAGGGAAAACATAAAAAATGTTGAGATGATATTCTTAGTAAGGGAAATTTTTCAATATAATCTATCAAATAATAAATAATGAATGAATAATATGTATGATATAAATGAAATTCAAATATTATATATAACTAATATCACAAAAGGGGAATATATACATGGATGACATAATAAAATAAATAATCACATGGATAACATTAACTAGTTCTATAATGATAAAATGAATAATTTTAAACATAATAATTGTACCTCTAAGTTATCACTCCAAGACCTCATATTCTAATCTATAAAGTTTATCCTGAATAAAAATTCTGTTTTTTCTCATGAGACTTACCAATCCATAAAGGGGATATAATAGGCCCCTTCCATCACTTACTATGTCAAAGTTATTTGATATATAAAATAAATGAATAACAGTACAATACATATTCAACATAGACATTCATAATAAATAACTAGCATAAGAAATGTTAATATTTTCCCCATTCAATCACTATAGAAATATGATCATACATAACATAGATTAATATGTATGGTGGTATCATTAGATTATATCCTTCCTAAATTATAATATTCATCAATGGATGTTAAATTAGATGAAAATAATTTTCAAAGATCATTGAAATGTTTATTGAGAAAAATACCCTTTATATATTTAAATCACTAATTTAAAATCTAAAAACTTTTAGAATATTGGGAAAAATATTTTCTTCAAAAAATGTATGAAAACATATAATGGAATCCCCAAGTTGAAATATTTTCATGTGGTAAATCTTAAAACCAAAATTCATTTTACACCTTTTTTAAATAGTTCCTCATTCAGAAAACTATAAGAACACTCCTTTTAAAAAATTTAATAGAAGTAAAACATGGGTAAAATTGAATTTAATGCATCATTTTATAAAATTATAAAAACATTATTTAAAACACTTCAAAAAAATATGGACATATAAGAAAGAAATTCCCAACAAAATAGAAGAGCAATGTTTGTTTTACATATAAGTTTCTTTCATACTTTTGATTTCTTATAAAGAAGAAAATTAATGAAAAACATGTGATTTACATAAATTGATATAGGATAAAAATATATATATTCTTTTTGAGAGAAATATTATTTAATTTCTCCTTTTAAAATTTAAGCATAAAAATTCCCTGTAAATGTAAGAGATAAAAATTTAATATTAATCATCATATAAATGTCATGGAAATTAAATATATACATATTTTATAACCATCCGCAAATGAATGATATAGAAAAATGAATTACACCATCAATTTATATAATAGTACATAGGTATGCATAAATATTTTTTTCATTTTAAAATTAAAATAATGAAAGAGATGTAACATCCCAGACTCAGATGCCACCCAACAGTTACCCGATCCCAGTTGGCTATGTGGCCTCAAATGAATCTCTCCAAACACTATAGGCTATTAACTATAAGATAGGGAATAGGTTTCTTAGTGGGGAGACTATACCCTCATTTCCAGACTATAACACCGCGAAATATCAATAATATTCAAGTAGAGGAAGTAGATAAAAAATAGAAAACATATAGAAAAAGAAGAAAAGAATATATAAAAAATATAGAGTCATTTCATTTACAAAATTATGATGATGATACATTTCATATGTCCAGAGAAATATCAAAAACAAGTAAAAATATACAATACAATACATGTATCCAAAATATAAAAAGTGTTTTCTCCAAACAGCATCACAAGACTCATCTTGGTATCATGCTCCCATGTTTCTAAGCATGTCACAAAATCAACCCTCAGACTACCAGGACTCCCCCCTCTACCTACATCCATTGAGTTTTTTGGGTACCCAATGGTGACATGAACAGGGTGTGAGATCCAATCCCAGTAGGCAACCACCCAAAGATATATACAAGCCCTATTGTGTGATATAAAATGCTAAATAGTGTGCAGGTAAATAGATGAATAGTAAAAGAAATTGAAGATGCCCCTGGAATGTAATCTACTATATGAAAGTGGAACCAAATTAGCCTTTCAAGGCTCCCTACAAATTTTTTTCAAGATCCTCTAACAAGGAAACCACATACAATATATAAATAAAAAACATGTCCTTTCTATTCATCCAAACATGCCAGGTCAACAATGGCCTTACCATGAAACCTAAAGTGTAAAAAAACCATAGCCTTTCTGTACAACCAATCATATCACATAACCCACAGTCATGCCATATAATCAAAGTGTTAGACCATAAAGGGCCAGATCCAATGTATAGAATACCAAGACATCCTCATTGAATCCTAGGAGAATCTTTATAGAAACTCGGTTAGGAATAGGTTGGATTCCTAGGAGCTTGTCCAATGTGAGTCCAAAAAATATGGATCCAAGTGGTATCAAGGCCCAAGAAATCATAAATAATCAAGACCTAAAGACCATACTTTATCTGAGGAATCCACTACCATTCCATGATCTATGGATAATCATCCAAGGAATCTAAAGAACCATTCATCATTAAATACCATGAGTATACCCACTCATGTATTCATTTCACATCCATTTACCCCTGATGATTATACCCACTCTAATATCATAATTCACATTCATCAGAAAAAAAATGAGTATACCCACTCATTTAACCCATCCATTCATAATTAAACCATTAAACAATTCAACATCAACATTTTATCAAATGCAAAAGGAGGCAACACATCTCCTAAATAAGAAAACTGATTCCCATTGATTATAATTAAACTTCCTCTAACTAGGAAAGCTTAAGAACACATCCCATGAATGGTTTAATAAAGATTAAGAAGGTAGATTCGTATAGCACACACCATGGGTATATTTGGGTGGGTATACCACAACTAATGAATTTGAAAGGAACCTAAGGGCATCCCTAATAGGTCTAAATACATCTAATTCAATTATAAAATTAATTTCGGGGTCTCACCAAAAATATTGTAAGGTGTAACAAAAAAATGTATCCTAATAAATCACCAAAACTCATGGATAATTTATAGAAAATCCAACTTAGCTCATTAGTAGTGTTCGTGTACACTATTAACTCTTGATTCGACTTAGATCGGGATAAAATTGAATAACGGATGAAGAACCTGAAATTAAGGGAAATTATCTTGCACCTATATAGCATCTTTGTTAGGAAGAAAAATGATGAACAACTAAAATTTAATTGATTAATCACTAATGAATATCTAACAAGATGAGTGGCTCTTGAATCGAAGATTGGATAGAGAATATATCTTGATTCCAAGAATAGTCACCCAAGGGATCTTCTCAAAATTTTATCACTTTTCCAACATGAATAATAGAAATGAAAATAGGTTTAGGTCAAAAGATTTAATATGGTAAAATCATCATTTTACCCAAAATTGAAGGGGTGACATGGTTTGAAAAACCGTGCACCAACCGTGGATGGTTTGATATAGGGAAGGGGCACCTAAATTGTTTTTCCACATGGTTTGACTAATTGTGTGAGAACTATGCCAAAAACCATTATCAAGAATTAGAGACATCTCATATGGTCATGATACTCATGTAACATGGTTTTCTTAAACCGTGTGATCCCATTCTACTCTCTACCAACTCCTCGCATGGTCTATCAAACTGTGCAGCCTACCCAATATGGTTTGAACTAACTGTGTGATAGGCCATTTTCACCCTTAAAGTTGGGTTTAGGACTCCAAACAAGGCCCAGACACCCCCAAAACACTTGTTATCAAATTGGGTACTCGTTTTAGGCCATATTTAAACATTTAAACCAAAATATAATGAATATATACCTTGTAAGAAAACCCAGGTTCTTACAATATTCCCCCCTTAAAGAAATTCGTCCTTAAATTGTGCTATGAAGGTTGGTCAAGATTCTTTTGATAAAAACATTGTCCACCTAGAATTTATGTTGGCCTCCCACTCCCAAGTCACATCCTATAAATGGATATTATTCCATAGCACCAATACTATAGGAACTGACCGGCCTTAGAGAACCTTTATTCTCTGATCAATGATATTAATAGAATGCTCCTAAAAAGATGCATATGCACGTATCTCAACCTATGTGGTATTAAAATCATGATATGGGTCTGATTGATAGCACTGCAGCCGAGATATGTGGAATAGGCCTTTCATGGCATGGTACATCTGAGGTAATTGCAACCGATAGGCGACTGACCCAACTCTCTATAGAATCTCAAATGACCTGACATATTTTAGTGAAATATTACCCTATCTCTCATCCTCCTATCTCCCAGCCTCAATGTAACATGTAAAAAAACCTGATCCCCAACCTATAACTCTTTAAGTTGTCTTTGGAGATCATCATATGATTTATATGAAAACTTTTTGGAACACATACAATTCAAAATCAACTAGACCTTCTCAAAAGTCTCCTTCATGAGACGTGGTCCTAGTAAAATATTCTCTCCCACATCTAACTAGCATAGGGGTGATCATCATGGACTGGCATAAAAACCCTCATAAGATTTCATTCATATAGTCACCTAATAGATATTATTATAGATGAACTCAACTAGGGTTGTATGATTCTCCCAATAACCCCCAAAATCTCAAACTCATGCTCGTAGTAAGTCCTCAAGAACATGTATCGTATGCTCTGACTAGCCATTAGTCTGAGGGTGTTATTCTATGCTCAGAAGCACCATTGTACCCAGCTCCCTCTAAAAACTCTTCCATAAATGAGATGTAAAGTGGGATTCCCTATCTAATACAATAGTTCATAGGACCCCATAGAGACATACTATCTCATAGATATACAACCTTTCAAGATCATCCACACTTATGGTGCCCTTGAACAGTAAGAAACGAGAAACCTTCATGATCATGTCATTAACAACACGCATCATCATCATTACATCGAAGTGACCTCCGTAAACCAGTCATGTAATCTATCAAATCATCATCCCATTTCCACTTAAGAATAGGTAACTGCTGTAAAATTCTAGATGGTCATTGATTTTTCACCTTCAACTATTGAGAGGTGGAACACCTCATAAAAAACAGGCTACCTCACGCTTCATACCCGGACACTAGTACTAACGGTTCAAGTCATGGTACATCTTGGTGACCTTGGGATCCACTTCCCAATATAAGGCATCAAAATCCTTCATGAGATTCTCATGTATGTCCAATGGAACCCAAATGAGACCACAGTAACACATGATCAAATCCTTTCCTACAACCTAACTAGGAGGAGGGTCCTCACCTTCTACACTCTCCCATAAGAATAGGCCATCCGAATTAGATATTTTCCTCATTCTCACTCTATCCAGTAGGGTGGAGGTCACAACTAAGGATGATATAAAATTCTTCCCCTATCTATCGTGCACCTCTAAGTGCATCTAATATATAACACCATGAGCTAACACTCATTAATATCTTACTGTACTGCCTGTATATGATTCCTCATGCCCAGTGCATCAGCCACTACATTTCCATTACCACGTGTGTAGGCAAGATAAACTTCTAAATATTTAATGTATCCCACTCTCCTTTACTACCTCAGATTCAGATCACACTGTGTAAATATATACTTTAGGATTTTTTTCATCCCTGTACACCACAAAATTCTCTCCCTATAAAAAATGTCTCCAACAATGAAAGGCATGAATGACTGCAGCTAACTCTAGATCATGAATCTGGTAGTTCCTATCATGTGGTCTCAGATATCGAGACTTGTACTCCATGACTTTATCCCCTGCATTATCACTACTCCAAGCATAATACTTGATGCATCATAATACACTTTGTTTCTCCTTCTCTACTTTATCTTTATCAATATCAGTACTTAATTCAATATCCCTTTTAGTTCCTAAAAGGATATCTCATACTCATCTGACCATATAAATTTGACACCATTCTAAGTCAATCCCATCAATGGTGTTGTTATGCGTGATAATTCTACTATGAAATTCTTGTAATATCCAGCTAGCCACAAGAAAATATATATGTCAAATACTTTCTTGGGATTTTTCTAGGAAACCACATCTCTTTCCTTCTTTGGATCTACTAATTCCCATGTCTCTAAGATGATGTGACCCAAAAAGTGAATTTGATCCATCAAAAAGTGTAACTTCCTGATTATGGAATATAATTGATGCTCTCTCAGTGTATCCAAAATTTTCTCAAGATGTTTTGCATAGACATTTAGATTTTTAGAATACCCCAAGATATCATCCACAAAAACAACCTAAAAGGAATCTAGGTAAAGATGAAACACTTGTTCATTAGCACCATGAAAACTATTGGCGCATTCGTGAGACCGAACTGCATAACTAGATACTCCTATAGACCATACATACTACAAAAAGTTGTATGAGGTATGTCTTCAGGTTGAACATAAACCTGAGGATATCTGGACATCAGATAAAATTGTTAGAACACATGATCTCCTCAAAGCTGATCAAACAGGTCATCTATCTAAGGTAGGGGATATCAGTTCTTAACCATTAGCAGTTTCAACTTCTGATTATCCATGCCTAACCTAAGAGTTTTTTAACCTTTTTAACAAAAAAGGGACCATATAATACCACATATAAGTACTAGGTTGAATAAACCCCTTCACCTATAAATCCTCTAAATGCTACTTGAGCTCCTGAAACTCTATTGTATCCATCCAATATGGAGGAATGGATATTGGTGCATCTCCTAGTACTAGCTTGATGGAAAACTATACCACTATCTCTAGAGGTAAACTAGAAAAGTTATCCAGAAACACATCCCTAAAACAATAAACCACTAGAGGGAAATGCATATGGTGTGTTCCTTGATTTTCTATATACAAAAAAGTGATTTGAGCTATCATTCCACCCATCACAGGATGTTGTGGTCCATCTTGGCTCACCTAGACATATCAGTATCCCTTGCGAGGATACACCATACCCTATGGTGATTTGAAAGTCACCCTCAAGTGATAGCATTCAACATAATCTCAATAAGATATTATCCATTCCATTCTGAGTATGATTCTAAAACTAAACATCTCAAGGATATAAAGATCCTGGATTAAGTGACACACACCAACCTCAAGGGGGAACTCCCTAAATGACAATACATCTTCTGTTTTAATTCTCAATGGTGTGTACAGTGTCATAACAATCTCAGAATAAAAAAAACTCAAGCCCAAGACTTTTTACCATATGTGTAGATAGGAAATCATGAGATACACTTGTATCAAAAAGAGAATATGCAATAGTAGAGGATACTAAGATCATGCCTCGCATCGTAGATAGTTCAGCACCCTATTCCTCAGGGGTAGATTTTACAGGATAGATCTATACTGAATGATGTCCCTTTTACACAACATCACTACCCTATGTAGGTCCACTTTTACATCTCGATGTAACTGGTTCCTAGCGGCCTCATCCATTACCACCACTACCTCATCCTAATCGACCAGCACAGCTCCAAATCCCTATTTGACATGGAGATGAGAAGCCTGATCCTGATCCTGGTGTCTGAGATGACCTCATACAACTCATAGGTGGAGGGAACTTCCCGTAAAAACATTGAACGTGGTCCATATTTCCACAATTTCATCACTCTACTAGGTCACAATGGCTATGATTCTTCATGTGTCCCTATCTACAACATTGATGATAGAAAATTGAGCTACCATTTCTCACATCCTAATTGGTACTCATCTCATGGGAATCCTCAAAACGGCGCTTCTGAACTAAATACATTGAACCACTAGGTCGAGTGACTGCATTGCTCTACTCTACGCCCCCATCTTCCCTCAGGTTCCACTATATAATACGCACTTGATTCACAATTTTAGTAATATAATTCAATTTGAACACATTGAATTGAGATATGATAGCATGTTGGAGTCCTTCCTCAATGGTTCTCGATCTCGATAGCTCATATATAATGTATGCTAGTGAAAAACACTACAACTCTAAAAATCACGATAAGTACTCCATAATAGTCATCATGCCCTAATCCAAACACATTAATTCACTAGCCCACTCTACCTGTATAGTCTTGCGGTAGAAATAGTTATAGAATCGGGTTTGTAAATAATCCCAACCCATATCTCGTAGCCTATCATCATGGTTCATTTCACCCCACCAGTGCTTTTATACCTCACATAGAATATATTTCAAGAGTATTTGATATCCATATCATAGTATCTTGTGGACCTCCATCCCTCCAAAACATGGGAGGAGGATTCTACTGGAATGCATGTGTCAGCTTAGCCATAGACAAGGCAGTTTGTGGTGCTCTCTAAAAAGTTTTAATGAATTGATATAATCCCTTATGGAACTTTCCCTCAACACCCATGTCTAAAACAGTAGCTAGTGTGAATGTTGGACCTAGAGGATGATCCACTAATAGCCCATGTATCATCACCTCTGGAGAATGGACGTCACCTCCCTCATGGAGTATGGTTGGAGTTCATCATGGTGTCATTCCTTTACAATTCCAGACACATGCCTTCAAAATATTCTCTATCAAATATCACAACTTAAAAGTGTAGGATAGGTCAAAACCCTCAAAAAATCAGGTCATACCACACATCATACTCCTAAATCCATTACTGTATAAGGAACAATCACCAACACCACTTGAAACATTGCCTCTTTACCACTCAAAATATGGGTCTAGATCAAGAATCTATTTACCGTTTTTCCTTTCCATTTGAATTCATATTAATGTAACATTTAATATAATAATTTAGTTTAAAATGTTAAATTTATCGATCAAAAAATTCATATCCATGGTGGACCATACACCCCATAAACCGCAGTGTGATTCCCATAAAATCTATACCATATCAAATTTAGTTTAAAAAATTGATACAAAAGGTGTGTCGCTTTCTAGTCCATAAATACCAATACACTTTATGAAATGAAATATGCAATCACTTCTCTATCTATTACAAAAAATATATCACAATAGTAGGTACAACTATCACAACACCTATCACAATAGTATGCAACAAGTAATTCATCCTAAATGGAATAGCATAATGCATGGCATGTGACTTCTAACAAGTTCCTAAAATGATGAATGGGATGGAATACCCACAAATAATCAGGCTATAATAGAAATAAAACGCATAATCATTTTGATAATAATGTTATAATTTATTTTCATCACCCAAAAGTGGAATCAAACCTACTATAATAGTCAAAATTCCAAAAATAGTAATTTTTTCATGATGATTTGGCTATTTCCCGTACGTGGGTTAGCTACACCCAGGAACAGCTCAAAAAAAATTCTATTTCCTTCCTATAACTTTCTATTGTCACAAAATATTAATGTAAACTAGAAAATATTCCCTTTGATACCACTTTGTAATGTCCGAGAACTAGATGTCACTCAATAGTGCCACAAGCCCAGTTGGATAAATGTCTTCAAGTGCATATCCCCAAACACCAGAGGCTACCCATTAGAAACAAGGGCATAGTCATGTCACTAGGGATACTATTCCCTCATCACTAGGGTGTAACATAATTTAATATCAATAACATTCAAGTAGCATAAGTAAATAACAAAAAGACAACTCATAGATAAACAAAGCCAGAATATATAACAATGACAGAGTTATTTAATATAAAAAATGATGATGATGATGATGATGATACATTTCATATGTCTAGTAAAGTAGAAAAAATAGTAACAAAATAATATAGTACAATAAATGTATCCAAAATACCAAAAATAGAACAAGTGTTATATCTAAACAGCATCATGAGCCTCACCTCTGTCTTGTTCTCCCCTACTCCTAATCATGGCACAAAACAACCCTTGAACTATGGATGATTTCCCCATCCCCTACCTGAATCCAAAAGGTTTTTTCAGTACCTAAAGGTGGACCAAAGAAGTTGTGAGATACAATTCCGGTAGGTAACCACCTAAATATCTATAGAATTCATATTGTGAAATATAAAAATCTAAACATTGTGCAGGTAAAAAGGTAAGAGGTAAAAGAAATTGATGATTCCCATGGAATGTAAAAAAATACAATAAAATGATATAAAATTAGCCTCTCAAATATCCCTTCAAAAAAATTCAAGATTTTCTAACAAGGTAGCTACATACAATACATAAATAAACAACATGACCTTTCTGTTCATCCAAACATGTCATGTCAACCACGACCTTATCATGTAACCTGAAGTGTCAGACAACTATAGCCTTTACATAAAACCAAACATATCACATAACACATGTTTGTGATGTGTATCATAGTTTTATTCCATGAAGGTTAGGATTCAAGGCTTAGAATACCTAAGCATCCTCATCAAGTCCCTATTTCATCTCAATGGAAACTCAGTTAGGCAATAGTTGGAAACCTTGGAGCAGGTCACACCAAACAAGTCCTACGTGAGTCCGAGGAAGTCATATCTAAGGGGTAGCATGACCTAAGTCATCCCACAAAATCAAGACCCAAGGACCATACTCTATCAGAGGCCTCCACTACCATGCCAAGATCCAAGGAACATTGTCCAAGGCATATAAAGAACCATTCATCATTCTATTCCAAAAGTATAAACACTCATGTATAAATTTCACATTCAATTACCCCGCATGATTATACCAACTCACATATAATAATTTACAATCAATTTAAAAAAATGAGTATACCCACTCATTTAACCCAACCATTCACAATTCAACATCAATATGTTATCACCTGGAAAAAGAGTCAAACGATCTCACAAATAAGAAAACTAATTCCCATGGATTATAATTATGATTCCTATAACTAGGAAATCTTGATAACACATCCCATGGATTTTCTAACAAGTCTTAACAAGGTAAATTCATATAGAACACTCCATGGGTATCCATGGGTGGGTCAACCACCCCCAATTCTTATAAAAGTAACCTATGGGAATCCCCAACTTGTTAAAATACATCTAATTCAATTATAAAATTAATTTCAAGGTTATGTCGGAAAGTAAAAAAGGGAATAACAATGGAATATAGCATAATAAATCACAAAAACTCATGGAAAATGTATATACCACCCACCTTAGCTCATTAGTATAGTTTGTATCTAGTATCAACTCCTTATTTGACTTATATCAGGATAAAAATGAAGAATGGTAGAAGAACTTAAAATTAGGGTAAATAAAAGTGACCCTAAATAGCATCAACAATAGGAATAATAGTGAAGAACGACTAAAAACGAAATGAGTACTCATTGATACGGATCCAACGAGATGATTGGTTATTGAATTAGAGATAGGATGGAGGAGATATCTTGATTCCAAGAATAGTCACCAAATAGAGCTTCTCAAAATTTTGGAGGATGTCCAAAATGAAGAATATAAATTAAAATAGGTTTAGTTTGAAAGATTTAATAAGTAAAATCATCTTTTTAACCAAAATAAAAGTGGTCACAAGGTTTAGTCACATGGGTTGAAAAATTGTTTACTAATCGTGCACAGTCTGCTGTACGGAAAGGGGCACCCGCACGGTTTGACTAACCATGCACAAACCATGACAAATGCCACTGTCAAAAATTTCAGACATCTCTCACAGTTGTGCGCTTCAAGTCACATGGTTTTCTTAAACTGTGTGAGCCCATTCTGCTCTATGACCATGCCTCACAATGTTTATCAAACCACGCGGTCTTCCCTTTATAGTTTGAACTAACCATGCGCCTGACCATTTTCACACCTAAACATGGTTTTTTGCTATGATCAATCCCTGTACACCCCCTAAAACACCCATGATCAAATTTGGTATTCACATTAGGCGATATTTATATATTTATACAAAAAAAGATCCATACCATGTAAGAAAACCTTGGTTCTTAAAAAAAATATAAGGAATATTTTGTCATTAAAAAATAATCTTAATATCATAAATACCATATATATTTAATAAATCTATCATTATATCCATTAATGTTATGTGGTTATGGAAAATGGATTGTATCACAACATGGAGGCGGTAGTCCACACATACACATGAGTGATACTTTCATTTCTCATTTGATGGAAAGAAGGTGGAAAATGGTTGTCCTATAATGACAATAATATATAAATATATTTATGATACTAGAGTCATTATTTTATGATGGATACAAAAAAATTAGAGGAATTATAAGAACAGATAAATTTTGAATGATTTGGGTAAGATAATTACCTCTTCTTTGATAGACCTCCATTAGCTTACACATTATCCCTTATTAGGATGGTCTTAGGGTAATAAAACAATCTCAAGAATAAAGTTAAGAAATATTTAAAGGTTTTTTTGTTGGACATATCTTATCAATAGTGATCAATTTGTGTGAATGTGGGTGGTGAAGTGGAGACCTTTTGTATCTAAGGAGAGGGACACACATGGAATTAACTAAAATACTTGCCTAATATAATGTCATTTTCTTAAGAAAATGTCACAAAATGGTGAGTAATTAGAAGGTATGATAATATAAGGTGGAAATATGTTCAAAAAAATATTTATACAAGTTAGTTCCATTTTTACCCTTATCTCTTAGTTTAACCTCCCTCCACCCCCAGTAAACTCTTTTAGCCATAAATGTGGTAACAAGGTTTTACTATTTTTACTATTCATTATGAAAAAAAATTATGTTTTAATTACTAAATAATATTAATTATTATGATTTCAAATTAGGGTTGAATTTTACAGCATTCAATTTCCATAATTGGAAAAAAAATTAACATATGTTCATAAAATGGAACGACAACCATTTTTAGTAAAAATAATATGTTAAGCATAAAAATGATTTTAAAGAAATATCAAGTATGATTTTAATAAAAATTGAATTAATTATATTATGTTAAATTAAATTATAATTAATTTACATTAAAATCAATCCCAAATAGAAATTTAACCAAATAAATACTTGATTAAAATAGAATAAATAAAAATAGTTTTTATTTGAACAATAATATTACTTATTTTTACAAAATGTTTAGAAAATATTTCTAAATTATACATTATCTTTTTATATGAATTATATTAATTATTAAATATATTTTTTATAGAAATAAATCATAAAAATTCATTCTTTATAACATTTTAATTTCAATAAATTAATAGTTTTTGTATCTATATTTTCCACTATTCACTGAAAAATCAACTATTCTAAAAAATATCCTAAATTAACTATATGTTATTTTATAAAAGATGAATTCAAAAATTGAAATTATTCTAATAAAATTAAATTTATAATATTTTGGAATTTATTATTTAATCAAATTCTTGAATAAAGTTATGTGCATTATGTTATTGTTTCTTTTGAAAGAAAAGATTACTTACTATAAATAAATCTCAAGTGTTACATATAAAATTTCATGTATTAATATATCCCAAGTTTTTTATTCCCAAGAATTTTGAAAATAAATTTTCAACATAAACTACTTACTTTTTCTCAAAGACATTATTTATAAAATTAATAGTTGAAACTTATTTCCAAATTGTTTTCACAAGAATAGATTTCCCACCATTTTTAAAATTCATTCCCAGGTTTATTGGTTTTACAGAGTAAATTATTTTTAAACTATTTTATGAGTTTTATTTAAAATTATTGTAATGGAATTTTTTCATTTTCATCATGTGTTCCAATATAAAATTATACTATTCTTCTAAAAGTATTCTCCATCTACTAGTTGATTCTTTACCAATGTTTTCTTTAAAATTTGGTATATTAAATCTAAATAAGATAAATGATCTATAAATTTCATTATGATGCATGATAATCTTATATTTACAACCATAATTGTTCTTATAATCCCTTTCCTCTGTGAATACCCAATTTTTTGTTTCTTTGATTGAAGGGTGTTTACATAGATGCCATACATCGACTGATTTGGGAAATTATTGACTTAGTCATGTACCCTTTATTTGTATAGTGTAAATACAATATGCTATATTATCTTGGAAGAATGTTATTTAAATATAAAGTTACTCAATATCATTGGATACCCACTTATTTTTCATGGGTATATCATGTTATGATTATTGATGGAATTATGAATTTTCTCTTTATGTGATTCCATTTGAAAATGATATGAAACCCATTTTCTTATACGGGTTCCTTATTATGTGATTATGATTTCTTTACTTATAATATATATGAATGGATTATTATTTGTGGGGTCCTATATATCCCTCCAATGAATTGGAATATTTTTATCTATCATGAGATAATTAGGCATAGACATAATGAGTTTTTCACACAAGTGTGGATATAAGAAGTTTTCTCAGATTTTTTGGAATGGAAAAAATGATTTTATTCACATATGTGTGGAAATAATTATTTTTTTCAAAATTATTCCATGCTTATGGTCATTACATACATTCAAGTCGATTTTCATGTTATACCACCTTATATGTTTCTTTTCTTTCCATTCCATGTTATATTCCATGTTTATGCCTCTTTTTTATTATATTTATCATTATTATGTTATTTGATTAATTATTCCATGATTTATGATATATTATATATATGCTAAAACAATCTTATGTATCCTAATTATACCCTTGTTCTATGATCTTTGACGATCATCACTTATGTTTACCCCTAATGAGAATTTAATATCACCCCTTTCTTATGTTTCCATTTCCTCAGGTTATGAAGAAAATTAAAATGCATTATGTGTCTAGAAGAGTATATTTTGTGGATATTTTGTATTAGATGTTAGATAATTATTATGGATTAATAGATTTATTATACAGGGGTAAAAATGTATGTTTGATGAAAAATAAAAGGGTTTTTTTAGCTATTTGTTTCCCATAATTCGCATAATCTATTAACCTAGAAGGTATTGAGAATGTATTGTAATGAAATAATTTATTTAAATTTACGTAATTGAGATGGTCATGTATGGAGGTTCCATAAGCCCCTGTCTGTTTTACATCACTAGACCCATGACCTTGGTGTGGTGTGACCTAGATCATCCCCCCCCCCTCCCACTGATGTTTCTAGCCTTAAATGACCTCAAAACCCACCATGACCTATTCCCTAGGTATTTTCATACAACCTGTTTCATATATAAGGAGTAAAAAACCATCATAACACCGAGATAAATGATCATTTTAGGGTGATTTTTTTTGATAGGGAGAACCCCCATGATATCCCCACACACCACACGCATAAAAATTCCCATAGACCTGGGTGTTGTATCCCTAATACCAAAGTAAAATCACACCTAGTTTCCATATAGCACCATTCCCACCTCTTACAGCATGGTGATCCTTGCTATTTCTCATAGGGTAATTCCTTAACATATAATGTTGACCACAAGATATGGTTTACTCCAAATTTTGAACCAAGATCCAAACAATTTAGTCATATGTCCTCTCTCTAAAAAATCCTAAAAAAAATTACTTTCACCCTAGCCAATACTGTACCACACCCAACACTATTGTTTGGAAGACCACGGAAAGGCTAAACTCCACTTTAGCCTTCAGAACACCTCCAAACTCCCTCATAATGCCTCTAAACACCCAAAAATACAATGTATTTGTATTTATGGTAATTTTTTGTAACATATGATACATATTAATCTATTTACATCCTTATAAATAAAAACCAAAACAATATAAATAAGAATAGAAGTTATGAACAACCACATTACAAGATACCTCTTAGAGATAACTTTATAATTGAAAAATAACCATCACATTAAAATAATGGGTTCTTGAAAAAACATAAAAAAACATCCAATATATCACTCCTAGGGAAGATACCTCTCAAATTAGAATGAAACTGTCACAAAAAATTATTTCTTGTGAATATACCTAAAATAATTATCCACAAGAAACCAGTTAATCCATCACAAAAGAATCCTCACAAAAATAAAAGTAAATGGATAACTATAGTGCATAGTACCTTGTAAAAATGATCCTGGATATCAACTGGATTCTCCACATAAGATGCATCATATTCTACATGCAACTCTCCCCAATCAATCACATCTGAGTCATCGTGTAGATACCTAGGATTTTGTGGCACATGGAATACATCATAGACCCAAATCATCTATAGGGGAAAGGATAACAGATATGTAATAGATTTTATATACATCATCACCTTGAAATGAGAAACAAACATATTAAGTAACTTACTCTTAGGGACAGACATCCATATCCCATAAAGAGTATAAATCTTTAATAAAACATGATCCCAAACCTAAAACTCAATAGGTCTTATCCTCTGATTAGTGTAGGATTTATAGTGATCCTGAGCTACCTTAATCCACTCTTGAATCACCTGAACCTTCCTGGTTATGTTCTTCTCTACATATAGTCTAAGTATAACCATCTCACAAATCTCATTACAACACAATAGGGATTGAGAAGGTAAATTTTAAAAGTCCTAATAAGTATCCACACCAATAAAAGAGTGGTAGATGTTGTTATAAGATAATTCAATCAATTGAACATTATTCATCCAAGACCCACTGAAATCTAAGATAGAAGAACACAAAATATCTTCCAATGTCTGGATAGTCTATGATATCTCCATGTCCTTCTATACGTAGAAAGGTGTACTAAGGCATAATTGGGAATAAAAATAAAGTTGAAGACCACTCCAGACCCATGAGGTGAAATGAGGATCCCTATCAGATATGATAGTCCATAGTATCCCATTTATCCAAACTATGTCCTCCAAATACCACCTTATTAGAGAATACAAGGAACATAATTCCTTAATTACTAGGAAATGGGCTAATTTGATTATCCATACCATTACCACCAAAATAGTGTTGTATCCCCTTGAGCATTTGGTAGACCAATGATGAAATTCATATATATTCCATCCCATTTTAACTTGGAAACATCCAATGATATAAAAAAACTCCTAGAACTCAATGCTTAACCTTTATATAATGACATATCAATCACCATGGTACAGACAATACTACTGACCTATTTATCCTAGGGCACCAAACCTACCTCCTAAAAGTATGATACATCTTAGAGACACATGGATTCACTTGTAGAGGTGAGCCTTGGAACTCATGAAGGACCATCTCTAGCATGGCTCGCAGAATAAACAACCTCCCATAGAACACCATTTGATGTTACTCATCCTCCAACCATCATTTCAGGGTGTCATTGTAAATAGCATGATCTCGCATCACCATTAAATCTATCTCTCCACACTAATACTCCACCTATAATAGCACGGAGGATCCCACTACCATATTATAAAAACTCCATCTTTTATCAACCTCCTCTACACAAAGGTGTATCGACACTATATCTACTATTCCTATCTAAGACTCTTCAAAATCATAAAAAAACATACCCTATTACTTCCATACAAGAAATTCAGTCGTCAAATTTTATTTACCTAGGGTGTAGGTGATCTCTAAGTTATAATCCTTGAGATACTTATTTCACCACCACTAATATAGATTCAGGTCCAATTTAGAAAATATATACCTTAATCTCTTTTGATCTGTGAAGACCATAGATCTCTATTAAATATGGTAAATTCACCACAACTTCGTAGTCAAAAAAGATTCCATGACATGATAATTGGTGGAATAGATACTCTCATGGGTACATAACTACCTAGAACCAAATGGGTTCAATACCCTAGGCTACATCATAACACATCCCAAACTAGAATGTGAAGCATTACAGAAAACATAAAACGTCACTCCTTCATATGGAACCCAAAGAATGTGATCACCAATCAACTACTTTTTTAGGTGTTCGAAATCCACCTTACAATGATCATTCAAGGTTAAGTAAGGGTTGTTGCTGTTGAGGACATCCAATGGGGCCACAAATTGAGAGAAGGTAGCCACAAACCTCTATTAAATAGACCACCAGACTCAAGAATCTATAGAACGCATCCATGTTCTTAAGTGAGGATAAAGAAACAACAACCTAATCCTTTGATGGGTTCACTTACAATCATTAATATGACACCATATGTATAACTAAGGGAACCTCCCACATAAAATACATTCAATTGGTCCTATTTTCATTTATTCAGTGGTGTCAGAGTGTTTATATGTAATATATTATGTTTTTTTCATTATACTCTTCTAATTTTGAGAATAAAAGAATTTTTTTGATGAACATGACCAAAAATTATATAATGAACTCAGGGATCATGGATTTTATGAGTCATATAAAGATAGTGGGTGCATTTGGGACACTGGACGACATGACCATGAACTAAAAGTGTATATACCAGCACCAAAAAGCAGTATTCAAGATATCCTCCACTTTCACCCTCATATAATGTTTCACATACCACAAATAAATCTTTTAAAACCAACTAGATCCCTTAAATTGAAAGATAAAGTCATCTATCCTTAGAATGTGATAACAATTCTTCATCATCACCTAGTTTAAATGATTATAATCCACACAAAGCCTCAAATCCCCATAAACCTTTTTGTAAAATATCACTCAAGAACCCTAAGGAGCAACAATACAATAGGTAAACCCCTTATAAAAAAATCATCGACCTAGATCCATAAATACCACAGATCCGAAGAATATATCCCATATAAATCCATCAAAATCAGTGAAGCATCCAGTTTCAACAATATCCAAAAAACAATGTCACATCGTGGTGGTAGTGTCACAACATCCATAGGAAAAATTACCGAATACTCATAAATGACCTAAGTAATCTCCATTGCATGACCCCCACCAATTTTAAGGTAAAAGGTGTTAGCTACAATAATAATTAATTCGAACACCTATGGCGCATTCGATAATCTCACCCACTAAAAAACATTATGCACTATCCCTCTATGCTACTGAATGAAATAATCCTCTCGAAGAAATATATAACCATGTGTATAGAACATAAATAATCAATGACTATGATGAAATCATATGGATGAACTTGATGTGGGAAGATTTCACAAACCAGCATGATTCATCCATCTTTTGGACTCCTGTTGAGCTATCATGTGATATAAGTGATGGGTATCCCCATTCCCCCTATGTAGAAAAAAATCATCGATGGAATTAAATGAAATCATTTTTGATGATATATCTCTTAAAATAAACTAAATAATTAGCAGAAAAATGGGATTGTCCATTCCATAAGTTGGAGGTTCATCCAACAATATAAAATAAACAACATAATATAAAAGTAGTAAAACATTTTTAAATAAAGAAATACCTAGATCACGCCAAACACCTTCTCCTCTAGCTAACTCTGAGTCCCATTAAGAACTCCATATAAATAGTGTAACACAAATAATTATAATTGAAGATAGTAAAATTCCTATTCTATGGATGTGATAATCCAAACAAAAAAACTACCAATATTCCTCCATGTGGCTTAACAAGTCACCATCCAATACTAAAACCAAAATTCTTCATGACTTAAAATATAAGGATCTTAAATTGAAATTTAAATGATAAAATCCATGAGAATTAAAAATCCCTATTGGTATTCCAAATAACCACAACCCATTCATAGTATTTAAATTAAGGATCTATTTCATGCCAGATTGAATTTAAATTATATAAATTACATTTTTATATCTTAATTTTCAGAAATTAAATAGCATACTTTAATATGATATTTTAAAACACATTTAAAGGATCACATTTTAAAAGAACAAATAAAATAATGAATAAATAAAACTAAGAATGTGTAAACTAAGAACTATGCACAACCCTAGGTTTTTTAATGGTGAGGTTAGTCCTAGGATCCTTATGCTCTAGGAGATCAAACTGTGAATAACTATTATTTTTCACGATCCTTAGTGTAGGATGAAGCAAATGAACTAGTGGTAACAAATCCATGTCATGTATATTTTAGTTAGTATTATAGTATCGTCCAAATTTTAGGGAGGGTGAACATTTTCCAAGCATACATATCCTAGTCATCCCCCCGAAGTACTAGGGGTTCCCATCTGATGTTCCCATTTCAAACAAATAAATATACCAAAGGCACACATTCCAGTTTAAATAATCTTCACCCCAAAACCAAGGGAACTATTTAAGAACAACTATTACATACATAGTTTATCATTTAAAACTATTGGATCATGGACTTAATGAATCAAAACACCTTTTCAAATCATAATAATACAAGTAAAACATGACAATTAGGCCTTTTAAATTTAAATTCAAAATCTACTAAAAAAATTATTTAAGAGTCAGTATTGATTTTGAAATTTAAGTTTCAAAAGGTTTACCTCTAAATATTACCATATATATATACATATATATACTTCTCTCATTCCATAAATTCACATATTTTCATGTAAATTTGTACATATGTGTGTGTGTGTCCATTTATATGTGTATACCATCACTACATAAAAATCATTTAAAGATCTCATAGATTAAATAAAAACCAATTTAAATCCTTCTATAAATAATTGGAATTTTAATTAATGAAATTAAATTCCCATAGAAACTACAGAACCATTTGAATATATAATTTAAAGACCAACCCCATTTAAAATAATTGAAATAAATTATAAATTCCATTCTATCACTCCATCTAAAATGGAGATAAAATTTATATGATTTCCCACAAAATTTATTAATGTTTTTAATCATTTAATAAGTTTTTATTTTTCTGTTAAATAATTAATCTTTAACAATTTTGGTGTAATGTTTATCAATTTATCAATTTTTATTATTAATAATGTACTTTTAAATTTAAATTCTTTATTTATATTCTACTTTTTATAAGTTCTTACTCTACTTAAAATACTAATTCTATTCTACATTTGAAAATTAAGAAATAATTGCTCATTTAGTTAATTAATTGTTTCATTAATTCAATATTTTATCTTTTAATTTTTCTTTATTTTAATAAATTTACATGTTTTTAATTAATTCAATCTCAATATTAAATTTAAAACATTAAAATTTAATAATTTATTTCAATTTATAGATCTTATTTCAATTCATTTATTCATTTGTTTATTAGTTTCATTCAGTTTATAATTTTTGTTCAGTATTTTAATTATTTTATCTTTTTTTAATTAATTCAATTATTTTAAGGCATTATTAATTCAATTATTAATTATAATTTCATTGTGTTTTTTATTAATCTTGATTTTTTTTTTGATTAACATGTTATTTCAAATATTTAATTTTTCTTTAACTCTGTTTTTATTTTTTATGTAGTTAGTTAAGTCACCACAAGTAGATTAAATGAGTTACTTCGAGCCTCCCAATTCCATAAATGGTCACTCAACGAGTCACCATTGTACCACTACCTCCATCCCAATCATCGTTTCATCTATAATGGTTACTCACCTTTTGTGCTTCTCCCCTGTGTAAGTCACCGTCCATACCAAACGTTGAGTCCCCAACTCATTTTTTTCTCCCACCATCATCCCCTTTGCTTCCTGTCTCAAGCAACCATTATAGTTCTTATCAGTATTACTCCCTTATTTTCACATCGTTCCTTTTCACATCTAGACACAGCTCTTCCATTTCTACCTGGAAACATTGACTTAATGAGTTACTGTTTGTTCTTCCCACTCATAGTTGGTTGTCACTGTCACCGCTACTCCTCCATCCTTTGTAGATAAATGAGCCAAGCCATTATCATTATATCTTCCAATGATTTCTCTCCACTCACATACACTATTGGGATTTCAGATTTAAAATTTAAATAATGAGGTGAGAGAAAATTATTAATGGAGGGATTTTCTCAACATTAATGGAGGATTTTCTCCCAACATTAATGAAGAGTTATTCCCAATATTAATTGATGGAATAATGAATATTGACCACATAAAATGGAGATATGGACATAATGTCTATGTAAGAGGATGTGGTAGCATGTTTTGGAATGTGGGGTGAAAATATGTAGCCGCCAAGAAATAATGACGAAGGGGTTTCCGCGTTTGAGAAAACTAGTGCGAAGCGAAGATGATGAAGACAAATTAAGAAGAGGCGAAGATGATGGCGATGATGGCATGTCAATAATGGAGAGTGAATGTTTGTGTTCTATGATGATGATGTCCGATGATGGAGACAAAATTTTTCATGACAGCGTGAAATGAGATTCATGATGTTTCCATGTATCAAAATTCCTCTTGGATGCGGAGATCAAGAAGCATGTCCCGGATACAATGATTGGAGGTACAATAAAAACGGTACGTTCATGGGTTTTGGTGTGTTGAGTGAGAAATACTTTATTTGAATTGTAAAAAGCCTTCTGGTGTGATGTTAAAATTCATTTGGGTGATGTGTAAAATTTTTTTGGGTGATAAAATGCCTTCAGGTGATAAAAGGCCTTTAGGTGAAATCTTCTTCTCTTGTGTGTTTCTGCAACGACTACTTCCACTGCAGCACTGGGATCTGATCCCCAACAGTGGTATTGGAGGTATTGGATGAAGTGCTTGGTTGTAGAACATGGTGGAAGGAATCTGGTGGAGCATATTATCAAGGACTCGGATTTCATCAGAAATGACAGTGGTATTAGTGGTTTTTATAGAATATCAAAAGCCTTCTTGGCCACATGTGTCTTGCGGCGTGTTCTATTCATTGGGTGACATTGGAAACTTGTTGGAGTTGGATATCAAATTGATCTAGATGGTGGAGATGAATGTGGGGTATTTGAATTTTAAATCATGCTAGACATTGTTGGTATTTCTGATTTAAAATTTAAATAATGAAGAGAGAGAAAATTATTAATGGAGGGATTTTCTCAAAATTAATGGAGGATTTTCTCCCAATATTAATGAAGAGTTATTCCCAATATTAAATGATTGAATAATGAAACTTGACCGCATTAAATGGAGATATGGACATGATGTCTATATAAGAGGATGTGGTAGCATGTTTTGGAATGTCGGATGAAAAATATGTAGCCACCAAGAAATAATAACGAAGAGTTTTCCACATTTGAGGTAACCGGTGAAAATAGAAGATGATAAAGATGAATGTAGAAGATGTGATGATGATGGCGATGATGGAAGGTTAATGATGGAGAATGAAAGTTTGTGCACGAAGATGATGACGTGCTATGATGGAGAGAGAATTTCTAATGATGGCATGCAAAGAGATTCATGATGGTGCCATGTATAAAAAGTCCTCTTGGTTGCGGAGATCAAGAGGTGTGTCCCGGTTTTGTCGATCTTTGGTACAAAAAAATAGTACGTTAATGGGTGTTGGTGTGTTGAGTGAGAAATCCTTCAGGTGTATTGTAAAATTTTTTTGGGTGATAAAATGTCTTTGAGTGATAAAAGGCCTTTGGGTGAAATCTTCTTCTCTTGTGTGTTTCTACAATGACTACATCTGCTTCGGCACTGGGCTCTGAGACCCAACACACACACCAATCCGAACCCAAATCTCACCCATCGTCGACAAAACCATCCACTATTTCTACCCACAACCACCTACATCCAGAGTCGACGTCGTCAAATCTGGAACCCCAATATGCCGTAGAACCAGTCCAAAGCTAAACCCCTTCATTTTCATGCTTCATCGCCACAAGATATTGTTCTTGGAAGGCCTTTGGCCACTATTCGAAATCTAACTACGCCATTGTGGATATGAACCTTCGCACGAGATGCTGAAATTGAAGCTACAGGGCTGCCAAATCTGAGGGTGTCATCTATGGTTGAACCACTACTGACCAAGACGATGTCGAGGAGAAGTCGACCAACAACTGACGCTACTAAGTGGAGCCGATGTTAGAGGCAAGACTTGTCTCCTTGCTTGCGGAGGACAACTCGGTCATGGATTCATCAATATTGCAGTACCCTCCCTACGAAAATGGATAAGAGAAGTAGGGGAAGATGAGATGAAAACAATAAATAAATAAATAAATATAATAAATTAAACAAAATTAATAATAAAAATAATTCAGAAAAAAAAAATTAATTGATTAGTGAAAATAATTTAATTATTTTAATAAATATAAATTAATAATATTAATAATTTAATTTAAATTTAATAATTAAAATTTTACTTTTAATTTTTAAATAAAATAATTGTATTTAAAATAATAATAATATTTAATAAAATAAATAATTAATAAAATAAAAACTTTTTATCTAAAAATAATAATATTGATAATAATATTTTATAAATTTTTAAAAAT
Source organism: Viscum album (assembly GCA_963277665.1). Taxonomy (NCBI): domain Eukaryota; kingdom Viridiplantae; phylum Streptophyta; class Magnoliopsida; order Santalales; family Viscaceae; genus Viscum; species Viscum album. The sequence goes on from OY728137.1 coordinate 1,990,925,392, forward strand.
TAACTTTAATAATGTTAAATAAACAATTTATTTAATAATAAAAGTTTTAAATAAAATAAAATAATTAAAATAAAATAATAATCAACAAAAAATGATTATAAAATAATAATTTAATATTTTTATACTACAACTATAATAATAAATTAAATAAGTAAATATTCATTAAATCAATTTACATTAAAATTTGTATTAACTGTTCTCTGTATTTCGTTTGCATATAAAACCTGGAGTCTGGTTCATGACCCAGTGCATCCCAACTACCTGGTTGAATTCAGTTATAGGGATTTTCTCCAGTTACATAGATATCATTAGTGAAAAGTACATGAATGATGTAAGAGAATATAATTAATGAGTTGATGGAAGTTGTTGGTGATAACCATAGCACGACATCATTCTTTTAAATAAGAGAAGGCAACAACAATAGGGGATTCATTCCTTCTTCCATTCATCATTTACAACATTTATTTTCAACATTCATTAGGATACTTACAGGAGATCCATCAGGTAACAACTAGTGATTTGGGAGAGCAGGATCAGAGTAATGGAGTTGTGGCATGGGATTGAAAGGGAGATTTTCTTCTCCTTTCTTTTTCAATTTCTTTACTTTGTAATTGATTTTCTTTATTTTTGTAATGAATATGATTCTAAGGTAAACACTTCTTGTTCAGGGAATTTAAAATCTAATGGGTAGTATCTGTTACTTTTTCACTTCATTCTTTAACAAAATATCAGGATTGATCAACGAGATCAAATATAAGTTTTATTAAATTGATTCACACCTTTCTTTTTCAAAAACATAACTCCTGAAACTATTGATGAGATAGATTCCATTGATTTTTTCATCTAATTATTTTCAAAAATATCAAAAACAAATTGTGAGATTGTTTCTAGTCACTTTTTTTATTAAATTCAATTACAATTCATTGTTTCTTAGAGTGGTGAGCTCTGAGAATCATTTTTTTATTCTATATAATTTTCATGGAAAGGGAAAATGATTCAACCTATTGTTATGGTTTTGAATTCAATTCAATTTTAGTGAAAATAGAAAACCTATCAACCTATTTTTAATTTTCTTGAGCATTTTTATTGATCAGATTTCTACATTTTTTTGTTTTTTCTGCCCATTTTTTATTTCATTCATTCTTAGCTTAAAAAAATAAAATTTTCAGCATTTTCTAAGTTGTTTTCATAAAAAATTTATAAAATTTAGAAAAATAATTCACACCCACTATTAAAAATATTGGAATATATTTTGAAAAGTTATTTACCCTACCTTCACTATGGTTTTGACCCTACTAACTACTATACAGTAGTTATTAGGAGAAAAAAAAATTTAAACTTTGACATGTATTCAATGACATACGGATCAATTTTTTATCAATGTTGACGAGGAAGGCATCGATTGACAACTTTTAATTTCATAAGAAAAACATTTTCAAAAAAAATTCACGTATAAAAAAATTTAAAAAATTAAAAAAAATTGAAAATTAAAAACTCCTATTAAAAAAATTGTATGTGATTTTCAATTAATTTTGTCTATTGTTTTTTACTGTTTAAAATGCATTAACACTTTTATATATTGTATTTTTTTTTTGAACTATCTAAATAAGTTTAATTTTTCTAATGTTTACTATATGATCACAAGAACATCTGTTGATATATTAGAGCCTTTGAATATAGAAATTGAAAAACACCATACTTCTCTAAAAAAAATAAAGTTAAAATAGAGAACTTAATAGACAGAGTTCCTGTACCGAATAACCAACCATATTTTTAACCAGAACTCTTAGAAGAGATATAAGGGCCTAGTATGTGGGAGTTATAACTCCCTTAAATTTCAATAAACCCTTCATCAATTATATTATTTTCTAGAGCCAGGAATTATGAACTGAAATAGTCCCACCTATCACTGCTTCTAGTCTTCAATGAACTCTCTAATAAAGAATCATTAGCCTTCATTATATATTTATACAACACTGTTCAATAATTACCACTGTTATGAGTCACTGATAACAAGATTAGAATGATTTTATTTCACTATTCTATCAAAGGGAATGCTGGGAATTGGTTCTTGAGTCTAGAGATAAGCATTTTTTAAAACTGGGACAAAGTGTATAACTCATTCATCATCAAATTTTATCACCAAATATATAAAGGATAACATTGAACCAAAGTCACAAGTTTTCACTAAGAGTATGTAGAATCCTTTCATGAGGCTTGGGACAGATTTAGGGACCTTCTTAGGCGGTGGCCCCCTTATCAACTCTCTTACCATGTCCTCATGGAAAATTTCTATGAAGGTTTATCCACCTCTGGTCAAAACATTGTTGTCCAATCGGCTGGAGGGATTACAATGACATGACTGAAGAAGAGTTAAGACAAGTTTTCAACCACCTTTTCCTTTATTATCAACATAAAAATTAATTAATGAAGAGTGTAAATAGAAATACATATACTAGTTATGGAACTAAAATGAACTCAAAACTTTATAAAATCACAAATCAACCTCAATACTTAATGAACCAAAATTTAAAATGATCTTGAAATCATTTGGAATTTCAAAACACAAACCAATCACTTTGGGAACAATTTTCTTAGTGTGGGATGTTCGGTCAGAATGAAATTTTTTTCTAAAATTTTACATGCCATCACAACAATAAGAGAACTCAAACATTGTTAACTACGGTATTCAGATGCCTTCCAAGGATGAACCATTTTCAAAAACATACAATCTAGGTTATAGTAACCATTCAAAAATTTCATTCAAAGAGAAAGGCTTAATAAAACAACCCACTTCCGATGCATACAAAAGCCAATATAGACAAAATTTTCAAAATCATTTTAAGGGTTGAATCATCTAATTCACAAGGAAATTATGATGGAAAATTTTTTTCAAAACTGGATCAAAATTTTCAATAGAATGGAATCTCGTTAAGAAATATACAATACTCCACTAAATAAACAACATGCCCAATATGAATCTAATAAAATTCGGAATGATTCTAGAATGCAGAATATGGAAACTCAATTGAGACAACATTCTGGAGACATAACTTCTAGTGATAATATAACATTTCCTAGTACAACTAAAGTCAACCCTAAGGATAATTTCATGTATGTTATTATAATAAGTAGTCTAAAAACTCAAAATGTACCAGAAAAAGACTTTGAAATTTCTTAAATAGAAAAACTCGAAAAATATATAAATAAAAATATGCTTTTCACAAAATCTATAAATCAATAGAATGGTTCTAAAAATGAGATAAATATTAAATTTTCAAATGAAATTCAAGTTGAAATTTTTTCTGAAAATAAAAATAAATAGAATAAGTAGAAAACTATAGAAGAAGTTAGTGATATTCCATATTTTCTTATGAATTTTTTCCAACCCATCCATTTCTCAAAAAAACTCAAACCTAAAAGTATCAATATAGTTAAACTTTAATAGTTACTTGGGATTTTAATCAATCTCTAAGTGAACATCCTATTTATCCAAGACTTAATTTAAATTATGTCTTATCTAAAATCTCTCTGAAAATTTATTTCAAAAAAATACTCTTGGAGAATTTTCTACTTACAGACTCACTGAAGAGTGTGGTGCTTTTATCCAAAAGAAATTACCTCCAAATCTCAAATAACTTGGTAGTTTTTTCATACCCAACACCTTAGGAAATTCTATTTAAGTCAAATACATCTATGTATTAGGTGCTAGTTTCAATATTCTCCCATATTCACAATTCCAATAGTTGAGATTGGGTGATCTTCAACCCACCAATGTCATCCTAAAATTGGATAATACTTATTCACACATCATGTGGGAGGGGTAGATGACCTTCTAGTTGGTGTTGAGAAGCAGTTTTGGTGAGATGACTTCTTAGTCTTAGATATTGAGTTTGACCAAGAGGTTCTCATAATTTTGGGTATGCCCTTATTGGCCACTGTTTGAGCTGTTGTAGAAGTTTATATGGGTCATCTAATTATTAAAATTGGATATCAACAACAGAAGTCTAATATTTTTAAAATTTTCAAAGGACTAACATTCTATGAAAACTTTTCTTAGATAGAGTCCTTAGAAGCTAAAAATTCACTCAAAAGTTTTGAAGTATATGAAAAAAACATGTAATGATGAAATTAATTTGGAAACTGAAAATCATAATTTTCTTGTCCCAAAAACTATAGAAACTACACAAAAAACAATCTTGGCAATTTTCTAGAACTAGACAAGTGTCCAGTTCTGCTTCTTCAAGAAATTATTTCAATAGCTTATGAACATAAAGACACTATTATTGAAATTTAGGGTGATTATACTGTAACCATCACTACTAGAAAAATTATTACGTAGAGGGAGATATGATATGGAAACATGAATAATTTTATTAGATAACTATTTTAAACTAAAATCTGGAAACTTTGGACGGTGAGTTTTCCACATTGGATAGAAAAGCTAAAAATTATGAATTTGGTCATGAAATTAAAAATCATTCAATATTTCAAACTCCCTATATGACATATGATGAATAATTTGGTCCTCCTTGGCCTAAGATGTAACTCCCCGACTCCATTTACCCAGAGTCGGTGCATTATTAAATAACATTGGTAAGATACAAGGAATCGTGTCCCGAAATACCAATCAGTTTAGTAGCCTTGAAAGTACTAGATACATTCATAAGTTTTACATTACATTAAAAAAATGAAAAACAACAATAAAATTGTCTCCATTGACCACATTCATATCCCATGGACTATCCCTACAGGTCAGTCATAATATACTTCTTCGCATCCTGGGAAAAATAAAACATAGAAATGGGTGAGCTCAGATACTCTGTAAGGATACCAATATAGTGGAAACTTTCATAAATAAACATAAAAATTTAAGGTAATGTATAAGACTAAAACACAATCCATTTGAACCTAAACTTCAGGATAATATGGTAAAGATAAAACAAATAATTATATTTAATTATTCACATGGATATTCTACTAGTTGAATAATCACATGTAATATTAATATGCAATTTCATAATGATGGAATTCATAATCCCATACTTCATAACCACATAGTCAAGTCCATCTTCCAAGAATACAAATAAAATTTTGTCAAGTCCTTATGCCAAGACACTAGTTTGTCTCATGAGACCTACCGATGCATCGAGAAGCAATAGAAGGATCCACCTATCACTTACTAAGTCCAATGCATTCCTCAAATGAAAAGGTTGAAACATAACATAAAAATTCATATTAAAACTAGCATAAAAAAATGTTAATACGTTAACCATAAACTACAAATGGTATAAAAATCACACATCCACCATAATACATATCATAACTCATTCAATACAATATGGAAGATTTTATTATAACAAATCAACCTCGATCAAGAATAATATCTTATAAAGGATGTTGACATAGTTGAAAATTATCAGTAAAAATCTTTGAGAGAAATATTCATTTTCCTGAAATCATTTAAAATTCACACAATTTAAAAAGGAAGACATTTAAAAGATATTTATGAATCAAAGTGTCCCATACCACTTTGAAATATTTTAAAGGAATTAACATTTTAAAACATTCATATCCATATAAATAAATCCTTAAACCCATTTTTAAAACATGGACATTAAAGAAACAGATTTATAAGAATAAATATCTCAAACATTTAAAATGATGTTTTAGTTAAATTTTACCTTAAAAATAATCCTTTTGAAAACACTTTTATGAAACTGGGACATGGATAATAAATATTTCTCAGAAAATACTTACATATAAACAATCTTGAATAATAATGAGATTGAGGAATTAACCCTTTTCTTGTACTTTTCCTTGGTCAAGGGGACATTAACCTCCTTTATAATAGCTAAATAATAGTTATTAAATTAGACAAGAACCACATACATAAATATGATATCATATATTATCTTCTAATATTGATTTTTTAATAATATTTTAGTAGTATCATCGTTTCGGGTGTTAACCGGTCTGTTTTCCTTGATTTGATTGGTTACGTAGGCCATGTTTGTTATGGATAGGATGTATTTAATTAATTTATAGAATTAAATTAAGTTATTAAACATTATTTTTAATCATAAAATAATAATTATTCTTGAATTATTATGATGGGGAGTGAATCTCATCGTGTTTGTGGAGAAGGTAATCCGTACGTACACATGAGTGACAATATCATTATATTGATGGTTAAATCATATGTAATTGGATGTTATATCATATATACAGAATCATTAAAATGATATATTTATTATTTACATAATTTATACCCATTATTATACCCATCCAAATAATGAAGTGTTTGAATAATAAACTACACCATGACGTGGAGAGGGTAAGTCGTGCGTACGCAGGTATGGTGACTTTGTCATTTATAGGACGGATAAAATAAAGAATATGGTTGTACCATATTTATAATAACATCACAGTATATAGAATTTACTAGAGTTATTATTTTGGTATGGAAACAAAAAATATACAGGAAGTGAAGGAAGAAAATAAATTGAAAGAGAGTGGTGAAATTATTACATCTTCTCCAGGTGTTTCCTTTTGAGTTGATCAAAAGGTCTCCTTAGGTTGGATTTATGATCAATGTATGGACTCTAGGTTTATTTGAGTGAAGTTTTTAGGATATTTGGGTATGGTTTAGACAATCAAAATGACTTTGGAGGTGTGATTTTGAGAGAAGGGTAAGTTCCCTTTTATAAGAGGGGTGAGGGTCACTTTAGGAAAATATTAGAATATTAATTTATTATACAATCATATTAAGTTTATAAAGGCTCAAAATGAAATTATTTAGAGACTTAGGTGGTTATGGGTAGACCTCCTCTGAACCAATAGGTTTTAGACAATTTTAGGTTACCATTTTAACCATATCTTTTAGATTTAACTCTTAGTTAAATAGTTTAACTTTTACTGTGTCTTCTTGTATTCTTACACTATATTGTTAATAAACATACTCTAAACATCCAAGAGAACCTCAAGTGGTTAATTAATGACATATATAATATTATTTGAATCCTTTGGACGAACCTTAGATTTTTTAAAATATTATATCAACCAATAATATAGTATTTATTTTAAAAAATAATTTATGTTAATTTTGACACTATTTGGTATTTAATTTTTTTGAAAGCCATATAAACATTATCACATCGACTAAAAATTATTTAATCAACCCTAATATGTCATATTAACTAATAAAATTAGTTTAATTCATCATAAGTCTCAATTTTCAATTATTTTTATATTTATAATAACAATAATTTTAGTATTTAATTAATAAGGTAATTATGACATCATCATTGTGTCATAAATAAATTAAATTATTTAATGTCTAAAAATTATAAATAAAATAAAATTACATAGGAAATATTTATAGATTTATAATTAATATTTATATTCTAATTTATATTGTTTGTAACCCTATATTAAAACTGTTTTATTTATTAAACTTTGAATTTAACACTTTTAACTCTTCTTTAAATAAACTAATAATAAATGTCCTAATCTAATCCAAGTGGACCTAAAGGATCAAATTTTATTTATAAAGTTTGTTTTTTTTCGAATTAAAATTATCCAATAGAATTATGAAATTTTTTTGGGTAATTATAATATCATTTTTACCTTTAATTACCATATTTACTTTAAACCGTGGAAAATAAAAGTCAAAAGTTACTATTCACCAAAAATTATTTTCAACTTATTGACCACATATTAATTAATGATATTAAATATTTCTCTTGGATTTTTGAAATTCAACTCATAGAAGTGATAAAATTAAGTTTTATGCAAATTTTCAAACGCTCCTAGAAGGTGGGTAAAAGACGGTAAAAAGTTCAATAAAATTTTATATATCTAAACTTATTAAAAAATGACTCTAATTAGTTACATTGAACATATATAGGTATTATGTATCTATTTTGACCTAAAATAAATTAAAATAAAATAACTAAATATTTAAATAAAAAGTTAGTTTTCACCAATAACACAGTGTTTTTCATTATTCATCAAAAATTGAATGTTTTCAGAAAAATACCAATAATTCACCCTAAGCTAATTTTGATATTTTGAATCCAAAAATGAAGTCCATTTTGAAAAATAAAATTTATAATATTTCAAAAAGTGTGAATAAAAATTAATAATGGCTAGTTTGATTGGTTTTGGTGTGTTAATACTCCAAGTTGTATGCAACGCAAGCTACTGCATTATTCAAAGGGAAACGTACCGTGGAAGCTTGGGGTGTTACATTCTATACTCCTTAAAAAAATTTATCGAAATTTATAGAATATTACTGCATAAAAATATTCAAGTGTATCTTTATCATAAGTTCCTCGGGTTCCCACGTTGCCTCTTCCATCTTATGGTTTCTCCATAGAACGTTTACCAGACGAGTCGTCCAATTTCTCACCACTTATTCTCTGGTATCAAGAATTTTGATAGGCTCTTTATAATAAGACAAATCAGGTTCCAATACAATTTCTTCATAGTTGATTACATGCATTGGGTTAGGAATGTATTTTCTCAATAGTGATATGTGGAACACATCATAAACTTTGGAGAGACTTGGAGGAATTTCCAAATGATAAGCTACAACTCCAATTCGTTCTAGAATTTTGAAAGGTCTTATATACTTGGGACTCAATTTACCCTTATTACCGTAACATATAACACACTTCCAAGGAGATACCTTCAAGAAAACATGGTCTCTTACTTGAAATTCCAAATCCTTCCATTGGTTATCGGTATAGCTCTTTTTTCAACTTTGGGATGCTTTGATGTGGGTTTGGACAATCTTCACTTTTTCCATTATTTCCTCAACATGTTCTGGGCCAATAAGTTTTCTTTCACCAACATCAACGCAAAAAGTTTGTGTAAGACATCTCTTACCATATAATGCTTCATATGGAGCCATCAGAATACTTGAATGGAAGTTATTGTTATAGGAAAATTCTACCATAGGTAAATATTGATCCCACATACCTTGAAATTAAAGTGAGCAAGATCTCAACATGTCTTCTAAGGTTTGAATAGTCTATTATGATTATCCATTGGTTTGATAGTGATAGGAAGTGCTCAAACGAAGTTAAATATCCAGGGCCTTCTGAAGACTTTTCTATAATCATGATGTAAAATGGGGATCGTGAGCAGAAACAATCGATAGGGGTACACCATGGAGTCTTACAACTTCATTAATATATAGTCTTTCCAAAATTTCAATTAGTATATCTTATCTTATAGAAATAAAATGTGATAAATTAGTAAGATGATCAACAATGACCCATATTGCATCATTCGTTCTAGGACTCTTTGGTAGCCCCATGAAAAATTCCATCATAATATTATCCCATTTCCACTTAGGTATGGGAATAGGTTGCATGACTCCTCTAGGATGTTTCCTTCCATATTTCACTTGTTGAAAAACCATACATCTTGACACAAAATCAACAATATCCTTCTTCATTTTGTCCCACCAAAAAATTTCCTTCAAATCTCTATACATCTTGGTGCTCCCATGGTGTATAGAGAAATTGGAGCTATGAGTATCATCCAAAAATTCCTTTTTTAGATCAATTATGTTAGGAACACAATGTCTCTTCCCAAATATCAAAATTCCATCTTCATATAATAATTAACTCAATCTCCCATCATTCAAAGCTTTAATCTTCTTTTGAAACCCCTCATCATAAGCCTGAGAACTCTTTATCCTTTCTAGTAAAGATGGTTTTCCAACCATTTGAAAAAGTATTGATGGTTCACCATCCATGGTTATTCCCATGTCCATATTTACTAGATCCATAAAAATAGGATCCCTTTTAACTCCCATATTGTTCAAAACTCCATGATCCTTTCTAATTAAAGCATCTTCCACCTTATTTTCCCACCTCAAGTGGTAGTGTATAGTGTAATTATAATCCTTGAGTAGTTCAATCAATCATTTTTGCCTCATGTTGAGTTCCTTTTGTGAGAAACTATACTTAAAACTCTTGTTATCTGTATAAATCTCACATTTTTCACCATAGAGACAGTGACTCCATATTTTCAGAGCAAATATTACAACTGCTAACTCAAGATCATGAGTAGCATAGCTTTTCTCATGAATTTTTAGTTGTCGTGATGCATAGTCAATAACACTATCATTCTAAATAATGACACAACCATGTCCTTTCTTTATGTCCTAATTCTAAAAATATTTTAATTTTATTACATTTAAAATATAAAAGTGTCAAATATTTGTTTTAAACAGGTTTTTCCATTACAAGGTGGTGAAATTTCATTTTTTGAAAAATAATTATTTTATCTGAAAAATGAATTTGTTCACATATTATGTCTAAGAAACACATAATATGGGTTCTAAAACTATATAGAGTATATAAGATTAAAAATGTAGTTAATATTATTCATAGCTCTTTCTTGAATGGCTAGTTTGGTAAGTTGTGGTGCGCTCGAACTCAGTGTCGTGTGTAGCGCAAATTATTTAATTACTTTAATGTGATTAAGTACTATGAATTATTGGGGTTTTACATTCTCCCATCCTTCAATAAATTGCATCCTCGCAATTTGAAATTGTTGTTTGAAAGTAAATGGTTAAAAATAGAAAAATACCATTGTGGAAAACCCAGATCGGAAATTGGGTTAATAAAATTTAGTCTTAATAAGAATGAGAGGGAAATGAAAAAGTCACCAAAAAAATTATGATCTCAATTAGGAGAACATTGGTGGAAATTATAGACATATAATTGGAGGAAAACATAATTATTTATTGGGAGTGATTGAGGCCATAAATCGCAAAACAAATTACAATTGAGAGCCTCAAAGCCATCAATATATGATGATTTAAAATATCATCGATTCAACAAAACATATGGTATTACGATAAAACAATTTTGGATTGAAGATCCCTTACTTTAAGTTTAAGAATTAATTTATTCATAGAATAAGAGGAAAAAAATATACTTGACAAGTAAAGTTTCATCCTTTAACTAATTCTTCCCAAAAACTCACCTTTCACTACAAAAGATAATAGAATTCAAAAATATTTTATTTATTATAATCATATAGGGTTCCAAAAATAATGAATTTATAATTAATTTGTCAGACTATTTAAAAAACTACATTATACAAACCAGGAAATCCCGCAGGCTAGTGGTAGGTGATGCACCCTCGTCGCCCTTCGGTTGCGGGTTTAAGTCTCGACCACTTGCCATACGCGACTGGTTGTCGCCCGAACTCCGAGTTATCCTTTTTATAACAATCAAAAAATAATATTAAGAACTTCTTTAACCTTAATAATAGTATCCAACATCAAACTTAATCCATTCCAACCTTTAGACTTATCAAAAATACTTTTTTCCAAACTCACTGTCCAATATTTATTAGGAATGTAAAAAAAATGAAGATATCTTTTGCCACGTAATAACATATTAATACCTTCAACATGTATTATTTTAAAAAATTGTAACACCCTAAATTACCATAAAACCTTATTGATTACATTTATTCTCCCTTATTTTTTATATAATACTAGATATATTCCTTATATACAAATATTTTTAATATTCAAACAATGATGTAATAAATAAACCATTATTCAGTTCCAAGGTAGTCAAGAATATCAAATATAATTTATACAAATCAATCATCTCTTATTCCAAAATCACTACCTCTGTATCAAGACCATATTATGTTATAAATTTTATCCAACCATGTATTTTCCAAAAAGTTTGACCTGAAACTGTATCACCTTACATGGTACCATACAATCTCAAATCCTTAATGAAATAGTTCTGGAGTACAATAGTTATTTATTTCCATAATTCGTATAACCAGTACATCGTTTATACAACAATCAAATGAAATAATTATTTAATAATTACATAATAAAACTAGTCATTCCTCTTCTTCTGTGGCAGTATCATAACTTGATTATTATCCAATAGCACCATTTGGGGCATACTCTGATGATTTAGACATTGATTCGAGTAGTGTCCCAACTCCTTGCAGATGAAGCATTGTACATTTGAAAACTTTTTCTTACCCTTTAAATCACGTACTTGGTGTCCTTTTTCTTAACACTTATAACAATCTCCCATTCCCTTTAAGCATTTACCAAGGTGATTATTTCTACAGTTAGCACATATGTGAAAGTCCTTCTTTACCCTCTTTCCTTTAACTATCTTTCTCTCTACCATCCTTTTATTCTCTTGCTTTCCTTTAAATCCATAAGACTTAGATAATTATTTACTTATCTTATTAACACATGATATTATTTCTTCATATGATGAGAATACGTGGGATACTATTTCCCTTTTAAATGTTGGCTTAATACCATGAAAGATATGATCCTTCTTAATCTTTTGATCATGTGTACTGCTAGAATTCTAATTCCATCTACTAGGTGTCATTTCTTAACAAAGTCATACACCAGGGTATTTTATGAATCACAAAGCATAATTCCAAACTTGTAAAATACATAACGTAAATTGAAAAGATTATGCATATAATATATAATCATAAAATGTTTTCTTTGAGTAAATATTTAATTTTGAAATCCTTCATAATGGATTTTATAGAAAATGTGAATTATCCAAAGCATTTCCCCCAGGAGTGTCGTAACCAAGAGTACAGAAAGGCCCATTGTCATTTACCAGGATACCCCAGGTCAAGCCCGAAACTCCTTGTCAGAGTTTTCACTCCATGTTATATCTGTTCCAGAGATGCCTCTACCTGCTCGTATCTAGACATGGATTTATTACTTATAAAATTTAAAAAATCTCTACATTACCAGAATTCTAGAAAGTTCTTCTATACTAATTCTCAAAGTATATATTAGGGTAATTTTTTATAATCAAAGTTTTTCTAAATCTAGTTTCCATGGTATGTACTAAACTTCCTCTGATACCAACTATAATAAACTAACCCTAGTTACCTAGAGTCAGTGCATTATTACATAACATTGGCATGATATAAGGAATCATGTCCCAAAAGACCGATCAGTTTAGTAGACTTGGAATTACTAGATACATTCGTAAGTTTTTCATTTCATTAAAAATTTAACAAAAACAACAAAATTGTCTTCATTGACCACATTAATATCCCATATACTATCCATATAGGTCAGTTAAAATATATGTCTTTGAGTCCTGATAAAAATAAAACATAGAAAGGGGTTAGCTCAGATTCTCCGTAAGGATAACAATATAGCCGAAACGTACATAAATAAACATAAACATTTACATAAATGTATAAGTCTAAAACAAAAATACTTTTAAACTTAAAAATCATAATAATATGGAAAATATAAATCAAATAATTCCATTTACTTATTCAAATGGATATTCTATTAGTAGAATAATCACATTTAATATCAATATCCAATTTCATAATGATGGAATACATAATGCTAGAATTCATAACCACATAGTAAAAGCCTCATGCCAAGACTAAAAATAAAATTTTGTCAAGGCCTTATGCCAAGACACTAGTTTCTCTCATGAGACCTACTGATGCATAGAGGAGTTATATCGGGCTTCACCCATCACTTACTAAGTCCAATGCATTCCTCATGTGAAACTGTTGAATCAAAACATAAACATTCGTATTAAAACTAGCATAAGAAATGTTCATAAGTTAACCATAAACCATGAATGTTATAATAATACAACATCCATAGTAAAACATATCATAACTCATTCAATATAATATGTAATATTTTATTATAATAAATCAACCTCGATCAAGAATAATATCTCATAAAGGATTTTACATAGTTGAAAATGATCTGTAAAAATCATTGAGAGAAATATCCATTTTTCATGAAATCATTTAAAAGTCACACAATTTATAAATAAATACATTTAAAATATATTTTTTAATCAAAGTGTCTCATACCACTATGAAACATTTTAAAGGAATTAACATTTTAAAACATTCATGTCCATATAAATAAATGCTTAAAACCATTTTGAAAACGTGGACATTAATGAGAATGATTTATAAGAATAAATATTTAAAAACTTTAAAATGATGTTTTAGTTAAGGTGTACCTTAAAAGATAATCCTTTTGAAAAATCTTTTTTGAAATAGTGACATGGATAAGAAGAATTTTCTAGAAAATACTTACATATAAACAATCTCGGATAATAATGAGATTGAGGAATTAACCCTTACCTTGTAATTTTCCTTGGTCGAGGGTACATTAACATATTTTATAATATTTAATTCATTTTTATTAAATTATAAAAGAACCACATACATAAATATGATATCATATATTATCTTTTAATATTGATTTGTTAATGATATTTTACTGGTATCATCGTTTTGGGTGTTAACTGATCTGTTTTCCTTTATATGCTTGGTTATGTAAGTAATGTTTACTACGGATAGGTTGTGTTTGATTCATATCCAGAATTATATTAATATCTTAAACATTATTTTTAATAATAAAATGAAAATTATTCTTGAATGATTACGATGGGGAATGAATCTCATCGCATTCGTGGAGACGGTAATCCGTACATACGTACAAGAAACAATATCATTATATTGATAGTGAAATCATATGTAATTGGATGTTATATCATAGATAAAGAATCATTAAAATTTTATATTTATTATTTACATCATTTATACTCATTATTATACCAATCCAAATAATTAGTTTTTTGAATAAAAAACTACACCATGATGTGGAGACGGTAAGCCGTACGTATGCACGTATGGTGACTTTGTCATTTATAGGATAGATAAAATAACAAATATGGTTGTACCATATTTATAATAACATTAGAGTATGTAGAAGTCACTAGATTTATTATTTTGGTATGAAAACAACATAGAAATAGGATGTGGAAGAAGAAAAGATCTAGAAAGAGGGTGGTGAAATTAGTACATCTTCTTCAGGTGTTTCCATTTGAGTTGATCAAAAGGGAACCTTAGGTTAGATTTATGATAAAATTAAAGACTATAGGTTGATTTTAGGAAATTTGGGACAATATTTGGGCAGGGTTTGTCCAAGACAAATGACTTTGGAGGTGTGATTTTTATGGAAGGGAAGTTCTCTTATCTAAAAGGGGTGAGGGTCACTTTAGGAAAGGATTAAAATATTAATTTATTATATAATAATATTCCGTTTATAATGGCTAAAAATAAATTCATTTAGTGAATAATATGGATATGGTTCTAAATCCTCTCAACCAATAGGTTTTATACAAATTTAGTTTACCATTTTAACCTTATGTTTTAGATTTAACTCTTAGTTAAATAGTTTAACTTTTACTGTGTCTTCTTGTATTATTACACTATATGGTTAATAAACTTACTCTAAACTTCCAAGAGAAAACCAAGTGGTTCATTAATGACATATATAATATAATTTAATCCATTTGGATGAACCTTATTTTTTTAGTAATATTATATCAACCAATAATATAGTATTTGTTTTAAAAATTAATTTATGTCAATTTTGACAATATTTGGTATTCGATTTTTTTAAAAGCCATAAAAACTTTATCACTTCGAATGAAATTTATTTAGTAAACCCTAACATGTCATATTAACCTATAAAATTAGTTTAATTCATCATAAGTCTCAATTTACATTTATTTGGATATTTATAATATCAATTATTTTAATATTTCATTAATAAGGTAATTACTGCATCATCATTGTGTCATAAATAAATTAAATTAATTAATTTTAAAAATTATAAATAAAATTCAATTATGTAGGAAATATTTTCATATTTCTAATTAATATTTATAGTATAATTTATATTGTGTTTATCCCTATATTAAAAATGGTGTAGTTATTAAACATTGAATTTAACACTTTTAACTCTTCTTTAAATAAAATAATAATAAATGGAATAATCTAATCCAAGGGGACCTAGAAGATAATAATTAATTCCTAAGGTTGTTTTTGGTTGAATTACACTTATCCAGTAGAATTTGGGCATGTGTTAGAATAATTATAATATCATTTTTACCTTTAATTATCCTATTTACTTTTAATCGTGGTAAATAAAAGTCCAAAGTTATTATTCACAAAAAAATTATTTTCATCTTATTTAACCACATTTTACATACTGATAATAACCATGTCTCTTGGAGTTTTTAAATTCAACTAACAGAAGTGGTAAAATTAAGTTTTATGAAAATTCTAAAATGCACCTAGAAGGTGGGTAAAAGACATTAAAAATTTCAACAAAATTTTATATGTCTAAACTTGTTATAAAATGACTCCAATGAATTAAATTGAACACATATAGGAATTATGTATCTATTTTAAAATTAAAAAAATTAAAAAAAAAATAACTAATTATTTAAATTAAAATTCAGTTTTAAACAATAACGCAGTGTTTTTTTGCTATTCATCAAAAAATTGAAATTTTTCAAAAAAAAATACCAAAAATTCACCCTAATCTAATTTTGATATTTTGAATCCAAAAATGAAGTAATTTTTGAAAAATAATATTTATAAAATTTTAAAAAGTGGTTATTACTATTCATAATGGCTAGTTTGATTGGTCGTGGTGTGTTAGAACTACAAGTTGCATACAACCGAAGCTACTGCATTATTCAAAGGGAAACATACTGTGGAAGCTTGGGGTGTTACATAAGATCCTTCCTTATAGTGTAGAACTACCCACTCTTGAGATTAAACCTATTCCTATAAATCATTAATATTCATTTTTAGGATAGAATTTAACATTTCCTGTCATCATTTCTTCTCAACTGGAAAATAACCAAGAGGAAAAAATTTTAGTTGTTCTAAAAAATATAAATCTACCATAGGTTAGACAATAGATGATATAAAATGTATTATTCCTTCATTTTTCATGCACAAAATCCTTATATAACCATACCATAAGCCAAGATTTGAGTGCCCAAAGAGACTAAACCCTAACATGGATGAGGTTTCAAGAGAGGAAATTATCAAACTAATGGACATTGGTATCATCTATCCTATATCTGACTGTACTTGTGTCCGTTTGGAATAAGTAGTTCCTGAGAAAGGATGTTTCACTATTATCAAAATAATAAAAATGAATAAATTCATGTTATTAAATAAACCAAATGGAGAGTCTCTATAGACTATAGGAAGCTCAATTCAGCCACTAGGAAAGACCATTTTCCAATTCCCTTCCTTGATCAAATGCTTGAGAGGCTTTCTGGGAATGAATATTTATATTTTTTATATGGGTATTATAGTTACAACCAGATTCTAGTAGCTCTATAGGATTAATAGAAAATTACCATTACATTACCCTTTGGGACATTTGCCTACTGGCGGATGACCTTTAAACTGTGTGGTGCTCCTACAACCTTTTAAAGGTTTATAATGGCTATATTTTAGGACATGATTAAGAGGATTATAGTGGTTTTCATGGATGGATTATCAATAGTTGGTAACACATTTGATACTTTTTTAGGAAATTTGGAGTTAGTGTTGGAGAGGTGTTTAGAGACCAACCTTGTTCTCAACTAGGAAAATGTCAATTCATGGCCATTGAAAGGGATAGTTTTGTGTTATAAGGTTTCCAAGAGGGGTTTGGAAATTGAAACTGCCAAAGTAGAAGTAATTAAAAAATTAATACCTCCTAAAATGTTGAAGGTGTTAAATTTTTCTTAGGGCTTGGTAGTTTTTACTAGAGGTTTATCAAAGACTTTTCCAAAATTACAAAGCCCTTGTGTTCCCTTCTTGTAAAGTATTCTCCATTCCTCTTTAATGAAAACTATTTTGAATCATTCAATTTACTAAAATAATTACTCACTACATCACTTATCATCAATTCACCTAATTAGAAACTTCCTTTTAAGTTAATGTGTGATGCTAGTTATATGGTTGTTGGAGCTGTCTTAGAAAAAATGATAGATAAGAAGTTCCATGTGGTTTATTATACTAGAACATTGATAGATGAGGAACAAAGGAACTATACCACCACTGAAAAGGTGTTGTTATCTATGGTATTTTATTTAGAGAAATTTAGGTAGAATCTTCTAGGTTGAAAATTCTTCATATTCACTTACCATTCTACCTTAAAATATTTGATTCCTAAAGAGGAATACAAACCCAGACTTGTTAGGTGATTTTTTTTATTATATGAATTTGATTTATAAATTAGATATAAGAAATGAGATGGAAATTTAGTTTTTGATAACCTTTCTAGGATTCCTCATACCCAATGTGAAGATTCAAGGGAGATTAACTATTCCTTTCCTAATGAAAAGCTTTTCACTATTTCCATACCGTGGTCTACATGGTTTGTAGACTCTTCCAATTTTCTGGAAGCTAGTATTATTCCCAAATATTTATCTAATAACCAAATAAATAAATTCATTTCAAAGATCAAGTATTACCTTCAGGATGATCCTTAGTTGTTTAAGAGATGTGCTGATGTAATTCTTAGAAGGTGTGTGCCAGAAGAATAAATGATTCCAATTCTAGAAAGTTATCACTCATCACCTTGAGGAGGACATCATGTTGGAGAGATGAAAACTCAAAAAGTCCTTCAAGATAGGTTTTATTGGCCCACAATATTCAAGGTTCCTAGGAGTTATGTGGTAGGATGTGATAGATTCCAGAGGTTATGCAATGTTGGGAGAAAGAAAAAGTTACCACATAAATGTATTTTGGAAGTATAACTTTTTCATGTTTGATGTTTAGATTTAATGGGTCCATTTACATTATCTCATTGGAAATATTACATTCTAGTGGTTGTTGATTTTGTTTCTATGTGGGTTGAGGTAGTATCTTTCCCCACAATTAGGGAAATAATTTAATTATGTTGTTTTTAAAAGAAAAACTTTCCAAGATTAGGATTGACAAAATCCTTTATCAATGATAATAGAACTCACTTTAAGAACTATATGTTTAAGGATTTAATGGGTAAATATGGTTTTTTTCATAATACTCATACCTCCTACCATACACAATCTTGTGGATGGGTAGAAATCTTAAACAGAGAGCTGAAACAAATTCTATAGAAAATTGTCTCAAAATCATGGAAGGATCGGTATATTAATTTAGATAAATCCTTCTGTTCCTATACAATAGCTTTCAAGACCCCAATAGGTATATATCCATATAGGCTATAATTTGGTATATGTTTTCATTTCCCTATGGAGCTACAACACAAATCATATTGGGAATTTAATGCCTTAAACTTTTATTTTAAGTGTGACAAAGAGAGGATATTATTTGAATTTACTGAGCTAGATGAGATAAGGATAGATTATTATAAAAATATAGGACATACAAAGAGTGGTATAAAATTTTTCGTTACACTATTATCCAAAACAAACAATTTAAACTTGGATAGTAGGTCCTTATCTTTAATTATAGACTTAATCCCTTTCTTAGAAAACTGAAATTTAAGTGGTCTTGACCCTTTATAGTTGTTAGAGTGTTTAAGAATGGTGTTGTTGAGATTATAGGAGAGGAGAACCCACCCATTCTTATTAATGGTAAAAGAGATAATTAATATTTTTAAGGACAACCAAAGTTCTTGGATACTTTCATTGATGTGTAAAACTATTCTTAAATAAATTCTAATTAAAGACATAAAACATAGTGCTTCATGAGATTCAACCCATCCTTTTTCTTTGATTTTACTTTTGTTTCTATTTTTATTTTGAATAAATTGTTTCTTGTTGATGTCCATGTAATATTTATTTCTAAAGACTATGTGTTCTTGGTCTTGATGGTTCTTATTTTTAGGATAAATAGTTTACTGTAGTTGGAAAATTTATCTGCATATGTCTCTTTACTGGAAATTATTTTTACAAGTGTTGGTGTGTTGGAAATTTTACTTCTTTTTTGTATTGTTGGTGGAAATTAAGTTTTATTCCTTCTAAATATCTTCACTATGTGGAATTAAGTCTCATGGGAACTTCCCATGCTATTTTTTCATAGGTATGGTGTTTAACATAAAACTTTTATGCTCTATTATATAACTTTCAGAATCGAAATAGTGATATTGCTTACACCCTATTCATTATGCACTCACATGTTTTACATGCTACTGATTGGAACTTAATTTTAAAATTTTTTATTCATTGGTTTTAATAAAAATGCATGTGAACTCATAGTATTAAAAAAAATTATTATGGAAATCATATTTTATGAGTTTCAATGTGATCCTTAAACATTTCATCAATCTACTTAATTAAAAATCTATTTTGATCTTTAAAATTTGAATTGATGTCTTCTCTGTATTTGAATTCAACTTTGGCGATAAGGTTGGGTTTTAAGTGTGGGGTACTAGGTTAACTTATGTTAAGATAATATATATTTTAATCAATTCCCATCAAATCCCTCTTCCTCTTAATTTTTTTTTGTAAAAAAATGGTCAAATTTTTTCAAAATTCCTAAACAATTTTAGTTTCTTTAGGCTTCACATTGTAATTCAAATCATTCCTGCCTGAGGATAAAACTTTACTGGTAATTAATATTTTCCATTAATATGAAACTTTTGAAGATTAATGATTGTTGAGTGACTTTTCTTAGTTATTTTATGATTTTTCTATTTAGTAACTAGTTCTTTGGAGTGATATAAGATAACATTTTGTTACTTTATGATCGTAACTTTAGGAAACTGGAAGTATAAACTTTTCCCTTAGGGAATTTTTTAAAATTATTAAAAAGAGTAATCAATTTAGTGAGATATTTTAAATGGTACTCATATAAATATTTTGAAACTAGAGTAAAATTGGATGTTGGTAACCCATGGTGAATCTCTAAGACACTTGTCATAGTGTGTGTGAGTTTTCCCTCTATACAATTCAAATAAGTGCATTTTTACAGTTCTAAGAACAAGATACATTGCCAAGTAAAATTAAAAAAAGTACCTAGATGTCCAAAATGAGTTTATTAAGGTGATAGGAATAATGAAAACAGTATTAAGAAGGGGACATTTGATTTGTAAGAAACCATTCATGTTGTATCAATAAGGTGTTTCAAAAAAATTATCATTTTTTGGAACCTAGAAGAATGTCAAAGTACACGGTGCTTTTTTCTAAGTTCTTAATTACACTTATTTTTTACTTGTTATCACTCTTAGATGAACATAGGCTTGAATTGAAGTAAATCAGTAGGTAGTTTCGTAGATGAGGTATGACATCATCAGAAGAAGATGATTTATTGCTTCTTTTATCACCCTGTAAGAATTTTAAATCAGGCAAGATTTATTTTGAATTTTTCATTTCAAAAGCCTATTACACAGTTTTTGGTCCTCTAATTCTAAACTGTTATATATGCTTAAATTTGAGCTTCTTAATATAAACATTTTTCTTCTTTTAAAAAGTTACTGAAGAATTTTAATTGATTGAGGACAATCAATTCTTAAGTGCAGGGGAATTTGATGCGGCTCTATAACTTACATGATTCTTCACAGAATATATTAATGTTTTTAGTCATTTAATTTATTATTTAGGGGGGTTTTGTTAAATAATTACACTTTAATAATTTTAATGTTAAATTTATCAATTTATCATTTTTTATTATAAATCATGTACTTTTGACTTTTAAATTCTTTATTTTTTTTAGTTTTTTTAAACTTCTTATTATTCTAAAAATGTTAATTCTATTTTTAATTTACTAATTAAGAAATAATTCATTATTTAGTTGTTATTTTTTCATTCATTTAATATTTAATATTTTAATTTTAATTTCTTTTATTAAATCTATATTTTTATAATTAATTCTATCTCAATAATTAATTTAACTCTTTTAAATTTAATAATTTATTTCAATTTATAAATCCTATTTCAATTTATTTATTTTTTATGTTTGTTTATTTTATTTAGTGTATAATTTTTTTCATTATTTTAATTATTTTCTATTTTTTTAGTTAATTCCTTTATTTTGAGACTTTTTTAATTACATAATTGATTATAATTTCATTGAATTTTTATTAATATTTATATTTCTTTTCTTAACGTTTGTTTTCTAATATTTAATTTCTCTTTAACATTGTTTCTATTTTTTTATGCAGTTAGTTGAGTCACTGTTGGAAGATAAAATGAGTTATCACCAGCCTCCCTATTCCTTCAATGGTGACTCAACTTTACTTCTTCTCCTTTATATAGGTCATTATCAATACCCAATGGTGAGTCCCTAACTCACCATTGTGTATCCCACTGTTAGTATCTTCTCTTCCTTTGTTGAGGAATCATTCATTCTTGTCACCATTGCACCCCTGTTTTCACACAAATCCTTTTCACAACCAGCCACAACTCTTTCATTTCTTCTTAGGAATGGTGACTCAAAGAGTCACCATTTTTTCTTGCCACTCACTGTTGGGTGTCACAACCACTACTGCTCCTCCCATTGTTGTTGATCAACGAGTTGACCCACGGTTAGTCTATCTTCCACCGGGTGTTCACCACTCGCACAAATAACAATCCCAACCAAGATCTCACCCATTGTCGACCAAACCACCAACTGTTACCACACACAACTACCTATACCAGGCATTGATGCCATCATATCTAGAACCGCAAGATGCCATTGAACCAGTCTGAAGCTGAATCCCTTCGTTTTCATGCATCATCGCTGCAAGCTGTTGTTCTTAGAGGTTCGGTCATTGCCGGTCAGACTCTGAATACTCCTCTGTGGAGCTGAGCCTTCATACGAACTTCTGAAATTGAAGTTGTGAGCCCTTAAATATTAGGGTGTTGCATATCGTTTAGCCTCCACTGACTGAGCTAATGTTGAGGAGAAGTTGACTATCCATCACCGTTGCAAAGTGGAGCCGACTCCAGATGCATGACCTGTTGCCTAGCATATAGAGGAAGATTCGGCCATGGATTCATCAAGAAGACATTACCCTCCCTACGATGATAAATTAGAGAAGCAGTGGGAGATTATATAAAAAAAATAAAAATTAATGAAAATAAATAATAAATAAATATAATATAATATAATATAATAAATTAAATTAATAATAATAAAAGTTATATTAAAAAATTAAATTAATTGTTTACTTAAAATAATTTAATTGTTTTAATAGATTTAAATTAATAACCTTAATAATTTAATTTAATTTAAATTTAATAATTTTAATTATAATTTAACTTTTTAAATAAAATAATTTTGTTGACAACAATAAAAATATTTAATAAAATAAATAATTAATTAATTAATTAATTTTAATCTAAAAAAATAATATTTATAATAATCTTCTATAAAGATATAAAAATTAACTTTAATAATGTTAAATAAATAGTTTATTTAAAAACAATAGTTTTAAATAAAATAAAATAATTAAAAAAATATAATAATTAAAAAAATATGATTATAAAATAATAATTTAATATTTTTTTATCTAATAATTATAACAGCTAATTAAATGAGTAAATATTTGTTAAATCATTTTAGGTTAAAAACTAAAATAATCATTCTCTATTTTTTGTTTGTAGATATGAGCTAGAATGGGGTTCACCTCTAGATGCATCCAAACTACCTGGTTGCATTAATTTATGGGTATTTTTTCAAGTCACCTGAATAGCAGAAGTGATAAGTACATGGACGGTGTAAGAGAAGAGATTTAATGAAATTAGGTGGAAGTTGTTAGTGATAAACAGAGCATGATAGCATACTTTTAATAAAAAAAGGTTGCACTAATGGGGGATTCATTCCATTTTTCATTCATCATTCCCAATATTGATTTTTGAATTTCATTGGGAGACTTCCAAGAGAGCCATCGGGGCACACCTAGAGACTTGGAAGAGGAGAAGCATAGTAGCCGAGTAGTAGTACGATATTAAAAGGGTGATTTTCTTATCCTTTATTTTTCAATTTCTATACTTTGTAACTGATTTTTTTCAATTTTTATAATAAATATCATTATAGGGTAAAAAATTATTGTTCAGGGAATTAAAAATTGTTTGGGTAATATTTGTTACATTTTCAATTCATTCTTTAACAAAGTCTCATGATTGATCGGTGAGATCAAATATGAGATTTTTTAAATTGATTATACATTTATTTTTCAAAAAAAACTCTAGAAATGATCAGTGAGATCTCTTACATTTATTGTTTCATTTAATTAATTTCAAAAATATCATAAACAATTAGAATGATTTTTTATGGTTACGTTTACATCAAATTTAGTTGTGGTTCATTATTTCATTGAGCTGTGAGCTTCGAGAATCATTTTTTTTCTATAGGATCATTTTCCTAGAGAGGGGGAATGATTCAACCCATATTCAATGTTGTGAATTCAATTCAATTTTTCTAATAATAGAAAACCTATAAATCTAGTAGTTTTAATTTTCTCATGATTTTTTATTGATCAGGTTTCCTCATTTTCCATTTTATGCTGCCCATATTTCATTTCTTTCATTCTTAGCTTAAAAAAATAAATTGTTCATCATTTTTCAAGTTGGTTTCATAAAATTTTTATAAATTTTATAAAATTAAATACACCCCACTTTTAACAGTAGTGGGATAAATTTTGAAAATTTAGTCACTCTACCTTCTCTGTGGGTTCGACCCTACTAACCACTATACAGTAGTTATTTGGAAATAAAAAAAATTAAACATTGAAACATATTCAACGATATAAGGGTCACTATTATGTAATAAGTGTGCACTTAAATAATTTAATTTCACTTTATTAAAATCATTTAGGTCATTTTATAAAGAAAAAAAGGTGTATATTTTTAGAAATTATATTTTTCTTACACTTATAATTTGAGAAACCCTATTGATTGAAAGGAAAATCAAGTGAAATTTTATTTTATTTTCAAATATTGTACAAAAATATTTTATATCTTCATTTAATATCAAATAAATAATTGAGAAACACAAGAAAAAATTATTTTATAATTTAAAGATCAATTACATATGGCTACATACCTAGGTCAATCATGGAAGATGTGAAACCACCAAGAATAGTGAGAGAGGTCTCCCAGAGGGAATCGCACAACCATTAAAAACCCAAAAGAAATTATATCCTAAAACCACCTTGTTTTTAGTTCAATCACACTTGTATCTAGGGGAGATAATTTAGGATATAGAGGATAAAATCTATGGGAAGAAAAAAGGGAACCCAAACATACAGAAATCCATCTCGAAATCACATACAGAAGGGTTGGAGATCAAAGCGTGAAAGAGAGGGTGAGATAGTGGGTTATGTACATGACCTCCATGGTTTTATAGGATGAGTCAAGTGAAAAGGGTGGAAGGGTAAAAATATATATTGGTTTTATTTTTACTAAGTATGGAACATTAATTTTAGATTTTTAAAATATGGGTGAATTTCATAATTACCGCAAGGTTTTTCAAACTGTGCGCCAACCATGATCCCTTCATAGGGAACCCCATGGAATTATTATGATTTGGTCACATGACTAAAAAACTATGTTCCAACTATGTTAAATTGATCTTATAAAATGAAAATTCCTAATGCATGGCTATCAAACGGTTTGGCCAACTGTGTATCCAAACTGTTCGACATGAATGAGATTTTTTTTAAACAAATAGAGGCATGAATTGGTCACCCAATTCTTGTCCAAAATAAATTTATTAAATAAAAAGTATTTCAAGGAAAGATCTAGGTGTAATGTGTATAAAAAAACCAAAAATAAAGGATCCAAACTTGATATATTTCAAGGAAACTCACTCACCTTAGGAAAAAAGTACAGGAAACCTGTGAAATCTCTAAGGCCTTAAGCTGAGCCATTAGGAATCTGTATTATGTCCATAGGAATTTGTTTTCCCAGGATCAAATCTGACTTATACGTCAAGGTTTTTTAGGCTCTCCCCTAATGTTTATCCACTTCCTTAACTTTCTGGTCGCATACCTTGAGTAATCTGTGCACATGTCTCTAAGTTCAAACTACATTACAACATAATTGGTGAAATGCAGGTCTAGACAATGATCGATTTTCAGCTTATCTTTCATTGAATTGATGAAATCATCATAAAATAACATCCTCAAAAAATTAATTGTTAAACCATAATGAACAGCACGGATCATAAAAAATTAGGGAGTGTGTTTAATCTTTTTTGCCAACCTCTTACTAAAAATTTGGTGCTTGATATCAAGATAATCTTTTGCTGATATTTTACCATTTCTGAACCTTTGTTAGGCTATTTGAGATTCCAAATCTTTACCCATCTCCTAAATATATTGGTCTACATACATTATAGCTAGGTTAGAGACATTCGGTTTATCATCCAGAGGTGCAGAAGGACATACAACTTTAGGTTGTGATGGAGAATTTGAAGCCACTTTTCTAGAATTTCTGAAGATGGTTGCAGATGCAAGAACCGCATTTGTGGATGACATAAATTCAATTTTGTCCATAAAGTGATATTGTGACCATTATTCGGTCTAGGTGAGAATAATTTATATGTTTCCTTGTTTTTTGGGATTGGTAGTAATGAATCCATCAACATCCACTATTTGTTTTTTGCCTTTTCTAGAGATTGATTTGAAGAAATATTCTTCAATTTTAGTGGCTTTCTCATCAGCATCTAGTAAGGATGTGCAGTGAGGCTATTCTAGGAAAGAGTCCCAGTCAGATTGAGAAGCCACAAAAACATTTACATAAGAGGGTTCACCCACTTTAAAAGGAATAGCCACATTACCCTCAAAATTAGGTATGTCAACAATAGTTATCATCACAGAGGTAGGATAATGACCATCGATTGAGTTTAAAACATTGATACTCTTAACCGGTTTATCTGACAGAATAGAAGTGATCCTCTTTGCAGCATCCTTTTTCACAAAAATTGACAGATGTGAGGGGTGGGGAGGAGTATCCTTTTGAGTCCCAGAGTCATTCATAAAATGACCAATTCTTGAACATCTTTTGAAGTATGATGGAACATTTTCAAAGACAACATCTTTTAGAAACCCATTGTCTCCATTCTGTATCCAAAACCATGATGGCAATTCATGAGAGATATCAATTTTTGTACAAATCCTAGCCACTGAAGGTCTTGAAAGATTAAATATAGCAGAGTCTAGCCTAATTGGGTGAGTGAAGATTTTAGCAATGGGGAATAAAGCACTCTAATTGAAGATATAGAGAGGAATACCCAGGAAACCAATCCAGAGAGGCACGATGGGGGGTTCAGAACCAACCTCCAAATTTGAAGACCATTTCAAAACATTCATACAAGATCCCCCAAAATACTACGAACCACGGGTCCTGAATAATTAGTAATCATTATCCAAGGAAAACCAAATGACAACATTCAACTAATTCAGTAAGCCGATATGAAAATTCATTAAACCTGTACCTTCTAGGGTTTTGCACAAAAACACAAGTGAAGGATGACACATGATAAAATCACTAATGAGAGAAAAATAAAGATACAAAGAGAGAGTGTGTACCTCTTCGTTGGAGAATGAAATCTTTGATAGACCTCTATTTCGGTATATTTTTGGAGTGATACTCTCTAAGGTCTTTGATTCAACAAGAGAAGTGTGGCCCGTGCTGATTTCTGTAAAAGACTGAGCATCGAAGATCCCCTTTTGATCGGTGTGGTTAGGGTTTCATCCATTGTGGTAAATCTGAGTCGATTAGTGTGCCTTTCATCACATGAAAGAGATTTTAAAATATTAAAATTTTATAAATTTAAATGGCCTAATCACCAAAAATAATAACATAAATAAATAAATGATTGAGGGTATAAGTTTAAAAATTCTCCCCAAAATAACTCTTTCTTCCCCAAAAAGGCATTTAAGCCATAATGGATGATACATAGATCAAGAGATAAAAGAAAACCCAATTTACTTATTGATTTACAATGTTTTTCAGTAGAAAAACATGTCTAACCCAAAACACTAGAAATAATTTTTTTAGGAACACAACCAAGAGAAGCATCTAAAAGATAATAATCAAAAACTAAAACTCTTAAGAGATATACCCTCTATATAACTCTTCCACTTATCATGGTGGGAAAAATAATAAATATGGTCCTAGAGGATGATGTAAACAAAATCTACCCACCATTTCTAACATGTAATATATAATATCGATCATATAACTGAACAACATATCCATGATTAAATTAATATGGAACAATTATCTCTAAAATAACACAATGGATAAATATCCTAAAGAAAAAAACTCATATCAAAATTCTAGAAATTATCAAATGGATAAATAATGAGTAAGAGAACAAAATACTCCTTATAGTATTCCTCAATAACTAATGATCTACAAAAACCTCATGAAAGTCTCAATATATGTAAAAAAAGCACCCCCAAATCAACCATAAACACATTACTAGATTCAAAGACCCAAGATAGCTACTAAATTCAATGTAGATGATTAGAGAACCCCAATTAGGATAGAGGGGTGTGATAAAACTGAAGGTTCCCCAAGAAGAATCAGGCCTCAACAAGCTCAACATAAGCTTTATTATTGAATCAAGGGAGGAAAATCTGGGACCTACTCTTAGAGCACTAACCCTTAGTGAACCCAGGTAACTATAATTCATAGCACCCATCTCGTTCACCCTGAAAACACATATTATACTTCACATTAAAATCAATGTACATAATAGGAATTTAGGAATGTGTAACACAAAATGAACAATCACCAAAAGAATTATTACTCCCCAAAAAATATCCAAGGGGATACCTTGAAAAAAATACTCATAATTTCATCAAAACCCTGTTATTTCTTGATATTTTACAATCAAAAACCTCAAAACAATATCAATCACTAATTTCAAAAACCGAAGCATATCTTAATAGTGAAGTAAGAAATCATAAATATCAACTACTCACTTTTTATCAAAACGTTTATAGGGCATGCTCAGAATAACATGAAACACGAATTCATCCATTCATTTTCCCTAAATTCAAATCAAACAAACCATATATATAACATAAATTGAATACAAAAACAATACTCACCAAACCAAAATTCATTCACAAATATCCCATATTTTTTATTGTAAAATCCATGATTTATAATATGAAAGATCCAAGATAATTTTTCAAATAATATGGTGAAAATATTTCATCCCTTTTTAAATAATTTTTCCCCCAAATTACACTTAAAAAAAATCATGAAGTCAAATTACAAACCCACTTGGAAACACTCTACTCTAAATAAAATTTTGTAGGTCACCTTTAAAAAAATTCCATAACAGAATAATTACATTAGATAACATATTTCAAATAATTTTTTTATTGATAAATTCATTTTATAAATTCCAAAATTCCATTTTCTAAATTAAAAAATGAATCTCTCCACTTTAAACCACTTTTTAAATCCATTTCAAAATTCATGATTCCATTTAAAATAGTAAATATTTTCATGAAAACTATTTTACACACTTGAAATCTCTTTATAAAATATCAATCAAAAAACATTTTATCAATGTCACACAATATAAGGCCAACCTAAACAGGGCTAGTTACTATTCATGAATTGGATGAATGGCTTACTGGAACATGTTCCAATAAAATAACTATCACATAAATTAACATAAACCCATTTATGTTGGCTATATAAGGGTTAACATGCCATGTGTTCTCATCATTTACCACCATATCAACTCTCATTTCTTCCTAAAACACAAATAATTCATTAATCACTACTTAAAATAATATTTTAATTCTAATACCATTAATGAAATAAAAACAATTAGAAAGAGTCAAAAAAAGACACAAGAAAAATTAAAATCTTGGCAATCCATAGTAACTCAAGTTTTATCATGACCGGTGGTAATCTGCCACCAACCCATGGAATACCTCATGTTCTCCATCAATTATATATCATATCTAATAGAATTCCAAAATAACAAGGGGCTCCAAGAACCTAGTCCATTTTATAATCCTATGCTCATATAATATTTTATCATAAACCAACCCAATCCACTCCACCATTGAACACCCATTCCAACCCATGAAATACTTGAGGGGTGTCCCTAATCCCCCTAAGTAGATGAAAAGAATCAATGCCATCAAATTAAATCATCAAGGATAATATCACCCATAAAATAATGTAAATAAAAAGTGGAAAATCGGCCTGACCACTTTTTATGTTAGAGGTCTATGCACTAGAATAAACAAACAACATTATATACAATTAGTAAAGCAATTTTGAAAAAAAACCCTATCTCACCCATAATTACCTCTCCCGTATCCATCTATGAGTCCCTCTATAACCTCCAAAATTATTTTGTTCCACCAATAACCATAACTAAAAGAAGGAAAAGCCTTATTTAACCGATGTGACAAAGTAGACTAAATAAAAAAACTACTAACATACCACCATGTGACTTTATAAGTCACTATCCAATATTGAAACATTAATTCTCTATGAGGGTTAATAAAAAGTCCAGAAATGAAACTGAAATATAAATAGGTGTTACAATAAAAATTATCAGTGGGTATTTAAAATAAAAACTCTCAAAGAATATTCATTAAATTAAGGATCCATATTTTTAAATAAAATAATATAAACTATGATTTTAAATTTTAAAGGTAGGAAAACAAACAACATGAATTAACATGAAAATTTAATATACTTTTAAAAGAAAAAATTATTTTAAAAAATTTATTAAAATAAATAAGAAAACAAATTAATCATATTAACAACAGGAACCATGGGAAACCCTGTGGTGTATAAGGGAGGGGTTATTTAAGGAATCCTTGTAGTCTTAGTGATCAAACCATGAAAAAATCTTTTTGTGCATGATCCACTAGAAAATAAAAATCCAAAGATTATGTGGTAACAGATCCATGTCATGTATAGTTTAGATAGTGTTATAGTTTATTCCAAATTAAGTAAATGGTGGTCCTTTGACTAATGTTCTTTTCCTAGTTGTCTCACCTAAGAACACATGGTTCCCATATTTTGTTCCCATTTTAAATAAATTAGGTTAATAAAGGCACCCATGCCACCTTAAATTTTGGTATCTAAACTAAAGGAACCAATTAAGAATAATCCTCATATACATATATTCACAATCAATACTATCTTAACATATACATAATTAATTAATATACTTTTCAAATTATATAATTCCTTGTAAAACATGTCAACTAGGCCTTTTAAATTTACATAAAATCCACTTGAAAATTTTTTTAAGAGTTAGGGTTACGTGTCAAATTTATGTTCCTAAAGGATTTCCTCTCATTATTCCCACATACAATTACACACAAACATACACACACACACACACATATATATATATATATATATACTTCTCTCATTACACAAATTCACATGATCTCATGTGAATTTGTACATATCTCTTTATTTGTGTGTGTGTGTACCTATGTATATGGGTATAACTATCACCTAATGAAAAAAATTACAAACCTCATACATTTATAAAACTAATTTTGAATATTTTTACCAAAACATGGAATTTATAGTAATTACATGAAATTTGAAGTAAAATAATATATCTATTTTCAAATCAATATTAAATAGAAAACCACATTTCTAATATGAAAAATCAATCACAAATGCTATATAGGAACTCTATCAAATATTCATTGGGGAAATTTGTATAAAACCCACATAAATATTTCAAATCCACTTTATTAAAATAATTTTGGGTAGTTTATGAATACTAAAGGTGTCCAGTTTTATAAAGTAGAGTTTTCCTATACATCCAATTTGAAAACTCCTTTGGGTTCAAATGAGAATCAAGTGAATATGGATTTTATTTTCAAATACTCATAAAACATATTTAATATAATCACTTTGATATAAAAATAGAAATTTGAAAACACAAGAAATCATGGATATGAATTTTAAAGATCAAATATAAGGGGATACTTACCTAGGTCAAGTCTAGGTGTTGGGAGACCTCCAATAACTATGAAAAAAAAGTCTCCAAGAGGGAATTGAACATCCTTGGAAAAATATTATTGAAGAAATTATATTCTAAACTCACAAATGGTTCATCCAAGGGGGAGAAATGAATGAGAGGGTGTAGAGAAAATAGGAGGAAGAGGTGAAAGGGAACCCTAAACAGGAAGAATCCAGTTTGAAATTGCACATAAAAGGGCTAGATGTTGAAGTGTAAAATAGAGGGAGGGATTAGAGATCACATGCGCACAATACTGAGGATATATGGATAATTTTATTAATTAGGGTTGAAATATTTATTGGTTTTATATTCATTAAGGGTATATTTAGAATTTTATATTTTAAAAATTTGGGTAAATCATGTGGTTGTCACACTGTTTACCAAATAGATCTCTAATTGTGTTCCCTTTAATGGGAACCCAAGGCCATCCACATGGTTGGTTCTCAAAGTTTTAAAATTATGCGCCAACTGTGTTAAAGATATATAGTATAATGAAGACCCCCCACTATATGGTTTTCGCATATCTTTTCCAATAATGAATCAAAACATTATAATGTGAAAAAAATTAAAATTTTAAAATAATACAAAATAAGATGACCTCAAAAACCTTGAATAATAATATAAATAAAAAATTATTTATATATTTATTAAAAAATTCTTGGGATGTATCAAAGAAGTCCTTATATGAAAATTATTTCCATAGCATCAGTTCATAGTCCTGATATACATCAAACAAACTTAAAAAATCTACAGCTGGTGTAGTAAACACCAGGGGCACAGGAAAAATCACAACCTTTAGTGAAAAAAAACATAGACTAAGTAAATATACATGAAGGGGTGATATTATATTAAATCAAACCAAGTTTATACAAATGTATAGGATAATAAAATCAAACCTTGAACTATCTCTAGATCCTCTACTGAAAGAACTCTTATGGAATGCAACAACTCATGTCCAGCTCCTCGACCTCACTGGCCTTAATAATGTCCACCACCATGGCCACACTCTTCTTTAGGTTCCTACGGGTGAGGGGAATCATAAGTATAATCTATATTAGCCTTTTCACCTCTTGTATGAGTATTGGTATGTTTTTATAGCTACTGAAAATACGTTGGTGGCCCTATCTATTGAAATTACCACTAATGAAGCTACTTAGGAGGCAGATATAGAAGTCAGATTCCGATGAAAAACTGATAAACTGATATGTATTATCGATTCCCTTTTTGTTGGGCATGTACTTTTTAATTGAATCACACAAGATGAAGGCCCATATTGATTCCTGGGAAATATTGGATCTAGAAAATAGAGAAGTAGAGTGATGAGATCAATTCCCTACTTGTCATATTCTCAAGTACCTTAAAATATATGATCCTGATTTTGAATATCCACCTTCATAAAGACTCTACTGGACTCCTAAATATTTCATCCTCATTATAACTTTATCATTATTTATCATATCTAATTATCTAGGAATCTTAAATGGAGTGAATATATATCATATATCTTCAAAAAATGCCTCATTAGGGCGCCATGCTCTGGGATCCTCATCAGGACAGTGGTCATTGGTGAAATTAACAATGTATTTTACCCAAATCATAAGCTATAATAGGCTCAAGATCTCCTATTTAATGGATATAAACTCCTACCACTCTTTTTTCCTCATCATTGAACATAAAAACTTCGAATGGGACTCCTTCTAGAAATCAGTCTATGGGACATTGGATTTCTTTCACTCTCTATGATATAACATCTACCACTGATGAGATACTGCCCACATATATATAAACTCCATTGGAACCCAATACTATTCTTATATTGTAGAACCCTGGTTGATTTAAGCCTCATTTTAATGTTTAGGATTCTGTTTTTGGGTTAGAGTGGTGTCAGAGGTGATCTGGGAGTTTCTAAATGACAAGGGATGATCATTGGATATAGAATCTGGTTTATGTTGTGAATGTACATTCCAGATTTGAATGAATTATGGGAAGAAGTTTTGTTTTTTGTTTTAGTACATGAAAAGTTTTAATGACATGTGATTATATTTGTGTTGTGAACTGCGATTTTAGTATTTTTAGATGAGGTGATGCATTTTTTGGTGTATTTTCTATAGAGAAAGTTCATAATGTTAATCTATCATTCACACCATGAATAAAAAAATTTATATATGATTAAATGTTTGGGGTCCCCAACTAAATTCTTGTTAACCTTTATCATCCCTTCCCCAACACCTAGGCCTTCTATAGGTGGTTTTTGTGTGGTATATCCCCTTATGGACTCCTTCTCTTGGAACTATGATCTTGAATTGGTTGGTTACTCCTATTTTGGTAGGTGTGATCATTGTCTTATAATATTCTATGTTACTCTTGTTATTCAAAATGATGTTAGGCTATGTTTCTAGGATCTATTGATCATGTTATAATCCTTCTAAAATATCTTCAAGATACATTTTTTTATTATATTCTAGATTTCGGTTCTCTTATTGGTTGTGGTGTGGTGTGTGTGATTGCTAAGGTATGTGTTAATATACCTTCTACACTATACCTTTTTCTTATGGAAAAACAATTCTTTGTTATGTAAATAATTATTTGGGGCCTAATCTCATTTTATTTATGATCCCTTTTCTTCTGGTGTTGTACCTCGTTGCGAGTGATGTGAAATAAAAGTTTGAGGTAGTTGGTTCCATATCTAACCGAATATTTATGAACTTTCAATACTATTGATTTCATAAATAGTCTCTAAATTAATGGGAATGATTATTTAATTTATTAAGATACTTTTGAAAATGGTTTATTTGGAAAATAATTTGTTTCTCCTCATTTTTTTAAATAAATGAGCTTTTAAAATCATTTTGAAATGGATTGTGAAATGGGTTTTAAATGAATTTTTTTTATTGAAAAGGTATTTTTTTTAATTTTTTATGGAATGTGATAATAAATTTTAAATATAATTGATATATATTTCACATGGTATTCTTGGATTCTAGGTTGTAAGGTTTTTTATTCTCCCTTGTCCATTTAAATATTAAGGGGTACACTTTCCGGGTGTTATTCCATTCCTAGATTATGGATACATTATCTCTAAGAACTTGACTGATATTTCAGGGGGTTAACTTTCAAGGGTGTTCCCTCACACCAAGTATATTTAATCTAAGGACTTGAGTTCTAACTAGTCATTGATTTTTATTTATGTTACAAGTAAACAAGTTATCCCTAACTTTTTTTTATCTTAGGGGTGTTTACCATTGTTCTTTGGTTTTGTTTTTTTTTTCATATGATGTGATATAATATCCCAACCTTTTTTGTAGATGTATCGAGCGCATTATAGGTACACTTTTTTCCTTGTTTTTATTACTTTTTTTTTTGTTTTAACATGGGTGTGTTTGGGTGAAAGTTAGATAAAATTGGAAAGATTAGAGTTAGTTCACGGTTCACGCACAGTTTTCCTAAACCATGTGCCCAACCCAGCAAACCTTGTGAACCCAAAAAGAGATAATTTTTATAACTGGTGCATGGTTTTTCAAACTGTGAGCCCAATAAAAAGTTACCATGTATCCCCCCCAAAGAGGTTCATAGTTTAGTTTCATAGTTTGGAAAACCATGTGCCTCTTCCCAAGAAACTGTGAATGTGGTTTTTATTTGTCCTAAAATTAGAATTAAATTTTTCCAAACCTCCATATTTACCCCAAAAGACACTATCTCATCCCTAATAAGTTTTTACCATTCTTAGTGGATCCTAGATGGATTCAAATGCATTCTAACCTCCGTTCTTGGTGATTTGAAGTCTTGATTGAAGATCTTCACCTCTCCTTAAAAGAGAATCTCACCCTGATTGGTTTCTCATTCTTCTCCCATATTTATATCATCCTTTAAGGAGACATTTCCCTCTATTTATTATGGATCTAAATCTATGTTTGGTATATCTAATACATTTTATTTATGATCTAGTTTCAGGATCTAGATCTTATCCTTCAACACATTCTTGATCATTCGGCTTCCATTTGGGGATTTCTATTGGGGAGAATCCATCAAGGATTTTGAGGTAGGTGGCCTATTATTCAAATACCAAATTCATGATTTCAAATATATGTATGGGATTATATAAATTAAATTAGAAAATTAGAAATTGAGTCTCTTAAATTAAGTTAATTAATTAAGGGATTGTGGGATTGGATTAATTAATTTGTGAATTATTTAATGGGATATTAGGATTATGGAATTGGATGAAATAATTGGGGAATTAATTAATGGGATATTATGATTATGGAATTGGATTAATTAATTTCTGAATAAATTAATGGT
Organism: Viscum album; assembly: GCA_963277665.1. Classification (NCBI taxonomy): domain Eukaryota; kingdom Viridiplantae; phylum Streptophyta; class Magnoliopsida; order Santalales; family Viscaceae; genus Viscum; species Viscum album. Next base: position 1,990,961,497 of record OY728137.1, read on the forward strand.
ATATCGGGATTGTGTAATTATATTAACTAATTGGTGAATTAATTAATGGGATGTTGGGATTGATGAATTAGATTAATTAATTGGGTAATTAATTAATGGTTTATAAGGTTAAATGTTAATAAATGGATTAATGGTGTTTTTTTATATTATTTCATGTTATTAAATTGAAGGACCATGTTTTTTAGGATAATTGTAATGGTATTCGATGACGTAGAATGTTGATAAAAAGGTTAATGTTTATTAACCTTGAATGAAGTGATATATATGATATATTTGATATTATGTCATACATGATTGTGTGATATAAACGGATGCTCCAAATTCTAATATGTGATAAATGAAGTGAGGGATAGGTCATGATGCTACAAATATCCATGTGTGATAATTATGTGTGGGATAGGGAGTCATGATCCAAATACCCATATGAAATAGTGAGTACGTTACATAGACTGAGGTTTCAAATACCCATATGACATTGAGATGTGGTACAAGGACTCAGGCTCCAAATACCCATGGGGTTCTTAACACGATGTTCTGCGCCCATGCGTTGGAAATGGTCAATGGTTCCAATTGGTTGTGATATATTGTGAAATGAAATGATAAATTAAAACCATGGTATTTTATATCATTCAGCCTCTGGCATAGGATGAAGCGGGTATTTGGACTTTAGGTGTCCTCGAGAACCTAAGGGTTTATGTGGTTAAATAAATGAATAATTGAGATTGGTGAATGTTTACTTATGCATTGTACATTATTCTTTATATATCTACATGCACTATTATTGATTTGATATTGTTTAATATTCCATTGGTGGTGGCTTATTAAGTTTTACTCACACCCTACTTGGGTTTCCTGATCAGTACCAGAATAGACATCATGTTTTTAGGACAAGAAATGGGTAAATGACTTATATTAAAACATTGAGTTGTTACAGATCATGGATGAGGGAAATGAATGTGATTCGTGACCCTATTGGTAGTTTTTCATGTCTTTATTTATATTAGTTTTTTCATATTGACACTTGACACCTACTTTGGAATAGCATATCAACTATTTAATTTTGATATTATATTTTCTGTTTTGGTTATCCTGTGATACTGGTATTATTCAGGTAATGGTTATATAATTTGGCTATTATTGTTTTATTTTCATTGGTGTATAACTCTAATAAAGAGGGTATATTCTTCACATGATAGATATTATACCCTTGGTGCTAGTAGGCAACCTCTGGCTTATGTTGAGGTGTACCTAAGGTAATGTAGTTAACCGAATCTAGGAACTAGTGGTTGGAACCCAAGTTGGGACATTACAAAGTGGTATTAGAACCTGGATTTTTTCTTTTCTTTTGTATTACTATTTGGTAAAGATAGAAATGAGACTAGGAATATTCGGGCCTTTCTCATGAGCTCCTTCATGGGAGTATCTAACAAATTTATGGGGGGAAACCCAAGGAACCAGGGTGAGAATTGTTATTATGCGATCTTACAATTGGACATTATTTCACCTTAGGTGATGCAATTGTTGTGTGATGTGGTTATTGTTTATTATTTTTTATGAGATTTAACTCATGTCTTGGAATGGAATGATAGTTTAGTATGCATGAATCATTCTAGTAACCCAAGAATTATTGTTACATGCATCATTTTTTTAGGGACACATAGGAAAACAGGTTTTTGGTAAGTTGCTAAAATTAAAATATTTTTTCCTTTCTTATGTAATTTAACTAAAATTGGTGCCTAATATAGAATTGAAAGTTTTAAAATGATTAAAAACAAGAATAAATGGGTTTCTAATGAGAAACATTAATAATTAGAATGAGTTTACCCTTTGAAAACCCTGACTTAGTACTAGGATGGTTAAGGGTAGTGATGGTGCCTTGGTTTTGACCGTGTGGATGGGAAAAGGAGGATGACTTGTTATGTACTTTTGTGAATACCTATTGAATTCTTGTGTTAATATTGTATTTTTATTCTTGAGACATGTGTTTCTAATTATATAGATATGAATCTTTGATAATGATTTTTGTTAGGATGATAGGAGGATATGGATGGAAATGATCTTCCAGCAGTAGAACCTGAGGCACTGATAGTGCTAAGTGAAGGATCCAGATAGTAGTTCCATGAGAACTTTATGTTATTCATGAAATTTATGGAGATAGACCTGGAATGGGTTGTTAATATTATTTTTGACTTGATGGGGGAGTTTAAATTACATAACCCTTCATATTTCACAGAATATGGTGGACCCAGGACATCTAAGTTCGAGATTGAGTCCATCCGGACTATAATTGAAAATTTAGATACTCCTACTAAGAATGGGGTCCAGTTTTCTACTTTCATGTTATGAGGATTAGTGAAGCACTTGTGGGATGTCTGGGCTCAGACTGGGAAGGCTGATGGCATGGTATGGAATAACATTCTAGAGAAGTTCGTGGAGCAGTTTTATCCAGAGACGCTAACATATGAGAGGGAATCTGAGTTTATGCGGTTAACCTACAGGAGTATGACTTTGATGGTATATTGTGGTTGATTTACAGTCCTATAGTTCATTTCTATAGTGTTTAAAAGGAATGTGATAGTTACATAAATGAATTTCTAGGATGGACATAAATGTGAGATTAAGTCCAAGGTTAACATATTTCGATAAAAGAAGTTTGTTGAGGTGGTGGATCAGGCTCTCATAGATGAGGGGAACCTGAAGGAGGATTCTAGTGGAAGATAGGTTGTTTCTTCTGGATGATTGTGAGGTATGTATTTTTTGGGTAAGAAGTGTAACTATGAGCATATCGACCAAAGCAGTGAAAAGAAAAGTGTCTAGGGGAAGGATTGGTTACTCATGATCTTACTTGAGTGCTTTTCCAACAGTATGGTAGGCCAAACCACTATCAAAGGCATTATTCCCAACCACTAGTAGAGTGTCAATCTTGCATCATGATAACAAATCTATAGAGGTTATATAGAAACCCATAACTTTTGAGTAATGAAGAAGTAGTTAGGCAGAATCAGAGTTTGGGAAGGGGGATTTCTACACTGTATCATCCTGAAAGCTGGAGTTCCATTGGTCGTGGAAGTAGAGACATTAGACAGGGTGCTTCTAGTAAAAATCACATGTATCAATAGATTTTTGTATCTCAAGGTACACAGACTACATCATATGTAATAGGGGAGAGATAGTTTCATGTTGTTCAGCATACACTTATGGATAGTGAGGTCAGACCGTAAACAAATATAGGTACTATTTTAGTGGCTTCTATACTTTATAGTACTTTATTTGATACCAGGGACTCATTATTTTATATCAAAACAACTTTTGAATTGGTTGAGTCTAGATGTGGAGTTCATGAGTGGTATTATCACAATAGATACACCCTTGGAAGTATAATTGAGAAACATATGTTTCTATAAAGGGTGTTCTCTAGAGTTTGATTAGTAACATTTTTTGTGGGATCATTACATCCTTGACATGTTAGGATTTAACCTAATTCTAGGTGTGTAATTGTTAGTATCATACCGATCCAACATAGATTGTTAATGAATGATCGTTACCTTTACCTCACCTGAGGGTGTTGATTATGTTCACTGTGGGGAGTGGGAAATCAATCCAGGCTGAGTCGGGCCAGTTCATCAGCAACTGGGGGAGATCACTACTTAAGTTTCTAGTATCTTGTTAGATGATGGAGGTGTAGAGCATGATTTAATTCCACCCTTAGTGGATCGGTTTCAATATTTTTTTCATGTAGGATTATTAGGGCTGCAACCAGAGAGAGATGTCGAATTTTCAAATGAGCTCATACCTGGGGTTGAGCCAGTTTCTATTCCAATTTATAGAATGGAACCAACAGAGATTCGAGAGTTGAAGAATCAACTAGAATAGTTTATGGCTGAGAGTTTTATCCATCCAAGTATATCACCTCGGGGATATCTAGTGTTTTTCTAAGAAATATGATAGGAATATGTGATTATGTATTGATTACTGAAAGTTGAACTGGATCAAAGTGAAGAATTGGTATCCTCTTCTATATATTGATGGTATATTTGACTAGTTGAGAAGATCTTTTTTTTCTCAAAGGTCTATTTGAGATCAGAGTATCATCAGTTGAGAGTTTGACCTTCTGATATACCAAGGAAAACTTCAATAAGTAGGTATGGCCTATAGGGTTTTTTTATCTTCTCTAAGTTAATGAAGGCACCTGTAGTGTATATAGTTTTGATGAATAGAATCTTCCACCCATACACTGATAAATTTATGGTAGTATTTTTGGATGAAATATTAGTTTACTCCAAGACTCAATATGATCATGACCAAATTCTTGATCTCATCTAGAGTACATTTAAATAGAATCATTTATACGCCAAGATATCTAGGTTTTAGTTTTGGATAGAACGTGTACAATTCTTGGGTCACATAATCATAGAGAATGGTGTGTTAGTAGACCTTTATAATGTTTAGGAAGTTGTATCTTGGGAGTATCTCAAGAATGTTATCGATATCCATAGATTTATCAAGTTTGTTGGATATTATCAGTGGTTCATCCATGAATCTTTATATTTTGAATCCCTATTTTGGGATTGAACAAGAATTTAACAAAGTTTCAATGGTTGGAATCATATGATAATTCCTTTCATGAGTTAAAGAATCATTTAAAAATGAAACTAATCCTAGTCATGCATGATCCAGGTGATGAGTATATAGTTTTCTATGATGCTTCTAGGTTCATTCCTAAATCATTGTTGATGCAGGTAGATTGAGTTGTGGTGTATAGGTCTTGGCAGTTGAGGCATCATGAAAAAAACCCTATGCACAACCTTTAGTTGGAAGCGATTTTTTATGCCTTGAAATATTGACAGTATTATCTTTTGGGAAATAAGTTAACTAAGTATATTGATCACAATAGCTTAAATTATATCATTTATTAAAGAGATTTAAATATCTTTCAAAAGAGGTGGGTTTAGTGTATGAATTCATTCAATTTTGATCTAACATATCTTTCAGGGAAGGAAAATAGGGTTTTTGATGTTTTGAGTACGAAAACTCAGACTCAGACAGTTCAAGTGTCTTGTGTAGAGTGGAAAAAGAATACTTTTACTTATGAAATTCATGTTGTGGTCCAGAAAAGTCAGAATAAGATGACTGTCATATCAGTTTTAGTGGAGTCTTCACTTTTGATTCAGATTCGGGAAATTTTGTATGTGTATCTGAGTGTTTGGAATTGATGGAAAGTCTTGAAGGCGGGGAGTCACCTTCCGATTGGAGAATAAATGAGGATGAGATCATCTATGTCTATGGTCATTTTTTGTACCTAAAAGTATGTGAGAGGAGATGATTCTTGAATTTCATGCCTTGAAGTGGGTGGTGCATCCAGGTTTGACCAAAATGTATTGTGACCTATGATGATTGTTTTGGTGTCTAGGACTGAAAAAAGGATATTATTGGCTTCATAACATGATGATACACCTATCAATAGTTGATGTTTGAGCATTAATGACCTTGTGGTTTACTACAGTCATTTTCCAATCCATAATATAAGTGGGATGATGTTACTAAGGAATTTATGGTGGTTCTCATGAGTATGCCTTGAAATAATGACATTATTTGGGTGATTATGGACCATTTGAAAAAGGTAGAGCACGTTGTACCAGTACAGGTGACTTGTTTAGTGGAGGAGTTGAGGGATATGTATGTTTGAGAGAAAGTACATCTCCATAGGGTGTCGCATGGTATTGTTTTAGTTCATGACTCTTGTTTTACTTCGTGCTTCTACAAGGTCTTATAGAAGGTACTTGGTACACATGTTTTACTGAGTATGGAATTCCACCTACTCCTAAATGGGCAGTTAGTATGTACTATACATGTTCTTAAGGATATTCTTTGAGAGTGAGTCCTAGAATTTGGTGGATCTTTATAGAAGCACATAGATTTGGTAGATTTTTCCTATAATGACTATTATTAGGAAACTATTTAGATGGAACCATATGAGGTTTATTATAGTATGACATGAAGATCACCTCTATTATGGATGGAGGTAGGTGTGTCAGAATTATTGGGATTTAGTCTCATGTAGGAGAAATTGGAATAGTTTAGATTATTTTGAATCATATGGTTACATCACATATTATACGGAATTTATTTGATGATAGACATAAAAGGCCCCTAGAGTTTACATAAGGTGATTGTGTGTTCCTTTAGGTGTCACCTGGGTAAGGTCAACAAAGGATTTAGAAACATGGAAAGCTGGTTCCCAAGTTTGATTGAACACTTGAGGTTGTGGATACAATCTGGCCAGTTGTGTAGTGATTGGTTCTTCCATAGAGGTACAGTGTTATGCATGAAATTTTTCATGTATCAAAACTTAGGTGGTATAACCCTGACCCTTCGAATTTGATCTATGTAGATGATTTTTTGATTGATATATATGCATCCTTTGAGGAGCATCTGATACATGTGTTATACTACAATGGGAAAGTATTTTTGGGAAAGACCATTCTGATAGTGTGTATATTGTTGTAACATGGTCATGTTTAGGAGGAAACACTATATAGAGAATTGTATATGTGGGCTAAGTGACTAGACCTTTTTTACTCAGAATCATAGAGATAATTGGGAATACATCTCAAGGACGAGCTATTATAAGGTGGGGAGATTATAAGATCCTGAACTTTCCTTGATTTTTCTCAAACTTTTTACATGTAATATTTTTCCTTTTATTGATTAATTTATGTTTTTGTTTTACCTTGGGTGAATTTGGTTGAAAATTGGAGGAAAATAGGGGGAGAGGCATTGCACTTTTGGTGCACGATTATCCTATATTGTGCATCCATCTCATCAAAATGTTTGAACCCAAATATAGGGGATTACCATGGCTGGTGCATGGTTTTCAAATTGTTCTCCATATTAGGAGTAACTGTGCACCCCCCCCCCCAGAAGAGGTGCATGATTTAGAAATCCATTAACCCAAGCCCAGAAAACTGTGCAAGCAGTTTTAATTAATCTGAAAATAAGACTTAAAATTTCCCAAACCCCCATATTAACCCCAAATTTACCCTAGCTCAATTATAATTGGTTATCTCATTTTTTTTGTTCCTCTAAGACATATTCCAAGGCCTTATTACCTCTTTTCATAGTTATTCAAATCACATATTGAAGATATGCACCTATCCCAATAACAGAATCTCATTTTGATTGTTTCCACATTCTTCTCTCCTCCTATTATCCTTTGAGGGGATGTCTTCATCTATTTGAAATAGAAATTGAACTATGTTTTGTTATATCTTATTCATTTGATTTTGGATCTAAATATTGTCCTTATACGCATTCTTGATCATTCGTCTTTATTTTGTGGATTTCTGTTGGTGAGCATCCATCAACAATTTCGAGGTAGGTGGTCTGTTAATCAAATCCAAAAGTCTTTATTTCAATTACATGTATGTAATTGTAGAATTTATATTGAATTATTAGAAATTGAGTTTATTAAATGGAATAAATTAATTTGGTTAATTAATTAATTAAGGGATTACATAATTGGAATAATTAATTAGATAATTAATTAATGGGATATTGGGATTATGTAATTTGATAAATTAATTTGTGAATTAATTAATGGGATATTTGGATTGTGGAATTGGATTAATTTTTTGGTGAATTAATTGAAGGGATATTTGGATTTTAATATTTGATTAATTAATTGATGAATTAGTTAATGGGATATTGGGACTATGGATTTGGATTAATTAATTGGAGAATTAATTAATTGGTTATATGGTTAAATGTTTATAAATGGATAAATTGCGTTTTCTTCATATTATTCCATGTGATTAAATTTAAGGACCATGTTTTTTATGATAATTTTAATGGTATTCGAGGAAGTGAAATGTTGATAAAAATGTTTAATGTCGATTAACCTTGAATGAAGTGACATATTTGATATATGTGGGATTATTTTATACGCAAGTATGGAGCACAGACTAATGCTCTAAATACCCATATGTGATAAATGAAGTGTGGGATAGAGAATCATGCTCCAAATACCCATGTGTGATAATTATGTGTGCGATAGGGACTGAGCCTCCAAATATCACTATGATATGGAGATTTTGGGATAGAGAGTAAGGAACCAAATACCCATGTGACATTGAGGCGTGGGATAGAGACTAAGGCTCAGAATACCCAAAGGGTGATAGACATGATGTTCAACACCCATGAGTTGGCATTGGACTATGGTTCCAATTGTCCATGATATATTGTGAAATTAAATTATAAATGAATACCATGGTATTGTGATATAATTAAGATTCTAGCAGTTGTTTAAGTAGCTATTGAGAGTGACGGTGTCCTTAGGAACCTAGGGGTTTATGTGGTTAAAATAAGGAATAATTGAAATAAGATAACTATTTACTTATGAATTGTACTTTATTCCTTATACAACTAGATAATCTATTATTAGTTGTTTATTGTTTAATAAGTCATTGGTGATGGCCTTCTAAATTGTACTCACACCCCACTCAGGTTTCCTAATCGGTAACCGAATAAACTTCATGTTTGCAGGACAAGACAAGGGTAAAGGCCCTATGTTAGAAGGTTGAGTTGGGATGGATCATGGATGAGGGAATTAGATTATATTTGGAACATGCATGGGAGTTTTTAGTGTATTTATTTATTTTGTGTTTTGTATATTGACACATTACACATACATTGGCATGGAATATCTATTATTTAGTTTTGATATTGTTTTTTCTATTTTGGTTATCATTGATACTGGTATTATTCTAGTTATGGTTATATCATTAGGTTTTTATTGTTTTATTTATGCTAGAGTATTACTCTGATAAAGAGGATATAGTCTCCTCGTGATCGATATTCGACCCCCGCTACTATTCATCAGCCTCTAGCATATGTAGAGGTGTTCACGAGGTCACACAGTGAACTAAATTGGGTCACTAGTGTGTGTTACCCAGGTAAAACCTTACATATGATATAGTACATACATTCATAAATGTAAATCTATCATTGAAATTATTATTTGAAATGTTATTTCCTGGTTTTGTGAAGGATTTGGAAAAGGGTGGACTGTTTTCCATGATTTTGATATAAAACTATGTCACTTATCATCATGCCTTATTTCCTTTTGAATTGAGAGTATTAAGAGTATTTTAGATATACTTGGTGTGGAACACCTGGGTGGGATCATACTGAGTTGTTTATCTCACATACTACACACTCCCTTAAGTGTGTTTAGAACTATTTTTTTATGATACAGGAAAGGGTCTGGCACTATAGTGAGGATGTGAGGCTTTTTTTTTCTAGTAATTGGTAAATAGTTGTGAGATTCTAGAATGTTTCTCAAGTATCACATAGAGTAAAATTGGACAGTTTTTTTTTCGGTTTCCTTTCTTTTGGTTGTTTTGTGGACATGTACCCTTTATTTTTTATCGCAACCATTTTCACTCTTTTGTTTATGTAATATTTATTTTATGGTTTTATTTATGCATGTAGATATTCCATGTATCTTGTTTTGGGTTTGGATTAATCATTCCACCATATTATTGTCTGACACTTGGGTGCTAGTCACTAGCCCATGAAAATCAAGAGCACCCTTCGGGTCTTTTTTTCATTTCAGTTCAAATCCTAGATGGATGGGTTCTCTAGTTCAGGTCATGAAGATTTGGTATCAGGGAATGATTATACATAGTCTTGGAAATATTATAGATAGAATATAGGATTTTCAAGAAATGAGAGGTGGGTTATGATGAGTTTTTTTCCAACTCTTACGATGATGAACATTAATTCTCCATGGGATGTTGAGATGTGTATATCCTGTGTTGGTTTTTTATCATTATTTTATTTTCGAATATTATTATTTTAGTTTTATTATTTCCACTTTTGGTACATAGAAAATTTCCTCTCATAAATTTTCCAAGGGTCCCTTAGGAGGGTACGGTGGGAGATTCTCCTCATTAGAATCCCCATTTGTATCAGAATATCTTAGAGGATACTGTATGAGAAGTTTGTTTCCTGGACCAAATTGTATTATGGGTTCATAACTAAGTGGTTTAGGAACAACCAAGAGCTAGAGAAGAAAGGGATTAAGATTTAGTGTTCTTGTGTAAAAATACCACATAAATTAATTATAAGGCCCCATCCTTAAACATTACTTAATCTTGAGTTACTTCAAGAATACACATTGATGATATTTTCAGGTTTAGAGTTTTAGAGAATTAGATCATAAAACATGCATTACATTCCACATTTAAACAAAGTGGTTACATAAAATATAGTACTCATTTTTTCCATCAACGGAAACATATTTAAAATAAAACATGGATTCTTTCTTGACACTTCTTTGACACTATCATCACATCATGTACCTTTCCCTTTCCCTGTGAAAAACATTTCAAAAACTTGGGATGAGCATAAAAAGCTCAGTAATGGATATAAAAATATGGAAAGGAAACGTGAGTACATGTATACGTAAGAATCAACGAAATCATACTTTACTCATAAAACATAAGCACTTTAACATACCTCATCAAATCACAAATAAAATATATATAAATCATAAGACATAAAGGTAACTTGAGGCATTCATAACATTCTTACGTAGGGAGTAACCCTCTTGGTTACGTTTGGAATACCCATCACAGTATATTCCCTAAATCTCTTCGAAGAAACCTTAACGTTTAACCCCTTTGCATTATACAATGCATTGGAGAGCTATATCAAGCTCACCCACCCTTAGTTTATCACGGAACCACTCATCTTCTTAACAATGCCCAAGAACCATAACATAACCGTATCACATAAAACATGAATAAAGGAAACATAACATTTCCACATTTCAATCACAAGATATCAATACAAAACATTGATATAATAAAAACATTATGAAAACCATTTTCAATACAAAAATAAAAGAAAAGTAAAACATGGTATTTATTTGTCATTTTAAAAAAAAGGTATGGCTTGTAGAGGAAGCCGAAACTCAAATAATGGTCACGGCGGCGGAAAAGTCGTTGTTGTCACATACATACGACAAAAACATTCCCTTTTTTCATTTAGTAAAACTCTACGTATAAAAAATATTCATTTTGGATAAACTTAAAAGTCAAAGGGGTTTATACACCGTATAAAAGAAAGTTGTGTATAAAACAAAATATGCCTCAATGAAAGGAGATTGAGACGATGTCCCTTACCTCGGGTCCGACTTGACTCGATCATTCTTTAACGTCCCGAATAATAAACTTGAGTTAATTTATACTTGCTTAAGAACCTTTTTCAAGTTCATTAGTCCTCTTATATCACTTATTACCATGTTATGAACACTATGTAATTATTTAAGTTAATAAAGGTCGTTTTGTCAATCATTGGTACTTGAGTCAAAAGTTAACTCTTTATAATTACAAGTTTGTTCATGGGGTAAAATATCCATTATATCCAGAATTATATTCATTATTTAGATATCATATATATCATATATATCCATTATATACATGCATTTATAATATTACATAACATTTAGAGGTAAGAAATGAAATGCACCGTTCATGGAGACAGTAAGTCGTACATACGCATGAACGCTACTTCCATTTCTATCTCATAATTTAATGGAAATAAATAATAATTATATAAAGGTATATTATAATTCCAGTATAATATCATATATAATATCATTAAATATATCCTTTATATGTACCACATATGGTATTAACGAATCAAATCACTTTGAGGGGGCGGTAGTCCGCACTACCTAAAATGAAGATATCGCGTTTACCCATAATGGAAACCATAAAGTTATGCCATAAATGAAAAATATAAAAGCTTTAGTAAAACATAAACATATTATATATCATATATAAATATTGTGACATCTTAATGGCCACCTTTTAAGGTGTTATATGAGTGTTGAACAATCATCATTTCCTGAGGCAGAAATTCTCCATCCATAGAAACAGTATGTTCTTTAACCATTAGATGTAGGTGTGTGTAAGTGTAGCTAGAATAATTTATATAACAACATCCTAGTATATTTATGATACTGTTTTTGTTACAAAAGAAATGAAAAAAATAGTTTAGGGGGTTTGGAGAAGCAAAATAAAACATAAGAACTCAAGAGAAAACATTGCCTTTAAAATGGGTAACTCTTTTTGATTTGAGATCAAAGGCTTCCTTGGGAAGACTTGTGCCCAAAGTGATGCTTCTAGGATTAAGAGAGAGATGTGGAGAGACAAAATGGGGAGGTTTTTTCCAATCCAAAGTCTTGAGAGATGTGGGTAAGGTGGTAGAGGTGGGGGTCTTTTATTAGAGGAGAGGAGGGGCACTCTTGGGAAGTTATAAAAGGTTACATTATTATAAAATTATTTTCGGATTTAAAAGGTCCCAGAATTATATATTCCAAGTATAAGGTGATAATAGTTCTAAATCCACTCATACAATAGGTTTTTTAAATGTTTAGGTCTTGTATTTTACATTATCTTTTTATTTTATTTAAATCGATAAATAATGAGGTAATCGCTGCATCATCATGGTGTCATACATAATTTAATTTATTTAATGTATAAAAATTATAAAACAAATTTCATGATGTATTAAATCTTTTTATATTTCTAATTAATATTTATAGTCAAAAATATGACTTGTATAACCCCATTTAAAAATTGTTTTAGTAAAAAAACTCATGTTTGTGACATTTTAATTTTAACTTTAAATAAAAGGCATTAATGTCATTATCTTACCCAAGTGGCTCCATGGGGTCCCAGAAATATACCCATGGGTTTTCTTGGTCGTCCATGACACATACAATAAGGTTAGTACATGTTTCAAGGTCATTTCATATTATTAAAACATTATTTTTACCTTAAACTACAATAATTACCTCTAATCGCGATTAAAAACTTAAAAGTTACTATTCACCAAAAAATTATTTTAATCCCATTGAACCAAATTTTACTTCCTAATGAAAACCATGTATGTTGGATTTTTGAAATTCAAAACACATAGGTGGTAAAATTTCATTTAAACTAAAAATCAGTTTTTTTAAGTACCACTTAGTGGTTTCACTATTCATTAAAAATTGATGTTTTTCAGAAAAATACCAAAACTTCACCCTAAGATATATTTGATATTTCGAATTAAAAAATGATGTATATTTTACAAAATTAAAAACATATAATTTACATTAATTAATTTAATAATTAATTCCCATTTTTAGAGTAAATAGCATGTTTTTATGAAACAATAAGTATCAAAAGATTGACACTAGTTTAAGTCCAATTTCAAAGTGAAATTAATTCCAATGCCCACTATTGGATTAAATGGTAAAAATATATTCTAATTTCACTTTAAAACTAATTAAAAAGATAATATAATCATACAAATAAATTAGATTAAAAAGAGGTTTTGAATTAAAATACAACATTTTTCACTATTCATTAAAAAAATGAACTTTATCGGAAAAATACGAAAATTTTACACAAATTAAATTTTGATATCCTGATTCTAAAGAAAAATTTTATTTGGTCCAATAGAATGTATAAGAGTGACCAAAACTATATTTATAGACGGTTCTCCATCAAAAGGTGATAAGTCGACCTTTAGTGAATGTTAGAGTATATATGCCTAAAATTGAATTCTTTTCATATTTTAAGCCTTTCTCTTTTATTGGATAAATGTAAAAACATTTAAAAAACATATATAATCATATTTTAGTTATTTCTATTCATTCCTGCCACAATAACGGCTATCTGTTAACTACCATTTAAAATAATATTGTTCTATTACTATTGTGCAACGTAAGATTTCAAAGAAACTCTTTGTTGTGTATCGGGTACGCTATCGAACATAGCAACCCCTTTAAAGTAAAATTAATATTTAATTCGTAAATATAAATAAATATGAAAATTCTTTATTCTTTATTTACCTGGGATGTTGCATCCTTCCCCCCTTTTGGGAATTGCGTCCACCCAATTTTATTCACTTATCAAAATAAGTGGGGGTATTTATCCTTCATAGCATTTTCAGATTCCCATGTTTCCTATTCACTCATGTGGTTTTTCCACAAAACCTTTTTACATGATTAATCACCTTATTCTGCAACACTTGCTCCATGTGGTCAAGAATCTGGACTGGTCGTTCCTCATAAGATAGATTCTCTTCCAGCTGAACCACCTCTGGACTCAAAACATGAGATGGATCTGGCATGTACTTGCTTAACATTGAAACATGAAAAACATTGTGTACCTGAGATAAACTTGGAGGTAAAGCCACTCGATAAGAAACGGATCCAACTCTCTCCAGAATTTCATATGGTCCAATGAACCTTGGACTCAGCTTTCCTTTTTTACCAAATCGCATCACACTTTTCCATGGTGAAACTTTGAGAAAAACATGATCACCTACCTCGAAAGATAGATCCTTCCTCCAGTAGTCTGCATAACTTTTCTATCTAATCTGAGCTGTTCTCATGTGTTTCTGAATCAACTGAACTTTTTCTGCCATCTCTTCTACCAATTCTGGTCCCATCAGCTCCCTTTAACCCACTTCATCCCAAAAAGCTGGAGTTCGACACCGCTTCCCATATAATGCCTCAAAAGGAGCCATCTGTATACTGGAATGAAAACTATTATTATAAGAAAACTCAACCAAAGAAAGATGTTGGTCCCAACTTCCCTGATAATCCATCGAACAGGAAAGCAGCATATCCTCCAAAGTCTGAATTGTTCGTTCTGACTGCCCATTTGATTGAGGATGAAAATTTGTACTAAAATTTAATTCAGTACCCAACGACTTCTGAAGGCCTTTCCAAAAGTTAGAAGTAAACCTGGGATCACGATGAGATACAATGGATAGGGGAACTCTATGTAACCTAACTATCTCTTTAAGATACAATCGAGAAAGTTGATCTAGAGAGAAAGTATCTCGAATAGGAAACAAATGAGCAAATTTAGTCAATCGATCAACAATAACTCAGATTGCATTATTATCTCGTGATTTCTTCGGTAATTCCACAACAAAGTCCATGGATATATTTTCCCATTTCCACTCTGGAACTGGTAAAGGTTGAAGCATCCCTTTCAGTAACTGCTACTCTTCTTTAACATTCTGACAAGTCAAACACTTGATAGTAAAATCAGCAATATCTCTTTTCATTCTATCCCACCAGTAATACTCCCGAAGATCTCTATACATCTTAGTACTGCCTGGATGAACTGAAAACGGGGAACTATGAGCCTCACATAACATCTCATTCTTCAACTATGAATCACCAGGCACACATAATATCTTCCCAAACCTCAAAACACAATCATTATTAATATTAAATTCAGGCAACTTAACCTTCTGAACCAGCTCTACCTTTTTCTGCAACCCACTGTCTTTCTTTTGTGCTTGCTTAATTCTTTCTAATAGAGATGATCTCACTGATACCTGAAATAAAACAGAAGAACTTACCGCACCAACAACTTCTATTCCAAAGTTCATCAAATCAAAAACCACAGGATCTCGTTCTAAATGTAGCATGTTTAATGAAGCATTACTTTTTCGACTCAATGCATCATCCACTTTATTTGCTTTTACCGGATGGTAATAAATTGTACAATAATAATCCTTGATTAATCTTAGCCATCTCCTCTGTCTCATGTTCAATTATTTCTGAGTGAATATATACTTTAAACTTTTTTGATCAGTATATATTTCACACTTTACTCCATACCAATGATGCTTCCAAATTTTTAAAGCGAAAACAACAACAGCTAATTCCAAGTCATATGTAGGGTAATTTACCTCATGAGTTTTCAACTGATGTGAAGCCTATGCAATTACCTGATCATTCAGCATAAGGACATAGCCAAGTCCCTTCAACGAAGCATCACTGTATATAACAAACTCACCATTCCTGGAAGGAAGTGCCAAAACTAGAGCATTCACCAATATTCTTTTCAACTCCTGAAAACAATCATCATATTCTTTTGTCCTGATAAACTTAACACCCTTCCGAGTTAGCTTAGTCATTGTACTAGATAAACGTGAAGAATTTTTAACAAACATTTGGTAGTAACCATCCAAACCAAGAAAACTACGGATCTCGGTTACATTTGTGCGTCTTTTCCATTCTTCAACAACTCTTGTTTTTGCAGGATCCATAGTTATTCCATCTTTAGAAACAATATGACCAAGGAAATAGATTTGTTGCAACCAAAAATCACACTTGCTGAATTTCCCATAAAATTTATTTTCTTTTAAGGTTTGAAAAATAACCCTTAAATGACTTTCATGCTCCTATTTACTTTTAAAAAACACCAAAATATCGTCAATGAAAACAACCAACATTTTTCACCTGAGTCAACTGAGCCATCACTGCAACAAACTGTTTAGTTCTGATTCTGACCATCTCAGGATACTGATTTGAAAGGTCATTTCCCTCTATATGCCTTCCCAGAAAAGCTGCATTGTTTCCTCTATGGAAAACCATTCTGAACACAGAAATATCTTAGGCAAAGCAACATAGTAATCTTCAAATGCTATATCATTTCAGTCATACCATAAATTAATTTATAATTTAACAATTTTCTAACTCCTAAAGTTGTCTATACCAACCTCTGATACCAACTATAAGGCCCCAGTCTTAATCATTACTTAATCTTGATTTACTTCAAGAATACACGTTGAGGATATTTTCAGGTTTAGAGTTTCATATAATTAGATCATAACACATGCATTACATTCGACATTTAAACAAAGTGGTTACATAAAAGATAGTACTCATTTTTTTCATCAATGGAAACATATTTAAAATAAAACATGGATTCTTTCTTGCACTTCCTTAACACTATCATCACATCATGTACATTTCCCTTGACCTGTGAAAAACATTTCAAAAACTTGGGATGATCATAAAAATCTCAGTAAGGGATATAAAAATATAGAAAGGAAACATGAGTACATGTATACGTAAGAATCAATGAAATCATACTTTACTCATAAAACATAATCACCTTAACATACCTCATCAAATCACGAATAAAACATAGAAATCATAAGACATAAAGGTAACTTGAGGCATTCATAACATTCATACATAGAGAGTAACCCTCTTGGTTATGTTTGGAATACCCATCATAGTATATTCCCTAAATATTTTCGTAGAAACCTTAACGTTTAACCCCTTTATGTTACCCAATGCATTGGACAACTATATCGGGCTCACCCGCCCTTAGTTTATCATGGAACCACCCGTCTTCATAACAATACCCAAGAACCATAACATAATTGTATCACATAAAACATGCATAAAGGAAACATAACATTTCCACATTTCAATCACAAGATATCAATACAACACATTGATATAATAAAAACAATATGAAAACAATTTTCAATACCAAAATAAAAGAAAAGTAAAACATGGTATTTATTTTTCATTTTAAAAAAAGGTATGGCTTGTAGAGGAAGCCGAAACTCAAATAATGGTCACGGCGGCGGAGAAATCATTGTCGCCACCTACGTACGACAAAAACATTGCCTTTTGTCATTTAGTAAAATGATTCGTATAAAAAATATTCTTTTTGGATAAACGCAAAAGTCAAATGCATTTATACACCGTATAAAAGAGATTTTCTGTATAAAACAAAATATGCCTCAATGAAAGTAGATTGAGACGATGTCCATTACCTTGGGTCCGACTTGACTCGGTCATTCTTTAACATCCTGAATAATAAACTTGAGTTAATTTCTAACTTATTAAGAACATTTTTCAAGTTCATTATTCCTTTTATATCACTTATTACCATGTTATGAACAATATGTAATTATTTAAGTTAATAATGGTCGTTTTTTCGATCATTGGTACTTGAGTCAAAAGTAAACTCTTTATAATTACAAGTTTGTTCATGGGGTAAAATATCCATTATATCCAGAATTATATTCATTATTTAGATATCATATATATCATATATATCCATTATATACATTCATTTATAATATTACATAACATTTAGAGGTAAGAAATGAAATGCACTATTCATGGGGACGGTAAGCCGAACGTACGCATGAACGCTACTTCCATTTCTATCTCATAATTTAATGGAAATAAAAAATAATTATATAAAGGTATATAATAATTCCAGTATAATATCATATATAATATCATTAAATCTATCCTTTATACGTACCACATATGGTATTAACGAATCAAATCACTTTGAGGGGGTGGTAGTCTGCATTTCCTAAAATGAAGATATCACATTTACCCATAATGGAAACCATAAAGGTATGCCATAAATGAAAAATACAGAATATTAAGTAAAAAATAAACACATTATATATCATATATAAATATTGTGACATCTTAATGGCCACCTTTGAATCTATTATATGAGTGTTGAACAATCATTGTTTCGTGAGGCAGAAATTCGACATCCACAGAAACAATATGTTCTTTAACGATTAGATATAGGTTTGTGTAAGAGTAGCTCGAATACTTCATATAAAAACATCCTAGTATATTGATGATACTGGTTTTTTTACAAAAGAAATGAAAAAAAAGAGTTTAGGGGGGTTGGATAAGCAAAATAAAACATAAGAACACAAGAGAAAACACTACCTTTAAAACGGGTAACTCTTTTTGATTTGAACTCAAAAGAATCCTTGGGAAGTCTTCTGCCCAAAGTGAGGCTTCTAGGAGTAAGATAGGGGTGTGGAGAGACAAATTTGGCTGGTTTTGTCCAAGACAAAGGCTTTAGAGGTGTGGGTAAGGTGGTAGAGGTGGGGGCCTTTTATAAGAGGAGAGGAGGGGCACTCTTGGGAAGTTATAAAAGGTTACTCTATTATAAAATGATTTTCGGATTTAAAAGGTCCCAAAATTATATATTTTTAGGATAAGGTGATAAGAGTTCTAAATACACCCATTATATAGGTTTTTGACATGTGTAGGTCTTATATTTTACATTATCTTTTCATTTTATTTAAGTCGTTAAATAATGAGGTAATCGTTGCATCATCATGGTGTCATAAATAATTTTTTTTTATTTAATGTCTAAAAATTATAAAAAAAATATCATGATGTATGAAATCTTTTTAGATTTCTAATGAATATTTATAGTCAAAAATATGACTTGTATAACCCCATTTAAAAATTGTTTTAGTAAAACAACTCATGTTTTTGACATTTTAATTTTAACTTTAAATAAAAAGCATTAATGTCATTATATTACCCAAGTGGCTCCATGGGGTCCCAAAAATCGACCCATGGGTTGTCTTGGTCGTAAATGACACATCCAAAAAGGGTAGGACATGTTTCAAGGTCATTTCATATTATTAAAACATTTTTTTACCTTAAACTACACTAATTACCTCTAATCGCAATTAAAAACTTAAAAGTTACTATTCGCCAAAAAATTATTTCAATCCCATTGAACCAAATTTTACTTCCTAATGAGAACCATGTATGTCGTATTTTTGAAATTCAAAACACATCGGTGGTAAAATTTCATTTAAACGAAAAATCAGTTTTTTTAAGTACCACTTAGTGGTTTCACTATTCATCAAAATTGAAGTTTTTCAGAAAAATACCAAAACTTCACCCTAAGCTATATTTGATATTCCAAATTCAAAAATGGTGTCTATTTTAAAAAATGCAAAACATATAAGTTACATTAAATAATTTAATAATTAATTCCCGTTGTCAGAGCAAATAGCGTGCTTTTATGAAACAATAAGTATCAAAAGATTAACACTAGTTTAAGTCCAATTTCAAAGTGAAATTAATTCCAACAACCACTATTGGATTAAATGGTAAAAATATATTCTAATTTCACTTTAAAACCAATTCAAAAGATAATATAATGATATAAATAAATTATATTAAAAAGAGATTTTGAATTAAAATACAACATTTTTCACTATTCATTAAAAAAATGAACTTTATCGGAAAAATACGAAAATTTTACACAAAGTAAATTTTGAGGTCCCGATTCTATAGAAGAATTCAATTTGGTCCAATATAATATATAAGAGTGACCAAAACTATATATAGACGGTTCACCATCAAAAGGCGATAAGTCGACCTTTAGTGAATTTTAGAGTATATATGCCTAAAATTGAATTCTTTTCATATTTTAAGCCTTTATATTTATTGGATAAATGTAAAAAACATTTAAAAAACATATATAATCATATTTTAATTATTTATATTCATTCCCTCCAATACAACGGCTATGTGTTAACTACCATTTAAAATAATATTGTTTTATTACTAGTGTGCAATGTAAGATTTCAAAGAAACTCTTTGTTGCATATCGGGTACGCTATCGAACATAGCAACCCCTTTAAAGTAAAATTAATATTTAATTCATTAATATTAATAAATATGAAAATGATTTATTCTTTATTTACCTGGGATGTTACATTAATGTTATCAATAAACCTCAAGATGTAGATGACAAGATATACAAGATCAATCATGTCTTCAAATTCCTAGAGACGCTTGAGTCTATTAAGGTGAAATATACAGAATTCTATCATAAGGGTCCTAGTAAGTGGTGGAGGGATTCTATGGTTCTGGAAAACCAGAATGTGGGCTTGTAGTGGAAGCGATTCTAGGCCATCCTTTTGCAATAGTCTTACCTAGAATCACTAATGATATTAAAGATCTTATAGTTCCTCTCTTTGTAGTAGAGAGACCATTCGGTGTTGGAATATACGAACTATTTTCTGTATCTGGTTCATCATTCTCTGAATGTGGTGATTAATGATCAGATAAGGGATCATAAATACCTGCAGGGTTTGAGACCTGAAATCTAATCATAGGTATATATGTTGAAGCAGAACACCTCTTTTATCACATTCTCCCAAGATATGATGGTAGAAATGGATATATTGGGAATGATTGGCCACTATGGACCTTCCCTTTTACCCAGTGGTAGTTTTAGTGGTGCACAAGTAAAGAAGAGTAAGTGAATGATAATTTCAAGGGTGGTGGAGGTGGTTCCCAAAATAAATCCTCCTTTATACCATCAATAACATCCAGTAGTTTTCCACTGACTTTCTACCAATTTTCCAAGGTAGGAAACACCTAATGGTCTTGTCCTACAGCCATGAAGAATTGTAATGATAGTAAAAGTTCCCAGTTAGTCTGATTATATCATTAAGAGGGGGGTTAATTAGTGATACTTTTTCTTTTATGTTTTATTAAAACAGCCTTCTCCTCCTGTTAATGATTCAATAACCTACTGAAAATAATTTAATCACACATACAAAAGAACACTTGTATTTACAAGGTTCACTATTCAATAAGAATATTTATGCTCTTGGTATGGTTCGGAAATGATCTAATACCATACAATCCACTAGAAAACAATCCTTGTATTACAACGAGTATGATATATCCTTACACTCTGGTTTCACTATGTAAACAATTCCAATAGTGTGTATACACCTTGTTAGCACAAATAGGGTTATACAATAATTGTGTAAAAACTCATGTTACCTATGATTATTTTCATTTACACAAATGAATTAAATTTAAATACAATTCTTTACTTTCTTACCCAGAAGATGGTAAGAAATTCCTATACTTTCTTAATTAAAACTCACTCTGATTTTTGAGTTTCATTTATCTGAGTATGATTCTCTAATGTATGATTCTTCCAGTATTATTTTCTTTTGGAATATAATAAAAATGAATTAGAACCACTTCAATTCTAAAACCTAATAAACTCAGTAAAATTATTCCTTAGTCTCAGAACTCAAAAAAGTAAATCCCAAAACTTATTAATCTAGCTTAATATGATGACTATCCAAATACAATTTATAAGTTGAATATGATAATCAGCTAAATATGATACTCACTAAGTATTATTATCAGTTAAAAATAGTGTTGTGATATTCTATCTTCTCTTTCACTTCAATCTATCAAGCCTTTTTCAAAAAATACTCAATAAAGAAACCCTCTTATTCTCTCTAAAAACTCAGATCTTCTCTCTCGTGAATAGTACATCAATCATTCGAAAATTTCAATTTACTTTTTTCCTTTTATACGTGACCCTCAAGATGATTTTACAGGAATCCCAAAAAAAATAGTGTAATCAAATTCACCATAATCTCTATTATTCCTAAAATCTCAAGTGAATTTTGATTGTGTTACCTCTTCTTGAAGCTTTACGATTCTTCATCAGACAGCATCTCCTTTTTACAATTTCATTCTAATTTCTAGTATGATTAAAATTGAATGATTTCAATTTCCATAAACCAATTTCTTTAATAAAAATCTTTGTATCAACTATAATAAAGTGTATGAAGAAATGGATACCACTCTGATTTGCAGAATACAATCATTCTTATGAATTTTGAGCTTCCTATTTATAGTAAATCTAGAAAACTCATTCTCTTTTTCGCTTGACCCATTTAATATAAAAAAATAATCTTCTCGTCTTCTCTTGACCTGGTTAAAAACCTACAAAGTAATTCAACCCTATCAAAATTTTTGACAAATTTATTGATCTCATTCTATCCTTCTCTTCTCTTAACCCACTTGAAAAAAATATCATTCAAAATCAAGTTCTTGTATTATGAATTGCTTCTTGAATTGATTCAAGACATTAAATTCATTTGATAATAGCTTCATCATCATCATACTTTAAATTGAATATATCGTGGCTTTCTATTTATTCTAGCTTCTTTCTTTTCTTCTCAGCCCAAGTACGATATTTTATGAATACAATTGGTCGGGATATGATCATACTAGGTACTATCATTCTGGATACGATCATTCTAAGTATGATTATACGAGGTACAGTATTTTCCTTCCTGATATTGAGTATGATCTTCCTAGGTATGAAAAGTTTTTCATGCTTCAGATGGATGACCAGATGCTATAGTGAATCGGCACCACATCTTACTCTTCTTCCACCCAGATCCAATAATTTTGAAAAAAATTGGTACCTCCTCTTTCTACCTTTCCTCTAACAATATTTTATCACAATTTCTCAAATCAATATGATTTTTATGAAATAAAAATCAGCAAAGCATCGTCACATTTATTTTATCATAGTCATAAAGACTTCAATTCTCCATCAGAACAAACTCTTCTTTCACACTGAATTCAGAGTGAATCAAATGACCATTTACATCTACAAAGATACATTATCCATGTCATCGATTCTCTTATTCCATGTAATGATTAGTTTTACATTATGATCTTTTCCCGTACAAAACCCAAGGTGAGTTTGATCAGAACCATTTCTTGCAAAATAACTTCTCCTCATTATGATGGACAAAGTGAGTCTGGTTTTTCAGAAAACATGAGTATGATTCTTTTGAAAAAAATGATCAGTATGATTTACACCAAATAAAAAGAGAAGTGATTTTATTTCTTCAATAAACATTCCTTGACAAAAAAACAAATACCTTCATTATTCATCTTGGTCCTAATAGTTTTTGGTTGTTCGGGTTATAGAGGGTTTTTCTTGCTATGTGTATGTCGTGTTATCGTTAGGAATCTTCATCTCCAAAGGACACTATGGCGCATTAGGAAGCTTCAAAGTAAACATGGATCTATCCACATTCCTTATGAGTGAAGAATATTTATACAATGGATAATTTTTTAGTAGAATTTGATGTAGTTCTAGATATAGTGAGAGGTTCCTTCTTTATTGGATCTTCTAAAGAAACTAATTTATTTTATATAGGTTCCTTTCACTCATTTTATTAACTAATGAAACTTATGAAGGACCTCATGTCCTTTGTTATAGAGCTAGTGATTAATCTTGGAAGTAGGATAGAGTAGGGGTTTCTTTTTCATATGTGTTCTCTATCGATTACCAATGTGGAGTTAGTTTTGGATTTCCTGGTTCTCAATCTAGATCTATTTAACATCACCATTGTAATAGATTTTCTAGTTTCTTGTTATTTTAGATTTACTATTATCATCAGTGTGTTTCATTCTTTTCTACCAATGGGAGATCTCAAGTGTTCCAAAGAGAGTGGTATATGAGGTCTGGTCATGTAGTATATTCACAGATAGAGCTCAACAGTCTATTGTCTGTTGTTTCAGTTGATCCCAATGATGTTCTCTCTTTTTCCGATATTTGCATGGTTGTTTGATACTTCATTATTATTTTCTCAAACAATATATTGGGTATTCTTTCAAAAAGTGAGGTATAGTTTAGGATTGATCTCATTCTAGGTATATACTATATCTCTATTACCTTTTATCAGATCGAACCTTCTGAGCTGAATGATCACAAGATCAATCTAAGTGACTTAAAGTATAAAGGCTTTATTCTTCCTAATTTTTCAACAAGGCTATCCCATGTTCTATTTTACAAGAAGGGTGAGGGTTATTTGTATATTTTTTGGACTATTTTAAGTTGAATCAAGTGACTATTTAGAATAAATACCATTTTTCCCTTGTGAATGAACTATTTGATCATCTAAAGTTGGAGAAGTGGCTTTAAAAAAATGATCTTCAATGAGGTAATCATCAGCTCATAGTACAATATTCATATTTCCTAAAGACTATTATCAAGGGAAGGTATAACCGTTATGAATATCTTATAATTCCTTTTGGACTAAATAATGATTTTATAGTGTTTAAGGAATCGATTAACTAGATATTTAATTAGTATCTTGACACCTTTGTTGTGGTATTTGTGGATGATATCCTAATTTATTAAAGATCAAAGTGGTTTCATGAACATTATATGAATGTGGTTTTATAAATCTTGAGAACTCTCCACTTCTATAGGAATCTACCAAATTTCAATTTCTGGATCCATGAAGTGAAGTTATTGTGACACATGATATTAGAACATGGACTCTTAGTCGACCCTGTGCAGGTGAAGGTTTTCTTATCATGGGAAGAACCATAGAATGTATTCAAGATTCAAATCATCTTAAGTATTAAGGGATACTATTAGTGGTTTTTCAATTATATCTCAAATATAGAATCTATTTTGAATTCTTTTACCAATAATATGTTAAATTAAAATGGTATGATTAGTGTTAGTCTTATTTTGAGGATTTAAAATAGATTCTAGCATCAACTCCTATTTTGATCGTTCCTAATCCTAGTAAGGGGTATTTGGGATTTTATAATACTTATAATGTTGCTCTAGGTTGTATTCATTTGAAGGATGGTCTTATTGTGAAATAAGGATCTCATTATCTTTTCTTTTAGAAGAAAAATCACCCCACTCAAAACCTGGATCATGCCAACGTTATGCATGCACAGAAGTGTTGTAGGTACTATCTCTTTTTATGGGGTTCCCTATTCCATTTTTCTTAAAAAGGGTCCAAGGTTTACTTCTAAATTCTAGGTGAGTCTCTAAGAGGTGATGGGGAATCATGTCATATTGAGTACAACATACCATCCAATGATAGTTTTTTAGATGGAGGGTGTTATAGATATCCTGGAGGATAATCTCTATTCATGTATCTTGTATTTGAGTGGATCGTGAGACATCCACCTGGGATTGGTTTATTTTTATTATTACAACAGTAACTAGTCTTTAATTAGAATCAAAATACATTGAGGCTTTGTATGGTCGGCCATGTAGTTCACCTCTTTATTGTTCAGAGGTGGTCAAGGATTTTATTGTGGGACCAATTCTCATTCAATATAAATCATATAGTATTTAGGATATACATAAATACTTTGTTAAATATTAGAGTTGTTATAATACATATAGATATTTTCAACATTGACCTTTGTATTTTTTCATTGGTGAATTGGTTTTCTGAAATATTTCTACTTAGTTGGATCACCATTGACTTATGAAACAAGGGAAGATGAATTTTAGATATATTGAATTATTTTAGGGCACTAGTCGGGTTGGAAACGTTTCTTTATCAGTTGGTGTTTCCAGCTCATTGGATGAGTATTTATGATTTTTTTCCATATATATCAACTCAAGAAGCACTATCATGATAGTTCCCATGTTCTAAGTTGGGAGGATATTGATATAGATCCAAATGTTTTTATTGAATAGTAACCAGTAGAGATATTTGATTATCATATGAAATTATTTCTTGGGAATTCAATTTCATTAGTTAATGTATTATGGTGGTATAGATCAGATTATAACGAGACTATGAATCATGAATAATCCGTGAGGGAGGAGAGGCTTCACCTATTTATATGGAACCCTTATTCCACATGGATTTATAGGGACAAAAATCCCTATTATGTGGATAATTTTAATATCCTTGTCTAGTTATTTTTCCTTTTAATGTTTAATATGTTTTTTTTCTTGTTTTATTTGTGTTAGAATAAAATATGGGGGTTTTATAAAGGAACTAAGTTGAATGCTGACAACAAGAGTCAGTTTGCACATATACAATCAATATGTGAATGAATTTTGGGAAGAATCAATGATTTTGGTTTCATGATGTTAAAATTGTTTATAAAGTGATATGATATTCATTCCATAAACTAGGATTTAGGATTTTAAGTGTAGGCAACTCTTTTTTTTTGTTGTATTTTCCATTCTAAAAGTTTACAATGTGAATCTATCATTCACACCATGAATGAAGTACATTCTAATAGATTAAATGTTTTTGTTTCCCAACCCATTTTTCATTTTCCTTCCTCCTCCCTTCCCCAAAATCTAGGTGTTCTTTGGGTGATTTCTGGCGATCCATCCCCATATGAACTTTTTCACTTGGAACTTTGATCTTTGGTTGGTTGGTTGCTCTTTTTTGGAAATTGTGATCATTCTATTATAGTTTTATCTATTTCTCTTAGAATTGGAAGCTATTTTGGGGTTTTTTATGGAATATATTGATCAAGTTATTATCCTTCTCCACTCTATTCTAGATCCATTGGGTGCTTTTTTTCCAGAGATTAGTTCTATTTTCAATTGTAGTGTGGTCCACATGATTGCCAAGGTATGTGTTGATCTACCATATTTTCCAAACCCTTTTCTTATGTAAACATCATTCTAAGTTTTGTGAATAATTTTTTAGTAACTACTTATATTTTTTACCTCTTTCTTTCCAGTGTTGTATCTCATTGTGGGTGTTGTGCACCCCAAGTTTAAAGAAGGTGGTTCAGTCTCTAGCCGATTTTCTATGAACTATAAATGATCAAGATTTAAAAAATGGTTTTCTAAATGAAGTGGTATGATTTGAAAAAAATTTGAGACATGTGTGTCAAATTGTTTTTTAGAAAATATGTTTCCCCTCATTTTGGTAAAAGAAAGGTGTTTTCAAAGCATTGTGAAATGAATTGCAAATGGGTTTTCAAAGAATGTTTTTATGAAAAAAGGATTTCATGGATATTTTTTTGAAATGTGATAATCCCTATGAAATTTATTTGATATATACCACACATGGGAGGTGTAATTTCCCCAACTCGGGAGCCACTAAATCGGTACTCCGAGCTGGGTGGTTACATGACCTTAAGCTTGACTCCCTGTATGCCAAAGGTTGCTGACTAGCAGTGGGGGTCTGAATAGTCAATTGGGGAGACTATACCCCCTTTTTATCATAGTAATCCACAATAAAAGATAAAAAAATAGTGTAATAATAATACATATTACCAGATCATGCATAAATAACTATTCCCCAAAATGGGGTACGACCATGTCTGACAGTAAGTATGCCATGCCATTCTACAAGTGAAAAAGTGAACAAAACCCAAAATGAAGGCAAACTGTAAATTCCCCAAAATGGACTTGACACCAAGTCCAGGCCCTCCTGGATGCACACTCTTGCCAACCCAACTGTCTAGCAAGGGCCTTTTCCCTTCCCCTAACCTACAAACATGAAGTCTTCTCGGGTACCCAAGGGCGGACTGATCATGGTGTGTGTATAACTCAATAGGCCACCACCAACGGTGTCTACAAAATATCCAGTATAAACAATTGTGAATGGATAAAGGGAAATTAATAATAAACGAAAATGTAAAGATTAAGTGCCCTTAGATATTTTAGGTCCATTACCAAAATTTATTACTATTTATATACATTACCATTTCATCCCATTTCACATTACTTACCATTTCCAACACATTTATCATGAGTTCATCAAACACAACAAGTTACATGAAATAAATTTCATAATCACACTCACAAGAAAAAACAAACCGTTTTCCTATCTCACTGGGATCAAATTCCTCATGTAAACCATAACCTCAGCTCAGAGCCTCAGTCCGGGTGGAAGAAACCGATAGGGAAACATAGCATCAATCATATCCCCACCTTGTGCATCATGGGTGGAGTTTAGAGCCACAGTCCGAATCGACCCGAGGAAATAGAACCTTAAACAATACCACACACTACCAAGCTATGTGAACATGATATATATATATATATATATATATATATATATGTGTGTGTGTGTGTGTGTGTGTGTGTGTGTGTGTGTGTGTGCGTGTGTGTTTCCATTAACCATTCACAGAACATCACAACCATTTCCCAAGGCAACCGTAAACCATAAAAATAGCATGGGAGTTAACACTGTTCCATAACCCATTAACACATTTACCACATTTCACATCATTTAGAAATTTATCCCAATTCCATTTTATTATTCTTATCTCACTAAGCAATCATTCATCGTGCCTATCTCACTAGGCTTTTTCAATATTTCTAACTCACTAGGCTTCATTACCATGCTCATAATCATTTCATTTATGGTCTTTAATCACTTCCACATATTAACCCAATATCCCTTTTGTTATTACCAAGAATAGGTGCACCACCTAGCTTCTATCCCAACACTAATAGTCACGCCAACATGTTTATCAAGGCCTATACATTATTACACGACAATCTCACATATTCTTCCCAAATACCTAGGTATGGGGGAATCAGCACACACCATGGGTGGCCCTAGATTAGTGTCATTACCCTCGACGCATCCCATGGGGATCATGAGGGTATCCATTTACATTATTAATAACTATTTTACCAAAACATGCTATAGGTAGTCTAAACATACTAAGATACACCCAAGAACAAAACCACACATGCATAATTCCACAAATAAATCATGGTATATAACTTGTAGACCACTTACCTCGATTTTTTGGGTGAACTCAATCTTAATAGAGCCCTTATCTTCCACTTCAACCAACCCTTGATGCTTTAACCTATATCTCACCCAAAGACTAGTTTTTTAGAGCTTCAAAAGTATGGGAGAAGAAGATAAAAACCCTAAACTGAAAAGAGAATCAATGGTGGGATTAGCCTTACCCGGATCTTTGATACGTAACCAACAGCACCAAAAACACCTTAGAAAAAAGGGAGATTGATCTCTTTGAGCCCTTGGGAGGTTTGGTTCTTTCCTAGGGTGAAGCGGGGTGAAATGGGAGGAAATCCTAGAGTGGAAAACTTTTAATTTTTAAAAGGTTTATGGGCCACACAGTTTTATAGACCGTGTTCAAACTTTACGGATGCTTCTATCCCAAAAAATCCCCCTCGCAAAATTTACCCTCTTGTTTTTCCAAACTGGGTGAAAACTATGCAGAATTCACTATCCAAAAAACACACTTCTTGCACGGTTTCCTGGGATGTCTACACGGTTAGCACTAACCATGCACAGACCATGCGACCTACCTAAAAACCCCCCTTTTCTCTACTTTTAATGTCCTTAACCCTCAGAACACCCCAGAGCCTCCCCTAGGACTTGGGTAATAAATTAATTAAACAAAACAAGGGATTCAAAGCAAAACTTAAAGGAGAACATACTTATCTAAGATATGGGATCTTACAATCTATCCACCTTATAAAGGCTTGTCCTCGAGTCGAGCTCCCAAAATTAAATGCACTTCCAAGGAAAAGAGATCGGGACACTAAGATCGTATATTTGATTCCTACTCCCATGTTCTTTTTGAACCATCCCATGCTTCCATAGTAATCTCACTAATGGAATAACCTTTCTCCGCTAGACTTTCTCACTACGATATACGACACGAATCAGATGCTCCTCAAAGGACGCATCATCCTCAAGCTCAACATCATCAACATCCACTACATGAGTTGGGTCAGGGTGATAACTCTGAAGTTGAGACAAATGAAACACATCATTTATCCCACTATACCACTAGGGAATATCCAATTGGTATGCCACCGATCAGATCCTCTCCACATTCTCAAAGCGCCCCACATACCTGGGTGCCAACTTTCCCTGCTTTTGAATCCATTGGTGACCCAACCTTGGAAAAACCTGAAGGAACGCACTATAACCCACCTCAAACTCAAGGGGTCTACGTATCCTATCCACATATGACTTCTTCATACTCTGACTCTTTGCCATTTTCTTCCGAATTAACTCAACTTTCTCTGAAGTATCATGCACGAGACTCGGTCCCAATATCTCGGTTTCACCAGCATCCAACCAACACAGTGGATATCTACACGGCCTCCCCTAGAGAGCCTCAAATGGTGCCATATAAATTGTAGCCTAAAACAACTTTTTTAGGAAAATTCAAAAAGTGACTGGTGCTTTTCCCAAGAACCACTGAAATCCAAGACACAATCCCTCAACATGTATTCCAACACTTTGATTGTATGCTCCTACTACCCATTCGTCTGTGTATGGAAATTCGTACTCCAAATCACATGTGTACCTAGCACCTTCTGCACCCCTTTCTAGAAGAGAGATGTGAAACGAGGATCAGGATCTAAAACTATATTCTGAATTACACCATGCAACTTTACTATTTCCTAAACATACAACTCACCCAACTGGTCAACTGTTTAAGTCCCCTAAATTGGTAAGAAATGATCCACTTTCATTAACTGATCCAAAACCACCCATATTTCATCATTCTTCATAGGATTCCTCAAAAGAAACACCACAAAATCCATAGTCACATCATTCCACTTCCATTCCGGAATGGGAAATGGATGTAACAAACCACCTGGGCGTTACTGCTCACCCTTCACCTGCTGACAGGTAAGGCACCATGCCAAAAATCCCGCAACTTCCTTTTTCATTCCTGGAAAACAAAACTATCTATAGAGATCACGATACATTTTGGTCAAACTAGAGTGCACTTCCCATTTTGATGCATGGAACTCATGAATCAACTCTTCCTCCATGCATACTATCACAACCACACAACCATGAACACAAAAAAATTCTTCCACATCGACGGCCCAACCAGAAGGAGGCTCCCCTAATTTGAGTCTTTCCTTCATGGAAAAACATTCAGGATCTTCGAGCTAACTTTACCTAACTTGACTCAAAATAATTGACTCAACCGGCATGGAAGCCAGATTCACCTGAATGTTTTTATCCTGCTCTTTGAGGTGCATCTCCATGAAAAAGGTCATCAACTACTACTCGGTGCTGGATTCTTGAACCACCTGGTTCTGAGCCTTTCTTCTCAAAGCATCAGCAACATTATTCCCTTTCCCTGGTGTATAAACCATCTCAAATTCAAAGGACTGTAGATACTCAACCTATCTTCGCTACCTAAGATTCAAATCCCGCTGCAAAAAGATATACTTTAGACTCTTGTGATTGGTATACACCATTAGCCTTTCCCATAATAAGTAGTGCCTACTGTACTTTAATGCATACAACAATGAAACCAACTCAAGATCATGAGTGGGATAATTCTTCTCGCGGGGTATCAATTAACTCAACCCATAAGCCACAACCCGCTCATCTTGCATCAACACAGCCCCAAGCCCGATACCGAACACATCACAAAATAGGACGTACTTCTTACCTGGATTAGGTAAGATCATCATAGGTGTGGTTTTCAATCACTTTTTAAACTCCTGAAAGGCATTCTCACAAGACTCATACCATTCAAACCGAATTCACTTCTTGGTCAAGCCCGGCAATGGTTCTTCCAAGCGATAGAAATCTGGGATGAACCTCCGATAATACCCATCCATACCCAGAAAACTCCGAACATCTGAGACACTCTTGGGTTTCTCCCAAGACACAACAGCCTTCAGTTTCTCTGGATCCATCGACACACCTACCTCAGAGATGATGTGGCCCAGAAAATTCACTTTTCCAATCCATAACTGAAACATTGATAGCTTGGCGTAAATTCGGTGCTCTCTTTGTGTACTCAGGACTATGTCAAGATGTTGGGAATGATCACCATGATTTTTTGAGTACACCAAGATGTTTTCAACAAATACAACCAAAAAATGATCCATATAAGGATGAAATATTCGGTTCAATAAATCCATGAACACCGTCGGTGCTTTGGTCAAGCCGAAAGGCATCACCACAAACTCAAACAACCCGTACCGACTCCTGAAAGCTGTCAGCGGTACTTCAGAAGGCCTCACCCTCAACTGTTGATAACACAATCTCAAATAAATATTAGAAAACACTGATGCACCCCTCAGTTGATCCAATGGGCCATCAATTTCAGGAAAAGGGTACTATTTTTTTAACTTTATTTGATTTAACTTTTGATAATCAACACACCACCTTAATGACTCGTCATCCTTCTTTGAAAGAATCATAGGAGATCCCCAAGGAGACTTACTAGGGAATATGAACCACATACGCTCAAAATCCTCAAGCTAAACCTTTAACTCCATGAGTTTTTTCAGTTCCATTCGGTATGGAAAAAAATTGGCTCCACCCCCGGCATCAACTCAATCATGAACTCAACATCCCAATCAGGTGGCAACAACGAGAAATCATCAGGAAACACATCATGTAACTGATCCACTACTCGAGCGAATACATATTATTCTCCTATTTCATCATCAAGAACAAGACAAGATACTAGTGTTGTGAGCCTACTCAACTTCCAAGAAAATGGTCCTATACAACATGCTCAAACATCCCACTCTCCATGATGGACATAAGTGTAACCCTCAAGTGACCTAAACGATACCTTGTGACGGTAACAGTCAGTGTGCTTCTGATATTACACCAACCAGTCCATACCCAAAATCAGGTCAAACCCTAAAATACTGAGGATGAACAAGTACCACAGGAAACGATACCCACCGACTTCTAGAGCACATCTCATACACTACCTGATATCTTCATTTTTTACCCCCAACGGAGTGTCAATGGACATAAATATGCACACACTATCCACAGAAATACCCAAATATACCATATGATGAGTAGAAATAAAATAGTGTGTGGAACAAGTGTCAAAAAATTCACTAACAAGAATAGAATCTATAAGAATCATACCTCGTATAGTTGATGGCCCAGCTTCACCATCACCAGGTGTAGACTGAACTACGTGAAGCTAGCCTCCCTTCTACCCTGGGCTCCAACTAGTGTTCCATCCATTGAACTTCCCTACCGATATGGACGATCCTACCACGAAGTTCTACTTCCACCACCCCATCCAATACGAACCGTGGAGCTCTAACTTCCTACCTGATATGAGGAATATGATCCCATGTATCCGCTTGGAATCTACAGGTCACCAATATCCATACTCTCCTGTTGAGGGTTCCTGCAGAACCTCTGCATGTGTCACAATCTTCCGCACGACCGACACTCAACCAGAGGTCAAGGACACTGGCCATGCATGTGGCCTGTCCTACCGCACTGATAGAAGAACACCTGATCACCACCCTGAGAGGATGAACCTCTCTTCTAACAACCTTTCACACTTCTACCTTTTTGAAAACTTCTAAAACGATGCTTCCGGCCCTCAGAAGCTACCCCACTTGTCTGCCCAGCTGTCACGACAATCCATCTACCTGGAACTCCCTTCAGGTTCACTTCTAAGATCAATGCTTGATCCACTACCTCTGTAAACCTCTTCAGGTGAAATATATTCACCTGAGACCTAATCTCATGTCTCGTCCCATCCTGGAAACACCTCGCAACTACTTCCTCATCCCCCTCCAATTATAGAACAAAGCATATCAAGTCAGTGAAGTGGCCAGCATACTCCATCGCCAACATCAACCCATGAGTCAGGCTCATGAACTCTACATCCCACTCTTGTCTCAAAGTCTCTGGGTAAAAATTCTTGAGAAACTTTTCTTGAAAATCCTTCCACAAAATCTCCTCATCCTACTCAGTCTGAGCCAGGATGTCCCACCAATTCTTTTCATGTCCCCGCAATATATAATCTACCAAATTGACTCACTTCCCAATAGGAGTCTCCAAATGATCAAGTATCGTCTAGGAAGACTCTATCCCGAACTCTACTACCACTGGCCCAGCCTCTTAGGTAAATGTCAGAGGGTGCTGCAGCTCAAACTCTCTGGTCATCTCAAAAAAACTCAGTATGACCCACCCTGGGTCCCAATCCATCAT
Source organism: Viscum album (assembly GCA_963277665.1). Lineage (NCBI taxonomy): Eukaryota > Viridiplantae > Streptophyta > Magnoliopsida > Santalales > Viscaceae > Viscum > Viscum album. The sequence goes on from OY728137.1 coordinate 1,990,995,700, forward strand.
ATGCATAAAATGAGCCAAATTATCTCAGAACCACTCTTCCCCACTTTCTTGGATTACCACATCCTCTTTCTCCTTTACTAGAGAAGTTTTCTCAACAACATCCTCTTGTTTCCCAACTGGCGCTCGACGTCATGGTGGAATTTCTCTACATTTCCAAACATGATGTTTAGAACACATAACATAATAATTTAACAACTTCATTACAAGAAGGCTCTTCACTAACCACAACTACCCTTAACATTCCAAAAAACACCACCCTAACCATCCCTACTACAGGCCATGGTCCACATTGTTAAACAACTTTACACCACCAAAAGGCTCTCACAACAAGTTATAAACAATATTTGAATTCATTACTTACCCTTAATTACACGTATTTCATTAATTATCACTTATAATTATTTTATCATCCCCCACTTTCATTGTTTCGTTTACAACATTTTCCATTTTCAATAATCATGATGCGAAGTGCATTCTATCTTTTATGCCTCACACACCTAACCAGTATGGTCCTACCATGATGCATGCAACGTATCTCTCTTGGTGCCTATAATGATGCATGAATTCACAACCTCATGCCATTGAGGCCATGAGCCAAATATCATAAAACAATCACATCACAAAACTTGTGCATCACCCAATGGTGAAATATCATCAATTGTAACATCGCACAATCAAGAACAACAATTCCCACCCTAAGTGATATGGGGTTTCCCTCGTACATGGGTAAGCTACTCCCTAGAACGAGCTCATTACCAAGGTCCGACACATACTAACTCCAATCTACCATCCCAAATTACAAGATTACCGAGAAGAAGAAGACAGACCTCCTCTAGTACCACTTTTTAACGTCCCCGACTCAAGAGCCACTAAACTAGTGCTCCGAGCCCGGTGGTTACAAGACCTTAAGCACGCCTCCCTGTAGTCCAAAGGTTGCAAACTAGAAGTGGGGTCCGAATAGTCAATTATGGAGACTATACCCCCTTTTTATTAGAGTAAGACACAACAGAAGATAAAAAATATATAGGAATAATAATCCATAATACCAGAGCATGCATAAAGAACCATTCCCCAAAAAGGGGTATGAACATGTCCAATAGTAAGTATTCCATGCCATGTTGTATGTGAAAAAGTGAAAAAAAACCCAAAATGAAGAAAAACTACAAAATTCCCAAAATGGTCCCGACACCAAATCTAGGACTTCCTCCACACAAACTTGTGCCAACCCAAGTGTCTAGCAAGGGCCTTTACCCTTCTCATGGCCTAAAAACATAAAGTCTTCTCAGGGACCCAACAGCGGCCCGATTAGGGTCTGAGTACAACTCAGTAGGCCACTAACAATGGTGTCTACAAAATATTTGGTATAAACAATTGTTCATACAGAAAGGGAAATGAATAGTAAATGAAAATGTTAATATTATGTGCCCTTAGCCAGTTTAGGTCCATTACCAACATTTATTACTATTTTCATACCTTACCATTTCATCCCATTCACCATTACTTACCATTTCCAACACATTTATCATGAGTTCATAAAACATAACAAGTTACACGTCTTAAAGTACATAATCACATTCATGAGGAAAAACACCTAATTTCCCTATCTCACTAGGATCAACTTTCTTATGTAAACCATAACCTCGCCACGGAGCCCAAGTCCGAGTGGATGAAACCGAATGGTAAACAGAGCATCAGTCCTATCCCTACCCTGTGCATTAAGGGTGGAGTTTAGAGCCTCAATCCAACTCGACCCATTGGCAGAGAACCTCAAAAAATACCCCACACTACCAAGCTATGTGCACATGCTATACATATATGTTTACATTAACCATTCATATAGCTTCACAACCATTGCCCAAGGAAACCGTAAACCATAACAATAACATTGGAGTTAACACCATGCCATAACCAGTTAACACATTTACCACATTTCATATCATTTATCCATTTAGCCCAATTCCATTTTATTATAATTATCTCAGAAAGAATTCATTCACCGTGCCTATCTCACAAGGCGTTTTCATTGTTCCCAACTCACTAGGCTTCATTACCATACTCATAATCTATTCATTTATGGTCTTTAATCACTTCCACATATTAACTCAATATCCCTTAGTTTATTAACAAGATTAGGTGAACAACGAAGATTCTAACCCAACACTATTAGTCACCCCCACATGTTTATCAAGGGTTCTACATGATTACACAACAATCTCACTTAATCTTCCCAAATCCCTAGGTCTGAGGGAGTCGGCACACCCCTTGGGTGGCCCTAGATTAGTGTCATTACCCTCGACACATCCCATGGGGATCGTGAGGGTCTCCATTTACTGTATTAGTAACCATTTTACAAAAACATTCCATAGGTAGTAAAAACATACCAAGAGACAACCTTGAAAAAAACCAAACATGCACAATTCCACAAATAAACTATTCAATGTAACTTGTAGACCACCTACCTAGATTATGTGGGAGAACGCACTCTTAATCAATCCCTTAGCTTCTGATTCAACCAACCCTTGAAGCTTCAACCTAGATATCACCCAAATAGTAGGGTTTTAATGCTTCGAAAAGAGATGATAAGAAGATACAAACCTTAAACTCAAAAGAGAATCAAGGATGGGATTAGCCTAACCGAGAGCTTCAATCTACAACCAACAGAACAAAAAACACCTTAAAAATGAGGTATATTTATCTCTTGGAGCCCTTAAGAGGTTTATTTCGTTCATAGGGTGATGAGGGGTGAAATGGGAGGAAATCCCGAGTTGGGGTTAAAATCCCAGAGAGGAAAAATTGTAATTTTTAAAAGGATTCTAGGCTGTACGGTTTCCCGCACCGTTTTCCAAACCGTGAACAAACCGTGCACAAACCGTGTGGATGCTTATGTACAAAAAAGGACCACTCTCATGGTTTACCCACACGGTTTTCCAAACTGTACGCAAATCATGTGGAATCCACTATCCAAAAACACACTTCTTTCATGGTTTCCTGGGTTGTCTGCACAGTTATCACTAACCATGCACAGACCGTGCGGCCTACCCAAAAAACCCATTGTCTCCACTTTTCATGTCCCAAACCCTTAGTACACCCTTGAGCCTCCCCCGGGACTTGGGTAATCACTTTATTTACCAAAATAAGGGATTAAAACCAAATCTTAAATGATAACATACCTCTCTAAGATCTGGAATCTTACAAGAGGCTTGGGTACCAAGGTGAAGGGTTTTGTATTCGGAATTTTATATTGAAATTATAAAGGGGTTAACTTTATAGAGTGTTCTTCTAGTCAAATATCATAGATACTTTGGATCTAGGAACATGATTGAAAATTGTTTGGGTTCACTTTCTTGGTAACTCATCCATTCATGGTTTATGGATGATTTGACTCTAGGGAATTGAGTCACCAAAGTTATTGAATTTTTATTTAGGTATGAGTGACATAGATATCCTAACATTTTTTATCCTAGGTTTGTTTTCCATTGTGATTTGACTTTTTAATATTTATAATTGATAAGATATGATACATTATTTGATAAATGAAAATGTTTTATTTAAATTATAATTTGAAGTTGTATTACGAGGTTTTCTATAATATTTGGAAAAAGGTGAATTGTTTACCATGATTTTGAAATAAAACATTGTTAATTATTTTTAGGCCATGTTTTATTTTAAATTAAAAATATTGGGATTATTATACAGAGAATTATTATAAAGAACCTGTTGGGATCCTATTAAGCCTATTTATCTCACACACGGCACACTCCCTCAGGGGTGTGTATTCCTTACTTTATCTGATATAGGAAAAGGAAATGTTTCACAGTTAGGTAGTGAGGTTTTTGGTTAGTTATTTATGGGTAGTTGTTTCTGAGATGGTGAAATGTTTTCCATGTATCACATAGAGTAGGAGTGGATAATTTTTTATGTTTTCTTTACTTCATTTGTTTTGTGGACATGTACACTTGTTTTTTCTTACTATTATTTTAACTATTTTTTATAGAATATTATTTTATTTTTGTATTTTCATATGAATATGTTCCATTTATCTTGTTTGAGGTTAGGTGAGATCATTATCTTTTATTGTTTTTTTATTCTCAATTCCTATTTTCCAACCCATGGGGATTGGGAATTCCCTTTTTTCTTTCTTCAGTCCTTTTTGGGGGCTAAAATTTTAGTTTTTATGGGTTAGGTCTTGACTTGGGAATGAATCATATTTAATGAAATCTCTAGACCCTCTATAAAATTTTTCAAATCCAATTTATAGATGCACCACTCATACTTTTCTAAAATATAATACTGGAAATCACATAACATCATTTTCCATAGCTCATTCACATTAGATGGTTTGACCCTCAGATGGTCAAGGAGATCATCCTTCCAAACCTCACCAACCTGCACCACATGGGTACTTCAACCAAAATGAGTATCTAAAAGAAATGAAAAAATAACAATATTGATTGTATGGAATTTATTTAGTTAAAAAAATATTTAGATTCATTTTATTTATATTGAAATCACCATAATTCAAACACAAGTAGAACCAAAAATGTTGCATGTACCTCTCTATGGTCTCTACCCCAAAGTATCATCAATTCACTTACTAGGTTTGATAAGCTTAAGTTTGTTATGTTGGATCATAGGGGGCTAAAAAACCTATGTCCTTACTTGTCTCCCTTGTGTACATAAAATAATGGGTTCAATTGATATTCATTCACTACCAAAACATGCAGTTCTCACCAGTTCCAACTCCCAAAGCTCAGTCCAATCGCTTAACAATAAGCTCTGATAACACTCTATCTTGACACCCATCCACATGTATACATCATGGGTCGATAATGAAGATATATTTTAACCCTTGAATCCCACTTCTAAAAGGAAATGGGTTAGAAACTAGAATTGAGTGTATAAACACACAATATGAGGCATTAACCTCTATAAATGAACCTTAGGGAAATAGATAAGAAGTGAACCCCCAATAAACACCACATCATATAAAATAAACCAAGTTCTCAATTAATAAAATCCCATAATTCTTGAAATTAAATACAATAATTCCCCCAAAATAAATTACCAAAATACTCATATACAGTAGCACCAATTGAAACTCCCTACTCCAAGCTAGTATGGTTCAACTCAGTCACTAAATAACTCTTTATTACCTAAAAAGTAGTTTATATATATTTCATCGTTAGAATAACATGTCTACTTAGTAGGATACTCCTTAGAAACTCTTGTGAAAATGTGATAAGAGAAAACATATACTCTAGTGCATAAGAAGTAGAACCAAAACGCACCTAAAATTTCAACTACCCATTTCTAGCCTCACCAAGTATCACACAAAACATAAGAACATGATATTAGAAGAATATAATCATAGTAACCTTGCAACCACTTACCTATTAGTTTTATTATCTCATGCCCCAATTGCTTCCATAATATTATCTCATCCATTCAAGATCATCATATTCATCATGATGAGAAATACTAGCTATCTACACGCGTCAATCATCCCAAACATGCATCATAACATCATCACATATATATTCATCCCATCATATGCCTAAAGTAGTAGGGTATCATGAACATAAATTACTTCAACCTTCTTCCCTCTACCAAACATGAATTACCCAACTACATAAAATAACTTTCAATTATGCCATTTACTACTTATAAAGGAAGAGTGGGGAAGAAGGGGTGTCCATCCATATTCCCTCAACAATCGGGATGTTTATAGAAATATCCCAAAACCTAAAACATTTGGTCATCAATAAGGTTATCTGACTATGGCAGGGTGAGTAGAGAAATCATAAAAAAAATACAAGGATAGATAGTCACAAAAAATCAAAACATAGGGGTACACACAAAAATCTTATAATAACTCTCTCACCCCCACCATTATATAATTACTACCCATTAAAACAAATCACAACCTCTACAACACAACAAGACATGATCCATATGAATATAGATATATCACGAGTTATAGACAAACATTTAAACATTCATTAATCCAAATATAGAGTTTTCATTATCTTTCTGCATCCTATTCATTATTCTTTCTTCACCCATATTTAATGATATGAGACTCACAAGTTGACACCCATACCATTCCAGTTTCATTTTTCTAGTTATCATATTTTAATTCATTGACATTTACCACATTATTGGATCCATTACAAAAAACTCTATTTTGTAATTATTGTTAAACCATTAAATCCCATATGATCAAGAATTACTAGCCAGGACACACATCTTACAATAAAATTATTTCAAACCACATCATTAAGATACAACATGATACTTGTTATTACCTTCCACTTCACATTCACCACATATAGCAACCACTCTTACAAAATAAGAAACAACAACCTACACTCTATGAATATATAATACATGAGCTTACATACCACAATTTCAATTCAAGAATAATCAAAATACCCCCTTTATTTACCATCTTGATCATCATTCAATTATGGTAGGTTATTCCAATATTTATGAAAAATATAAAGGGTTATATATCAATCAATTCATAGTTGTAATGGGATCATATAGATAATAAATATTCAAAGGATATTAAATTTAAGAGTGGTTTTTTATCATAGAACATTAAATATCACATCACAATTCATTATCATAGATTATCCATCACTTTTTTCATATTCTTACTTATTTATAAATTCCTTTATTTTCCAAACAAGCAACAACCAGTAGTATCACATGAAGTAACATGATAATATAGATTAAACACATATCCAACACTTCCCTTCCCTTTTTTCATTCTACTAGTTATTTATATTCTAAATATAATTAAAAATAATTACCCAAATATCCACAAGAATGATAATACCATGATTTTCACAAATAAAATAGAGAATCTTGAATCCCCTACCTCAATTTGTAGTTCAATTCTACCTAGTAATTAATGGACAGACAAGTATCAACCACCAAATAGAAGGAAAAATCACCATCATCTATGCACATAAGAACATCATATGTCCTTTCATGAAATATTCCTAATGTAGAATAGCTCCACCAAAATGAAAATCCAAATGTAAAGTATAGAAAGGGGTGAGTAGGAGAGGAGAATAATATATGAAGATAAGAAGTGAGTACCTTGATCTATGATAATTTTATCTGATGATCCAAAAAGATTGGACTCTTTAAAGAAAGATGCTAGAGGGTGGTGAGTTGTCTAGGGTTCAGCTAATTTTTGAAGAAAGAGGTTAAATATTAAACCAATGAGTCCCAAAACCTCTATTTATAAAGGAATCTAAAATGGCCTATACCAAAGTGTGTTTTATTCAACATTTCTTATGGTTCCTTTGATAAATGGGAGAATTTAATTCCCTACCATCTACAATAACTCAAATTCCCAAATCTCACTTGTTTTAAACTATATTAAAAATTACATTCCCAACATCATTACTTAAAACGTGGTGTGGTGAAAGATTTTTTGGACACCCAGTAGGTCACCATGGTCATGAAAATGTCATAAGGAAAGATCCCTAGTCGTTTCACCTCATCATTCCCAAGAACATGGTGTGGTAAGACCAAAATTTTCATCCCCTATTATCGTATTCTCATCACTCATCGAACACCCACACCATCATGAATTGTTCTTTAGTTGTTTTTATACTCCTTATTTTTTAAAAGGCCCACTCTACATGCACAACTCCCTATAAAATGGTAATTTCTGCTTGCCCATTTCCAATAAGAAGAACTACCATGGTCTTCCTACACACCACGCCCTATAGAATTCCTACAAGCCTTGGAGTGGTTTCCATCACACGAATTTTGAACCTCACCAACCTTCCATAATACATCACGCACACCATTTATGGCATAATAATCCAACTCATTTCTCAAATGGGGACTCCTCTACACAAAATTCAAACCACAAGGGGAGTTTCACTGTCGGTGGTGTTCTATGAACCAAACAATTGATTCTCATGGCCTTTCTTCCAAAATGACATTCTTTTTATCCACCAACACAACATTCCCTCCACCACTCCCAACAATATGTTTTGGTGGACCTAAAAAGGCCAAAAATCACTATATCCTATGCAGCACCTCCAATCTCCCTCACAGTTCCTCAAAAAACTAAAAAATACAAAGAAGTGGGATACAAGGTCCTGATCTATTATAAGTCATCCATAAAAGTGAACATCATTGATCATTACATGAACCATGATAGTGATATTACAAAATATGACATATCCTATTTCTTCATTCATCTTGAAGGTTTTGATCTTGATTATTATGTATAAATGATCTTGATAGTGATTATATTAATTTTTATATATTTTTAACACATTTCTATTTCTTTATTTCCTTTAAATTTTATTTTATTTTACATAATATATATAATATAATTGATTTTTATAGAATAAAAAAGGTAAATTTATTTTATTTATATTTATCCTCTAAAGTGGATGAAAATTATGAAATAAATATTTGTGTTAACTTCTTGAATTCATCAGAAAACCTGATAAAATAATTTTACTCTATTCTCTAAAGTGAATATGAATGTTTCTTAAAAAAATATTTATTTACCTAAAGTGAATATAAATATACATTGTATTATTTTAAAAAATAGGGTGATTATTATGTTTTATGATGATTATTTCACCTTAATTATTTTATAATGAAAATAAAATAATAATAATAATAATAATAATTTTACCACTAGATTTTATATGAGGAAAAAAATATTAATATTTTTCAATGAATTTAATTAATATTTGTGAAATATTTTTCCTTTTATTAATGATATTAAAATAAGGCCTATGTAAAAGAATATATTCATTTATCATGTTATTATCTTGTATTAAAATTATTGAATAAAAAATTATTATTTATCATGTACATATAGATTATAGTTATCATATCATGTGATTAATTTTATATTATCCCTAAAGTTGATGTTATTATTATTATAATTAATATATGATATAATGAATTATATTACCTGTACTTCCCATTAGGTTGTATAGGGGCTCTAAGAGTGTGGGTGAATCAGTGTACACAAATTTTATCAAGTCAAACATTGTTTTATAATTATCCTCTCTTAACTCTCAAACCACTTTATTGGTTAAGAATTATAGATTAATGAATGCACCCTAACCACTTATATACTAATTATATACATAACTAAACAAGAATAACAGAAATTAGGGATTTGCAATGTTTTTCTATGAAATCCTACACATTTATAAGTTCTGGTCAACTTTTGAGAACAAGGGTAATCACTAAAAATGGGAGAGTGATTAAAAAAATGAGGGTCGCATGAATCTTCAATTCATAAAAGAATTCTGGTACTATACCCCACTAATGTCATTCAATATAAGGGAAATGGTTTTCCCTTGATTATTATGGAAGTAATTATCTTCTTGTTGTTCTTCATCCTCCCACTGGTGTGATATTGTAATTTATACTAGTACCACCAATTCCTCAAGAGTCCACCACAAACTAATGAATAGGTATTCAACCACCAAATATGATTAGTGAACACATATATAGGTTGGGATTATTATTCACTCAAACTCATTGTGATATTTAATCATAGAGGTTCATAATTATTGTAGATCCTCAATGAATAGAGATGATTATAAATTGTAGCATCATTCACTTATCAAACTCTTTCTTTATCACTTATTTGAAAGATGATGATTTTTTCTTAGTGACACTGTTGTCGAAGGATATCTTTATCCTCAATACCTCTTCTTCGATACAATAAAATAGCACCGATATCATATTATCTTTGGTAAATTTTTTCAAAATATTTTAATTTTATCTTGATATCACTGACTAAAGTCCCCTACTCTTCGTCCTCTCACTTTTTTCTTTATGGAATATGAAACATCATCAGTGTCAATAATATCTCTATTGTTATTCAAATTTGAGGAAGATATTTCATAAATAACAGAGTTAAACCCCTTGTTCTCATTTCTCCTACAATAATTAAATATTCATAGTGTTATATATATATTATTCACACATTCATAACTTTAAAATTTTCTATAATTATAGTATTAAATTCAATGTAATAACATTATTTAAGACTTGGGATCTTAAGCCTTTTAGTTTCCTTTTATCAACCTAAATACTTAGAACTTAATGCATCATGTGATATTCAAAAATTTCTCACCTCATTCATACACATTTCCAACTACTTTAAATACCTTCCACATCATCATGGAGTTGAAATATGATAAACTCCATATTTTTTAATAATTTTAATTCTCAGATGTGGGTCAAGTCCTTAAAAATTATCCTCAGTAAGAATCATTTTACCATGACATTTTTAATAAATCCTAGCACTAGTGAATCTTCTAATTTCGAATATCATAGTAATTTAAAAATTTTATGAATAGCCTCTCTTGAAATTAATATGAATAAATTATTATGTTAAAAGAGATATTATCAAATTCATACACTCCCTCAAAGTTATATGGTTCATTCTGATTTCATTCTATCATAATGAAATTTTTATGATACACCATTATGTATGTAAAAATAAACATTATGTAGGATGTTCAAACCATGAGATTTTAATTACCCAAGTTAGGATGACCTTTATGTACCTCACTCTTACATTTACACAACTTCTAGAATTCAATGTTAACATTACATAGTAATTTGAAACATATAGATTAAATTTACATAAATGTTATGTACCTTTACATTGATCATTGTAATTAAATATTACCTTTACATAGGTTAGGAACATGGTGTAACCATTATTCAATTATTATAGTTACCTTTATATAGGAAAGGAACTATTAGGATACCTTTATATAGAATACATAAACCTAGATTAACCTTTACATAGGTACTAATTTTTACTCAAAAACATATCCTTATCTAAGTCGTCTATGATGTGCATTGATCCATGAACTTTTATCATGAGAATGTGATTTAGTATGTTTTTATATTCAATTTATGCCACTAAAACATTCAACAAAAGTATTAAATACATGGTTTGATGTTGAATATGGGAGGAATGACATCATCAAATTCAGTTTCATGCAAGTTCATATATTTTAAATGGATGAATAGTTTATGTATGAGGTACATACCACATTGAAGCATCAATAGGTATACAAATATATTTATTATCCCATGTGCTTCCTTAGATGGATAATTAAATCTGGTCAGATTAAATGTGCTCATACTTCCCATCATTCATAACCCTCTAATGGAAGCTAATCAGCCTTTCCCCTTTCACCCCTATATTAACCCCCATATAAGCTATGCAATATCTTTGCTCATCTTTATAGGTAAGAGGAAGGATGCAACCCTAAATATTGGTCAGGTGACCTTGTCATTGCCTAAATGTTTTGATGGGTGTGGTGGCATTAGGATTGGAAATAATTTTTGAAAATTATTTATCATTTATATAGCCAAATAAATTTATAGTATTACAGTAATATATAACCCATAAACTCCAGAAACCGTAAAGTGCATTATTATTTTCTTTTTTATTATATGATGATCATTTTTCAATTTAAACATCTTCATGCACAGTGAAAATTTTATTTGAAACACCATTACTTCCTCATTTTGCATCCATTCTGTTCTATTCTTCTATAAATATTAACATCATCATTTTTAATAAGTTTACCATCCTTATTGAAAAAAAATACAACCATCAATAATAGGACCTTCAATATACCCCTTTTTTAAATTTCCAATTCCCTAATATTCCTTTAAGTCAATCTATGTGTATATTATCCTTTTCATTTTCCCCCTATTGAAAAAAATGAAATGGTGTTGGTAGGGGAATGAACTTTACTTGTTCTTCAAAACAACTTATCCATCCATATCTAATTTTCAATTCAACATGACTCAATTGAAAAAATGATTTTCACCATATTTTTTATTATTAATGAGCCTCTAGTTAATCATTATAAGTCTATATGGGAAACCATATTATAGAAAAAAAAAGTGAGTAACCAAGGTATTCAAATTTTTCCATTAATAATCATACATGTGATAACACTCTAAAGTCTTCACTATAGGGGTGAGAAAATCATATTTATCAAGAATATTTATACTTGTACTCATTTCAAAAAACCCATCAAAATAATTCAAGTGAAAAAATGTTTACTCACCCTTGGACTCTTATTTACCACAAAATAACATACTGTATCTATCAAAATAACTAATATAATCAATTAAAATGAGGTAATTACAATTGGAATACCTCATACTATAATTCCCTATGGGATTCCCATATTTTATAAAAACTAAATGGTAATGATTTGGTAGATCTTACCCAAGATTACTCAAACTCAAGAGATTCACCTGGTATTATCCATCAATATGTATATCTCAATTATATATACATCAATATTTCCTATGATGAGACTTAACTAAAATGGGATATTTTAAAATTTTACCAAATATGGAATAGTTATTTCCACTTGTGTATTCATAATGTTGTTTACAAGCCATGATAATTTATTCACCTCCCTAGTTTACCTTTAAATTCCATGAATTTAAAAAACAGTAATACAATATAAAATTAATGGAATAAGGTGTAAATCTTTGTTACTCAATGTGAAATATCTGGATAAGGATAATTTTTTAACCAAGTTTCTCCATTAATCCCATCCTTAATGGTTTATTATTTGATTTTAAATTCTATTTTTTTGTTGGTATCATGGAACTCTTCACTACTAAATATTCATTCCGTGAGATGTTACCATATATATCACTTTGTATAATCCCTATTTTTTTATACTTTATCATGTGCTGAAAACATTATTAAGAACTCTTTATCACTATGTCTATTAATGTTTCACCTTGCACACAAATTATCTTCAAGTGAAATCACATGTTTTAATATATCTTCTATATCATTTTACATTTCTTCCGATTTTATAGAAACTTATATTTGATCTGGAATAACTATCAAACATTCATTTTTTACATGCACATATTTTTTGAATATTTTACCCGGTTCCTTCACATGTTTTTCTCATTTCTTGGAAAACTCCTTCACTTTTCATTAGTGATTTACTCAATTAAACCAATATTTTTATTCCTCTCTGATATTAATTACCTTTTTAAATTTATCATTCCTCCTTTAATCTTGATTTCCATAGCCTATTTATAGTGTTCCATGGTGTGGACTCTACTTCCAAAGTAGAATAATCTCTATCATAATGATGATACAACATTTTTAGGCTTTTTTGGAATTATTTGGAGTGGTGTGTTCAATTATTTTATTTTTTTGAACACCTTAATTTTCATTTTTTAACCAAATGAATTATGATTTCCTTCCTTTTTAACATAATTTTGTCTAATTTGTAGTCCTTTATTCAAATTGTAATGTGAGTGATGATTAATGGGTTTGTATCAGTATTATTACTAGCTCTGACCTCCAAAGAAATAATAATCACATAAGATTCTTAAGAAATCAAACTTTTTATTTATAAAAAAACATCTTCTCATTATGTGAGTGGTTTTTTATATAGTTGTTTGTATCATATTTTTATGTTTTCTACCATTAATATAGTCTTATCTTGATATCCAAATACTGAAATTTTTTTTTATAAATCAAATTAATTATTAGCACACTTGTAATAATACTATAAATGACCAAAAGACATTGGTTTTCTTCATTCAGGTGCATTTTTTCTATAATTTTTATATCTGTAATATTTTTTTTGAATATTTTCATCAACTATTTGGGATTATCTAGGAGAAATGACTCTTAGATTCGTTTTTCTATCAACCCTTGACATGGTTTAGGCTTCTCGTCATTTTTTACTCATCAATTTTTAGACATTTTTAGCTTTAAAACCATCACATACGAAAAAAAATATATTTGTCATGATCAATATATTATTATTTGGATGTTACCCACTTATAAGTGCTTAATGTGGATTGATAAATGGATGGTTTCAAGATTTTATTTCCATTGAAATGAGTAATATTTGATTCATAACTCTTAACAAAACCTTGTGTGGTTATATTCTTTTTTCTTAAAATTTTTGGAAGTTCCAGCATGTGTGGTTTCTATACCTCTCAATATTACCCTAAGATGATAACATTTTTTATTTATGGAATATTTTATATCCTCAAATTCACTCAATATTTCTTCACAATAATTATTTATCTTCTTGATTTTATCTTCATGAATTTTTCTTGATTATTTTAAATAGTTATCAAGATATTGTATTTAACTTTTTTTAACATCCAATTGTGTATCTTTGACATTCATTGAGATGTTATGAAATTTTATCAATTAATGAATTCCTTAATCATGAAAAATATATGTCCCTCCATTCTCATAAACATGACTTATCAATTTTCCTTCAATTAAGGAAATATTTTCACTACAACAAAAATTTTATTATTCTTTATATTCTATAAAGTTTGTGAGTGCATTTCACTTTTTGAATTTCCTTCACTGTGCATATTTTATTTATTTATTTTATACATATTTTTCATACTTATCATCATGAAGTCCTTTTATAAAACCAAGTATATACATATGACTAACCAATAGGAATATTCTAAATATACCTTCCAAATTGAGAGTAAAAATTCTCAATAGTTTGGATAGAATCATCCTCTTCATATTATACATATATTAAACTTCTTTCCATAAAGGATCACTTTAAATTGTTTTAATAGAAGAATTATTTCCAATTTTATCTACTTCAAGTATTGGTTGGTCCTTCCAATCATTTTATTTCTTTTTCAATATAATTTACTTTTTATTCCTATTTATTATGGTCTTGGTTAAGACCTTTACTTCAGATTCAACGAAGATGGAGACTAAGTTCTCTATATGTGTCTCTTCTTGAGTTTATTCAAATATTCACTTCATGTAATTATAATAAACAACAGGGGTAATAGAATATATATAATTATAAGAAACCCAAATTATCACTAATATGACTTATAGTGCTTATTAAGTCATATGAGTTGACTGGGGGGGAGGGGTAGAATCAATGTACCCAATTTTTACCAAGCTTAACTTTCACTTATAATTATACTTTATTAACTCTTGAACCTCTATCTCGGTTTATAATTATGGATCAATGAATGTTACCTCACCACGTATTTCTTTATTCCATATATAACTAAACAATAATAGCATCACATTGAGATTTACAAGGTTCTACCATGAAATCCTACTCCATTCTAGGTTCGTGTTGAGTTAGGAGACCAGAAGTAATAAAAATATAATTAAAGAGTGATTGAAATTGAATGAGGGCAGTGTGCATAATAAAATCCTAAAATTTATCCTACATTATATTATATAATTTTTAGGTAAGATAAGGGCAGTTTTCTTCCTTATGTATTGTGGTGGTGACTACCTCCTTATAGTTCTTGAGCCACCCAATGCTATAATAGTTTTATTTATACTTGTACCACTCATTTCTCAAGATTCCTCTATAAACCAATAGAAAATTATTCAACCATTAAATAATGATTAGATAATACACATGTAGGATAACCTTTTTATTTAATCAGACTCACTGTGATATTTATTCATAGTGGTTCATCAATCTCCAAAATCCACTATGCTAAGATATCATTAGCAAGTGCAGCATTGGTCCATTCTCAAAATCCTAATTATTTTTTATATCCTCTTCGATAGATGATGTTTTCTTCTTAATGGGACTATATTCAAAGGTTCTATCTCTCTTAATCACCTATTATTTCATACTATCAAATAAATAACATAATCCAAATCTCTTGGTTTTAATTATTTAGTAAATATTGACTTCATATTGGTTTCATTATCCTAATGATCTTCTTCTTATTCCTCTCATTAGAGACGTTCAATAATATGAAACTTTATAAAAGATGAGACTCTCTCTCAATCTATTTGACTATGAACATTTTAGTTTAAAAATAATAGAGTTAAGCCCCTTGTTTTCAATTCCTCCATATCTCTTAAATATTCACAATGATGCGTGAATATGTTCCTAACATTGTTACATTTAAAATTTCTTGAAACCTTTGTATTAAATTCACTAGAATCTCATTATTTTAGAAATGGAATCTGTAGTATCCATGTTTGTTTTTATCCTCCTGAATACATAGAACATTAATATTCATGGGATATTTAAAAATATAAAAACTCATTCATCCATATTTCCCTATGCATAAAAAACTTTCCACATCAGCATCATATGGAAACATGTTAAACTCCATATGACATAATATTTTTTCTTATAAAACATCGAAAAAAGCCTTTTATTGAAACATAATAAAGAGTTTTGAAACTATTAAATTTTTTATAAAACCTAGAACTTCTTAATCATCAAATTTTCAATATCATAGGATTTTATATGTATTATGAATAGTATCTCTTCAAAATCATGAGAAGAGAGCCATATGATCAAAAAAATATGATCAAATTACAATTCCCCCTTAAATTAATATAGTTCCTTATCAAGTCATATGATCATAATGAAATTTGTAAGACGCGCCATTACATAGGTTAAGATAACCTTTATTCATCATTTTGAAACTATGGGATTACCTTTACCTAAGTCAATATTACCTTTACATTTATCAATATTATCTTTATACACCTCCTGAAATTTATTGTTACCATTATATATTTATTAGAAACTAGGATATTACCTTTACATGGATAAAGGGAAACTTTATCTAGCTCATTTTAAATAAATGCTAACTTTATGTAGGTTGGGAACTTGGTGTAACCTTTATATAGGTATTCTAGTTACCTTTATGTTGGTTAGTAATTCTAGGGTTACCTTTATGTAGAATTCATAATCCAAGATTTACCTTTACATAAGAAACTATATTAGCTAAGAAACATATCCTCATTTCAATTTCCCTTTATGTACATTTATCCATGAACTTTGTAGCATGAGAATTTGATCATGCATGTTTTCAGATTGGAGTGAAGAATCCAACACTTTTGATCCTTTTTTGCAAGACATGGTTAGAGGTTGAAGATTAGAGGAATGAAGACATCCATTTCAATTTCACATGTGTCTGTATATTTTAAGTGGTTGAACAGTTCCTATATGAGGTGTTTCCCACAATGAATCATCATGTGGTATAGACATCACTTTATTATCCTAAACACATATGTGGGTGGCTAGTGAAGTATGAATGGAGTTGAATCTCTCTTTTAGCCTTTTATTCTTCCCTCCCCCCACCACACCCCCGGAAAAAGCCGATAACCCTCACCCCTTTCACCCATACTCCAACCCCCTCACATGATATGTCGTCTCTATGCTCCTCTTAGTAGGCTTAAGGATTAATTCCTCCTGCAAGATTAATTGGGTGTCCTTGTGATTCCCTATCTTCTAATGTGTATGTGTTAGCTTTGAGATAGGAAATATTTTTTTATTGGTATTTATAGTTACCTTAAACAAATAAATCAATACTATAATAGAAATATGTATCTAGAAAATTTTATTAACTTTAAATTACCTTCTTCTTTTCTATTTTGTTTCATGGCATATCTCTCATAATTTAGCCTTCTTTATGAAAAGTGGAACTTTTTTTAGGAAATTCATTCCTTCCTCAACATGATAAAGATCCTCAACTTACTTGAATTTCATTCTATTCTTCCACACATATTGAAATCATCATTCATATAAAGGTAAGAATACTTATTGATAAAAAATATAACCATAAATCATGGGATCCTCATAGTACAATATATTTAATGAAAATAATTTTACCAAATAAAGTGTCTAGACAATGGTTATCATGATAAATAAATTTTTTTTCACACAATAAAACTGTTATTCAAAAAAATCTATCAGTCATGAATTTTGAAATACATTAAATTAATTAATCCTCTTATGTGAATGAATTTTTAATTGTTTTATTTCATTTCTTCTATAGAATGAAATTATTCATGAAATTATTTGTATAATTTTATTAATCATGTTAAATTTTTATTAGGGATATTTAGATAGATATAAAATTTAATAAAATTATCCTTCCATAATTTAATGAAATTTATGTTATTATAAAAAATATTACATGAATTATAATAATAGTTATGATGAGTTATGTACTATGAATCTAGAATATTCTTCCAACTGACACTCACTACCACATTCACTGATCCAAACTTATGTGGGGGATCCACTCCCTAATAGATATATTTTGAAAAATATTTTGTCTATAAGTTGCAAATTATACAAAATTCTCTATCTAAAGAGCCTAACTTATTATGATTTTATCATTTATGTGTTTCATAGTGTATTACAAAACTTATACAATGTAAAAAAATTAATTAGAAATCCAAACCCAGATTCAATATGTATTGATACCAAAAACCACCTACTGTATAAAATGAATTGTCTATAATTGTACCTTACACCATATAAGTGAAGTAGTAACATTCATCCATATGGTTTATGGAGAACACTCAAGGGTATTATTCAGACTCTTGTTTTCATGGTGTATTCACAGGATGATGTGAATCACCAGAAACTTTAGTAAGAATCTCCTTCTATCCATGTTATAGTAGTGTCTGTTAATGTAAAGGAGGAATATGGTAAGAGCTTGGGGTAGATTTTATCAAATCAAAAACACATTAAAGAGTATAAACCACCAATAAAATGGGTAAATCCCATTTATAATGTCCATTGGGACATTCCTTCATCCTCTAGGTATTTACTAAAATGTTATTTAATGTTCTTGTAAATGAAACTAGTTTACAAACCATTTGAAAACCTTGGGATAAAACACTAATGTGTTTCATCTTATGAAACACATTTTTGTTTAATTATATCTATAAGTGGGTGACTATCAAATGTTAACTTCTAATGTTTAGGTTACATGAAAATCATTGGGTAAGATATCTCTATATCATATAAAATGGTATGCCCATCAAGACATTTTTAATTTCTATGAGGTAAGGATATTATTTTATAAAATATCCCTATATTAGAAACTATTATATAGGATAATATGTATCACATATATAGTTGGGTTTTTTCTATATCTATTTAAATCACCTACTTTCACTAAACCACTATATACTTTGTGTCATTTAAACTTGTGTTGTATCATGAACAATAACTAATGAAACCAAATTCAAAACTCCTTTTGAATATAATTAAAAATAAATTTGGAAAATCTATCATCACCTTCACCTTGTATCACATCATATGTAACACATTGTGAATACACATCCAAAACTCTTTTTGATTAACTCTAAATAATTTTTAGAGCAACTCACTAAGTTAAACTCAATCCTAGCTTGGTCAACCACAAAGTGTAACCCCGAGGTCCTTTATATAATTGAAAATAAATATGAATAATTGAATAAATAAATGTAATAAATGGGATAAATAATGAAAATAATTCATGTTTCCCCCGATACAAAGGGTTCGGTAATGATGTCCACCAACCCAATGTATCTTTATACCTATGTACACCAACTACATCATGCGAAATCATTTATTTTAATATGACCCTTTAGTAAATACATTTCGTAACCAATGGAAAGGTAGTATATCAATACCATATATAAAACTCATAAATTCTCAATTATCCAAATATAAATTGATCAGTTCGATAAATACATTAAATTTCATTCATCCCTATGGATGACCACATATAATTCCCCTAAACCCAAAAGATGAGAACTTCATATATACTATCAAGGTATCGTCTTACACTTCCTTATACTATCTCAAATGAGGACCTAGATTTCTTACCCATCCCACGAGAGAGAAAATCTAATTTTGGTTGAGCTCTAATAGAAGAGATGATCGACAATATACCCAATCACCCATGATTAGCTAACCCTCAGGGATTGCGTAAGAAAGGTATCAAATTATGAAGGTTCTAATGATAGTTATCTCACAAAATTCATGTAGTGGGGACTTAAAAAATGATCCATGCACCTCTATTATACCAAATACATAGTGTATGATACCCCATGTGGTACACTACATGGGTTATCTAGTGCACAAAACTCATTTTGTGTTTCATGAGCATATTTTGTATCCATATTCAAGAATTTTACTCATTTTAACCTTAACATTTTTTTTGTAATCTATCATATTCCATGTTGTAAAATGGATAGGTACAACTGAAATTCATAAATTGGGTGGTTAATTATCATTTCACTTCATGATATATATATATATATATTACTATATATTGATATATATGAATCCAATGTGAAGGAATGTTAAATTTGAGATTTATTTTTGTATCACATGATGTATTTTATATTCTTAAACTACTTTATAAATTCTTATTGAAATCATACAAAATATCATTCCTGACATATCAAATATGATAGACGGATAGATCAGCTTTATATTTGTTGCACTTTTAGGGGTTTTGTTAAAATAATTGCATCTCTATGTAATTCCTTCCAAATATAAATGTGACCATCTAATAAAACTCTCCCACTAAATTCATTCTTGAATATAACATATGATGAAATATATCTAAAATTATGGTGAGACTTAGGAATCATATTCTTAATATCAAACTCCATCAACATATTCAAAATCCTTAAATACAAAACATCAAATTTTACGATGTTAATAAATTTTGGTTTCTACTTAGATTTATTTTTAATTATATCATCATATTCATTATTGAAACCCTTTCCATCAAATTTTTACTTAAAATAAATTGTAACTATTTACATTATTTTTACACCATCACATCCTAAACTCTTTTAGGATATAAATTGAAATTTAATTCTTATTTTGAATAGAAAAATATTTTATTTTTTAAGTTTTAACTTCACTAAGTCTAAACATACTCCCACTTACCACATATAAACTATATTCTCTTAAAAATATAATCCTATGATCCACAAACTCCCTTAAGGCTTAGGAAATAACTCTTATTTTCTTTTAGTATGAATATATAACAAATAAACTATTGATTAGCATATATTATATGGTATTCCATGTGTTGGATCATTTTTTATTAAATAATATTATTCTTTATAACATGTGAATAATAGTTTTGAAATATTAATTCCTCATATTTTAATAAACAACTCAGATAAACGCTTTTTTCTTGGATTAAATATTTGTATCCTTATCTTCTTATCAAAACATGATACTGAATCCAATGAATCATAAACCATGTGTATTGAATCCTTTATCACATATTTTCCATAACAACCCTTTTTTAGAAAATAAATTCTCTTATTATATAAGTTAAATTAGATAATAAGAAAATATATTTAATTATATCTATATGACTCTAATATATTCCTTTACATTAGAATATTTGATTTAGGAACTCTTTGCTTCATCACTTGAATAAAAACTATAATCTCATTAAATTATTACCCTGAACTTGATCTCCTATAAATTTAGAATATTTTTAAAGTATACATTTAGTTTCAAATACCCTTAAAAACTATATAATTGATATCTATAATAATGATACCTAACATAGAAAATCCAATGATTTTAATAAACGACTTTAGGTATTTTAGAAAATTATATCCTATGGAATCATTATAACTCCTTATTGATAACTCTTTATTTCAATAACCATAACTTCATACTTTAAGGAACATTATTGGACCTTCAAATTAAATTTTATTCTTATAGTTTAAAATTTTACCCACTTGTAATGTCAATATAGTACTAGAACATAGACATCACAAGCTCTATTCATCTATCTTCATCACTTTTAGAATAATTGGTAAACATTTATTGAATTAATTAACATTGTTAAAAAAATTATAAGGATGATTATATAATGAATTGAATAACTAGAATAAAGCATAATGAAACCTATAAGCTCACAAAGTCATTAAAATATATTATTTTATTGAATATATGGGGGGAGAATAAATTTCCTTGGGTTATTTTATATCTAATTCATTTTTAAACTTAAATAAACTAGTATATGCTTCTCCTAAAAATAAATATTGACCTATTAAACACCATAAATAGTTTTTTTTATTATAGGAGTTGTTACTCTTATACATAGAATTTGTATTTTTCTTTTACTTGATATCTTTTATTAACTTACTGGTCTTAGGAGTTGTTTAAAATAAGTTTCCCATTATAAAGGATTAATCTCAAAGTTAAGTTTGATAATGATGATATCATTTATCAGAAACGTAATATTTTATCATATGAGTGTCATGTTTTACAAAAACATAATAGAGACTTGTAATTTAGTTTCTCCCACTAAAATTATGACCATTACTAAACTCATAATATTTATTAGTGATACAAGATCCATATTTCATTATACTTTGGGTATCATTAGTGCATCTCCCATCACATAGCTATTTATGTAGGGATTCATCCCAATCATGTAATATATGAATATTAGATATTTGAGTGGATAACACTTTATTCAATCTATCCTATAATACATTTTATAGTTTAATAATAAGACCATTTTATGGTTAGGAGTGAACCAAAAAAATATATTTAGAGATGAAACTAACAAACTACAAAAATCATAACCAAAAAAAT
Organism: Viscum album; assembly: GCA_963277665.1. NCBI lineage: Eukaryota > Viridiplantae > Streptophyta > Magnoliopsida > Santalales > Viscaceae > Viscum > Viscum album. Next base: position 1,991,018,136 of record OY728137.1, read on the forward strand.
CAAATAAAGGAAACGTAGAATAATATAACAACACAAAAAAACTCATTTTATAGGAAACCTAATGGAAGAATGAAAACATCACCACACACCATTACCATATAGAGAAAACGCTTTATTCTTATTTCTATCTAATATCCTTGAAGGAAACACAACCTAGAAATCATAACATGTTCTATTTTCTTGTTGTGGTTAATTACCTCTCTTAGTATCAACACACTTTGATTCATTTACTCCCTTATCCAGAAGCTCCCCATACACACTATCAACATTAATTAATACAATTTGATTCCTCTAACAATATTTCAAACTGATTCTTGGCAATAAGGACCTCCTCATGTGGAATATTCTTATCATTCCCCATTCTTCCTCTCCTACCCTTCATATGGTCTCAATTTTGTTAACATAGTTTGGATTTCACCCATAGAAACTTATATTAATATCAAACTATGAATCAATAAAACTATTGGGGAGGACATTAATAGATGATGGAATAACTTTTAAAACCATCAACTTCAAGATTAAGGGATCAACAATCTGAGAAGGAGAAGTTTATGGACTACCCTTTTGTCGATTTATATCTTCATTATATAAAATAGTACTCTCTCCCACCTATATAGCTTCTTTATACGTCCATTGTAACTTTTATATTAATCAAAACTATTAGTGAGGCACCTCGTACCACCCCAAAAAATGTGGTGGGTCGAGGAAGTGGCCCAATGAATCCAAAATCACCTTCCACCATTAATGATAATAAAGGATAAATAGGAGTGGCATGAGCAATGGATTATACAATATTATAATATCCATGATGTTGAATTCCATATCCCCATGAATATGCAGATGAGAGGGGGATAAGATATGTTCCACATTCTTTTTTCAAAGGACCTCATATGCAGTAGAAACCACCAAGGAAGAACTTATCCCCCTACTCTAGGAATCTTCCATAACTGACCTATTAATGGGAGAAACTTAATGAATATAAATCACAATATCATGTTCATCCATGGGAGAACAAAATCCCTTGGTATTCTCACATTTATCTATCCAAGGACCCTGTAAGTGGTATTTTAAGAAGTATCTAATCATATAATTATATTTAATTTGTTTCAAAAACCACTTGTTGTCGACTATTATCCAATTTATTAGGGAATGAGTGTGTCAAGATCCATTTCAACGCAAATATTCAAAAAATATTGATCCTTTAGTCTCAAAGTGGATTCATCGGCCCTTAGAAAATAGCCCATATGATTTCAATTTCCTATGGGGATTGAAAGGTTCTTCAAAGGGAGAACCAACCCTAATAATCAAGTCCATAGAGTCATTCAACTACTATCGTGACTCTTGATAAGGTTCTTTCATCACCAGAGGAGAAGAAAATATCAATTATCACACGTGTGTTTCTCCTTTTACCAGTAATGGGATAAAATTGCCTCTAAATAAACATTAATGAAATAAAATCATTGATAACACATCTGAACCACAACTAGGAAGAAAAGGCTTTAGGATGAGTTAATGAACCTTTATAAAAGTTCCCATGGTGTTCAATCCTTACCAACCATGGAAACAAGGTTTTGCGAATGAGGCACAGTTATATCCTAGAACTTTGAGGGTGAAAATAATTAGATATAGAACCATGGAATGATGTCAAAGACTTGGGAGAAAATACGATTGAATGAACTATCAAATCAATGGAGGTTATAATTAGTCTTAATGTATTAACCTCCTTATATAAGGACGATGGTTCCACTAAACCTTAAGAAACCGTATTAAGGGAAAAATTATACCCAAGAGTAGAAGGGTCTATCTAATCTCTATCCATCCCATCAAATTATTCAATCCATAATATAGATAAACATAACTCTCTGCCTCTAATAACATAATCATATTAGGTTCCCTTGACTAAGTGTAACCAAAATAACATGTTATGAATGAGAACCTAATATTTTTAAGGTTTTATATTACATTATTGCCTTAAATAATATAATACAAGGGAACTTAGCATTATCATGATCTTCCCAATTAGATGATGGAGGTCTGAATAATTGGTTTCATAGAAAGGTATCTGACACTTTGTATTTTAAGGGGGATTCAATCTCACCATATTATCTCATGTCATTCATTTTCCATGTATTCATGTGTAGAATGATTTAGATGGGAGTCATATACATTCACCCAAATCAATATGTTCAGATCGTATTAATGTGTGACTCTTTACTCAAATCATTACTTGTTTTACTAACCCAAATTTAAATCCAACAATGTAAAGACATATTCTAATACATGTTATGATTAAGGTACCTAAAACCCATTTAGGTAAAGGTTTATAATTATATAAAATCTACATTCACCACATCAGTACGCCTCTAGACATAATATTCAACCCTCAATTTTCTAGACAAGTTATAAGCCTCCAAGCTATAGATAAATCCAACTCAAATTCCCTCTATTCAAGGATACTTTACTTAATATATACTTTAATTATATAATAATTTTTACACCTAATATGAAAAAAAACATAATTAACTACTTAATTGAAATTCATGACTCTATATAATCCAAAGTCAAGGTAGAAGAAAACTAAATCCATTATCATAACTAGCATATAACTCTTTTGATACATGTATGATAATATTTAAAATAATTTTAAAAATTATAAACTAAAACATACATATGAGAATTCGTAATATAAAAATTATATTTATGAATAATAAAAAAGATAAAAGATGAAAATCATTAATTCAGGTATATTAACATGAGATAAAAAGTAATGAAGAATTCATAAATATAGTAAAAATTATTACTTAGCTATTCATTATAGAAAATCAATAATTTGGAATATAAAATATTTATATTAATTTTATAATATGAACCCTTTGATATAATTCGTTATGTTTTATTTATTTTATATATATTATTTTATATTAAATATAAACATTTTATATTCTAATTTATATTATGAAAACTATTTACATAGTATTTATAAACTATACTTAACATTTATTTAAGCATTGATCAAATCAATCATCAAAACTAATTTTTATGTGGTTTAAATAATTTTCCCAAATAAGGCCATTAATATGAAGAATTGAAATTAAATATTATGAATAGTTAATAATATTAATATAAACCATTTATATATTCTAACATTAGATTTTTAATTTATAAAAAAATTATAAAATTACCCTTATAATTTATAAAAAAACATTATTTATAAATTATAAGGCTTTCCATTTAATTTGAAAATGGTATTACAATATTAACATTTAATATTTATATATACTTATTTATGAAATGTTTAACATAAATTTGATTAATTAATTATAAACAATTGAAAATTAATTAATTTATAAACTCCTTTATAAATTTTCAAATATCCCAAAATACCTTTTAACATACTTTATAAACAATTTATAAATTATTAAATTAAATTAAATATTGAAATAATGGGAAACATTTTACATAGTATATTTTTTTAATGGTAAACTATACTATGTATGAATGAGATTATATTTGGTTTAAGAATAAGTCAAGAAAAATCTTAGGAAAAAGTAGGATTGAACTCATGCAACCGAACTATGGTATGTCTCACGAAGGATTAACAGAGCATGGTGAGGTCTCAAGTAAGAATGATACAGAGCACGCGAATGATTATTAATTCAAAACACTAGTTGATGTATGATTTAATAAAATATTTCATAAGAAAAAAATCTCATGGTATATTATGTAGTAGTTATTTCCCATCATATTAAATAATATTAATCTCATGTGGTACATATCATAATAGGTAAAAACCATTGATACATAGGATAAATATCACTCATGATATACCTTGTTTGACATTAAACTGAGTTAATATTATATGAATTATGGTCCACATAAGAAAAAATTAATCATGTGTTGTAAAGTCGTCTTACCTAATCTAGTAATAAAATAAATTTTTAATGACAAACACCAAATCCTTAGTGATTCTTTAGTGTTCTATTTTTTAGTAGTATTCAAACTCTTCATTTTAAACATTTGGTTTTTTAAATTAAAGGCATGGAACTTATTATATTCCACTTTTGGGTTTTTGAGGATTGTTTAACACTTGTACAATACTATTGAAATTAATTAGAAACCCAAACCTAGAATCTCCATTCGTAGAAACTTGAAACCACATACTTTCTAAAATGAAGTATCTTTATGTGTACCATACACCATAGTGTTGAAACAACAATATATGTCTATGTGATTAATGGATAACACTTAAGGGTAGTTATAAGTCTCCCATATTCATTTTTTTAGTCATGGACTGATGTGAACCACTTAATTTCTAGGTGGGAATTACAATCTCTCTATGATATGATAGTATCTCATAGTGTAAAGGGGGAAAATGATGATAGCTACAAGTAAAGAGTACTATCTATGAATGAATAAAAGCGTATCATAGGTAATTCCATTTATATAGGTATTAGGGATGTTCCCTAATCCTCCAAGTATATAATTGAATGTTATTTAATATTTGAGTAAAATACCCTGGTTTATAAACCATTTATAAACCATTATCCAAAACTCTCATCTGTTTCATCTTATAAAATTTTTAGTTTATTTAATGAAAGATATAAGATAAATGTTCTATAATTTTAAAAATTAAAATTCTGGTTCCATGAAAATATAATTTTAATATATCTCTATATCATGCTAAATGATGTTCCCATTAGGCCATTTTTAATTTCCATGAAAAAAGGATATCATTTCATATGATATCCCAATACCAAGAACTATAATGTAGGCTAATATCTATCACAAAAATTCTATGATTTAGGTAATATATCCTTAAATTATGAATTCAATAACTTATTATCAACCACTAGAAGTATAAAACATAATAATAATGAAAAATGTGAGTATTTTAGTTTCTTATTTCATACCATGAATGTGTTAAATATTCAAAATGGAAGACTCTAAATATATTATATATATAAATATTGAATAAAAAGGATTATAAACATTAAATTTACTAAATTATTGAAAATAACTCATATATGTTTATTTTTAATAAGAACTCTTGAAGATTTATTATATTCTCATGAAATTATATTAACTGGTAGGGAAAAATAATAAAAGGCTCTAGAAAAATTTATATATACTTACTAAGTGGTAATTTTTTTTAAACATAATGATTTTTTATATCTAAAGTATTCATGAAAAATATTTATCATTAATTATATTCTAAAAAAATAATATCCTATAGAGATATTTAATTAATGAGATTTCAACTACCACTATATATAATATGCATTCATAACAGAAAAAAATTGATTCTAATGAATTTTTTATGGTTTTATTTTTATTATGTTCTAGTTAATAAATTATTGTAAACATGAATTTTACCAATCCCAACACATTAAATACATGACCTTGTCATTTTATTCATCTAGGGTCAATTATAATGAAATAAATTGATAAAATTATTCATGAGTATAAATTTACTGATAAAATTGTAAACATCCATAAGGGGAGAATGATGAACTTATGTAATGGATTTATATTTACTAAATTATCATTTATATGAGAATTATTGATTTCATTGTGTTATTGAGAATTCCCCTTGTATGATGATTTACCATGGGTTTACTATTATTAAGATAAATTATTTATATCATAAATAGTTATATTAGAAGAGAATTTTAAATATTTTAATGAAGTATTAATTATGGAATATATAAATATATATATGGGTAAACCCACCTGCCGTTAGAACTGTTTAAATATCTTATGGGATGTGAATCTATTAAATGGTAACATGCAATATTATTTGTTGGTGAGTATACATATCACGCTATGCATGTTGATAAAAATAAATATGGAGCATCATATACCATATATACAGTGGTCTAATAAAACCATCTATAAGATGATCACAAAACATAAATGAATAATTTTATTATAAACTACTGAAAACCAATAGTCTAATTACAGCCACAAAAATTGTGGTTGAACTGATTAAATAATATCATTTTTTATCATATTTAGAAAGAAAAAATATATTTTCCCTTATAGAGTAAAATAAATAAATCAATGAAAATAATGATTTTCTAATGTATTCTATATAGTGACATTAGTACCTAATAAATTATGAGATATCATTAAATATTTTTGATGATATTTTTGAAATTTTAACTTTTTTTTAAATCTAATTAATGATAATGAGTTTTTAGAGATGTCAACATAAAAATAGTATTCCAAAAATAATTATTTAAATGGTATTTGTTATGATCAACATATAACATTTTGGATTAGTTATCTAAGTTTCTAAGACAATTGAATATAAATATATATATATAATATAATTATCAGAAATTGTATTCCTTATAATTTTGGATGTGTGTGTGTATATATATATCATGTCTAATTTATGTTCTCATTGTTTATCTATACATTAAAAACTATTAAAACATCTATGAATCCTTGAATTTTTTCAAATGCTTGAAATATATTCAAAATTTTCAATATTTGACAAAACTATAGAAATTAATTTATTAGTTGGACTAAATAATAAAGATGTGATATAATCTTTCATAGGATAAAGAATATAAAATTTATGGTTTGTATAAATTGTTGAATTTAAATTAATCATCATATTATAAATATGTTTTAAATAACTTTAAAAATCATGAAGAGTTTATGAATGCAATGGAATTACAAGTAATTTCATTGTATTTTAAATTAATCATTTAGAATATGAAATACTGAATTTTGGAATGCTTTTAGTTAGGAAAAAACATAGTATATATTTATATTTATTTCTTCTAAGATTGATATAATTCATACATTATGAGATTATGGAGTACTTATTTATCTCTAAAGGATTAAAAATAAATCCACATAAAATTTTTCCCTGAAGAATATATATATACATGTGCATATGACCTGTTAAAATAATATGAGTGTTTATAATAATGATTTTATTGAATGATAATATTAATCTCATACTCATTTAGATTTATAGGGACTAAATGATTACTTATTCAAGAATTTAGAATCCAAATAGGTTGGTCATACTGATAAAGGATATTTATTTAATTTGCATAAAGCTATATCTCAATTCATATATTTACTCAAAAATGGTGCAACTTTCATTTCCTAATGTTTATGGTTTTGTAAGTAGTGGAAGAACCTATTAGACCTACTGAAAAGTTGGATTTTTTCATATTCAAAAGGTCAATTGTAATGTACATGACATGAATTCCATGACCAAAGTAAATATTTTTGAGGAATATTGAAAAGAAAATATCATAACCAAGAGATATGATCTTTCACGTTAATTTATAATAAATTTAAAATCATAAGAAGAATAATTACATCAAAATTCATATCTTTATTTGTTGATAATTTTTATATTCAGGACTTAATATTTGTGTTTACACTTTGTTATAAGGACCCATAGTAGAGACCCTATAACATCATATTACCTTCTTTAAGGTATTTCTCATCTTCCTTTTCATTTCCCTTTTTTTGGTGTTTTGGTCCTTTTGAATATTAAGTGTGTGTTTTTAGAAAATGACCTAAATTTCATGGATGTATGTTTGTTTGAATTAATGGAGTTTGGGTATAAATGTTTCAAAGGATTTTGATGGTTATCCTTGGGTTTGGAAGTCTTCAAAGGTGGTTTTCATTTTTTCTGTTGAATCTAGACTATGGACTTCCAAATGGAAAATTTCACTTCATGAAATTTTTACATGATGTGATTATTTATCCAAAAAGATGTCAGGAATTGGTTCTTATCATGAAATGTTTAAAACCCAGTAAAATGGTTCACATCGTGAAAAGTTCCACTGGTGTTATTTTAATCTGAGGTGAAGAATTTTTCATCATATCATGTAAATAATGAAATTCACATCTTGACAGGGGTTCATGTTGCCACTAACCAACTCAGTTAGAACCTGAACCGGTCACCCGAGTCAGCTTGTGGCATGGCCTGAAGGGCGTTCACAATCCCCACGGGTAGGAAACTAGTGTTGGGAATCAAAACATATGTGTGTATATTATTTAAACCCAAAATAAATAACCAAGACCAGATAAATAAATGGCACAAACTGAAAATTCAATAAGGCTAACACTAAATCTCAAATAAATGAACAACTAATTAAGTTATAGGATATAACCAATAAAGACTAAAAACAATATAAACAAAACTAAACTACTACTATACGATATCCATGTAACCTATTGGTCACTACTAACCATAAGACCGGAATTGCTCAAGTAATGACCAACTAAACCAGGTGAACATGAGAAAAAGGAACCTTTAACTGAAAAGATAAAATTGGTGTGAGCACTAAAATTCTTAGTAGGAAAACCAGAGGTAAACTGTCTAAGTGTTTCCTTTACAAACACAGTCCATTAACACTAGTTTGAAATACAATGGTAAAAAAAAATTTCCAAAATTTTAATAAAAAAACATAGATTTTCCTTTTTGAAATCCAAGACATGCCACCTCCCACTTCCAAAACAATCTACCATTTTATAAATAAAACCCAAATCAAAAGATACTAGGGTTGTGATGAAAATAAACAGACATGGTAAAGAGAAAACTAAGTGTAGAAAAATACTAATAAGAAAATAAATAAAGTAACCAAGAAGCATAAATAATAACTATGGGAAATCCTAAAAATCTCAAGAAAACTTATGGATGCACTCGGTTCAGAACCACATGTCTGCCTATAGAGAATCCCTTATGTTAATAACCAACTATCTTAGCTAACCTAGACTCCCTAGTGGAACATCCCTATTAGAATATCTACAAATCCAGGAGGATAATAACCTATTAATTTTTGGTAGAAAGAAACTATCACATGATCATATAAAATATTCCTAGGAACCCATAGTGGTAGTAATATTGTGTACGTAGGATTCCCCCTCATGTGTGACTTATCTTACATGTCGTCACTACACTTTCCTACCCCAAATATGAACACCACCTATATGATAATCCAAAAAGGGGAATCCTAAATAGGTGTGACCACAATATTTATATGTATGTATTTATTTCACATCAGAAAAGGTTCCAACCAGGATACTATACCATATAAACATTCAAATGGGTTAACAAAAACACTTTGGTTTCTAATCAGGTACACACACTTCCCAAATCCCATTCCTTTCTAAAAATCAACACAACAGCACTTTTGAGTTAGAAGTGCCAACCGGGCCTTTAGCACGACATAACTAAATTCATTTTCCAAAACATCCTACAAACATTGATTTTATATTTCTGATTCCAAATGATCCCTTCAGCACTAAACACACACCCAAACACTTCACAACTACCAAACGGGCCTTTACCTTTTTTAAAATCACACCAAAAAATGTTTAAAAGAAAAATGATACAAATAATTAGGAACACATTTAAAACCATTTCTAGAAATCACATAATGGGACCAACCGTATTTAAAACTTAGATCCATTTAAGAAACCGAGGTTTAAACAAGAAACTATTTTATAAGTACCATCTTCATTTGAGAAAACATCCATACATGCACCTAGTGCACCCATGGATAGGCTAATATCTAATATCACACTCCAGTATCCAAGGAAGATACTCAAAAAAATCACAAAGTTGATGTTAGCCTTCAAACCTAACCCAAACACACATTGAACCACCTTGCACTCATGGTTTTCTTTTCAAACATCATTTGATAAATCATTTACTCATTTAATAAAACATTTCAAAAGAAAAAAACAAATTCTTACATCATGATTTCACTAATTTCATATGTGAATTCCATTTTAAAATCAATTTCATAACCAAAAACTTCAAAAACAACATTCACACCACCCTTATAAATAATAAAACATGATAAAGAACACAGGGAAGATTAATAAATTCATCAAGAAACGTTTAAACACGGAATTAGGTAGACATAATCATAGAATTATTTCAAAATCTATTTCTACCAATTTTAACTAATATAAAAAAACTAAAATAAGTTAATTATGACACTTATAGAGGTTAAAAGGACATTAAAAATTTAATATAAAACACACAAGTTCCCATGGGTTCTGTCGGAATGGAAATATTCAGAAACACCTACCTCTACCATGCGTGAATGCAACAAAACTTCAATGAAAAGATGAATACAGCTCTAAGGACCTTTCACACATCCTATAAAATGAGAAAAATGCACAAACACAAACCTCGATGATTAGGGTTTTTCCAAGATAATGGAAACCACAAAAAATAAAAGAAATATAAACCAGAGGAGAGGGTTGTCGATGAGGGGGGTTGTGTCCATGCTATATTAGGGCGGAGCATGGGGTTTGGGCTACCAAAGCATGGGGGTTTGGGCCGCTGGAGAAGGGGGTCACGAGAAGGGGTTCACATCAGAAAGGTTAGGTCGCACAGTAGAGGGAAACTACCGGATGAAGGAGGGAGGTGCGGCTGGAGGGGAGGCTGGTTGGAGCGCCGGTGTGGGAGGGGGGGGTTGAGGCTAGGTTCGTTGCCCATGCATAGGGGAAACCAGGGGAGGAACTGGTATACCATAGAAGAAAAGGAGTGGGGGACTCCACCCTAAAGATTCATGCTAAAAAAGAATTAAAATTAAATAAATAAAAATAAAAAATAAACTCAATACTAATAAAAATAATAATAATAATACTAGAAATAATAGTATTATTATTATTATTCATAATAATATATGAAAATTATTTTTAATATTAATAAATATTTTAATTTTTTATTTCATTCCACTTTTATTGTATTTACAAGAATAATAATATTAATAAAACTTTTAATCATTATAATAGTAGTAGTAGTAATAACAATAATAATAACTTTATTATTATTATCAAAACATCCTCTTAATTTTTTCACCATTCTCATTTTATTTTTTTTCTCATTGCATCTTAATTGAACTTATTTATTTAAAATATTATGCAACCACACGATTTGTCTTCGTCCAGACATGCGGTTGAGAAAAACTCACTCAAATCAAGCCACCTGACGCTACCCACTGCAATGTTGAGCGGCACACTTGTCACACTATTTAAAAAACTGTGTGCAAATTGTGTGCCCTTAATCAAACCCACCTCAGCACCTGTATGGGCACCGCACGGCTACCCCTAACCGTGCAACAAAAAATAGGCTTACAATTTATTTAAATAAAAATAACCCTCCTTCAACTGAAAATACAAAATGAAGACTAAAAATTATAAACATAACTAATAGACAAGGTTGGTGTGTGACAATTATCCCCACTACAGACACGTTTTACCCCCAAAAAATCACCAAACTAATAGTCAACCAAACCTCGAGTCCAAACCCTGACAAAATTGAGGAAAACCATGAATTGTGAAAAGACCTTAGTCCCCACAGGTCGCACCTAAATGATTCAAGAGGAAACTGAAGCCCAAGGTTGAGGGGAGAACACAAAGGGGTCCACCCCACCATAAAGAGTTAGTTAATACAAAAATATAAAAACCCACCAAAAACACCTAGACTTCAATGGGAAACCCATTATGAAATAAACCCGACAAACCAGGACCTCAATAATTAAATATACCTCTCCCCACTAGACAAAAAACACCTTCACACAACCAGGAACTAGGGAACTCTCAACCTATAATAGACCAATTTCCTTAGAATTATAAAAAAACACTGTTATCGGAACTAGAAATGTTCCACACCAGCAAAAAAAGAACCAATTCTAGGTGTAACATCCCGAATGAAACTAAAAACAAACGAAGAACTGGAAACATTGGCCATCAATTCCACCAAACATAAATATCTCTAAATGAGTAAAACTTTAGCACTCAAGGAGAATGAAAGATTCAAATGGGTCACTTTTAAATAGGTACAACTGGTTGGATTATGATGGAAGAAGTCCATCACACTCTTACTATTAAATGATGAACTTATAATGTAATTAAAACATTAATATCATAAAAACAAGAACTAAAAGATTTTAAATGTTCCAATACAGACACGGAACTCAAAACTTGGACCACGTCTTCACACCCCCGGCAACTTCTGGCTATGTGCGAGTTTTACCCCATGACCTATGGTTGGGGCTCTGATGGATGAAGCATCTCATGTCTCACAATCAAGAACTATAATCCTCTGATTAGAACATCCTCTTCAGAAGACTCTTTCTTCAGAACTTATCCAGATGACCCAGACAGTCGCAATGATGGCATGCCATCGGAGGGATGCCACATGAGGGCTTCGAGTGCCCAAACTAGAAACACTAGTGGCACACAACCGAATGGTCTGATGAACATGAAAAAAATAACCAATGAAGATAACTCCTTAGGAATACTTCCCTCTGAAATCTATTCCTCATTATATAGGGAACCTTCATGAACAATGATAGACAACGAATCACCAACCATCTGTGTTCCGAGAACCAACTCAATTAGGAACACTTCTTCTACTAACATCTAGAAACAAAGGTCTTTAAAAGAGAGTACCTGCTACTTGATCTCTAGACAAAGGCCCCTAAGGGAACTATAAGTCTTCATCATATTCTATGATGCTACCTATGAATAAAATGAAACAAGTTCCTTAAAGTGGTCAATGTAGGCCTTTATTGACCGTTGGCTTTCTTGAACACACATGATCCCTTCCCATTTCTTCATCTTCACCTCTTCATGTATGAACTATCAGATAAAGATGGATTTAAAAACACTCCATGTCATCCTGAATTGCAATGACGGTGGGGAGAGAAACTCCCATTCATCCAAAGATGGACCATCAAACAATCCCAGGAGAAATTTAACTCTAACAGCCTCAGGAGTTCCCAACACACCGAAGACACACTCGACCTCTTTAATCTAGTTCACAACCTCTAACAGAACTCAATCACCATGAAATATAGGAAACATTTGAGAAGAATCAGAAATGAGACATCAATCAATGGAATCCTTGGGAACCTTTCTGGGTGGAATTTTTTGAACAACATGATAAACATAAAATCAAACCCAACATCAATCCAAAATAAAATCCGAAATAATATCTCAATACAGACACATTTAATCATAACAAAAAAATCACCTTTGAAAAACCCAATTTCCATTTTAAATTATTTAAATAGCCTCCTTTCGAGTCTACTTTCCAAATACTAAAACCCACTTTCTAAACCAATTTCAATTTCTGAAATCTTTTCCCCTTTCAAAATCAGATTAGAAAAACAACTACAAACCTTTAATTTCAAAACCCACCATAACAACTTAAATAAATTTAAAACAAAGAATCTTCATTTCTAAAACCCTTTTCAATTCCAAAAAACACACTTACATCCAACAAAACCAAGATAAAGCACCACTTATGCTAATCTTCCGAAGAGAGGAACTAGTAGTTATGCTTAACACGGCGACATGGTAGTGATTCATGCCCCAAGTAGGCTTCAACAACTAAGAGGAACGTAAAATTTGTAATTGGTCTTTACATGGGTCACTACTCCCTGTGAAATTGAAACCTGACACCAACTTGCCTCCGTTGTCATCCCTCAATCCAAAACAAGAACAAAAGACTTGAATCTCAGGATACCCCTAGTTACTTGAGGATCATTGCGAGAAAGAGTTCATTATGCTCTTCCCACACCTACCTCTTGAGTCCCAATAGTCCTAGTCTCCATATATCAGACACCCCAAATAATAGGGGGCCACCTCTGATACCATTTTGTTATGAACCAACCTGTGTTGACCCTGAACCAGTCACCTGACCCAGTCTGTAGCATGTCCCAAAGGACATTACAAATCCCCACAAGCTGGAAACTAGTGTTGGGCATCAAAACATATGTGTGGGATTTATTTAATCCCATAATAAATAATTAGGACTAGATAAATAAATAATACAAATTGAAAACGTAGCAATACTAACACTTAATCTCAAATAAATGAACGACTGATTCAGTTACAGGATACAACCAATAAAGACTGAAAACAAAATAAACAAAAATAAAACATTGCCACATGAACTCCATGTGACCTCTGGGTCACTACCTACCATAATACCTACCTTACTTCAATAATGAGAAACTAAACCAGGTGAACCTCAACATAAGGAACCTGTAACTGAAAATATTAAATAGGTATGAGCACTGAAATTCTCAATAGTAAGGCCTAAGTTAAACCACATGATCCAAGTGTTTCCTTTACCAACATAGTCCATTAAATCTAGTTTGAAATACAATAATAAATAAATAATTTTCCCATAAATTTAATAAACAACCATAGCTTTCCCTTTTTGAAATCCAACACACACCAACTTCCATTTCCAAAACAAACTATCAGTTTATAAATAAAACCCAAACCAAAAGATACTAGGGTTGTCTTGAAAATAAAAAGACCGGGTAAACAGAAAAATAAATTCTGAAAAATACTTACAAGTAAATAAATAAATTAACTAAGCATCATAAATAATAACCATGGGTGATCCTAAATATCCCTATAAGACCCATGGATGCACTCGATTCGGAACTACCTATCGGAATATGGTGAAGCCCCTAAGATAATAACTAACTAGCTTCCCAAAGCTGACCTCACTAGTGGCACATCCCTCATGGCCTATCAACAACTCCAGGAGGGTACTAACCCGTCTAATCAAGGATAAAAATAAATAATCACACGATCATATAAAAGTAACTCTGGAACCTATGATGGTAGTAATATTTTTTAAGAAGGAGGCCCTCATATGCATGGATGACCTTACCTTCCATCACCACACTTGCCTACCCCAGACACAGACACCACCTATATGATAAACCATGAAGCGAAATCCTAGATATGTGTGCCCACTATATTTATATGTATATATTAATTTCACATCACAAAAGTTTCCAACCAGGAAGTTATACCATATAAACATTTAAACTGTTTCACAAAACACTTTGGATACCAATTGGGCACACACACTTTCCAAATACCATTCCTTTCTAAAAATCAACACAACACCACTTTTGAGTTGGAAGTTAAAAATGGGCCTTTATCTATAATTAACTAAATGCATTTACCAAAACATCCTATAAACACTTCTTTTATATTTTCAATTCCAAACAGGCCCTTAAGTTCCAAACACACACCCAAACACTTCACAACTACCAAACAGGCCTTTACCCTTTTTAAAATCACACCAAAACATGATTAAAGGCCAAACGGGCCAAATCATGAGGAACACATTTAAAACTATTTTTTAGAAATCACGCAAGGGGGAAAATTTTGTTTAAAACTAAAATCCATTTGAGAAAGAGAGGTTTAGATAGGACTTTGTTTTACAAGTACCATCTTCATTTGAGTGCACATCCATGAGTTCACCTAGTGCACCAATGGATGTGCCAACATCTAAGAGAACACTCCAAAATCCAAGGAAGATACACAAAACCATTTTCCCAATGTCATTATTCTCTTTTAAACCAAACCCAAATACACACTGAAACACATTGCACCCACGATTCGCATTTCAAACATCATTTGATAAATCATTTACTCATTTAATAAAACATTTCAAAATAACACAACAAAGGCATACATAAATATTTCACCAATTTCACATGCGAAATAAATTTTAAAATTAATTTCATATCCAAACACTTCAAAAACTACTATCACACTACCCTCATAATTTATAAAACATGCTAAAGAAACAATCAAGCCTAATAAATTCATCAGTAACATTTAAGCATGGAATCACCTAGACATAATCAAAGAATTATTTCAAAATATATTTTTAATAATTTTAACTAATATAAAAGCACTACAACAAGTTAAATATGATATTTATAGAGGTGTGAATGAAATTAAAAAATTAATTTAAAACAAAAAACTGCCATGGGTTGTGTCGGAAAGGAAAAATTCAGAAACGCCTACCTCAACCATGTGTGAACAAAATGAAACTACAATGGAAGGATGAATATACCCCGAGGGACCTTCCACACATCCTAAACAATTAGAAAAACATAGAAACATGAACCTTGATGATTAGGGTTTTTCCAAGATGAAGGAAACCCCAAAAAAAGAAAACAAATACAAACTAGAGGAGAGGGTTGTCAGTGTGGGGGTTGCGGTCGCGCTAGAGTAGATCGGAGAAGGGGGTTATGGCCACAAGAGTAGGGGCACGAGCAGGGCTTTGTACTGGGAAGGCTAGGTCACACAGGATAGGGGTAATGTCGAATAGAGGAGGGAGGTGCGGATAGAGGGGAGGCTGGCCAGAGTTCTGGTAATTGAGAGGGGGGTCTGGGTTGTGTTGGTCGTGCGCACATAGGGGAAACCAAGGGAGGCACTCATGCACCTTGGAAAATGAACAGGGGGACCCCCCTGGATTTCCTTTCTAAAAAAATAATTAAAATGAAATAAATAAAAAATAAAAATAAACTCAATAATAATAATAATACTTTTAATAATAGTATTATTATTATTCATAATAGTATATGAACATTATAGTTAATATTAAGCATTTTTTTAATTTATAATTTCATTCCTGTTTTATTTTATTTCTGGGAATAATAATATGACTAAAAAATTTAATAATAATAATAATAATCCTAGTAAAAATGATATAATAAATTTATTATTATTATCAAAAAATCATCTTAATTTTTTTATCCTTTCTCATTTTATTTTATTTATTATTTCATCTTTATTGAGTTTATTTATTTAAAATAGTGCACAACTGCACGGTTCGCTTGTGGCTAGATGCGTGGTTGAGCAAACTATTCTCAAACCATGCCACCCGACACTATCCACTATAGGTCCAAGTTTTACACTTAGCAAACCTTTTAATAAACCATGTGAAAATTATACTCCCTAACTCAGACCCACTTGGGCACCCATGCGAGCACCGCACAACTACTCCTAACCATGTGGGAAAACCTTGAAACAAAAAATAGGATTCCAATTTTGTTTTTTTAAATAACCCTACAACCATTGGAAATACAAAATAAAGACTAAAAATTATTAACATAACTAATAGAAAATGTTGGGGTGTGACACATGTCATGAATGGTACTTGGATAGTGGTTTTGACCACAAGACATGTATCAATTTATTTTCATTCAACATGAATCCTTCTCTCTCAAAACCTAAGATCTCTCCTAGTTGATTTTGGGGACCTCTCCTCCTTTTGGATCATTTTGTTTAGAGATTAATCTTCATGATGGACACATGTTGTCTCTCTATGTAATGTATCTTCATACTTCATCATTTTCAATAGTGGAAATAGATTGGTGGCTCTACATTTTCAAATATTTTTATCTTGTGGTGATATTATTATTGATCCTTTTTAGATATATTGTATTGTCTTCTTCCAGGGGTTGGTCATTTGTTGGTCATGGTGTGGAGTTTTAATTTTTTATGAGGCATGTGTGACATAACCTCTATACTGACCTTGTATGTTATGGAATAAAATTTTAAGTAATGGGAATCATATTTATTACCTTAATTTTTTGTTCTACATTCTTTCTGATTATTGTGGATCTAGTTGCGAGCATGTGAGACCTAATTTTTTACCTAATCATTATTGGGTGAACCATGATTGAACTGGTTTTCTATATTCTTTATAAATAAAATGGCATGATTGATAGATTTATTTTTGTGCGTGTAAATGGTTTTTTTTTTGAAAATTTGGTTTTCCCCTTTTATTGGTAAAATTAAATTTATTTTCAAAGAATTGTGAAATGGGATTGAAAAATTCTATTCAATAAGGGTTTTGATGAAATTATTTGAAAAATTTAGCACTTAAGAAGCCTTGGGTACTTAGGTGGAAGGCATATTAATAGGACTCATCCATTGATACCTTCTATTGGTTCACTTATGGGGTGCTCCTATTCTCCCAAGACATGTTGTTTTAGGAACTAGTTGACATTTTAAGAAGGTTTAGTTTCTTAGGTGTTTTTCTTCTATCTAGATTTTATGCATATGTCTAGAGACTTATTGCGTGCGATTTTCTATGTTTGGGTTTGAGTGTTCAAGTTAGCCTGATTGGTAGTGATCCCTAGCATGATGTTACCTGTTCTTTTGAGTATTAATTATTCAATTTTATTACCTTCTTTGATATATGTAATATAACTTCAAACAATTTTACCTACATTATTTGAAACTATTTTACCTGGATTATTTGAAACTATAAAAAAAGGGAAATGTTTTACCATGATTTTGAATTAAAAACTATTTTAAGTTATTATTATCTATTTTTTTATTTAATGTTGATAATGTTCATATTATTATGTAGAGAAATGTTATGGAACACCTCAGTGCGATCCTACTGAGCCTCTCAACTCACACCTTGCGCACCCTTTCAGTGGTGTGTAGACCTTGTTATGACTTTTGATGTAGGGAAAGGCAAGGTGTCATGGTGAGGTTTAGAGGTTTCTATCATCTAAGGTGTGTAGCTAGTGTTAAGATAGTGGGACACTATCCACTTATCACACAGAGTAGTTATTTCTCATTTTGTGTTTTTTTCTTTATTGTTGGAATCGTACCTTGGAATTTTTTTAGCCACTTTAGGGTTATATAACTTATGTTGTTTACTTTTAGTTATGGAATATATTTCCTATTATAGCTTCCACTATTTCTTCCTATTGTGGGTCTATATATATATATTTCATGTTTTCTAATTTAGGTTGGGTAAACTTTTTCCCTCTCATTGTTGTTGATTCTGGGGTTCTAGTCACCAGCCCATAGGGATCGGGAATTCCCTTTGGGTATGTGATGGTTAATGTCAACTACCAATTTTTGTGGGCATCTGGATCAGTTCATTATAACCCCTCTAGCACTGATCGAAATATTCTCCTTTGATCTCTCAATAACACTAATGAACTTCCAGGTGATGGTGTGGACGATTGATCATTTTGTGTTGTTTTCACCGATCACTTCATGTTCCTTTGGGATTAAATGAATTTTCTATTTTTCTAATTATACTTTATTGGAATAGAGGAGGAGGAAAATCTTGAGTGTAAATTGTTGGGTATAATAATTAAAAATTCTCTGATTGAAAAATCAGTGTATTTAAAGACATAGGGTTAGGTTATAACATTAAATTAATTACACAAAGAAACTTAATAATATATTCAATCTAAAACGAACAACATGTCATGTAATAAAAAATATTATTATTTTATTTTATAGTGTTTATTGACTCACCTAATGATAAATATTTATTTTACAATCTAGTAAAAAAATATTCATCACCAAAAAAATATGGTCCGCTCATCCTCCTCACATTTATTAAATTATACATTGAATATTTAAGTAAATATTATTCATTCAATAAATAAAATAATATTCTTTTAATGATCTGGTAAATAAATATATATTTAATATCTGTGTAAATAAATAAATTATTTAATAAATAACTATTTATTATGGTACAAATAATAATAGATAAATGAATATTATATATTCGTATAATTAAAAAATTACCTTGAGAATAAGTATTTATTTAATATTTGTGATCGTTTAAATTTTTTTGACTAAATATTAATTCTTTTTCAATAGAATAATATTCATTTCAATTGTTAAATATAAATAATATTTATCTAAGATCAAATGAAACACTTTGTGAGTGACCCTCTAGGACACTTCCTTAGAGGCATTAGATGAGCTTTCCAAAGGTCTAATATTACTATCTAGCAACGAGTCAAGGAACCAACCAAAGAGGAAGATATGTTTTAATTAAAAAACAACATATGAACACTTATTGTGTAATATAATTGTTGGAAAAAATTCCCTCAAGGTTCCATCTAGTGGATTTTGGGGTTATTGTGTTTTTTGAAAAAGTTAAATGATACTGAATCAGTATGGATAGTGTTTCCAAAGAAGATGAATTTATGGTGGTGCAGTTTCCCAGTTTTTTCCTAAATTTTGGGTCCTGAAATCGTGAGTTTTTTATTGAAAAAGAAGTTTTCCTGAAAAATATTTTGAAAACCATAGTTTACATACTTTGAATCCTATAGTTCATAGAAAACATAGTAGTGCAGCTGTGCAATACAAATAATATAGGACGTATGCAAACCACAAAGCACACTATGTGAACTTCGTAGAAAAATCATTTCCTAAGTGCCTAATAATTCTTGTGTGGCTCATATTTTGTAGGAGGTTCATCGTTTTTGTAATTGAGGTGATGATTTTAGGATCTGTAAAGGGTTTTTGTTTGATTATGACATCGGCCGCCACAAAGGATAAATGTGATATGTGAACCGCATAATGAGTTCACGATGAAGGCTATACCATATTGGAGTTTTGGGTATTTAAAAATAGTAGGTTTTTTTGGATTTATTTTATTATATTAAGGATACTAATCACATAATTAAAAATTGAAAATTTATAAGAGAAGATCATCATTTCTTGAAAATATTAGGGAAGTCTGAAGTAGTTTTCAAGGAAGGATTCTATGAAAGAGAATAGTTTCATGAGGAAGAAATTTCATGAATGAGGAAAAAGTTCATGAAGGGTGAACTCCATGAAGTATTTTGTCTGAGTGGATAGTTCTCAAAAGTAATTTGAGGAGAATTATATCTCATAATGTAAAAATGGATTTCTCACAGTGTTGGCTATCTATGAAGTGAAGATAGTATACAAAGCAATCTTAGTTTTTGGACGCTGTTAATGGGACACTGTATTCCACAAAAGAGAACCAGTTTGTAAAGATATGGAAGTTCACAAGGTAAAGGAATTTTTTTAAGTGAAGTTCATCCAAAAAATAGGGGTGGCTCATGAAGCACTCACACTAAATAGTGAGAGGTGGTTCATGAAGAAAGTGGTTCATGAAGTAGGTGGTTCGTGAAGGAGGTTTCCAAAAAGGGAAAAGAATGTTTTTGAAAGGAATATCTGTAAGGAAATTAGTATGCAGAGAAGTTTATTTCATATACAATTTAAAAATAAGTATTCATGTCAAACTTAAATGTAGTCATATATAAATTCTGAATAATAAGAAGATATAGGTTTTGAATTATCAGACTATATTTCCAGAAGGAGGCTATTCACTGCTACATTTAAGGAACTAAAAGTTAGACTAGGAATCTCTTGAGTATTTTTCCAAAGATAAGGAAATTGATGTGTTTATAACAAAGATAATTCAATTCCATATTTTTGGAAAGTGGAAGTTCTACATTCATGTTTTTCACAAAATTGAAGAAGAATCCCATAAAGAACTTCAAGAGATCATCTACCTACATTTGAGGATGAAATCATTATTGATAATGTAGTGACCTACATATCTGTAAACTATGTGTAGATCCTTTCTAGAGTAGTGATTAGAGTAATATGAAGAAGGTGATCCTTTCCACTAGTAGTGATCTATCAAAAGAGAGTCTGGGAGTGGCCCTTGGTAAGGCAGTGAGCTATCCCTAAACATTGTAAAGTCAATGAACCTTGGAATAGAATTTATCTGGACCAAAAATTATATTTTTAGTGAACCTTAGTGGTTTTATTACATCAAAACAGTTCTATTATATTCTCATTGGATGTAGACTAGTGAGGGTGAACGAAATAAAAATCTATGTGTCCTTGATTTTTCTTTCCTACTTTACTTTATATACATCATCATCAGATATAGTTAGAAAGGATAAGAGAAATATAAACACCAAAAAGAAAAAAAAAAGTGAACTTTATAATAAATAAGTCAAGATCTAATGGGGTAGGAATAATTTCAAAAATAATATATATTCCCTAATTTACCCCCCCCCCCCTTAGAGTATCTAGTCCCCTTTAGGACCTGGCAATTAGTATCAAAGCATAGGTAACTTTTTTTATTTTTTTATCTAATAATGTTTACTATACTATTCGAATTTAAGTTTTAGTTTTCTAGAATCTCTATATACCATAGAAAAGGGAATAACTACAAATAAGATGAAGAATTATGGTGGTATTCCTCAGTGTTGAAGTGTCGACATAAAAAGTGTGATTCAGTTTAAGGGAAAAAATGTAATTATGAAAGTTTAGGATAAATTAGACTGTGAAAATATATACTCACTCAATGATGTTGTAGAAATGATTGAATAACATGATATTCCAATTGATTTTGAAACAACTGATGATAAAGAAACTACAAAAAGGAAAAAATTGAAAGTTGTCCAAGAAAAAGGAATTGGATCAAAAATAGGATGATGAAATAAAATATAATGATATCCAAATCCTAGTACAAAAAATTAAATTCAACAAGCTAAAAGAATTAAATAAAAGGCTTGTTGAAGTAGCCACAGATCTAAGAGATAAGAATTATTCTCAATCTTAAGAACTATAAAAATTGAAAATTGTTGAAATGGGAAAGAGTCTAGGCCTAGATGAATCTTAGAATTAGAATGCCAGAAATGTTGATCTTTCTACACAAAACTTTGAACTTGTTCAAGAGAAAAAAAGGCTATAATAGGAGAATTCATTCTATAATGATTCTATTACATAGATAAATTATAAAGTAAAGGATAAATCTGGCATGATGGATAATCTCTCCCAAGAATTGCAAGATGAGATGACTATATGCAATAATATCAAGAGATAACTTAATGATCAACTTGAATAGAGGGATAATAAGATTAAACAGTTGGAATAATTGATAGAATCGGTCAGGAAAGAAGTAGAACAGTCTAAAGTTGAAGGCAATCCCAAATGGAAGGATGCTTTTCACTTACTATTTGATGATCTTTTGGCAGGTGATAATGAAATCAAAAGAAAATATGACACTTCAAAGGAAAAACAAGAAATGGTTTTCTCATCCAAAAGTCCATTTAGTTTTGGAAAATATAGTATTGGATATGATGAACCCACTCCCATGTATGATAGGAAGATATCTGTGAACTATTCCACAAATAGGAAAAATCTTGCATATATAGGAAACAGACCAAAAAAGGATTTGAAAGGAAGTAATGAAAACATGTTCTATTTTTTTGGGATGCTTGGACATATTTCAATTTTTTTGAAGAATTGGAATATATTTTATATTGTGAAGATAGAAATATTAGTAAATATGAGAATAATAAGAAACTTCATGAATAGTCTGAATGAAAAGTATATCAGAAGAAAGGGGACACCAAATGCAATTATTGTGGAAGACATGGACACACCACAATTATGTGTCAACAATCCCAAGGGATCAATGTCAAAATAACAATTATTTCTGTATCAAAATATCAGATAAGAAATGATGAAATGAGGTGTGTATTTAACAAAAAATTTTATATGTTCTGATCAGGAAATTTGGAAATACATTGTAGTAGGAAGAAATAAGGAAAATAAAATAAACCCACAAAAATATTTTAGCACCCCAAACATTTTATGGTATGTTTCTCTTAAATACATTTGATTCACAGTCTATATTTTATAAAGGGCTGAGATTCCTTGAAACAACACTTGATTATTTAGGAGATAGTCATATCCTAGCCATTAAACATAAATTTTCTACTTGTGTGTTTTGAATTTTAAAAATCCGACATACATGGTTGTGTTTAGGATGATATTTAGAGTCTAGTAGAATTAAATTAATTTTTGTTGTATAGTAACATACCCTTATGAAATGTAACCTAACCTTATGAATAGTAATTTAACCTTATGAATAGTAATATAACTCTTATGAATGTTATTCACACCCATGACTGTATAAATAAATTTAGTCACCTTAAAAATGAAGTTGAATAATTTAAGTGTTTATATTTTTCGGTTAAATAATGATTTTATTTAAATATTAAAATAATCATATATAGAAAAAAAAAATTGAAAACTGGACTTTATTTTTGGATTCTACACGACAAAAAATGGTTAGGGTGAATTTTTGGGATTTTTCTAAAATAATTGAATTTTTTATGAATAGTAAAATGTGATAATTTACAATAAATGCTAAATAAGGGATTTATTGAGTCATTGATGATGATCTGCTGATGTAAGCCCAATTTTTTCAAATTGACATGCATTTATTACTTTTCTTGGTCATGGAATAATTATTATTCCTTGTCTTTTGAATAAATAATAAACTAATGATTAAAAAATTATGAAAACCCTCCTCTTCTCCACTATAACCCCCCCCCCCCTCACTCCCTCTTCTCTTCACTCCTCTCAAGCCTTGTGCCTTGAAAATATTCTACCCAAATATATCCATAAGATCCTCCCCCACATCAAAAATCCCCTAGCCTATTCAAAATACCAAAACATATCTCCTTAAGAGGTTCTCAAAGGAGGAAGTCTCAAGAGGTAAATTCATCTTTCCAATTCCTTCTTTTCTTTTTAAGATCTTGTCTTTTTATTTCTTTTCCCCACCTCCCTTCACCCAAAGAGTATGATAAATCCAGCAACATATATGTACTGGAATTTTTTTCAGATGGTATATCTCATTATCTTCTCTCCTTTCCCCACCTTTTATTTTCACGAAATGAAAGCACCGTTTGAGATGTGCCAATTTAGCACATTCTAGGACAACGGTTTATCAATTTCTATTATTATCTTTAATTATGGTCATGAAACCATTTCAGTTATGGTTTTACAAGATTATTATATATGTAATATATCCTATTTTTGGTTTTTTTAATCATTTTGTACAAATGGTATTATGTTATAAAGAAAAACATGTTCTTTGTAATCAAACCCACCGATTAACAAAAACAGTTGTCACTATGGTTTTATATAATAATTAGAATTCACTCAAAGTAACAAAATTAAATTTAAAACCATGTAATCTTCTATATGTGAACTAATAGAATATAAATTTAATTTTGTACAACCACTTTCATCTTACATGTTTATCCAAACATGAATATAAGAGAACCGGTCATTAAAACCAAGTAAACAAACAAGCTCGAACAATGAAATTGAACCTCATAACCAATCAAAATGGTTATAAATGAACTTAAAATGATTATACTAAACCAATTAAATATATAATAGGTTCTATAATTATTATTTAATAAACCTAATTTGTTTATTCAGTTCTTTAATAACAAGTGGAGAACACCAACAGATTTACGGTAAGGGGTCATTTCTCTCACTTTTGTTCAAGAATCTCCCCTATGTTGTGCTCTTTTATTTTTAATACCTAATGATGGGTTATGTTTTCTCAACTCCCACATAATTAACTTATGATATATAAATAATTTGATACCCCTTTACCTCTCATTAAACCCTCACAATAACACTCATTACCGTACAGAAATGTTTGTAGGGGGTTTTCTCTTCTCACTTTCAATTCTGTGGGATTTTTATTATTTTCCTCTTATTTCTTATATGTGGTATAGGTGTACAGAAATTTGATATATATTATAATTATATTATTTATATTCATGTAATTCTATGATTCATTTGGTGGTTATTAAATTTTTTTCATACGACTCAATTGATTACAACGTGGTAACGAGCTTTGTCCCAATTTTCACTTCATTGTGACTTGCTTAGTATTTTGCACCTACTCTTTCTTATGTAGTGTACCTAATAGCCATTTGAGATCACTTTTCAATTGAGATTATATTCCATTTAAATTTCCATATTCTTATATCATGGATATGATTATTTTCTAAGTCGTATACCATTTTACATAAGGTGTTTATTTTGAATGTTGTTTTGAATGTGGAAATATTGATGAATCTGTATCCTCTATTCTATATGGATAATGAAAAGGAATATTTCTCTTATGTTGAATCTATTTATAAAGAATGATTTGGACATGAAGTGGTGTGTGGGGCCTACTACAGCTCCTCAATGTATCGTTAGATATCATGAGACAAATCAGTTGGCGACAAACCCTTCGAGTTTGTTTCCAAAACTCAAACAGGTTTCTACCCATAGAACTAAACCATTTTTATGGAATTAGGGTATCATGTTCCAGATACATGAAATCAAATTAAGAATAATTATCTTTATTCATTATAATTTATTACTATCCATGAGTTTTTCACTATGAAAAAATCTATAGATGTAGTTTCATTCTCGATTTATTAATGGCGTGAGTTTTTCATTTATTCACCATGTCATATTGATTGTGTAAAATTGTTTACAATTCAGTTATTATTGATTCATTATTCTACCATTTTTAACCCTTAATGATCATTTGATCTCACCCCTTTCATTGTTTACCTTCAACATGTGATGAAGAGGAGATCATTTATTGAGTTATGTGGTTGTAGTTTTTAGTTTTTGTTATGTATTGTATTTTGTAA
This sequence comes from Viscum album, assembly GCA_963277665.1. Lineage (NCBI taxonomy): Eukaryota > Viridiplantae > Streptophyta > Magnoliopsida > Santalales > Viscaceae > Viscum > Viscum album. The sequence continues at coordinate 1,991,044,244 of OY728137.1, forward strand.
CCTTTTCCAATTTAATTTGAGTTACATCAATGTATCTAGTTTCTTCAATACTACTAAACTAATCATTCCTTTAGGATTTTCATTCCTTCTAACCATGCCAATATAACAAGTAATGCACTATCTTCAGTCTATAGGGGTCATGGCGTTACAGTTGGTATAAAAGTAAGTTTAGTAGAAAACTTGGAGACTGGATTAGAAAATGTAGATTAAGGAACAAATCCCTAAGATAGTATTTGAGTAAAAACATACAAGAACTTCCTGATATTTTGGTAAGTAAATGATTATAGGAATCTTTCGAGCAATACATCCCTGTCTGAATAAGAGCAGGTAGAGGTGGCTCTGACACAGATATACATAAGAGTGAAAGCCCTGATAAGGATTTTAGGGCTTGACTCAGGGTATTCTGGTACAGGACAATAGGACTTTCTACACTCTTGGTTATGACACTCCTGGGGGATATGTTTAGTATAATACATATTTTCTTTACAATCCATTATGATTATTGAAATGTAAATTATTCCTCAAAGAAACCATTTTTCTGATTATGGGATTAGCCATGAGTAGGATCTCAATTTTTGATAAGTATTTTGTTAAGTTAAGATTATAAATTATGATTAGTACCCTAATCTAGTGTGTTCCATTATTTAGAAACGACGTATAATAAAAGAAGGGTAATCAATACTCATGGGAAATGTAGGCATCTCCCCACTGAGCAAGTCAACACAGTCAATGTTAGAGAAGATCAGATCATGACCATATTGGGAAAACTTACTCAGTTTGGGACGAATAACCATTCCACACCTATGTTGGATCATTTCATTTGGCTGAAGCCCCCATAATTTAGCGGTACTACTAATATGGTGGTTGCTGAGCAATTGATTAAGTCCCTTGAAAAGATATTCATGGCATTAAGATGCAATGAAAATGAAAAGGTAATACTATTAGTATATTGTCTCAAGGGAGACGCTGATAAATGGTGGTCCTTGATTCAGAATACCATAGAGTAATAGGAAATAGAAGATATGGAATGGAGGAATTTTAAGGAAATATTCTTCAAAAAATATTTCCCTCATGAGAAACTAACCGAAATGAAGAGGAAATTCCTTGTCTTAAAGAAAAGGGAAAAAGATATTGTCGTAGAGTATGAGGCTACCTTCAAAAGGCTAGCCAGGTATGCCATATATTATGTACGTGACTCATAAGACAAGATTTATCCTTTCTTTGAAGGTCTTAATCCATGTCTTCGAAGGGCACTGGCTTCTCAAACATTTTCATCATGTGATGAAATTGTATCAAGTTCCATCAAAACAAAGAAGGAATAAACTAGATCAAATTTGTTCAAGGGAAACCAAGATAAAAAAGTGGTACTCTAAGAACCAATGGAAACATGAAGTTCCAAAGAAGAACAAGGTAATTAAGAAATTCCCATTACGCGAGAATGGTGGAAAGAATCATCTCGAGAAATGCTGGAAAGGTATGGGAGTCTGCTATTAGTGTGGAGAAAAGGGGAATCAATCTAATGAATGCAATGGGAAAAACAATTTAATGATGTTAAATGCTATAATTTAAGAGAGATGGGACACTATGCAAATGGGTGTCCTAATCACCAGAGAAACTTGCCTCAGAAAAGGCCAAGAGATAAAGGGAGAGCTTATGTGATTACAACCGTAGAGGTTGAAGTTTCTAATGATGTGAAGACAGATACTTTAATTGTTTCCTCAAACTTAGCCAACACTTTACTTGATTCTGGATCATCACATTCATTTATATCTTCCCATTTTTCTAATAAAATTAGACATGTCCAATTTGATTTAATAAAGGAGTTATCAGTCAAAACTCTTAAGAGATGCATCATTGCAACAAAGGAATTTCAACTAGTCCCCCTCATGACACATAAAAGTGATTTAATTGCTATCCTTATCATCATACCAATGACTGAATTTGATATAATTCATGGTATAAATTGGATTTCAAACTATATTGCAAATATTTATTTCAAGAAAAAGGAAGTTGCAATTTTTGAAAATGGTATACGATCTCTTATCTTTAGAGCAGAGACCTCTCCATATAATTCTTATCTAGACCCACCCCCAATAGCTCTATTGAATGGAATTCTTATAGAGGAAGGGAATCCAATATCTATTAGGGAGGAAATAAATCCTAAAATTGAAGATATGCATATAGTGTAAGAATACGTTGATGTATTTCCAGAGGATTTACCTGTACATCCTCCAGAGCAGGAAATTGAGTTTTCCATTAACTTAATTCTTAGTGAAAGACCTATATCAAAGACCCCCTATAAAATTTCCACTGTTTATTTAATGGAGCTAAATAAACAACTAGAGGAGTTGAGCGAAAAAGGATTTATTCAACCTAGTGTTTCTCCATGGGGTGCCCTGGTCCTGTTAGTCAAGAAGAAAGATGGATCCATGAGGCTATGCATTGATTACATGGAAATCAACACTATTACAATAAATAATAAGTATAATATGCCTCAGATTGAGGATTTATTTGATCAAATTCATGGAGATCAATGCTTTTCAAAGATTTAACTTCGATCCTAAAATCATCAGCTACGTGTGAGCAAGAAATATATTCCTAGGAAAACATTTTCGAACCAGGTATGGGCATTACAAGTTTACAGTGACGCCTTTTGGAATGACTAATTCACCCTCTATTTTCATGGATTTAATGAATAGATTTTTCAAGTAATATCTTCATAACATTGTTATGTTATTCATCAATGACATCCTAGTGTACTCAAAAAGATATGAAGACCATGAGGATCACTTGAGGATTATTCTGAAAACTTTTAGAAGAAATAAATTATAAGGGAATTTTAGCAAGTGTGAATTCTGGCTTCAATCAGTTTCTTTTCTAGGCCATATTGTCTCTAAGGATGGAATCCTAGTTGATCCTACAAAGGCAAAGGAAATCCAAGATCGGCACATTCCAACAAACATAACTGAGGTATACAGTTTTATTGGATTAGCGGGTTAGTATCGGCATTTCATTCAGAATTTTTCCTAACTAGCTAACCTGTTAACCAAGCTCACACGTAAATGATTTAAGTTTGTGTGTAAGAAAGAATGTACAAAATTATTTGAATAATTGAAAATAATATTGGACAATGCTCCAATTTTGACCCTTCCATCTGGAAGTCATGGATTTGTAATATACATCGATGCATAAAAGAATAGACAGGGTTGCGTCCTTATGTAAAACAATAAATTTATTGCTTAAGCATCAAGACAATTCAAGACTCATGAGAAAAATTATACAACTCATGATCTTGAGTTAGAATCCATAATCATTTCTCTAAAAATATGGATAGATTTTCTCTACGGAGAAAGATGTGAGATTTATACGGACCACAAGAGTTTGGAATACATTTTCATACAAAAAGAACTCAACATGAGGCAAAGGAGATGGATCGAGTTACTCAAAGATTAAGATTGTTCTATACACTACCACCCCGAAAAGGAAAATAAGGTGGTAGATGCATTAAGTAGGAAGGATCATGGACTCTTGACCCAAATGAGGATTGAAAGAGATCCTATATTCAAGGATCTGCTAAAGATGGATATGTGAATTTTTAAGGAAGGGGAAACATCATTCCTCTTTAAAATGATTGCTAAACAATCTTTATTAGAGAATATAAAAATCTCTCAATCTGATGATGAGAATCTGCACAAGAAAATTGGTGTTGTTAAGGATGGGAGATTGGAAGACTTCGTGTATGAGGAAGGAGTTCTGATGTTTGGGAAAAGGTTATGTGTCCCATCAGTACTTGAGCTAAAAATGGAACTATTAGATAATGCTCATAGCTCAAATTTCTCTATACACCTGGGTAGCACAAATATTTATAGTGATCTGAAGGAATATTTTTGGTGGGATAATATGAAGCGGGAAATTGCTGACTACGTGTCAAGGTGTCTAGTTTGTCAACAAGTGAAGGCCGAGAGACAACATCCAAGAGGAGTGATGAAACCTCTACCTATTCCTATGTGAAAGTGGGACAACATTACAATGGATTTTGTCACTGGACTACCAAGGACACCTAGAAGGAATGATGCAATATGGGTAATTGTTGATCTTCTCACAAAATCAGCACATTTCCGTCCTATAAGAGAGGGTTTACTACTTGATCACCTAGAAAGACATTATATTAATGATGTTTTAAGACTTCATGGTGCACCTATATTGATTGTGTCCAATCGAGATCCCTGATTTACATCAAAATTCTGGAAAATTCTCCAAAAGTCTTTGAATACTGAGCTTTTTATGAGTACTGCTTATCACCCCCAAACTGAAAGATAGTCTAAAAGGGCTATTAAAACTTTAGAAGACATGCTGAGATCATTCTCTCTTGACTTCTAAGGTATGTAGGATCAATACTTTCCTTTGGTGTAATTTTATTACAACAATAGTTTCCATTATAGTATTCAAATGTCTCAATATGAAGCATTATATGGAAAAAGATGTTGAACTCCAACTTGTTGGAATGAAGTTTGTGAGAGGAAACTTATAGGCCCAGAAATTATTGAAGAGACCATGAAAAAGGTGAAGAAAATTCAAACCCATATTAAAGAATTCCAAATTAGAAAAAAAGATTTATGCTGACAACTGGAGAAATGATTTTGAATTCTAATTGAGAGATCATGTATTTCTGAAATTATCTCCATGGAAGGGTGTCTTAAGGTTTGATAAGAAAGGGAAACTGATCCCAAGGTACATTAGACCATTTGAAATTATAGAAAGAATCAGAGCTGTAGATTACTGTTTAGCAATTCCTCCATGTCTCTCCAAAGTTCATGATGTGTTCTATGTGTCATTGTTTAAAAAATACATGCCAGACCCAATGCATGTACTCACCTATGAATAAATAGAACTGGAACCAGATTTTTCATATTGTAAAGAGCCTATCTGGATCCTTGACACAAGAGATCAGGTATTGAGAAATCGAATGACTAGTCTAGTAAAGTTTATTTGGAAAAACCATAATATAGAGGAAGAAACATGGGAACCTGAGGATGTTATGAAGAAGAACCACCCACATCTTTTTGGTGGGTTTATAAATGAAAAATTTCTAGGACGAAATTTCTGAAGGAGGGAATATTATAGAACCTCAAACATTTTATGGTATGTTTCTCTTAAATATGTTCGAGTCATAGCCTATATTTCATAAAAGACTGAGTTTCTTTGAAACAACACTTGGTTATTTAAGAGATAGTCATATCATTTCCATTGAACTTAAATTTTCCACTTGTGTGTTTTGAATTCTGAAAATCCGATATACACGGTTGGGTTTAGGATGATATTTAGAGTCTGACATAATTAACATAATTTTTGGAAAATAGTTAACATACCCTTATAAATAATAACCTACCATTATTAATACTAACTTACCCTTATGAATAGTAAACTGACTCTTTTGAATGGTATCTACACCCATGAATGTATAAATAAATTTAGTCACCTTAAAAATGAAGTTGAATAATTTAAGTGTTTATATTTTCCGATTAAATAATTATTTTAATTAAATATTAAAATAATCATATTTAGAAAAAAAATTAAAAAATGGACTTCATTTTTGGATTCTACACGTCGAAAACTGGTTAGGGTGAATTTTTGGGATTTTCTGAAATACTTGAATTTTTTGATGAATAGTAAAATGCGATAATTTACGATAAATGCTAAATAAGGGATTTATTAAGTCATTGATGATGATATTCTGATGTAAGACCAATTGTTTTGAAGTAACATTCATTTATTAGTATTCTTGTTCATGGAATACTTACAATTCTTCATCTTTTGAATAAATAATAAACTAATGATTAAAAAATTATTAAAACCCTCATCTCCTACATTATACCACCCCCCCCCCCCCCTCACTCCCTCCTCTATTCACTCCTTTCAAGACTTTTTCCTTGAAAATATTATTCCCTAAAATCTTCCGAATCTCCTACACTATGTATAAAAACCCCTAGCCTCTTCAAAATACCAAAACCACTCTCTTTAAGAAGTTCTCAAAGGAGGAAGTCTCAAGAGGTAAATTCATCTTTCAAATTCCTTCTTTTCTTTTTAAGTTCTTGTCTTTTTGTTTCTTTACTCACCTATCTTCACACAAAAAGTATGATAACTCTAGTAACATAAATTTAATAGATTTTTTTTATGATAATTGTATATTTCATTATCTTCTCTCCTTTCCCCACCTTTTATTTGAAAGAAATGAAAGCGTCGTTTGAGATGTGTCAATTTAGCACATTCAAGGACAACGGTTTATCAATTTCTATTATTATCTTCAATTTTGGTCATGAAACCATTTTTGTTATGGTTGAACCAGATTATTATATATGTAATATATCCTATTTTTGGTTTTCTAATCCTTTTGTAGAAATGGTATTATGTTATAAAGAAAAACATGTTCTTTTTAATCAAACCCACCGATTAACAAAAATGGTTGTCACTATGATTTTATATAATAATTTGACTTAACTCCAAGTAAAAAAATTAAATTTAAAACCATTTAATATCCTGGATGTTCACTAATAGAATATAACCTCAATTCTGGACAACTACTTTCATCTTTCATGTTTATCCAAACATGAATATAAGCGAACCGGTCATTAAAACCAAGTAAACAGACAACCTCGAACAATGAAATTTAACATCATAACCAATCAAAATGGTTATAAATGAAATTAAAATGATTATAATAAACCAATTAAATATATAATATGTTCTATAATTATTAATTCATAAAACTAATTTGTTTATTTAGGTCTTTATTAACAAGTGGAGAACACCAACGGATTTAACGTAAGGGATCCTATCTCTCACTTTTGTTTAAGAATCTCCCCTATGTTGTGCTCTTTTATTTTTAATACCTAATTATAGAGTATTTTTTTCACACATCCCCCAAACTACCCTTATGATATATAAATAATTTTATACCCCTTTACCTCTCATTAATCCCTCATAAGAACACTCGTTACCATGCTGAAATGTTTGTAAGGGGTTTTCTCATCTCACTTTCAATTCTTTGGGATTTCCATTGTTCGCCTATTATTTCTTATATGTAGTATAGGTGTACTTAAATTTTATATATATTGTAATTATTCTCTTTATATTCATGGTATTATGTGATTAATTTGGTGGTTATTAACTTTTTTTCATACGACTCAGTTGATTACAACGTGGTAATAAGCTTTCTCTCAATTTTCACTTCGTTGTGACTTTCTTAGTATTGTGCAGCTACTATTTCTTATATAGTGTACCTAATTCCCATTTGAGATAAATTTTAAATTGAAATTATATTCCATTTAAATTTCCATATTCTCATATCATGGATATGATTATTGGTTAAGTTGTATACCATTTTACATAAGGTATTAATTTTCAAAGTTGTTTTGACTGTGGAAATATTGATGAATCTGTATCCTCTATTCTATACAGATAATGTAAAGGCATATTTTTCAGGTGTTTAATATATGTATAAACAATTATTTGGTCTTGCATTGGTGGGTGTGGCCCACTATAGCCCCTCGATGCATCGGTAGGTCTCATGAGACAAATCAGTTGGTGAAAAACCCTTTGAGTTTTTTTCCAAAAATCAGACAGGTTTCTACCCACATAACTAAACCATTTTTATAGTATTATGGTATCATGTTTCAGATACATGACATCCAATAAATAAGAATTCTATTTATTAATTTTTAGTTATTACTATCCATGTGGTTTTCACTATGACAAAATCTATGGATGCAGTGTCATTCTCAGTTTATTAATGGCATGAGTTTTTCATTTATTCGCCATGCCATATTGATTTGGTCAAAATTTTTACAATCCAGTTATTATTGATTCATGTTTCCATCATTTGTAACCCATACTGATCATTTTATCTCACCCCATTCATTTTTTACCTTCAACAGGTGATTAATAAGAGATCATTTATTGAGTTATGTTGTTTCAGTTTTTAGTTTTTGTTATGTATTGTATTTTGTAACCCTTTCCAATGTAATTTGAGGTACGACTTTGTATCTAGTTTTTTCAATACTACTAAACTGATTTTTCCTTTGGGATTTTCATTCCTTCTAACCATTCCAATATAACATGTAATGCACCGGCTCCGTTATGAAGGGTTCAAGGCGTTACAAATATCCCCAACTCCCGTAGTGTATAACAAAAACCCTATATTTGAAAATAACATGTTATATTGAAAAATAGGTTTGAAGCCTTAGAGAAATCACAAGGACATAAAAAAAATTCATATCAATCACCTCCTCAATTACATTCACAATATCTCTCTTGGAAATAATGTGAATAAATTATGAAGAAAAAGGCGGGATATGCTCTAGTTCTAATTAAGAAGAATGTAATAGAAGAATCAAATCCAACAAGAAAGTGTTGAATGACTGAGATAACTGATAAAATAATAAAGAATAAATAATGCCTTGATTATTTCATATGTCATTACAAATGGTGAGAAGTGAAGGTAGATAAAGAGACCTCCAATGGTGGATGAAGCAAGAGAAGATGGCCGGTGGAAATATTCCTACTCAAAGAAAGAGTCATGAAAAATGGAATATTGGTGTAGAATCAAAGAATGAAATGTATACTAATGGGTTTAAAAACCAAACTATGAAAAATTCAAAGTATATAAAATCTACATATTAGAAGAAGACTCATCATGTGTTTAAATATTGTTTAGTCATATGGCCAGAAGAGTTGAAGTTGGTTGTGAAGTTGGAACATGCACAAAAATAGTATAGTGCTTTGTAAGAAATTATCAAAGGGTTGATCCATCAGGATTGACCATAATACTATTCTTGAGGATTACAGAGGTATCCCACTCCCTAAATGTTAAATGTTTCTCATATCTTATGGAAATTGAGTAGGACTAAGGGGGAGATAAAATCTATGGGGTGTGTATGTGCGGAAAGGGGACATGTTCATAAGTTGATTGGAGATACATACAATAAGAAGAATATGAACTCTTCAAATTTTCATATGGTATTAAATTCAAAAATTTGTGTTACACAACAACTATATTTTTCAAAACTATACCTAGAAGTTTCATACTATGAAAAAGGTGATTATATGATGAATATACTGATGTGAAACTAAAGAACTGCCAAACTATACTTTAATGATCCATTGATTCCAATTCGCATTGAATATTAAACCATTGGATACCAAGAAGCTGTGAGAGAAAATGAAAAATGTTTTCAACAAGTGTTCTTCCCATTCTAAAGATTAATTCATCATTTTTATCCAAATCAATAATCAGTATTAATGATTTGAATCATTCCAAAGATGGAGGATTTCATAGAGATGTGGTGATAATAACTCTGGGCTATATAGCCTCATATATTGAGAGATTTCTTTGATGAATTTAGGGAAGTTTTGACTCTTAAATCAATATAAGTAAGTAAGTTACATGTAAAACATTCGTGTTTATTGTATTAAACTCAAGTTTCCTACAAATTTTTTTTGACTTAGTAGGCTTAGAGTATTTTTCAATAACTTAATGTCAAGTGGTAATTTCACTAGCTAAAAATCATTCAGTAGTGTGAAGCTATAAAGAAGAATATGACTCTAATCTAAAAACTATTAAAATAATAAAAGTTTTAATTTAAAGTGGATAAATTTATTCAAATGTGAAATTTCGTCTTGTTGATATAGATTGGTGGTGTTTGGATGTCAACAAATAGTATCGCATTGGATAAATATAATTGTGTCCACAAATGTGAGATTAATTTCTCTTTATTTGAATTTAAAAGATATAAAATAATAATATTTTACCCTCGTGATTTTCAAGAGTATTTAAAATATGAAACATAGAGACCATTGACTAAGTGAGAGTAAATTCATAAATGATGGAATCAATAATTTAATTGTATGAGAAAGGGGGAGATTGAAGTGAAGTATATTGAGTCTCACGATGTATCCTTACTCTGATTTCAAATAATCTTTATCTATTTGGAAACTATCATATGTATATCCCTTGATGACTAGATCGTAAACTCCACTATAGACAAAGAACATATCCTTAATATGCCTCAAATACTTATGGATTGTTTTTACTACCATCCAATGGTGGTCACCTAGGTCAACATGATATCTTAATAACATGTTTATGGAATAGGTAACATATTATAATAACCCATCCTTAAACATTACATAATATTTAGTTTTTATTAAAGAATTTACTTTCATTAATTTTTAGGAACTTTTCTATTTTACAGTTTTTGAGAATTAAGTCATAACTCATACATAGAAAATCATAAAATACCAAGTGGACACTTCCAATAAGTATCCATTTTTTCCATAATATAATACTTTTAAAGTAAAGAATTATTTATTTTCATGGAAAATCTCCATGATTTTAAACTTGAATTCTTACTTTACCTTAACCATCCTATGAAAATATTTAAAAAAACTTGGTATGATCACAAAATCTTAGTAAGTGATATAAAAATAATGGAAACTGTCAGATTAGAAAAAACATGGAAACTTATAAAATATTTACCTTTATCTTAAATTTTCATTGATAATATCAGATAAAAATTTTCACATAAAATAAAATCACAAATGTTTCTTAAATAAAATCATTAAAAACCATATTAAGAAATTAAATCTCCTTTAGGTGACATAGAGAATCATGTACATAAAACCCTTTCAAAACCCTTATAATTGGAATAACTATATGGCTGACTTCAAACTCTATCATTAACCAATGCATTAGAGAGATATAATGAGGATCACCCTTATTATAAGTTATATCAGGCTCGCCCAATGAGAAATAATGGGGCTTAGCCCTTCGTATAAGTGATATCAGGCACACCCATGATCTGTAATGGAGCTCAACACTTCATATAAGATATATCGGGCTCACCCATTTCTCATGGGCTATAATGGGGTTCAACCCATTTTATAAGATATATTAGGCTCACCCATTTAATATAATTGTGATGGCCAAAACCTCTCCAGTCCATTCTCTTTTTTCTTGAAATCTAGTGACTGAAGTGTTCTAGGAGGTCAAGATGACCAATCCCCAACACTTTTCCAAATTTCCAGTTCTGTGAACAGTGTATCCAGTTTTGTGAACAGTGATGTCGGTGAGTCATCTAAATATTTTGGTGTCGGTGAGTCATATTCATTCTTCGGTGTCATTGATTCATATTTATCTGTTGGTGTCAGCGATTTATCTTCATATATCAGTTTTAGTGATTCATCTTCATCTGTTGGTGTTAGTGAGTCATTTTCATCTATCGATGTCGGTGAGTCATTTTAAACTTTCAGGGAGTTATCTATCGATGAGTAATATTCAATTGTCGGTGAGTAATCTATCAGTGATTCATCTTCAAATGCTAGTATCTGTGAGTCATTTTTCAGTGTCGATATGTGCTACATTGTTTCCAGATCAACTGGTGAATAGTGTTTCCAGCTTCCTACAATTTTGTCCCTTTAACATTTTCTATGACAGGAAATGCATTCAAGGCCTTTTTAAGGGATTTAAGGTTGATTCAAATCCCATAACTCCTATATTAATTTTCATAAGGGTCCTAGTTCCTTTAATCAGTCAAACTGCATAGTATTAACAAGATCCTCCTTTAATGGAAAATCTAAAACCATATCTAAACTGATGCTCTATATAGATTTTTAAAAGGCCGAGATACCTTCTTCGTTGTTTTTTATTCATTATTTTCACCTTGTACAAGATTCCCAAAGTTCTTCTCTACCCCCATAGGAGTCATACGATTGAAAAGTGATCCTTGGATCATTTTCCTTGGAGTCTTCATGCTGCGAGCACACCCCCTATTTTGGTGTAATAAGGAATTGTTGATTTGTCTCTGATATAAGGTGTGTTATACCACCATTCTTCTGTTTTCATATCCTTCTAATTATCCTTTCCATTTTATGGCATGTAATCACCATGTTTCTAATAGATCATCATGGGTTGTCTGTTGGTGTGGTGGTGTCTATGCATCCTTGGGTGGATATTGTCTTCCAGTAGAGGTGATCATGATCTATGGTGTTGTTACTTCTCATGAAAAGATCGTCTGAAACCTTTTGAGGTAGGGGATTTGTGGATTCTCTATTCTATTTATGTGTAATAGTACAGTTATCATGTTTTATCCCACTATATCACGATGTAATTGACATAATAAATATTTAAAGTGGATTAAATAATTGGAATCGATCGTATGTTATTTATTTATACCGTGATAACAGTTTTTCTCTTGATTTCTAGATCATGTGATATCTATGATTTTCTTGTTATCATTTCATTCTTTATGGAATTGGTAAAGAACTTAAATCTAGGATTAATTATAAATTACATAGATAAAGATAAAGAGGTATGTAAATGAATCCAGTTGTTATTGTAATTTGAAGATAATCAAATGGATATCGTTATGCATGTTTAATCGAATTGGTTAATTCAATATGGTTTAAAGAACTGGTTGTTTGATAAAATAAAATTACTATTAGGGTTCTGAGTTTCCCTATTATTTTTAAAGGCCAAGATGCCTTATGTTTTGTTTCCATGAGGGATCAATGCATGTGAAGGCAGAATGACTAGTTTAGGGACAAGAGCCAAGTTGTTGTTATTTGTTTTCTATTGATTGCGTTGTGGGGTGAGCCTGGTATAGCTGATCCTGGAGGGATTTTGTTGTGTGTGGGGGTAGGTATGCCTAGTGGTGGTGGTCATAGTTGAATCCTAGAGTGGCGAGATGCATTAGTTTAGGCATGTGGGTGTTGGAAAGGAAATTAGGGATGATGAAATGGGTTGAATCTAAGCTTACCATTGATATGAAAGTGGTTTTTTATTAAACCTATTATTTTTTATATGCATTACTTTACCCACTACATGAGGAAACTGTTTTTCTTACAACACTTCTAGAATAGGTGAAGACATTTGGGTTATTCCACATTCTTTCAATGTTTAGGTTATCGAGGATGGATGGGACTACGCTCTTGTTGTAGGCGGAAAATAGTTGATGAGTAGTTCACCTACACTCCATGTTAATCCCCTTGTGTTTGGTAGATTATAATTATTTTCCATAATTCCTAGGGATATGGGAAATTAATAATTTTGTTAATAAATTAGTGAATAAATTTTGTTAACCCATGGCGTTGGAGCTTGCTGGGATGTAATGCTGAGGTTACAATTTAAAGGAACTATGGACTTGGTTGGTTGTGCCTGGAGGGCATGGAAATTTGTTGTGATGCTAATGAAATGTAATGTGTAATTTCTAATGGTTAATTATTGATTAAATAATAATCAACATAATGTGAAACTAATTAAAAGGTACAATATGATTTAATAAATCTCTTTAAATGGTTGTGTTCTTAATGGATATCTAGTCTTAGCAATGGATGCCAGGATTCTGAGTAACGTTAGATGCATTTGAGTCTAAGGATAGGTTATTCCCATAGTGTGGTTGTAAGGTATAGTAGATTCTGTACTTTTTGTGTTTCTATACACTACTCCACCCTATCGATAAGGTAAACAAACACCCTTGGGATTCTTATCTTCGGGGGTGTTTTCCCCAACATTTCAGTGGGAGGATGGATGGATGGATACACCTTTTAGCCCCAGTTTCTTCTCATTGTAGTTCTTGTGCCCGTAGGAAAAATGGTTAGCTTTCCCCACATATGTGTGTAGAGGTATGTAATGGCTTATAGTATTTCACACATATATATTATAGGTATAGTTTCCTATGGAATACTATAGGTGTAACATGTATAGGCTGTGATTTCTTGAGGATCCTTACTCAATGTATGGCTTGTAATGGCTTGAGGTATAATGCCTCGTGTATGATACATGTTATGAAAGCTATGGTGGCTCCCAAAAACTAACTGTTTACTTTGGTTACGTGAACATAGTGGTTGTGTTGCAAAAGGTTCATGTTTTGGTGCTACACACAGGTGTCTATAAGAAAGCCTTTTTGGAGAGAGATGCTTAGGACGTGTGACATTGGAGAATAGAGGAAAACAAGTGGGGAAGTAGTAGTGGGGTACCCTCAATATTATTTTTTATATTATATACTCTTGTATGCGATACTTGGTGAGAGTAGCCATGGTGAGGCTTGGAACATATTATACCTATTTAGCTAACGAGTCAGTTTCACTTGTTGTTCATTGTGCTTTAGTATGCTTTTTTACTTTTGCACGAGAGGCTCTGGGGAGGATACTACTGAGTATACTGTTATACTCACCCTATGTATATAAAAAAATTCAGGTTACTTGTAGTAGGTTGTAGATCAGGTTGTTTACTACTAGATTGGGGTTGTAGGAGCTGTTTGGGCTTCGTGGTTGATGTTGTTTTACTTTCTTTTAGTAATTATAGTTATATTTTTCAGTTGTGGTAGTTCTTTCATGAAAATACATATGTGTATTTGTAAATTATTTTATATTTCAGTTTGAGTAGGATTTGGTTAGTATATATCTTGTCTCTCTCTTTCGCATGTGTTCTATTAGAGGGTAATGCCTCCCATTTGTGTGTTTATTATACCCTCATTACTAGTCTCCAACTTGGGGCCTACTAGAGGCTGGACTCGGGTGTCACTATCTCCCTCCTCTCATTGTCGGCCCAGGAGGAGTACACTTTGTGGGGAGGGGGTCATTACTGAGTGGTATCAGATGTCTGGTTGAGGGATAGGATGGATTTTGGAGTTAGTAACAAGTGAGGTTGTATGTGTTGGTAGGGAAACAGTGTTAGTGAAGCTTAGAAAGTTCTGTAATCAGTGGATATCGGCTGAGAAACAGGTATTTAGGGCCCCCTATGATCTGATGCAAGGATCTTTAAGTTTATAGTGACTACTAAATGAGGGGATATTTTTTGAAGGATAGATACCTAGGAAAGGATAATGCATCATTATTCTTTGATCCTATGTTTGAATGGGTAGACTTTAGGATAGGTTAACCTAAAAAGAAAAAAAGAAAACAATTAATTAACTAATTAATGTTCATTCTTCCATATTCAAGGTTTAGAGGATCTAACTATTTTTTATTTTGAAAGTACGGATCCAAGTCAACGTCCTTGTCCGGTTCGCACAGAATATGTTCAGCAGGTTGGGCCAGCCAATCTATCCATATTATAGGTTGACGACGACAACACTTAAAAGAGGACACTCCAAGAGTTTCATTGCCAGAGTCTGCAGAAGTATGAGGGATCCATTTCAGATGTGATCATGGAAGAATGGTTAGAGGAGGTTGAGATATCTTTCAATTCAATCCATTCTCATAATAAGTACAAGGTGTCATAGTTTGTGAAAATGTTCTTTGGGGCAGTGAGATAGTGGTGATTCTTGTTTCTCGAGGATCATGAGGAGTTGGAAGTCTCGTGGGAGGAGTTCTGAGACAAGTTCAGAGTCGAGTTTCTTTCTTCAACCGTAAAGGTGGCCAGTCACCAAGAGTTTCTTACCCTTTGATAGGGGAGCTCCAGTGTGTGAGAGTTTTTAATCCATTTTAGGAACCTTTTATAATATGCTTCGGACCTGTTTCTAGATGAGGAGGCCCATGCGAGGCATTTTGATGAGGCTTTGCATCCAAAGGTCCAGCGCCAGGTAACCCTATTTATATTGAAGATGTATCTTGAGGTGGTGGAGAGGGAAGATTTCATCAAGACAATGTGAGTCAAAACCAAATCATCATGAGAGGGGAGTTATCAGGATTCCTCACAAAGCATAGAAGTGGTATGGGGTTCCCATTTTTTAGGGCATAAGTGTTTTAATTTTGCAGGGGTAGGTACCATTGCTCGGTATCTTGTTTCTCCAGGGGAAATGGCTCTCAGACATATGCCAAGGTATCAAGTGCTTCTTTTTCTTTTGTAGGTCGAGGTCATCAGCAACGAGAGTGCCTATCCTTTCTGAGCAGTCAGTGTGCACCAAGTGTACCACTTCATGTTCCTCCATTGAGGTAGTTTCAACCGAGGCAAAGTAGAAGGTTTCACCAGCTTTGGATCAGAAGAGAGTAGATGGAGCAGAAAGAGGATAGCCCCAGGATCCTCCTCGTCCATAGAAAGCATAGTGCAATAATGTTGGTGGTCGTTAGTAGGGCAGATTGGTCATGGAGAAGTTCTTGGTTAGCTTCATGATTTAGTGTTTCCAGCGTCGGGTGAGCCAAATGGAATTTGAGGTACCCTTTTCTTGTTTTCTACTTGGTTTTATTCCTTATTTCATTCATAAGAAACATACTCCTTCATATAACCTACCCTTATCCATGCATTGGGACTTTAGGTAGAGAGGCTCCTAGAGCCCTTGGAATAAACTACGCTAATTAGAGGTCGAGCTGACTTGTCTGAAGTATGTAGAGACTATGATCTAGTGATGAGGCAGTACATCTATTAGGGATATTTTCTATGTTTATGAATACAACCATATGATTACATCCTCAGAATGGATTGGTTGTGTTCATTATAGGCTATCGTGGATTGTTTTAGCAGGCAGGTGGTGTTATTAAATGCTGATGGAAATCCAGCAGTTTTTGTTGGTGAGAAAGACCCTCGGATGGGTCAGGTTCATGTTTTGTCCTTAACATCCTTGATGGATGAGATAATGCTGAGTTCATCAGTGTTTAAATAGTTTTCATTTCCTAGAGTTGTTGAAGAGTACTCAGATGTCTTTCCAGAAGAGGATACAGTGTTACCCCTTCAATGAGAGATTGTGTTTGGGATCGAACAACATCCAGGACTATCTTATATATCGATGTATCCATATTGGATAGTGCCTTATTGTCACGACCCATCCTCGGGGCCTGTGCCGTGACTACCCCAAGCCCGCCTTCCATAGGCCAGGGGCTGGCGACTAGCACCAAAGGCATAAAATCCCGATAACTGGGAAGGCATTGCCTTTATAAAAGAAAACAAGCACCATAGAGTACAAGCGGAAGTAAAACACTAAGTACAAAAAGAAGTGCTGAAAGTAAAAAGGGGCCGGAAATACAAGCCCAACTGTAAAGTACAACTCGAAAGGGAAAACAGTGACTGAAAAGTAAAGCTGCTACGCCGAGTTGTCCACTGGAAATCCCACCTGAAGGGTGGGTACAGACAGCTCCTCTGCTCCTCGGGTCCCTCCGTCCGCTCCGAGTATGTCCCGCCCAGTGGTCCACCTCCGGGTACCGCCTCGTCGTCACGTCCACCTCTGGGTACCGTCTCGTTGTATAGTCCACCTCTAGGTACCGTCCAGTCCTCGAACACTCGGCCTCTGTCAGTACTAGCCGTCGTCTGCAACCAACACAACGAGGTGCGGGCATAGCCCATGCAGGTGTGAGTATAACGATACTCAGTAGGGACCCCGAGACCCTCAAGGTCTCACGAAAACCAACAAGGATAACCACATAGAAGATCTCAACTGATAACCTCTACTTAGGTATATGCCCATACATATACCTAAGTTATCAAGTAACCCATCTCAATCATGAGGAAACACAAGGATTGTGAAATCAACGGATTACTACTACCCAGGTACATGCCCATACATATACCTAAGTTATCAAGTAACCCATCTCAATCATGAGGAAACACAAGGTCAAAAGTCTCAGCTCAAACCAGGATTTTCATTATCGAAACCGTAACTACTGAAGAGCTCCGTCTCTAGAGTGTACAGTGGTCCTGTCACAACTCCAAGGTACTGCTCACTAACCTAAGACTGCTGAGGTACTCCTCCTGTCGAGTACCGCGGGTCTGCGGCCAACTACCGGGCGCTCCGTCCGCTGTGGGTCTGTCGCCAAATACCGGGCACTCCCCCCAATAGCCTATAGAGGTACTCCTCCTGTCGAGTACCACGGGTTTGCGGCCAACTACCGGGTGCTCCGTCCGCCGTGGGTCTATCGCCAAATACCGGGCGCTCCGTCCACTGGGCTAGTCGACCTACTCCAAGTCGAGTCGGTCAAGTAGTCGTCAGGTCTCAGCAGGCTACACGATCTCCGTACTCCGCATGCTCGTCTCTGGGAGGGTCCGCTCCACGAGCTACTGGTCGATACTCCAAGTATCTCAAGGTCCCATGAAGAAGTATCTCAAAGGACCGCCTCGTCATAGAGGTCTCAACGCAACAGACGGCGCGTCAATCGAACGCCCGCTCTGTGAGTTATTAGCCTTTTCGTCCCAGGGGCCCGGTTGGTTTCGTGAGCAAAACCAATCCCGGCCGTATCTCAACTGTACCCCGAACTCCCATAGGGTATACTCATAGGTACTGTTACTCAACGTAACCACCAACGCCGCTGACGGTTCGTCAAACGGACGTCTGGTTTGAAAGATATCAGTTTTTCCGTTCCAGGGGCCCGGTTGGATTTCAGTGCGATCCAACCTGGCCACTATCTAACTGCATACAATTCTCAGGCGGATGATGCCAAAAGTTCCGTATCAACAACAGAAACTCAACGTCGCAGACGGCGCGTCAATCGGACGCCCGGTCTGAGAGTTATTGGCTTTTCCGTCTCACACCCACCCTGGGAAACTTCCCAGGAGGTCACCCATCCTGATCACTGCTCTAGGCCAAGCACGCTTAACTACGGAGTTTTAACTACGTAGGCTCCCGAAAAGAAAGGTGCACCTTGAGTACAGTATACCGAAACGACCGTCTTGATCCAAGGATCGTTTTGCCACTGACGGCGCGTCGTTCGGAGGCCCGTAGCTCAAGTTACGGGCGTTTCAACGAAAATCGTCCGAAGACGGGGGTCCAGGCCCGGGCCGACCCGGCCCGACCCCCCCCCCCCCCCCGGGAGTTGGCCGAACCGGGTCAACCCGACCCGGTCCGGCCAGGCCCCGTTCGGCCGAGCGGCCGAACGACCAAGGCGCTGCGGGGCACCGCCCCCGCGGCCTGGTGGTGTCGCGGCCCCCCACGTGGGGCCGCGCTGAGTCGGGACGCGGCTTCAGCCGCGTCCGAGGGCACTGGACCCGCGCGGCCACGGGTCCGCGGGTGCCGCCGCCGCCGCGCTGAGTCGCGGCGGCCTGTCCGGCGGCGCGCCGGGGCACCGCCGGCGAGTTCCGCGGGCCACCGGGATCGCTCCGGTGGTCCGATTTTGTTCCCGCCTGCGCCGCTGCTCCTCCCGGGACTCGTCCTTCACTGCGGAATCATCAAACATCCGTTGCGGCACGTTCCGTCGTCGCCCGCCAAATCCGCAAAACACGAAGAACGGCGAAGGGTTGCCGGGCCGTGTTCGTTTGACCCGCACCCTCTGCGTTAGATAAAAACAACAGGAGAAATAAAGTTCAACACATGAACGCATATCCGAAACAATTTTTAATGAAATAAAATTGTTTCATAAAAACGGGTTCCTTATTTGAACGGAAACAACAATTTTAATAATTTTAAAATTGTTCACAAATCCATTTCTTTAACTTTTTAAAGAAACAATTATGGGAATATAAAAAAAAAAGGGGTAATTCCCAAAATAAATCCCTACCTCGTCGTCGCTATCGGATGCGAGGTCGTCGCGGAATTGACCGTCGCGGAAGGAGGTGATCGTCACACCGCGGAAGGGCGTCGCGTCGACGATCTCCGAGGACCAAGAACATACGGATTTAATTAATAATAATTAAATCCATGTTGTGGTTGAAATCCAAAAAGAAAATAAAAAGAGAGCGCAACCCCCTACCTTGGTTGTTGTCGATCGAAGGCTGTCGCGGGGTTGGATCGTGCGGAAGAAGCGTCGCGAAGGGAGATCTGTTGGCGTCGCGGTACAAGGCTTCGCGTCGTCGATCTCCGCAGGTTCGGCGTTCTTCGCGTTCTTCGCCGAAGAAGAACGCTTTCCTCCAAATCCTCTCCACGCCACAAGTTTCAACCCAAAATAAAATAAGCTTAAGCCTTATTTTATTTACACAACTAAACATTTGAGTTTCAAAAGATAAGAAACGAACCATTAATTCGTAGAATTAATTCAACGAAAGAAACAGCTCATTTAATTTACGAAAGAAACAGCCCAATTAAATGGTCTGTTAAGATTTTAAGAAACGCGTCAGTTGACTTTCATTAAGACAGGTTTTCACGGGTGTGTTTCTTAGCGGAAAGAAACGGTGGGGCTCGTGCGGGCCCCACCTCACAAATATCCTACCAAGGGGTAGGATATTTCTGGATAGCATCCTATCCAGTTCAACTCAGTTCAAGCCGCCTTTAAGTGGCTTCAAGTGGCTTCCAAGTGGCTTAAGCGAAATAAAATAAAGTTGTAGCAAAATTATTTTATTTCTTAACTTTAAGCCCGAAAATTAAAAACCACACCCGAGCAAACGCAACTCCGGAAGAGGCGTTTCTAAGCGAATACCGGCGCTGCGATTTCATCGGAGCCCTCAGAATTCGATTCCGGTCTCCGGTTCAAAAGTTAGAAAAACCCGCTCGTCCGTTCACTGAACGTACCCGAGCCAAACTTCGGAAATTGATTCCGGGCACACCGGGCCTCGGAATCAGGCGCCGTCAGAAACTGCGTTCTTGTAAAATTCAAAAGAAAATTAAGAAAAAAAATTCCTTGAAAATTACGGGTCTTTACACTTATGAGTTGCAAGAGTTGCGTATACAACTTGATAGTCTTTTGTAGTGTGGTTTTCTTCGGCCGAGTGTGTCACCGTGGGGAAAGTGGAAACTATTTCCCAGTGATAGCACAGACACCCCACATTTAACATGGTCATTAGGTCCTAGCCTTCCAGGAACCACCAGTTTCCCCACAGACATGTGGTACCCACCCTAGGGCCCACCCTCAGATGGGTCAGATGTGTGTTTTGTCCTTAAAATCCTTGATGGATGATCTAATGCTGAGTTCATCAAGGGTTCAAAATTTGTCATCTCCCAAAGTCATTGAAGTGTACTTCGATGTCTTTCTAGAAGAGGATGTAGTGTTACCCCCTCAATGAGAGATCGAGTTTGGAATCTTACTACAGCTATAAACGTCTCCTATATCAATGTATTCATATAGGATGGTGCCTTTTGAGTTGCAAGAGATGCGTATATAGCTCGATAGTATTTTGTAGTGAAGTTTTCTTCGACTGGGTGTGTCACCATGGGGAAAGTGAAAAATGGGTCCCAGTGACAGCACATACACCCCACATTTAACATGGTCGCCAGGTCCTAGCCATCCAAGTACAACTAGTTGCCCCACAGACACATGGTCCCCACCCTAGGGCCCACCTACATCCCTGAACAGGTCATCTGACTAATGAAAGTCCTCATAGTTCAAAATATATTTATTACAGTGTGTTGTTCATTACTCACACACATCCTAGAAAACTTTCCAGAATGTTACCCATCTTGATCACTACTCCAAGACAAGCACGCTTAACTGTAGAGTTCTAACCAGGTAGTCTTCTGAAATGGAATTTGCACCTTTTTGAATTGAGTCATATCATTTAGTTATTTAACCATTTATCATTCTGGGCTATTACATTCACCCACCCTTTAGAGAACAATGTCCTCATTGTGGGTCATATATCTCAACTCAGGCAGTGCACCGCACTTAAGGCTAGGTACCACCTCGGATACCAAAAGTGACAATTGGGTCCTAGGGATAGCACATACACCCCTACTTTAACCTGGTCATCAGGTCCTGGCCTGTCAAGTACCAACAGTAGCCCCACAGACATGTGGTCCCCACCCTGGGGCACACCCATGTTCCTAAATGGGTCATCTAACTAATGATAGTTCCCACAAGCCAACACATGTCCATTCCAATATGTTTTTTCCTCACTCACACACACTCTTGGGAACTTCCCATAAGGTCACCCATCCGGATCACTACTCCAACACAAGCACACTTAACTATGGAGTTCTAACCAGGTAGGCTCCCGAAAAAGAAGTTGCACCTTGTTAACATGAGTCATATCATTTAGTAATTTAACCCTTTATCATTCTAGGGTGTTAAAAGGCACACTAGGTTTGTTCATAAAGACGGTTGATGGAATTTTTCAGTTGTGCATCGATTATTATCGGTTGAACAAAGTGATAGTGAATAATCGCTATCCTCTTCCACAGTTTAATGATATATTCGATCAACTAAAGGGTTCAAGTTGGTTCCCTAAGATTGAATTGTGGTTAGGATATCATCAGATGCATGTCAAGGAAGAGGATATCCTGAAGACTACTTTCTGTTGTCATCATGGGAATTATAATTTCATTGTGATGCCATTCGGTGTGATGAGTTCTCCATCTATGTTCATGGGGTTGATGAATGATGTGTTCTTTGAGTTCCTGGATATGTTCATGGTGGTATTAATCGAAAACATCATTATGTACTCTGCATATGAGGAGTAGCATGTAGAGCATCTGTATGCCATTTTTGGGGTTCTTTGTCGATAGCAGCTATTGGGAAGTTATTGAAGTGTGATTTTTGGGCTTAATAAGTATTTTTATTAAGGAATGTTTTATCCTAGTAGGGTGTAGCTATAGATCCATCAAATATAAAATTTGTTGTGACTTAAGCGGTCCCCAAGACAATGGCTGAGGTGCGAAGCTTCCTTGACCTTGCAGGCTATTATAGGAGGTTAATGGTTGATTTCTCTTGGGTTGTGAATCCTACAACATCGTTGAAAAGAAAGGATCAAGAATTCATGTGGACCGATTGGTGTCAGGTAGCATTTGAATATCTAAAGCAGAATTTGGTCAATGCTCTAATTATTTTTCTGCTAATAGATGGATTTCAGTTTGAGGTTTTTTATGACGCTTCACAATTGGGGT
Organism: Viscum album; assembly: GCA_963277665.1. Classification (NCBI taxonomy): domain Eukaryota; kingdom Viridiplantae; phylum Streptophyta; class Magnoliopsida; order Santalales; family Viscaceae; genus Viscum; species Viscum album. Next base: position 1,991,066,914 of record OY728137.1, read on the forward strand.
TAGGTTGTGTTCTGATGCAGTAGATATCAGTAGTTTCTTATGGTTCTTGGTAATTGTATCCTCATGAGTGTAACTATTCCACCCATGATCTAGAGTTGGTAGTAGTGGTGTTTTCCCTGAAGTTGTAGAGACATTACCTCATCAAAGATCTATTTTGGGTCTTCACTAACCATAAAATCAGGAGGTATGTTTCCTCCCATAGTGACTTGAACTTGCGACATCATCGGTGGATGGAGTTCTTACATGATTATGACTTATAAATCTCATATACACCTAGTAAGGAGAATTTTGTAGCTGATGTACTGAGCAGGAAGTCACATAGTGATGCAGTCCGCAAATCAGGTGATTCTGGGAGATTAATGGAATAGCTTTCATCATTACATATAGATATGGGAGAATTTGTGGGGAAGATGTTTTCTCTTTAAGATGATAGTGTAGTCATATCTGATGTAACAGTTAGGATATTCCTAGTTAGGGGATCTATAGGTGGAGGTCTAGAGAGACCGAATTGTTTGTGGCGAGGCCACTGATGACTAGTCTGAGGATGAACAACATTGGGTGTTGTTTTAGGGAAGACTTTTTGTTCCTTTTGTGATTTGTGATATGGTTCTCAAAGATTTCCATAGTTCTCCCTCATCGGCACATCCTGGGCTAACAAAGATGTACCGTGCTTTGAGGAGTCATTTTTTGTGGCCTGGGTTGACGCATACAGTTGTGGAGTTTGTGTCTCAATGCCTGGTCTTCTAGAAGGTGAAGGCGGAGCACCGTGTTCTAGGTGGGTTGCTCCAACCATTATATGTTCCTCAGTGGAAGTGAGAGGACATCTCGATGAACTTTGTTATAGGTTTAACTCAATCTTAGGAAGGATATGACTCTATATGGGTAGTTTTGGATCATTATAAAAAATCATCCCACTTTATAGTAATCAAGGAGTTGGGCTCAGTGGAGTTTTTTCAGAGGTAGTATCTGGAAGAGGTGGTAAGACTCCATGTAGTCACGAGAATGATCATTTCTGATCGAGATCCCTATATTACCTCTAGGGTGTGGATAGGTCTCCAGCATGATTTCAGTTCTCAGTTATGCCTTAGCAATGCATTTAATCCGTAGATGGATGGTCAAATAGAGAGGACCATCTAGACTCCTGATGACATGTTGCACTATTTTGTCCTAGATTTTGGAGGTTCATGGATGAGACACTTACACTTAGTAGATATTTCCTACTAAAATAGTTTACACTCCACCATAAGTAAGGCCCTATTTGAATCCCTTTATGTCCAACCTTTCTATTCTCTATTGTGTTGGACTGGGGTCAGAGAGTCAGCAATTCTTGGGCTGGAACTGGTATAGAACACGACAGAGATGGTTTAGGTGATTCATGAGATTATGAAGGCAGCGTATGATAGTCAGAAATTATATATTGATCCTAGGAGGAGATCATTGGAGTCTGATGTTGGAGATCACATGTTTCAAAAGGTGACTCCCCATCATGGGAAGTGAAGGATTGTTCATGGGAGTAAGCTTTCTCCCTAGTTTTTTGGGCCTTTTAAGGTGTTGGGTCATGTTGGAGTTGTGGAAAATCAGGTAGCACTTCCCCCATAGATGTGTAGGATACATGATGTTTTTCATGTTTCACAGATCCGTCGTTATCTTCATGATGACTCTCACGTCATCGATTGGGGTGAGGTCAATTTTGATGATGATGTGACCTTCAATGAGACTCCATTAGAGATCCAGGACTACAAAGAGAAGGTGTTTCATGGGTGTGTTATCCCCTTGGTTCATGTCTTGTGGTGGCACGATGGTGTGGAGGAGAGTACTTGAGAATGTGAGTCATAGATACATGCTCAGTACCCTGAGTTTTTTGATGTTTAGATCTTTTCATGTAACAATGTTTGTTGTGTGGTTTTAGACCTTTACTATTTGTGAGATGGAATTATCTTGTTGCTTTTTTCTGACTTGCTCTCTTTTGAGATGTATCTCCCCCATTAGAGTAGTTAGGATATGGTTATAGTTTTCTCTAGGTTTCACAATGTTCCTTTGAGGAACTGGTTGATATTTTTTGGTAGTGATATCCTTGAGAGGTTTCTTGAAGGGTGGTTGTTTGGACCCTTTTTCTATTTCCTATCTGGGTTGGTTTTGGATTCTCGATGACGAGAATGTTTTGATAGGTATATGATGTAATGGTCTGGACTGCTCTGGTCCATTATTTTTTTTGAATTCTGTTGTTTGAGGTGTTTTGGGTGGTCAAGATGACTAATCCCAAACACTTAGCCAAATTTTCAAATCTATGAATAGTGTTTCCAGTTTTAGGAATAGTGTTGTTGGTGAGTCATCTTCATCTGTCGGTGTTGGTGAGTAATCTTCATCTGTCAGTGTCAGTGAGTTATCTTCATATGTTGGCGTTTGGGAGTCATATTCATCTATTAGTGTTGGTGAGTAATTTTCATCTATTGGTCTCAGTGTTTTGTCTTCATCTGTCAATGTTAGTGATTCATCTTCATATGTCGGTGTCGATGAGTAATCTTCATCTGTTGGTGTCAGTTATTCTTCTCCAACTGTCATTGAGTCATCTTCATCTTTCAGTGAGTCGTATTTTTAACACCCCGACCCCTCTACGCTGGAGTCGGTGCATTACTTGTGATATTGGAATGGTTAGATGCAATGAAAATACCGAAGGAACGATCATTTTAGTAGTCTTGAAGAAACTATACACTTAGATGTTACTCAAATTACATTGGAAAATTTAAAAAATACAATACATAACGAAACTAAAAACTACATCCACAAGAACTCAATAAACGATCTCCATTTTTTCTCCTATTGAAAGTAAATAATATAAGGGGTGAGCTCAAATGATCATTAATGGTTACAAATAGCGGAAGCATGAGTAAATTAATAAGTGAATCACAATCAATCTGACATAAACAATATGGCATAGTGAATAAATGAATAATTAATGCCATTAATAAACTGAGAATGAAACTGCGTCCATAGATTTTGTCATAGTAAAAACCTCATAGATAATAATAATAACTGATAATGAATAAAGATAATTCTTATTAATTGGACATCATGTATCTGGAACATGAAACCATAATACCATAAAAATGGTTTAGTTCAGTGGGTAGAAACTCGTCTGATTTTTGGAAACAAACTCGAAGGGTTTGTCGCCAACTGATTTTTCTCATGATACCTATTGATGCATCAAGGGGCTGTAGCGGGCCCCACCCACCACTTCATGTCCAAATCATTCTTTATACATTGATTCAATACAAGAGAAATATTCCTTTTCAATATCTTTATAGAGTAGAGTATATTGATTCATCAACATTTCCTTAACAAAAAAAACTTTCCAAATAAACACCGTATGTAAAATGGTATACAGTAACAAACATATCCATGATATGAGATTTTGGATATTTAATATAAGTGTAATTTCAAATTAAAATTGATCTCAAATGGGAATTAGGTTCACCACATAAGGATTATTAGATGTACCATACACAGTTAGTCACAACCAAATAGAAGTTGAAACCAAGGCCCTTTCCACAATGTAGTCGGTCAAATCATATGACCAAAACTTATAAACCTCAAATGAATCATTTATTAACATGAATATAATTAGAATCATGTTATTATATATCAAATTTCATAACACATATACCACGTACAAGAATTAAGTGGCGAACAATGAAAAACTCACAAAAATGAAAGTGAGATGAGAAACTCCTTACCTTTTGCTCGAGTGTGTTTTTAGTTTGTTTTAATGACCTGAATAATCAAATTTATAATCATTAATTAATAATTACAGAACCTCATATACATTTAATTAGTTTATTATAACCTTTTTAGGTTCATTCATGGTCCTTTTAATGGGTTTAAGAGGTTCAATTTTATTGTTTTGGAAGAATTTTCTTCCTTGGTTACAATGATTCGTTTACTTGCTTTCATGAATGGAAGTTCATTTGAAATGTGGATAAATATCCAGAGTTTTTAATATATATTATTACTGAAATTAAAGAGATATAAATGATCTTATTATAATTATAGGTTATATACTTGAGGATGAATCATTAGTTAAAAGTTTTTTATAAACGCTTGGATTTAGCTTGGCAGTTTTGTATACAATGAACTCGTTTTGTAATATTATTCCATATTATGAGTATGTAAAGATTACCAAAAATTGATGAAATTAAAAAAAATATTATGATTTGGTTCAACCATTAAAATGATTTCATGACTAGTAATGAAGGAGAAAGTGAAGAACAAAACTCTATCGTCCACAAAGGTTATAAATTGGAACCTCATGGACGTTGATTTCACTTATAAAAATAAAAAGGGGAGAGTAAGAATATTGATGATGGTTATTCAATTAACATGATATAATTACAGTATATAGATGATAGTGGATTTTATCATGGTCATTTGGATATAGGAGGTGAGAAGATAAAAATAAAACAGATGATCTTGAAAATTAAAGAAAAGTTGAGAGATCCCTTATGAAAATTTGGCAGCCTAACGACGTCGCTTAAAATTTCATAAAATGAAATGATGAGTACAAAAGGTTGTCTCATAATATTTAAATGAAAAGGAAAGTATTAAGAATAAATTAAATAGAACCCCAACATATGAGAAAAAATTTTTAAATAGCTAACGTAAAAGAAGTGTCGACTTAAAGAAGAGAATGAAGGATTCTCTTACCTTGTAGAGTAACTCCTAGATCTTGAAGGATGGGACGTCGGGGGCTTAGGGACACCTTGGGAGGACTCTTAGAGAGGTAAAACCACCAGAGATTCTAATATGAGGGATTTTTAATGAAATAAAACGAATGTATGAGTGGGTATTTATAGAAAAAGAGGGGTAATTTTTTAATAATTTCAAAGGGACACCTCATTAGTGGTTTTTGTCAAACCATGGGCTTTCCCATGGTATTTGCCCATGGTTTTAGCCCCATGGTACACCTCATGTCATAATTTACTGTAAAAAATTCTACCATCTTTTTATATTTAATTATTACATCATTATGATGTCATTAAACTACCAAAAACTCAAAACTGTATTTTTACTATTCATGAAAAATTCATGTATTTTAGAAAAATCCCAAAACTTTACCCTAACCATTTTTTGATGTGTAGAATTCAAAAATGAACTAAATTTTTTGAAAATAATTTTCTAAGTATTTTTAATTTAATTTCTAAATAAAATCATATTTAATTTAAAAAATAAAAATTTTAAAGGTATAATTAGTTCTGTATCACATTGAAAAATTAATTAAGATCTCATTATCTTATTACCTTAAGAAAATAAAATATTATCATTATTTACTATTTATAAGGGTCATATTACTGTTCATTTAACTATTCATAAGGGTATGTTACTATTCATCAAAAAATCAAGTTGGTTCTATCAGACTCTAAATGACTTACTGGTCACAACTCTAGATGACCATTTTTCGAAATTCAAAACATAGAAGTGGAAATTTTATGTTTAATGGATAGCTTATAAGTTTCTTCTATAATGTTTTGACTCACAAAAGGAATGGTTCTTCATGAAATATATGCTATGAATAGAATTTATTTAATAGAAGCATACCATAAAATGTTTGGGGTGTTTATTATTCCCTCCTTCAGAAATTTCATCCTCAAAATTTTATGTATAAAGTCCACCAAAAAGATGTGGGTGGTTATTATTCATGAAATACTCTAGTTCCAATCTTTCTTTTTCCATATTCTAGTGTCTCCAAATAACCTTTACTAGATGAGTTGTTCAATTTCTCAATACTTGTTCCCTTGTGTAAAGAATCCTGATAGGATTTTCACAGTATGACAAATCAAGTTCCAATTCTATTTCTTCATATGTGAGTACATGCGTTGGCTCTGGCATGTACTTCTTTAACAATGATATGTGGAACACATCATAAACTCTGGAGAGATTTGGCAGCATCTCTAAACAGTAATCTATAGATCCAATTATTTCCAAAATTTTAAATGGCTCGATGTACCTAGAGCTCAGTTTCCCTTTCTTACCGAACCTTAAGACACCCTTACATGGAGATACTTTTAGAAATACATGATCTCCCACTTAAAATTCCAAGTCCTTTATCTGGTTGTCAGCATAACTCTTCTGCCTACTTTGGGATGCTTTAATATGGGCTTGTATTTTCTTCACCTTTATCGTGGTCTCTTTAGTAAGTTCTGGGCCTATAAGTTTCCTTTCACCAACTTCGTCCCAACAAGTTGGAGTTCGACATCTATTTCCATATAATGCTTCATATGGAGCCATTTGAATACTAGAATGGAAACTATTGTTGTAGGAAAATTCCACCAAAGGAAATTATTGATCCCACATACCTTGGAAGTAAAGAGAAAATGATCTCAGTATATCTTCCAGAGTTTGAATAGTCCTTTCAGACTATCCATCAGTTTGAGCGTGATATGCAGTAATCATATGAAGCTCAGTATTCAAAGCCTTCTGGAGACTTTTCTTGAATTTTGATGTAAACCGGGGATCTCGGTCAGAGACAATCGACAGAGGTGCACCATGAAGTCTCACAACTTCATTAATATAAAGTTTTTCCAGGCTCTCAAGTGGTAAATCCTCTCTTATTAGAAGAAAATGTGTTGATTTATTGATGCGATCAACAATTACCCATATTGCATCATTCCATCTAGGTTTCCTTGGTAGTATGGTGACAAAATCCATTGTAATGTTATCCCACTTCTATGTAGGAATAGGTAGAGTTTTCATCACTCCTTTGGGATGTTGTCTCTCTACCTTCACTTGTTGACAAACTAGACACCTTGACACGTAGTTAGCAATTTCTCGCTTCATATTATCCCACCAAAAATATTCCTTCAGATCTCTATACATCTTAGTGCTACCCAGGTGTATAGAGAAATTCAAGCTATGAGAATCATCGAATAGTTCTCTTTTTAGCTCAGGTAATGATGGAACGCATAACCTCTTCCCAAAATTCAGAACTCCTTCATCATACATGAATTCAGCCAGTCTCTCATCCTTAACTGCATTAATTTTCTTGTGCAGATTCTCATCATCAGGTTGAGAAATTTTTATATTCTCTGGTAAAGATGGTTTACCAATCATTTGAAAGAGGAGTGATGTTTCCCCTTCCTTAACAATTCCCATATCTATATTCAGTAGATCCATGAACATAGGATCTCTTTCAATCCTCATTTGATTCAGAAGGTCGTGATCTTTCCTTCTTAATGCATCTTCCACCTTATTCGCCTTTCCTGGGTGGTAGTGTATTGAAAAATCGTAATCTTTGAGTAACTCGATCCATCTTCCTTGCCTCATGTTGAGTTCTTTTTGTGTGAAAATATATTTCAAACTCTTGTGGTCCGTATAAATCTCACATCTCTCTCTATAGAGATAACGCCTCCATATTTTCAGAGCAATGATTACGGATGCTAACTCAAGATCGTAAGTTGGATAATTTTTATCATGAGTCTTCAAATGTCTTTATGCATAAGCAATAACTTTATCGTTTTTCATAAGGATGCAACCCAGTCCATTCTTTGATGCATCATTGTATATTAAAAATCCATCACTTCCAGATGGAATGGGAAAAATTGGAGCATTGACCAATCTTCTTTTCAATTCATCGAAGCATTTTGTACATTCTTTTTTCCACACAAACTTAACTCCCTTACGTGTGAGCTTGGTTATCATATTAGCCATTCGGGAAAAATTCTGAATGAAACCCTGATAATAACCTACTAATCCAATAAAACTGCGTACCTCAGTTATGTTTGTTGGCATGGGCCAATCTTGTATTTCCTTTGTCTTCATAGGATCAACTAGGATTCCATGCTTAGAGAAAATATGGCCAAGAAAAGAAACCAATTGAATCTAGAATTCGCACTTTCTAAACTTCCCATATAATTTATTTCTTCTAAGAGTTTTCAGAACAACCCGCAAGTGATTCTCATGGTCTTCATCACTTTTTGAGTATACAAGGATATCATCGATGAATACCACAACAAATTTATCAAGATATTCATTGAAACTATATTCATTAAATACATGAAAATAGAGGGTGCATTTGTCAATCCAAAAGGCATCACTGTAAACTCGTAATTCCCATACCTTGTCTGAAATGCTGTCTTAGGAATATCTTCCTTCCTCTCATGAAACTGATGATTTTTGGATTGAAGTTAAATCTTTGAAAAGTATTGAGATCTATGAAGTTAGTCAAATAAATCATCAATCTGGGGTAGAGGATACTTATTCTTTATTGTAATAGAATTGATTTCCTTGTAATCAATGTAAAGCCTCATGGATCCATCTTTCTTCTTGACAAAGAGTACATGGGCTCCCCATGGAGAAACACTAGGTCGAATAAATCATTTTTCACTCAAATCCTCTAGTTTTTTCTTTAGCTCTACTAATTTCACAGTTTCCATTCTATAGGGAGTCTTTGATATTGGTCATGCATCATGAATTAAATCAATAGAGAACTCAACTTCCCACTCTGGATGATGTCTAGGTAAATCCTCTAGAAATACGTCAATGTACTCTTTCACTATGTGCACATCTTAAATTTGAAGATTTCTTTCCTCATCCATAGATATTGGTTTATCTTCCTCTCCAAGTATTTTATTCCATAGAGCTACTGGGGGTGGTTCTATATAAGAATTAGGTGGCGAAGTTTATTCCCTTAAGACAAGGGATTCTACACCATTTTCAAAAATTGAAACTTCTTTCTTCTTACAATAGATCTTCACTTCATAATTTGATAGCCAATCAATACCAAGAATTATATAAAATTCAATCATTAGTATGATGATAAGGTTAGCAACTAGAACACATTTTGTTTTCTGGAGGGGGACTGGTCGACATGCCATGGTTGCAATGATACGTCCCCAATGAGTTTTGACTGACAACGCCTTTATTAAATCAAATTGGACATATCTAATTTTCTTGACAAACTGGGAAGATATAAATGAATGTGATGATCCAGAATCAAATAATGTGTTGGCTAAGTTTGAGGAAACAATTAAACTACCCGCTACCACATCATTAGGAACATCAATCTCCACGGTTGTAATCACAAAGGCTCTCCCTTTCTCTCCCTTCCTTTTCTAAGTCAAGTTTCCTTGACTCTTATGACACTCATTTGCATAGTGTCCCATCTCTCTGCAATTGTAGCATTGAATATCATTGAATTGTTTCTTCCCCTTGCATTCATCAGATTGATGACCCTTTTCTCTAGAGTTATAGCAGACTCCCATGCCTTTCAAGCATTTCTCAAGATGATTCTTTCCACACTTCTCACATAATGGGAATAGCTTTGTTCCCTTGCTCTTCTTTGGTGCTTCTCCTTTTCCTTTATTATCAGAGTACCGCTTCTTATCTTGGTTTCCTTTGAAAATATTTGATCTAGAAAATTCTCTCTCTGTTTTGATGGCACTTGATATAATTTCATCATATGATGAAAATGATTTAGAAGCTAGTTCCCTTCGAAGACTTGGCTTAAGACCTTCAAAGAAATGATCAATCTTATCTTTCGAGTTACGTACGTAATCAATGGCATACCTGGCCAACCTTGTGAAAGTTGCCTCATACTCTGCAACACTGTCTTCTTCCATTTGTTTTATGCTAAGGAATTTCCTCTTTATTTCAGTTCGTTTCTCACGAGGGAAATATTTTTCGAAGAATATTTCCTTAAAAGAACTCCATTTCATATCTTATATTTCTTCTTCCTCCATGATATTCTAAATCAAGGACCACCATTGATTAGTATTTCCCTTGAGATAATATACTGTCAGTACTACCTTTTCATTTTCATTGCATCTTATTGCCACGAATATCTTTTCAAGGGAAATGATCCATTGCTCAGAAACCACTGGATTAGTAGTCCTTCTTAAATATGGGGGCTTCTGCTGCATGAAACGATCTAACATAGGTGTGTAATGGTTATTTGTTATAACTTGAGTAAGTTGTCCCAATATGGTCATGATATGATCTGCTCCAAAGTTGACTATGTTGACTTGATCGGTAGGGAGATCTCTACCTTTCCCATGAATATTGATTCCCCCTCTTCTATTAGACATCATTTATAAATAATAGGATACACTAGATTAGCTTATGAATCTCAAATAGAAAATCACTCAACATATATTGAAATTCTATGCATAGTTAATCTAATAAACATTGTTCTTCTAAGGAAACATTTACATTAAACTCCTTCCTAATGGATTTTAAATAAAATGTGAATTATCCTAAGCATATCCCCCATGAGTGTCGTAACCAAGAGTGCAGAAAGGCCCATTTTCGTGCACTAGTTCCCATTCGAGTCTAGCTCAAAGTGTTGTTTTCGGGTTTTACCCCTAGATACATCTGTGTCAGAGCTGCCTCTACCTGCTCTTATCCAGACAGGGATGTATTGCTTGAAATATCCATATAATCTATTCCTTACCAAAATACCAGGATGTTCTTGAATTTTTATCCCCAAATACTACCTTAGGGCTTTGTTCCCTACAATACATTTCCTACTCTAGTTTCCATGTATCTAATAAACTTCCTCGGATACCAACTTTAACACCCCGACCCCTCTAGGCTGGAGCCGATACATTACTTGTGATATTGGAATGGATATAAGGAATGAAAATCCTGAAGGAATGATCAGTTTAGTATTCTTGAAGAAACTAGATACTTAGATGTTACTCAAATTACATTGGAAAAGTTTACAAAATACAATACATAATGAAACTAAAAACTGCATCCACAAGAACTCAATAAATGATCTCCTCTTTATCACCTATTGAAAGTAAAAAAATGAAAGGGGTGAGCTCAAAAGCTCAGTAAGGGTAACAAATAGCAGAATCATGGGTAAAATAATAAGATAATCATAATCAATCTAACATAAACAATATGGCATAGTGAATAAATAAATAATTAATGCCATTAATAAACTGAGAATGAAACTACATCCGTATATTTTGTCATAGAGAAAACCTCATGGATAATAATAATAACTAATAATGAATAAAGAGAATGATTATTAATTGAAATTCATGTATCAGGCACACGAAACCATAATACAATAAAAATGGTTTAGTTCTGTGGGTAGAAACCCGTCTGATTTTTGAAAACAAACTCGAAGGGTTTCTCGCCAACTGATTTGTCTCATGAGACCTACCGATGCATCAAGAATCTGTAGCGGGGCCCACCTACCACTTCATGTCCACATAATTCTTTATACATAGATTCAATACAAGATCAATATGCCTTTTCAATATCTTTATATAGTAGAGTATACGGATTCATCAATATTTCCTTAACTAAAATAACTTTCCAAATAAACATCGTATGTAAAATGGTATATGGTAACAAACATATCCATGATATGAGATTATGGATATTTAATATAAATATAATTTCAAATTAAAATTGATCTCAAATGGGAAGTAGGTACACCACATAAGGATTATTATATGTACCACACACAGTTAGTCACAACCAAATAGGAGTTGAGACCAAGGCCCTTTCCACAATATAGTCGGTCGAATCATATGACCAGAACTTATAAACCTCAAATGAATCATTGATTAACATGAATATAATGAGAATCATTTTATTATATATCAAATGTCAGAACACATATACCACATACAATAATTAAGTGGCGAACAATGAAAAACTCACAGAAATGAAAGTGAGATGAGAAACCCCTTACCTTTTGCTCGAGTGTGTTTTTAGTCTATTTTAATGATGTGAATAATCAAATTTAGAATCATTAATTAATAATTCCAGAACCTAATATACATGTAATTTATTTATTATAACCTTCTTAGGTTCATTCATGGCCCTTTTAATGGGTTTAAGAGGTTCAATTTTATTGTTTTGGAAGCATTTTCTTCCTTGGTGATAATTATTCGTTTACTTTTTTTCATGAATGGAAGTTCATTTGAAATGTGGATAAATATCCAGAGTTTATTAATATATATTATTAGTGAAATTAAAGATATATAAATGATCTTATAATAATTATAGGTTATATACTTGAGGATGAATCATTAGTTAAAAGTTTTTGATAAACGCTTGGATTTAGCTTGGCAGTTTTGTATACAATGAACTCGTTTTGTATTATTATTCCATATTATGAGTGTGTAAAGATTCCCAAACATTAATGATATGAAATAAATATATTATGATTTATTTAAACCATTAAAATGGTTTCATGACCAGTAATGAAGGAGAAATTGAAGAACAAAACTCTGTCGTCCACAAAGGTTACAAATTGGAACCTCATGGACGTTGATTTCACTTATAAAAATAAAAAGGGGAGAGTAAGAATATTGATGATGTTTATTACATTAGCATGATATAATTCCAGTATATAGCTGATACTGGAGTTCATCATGGTCAATTGGATAGAGGATGTGATAAGATAAAAAGAAAAGAGATGATCTTGAAAATAAAAGAAAAGTTGAGAGATCCCTTATGAAAATTCCGCAGCCTAATGGCGTCGCTTAAAATTTCATAAAATGAAATGATGAGTACAAAAGGGTGTCTCATAATATTGAAATATAATTGAAAGTAAGAATAATAATTGAAATATAACCCCAACATATGAGAATGGAATTTCAAATAGTTGACATAAAAGAAGTGTCAACTTAAAGAATAGAATGAAGGATTCCCTTACCTTGAAGAGTAACTCCTAGATCTTGAATGATGGGACCTTGGAGGGTTAGGGACACCTTGGGAGGACTCCTAGAGAGGTAAAACCACCAGGTCTTTGAGGATGAGTGATTTGGAATTAAATAAAACAAATAGATGAGTGGGTATTTATAGAAAAAGATAGGTAATTTTTTAATAATTTCAAAGGGACACCTCATTAGTGGTTTTTTCCAAACCATGGGCTTTCCCAGGGTATTTTCCAATGGTTATAGCCACTTGGGACACCTCATGTCATAATTTACTGTACAAAAGTCGACTATACTTATATATTTAATTATTACATCATTATGATGTCATTAAACTACAGAAAACTCAAAACTATATTTTTACTATTCATGAAAAATTCATGTATTTTAGAAAAATACCAAAAATTTACCCTAACCATTTTTCGACATGTAGAATTAAAAAAATGAACACCATTTTTTGAAAATAATTTTCTAAGTATTTTTAATTTAATTTTTAAATAAAATCATAGTCAATTTGAAAAATATCAATTTTAAAGGTATAATTAGTTCTATATCACATTGAAAAATTAATTAAGATCTCATTATCTTATTACCATAATAAAATAAAATATTATCATTATTTACTATTTATAAGGGCCATATTACTGTTCATTTCACTATTCATAATGGTATGTTACTATTCATCAAAAAATCAAGTCGGTTCTATCAGACTATAAATGACTTACTGGTCACAACTCTAGATGACCGTTTTTCAAAATTCAAAACATAGAAGTAGAAATTTTATATTTAATGGATAGCTTATAAGTTTCTCCTATAATGTTTTGACTCAAAAAGGACATGGTGCTTCATCCAATATAGGCTATTAATAGAATGTATTTAATATAAGCATACCATAAAATGTTTGGCGTGCTATATTATTCCCTCCTTCAGAAATTTCGTCCTCGAAATTTTATGTATAAAGTACACCAAAAAGATGTCGGTGGTTCTTCTTCATGAAATCCTCTGGTTCCCATGTTGCTTCCTCCATATTCTGGTTTCTCCAAAGAACCTTTACTAGACAAGTTTTTTGATTTCTCAATACATGTTCCCTTGTGTCAAGAATCTTGATAGGCTTTTCACAGTATGAAAAATCAGGTTCCAGTTCTATTTCTTCATATGTGAGTACTTGCATTTGGTCTGGATGGACTTCTTTAACAATGGTATGTGGAACACATCATGAACTCTGGAGAGATTTGCCGGCATCGCTAAACGATAAGCTACAACTCCAATTCTTTCCAGAATTTCAAATGGTCTAATGTACCTAGGTCTCAGTTTCCATTTCTTACCAAACCATAAGACACCCTTCCATGGAGATACTTTTAGAAATACATGATCTCCCACTTGAAATTCCAAGTCCTTTCTCTGGTTTTCAGCAAAACTCTTCTTCCTACTTTGGGCTGCTTTAATATGGGCTTGTATTTTTTTCACCTTTATCATGGTCTCTTCAATAAGTTCTTGGTCCTATAAGTTTCCCTTCACCAACTTCTTCCCAACAAGTTGGAGTTCGACATCTCTTTCCATATAATGCTTCATATGGAGCCATTTGAATACTAGAATGGAAACTATTGTTGTAGGAAAATTCCACCAAAAGTAATTATTGATCCCACATACCTTGGAAGTCAAGAGAGCATGATCTTAGCATGTCTTCTAGAGTTTGAATAGTCCTTTCAAACTATCCGTAAGTTTGAGGGTGATATGTAGTACTCATACGAAGCTCAGTATTCAAAGCCTTCTGGAGACTTTTCTAGAATTTTGATGTAAACTGGGGATCTTGATTGGAGACAATCGATAGAGGTGCCTCATGAAGTCTCAAAACTTCATTAATATAAAGTCTTGTCAGGAAATCAAGTGGTAAATCCTCTTTTATTGGAAGGAAATGTGCTGATTTAGTGATACGATCAACAATTAACCACATTTCATCATTCGTTCTAGGTGTCCTCGGTAGTCCGGTGACAAAATCCATCGTAATGTTATCCCACTTACACATAGGAATAGGTAGAGGTTGCATCACTCCTTTAGGATGTTGTCTCTCTGCCTTCACTTGTTGACAAACTAGACACCTTGACACGTAGTCAGCAATTTCTTGCTTCATATTATCCCACCAAAAATACTCCTTCATATATCTATACATCTTGGTCCTACTCGGGTGTATAGAGAAATTTGAGCTATGAGAATCATCTAATAGTTCCTTTTTTAGATCAGGTGATAATGGAATGCACAACCTCTTCCCCAACTTCAAAACTCCTTCTTCATACACGAAGTCAGCCAGTCTCTCATCCTTAACTGCATTAATTTTCTTCTGCAGATTCTCATCATTATATTGAGAAATTTTTATCTTCACAAGTACAGATGGTTTAGAAATAATTTGAAAGAGGAGTGATGTTTCCCCTTCCTTAACAATTCCCATATCCATCTTCAGTTGATCCATGAACATAGGATCCCTTTCAACCCACATTTGAGTTAAAAGGCCATGGTCTTTCCTGCTTAATGCATCTACCACTTTTATTCGCCTTTCCTGGGTGGTAGTGTATTAAACAATCGTCATCTTTGAGTAACTCGAGCCATATTATTTGCCTCATGTTGAGTTCTTTTTGTGTGAAAATATATTTCAAACTCTTGTGGTCCGTATAAATCTCACATCTCACTCCATAGAGATAATTCCTCCATATTTTCAGAGCAAATATTATGGCTCCTAACTCAATATCAGGATTTGGATAATTTCTCTCATTAGTCTTCAACTGTCTTGATGCATAAGAAATAACTTTATCGTTTTTCACAAGAACGCAACCCATTCCATTCTTAGATGCATCTCTATATATTTCAAATCCATCACTTCCAGATGGAATAGTAAAAATTGGAGCATTTACCAATATTCTTTTCAATTCATCGAAGTGTTATGTACATTAGTTTGTCCACACAAACTTAACTCATTTACTTGTGAGCTTGGGTAGCGGATTAGCCAGTCGGGAAAAATTCTGAATTAAAAGCCGATAATAACCTGCTAAGCCAATAAAACTACATACCTCAGTTATGTTTGCTGGCATGGGCCAATCTTGGATTGTCTTTTTCTTCACAGGATCAACTAGGATTCCATCCTTTGAGACAATATGGCCTAGAAAAGAAAATGATTTAATCCAGAATTCTCACTTGCTAAACTTCCCATATAATTTATTTCTTCTAAGAGTTCTCAGAATAACCTGCAAGTTATTCACATGGTCTTCACTTCTTTTTGATTATACGAGGATATCATCGATGAATACCACAACAAAGTTATCAAGATATTTCATGAAAACTCTATTCATTAAATCCATGAAAACAGAGGGTGCATTTGTAAGTCCAAAATGCATCACTGTAAACTTTTAATGCCTATACCTGGTCCGAAATGCTGTCTTAGGAATATCTTCCTTCCTCACACGCAACTGCTGATATCTGAATCGAAGGTCAATCTTCAAAAAGTATTGATCTCCATGAAGTTGGTCAAATAAATCATCAATCTGGGGCAGAGGATACTTATTCTTTATTGTAATAGCATTTATTTCCCTGTAATAAATGCAAAGCCTCATGGATCCATCTTTCTTCTTGAAAAAGAGGTCAGGGGCTCCCCATAGAGAAACACTAGGTTGAATAAATCATTTTTCACTCAAATCCTCTAGTTGTTTATTTAGAACTACTAATTGCACAATTTCTATTCTATAGGGAGTCTTTGATATAGGTCTTGCATCATGAATTAAATCAATATAGAACTCAACTTCTTTCTCTGAAGGATGTCTAATTAAATCCTATGGAAATACATCAATGTACTCTTTCACTATGTGCACATATTCAATTTTAATATTTCTTTCCTCACCCATAGATATTTGTTTATCTTCCTCTCCAAGTATTGTATTCAATAGAGCTAGTGGGGGTGGTTCTAGATAATAATCAGGTGGAAAAGTTTCATCCCTAAAGATAAGGGATTCTACACCATTTTCAAAAATTGTAACTTCCTTCTTATAATAAATCTTTGTATCATAATTTTACAGCCAATTCATACTGAGAATTATATCAAATTCAGTCATTGGTATGCTGATAAGGTTAGAAACTAGGGCACATTTTTTTGTCAGGAGGGGGACTAGTCGACATGCCTTAGTTGCAATGATACATCCCCTAGGAGTTTTGACTGACAAATCCTTTATTAAATCAAATTGGACATATCTAATTTTCTTGGAAAATTGGGAAGATATAAATGAATGCGATGATACCGAATAAAATAAAGTGTTGGCTGAGTTTTAAGAAACAATTAAAGTACCTTCCACCATGTCATTATGAACTTCAACCTCCGTGGTTGTAATCACAAAGGCTCTCCCTTTCTCTCTTGGCCTTTTCTGATTCGATTTTCCTTGATGCTTAGTACACTCATTTACATAGTGTTCCATCTATCTGAAATTATAGCATTTAATATCATTGAATTGTTTCTTCCCCTTGCATTCATCAGATCTATGTCCCTTTTATCCGCAGTTATAGCATAATCTCATGCCTTTCAAGCATATCTCGAGATGATTCTTTCCACAGTTCTCACATAATAGTAATATCTTTGTTCCCTTTCTCTTCTTTGGTGCTTCTCCTTTTCCTTTGTTATTAGAGTACCGCTTCTTATCTTGGTTTCCTTTGAAAAGATTTTATCTAGAAAATTCCATCTCTGTCTTGATGGAACTTGATATAATTTCATCATATGATGAAAATGATTTAGAAGCTAGTGCCCTTTGAATACATGGCTTAAAACCTTTAAATAAATGATCAATCTTGTCTGTTCAGTTACGTACGTAATCCATGGAATACCTAGCCAACCTTGTGAAAGTAGCCTCATACTCTGCAACACTATCTTCTTCCCTTTGTTTTAAGCTAAGGAATTTCCTCTTCATTTCAGTTTGTTGCTCATGAGGGAAATATTTTTCAAAGAATATTTCCTTAAAATTCCTCCATTCCATATCTTCTATTTCTTCTTCCTCTTCGGTATTCTGAATTAAGGACCGCCATTTATTATCATCTCCCTTGAGACAATATACTACTAGTACTACCTTTTAATTTTTGTTGCATCTTAATTCCATGAATATATTTTCAAGGGACTTGATCCATTGCTCAACAACCACTGGATTAGTAGTCCCGCTGAATTATGGGGTCTTCTGCCGCATGAAACGATCCAACAAAGGTGTGGAATGGTTATTCGTTACAACTTGAGTAAGTTGTCCCAATATGGTCATGATCTGATCTGCTCCAACATTGACTGTGTTGAATTGCTCAGTAGGGAGATCCTTATCTTTCCCACGAGTGTTGATTCCCCTTATTCCATTAGATGCCATTTCTAAATAATGGGATACAGTAGATTAGTTTATGAATCTCAAATAGAAAATCACTCAACATAGATTGAAATTCTATGTATAGCTAATCTAATAAATATAGTTCCTCTAAGGAGAAATTTACATTAAACTCCTTAATAATGGATTTTAAAGAAAATTTGAATTATCCTAAGCATATCCCCTAGGAGTGTCATAACCAAGAGTGCATCAAGGCCCCTTGTCATGCATCAGTTCCCATTCGATTCTAGCTCAAAACAGTGTTTTTGGGTTTTACCCCTAGATACATCTGTACCAGAGCCGCCAATACCTGCTCATATCCAGATAGGGATGTATTATTTAAAATATCCACATAATCTATTCCTTACCAAAATACCCAGACGTTATTGTATTTTTATCCCCAAATAATACCTTAGGGCTTTGTTCCCTACTATACATTTCCTACTCTAGTTTCCAAGTTTTCTACTAAACTTCCTCTGATACCAACATTAACACCGTGACCCCTCTAGGATGGAGCTGGTTCATTACATGTGATTTTTTCATGGTTATAAGGAATGAAAATACCAAAGGAACGATCAGTTTAGTAGTCTTGAATAAACCAGATACTTAGATGTTACTCAGATTACATTGGAAAAGTTTACAAAATACAATACATAACAAAACTAAAAACTGCATCCACAAGAACTCAATAAACGATCTCCAATTTGTCACCTGTTGAAAGTATACAATGAAAGGGGTGATCTCAAATTCTCAGTAAGGGTTACAAATAGCGGAATCATGAGTACAATAATAAGGTAATCTCAATCAATCTTATATAAACAATATGGCATAGTGAATAAATGAATAACTAATGCCATTAATAAACTGAGAATGAAACTGAATCCATAGATTTTGTCATAGTGAAAACCTCATGGATAATAATAATAACTGATAATGAATAAAGAGAATTCTTATTAATTTTACGTCATGTATCTGGAAAATGAAACCATAATACCATAAAAACGGTTTAGTTCTATGGGTAGAAACCCATCTGATTTTTGGAAACAAACTTGAAGGGTTTGTCGCCAACTGATTTGTCTCATGAGACCTACCAATGCATCAAGGGGATGTAGTGGTCCCCACCCTCCACTTCATGTCCAAATAATTCTTTATACATTGATTCAATACAAGATCAATATGCCTTTTCAATATCCTTATAGAGTAGAGTATACAGATTCATCAATATTTCCTTAACTAAAATAACTTTCCAAATAAACATCGTATGTAAAATGGTATAAGGAAAAAAACATATCCATGATATTAGATTATGGATATTTAATAAAAATATAATTTTAAATTAAAATTGATCTCAAATGGGAATTAGGTACACCACATAAGGATTATTAGATGCACCATACAAAGTTAGTCACAACCAAATAGATGTTGAGACAAAGGCCCTTTCCACAATGTAGTCGGTCGAATCATATGACCAGAACTTATAAACCTAAAATGAATCATTTATTAACATGAATATAAATATAATCGTGTTATTATATATCAAACTTCATAACACATATACCAAATACAAGAATTAAGTGGCGAACAATGAAAATCTCACAGAAATGAAAGTGAGATGAGAAACCCCTTACCTTTTTCTCAAGTGTGTTCTTCGTTTGTTTTAATGACCTGAATAATCAAATTTAGATTCATTAATTAATAATTACATAACCTAATATACATTTAATTGATTTATTATAACATTATTAGGTTCATTAATATCTTCTTAATGGGTTTAAGAGGTTTAATTTTATTGTTTTGGAACTATTTTCTTCCTTGGTTTTCGTGATTAGTTTACTTTCTTTCATGAATGGAAGTT
Source organism: Viscum album (assembly GCA_963277665.1). Lineage (NCBI taxonomy): Eukaryota > Viridiplantae > Streptophyta > Magnoliopsida > Santalales > Viscaceae > Viscum > Viscum album. The sequence continues at coordinate 1,991,086,812 of OY728137.1, forward strand.
CATTTGAAATGAGGATAAATATCCAGAGTTGTTAATATATATTATTAGTGAAATTAAAGAGATATAGATGATCTTATAATAATTATAGGTTATATACTTGAGGATTAATCATTAGTTAAATGTTTTTGAAAAACGCTTGGATTTAGCTTGGCAGTTTTGTATACAATGAACTCGTTTTGTATTAATATTCTGTATTATGAGTGTGTAAAGATTAAAAAACATTAATGAGATAAAATAAATATATTATGATTTGGTTTAAATAGTAAAACGGTTTCATGACTAGTAATTAAAGAGAAATTGAATAACAAAACTTCGTCGTCAACAAAGGTTATAAATTTGAACCTCAAGGACATTGATTTCGCTTATAAAAATAAAAAGGGGAGAGTAAGAATATTGATGATGGTTATTCCATTCACATGATATAATTCCAGTATATATATGATACTGGAGTTTATCATGGTCATTTGGATAGAGGATGTGAGAAGAGAAAAAGGAAAGAGATGATCTTGAAAATAAAAGAAAAGTTGAGAGATCCCTTATGAAAATTCGACAGCCTAACGGCGTCGCTTAAAATTTCATAAAATGAAATGATGAGTAAAAAAGGGTGTCTCATAATATTTAAATAGAAAGTAAAGTCAGAAGAATAAATTAAATCGAACCCCAACATATGATAAAGGAATTTCAAATAGCTTACATAAAAAAGTGTCAACTTAAAGAAGAGAATGAAGGATTCCCCTACAATGTAGAGTAACTCCTAGATCTTGAAGGATGGGACCTTGGGGTCATAGATACACCTTGGTAGGACTCTTATAAAGGTAAAACCACCATAAATTCAAGGATGAGGGATTTGGAATGAAATAAAACGAAGGGATGAGTGGTTATTTCTAGAAAAAGAGAGATAATTTTTTAATAATTTCAAAGGGACACCTCATTAGTGGTTTTTGTCAAACCATGGGCTTTCCCATGGTATTTGCCCATGGGTTTACCCACTTGGGACACCTCATGTCATATGTTACTTTAAAAAAGTATACCATACTTTTATATTTAATTATTACATAATTATGATGTCATTAAACTTCAGAAAACTCAAAACTGTATTTTTACTATTCATGAAAAATTCATGTATTTTAGAAAAATCCCAAAAATTTACCCTAACCATTTTTCGACGTGTAGAATTAAAAAATGAACTCCATTTTTTCAAAAAAAAATTCTATGTATTTTTAATTTAATTTTTAATTAAATTCATAGTTAATTCGAAAAATAAAAAAATTAAAGGTATAATTAGTTCTATATCACATTGATGAATTAATTAAGATCTCATTATCTTATTACCTTAAGAAAATAAAATATTATCATTATATACTATTTATAAGGGTCATATTACTATTCATTTCACTATTCATAAGGGTATGTTACTATTCATCAAAAAATCAATTTGGTTCGATCAGACTCCAAATGACTTACTGGTCACAACTGTAGATGACCGTTTTTCGAAATTCAAAACATAGAAGTGGAAAATTTATGTTTAATGGATAGCTTATAAGTTTCTCCTATAATGTTTTGACTCAAAAAAGAAATTGTGCTTCATGAAATATAGGCTATGAATAGAATTTATTTAATATAATCATACCATAAAATGTTTGGGATGTTATATATTTAATTGTAGGTGTCGATGAGTCATCTATTGGTGTCGGTAGGTGTTACATTGTTTCCAGATCAATCGATGAATAGTGTTTCCAGCTTCCTACAATTTCTCCCCTTTAGCATTTTCTTTGACATTAAACATATTCAAGGCCTAGTTTTAGGGGATTTAATGGCAATTAAACTCCCATAACTCCTATATTAATTTTCCTAAGGGTCTCGATGCCTTTATTCGGTCAAACTGTGTAGTCTTTACAAGATCCTCCTTTAATAGCTAATCTAAATCTATATCAAAACTGATGCTTTGTTTAGATTTTCAAAAGGTTGAGATACATTCTGTATTATTCTTATTTATTTTTTTACCCTAGCATAAGATTCATAGAGTTCCCCCCCCCCAATAGGATTAGTGTGATCGAACTACAATCATTGGATCCTTTTCCTTGGATTCTTTCTACTATGATAACACCCCCTGTTTTGGTGCAATAAGGAAGTGTCAAATTGTCTCCAATATAAGTAATGTTCTACCACCATTATTATGGGTTCTTATCCTTCTGTCTCTCATTGAAATGTTATGTCATGTGATCACCATGTTTTTAATGGATCATCCAAGGTTGTCAGTTGGTGTGGTGGTGTCTTTGCATCCTCAGGTGGATACTATCTTCGAGGAGAGGTGATCATGATCCATGGTGTTGGACGTTCTCATGAAAATAACGTAAGAAACCTATTGAGGTAGGGTATTCATGGTTTATCTATTATATTTTTGTGAATTATTAGATTTAGTATGTTTTATCCCACTTGATCACAATGGTATTGACATAATAAATATTTGAACCAAATTAAATAATTGGAATTGATCGTATGTTATTTCTTTATATAGTGATAATGGTTTTCCTCTTGATTTCTATATCATGTGATATCTATGATTTTATTTTTAGCATGTCATTATTGATGGAATTGGTAAATAATGTAAATATAGGATTAATTATAAATTAAATGGATAAAGATAAATAGGCATGCAAATGAATCCATTTTTTGTTGTAATTTTATTATAATCAAATTGATGTAGTTATGCATGTTTAATTGAATCAGTTAATTCAATATAGATTAAAGACCTGTTGTTTGATAAAATAAAATTTATGTTAGGGTTCTGAGTTACCCTCTTTCTTGTAAAGTCCAAGGTTTCGTTGTGTGTGAAGGCAGAATGCCTTATTTAGGGCTCAGAGCCAAGTTGATGTTGTTTGTTTCCTGCTACTTGTTTTTTGTGGTGACCATAGTATAGATGAGCCTGGAGGTATTTAGTGGTGTGTGGGGGTAGGGACACCCAGTGGTGTTGGTATCAGTTCATGCCTGTAGGGGTGAGATGCATCAGTTTAGGCATGTGGGTGTCTAGGAGGACAACGGGGATGATGGAATAGGTTGAAGTAGATCTTACCATTAATATGAAAATGGTTACTAATTGAACATATTTTTTGTTATCTACTTTAATTTCCCCACTTCTTGAAGTATCTGGTTTTTCTAACTCTCTTTCCAAAAGAGGTGAAGATAGGCGGTGTATTCCACATGCTTACTGCGTTTGGATTCTGAAGGATTGATGGGTCTATTCTCTTGGTATAGGTGGAAAAGACATGATGAGTAGTTCACCTACTCGCCATGTTGATCCCCTTCTATTTAAAATCTTAGAATAATTTTCTAGAATTCATGAGGATATGGGAAACTAATAATGATGTTAACAAATGATTTAATATATGATATTAACCCATGGGGTTGGAGCTTGCAGGGATGCAATGTTAAGGTTATAATTTAAAAGAACTATGGAATAGGTTGGTTATGCCTGGAGGGAATGGAACTTTGTTTTCATGCTAATGAAATGTAATTTTGAATTGATAATGGTTAATTAATGTTTAAATAATTACTTAACATAAAGTGTAACTGATTAAAAGTGACAATATTATCTAATAAATCTATTTAAATGGTTGTGTGCTTATAGGGTATCTAGTCTTAGCAGGGAAAGTTGGGATTCTGAGTGATATTAGCTGCAATTGATTCTAAGACTAGGTTATGACCATAGTGTGGTTGTGAGTTATAGTAGATTCTGAATTTTTTTTGTTTATATATGCTACTCTACCCTGTTGGTTAGGGAAACTGACACATTGGGGATTTTGATTCCTGGGGCGGTCCCCAACATTCCAGTGGTAGGATGGATGGTTGGATGGTTACTACCTTTGTCCCCATTCTATTCTATTGGTAGTTATTTTTTTGGTAGGCATGATAATAATCTTTCCCCATATATGTTTGTAGAGGGATATAATTTCTTGTGGTTGTTCACACACATATACTCTAGATATAGTTTCTTATGGTCTACTATAGGTGTAACGTGTATAAGGTATGATGGATTGGGGATACTTACTTGGCATATGGGTTATAGTGGATTGAGGTATAATGCCTGATGTATGATACATGTTATGTGTGCTATGGTGGATCCCAGAAACTTTCATGGTACCCTCGATATTCTTTATTATATTATATACTCTGGTATGCGATACTTGGTGAGAGTATACATGGTGAGGTTGGGAACATAGTATACCTATTTAGGTGATGAGTTGGTTTCACTTTTTGTTCATGATGCTTGAGCATGACTTCTTTACTTTTGAACGAGATTCTCTGAGGAGGATCCTATAGAGTATACTGTTATACTCACCCTACATATATAAAAATGGTTTTTAGGACACTTAGAGTAGGTTTGAGATCAGGAAGGTTACTACTAGATTGGGGTTGCAATAGTTGTTCGGTCTTTGTGGTTGCTACTGTTTTACTTTCTTTTGGTACTTACAGTTTTCCCTTTCAATTGTAATAATTCTTGTATAAAATTATATATGTGTATTTGGGATTTCTTTTATATTTCATTTTGAGTAGCAATTGATTGGTGTATGTCTTATCTCTCTCTTTTTCATGTGTTCACTTAGATTTTAATGCCTCCCATTTGTGTGTTTACTATACCCTTGGTGTTATTTGCCAACTAGAGGCCTACTGGAGGCGGGACTTGGGTGTCACTATTTCTATTCGCTCATTTCCATTTGATTCTCGCTCAAATTCACCCAAGAGATGAAGGTAGAACGATCCTTGTAGTTTAGCTTGGGTTATCGAATCCTGAGAGACCTAAGAAGAAACCTATAGACACGTACATTCTATGGACTGTTTTTGGCTATGAAGTGGCCAACATGGGTTTATTTTATATGGGTTTAAAGGATAACTAACAGATTTAAGTGAATTCAATTTAAAATAATGAGTTGATCCTAGGTTATTTCTCGGGTTGGATTGGACGTATTTCCTTTTCAATGACTTCAATTTCTTATATTTGAGATGGGTTCATTTAAGGAGATAAAAAAATCATCACTTAATGGTTTAATTACAACACCCTTTAATACTAATCACCTATATACTTGAAGGATCAATGTTTTGAGAACTTCAAGGTAAAAGTTCGTATTAGCACTAGAAGCGCGTGGCCTTAAATTCAACAAGGACGATGGAGTTTAAAAATCATCAAATAAAAATCTCAATTAAAGAAGTGATTATACATTAATGGGGTGATAAATAACATCCAATACAGCACCTTACTACTCCCTTGGATCAACCCATAAGTGGGTTATCCCTCGATTGATGTTATGGTTTCAATGGAAGTGGGAAGTAGACTCATGAGGGAGGAGTTGAAGAAGCAAATAAAACAATAAAAATAAAATGATCACTCCACCGTTGTGTGAATAATTTCACAAGGTTTGGAGTGAATAAATTTACACCTTGAGGCAATGGTATCAAATTAAGATGGAGAACAATAGAATAAGATTATAAGAAGAACTTTAATTAAGAAACTAGGATGAATTAAAACAACTTACATGTGAAGGAAGAACGTTACAAAGACAAATTGGCAGCATAACATTAAAACCAAAAAAAGCTCAAAGATGATAAACTCATTCACCAAAACTGCCTTAAATAGGCATTTTGGGAGCCTTGTGTAGATCCTCCAACAGTAAAAAAGATCCCACTTGAGTATGGTAGGCCTAGGGTGGTGGAAAGTAAGGGATAGGAGACTTTTCCACACTTGACCCGAGGTGCCAGCCAGCTTGCTTCCACCAAACTGAAGTTCTTGTATAACCTTCTATATGGACGAATAATAGTGGTCCATAGAAGAAGAAAATAGATCAAAGGATGTCTCCTACCCTCCTATAAACTTTTGGACCATTTGGAGTTTTGGTTTCGGAGATATGATTAGATTAGTGGACTATTTTTCTAGGACGCAGAATCTGGCCCAGAATTTTATCTCTAACTTCGGCCGCATAAATGACCACAATGGAGGCCAAATTAGCACTGTATTCTGAAGAATGATTTTTTCATATATATTTATTCTATAATCCCATGAAATTTGGGCTTAATTGGGTTTTTAATGTGGGTCCCACATTCTCATCAGTGGGTTGGTGTCCAATATACCTTCTCTAGAATTGCTTCCTTTCATCACAAAATATCTTCATCTTCTTCCATGAATTCTCCATTGATCCCTGAATGAAACAGGTTCATATTGAAGTGTATATCAATTTACCAAAATATAAAATTAAAATATTTATAATTAGATTCCTTAAAATCAGATGAATCATTGGGTACTTCAAATGATGTTCAAAAATGTACCACATAATAGCGCATTTTAAGAAGGTATTACAATCATAATGTGAAATGATGTTCAAAGTATAAAATGAACTAAAATGGTGTTTATGAATAATAAATTACATTAATATTACATAAATTAACAATGAATATTATCCTCAATAGTGTTTAATCACATCCCCCAACTTGAGTTTTGCTAGTCCCGATCAAAATATATCTCAGCAATATGAAATTCTAATTCCCTTTTCCAAAAAAAATTTAATACACAATGATCACCACAAACCTTTATACCAAACAATCGTGAAACCCATAAAAATATTTTAAAACAAGATAGTTTCATAAGCAGATCCCAATCCCATGCCCATTCCTTTGTTCAAATTCATCGCCATATTTCATCCAATATCAATTAAGTATGAGGATGTGTTTTGCATCACAATAGACATGGGGGTTCATCTTTATTAAATGGGGAAATGACAGAAGTTCTAGGTGGAATCAAATTTCAATATTAAGATGTGTATTCAAAAAAATATTGTATTTTTTTTGTTTTTTTTTTGTTTTTTTGTTTTTTTTTTGAAATTTTGCCATGGTAATTGAAGTTGCACTCAAAAGAGGCAACCCCTGTAGCAAGAATTTTCCGATGACTCCTAGGCTCAAAGACCTTAGGGAACCAAGTGAAGCCCACATACTCAGGCATCATCTCAAGTTAACTCAGTTAAAACCAAATTCAAATTACCAAAAATAGAGATAAAATTACTAACTCTGGGCCAAACAACTATGGAGTCATGATCCTCAAGTGTCGAAAGCCACGCATTAGGTCATTTCATTGATCTACGCGCAAATTTTCTTTTTAGAAAACTCAAATTAAACTAAAATGATCACCAAACCTATGCTATTTATTTGGGGGACCCCATGAACTCAAACTAATACCCCACTATCCAAAGGGCGTGCATTGTGATCTTTTTTTTATTTGGATGAAAATATAAACGACGAAATATCACATTGGACAGCCACACTTTCCAAAATCTATGCTCATAAAATTATACAAGGATTAAAATAAGAATCAGGGCATGCTAAATTATTTTATATTCAGTTTCAAAATGTGCAATGTGTATTACCATGTTCAATGTTAAAGGAATTTTTCCTTCCATTTACACATTTTTTTTCAAATCATTCTTTTTTTTGACACAAAAGCATTTTTTTTATTTTATCTCCCCCCCCCAACATAAAACAAAACTATCCCCAGTGTTTAAAGAAAATAAAATTTAGAAGGGGGTAGGGGTAGAGAATGAAAGTTCAAAAGGGAAATTGAAAATGAGGATCATGGAATGAAGTCACTTGGTGGTTGAAGTTGAAATTCTTGTTGCTCCCTTTTAATCCATTGATATCCATGTCACTTGCAGAGTTCCCTAGTAGAAAAAAAACAAAACAAAACAAAACAATATATATTTATATATTTATATATTTATATATTTATATAATAAATAAAGTAAAATATAAGTATATATATATAAATTATAGAATAAGGAATCACAAAAAGTCGTAGGTTAGTGGTAAGTGCGCGCCGCTGTCTCCCTTCGGTCCCAGGTTTGAATCCCTGCAGCTTTTCTGGTTGTGACGGGGTTTGACCCATGACCCATGACGTGTCTCTTTTTATTATTATTATTATATTTTTATTTATTTATTTTTTTTATTTTTATTTTAACCTACGAACACATTAAAAAAACAAACTGATGATACATTGTCTTCTTTTTAATTTTCTTGGTAAGGCATTACTCAAGGATCACACCACGTGACATGGATGAATATGGTGCTCCCCTTTCATACCCATCCATACTCATAATAGAAGAACAGGTCAACAGTCTATTTTTTTTAAATATAAAAAAGTTTAATTAATATTATTTAAAATATAAAGTTGATTAAAACAACAAAATGATTGGAAACTTGAAAAGCATGGGTTTCCTCCCATGTAGTGCTTTGTTTAACATTGTTAGCCCAACATGGATCTTAAATCTATCAAATTTTTTCCAGTTCATAGGTTGGCTCACTTAACTCAACCTCTATTTCCTGTTTATTGAATGATTCAATGGATGGTTTTAACCTATGACCATTGACCTTGAAAATGTAACCACATGTGGGATCTTGAATCTCTACTTCCCCATGGGGGTATACATGATGTACTATGAAAGGACCTGACCATCTAGACCTAAACTTTCCTGGGTGTAAATGAAGTTTTGAACTATACAAGAGCACAAGTTTTCCCGGTTCAAAATGTTTGACCTTGATATTCCTAGATTGGTAGGCTTGAACTCTAGCTTTATTGATACTTGAATTCTCATAAGCCTCCATCCTTAATTCCTCCAGTTCATTGAGATATAATTTCCTTTTTGTTCCGGCAAATGAGAGGTCATAATACATTTTCTTAATTGCCCAAAAGGCCTTATGCTCAATTTCAACAAGTAAATGGCATGATTTTCCATAAACCAACCTATATGGTGACATTCCTAGGATGGTTTTGAATGCTGTACAATATTCCCAAAGAGCATCCAAGAGTTTTTCAGACCAATATTTCATAGAAGGATTGACAGTTTTCTCAATAATTTGTTTTATTTCACGATTGGCTAAATCAGCTTGACTATTGGTTTGAGGATGGTATGCAATGGACACATTATGAGAAATACCATACTTAGACATGAGTGAAGAGAATGGCCAGTTGTAGAAATGGGTTCCTCGATCATTTATTATAGCCCTAGGAATTCCAAATTGATAAAATATGTTCTCTTTTAGAAATCTAACCACAACTTGATGATCATTGGACTTATTGGGAATGGCCTCAACCCATTTTGAGACATAATAAACATCTAAGAGTATGTAGAGGTATCCCCTAGAGTTTGGGAAGGGACCCATGAAATCAATTCCCCAACAGTCATATATTTCAACCACTAAGATGGGAGTGAGTGGCATTTGATTCCTTTTTGTGATGGACCCTAATTTTTGAAACCTAAGATAACTTTGAAAAAATGTGTAGGAGTCCCTTGAGAGGGTGGTCCAGAAGAGACCACATTGAATAATCTTAGCAGATGTTTTCTTAGAGGAAAAGTGACCTCCACATGCCTCATTATGACAGAATTTAAGGATGGACTCTTATTCATATTCTGGGACACACCTCCTAATGACTTGGTCAGGGAAGAACTTATAGAGGTATGGATCATCAAACACATAGTTTCTAACATCAGAAAGTAATTTCCTTCTAGTTTGAGTCCCTATGAATTTTGGAATGACTCCTGTAACTAAAAAATTGGCTATGTCAGCATACTAAGGGCAGTCACTCACAGAGTATAGCTGTTCATCAGGAAATGCATCATACAGAGAAAGGTTATTTGAGTTATCTTTGAATTCCATCTTAGAGAGGTGATCAGCTACAACATTTTCAACACCATTTTTATCCTTGATTGTGTGGTCAAATTCTTGTAAGAGAAGGACCCACCTAATCATTCTATCCTTAGAATCTTGTTTTTGGAAGAGGTATTTTAGTGCAGAATGGTCAGTGAACACAGTGATGGGGGATCCTAAGAGGTAGGACATAAACTTCTCTAAGGAAAACACAATATCAAGTAACTCCTTTTCAGTGGTGGTGTAGTTGATTTGGGCATCATTTAAGGAATTTCTTTCATAAGCAATGACATAAGGATTTTTACCACAACGTTTTCCTAACATAGCTCCTACAGCAAATTCACTGGAATCACACATAAGTTTGAAAGGAAGGTTCCAATTTGGAAGTTTCATGATGGGGGAGAGGTGAGAGAGGATTTGAGGGATGAGAATAAACCCTCGCAGCTTTCTATCCAAACAAATGGAGCATCCTTTACTAGCAGAGCACAAAGGGGATGGGAGATTGAACTAAAGTCCTTGATGAATCTTCTATAGAAACCAGCATATCCTAAGAAATACCTCACTTCCTTGACATTTTTGGGTGATGGAAGGTGATGAATGATGTCAACCTTGTCTTTATCAACTTCAATCCCCCTACCCAAGACCAGATGGCCTAGAACTAGTCCCTCTTTAACCATGAAATGGAATTTTTCCCAGTTTATGACTAGATTCTTTTCTTAATATATTGACAAGAATCTCTCTACATTCCGTATACATCCCTCAAAAGTATCCCCAAACACATAGAAGTCATCCATGAAGACCTCTAGAAAATCCCCTACCATGTCTGAGAATATTCCCATCATGCACTGCTGGAAGGTTCCAGGGGAATTGCATAACTCGAAGGGAATGCGTTTGAAAGCAAAGGTTCCAAATGGACATTTGAATGTAGTCTTCCCTTGATCTTCTAGGGAGACCTCAATTTGATTATACCCTGAGTACCCATCTAAGAAATAGTAGAAGGCATGATATGCCACTCTCTCAAGGACTTGGTCAATGAATGGTAAGGGTAAATGGTCCTTCTTGGTGAATGAGTTTAGCTTCCTATAGTCGATGAAGACTCTCCAGCCACTACTCACCCTTGTTGGAAGAATCTCTCCATCCTCATTGGTTATCACTGTGATTCCAGCCTTTTTTTGGAACCACTTGAATTGGGCTCACCCACTCACTCTCGGCTATGGGATAGATGATACCAGGTTTTAACAATTTTAGAATTTCATTCCTTACTACCTCCATGATATTAGGATTGAGTCATCGTTAAGGTTCATGGCATGGCTTTGAATCAGATTCTAGAACTATCCTATGAGTCCTGATAAGTGGGATTATGCCAGGAATATCAGACAGGGTCTAACCAATGGCTTTCTTATGTTTCCTAAGGACATATAGAAGCAACCTCTCATGATTGGATTCAAGAGAAGAATAAATGACAATAGTATGTGTTTGATTGTCCCCTATGAAGGAATACTTGAGTATAGTAGGAAGTTACTTCAATTCAAGATCAGTTTGGTTCAGAATTTCAGCAGAAGATTGGGAAATTGGATCAAGATCAATTTTATTTCCTAAAGTTTTAGATAGGATTGATTCCCCACATATAGAAGTTTCTGCTACAATATTTTTTTGATCAGATTTAGGGAAGGAAGTATGAAAGTTTTCACTGATTATTGGACCTAAGACTTTATCATAAGAGCAATTTGAAAATAATTCAAGCCAAGGATATAAACTTCCTTCATGTGAACAAAGGAAATCAATCTCATCCTAACTTAAACATCCATCAAATATTCCTTGATGTTCTATGGATTAATTATCAATGCTTCCTATCATGTTTACTTCATGAATGTCCTCATCATCCCCTATTTGTGATCTTTCATTATAGATGTTCAAGTATAGACTCATGTTCCCAAAGGTGATGTTCATGTTCCCATTTCGGACTCGGATAACATAGTTGATTGTTGCAAGGAAAGGACGACCAAGAATGATTGGGGTTTGTTCCTTATTTCCTAAGTTTAGATGGTTGTCAAGGACAATGAAGTCAGCAGGGTAGATGAAGTTTTCAACTTTACCAGAACGTCCTCTAAAATTCCCTTTGGAACCCTAATGCAATGATCAGCAAGTTGAAGTGTGACAGATGTGGGTTGGAGATCTTCTAGGCCTAACTGGCAGTACACAGCATATGGGATGAGATTTATACTAGCACCTAGGTCACACAAGGCCTTGACAACTTTTCTCTCTCCTATTTCAACATTGATTTAAGGGAAACTTGGGTATTTTAACTTAGGAGGAATAGTCCCTTGAATGGTGGTACTCACATTAGCAGCTAAAAGGACTTGGTTTTTATGTGAAAATTTTCTTTTAAAAGTGAAGAGGTCCTTAAGGAACTTTGAGTAGGAAGGTATTTTTTGGATTGCATTGAGAAGAGGAATGTCAACTTGACTTGTGAGAAGATTTACCTCAATGTTTCACTCAATTCAGGCTTGGTTTTCCCCCTCATGCATTGAGGAAATGGTGCAGGTTGTGGTGTTGTTTGTTGAAGAGTTGTTTCTTTCACATTGTTATCAGTTTCCTAAGTTTTATCTTGTTGTTCATTTGAATTTTCATCCAAGTTTGAATCTCCAGGTGGGTTCTGAATTAGTTGTTTAGGTTTCTCAATTGACTTCCAACTTCTTAAAACAATCATAGCCTTTAGTTTTTCTTGAGCTGTTTAATCAAATCTTGAATCTCCCCTTTAAGTTGAGGATGGCACCGCCTGAGTAAGCATGGGTTCCTTTCTAGTTTTTATGGTTTGAAGTTCTTGTTTAAGGGAAGAGACTTTTGAGTTCATCCTTTACATTTGTTTGCACAGTTTTTCTAGTAAGCTTTGTGGAACCGTTTGGGTTGGTGCTTGAGAAGATTGGTTTATCCCGGGGGGGATATTTTGGAGGTGGGATGGTTTGTTGAAAATGGACCAGTGGTTGTTGGTATTGGATAGGTTGGGTTTGGAACTTTTTATGGGTTTGGTAGTTCGGATGGGGGTAAGGATTTTGTCCCTGTGGTTGGCTATGTTGTTGGTTATCTTTCCAGCGGAAGCCTGGGTGGTCATTATACCTTGGGTTGAAGTTGTTTTGGTATTGAGGCTTTTGAAAGTTTAAAGAATTTACTTCCGCTGGGTTTCCTCCTAAAAGAACAAACTTGATGGATGTAATGGTTGGGAATTTTTCTGTCTTATGGTCATGTTTGTCACAAATTGTGCAAACCGGGTCAACAGTTTGGATTTCATGGACTTTCCTAAGGTCTATCTCTTCAACCTTCCTAGAGTGTGCTGCGAGTTTAGCCCTAAGGCTTTACTCTTCTCTAAGTTTATGAATTCTAGTAGTTATTTGTGTCTTTTTAGAATAAGTTGAAGTTCCCCATGTTTGGTTTTGTTTATAAAGGATTTCTAGATACTCGTAAGCATCATTTGGGGCTTTGTTTTTAAAGGTTCCATTACACATCATGTCAATGAATTGTTTGTTCCCCGGACCCAACCCTTCATAGAAAATTATCACTTGTTCAGGAATAGAAAAACCATGGTGTGGAAACATGTTTAGAGTGTCTTTGAACCTCTCCCATGTTTCATAGAATGACTCTTCCTCTTTTTCAAAAAAGTTTTGAATACTCTTTTTAAGTGAAATTGTTTTGTGGTGGGGAAAGTATTGTTTGTATAATTATATTTGTAGTTGGTCCCAAGAGTTTATGGATGATGGTCTAAAATGTTTTAGCCAATTTCTAGCTCGATCCATTAAAGAAAAAGGAAATAGCCTCATCTTAGCTGATTCTAGTTGATGTGGGGGACACATGGTTTCTACAATGTCATTGAATTCCTTAATGTGAAGGTAGGGCATCTCAGACTCCATTCCATGGAATGTGGGAAGATGGTTTAGGACGTGGGGTTTGAAGATGTAGTTGGAATCTCCTAGGGAATTGTGTCTAATTCATGAGGGTGAATTGGTCCAGGAAGGTGTGAGGTAGTCATTCATGGTTTGATCAACTGCATTCCCCAAGTTTGGGGCTGTCTCATTTGGGTTTCCATTTTGGTTCCCACCCGGGTTTCAGAGTTGGTTTCTTTGAAGACCTTCCATTGAAATAGGATCAATTTTGGACTCTGGAGTATTAGGAAGATTAGGACCTAATGGAAAGAGTTCCTTGGTGTACTTGACTCCCCAACCCCAGGACTATCCACCCTAACTAGACGGTTTGTTTGATCGCGGGTGTAGGTGGACATGCGCCAAAAGAAAAAAAATGAGAAAGAGAAAAGATAAGATAATTTGGATGAGAAAAGAAGAAATAGGGGATAATATAATGGGTGTATAGATGACTTACTTGGGTCCCTGGAAATGGCGCAAAAATTTTATTCTCTCTCAAATTTACCCAAGAGATGAAGGTAGAACGGTCCTTGTAGTTTAGCTTGGGTTATCGAATCCTCAGAGACCTAAGAAGAAACCTATAGACACGTACATTCTATAGACTGTTTTTGGATATGAAGTGGCCAAAATGGGTTGATTTTATATGGGTTTAAAGTATAACTAACAGATTTAAGTGAATTCAATTTAAAATAATGAGTTGATCCTAGGTTATCGCTCAGGGTGGATTAGACGTATTTCCTTTTCAATGACTTCAATTTCTTATATTTGAGATGGGCTCATTTAAGGAGATAAAACAACATCATCACTTATTGGTTTAATTCCAACACCCTTTAATAATAATCACCTATACACTTTAAGGATAAAAGTTTTGAGTACTTCAAGGTAAAGCTTCGTATTATCACTAGAAGTGTGTGGCCTTAAATTCAACAAGGACGATGGAGTTTAAAAAATCATCAAATAAAAATATCAATTAAAGAAGTGATTATACATTAATGGGGTGATAAATAACATCCAATAAAGACCCTTGATACTCCCTTGGATCAACCCATAAGTGGGTTAGCCCTCCATTGATGCTATGGTTTCAATGGAAGTGGGAAGTAGACTCATGAGGGAGGAGTTGAAGAAGTAAAGAAAATAACAAAAAGAAAATGATCACTCCACCGTTGTGTGAATAATTTCACAAGGTTTGGTGTGAATAAATTCACACCTTGAGGAAACGGTATCAAAGTGAGATGGATAATAATAGAATAAGAGTAGAAGAAGAAATTTTATTATGAAACTAGGATGAATTAAAACAACTTACATGTGAAGGAAGAACGTTACAAAGACAAATTGGCAGCATAACATTAAAACGAAACAAAGCTCAAAGATGATAAACTAATTCACCACCACTGCCTTAAATAGGCATGTTTTGAGCCTTGGGTCAATCTTAAAACAATAAAAAAGATATCACTTGAGTATGGTAGGCCTAGGGTGGTGGAAAGTAATGGAGAGGGGACTTTCCCACCCTTGACCCGAGGTGGCAGCCAGCTTGCTTCCACTAAACAGACGCTCTTAGATGACCTTCTATATGGACGAATCATAGTGTTCCATAGAAGAAGAAAATAGATCCCCAGATGTCCCCTACCATACTGTAAAATATGGGCCCATTGGGAGTTGTGGTTTCGGAGATATGATTAGATTTGTGGACTGTTTTTCTAGGCCGCAGAATCTGGCCCAGAATTTTATCTCTAAGTTGGGCCACATAAATGACAACAATGGAGGCCGAATTAGCACTGGATTCTGAATAATGATTTGTTCATATATATTTCTTATAGAATACCACGAAATTTGGGCTTAATTGGGTTTGTAATGTGGGTCTCACATTCTCATCAGTGGGCTGGTGTCCAAATCTGCCTTCTCTAGAATTGTTTCCTTTCATCACAAAATATCCCCATATTCTTCCAGGAATTCTCCATTTATCCCTGAATGAAACATGTTCATATTGAAGTTTAGATCAATTTCCAAAAATATAAAATTAAAATATGTATAAGTAGATTCCTTAAAATCAGATAAATCATTGGGTACTTCAAATGATGTTCAAAAATGTACCACGTAATAGCGCATTTTAAGAAGGTATTACAATCATAATGTGAAATGATGTTCAAAGTATAAAATGAACTAAAATGGTGTTTATTAATAATAGAGAACATGAATATTAAATATATTAACAATGAATATTAGACTCATTTAGTGGCTAATCACTATTCTAGGAGGGGTACACTTTGTGGGGAAGGGGTTCATGACAATAATAATCAAGTACCATATCATGAAAAAAAAACTTTCTTCATAAAACCCTTTGAAATTTTTTTTTTAAACCCCTTTGAAAAACAATTTCAGATAAAAATACCCTTTTCTTTTAAGAACCCATTTCCAATACCAAAACACCCTTTTCATTCAAGATCCATTGTAGTAGAAAATTCATTATCACTGTGTAAGTTAAGAATAAAACATTCTATTTTTCTTTTTTCAAAATTTTTTGTATATAACATATAAAAATATAACATTTAAAAGAAATTGAAAATAAATTAAATATATATATATAATTTAATTTATATATCATTTATGTCCATATAAATAACTTAATAAAATCATTTTAAAAACATAGACATGGAAGATAAAGAGTTAGAAGGAAAAATCTAAAAGATTATTTTTTTAAAAAAATCCTCCTGTCACTTAAGAAACACTTGAGTCATAAAACTATTTAAAAGATAACATTAAAAAAATAAATATCATGATAATAGATAAATTCATGATATAAAATGTCAAAAGGGTATTATATACACCTTATAAGAGAATAAAGGTGCATAACATCAAGATATGTATCAATGAAAGGAGATTGAGATGAAGCCCCCTAGCTTGAGTCTGATTCGCCATGTGTGCCTTTTTCATCTTGAATAATAAAATTATGTTAATTATATAATTTCTTGAGAAATTTTTTCTAGTTTCTTATTATATTTTTTTCACTTATACCAAGTTATAAATAATTACTTGATCAATTAAGTTTATGTCAGGTGTTTGGACCATATTCAGTTTATGTGTCAAAAACGAATTTTGTAGTTCAACTATGGTAAAAGAAGTTATTATTTAAACATATAAAGAATAATAATAATGAAATAATTATAATATTTATACATAATTTATAATTTTAAAATAAATCAATAAAAATGGTTATGAATAATGAACCAACTTTGCGATCATAGAGATGGTTCGTCGTATGTAGACATGAGTAACATTCGAATTTTTCAAAGAACATTATGGAAATAAGGTAAGTAAAATTAGTCTATAAATAATGATAATTATATCATAGATACCATATTATTAAATTTTATATACTTATATATATCATTATTGTGATTTGGTGATGAGAAAAGAATAATTGCATTGCTTTGAGGAGGCGGTAGTTCACACATCCAGGAACGACGTTATCACATTTTTAGTATGTGAAAAGGTAAGAAAAAAAGTGATATATTTTATTTAATTAAAGATAATTATTTCATAAATATCATATATATTTCATGTATAATATATATTTTTATTAAACTCGTTCTTAATTCATTCCATGTAAATCGTTAACAAATCACATCGCTTTAAGGAGGCGGCAATCCACACATCCACATACGATGTTATCGTATTCCCACAAAATTGAATGCATAAAGATATGTATTATATAATAAGTAAATGAGAATAAATAATCATAAATACCATAAATATCATATAAAACAATTATTTTCACCAATATTCCTAACCTTGATAGGTGGTAATGGAATAATGAATGACGTCGATTTGTGAGATGGCGCTCCACCATTCACACGAACGATGATTGTGTATCCCATTTTATGGAAATGTGTAAAGTTATAGTTCATACCCTTAACATAAAAATTTATAATTATATTTAATATACTGAGTTTACTATATAATAATTATATAAAAATACATTAATGTGTTTTAGAAAAAAAAGAGAAAAAAGTGCACATTGATGAACGTTACCTCTTCTTCAGGTAACTCATTTTTTCACAAAAGAACATCCTTGGATGGATTTCTTACCAATTTAAGGCATATAGGATTATGGGAAATAAGTTGGGAATATATTGGAATAGGGATTTTCCAAAAAAAGGGCTTGAGAGGTGTAAATATAAGAGGAGAGGTGGTGGTCTTTTATAAGTGGCGGAAAGGACACACTTGGCATTTTTAAGAAGGTGTTAGGTGAAGAGACATTTTTACCTAACAAGAGGCTTCCATAACACAAAAAAATTGTAATAATAGAGTTTTAATGGTCAAAATATATTTGTAAAATGGGTTTTTTATAAGTTTATGGGTTACTTTTTCTCTTATAATTAATGATTAACCATTAAGTGAAATCTTTTTTATCTTAATTGTGGTAATTAATTTTAATTTATTTCACTAATATTTTTGGAAAAAAATAAGTTGAACTAACTAGAAATTATAAACTATAATTATTCTAAATATTTAATCCATTTTGAAAAATTAAATGAAAAAAATTGGTAGTAATTAATTTCAAATTAATCCCACATACAAGATGAAACAACAAGTTTTTAAAGTAAAAATGATCAAAAGTTTGAAAAGTTTTTTTATAAAATTTCAATGTGAAATTGATTCTAGGGACCTGAATTGGATTTATTAATGTATAATTTAACTAATTATTCTTTAAACCCAATTTAAAACATAATTTAACTTTATTATTTTTTTATGAAATTACAGTATTCAATTAAAATCTAGTATTTTTCACTATACATCAAAAAATAAAACTTCTCATAAAATACCAATAAAATCACCCTAAGATACTTTTAACATTATTCATTAAAAAATTAATTTTATTTTTTCAAATAAAATTTATAAAAGTTTTAAAATTTAATTTTAAAACAATTTTATCGTTAAAATGCGGTAAAACTGTCTTTTAGAAAAATATAAATTTTAATGCTTAAAATTGGATTTGTTCTTATTTTATTCCTATAAAACATATTATATGTTTGTAAAAATATTGTTTGAATATATAATAATTTAATTTCATTAATATATATCCCTAATAATGATTAAATAAAATTATTAACATAAAATGCCTTTATCGCAATAAAATAGTTATTTTATTTGTAAAAACATTTCCTTTATATTCAATTGGTTGTTATTTTCATTTATAATTAACTAGTGACCAATGAACTAATTATATATACATTTTTAAGCCATATTTTTACAATTTAGTTAATCTTATTCATTCCCTCCATTCTAACAGCTAGGTGATAACTATAATATTAAATAATAATAATATATTATTGTCCAATAAGACTTCTCCATGTGTGTAACGCAAGTTATAGAAGGAACTCAATTTTAAGTAAAACACAATATAAACAAGTTATTCCATATAATGAAAGCTAAAAGGTGCCTTTTATGTAACTAAAGTTATAAAAAATTAAATTAATTTTAAATAAAATATATTTCATAAAATATCAGGATGTTACAACCTACCCCCCCCCCCCTTAAAATATATTTCTCCCTAAAAATTCATCTTGGTTAAAAAAGGATTGACATTTTTAGAATTCATTTATAGAAACCCACATCGTAAAAATGAAATAAAGAAAACATATCTTAAAAATTGAATGTGGGAAACCCAAAGGATACCTAAATTTATGCATAACTGAGTTTCCACATAGAATAAAATAAGTTGAAATGGAGGAAAATCTTAAATAATTATAGAGAGTGATTGTGATCATTGATTACAATAATGTGAATAATCAATGGAAATTTAAGGGCCTCAAATCCATAAATACATGATGAGTGAAAAGACCAATGGCTCATCAAAAATGAAGGTACTAGGATAATTTTTTTCAAGATCTATTTACTATATTTGAGGACTTCCCATACCACATAGACTAAGAAAATAAATAAATATAATTACTTGATGAGAATAATTTAATCCTTTAATCAATTTCCACCATAGTCTCAAAAAATTTCCCCAATAAAGATTATTTAAGATGAATTTTTTTCATGCATATATAACTAAAATAAACTTCTAATGGATCACATATCCTCAAAAGGATAAATAGATATTAATATTATCTTTATACATTAATAAAAATAAAAAAGGTTAGCATAAAGTAATACAATTACTAAATATTATCAAATTTTCATTTGATGAGATAATAGATTAATATCAAAAATTTAATAGTAATACCCAAATTTACAACTGAATAATTACACAAATATGTAACCCTAATGGTCACCAATACCATTAAACTTATGTCCACAAATTTAATGGTATTCCACCTCAAATAAATTTTAAACATATACCTCATACATCTATAAAAACTCAATAGATGTCTCCTGAGAAATTTGTATTATTAAAATAGTGGTAACTAAGGCATTAATCTTATACTTAACCATCTAAAAATATAGAGCTCCATGGATCTTTCACCACTTCACCATATGAACCAATATCAACTCTAGAAGTATCAAATGATTTTTTAACCCCTTTTTTCTTCTGATCATGGTTATTTCTATAGGTTACAGGTGTCGTGAAAGTGCGAGAGGGACGGTGCCCAAATTTTATTTTTTTCCATTATCAATGATTAATTTTATATCAACTCATGATGAATGTCGTGATCAATGAATTTGAATCAAAGAACAAACAATTTTTATTAACCCAGAACCAAGAGATATGAGGTCAAAACATGTTGTTTATAATTAATTTAATTAAATAAGAATTACCTCCAAGGTTATTCATTCTTCGTTGGCATGTCCGGCTATAGATATATAGTGTTTCATTATTTCATTGTAGAATCAAAGCATAGGATTCCTCTAGTAGTGATCCACACATGCTCCATGAATCTCCAGACATGTCTAAAGGAGTCTCCAAGTGATAGTAAGGAAGATCCTTGCACTTGTGATGTCCACCTTTGATCGCCTTGAGAACTGCTTTCAAATCATTCTCCTTGATCTGATGGAGAAGGATCTCTCTCATTCTTGCGATCATTCTTGAATAGGTATAAACTCTCTAGTCGTGAGATATTTCCTTCAATCTATTGTGCACAATGATTTTCATGGTTAGGTTTATGAGAAAATAATTATAATTAGGTATTTATATCACTAGGATTAAAATAAAAAAATTGCATAAGTGACCTTATTTATTTTATTAATCCTAGAGAAACCCCATGTCAAATAATAATAGTATTATTATTATAATTTCTTGGAATGCACTTAACTTGAAAATTATAATTAAATATTATTTAATAAAATAATATTCAACATTATTATTTCTCACCAGACCCTGGAACTCAGTTCACCAATCCTCCACCATATTTATTAGACCTTGAATAATGTCTATTTATTTATTAAATAAATATCACTACATTATTTTCCAATAAATATATAAATATTATATTCACTAAATAGAAAATAAATATTTATTAAATATTCCACCCATAAAATATTATCTCGAATAACTAGTGTCATAAAAAAATTCAATCAGGTATCCCTGAATAATTATTAAACCAAACCGAGAATAATATTTATTCAACTTGTTAAATAATAAATAATATATTATTTAACTGGGATACTGGATACACTTAGTGTGAGAACATCTAGGCCTCTTTCTCAGTGGCATTAGCTAGAGTAGCCTAAAGTCCATGTTTAGTGTCCAACAACACACTAAGGAACCCATAGAGAATGAAGATAATTCCACAATGACATGTCACCTCATACGAAGATTTAATATGTAATATAATCCCTTTATCACAATATCTAATATCGAGTAGGTTTCATACCAGTTCCATCAACCTATATACTTGATATCTATTTCTTTGAATTTATGGAAATAGAACATCCTTATTAATCACCATATTCATGGATTTATTTAGACTATATCATTTTAATCAAAGGGCTTGAGATATTATATTCTATTAAAGAACATAAGGGATAAATCCTTTCTCACATTATTCATTAATGCAATATTACTCGTGATTCACCGAACATATCTTACCTCACCACAAACATATGTCATCATAGTTTTTTTCAATACATATAAGTGTGCAAATAAATATACTCATTAATAATAATATTAAAGTCTAAGGACCAATACACACATATGTAGATAGAAACATCCAATGACATTTATAAATTTGGATTTCCTACTGGTGGGTCTTGTTCTCATAATAACCTCATGGACATTACTAAGGGCATACACCATTAGAAGGTGCCTCAAAGTCCTATTATTGTCCACCCATGATAGAATATATCATTTTGTCCCCCAAATGATATCATCTGGATATATATAAAAAATTTAAGAATGGTGTCATAGCACTTCCAGGTTCTCATCATAGTAGGGATCTTCTATGACCTTTTAGGGAAAAAATTACTCTTAGTGCATTATCATATTCAATGTAATGTGGAAGAAAAATCATGATGTGAAATAGAATTTATTAATATTAAAAACCATGAATATAATTTATCATAAAGAACAAACAAAGTTGGTTCTAGGGAACCAACTCCAACAGACTCCCACTTGCACTAGATCTAACTACTAACATCATTCAGTCTTCTATCTCTCACATGATATTGATGCATCAGCTGATATAGGACTTTACTCAAGTGATTCTCCATGTTCTCTTCCATGGGTACTCTTCTCACTGCAACTTCACCCCTCTGATAAAAAAACACACGTGAGGTGATACTTATGGAGTATGTGCTTTATTCGTTGATGTGAGCATGGCTCTTTTTCAAGAGCCACCACTGTAGTATTATCACAATACAATGTGATAGGGTATTTACTATTAGGTACCATATTAAGCACCTGTAAAATGTTCCAATTCTAGAAGCCTTATTTGGCTACATCAAAAGCCCCTATGTGATTGTACTCCACTATAGAATCAGCTATAATTGTCTTCTTTGAACTTTTCCAGCTCACAGCTCCTCCGTTGAGACAGAAAACATGTCCAGATTGTGAATCCAGATCATTCTTATCTATTTGAATACCAGAATCATTATACCCTCTGATGAAAAGCTTCTCATATCCTCCATACACTAGGAACATATCCTTAGTTCTTCTCAAATACTTAATGATAGTCTTAATAGTAGTCCAATGTTGTTCTCCTAGATCTGCTTGATATCTACCTATAATGATCATTATATAGGAAACATCAATTCTAGTACATAACATGGCATACATGATTGATCCTATCGCCAAAGAATATGGTATCTTAATCATTCTATCTTTCTCCTATTGTGTCTAGGGACACAATTTCAAAGAAATATATAAACCATGTGACATTAGAATCATTCCCCTCTTGGATTGTTCCATACTAAATATCATTAGTATCTATTAAATATATGTAATTTGACTTAGTCTAAGAATATTGTTGGATCTATCATGAATGATCATGATCCCTATAATGTAGGATAATTCACCTAAGTCCTTTATGGAGAATCACTTGTTCAACCAGTCCTTAACTGACTGTAAGACTGGTATGTTGTTTCTAACAAGTAATATTTCATCAACATACACTAATAGTATAACGAACAAATTCTTATTAAACCTTTTGTAAACACATGTCTCACATTCATTCTTAATGAATCCAAATTCTCTTATGGATTCATCGAATCGAATATTCGATGACCTAGATTCTTTATTCAATCCATAAATGGATCTCTAAAACTTGAAAACCCTTTTGCTATAACCTGGTGTCACAAACCCTTCTATTTTTGTCATATAGACATCTTCTTGAAGGTTCTTGTTAAGGAATGCAGTTTTGAAATCCATCTCCCAAATATCATAGTCATAGTAAACTACTATGGAAAGTATGATTCTTATGGATTTAAACTTGGAAACTGGTGAAAAGGATTCATCATAGTAAATACCTTGATGGTGTTTAAAACGTTTAGCTACTATCTTGCTTTATAGGTATTTACTTTACCTTTCATGTCCAATTTTCTCTTTAATACCCATTTACACCCAACAGGATTTACATCAACTAGAGCATTGACTAGAACCCATACATGGTTCTAATACATGGAATCCATCTCAGAATTCATAGCTTTAAGCAATCTTGTATCCTCTTAGATCTCTATAGACTCCTTATAGGATTGAGGTTCATCATTGTCCAAAAATAATGATTCACCATCTTCAGTGACTAGAAACCCATATATCTCATATTCCCTTACCTCTATTACACTATTACATAGTACTTGTGTTTTGGGAACTAATTCTTCCATGGGGCCCTATGGAACTTGTTCCTATACCAACTCATGTGTATCTTGATCATCAACTTCATCGAAGTCAATCTTTCTCCCACTAACCTTTTTGAAGATGTGCTCCATCTCAAGAAAGATATCATGTTTGGAAACAATTTATTATCGGATGGGTTGTATAAGTAGTATCACTTTGTTTCCTTTGGATACCCTATAAAGATACAAATTGTGATTTGGGGTGCTAGTTTGTTACCAGAGAAATCCTTAAAAATGCCTCACAACCCCATTCATGTATATGCCATAAAATGGGTTTCTTTCCACTCCATAACTCGAAGGTAATTCCATTTTTCACTTTAGTTGGTACTCAGATTATTTTGTATTCTGGTGTTTGTAATGAATATCCCCAAAAGGATAATGGAATATATGCATGAAACATCATCGACCTTACCATTCCAACAAGTTATGGTTCTTCCTTTCACTAACACTACTCCACTCTGGTGTATAAGTTGGAGTGAGTTTAGATGGAATCCTAAACTCCCATATAAAGTTGATGAAATCTTGTTTAAGGTATTCACCACCTCGATCCAATAGAATATTATTTATCTTCTTTCCAAACTGATTCTCTATTTCATTATTTAATTCCTTGAATTTCTCAAAGGACTCATACTTATACCTCATCAAGTAGATATAGCATATCTACTCAAGTAATCAGTAAAATGTATGAAGTAAGAATATCCACCTCTAGATTATACTATAAATGGTACACACAGATCAGTGTGTACTAATCCTAGAAGATCTGTGGACCTTTCACCCTGTCCACCAAATGGTGGTTTGGTTATTTTACCTTATAAACAAGCATGGCATATATCAAATGGTTTTGTCTCAGAAGATTCTAAATAACCATCTTAACAGATCTTTTTTAAACACTTCTCATTTACATGACTGAGACAATGATACCAAAACGGTGTGTCATATGAGTCATGTGAACTTGATTCATTATCACTTTCCAACACTTTATTTTCATAATTTAATATATGCATGCCATTATTTAAATGTTTTATACCATAAATTGTGTTTTCCTTGTAAAAGAAAAAAAAATTATTTCCAAACATGAAAATAAATCCATCTATATCTAAACATGATACAGAAATTATTTTTTTGGTAACAATAGTTATATAATAACAATCACATAAAACCAAAATCATTCTCATTGTAAATAAAAATATGTAGTCACCAATGGAAAGTTCATCCATCCTCACACCATTGGCATCTCGTAGATCCACCCCTCCTCTAGATATTTTCCAAAATCTACTTGGTTCCTGCATTTGGATATATATGTCAACACCAAAAGCTATATCTAATACCCAATGTATAGAAATGGAAGGATTTCACTCAATAACGAATGCACCTTTATCTTCCCTTATCTTTTGGGTGAAGTTCTTATTCTAGTGGTCTATCTTGCCACATGTAAAACATACTTCCTCCTTTTCATTTTCCAACCTCTGGATCATCCCCTTCTTGGATGGATGGTGCTTGAGAGATTTATACTATTTATAGGTCTATGGACCCTTTTCCTTATTCTTCCTTTTCTTATTCACTGTAAGGAATGTGGGTTTGTCACACCCCATTTCCTTATCCACTTGGAGAATCAAGGTCATAAGTTCTAATAGAATCTTCTCATTATTAATCATATTATAATTCGCAATAAAACTATAGAAGTTCTTGGGAAGTGATGAAATTATGAGATCTGTATGCAACTTATCTTGGAATTTAATCCCTAAGATGTCTAGGAATTCAATGTAGCTAGTAAACATGACTACTTGAGGACCAACTGGCACAGACTCTCCAATCTAAGTTGTAAACAAAGCATTGGAGATAACATACCTCTCTTGTCTCTCTTTCTCTTTATAGAGATCATGATGGTGAGACATCATTCTATATGCATCCATTTCCTCATGTTGCATTAAAAGATCATTGGACATGGATGATTGAAAGAATCATTAAACATCTATAGCATCATTCATATGTTTCTCATAGAGAGGTGGTTATTCATAACCTGCCTCATTTCTAGGAGAAACTGTTAATGGTTAATCCAGCATATATAATTTTCTTTCATGTAGAAGGATAAACAATATTCAACATTTCCACACTTAGAAATTTGTGCCAGTGAGAATTTTTTCCTTCTCAAGTATAGATCACAATGATATATTTGATGTCATTTTAATGTTTTTTCTACAAATAAGATAAGAAGATATTTAGTACTTTATTTTTAAATTTATACATATAAATATATATTATATTCATTAATCTCCCACTATTTTATAGAAACACAATATCCCTCACCAATGGTTTCAAAATATCCTTTTTATTAGAAATTCTAGTGATAAGGATCCATATTTCCCTTCTCATTACCCCAACTTTGGTTGGTCGAGAAACTTGAAAGGTTTTAGGTATGTATTCCATATTCCAACTATATTAACTCAAAGTTCCTTCATCTTTTGAGTGGATTTCTCAATTCTGAACTACTTTAATTGGATTTCCTCAACCTTTTCCTCTCAATTATACCAAGTCCTACTTTGGCAGTTATCCCTTGAAGTTAACCAAGTCAATTCAACCCAAAACCTCATGTTCGAATTCTATGATAATTGAAATCACTCAAACTTTGGCTGGTCAAGCACTTTGAACTATGGTTCGATTCTAACTGAAGTAATGGAAGGCTATCCCAACATAATATTTTATTGAGGGATTTTATCCTTTAAGTGTAAATTTTTAGTTATTATATTTATCACATGATTATTAATATTAAGTGGGATTACTTAAGTGATTAACCATGTCTTTAGATAATATTTATGCATAAGCCAGTTTTTTTAGTTCCATATTACATGCTTATTAATTCATTAATTATGTGATTACGTCAAAACATCCATAATGAATAATCACGAAACTGATAAAAATAAAATAAAGGGTATGATCATGATCTTGTTCTAATGGTTATTTTATCTAGCAGTTGATAAACTAATCGCTGACCTGGGGGAGAAACACCTTGAACCAATCTGAGGTTTGTTTTTATAGCTTTCAACCTATCCACCTGTGTATATTTCTTGGATTGGTTTCACCTCAACTCCAAACTTGAACCACCTACACTAGCTTGGGAGATCCATCAATTACATATTATTTTACTCACACATAGGTGAGGGGTAAAAGGGGGTTTGCATAAAAGAAAACATATCCACACAGGCCCTACATATTAATGAGGATAGAAGGCACGCAAGACAAAATTTAATTTAATAATAAATTAAAATGAAACCAATCACATAAAAAAGGAATGGTCAAGTTCATGATCATCCACAAGTATGCAACGTATTACACATTTAATAAAACTAGTATTCAATTCTTTAATCATTCTTATTTAAGATAAATCATGCTCGAATTGATTAATTATTATTTTTAATTAATCAATCCATTTATCTTAATCCTTATCTGAATTTCCTTGAGATTCAAATCCTTTATAATTTTAAAAAAATTAAATAAATTCATTTAAAAGTAATTGTGTACATAACTTGTAACTTGGAGGTAACTTGGTGAATACCCATCCAAATCTACACAACATGTATTATACTTGTATACACTTAATTCTTTGTGACATATAGCATACACGACTTATCAAGTAGTTTCATAACATGTACTTCAAAAATGATTATATGAATTGAATGATTTTTTGGTAGCGTGTCGTGCTTTAATGTATGTAGAATAATTACTGTAATACAACACATGAATGACATGCGTATCTTAAACATTACACAGATATTTATTAAAATTTTAAATATTTATGTATATTAAAAAATATCACATGGTGTGTCCTGTATTTATAACCACATGCAAGTTCATGTCTCAAGGTTTACATATTAAAATAAATAAATTTTAAATCTATGTAATCTGGTAAAAGTACATAGCATGTAGATCTGATATACATGATGTGTACACCCTTCACTATCTATCTGAAGTACATTCCTTGGTACTCGGTGTGTGAGGCGTACTTCAGAAATCTTGGAGTACATGGTGTGTATAGTGGGAAACATTCCATATTGAATCTGTGTTACACAATCACTGTTCGGGTAGGCAGTGTAGGGAATGCACGGCCTGACTCCTGACTTGAAGGGACTACACACCATGTCTAGTGGACCACATGGCGTATAGTTCGGTTGACCATGTTACAGTTAATCCTAGTCAACATGCGGTGAAATAATGGTGTAATTAATTCCATAATCAACATAAACTCGTGAATTGATCTCTAAATAAATCTTGATGCATTTAACATGACTACATGGCTTGTAATTTTGATTACATAGTGTGTATTCTAGTGTTATACAGCCAGGATCCTTGGCAGCTTCGAATGATATCCTTGGTTTTATTTTAATCATAAAATTAATTATTTTTGTTAGATCTATGAGAAATGATAGAGAAATAAATAGATCTTGTAATTCAGATTTAAAAATGATTAAATTCAAATAGAAAAACTAAATCATAAATTTGTAAATTACTAACTAAACTAAATAATAATAAACAATGATGTGCCCGCTCAGATACCACTGGAAGGTTCTGGGCGCAGCGGAAGAATGGGAGGGATGGTGACCAACTTTTCTTTTTTCCATTATCAATGATTAATCTGAGATTAAGTGATGATGATCATTGTTATCAATGGATTTGAATTAAAGAACCAGAAAGGGTTATTAACCCAGAACCAAGAGAGAGGATATCAACACATATTGTTTAAAATTAATTTAATTAAATTATAATTACCTTTAGGGTGATTCTTTCTTAGTTTATGCATCTAGACATTGATCTATAGTGCACTGCCATTTCATTGTAGAATCTAAGAATAGGATTCCTCTAGCAGTGATCCACATGTGCTCCATTAATCTACAGATGTTGCTAAAGGAGTCTCTAGGTGCTTGCTCAGAACATCCTTGCACTTGCGATGCTTGCCTTTGATCACCTTGAGAACTTCTTCCAAAGAATTCTCCTTGATTCGGTGTTGGAGGATCTATCTATTTCTTGAGAGCATTATTGGATAGGGACAGACTCTCTAGGATTGAGAGCTTTTCTCCAATTTGTTGTGCACAATGATTTTCTTGTCTAGGTTTATGAGAAAATAATTATAATTGGGTATTTATATTGCTAGGGTTAAAATAATAAAATTACACAAGTTCCCTTATTTATTTTATTAATCCTATAGAAACCCCATGTCAAATAATAATAGTATTATTATTTTTTTGACACACATGTAACTTGAGTATTATAATTAAATATTATTTAATAAAAAAATATTCAACATTATTATTTCTCAACAAACCTTTGAACACGGTCTGCCAATCCTCCACTATATTTATTCAAACGTTAATAATGCCTATTTGATTATTAAATAAATGTCACTACATTATTCACCAATAAATATATAAATATTATATTAACTTAATAGAAAATAAATATTTATTAAATATTCCGCCCACAATATGTTCACTCGAAGAAATAGTGTCGGGATAAATGAGATCAGGCATCCATGAATAATTATTAAACAAAAATTGTGAATAATATTGATTCAAATTGTTAAGTAATAATTAATATATTATTTAACAGAGATACTGGATACACTTTGTGTGCGACCCTCTAGGCCCCTTTCTTAGGGGTATTAGGCGGACCATCGTAAAATACAAGGTTAGCATCTAGAAACATTACAAGACACTGATAGAGAAATAATTTAATGTCATAACAACATGTCACCTCATATGAATGTTTACTATGTAATTTAATCCTTTTATCACAATATCTAAAATAGAGTAGGTTTCTTGTTGGTGCCATCAACCTATAGGCTCAATATCTCTTTCTTTGACTTTTTGGAAATAAAACTTGCCTATTGATCACCATGCCCATGGAATTATTTTAGATATATAATTTCAATCAAAGGGTCTGAGATATTATATTCTATTAAAGAACCTAAGGGATAAATCCTTTCTCGCATTATTCATTAATGAAATATTACATGAAACGCACCCAACATATTCTACCTTTCCGCAAACAACTATCATTGCAGTTTTAATTAATAAATCTAAGTCTATTACTCATAATACTCATTAATAATAATCCTAAAGTCTAAGGACCAATACACACATCTGTAGATAGGAACAACCAATGAAATAATAAATGTGTATTTTATACTAGTGGGTCTTGATCTTATAATATCCTCTTGGGCATTACTAAGAGAGTACACCCTGAGAAGGTGCCTTAAATTATTATGAGTATCCACCCCTGATAGCTTATATCATTTTTTTATTAAAAGATATCATCCAGCTATAGAACATATATTCAAGAATAGTGTCATAGCACTTTTTTGGTTCTCATCATAGCAGGGATCCGCTATGGCCTTTTAGTGTGACAGTTACTCTTAGGACATTATCACATTCAATGTCATGCAGAAGCATAATAATTATGTGATAAGGAATTTATTAATATTCAAAACCATGAATATAAGTTATCATAAAGTATAAAATAAGTTGGTTCTAGGGCACCACCTCCAACAATTTCCACCCTTTGTAAGTAACTTCAGACACATGTTAGCATAATGTCCCAACTCATTGCAACTAAAATATCTCAAAATTGATTGGATATCTATCATCTCATTCTTGGATTGTTCAGGAATCATTTATTTATTGTCACCAACCTTGTCCCCAATCTTATCACACTGGTAAAACTTTCCAGATCCTAACATACATTCCATAAAATATATTTTACCATACTTGGAACAAGTTTTGGGATTACCTCTAGAATTCTAAGATGGTTTATTCTCTATTTCAATCGGCCTTTATTTTTTCTTTCTGTTGTAATATTGTGTCACATAAGTGTTGGAAAATCCATCTCAACTTTCTTAGCACAATGAACAACTTTCTCATAAATTTTAAATGCTTCAGAAGACAATGATCTTCATATAATTGGTTTCAATTTTGATTAAAAGGTATTAATTTTACCTTCAAGGTCTCAAATAAAATTCAGAACATACCTGGAAAATATAGATAAATTTTCTTCATATAAATCCACTGAATATTTATCCCTTTTCTTTAAATTCCAATAATTGTGTCTCCATCCTAAGTCTAACAACCTTAAGGAAATATTTCTCATGGAAAATATTATTAAACGTTTCTCATTCCATACTATCATGTTCATCATTCTCACTAATATTCTTAACTAAATAGCACTATCAATTACTTTCACCTTCAAAAAAATATATGGAATGAGTTACCTTTTTACATTTTTAACATCCCATGACTTCAAATATCTTCTCTAAGAAATTGATCTATCATTCGTCTACCACTGGGTTAGAGGATCTCTTTAATAAAGGGGTATTTTCCTCATGAATTACTTCACTACTGACATATTCCTACATGGAATATTGGGTTCCTCTCTAATATAGATACCACCACCATTTATAGCTTGGGTAAACTGATCCATCACTACAACAAACTATTCTGTTACAATTCCAACCATATCAGGATGCTGATTTGGATGGATACTTTCTTCTTGGTTCCTTTCCACTATATCTTTCATATTTCCCATACGGAAAACCATTCATAAGAGACATAATTTAGATGAAGAAACATGGAAATCCTAAAATGTTATATCATTTCAGCATAACCAAAACGTAAAATATTCTAAGGTACTTCTATTAACACTATCATAACCTCTAATATTTTTATAAACCATCCTTTGATACAAACTATAAGGACCCAACATTAACCATTATATAATCTTGAGTTCTAGTAAATAATTTACTTTCTTTCACATTGAGGATATTTTCAATATTAGAGTTGTAGAGAATTAGGCCATAAATCCTACATAACAAAACCATAAATAAAAAATTTACATTTCTGATTAGTATTTAATTTTTCCATAATATAAAGATTATAAAATAAATCATGATTTTTATCTTGGAAAATCTCCATGATTTTGAACTCGAATTATTCCTTTCCCTTACCTACCCTAAAACCTTATGAAAACATTTAAAAAACTTGGGATGAGAAAAAAATATATGTAAGGTATATAAAAAGAAAGTAAACTGTTAGGTCAGAAGAAACCTAAAAAACTCATACAACATTAAAATTTATCTTTAAATTTCTTTAAGGATATAAAATAAAACATTTTAAAATGAAATAAAAACACATTATTTTCACAATAAAATCATTAAAACCCTTAATAGGTAATTAATAATCCTTTAGCTTACTTAGATCATCATATACAAAAACACTTTAAATTGGAATAACCATCTGACTAACTTCTAACATTATCATTACCCAATGAAAGAGAGATCTATAATGGGGATAAAACTTTTATATTCTATATCAGGCTCACCCATGAGTCATAATTTGGATCAACCCTTTGTATAAGCTATATTGATAACACATGTGAGATCTAATGTGACTTAACCCCTTGTATAAGCTGTATTGGTCTCGCTCATTTCTTATGAGTTATAAACTGGCTCAACCCTTTATATAAGCTATATCTAGATCACCCATTTCATATAATACTCAAGGACCATTTCATGAATAAAAAATTTTCATCATAAAACCCATTGAAAAACTCTTTTAAACCCATAAGAAAAACACTTTTAGATAAAAAATACCATTTTATTTTGAGAACCCATTTTCAATACAAAAACACCCTTTTATTTGAAAACCCATTTTCAATACCAAATTAACAAAAATGAAAAATAGGTTTTTCCATTTAAGAAAACCTGAAAAATTAAAAATGAATCCAAATATAAAATAATGTCCACAGTGGTAGAAAATTTATTGTCACTATGTACGTTAATAATAGAATATTTCTTTTTTCATTTTTTAAAACGTTTCATATATAACATGTAAATTGATTCCTTTTAAAATAAAGTAGAAAAGAGTCATAAAATTAAATTTATAAATATTTATTTTACATATAAAAACATAAATAAAATCATTTTAAATACATTGTCATGGAACAGAAAGAGTTGAAAGGAAAACTGGAAAAGATGAATCTTTTTAATAGAAAAGGCCCTTATCACTTGAGAAACACTTAAATCATAAAAATAATAAAATAATAAAATTAATAAAACTTTAAATATAATTATAATGGATTAATACATGATATAACATGTCAAAAAGGTTTTATATACACCTTATAAGAGAATAAAGGTGCATAACATCAAGATATATCTCAATGAAAGGATGTTGATATGAAGGGCCTTACCTTGAGTATGATTTTTCATGTGTGTCTTTATCTTCCGGAATAATAAACTTAAGTAAATTATTTAATTTCATGAGAAAATTTTTCCAGATTAATATTACTTTTGTTTTACTTATTACCAAGTTATATACAATTACTTAATCAATTATTTTTAAGTCAGGTGTTTTGACCATATTTGGTTTATGTGTTAATAAAAAATTTGGAAGGTCGACTATGGTCAAAGAGGTCATTATGTAAATATATATGAAATAATAATCATTAAAAAATTATAATATTTATAATTAAATTATAATTTTAAAATAAATAATGAAATATGGTTATGAAAAATGAACCAACGTTTCTATCATGGATAGGGTAGGTTGTGTGTATGTAAGAGTAACATTCCCATTTTTCAAGGATCATTATGGAAAGAAGGTAAGTAAGATTTATCATTAAATAATGATACTTATATAATAAATATCATATTATTAAATTATATATACTTATATATATCATTCTTGTGTTTTGGTGATGAAAAAATACAAATCACATTCCTTCAGGGAGGTGGTAGTCCACACACCCATGAACAACGTTATTAATTTTTCAGTGCGTGAAAAGGTAAGAAAAAAATTAATATACTATATTTCCAGAAAGATAATTATATCATGAATATAATATATATTTCATGTATATCACATATTTTTATTAAACCAATCCTTAATTAATTCCATATAAATAGTGAATGAATCACATCACTTTGAGGAGGCGGTAGTCCACAAATCCACAAACGATGTCATCGTATTCTCACAAAATGGAAAGCTTAAAGGAATGTGTTATATTATAATTAAATTAGTATAAATAATTCATAAATATCATATATATCATATAAAAACCATATTTAGATCATTATTTCTATCCTTTAGAAGTAGTAATGGAAAAAACAAACGACATCAGTTCGCTAGGCGGTAGTCTGTCGTACACATGAATGATGATTGTGTATCCTATTTGATGGAAGTTTGTGAAGTTTTAGGTCATACCCTAAACATAAAAAAATATCATTATATTTAAGAAAATTAGGTTTTTATATAACAATTATATAAAAACAAATGAAGGGGTTTAAGAAAGAATGAAAACAAAAGTGCTTGTTGAAAAATGTTAGCTCTTCTTCACGTAACTCCTTTTGGTTTGCAGAAAAATAATTACTTGTATAGATTTATTCTCAATACAAGGATTCAAAGATGACATGAGTAAATTAGGTAATATAATTAGATAGGTATTTTCCAATACAAATGGATTTAGAGGTGTGAATATAAAAGGATAGGTGGTGTCCTTTTATAAGTGGGGAAAAGGACACACTTAGCATTTTTGAAAAGAAGGTAATTGAGCCAAAGTTTTTACTCAAACAAAGTCTTAAATAACACAAAAAAATAGATCCTAGAGTTTTAAGGGTGTAAATATTTTCATTTAATTGTTTTTTTACAATTTTACATGTCATTTGTCCCTTTAAGATTAATGTTTACCCACTAAGTAAACTCGTTTTTACCTTAATCGGTGCAAAAAAATTTAATTGATTTCACTAATATTTTTAGTAAAAAACTAAATTTACCTCACTATAAATTATAAATTATTCTTATTTAAAATATATAATACATTTTTAAATATTTAATTCGAATAAGTGTTATAAATTAATTTAAAATTAATCCCACTGATGGGATGAAACAACGGGTTTTTAACTAAACATTTTCAAAAGTTTGAAATGGTTTTACATCCAAAATAAATGTGAAATTGATTCAAAAGACATAAATATGATTTATTGATGTAAAATTTACCTAATTATACTTTAAAACCTATAAAGACCCGGAATTTCCGTGGAAATTGTTTTTCTTAAATACATGGGAATTTTACGAGTCCGTGAAAACTAATGGTGCATGATTCTGAGGCCCGGTGTGCCCGGAATCAATTTTTGAAGATTTATTCGGGTATATTCTGTAAACGTATGATCGGGATTTTATAACTTTTGAACTAGTTCTTAGAATTGAAATCTGAGGGCACCGTTGAACTCACAGTGCCGATATTCGCTTAAGAAAACTTTCACCTCGACGGTACTTGGTCGAGAATGAAAGTTAGTTTCTGGGTTTTGCGTGGGAATAATAAAATAATTTAAGTGGATGTCTTAAATTATTTTATTTTTTATATCCACCATGTGGAAGTTTTGGTGGGGACCACCCAGGATTTAAACCCCCTTGAAACACCCCAATAATGTAGAAACTCTCAAACTCCCATTAAGTGTAGGGGAGCCTCTTCAACTCCCCTAACACTTAATATGCTTTATCCTCCTAGTTAATTAATTTATCCAACACATCCAATTAATTAATTTAAACTGTTTTATGTGATTCCAAAAATTTAATAGGATGTCATAATCTATTATTTTGTTGTCATTTGTCTTTTAGGTGGAGATTGGGAAGAGGAGAGAACTTGGAGAAACTATTTCTCTCCAAAGAAGAACTCTTCATCCTCCGACGACAGATATCTTCTTATTTGATCTTCAACCAGAATAAGGGAGGAAGTTCTGTCTTTGAGGAACACTGACGATGTCATACTTGACTTCTTCATCTTCATTTCCAACGATGAAAAATCCGAGGTAGGGGATTCATGCTTTTTTGTTGTACATTCTTCGTTTTTCTTCAAGATTAATAATTCGAACCCGCTTGATATCACCCTAACACAGAGGGCACGGGCTGAACAAACACGGCTTGACCCCTCTGCCTTTATTATGGATTTTGGTGCCCAACACGGTGTGAGTCTATTTTGAGTGTTTCTCGTCGACATTGGTTGTGGATTGAAGGCGATGACCTGAGGAAAGTGCGACTTCTTCTGGAACGAGAAAATGGCTACCAGAACTTTTACGGTGTCCCGTGAAAGATTCACCGACGGTCGGAACCGGCGAACATCACCGGCGGCGAAGAGAAGGGCGGTCGGCGCTCTGGTCGGCCGCACAAACAGCTGCGGTTCAACCGCGCCGCCAGAGGAGAAGGCTACGGCCGACGGGCTACATCGGTGTAGTGGTAGCCGGCGGAAAGCTGACTGCGAAGGAAGCCGGTGGCCCGAGCCGCCAGGTCGCAGAAGAAGGCGCGGCGCAACCGCGCCGCGTGGTGGAGAATAAGGGCCCACGGACCCTAGCCGCAACGATGCAAATGGCGGCCGGTGCAAGGTTGGCCGCAAGGAAGACTGGCGGCCCGAGCTGCCAACTAGTCGGAGGGGGCGCGGCGCCGCGCGGGAGTCGGCTGGTTGCTCGGCCATCCGGGAGGAGCAGGACCCACCTCTGAGTCCCGCGTGACGCGGATCGGTGCAACGTAGTGCCGGTTTTCTCCCACATGAACGTCTTTGTCATTCAGGAACCCCAGAAGGCACGGCCTTTGCCCTAGACACGGCAAGGGCGGACCCCACGGGCCGTCGGGACGCCAGCTGTGTGGGCCGCCAGCCGAGCGGGCTGCAGGCCGGACCCAGCATGGGTCGGGAAGCCCCTGCGGGCTGGGTCGCCCCCACAAATTGGGTCAGACCCGCGGACCAGTTTGGACCATAGTTCAGACCCGGGTCGGGCCGGGTCGGTCCGACTGGGCCGGACCGGACCCGGACCCGTTTGACCTGATTTCCCCTTTTCGCCCACAACTTGGGCTACGGGTGTCTGATTGGAAAAACATATTTGATAAAGGAAATCTTGGATAAAGATTATTCTTTTGGTATACCCCAATCAAGTTATAGAAATAGTTTTTGTATGTATGGGTTGGATCAAACATAAATCCAACCGGGCCCTCGGAACAGAAATTCCAATAACTCTCAGACCGAGCGACCGATTGAAGCACCGTCTATCGTGTTGAGTTTCTTATGGAAAGATGGATATTTTGGATACTTCAACTTTTCACTTCATGGAAGTTGATGTATCGACACTTGTCTTGAGGAACGGACCCTCCCAAAATCAATCATACTTTGTACGGAACCATGTGGTTGGATGTGCACTTACGACTGTTTCTGGATCCTATGTGGGTTCGACAACACTGAAAATTGTTCCTAGATACTATGTGAGTTTTACAGCACTGAAGACTGTTCCTGGATCCCTGACAGATTCAATAGCTCTGACTGCTATTCCTGGATCCTGTGTGGGTTCGACAGTTCCAACTTATATTCCTGGATCCTATGAGGGTTCGACAGAATAACTGTTTATGGATCTTGTGTGGGTTTGACAGTTCTGATTTCTGTTCCCAGATCCTATGTGGGTTCAACAGAATAGATGATTCATTGGATATATCTGATCATCTCTATATCTCTACATAAGTTGTATACATGTGTGAGCTGATTCAGTAACTTTTTTGATTACCTCATGATTGAGATGGGTTACTTGATTACTTAGGTATATGTATGGGCATATACCATAGTAGAGTTATCGGTTGATCTCATACTTTTTAATTTATCCTTGTTGGATTTTGTGAGACCTTGAGGGTCTTGGTGTCCCTACTGAGTATCGTTATACTCACCCATGCACGGGCTATGCCCGCACCTCGTTGTGTTGGTTGCAGATGACGGACAGTGCTGACGGAGGATCAGTGTAGCAGTACTGGACAGTACCCGGAGGTGGACCTTACGACATGTCGGTACATGGAGGAGTCTGACGGACGTGGAGTGCTGAGGATGCTATCTGTACCTACCCTTCAGGTAGTAATTCCCGGAGGATGACCCAGTAGCTACTTTACTTTTCTTCAGTTGTACTTGTTTTCTAGTTGTACTTGTACTTTCCTGTTGGGATTGTATTTCGGGCCCCTTTTACTTTTCATCACTCCTTTGTATACAGTTTTTCTTAGTGTTTTACTTCCATCTCATACTCTGTTGTGTGTGATAATAGTTACAAAGGCAATGCCTTCCCAGATTTATGGAATTACGCCTTTGGTTCTAGTCTCCAGCCCCTGGCATATGGAAGGCGGGCTTGGGGTACTCACGGCATGGGCCCCGAGGGGCGGGTTGTGAAAATTTTGTTTCATAGGATTTGGTTCTACTGTAGAACTTAGGACTCTGATCTTTTCTATGAAGAAATAGTGTTAAGGGTACTGAGTGTGGTTTTCAGTTCAGGGATTCCAGTGTTGGTACGGCAGCCAACGTATCCATACACCAGGACCCTGACTTCTGATTTCCGACTCAGTGCATGAAAACACTGATTGTGTTTGTGTTTTGAGGAGTTTCTTTGTGTTCTCTTTGAGTCATCTCGCCAGGTATAACTTTTGACCATGGAACACCTGTTTCTTTACAGGATGCCTCCGCATAGACAACTATCCAGGGTTCTAGGCTTTGTACGAGATGGAATCCAACCAAGCAACGAGGCCTCGGTGCAGGGCCCTATTAAAGAGGAGGCTCCAGCGGTACGACTACCCGTTGGGCCACTGATGCCACCATCCCCAACAGCAGAGAGTGCACGCCGCCTGAGCGTGTTGCATGAGTTCTAGTTCCAGAGGCCACCCAGGTACAGGGGCGAGATGGACCTGCAGGCAGTTGAGGTTTGGATGGAGGCTGTGGTGAGAGTCTTCAGACCAGTAGAGACACCATCAGACCTTATGGTGATCCTTTCCGTGAGTCTCCTTCAGGGAGCAGCAGGCAGATGGTGGAGCCTGATGCTCCAGGTGCATGACGAGGTGACACTACTCTAGGCAGACTTTGAGAGCCTGTTTTGGGTGGGTTTTTCCCATCCACCCTATGTGTGGTGCAGATATAGGAGTTACTTCATCTACAGTAGGGTATCATGACGGTAGCTCAGTACTCAGCGAGGATCACCGACCTCTCGCGCTACTCCACAAATATGGTACGGGAACCATTCTTCAGGACCTGAACCTTAGAGAAGGGGATCAGGCGAGAGATCAGGGCTTCAATGATCTCCCACAGCATCCCGACACAAGAGGGGTGTTGGATCGATCCCTCTTATTATATAGTTTTCTTGCTGAGTAGTCACCAGCAGCGAGACCCACTGCCAGGCGTCACGTAGCGGAGTCTTCTGCAGCAGGCAGCATACAGATGTCATAGAGGTCTAAGCGGGCTAGACCATCTAGTGGACAACCTCAGGACTCAGGTTTGGTTGTGTGAGGCACACGAGACAGAGCCATTCATTCAAGGAACAGGAAGTGTTTCACATGCAGCGGGCAAGGTCACATGGCTCGTGACTATACAACCCGCTTTATGGATGATCAGAAGACAGTTGAGAGGCCTCCTAGGAATAATAATAGGTTCGATTGAGGTGATATGTAGGGTGCAGGTGGACGTGGCAGAGGATCTAGTCGTGCAGCTAGCGGTGGACGGCATTATGAGGTGTTACCACCACCACCACCAGGAGGTCCACCCCGACCGTAAGGAGCAGGTGGAAAGGTCAGAGCTCAGCTCCAAGTAGCTGAGGCATACGATCATGGCACTCAGGAGATGATATGAGGTATAGTTTATGTATACTCCACCTTAGCTGTAGTTCTTATAGACATAGGTGCCGGTTACTCTTTCATTTCCAGTGCCCTCGTTCCGAGCTCAGAAATTCTGATGGAGTCGTTGGCTCGATCGTTACAGCTACAGACTCCTACGAGAGAAGACTCTATGATCACACAATAGTTTCGGTAGTGTGAGCTTACTCTTGGAGATGAGAGCTTTGGCTGGGATCTCCTCGTAGCGACGTCGAGGCCTTACAACGTCATCTTGGGTAAGGACTGGTTATCTATAGTCCATGCTCAGTTCGACTGTATTAGATGCAAAGTGCGGTGTGACTGCATGGATGGGACCAGGTTCACCTTCACCAGCGAGAAGGGAGCCTTTGCAGCGCAGGACAGACTTACTCAGAGGAGGGTGAAGCCGATCACTCATCATTTTTCCTACCTTACCCTCGGAGCGGTAGATGTGGAGAGTCTGAGCTATCCTGTAGTGGTGGACCAGTATGCGTATGTTTTCCCTGAATATGTCCCAGGTCTGCCTCTATGAAGAGAGGTGGACTTTTACATTAACTTATACCCCGGGACATCACCAATATCTACACCATCATGTCGGATGACTCCCACTGAGCTTCACGATCTGCGGGTATAGATAGAGGGCGTGTAGTGGAAGGTATTCGTCCGGCCCAGTGTTTCTCCCTGGGCAGCCCCGATATTGTTCGCCAAGAAGGCAGATGGAAGCTTGAGGCTTTGTGTCGAATACCGTCACCTGAACCAGGTGATCGTGAAGAACAAGTACCCACTTCCAAGGATTGATGACCTCTTTGATCAGTTGAAGGGTGTATGGTGGTTCTCGAAGATAAACCTCAGGTCAGGCTATCACCAGCATAGAGTTTGAGATGAGGATGTGCAGAAGACGTCATTCAGATGTCAGTATAGCCACTACGAGTTCTTGGTTATGCCTTTCGAAGTAACCAACACTCTAGAAGTGTTCATGGGAATAATGAATAGGATCTTCCAGCCAAACCTCGATCGCTTTGTCGTAGTCTTCATCGACGACATTCTGATATACTTGACTACTGAGGAGGATCATGCCTACCATTTACAGATAGTACTAGACACAATCCAAGAGCACCGGAATTATGGTAAGCTCTCAAAGTACCAATTTTGGACTTGAGAGGTTCCCTTTTCATGAAATTTCATCTCGGAGGCTAGAGTTGCAGTAGATCCAGCGAAGATTGAGGTGGTACTTTCTTGGGATCCACCCAAGAGTGTGAAGTAGGTTTGGAGTTTTCTGAGTTTGGATGGTTACTAATGGAGGTTTATACCAGACTTATTTGAGTTGTGGCTCCACTTTAATCCTTGAAGAAGAATGGGAAACCCTTCATGTGGTTATAGAGATGCTAGTAGAGATTTCAGGAGCTGAGGCAGAGGCTGACTAGTGCCCCCATCTTGAGGATTCTAGAGGAGGGCATAGGGTACGTAGTCTACTGCGATGCATCAGGGACCGGACTCAGGTGTGTCCTAATGCAGGAGTGAGCAGTGATCGCTTATGGTTCTCATCAGCTGAGATAGAATGAGAAAAACTATGCTACCCATAACCTGGAGTTAGCAGTAGTGGTCTTCAACTTGAAGATGTGGCGACACTATCTAATGGGTGAGCGTTTTACCATGTACTCTGATCACAAGAGTCTCAGGTATATCTTCTCTCAGAAGTACTTGAATCTGAGATAGCAGC
The DNA here is from genome assembly GCA_963277665.1 of Viscum album. Lineage (NCBI taxonomy): Eukaryota > Viridiplantae > Streptophyta > Magnoliopsida > Santalales > Viscaceae > Viscum > Viscum album. Next base: position 1,991,128,076 of record OY728137.1, read on the forward strand.
GAGGGCTTGAGTTTCTCTAGGACTATGACTTCGAGATAGACTATACTCTTGGGAAGGGGAATGTTGTAGCTGATGCACTCAGAAAGAGATCTGGTATACATCTGCTAGGAGAGGCGACAGAACACCTGGCTGCCTTACAGATATCCTTTGTGGATAGAGACATAGCAACCTTTCTATAGTCTCTTAGAGTCACTCCTCAACTTATTCATCTATTCAGGGAGGCACAGCGTGGAGACGCTGACTACAAGACATGGCGTGCTCTGATATCCATAGGGCAGGCACCTGATTATTTTCTGAAGGTGGGGATCACATCATCTTCTTTAGAGGACGTACTATGATTCCAGAGTAACTTCAGGAGGAAGTCTTGAGGGATTTCCACACATCCCCTCTAGCGGTACATCCATGAGTGGAGAAGATGTACAAGGACCTTCGACGATAGCACTGGTGGCCAGGTATAAAGAAGGCAGTAGTAGAGTTTGTCTCTCGATGCCTCACTTGTCAGCAAGTGAAGGTGGAGAATTAGGTACCAGCGGGCTCGGTTCAGCTTTTAGAGGTCACAGAGTGGAAATGGGATAGGATATCCATGGACTTTGTGACATGACTTCCACGTACATCTAGGGGTCACGACTCGATTTGGGTGATCATCGACTAACTCACCAAGTCGGCCCACTTCCTACCAATCAGAGAGCATAGTTCAGTAGAGAGCCTGGGGAGTCTCTATGTGCAGGAGATTATGCGGCTATATAGATTACCTTCTTCTATAATCTCTGATCATGATGCATGGTTTACTTCCCATCTATGGACGGGGTTTCAGGAGGATTTCAAGACACAGCTTCGTCTGAGAACCGCCTTCCATCCTCAGATGGATGGTCAGACTGAGCAGACCATTCAGACCCTCGAAGACATACTGTGTGCTTGTGTCCTTGACTTTGTTCATAGTTAGAAGGATCACTTACCTCTGGTGGAGTTTTCCTGCAACAACAGATATCACTCCACCATTGGGATGGCACCTTCTGAGGCGTTATATGGGCGACCTTGCAGATCACCCTTGTGTTGGACTGACCCTGGGGATTCAGCACTAGTGGCAAAAGAGATGGTACGATCTACCACAAAGAAGGTGCAGATCATCCAGGAGTGGATGAAGACTGGACAGAGCAGACAGAAGTCATATTCTGACAGGAGACAGAGACCTCTGGAGTTCGAGGATGGCGACCGCGTCTTTCTACAGGTCTCACCCCGACATGGTTTATGGAGATTTGTCCTAGGCGACAAGTTATCTCCGCATTTCATCGGACCTTTCTAGGTCCTCAACAGGGTTGGAAAGGTGGAATACAACTTATCTCTTCCACCTCAGTTGCACCGGGTGCATGACGTCTTCCACGTATCCCATCTGAAGAGATACATATATGACCCTTCTCAACTCATCGACCATTGGGAGCTAGACGTCGATGATGGGGTGACTTTTAAAGAGGTTCTAGTGGAGATTGAGGATCGATAGGAGTGGGTCCTTCATGGATGGTCGATACCTCTGGTGCACATTCGTTGGAAGCACAGGAACCTCCAGAAGAGCACATGGGAGCAGGAGGATCATATTCTTCCTCAGTACCCCCATTTGTTCCCCAAGTTCGAGTTATAGCTTACAGGGACGTAAAGCCCTAAGGTGGGGAGAATGTAAAGACCCAGAATTTCCATAGAATTTTTTTTTATTAAATACATGGGAATTTTACGAGTCCGTGAAAATTGATGGCGCATGATTCTGAGGCTCGTTGTGCCCAGAATCAATTTCTGAAGTTTTGTTTGGGTATGTTCAGTAAATGTATGAGAGGGATTTTATAACTTTTGAACCGGTGCTTGGAACTGAAATCTGAGGGCACCATTTAACTCGCAGTTTTGGTATTCTCCTAAGAATACTTTCACCTCGATGGTAATTGGTCGGGAATGAAAGTTAGATTTTGGGTTTTACGTGGGAATAATAAAATAATTTTAGTGCATGTATTAATCTATTGTATTTGTTATATCCACCATATGGAAGTTGTGGTGCGGACCACCCAGGATTTAAACCCCCTTGAAACACCCCATTAATGGAGAAACTCTCAAACTCCCATTAAGTGTAGGGGAGCCTCTTCAAATCCCCTAGCACTTAATGTGCTTTATCCTCCTAGTTAATTAATTGAGATAAAACATTAAATTAATTAATTTAAAACATTTGATTTTATGCCAACAATTTAATAGGATGTCATAATCTATTATTTGGTTGGAATTTGTCTTTTTGGTGGATCTTGGGAAGAGTAGAGAACTTTGAAAACTATTTCTCTCCAACAAAGAACTCTCCATCCTCCAACGACGGATATCTTCTTCCTTGATCTTCAACCGGAACAATGGAGGAAGTGTCGTCCTTGAAGAATGTGGATGAAGTCGTCCTAGACTTCTTCATCTTCCTTTCCAACGAAGATGAATCCGAGGAAAGGGATTCTTGCTTTTTTGTTGCACATTCTTTTTTTTTCTTCAAGATTAAGAATTTGAAACCGTTGGATATCACCCTAATGCGGAGGGTGCGGGCTGAACAAACACGGCCTGACCCCTCCACCTTTCTTATGGATTTTGATGCTTAATGCGGCATGAGTCCAGGGTGAGGGTTTCTCATTAACATCGGTTGTGAATCGAAGGAGACAACCCGAGGAGAGTGTGACTTCTTTCAGAACGAGAAATGGGCCACCAGAACTCGTCTGGTGACCCGTGAAAGATTCGTCGGCGGTTGGAACCAGCAAACATCACCGACAACGAAGAGAAGGGCGGTCGGCAATCCAGTCGGCCGCACGGATAGCAGCGGCACAACCACGCCACCATAGGATAAGGTCACGGACAACGAGCTGCGGCGGTGCAGCAGCGGCTGGCGCAAGGCCAGCCGCGAAGGAAGCCGACGACCCGAGCCACCGGGTCGCCGGAGAAGGCACGGCGCAACTGTGCTGCGGGGTGGAGAAGAAGGGGTCGCGATCCCTGGATGCAGCAATGCAACAGTAGCCAGTGCAAGGCTGGCCACGAGGAAGACTGGCGGCCTGATCCACTGGGTCCCTAAAGGTGGCGCGGCGCAACGGTGTCGCACGGGAGTCGGCTAGCCGCTCAGCCAGCCAGGAGGAGCAGGACCCACCGCTGGGTCCCGCATGACATGGACCGGCACCACGTGGTACCGGTTGTCTCCCACCCAAACGGCTTTGCCATTCGGGAACCCCAGGGGGTGCAGCCTTCCCCCTAGACGTGGCTACGACGGACCACACGGGTTGTTGGGCCGCCAGCCGTGTGGGCCGCTAGCCGCGCGGGCCGTGGGCCGGACCGCGCACGAGCTGGGCCTCCCCCATGGACCAGGTCGGACCCGCAGACCAAGTCGGACCCCAGTTCAGACCCGGGTCAGGCTGGGTCGGTCTGACTTGGCCAGACTAGACCCAAACAAGTTTGACCTGATTTCACCTTTTCGCCCATAACTTGGCCTAAGGGTGTCTGATTGACGAACCGTCTGCAACGACGGAAAGCTTGGAACAAGTCAGTTATTTTGGTATACCCCACTCAAGGTTTGGACAAAGTTGGGGTACTTCTAGTTTGGATCGAACGTAAATCCAACCGGGCTCTCGGAATGGAAATGCCAATAACTCTCAGACCGGGCGTCTGATTGACGCACTGTCTGTCGCGTTTATTTTATTATGGAAAGACGGATCTTTTGGATACATAAACTTTGGACTTAGTGTAAGTTTTTTTTATCAACACTTGGATTGAGGAGCGGACCCTCCCGGAATCAAGAATACTTTGTACGGAACCCTGTGGCTGGCTGTGCGTTGACAACTGTTCCTGGATCCTGTGTGGGTTCGACAGCACTGACTTCTGTTCCTGGATCCTGTGTGGGTTCGACAGATAAACATTGTATTTCATATAAAACTTGACCTTATGTGTAACACAATTTATAGAAGAAACTAGTTGTTACATGCAATGAAAGATAAACATTGTATTTCATATAAAAAATATATTCCATTGTGTGTAAATCAAGTTACCAAGATTAAATTTTATTTGAAAGAAAATATATTTCGTAAAATCTCAGGATGTTACACATCTAGCCTTGTACATAGCATAGAAAATATGATTGAACCAATAATTTTTTTATATAGAATACTTACCATCCTATGCCTTTCATTGTGTGTTTTATGACACATTTTCTTAGAATAATGTCTCCTTAATATTTTTACATTCCATTAGTTTTATTTCCTCTTCCTCCCTAGTATTTTGGATCAAAGGCCATCATTGATCAACATCTCATTTGGGACAATACACTATAAGTGTATCCTCTTCCTTCTCACCACATATATAGTCCATAAATATCTACTCAAAAGACTTAATTCACTACACATATGTAATTTTATTACTAGTCCCACTGAATGATGGGGGATTATGCCACATAAAGTGATCCAATTTAGGATAATCTCTCTGTGGAATATGTTTATCCATACGGGAAAGTTTATTTTTCATAAACTGGTTAATTTTTCCTAATATATACAAAATTTACCCTATTCTGATACCATTTGTATTGGTTTCTTCATTAGGGAAATATCTAAATTTTCCATGAGTATTTATACCATTATTCCTTCTAGGACGAATTTCTAAACAATGGCATATACTAGATTATCTCATAAAATTATTAATTTTAAATCATAATGTATAATTCCAAATATGGTCTAAATCTTAACATAAATTAAAAATTTATGCATTATTAATATCATAAACATAAACATTGGTTTATTTGGGGATATTTTTACTTGAAAATCCATTATAATTGATTATAAATAAAATGATAATTATCCTATACATATCCTCTTGGGGTGTCAAACTAGGTGCACATTGCCTATATTCTTATACTAGGTTTTTCTCATGTCAATTACAATGCTCCCTTATCAGAGTTATTACCTCTAAGTACATATGTTCCAAAACCACATCCACTTGTAGTATCCAGATAGGGATGAATTTCTATTAATACACACATATTCTCTACCTTAACAAAACAGGAGGATTTTTTTATATATTTATCCTTAAATTATATCATAGGGTTATGTTCCCTAATTTAATTTTCCCTAAATCTGGTTCCCAAGGTTTCCACTAAACATTATTTGATACCAATTGTATCAACCCTTACCCACTAGTGCCTTAATTTTTTACATTGGTATAGATACAAGATTTGAATCCAAAAAGAAGAAACATTTTATAAGATTTTAAAAACCATATTACATATTTGGTACCCATATTAAATTAGGAAAATAAAATAAAGAATAATAAATGTAAAAGCTCAGCATCCTTGAAACTCATTCCAAGAACTCATCATCATATCTTAGGGAAAGGAAAAAAAATAAGAGTGCACTCAAATGATCATTAAGGGTTAATTACATCAGAATATATCCTGAATCCATAAACATAATCAACATGGCTTGGTAGATAACTGAACACACATGACACATAAATATAAGGATAAGGCATAATCAATATGGAAAGGTAAATAAGTGAAACACAAGTAATTTAATCAATAAAATAATAATGAAATGAACTCATAAATAATGTCATAGAAAAAATCTCAAATAAAATAATAATAAGTGAATTCTCAATAAGGTAAATGATTAAATATTGTATTCTGTGTTTCTCAGGCACATGGAACCTATACCATTAAGACCTTTCAGAAGTCGGTTTAAAACATACTAGGTAAAAACTCGTCTGATTTGGTAAATGAGTTCATCTCATGAGACTACCAATGAATTGAGGGGATTACTTTAAATAGTCCCTAATCTGTTTCATACTAGTCCAAATCATTCCTCATACATCAAATAATCTATTTTGTTCATAAACTATGTTCCTTATCAAATATCTGTATTGAGTAAAGGATACAGATTTATCAATATTTCCCTAACTAATTAATATCATTAAATGTAACAACCATATGTAAAAATGTTATATGGTTTAGGAAATAATAATATCCATTAAAAAAGAAAATTTACAACCAAGATAAATTTAATGTCTAATGAAAAATAATTACAATAAATTGATTGTTTTAAGAGAAATCTAACAATCATAAATGAAAGTGAGATTGCAAAATGACTTTTACCACAATGTAATTTTCAATTCAAATACCCTTAGATGAAATAATTTAAATTGTAACTTAAAATACCATGAATTATAAATCATGATATTACATGTCAAAGGGGAATTATATGCACCACATAAAACTGAATTTGTGCAGAATAACAAATAAGTCTCAATGGATTGTAAGTTGAGATGAAATCTCTTACTTCACTATTTCCCCTAGTCTAACATACTTTAAACTCTTTTATAATAGTTTTAAGCATGTTATTAAATTATAATAGAACCATATTAATATTTATAATATCATATATGACCCTTTTAGAACATCTTACCACTTTTTTGTCAATAATATTCCATTATTTTCATTGTTTCAGGTGTTAATTGTCTTGTTTTTTGTAGTATGTTTTGACTTGTTAATTTTTCCCTCTTACATAAATAAATATTTAATCAGATACATAATTTAAATAATTATTTAAATATCATATATATTCATAAAAAATTATATTAATCCATAAAATTTGGTGATGAAAAATGAAATACACTATTCATGGAGATGGTTGATCGTACGTATGCATGAATATTGTTTCCATTTTCTTGTCATATTTAAAGAAATTAAATTAGATGATATATATATATTATAATTAAAATATAATTTTTATGTTATATATATAACATATTCTTATTAAAATCATCCTCAATACACTCCATATAAAGTGTGAATGAATCACATCGCTTCATGAGGCGGTAGTTCGTCGTACACACGAGCGACGATATCATATTCCCAAAAAACTGAAGCATGAAAGTATGTTTGATATAATAATTCTAAAATCATAATAATATAACAATATCATATATATTTTATATAAACTATAAATATATCATTATTCCCAACCTTTAAAGGTGGTAATAGAAAATCGAATGACATTGTTCACAAGGTGGTAGTCCATCGTACACATGAATAATGATTTTATAACACATTTGATGGAATTGTGTGAAGTTTTAGGTCATGTACTTAACATAAAAATATCTAAATATATTTAATATACTTATTTTTTATATAATCTTGTTATAATATTAATTTAAGGATGTGGAGAAGGAAATAAAATAAAAAAGCTTTTAGAAGAGCATTACCACTTCTTCAGGTATCCTCTATTGGCTTGCACAAAACCCTTACTAGGATGGATTTATGAACATTATAATGATTATATGATGATTATAGACAATTTTTAGAGTAATTTTAGTAGTTATTGGATGAACCAAAGTGGTTTGAAGGTGTGAATAATAGGGGAGAGGGGTGTCCTTTTATTTGTGGGGTGAGTGTCACACTTATAATTTTTTGAAAGAGTGAATTCCACCCATGTTTCTTTTTTTCAATAGTTCCAAATAATAGTAAATTATATATAATAGAAGTTATAATATCTAAATATTTCTATACAATGGGTTTTTTACAGGTTTTGTGTCATATTTACGCCTTATATTCTAAGTTTCACCACAAAGTAAACTCATTTTCTCCTTAATAGTTGTAATTAATTTTAACTTTTTCACTAATAACTTTGGTAAAAATTTAATTTGGCCTTATTAGACATTATAAATTATTATTATTCCAAATATGGAATCTATTTTTCCAAATTCAATTCACATATGTGGAAAAAAATAATTTAAAATTAATCTCACAGACATGATGAGAGAGCAGGTTTTTAAAGAGGAAATGTTCAAGAGTTTACAAAGTCTTTATATCTATATAAAGTATGAAAATGACTAAAATGGACTATATTATATTAATTTATGTATAATTAAACAATATTTACTTTAAAACTAATTATAAATAAAATTATAAATTATAAATTGTTTAAATGAAAATGTAGCTTTCTGTTAAAATTTAGTACTTTTCACTATTGTTCAAAAAATGAGGCTTCTCAAAAAAATAACCCTAAGAAAATTTTGATATTAAAATTTCAAAAATAAAGATTATTGTTTCAAATAAAATTTCTAAAAGTGTTAAAATTTAATTTTAAATTAATTTTGTAATGAGTGAATAAACAGTGTTCTGTTTAAACTCGATGTTGCATGCAATGCAAGTTATCAACAAAATTAAGTTTATTCTAAAAGGAATATATTGTAATGTTTTGTATTGTTACACAAAACCTGAAAAAATCCCTTCTCAACTTCCTTAGTCACATTTAATAGGATCTTTTCTTCCCAAAATACCACCCTTATGATCCTTAAGAGTATTTATAAAGTAGTTCTTTCAAAGAAGAGGAGGTTAGAGTGCCTTCAAGGAAAGTAAAACTCATGTTAAAGGTTTTTCATCTCACTTTTATTTTTATGAGACACATGTCATATTTACCACTTTTTTATTTTATGTGGTTTATATATGACCCATTTATGTCTTATTATGATTCTTATGAAATTAATAGGTATTTAAATATCTATCTAAGGTTATTTAATTAATAGGGATATGATTTAAATGTTACCAAAGTGGTAAGGGTTTTATGTCGCAATATCATTGTTTATCGGGATGGTTTATGATTAAGTTTTTTATGATGAAATATTATGATCTACTTCTCAAGAAACTCGTGAAATTTCTTCTCCTCTATTTATTTCTTTAAAATGCATTTTTTATATTCATTTTCCTTACTTTATGTACACAAGAGACTAAAAATATGTTTTTAAGGAAAATATACTTTATTTCTATCTTTGGATGAAAAACCATATTCTTCTATATCCATGTTTTCAAAAAAATGTTTTAATGGTTTTTTTTAATATTCTCATATGATTTCTTAAAGTCATTTTTACCCATGTTTGACATTTTACAAAATGGTTAAAATAATCTTATTGATGTTTTACCAAATGAGGTACTCTTTGACTTTTCTTACAAAAAAATGTGAAAGGAATGTTTTATTTTAACTTATATAGAATGAATTAAATTTCCCATCATCATGACCATTCAAGGTTTTTAATATTCCTTTACAATTTTTTAATTTTATTTTTAAATAAAATAAATTTCCTTAATATTTTTTAAATATTCATATTATAAATATGTCATTTCAAATAGAAAGGGGTATTTTACTTAGGAAATGTTTGAAATGATATTTTAAATGCATTTTTTATCTAGGATGATATCCCTTAAGTTTTACTAGGGTTTTGATCCAATGATACCATCCTTATTCTTTCAATGTATGGTTTATGATAATGATGACAAGAATTTTATGAACAATATTCTTTTTTCCATGGGTTATGTTATAATGTAATGTTTTTAAAACCTAGTTATTTTCATGGGGTCTGATATTTTGAAAGTTTTATGATCTTATGTAACACATATGTATGACTTTCATTATGTGATGGGTGGGTCCAAAATTATATATCCCTCCAATGGATTGGGTAAATATGGATAAATCATTAGGTAAATATCATATTCATGAACCTAATTTCATATTCACAATTTTATATGTGGACCTGGTTTTCATGCCCATATCATTAAGCATAGACTTAGTTTTCATACCCATAATATAAATCATGGACCATGATTTCATGTCCATAAGATTACGTGTGTAATAGGATTTCATGTCCATAAGATTAAGTATGGACCTATATTTCATTTCCATCAGTTTATGTGAGCGCCTTATTTTATGTCATTAAATTAATGAGTAAACCTCTTTCTATGTATACATATTCAAACAGTTATAAAATGATTTATTTTCACATTATTATGCCTTTTTTATGATCTCATAGAATATAATCTTTAATTAATTTATGAGTCATGTCTTATTAACTGTCAAGAATTATCCCATGAATCAATATTATGATCTATGATATCTAGGGTATGGTTTTTTAAATGTTATTATTATGTCTGCAACCCCTTTTTCCCAATTTATGTTGATATCTCCCTTGTTTACCATTATTGAGCATCTAAGCTCACCCTTTCTTATGTTTCATTTCCACAGGTTATAAATTAATTTATTAAATATGATATGTTTAATAAGGGTGATGGTTATGAAGAACTAAGTGGGAGATGATGTAGATTCATTATGAACTAGATTTTTATATATCCAAGTTTTCAATTTTACTATACTTATATTATTCAAGCATGGATAATTATGTCATGTAATTAATATTCATCTAAAAAGATGAAATATTTGTGTATCAATAGTATCATTCAATATATTAGTTATTATAGAAAGGTTTTGTTAACCTTTGGAAACTATAATAAGAAAGCTTTAGTAAGAACCTTAGGGATAATTCTATGTATAAGATAACATTCTAAAGTTTTGAAAATGATCATGGATGATCTAGGTTAAACATAAGGTATTGTAGATTTAAAATAATGGGTCTTGATTTAGTCATCCTATAATTCATTTTTCATGATTATGTGGTTTTCCAATATGATTATTAGTGATCACACCATTATTTTTGTATTTATTCAATTGATGGAACCCAAAGGAATCATGTCAATATTGAATTTAATAGAAAATATTATGACATTCCTCTTAAGAAACCAAATTTTTTGGGATATGGGATGAAAAATATTATTTTTATTCTCACTCAAATTTCTCAAGCTATGAATCATGTTGAGCTTCTAAATTATTAAAGGAAGGTACAATGTTATATTGAGTTCTTCAGGAGGAAATTTCCACATTCTTTTAGTGTTTCTATTAATATACTATTTTCCGAGTAATATATCATTACCATTGAAAATATATTTTTCATTCTCTAGTATTTGAAGCATGAAAAATTCATTTTGGTTGTCTATCATTTGGAAGGAGAAGCAAATAAATTCTAGAATATTATCAAGAATATGATGTAATGAGAAGAAATTAAATACATTGATTATAATTAGTTTAAAATATTATTTTTTTAGTAATTAATTTCCTTGTATTATTCATCGAAAAATAGGGACTTAATTCCTTATGCTAAATAAGAAAAATAATGAATTTTTTGGTACCTATGAGAAAAATTTTACAAGACTTGTGAGGTACACTTATGGTATTATAATCCAACCTAAAAGTAAGGTTGATTGATTATTAAATAGCTTAAAACCAAGTCTCTAAAGGTAGTTATCCATAGGGTACTTCAGTATTAAGGAATAAATCATTTGATGTGTTACCAGTGTAAAAATAGAGATTGTAGTTACTCATCAATCTCATGGTTTTGATAAGAAAATAAATATGGAATTCAAAGTAAATCCTAAAAATCATGGAGAAAATAATATGAGATTTATTTTATGCTCGATGTGTATAAGGAAACATAGTGGAAATTGACTTGAGGGGACTGGTAAATATTTTTAGTTTGGAAAGGAAGGTCATTAGAAAATCAAATGTCCAAGTAATGGGAAGAAGTAGGATAATGATGTGAATAGAGATAAATATCCATAGAATATACCACACACACTCCAGTGTTTCAAATCCAAGTATTATGATCATTATGTTAACTAGTGCTCAAATCTATAGGTTAATGATAATTATTGACTTCCGTAACCTCTTAAGATGAGAGAAAAAGGGAAATATCATGCATTCACTATTTCTAATGAGGGGTATAATAATGATGTGGTGAAAGTGTAAACTTAATATCCATTATAGAACTAATAATATATTATTTTAATTTGGTTATACCAACTCTTTTATATCTAAATAAATTTATAAGGGTGTAAAAATTCAATCCCAACAATTAGATACTAAATTAGAAATGAAAAATCCTAATGGTATGATGATCACATATCAAGTCTATGATTCTTCTATAATTTAATTTTTTGGGGATGTGTTTCCATAAAATATTTTTATTCTACCTCTAATTGAATTTGATATTATTTTGGGCATGGGTTTTATTTTTTTATATTAATCCCATATCAATTTACAGAGAAGGGAAGTCACATTTGATATTTCAAACCAACTTATGATCATCTATAAATGTGATGAAATATATGAACTTATGATGTAAATCACATCCATTATATGGGTCTTTATCTCAATTAAAAGGGATGTTTATCTCATATGGTTCAGTGAAAACTCGAAATCAAATACATGTCTATTTTATTTGAGTTTATTGATGTCTTTCTAGAAGAATTTTCAGGTCTTCAAAATGAATCGTGAAGTTGAGTTCTCAATAGAACTCATACCTAATTCCACACTTATTTCAATGGCTCTATATAAAATGGCCCTGATTGATTTACAGAAATTGAAGAAGAAAGGCATGAAAATGTTGAAAGTGGGTGTATTTGGAAAATTATAAAACATTAGGGTAAACCTGTTATTTTTTTAAGAAGAAGGATGGATCTATGAGTCTCTGCATAGATTACTAGGAACTGAACAATATCAAAATCAATAAAAATAATCATCTACCCATTATAGATGAATTGGTTAGTCAACTGCACAGAGCATGATACTTTTACAAGATTTAACTTCATTATGGATATCATCAATTGAGGGTTAAGAATGAGGATATACCTAAGATATAATTTCATATATGTTATAGACACTATGAATATATATTATTTCCATTTTTTTCAAATGCCTCTGCTATCTTCATGGATTTAATGAGTAGAGTCATTAATGATTACCTTGATTGGTTTTTCATAGTATTTACATATGTTATACTAATATATTCAAAGATAATGAAAGATAATTAAGATCATTTGAGAATTATAATGAAGACCCCGGGGAAGGATAATCATTATGAAAAATTTAACAAGGGTTAATTTTGGATTCAAAAAGTTTCATTCTTGGGTTATAAAATCTCATGTGAGGGTATATTGGTGGATCCATCAAAGAAAGATGTTATTGAATATTGGCCCTAACTAACAATTATGATTTATATCTATTGTTTTCTTGGTTTTGGTTGGATGTTATCATCAATTTTTGGAGAATTCTTCAATACTATCTAATCCACACACTAAGTTAACTTAGAAGGGATCTAAGTTCATTTGGAGAGATGAATGTGAAGAAAATTTCATGGAACTGAAGTGAAGGTTAGTCAGTTCACCTATTCTTACATTACCCAACAATGGATAAGGTTTTATAATCTATATTGATTCATAAAATAAGGTACTAGGATGAATCCTCATGAAGAATGATATGTTAATATCATATTCTTTATGCCAATTGAGGTTTCATGAGAAAAATTACCCAACTCATGATTTAGAGTTAGCTATGGTAATTTTTTTTATTAAAGACATGGAGGCATCATAATTACATAGAAATGTGTGATATATATACTGATCATAAAATATTAAACTATATTTTCATAAATAAATGGTTTAATATGAGCCAAATTAGATGGTCGGAGCTTATTAAATATTATGATTTATCAATACATTACCACCCTGGGAAGGAGAAAAAGGTGGAAGATTTCCTGATTTGAAAATACTATACTAACTTTTCTATGATGAGGATCACTAAAGATCCAATATTTCTGAATTTACAAAGGATGGATCATGAAATATTGAAGTAAGGGGAGAAATATTATCTTTATCAAATGAGTGTTCAACCATCTATCAAAGTGAATATTAATTAGGCACATAAGAAAGAAGTATAAAAACATAAGATGGTGATAAATATTCCTAACTTTAACCTTTTTTATGATGGAATAATAAAGTTTTGGAAGCATGTATAATTTTTTCCATACTATATTTAAATACGGAGCTATTGGATAAGGCTCATTGTTCAACATTCTCTATTTATCATGGAATCATGAAGATGCCATCGTCGCCCGGGTTGTCACCCTCTGGGACGCTCTGCCATCTCAGCTGGCAACGAATCCTTCCCAGTTGGGGCTCTCTCCAGAGTGACCTCTTCGTGGGGAGGGGGGTTTCCTTGTGTGAAGGGTTTGAAAAGGCCACACATTGGAATTATCTTTCTAAAAAAAATGGAAGCATGAAGATGTATAGAGATTTAAAAGAGTATTTCTGGTGGGATAGCATGAAAATATATATTGTAGAGTATGAATTTTGTTGCTTGGTATTTCAGTAAGTTAAGGGTGGGAGATAAAAGTATAATGGGGTGTTATAATCATTACCCAAACAAAAAATAGAAATGGGAAAACATAACCACACACTATCTCATTGGATTTCCCAAAACATCTAACAAACATAATTCCATTTGGGTTATAGTTGATCACTTTATGAATTTACGACACTTTATTACCATTACATAACACTTATCTCTTAATCATATTTCCAAAATATAGATTAAATAAGTTATAATGTTTCATGGAGTACTAAAATATATTGTATCTGATTGGAATCTGAGGTTTACGTCGATGATCCGATGAAGTCTTTGGTAGGATCTAGATGCAAAGCTGAATTTCAAAATAGCGTATCATCCATAGAAAGATATTCAGTATAAGAGTTCCATTAAAATCCTACAAGATATGATTTTATCTTATTCTATGGATTTCAAAGGTGGTTGGTTCAACACCTTACTCTAGCCAGGTTTTATTATAAAAATAGCTTTTACTCTAGCATTCATATGACTCCTTATAAATACCTCTATGGAAAGAAGTATAGAACTCCAACATGTTAAGATGAGTTTGTATAAATAAAGCTATTAGTAAGTGAGCTTGCTGAGGAAATGGTAGGTAAAGTTAGATACATTCAATAACACATCAAGGTAGCTAATAGTCGATGTAAAAGTTATGCTGAAAATCATCAGAAGAATCTAAAATTTGAATTTCGTGAGAAATTTTCATTCTGAATTTCTCTATGGAAGAAAGCTATGATATTCTTAAAGAAATGAAATATAGTCCCTAGTTATATTTTCCCTTTTGAGATTCTTAATCTAGTAGAGGTAGTATATTATCTCTTGGTGCTTCCACCAAATCTATCTCAAGTGTGTGATGTGTTCTATATATCTCTCCTAAGAAATTACAAACATGATTCATCACATGTATTGAACTCATAGGTCATACCACTAAAGCAAGATATTTATTATCAAATAAAAACCAGTAGAAATATTTTTTTTTTCAAGATAAATTTCTCAGAATAAGATTACTCACCTGGTGAAAGTTCTCTAGAAGAATTTGAAATTCAAAAAAGAACTACCTGGGAATCCAATTATGTAATGAAGCAGATAATCCTCATTTGTTTGTATCAAAATGATAAATTTTGAGGAAGAAATTTATCTTAATGGGGGTATAATGTAACTCCTTGATATTTTATAATGTATTAATCTTTAAATAATTTTATTGTTTTAAAATATTACATTACACATAACACCATGTTCAAATAAATAGTAACTATGGTAAAAAAATCACCACAGTAAAGTGTAAATTCAGTTAATCTAGGATAAAACTATGTTATAAAACCATAATTTTTCATCTTAATTATTAATGGATGAATGTAATCCTACCATTAACACCTTAATATTGAATTTTATTTTTTTAATGGATAATTTTTCATGAAAATTACCTGTATAATATTTAAAGCAATGAAAGTTACAAAATGTAACTCTCTTAATTTTAAATATCCAATATGTGCTCATGTAAGAAAAAACAAGTTATTAATGAATATAAATATATATTTTTTGAATAATGAAATTATATTCAAGATAGTAATTTATTTATAATTTTTGGGTAAATAAATAATTACCTTAAATATTTAGGAAACACTGACATGATATTTCTCCAATTAATATAAAAATAAAATAAATGATTTTAAAAATATTAAAAGTCATATAATTTGATTGTGTTATAATGTTCAATGAAAATTTTAGATAACTATATCATATTAATGATGTTTAATTTAATTATATTAGAATTTCAAATTTTTATTTAGGTATATTAAGTCAAATTAAATGAATAGCTCCAAAATTGACAATAATATTATTTTATAATAAATAATATTGTATTAAATGATTTAAAATTCATAAAAAACTTATCTTAAACTATTTGTATATAATATAGAAAAAAATCATCCATTTTATATTTTTGATTTACTTGTACATTTATTGTAACATTCATAACCCTTTAATATTAAAAAATATGTTACCATAATTAAAGTTAAAATTGGTTAACCAACCAGTTAATAAAAAATTTAAGGTTTAAAACATGACTTAAAATTGAATAAATTTTATTATTTTCTATTATTTGAACCCCATATTATCTTATCTTTGACTACATATCCTTTTTGAGTAATTGGATCTAGAAAATGGATTTATTATATTTTGATCTTATAAGAAATACCAAGAGTTCCCCTCCCCTCAATTAAAAAAGGGCACCCTTAATTTCTATTATTAAAACCACTTTGAGCCTTCTAACTCGACCTACCCTGCTAAAATACCTTCTCAACTTCCTTATCCAAATTATATAGATTATTTTATTCTCTAAATACTAACCATAGGATAATTAAGAGGACATATAACATAGTTTATTCAAATAAGAGGAGGTTAGAGTGCCTTCAAAGCAATTGGAACTCAAGGTAAGGTATTTTCATCTCACTTTTATTTTTTTGATACACATGCCATATTCATAAATTTTTTCTTTTATGTGGTTTATATACTACTCATGAATTTATTAAATGATTATTATTATGAATTTTATGGTAATTTACAAATCCATCTAAGTTTCTATCTTTCATGGGGATTATAATTCAAATGTTAACAAATCAGTAAGTGCTTTACATCATAATCTAATTATTTATTAGGATTTTTTATGATTATGTTTTTAGTGAGAAAATATTATGATATAACTCTAAAAAACTATTGGATTTTCTTCTCATTTGGTTCTTACGAAAAAATATATGTTTTCCTTTTATTTTTCTTACCTTAAGTACTCAAGAGACCCAAATTGTGTTTTTAAGGAAAATTGACTTCATATCTCTCTTCAGTCAAAAAAAAACTTTTATTCAAAATCCATGTTTTCTAAAAAATTTTTAAAGAAGGTTTTTACTATTCTCATATGATTTTTTAAATTCATTTTTACCCATGTTTGACTTTTTACAAAATGGTTTAAAAATAGTATTCTTATTATTTTCCAAATAAGGAATTTTTTTTACTTTTCTATAAAAATGGGAAAGGAATGTTTTCTTTTAACTCATATGGAATGAATATAATTTATTTACATCATTACCACTCATGGTTTTAAAGATTAGTTTACAATATTTAAATTCTTTTTCAAATAAAGTTTTTCGCCTTAAAATTTGGGAAATTTTATTTTTTAAATAAGTGATTCCAAAGAGGAAAGTTTATTTTACTCAATAAATGTTCCAACTGATATTTTAAAGACTTTTTCTCATCTAAGATAATATAAATTGATGTTACATAAGTTTTAATAGGGGTTTTATACAATGATATTTTCCTTACTCTTTCTCTGTATGGTATATTATTATGATGAAAAGAATTCTATGAAACTTTTTTATTTCCTACAGGTTATGATATGATTAATTGATGAAATTTTTATGAAACCTAACTCTTTTCCTCAGGTTATGCGTTGATGAAATTTTTATGAAACACATTTATTTTCATGGGTTCTGAAATTTTGAATGTTTTATGATCATGGGTAAAACATATGTATAATTTTCATTAGGTGATGGGTGGGCTCGGAATTATATAGTTCTCTAACAAATTGGGTAAAGATAGATTACTCATTAGGTATATATGATACGCATGAACCAAATTCCATATTCTAAAATCATGCATGAACTTGGTTTTATTATCTATAATCTTGAGTGTGGAACTAGTTTTCATGTCCATAAGATTATGTATGGACCTCGATTTATTGTCCATATGATTAAGCATGGATTTAGATTTCATGTTCATAAGAATACGTGTGGACCTAGATTTCATGTTCATAAGTTTATATGATGGATATATCTCATGTCCCTATCTTAATGAGTAATCCTTTTTATATTTATTCTTGTTCACAAAGTTATAATATGATGATTTTTTTACATTCCTATGTCTATGTTATGCTCTCATAGAACATATTCTTTGATTACATTATTACTAATGTCTTATAAATTTCTAAGATTTATGCCATGAAGCAATATTATGATCTATGATATGTAGAGTATGGATTTTCAAACTTATTCTCATGATCTCATACTATTTTTCTCATTTTATGTTGATATCTCCTTTTTTTAGCCTTACTAAGCATATGTGATTAACCTTTCTTATGTTTCATTTCCCCATGTTATGAGGAAATTTATTAAGTATTATATGTTTAAGAATGGTTCTAGTTATGAAGAACTAAGTGGGATATAATGTAGATCCATTATCAAAAAGTTATTTATGTGTCCAATTTTCTAAATACACTAGACCTATATTATTATAGATTGAATAATTATGATATGTAATTAATATTCCTATAAAAAGATGAAATATCTATGTATCAAAATTATGGGTCACTATACGAGTTTTTTCTCTTAAAACACCCATCTTAGAGATTACCAAGTGTGAACATCCTTATATAAAATCTCATATTCTTATGTGAAATCACACATGAAATTTAATATGATATGTTTCCAATTATAGACATTTATCCGGATGCTGAATAAGGTTTAAGAATATCATCATTATATTTCAAAGTTCTCATTATAGTGGTGAACTTCTATGCCAATTTCAATGTAGCAGATACTCTTGGAAATTATTACATTAAATACATGAAAATTGATGAATGATATGTAATAATATAGTTTGATTAATATACACTTTTTGAATATAAATTTAATCTAAATTGAAAGTAGTTATCTCTAGGACACCAATTCCAACAAGCATTCTAAAAAATAAACAATTTATGTGACTTATTTTAATAATGTTGAGTTAATTGATATTCCCACCACAATACATAATGATAATGGTGATTTTTGTAACAACACATATTATATTAGAATAAATAATTTTTAATTTCTTATAAATATTCATTAGTTATATCTTATAGAGTTAGATTAATTTTAGAAATGTTATGTAATTTTTAAATCAAAAAGAAAACAGTTTTATTATAATCTATTCTTATAGGGTTTTATTTATAAATTTAACTTAATATATAGAATATGAATTTGAAAATTTTTATTTCATTTTTGAATTCATGATTCGAAAATTATCTTAGGATTAATTTTTGAGAATTTTAGGAAAATATATATTTTCTAGTTAATAGTGAAAAAATCTAATTTTTTATTAAATAATGTATATCTTCTTGAGTATTTACAAAGTAAAAAATATATTATTGATGAGATATAAAAATTAATTAGTTCCTTTATATGTAAAATAATCCAATTATGGTTTTTGAAAATTAATTTTATACTTGAATTATTATGAAAAAATTTACATTAAAAGGGCATTTTTCTAAACAAATTGTTTTTCATCACATTTTTTAGGTTGAATTTTAAAATGAATCATACCAATTATGTGTTTTGAATTTCGAAAAATGGATTACTTATCTGTAATTAGTGGTTATAAATATTGTAAATAACTCCCTTTTATTTTTTATCAATATGAATATTAACCTTAGTAATTTTTGTTACCACAATAATGGGTAAATTGGATAATTAAAGTTAAAAATAAAATGATAAGCATTATAAAATGACTTTAACACTTACCTTAATTTTATTAGATAAGACATTTTATTCCATACTCATCAAATATTTGATTATATAACCTTTTCCTATTTGGATTTGATTATAACCTATATAATATTATTTTGAAAGATAAATGATTTATCATCATCATAGTAATTTATTTTAAATTTATAGTGAATAAATAATTACCTTAAAATTTTAAAAAATGTTGACATAGTGATTATTAAATTAATGGAAAAAATAAAATAAATTATATTAAAATTATTAAAAGTAATATAATTTTAGAAAATTAATGTAATCCACAAATTTTATAGATTAAAATGAAATGTTAGGGATGTATTACACAATTTGGTTCAAGTTTTAATTTTTTTTATGTTATTATAACCAATGTAATGAATATTTCTAAAAAATGACATTAATGATATATTATAATAAATAATATTTTATTAAATTACATAAAATTCCTAGAAAAATATATTCATACAAGTTATTAGAATATGTTTGATAATATCAACCATAGTCCTTTATGGCCCAATTTTCTATTTATAATAACTATATTGACCCTCAAAGTGTAAAAATATTTGTTGTCACAATAAGTGTGAAAAGGGTTAATGAGTGGTTAAACAAATAAGTGTAAAAAGGTGATCAAAACTTATATAATTTTTTTGGATGATATTATTTAAATAAATAATTATACTATATTTGAAAAAAAAATATTTTTCATCCATTTGAAATTGAAATTTAATTTATATTAATTTAATATTTTGATAAATTCAAAGAGTGACCCTCCCCTCTCTTATAAAAGGACATATCTTCATCCCTTTAATTCACTCTTCATAAAATATTTGTCTCAACCAATATCTACCAAAATATCTTTAAAAAATCCCTACCCATGTTCTAGAGGCCTTATTTATGGAATAATACAAGCCTTATTTGTCTTAACGTGTTACTAAAAGGAGGTTGTCCAAAGAATATGTATCATTCTTAACTGATTGTTTCTGTTTTATTTATTCTTCCACGTCCATAAAATATTCCATATACATTATTAATTAAAAAAATTATCTTAAATATACTAAGTTATTTTAATTTTGATTTCACAACCTATATCTATCTCCTCTTCTATCAAATGGGAAACGAAACCATTATTCATGTGTATGGTGGACTACTACCTCGCAAACCGATGTAGTTTATATCCCATCACCATCTCTCATGGATTGATTATAATGATGAAATTAATTTTTATATATGATATTCATGACATATTTGTCATTATTAAAAAGTAATATATAATTTACCTTCTTAACTTTCTATTTACGAAAAAATGATAATGGGATTTGTGTGTACAAAAGAACTTCCACTCCCACGAAGCGATGTGATTCATTTTTCATCACCACATAACATGGATGAAAATATAAGAATATTTAAAGGATTAATATTATATATAAGATATTGTTATGATTATGGAAAGATAAAATAAGACTTTTCATCTTTCCATAATGATCATTGAAAAATGGAAACGTTACTCATGTGTATGTATGGACAACTGTCTCCATGATTGTAATGTATTCCATTTTTCATAACCATATTTCATGATTGGTTCTAAAATTATGATTGATGTATAAAATTATAATTATTTCATGATAATTATTCTAGATATGGTGTAATAATGACCTCTTTGGCCATAGTCAACCAACCGAATTCATTTACAACATATGAGGTGAATATAATCAAAATCCCCGACATGAATTTAATTGATTAATTAATTGTCTATAACATGTTATTAAATGAAATAATGTAATAATTAACTTGAAAAGGCTAAGTAATCAGGTATAAAATTAACCTCAGTTTTTTATTCATGAATATATAGAACATATGTAATGATTTGAATTCATGGTTAGGGAATTTCTTTTAAAATAAATCTTTTAAAGTTTCCCGTAAAACTCTCCTTTTATTTATATCCATATTTTTAAATTTATTTTATGGATGTTTTTATATGGATATAAAATATTTATAAATGATATTTTTTTACTTTATTACAAAGGTTTTCAAAAGTAATATTTTTATGTAATGTTTTACTTTCTTTAAAAAAGACAAAAAGGAATGTTCTATTTTAATATATAGGATGACAACAACTTTTCCGGCTGACGTAACCATTCTTTTTAGTTTGGATTCCTCTATAAGATTTCATTTTTTTCTCAAAATAAAAACCCTATTTCCCTTTTTCTAGGTATTTTGGTATTGAAAATGGGTTTTTAACAAGAAATGGTATTATGATATCTGAAAGTATTTTGTATATGGGTTTAAAAAAAATCATGGATTTTATTCATTATATGGTCCATGGACATGATTTATAAAGGATTGAGCCCAATTATAGCTCAAATGTGAGATTGATATAAGTTATATGATGGGTGTTCCTAGATAGTTTTGGGTGAGACCGTTATTTCTTATACGATGGGGGTTCTAAGATAGAGCTTTAATGCATTGGATAATGATTATGTTCTCCGAAGAACTATATTGGAAGTTAGTTGTATGGTTATTACAATTGTAAGGTGTATCACCCTAAACCTTGATCTACTAAAATGGTGCCCCGATATGGTTGTTCACTTGGACTCAAGAGGTCCTCCCTATACCCAAGAGGCTGCTAACTAATAGTTAGGTTATGATGGAGGTACAATGGGCATACTATACCCTCTGGATCAATAATAAATACAATGGAATAAATAATAAATAAAGAGAAGAGAAATATAAAAAACTGATAAAAATAATAAATGAAAGTTAAATCATGCATGAACATGCTACAATGTACAAGTATTAACCATATAGTAGGTGATAAAAACAATTAAAGGATAATAAAATAAAAATCAGGTCCTCTGAATCTATCCCCATGAGCATCTGGAGCACTAGCTCAATCATGTGCTCCTAAGCTCCCAAATACAAGTGTAATAGCAAAAGAATAACCCATAGTCTTAAACATAAAACCAAATGATATATGTTTGGGCACCAAACAGCACCCCGAACATGGTGTGAGGTATACTCAATAGGCCACCACTAATGGTTTCTAAATCTATCAAGTCCATAATTATAAAATAAGAATTTTTTAGGTATATCAAATAGATAAATAAACAATAAATAATGAAATGTCAGGATAAGGTTCCTCAAAGACACCTGGCCAACTATACCTTCTTCAGGTTAAGTTGGAATGTCTCTGTACACCTTCCATCATGTAAATATATGCATACATCATAAAATCATTTTCATTGATAACCTACATTCATCTGAGATTTAGTACCAAGTCATCCACATGAGAGTATCACATGTTAGAAAATGGGGGAAATGACCAGGGTACCATACCCATCAATCATAATATAAGGGATTCCTTTCCCAGGGTTCCATACCTATAATCATAATGTAAAGGACGCCATGCTCGTGAATCATAATATAAGGGATTCCATGCTTAGGGGTTCCATGCCCATAAACTACAATACAATGAACTCCATACCCAGGGATTTCATTCCCATGAATCATAACATAAGGTATGTCATTCCCATGAATCATAATGTAAGGGACACCATGCCCAAGTATTTCATTCTCTTTAATCATAATATGAGAGATGTTATTCTAAGGGATTTCATGCTTGTCATCATGATAAAAGTGTAACAGCCTGAGTTTTTATAAACCATTTTCAAATGAATTAATTTTTGTTTATTTATTTCATTGAACTAATTCAAATATTCCTTTCACACACAAATTGTATTGTGATATATGAAACATCGACTTGGCGTTTGTTACACGCAACACTGAGTTTTTACAAAACATCATTTTATTATTATAATTATTTAAACGAGATAATTATAACCAAGACATTAAACTTAGTAATATGAATTGTAATAACTAATTTTAAGATAATATTTATAATTTTTTTACATGAATAAAACATATTGATAATGAAATGAATATTTTTTGGTAAATTCTTTATATGTTTAAAAATATTATTTTCTTAAAGAAACTTCTTTTTATTTCCTTCTTTGAACAATAATAAAATTTTATCTAGAAACTCATAAAAATTGTATTTGATAGAATAATCTTAATTTTTTAATTCATAATGTCAAAATTAGTTTAGGGTGATTTTAGGGTATTTTTTTGAGAAACTTTATTTTTGGGTGAATAGTAAAAATTACTGAATTTTAATTTAAAATCGCTTTTACGTCTAATTTATTTATATATTTAAATTATATTTTAAGTTGGTTTTAAATTAAAAAATATAATATATATATATATACAATTTAGTTCATTGGAATCATTTTTAGGTTGAATTTAGATATAAAAACTTGTTGAACTTTTGAACGTTTTTACTTTAAAAACTCATTTTCTAGTCATGTCTACAGGATTAGTGTTAAACTTTATTTTACCAATTATATGATTTGAAATTTTAAAATTGTAAATAAACAGTTTTAATAGGTATGATATTTTTATTCTAATAATATTAACTAAATTTTGGATCAAAAATATTGGTGAAAGTGATTAAAATTAATCACAATGATTAAGGTAAAATTAAGCTTAATTAGGTACTAAAACTAAAACTTAAGGACCAAAATGACATTACACATGTAGAAAATCTATTTTATTAAAATATTTTGAGCATATTACTATTGGTTTTAATTTTATGGTTTATTGGAATAATATTTCATGATATATCCCTATATAATAAGATGAGTAAGGAAAAAAGACAAAAAGGGAACTTTCATCACCTTTAATATTTATAAAACTACGATATATGGAAAAAAATTAGTTATACATATAATTTTTAAAATTAATTGAGTTATGTTTATAATAATTACTTATCTATAATTTTTAGAGATTATTTGGTTACTTAAAATTCTTAAGAAATGCCAACATGGTGATTATTTAGTTAATAATTAACTAAAATATATGATACTATAAATATTAAAAGGGAAGTAAATTAGTTGAGTTTTTATCATTAATTATTTTTTTAGATGAATGTATCATGTTAAAAAATATCTGAGCTTAATATATTTGGATTTCAATATTTTTTCATATTCATTAAATTAAAATTAAATAAATATTGTCAAAATTTACATTGATGTTATTTTATAATAAAAGATATTTTATTAAATGATTTAAAATTAATAAAAATTCTACCTTATGACAAGTTTTTCTTAAGTGTTAATATATGTCAAATATATTCCATTAATGGACCAATTGATCTTTTATAATTAACATATTTACCCATAGATAGTATAAACATTTTTAGCACAGTCCCGTTTAAAGTAGTGTTTTTGCGTGTTATAAGCACTTGTTTTTAAATTAATTTCCAACACACGTCATATTTTTATTTTTTAAATTAGATACAGTAATTATAATTAAGTGGTTTTATTTTTTATAATAAATCCAACTTTAATTTATTCTTAATGGTTAAATTAATTATGTTATAATACTAGATACTTAAAAACCAAAATGATAAAATTGGGGAAACTTATAATTTAAGGACCAAAATTGTAAAAATGAACTTATTTTTGTGTGGTTTAGATTTTTTTAGAACATTATTCACCTTTAAACCAAATAAATTATATTTCTGAGGCACATTGGGTAAATTATACCTCCCATTAATGTATATATTTTGGTATTTACAAGAGTATCACTCCTCTCCCACTATAAAAAGGTCTCTTCACCTCCCACTTCTTCACACCTCTCAAACCACTTATTTTAAGACAATATATACCAAATATAATTCCTAAAATTCCTATTTTCCTCCTTGAATCCACCTATTGGTAATAAATCCATCCAAGTAAGCCCTTTGGTGCAAACCAAAATGAGTTACCCAAATAAGAGGTAACATACCTCCTCAAGATTTTTTATTTTATTTTCTTTCTCCACCCCCTAAATTGTCATTATTCCATGATTATATAATAAAATAAGTATCCTAAATATTTATATATTTTATTATAATGATTTTTATACCTACACTTACACACAATTACATCTAATGGTTAACGAACAGACTGTTTACGTGTACGGCAAACTACCACCTCAGAAAATGATAATTGTTCATTTTTCCTTTACCCACTTTCATGGTTGGGAATTATGATGTAAAAACTGTATATATATGATAAATATGATAAATATTATTTATTTATGCTTCAAAAAATATTTTACAACACATATCTTTATGCTTTATATTTTGTGTAAATACAATATGTTCATTTGAGGAAGTGTGGACTACCACCCCCTCAAAGCGATCGGATTTGTTCACACACAACATGGAATGTATTAAGGATGTGTTTAGTGAAATTATATGATATATATGACATAATAGTTATAATTTAATTATATTATATAAATATATATATACATTTCATTTTCCTTCTTTCTTTTAATACGAAAACAAAATGGAAACAGTTTTCATGCATATGTATGGCCTACCATCTCCATAAACAGTGTATTCTATTTCATATTTATATATTTTATAGATTATTATAATGCACATATAATGAATATAAATCATATTTATATCATGTTTTACATTATTTAAACCATTATATATGTATAAGTACCAAATATATAACAAATTAAGATACATGCAAAAAACAAAGTGAATATTACTCGAAGTGTAACCTTAACCTGAAATTGTTAACAATAAGGTAATATAAAGTCATAATTAAACCATATATAGTATTATATTTAATAATATGGTTATTATATAGATTTATAATAATTATATATTTATTATACATTAGTTTTTAATGAGTACGAATATATTTAAGACACAAGGTAAGGAAATTTCATCTCACTTTTTTTTCATGAGATTCATGTCTTATTCACCAATCATTTATTTTTTTTGGTGTGTATACTGACCATGGATATATTATATGATTATTATATATAAATTAATTAGTATTTACATATCCATATGATTATATTTCTTTCATTATGTTTATGTTTCAAAAGTTATCAAATTGATAAAGTAATTTTATCTCAATTTTCCTTCTTTGAGACACATATCATGTTATGCACCTATATTTTTCTATGAGGTGGATATACCACCTTTGAAATATTATTTCATAAATTATTTTCATTTTCATGATATTTTAAGTTTCATGTAATTTCATTTTCATACATGGGGATTACGGTACAAAGTTACTAAGTGGTAAGAGTCTATTGAAACAATCTCATCATTTATCAAGATTGTTTATGATTATGCTTCCATTGATGAAATAT
Organism: Viscum album; assembly: GCA_963277665.1. Taxonomy (NCBI): domain Eukaryota; kingdom Viridiplantae; phylum Streptophyta; class Magnoliopsida; order Santalales; family Viscaceae; genus Viscum; species Viscum album. The sequence goes on from OY728137.1 coordinate 1,991,154,921, forward strand.
TATGACCCATATCTTAATAAATCTCATTAAATTTATCATACTATGGTTATTCATTATATCTTAATGTATTGGTACCATTTTTTCACTATTTGTCACATAATATAGTTAATAATGTGTTTTTAAGAAAGCATATCCTTACTTCTCTCTTCGGTTGCAAATCTATTTTCTTTCAACACTATGTTTTCTAAGATGGATTTCAAAACATTTTCATGATTTATTTATAATTTATTAAATTATTTTCAAATAAATTGTTTTCAAAACATTTTCAACATTTATTTATAATATTTCAATGTTTTTTTAAGGAATACAATGTTTAAAATGTTTTGATGCTTATTTTATAAGTTTTCAAGGGAAAAAGTTTTCAAAATTTTTTCAATATTATTTTATAAGTTTTAAAGGAAAATGGTTTTCAAAATTATTTCAACATTATTTTATAATTTTTTAAAAAAAAATTACAAAATGATTTTCATGCCTTCTTTATAAGTTAAAAAAAATTATATTTTTTAAGTAAAATGGTTTTAAAAAGGTTTTATATTTCAAAAATAATTTTTCAAACAAGAAATGATATTTTCCTCAAGAAATGTCTCTGAAAGGTATTTCAAAATTATCTTCCATCTAATATTAAATCCATTGATATTACTCATACCTTTCTAGGAAATGATCCAAAGATTCTATAAATATTATTTCTTTGAATATTTTTTGATTTTATGGCATGATGCTTATGAAACTAATTTATCTTTCATGGGTTATATGCTTTTGAAACCCGCTTCTTTTCATGGGTTATTCTTTGGAAGAAATGATTATGAATCCTGTAACATTTTCCATAGTCTATGTTATGATTTAAAGTTTATGATACCAATTTCATTTCATTGGTTAAGTTATAATTTTTTATGATTTTTTGGCACATTATGTATGATTTCATTATGAGATGGTTGGGACCTATACCTCCCTCCAATGCATTAGGTAAAGATTTATATCTCATGAGATAGACTAATATGGTATTGTGATCGAACATTGACTACTAAGATTTACATGGGAGTGAACCATGACTACCAATAAGGTATAGGGATTGAACTCATACTACTAAGATGGTCTTGGTTGTGAACCTTAACTACTAATATAGTCGGGGGAGCGAACCATGACTACCAAGATGGTATGAGGATTGAAATAATACTAATAATATGGATATGGTGTTGAACCATTACTACCATGATGGTATGGGAATTGAATGCATACTACTAAGATATTCTTGGAAGCGATGTCTTGACTATTATGGAAGTCATTTTATAAACTTATGTGTCTTCTAAAATTCCTTGTCTTATTCATATGTGATTTTTTCATGGATTATGTTCTTTATTTTTATATGATTCATGTCTTATGAACTGCCAAGATTTATTACATTATTCATATTTATGACCTTTTATATTCATGGTATGATCTTCTAATGTTATGATCACTTTCTCGTACCCTTATTCTCATGTTTTTGTTTACATGTTTCCCTTGTTTACCCTTATTGAGTATCTGAGATCACCCATTTTTATGTTTCCTTTCCCTATCTATGAAGATGTGAATTAAGTATGATGTTTACAAGAAGGATTATAGTCATCAATAACCTAGTTGGAGATAATGTAGCACACTTATGTACCAGTAATTATGTTTCCATGTTTCTGAAGTAAATAAACTAACATGGTTGTTGGGTGTCTTTCTGGTAATTTTTTAAGTTTTCTGCAAAAGTGATGTAATGTCTATGTACATAAATAGAGGGTAATTATAGTTTGTATCAGATATAAGGTTTAGTAAACCTTTGGAAACTATGATTAGAAAACTTTGGTGAGATCCCTATCAATATTTCTAAGGATATATCTTGGTATGTTTCTGATGATAAGTTTATGGTTGAGGAAAAGTACAGGAAAATGTCTTGGAATTTTGTTAAAGGATTTAGTGAGTGGATTCCAAGAAATAAATCCTTGTTTCGATACTATAAGGGTATGTGTCTCTAGAATAGATGTACATAGGGGTAATAACTCCGACAAGGTGTGTCGGGCCTAACTTGGCATAACTTGGTATACAACAATGGGTCATGTTGTACATCAGGTTTGACACTCTCGAGGGATATGATTTGGGAATTTGCAAAAATTTTTTGAACCATCATAAATTATTTATAAATAAGTTGGATATTATAAAACTAGGGAGTCATATAGTATGGAAGTTGTTTGGATTTAGACATCCTATAAGTAATTTTTCATGATTATGTGGTTTTCTTCTATGATATGTGTTTCTCACCAATATGCTTTCTAGTTTAAGTCAATGGAGAGAAATAAAAGGAACATGGCTAACATTAAATTTTTCATATGTGTAAAGTATGGTAATTATGAAAATTTATTTCCAAAGTGGAAATATCATAAAGATAATCAGGAATGTGGTGTGAGTATTGGTTAAACTTCTAAATATAAAGAGACCTAAAATGATATGTGAAAGGTACGTGATGTTCTTTGAGTATTTTTTTTACATTACACAAAAAAATATTAAATTTATTATGGTTTAGAAATCTTAAAACAAGATTCATATTTCATATTCTAGGAAATAGTTATTAAGGAATAATTTGATGAGTCCTGATTAATGGTTTAAGAATAAATATGGAAAAATAAAAAATTTATGTTTTGTAATTCAAATATTATGTTATATGAATCACAAAATAAATAATTATTTTCAAAATAAGTTTTCATTAAGGATTGAAAAGGACATGTTAAATGGTGATGAGGACATAGAAAAGTGATTTCATGGAAAGGTGATATTTTGATTAGGTGAATCGAACCCTTATTTAATTAATGACGTTGAGATAATGATGTTTTAATAAATATATGTTGGATATGAATAAGTAAATTGGCCGGTACGGATTACCTAATAAATTATTTTGGAAAAAGTGGTCCATATCATCAGGGATGAAGTTCAAAACTTCTTGGATTTAAAGAATGTATTTGGTTATCCTTAAAATAAGGAAGAATGAATGTTTTCTAAAATTATTTATGTTAATTTAGATTATTACCATGTTTCAAGTGAATATATGATGAGGGTATTGACATGTTTGGAATTTTACAACTAAGTGGGACTTTTTGATATATAGGGAATCATTATTAAGATGATTTCATGACCTTCTTTCTAAAGTTTTGTATTTTAATATTTTGGAAGGGTTATAAGGTTACCAATTTATGGAATAATTAAGTTAAACATCAGATGAAGTTTGTGAGAATAAAGTATTATCTCACCACATTAGGATTTAGTAATATTGGATAACCTGTTATAAAAACTTTGTGTTGATGATAACTGATGACAAATGGGATGGAATATCATGGATTTCATGATCTATTAGTTCTTCAGGAATGAAAAAATTCTCCTTTCTTTTTGGATAAAGAGTTTAAGTGGGTCAAGGAACAACAAAGGGGGATGTTTTCCTAAAATAATGAATTTTTTTTTTCATGAAAATTATTCAAATTTAGGAAAGTGATCTAAAAATAAAATTTTATTCTAATACCTTTTTTTAACCAATGCCCTTTTAAATCATCACAGATTTGTGAATTTTAGGCCCTCAACTTTTCATTGACCATTCACTTGTTTATGATTGATTGTAACAACCCCGGCCCTAGAATCCCAGAGTCGATGGTTGTTTTATTACAATGTAATAGCAAAAATAAATAACATAACCACAGAATGATAAGTTTAGTATTATTGAAGAAACTAGATATATACATGGTTCCCTTGTTGCATTGTTAAATAAACATAGTACATAATAGAAGAAAATAAACTGCTTCTTGACACTTATTCAAAGATATCATCTTCACAACCTAGGGATGAAAAACAAATAAAAGGGTGATCTCAAACACTCAGTAAGGGTTACATATAACATAATCATGAATAAATAATAATTTAATCATAATCAACTAGGCATAATAAATATGTCATGGTGAATAACTAAAAAAAATTCCATCAATACACTGGGAAGGAAAATACATCCATAGATTTTTTCATAGTGAAAATATCATGGAAAGTAATAAATGAATATTGAATGAAGAAAATGATTATTATTGGAATTCATGTATCTAGAACATGAACCATTATTCTATCAATATGTATTAAGTATGTGGGTAAAAACCTATCTGATTCTATTTGGAAACTCACACGAAGGTTTTTCGCCAACTATTTTGTCTCATGAGACCAATAGATGCATCGAGGGGCTATAATGGGACTATCCCATCACTGCAAGTCCAAATAATTATTTATACATATATTAAATTCAAGAACAATATTCCTTATCAATATATGTAATGAGTAGATGATACGGATTCATCAATATTTCCATAGTTAAAATAATATTCAAAATATATACCATATCTAAAAGGGTATATAGCTAAGAAAATAATTATATCCATGATACAAAAATATGGATATTTAATATAAATATAATTTAAAATGAAAAAATTACCTCAAAGGGTTAGTATATACACCACATAAAAATGATTAGGTGCACAATACCAAGTAATTATCAATGAAATGGAAATTAAGACGAAGTCCCTTACCTTATGTTTGAATGTAATCTGCACTTAATCTTAATGTCCTGAATAATAAAATTAAATCCATTAATTGATTAATTAAGAAACTTTTATATATTTATTTAATTACTTTTAGTTTTATTAATTTCATTTATGACTTTATTGATGAGTTTTAGAGTTTAATTTCATCGTTCATGTGCATTCGTTTTTCTTGGTTTTCATGATCGGTTCACTTGTTTATAAGGATTGAAGTTCATGTAAATAGATATAATTCTACAGAATTGGAATTATATTTTTTTAATGAAAATCAAGAATATTTAATGGTATAATATTTCTTTCATATATTAGGATGATTCATTATATAAAACTTTAATGATAATCGTTTAGATCATTTTGGTAGTTTTTAGATCGTCATAAAATAGTTTTGTCTTATTAATTAATATCATGTATATATACTAGTTCCAGAATACTAAATAACTTATAATATGTATAATAAAATATTTTTTAACCTTAATTATGGTTTAATTACCAACCATTAATGCATTAATGGAAAACAAAAATGCATCATCCATGATGTCTGTAAATTGACACATCGCGGGCGATGTTTTCATTTATAAAATAAAATAGAGAGACAGAAAAGATTTTGATGATGTATCTTCCATTAAAATGATATAATTCAATTATATTATTTATATTAGAGTTATCATGTCTCTTTTTATAAGGGAAATGAGGTAAATATAATAAAATAAAATAAAATAAAATAAAGAGGATTTTTACCTCGTTAATTCTCTTCCTTGAGAACCTCCTTAAGGGGGATTGTTTTTTGTCTTTTTATGAGACCAAGAGATCCTAGATGTTTGGTAGTGGATTGGAAGGATTATTGGGTATAATTTTTACAAGTTTAAAAGCTTGGAAGGTGTGAGGGGAAGAGGTGGCGAGGGGTAGTATTTATAGTTGAGGAGAGGGGTGTTTTCTCATTATTTTATTCATTAGTTTATTATTTTGGCTCAAGAATATGACTAGTTTGATAATTATCACCAAATATATTAAAATTTTAATTAGAGTTCAATATTATTGTTTTAAATAATCCAAACATAACTTATGACTCAATAATTCATGTATTTAACATTTATCAAGAATTATCGTATTTTACTATTCACAAAAAAATCAAGTATTTTAGAAAAATACCAAAAATTCACCCTAACCATTTTAAATGTTTAGATTTAAAAAATAAACTCTATTTTATGAAAATAATTATCTAAATATGATAAATTTAATTTTTAATTAAAATCATCATTTACTCAAAAAATACCAATTTTAAAATTATAACTGATTTTATAACACTTTGAAAAATTAACTGAGGCCTCATAAAATTATCTTATATTCATAAGAAAACAAAATTTTAATTTTAATTCTATTTTATGAAAATAAATTTTCTTTAAAATCATTATATTAATTATAAAATTGTAAAAAAAACATTCATGTTTTATAAAAATACTAGTAGATAATTAATAATTTCTAAAACATTTATTTACGTATACTATGATATAATTATATCATATTACCATTTATAAGATGCCTTAATTTTATTTATAACTTCATAGGTGAGTTTACTATTCCATTGGATGAATTAATATTCATAAGGTTCACATTACTATTCAAAAAGTCAAGTTACTATTTCATTGGTATAAGTTCTTAATTTTTAGAAGAAGCCCCGTATTTCAATCATTCTTTATTATAGAGTTCATTTTTTGTTCTCTATGTGATTTTATATGATTTTTACTATATGATATAATATTTTTTAAAATGTAAGCTATTTAATGAATTTAATTTATTTAATAGGATACATACTATGAAATCTTGGGGTGTTATATTGATGTCCTCAATCACTTCCTATAGATATTTATGATTTCCCACCAAGTTTATGTATTCACTTACTGCCTATGTTATCCTATGTATGTGATACTTTGGGTAACCATTAAACTTCAAAATTTACATTTTTAAAGGAAGTTTTATTTACCATTCTTACTATGTGGGATCTATGAAATTAACATTCAAGTATTAAACCTTTGATAACCCGGTCGAATTTTGAGGGTGGAATTCATTTTAAGGGGGGTATAATGTAACACCCTAAGTTTTTGTGGAGATTTTTTCTCGAATGAATTAATTTTCATTGATTTATTTCATTTCACTAATTCGCCCGATTTGGGCCTTCGGGGCACCAGTTTGGGCCTACGGGTCTCAAGGGACTTAGGGTCATTAAAGACCTTCGGGCCATAGGTATTTCGGGTCACGTAGACCATGGAGTAGCCCAGTTCACATATAACAGGCCCCAAAAGAGGATCAGAGCAACAGAAGTAGCAACCACCAGATATAGAACTAACCGAATTGGAAGAATGAGAGGGTATGGTAGCCGCCATCGGAACCAGGCACCATGCAGCTTTGTACGGGGCAATGCTAGCTGATCATCAATGCAAGGTGGGGAGCTAGGTGATCAATGATGCATAATTCTATGGAGGGGATGTTCAAGTGGGATGGGCCTATGGGTCATGTATTGGGCATGGTATGCCTCTAGGACTTCGGGTCATGTATTACGGGTTTGTCAACCTTGTGCCTTGGGCCTACGGGTCATGTACGGGTTCCCCTTCAACCCTTAAAAGGGGTATTATCCATAATAAAATAAAAAAGAAGGCCTTCGGGCCATTCGGTCAATTGGTTTTCGTTCCATGCAACACCGACTTGGCGTGCATTATATGCAACATTGAGTTTCTATGAAACATCATTTTATTACTATAATTATTTAAATGAGATAATTAGAACCTAGCTGTTAAAATTAGAAATATTAATAATAATAACTATATTAATATATTTTCTATAATTTTTTCACATAAATAAAACATATTTATAATGAAATATATAATTTTTGGTAAATTCTGTATATGTTTAAAAATTCTATTTTCTTAAAGAAACTCCTTTGTATGTCCTTTTATGAACAATAATAAAATTAATTTTAGACACTCATAAAAATTTAATTGGATAAAATAAACTTCATTTTTTAATTCAGAATGTTTAAATTATATTACAATTAATTTTTGTGATTTTTCTGAGAAACTTCAATTTTTGGTGAATAGTAAAAATTACTGAATTTTAATTCAAAATTACTTTTTTGTATAATTTAGTTATTTTGTCAAATTATATTTTATGTTATTTTTAAAATAACAATAGATCAATTATACATATATTAATCTAATATAGTTCATTTGAATTATTTTTAGGTTGAATTTACATATAAAAACATATAGAACTTTTGAACAATTTTACATTAAAAACTCGCTTTCTAGCCACGTCTGCGCGATTAGCATTAAACTTAATTTTACCACTTTTGTTATTTGAATTTAGAAAAATGGAAGTAAATGGTTTTAATAAGTATGATATTTTTATTCTAATATTGTCAATATAATTTTTGACTAAAAATATTAGTGAAAGTGATTGAAATTAATCATAGCGATTAAGGTAAAATTAAGCTTAATTAGGGACTGAACCTTACACTTAATGGAAAAAATGACCTATAAATATCTAAAAAGTAAATTTTATGCCAATATTTATACTATATTCCCTATTGTATTTAAGTTTATGGTTTTTTGGAATAAGAGAAAGAAACTGAGAATTCAAACCTCTAGGAAGAGATCCACCTCTAAAAAAGTGAATAACTGACCCGAAAACATCAGCACTAATGAGATCCCAAAAGGCTTGAAAGAAGAGGTTACCAAAACCATCTATTCCAGGTGATCTACCAGGTTTGAGGATAAATACATCCTCCTTAATCTTAGGGTCAAGAGGTACAGCAGTGAGAGTGGAATTGTCCTCTGGATTCACCATTCTCGAAATCACCCCATCCATAGGATCAATCGTGGATTGGGGGCCATTGAATAGATCCTTAAAATAGGATGTGGCATGCTCTACTATATCCACTATGTTATCAATGAGAATATCCTCATTATTAATCAATGAAATAGGCTTGGAGACTTTCCTGATTTTTTGAAGAGAGTTGAATAATTTTGTGTTTCTGTCACCATCCTTTAACCACTTGGCCTTAAAGGATTCCCTTTGCAATGCATCTTTAATATCAAGAAGATTGTTCAGTTTAAGAGAAAAATCAGCTTCTATTGAAATTCCATCAAATAAATAACTATTGGTGTTAAGTTGTTGAACCTTTTGAAGAGAATATTAAAGATAAGAGATATCAGAGTCAAGGGAGTTGAATCGATCTTTGCTCCACATTCTTAAGTTCCTCTTTAGGATTTTGAGTTTATTGATATAGGAAAAGGAATAATCCCTACAATTCATAGAGCTCCAGGTTCTATGAACAGTGGCCTTTCATTATGGATGAGCAACCCAAGCTTTGTTGAGCCTGAAAGGAAAAGGGGGTTTGGTTTCCTTCTCACTAAGATCCACCAAGATGGGATGATGATCAGAATTGAGTCTGGACAGTTTTGAGCATGATATGGTACCCCATGTGTCTAGAGAGGCCCCATTAAAAAAGGCCTTATCAATCTTACTAGCCAAAATTTTTTTCATGTGACTCCTGTACCAGGTATATTTGGAACCTACCAGATTAATCTCAATCAAATCATTCTAATCAATACATGATCTGAATTCCCCGGAGGAGATTGAGTTGTTTGCCGCTCCCATTTTTTCATCTTGATTCAAAATTGCATTGAAGTCCCCCAAAATTAACTAAGGACTAGAGATGGTAGATTTGAGAGAAGCTATATCCATCCACAGATTCCTGCAATCCTGATATCTGTTATGGGCATAAATGAAGGAGCAGGTAAATTGGGAACCAAAATAAGAGACTGAGCAAGTGACATGTTGATCACTAGATATAACCATGGTGGTGTTTCCTATTGAATTATAGGCCATAACCCATAGACTATTGACATATGATAAACACCTATTGGTTTCAACAAGGTGAAACCCCAAAATATCTAATTTAGAAATACCAGAGGAGAATATTTTTTTGGGCTCATACAGACCTATAAGGACTGGTTTGTGTTGTTGAATAAATAAATGAATGGATCGACATGTCTCCATGTTACCCAAACCTTGATAGTTCCAGAACATAATCTTCATTTAAATCTATATTCGGGGTTTTAACCCCTAATATTAATACCTCCTGGTTTTCTGGGTGGTCTTCCAGCCTTCTTCTTGGGAGGAGGAGACAACAGATCACTAATATTAGCATTGCTGGATTGGGTGCCCTTCCCTTTGGATGGAGGATTAAGCAGACCTATCTGGGTATCCTGATTTGAGATACTGATGGACTAAGTCTTGCATTCCTCATGCCCCGGCCTGCTCTCATGTAGTATGATTGAAGCATCCTCCTCCATTGGAATGGAACAGACAACTCCCTGTAACTGACCAGTGAAGGAATGATCAGTCAGGGTCTCAGATAACTCCTTGGATGCATTGGGATACTTTTATTCCTCAAGCCTCATACTGTTGTCATGTAAACTGGAAGTAACAGTTTTCCCCATTGGAATAGAACAATATTCCTTTGTCTGCCCAGTGATGGATTGATCTCCCTGGAGCCCAGACAAGTCCTTGGAGGCATTAAGAGACTGGGATTCCTCCTACCCTGAACTGTTATCATGCAAAATGGTCGTAACAGCTTACCCCATTGGAATGGAACAATCTACTCCCTATATATGAGTCCCTATTGAACTGTATAACCTTCAAAAAATCAAATCATCATATGAAATTTTATCAGAAGATGTTGAACCTGTCATGAAGTCTGCCAGATTTGAGGTGATGATAATAGAATCCACATTTGAGGTATCATTATCCCTCATTGACCAAACCATTTCATTGATGTCATTACATAACTCCATATAAGTTAATTCATCTTCCATTTGTTGCTAAAGATCAAAGATCAATTTATAAATATCCTTGTATATTACCAATTCCAAATCATCCTTCTCCTTGAGTCCCTATTCAGAGGGAGTATTCCTTGCATGGTCATCCTCTTGAGCTTCCTCCTCCTCCTCCATTTCTGCCCAGGTTTGCTTCATAGGGATAGATGTTCTAGGCATAGAATTAACATGATGCTATGTCTTCTTGGAATCCAGAGCCTGATTAGGATCCAATTGAGAGTTTGAAGGAACTTGGGAAGGTCCATCCTGATCCCCTAGGACACCCTTCTTTTTAAGAGGCACATTTTTAGATTTCTCACACTTATCGAATTCAGTCCATTCCACAGCTTTGGGAATAGAAACCTGTTTTAGAAGTACCCTACAATTGGAAATCGAATGACCCACCATTTTATAAACATCACAAAATTATTGAACATTCTCATACTCCACCCGAATTTCTGATCTACTCCCACAAACAATAAAAGAGATGATCTCAGGTCTCTTGATTTCCAAGTTCACATCAACTAACATCCGAGAAAAGAACCCCAATTATCCCTCCATGGTTTGATGATCTATTCTGATTGGGGTGCCAATACACTATTCAAGATCATTCATAATCTTTGGGTTTCAATAGACCCAGTTCAGGCCATGCAACTGCACCCATATCTATGCATTAGTTTGCTTAATTTTAATGGTATTAAAGTTTACATCCCATTTAGATAGCCACAGAAATCCAAGTTTCAATTGAAGATTTCCAATATTCCATACAGTGTTCAAGGCATCCTGATATTGAAGAATGATATGAAATAATCCCCACTCGAAAGGTATTAACCTCCAATCACGATTACCCTAGAAGGGGGAGATTCTTTTCTTGATGTCATCATAAGACCAGGGCTTATCCCCCTTTGAGTAAATAACACGTCCGAGGATCAAAAACTTACAGAGAGAAATTCTTTGCTGAAGAGATTCCAGATCTGTAAATATAGAGAATCCCCTGTTTTCAAGTCATGATACATTGGAGGGTCTATGGGATTCATCCTTGGAAGGATCCTTATAACCAGAGAGTGCTTATGCAAAAGATAGTCCCTTCTTTTTCAAAATCAAGGGTTCCTGGGTGACAATATCTTTATTTGGATTCGTCTGTGTGACACGACCATCCTAAAAGGCCAATTACCATTCAGTATTGAATGATTCCATTAAATAAATCAAGATCCAAATCGTAGAGGAAAGAATTCTCCATCGCCTGATTCAAAGAGAGCTCTTGCAATCGCTAGATTCGCCATCTTCTAATTATGTTAGAATACTAGATACTTTAATAAAAACCAAAATGATAAAATTGGGGAAACTTGGAAGTTAAGGAACAAAATTATAAAAATGAACTTATTTCTATGTGGTGTGGATTTTTGTGGACCATTATTCACCTTTAAACCATTATTTTTCGATTTTGGAGGCACATTTTTTTATGATACCTCCCATTAATGTATACATTTTGGTATTTACAAGAGTGTCAATCCTCCTCCACTATAAAAAGGACTCCTCTCCTCCCACTTCGTCACTCATCTAAAACCAAATAAGTTCAGAAAATATCTACCCAATACACTTCCCAACATCACTCATTTCATCCTTGAAATATACTATTGTTCATAAATCCATCCAAGGAATTCCTTTGGTGCAAACTAAAAGAGTTATCCAAAGAGGTGGCATCCTTCCTCAAGCTCTTTTCTTTTGTTTTATTTCTTCACCCCCTCAACTCTCCTAATTGCATGATTATATAATAAAACAATTATACTAAATATACTGATATTTTATTATACTAAGTTTTATACCAACACTTACACACACTTCTATTTCATGGATAATGAGCATAATTTTTACGTGTACGATGAACAACCACCTCATGAAACAATGATTGTTCATTTTTCCTTTACCCCCTTTCATAGTTGGGAATTATGATAGACATGATATCTATATATAATATATATTATACATATTATGTCTTTAATATTATTTAATTATTTCACAGCACATATCTTTATACTTCCCATTTTTTGTAAATATGATAATTTTGTTCGAGGAAGTGTGGACTACTTCCCCCTCAAAGCAATGTGATTCATTCACACACTACATGGAATGTATTAAGGATGTGTTTAGTGAAATTATATGATAAATATGATATAATAATTCCAATTTAAGTATATTATATACATATATACATATATTTCATTTTCTTTCTTTCTTTCAATGTGACAATAAAATGGAAACAGCGTTCATGCGTATGCACGACCTACCGTCTCCAAGAACGGTGTATTATATTTCATAATTATATATTTTATATATTATTTTAAAATAAATATAATGAATATAAATTATATTAATATCATTATTTACATTATGGAAATTATTATATATGTATAATGACCAAATATATAACAAATTAAGACACGTGGGAAAAACAAAGTGAATATTACCTGAAGCGTAACTTTAACATGAAATTGTTAACAAGTGGGTAATATACAGTAATTATAAAACCATATATTATATTAGATACAATAATATGGTTCTGTGATACATTTATAATAAACTTATATTTATTATACATGAGGTTTTAATGAGTACTATGAGAGTTAAGACACGAGGTAAGGGAATTTCACCTCACTTTTTATTTTTTGTGAGATTCATATCTTATTAACCACTCATTTATTGTGTGGGGTGTATACATCACAATTATATATTCTATAATTATTATAATTAAATTTATGGGTATTTACTTATCTATTTGATTATATTTCTTTCATTGGGTGTATGTTTAAAAATCTATCAAATTGGAAAAGTAATTTTGCCTCAATTCGCCTTCTTGGAGACACATGCCATGTTATGCGCCTATATTTTTCTATGAGGTAGATATACTATATTTGACATATTATATCATGAATAAAATCAATGTTATGATATTTTATGTTTCATTTAATTTCATTTTCTTGAATGGTGATTATGATTCAAAGTTACCAAGTGTCATGAGTATATTAAAACAATCTCATTGTTTATCAGGATTATTTATGATTATGTTTCCATTGATGAAATATTATGAGCCATATCTTAAGAACTCTCAATAATTTTCTTATACTAGGTTTATTCATGATATCTTAATTTATTGGTTCCATTGTTTCACTATTTTTTAAAAAATATTGTTAAGAAATGTTTTTTAATAAAGCCCAATCTTACTTCTCTCTTCGGTTGGAAATATGGGTTCTTTCAACACCATGATTTTCAAAATGGTTTTTAAAATAGTTTCAAGCTTTCTTTATAAGTTTTAAAAAAAACTCAAAGAAAATTGTTTTTAAAACATTTTTATGCTTATTTTATAAGTTTTCAAGAAAAAATGTTTTCAAAATGTTTTCAATCTTATTTTATAAGTTTTCAAGAAAAATGGTTTTAAAAATGTTTTCAAGATTATTTTATAGGTTGTCAAGGAAAAATGTTTCCAAAATTATTTTCATGAATTATTTATAATTTAATAAAATATTATTTATGTAAAATGGTTTTAAAAAGGTTTCATGTTTTAAAATTACTTTTTCAAATAAGAGAGGATATTTTTTTCAATAAATGTTTCTGAAATATCTTTCAAAATTATTTTCCATATAAAATGACATCCATTCATGTTACCCATTAATTTTGGAAAATTATACAAAGATTGCATTAATATTATTTCTCTTAATGGTTTATATTTTGATAGTGTGATGTTTATAAAACTCATTTCTCTTTCATGGGTTATATTCTTTTCAAACTCGCTTCTTTTCACGGGTTATGATTTTTATGAAATTATTATGAAAATATATATTTTTTCATTGGTTATGTTATCATTACATGTTTATGATACTAATTTCATTTCATGGGTTAGGTTTTTTTTGTTAATGATTTTATGGCATGTGTATGTATGATTTCATTATTATATGGGTGGGACCTATATCTTTCTACAATGCATTGGGTAAAGATTTATATCTCATGAGATAGACTAAGATGGTATTGGGAGAGAACCTTGACTAAAAATATGGCCATGGAAGTGGAACATGACTACCAAAAAGTTATGGGGATTGAACTCATACTACTAATATAGTCTTGGGAGTTATCCTTGACTATTAATATGGCTATGGGACTGAAACATGACTACCAAGATGGTATGGAAAGTGAACCCATACTACTAAGATGGCATTGGCAGTGATTCCTTGACTACTATGGAAATAATTTTATATGCTTTTATCTGTCATAATTCCATGTCTCATTCCTATGTTATGTTTTTGTGGCTTATATTCTTTATTTCCTTATGATTCATGACTTATGAAACTATAATATTTATTCCATGATTCATGTTTATGACATTTGATATGCGGGGTATGATCTTTTAATGTTATGATCACATTCTCATAACCCTATGATTAGGTTTATTTTTACATGTCTTCCTTGTTTACCCTTACTGAGCATCTGATATCACCCCTTTTTATGTTTCTTTCCCCAGGTTATGAAGATATGTATTAAATATTATATGTCTAAGAAAGATTCTAGTCATAAAGAACTTAGTGGCAGATAATTTAACTCACTTATGTTCTAGTGTTTATGTTTCCATGTTTCCAAAATTAATAAAATAACATGGTCTTTGGGCGTCTGTTTCTGTAATGTTTTAAATATTCTAAAAAAGTTATGTAATTTCTTTGTAAGTCAAGAGAGGTTTGGTATAATTGGTATCAGAGTGAATTTTTAGTCAGCCTTTATAAAATAGTATGAGAAAACTTTAGTGAGATCCCTAGGAATATTTCTAAGGATATGTCTTGGGATGTATCTAATTTTTAGTTTGAGGATGAGTAAAAGTGTAGGAAAATGTCATGGAATTTTGGTAAAGGATATAGTGAGTATATTCCTATAAATAAATCCATTTTTGGATACTAAATGTGTATGTGTCTCTGGAATAGATGTATCTATGGGTAACAACTCC
The DNA here is from genome assembly GCA_963277665.1 of Viscum album. Classification (NCBI taxonomy): domain Eukaryota; kingdom Viridiplantae; phylum Streptophyta; class Magnoliopsida; order Santalales; family Viscaceae; genus Viscum; species Viscum album. Next base: position 1,991,170,367 of record OY728137.1, read on the forward strand.
AATAATGTCTGTCGGTCCTGACTCGGCGTAACTTGGTACACGACAACGCACCTTACTACACACCTAGTTTGACACTCCTAGGGGATATGCTTTGGGAGTTGAAAAAAACTTTTCAAACCAACATGAAGTATTTAAAATAAAGTTGGATATGATAAACCCAGGGTATTATATATTAAGTAAGGTGTCAGGATTTAGATATCCTATAAGTAGTTTTTCATGATTATATAGTTTTCTTCTATGATATTTGTTTCTCACACAATGTTTTTTAGTTTAAGTCAATGGAGAGAAATAAAAGGAACATTGTTAAAATTGAATGTTTCAAATTTGGAAATTATGAGCATTATGAAAATTTATTTCCAAAGTGGAAATTTCATAAAGAGAATCAAGTAGGTGGTATGAGTATTGGTTATACTTATGAAGATAAATCTACCGTAAATGATATGTGAAAGGTATGTGATGTTCTTTGAGTATCATTTGCATTAGAAATACTGAGCATGAATAGATTAAGGTTAAGGAACATTAGAAGATGATTCATATTTCATATTCTATGAAATATGTATTAAGGAATAAGTTGATGAATCCAGAGTAAGGGTTTAAGAATAAATATGGATGGATAAAGTATTTATGTTTCTGAATTCAAAGATTATGTTATCTAAATCATTAAATATATAAGTATTTTCAGAATAATTTTTCATTAAGGATTGAAAAGGACTTGTTTAATGGTGATAAAGACATAGAAAATTGATTTCATGGAAAGGTGATATTTTTATTAGGGGAAGAAAACCCTTAATTAACTTCTGACATTGATATAATGTTTTTGGATAAATATATATTGGATATGAATAAGTAAATTGGAAGGTATGGATTACCTAGGAAATGATTTTTTAAAAAGTTTTTTATGCCATCAAGGAAATAGTTTAAAAATTATAGGATTTAAATAATGTTCCCATTAATCATTGTAATTAGGAAACATGCATGCTTTCCAAAATTATTTATGATAATTTAGGTTATTTCTATATTTCAAGGGAATATATCATGAGGGTATTCACATTTTTGGAATTCTATAACCAAGTGGTACTTTGGGATATATGGGGGGTCAATGTTAAGCTGATTCTATGACCTTCATCCTAAAGATTTGTATTTTCATATTTTGGAAGGTATATAAGGTTAAAATTTTATGGAATTATTAAGTTAAACTTAGGATGATGTTTCTAAGAGTAAATTATTATCTCGCCACATGAGGATTTATTCATATTTTATAACCTGTTCTAAAAACTTTGTGTTGATGGTAATTAATGACAAATGGGATGGAATATGATGGATATCATGATCTTTTAGTTCAACGGGATTGAAAAATTTACTTTCCTTTTTATAAAAATATGTGAAGTGGATCAAGGAACAACAAATGGTGAGGTTTTCCTGAAATCATGTAAGTATATGTTTTCACGAAAAATCTTCAACTTTAGGAAAGAAATCTAGAAATAAAATGTTATCCTAATACCATAATTTTTTTGTTGAACTGATTTCCTTTTAAATTGTTATATATTTATTAATTTTAGGCCCTCAATATTTCATTTATTATTCACTTTTTTGTGATTGATGACCTCAATCACTCCCTATGGATATTTACTCTTTTTCACCAAGTCCATATTTTCACTTGCTACCAATGTTCTCCTATGTATATGTTACTTTGGGTAACCATTATGTTTTTGACTTTCTATTTTAAAATCAAGTTTTAGAAATCATTCTTAAGATTTGGATTTCTATGAAATTAACTTTCAAGTATTAAACCTTTGATAACCCAAATGAATTTCGATTGAGAAATTCATTTTAAGGGGGGTTGAATGTAACACCCTGAGTTTTCATGGAATTTTTTTTAATTAATTAATTTTCATTAATGTATTTCATTTCACTAAGTCAAATATTCTTTTCACATGGAACCTTCTTGGCTTTCGCTACATGCAGAACTAAATTTTCATGTGTTACACATAACACTAAGTTTATACAAAACGTCATTTTATTATTATAATTATTTAAACGAGATAATTATAACCTAGAAATTAAATTTAGTAATACGAATAATAATAAATACTTTTCATATATTATTTATAATTAATTTCACATAAATAAAACATATTGATAATGATTTATATAATTTTTAGTAAAGCCTTTATATGTTTAAAATTATTATTTTCTTAAAGAAACATCTTTCTATGTCCTTCTGTGAACAATAATAAAATTATTTTTAGACACTCATAGAAACTGAATTTGATAAAATAAAATTAATTTTTTAATTCATAATGCAGAAATTATCTTATGGTGAATTTTTGGGTTTTTTCCAAGAAATTTCATTTTTAGGGGAATAGTAAAAATTACAGAATTTTAAGTAAACATTTATTTTTCATCTAATTTATTTATATAGTTAAATTATATTTTAATTTTATTTTAAATTCAAAATATATCAATTATACATCTATTAATCCAATTTAGTTCATTATAATCATTTTTAGGTCGAATTTAGATATAAAAACTTATTGAACGTTTAAACATTTTTACTTTAAAAACTTGTTTTCTATCATGTTTGTGGGATTAGCATTAAACATAATTTTTTCAATTCAGTGATTTTAATTTTTAAAAAATTAAATACATTGTTTTAATAATTTTTATATTTTTATGCTAATAATATAAACTTAATTTTTAACTAAAAATATTAGTGAAATTGATTAAAATTAATCACAGGGATTAAGGTAAAATTAAGCTTAATTAGGGACTAAACCTTAAACTTAAGGGAAAAAATGACCTAGAATCATATAAAAAAGTCATTGGATGCCAATAGTTCACCATATACCATATTTTTTTGAATTTTATGATTTATTGGAATAATATTTCATGATAGTTTCCTATATTATAAGATAAGTAAGAAAAAAAGACAAATATGGAAATTTCCCCAACTTTAACATTTATAAAACTTTGACATATGGAGAAAACAACATGTTTTATGTTATACATATCCTTTTTAAAATTAAATGATTTAGTTTTATCATAATTACTTATCAATAATTTTTAGAGAAGATTTAATTACTTTAAATTCTTAAGAAACGCCAACATAGTGATTATTTAGTTAATTATTAACTAAAATAAATGGTACTATAAATATTAAAAGTGAAGTAAATTGATTGAATTATTGTAATTAATTATTATTATTATTATTATTATATCATTTTAAAAAAAATCTATGAAATTAATATATTTTTATTCTAATATTTTTTTATATTTATTAAATTAAAATTAAATAAATAATGTCAAAATTGATATTAATGTTCTTTTACAATGAATGATATTTTATTAAATGATTTAAAATTAATAAAAATACTAACTTTGAAAAGGTTATTTTTAAGTATTAATAAATATAAAATATTTTCCATTAATGGACCAATTTATCTTTTATAATTAACATTTTGAACCATATATAGTGAAAACATTGTTATCACGGTCCCATTTAAAGCGGTGTTTTTGTGTGTTGCATACGCTTGTTTAAAAATTAATTTCAAACACACATGATATTTTTATTTTTTAAATTACATATAATAATTATAATTCAGTGGGAACATTTTTCCTAATAAATTTCACTTCAATTTATCCTTAATGGTTTAATTACTTATGTTATAATACTAGATACTTTATTAAAAATCAAAATGAAAAAATTGGGAAAACTTAGAAGTTGAGGAACAAAATATTAAAAATGAACTTATTATTGTGTGGTGTAGATTTTTTTCAACCATGATTTACATTTACACCATTATTTTTCTATTTTTTAGGCACATTAGGTATATAAGACCTCCCATTAATGTATACCTTTTGGCATTTACAAGCGTGCCACTCTTTCTCCACTATAAAAAGGTATCCTCTACTCCCACTTCTTCACACCTCTCAAACCAATTAGGTTTGAAAAAGATCTACCCAAAAAAAATTCCAACATACCTATTTTCCTCCTTGAATCCTCTTATTATGAATAAATCTATCAAAGGAATCCCTTTTGTTCAAAACAAAAGGATTTGCCCAAAGTAGAGGTAACATCCTTCCTCAAGCTCCTTTCCTTTATTTCTTTCTCCACCCATAAACTCTCCTTATTAAATTATTATATAATAAAACTAGTGTAATAAATATACTAAGATGTTTTTATACTAATTTTTAGACTTAAACTTACCCACACTTCCATCTAATGGGTAATGAGCATATTGTTTATGTGTACGACGAACTAACACCTCACGAAACATTAATTATTCATTTTTTCTTTACCCCATTTTATGGTTGGGAATTATGATGTGGAAACGGCTGTTAATACCCTATAGAATAAGGCTGAGGAGGAAAAGGAGGAATCCCCCCGAGGAGGGGCTCGCGTCTGATTAGCTAGTTGGTGAGGCAATGGCTTACCAAGGCGACGATCAGTAGCTGGTCCGAGAGGATGATCAACCACACTGGGACTGAGACACGGCCCAGACTCCTACGGGAGGCAGCAGTGGGGAATTTTCCGCAATGGGCGAAAGCCTGAAATTTTGTATATATATTATATATATGATACATATTATTTATTTAAACTTTTTTAATTATTTTACAACACATATCTTTATACTTTCCATTTTTGTAGATATGATAATTTTGTTTGAGGAATAGTGGACTACGGCGCCCTCAAAGCGATGTGATTTATTCACACGCTACATGGAATGTATTAAGGATTTTTTTAGTGAACTTATATGATATAAATGAAATAATAATTCTAATTTAATGATATTATATACATATATACATACATGTCATTTTATTTATTTATTTCAAAACGATAATAAAATGGAAACAACATTCATGCGTACGTACGACCTATCGTCTCCATGATCAGTGTATTGCATTTAATAATTATATATTTAATAAATTTTTATAATAAACATATAATTAATATAAATGATATTTATATCATTTTTTACATTCTTAAAATCATAATATATGTATAAGGTCCAAATATATAACAAATTAAGACACATGCAAAAAATAAAACGAATATTAACAGAAGCGTAACCTTACCATGAAATTGTTAACAAGAGGGTAACATAAAGTCATAATAAAATCATATATGGTATTATATATAATAATATGTTTCTGTGATATATTTATAATAAACTTATATTTATAATACATTAGTTTTAAATGATTGCGATGAGATTCAAGACACAAGTTAAGGGAATTTCTTTTCACTTTTTATTTTCATGAGATTCATGTCTTATTCAATATTCATTTTTTGTGTATAATTCACAAGGATATATTAAATTGTTATTATAATTAAATTTATGGTTATTTAAATATCCATTTTTTGATCTTTATTTCATTGGGTTTATTTTTCAAAAGTTATCAAATTATTAAAGTAATTTTGTCTCAATTTGTCTTCTTTGAGAAACATTCCATGTTATGCGCCTATATTTTTCTATAAGGTTGATATAATGCCTTTGACATATTATATCATGAATATACTCTATTTAATTATATTTTAAGTTTTATTTAATTTCATTTTCTTACATGGGGTTTATGATTCAAAGAACCCAAATAGTAAGAGTCTGTTGAAACAATCTCATCTTTTATCAGGATTGTTTATGATTATGCTTCCATTAATGAAATATTATGACCCATATCTTAATAAATATCATTAATTTAATTGTACTAGGTTTATTCATGATATATTAATTTATTCGTACTATTTTTCCACTATTTGGTATATAAGATTTTTAATAAATTGTTTTTAAGAAAGCCCGGCCTTACCTCTATCTTCTGTTAGAAATCTATGATCTTTCAACACCATGTTTTATAAAATGGTTTTCAAAACGTTTTCAAGATTTATCTATAAGTTTTCAATATATTTTCAATGAAATATTTTTCAAAAAGTTTTCAATATTTCTTTAGAATTTTTCAATGTGTTTTCAAGGAAAAAAATTTTTAAAACATTTTGATGCTTACTTTAAAAGTTTTCAAGGAAAAAGGTTTTCAAAATAATTTTAGTATTATTTTATAAGTTTTCAAGGAAAATTTGTTTCAAAATTTTTTCAAGATTATTTTATAAGTTTTCAATGAAAAAATTTTCCAAAATGATTTTCATGCCTTTTTCTAAGTTAAAAAATAATTTTTTTTAAGGAAAATAGTTCTCAAAGGTTTTTATTTTTAAAAATAATTTTTCAAGGAAGAAAATATATTTTACTAAATTAATGTTTTTGAAAGATATTTCAAAATTATTTTCCATCTAAGATGAAATATGATGATGTTAATCATTCTTTTCTAGGAAATTATCCAAAGGTTCCATTAATATTATTTCATTGAATGGTTTATGTTTTTATGGAATGATGTTTATGAAAGTCGTTTCTATTTCTTGGGTTATATTCTTTTGAAACCCACTTCCTTTCAAGGGTTATTATTTTGATGAAATGATTATGAAACCTATATCTTTTACACAGGTTATGTTATGATTACATTTTTATAATACCTATTTAATTTCATGGGTTAATTTATGATTGTTTATGATTTTGTGGAAAATTATGTATGATTTCATTATGAGATGGGTGAGACCTATATCCTCCTCCAATGAATTGGGTAAATATTTAAATCTCATGAGATAGACTGAGATGGTATTGTGAGAGAACCTTGACTACTAAGATGGTTATGGGATTGAACCATGACTACCATGAAGGTATAGTTATTGAACTCATACTACTAAGAAAGTCTTGGGAGTGAACTTTAACTACTAAGATAGACATGGGAGTGAACCATGTCAACCAATATGGTATGGGGATTAAACTCAAAATACTAATATGGTCATGGGAGTGAACCATGACTACAAAAATGGTATGGTAAGTGAGTTTATTCTACTAATATGTTCTTGGAAGGGATTCCTTTACTACTATGGAAATCATTTATATACTTATATGTCTGCCATAATTCTATGTATTATTCCTATGTTATGTTTTCATGTATTATGTTCTTAATTTCCTTATTATTCATGTATTATGAACTGCCAATTTTTATGCCATTATTCATACTTATGACCATTGATGTGCCTAGCATGATCTTCTAATGTTATGATTATGTTTTCATACCCTTATGCTCATGTCTATGTTTACATGTATCCCTTGTTTACCCTTATTAAGCATCTAAACTCACCCCTTTTAAGTTTCCTTCCCCAGGGTATGAAGATATGTATTAAGTATGATGTGTTATAAGAAGGGTGCTATTCATGAAGAACTTAGTGAGAGATATTCTAGCTCAATTATGTACCAGTGTTTATGTTTCTATGTTTCCAAATTCATTAAAATAACATAGTCTTTGGGCATCTATTTGTGTAATGTTTTAATTATTACAAAAAATTGATGTAATGTCTATGAATGTCATGTGAGGGTAGTTGTAATAAGGGATATCATTCCCATTTATAGTTCAAGAAAATACTTTTTATCATTTCAATTATAAGTTCCAATAAGGGGTAAATGAGATGATTTACCATTAACTATTCATTTAATCCAATTACACAATTTGGTTTTTTCAGTAACAATGAAAAAGTTTAAGCACATAAACATTTCATTTTATAATTCTTTTTGATATCCCCTTTTTATTAGATAATATTTCACACCTCAAGGATGGTTTTATTATAAAATATATGCATGATCATAATATCATTTATTTTAGTCAACTTAATCATTCCTTTCATAATTTATAGTCATTACGCCTAAGAAGGTTATTAAAAACATGAATAGAATATTATAGTAATGTTCATTAATAACACACCCTAAGTAGTGGTTTAGTTAAATAGGAAATCATTTATTCTAAGGTAAATTAGTTTAACTCACCTTACATGGTGTCTTGGGTTGTGGTTTTCAACCTCTAGCCATGTTCAAGGCTTTAATAGCACATCTAAATGAGGTCTAGGTAATTAATTTAATATATTTCATAATTTATGAGCAAAATATAGAAAATTTTGGTGTGGGGCACCACAGTAATACCTTATAAATTATACAACTTTGAGGGAAAATCATATAGACCACCTACCTCATTATTAAGATGTTTCACTCATCCAATTCCAGTATTTGATTCAATCCATAATCAAAGAAATCAAAAGAAACATCAAATGCCCTGAAAATAAGTAAAAATAGATCACATTGATTTATCATTCCATATGGTGAGATATTTGAAGAAAAGAAGTAATGGGATTTGTAGACTCACTAATATTCTTCAAACGCACCCAATGATTCTTTAATATATCCAATACCAAGGTAGAAAAACCTATTTAAAGAGAAGTAGGAGTAGGTGTGTGTGAGAGAGGCTACTAGATGAATGGGTAGAGAAAGGCGGGAAACCCCATTAAGGGTCGGAGGAGAAAATGGTCATTTTACCCTTTAAATGAGGTGCACAGTTAAACTGAACAATATGTCTAATTTTGAACCAACCATGAAAATCACAATTCCAAAGCCATTCTCTACATGGTTTGACTACACGATTGGGTATAATTGTGCAAAAACAGTGTGGTGTTACTTGTTAAATGATACTAACCATGAATCTAGTTGCATAGTTTGGAAAACCATGATCATTATGTGTTCCCACCTCAGAAATTTACCACAAAAAATAATTCATAACCATGATCCCCACCTATCATGTTTTATAAAACCATTTAAAACATATTATAGGGCTTCGTGTTTTATCCTGAGGGGAGGCACAGTTTAAAAAAATCATGCTTCCTATCTGTTTCTTCTAGAAAGTGAGATTTCAGATCCTGATGGTCCTGAAACTCATCCAAATTTTTGAGAATCCTCTTGTGCCATAAACCACATCAAAAACAACACATTCATTTTTTCCAGCACTCATATTTTCATTTTGAGGCTCAGTTAAATATTTTTCCCATTCACCAACTAAGAAAACTCAAATTCCCATGAAAACTTTAACACATCCAAAACATAGGATGTTACATTAGGGTTTTGTATGTTTTTTAATATGATGGTGTACCAATTCACATATATGACATTTCTATTATTTCTAATCATTTTTCATCAAAATTGTTTGATTTAAAATTGTATGATAATGATCTTTTTAAAGGAAAATGATTCTTTTTTTGAATTAAAGTGTATGTTTCTTATAAAAGTTTTTTCATGGGTTTTCTTTTTTTCACTAGACTAATATATTTATTATTATTAAGTCTCTTACTAAGATTTTTATACTCATATAATTTTTTAAAATAATTTTAACATGTTTTAAGGATGGTTAAGGGAAATTAATAAGTCCATATTAAATTCATGAAGATTTATCATGAAAATAAATCATGTTTTATTTTAAAAGTTTTATATTATAGGGAAAATAGAAACTAATTATAAGTCTACACTTTGTATATTTATTGGTTTTTATGTAATATTTATGATCTAAATATCAAAATCTCTAAACCTATATGATCTTTGGTAATGTAAGAAAGTGAATTCTTTTTTAAATTCACTAGAATTTGTAATGTTTAGGGATAGGTCCTTATAGTTGGTATTTGAGAAAGATTTAGATAAATTTATATTTTATTATAATGTTAATGGAATACCCTTGAAATAATTTACCAAATGGCTTGGTTGAAAAGATATAGCATTTGAAGATTACCATGTAGCTTAGACTAAACTATGTTTGTTCAGGATATATTTTTTATAGAGGAAATAGGGAGGTGATGGTAGGAAGGAACCAAGAGGATGATATAGTTTCAAATCAGAAACCTAAAATGGTAAAAATTATACCTTTTCAATTTTTTGTTCTGATAGCTCAGTTTATGCAAGATATAAATAGTGGTGGAATCCTTGATAGAGAGAATTCAGATCTTATGTAGAGGACCATGTTAATAGTGGATCATTTTATGAGACAACATCCTACAACATTCAGTAGATAATATGACACAGTTTTAGCTGAAGTATGGATCAATTACCTTTAAAATATAATTAAATTCATGGGGTTCTTAGGACATTAAAATGTAACACTTTCCATTTATTATTTTCAAGGTAAAGTTGGTCAATATTTTCCTTTGATTAAGAAAAATAAATATAGGGATGATCTTGATTAGATGGAATAGGACACATTTAAGAATCCCTTACTTGAGAAATATAACCTGAAGGTTGTTCTACTTAGGATAAAGAAAAAATTCTTGGAATTAAGGAAAATGGATGAAGATTCTATAGTTATGTATGAATAAGATTTAACAATATTTTCCTAGTAAATAATAGACTTTATCTAGGATCTTGATAGAAACATTAATCAGTTTTAATAAATCTTGAAACCAAGATATCAAATGGAATTAGCTTCTCATGAATGAAAAATCTATGAGAAATTTTTTAGTGTGTTGAGAAGGTATAAATGGAGTTCATCAATGATCACGTATTTTATGAAAAAAAGAATAAAAAGGTATGGATTATATGAAATGTGGAAGTATTCATCAAAGAAAACTCTATGTAAGAAAATCAAGTTCTCATCTTGTGATAATTGTGGTAAAAAGAATCATGGGGAATTTATGGAAAATTTTGGAGAGTATTACTAGTGTGGTATGTTTTTTTACAGGGCTAATGACTACAAAGAAAATAGTCATGAACAATCAAGGAATGGGGTAACTGATATCTATCACTTGGTGAGATATTTTCATTGCAATGATTTGGGTCATTATAATAAAATGTGTCAAAATTTAGTTACTCGGGATAGAAATCATCAAGACTAAAAGTATAAAGGTGTGTAAATATATTTTGATACTACTATTGTTGGTGTAGGGCTATCTAATGAAGTGGTGACAAGTGCGTTACTTATTTATTCAAATTATTCCAATACCCTATTTGACTTTGGATATTATCATTCCTTCATTTCAAATAAATTTGTAAGAGTACTACGGATATCACATAATGAAAGTATGATATAACATTTAGTGAAAACTCTAAGTGTAAATATTAAATCCACTAAAATTTATAGGAATATTCCTATTATTATCAGTGGAATGGTCTTTGTTACAAATCTTGTTGAAATTTATGTGGTAGAGTTTGATATTATTTTGGGTATGGATTGGATTTTAGTATATCATGATAAGATTTATTAAAAATCCAATAATTTTTTGTTTATTGATTCCATACCTTTGATAAAATATCAATAAGTTAAGAAATTGATTAGAAATGGAAGTGAAAGTTACTTACAACATGTAGTTTAAAAGAAAACAATTTTATATATTAGTACTTTAGTACCTATGATTTAAATTAATTACCCCTTTATTTATTTATTTTAACTATGTAATGTGTTTTGGTGAGGTTTGGGAGGGTTTGGAGGAATTTGATAATTTTTTTGGGTATTTTCTGGAGGTTCTCATTTTGAGCACAGTTAGTAAAAATCATGTAAATCCTAAATAAAACTCTGAAAAGTGTGGTAGTGGTCTATGTTTAGGCACACGGTTTGGACAAATCATACAAACAACTAGGAGAAACTATTCTTTTTGAGATAGAATCATTTTCATGGTTAGCGAATGGTTTTCCTAACTGTGTTCCCTAATCATACACAGTTAAAAATTAGATCCTAAAATTTTGGATCTCATTCATAATTTCTTTTTAGTGGCTCATTTTTCCCTAATCCAACACTAAATAAATTTTATATCCTCCCAAAGGCTTTGGATACCCTTCACTTTGATCCGAGAGTGATCCATTGGTAAATCTTGGTGTGTTATAGGCCATATTGCTTTATAAGTCTCTGTTGTTAGTGGTTTTTCTTAGATCTCCTCTTCTTACCTCTCTTGGATTCATATATCTAATATATTTAGGATATATATATGATGGTTGATGCCAATGATGATGATATATGATTATATTGGTGATAGAGAGTAGGATTTAAGATGGGGTTTTGGAGTTTTAACACGTTTTGTTAAAGAATCTGTGTCGTTCTTCATTTCTTCCATAGTTTCCAAGGTAGGTGTCTTCAATATCGACTCCAATTATTAAAACTTGAAGGATTGATTTCAAATTATTTGAATTTATTGAAATTTATTATGAAATTTATGTGAAAGGCTTGGTAGAAACCCTCTTTAGTGATGGTTTGGAAAGTTTGGGAAATTGATTTTTGTGAAAATTGCTTTATTTCATGATTTTAAAATGATATTTTAAAATATAGCTTGGATTTGATTCATGAAAAATGGTTTGATATAAAATTTTTAAATAAAAAGAATTATTTAATTAAAATGGATTAAAATTATTGGTTTCAATTTGTTTTTGACATAAGGGTTGGTCTGTGTTTATGTGTATTTGGGATGGATAAGGGTATGAAGTTTCCCCCATCAAAAGTGGGATGGATAAGGCTATGAACTTTTACCCATGAAAATGGGATGGGTAAGGGTCTGAAGTTTCCCCATTAAAAGTGTGATAGATAAGGGTATGAACTTTCCCACATCAAAATGGTTCACCTAGTGATATCTTGGTGAAAGGATAGCTCACCACTCATGAGATTAGGGATTTAAATGATCGAATGCATGTTTGGATGTGTGGATATGTTTAATGTAATAGATTATTCCAAAATGGAATTTTATAAATGATTTTAAATAATTTTTTGGTTTCTTTCCTTGAAAATTTTTTTAATATGGAAACTCTTTTGGTGTGAAACTACTTTGTTTTATTTAAACTGTTAAAAATGTTTAGTGTTTTATATAAATTGTTTTATATAAAGGAACTAACATGTTATGTCCTAGTGGTGTGGGTTGGTAATTCATTTGGGGAAAACTACTGAGTTTTATTACTCATCCCTACTTGGGAACTTTGGTGTGTTTGTAGAGATAGTTTATTGAGACAAATGTAAAGGAAAAGTATCATATTTCTTTAGTGATGCTTCATGATACTTGGGCATGGATTGTTGAGTTGGAGCTTAGAGCATGTTGGGAGTTATTTTGTTGGTGTATTTTGAGTCTTTTAGATTTCTTATTTTTGTATTTCTCTTTGTATTTTGATATTGGTCCTGGTTTCTACTTGGTACTCTAATATAGTTTTGTTTGGTTATTATACTTTGAGTTTTATTATAGAGTTTTCATGCATCATATAGTGTTTTTTGGATTGGTTATCTTGGGTTATTGGTTTTTATTTTAAAATGGAAAATCATCCCCCAATTTTATTGAATCCCTTGACATTTATTTCTAGCATTTATCATCTTGGGTATTCCACCTAAGGCCGAGTAGAAATTCCACCTAGACTTAAGCTAATTATGAGGGGTAGGATGTTACAAAAGGTATTAGTCTTGGATGGTCCGTCTTTTATTTTGGGACAAATATAATTCGACGGTCTTTCAGTTGTAAAATTGTTCTTGATTAATCCTTGAGTTGGTTTGGTTGACTGGAGTAGGATTATTGGGACTTGAAATATAGAGAATAAAGATTCATGGATAACCATCTTATGTTAAACATCATGTTACTAGGTATTTTGGGCACATAAGTGTTTTTAGAGACTTATATAAGTGTTACCTCATTTTCATGGGTTTATCTAATGAGAAGTACTTTCCATGCATTGGTATAAATGACATCCCACTAGGAGTTCATAATTAATTTTGAGTAATTACTTATGATTTGGTGTAAAAGATATGATTTTTGAAAAAAAAAAGAAATTGTTTTAAAATATGATATTTTGAAAAGGCATGATAGTGGAATTTTGAAAATGGTTTGATTTTCAAAACCATTGTGGAATTTTCAAAGATGGTTTTAAGAGGAGAAGTGTTGAATTTTGTAAATAATTGTTGTGAGCTGTATAGGTTCCAAGAATAATAGAAGCATGCAGTGAGTCATTCCCAACTTTTCTTTTTGTCATGATCGATGATCAATCTGAGATTTACATGACGATAGATTCCATGATCAATGGAATTGAATCGAATAAAAAAATTGATAGAATTTTAGAACAAGAGGAAGGATCATCACATAATATTTATAATTAATTAAATAATTACCTTGTTGGAATTATTTTTCATTTATGGATATAAAAATAGATCTGCATTATACTATCATTGTGTTGAATGAATAAAGAGCATATTTCCTCTATCGATGATCCACATGTGTTCCCAAAATATCTGAATGTTGTCGTATGAATCTTTGGGTTCTAGCACGGAAGATCATATTGTTTGCATCATTCTCCTTTGATAACCATGAGAATTACTTCCAAATAATTCTAATTGGTATCTCTTGACTTCATAGTGGGAGGTGGAGGAAGATCACTCTCCATTCTTGGGAGCGTTCTAGGAGAAGGGAGCTCTCTAGGGCTTGATAGGATTCTCCAAAATTGTTATGCACAACTAAACAAATGAATTGGAACTCTTAGAAAATAATATAATTTGGTTTATATACCATTAGGGTTAAAATAAAATAATTCCATGAGTTTTATTTATTATTTATTTAATCCCTATGGAAACTCATCTCAAATAATAATAATATATTTCTTATTTCTTGACATGAACATAACTTGTGAATTAAATTAAATATTATTTAATCAAGTAATATTCAATATATATTATTTCTCACCAGACCATTAAACTCGGTCCGCCATTTCTCCACAACATTTATCGGGCCTTGAATAATGACTATTTATTTATTAAATAAATATCAATACATTATTCATTAATAAATAAATAAATATTATATTCACTAAATAGAAAATAAATATTTATTAAATTTCTTGCTCACATTTTATTATCTCAAATAACTGGTGACGGGATATATGCAATCAAGAAAACATGAATAATTATAATATCACATGCAGGAATAATATTTATTCAACTTTTTAAATAAAAAATTATATTATATTATTTGAATAAGATTTTGGATACACTTAGTGTGTGACCCTCTAGGCCTCTTTCTAAGTGGAATTAGGCAAAGCAGTCTAATGTCCAAGGTTAGCATCTAGTAACACACCAAGGTACCCATAGAGAAAAAAGTTAATTACGCAATAACATAATACCTCATATGGATTTTTACTATGTAATATAATCCATTTATCATGATATCTCTAATAAATAAGGTTTCATGCTAGTTCCTTCAACCTATGTTCTCAATGTCTCTTTCTTTGAATTTATGAAAATTGAACTTGGCTATAGAACATCATAGCCATGGATTTATTTAGGATATATCATTTCCATTAAAGGGCATGAGATATAAACTTATTTTAAATAAAACAAGGGAAAAATCCTTTCTCACAATATTCATTAATGTAAAATTACTCAAGACATACCCAACATATCCTACCTTGATGAAAACATATGTCATCACGGTTTTCTTCAATACATAAAATTATGTGACTTATAATATTATTTAATAATATTATTAAATTATAAGGATCAATAAACATTTATGCATATAGAAATATCCAATGACACATATAAAAGTGGATTCCTACAAGTGGTTCTTGTTCTCATAATATCCTATACTAGATATTACAAAGTGTGTACACCATAAGAAGTTGCTTCAAAGTCCTATGAGTCTCCACCTCTAATAGACTATATCATTTATGTCCCTAAAATTATATCATCTAGATATAAGAATATATTTAATAATAGTGTCATATCACTTCTGGGTTCTCATCATAGTAGGTAACTACTATGACCTTTTAGCGTGGTAGCTACTCATAGGACATTAGCACATACTATGTTACGTAGAAGAACAATCATGATGTGATAAGGAGTTTATTAACATTCAAAACTATGAATACATGTTATCATAAAGTGAGAAAAAAAATTTTCTAGGGAAGCAGCTCTAATAGAATCCCACTTTCACTAGAGCCAACTGCTCACAACCTTTAGTCCACTAGCTCTCACATGATACTCATGCTTTTGTTGAGATGGGCCTTTAGTCAAGGGGCCTGCCATGTTCTCTTCTGTGGGTACTTCGTTTACTGCAACTTAATCCCTCTGATAAAAATTCCTCAAGAGGTGATACTTCCATAGTATATTCTTTATATGTTGGTGTGACCTTGGATGTTTTACAAGAGCCACAACTACAATATTATCACAATATAATGTGATATGGTCTTTACTTCTAGGTACCACATCAAGATCATAGAAAAAGTTTTGTATCCAAATGGATTCTTTGGCTACATCAGAAGCTACTATATACTCAGAATCCACTATAGAATCAGAAACAACTTGCTTCTTTGAACTCATCTAGAACATAGCTCCTCTTTTGAGATATAAAACATATCATAACTACGACTTCAGATCATTTTGATCTATCTAAAAACTAGAATAAGTATAACCCCTGATGACCAGATAATTTTCTCCTCCATACACTAGGAAAATATCCTTAATTCTTCATAGAAACTTAAGGATATCCTTAATATTAGACCAATGTTTTTCTCCTGGATCATCTTGATATTTTCCTACCATTCCCAATGCATAGGCAATATCAAGTATAGTACATAACATGGAATACATGATTGATCCTATCATTAAAGTTTATGGGATATTACTCATTATATCTTTCTCATTTTGTGTGTGAGGAAACATTTTCTTAGAAAGGACTAAACCATGTAACACTAGAACCAATACCCATATGGATTGTTCCATAATAAATCTCTTTAGTATCTAGTCAACAAATGTACTTGGACTTAAACCAAGTAGCCTCTTTGATATATTATGAATGATATTGATCCCCAGATTATAGGGTACTTCACCTAAGTCCATCATGGGGAAAAATTATTTTACCAGTCCTTAACATAATGTAATACCGGTATGTAATTTGAAATAAGTAATATATCATCAACATATACTACAAGGATAACAATCAAATTTCCACTAAACCTCTTGTAAACACATGGATCACATTCATTCTTAATGAAATCATATTCTTTTATAGTTTCATCAAATTGAATTTTCTATGACCTGGAGGCTTTCTTTAATCCCTAAATGGATCTATGAAACTTGAAAATACTATTGTCATCACCTAGAGTAACAAACCCTTCTGTTTATGTCATATAGACATCTTCTTGAAGGTTCCCATTAAGTAATGTAGATTTTACATCCATCTACCAAATCTCATAGTCATGGTATGTTTTTATAGTATGTATAATTCTGATGGACTTAAATGTGGAAACTAGAGAAATGGTCACATCATAGTAAATTCATTGAATCTGTTTAAAACCTTTATCTATTATCCATGCTTTATAGATATTTACATTACCTTCCTTATCCAGTTTTCTCTTTAATACCCATTTTCATACTCCAAGCTTTAAATTAACTGGCACATCGACCAGAACGCAAACTTGGTTCTGATACATGGAATCTATTTCATAATTCATGGTTTATTTCTATCTTACATCTTCTAAGCTCTCTACTGCCTCTTTTTAGGAGATAGGTTCATCAGTTTAAACCAATAATAATTCACCATTATTTCCATATATCTCTATTTCTCTTACCTCTCTTGTGATCCTACACAGTACTTGTGTTTTAGGAACTAATTCTTCTATGGGGACCTATGGAATCTATTTTTATACCAACTCTTTTTTATCTTGAGAATCAAATTCATCGAATTCAATCTTTCTCCCACTATCCATTTTGAGGATGTGCTCCCTCTTAATAAATATAGCTTTTCTGGAGATAGTCACTTTATTATCTAAGGGGTTGTATAGGTAGTATCCTTTTGTTTCATTAGGATACCCTATAAAGATACACTTTGAGACCTGAGGTGATAGTTTTTTTCTTAAGAAGGCCTTAACAAATTCCTTGTAACCCCATACACATGTATGTGAAAAAACAGGTTTCTTTCCACTTCATAACTCGAAGGTAATTCCATTTGACACTTTAGTTGGTAAACAGTTTAATGTTTAGTCCATAATTGGTAATGAACATAACCAAAAGGATAATGGGATTTCTATATGACTCATTATCAACCTTACCATGTCTAATAAGATACAGTTCCTCCTTTCTCTGACACCTTTCCACTGTGGGGTGTTAGGCGGAGTAAGTTGAGATAGAATCTCAAACTCTCATAGAAAGTCAATAAACTCTTGGTTAATATATTCACCACATATATCTGATCAAAGCTTCTTTATCTTCTTTCTATGTTGATTTTCTACTTCATTCTTGAATTCCTCGAATTTCTCAAAGGATTCTAACTTATACCACATCAAGTATACATAACCATATCTACTCAAGTCATCAATAAAATTTATTAAGTAAGAATACCCACCTCTAGATTCTAATGGAAATGGTCCACACACTCATTTTTTACTAATCCTAGAAGTTCTATGTTCCTTTAACCCTATCCACTGAATGGTGATTTTTTCATTTTTCCTTGTAAACAAGCATGACATCTTTCAATTGGTTTCAACTCAGAAGAATCTAAATAACTATCTTGATAGAGCTTTTTAAAATGCTTCTCCATTACATGATCAAGATAGTGATTCAATAGTTGGGTGTTATATGAGTCATGTAAACATGAATCATTATCAATTTCTAATACTTTTTTTCATTATTTAATACATAAAGACTATTATTTAAAGTGTTATACCATTACATATGTTTTCTTTGTAAAATAAACAACTTTTATTTCTAAAAATGAAAATAAACCCATATGAATATAGGAATGGTACATAAATTATATTCGTGGTAATAGTTGGTACATAATAACAATATTTTAAAACCAAAATCATTCTTTTTAGTAATGAAATGTGGTAGTCACCAATGGCTAGAGCTGCCAGCCTCACACCATTGGAAGATCTCAGATCCACCTTTCCTCTAGAAATCATTCGAAATCTACTTGGTTCCTGAATTTGGATATATGTGATCACCACAATATGTATCTAATACCCAATGTTTAGATATTGAAATATTTCACTTGATAAATAATGCACTTTTAGATTCCTTTTACTTTTAGGTGCAGTTCTTCTTCTAGTGGCCTTTCTTGCCCCATGAAAAACATACAGATGCCTTTTCCTTTCCCTGCCTTTAGATCCTCCTCTTCTTGTAAGGAAAATGATTGGGTAATTTTTACTTGTTATGAATCTTGGGCCCCTTTTTAATTTCCCTAACCCAGCTTCCACTAAACTGGTGCCTCATGTCGGGTCATTCCATGACCTCAAGCACCCCTCCCCGTATGCCAAAGGTTTCCAACTAGCAGTGAGGGTCTATGGGTCACATCGTAATATTATACCCTCTTTACCAGAGTAAGACACAATAGATAACATGTGAAATAAAGTAAATAATATGCAATAAACTAGAAACATGCATTACCAACTATTTCCCAAACATGGCATAAACTAAAACCAAATAATAAATATTTAATGCCATGCTGATAGTGCCAAAAGTGAATGAAACCAAAATAAATACAAACATCTAAAACCCCAAAACTGTTACTGACCCCAAGTTCGAATCCTCATCTATGCGCAACCCAAGACCAACTCAACTCCCAATAATAGTACTTTTACCCTTGTCCCGACCTGCAACCATGAAATCTGCTCGGGTGCCCATAGCGGCCCGATCAGGGTGTGAGTACAAATTGTTATTCCACCGCCAATGGTTTCTAAAAAATATCCATTCTAAATAGATAGCACATCCATGTACTAAATAAATGAATATATATATATATATAAGATGACTTGGTTTCCAATAGTTAACAATATTCATTTTAGCCATTTTCATCATTTGTTCTTTGGGTTAGGCATTTACATTATTTACACTACGGCCTAAGCCAATTAATTACTATACGTAAGGGAGTAGGTCAAATTCCCTATCTCACAAGGGAAAATAATTTCACAATCAATTACATCACACTTACCTTGGATCCTCAATCCATTTAGTTTCATCCAATACAATTATTATGGGGCTAGAGCCTTAGTCTGACTCCCTAACCCGTGAATTCTAGGGGTGGGTTTTAGAGCCTCTGTCCAACCAGACTCATGGGAGGATCCTCAATCTAAAATCCCACATCAACAATCCTTGTTCACATTCTTAGTTATCCATTTACCACACATACCATATCACAAACCATACACAAAACAATACATATGTCATTCACATCTCATGATAATTTAACATGGGAATTAACATCCATCCTTAACCCATTAGCATGATAAAAAAATCCCATACCTTGGCGCACTTATCCTGTTCATGAAATCACATATGTCAACCCATTTAACATATTCATTTTTTCAGAAGTATTATCCCATTTATACATTTCAAGCATAATTCATAAGTCATTTATCACAGTCAATTTAGGTCATCCAACCCATTTAATATTAAGACAAACAATCCCTTATGACCTTATCAAAGTATAGACACGACTATCAATATTCCATTTTAAACTCAACAAGCATATCAACATATTCATCATGGGATTTACTTTATGACAAGTCAATTATATTCTTAACATTACAATTTTCCATGTTTAGGGTGATGGCAAACCCTATGGGTGGCCCTAAAACCAGTCTAACCAGCCTCGATGCATCCCACAAGGATCACGAGGGTTTCAATTCATCATTTAACCAACCATCTTATTAAATCATACTAAAATAATCAAATATTCAATAAAAGAGAACCAATAACACAACTAAACATGCCCAAATCAACATCAATACTGTGGGATGTAACTTATTGACCACCTACCACAAATATAAAGATGAACAAAAGCTTAAACTCAAACTTTAACTCAGATTAAAATTCCCTTTGAAGCCTCAATATAATATATGCTGGAAAAGTGGGTTTTAGGGCCTCAGAAGAAGAAGAACAAAACCCCAAGCCCTGATCTGGAAAAGAGAAGGAAGAGGAGTGTTAAACTTACCCACAGTTTCAATCCGCACCCAATGGCACCCAAAAATGTCTATAAACTAAGAAGACCGGACCTTGGGAAGCCTTGGTCATCTTGTTTTATCACTAGGGTTTCTAAAGGAGAAATGGGGGAAGAAATTGGGTATAAAAATTAAAATCCTTAGTGGGGAAATGGTAAAATCAACCTTTTTAATGGGGCACACATTTTGGTCACATGGTTTTTCAAACCACACTCCAATCATGCACCACCCTCTATCCAAGGGGGTTCCAAGTCGCATGGCTACCTGGGGATATTACACAGTCTGAAAAACTGTGTGCCAACTGTGAGGAATGGATCTTTCCAAAGTCACACAGTCTACCCCACCCCTATCACGGTTTACTAAAATGTGTTCACCTTCTCTTAGCTAGAATGGTTTGGGTGAATGGTTGCTACTAATCATGTTCCAACCATTCCATATGCACAGGATGGTCTAATTTCCCTTTATTTCATGTCTCGAACACTCAGAACACCCTCAAGATTCCTTATACACCCAGTAAACATTTAATTATTCAACTTTAATGGAGTCAAACCAAAATTTAAACAATAACATACCACCATGAAATCTGGGATCTTACAACCTCCCCCACCTTATAATGACTCATCATTAACTCACACTTTCAAGCATCACTTAGCTTTCGAAGAAAAGATATTGGGCCACTAGGCCTACATATCCATCTCTATCTATCAATTTTTTTCCTAAACATCACCATGCTTCCAAAAAACTTAAACCAAAGGAACAATCTTTCCTCATAATACTTTATCACTACAATCCATAATACGAACCGGATGCTCCTCAAAGGACGCATTAGCCTCAAGCTCAAAATCCTCAATATCAATCACATGAGATAGGTCAGGGTGATACCACTGAATTTGTGACACATTAAAACCATCATGCATACCACTGTATCATTTTATAAGAACCCATTGGTATGCCACAGGTCATATCATCTCCACAATTTCGAATAGCCACACATACCTGGGTGCTATATTACCCAATTTTCGAATACGATGGTGACCCAACCATGGTGAAACCTGAAGAAACACATTATTTTCTCCCAACCACATTTACCAACCTGTGTCGATCCACAACTTGAGGCCCGATAGTCCCATTCCATAATCGAACATCCAAAACACAACCAAAACCCTCAAGGCACTCAACCAGTAAAACCTGAGTTAATACTTGTTATCAAGTCCAAATCACCACAATGGTACTTACTTGATTCCCTTACACTCAAAACACTATTCACATCATCAACAAGACACTCTCACACAATGGTGATACCTACCACACCCTTTTGCTTACCCCAAACACCTTCCATTGGTTGAAATGTACATTATCAAAAATATACCATCAAAACCTCAACTCATCTTTTATGACATACTGGATGTGTTTCCCCAACTCACCACACTTGAACATCCATAAGGACTTTACCCATTATTAGCATCCATCCTTTCCATCAAAACCACCTAGAAGGAAATCCATACACCATCCATTTGAGGACTAAGTACAACATAACCTCTCCCAAGTATAACTCCATTTCCAAAAAACACTTTCCACTATGAGCATCAAACTGGAGTTGGGTCATGACTTACCACGTTCACTCATTTTACCATATCATGTTGGACCACCCCTGACTGACTTGTCCCTGAACACCCATCTTACACTATTGACAGGATACCCCCTTCACCTTCCCATGGAACATACTCCTTTAAGGCCTATCATTAACATCTAATGCACCTATCGGGGTCATTATCTGACTTCCAGTGGAACTCCACCATCATATAATCAACTTCCCTCTAAACTATCAATGTGCTCCACTGCACCCATCCACATTTCTAACACATGCACTCCCACTATCCATACACAAAATAAAGAAAACTAGGTTCTTATTCAAAACCTATTTCCAAATTATGAAACATACTTTTTAATCCAAAACATCCTCTGAAGGCAGTTTATAACTCTCCATATTCATCCCTTATTCCCATCTGAGTTGGGTTGTCCCCAGTGGGCTTACCCTAGAAACGCTTAGCTTCATTGGTGTCATGTCATTACCTCACTTGGATAAGATTAATTCACACCTAAGGACACTCCAAGGTTACCCAAAAACACCTACTAGATTTCATGCCCTACCTTCGATGTGGTTCTAGAACCCAACCTCCTTTTCCACGAATCGCTATGATGTCTTACCATGCCCTTCAATGGTTTTAACACTGGCATCATGAATTTCATTTGGAACCATCCCGATCCCCAAAAAAACACTTGGATTGTTTAAAAAATTCATAAAAGTCCCACCTTGCATTTTCTGAGGAACCCATTGTGAACCACACAGGTTTATCATTGGTATCTTAATGCCACCATATCAACTCCATGCTCAACTCTACCCTCCCAGGACTGACTCATCACTCCCCACCTTCCAGGTTTCATTACCATCACTTTTATAAAGTAATTCCAACCACCATGGCTCTTGATTCATTCATAAATTGAACTCTAAAACTTGTACATGGCCACATATATTTTTCCAAAAGAACAAAAAAAAACATCACTTGATACCCACTACCAGTTTCTAAGAAAGACACCCATGGAATTCGTCGACACCTAGTCCATCCTAAGGACCTCACCCATATGCAATTGATGGTGTACATTTCACAATTCAGCTCCACATACCACCTCAAGATCATAACCTCCATGATTTCCCTTATCCATCCAAATGAATTCAAGTCAGTAGGCATAAAGCTAAAGCTTTCTCAGTGTACCTGAGATGATTTCATGATGTTATCCATGATCGTCACTAGAAAAAAGTATGCTAATAATTAGTTGATGAACACCACCATGAATTATCCATAAATTTTTTATCCTACCACTATAGAAAACCTTGATTTTCTAAAATTATTGGGATTACCTTTCCGCACACATCTCATCAGCACTTAACCACCACCGCTCAGGCGTGATTTCCAACTAAGACTCACCACTGCTCCATGACCTTCCGCCAAGAAGCTGTGAACCAACGTTTCCTTGAAACTAATTCCACCACACCGCTCGAGATCTTTGGAAATGACCCTGTAATTTAACAACCAAGACTCAATGGTCCACCACACAAATCAAAAACCATGGTCTCCCACATTTTCACATTTCTTACTTCTCTTATGCAAATAACGATAGGCTCTTATCCCGAGCCACATGTTTGCCTCAGGTCAACATCAAGGCCTCCACTAATAATCATCCAAATAGATGGGTCAGACATCCAAACTATAAAACCATTTTAAACCAACCTTGAATCCAACTACAAGTTCTCAGGTTCCTTTCTGAAAGAACCAAGGCTCAACCATACCATTTACCGAATCTCGATGGTACTCATTATGCATCGATTCCGCATTTGAATCATCTCCCATGCTTCGTATTCTAAGGAACATCCAACACTAGGATAACCTCCCTATAGGTAACCCAATATCTTCCCAATACTATCAAATAATTTTCACAACTCGAGTAATGTCTCCCAAAACCATTGATATAACACCCCAAAATTCTAAAGTAAGAACAATGTATTTGATAGCGGGTATCACACACAACACCAAGCGCGTAGGGAAATATAATATCCCAAGAATTTATAATATAATTATTATTTTAAATAAATTAAATATAATTTATATATTTCAATGCATGTGAAACTGAGTTAGTGTACGTCGTAAACAACAATGAGTTTCTTCAAATGGCTTGCATAATACATAAGACCGAATTTTACCGAATAACGATATATTATTAGCCTAGCCATTAAATTAATAGTTATTAAAAGGGTAAACTAACTTATGAAAATATATGGTTTAAAAAAATATGAAATTAATTCATTACTTACAAAATAATTATAAATGAATATGAAAAACAGTTGAATATAAAGGAAAATATTATTATTATTTTTTCTCACAAAATTGTTTTACCCTAATAAATTAAATTAATTAAAATTAGTGAGTGATGTTAATATTATGTATGTATTATATATTTAATAAAATATTTTTAATATTCATCTAATATATTTTGTAAGATTGAGATAATAATAAACCCAATTTTATGTATAAAATACAATAATTTTATTAATTCATTTTTACCGCCTCTTAATGGAGAACCTATCTTAAATACAATTTTTGGAAAATTTATATATTATATATTCCCAAATAAACTTCATATTTTAAATATAAATATAAAAATTAGGTTAGGGTTAATTTTTAGTATTTTTCTATGAAGTTTCATTTTTTAATGAATAGTGAAAAATACTGAATTTTAGTTCAAAACTAATTTTTTATCTATTTTATTTTTAAGGATAAATTAAATTTTAAATTAGTTTAAAATTTTAATTAGATTATATTTTATCAATTAATCCAATTTAGGTTATTTTAGTCAATTTCATCTTGAAATTGACTATAAAAATATAGCAAACTTTTGGACGTTTTCACTTTTAAAACCTGCATTGTCGTCTCATATACGGGGTTAAATTTAAATCAATTTATTTCAATAATGTGATTGGAATTCGGAAAATTGGATTCAATATTTTTAATAAGAATAATTTATACTTTTTAATAAGTTAAAATTAATTTTTTACAAAAAAAATGTTTGTGAAAGTTATTAAAATTGATTGCAACTATTAATGTGAAATTAAGCTTAACAAGGGAATGATACTTAAACTTAAGGGCCCAAATGATCTATCCACTTTTCCAAAACCAATTTTCTATCCATTATTTGTCCATAAACCTTCCATTATTTATTTTGGTATGTTTTTTATGTCTTTGTTTAGGTAAAAACGTGGGTACACCTAACTAGTTTTCAAAAATGCCAAGTGTGTCCCCTCCCTCCCTTATAAAAGGCCACCACCCCTCCCACTTCCTCACACCTCTCAAACCACATATGTTAAGACAATATCTACTTAGTTAACATCCCAAAATACCTCCCTTAATCCTTTAATCATATATTTGGGTAGAAATAAATCCAAGGAATCATTTTGATACAAACCAAAAGGAGTTACCTGATTAAGTGGTAGCGTCATTCCTCAAGCTATTTAGTTTTATTTCCATTATCCACTCCATAAAATCTTATTATTACATGATTATATAACAAAAATATATATCCTCAATATATTGTGATGTTTTTATTTTATGTTTTATACCTAAACTTACACACACTTCCATCTAATGTATAACGAACATACTGTTTATGTGTACGGAAAACTACTGCCTCACAAAACGATGATTGTTCATTTTTCATTTACCGCCTTTAATGGTAGACATTATGATGAACACTATATTTATATATGATATATATTATATTTATTATGTATTTATTATTATTTAATTATTTTATAATACATACCATTATACTTTCCACTTTGTGTAAATACGATAACATTGTTTTTGGAAGTGTGGACTACCGCCTCCTCAAAGCGATGTGACTCGTTCACAGTATTCATGGAATATATAAAGGATGGTTTTAATAAACCAATATAACACATATATGATAATATAATTATAATATATATATATATATATATATCATTTATTTTTTATTCTTTTCATACAACAAATAAATGAAAGTACCATTCATGTGTACGTACGGCCTACCATCTCCATTAATGGTGCACTTCATTTATTATCTCCAAATATTATGGACTATTATTAATATATATTTACTGAATATATAAGATAATTAGATCATGGATTAAATTATATATATTATTAAATAGTGATCTATGTAATAGTAATAACAAATAACAATTCAAAACATACTTGAGAAAACAGGGAAATTAACACACGAAATAGTAAAAATAATGAGAGATTGTTAACAAATGGGTAATAAGATATTATCGGAAGATTATATATGATATTATAAAATTATTATGGTTATATTTTAAGTTATTATTATATTTTAAACCACTATACAAGAGGATAAATATCACACAACAAAAGGATGGTTAAGGTAAGCGATTTCATCTCAATTTACTTTCAACTGAGACTTATTTGTTGTTAAACACCAATTCAATTTTCTATTGTGTATATAATTCCCTTTGAAATGTTATATTATGAATATTATTATTACAATGATATTATAATTTTCATTTAATTTCATACATTCAAAGGGATTATGATTCAAATCTTTCAAAGCGGTATGGGACACTTTGGAAGGTTTAATGATTATTATCCTCAAGAATGTTCTTAATGATTATATTTGAAATATCACTTCCTTTTTTGATTGTTAAATTTAACTTAAAACAATAAATTTATGTTAAGTATATTTTATTTTATATCCACATTCTTTGGGGATGGATAATATTATTTCATGAACTGTATACCATTTTTAAATATAGTGTTTACTTTACCAGTTATTCAATTATCTAAGGAATTATTGATAAATCCATATTCTTTATTCAATATAAATATTTTTTAAGTAATATTATTTATTTAAAATATTATATATGAGGAATTATTTGTATTTAAAATGGTGGGTGTGACACAAAAGTAATATATCCCCTTGTTGCATCGACAGATTCTCATGAGACAAATATGTTGGCCAAATTAAATGGGTTTCTATCTGTAGTTTAAATCATATTATGAAAGGTCTTGAAGGTATAGTTTTTCATGCCACTTAGACTTTAATTCCTATAATTAAGCATTTCCCTCATTTATATTTAGTTATTATTCATCAATGAAATTTTTCATCAATAAATTTATGGATATATTTTATTATCATTTTATTGATTAAATGGAATGTGTTTCACTTATTATCTTTTCTATATTGATTTTTACTTATGTATTTATTTGAATGGAATGTGTTATTAGTTATTTACCTTTACATGTTAATTTATTCCCATTTATTCTTTATTTTTTCTGCTTTACTTTACCTTAATGATCATTTGAGCTGACCCTTATTATGTTTCCTTTCCCCATTTTACAAAAAATAAATAATTGAATAAGCATTTAAGGATACAGTTTATTTAATTTTATTATGTATCATGTTTATATTTTCCATTTCCAATTGTATTATGGGTATCATTTTTGAAATATGTCTTTCTATGACTTCTAAAGTGATTAGTTCTTCGAAATTTAATTCCTTATAATCATGCCAATGTAATAAAATAATGCACCGGCTCCAGTCTTCTGGGGTTGGGGTGTTACAGTTGGCATCAAAGAAAGATTATAGCAACCGTAAAAACTATATTTATAAAACTTATATTAGGGATCACAACCCTAAGATATACATCAAGGATAAATATAGAAGAACATCCTATAATTTTGGTAAGGTAGATATTATATGGGTATTCCTAGAAATACATCTTTGTCTCAATACTACTAGTGGACATGGTTCTGGCACGGATGTACCTAGGAGTAATAACTCCATCAATGTGTGTCAGTCCTGACTCAGTGTAACCTAGTACATGATAATGGGTCTTACAGCGCACTTGGTTTGACAATCCTGGTGGATACTCTTAGGATAGTTCGTATTTTCTTTACAAACCTTTATGAAGGATTTGAAAATAAAGATAACCCCAAAGAAATTATGTTTATTATTATGAGATTAATTATAGAAAACATTTTCAAATTTTATGATCAGTGTTTCACTAGTTTTGGGATTATAGATTATATTACATAATTTTATAATCTTAACTAGTATATGTCATTTTTTAGAAATGGAACCTAGAAGGAATAATGGTATCAGTACTCCTTGAAAATGTAGATATTTCCCTGATGAGGAAACCAATTCAATTGGTATTATAATTGAGAATATTTATGGAAGTATTAGGGAATATTAATCATTTTATGACACATAACCTTGACCAGATGGAGCAAACTATTCCATAATGATATTCTCTGAAGTTGGATTGCTTTATGCGATAGAGGACCCCATCATTTAGAGGAACTACTGACCCAATGATGGAAGAGTAATGGATTAAGTATTTGGAGATGATATTCATGTAATTTGGATATGGTGAAAAGGTAAAGGTTTCAATTGTATTTTATTTTCTCAATGGTGATGTGGATCAATGGTGGACCTTAATTTTGAATACTAGGGATGAAGAAGAAATAGAACTCATGGAATGGATGACTTTTAAGGAGAAATTATTTGATAAATATTTCCCTCATGATTAGAAAACTGAGATAAAGAGTATGTTCCTTAATGTAAAGAAAAAGGAGGAATAAAATTTTGTGGAGTATGAAGCTACTTTTAAAAGGTTAGAAAGGTATTCTATTTATTTCATATGAAAAATGGAGTTCAAGATTGACCACTTCTTTTAATGAATTAATCCAAGACTTCTAAGGGCTTAGGTGTCTCAAACCTTTTCTTCATACGATGAAATACTTTTATGTTCTGTCAATACAGAGAAATAATTCTCCAAGTATTACGGCTTAAAAAGGAAGCAATATAAGAAGATAAAGGAGGAGAAAATAATATATAAAGGGGAGAAGGGAAATAAGGATTTTCCCACATGTGATAACTGTGGAAAGAATCACCTTGGTAAATGCTTGAAAGGATTGGGAGTATGTTATAAGTGTGGAGAGAAAGGACACCAAGAAAAATAATGAAAAGGGAATTAGGAAAATCATGATATTCAGTGCTACAACTACAAGGAAATGGGGCACTACACAAATAAATTTCTCAAGCATCAAGATAATATACCTCGGAAGAAGATAATGGGTCAAGGTCGAACATATATTATTGACACAATAGAAGTGTAATGATTAATGTTCTTCTATATTTGAATCTAATGAATATGTTATAAAAGTATTTTATTTATTATTTTCCCATAATATGATTTATAATATATATATATATATTTATGTAGATTTTACTCCAGTACCTTGTCATTAAATATTTGAGAACATATGATTAATGGTGCCAAGAAAAGTTATTTAGAAGAAAGTTAAACTTTTCATAAAACACATGATTGAGGAAAATAACACCCTTAATATATTTCGGATTTTGAGATAATGATGAAGAAATGATCGATTTAGAAAAGTGATGACTACCTTTGAATTGATTAATGACTTGTCGATTAGTGGTATATGCTATCATTGATATATTTTACATCAATTTTGGATTCAAGGAATATATCCAATAATCTATGTTCTATTTAAGGAATAAGAAGCATGTGAGTTTTCAATAAGATTTTATGGTAATTCAAATTATTTCCATATTCACATGTTGGGTATGTGATGATTAAAATCCACTTCATGTTATTTGATAGTTTATTTTGAAAATTTTTTGACCTTTCTTCTAAAGTGTTGGATCATAATATTTTGGAAAAGTTAATCGTGTATAAAATGGTTTAAGTTGTTCATTGGATGAGATTTTATAGGTTAATGTATTACTTTTCCATATGATGCATCATGTGATAAGATATGATGTAGAAATAATTCAAGGTGTAATTAAAGGAAAGGAGTATGTTAACAAAAATGTATATTAACTTATCTTCTTAGAGAGTGAATGAATTTCACAACTCTAGAAAAGGGTTTTGAAACAAAAATGTTGTCCTATTATCATCATTTTTATGATATCAAAGAAATTTATTCACAAATAGGGATTATGGTTTTTTGGTATACAACTTTCATATGAACATGTTCTCTAGAACTCTCCATCATAACTTTATTCTTAGATTTTTCTTCTGTATCCATATTTCTATTTCCTACCTATGTTCTCCTACTAGAGGACCCAGTTACATGACCATTGTCCTTTATTTTGTCTACTATTAAGAAGATGTGTTATTAACACTATTTAAGATGTAGGTTTTTTAAAAATAGTTTATTTTCAAATATCAATCCCTTTATTACTAATATCAAGTTTAAATTGTGAGGACTCAACTTAATTAAGCTGGGGAGAATTTAACACCATGAAATTCTAAAGTAAGAACATTATATTTTATAGCATGTATCACATGCAACACCTGGAACGTAAAGAAATATAATACCATGATAATTTATAATATATTTAATGTTTTAAATAAATTCAATATAATTTATATCTTTCAATGCACTCAACACTGAGTTAGCATACATCTCATAGAACAATGAGTTTCTTTAAATGGCTTGTGTTATATGCAAGACTGAGTTTTACCAAATAATGATATATTATTAAAATATTATTAACCTAGAAATTAAATTAGTAGTTATGAAAATGGTTAACTAAATTATGAAAATCTATAGTTTACACAAATACAAAATTAACTCATTAGTTAAAAATTAATTAGAAATGAATATGAAAATCGATTGAATATAAAGGAAAATATTATTATTTTTTATGCTCACAAAGCTATTTTACCCTAATAAAATAAATTAATTAAAATCAATGAGTGATATTAATGTGATATATGTATTATATATTCAATAAAATATTTTTCATATTCATCCAACAGATTTATAGGTATAAGATAAAAATAAACACAATTTTACGCATAAAATACTATATTTTTATTAAGGCATTTTTTCCGTCGTTTGATGGTGAACCTATTTTAAATACAATTTTTGGAAATATTCATAGATTATATATATAAAAATAAACTTCATATTTTAAATAGAAATATGAAAATTAGGTTATGGTGATTTTTTGTATTTTTTTGTGAAATTTCAGTTTTAATGAATAGTGAAAATGCTGAATTTTTGTTCAAAATTACTTTTTCATAGAATTTATTTATAAGGTTAAACTAAATTTAAAATTGGTTTTAATGATTAATTATATTATAGTTTTATCTATTAATACAATTCATTTCATTTTAATCATTTTCACAATAAAATTGACTGTAAAAACATAGCAAACTTTTGGTGTTTTAATTTTAAAAACCCGCATTATCGTCATGTTTATAGGATTAAATTTAAAATCAATTTTTTCCACTTATGTGATTGGAATTTTGAAAAATTAATTTATTATTTTTAATCAATATAATTTATAATATCTAATAATTTCAACTTATTTTTTTACCAAAAATATTAATGAAAGTAATTATAATTAATTACAACAATTAATGTGAAATTAAGCTTAAAAACAGACTACACCTTAAACGTAAGGGCCCAAATGACCTATAAACTTTTCTAACACCCATTTTATATAAATTATTTGGATATAAACATTCCATTATTGAGTTTTTTAGGTTTTTTATGACTTTTTTGGTAAAAACGTGGGTACACCTAACTTGTTTTCAAAAATACCAAGTGTGTCCCCTACCTCCCTTATAAAAGGCCACCACCCCTCAAACTTCCTCACACCTCTCAAAACACTTAGGTTAGGCCAATATTTTATCTATTAACTTCCCAAAATCCATATTTTCCTCCTTGAATCCTCCCTTTGGGTAGGAAAAAGTCCAAGGAAGCCTTTGGGTACAAACCAAAAGGAGTTACCTGATTAAGAGGTAACATCTTTCCTCAAAATATTTAGTTTTATTTTCATTATCTACTCTCTAAAATATTATTATTCCATGATTATATAACAAAAAAGTATAATAATTATACTATAATGTTTTTAGGTTAAGGGTTATGTAGGTTCCGGGCACAACGAAAGCACGTTGGTGGGTTTTCCCAACATCAATTTTAGCGTTAAACAACGTTCAAACCGAGATTTTTCACGATATAAAATGTTGGATCTTCAGAATAGAACAAAGAACGAAAAAAAAAGAGGGAATCCTGGAACCATAGAGATAGTATCATCATATGTTGTTTATAATTAATTTAATTAATTCACAAGAATTACCTTGGTGGAATTCTTTCTTTGTTGATGTGTCCGGTCACGATTCAGTGATCCGTCATTGCATCATAGAATCCAAGTGTAGGATTCCTCTAGTGGTGATCCACATGTGTGCCACGTATCTCCGGATGTTGCCAAAGGGATATTCCGTTGCTAGTATGGAATAACCTTCAATTGCGATGTCCGCCTTCGATCGCCTTGATCTCTCAGTCTTGAGAGCGTTCTTAGAGGAAGGAGTTCTTTCGAGCTTTAAAGAATTGTGCACAAAGATTCTATTTTTTGGAAAATTGTTGGTATTGTGAGGATATTTATAATCAGGTTTGAGGTTATAGATTTATGACAATAAATAAACATGTTATGCATTTTATTTATTCCATTAACTCTTATTGAAAACCCCTAAGTCAAATTATTAATTCCTTGATAGGCCCCCACACTGATTATAATAAATATCATTTAATAAAACAATATTATATCCTCAAAATCCCAACTGGAAAAACTACACGGCATGTAATCATTAATACATGGCGTATACTCATTTTCCATAAAACTACACGACGTGTATATTTAATATACACGGCGTGTAATTTTATTTTCCTTTATTTCCTCCACCACATTTATTAGACCTTGAGTAATGGCTATTTATTTATTAAATAAATGTAACTGCATTACTCGCTAATAAACATATTATTTCGCCCACAATATATTCTCTCAAATAACTAGTGTCGAAATAAAATTTGATCAGGAATCCTTAAATAATTATTAAACCACAGTCAAGAATAATCTTTATTTAACTTGTTAAATTGATATTTAACTAAGATACATGGATACGCTTAGTGTGTGACCCTCTAGGCCTCTTTCTCAGTGGCATTAGGTGGAGCCTGCCTAAAGTACAAGGTTAGCGTCTAGAAACACTCCAAGGCACCCATAGAGAAATAATTTAACACCTCAATGACGTCTCACCTCATACGAACGCTTATCGTGTAATATAATATCTTTGTCTCAATATCTCTAATCCATCGGGTTTCATGCTAGTGCCATCAACCCATTTGCTCGATTATTCTTTCTTTGACTTCTCGGAATTGAACTCACCCATACCTTACCATGGCCATGGATTTATTTAGGCTATATCAATTCCATCAATGAGCCTGAGATATTTACTTCTATTATGGAACAAAAAGGACATATCCTTTCTCACGTTATCTATAAATGCAGTATTACTCATGATGAACCCAACGTATCCTACCTCGCTGCGAAAAGTGTTTTGTAACAGTTTTCATCAATACATCTAAGTGCGCAAGTTGTAATACCCATTAATAATAAGCTTAAAGTCTAAGGACCAATACACACGTCCGAAAATAGGAACATCCAATGACACTATGAAATGTGGATTTCCTACTGGCGGGCCTCGTTCTCATAATATCCTCCTAGATATTACCAAGGGAACACACCATGAGAAGGTGCCTCAATGTTTTATGATTCCTCACCCCTAATGACCTGTATTATTTGTGCCCCTCAAATAATATCATCTAGCCATAGAGCATATATTCAAGAAAAGTGTTATGGAATTTTTGGGTTCTCTTCATAGCAGGGATCCGTTATGACCCTTTAATGCAATAGCTGTCCTTAGGACATTATCACATGAATTGTCATGTAGAAGAACAATCAAAATGTGATAAGGTTTTTATTAATGAATAAAGTAAAAAGTAGTTGGTTCTTGGCCACCAACTCCAACAGACTCCCACTTGGACTAGAGCCAACTGCTAACAACCTTTAACCCGCTAGATCTCACTTGATATTCATGCTTCTGCTGAGATAGGACTTTAGTCATGGGGTCTACCATGTTCTCTTCCGTGGACACTCTGATCACTGAAACTTCACCCCTTTGATAGAAATACCTCAATAGGTGAGACTTCTGGAGTTTGTGCTTTGTCCGTTGGT
The DNA here is from genome assembly GCA_963277665.1 of Viscum album. NCBI lineage: Eukaryota > Viridiplantae > Streptophyta > Magnoliopsida > Santalales > Viscaceae > Viscum > Viscum album. Next base: position 1,991,204,842 of record OY728137.1, read on the forward strand.
TTGACCTTGGTTCTTTTGCAAGATCCACCGATGCAGTATTATCACAATACAATATAATGGGATCTTTACTGCTAGGCACAACATCAAGCTCCTGGATAAAGTTCTGAATCCAAACAGATTATTTGGATGCATCAGAAGTTGTTATATATTCAGACTCTATTGCAGAATTGGTGACAACTGGCTGCTTTGAACTCTTCCAACTCACAGCTCCTCCATTGAGACAGAAAACATAACCGGATTGCGACTTCAGAACATTCTGATCTGTCTAAAAACCAGCATCAGAATACCCTCTGATTACAAGATCCTCATCTACTCCATACACTAGGAACATATCCTTAGTTCTTCTCAGATACTTAAGGATAGTCTTAACAGCAGTCTAATGTTGTTCTCCTGGATTTTCTTGATATCTTCCTACCATGCTCAGTGCATAGGCAACATCAATCCTGGTACATAACATGGCATACATGATGGATCCTATAGCTGAAGCGTATGGGATCTTACTCATTCTATCTTTCTCTTGTTGTGTCTAAGGACACATTTTCTTAGAAAGATGTAGGCCATGGGACACTAGAACTAATCCCCTCTTGGATTGTTCCATACTAAATATCTTTAGTATCTGGTCAATGTATGTACCCTGACTTAGTCCAAGCAGCCTCTTGGATCTATCACTAATGATCTTGATCCCTAGAATGTAGGCTGCTTCTTTTAATACCTTTTTAGAGAAACACTTGTTCAACCAGTCCTTAATTGACTATAATACTGGTACATCATTTCCAATAAGTAATATGTCGTCAACATATACTAATATTATAACGACCTCATTACCATTAAACCGCTTATAAACACATGGCTCACATTCATTCTAAATGAAACCAAATTTTGTTATGGCTTTATCAAATCGAATGTTCCATGACCTAGATGCTTGATTCAATACATAAATGGATTTCTGCAACTTATAAACCTGTTTGGCTTCTCCTAGTGTCACAAACCCTTCTGGATGTGTCATATAGACATCTTCCTGAAGGTTCCCTTTAAGGAATTCTGTTTTGACATCCATTTTCCAAATCTCATAGTCATGGTAAGCTGCTATGGAAAGTATGATTCTTATGGATTTAAACATAGAAACTGGAGAGAAGGTTTCATCATAGTCAATTCATTGACGTTGTCTGAATCCTTTAGCCACTAGACTTTCTTTATAGGTGCTAACTTGACCTTCCATGTCCAGTTTTCTCTTGAATACCCATTTGCATCCAACAGGCTTCACATTAACTGGCTCATCGACCAGAACCCAGACTTGGTTTTGATACATGGAATTCATCTCAGAATTCATAGCTTCTAGCCATCTTGTAGCTTCTGAGCTTTCTATAGCTTCCTTGTAGGAGAGAGGTTCATCATTTTCCAACAATAATGATTCACCATCCTCGGTGACTAGGAAACCAAATCTCTCTGCTTCCCTTACCTCTCTTGAGCTCCTACGCAGTACTTGTGTTTCTGGAACCTCTTCCACGGGGACCTGTGGAAATTGTTCCTGTACTAACTCTTGTGTATCTTGAGCATTAACTTCGTCGAATTCAATCTTTCTCCCACTATCCTTTTTGAGGATGTGCTCCATCTCAAGAAAGAATACTTGTCTAGAGATAGTCACTTTCTTTTCTTGAGGGTTATATAGGTAATATCCTTTTATTTCCTTAGGATATCCTATAAAGATGCACTTCGTTCCCTGGGGTGCTAGTTTGTCGCCTGAGAAGGCCTTAACAAATTCCTCGCATCCCCATACACATGTATGCGACAAAATGGGTTTCTTTCTATTCCATAACTCAGAGGGAATTACATTTTCCGCCTTAGTTGGTACTCGGTTTAATGTGTATGCTACAGTTTGTAATGAATATACCCAAAAGGATAATGGAAGATCTACATGTCTCATCATCGACCTCACCATGTCCAAAAAGGTTCGGTTCCTCCTTTCACTAACACCATTACACTGTTGTGTATAAGGAGGATTGAGCTGAGATAGAATCCCAGACTCCCATAGAAGATCGATGAACTCTTGGTTCAGATATTCTCTAACTCGATCCGATTGAAGCTTATTTATCTTCTTACCAAGATGATTCTCTACTTCATTCTTGAATTCCTTAAATTTCTCTAAGGACTCTGACTTATACCTCATTAATTAGATATATCCATATCTACTCAAATCATTAGTAAAAGTAATGAAGTAAGAATATCCACCTCTAGCTTCTACTGGAAATGGTCCACACACATCCGTGTGTACCAATCCTTGAAGCTCTGTGGTCCTTTCACCTGGTCCACCAAAAGGTGGCTTGGTCATTTTTCCTTGTAAACAAGTGTGACATCTATCAAGTGGTTTTAGCTCAGTAGAGTCTAAATAGCCATCTTGGCCGAGCTTTGTCAAGCACTTCTCATTTACATGACCGAGACGGTGATGCCACAACTGGGTGATGTATGAGTCATGTGAGTTTGTTTCATTATCGATTTCGAAAACTTATTTTTCGTAACTTAATACATACAAACAATTATTTAAATGTGTTATACCATAACATATGTTGTTATTATAAAAGAGACAACCCTTATTTCCAAACTTGAAAATAAATCCATCCATATCCAAACAAGATACAGAAATTATGTTCTTGATAACACTAGGCACATAATAACAGTTATGTAAAACCAAAATCATTCCAGTCGGCAATGATAGGTGGTAATCGCCAATAGCCAACGCAGCCAGCCTTGCACCATTAGCAGCTCAAAGATCCACCTATCCTCTGTCAATCTTTCTAAATCTACTTGGTTCCTACATTTGAATACAGATGTGATCCCCACAAGCTGTATCTAATACCCAATGTGTAGAAATGGAAATATTACACTCGATAAAAAATGAACCTTTAGCATCCCCACGCTTCTGGGTGCAGTTCCTCTTCCAGTGGCCCTACTTTCCACATGAAAAACACACCGCCTCCCATTCCTTGCCCTGCCTCTGGATCTTCCCCTTCTTGGAGGGATGGTGCTCGGGGGATTCAAACTATTTATAAGTCTTTGGCCCCTTTTACTTGTCCTTCCTTTTCTTGTTCTCCATAAATACTGCAGGTTTGTCACACCCCATGTCCTTGTCTACCTGGAGAATCAAGGTCAGAAGATCCGATAGAATCTTCTCATTTCTGCTCATGTAATAATTGATAATGAAGCTAGAGAAGGTCTTGGGCAGTGATGATAGGATAAGATCTATACGCAACTCTTCCGGGAATTTAATCCCAAAGATGTCAAGGCGTTCAATGTAGCCAATAAGCTTGAATACATGAGGCCCATATGGCGCAGAATCTCCAAGCTTATTTGTAAACAAAGCATGGGAGATCTCATATCTATCTTGTTTTGCCTTCTCTTGGTAGAGATCCTCAAGGTGAGACATCATGCTATACGCGTCCATGTTTTTATGTTGCTTCAAGAGCTCATTAGACATGGATGATAGCATGAAACATTGGACATCTGTGGAATCATCAATGTGTTTCACGTAGAGATATATTTCCTCATCACTGGCCTCTTTACCATGTACAACTGGAATAGGATCTTCCAGAACATACAATTTCCTTTTGTGGTTAAGGATGACGCATAAATGCCTCTGCCACTCTTGGAAATTGGTGCTGGTGAGAAGGTTTTCCTTCTCAAGTATGGTGCACAATGATATGTTTGAATTAATTTTATTGTCGTTTCTATAAATTAAGATGAGTAAAGGTCTAGTACTTTATTACAAAAATGAGACAAATAAATAAATTAATAATTATTAGTATCCCACTATTTTATTGAAATCCAATAGCCCTCACCATTGACTTCGGAATGTTCTTTTGCCTAAATATTCTAGTGGCAAGGATCTATATTTCCCTTCGCATTACCCCAACTAGGGTTGTTCAAGCAACTTGAAGGGTTTTTAGGTAGGAATTCCAAATGCCAACAGCATTTAAATCACAACTCCTTGATCCACTGAGTGGACTCCCTAATCCTGAAATTGTTTTATTTTGGATTTCCTCAACCTTTGCCTCTTGGCCACACCAAGTCCTTCTATGGTAGTCAACCCTTGATGTGAACCAAGTTAAGTCAACCCAAAACCTTGAATTATAATTCCCCGATAATTGAAAGCACCCCAACTAGGTTTGGTCAAGCACTTTGAACTATGGTTCGATTCTAACCAAGAATATGGAAGGCTATACCGACTTAATATTTCTTTGAGGGATTTTATCCTTATACGTAAATTTCCAATTTATTATCTTTGATTAAATGCTTGTTAATATTAAGTGGGATATACTTTAGTGATTAACCATGTATAAGATAATATTTACACATAAGTCGGTTTTATTTTAGTTCCATCTTGCATGCTTGTTTAATTTATTAATTGTGTGATCATGAAAACACACCCACAATAAATAAAGCATGAAACTGACAGAAATAAAATAAATGGTATGATCATGAGCTTGTTCTATTGATTATTTTATCTTGCGGTTGATAAACTAACCCAAGACCTAGGATAAAAACACCTTGAACCTTGTGGGTTCGTGTTTACAGCTTTCCACTTGTTCACCTTTGTATCTCCTTGGATTCGTTTCACCTTGGCTCATGACTTGAGCCACCTCCACTATCTTGGGATCTCCATCCATTACATATGCATTTATCTCACACGCAGGTGAGGGGTAAAAGGGGTTTTTACATAAAATAATCCTTGGGCGCGTAGGCCCTACATATTAATGAGGAGATGGCTTGCAGGACAACAAATTTAATTTAAATAAATAAATTAAAAGAAACCATTCACATAAAAAGGTCTCGGTCTAGATCATGATCATCCATACATGGAACGATATTTACGCATAAATAAAACTAGCATTAAATTATTTAATCGTTCTTGTTTAAGATAAATCACGCTCGAATTAATTATTTATATTTAATTAATAAATCCTTTTATCTTAAACCCTTTTTCTGAATTTCCTTGAGATTCTCATCCATCATAATTTTAAATAAATAAAATCATTTAAAATTATCCTTGTACGTAACTTATACCTTGGAGGAAACCCAGTGAATTCTCGTTCATTACGTAATTTTAATGAGTACACGGCGTATAGTTCCGACTACACGGCGTGTACTTTTGTTCACCGTCCATCCGAAGTACACGCCCGAGGACATGGAGTGTTAATGTACTTCGGAAATTTTAGGATTACACGGTGTGTTCAGTGGGACACACACCGTGTAGTTTCTTAGTTACATGGCTTCCAGCCGGGCAAGCCATGTATGGGGTACACGGTCCAACCCTAACCCAAAGAGACTACACGTCGTGTTCATTGGACCACATGGCATGTAATTCAGAAACCGTGTTCCACCTATTCCTGGTCAACAAAAGGTATCATTAATGACTTAGAGAGGATCCAATACATGGCCTGATTTGACAAATCAGTCCGATGCATGAATCTAGACTACACGGCGTGTACTTCCGAATACATGACGTGTATTATGGTGTTGTACGGCTAGAAACGTTTGGATCCTCCAGATGAGTTCCTCTATTTTATTTTAATCAAAATTAAAAGAAAAATTCATTCCTATGAGGTGAACGAGAAATGATGGAGGAGGAACATATCTTGAGATTCATATTTCCAAAACGATTAAACTTGAATTGAAACAACTAAATTATTAAATGCGTAAAATATCAATGAAAAACTAAATAATTATAATCAAAGATATGACCCCTCTGATACCACTTGTAGGTTCTGGGTACAGCGAAAGTGCATTGGTGGGTTTGCTCAACTTTAATTTTAGCGTTAAACAACGTTCAAACTGAGATATGTCATGATATAAAACGTCGGATCTTCAGAATAGAACGAAGAACGAAAAACAAAAGAGGGAATCTCGGAACCATAGAGATAGGATCATCATATGTTGGTTATAATTAATTTAATTAATTCACAAGAATTACCTTGGTGGAATTATTTCTTTTTTGATGTGTTGGGTCACGATTCGGTGATCCGTCATTACGTTGTAGAATCCAAGTATAGGATTCCTCTAGCGGTGATCTACACATGTGCCACGTATCTCCAGACGTCACTGAAGGGATCTCTAGGTGCTAGCATGGAATAACCTTCGCTTGCGATGTCCACCTTCGATCGCCTTGATCTCTCGGTCTTGAGAGCATTCTTGGAGGAAGGAGTTATTTCAGTCTTGAAAGAATTCTTCAGAATTGTTGTGCACAATGATTCTCTTTTTTGGAAAAGTTTTGGGGTTGTGAGGATATTTATAATCGGTTTTGAGGTTATAGAGTTATGACAATAAATAAACGTGTTATGCGTTTTATTTATTTCATTAACTCTTATTGAAAACCCCCATGTCGAATTATTAATTCCTTGATATGCACCCACGCTGATTATAATAAATATCATTTAATAAAAAAATATTATATCCTCAAAATCCCAACTGGAAAAACTACACGGCATGTAATCATTAATACACGATGTATACTCATTTTCCATAAAACTACAGGACGTGTATATTTAATATGCACAGCGTATAATTTTATTTTCCTTTATTTCCTCCACCATATTTATTAGACCTTAAGTAATGGCTATTTATTTCTTAAATAAATGTAATTGCATTACTCTCTAATAAACATATTATTTCGCCCACAATATATTCTCTCGAATAACTAGTGTCGAAATAAAATGTGATCAGGTATCCTTAAATAATTATTAAACCATGGTGAGGAATAATCTTTATTTAACTTGTTAAATTAATATTTAACTGAGATACATGTACACATTTAGTGTGTGACCCTCTAGGCCTCTTTCTCAGTGGCATTAGGCGGAGCCTGCCTAAATTCCAAGGTTAGCATCTAGCAACACACCAAGGCACCCATAGAGAAAAAATTTAATGCCTCAATGACGTGTCACCTCATACAAACGCTTACCATGTAATATAATCTCTTTGTCTTGATATCTCTAATAAATCGGGTTGCATGCTGGTGCCATCAACCCATTTGCTCGATTATTCTTTCTTTGACTTCCCAGAATTGAACTCGCCCATACCTTACCATGGCCACGGATTTATTTAGGCTATATCAATTCCATCAAAGGGCCTAAGATATTTACTTCTGTTATGGAACAGAAGGGACAAATCCTTTCTCACATTATCTATTAATGCAGTATTACTCATGACGCACCCAACGTATCCTACCTCATTGTGAACAGTGTGTCATCACGGTTTTCGTCAATACATCTAAGTGTGAGAGTTGTAATACCCATTAATAATAATCTTAAAGTCTAAGGACCAATACACACATCCGTAGATAGGAACATCCAATGACACTATGAAATGTGGATTTCCTACTGGCGGGCCTCGTTCTCATAATATCCTCCTAGATATTACCAAGGGTGCACACCATGAGAAGGTGCCTCAAATTTTTATGAGTCCTCACCCCTAATGACCAGTATTATTTGTGCCCCTCAAATAATATTATCCATCCATAGAACATATATTCAAGAACAGTGTTATGGCACTTCTGGGTTCTCATCATAGCAGGGATCCGCTATGACCCTTTAATGAAATAGTTTTCCTTAGGACATTATCACATGCATTGTCACGTAGAAGAACAATCAAGATGTGATAAAGTTTTTATTAATGAATAAAGTAAAAATTTATTGGTTCTAGTCCACCAACTCCAACAGGTTATACCTAAACTTACACACACTTCCATATAATTGGTAACGAACATACTATTTATGTGTATGGCGAACTACCGCCTCACAAATGATTGTTCATTTTTCATTTAACACCTATCATGGTAAACATTATGATGGAAAATATATTTATATATTATATATTATATATTTATTAAGTCTTTATTCTCATATAATTATTTTATAATACATACCATTATACTTTTCACTTTTTTTTAAATACGATAACAGCATTTTTGGAAGTGTGGACTACTGCCTCCTCAAAGCGATGTGACTTGTTCAGGCTATACATTGAATTTATAAAGGATGGTTTTAATAAAAATATGTAACATATATAACATATATATTATAATTTAATTGTAATATACATATGTATCATTTATTTTTCATTATTTTAATACAAAAAATAAATGAATGTAGTGTTCGTGCGTACGTACGTCCTACCGTCTCCATGAACAATGCACTTCATTTCTTATCTTCAAATAGTATGGACTATTATAAATAAATATATAATGAATATATATGATAATTAAATCATTTTATAAATTATGGATATGATGCAATAATGATATATATATATATAATAGGAACAACAAACAACATGTCAAAACATACTTGAGAAAACTAGGCAATTAACACTCGAAATAGTGAAAGTAATGAAAGCTTATTTAAAAATGGGTAATATGATATTATAGGAAGATCATATATGATATTATAAGAATTATTATGGTTGTGTTATAAGTTAGTAACATATTTTAAAACACTATACAGGAGGATAAATAACACATGAAGAAGGAATTTTAATGTAAGGGATTTTGTCTCAATTTACATTCAATTGAGACTTATTTGTTGTTATGAACCAATTCACCTTTATATGGTTCATATACTTACATTTGACATGTTATATCATTAATCTCCTTATTATCATGATATTATAAGTTTAATTTAATGTCATGCCTTCATGGGGGTTATTATTTAAATGTTTTAAAGTGGTATTGGACACTTTGGAATGTTTAAAGATTATTCCCCTCAAGAATTTTCTTACTGATTATCATTTCAATCTCACTTATTTTTGTGATTGTTAAATTTCCCTTGAAAAAATAAATTGATTATAATCATATTTCATTTTATATACACATTCTTGGGTGATTGATATTATTATTTCCTTAATTGTATACCATTTTTACATAAGGTGTTTACTTGACCAGTTATTTGATTATCTGGGGAATTATTGATAAATATGTATTCTTTATTCAATTTGGATATTTGATAAGTAATATTATTTATTTCAACTATTTGATATGAGGATTTATTTGTAAAAGAAATTAAGGGTGGAACCCGGACTTTATATATCCCCTTGATGGATTGACAGGTTCTCATGATATAAGTAATTTGTCCAAATTAAACAGGTTTCTATCCATAGTTTTAATCGTCTTGCGAAAAGTATTGATGGTATAGGTTTTCATGTGAATTAGACATGATGTATAATAATTAATTATTTCAATCATTTAGATTCTATTATTATTCATCCATGATATTTTATGTTGGCATATCTATGGATATATTTCATTATTAGTTTATTAATTAAATTTCATGTGTTTTAGTTATTAGCATTGCCATATTTGTTTGATAAACATGATCTTTGAGGCTCTTTATTTATAAAAAAGAAAGGTTTCAGGAGTCTGAAGGATGGAATTTTATATTTTTCTTGTTGAAATATGGTAATCATGTAACGAAGACAAGTTTTAGATCAGGTTCACACCTCTTTGGTCACTCCTTTATTTGTAATACAATTGGAAAGATAATTGGATTCACAAAAAGATATGGGTGATTATGTAGATCATAGAAGAAAGCTTGTCAAGAAAATTATACAATTTCACTATCAAATCCCATGAGAGGTGAATATTTCCCATCCCTACTATAGCAACCATATCTTTTTACACAAAACATTACATGATTTTAAGCATAATTATACATCAAAATACAAGACAAGGATTGTGAAGTCTAGTTTCTTTGAATACTAGGAACATAAAACATAAAACATGGAGCTAAATATAATATTTATTTATTTAGTATTAATAAAGAGACCCTAAATTCCATTATTCCCATACATCTTTATAGGATAATATAGTGATAAAATGAACAAATGGATGAGATAAAAAGCTCAGTAAGGGAATAAACATAAGAATAAAGCTTTAGCACATGGATTAGAAGGCATAACATAAAGATATAAAAAGTCATGGAATATATGGAATCAAAACATATAAATATGGGATCATAAAAACATGAATTCATAGTAACATAATATAAGCATAAATAATTATTTTATCATGATTCAAGACTCTTTGAACATATAATATCACAAGTCAAGGTTAACCACTAAGACTGTTGCACGTGGTAGCACGAGTCAAGGCTAACTGCCAAGACCATTACACATAACGTCTCATGAGACTAAAATTTACCCAATTAATTGGAGCACTATCTAGGATCACCCATCTTAAAATATTCATGAATATTTTTTTTACATTAATAATCATACGTAATCAATCATATAAAACATAATGGTACCCAAGGAAAGAAATGGGCATCATAATCATGTAATAAAGAATAATGAATGGGTATATCATACAAGTGTCCCTAAAATAAAGGAATTAAAACAAACATGGAAATTAATAAGGTAAAATAATCATATATCATGGTAAGTGATGTAAAACATAATCAACAACATGAATTAATATTATTTAATAAATTTTATCCTTAAAACATTTTTGTGTGATTTTAAGGAAAATACTATAGAGCCTTGAAAATAGAAAATAGAAAATCCTTTATATAAAACTAGACTTTAACCAAGAATGTTTTCATAATAAAAATAATGATTTTATAAAGATAATTGTGGCTTAAAAAAAGATAGATTTCACTTGAAATTGGGTAAGAATTCGGGAAGTTCCCCCAAAACAGGTCTGCTTATCGGGAAGTATTAAGGAGGGAATCACTTAAAAATATGTATATCCCCAAAAGAGAAATATTAAAGGGTCTTGATAAATGATTTTTATAGATTTAAATATTATATATATTTTTTACATAAAAATAAAATACAACTTCATTTGGGTAAAAAGAAAGATAGAGAAACCCGGAAGAATATAGGAGATTTGGGTAGAATCCCTTACAGAATATCGGCATGGTACCGGGTGTACTTATGAGGTATTAATGAGGGATAAAGGGGTTTATCTTATTTTATAAATACTAAGGTAAGTATTGGAGAGGTTTGAAATCATACATCATCATTATTAATTATACATAAAAGGACATAACATAGAGGACATTCTTGAATAAAAGTGAAATAGAGAGGATCCTTTACCTTAAGTATGACGGTGTTCTCCACTTGATATTAATGACCTGAATAATAAAATTAGGTTCAATAATTAATAATTAATAACCTATTATATATTTAAAATATTTATTAAAAAAATTTAACTTCATTCATGACCTTTTTGATCAGTTAAGTGGTTCAATTTCATTGTTCAGGTCCGTTTGTTTTCTTGGTTTTTACGACCGGCTTACTTATTTTCATGAATGGAGAATCATGTAAAATGGGGATGGTTATCCAGAATTGGAGTTATATGTTATTATTGAAAATAAAAATGGTGACATGGTTGTAAATTTAATTTTATTACTTTGATTAAAGATGAATCATTATATAAAACATTAGTGATATCCTTTTGGGTTTATTGGTGGTTTTTGATCACTACGTACTCATTTTGAATTATAATTTAATATCATGTGTACAAAAAGATTATAGAACATTACATAGGATATATTGAATAATAATTTTTTCCAACCATAATTTTTTTTTTCATGACCCGAATTGAAGATGGTAAAATAAATTGAATACACATCGTCCTTGAATGTGGTAAATTAACACATCTCGGATGGTGTCTTTACTACTAGTATAAAATAAGAGTAAAGGAGATATGATAATAACTTATTCAATTATAATAAAAACATTTATATACATGTAAGGTACTGGATATTTCATAACATTTGGATGAGGATAGTTAAGGATGTAAATTAAGACAAATAAACTTGAAAATAAAGTAAAAGAATTGAAAAGAGGAATTTACCTCTTGAATCAATCTTCCTTGAGAGCCTCTTAAGGGGAAAGGATTTTGTCTTTTGAAGAGACTAAGGGATTTTGGACGTGGGGGAGGAGATTGGGGAGATATTTTGGTATAATTTAGGCAAGTAACAAGGATTTATAGGAGTGAAGAGAAGAGGTAAGGAGGGGTGGTATTTATAGGGGAGGAGATGAGGGTTTTCATAAAATTTAATTTCTTTGTTTATTAATTTTCCTCAAGACCAGTTATAGTGATGATTATATGATGAAAAATAGTAATAAGTGCATTTGAGTTTTAACCAGTTGGGGTTACATTAGCATAACATCATCCATGACCCTATAAATTATGTATTTAGCTTAATTTGTAAATTATTGTATTTTACTATTCATTAAAAAATTCAAGTATTTTAAAAAAATCCCAAAAATTCACCCTAATGATTTTTTGACATGCAGAATCCAAAAATGAACTCCATTTTTTAAAAATAATTTTCTAAATATAATGAATTTAATTTTTAATTAAAATCATAATTAACTTGAAAAATACAGATTTTAAAACTTTAACTGATTATATAATGTTTTCAAAAATTACATAAGGTATTATAAAATTATCTTAAAACAAGAATAAATAAAATTGATAATTTATGAACACATTTTAGGAAAATAAAATTTCTTTAAAAATAATTAATTAATTTTAATTATATATTTATGACTTACAAAAATACCAATACTTATACTATGGTCATATTATCACTTATAAGATGCCTAAATTTTATTTATACATTCAAGGGTTAGGTTCTTATTCTTTTGGATGATTTACTATTCATAAGGGTAATATTACTATTCATAAGGGTAGGTTATTATTAATAAGAATAGGTTACTATTCACCAAAAAATTAAGTTTGTTACATTGGACTCTAAACATCTTACTGATCGCAATCGTGTATGTCATATTTTTGAACTTCAAATCACATAAGTGAGAAAATTTTGTTTAAAGGTCACATAGTACTTTGTAGTTCATTGTGTTATGATTATATATGATTATATGACATAATTATAAGATGGGAATTTCTATCAATAAAACATTGGGTCGTTACATTTCCCACCCCCCCCCCCCTTATGAAATTTTTCCCTTGAAATATTGTTTTACATTCTAATCCATAAACAGGTACGGGTACTTTTCCTTCATTGCCTCCTCCAGTTCCCATATTGTCTCTTTGTACTTATGTTTCTGCTAAAGTACTTTGACCAAGTGAGTAGTCTTTTACATAGAACTTTATCTCTATGATCCAAGATCTTCATTGGTTTCTACTAATAAGAAAGATCATTGTTCAACTATATCACATCTGAAGAGTGTACATGTGAAGGATCTGGTTTTTACTTCCTTAAGAGGGATGCATGGAAGAAATCATGTACTTTAGACATGGTAGGTGGAAGTGTCAGTCGATAGGCCATAGCTCCAAAACAATCAAGAATCTTGAAGGTTCAGATGTACCTAGGACTTAACTTTCCTTTCTTCCGAAACCTCGTGACCTTCTTCCATGGAGATATGTGTAGAAATACCATGTCTCCAACTTTAAACTCAAGGTCTCATCGATAATTGTCTACATAACTCTTTTATCGACTTTGGGATGCCTTTATGTGTTGCTGAATGGTTTTCACCTTCTCCACCATTTCTTCAACCATTTCAGGTCCTAAAAGCTTACACTCACCGACTTCATCCCAAAGTACCGATGTTATGCACCTTTTCCCATAAAGGGCTTCATATGGTGCCATTCAGATGCTCGATTGAAAACTATTGTTATAGGAGAATTAGACTAGTGGAAGATATTGGTTCCATCCTCCTTTGAATTCCATAGAACACTCTCTCAACATATCTTTTAATGTCTAAATATTTTGCTCATATTGGCCATCAGTTTGAGGATGATAGGCCATAATGAAGTTTAGTTCGGTTCTTGAAGCATGTTGGAGAATTTTCCATAACTTTGATTTGAATCTAGGATCTCTATGAAATGAAATAGATAGTGGTACTCCATGTAGTCTTACCACCTATTTGATATATATCTTTGAAATTTTATCCAATGATAAGTCCTCTCGAATTGGGATAAAGTGAGTTGTCTTTGTAATATGATCCACAATGACCCATATAACATTGTTTCCTCTAGATATCCTTGGAAGTCTAGTTACAAAGACCATGGTGATGTTCTCACACTTCCATGTTGGTATGGGTATTGGTTGCATCATCCCCTTAGAATTTTGTCTTTTAGCCTTCAGTTGTTGACATACCAAGAAATTTAATATATACTTAGAAATATTCTTCTTCATATTGTCCAACCAAAAGTTCTCTCAGATATCTCAATACATATTTGTGATCCTTGGGTGAATAGATAAGGTTGAGCTATGTGCGTCATTCAAAATCTCCTTACTTACCTCTGGATAGGATGGTACACATAATCGTGACCCAAATCTTACAACTTTTTTCTCATCAATCATGAACTCTGAGGATTTTCCATTTTTAATGGCTTCCACCCTTTTCTGAATTCCTACATATTTTCTTTGAGGGTCCTTTATTTTCTCCATGAGGGTTGGTTGAGTAATCATTTGAGAAAAGATTGATGAAATTCCTCCCTTAATAATTTCCATGTCCATATTCTAAAAATCTAATAATATTGGATCCTTTTCAATTCTCATCATTGATAAGGATGTGGGATATTTTCTACTTAGATCATCTGCCACCTTGTTTGCCTTACCGGGATGGTAGTGGATTGGGAAATCATAATCCTTGATGAGAACTATCCATATTCACTGGAAAATATTAAGCTCTTTTTGTGTGAATATATATTTGAGACTTTTTTATCAATATATATCTCACACTTATCCCCATAGAGATATTGCCGCCAATTTTTTAACAAAAAGATCATAGTCGCCAACTCTAGATCATGTGTAGGATAGTTTTTCTCATGTATTTTCAGCTACCTTGAGGTTTATGCTATCACATTATCATTTTTCATCATCACACATCCTAATCCATTTTTTTAAGAATCATTGTACACCACAATGAGTTCTCCATTTGTTGGGAGTGTGAGTACTGGTGTAGTGATTATCCTCTTTTTCAACTCCTTAAAGCAGTATTCACATTCTTGAGTCCAGACAAACTTTACTCCCCTCTGTGTCAGCTTGTTCATTGGGTTTAAAAATCATTAAAAGTTCTTCACAAATTGTCGATAATACCCAGCTAGACCCAGAAATCTACGGATCTCCATTATAGAT
Source organism: Viscum album (assembly GCA_963277665.1). Taxonomy (NCBI): domain Eukaryota; kingdom Viridiplantae; phylum Streptophyta; class Magnoliopsida; order Santalales; family Viscaceae; genus Viscum; species Viscum album. The sequence continues at coordinate 1,991,219,940 of OY728137.1, forward strand.
GTTGGCATGGTCTACTCTTCAATATCCTTTTCCTTGGAAGGGTCCACATATATCCCTTTGGTGGTGATAACATTCCCCAAGAATGATACTTTTCCATCCAAAACTCACATTTACTATAATTTTCATATAGATTCTCCCTTTGCAAATTCTTTAGCATGGTATTCAAATGCTCCTCATGTTCCTCCTTTCTCTTGGAGTATATCATAATATCATCGATAAAGACTACCAAAAAAATTTTGAGGTAATATTTAAAGACTACATTCATTAAATACATGAAAATTGTTGGAGCATTAGGGACTACGAAGGGCATCACTATGAACTCATAGTTTCTATACCTCGTTCGAAATGCAGTCTTGGGAATATCTTCATTCCTCACCTTTAATGGTTTATATCCCAACTAAAGTTCCACCTTAGAGAAATAATTGGCCCCATGAAGCTGATCGAACAAGTCATCTATACATGGTAGGGGATACTTATTCTTTATCATGATTCTATTAAGCTCATGATAATCAATGCAGAGGTGCATTGATCTATCCTTCTTCTTGATGAAGAGGGCTGTTTCACCCCAAGGTGAAGCACTTGGGCGAATAAAACCCTTCTTAAAATTCTCTTGTAACTGCCGTTTCAGCTATTTCAACTCTATGGTGACCATTCTATAAGGTGTCTTTGATATAGGTAGATATCCAGGAAAAAGTTCAATTGATAACTCAACCTATCGATCAGGAGGAAGACCAGAAAAACTTTAGGGAATACATCAGTGTAATTCTTCACGATGGGAATGTCTTCTAGCATGATTCTCTCCTTTATCTAAATCATTTGATCTAGACATGATTTATCATAAAGAATTAATATCCATACTTGAGATTCTGATTCTAAATTAGATTCATCTTCCTCCTTACACTTGTAAAGAATTGGAGGATGCTTCAGGATGTGAAGAGTGATCTCTGTTTCCTAATAGTTGATGTTGTATTTGTATAAAGATATTCGATCCATGCTCAAGATAGCATAGAACTCCACTAAAGGAAGTATGATGAGATTTTCTGGGAGGTTCAGTCCACAAACATTAACCAATGATGATTTACAAACCATGGACACAATAATTTCTCCATTTATTATTCTCACAGATAACTTATCCTCCAAATTTTGAGGTGGTGTTTGAATAGTTATACTAAACTTGCAAGATATGAAAGAATTCATAGAACTGGAATAAAATATTACATTTTCTATTCTTCAATGAATAACTATAATACCTATAACCACATCATTTTCCAACTCCACCTCAATAGTAGTGATAGCATAAGCCCTTACTTGTTGCCTTGGAGGTTGTTTTTGATTTCCTCTAACAACCCTCAGCTTAGGTAAATTGTTCGCATAATGCTCATGTTCCTTTCAGTTGTAACACTGCACCACTAGCTGAGCGTTTATCTAAACCTTACTTTATTGTTCCACATTAGTGGGATTTTTCATATCCTTTTATTAGTTTTTAGATAGATATACCAACTTTCCACATTTGAAGCAATTTCAGGTTCCCTTTAGACAGTTCCCAAGATTCTTCTTCCCATAATTTTTACACATAGGATGATCGAGATTATTTTAAACATGGAATTTATTTGCCGAACCACCCACATTAGATTCCATTTTTTTGTTTTTTCATCAGTTCCATGATACCATTGAGAGTATTCGGTCTCCATTTCAACATTAAGGTCACAACTGATAATCTCCTCATAGTTTTCGAAGTCTCAAAATCTTCAATGCTTTTTGTAGACTCGACTTTGGTCCGCGAAAGAAGTGATCCACCTTGCTTTTGGTTTTCATGACAAATCCAGAGGTGTACCTTGAAAGCCTTGTAAATTTTTCTTCATACTCCCCGATAGACTCATCTTCCTTCTACTTGAGTCCAAGGAACTTTCTCTCCATCTTGAGATGGTGGGTTCAAGGAAAATATTTATTGAAAAAAATTCTCTTGAATTCCTTCCAATATATGGAATCAATTTCATCCTAGGGCTTCATATTCTTGATCAGTGTCACCACTGATCAGATTCCCCATCAAAACGATAGACCACCAGTGTGAATTTCTCTTCTTCTGAGCACTGGAGGATAGAGAATATATTTTCAATGGAGTTAATCCACTGTTTTGTGAGGAGGGTATCAGAAAATCCACTAAACATGTGAGGCCTTTGCCACATGAAGGATTCAACAGAAACATGATATTTCCTTGATGTATGATGGTGTTCCACATGATTCAAGTTATTATTCATAACTTGAATCAGTTGAGAAAGTATTATCATGAAGTTTTGAGCACCCAATCCCATCATATTTGGCACATAATTAGGGTAATCTTCACATTCCCTATCACATTGATTATTGGCACGAGTTCTTCTATTTCCCGCCATTAACTATGAAAAATAACATACAACTAGAAGGCTTTAATACTCAGATATTGAGCATAAAAAGGGAAAATTTTGAACATAATAGGATAAAATTGCAAAGGAGAAGTATTTTCTAACTTTTTATTCCCTATGTTTCAATCTAGATTATCCTTGATCTATTTCTTAACTTATATTATTATGCAATCTTTTTTTTAGTCCCTTAATAATGGTTATACCAAGCTCATGAATTTACCATATTATATCCCACAAGAGTATCAAACCAAGAGTGCAGAAAGGCCCGTTGTTGTGCACCAATTCCCATTTGAGTCTAGCTCAAATCAGTGTTTTACGGATTTACCCTTAGATACATTTGTGCCAAATCCACCTCTACAAGTTTTTATCCAGACAGGGATGTATTTTCTTGATAAACCACTTACTCTATACTTACCAAAATTTATGGGTGTTTTCTTATACTTAGTCTCATCCTTAAGTTTCCTACTAAAGTTCTATATTCCTAATTTACAAAAATAACTAGACTATCTTCTAATACCAAATATATCTACCCTATCATTTTTACGCAAAACATTATATGATTTTAATCATAATTATACATCATAATATAAGCCAAGGATTGTGAAGTCCAGTGCCTTTAAAGACTAGGTACATAAAACCTAAAAACATGGAGCTAAATATAAAATTTCTTTATTTAGTCTTCATAAAGAGAACCTAAATTCAATTGTACTCATATATCTTCATAGGTTAACTTGGGGATAAAATGAACAAAGGGATGAGCTAAAAATCTCAGTAAGGGAATTAACATAAGAATAAATCATTAGCACATAGGTTAGAAAGCATAACATAAATATATAAAAAGTCCTAGAATATATAGAATCAAAACATATAAACATGGGATCATAAAAACATGAATTCATAGTAATGTGGAAGAAACATAAATCATGAATTTATCACGATTCAAGGATCATTGCACATAGAGGATCACAATTTAAGGTTAACCACCGAGACTGTTGCACAAGGTATCACGAGTCGAGGCTAACCTCAAAGACTGTTGCACATAATGTCTCATGAGACTAAACTTTACCCAAAGCATTGGAGCACTAACTAGGTGCACCCATCTTAACATTTTCATGAATATGTTTTCCACATTAATAATAATACATAATCAATCATACATAAATATAAAGGTACCCATGGAAAGAAATGGGTATCATAATCATATAATAAAGAATAATGAATGGCTGTATCATAAAAGTGTCCATGAAAGAAAGGATTTAAAACATACATGGACATTCATAAGTTAAAATAATAATATATCATGTTAAGTGATGTCAAACAGAATTGACAACATGAAAGAAGAGTATTTAAGAAATTTTAGCAAGAAAACATTTTTGTGCGGTTTTAAGGAAAGTACTATAGAGCCTTTAAAATAGAAAAGGGAACAATCATTTATATAAAACCAAAAGTGAACCAAGAAGGTTTTAATAATAAAAAATACTGATTTTATAAAGACAATGGTATCTTAAAAAGATATAGTGCACTTGAAATTGGGTAATAATTCGGGAAGTTTCCTCAAAACAGGTCTGTTTATCGGGAAGTAGTGAAGATGGAATAACTTAAAAACATGTATATACCCAAAAGATAATGATGAAAGGGTCTTGATAAATGATTTTGGTACATGTACACAGTATTTATAGGTTTTACATAAAAATAAAATACAACTTCATTTGGGTAAAAATAAATATAGATCAACCCGAAGGAATATAGGAGGTTCGGGAATAATCCCTTATGGAATATCGTCACAGTACCGGGTGCACTTAGGAGGGATTAATGAGGGATAAAGGGATTTATATTATTTTATATATAATGAATAAATTATGGGGTATGTGAAAAATCATACCTAAACATTAGTAATTACACATAAAAGGACATAACATAGAGGACATTCTTGAATAAAAGTGAAATATAGAGGATCCCTTACCTTAAGTCTAATGGTGTTATCCACTTGATACTAATGACATGAATAATCAAATTAGGTTAATTAATTAGTAATTAAATAACCTATTATATATGTAAATGATTTATTAGAAACTTTTTAAGTTCATTCATAACCTTTTTTATGGGTTAAGTGGTTCAATTTCATTTTTCGGGTCCGTTTGTTTTCTTGGTTTTTAGGATCAGTTTATTTATTTTCATGAATGGAGAATCATGTAAAATGGGAATAGTTGTACAAAATTAGAGGTATATGTTATTATTGAACATAAATAAGGTTACATGTTTGTAAATTTAATTTTATTACTTAGAGTGAAGTTGAATCATTATATAAAACTTTAGTGATGTCCTCTTGGGTTTATTGACGGTTTTTTATCACTACGAACTCATTTTGCATTATAATTTAATATCATGTGTACAAAAAGATTATAAAAACTTACATATGATATATTAAATAAAAATATGGTTCAACCATAACAAAAATGGTTCCATTACCATAATTAAATATGGTAAAAGAAATTCAATACCCATCGTCCTTGAATGTGGTAAATTAACACATCTCGGATGGTGTCTTTACTACTAGTTTAAAAGAAGAGTAAAAGAGAGATGATAATAACTTATTACATTATCATAACAACATTAAAATAAATTTAAGTTAATAGAGTTTTCATAACATTTGGATTAGTATAGTTAAGGATAGAAAAGAAAACAAATGAACTTGAAAATAAAGTAAAATAATTTAAAAGGGGAATTTACCTCTTCAATCAATCTTCCTTGAGAGCCTATTAAGGGGAGAGTATTTACTCTTTTGAAGATATTAGGGTTGTTAGATGTGGGAGAGGATATTAGGGAGAGGTATGGGTAGAATTTAGGAAAGGAACAAGGCTTGAGAGGAGTGAATAGAAGAGGTAAGGAGGGGTGGTATTTATAGTGGAGGAGAGGCGGGTTTTCATAATATTTAATTCCTCAGTTTATTAATTTTCCTCAAGACCAGAAATAATGATGATTCCATCACCAAAAATATTAATAATTGGATGTGAGTACGAACCAATTGGTCTTACATCAGTAGAACATCATCCATGACCCTATAAATCATTTATTTAGCTTAGTTTTTAAATTATTATATTTTACTATTCATCAAAATTTTAATTATCTTAGAAATATCCCAAAAATTCACCCTAACAATTTTTCGACGTGTAGAATACAAAAATGACCTAAATTTTATAAAAATAATTTTATAATTATAATTAATTTAATTTTTAATTAAAATCATAATTTACTTGAAAAATACAGATTTTAAAACTATAACTAATTTTATAATGTTTTCAAAAATTACATAAGGTATTATCAAATTATCTTAAAACAAGAAGACATAATATTGATAATTTATGAAATCATTTTGGGAAAATAAATTTTCTTTTAAATTAATTAATTATTTTTAATTATTTATTTATGACTTACAAAAATACCAATACTTTTACTATGGTTGTGTTATCACTTATAAGATACCTAAATTTTATTTATACATTCAAGGGTGAGGTTACTATTCTTTTGGATGATTTAATATTCATAAGGGTCATATTACTATTCATAAGGGTAGGTTACTATTCATAAGGGTGGGTTACTATTCACTAAAAATTATGTTTGTTCCATCAGACTCTAAAAATCTTACTGATCACAACCGTGTATGTCAGATTTTCAAAATTCAAATAAAAGAAGTGACAAAATTATGTTAAAAGGTCACATATTACTTATTAGTTTATTTTATTGTGATTTCATGTGATTATATGACATAATTATAAGAAGTAAATTTCCATCGATAATATATTGGGTCGTTACACCGCCCGCTTGAAAATTGGTAGTGGAGTCACACTCGAACCATATGTTGTTCCAATTTCTTTGACTTGCAAGGTAGACCACTCTAATAAGCCCGGTTATCTCTTCTTCAAGGGAAATGACATGGACACAATTACCATGAAGGTATTCCACAATGTCACTGTTTTGATCTCTAAAAATAACCCCATATCCAGAAGGCCCAAAATTACCCCTCAAATCCCTATCTGTATTTAATTTTAACCATCTAGAAAATGGAGAATCCAAAAACCTCAAATGTTCCAAGAGGTTGAAGGAAGTTACCTAGAATCTTAAACCACCTCAAAACTATTAAGTCATGCCCTAAGTTGCTGCAAATTTCAGAATGCAGCGTGTTTTCATTTTTCAATGCTACTATTATTTCATAAGGGGAAGTACAAGAATTTAATGGCACATATCCATGAATGAACTTGTTTCTGTTACTCCAAATAACATGAACCATCTCCACACAGGCTACCCTGAAGAGAATTGGTATTTGTCTGGATAGTTGAATGCCAAAAAGAGAAAGCAAAAAAATGCTAAAAAGAGCCAGCATGTAGGGGTTGAATATCATAAATTTCAAAGACATCTTTCCATAAAGAAGAGATATTTTGAAAGTATAATAAAATATGGTCAACATCCTCTCTATGTTGATGTCATAGGGAACATTTTGAATAAATATAAATTCCAGTACACTGAAGGTTGGAATCAATTAGAACCTTATTGAGAGAAAGTAGCTAGAGGAGATTAAACATGTAAGTAATTAACAACTTTTTGTTGAAGTCACCAATCCATTTATGGCTACCTTGAAGAAGGTGATTGTAAAATTTGTTGGAGTTAAGAAGACCATTTAGAGACAGTTCCCATATAATCATATCCTCATGTTTAAGAAAATCATATTGATTTTTCCTTATCTAGTTGTTTGAATGGAATGTGTTATCAGTTATTTACCTTGCCTTGTTAATTTATTATTATTTATTCTTTATTGATTCTGTTTTACTTAACCTTACTGAGCATTTGAGTTCACCTTTATTATGTTTCTTTTCCCCAATTTATAATGAAAAATATTTGAATAAGCATTGAAGTATGTATTTTATTTCATTTAATTATGTATAATTTTTTTATTTTATATTTACCATTGTATTATAGGTATCATGTTTGAAATTTGGCTTTTCAAGACTATTAAACTGATCAGCCCTTCGAGATTTGATTCCTTGTAATCAGGTCAATGTAATAAAATAATACACCGACTCTGATCTTCTAGGGTCAGGTCATTACAATTGACCTTCCCACTTAGCCTTATAGGCCATTCCCACACTTTTCCAAATCCAAAACACTCACCAGTGTTGTGCACACCCAAAAGCACTCACATAACGATTGAACACTCTCACGGGTTTCTTTCGAGGGTCAAATGACACCAAATTCCAAACTAGGGTTAAGGGTAACGGGTCACTAGGACCACTCTCTAGAGCATATAAATCAAACTTCTAACAAGTTGCCACTCATGGGTGGCTCTCATGTCCCCATTCCGGAACACTACATTCAATGCACTAAGGATGCATTTACTCCAGGTTCCAAGCCCATAACAACACAATCACCACCAAAGACATCATGAACTAAGATATCCATTTCAATCCCAATGAAACCTACCCAATCACAACCCACAAGGGTTACCTCATCCATGTTATCAAATGATACCACTCAACCTCAAGGATGTAGCCTAACCAATGGTACACCAAGGAAAACCCCTCTGTCCAACACATTAAACTTGATAAGGTCTCTAAACTAAGGCACTCTATTTATCCAAACCACCCATACAAAGAATATTTTCACAACACTAGGGATACCAATCCCCCGTGTCCCTTCATGTTCCAACCTACCACATGATCGAAACTCAAGTCCACCCTATCCAAAAAACATTAGAGGGGGTTACAACTGAAACTATCTGGTCAGATCAAATATACTCGACATGACCAAACCTAGGTCTCATTCCATCATTTTCATAAAATGAGAAAAGTTCTCACGAAACTGATTCTCTCCTCTATTACCCTGAATATCTGGGTTTTCTTTCTCCACCTCTAGCGGAGCATTTTCAATTATATCTTAAAGTTTATCCAAACAAATCACATATTCATGGTGACATTTCTCGATAATTATAGACACAAGAATCACATAACATAAAACATCCAATGTTTTCACAAAATAAGGCCCTACACTAGCCGTAAACATCCCATTATTTATACTATATCCCAACAAACATTGTCACATATATAACACTACCCTCAACCATCCCCACCATGGGTTATGGTAAACATGGGGGGAAACAACTTACATAGTCCCAAGTATTTCATTAGACATACCCTTTTTTAAACCATTTCCCCTTTCACAACACAAATATTTCTTTTTTGGGCACCTTTCCTATTTTAAACCTTGTTACAACCAATATTTTAACTTATTAACAACCTTTGTTAAACAAAATTATTTAACTATTCTTTAAAATTATTTCCATTTACCCATTTTCATAATCTTTATTATATTCCATTTTCTTCAAATTTTAAATAATGTAAAATGCATCGTACCCTTCATGTCACACACACCCATCCCATGAGTTCTTATCATGATGAATTGCACCTATATCCCTAGGTGTCTATAGGGATGCATGAATGCATAAACTTCTTCCATTCCAAACATGAGAAAAATATCATAAAATAGTCACATCACACAACAAGTGCTTCACCCAATGGTGAAATAACATTCAACTATAACAACATATATCAAGAACAACAGTTCCCACCCTGGGTACTTGGGTTTTTTCTTGTGCATGGGTTAGATACTCCCATGAACGATATCATTACCAAGGCTTGAAACCTTTTAATCTCCTATCTACCATTCCAAGATATTAAGGCGCATAAAAGAACTACTCTGATACCACTTTCTAACCTCCTTGACCTGGGAGCCACTAAACCAGTGCCTCGGGCCTGGTCATTACATGACCTCAAGTGTGCTTCCCCATATTCCATAGGTTTCTGAATAACTATGAGGGTATAATGGGTCATGTGGGGAGACAATACCATCTTTACCAAATTAATCCATAGTAGATAACCTGAAAAATAAAGGAAATAATAAGAAACAAACCAGAAACTTGTATTACCAACCATTTCCCAAAAAGGGCACAAACTGTAACTAAATGATAAATATTTCATGTCATGATAATAGTTCCAAAAGTGAAGGAACCAAAAATAAAGACAAATATATGAATCCCCAAAACGAGTCCTAACTCAAAGTTCAGATCCTCATCCATGCCCAACCCAATCCAAACTCAACTCCCAAGAATAGTTCCTTCACCCTTATCCTGACCTTAAACAAAGAAATATGCCCAGGTACCCATAGTGTCTCGAGCAGGGTGTGAGTAAAACTTAGTAGGAAACCACCAACAGTGTCTCAAAATATCCAATCTAAATAGATAGTGCATGAAAGTACTAAATAAATGATAAGATATCAAAATATAGCTCTGATGCCAATAGTTAAAAATATTCATTTTACCCATTTTCATCATTTGTTCCATGGGTTAGGAATTTACATCATTTAGACTACGGCCTAAGATGACCAATTACAATGTATAAGGGAGTAAGTCAAATTCACTCTATCCCTATTGAAAACCATTTCATAGTCAATTAAATTACACTTACTGTAACACCCCGAGCTTCCACGATACGCTTCTCTTTCAATAATGCAATAGCTTGCATTATACGCAAGTTCGAAATTCTAACACACCGCGACCAACCAAAGTAGCTGTTATGAATAGTAATACCCACTTTTTGAAATTATATAAATTTTATATTTCAAAATGGACTTCATTTTTGTATTCAGAATATCGAAATTATCCTAAGTTTAATTTTTTGTAATTTTCTGAGAACTTCCATTTTTTTTATGAATAGTGAAAAATACTTAAAAACAACTTTTTTAATAAAAAAAATTTATAGTGATAAATTATAATATTGAGTGGTTTTAAAGTATAATTAGAATATATTTTTACCATTTTATCCAATGGTGTTCATTAGAATTAATTTCACTTTGAAATTGGACATAAACAATTGTCAATCTTTTGATATATATTGTTTCTTAAAAACATGCTATTTGTTGTGACAGCGGGAATTAATTATAAAATTAATTAATGCAACTTATATGTTTTTAATTTTGTAAAATATATATCATTTTTGAATTTGGAATATCAATTATATATTAGGGTGAAATTTTGGCATTGTTCTGAAAAACTTCAATTTTTGATGAATTGTGAAACCACTAAGTGGTAGTTAAAAAACTGATTTTTTGTTTAAATGAAACATTACCACTTCTTTGATTTGATTTTCAAAAATCTGACATACATTGTTGTCATTAGGAAGTAAAAATTGGTTCAATGGGATTAAACTAATTTTTTGGTGAATAGTAACTTTTAAGTTTAATTAATCGCGGTTAAAGGTAATTAGTGAAATTTAAGGTAAAAATGATATTATAAAAATATTAAAATACCCTTAAACTTGTCCTAACCTTATTGTATGAGTCATGTAAGACCGATACAATCCATTAGTAAACTTGGGGACCCCATGGAGCCACTTGGGTAAGAAAATGACAATAATAACTTTTTATTTAATGTAAAAATAAAATTGTCACAAACATGTGTTGTTTTACTAAAACAATTATTACATGGAGTTATATAAGTTATATTTTCGACTATAAATATTAATTTAAAAACTAAAAATATTTCCTACATCATGATATTTTTTTATAATTTTTAGACATTAAATAAATTAAATTTTTTATGACACCATGATGATGCAGCGATTACCTCATTAATTAACGATTTAAATAAAATGAAAATATAATGTAAAATATAAGACTTACACTTTTCAAAAACCTATTGGATGGGTATATTTAGAACCCTTATCACCTTATCCTTGAAATATATAATTGTGGGACCTCTATAATCCGAAAATCATTTCATAATAATGTAACATTTCAATCTTTCCAATAGTGCCCCTCCTCTCCTCTTATAAAAGGCCCCAACCTCTACCACCTTATTCACACCTTCAAGCCATTTGTCTCGGCCAACCTCTTCCCAAATACTCTCCCAACTTCCCTATATTACTCCTAGAAGCCTCACTTTGGGCAGAAGTCTTCCCAAGGAATCCTTTGGCTCAAATCAAAAAGAGTTACCCGATTTTAAGGTAATGTCTTCTCTTATGTTATTTTGTTTTATTTTGATTCTCCAAACCCTTAAACTATTTTTATTACTTTATTTTGTAACAAAACCAGTATCTTAAATATACTAGTATGTTTTTTATGAGAATTATTTGATTTAAACTTACACACACATTCGTCTAATGGTTAAAGAACATACTGTTTCTGTGGTTGGCAAATTTCTATCTCACGAAACGATGATTGTTCAATCTTCTTTTAACACCTCTCATGGTGGCCATTATGATGACACTATTTTTATATATGATATATATTATTTTTTTGTTTTCCTTATGATTCTGTATTTTTCATTTATGTCATACCTTTACGATTTCCATTATGGGTAAACGCGATAATTTCATTTTAGGAAGTGCGGACTACCGCCCCCTCAAAGTGATTTGAATCATTAATTCCATATGTGGGATGTATAAAGGATGGATTAAATGGTATTATATATGATATTATATTGGAATTATAATATACCATTATATAATTATGATCTCATTCCATTAAATATGAAATATAAATGAAAGTAGCGTTCATGTGTACGTACGGCTTACCGTCTCCATGAACGGTGCATTTCATTTCTTAACTCTAAATGCTATGTAATATTATAAATGCATGTATATACTGGATATATAGGATATATATGATATCTAAATCATTAATATTATTCTAGAGATAATGGATATTCTACCACCTAAACAACTTGTAATTATAAGAAGTTTATTGTTGACTCAAGTACCAAAGATCGACAAAATGACTGTTATTAACTTAAATGACTACATAATTTTTGTAACATTGTAATAAGTGATATAAAAAATATAATTAACTTGAAAAAGGTTCTTAAGCAATTATATATTAACTCTAGTTTATTATTTATGAGGTTAAAGAACGGTCGAGTCAATTCGGACACAAGGTAAGGGAACTTCTAAACCCAATTTCTATTCTTTGGGTTAATCTCCAACTTTCAAATTATGTCAGGATATTATTATGTCCTATCCTGTATTTGTACATTATTTATGTGTACTTATAGTGAATACACATAATAGATCTATTTTATTTAAAAAATGATCTTTTTAAGGGACTTCGTCTCAATCTCCATTCATTGAGGCATATTTTGTTTTATACACAAATTTATTTTATACGGTGTATAAACCCCTTTGACTTTTACATTTATTCAAAAGGAATATTTTTATATGAAGTGTTTTACTAAATGACAAAAAGGAATGTTTTTCTTGTCGTACGTATGCGGCGACAATGACTTCTCCGCCGCCGTGACCATTATTTGAGTTTCGGCTTCCTCTACAAGCCATAAATTTTTTTAAATGAAAAAAATACCATGTTTTACTTTTATTTTATTTTGGTATTGAAAATGGTATGTATCAAATTTTGTTTATGAGTTTTAATATATGAAAACCCAGTGCAAATGTATAGGTATTTAATGCAAGCATAAAAATGTTTTCAGAAAACTCGACTCTCGAGTGTGGTAGACAGGAAGGTATTGGGCTTGGACCCATCATGGCCTGTAATTAGTCGATCAGTCTCAAAATTAGTTATTTTGTTTTCAGAAGCTTGCATAATGTTTTCAGAAAAACACTGGAGTATATTTGAGCAATTTTAAATGAAAGTATCTTCTAAAAATTGAACTGGTATTTTGATGCCACAATTAATTTCAAACGGTATTTTAAAAAATGGTATTCCTAAGTGTTTATATACCATTTTTCATATGAGAAATGCATTGGACTTAATAAGTGATGAGTGGAGCCCGCTATAGCTCCTCGATGCATCGGCAGGTCTCATGAGACAACCTAGTGTCTTGGTACGAGGCCTTGACAAAATATTATTTGTAGTCTTGGCACGAGGCCTTGTCTACGTGGTTATGATAGTCTGGCATTATGCATTCCATCATTATGAAAGTGGTTATTGATATTGCATGTGATTATTCAACCAGTAGAATATCCATGTGAATAAGTAAATTCCATTATTTCATTTTACTTTTGCAATATAATGTTGAAGTTCAAGTTTAAAAGGCTTTTGTTTTAGTTATACATTTCCTTAAATGTTTATGTTTATTTATGAAAGCTTCCGCTATATTGTTATCCTTACTGAGCATATGAGCTCACCCCTTTCAATGTTTTATTTTTCCAGGATGTGAAGAAGTATTTTATGACTGAACTGTAGGGATAGTGTGAAGGGGAAATGGGTGTGGACTATGGAGACTATGTTATTGTAGTTTTTCACTTTACGATGTAATGTAACATTTATGAATGTATCTAGTGTTTCCAAGGCTACTAAACTAATCGGACTTTCGAGACTTTATCTTTTGTGATCATGCCAATGTTATGTAATAATGCACCGACTCTGGGTAACTGGGGTCGGGGCGTTACATTTGGTATCAAAGGCAGTTTAGTACTAACCTTGGAAGATAGATTTAGATAAACTCTGATTAGAGAACATAGCCCTAAGATAGACTTTGAGGATTAGTATAGAATAACTTCCTAGAATTTTGATATTATAGAGATTTTGTGAGTTTTCCGAGAAATACATCCCTCTCTGGATACGAGCAGGTAGAGACAGCTCTGGAACAGATGTACCTAGGGGTAAAACCCAAAAACACCGCTTTGAGCTAGACTCGAACGAGAACTGGTGCACGACAACGGGCCTTGCTGCACTCTTGGTTACGACACTCCCAGGGGATATGCTTAGGATAATTCTCATTTTCTTTACAAACCATTATGAATGGTTTAGAGTATATACTTCCTCAAAGAAAACATTTTTATGATTATAGTTCAATTTATGTTAAGTGTTTTACAAGTATGGAATTATGTATTTTGATTCATAAACTAAACTAGTTTATTCCATTGTTTATAAATGGCGCCTAGTGGAAGGAATGGAAACTATATTGATGTACACACTCCATGTAGGGATTTCCTTCCTGCTTAAGATAATTATAGTGGAGCTGGTGATACAACTGGTGCTGATCAGCTTATCACCATATTGGGACAACTCACTCAGGTTATCAATAATAACCTTACTCGTATGGAGCACCCTGATCCGCAATGTGGAGGATCAATGTTAGACCTCTTCATGAGGCAACAACCACCAATATTTAATGGGGGTACAAATAAATTAGTAGTTGAGCAATGGATAAACTCCTTAGAGAAAATATTCCACGCCTTGGGGAGTCTCGAAAGTGAGAAGGTTGTCATGGCAGTTTACCACCTCACTGGAGACATCGATCAATGGTGGTCGCTGATTCAAAACACAAAGGAAGATGAAGAAGTATCAAGTGTGTAATGGAGGGAGTTTAAGGAAATTTTCTTAGAAAAATACTTTCCACATTACCATCGAGCAGATATGGAAAGGCAATTTCTGAGTCTGAGGCAGAAGGAGGATGAGAATGTCGCAAAGTATGAGGCTAAATTTACAAGGTTAGCGAGGAATGCTGCAGATTATATACGTAACCCAAGAAGTAAGATCAATCATTTCTTTGATGGGTTAAAACCTTTTCTCTGTCGACTACTAGTATCACAATCTTTCTCAACATACGAAGATATAGTCGCGTGTTCTATCAAGACAGAAAAGGGATTCTCTAAATCTTATGACAATAAAGTAAAGCAAGAGAAGAAGAGAACGGTGGAACAAGAGACAGATAAAGGGAAAAAGGAAAAGAAGTATTTTCCATTATGCGATAATTATGGGAAGAATCACCCCGGTACTTGCCTAAAATGAATGGGAGTTTGTCATAAATGTGGAGAAAAAGATCACCAGGCTCGTGATTGCAAGGGAAAGAAAGAGGCTATCAATGTTGAATGCTAAAATTATAGGGAAATGGGGCATTATGCAAATGAATTTCCTAAGAATCAGGGAAAATTACCTCAGAAAAGGACAAGAGATCAAGGACAATCTTTTTTTGTTACATCAGTTGAAGTGGAATAATTAATGTATTGGTGCTTTTGGACTCAAGGATTATATTTTGGTTGTAAGAATAATATGATATATATAAGGATTGTACTGCAGTACTTGTTGTTTTCATTAAGGTTTTAATATGATGAAGGTAATCATATTTTTAGTATGTGACAATAAGAGAAACTTTACTTTGTTTGAGGAATCTTACGATACAATTGATTTTGGAATTTAGAGACCTTTTAGAGAACGTCTGGACAGAGGTATTTTGGATAACTATAAAGGTTGGAATGGATTAAATTGAACTTTGGATAGTATTGTTTAAGGTTAAAACATTTATGAAGACTATTTTTGGAATATTATAATACTATATTTTTAGGAAAAGGACAACCTGCAGGTTAGGGGATAACCCGTCGCGTAGGACAAAGCTGTAGGAATCGAACCCACAACCATAGTGCGACAGGCCTTTATTACCTACCACTAGCCTACAAGAAGTCCCTGGTTATTAAAAAATATTTTTCCCAATCTAAATGGTATGTGTTAATATTTTGAACCTTGTACGATTTGGATAAATATAATATTTTTGAGTTCTATTATCTTTTTGAGTGAAAGATGAGTTTGTGGTAGAAATTAGTTGAAGGTTTAAACTCTACTTGTGAAGCACACATATATATATACCTATCTCTTATTCTATGAATAAATTAATTCTTAAACTTTAGGAAAGGGATATTAAAACAAAAAATGTGTTATCCTAATCCCTTATGTTTTGTTGAACTGATGATATTTTAAATCAACATAAATTGAAGGCTTTGAGGCCCTCAATTTTACACTTGTTTGTGATTGATGACCTCAATCACTCCCTACAAAGATTTACGTTTTTCCTCCAATTATATGTCTCTAATTTCCACCAATGTTCTCCTTATCGAGATTATAATTTAGTGGTGACGTTTTCATTTCCCTTTCCCTCTTATTAAGGATAAATTCTATTAACCTTATTTCCGATGTGGGTTTTCCACAAAGGTATTTTCTATTTTCAACCTTTTATTTTCAAAGAAAAATTTCAAATTGCGAGGACGCAATTTATTGAAGGAGGGGAGAATGTAACACCCCGAGCTTCCACGATACGCTTCTCTTTCAATAATACAATAGCTTTCATTTTACACAAGTTCGAAATTCTAACACATCGTGACCAACCAAAGTAGCCGTTATGAATAGTAATACCCACTTTTTGAAATTATATAAATTTTATATTTCAAAATGGACTTCATTTTTGTATTCGGAATATCGAAATTATCCTAAGTTGAATTTTTTGTAATTTTCTGAGAACTTCCAATTTTTTATGAATAGTGAAAAATACTTAAAAACAACTTTTTTAATAAAAAAAAATTATAGTGATAAATTATACTATTGAGTGGTTTTAAAGTATAATTAGAATATATTTTTACCATTTTATCCAATGGTGTTCATTATAATTAATTTCACTTTTAAATTGGACATAAACAATTATCAATCTTTGGATATATATTGTTTCTTAAAAACACGCTATTTGTTGTGACAGTGGGAATTAATTATAAAATTAATTAATGAAACTTATATGTTTGGAATTTTTTAAAATATACATCATTTTTGAATTCGGAATATCAATTATAGCTTAGGGTGAAATTTTGGCATTGTTCTGAAAAACTTCAATTTTTGATGAATAGTGAAACCACTAAGTGGTAGTTAAAAAACTGATTTTTTGTTTAAATGAAACATTACCAATTCTTTGATTTGATTTTCAAAAATCTGACATACATGGTTGTCATTAGGAAGTAAAATTTGGTTCAATGGGATTAAAATAATTTTTTGGTGAATAGTAACTTTTAAGTTTAATTAATCGCGATTAAAGGTAATTAGTGAAATTTAAGGTAAAAATGATATTATAAAAATATTAAAATACCCTTACACTTGTCCTACCCTTATTGGATGAGTCATGACTGACCAAGACAATCCATGGGTCAACTTGGGGACCCCATGGAGCCACTTGGGTAAAAAAATGACAATAATAACTTTTTATTTAATGCAAAAATAAAATTGTCACAAACATGTGTTGTTTTACTAAAAAAATTATTACATGGGGTTATATAAGTTAAATTTTAGACTATAAATATTAATTGGAAATATAAAAATATTTAATACATCATGATATTTTTTTTATAATTTTTAGACATTAAATAAATTAAATTTTTTATGACACCATGATGATGCAGCGATTACCTCATTAATTAATGATTTAAATAAAATAAAACGATAATGTAAAATATAAGACTTACACTTGTCAAAAACCTATTGGATGGGTATATTTAGAACCCTTATCACCTTATCCTAGAAATATATAATTTTTGGACCTCTAGAATCCGAAAATAATTTCATATTAATGTAACATTTCAATCTTTCCAAGAGTGCCCCTCCTCTCCTCTTATAAAAGGGCCCCACCTCTGCCACATTATTCACACCTTCAAGCCATTTGGCTTGGCCAACCTCTGCCCAAATACTCTCCCAACTTCCCTCTATTACTCCTAGAAGCCTCACTTTGGTCAGAAGTCTTCCCAAGGAATATGTTGGCTCAAATCAAAAAGAGTTACCTGATTTTAAGGTAATGTCTTCTCGTATGTTATTTTGTTTTATTTTGCATCTCCAACCCCTTAAACTCTTTTTATTCCTTTATTTTGTAACAAAACCAGTATCTTAAATATACTAGGATGTTTTTATGAGATGTATTTGATTTAAACTTACACACACCTTCGTCTAATGGTTAAAAAACATATTGTTTCTGTGGTTGGCAAATTTCTGCATCACGAAATGATGATTGTTCAATCTTATTTTAACACCTCTAATGGTGGCCATTATGATGAAACTATTTTTATATATGATATATATTTTGTTTTTGTTTTCCTTATTATTCTTTATTTTTCATTTATGGCATACCTTTACGATTTCCATTATGGGTAAACGCGATAATTTCATTTTAGGAAGTGCAGATTATCGCCCCCTCAAAGTGATTTGAATCGTTAATGCCATATGTGGGATGTATAAAGGATGGAGTAAATGGTATTATATATGATATTATACTGGAATTATAATATACCATTATATAATTATGATCTCATTCCATTAAATATTAAATATAAATGAAAGTAGCATTCATGCGTACGTACGGCTTACCGTCTCCATGAACGGTGCATTTCATTTCTTACCTCTAAATGATATGTAATATTATAAATGCATGTATATACTGGATATATAGGATATATATTATATCTAAGTCATGAATATAATTCTGGAGATAATTGATATTCTACCACCTAAATAACTTGTAATTATAAGAAGTTTATTGTTGACTCAAGTACCAAAGATCGACAAAACGACCGTTATTAACTTAAATGACTACATAATTTTTGTAACATTGTAATAAGTGATATAAAAGGGATAATGAACTTGAAAAAGTTTCTTAAGCAAGTAGATATTAACTCTAGTTTATTATTCAGGAGGTTAAAGAATGGTCGAGTCAAGTCGGACACAAGGTAAGGGAACTTCTAAACCCAATTTGTGTTCTTTGGGTTAATATCCTACTTTCAAATTATGTCATGATATTATTATGTCATATCTTGTATTTGTACATTATTTATGTGTACTTATAGTGAATACACATAATAGATCTATTTTATTTAAAAAATGATCTTTGTAAGGGACTTCGTCTCAATCTCTATTCATTGAGGCATATTTTGTTTTATACACAAATTTCTTTTATACGGTGTATAAACCCCTTTGAGTTTTACATTTATTCAAAAGTAATCTTTTTATATGAAGTGTTTTAATAAATGACAAAAAGGAATGTTTTTCTTGTCATACGTATGTGGCGACAATGACTTCTCCACCACCGTGACCATTATTTGAGTTTCAGATTCCTCTACAAGCCATAAATTTTTTTAAATGAAAAAAATAGCACGTTTTACTTTTATTTTATTTTGGTATTGAAAATGGTATGTATCAAATGTTTTTTATGAGTTTTAATATATTAAAACCCAGTTCCAATGTATATGTATTTAATTCAAGCATAAAAATGTTTTCAGAAAACCCGACTCTCGAGTGTGGTAGACAGGAAGGGATTGGGCGTGGACCCATCATGGCCTGTAATTAGTCGAGCAGTCTCAAAATTAGTTTTTTTTAAGAAGTTTGCATAATGTTTTCAGAAAAACACTGGAGTATATTTGAGAAATTTTAAATGTAAGTATCTTCTAAAAATTGAACTGGTATTTTGATGCCGCAATTAATTTCAAACGGTATTTTAAAAAAGGGTATTCCTAAGTGTTTATATACCATTTTTCTTATGAGAAATGCATTGGACTTAATAAGTGATAGGTGGAGCCCACTATAGCTCCTCGATGCATCGGCAGGTCTCATGAGACAAACTAGTGTCTTAGCACAAGGCCTTGACAAAATATTATTTGCAGTCTTGGCACGAGGCCTTGGCTACGTGGTTATGATAGTCTGGCATTATGCATTCCACCATTATAAAAGTGGTTATTGATATTGCATGTGATTATTCTACCAGTAGAATATCCATGTGAATAAGTAAATGGCATTATTTCATTTTACTTTTTCCATATTATGTTGAAGTTCAAGTTTAAAAGTCTTTTTTTTAGTTATACATTGCCTTAAATGTTTATGTTTATTTATGAAAGCTTACGCTATATTGTTATCCTTACTGAGCATCTAAGCTCACCCCTTTTAATGTTTTATTTTTTCAGGATGTGAAGAAGTATTTTATGACTGACCTGCAGGGATAGTCTGAAGGGGATATGGGTGTGGACTATGGAGACTATGTTATTGCAGTTTTTCACTTTATGATGTAATGTAACATTTATGAATGTATCTAGTGAATCCAAGGCTACTAAACTAATCGGTCTTTCGAGACTTCATCTTTTGTGATCATGCCAATGTTACGCAATAATGCACTGACTCTGGGTAACTGGGGTCAGGACGTTACACTTACCTTGGAGCCACAGTCTATGTAGTTTCATCCAATGAATCCATTAGTGGAATAGATCCTTAGTCTGACTCCCTAACCCGTGCATTCTAGGGGTGGGGTTTAGAGCCTCAGTCCAACCGACCCATGGGAGGAGATTTAGTCTAAAATACCACATTACCAAGCCATGTTCACATGATTATTTATCCATTTAACACATATATCATATCATAAACCATACCCAAAACAATACATATTAAATTCAAATGTAATAATCATTTAATATGTGAATTAACATACAGACTTCACCCATTAGCATGATCAACAATTCCCATACCTTAGACCACTTTACCTATTCATCAATTCCCATATGTAAACCCATTTAACATATTCAAAATTTCACATGTATTAACCCACTTATAAATGTCAAGTATAATTCATAAGTCAATTAGCAAAATCACTTTATTTCATCCAAACCATTTCATAGTATGCCAATCGGTCCCTTATGAACTTGTCAAAGTCTAGACACAACTATCAATATTAACTTTTCATCTTAACAAGCATATCAATATATTTATCATGGGATCTACTTTATCACAAGTCAATTATATGCTTAACATTTCAACTCTTCATGTTTGGGATGATGGTAAACTCCATGGGTGGCCATAAAACTGATCTAACCAACCTAGATTCATTCCATGAGGATCATAAGGTTTTTAATTCATCATTTAACCAACTGTTTTATCAAATTATACTAAATGAATCAAATTATAAACAAAATAGAATCAATAACACAACCACACAGACACAAATCAACATCAATACTATCGTATGTAGCTCATAGACCACTTACCTTGAATCTAAATATGAAGACATGCTTAACCACCAAATTTGACTCTAATTCAAATACCCTTTGAAGACCCAACATAAGATCCACTAGAAAATAGAGGTTTTTATGGATTATAAATAATAAGAACAAAACTGAATGCCCTAATCCATAAAAGATAAGGAATAGGAGTGTTAGACTTACTCATTGCTACTAACCATGTACCAACTATGCCACATGCATAGGATGGCCCGATTTCCCTTTCTTTGTGTCTTGAACACCTAGAACACCCATGAACTTCCTCATAAATTCAGTAAACATTTAATTATCTATCTTTAATGGATTAAAACAAAAATTTGAATAATAATTTACCTCTAAGAAGTCCAGGATCTTACACCCTTCACCTAGTTCTTCATTTGCTAATTCAACATAAGTACCACGGGTTAACCACTCTCCATGTCCTTATCCACTTGGAAAATCCAATTAATAAGTTATAAAATACTCTTCTCATTATTTATCATATTTTAATTAATAATAAAACTATATTAAGTATTGGTAAATGATGAAAGTATGAGATCTATGAACAACTCATCTGCGAATTTAATCCCTAAGATGTCTAAGCTTTCAATGTAGCTAATAATATTGACTATATGGGACCCATATGGAAAAGACTCTCAAATATTAGTTATAAAAAATAATTTGATATTTCGTATCTCTCTTATCTAAACTTCTATTAATATAAATCTTAAAGGTTATACATCATGCTATATAAATCCATGTCCTCATGTTTCTTCAAAAATCATTGGTCATGGATGATATCATGAAACATTGAACTTTTGTAGCATCATCCAAATGTTTCTCATAGAGAGATAACTCTTCATAACTAGCCTCATTTCAAGGTGATTTAGTAATAGGTTCTTCTAACACATACAATTTCCTTTCATGGTGAAGGATAATGCATAATAACCTTTACCATTCTTGGAAATTTGTGCTGGTGAAAAGTTTATCCTTATCAAGTATTGATCATAGGAATATGTGTTGGAAAAAATCCCTCAAGGTACCATTGTATTATTTTTTAGTTGATTGTGTTTATTGACAAAGAAGGTTTCCATGGTAAGTTGTTATGTTCCATATAGATTTTTTACAAAGTTCCAAGAAAAAGTAATGGATTCTCTAGAAATGGTATAGAAAGATGTGTATACAAGGTGGTGTTGTTACCCAGTGTTTTCCAAATTTTTGGGACCAAAATTTAGAGAATGGAGAAAGGTGTTTATGGAAAATGAATTTTTGTGAAATATTAAAGGTGGACTGTAAAGTTGTGTGAAAGGAATTTTTGGGGATCATCACATCGTAATATAGAAAAGGAAAGAAGTGTACAAAAGATTTTAATATGCATGAAATATGATCTTGCACGCCAAAGGGAGAGTTTCACACACCCATGAAATAAAGATGAAGTGATCAGCATGAAAGAGAGTTTTGCACCCAATGAAATGTCAATTCAAGTTCTTACATACTCAGGGTAATCTTACATGTTCAAATGAATTAACATAAGTATCTTGTACGTAGGTTTGACCGGGTCTATAAATAAGAGGCTAACCCCCTCATTTCAGTATCTTTATACTTAGATAAAATCAGGGATCTAAATCTCATAAGAAGTGTACGCAAAGGTATTTTTGTGAAAAAAGAGAGTTTTGCACAAAATATAAAAGTTACGCACAAGTTTTTCTCCCTTAACAAAGTCAAATTTTATACGCAAAGTGATAAAGTTGTGCGCAAGACACCCAAAAGTTGCACAAAAGATATAATTTTCCCAATAATTCTGTGGTAAATGTGTATTCATCAAGTGGATGAAAGTGGAACTTAATGATACAATAAATGAGTGGTAAAACATATTGATCCAAGTGATCAAAGAGGGTTCTTCTGAAGGATCAGGGAGCACACTTTAGTTGAGAGAGCAGTGATCTTTCAAATTTTGATTGGTTGTAAACTAGGAGGGATAATGAGTCTGCTCAAAACATTTTAAAGGTAGTGATATTGAATATAGAAGTGATCTATCCCAAACATTGAATTTGAAGTGAGGCTTAGTATATTTGGTACATCAACACATTTTTCTTGTATGGTCAATGGGTGTATCACAGTGAGGGAAAACCAAGTAAAATTGATCTATCTCATGCATGCTTTAATTTTTTTTGTACATTTCTATGGGAAAGAGAGAGATGAGTGATTTTTTTAATGATGAAACAAGATCTAAAGGGGAATTTTTTTTAATTTTTCGTACCCTGATTCAACCCCTCCCCTCCCAGGGTATTTAACCTAGTTGGGATAACAATATGTTTAGAGTAATTTTAGTGTTGTTTATACAAATAAAATAGTAAGAGATCAAGTACTTTATTTGATAAAATTTAGACAAATAAATAAATATTATATTTATTAATCTCCCACTATTTTATCAAAATCCAATATCCCTCACCATTGGATTTGGAATATCATGTTTCTTGGAGATTCTTGTAGCAAGAATCCATATTCCCCTTCTCATTACCCCACCTTTGGTTGGTCAAGAAACTTGAATGGATTTAGGTAGGCATTACAAATTACAATTGCATAAACTCATAGTTCCTTGACCTATTAAGTGGACTCCCCAATCCTTAAATCCTTAAATTGGATTTCCTCAACCCTTGCCTCTTAGTTACACTGAGTCTTGCTTTGGCAGTCAACCCTTGATGTGAAAAAACTTAATTTAACCCAAAAAAATATTCTAGAATTCCCCAATAATTGAAATCATCCCAACTTTGGTTGGTCAAGTACTTTGAACTATGGTTTTATTTTAACTGAAATAGTGGAAGGCTATACCAAATTTATTTATATTATTGATAGATTTTGTCCATTTATAAGTAAATTTCCAATTATTATTTTTATCACATTCTTGTTGATATTAAGTTTATTTATATAAGTGATTAACCATTTCCTAGATAATATTTATGCATAAGAAAATTTATTTTAGTTCTATCTTTCATGCTCATTAATTTCATTATTTCATGTGATCACGAAAAAACATCCATAATGAAAGAACCATGCAACTCAATAGAAATAAAATAATTAACTGGTATGATCATGATATTTTACTAATGGTTAGTTTATCTAGAGGTTGATAAACTAATTATTTACCTAGGGAAAAAACACCTTGAACCAATTAAGGTTTGTGTTACAGTTTCTACTAGTCCACCTATGTATCTCTCTTGGATTGGTTTTGCCTCAACTCTAAACTTGAACCACCTCCACTAGCTTCGGACCACCATTCATTAAATTTTCTTTTACTCACACACTCGTGAGAGGAAAATGGTTTTCATAAAAGAAACCATGGAAACATAGGCCCTTACATAATAAGAGGATATATGGCACACATGCCAACAATTTAATTTAATAATAAATTAAATGAAACCAATCACATACAAAGGTTTGGTCTATGCTCATGATCATCTACAGGCATGCAATGAATTATTCATTTAATAAAACTAGAATTTAATTATTAATCATTATTATTTAAGATAAATCAAGATTGAATCATTTAATTCTCTTCTTTAATTAATCAATTATTTTATCTTAATTCTCATCTGAATTTCATTGATTTTCTCATCCATCATAATTTTTATAAAAATTAAATAAATTTATTTAAAATTAATTATGTACATAAATGTACCTTGGAGGAGACACGATAAATACCCATCTGAATCTATCCAACATGTATTATACTCATATACTATTTACTCTTGTGACATATGGAATACACGACATATCACATACTTTCATTACATGTACTGTCAAATTAATTATTACAAAAATTACATGATTTTTTAGTCATGTGTTATGCTTCAATACAGGTAGAGTAATAATTGTAATAAAAATCATGCATGATATGTAGATCTGTACATTACATAGAAATTAATTAAACATTTATATATATATATATGTGTGTGTATTAATATTCATCACATGGTGTGTCCTACCAACTTAATGACCACACACAAGAACGTGTCAACAAGGTTTTCATAGTACAATAAATTAATTTTAATTATTTGTAATTTGGTATAAGTACATGTCATGTATAGGTGATGTAAATGGTATGTATGTCTCTTTTTGTCTATCTGAGGTGCACACCTAGGGACTCAGCTTGTAAATCATGCCTTGGAAAATTGGAGTACACAATGTGTAGAAAGGACTACATGGCATGTGGTCTCTAAGTTACATGGTTACCAATCAAGTAGGTCATGTTTGGAAATAAATGGCCCATATATGACTTAAAAGGACTAAACTCCATGTATGTAGGCTATATAGTGGGTGCTTTGATTGATCGTGCATCAGGATGGCCTGTTCAACACATGGTGAAAGAAATTTAATGCACCATTTGTAATCAATAAACACAGTTTGAATTAATTCCCAGTGTATTGAACATGAGTACAGGGCATGTAACTCTGGTTACACAACATGTACCCCTGAGTTATCCATCCATAATCTTTGACACCTCCAAATGAGTTCTTCAATTTTATTTCATTCATAAAATTAGTCATTTTTATTAGATCAAGGAGAAACGAATGAGGAAGAATAATATCTCACAATTTGGATTAAAATAACGATTAAAATTGAATTGAAAAATAAATCACAATTGTGTAAATAAATCAATGATATTTAAATAATTATAAATAATTATGTGATCACTATAATGCCACTTTTAGGTCATGGGTGAAGTGGAAACATGTGATGGGTAATTCCAAAAATTTAATTTTGTCATGATTAATGATCAATCCAAGATTTACATAATGATAAACATCATGATCAATAGAATTAAATCAAATAAAACATACAGTGGACAGAACACTGGAACCATATGGAGGATCATAACATATTATTTATAATTAATTTAATTAGTTAAATAATTTCCTTGTTGGAATACTTTCTTCATTGATGGATATGGAAATATATGTGAATTGTATCATCATTGCATTGAAGTAATGAAGAGTGGATTCCCTCTAGCGGTAATCTACACGTGTTCCAAAAATCTCTGAACATTTTCGTAGGAATATTTAGGTGCCATAACAGAAGATCATATCACTTGAATTTTCCACCTTTTATCTCCATGAGAATAGATTCCAAATCATTTTCCTTTAACTCTCTTTACTTGAGAGTGGTAGGTGGAGGAAGATCGCTCTCTGTTTTTGAGATCATTCTTGGTGAAGGGATATCTCTAGGGATTGAGAGAATTCCCCAAAAATCTTGTGAACAACCAAACAAATGAATTAGCCATATTATAAAATATTATAATTTGGTTTATATACTGCTAGGTTAAAAATAAAATAATTTCAAAATTTCCCTTTATTATTTATTTAATACCTACAGAACCCCGGGTCAAGTAATAAAAATATTTTTATTATTTCTCGACATGCACTTAACTTGTGAATAAAATTAAATATTATTTAATCAAATAATATTCAATATTTATTATTTCTTGTTGGACTATTAAACTCGGTTTACCATTCCTCCACAACATTTATCATTCCTTAAATAATGACTATTTATTTATTAAATAAATATCACTGCATCATTATCCAATAAATAAATAAATATTATATTCACTAAATAGCAAATAATATTTATTAAATATTCTTCTCACATTATATTCTCTTGAATAATTGGTGAAAAAATATATTTGATCAAGAAAACATGAATTATTATTAAACCACATGTGGGAATAAAATTTATTCAACTTGTTAAATAATAGATAATAATATATTATTTCACTGAGATTATGGATACACTTAGTGTGTGACCCTCAAGGACTCTTTCTCAGTGGCAGGAAAAGCATCCTAAATCCCAAGGTTAGCGTATAGAAACACACAAAGGCACCCATAGAGAAATAATTTAAAACTAAAATGACATAATACCTCATAGAGATGCTTACTGCTTAATATAATCCATTTATCATGATATCTCTAATCAAACAGGTTGCACGCTGGTGTCATCAACCTATGTGATTGATGTCTCTTTATTTGACTTTCTAGATATTGAACTTGCCTATAGAACACCATGGCCATGTATTATTTTGGATATATCATTTCCATCAATGGACTTAATATTTCATCTTCCATTAAAGAACAAAAGGGACAAATCCTTTCTCGCATTATTCATTAATGCAATATTACTCGTGACACACCCGACGTATCCTACCACATTGAGAACATATGACATCACGGTTTTTATCAATACATCAAAGTACAAAACTTATAATATTAATTAATAATAATCTTAATGTATAAGGATCAATACACACATTCGCTAATAGGAACATCCAATGACACGTATAAATTTGGATTTCATACTGATGGGTCTCATTCGCATAATATCCTACACTAGATATTACTAAGGTTTACACCATGGGAAGGTGCTTCAAAGTCCTATGAGTCTCTAAATGTATATCCTATATCATTTGTGTCCCTTAATTGATATAATCCAGCTATAGAAGAATATTGTCGTAGCACTTAACAGTTCTCATCGTAGCATAGAATTGTTATGACCTTTTAGCGCGATAGCAGCTCTTAGGACATTATCACATACTATGTTTCACAGAAGTATAATAATTATGTGATAATAAGTTTATTAATATTCAAAAATATGAATACATGTTATCATAATTTACACAAAAGTTAGTTCTAGGGAACCAACTTCAAAAATATGTGTGATATGGTAGAATTTGAAACTGTTAGCCTTCGATTTCTAGAGAGTGAGACTTATGGCATTTTATTTTAGTTATAGAAATAGAACCTGGTAGGAATTATAGAAACCAACTTAAAGAAACCATTGAGAATGTGGTTTCACCTAAGCCACAGGTGAACCAACAATTGGTTTAAATCATTGTTCAAGCTTTTCAAACTATTGAGTCAGAACTATAACTAGATACTCTTTTTATGATATATGTCACTACTAGAAATCCACGTGAAGGATTTATGGATTTATTCATGATAAGAGGTGATAAATCTAACACTAATAGAAATATTAAGAGAGACACTTATTCTCAAGGAGGTGGAACACATCACAATCAAACCAAAAGATTAATTAGCCTTCCTCCAAGACCCAAAAGAAAAAGGGTATGTTTCTAATGTGGTTACTTAAATAATATCAAGAGAGGTTGTACAACACCACCTAGAGCATGCCACAATTGAAACCAGATGGATAATATTTAGTTCTATTATCGTAGTGCTCTGAGGTCAGGTGTTCGTGACACATATCATGTGTCTCAGATTTCATATGATTAAATAGGATGAGGTCAGCATAATACCTCTCGTCAGTAAAGTCAAGCTACCCATGGTGATTCTAGGAATACCATGACTATTGAGAAAAGGGAAATCTCAACAGGGCAATAAAGAAAAAAGTTCGGTGAGTAATAAGTTATATAGATCTTATCATGTTATTGTGGATGATCAATATGGACCATCAACGATGAGAGGTATAATTCTTTTGAATTCTACCCTTATACAAGCTATGTTTGATACGGGTGCATCCCATTCATTTATTACTTCTTGTATTGTTGATATTATAGGTTTAAATGTTGAGATGATTCCTTATATTTTGAAACTTTAAACTCCTCTTGATCAAAGATAATGTTAAGACAATGTGGAAATCGTGTTTTATAACAATTGATGGAGCCGAATCTATATGGGATTTCTCTGTGCCTGAGATGTATATCTATGATATAATCCTGGTTATGGATTGGCTGAATATATTCAAAGGTCACATCAACTGTTATACTAAAAGGGTTAGTTTTAGGACTGATGATGACATTGAGCATCACTTTATAGGGGACCAGAATGTAAAGGTAAGTGCAACAGGCTTGTTGGCACCAGCGGTTGGAATGATATCTATATAGCCCTGAACCCTCACTTCCAGATTTAGTGCTGAAACATGTTTTGTATTTTTTTTATAAAGGATTAGAGAAAATACACAATAAATTATACAACCGAGGAAAATTTTTTGTCTAGTTTTTGGAGTATTATAAAATCCATACATTAAATAATAGTTTACAAAAAAAATTACAAAATAACTAATTGGATTCATCGTCACTAGCACCTTAACCGTCCTTTGAACTTCTAAAAAAATCATCTGAAAAACATTTTAAAAACATGGGATGAGCATAAAATATTAGTACGGGAATAATCATAAGAATAAATCTTAGAACATGGGTTAAAATCCATGACATAATGATATAAAAAGGCATAGAACATGATTGAACATATAGAATCATAACATATAAAACCCGGGATCATATAAACATGGAATCATAGTAATGTGGTAGCAAATAAAACATGACTTTAGCATGATTAAAGGATAATTGAACCTATAGGATCATGATTCAAGGCTAACCACCAAGACTATTGCACATGAATCATGAGTCAAGGCTAACCACTAAGACCCTTTCACATTTAGCACAAGTCAAGGCTAACCGCCAAGACCGTTGCACATAACGTCTCATGCGACGAAACTTTACCCAATGAATTGGAGATCTATCTGGGTGCACCCATCATAACATGTTCATTAATATGATTTCCACATATATAATCATACATAATCAATCATACATAAACATATAGGTACCCATGGAAAGAAATGGGTATCATAATCATGTCATGAAGTATAATAGATGGGTGTATCATACAAGTGTCCATGAAAGAAAGGAATTAAAACATTCATGGAAATTGATAATGGAAAATAGGAATATATCATGGTAAGTGATGTCAAATATAAGTGATAACATGTAATAAGAGTATTTAATAAATTTTATCATTAAAACATTTTAGTGTGGTTTTAAGGAAAATACTAAAGGCCATTTAAAATAGAAAAGGGCATAATATTTAATATAAAACCATAAGTAAACCAAGAAAGTTTTAATAATAAAATTAGTTATTTTATAAAGATAATTTTGGGTTAAAACATATTATAGAGTGCACTTGAAATTGGGTAATAATTTGGGAAGTTTCCTTAAAACGGGCTTGCTTATCGAGAAGAATTGAGAAGGGAACCACTTGAAAATATACATATCCCCAAATGAGAATGATGAATGGATCTTGATACATGAGTTTGGAACATATAAAAATAATTTATAATATTTACATAAAAATAAATTTAACTTCATTTGGGTAAAATGAAAGATATAGAAACCCAAAGGAATAATGGAGGTTCGGGTAGAATCTCTTACCTTAAGTTTGAAGGTGATATTCACTTGATCTTAATGTCCTGGATAATAAAATTAGATTCATTAATTAATAATTTCAGAACCTCTTATACATTTAATTTATTTATTATAACCTTATTAAGTTCATTCATGACCTTTTTGGGGGGTTAAGATGTTCACTTTCATTGTTTTATGAGTGTTTGTTTCCTTGGTCTTCATGATTGGTTTCCTTATATACTTGTATGGATAAACATGTAAGATGAGAAAGGTTGTAAAGAATTGGATTTATATGTTATTATTGAACATAAAAAATATTAAATAGTTATAAAATTCATTTGGATATTTATAGTGAGGATGAATCATTATATAAAACATTAATGACAACTGTTTGTGTTAATTGGCAGTTTTTTATCACAATAAACTCATTTTTCTTTATAAGTTAATATCATGTGTACAAAATATTAAAAAAACCTTAAATTAGACATAATACATATATTATAGTCTGGTTCAACCATAAAAAGGGTTTGATGACTAGAATTGAAGATGGTAATAGAAATTGAAAACTCGTCATCCTTGAATGTGATAAATTAACACATCTCAAATTGTGTTTCCATTTCTAGTATAAAAGGAGGGTAAAGGAGATATGATGATGAATTATTCCATTATAATAACAACATTCTAGTAAATTTAAGGTAATGGAGTTATTACACCATTTGGATGGGGATATTTGAGGATATAAATGAAAACAAAGTCACATGAAAATAAAATAAAATAAAAGTAGAATTTACCTCTTAAATATGCCCTCCTTGAGAGCCTCTTTAGGGGAGAGTTTTTGGTCTTTTTATGATACCAAGAGATCATGGAAGTGTGATAGGGGATTAGGGATATATTTGAGCAGAATTTTGACTAGGATCAAGTCTTTATAGGTGTGAGGAGAAGAGGTGGTGAGGGTGGTTTTTATAGTGGAGGAGAGGAGGGTTTTCTCAATATTTAATTCATTAGTTTATTATTTTTCTCAAGACAAGTAATAGTGCTGATTCTTGTGACAAAAAACAGTAGTAAGTGAATGTGAGTTCGAACCAATTTCCATTTATATCATACATGACTCAAGTATGATGCAAAAAATCATTTATTTAGCATATTTCGTAAATTATCGAATTTCACTATTCACTAAAAATTCAAGTATTTCAGAAAAATCAAAAAAAATCACCCAAACCATTTTTAGATGTATATAATCCAAAAATGAAATAATTTTTACCAAAATAATTTTTTAAATATGAGAAATTTAATTTTTAAATAAAATCACAATTTATTTGAAAAATAAGAATTTTAAAATTATAACTCATTTTATAACACCTTTGAAAATTAATCATGGTCTCACAAAACTATATTATAATAATAAGACAATAAAATAAATTTTTATGATCATATTTTATGAAAATAAATTTTAATTTAAATTATTCAATTAATCATAAAATTGTAATTAAATATTTATGACTTAAAAAAATACCAACACTTATACTATGATCATATTGTTACTTATAAGATGCCTAAATTTTATTTATACATTCATGGGTGAGGTTAATATTCATTAGGAACATTTAATATTCATAAAGGTACATTACTATTCATAAGGTTACATTGCTATTCATAAGGGTAAGTTACTATTCACTAAAAATTAAGTTGATCCAATCCGACTCCAAAAAAATTACTGATCGCAGCTGTGTATGTCCGTTTTTTGAAATTCAATTCATAGAAGTGGAACAATTGTGTTTAACTATTGGTTTATAAATGTCAAATAGTACTTATTAGTTCATTTAAGAACATAGTGTTTCCTTTTAAAAACTTGGGATGTTAGATTCTTCCCCCTTAAATGAATTTCACCCTCGCAATTCGTTCATTATACTTATAATTCTGAATTTACATATCAATAATTATGAAAAATTATTTTCTTATGTATACTTAATTAACTATAAGTTAAAAATTAAGTATTATTGCTAAAAAAATTCTTATAATATGACAACGTCTAATCTTCAATGTTTTCTAGACCATTCCTCTGATACCAACTATAAAGCCCTGAACCCCCAATTCTGAATTCAGTACTAAAACATGTTGTGTATTTTTTTTATAAAGGATTACAAAAAATTACACGGTACATTATACATCCGAGGAAAATTTTCAGTATAGGTTTTGGAGGATTAGAGAATCCATACATTAAATTAGAGTTTACAAAAAATAATTACAAAATAACTAATTAGATTCATCTACACTAGAACCTTATTCGTCCTTTGAACTTCAAAGGAATCCTGTGAAAAACATTTTTAAAAACATGGGATGGGAATAAAAATCTCAGTAAGGGAATAATCATAAGAATAAATCTTAGCAAATGGGTTCAAAGGCATGACACAATGATATAAAAAGGCATAGAAGGTGATTGAACATATGGAATCATAACATATAAAACCTGGGATCATATAAACATGGAATCATAGTAATGTGTTAGCAACATAAAACATGACTTTAGAATGAGTCAAGGATTTTTTCACATATAGGATCACAAGTCAAGGCTAACTTTCGAAATCGTTGCACATGGAGCATGAGTCAAGGCTAACTGCCAAGACCATTGCACATGGATCAAAAGTCAAGCCTAACCGCCAAGACCGTTGCACATAACATCTCATGAGACTAAAAATTACCCAATACATTGGAGTGATATCTTGGAACACCCATAATATCATGTTCATGAATATTATTTCCACATATAGAATCATACATAATCAATCATACATAAACATAAGGGTACCCATGGAAAGAAATGGGTATCATAATCATGTCATAAATCATAATAGATGGGCATATCGTACAAGTGTCCATGAAATAAAGGAATTAAAACATACATGGAAATTTATCAGTTAAAATAGGCATATATAATAGTAATTTATTTCAAATAGAATTGACATCATGTAAGAAGAGTATTTAAGAAATTTTAGCATTCAAACTTTTTAGTGTGGTTTTAAGGAAAATACTAAAAATCATTTAAAACAGAAAAAGGCGTAATATTTTATATAAAAAAATAAGTTAACTGATAATATTTTAATAATAAAATTAGTTATTTTATAAAGATAATGGTGTATTAAAACATATTATAGAGTGCACTTGAGATTGGGTAATAATTTGGGAAGTTCCCTTAAAAAGGGATTGCTTATCAAGAAGAATTGAGAAGGGAACCACCTGAAAATATATATATCCCCAAATAAGAATTATGAATGGATCTTGATACATGATTTTTGAACATATAAACATAATTTATAATATGTACATAAAAATAAAATATAACTTCATTTGGTTAAAAGGAAATATAGAGCAACCCGAAAAAATAATGGAGGTTCAGGTGAAATCCATTACCTCGAGTCTGAAGGTGTTCTTCACTTGATCTTAATGTCCTGGATAATCAAATTAGATTTATTAATTAATAATTAAGTAATCTCTTTTAAATTTAATTTATTTATTATAACCTTATTAAGTTCATTCATGGCCTTTTTTGTGGGTTCATAGGTTCAACTTCATTGTTTTTTTAGCATTTGTTTCCTTGGTTTTCATAATTGGTTTGCTTATATACATGTATGGATAAACATGTAATATGAGAAAGGTTTTCCGTGTCACAACCCGTCCTCAGGGCCCGTGCTGTGACTACCCCAAGTCCACCTTCCATAGGCCAGGGGCTTCCGACTAGCACCAAAGGCGTAAAAATCCGATAACTAGGAAGGCATTGCCTTTATAATAGTAAAAAAACAACACAGAGTACAAGAGGAAGTAATAAACTAAGTATAAAAGAAAGTGCTGAAAAGTTAGTGGGCCAGAATACAAACCCAACTGAAAGTATAGCTACAACTTAATGAAAGTACAATAGAAAAAGACAAATAGCTGGAAGAATGGAAGCAGCTCCTGGGTCTCCCTCCTCGGATCCTACCTGAAGGGTAGGTACAGATAGCGCAGCTCCTGGATCATCCACCACGAATCCTACCTGAAGGGTAGGTACAGTTATCCTCTACAACACTCTCTCCCATCAACCTCCTCCGAGTATCATCACGTCGTTAAGTCCACCTCCGGATACTGTCTCATCGTGAGATCCACCTCCGGGTATCATTTAGTCCTCGAACACTCGGCCTCTGTCAGCACTGCTCGTCATCTACAACCAACACAACGAGGTGCAGGCATATCCCGTGCAGGGGTGAAGATAACGATACTCAGTAGGGACCCTGTGACCCTCAAGGTCTCACTAAATCCAACAAGGATAACCACAAAGAAGATCTCAATAGATAACCTCTAATTAGGTATATGCCCATACATATACCTAATTTATCAAGTAACCCTTCTCAATAATGAGGAAACACAAAGATTGTGAAATCAACGGATAACCAATACCCAGGTATATGTCAATACATATACCTAAGTTATCAAGTGACCCATCTCAATCATGGGGTAAACACAAAGGTAATAGACTCAGCTCAAACCAGGATTTTCATTATCGAAACTGTAACTGCTGAAGAGCCACGTCTCTGTTGAGTACAGTGATCCTGTCACGACTCCGAGGTACTGCTCACTAACCTAAGACTGCTGAGGTACTCCTCCTTTCGAGTACCATGGGTCAGCCACCCAAACACAATAGTGCTTCCCACTGGGGTCAGCCACCCAAACACAGTAGTGCATCCCCCCTAATAGCCTGTAGAGGTACTCTCTGGACGAGTACCACGGGTCTGCACCCAAACTCAGTAGTGCTCCGTCCTCCATGGGTCTGCACCCAAACAAAGTAGTGCTTCGTCCACTGGATATTCGACTCACTCCAAGTCGAGTCGGTCAAACAGTCGTCAGGTCTCAGCCGGCTACACGGTCTCCATACTCCGTACGCTCGTCTCTGGGAGGGTCCGCTCCATGAGCTACTGGTCGATACTCCAAGTATCACAAAGTCCCACGAAGAAGTATCTCAAAGGACAGCCTCGTCATAGGGGTCTCAACACAACAAACGACACGTCAATTGGGCGCCCGGTCTGTGAGTTATTAGCTTTTTCTTCCCAGGGGTCCGGTTGGTTTCATGTGCGAACCAACCTGCCTGTATCTCAACTGTACCTCGAACTCTCATAGGGTATATTCATAGGTACCATTTCTCAACGATATCACCAACGCCGCTGACGGTTCATCAAATGGACGTCTGGTCTGAAAGTTATCAGCTTTTCCGTTCTAGGGGCCCGGTTGGATTTCGGGTACAATCCAACCCAGCCACTATACAACTGCATCCAAACCTCAGGAAAATTATGCCAAAAGTTCCGTCTCATCAAGAGGAATCCAACAAAGTCGACGGTACGTCAATCGGACGTCCATAGCTCAAGTTATAAGCTTTTCCGCTCCGAGGGCCCGGTTGGTTTTGGGTTCGAACCAACCCGGTTGTACCCAAAGTTCTTCTAAACCTTGAGTGTAATATACCGAAACGACCGTTTCAATCCAAGGATCGCATTTCAACTGACGGTGCGTCGATCATAGGTCTGTATCACAACTTATGGGCCTTTGAACAATTTTGACTAAAATTTGGGGGTTTGGGCCTGGTCCGACCCGGCCCAATACCCCCTGGGTCGGCCCGAACCGGGTCGACCCGACCCGTGTCCGGGTCCGACCCAGTTGGGTGTGGCCCAGCCCGGCCCGCGGCTGGTGCGGCCCGGCCCGGCAGGCAAGCCGCGACTCGGCGCTGGCTGAGTGGAACACAAGGGGTGCGGCCCCTTGTTGTAACCGGCAGCGCCAGCTAGCGCTGCCCTGCTTCCCGGATCCCACGCGGCCGCGAGGTCCATCTCCTCACCGTTGTGGCTATGCAGCGGCGGGTTTTATTCTAATGGCGCGCTGGGGCACCACCGCCTCCAGGCGGCCGGACGGCTCTGGCCGCCGCCTCCGATCGTCAGTGCCGCCGCGTCTCCCCCTTCTGTGCGTCGCTGTATCTTCATTCAAAGCTCGAAAATTAAAAGGATTGCATATTCGCGATACTCGGGTTGAGAGCTCCACGTCCATATGTCGCGCTCAACAAAATATTGTGTTTCCAGCGTCGATAAATATTTGGCCGCCTCCTTCTGCGAGCCATTGCGGCTACGTTTAAAGCCCGAAAAATTAAATGATCGTATATATGTGATCCTTGAGTCGAGGGCTTCACATCCATATATTGCGCCCAACAAAACTCTGTGTTTCCATCGTCAATAAATATTTGGATGCCTTCTTTCGCGAGCCATTGCGGCTTTGTTCCAAGCCTGAAAAATTAAACGATCGCATATTTGTGATCCTTGCGTCAAGGGCCTCGCATCCATATATTGCGCTCAACAAAACTCCCTATTTCCAGTGTCAATAAATATTTGGCATTGAAGAATGCACGAAGAACACGTGAAAAATTAAAAGAAAAAGGAGCATGGTTTATGTGCAGGACGATGATCATGTTCATTTGGTCATCGTTGTTGTGAATTTAGGATATGAAGAATCAATAAAACTAATTCAAACATATATAAAAACCCCTACCTCGAAAAGACGTCACATGATGTCGTGCCGCGGAAAGAGGCAAGCGTCGCGATGATCGGTCGTCGCGGAAGATCGGTGCCGATTCCGTTGTCATCGGAGGAAGAGTCGTCATCGATGGAAACGTTCCCCGCGGTGGTGTCTCCTCCCTTGATGCGGAGGAAGAAGAATAGAGGGCACGTCGTTGGTGTCTTCGCGTTCTCCGTCGGAGGCGTTCTTCATCGAAGAGGCGTTCTTCGTCGGAAGGTTGTCGTTCTTCGTTGTGAGAAGAACACCCTACACTATTTCCCCCAAGCTCTCTCACCCCAAACCCCTCAACACAATGGAAGCCCCCAAAAATAATAGCAAAGCCATTATTTTTTATTCACCCATGCCATTCGAAATTCAAATAACTTAATTAATTGAAGAGATTGAACTCATTAATTAAAAAGTGTTGGCATGCACTTAAGAGGGGGAGTGGAGGGAGAAGAGTTTTCATTAAAAAGGGGGAGGTGTTCAAGAGTTAAAGAAGGGGAGATTAAATGGGGGTTAAAGAGAGTTATAGGAATGTGAAAGGTTGGGGCTCATGTGGGCCCCACCTTTCAAGTATCCACTCATGGTTGGTTAACAACATGCGGGTCCCACCCCCAACTCCCTTACTTAGGATAAAACTACCTAGTAGAAAATAAATAAAATTTGTAATATAATTTTATTTATTCCTCACTAAAACCACAAATT
The DNA here is from genome assembly GCA_963277665.1 of Viscum album. Lineage (NCBI taxonomy): Eukaryota > Viridiplantae > Streptophyta > Magnoliopsida > Santalales > Viscaceae > Viscum > Viscum album. The sequence goes on from OY728137.1 coordinate 1,991,257,625, forward strand.
TAACAACTCTTACTGAGCAAACGCACCTACAGAAAAGGTGCTCCTAAGCAATTACCGGCGCTACGGTTCCATCGGTGCCCTCGGATTTCGATTCCGAGCACCAGTTCAAAAGTTAGAAAAACCCACTCGTTCGTTCACTGAACGTACCTGAGCCAAACTTCGGAAATTGATTCCGGGCACACCGGGCCTCAGAATCAGGTGCCGTCAGAAACTGTGTTCTTGTCAAATCTCAAAGAAATTAATAAAAAAAATTCCTTGAAATTTCTGGGTCTTTACATTACTCCCACTTCAGGGATTTATGTCCCCGTAAAGGTTTAACACAAACTAGTGATACAAAAGTGGTACTGAGCACGCATCTGAGCCTTTTGCTCCCATGTCCTCACCTACAGGTTCCCGTGCTACCAGCGAAAGCACACAAGAGGAATCAACCATCCTCGTAGGACCCACTTCTGTCGATCCTCAACCTCTACTGGAACCTCGCAAAAGTCACTCCATCGCCAACGTCCAGCTCTCCATGGTCGATGATATGCGTCGGGTCAAGCACGTATCTCCCTAGTTGAGATACGTGGAAGTCATCATGCACATGGTGCAAGTGAGGTGGATGGGTCAAATGGTAAGACACCTCGCCTACCCTGCTGAGGACCTGAAAAGGTCCACTGAACCTCTGAGATTACTTGGCGCCTCGGCCACACCTCTGTAAACCTCGTCGGGGTGAGACCCGTATAAGGACGTGATCGTCATCCTCAAACTCTAGAGGTCTCCCTTTCCTAATTAGAACTGAAACTCAAAACTCCTGCTGCCACATGGGTGAAGTTTTTCGACTCAAGAGTGATCGGCTACACCTTTCTATGCATGATTCCATCTTTTGCTTCCTGGGTTTTCCTTTTCGCCGACCAAGGAAAACCCCACCCCAATGTTGTAGATAAACCACAACCTTTTTGCCTAATATGGTCAATCTTAGCATGAACTCTGAATCCAATCCATACTGAGACCAACGTCATAAGGCCTCAACGCTACCACTAAGAGATTCCAATCGAAACTCTCGCCTCGTGGGTCAGACCAAACTGTCGGTGTAAGTGTGATTATCGAGTCTCCTCTCAAGGTATCTCTATACGTGAGGGTCAAGTCTATGGCTTATCGGAAACTCTAGGCCTGGGACAAGATTCATGGAAGGAAGGAATGATTCATATCAACGTCTGTTACTACGGCAGATAGTAGTGGACACAGACTGTCCCTTGAATCATTTTTTAGAGCCATTGGGTCACACTCCTTGACCGCATGCAGCTACTCTCTTCCCCTGCCCTCCATCTCCCTGAGCCTGGCGGGGGCTACAAAGGCGGGTGATTGTAACATGTTGAAATGTACACCACCTCATGCTGCTCTCCTAGCTCTTCCTCCACGTCTGCTGCTTTGCAGAATCATATGTCCTTTTTACTTCTTCTTGAAACATTTGCACGCCCAAGTCTCTAAGATTGGTACCAGTTTCCAGCTTCCCACTGCCAACCTTCACTGACTGCATCCATTCAGCAAAAGAATTCTCAACCACAAAGGTTTTTTCTAGCACCCTAGCATAAGTAGGAATGCATAGAGAAAAGGTGTTGGCTTGGATATCCTTAAACGCACCACCCTCAGAGGTCAGAGCTCTCTATAACTGATCGAAACATATTCATCGAGTACCCTAAATGCTCAGTACTCCTCGATGAATACTCAACTACCAACACATCGTCCTGCAGAAGATGTATAAGCTCTAGAAAACTTTCAGCCACCTCCTCAAGTCAGTCCTCAGCCGCCTGTGAGTCAAGATTGCCTTAGAACTTGAGGGTATCTGATGTTGGAACACATGTAAGGAAGTAATCCTACATGTGTCACCTACTGGTACCGCCGATTGTAACTTCTGACCAACAGGTAGTGATGTATAGCTGAAACACTACCTGAAGGCACTACCTCAAGATTCGGTCCACGTACCGAAGCCTCGTCACTAAGCGGACCATCCTCATGGTCATTCACTGGAAAACACTAGTATCCAAGTCAACCATCCACTCTACTAATGTCTCATCTAGGAGGAAAACTCTAGAAATCGCCTCCAGCCAGTGCTCTGCTGTCTGGGAATCTGCCTCTCCTCATAAACTTGGAGACCTCTACTCCTGGAACTCGTGCAACGTGCTCTGCCTGCGTGCATAGTTCACTAGTATGGCTGGTGGAATCTTCTTCCCAACAAGTGGTGGTGTTGCTGGTACACCACCCGAGGGTTCCAACATAGAAAGAGGGCCCTGCACCGGAGCCTCGTCGCTCGGTGGGCCGCCATCGAGTACAATCTCAGAACTCCAACTAACTGTATGCGTGGAGACATCCTGAATAGATGCGACACAGTCAACATTTTATACCTGGTGAGCTGACCTAGTTTGATCTGACTTTAAAACTTTTTTAATCACACACGCAATCAATGTTTTCGTGCACAAAGTCGGAAATAAATAGTCAGGGTCCTGGTGTACGGATACGTCGGCCGCCGCACCAACACTGGAATCCATTAACTGAAGACCACACTCGGTACCCTTAACACTATTGCTTCACAGAAAAGAAAATATCAGAGTTATAAGTCCTATGGTAGAACTGACTCCTCTGATACCAATTTTTCACGACCCGTCCTCGGGGCCCGTGTCGTGACTACCCCAAGCCCGCCTTCCATAGGCTAGGGGTTGGCGACTAGCACCAAAGGCGTAAAAATCCGATAACTGGGAAGGCATTTCCTTTATAATAGTAAATAAAACAACATAGAGTACAAGCGGAAGTAATACAATAAGTACAAAAGAAAGTGTTGAAAAGTAAGTGGGCCAGAATACAAACCCAACTGAAAGTATAGCTACAACTAAACGAAAGTACAATAGAAAAAGACAAACAGCTAGAAGAATGGAAGCAGCTCCTGGGTCGCCCTCCTCAGATCCTACCTGAAGGGTAGGTACAAATAGCGCAGCTCCTGGATCGTCCACCACGGATCCTACCTAAAGGGTAGGTACAGTTAGCCTCTACAACGCTCTCGCCCGTCAACCTCCTCTGAGTATCGCCACGTCGTGAAGTCCACCGCTGGATACTTTCTTGTCGTGAGTACCACCTCTGGGTACCGTCCAGTCCTCGAACACTCGGCCTCTGTCAGTGCTGCTCGTCGTCTGCAACCAACACAACGAGGTGCAGGCATAGCCCGTGCAGGGGTGAGTATAACGATACTCAGTAGGGACCCCGAGACCCTCAAGGTCTCACTAAATCCAACAAGTATAACCACAAAGAAGATCTCAACAGATAACCTCTACTTAGGTATATACCCATACATATACCTAAGTTATCAAGTAACCCTTCTCAATCATGAGGAAACAGAAAGATTGTGAAATCAACGGATAACCAATACCCAGGTATATGCCAATACATATACCTAAGTTATCAAGTGACTCATCTCAATCATGGGGTAAACACAAAGGTCATAGACTCAGCTCAAACTAGGATTTTCATTATCAAAACCGTAACTGCTGAAGAGCCCCGTCTCTGTCGAGTACAGTGATCCTGTCATGACTCTGAGGTACTTCTCACTAACCTAAGACTGCTGAGGTACTCCTCCTATCGAGTAACGCGGGTCAGCCACCCAAAGACAGTAGTTCTTCCCGCCGGGGTCTGCCACCCAAACACAGTAGTGCATCCCCCCTAATAGCCTGCAGAGGTACTCTCCGGACGAGTACCGCGGGTCTACACCCAAACTCAGTAGTGCTCCGTCTCCCATGGGTCTGAACCCAAACAAAGTATTGCTCCGTCCACTGGGCTAGTCGACTCACTCCAAGTCGAGTCGGTCAAGCAGTCGTCAGGTCTTAGCCGGCTACACGGTCTCCGTACTCCGTACGCTCGTCTCCGGGAGGGTCCGCTCCACGAGCTACTGTTCGATACTCCAAGTATCACAAATTCCCACGAAGAAGTATCTCAAAGGACCGCCTCATTATAGGGGTCTCAAAACAACAGACGGTGCGTCAATCGGGCGCCAGGTCTGTGAGTTATTAGCATTTTCATCCCAGATGTCCTGTTGGTTTCATGTGCGAACCAACCCAGCCGTATCTCAACTATACCCCAAACTCTCATAGGGTATATTCATAGGGACCGTTTCTCAACGAGATCACCAACTCCGCTGACGGTTCGTCAAACGGACGTCTGGTCTGAAAGTTATCATCTTTTCCGTTCCAGGGGCCCGGTTGGATTTCGGGTACAATCCAACCTGCCCACTATCCAACTGCATCCAAACCTCAGCTGAAGTATGCCAAAAGTTTTGTCTCATCAAAAGGAATCCAACAAAGTTGACGGCACGTCAATCGGACGTCCGGAGCTCAAGTTATAAGCTTTTCTGCTCTGAGGGCCTGGTTGGTTTCGGGTTCGAACCAACCCGACCTTACCCAAATTTTTCCGAAACCTTGAGTGTAATATACCGAAATGACCGTATCGATCCAAGGATCACATTGCAACTGATAGTGCGTCGATCGGAGGTCTGTAGCACAATTTAGGGGTCTTTCAACGATTCTGACTGAAATTTGGGGGTTTGGGCCCGGTCCAACCCGGACCAATACCCCCTAGGTCGGTCCGAACCGGGTCGACCCGACCTGGGTCTGGGTTCGGCCCAGTTGGGCGTGGCCCGGCCCGGCTGGCGTGGCCCGGCCCGCGGCTGGCGCGGCCCGGCCCGGCAAGCCGGCCGCGACTCGGCGCTGGCTGAGTGGAACACAAGGGGCGCGGCCCCTTGTTGTAACCGGTGGCGCCAGCTGGCGCCGCCCTGCCTCCCGGATCCCGCGCGGCGGCGGGGTTCGGCTCCTCGCCGCTGCGGCTGTAAGGCGGCGAGTTTTCTTCCAGCGGCGCGCTGGGGCACCACCGCCTCCAGGCGGCCGGACGGCTCTGGCCGCCACCTCCGGTCGTCAGCACCGCCGCGTCTCCCCCTTTCGTGCGTCGTTGTATCTTCATTCAGAGCCCTATAATTAAAAAACTGATCGCATATTCGCGATCCTCGGGTCGAGAGCTCCACGTCCATATGTCACGCTCAACAGAATATTGTGTTTCCAGCGTCGATAAATATTTGGCTGCCTCCTTCCGCGAGCCATTGCGGCTTCGTTCCAAGCCCAAAAAATTAAACGATCGCATATATGTGATCCTTGCGTCGAGGGCTTCACATCCATATATTGTTCCCAACAAAACTCTGTGTTTCCAGCGTCAATAAATATTTGGACGCCTTCTTTCGCGAGCCATTGCGGCTTCGTTCCAAGCCCGAAAAATTAAACGATCGCATATTTGTGATCCTTGCGTCAAGGGTTTCGCATCCATATATTGCTCTCAATAAAACTCTATGTTTCCAACGTCAATAAATATTTGGCATTGAAGAACGCATGAAGAACACGTGAAGAATAAAAAGAAAAAGGAGCATGGTTTATGTGCAGGACGATGATCCTGTTCATTTGGTCATCGTCGTTGTGAATTTAGGATATGAAGAATCAATAAAACTAAATCAAACATATATAAAAAACCCTACCTCAAAAAGATGTCACATGTCGTCGTGTCGCAGAAAGAGGCAAGCGTCGCGATGATCGGTCGTCGTGGAAGATCGGTGCCGATTCCGTTTTCATCGGAGGAAGAGCCGTCGTCGATGGAGACGTTCCCCACGGTGGTGTCTCCTCCCTTGACGTGGAGGAAGAAGAAGAGACGTTACGTCGTCGGTGTCTTCGCGTTCTCTGTCGGAGGCGTTCTTCGTCGAAGAGGCGTTCTTCGTCGGAAGGTTGGCGTTCTTCATTGTGCGAAGAACACCCTACACTATTTCCCCCAAGCTCTCTCACCCCAAACCCCTCAACACAATGGAAGCCCCCAAAAATAATAGCAAAACCATTATTTTTTATTCACCCATCCCATTCGAAATTCAAATAACTTAATTAATTGAAGAGGTTTAACTCATTAATTAAAAAGTGTTGGCATGCACTTAAGAGGGGGAGTGGAAGAAGAAGAGTTTTCATTAAAAAGGGGGAGTTTTTCAAGAGTTAAATAAGGGGAGATTAAATGGGGGTTAAAGGAGAGTTATAGGAATGTGAAAGGTTGGGGCTCGTGTGGGCCCCACTTTTCAAGTATCCACTCATGGTTGGTTAACAACATGTGGGTCCCACCCCCAACTCCCTTAGGATAAAACTACCTAGTGGAAAATAAATAAAATTGGTAATATAATTTTATTTATTCCTCACTAAAACCAAAAATTTAACAACTCTTCCTGAGAAAACGCACCTACAGAAAAGGTGCTCCTAAGCAATTATCGGTGTTGTGGTTCCATCGGTGCCCTCAGATTTCGATTCTGAGCATCGGTTCAAAAGTTAGAAAGATCCGCTCGTTTGTTCACTGAAAGTACCCGAGCAAAACTTCGGAAATTGATTCCGGGCACACCGGGCCTCAGAATCAGGTTCCGTCAGAAACTGCGTTGATGTAAAATCCCAAAGAAATTAAGAAAAAAATTTCCTTGAAATTTCTGGGTCTTTACATTTCTCCCACCTCAGGGATTTACGTCCCTGTAAATCTGTAACACAAACTAGGGATACAAAAGCGGTACTGAGAACGCATCTGAGCCTTCCGCTCCCATGTGCTCACCTGGAGGTTCTCGTGCTAACAGCGAAAGCGCACAAGAGGAATCGACCGTCCTCGTAGGACCTGCTTCTGTCGATCCTCAACCTCTACTGGAACCCCTAAAAAGTCACCCCATCGCCAACGTCCAGCTCTCTATGGTCGATGATATGCGTCGGGTCAAGCATGTATCTCCCCAGTTGAGATACGTGGAATTCGTCGTGCACATGGTGCAACTGAGGTGGATGGGTCAAGCGGTAAGCCACCTCTCCTACCCTGCTAAGGACCTGAAAAGGTTTGCTGAACCTCAGAGATTACTTTCCGTCTCGGCCACACCTCCATAAACCTCATCGAGGTGAGACCCGTATAAGGACGTGATCGTCATCCTCAAACTCTAGAGGTCTCCCTTTCCTGATTAGAACTGAAACTCAAAACTCCTGATGCCACGTGCGTGAAGTTGGCCGACTCCAGGGTGATCGGCTACACTATTCTATGAATGATTCCATCCTGTGCTGCCTGGGTTTTCCTTTTCGCCGACCAAGGAAAAACCCCACCCCAACGTTGTAGATAAACCACAACCTTTTTGCCTAATACAGTCAATCTTAGCATGAACTGTGAATCCAATCCATACTGAGACCAACATCGTAAGGCCTTGACACTTCCACCAAGAGATTCCAATCGAAACTCTCACCTCGTGTGTCATACCACATTGTCGGTGTAAGTGTGATTATCGATTCTCCTCCCAAGGTATCTCCAGACGTGAGGGTCAAGTCTACGGCTTACCGGAAACTCTAGGTCTGGGACAAGATTCATGGAAGGAAGGAATGATTCATATCAACGTCTGTTACTACAGCAGCTAGTAGTGGACACAGACTATCCCTTGAATCATTTTTTTTAGAGCCATTGGGTCACACTCCTTGACCGCATGCATCTACTCTCTTACCCTTCCCTCCAGCTCCCTGATCCTGGCGGGGGCTACAATGGCGGGTGATTGTAACATGTTGAAATGTACACCACCTCATGATGCTCTCCTAGCTCTGCCTCCACGTCTACTGCTTCGCAAAATCATCTTTCCTTTTTACTTCTTCTTGAAACATTCGCATGCCCAAGTCTCTGAGACTGGCACCAGTTTCCATCTTTCCCACTACTAACCTTCACTGACTGCATCCATTCAGAAAAATAATTCTCAACCACAAAGGTTCTTTCTAGCACCCTATCATTAGTAGGAATGCATAGAGAAAAGGTGTTGGCTCGGATATCCTTAAACGCACCATGCTCAGAGGTCCAAGCTCTATAGAAATTATCGAAACGTATTCATCGAGTACCCGGAATACTCGGTACTCCTTGATGAATATTCAGCTACCGACACGTCGTCTTGCCGAAGCTGTATAAGCTCTAGAAAACTTTCAGCCACCTCCTCAAGTCAGTCCTCAGCCGCCTGTGAGTCAGGTTTGCCTCAGAACTTGAGGGTATCTGATGTTGGAACACATGTAAGGAAGTAATCCTACATGTTTCACCTACTGGTACCGCCGATTGTAACTGCTGACCAATAGGTAGTGATGTATAGATGACACACTACTCGAAGGAACTACCTGAGGCATTAGTCCACGTACCGAAGCCTCATCACTAAGCAGACCATCCTCATGGTCATTCACTGGGAAACACTAGTATCCAAGTCCATCATCCACTATACTGATGTCTCATCTAGGCGGAAAACTCTAGTAATTGCCTCCAGCCAGTGCTCTGTTGTCTGGGAATCTGCCTCACCTCATAACCTCAGAGGCCTCTACTGCTGGAACTCATGCAATGCGCTCTGCCAGCATGCACAGTTCGCTAGTATGGCTGGTGGAATCTACTGCCCAACAGGTGGTGGTGCTGCTGGTACACTACCCGAGGGTGCCAACATAGAAAGAGGGCCCTACACCGGAGCCTTGTCGCTCGGTGGGTTGCCATCGAGTACAATCTCATAACTCCAACTAACTGTATTCGCGGAGACATCCTGAACAGATGCGACATGGTCAACGTTTTATACCTGGTGAGATGACCTAGTTTGAGCTGACTTTGAAACTTTTGTAATCACACACGCAATTAGTGTTTTTGTGCACAAAGTCGGAAATCAGTAGTCAGGGTCCTGGTGTACAGATACGTCGGATGCCACACCAACACTGGACTCTATGAACTAAAGACCACACTCGGTACCCTTAACACTATTGCTTCACAGAAAAGAAAATATCAGAGTTATAAGTCTTGTGGTATAACAGACTCCTCTGATACCAATTTGTCACGACCCGTCCTCGGGGCCCATGTCGTGACTACCCCAAGCCCGCCTTCCATAGGCCAGGGGCTGGCGAATAGAACCAAAGGTGTAAAAATCCGATAAATGGGAAGGCATTGCCTTTATAAAAGTAAAAAAACAACACAGAGTACAAGATAAAGTAATACACTAAGTACAAAAGAAAGTGATGAAAAGTAAGTGGGACAGAATACAAACCCAACTGAAAGTACAGCTACAACTTAATGAAAGTACAACAGAAAAAGACAAATAGCTGGAAGAATGAAAGAAGCTCCTGGGTCGCCCTCCTCGGATCCTACCTGAAGGGTAGGTACAGATAGCGCAGCTCCTAGATCATCCACCATGGATCCTACCTGAAGGGTAGGTACAGTTAGCCTCTACAACGCTCTCACCCGTCAACCTCCTTCGAGTATCATCACGTTGTGAAGTCCACATCCGGATACTGTCTCGTCGTGAGATCCACCTCCGGGTACCGTCCAGTCCTCGAACACTCGACCTCTGTCAGCACTGCCCGTCGTCTACAACCAACACAACGAGGTGTGGGCATAGCCCGTGTAGGGGTGAGTATAACGATACTCAGTAGGGACCCCGATACCCTCAATGTCTCACTAAATCCAACAAGGATAACTAGAAAGAATATCTCAACAGATAGCCTCTACTTAGGTATATGCTCATACATATACCTAAGTTATCAAGTAACCCTTCTCAATCATGAGGAAACACAAATATTATGAAATCAACAGATAACCAATACCCAGGTATATGCCCATACATATACCTAAGTTATCAAGTGACCCGTCTCAATTATGGGGTAAACACAAAGGTCATAGACTCAGCTCAAACCAGGATTTTCATTATCGAAACTGTAACTGCTGAAGAGCCCCGTCTCTGTCGAGTACAGTGATCCTATCATGACTCCGAGGTACTGATCACCAACCTAAGACTGCTGAGGTACTCCTCCTGTCAAGTACCGCGGGTCATCCACCCAAACACAGTAGTTCTTCCCGCCGGGGTCTGCCACCCAAACACAGTAGTGTATCCCCCCTAATAGCCTGCAGAGGTACTCTCCGAACGAGTACTGTGGGTCTGCACCCAAACTCAGTAGTGCTCCGTCCGCCATGGGTCTGCACCCAAACAAAGTAGTGCTCCGTCCACTGGGCTAGTCGACTCACTCCAAGTCGAGTCGGTCAAGCAGTCATCAGGTCTCAGCCGGCTACACGGTCTCTGTACTCCGTACGCTCGTCTCTAGGAGGGTCCGCTCCATGAGCTACTGGTCGATACTCCAAGTATCAAAAAGTCCCATGAAAAAGTATCTCTAAGGACTGCCTCGTCATAGGGGTCTCAACACAACAGACAGCGTGTCAATCGGGTGCCCGGTCTGTAAGAACCCGGTTCTTATTTTTGAGGTACGGGCTTCTTCTTTTTCCTTTTCCTTAAGTGTTTTTGAGAAAATATGTAAAATGGGGAAAAATGATAAATTTCGAAACTACACGTCGTGTACTTTGTCCACACGCCGTGTACTTTTGGCCGTGTTGGGATGAGTACACGGGGCGTGTAGCCTTGTCGGCGAAGAGGGGTGTAGGAACTGACTACACGCCGTGTAGTGGTACCTTACACACCGTGTAGTCAGTCGGAAGGCTTGAATAGTAAGGCGGTGGAGTTGCTGCCAGCTAGGCGATAGTACACGCCGTGTACTCAGGAGTACATGCTGTGTACTCAGGTCGACGGGTGAACAGTGTGGTGGTGCCGTCAAATGAACAGTTAAATGAAAGAATTACACGCCATGTACTCAGAAGTACACGCCGTGTACTTTGTTTTTTCGGATTAAAACAGGCAGTAGCCTCCTCATTTGGCAGAGGAGGCATTTGAGCCATTTTGGAGCCAAGGAGGACGGCCGGACCTTTAAAGATCCATCGAGTGTTCGTCTGGAATTCGTTTTGGCTTCGGACGATCTCGTTGGAACCGCACGGGTAAGCCCTCTCCTCTCCTGGTACCGTTCTTACCAATTATTTCCCGAGGGAAAGTTATTTATGTTTGAATGGGTTTTGTTCTTTGTCAGATCTACATCGTTCTTGGGAATTTCTGGAGTCGACGTTCGGGTATAACGTTCGTTGGCGTATAAGGTAGGTGGCTTTGTGTTATTTTCCAACTGTCGTGCATTTTCGTGCGTTTTTGTGCATTTTTGTGGCACGAACCCTTGTTGGGGTGTCGTGTGGCTGAGGTTGTTGTTATATTTAATGCCTAGAATTGCATAGGTGATTAAATTGTGATAATAAAATGCTGGTTGGGATCGTTGCTTGGATACAGAATCACTCTAGGGGTGTGTTCCACTGTTTAGCCGTTTGGCCAGGATACCCGAGGGTATGCCTTTAATGTTGTAATTTTAGAATTTCCTTGAGATGAATTGCTTGTTTACTGCATTTTGAGATGTTGTGCATGGCCCAGTTACCTGTTTATCCTGAGGTCGTCATTGTGATTAACCTGTGGGAACTGCACTATTTAGCCTGAGGGCAGTAGTTACTTTGGCCTGAGGGAAACTTCTTCCGTGCCTGAGGGAAATAGACTCTGTGCCTGAGGGAGACACTACCTATGCCTGAGGGAAAATTCTATTATGTATGAGGGAGGATTCTTGTGTTTGACACTCCTTACCTGAGGGTGGGGGTTTACTTGTCTAAGGATGTGGACTGTTTACGTAGAAATGCACTGTGGTGATTTCTTGTATTAAATGGATTAAATGAATATGAAAAATGGCAATAGAACTGATAGTTGTTACTTTTGAGTACTGATTACTTTATTGAATTTTACTACTGCACACTATTGTTGCATGCTTACACGCAGTTGGGTATGGGCCTTTAGTGGGTTCCTACTGAGATATATTTCTCACACCCTGTTTGGGTCACACTTTTCAGCCCAAATAGATTACATTTCTGCAGGTGTGGATAGGGGCAATAGTCCCTATATAGGTACTTGATTGTTGTTGAGGAGTAGGAGGGCATGGGACCGAGCCTAGGCTCGCGATGCCGCTGCCAGCTGTTTTGCTTGTTTTGTAGTACTCTGCTCTTTGTTGTACTGTATTGATGTATAACATGTTCTGGCTATTTTCTTGGAACTTGAGACATGTAGCATCATCATTTATATATTGTTGGTTATATTCACTGCTATTGTGTATTTCAGTTGTGTATGGTTTACTGCTTCCACTGTTAGTGTATTTTTTATTTTTTATTTCACTGCGCTACACTTTGACAAATGAGGTCATAGTTTCCCCACTATCAGACCTGGGCCCTCGCTTCTAGTTGGCAGCCTCTGGCATTTGGGGAAACGCGCTTATGGTCACGTGGCGAACCGGGCTCGGGGCACCCGTTGCGTGGCACCCGGGTCCGGGATGTTACAAAGTGGTATCAAAGGTGTTTCTTTTCTTTGACTTACTATTTGGAGTCGTAGTCAGGTATAGGACGGAATGGTAGTTGGTAATAATCTGTGTCTGGGTGTAGCTAACCCGTGTACAGGGAAAAGCCAGTCTACCTCATATTTTGAATTCTTTGGATCTAGCAATTTTACGGTGATATGTTTTCACCATTGGGTGACGCACTTGGATTGTGCTATTATATTTAATCTGTGGTTTCGATTTAGTTTCAACCCAATGAGATGAGGGTATGTCGTCTCATGCATTATATAGGCACATGCTAGGTATCACATGCTATGCATAGTTTCCATGCCATGTAGGTGCATTAGAATTTGCATGTTATTGTGATAGTTGTTGTGCTAATAAAGCATGTTGTTGTGATAGCTTCTTGATAAATACCTACCTTGTGATATGGTATTTTTGTTTGATCTTGTTTATAGAATGGACGCCAAACTTTGGTTTTTGGGGATTATGGGACCCCATTGACCGGAATTTGGTGGATCATTGATTGTTTGTTGGTTATAACACATATAAGATGTCAAACTTTGATTCGTGGGGAGTATGGGCCCCCATGGGTTGGAATTTGACACTTAGGTTTTGTTTTTAAGTATTTTCTGGGTTCCGGGGATGTTTATGAGGCATACTATCTGGAAACCCAGTATACACGCTGTGTAGTACTTTATACATGCCGTGTATGTTCTTCTGTTCAGGAAGAAGAATGAACTTTTTGAGTACACGTCGTGTACCCGGAGTACACGCCGTGTAGTCTCTTCCCGTGTCACAAACTATGTGGGCGGTGACACGGGGTAGAAAAGGGCTTGGGTAAAACATGTCGTGTAGTTTTGTGCACGCCGTGTAGTGTTGACCCGGAGTCCGGCCGTGTCACTAACAACATGGGTCGGTGAACTCCTTCACAGAACACGTCGTGTCAATGATGCACACGCCGTGTAGTGTGACCTAGGGACTCGGTCATGTAACTAACAACATGGGCCGGTGTCACCTCCCTTTAAACACGTCGTGTACCTATGGGACACGTCGTGTAGTCTTTTCTGAGGACAGACCATGTGGAGTTAGCCGTGTGGCAGGGAAATGGGGAGTTGTACACGCCGTGTACGGGTGTAACACACCGTGTGGAGTTAAGCTGAGTAGTCGGCCATGTCACAGACGACACGAGCAGTTGGAAAATAACATCGTACACGCCGTGTAGATATTATACACGCCGTGTAGTTTTGTTCGATGGAAGCCGTGTGGCTTAGCCATGTAGAAGGACTCGGGCAGGGGAAGGGAAGTTAAGTACACGCCGTGTAGTCATTGTACACATCGTGTAGTCTTGTTTTTCCAATTTTGAATGCCTTCTTCCTCTTGTTTCCTTTGTGGTTCCTTCGCTTTTCAGTCATAATAATTTTGAATCTGAGGCATGCTTTTGACCTTATAGTGTCATGCCGCCTAGACGACCGCGATTTGTTCTCCAGGAGAGCGGCGAAAATTATACTTCGGAGATGGTGGGCCATGGGATACCAGTGGATCCTCCAGCAGAGCTAGATGCGGCACCAGCTATTATACCGGACACAGGTGCGGAGGCGTAGTTCCATGAAGGCTTCTTGCAGTTTATGCAGACCTTTCAGGGAGCACTACAGGCTGCTACATCTATGGCTGAGCTGACTCATATCTTCCAGCAGGAGCATCCACCTACGTTTTTAGGGGATGGAGGACCACAGGCTGCGGAGTCTTGGCTAGGATCGATGCATATTATTTTCGAGCATCTTGAGACGCCTCCAGGGCAGAGGGTCAAGCTCGCAACTTACATGCTGCGTGATTCCGCCAAGAGGTGGTGGGATGTTACCACCCAGTCAGAGCATCACAGGGACATGGCGTGGGAAGACTTTTAGGCAGTCTTTTATGACTTTTTCTTTCCCAAGATGCTGAGGGAGGATAGAGCTCGAGAGTTCATGAATCTGCAGTAGGGTGCTATCTTAATGATAGACTATTCTGCTTGTTTTACGGAGCTTCAATGTTTTGCACCCGTGCTGGTAGGTGATGAGACGTTGAGAGCAAGACGTTTTGAGGATGGTCGTCGGTATGACATCCGAGCACTGGTGAATGTTTTCAGGTTGCCTACTGTACACGCGATTGTGAACCAGGCGCTGATTACGGAGACGAAACTGCGAGAGTCTGGTGGTGTGGGCCAGGGCGGTTCAGCACCAGTTACTAGTACTATTTCTGCTGGAAAGAGGAAGAGACAAATAGAATTCTCTCAGGGTGGCAGTACCAGCTAGGCAGCTTCTTCAGGTGGTCCAGTCAGGTGCTACTAGTGTGGAAGAGAGGGGCACAAGAGACTGCAGTGTCCACGAGACCCAGTGGAGTGCCGAGTTTGCGGAAAGTTGGGCCATCTGCAGCGCTTTTATAGGGTGTTTCCACCAGTGGCTAGTGAGAGGGGTTCTGAGCAGACTCCGTGTGCGGGAGTAGGACCAGTGGCTTCTTACCAGTTAGGGAACTGGAATATGTCAGGGCGTGCAGGCAGAGATGGTGGTCATGGTCGTGGTAGCCAGACACCAGGATCGCAGAGGCAGTAGGGCGGGACAGCTCAGGGTAGCCAGGCTGTGTCGCAGGGCCGCGGCACTGGTCATGCATATGCAGTGCAACAGACCCAACAGGAGTAGGATCCTAGACCTTCTATATTCAGAGTTACTATTCTAGTAGCTTTTGTCTTGTCTTCAGTACTTTTTGATACAGGTGCTACGCATAGTTTCATATTTGTACCCGTTGTGGAGAGCCTTGGGCTCGGTGTTTCTTCTTCTTATGATATCATACCGCTAGACACTCCGTTGGGGACTAGAACGGCTGGTGTGCATCAGTGCAAGGAGTTCCCCCTTGAGGTCGGTGGGTGTCACTTTCTTTGGTACCTCTATATCTTGGAGATGATGAGCTATGATGTCATTCTCTGGATGGACTTGTTGGTTCCCTTCTGATCCTTTGTAGACTGCTATCGTCGTAGGGTGCATTTCACGTCACCAGAGGATGGAGAGTTTCTATACAAGGGAGAATGGGATGTTCAGGTGAGTCGAGATGGACCAGAGCATCATGGGTGAGGTGAAGTCACATCCCAGATTGCGAGCTTATATATGGATGACCAGGGGACTTGTCGGACGAATTTCCCTCCAGTTGTCGATTGTTTCAGGGATGTCTTCCTGGATGACTTTTCAGGTCTACCTCTGGTGCGTGAGGGATTTCTCTATCGAGATAGTGCCAGGAGAAGCACCAGTGTCCATTCCTCCTTATAGGATAGCCACGCCTGAGTTACAGGAGCTCAAGAGGCAGTTAGAGGAGCTACAGGCGAAGGGTTTTATCCGACCCAGTACTTCTCCTTGGGGTTCTCTGGCCCTTTTTATGAAGAAGGCGGATGGTACCCTTAGGCTTTGCGTGGATTATTGGAAGCTGAACCAGTTGACGGTTAATAACCGATATCCCTTATCGAGGATATATGATCTTTTTGATCAGCTTCGTGGAGCACGAGTGTTCTCGAAGATTGACTTGAGATTCGGATATCATCAGTTGCGCGTTAGACCATCTGTTATACCTCTCACATCTTTCAGGAGTAGGTATGGTCTATATGATTATATGGTTATTCGAACTGATGAACACGCTATTAGTCTTCATGGCTTTGATGAATCGTGCGTTCCATCTGTATCTTGATTCTTTTGTGGTAGTATTCGTGGACGACATCTTGGTGTACTCTCACACTCGACACGACCATGCCAACCATCATGGGATCGTATAGAGTACACTGAGAGAGCATCATCTATATGCTAAGCTCTCAAAGTACCACTTTTGGATGGACCAGATTCACTTCCTGGGTCACATTATCTATGAGGCAGGAGTTTCAGTAGACCGAGAGAAAGTGAGAGTAGTAGTTTCCTAGGAGCATCCTAAGAACGTGTTTGAGATACGGAGTTTCTTAGGGATGGCTGGTTACTACAGACGCTTCATACAGGACTTCTCCCGTTTAGCAGCACCATTGAGAGGTCTGACTAAGAAGGGTGTGAAGTTAGTTTGGTTAGAATATTGCGAGATAGATTTTCAGGACCTGAAGGGAAGGTTGACATCAGCACCGATCTTGATACTCCCAGAGCAGGGGAAGATCTATACAGTTTACTGTGATGCATCAGGGATTGGGTTGGGATCCGTTTTGATGCAGGGTGACCGAGTTGTCCCGTATGGGTCTCGGCAGTTGAGGCCACATGAGAGGAATTAACCGACGCATGATCTCGAGTTGGCTGCAGTTGTGCATGTGTTGCGCTGTTGGAGACATTATCTGTTGGGAGATAATTTTGTGGTTTTCACTGACCACAAAATCCTCATGTATATCTTTACTCAACGTGACATGAATCTAAGGCAGAGAAGGTGGGTCAAGTACCTACAGTCCTTCTATTTTGAGATTGCCTATACACCTGGTAAAGGTAATGCAGTCACTGATGCACTGAGCAGGAAGACTCAGATACAGGCAGTGCAGGAGGCCAGTGGTGAGTGGCAGCTTATGGCTTTGTTCTCTGAGATTCATCTGGAGGTGCATGATAGTGAGGGGAAGACTTATCTTTCTTAGTAGCTGTGACTTCTACCCTCTGGGATAGAGTGAGGATAAGGCAGCTATCTGATTCAGAAGGCCTAGTTCTATGGGATTCGGTGGCAAGTGAGGACCCTCCTCCCGGTTGGATGATAGGCGACGATGAGGTTTTGCGTTTCCATGGAAGAGTATGGGTTCCAAAGGATATATGCGAGGAGATGATGCGGGAGTTTCATGCTTCAGCTTGGGCAGTTCATCCCAGGGTTACCAAGATGTACCGAGACTTGAGACATCAGTACTAGTGGCCGGGTATGAAGAGAGAGATAGCTGGGTTTATTACGAGATGTTCCACCTGTCAGTAGGTGAAGGCAGAGCATCAGAGGCCAGCTGGACTGTTACAGTAGTTACCCATTCCAGAGTGGAAATGGGATTATGTCACGATGGATTTCGTGACGAGTTTTCCAAGGTCACCTCGTGGAAATGACGTCGTGTGGGTTGTTGTGGACAGACTCATAAAGGTAGCTCACTTTTTACCGATCAAGGAGACCTTCGGTGTGGATGAGCTCGGAAGGCTGTATATCCGAGAGATCGTACGTCTTCATGGGGTCCCTCGTTCTATCATTTCAGATAGGGACGCCCGCTTTACGTCTCGTTTCTAGCAGAGTTTTCATAGGGCATTGGGTAATCAGGTGCTTCTAAGCACAGCATACCACCCTTAGACAGATGGCCAGTCGGAGCGTACGATACAAGTGCTAGAGGACATGATGAGCGCATGCGTCCTAGACTTTGGGGGCTCTTGGTAGAAGCATATACCCTTAGTCGAGTTTTCCTATAACAATAGTTTTCAGGAAACTATTGAAATGGCACCATACGAGGCTTTATATGGTAGTCCATGCCAATCACCTTTGTGCTGGTTAGAGGCAGGTGAGGCAGCTTTATTGGGGCCATAGCTCATGCAGGAGACATCTGAGCAGGTCCAGTTTATTCGGAAGCGGATGGCTACCGTGCAGTCTCGTCAGAAGTCTTATGCTGATCACCACAGATGACCTTTAGAGTTCGTGGTCGAGGATCAGGTTTTTCTACATGTTTCGCTGAGGCTGGGACACAAGCGGATCAGGAGACAGGGTAAACTTTCACTGATGTATGTGGGGCCATTCAAGATTCTGGAGAGAGTCGGGTTGGTTGTCTATCAGTTGCAGTTACCGCAGCGGTACCGAGCCATGCACAACGTCTTCCACGTGTCTTAGTTGCGTTGCTACCATTCAGACCCATCTCACACCTTTCAGCCTGAGGAGGTTGAGCTTCAGCATGATGCGTCCTTTGAGGATCATTCAATCTATATCGTAGACAGGAGAACTAAGGTTCTCCGAGGTCAGTCAGTTCCTCTCATACGGGTGCTATGGCAGCATGGTCGAGTGCAGGAAGAGACCTAGGAGCGGTAGGCTGACGTACGTGCTCAATGTCCAGAGCTGTTCTGAGCTTTATCTTCGCCACCCTTGGAAGGGAAATTCGGGGACGAATTTCTATAAGGGGGGAAGTTTGTAAGAACCCAGTTCTTATTTTTGAGGTACAGGATTCTTCTTTTTCCATTTACTTAAGTGTTTTTGAGAAAATATGGAAAATGGGGAAAAATGCTAAATTTCTAAACTACACGCCATGTACTTTGTCCACACTCTGTGTACTTTTGGCCGTGTTGGGATGAGTACACAGGGCGTGTAGCCTTGTCGGTGACGAGGGGTGTAGGAACCGACTACACGTCGTGTAGTGGTACCTTACACACCGTGTAGTCAGTCGGCCGACTTGAATAGTAAGGCGGTGGAGTCGCCGCCAGCTGGGCGACAGTACACGCCGTGCACTCAGGAGTACATGCCGTGTACTCAGGTCGACGGGTGAACAGTGTGGCAGTACCGTTAAATGAACAGTTAAATGAAAGAAGTATACATCATGTACTCAGAAGTACACGTTGTGTACTTTGTTTTTTCAGCTTAAAATAGGCATTAGCCTCCTCATTTGGCAGAGGAGGTTTTTGAGCCATTTTGGAGCCAAGGAGGACAGTCGGACCTTTGAAGATCCGCAGGGTGTTCATCTGGAATCCATTTTGGCTTCAGACGATCTCGTTGGAACCACACGGGTAAGCCCTCTCCTCTCTTAGTATCGTTCTTACCAATTCTTTCCTGAGGGGAAGTTATTTAAGTTTGAATGGGTTTTGTTCTTCGTCATATCTACGCCGTTCTTGGGCGTTTCTGGAGTCGATGTTCGGGTATAACGTTCGTTGGCGTATAAGGTAGGTGGATTTGTATTATTTTCTAACTGTCGTGTGTTTTCGTGCGTTTTTTTGCGTTTTTGTGCATTTTTGTGCCACGAACCCATGTTGGGGTGTCGTGTGGCTGAGGTCGTTGCTATATTTAATGCCTAGAATTGCATAGGTGATTAAATTGTGATAGTAAAATGCTGGTTGGGATCGTTTCTTGGATCCAGAATCACCCCAGGGGTGAGTTCCACTGTTTAGCCGTTTGGACAGGATACCCAAGGGTATGCCTTTAATGTAGTAATTGTAGAATTGCCTTGAGAGTAATTTCTTGTTTACTGCATTTTGAGATGTTGGGCATGGCCCGGTTACCTGTTTAGCCTGAGGGCATGGTTGTGATTAGCCTGTGGGCACTGCACTGTTTAGCCTGAGGGCAGTAGTTACTTCGGCCTGAGGGAAACTTCTTCTGTGCCTGAGGGCAATAGACTCTGTGCCTAAGGGCGACACTACCTACGCTTGAGGGTAAATTCTGTTATGCCTGCGGGCGGATTCTTGTGTTTGACACTCCTTACCTGAGGGTGGGGGTTTACTTGTCTGAGGACGTGGACTGTTTACGTAGAAATGCACTGTGGTGATTTCTTGTATTAAATGGATTAAATGAATATTAAAAATGGAAATATAACTGATAGTTGTTACTTTTTATTACTACTTACTTTATTGCATTTTACTACTGCACACTATTGTTGCATGCTTACACGCAGTTGGGAACAGGCCTTCGGTGGGTGCCTACTGAGATATATTTCTCACACCCTGTTTGGGTCACGCTTTTCGGCCCAAACAAATTATGTTTCTGCAGGTGTGGATAGGGGCAAGATTCCCTATATAGGTACTTGACTGTTGCTGAGGAGTAGGAGGGCATGGGACCGAGCCTAGGCTCGCGATGCTGCTGCGAGCAGTTTTGCTTGTTTTCTAGTACTCTGCTCTTTGTTGTATTGTATTGATGTATAATATGTTCTGGCTGTTTTCTTGGAACTTGAGACATGTAGCATCATCATTTATATATTGTTGGTTATATTCACTACTGTTGTGTATTTCAGTTGTGTATGGTTTACTGCTTCCGCTGTTAGTGTATGTTTTATTTTGTATTCCGCTGCGCTACACTTTGAAAAATGAGGGCATAGTTTACCCACTATCATACATGGGCCCTCGCTGCTAGTCACTAGCCTCTGGCATTTGGGGAAATGCTCTTGAGGTCATGGGGAAAACCAGGCTCGGGGCACCCGTTGCGTGGCACCCGGGTCCGGGATGTTACACGGTCTGTGAGTTATTAGCCTTTTCATCCCAAGGATCCGGTTGGTTTCATGTGCAAACCAACCCGGACGTATCTCAACTATACCCCGAACTCTCATAGGGTATATTAATAGGGACAATTTCTCAACGAGATCACCAACGCCGCTGACGGTTCGTCAAACGGACGTCCGGTCTGAAAGTTATCAGCTTTTCCATTCGAGGGGCCTGGTTGGATTTCGGGTACAATCCAACCCGACCACTATCCAACTATATCCAAATCTTAGGCTAAGTATTCCAAAAGTTTCGTCTCATCAATAGGAATCCAACAAAGTCGAAGACACGTCAATCGGACGTCCGGAGCTCAAGTTATAAGCCTTTCCGCTCCGAGGGCCCAGTTGGTTTCGGGTTCGAACCAACCCGGCCATACCCAAAGTTCTCCGAAATCTTGAGTGTAATATACCGAAACGACCATATCGATCCAAGGATTGCATCGCAATAGACAGTGCATCGATCGGAGGTCTGTAGAACAAGTTATGGCCCTTTGAACGATTCTGACTGAAATTTGGGGGTTTGGGCCCGGTCCGACCCGGCCCAATACCCCTGGGTCGACCCAAACCGGGTCGACCCGACCCAGGTCCGGATCCAGCCCAGTTGGGCGTGGCCCGGCTCGTGGCTGGCGCGGCCCGGCCTAGCAGGCCGGCCGCGACTCGGCGCTGGCTGAGCGGAACACAAGGGGCAAGACCCCTTGTTGTAACCGACGGCGCCAGCTGGCACCGCCCTGCCTCCCGGATCCCACGTGGCCGCGGGGTCCGGCTCCTCGCCGCTGCGGCTATGCGGAGGCGGGTTTTCTTCCAGCGGCGCACTGGGGCGCCACCACCTCCAGGCGGCCGGACGGCTCTGGCCGCCGCCTCCGGTCGTCAGCACCGCCGCGTCTCCCCCTTCTGTGTGTCACTGTATCTTCATTCAAAGCCCGAAAATTAAAATGATCGCATATCCGCGATCCTCAGGTCGAGAGCTCCACGTCCATATGTCGCGCTCAATATAATATTGCATTTCCAGTGTCGAAAAATATTTGTCCGCCTCCTTCCACGAGCAATTGCGGCTTCGTTCCAAGCCCGAAAAATTAAACGATCGCATATATGTGATCCTTGCGTCGAGGGCTTCGCATCCATATATTGTGCCCAACAAAACTATGTGTTTCCAGTGTCAATAAATATTTGGACTCCTTCTTTCGCGAGCCATTGCGTCTTCGTTCCAAGCCCGAAAAATTAAACGATCACATATTTGTGATCCTTGCATCAAGGGCTTCGCATCTATATATTGCGCTCAACAAAACTCCGTGTTTCCAGCGTCAATAAATATTTGGCATTGAAGAATGCATGAAGAACATGTGAAGAATAAAAAGAAAAAGGAGCATGGTTTATGTGCAGGACGATGATCATGTTCATTTGGTCATCGTCATTGTGAATTTAGGATATGAAGAATCAATAAAACGAATTCAAACATAGATAAAAAACCCCTACCTCGAAAAGACGCCGCATGTCGTCGTGCCACGGAAAGAGGCAAGCGTCGTGATGATCGATCATCGCAGAAGATCGGTGCGGATTCCATTGTCATCGGACGAAGAGCCATCATCGATGGCGACGTTCCCCGCGGTGGTGTCTCCTCCCTTGACGCGGAGGAAGAAGAATAGAAGGCACGTCGTCGGTGTCTTCACATTCTCCGTCGGAGGCGTTCTTCATCAAAGAGGTGTTCTTCATCGGAAGGTCGGCGTTCTTCGTTGTGAGAAGAACACCCTACACTATTTCCCCCAAGCTCTCTCACCCCAAACCCCTCAACACAATGGAATCCCCCCAAAATAATAGCAAAGCCATTATTTTTTATTCACCCATGCCATTCGAAATTCAAATAACTTAATTAATTGAAGAGGTTAAACTCATTAATTAAAAATTGTTGGCATGCACTTAAGAGGGGGAGTGGAAGGAGAAGAATTTTCATTAAAAAGGGGGAGTTGTTCAAGAGTTAAAGAAGGGGAGATTAAATTGGGGTTAAAGGAGAGTTATAGGAATGTGAAAGATTGGGGCTCGTGTGGGCCCCACCTTTCAAGTATCCACTCATGGTTGGTCAACAACATGCGGGTCCCACCCCCAACTCCCTTACTTAGGATAAAACTACCTAGTGGAAAATAAATAAAATTTGTAATAAAATTTTTTTTATTCCTCACTAAAACCACAAATTTAACGACTCTTCCTGAGCAAACGCACCTACAGAAAAGGTGCTCCTAAGCAATTATCGGTGTTGTGGTTCCATCGGTGCCCTCGGATTTCGATTCCGAGCACCTGTTCAAAAGTTAGAAAAACCCGCTCGTTTGTTCACTAAACGTACCCGATCCAAACTTTGGAAATTGATTCCGGGCACACTGGGCCTCAGAATCAGGTGTCGTCAGAAACTGTGTTATTGTAAAATCCCAAAGAAATTAAGAAAAATATTTCCTTGAAATTTCCGGGTCTTTACATTCCGGAATTGGAGTTATATGTTATTATTGAAAATCCATAGTTTTAAATGGTTATAAAATTCATTTTTTTATTTGGAGTGAGGATGAATCATTATATAAAACTTTAATGATAACTGTTTGGATTAATTTGTGGTTCTTTATCCCAAAAAACGCATTTTTCTTTATAAGTTAATATCATGGGTACAAAAGATTCCAGAACCTTAAATTAGAAATAATACATATATTATAGTCTATTTCAACCATAAAAATGGTTTTTTACCAGAATTGAAGATGGTAATAGAAATTGAAAACTCGTCGTCCTTGAATGTGGTGAATTAACACGTCTCAGGTAGTATTTCCATTTCTAGTATAAAAGAAGGGGAAAGGATATATGATGATGAATTATTCTATTAAAAAAACAAAATTCTAGTACATGTAATGTATTGGAGTTATCACACCATTTGGATGAGGAGAGGTGATGATATAAATGAAAACAAAGGAACATGAAAAGAAAATAAAAGATGAATTTACCTCTTAAATATATCTTCCTTGAGAGCCTCTTTAGGGGATAGGTTTTGGTATTTTTATGATACTAAGAGATCCTGGACGTGGGATCAGGTCTTAGGGGGTGATTTGAGAATAATTCTATTAATAACAAGGATTGATAGGTGTGAGGAAAAGAGGTGATGAGGGGTGGGTTTTATAGTGGTGGAGAGGAGGGTTTTCTCAATATTTAATTCATTAGTTTATTATTTTTATCAAGACAAGAAATGGTTCTGATTCATGTGACCAAAAATAGTAATATGTGCATGTGAGTTCGAACAAATCACCATTTACATCATCCATGACTCAAGCATGTTGCATAAATTCATTTATTTAGCATATTTCATAAATTAGAAAATTTCACTATTCACCAAAAATCCAAGTATTTTATAATAATCACAAAAAAAATCACCCTAACCATTTTTATATGTGTAGAATCCAAAACTGAACTCATTTTTCTCAAAATATTTTTCTAAATATGGGAAATTTAATTTTTTTTTAAAAATCATAATTTATTTGAAAAATAAAAATTTTAAAACTATAACTCATTTTATAACACCTTGAAAAATTAATCAAGGTCTCAAAAAATTATCTTATAACAATAAGATAATAAAATAATATTTTATGATTATATTTATTTAAAATAAATTTAAATTTAAATTTTTAAATGAATCATAAAATTGTAATTAAATATTTATGACTTAAAAAACTACCAACGCTTATACTATGATCATATTGTTACTTATAATATGCCTAAATTTTATTTATACAACATTGGTGATGTTAATATTAATTAGAAAAATGTACTATTCATAAGGGTTCACTACTATTCATAAGGTTATGAGACTATTCATAAGGGTAAATTACAATTCACCAATAATTAAGTTGATCCTATCAGACTCTAAAAAACTTTCTGATCGCAACCGTGTTTTTCTATTTTTCAAAATTCAATTCACAGAAGTGGAAAAATTATTTTTAATTGCTAGGTTATAAAGATCATATAGTATTTAGTAGTTTATTTAAGAACATTTTGTTTCCTTTTAAAAACTCAGGATGTTAGAATATCTTACTAGTTGGTAGGGTTAACCTTGACATTGGTGGAAGTGATTGAGAATTACAGTTTTCCAATAGTTTTTTATCAGTTTTTAGATGTTTTTCCCAAAATTTATCAGGGTTTCCACCCATTAGATAAGTGGAGTTCACTATCGATATCTTCATGGGGACCAACCCTATTTCCATTTTGTCTTATTGGATGGAATTAATAGAATTAATGGAATTGAAGGTATAGTTAGAAGAGCTGGAAAGTAAAGGGTTCTTTTTTCTAGCATGTCTATGTGGGCAGCACTGGTCTTGTTTGTCAAAAAGGAGGATAGAACTCTTCAGTCGTGTGTGGATTATCATAATCTTAACCAAGTTATAATAAAGAATTAGTATCCACTTCCATGAATTGATGATCTATTCGATCAATTTAGGAGAGCCCAGTGATTCTCTAAAATTGACTTTGGATCAGGATATCACCAATTGTGGGTTCAGAAGAAGGATATTCCAAAAGAAGATTTTATAAGTAGATATGGCCATTATGATTATGTGGTTATGCCTTTTGGTTTTATGAATGCATGAGTAGTTTTTATTGAATTTATAAATAAGTTATTTCAAAGGTATCTATATTATTTTTTGGTGGTTTTTTTGGATGAAAGATTGGTGTATTCGAGGACAAGGGATGAGCATGAGCAACACTTAGCGATAGTGTTGTAAATTTTTCAGGATCATCATCTATATGAAAAATTTTCAAAGTGTTATTTTTGGATATAGTAAGTGCATTTTCTTGTCCATGTTATCTCTAAAAGAGATGTCTCTATGGGTTTAGAAAAGATACAGGTTGTAATATCTTGGAAACTTCCAAATAATTTCTTTGCGATACATAGTTTCTTTAGTCTAGCTAGTTATTACTGATGCTATTTTCATGAATTTTCATGACTAGCTTCACCAATAACATATTTATGAGGAAAATTTTCCATTCTAATGGAATAAGTAATTCCATAATTCTTTTCAAGATCTAAAATTTAGCCTCACATCAGCACCAATAATGATATTTCTAGAATTAGTATAAGGGTATGTGGTGTATTGTGATTCTTTGGGATATGGGTTACGATGTGTTCTCGTGTAGGGAGATCATGTTGTTTTTTATAGATCATGAAAGTTACATATTCATGAGAAGAACTACCCAAAAGATGATATGGAGTTAGTTTCCATATTCCATGATTTGAAAAATTGTCTCCATTACCTATTTGGTGAGAAATTTACAATTTTTATGGATCATAAGAGCTTGAAAAACATTTTATCCAAACGATATTTGAATCTGAGAGAAATAAGATGGATAGAGGCTCTCCAAATTTTTGAATTTTACTTGATGTATACACCTAGTAAAGGAAATTTTATGGAAGGTACATTAAGCAATAATTCATATGCTTAGTTGGAAAAAGAGGCTTCAGATCAATGGTAGTTGATGTTGGTGATAATTGACACGCACTTGGAATGTGAAGACTAAGGTAGTGTTGTAGTTTTGTTCATGGATTCTTGATTTAGGGGAGACAGTTAAAGAGGCATAGACATACGATTTATAATTTGTTGTAATGATGTCAAAACTCAATGGTGGGGAGACCATTGAGGGATGGAAGCTGGATAGGAGTTTAGTTTTGTGGTTTAGAGATCATATGGTCATACCTTTGGCTTGTTAGGAACAACTTCTTCATGCATACGATCATTAAATATGGGCTGTTAATCCTGGAATATATAATATTTATAAGGCACTGAAAGAAAAATTTTAATGGGTTGGCATGAAAAATAAAGTGGATGAGTTTGTTTTGAGATGTCTCACATGTCAGTAGGTTAAGGCAGAGAATTTGCAGCCATTAGGTATATTGTAATCTTTACCAATTCTTATTTCAAAATGGGAGCAGATAGACATGGATTTTGTGATAGGTATCATAGGAATGGTTTGAAAATAGGATTCCATATAGTTGATAGTGTATCGGATCACAAATTTGGCTCATTTCATCCCTATTCATGAATCTCATATGGTGCAGGAATTGTCTAAAATCTATATCCAAAAATTGGTAAAGCAGCATGGCATACAAATTTCGATAGTATCAGATCAATATCTAAGATTTATGAATCATTTCTATGAATCCTTATAGTAATCCCTTGGGACTCAGTTGACCAATAGTACAATGTATCATCATTAGGCAGATGGACAATCCTAAAAAAAGATAAAAAATTGGAAGACATTCTTTGAGCTTGTGTAATGGATTTTGGTGGCTCATGGGAGGAGTACATACCATTAGTTTATTTCTTATATAACAAAACTTATCAGGCCTCGATATGTATTAGTTCTTTTGAATCATTATATAGGTTTACATGTCATTATCCAATTTTTCGGGTGGAAACTGGTGATACTTCATTGGTTGGGTTGAGTCTTGTCTAAGAGGCAACAGAGAATATGCAGTTGATCAAGAAATGTATGAAGATGATTCAGAGTCATCAGAAATAATATGCAGATCATCTTCAATGGTCATTCTCATTCAAGGTGAGTAATCATGTGCTATTGATAATCTCTCTAATTCTAGGGAATTGTTATTTTGGAAAGTAGGGGAAGTTATCTCTATAATACAAAGGCCCTTTTGAGATACTTGAATGGGTTGGTGAAGTGGAATATCAGTTGGATTTTCCAACATGGTTCAATGTAGCGCACAATGTGTTTCATGTATCTCAGTTGAAAAATTGTCAGCCTAATCCTGACCATGTGATTAGATGGGATCATGTTGACCTAGTGTGTAAGATCTTGACCCTAAGACAAGGTATGTCCCAGTATAAATTTTTTGTTTAAGGAATTTATCCGATGAGTATGATAGGTCTCAGGGGTATTCTGGCAGTTCAAGGCATGGAAAATAGAAAAAATGGGGAAATCTATGCTGATAGAATGGTTAGTTCATAGTTAGTATAAACTGTACACCATAATTGTGCATCCTATTGAGAGGGTGTTCACGGTTTAGGTAACCATGCAGGGTGGCCTAGGAAACTATGTATCCTGGGGACCTTTTGGGAAGTGGCGAGCACACGACCATTGCACAGTTTTTCAAACCATGAAAGTGGTAATCTAAACCATGTGGTTCAATTTCCCATTTGATGAAGGGAACTATAGAGTTAGTGCATGGTTTGGAAAACTATGATTTCAAGACATGCGCCACTGAAAAAGTGGGTTTTTACCGTTTTTTCTTCTAGACTATTTCTTTCTTTTCCAATTTTTCACCCCATTCAACCCCCAACAATAAGGGTGAAAAAATAGTAGCTTCACCCTATTCCATGGGAGTTTCTCCTTCGATCATTAGTTGTTTGGAGTGTTGTTTGTTTTGAATCGAAGATTTGATTAATTATTCAACTCTATTTCATTCCATTTTCTAAAAGAGGCCTTGTATAATATTTCTTATCCTTGTGAAACCCTAAAACCCTCTTTCTCTAGTAGATTCCTGGTTTGGGATTTTATGGTGGTTTGAGTTCGAATCAAGGGATAAATTTAAGATAGCATTTGTATATGAACATGTGGTAGGAAGTCTCAAAGATCTTTCCCATAGTATTGATGTTTTATATGTGTATGTAGTTATGATAATGTATTTACTTTCTACGTTTTAATTTTTTTGATTATGGAAAGTGATTTTTTTCCTTAGATTGAGGTTTGAAACCCTTCATGGACCCCTTTGGGTCCATTTGTGAAGTAATACTGAACCTAGGGCTACCCATGGGGTATGATGAACTCTTCTAAATGGTGAATAAATCGGTAACCTATTGAGATAAGGGAATTATGAGAGTGACTAGGTTGTAAAAGTGTAATTGGATATGTGGGCATAGATAATGGGTTAATTTAAATGATCATAAGTTGGATTTTGTGATGTGACTAGGAGGTTTTGAAATGGTTTAAATGGTGTGTTTTGTGTATTTCACCCGATTATTTATTTATCGAAATAAAATGATGTTTGAAAGTGACCAATGATTTGAAAGCAGGTGTTGACCTCAAAGTGATTTAAAAAAAGGTTTTTATAAGTGATTCCAAATGATGGTTGAAATGAGGGTGTTGTTCCCTTTTTTTAAATGGTTTAAAGGGTCTCTTCAAGATTATTTTAAACAATTATTTTGATTTGTGTCATATGCTATGAATTGGATTTAAAGGTCTGTTGGTACCTTAGTAATTTAAATTATTTGTGGGTTATTGTAATGGAACCCATGATAATTATGTTATTGTGATAACATGGTTTATTAAATGAAATGAAAGATGTGGTCTTTTGATGTTAAAATGGAATAAGGGGTGTTTGTTTTATTATGAATATGTGAAATGTGATGTGGTTGGTTAATGGTAAATTTGAAATGGTTAAATAGTCATGTGCATATGGATTAATAGTTTGTGTGGGGTATTTTACTTGAGGATATACACCCATCGTTCGGGTTATACTGAGGCTCTAAACCCCACCCCTATATTTCATGAGTTAGGGAGGTGGACTGAGATCTATTCCCCTAACAGTTTCATGTGATGTGATTACCTAAACTGAGGATCAAAGTTAAGGTGTCATGTATTATTGTGTGATATGTTTTTCTAATGATTTAGGGAACTTTCTCCCCCCTCACTATGCATAGATTAATGATCGGCATCGGCTGTAGTGAAATGAGGAAAATAGATAACCTAAGAAACTAATGATAAAAGTGGATAATGTGAACCCTATTATTAAATGGAACATGGTCTATGTTACATGGTTATTGTTTATATACCTTCATGTAGTGTTTTATCGACTGTTTTTTGCTTTAGACATCATTTTTGGTGGCCTATGGAGTTGTACTGACACCCTTATCAGGCTGCCATGGCACTTGGGTACCTGAGTAGATGCTACATATTTTAGGTACAGGTTCATTATAGGGACCTAGTGTTTGGTTTTTGCATGGACTATTTGGTTGGAGCATGGATTTTCAAGATCATTTTGGGACTTTGTATTGGGTTTGGGTTCTCTTATGGTTTTTTAAAATTTTCAGATGCATTGTATGAATACCTAATATATATTGCATTCATCATTTGGTTATATCATGGTTACATTGTTACTTGTTGATTCTTGTGGTATGTTTTCTTTTTATTGATCATGCTTGTTATTAAATCTATTGATCATACTTCTATTGTGATTTCACTCTGTTAAGTGGTATATTATCCCCCATAGAACCTATATAGACCTATGTTTCTAGTCAACAGTCTATGGAATATGGGGAGGCATGCCTGAAGGTCATGTGGTGACCCGACTGGGGGAAATGGTTATAGTGGAACCCAGGTTTGGGATGTTACAAACTAGTATCAGATCTAGGTTTTCTTTTGTCTTATTATTTGGTAAAGGTATAAATAATACTAGTATCTTTTCATGGCTTAGTAATTAGATCTCACCTGGGTTAATGAAGCCCCACATATGAGGAAAAACCCAAGTTTCCTAGGTTGGTAATTGATGCTCTATTTTTTTATTTAACAGTTTATTTATACTTCCACATCAAGTGGTACACTTGGATGTGATGTTATTTATTTATGAGGTTAATCTCTTGGCCCGGTATGGAAAGAGTGGGTGTGTAAATTCATGCAACATTATATGCACATAGGATTTGATAGGTCATCCATATTTTACATGTGATTGATAGTTACATGGAATTCATATGCTATTAGTGTGCCTTTCATCTATGATTTATTCTTTTTTACCTATCTTGAAAAGTTTTTCAAGGAGAATTATTTTAAATATCAATTTTAATAAAGCTTGGGTTTTAAAATTTTGGGTTAATAAAGTGGTTTTTTAAAGTGAAAATCCTTGGGTTTTGAAAATTGAATGTTTTGAAATGTGAAACCTTGGGTTTTAAATGGTATAGTTTAATTAAGAAGGGAAATTAGAAATAATGAAACTTGTATGGAGATCATAAATGGGGATCCCTAGTGATGTGTTTTGACCCTATGTATGGGTGGTTTGGGTAGTGAGAGTACACTAGTCTGAGAGCATGGTTAGGGATCATGAGGCCTTGTTGGGTTTTGATGTGTGGTTAAAGATATGTGATTGTTGTATCTTCGTTAGGGATATAAACTTTGGGTTGTGAGATGTCGTCTGATAATGTTGTTGTAGTAACCCTTGTGGGTTTAGTTCAGGAGAATTTTGTTTTGGAACCTAAATATGGTGTGTGTCTAGTATTATCGATGCTTGTGGGAGTATATCTTTAGTTTAGAATCTAGGTTAAATGTTTGATGGGATAAATTAGATGCAATGTGTTTCAGATTGGGAGAAAGAGGGACTCCCGTGATTCATGAGTTGATATAGGTTTGATGTGTATGGATTAGGGAGGGATCTATTGAACTTTTCTTTACATGACTCCAATTTATAGAGTTTGTATCATTTTATTTGGAGGTGACCTATGGGAGAGGTCGGCCTGGGTTGCTAGGTCCCTTGGGTGTGTATGGCATAGTTAGACATTTTGGACCTTGGTTGTGGAACTCAGAGAGAATTTCCTAGTACAGGTTTAGCCTAGGGGATAAGTGAAAAAAATTAATGGTTTTTGAGATGCGACATGATTTGTAGTTATGAGTGACAACATTGTAAATAAATGGTATCCTCAAGGGAGGTTGGCTCAGTGTTGCAGGTTCCTTGGAAAGTAAATCACAAGAGGTTGCTTCATAGCTGGAATCAATGCATGGTTCGTTCTATTGAATTTGATCAAATCACATGGTTATGGCTTGGTTTCTTTCTCAATGAAATATATGAGTTCTTTTTGTTGGTTTTAAGGTTATTTTTAGAATAATTAATTTCATTAAGAGCCTTTTCCTATGATTTTGATGGTGTTTGATGCGGGAATCGATATTGATTTTGGGAGACCAAGGAAAGGGTGAACAAATCATGGATGGATGCTTTTGGTGTGGAAGTTCCACTTAGGATAGTCCACCACATGGTTGGACTCACTTTCATGAATGGTTAGTTTGTTGGATGAGAACATCGATAATTCCTTGAGTCCAATGAGGCTAATGGACCAGGAGGCATGGTTAGTAGTGTAAGCTGGTGTTGGGTCTAGATCTGGTGATGTACAACTTGTGTGATCTAGATTATGTTTCAGTGTGTGGTCATAGAAAAATTTTAGACCTCAAGGGATATGATGAGGTCCATAAGTGGTAAAGTTCTAGGAAAACACAATGTCATTTAGGATGGGTGAACAAGAATCTCAGTATGATCACCCATTATTTTCATTGAAACCAATGGGGGAAGCATGGTGGTGTGATAGACCATTGATTTTATTTGGTGTGGTGGATCATTGTGATTCTATTTTGAATAATCAGGGTCATTTTGGAAGGACTCAAGAGTTGTGTTAGCATTATATCCATAGGAAACGTTGGTTCACGGCTAATTGGTACAGAGTAGTGAAATGGTGGTGTGTTTGGTTGGAAATCTCTTTTCAGTTGTAATGGTTGGGTGTCAATGAGATGTTGATAGGAAGGGAAGCTCAATACTTTTGAAAGGATAAGGTGTCTCTAGAGTGGTAGGTGACAATGGTGATGAATATTTTTTTGTGGCATTTGTTGATGAATTGTTAGCATACTTTTATCTAGTGATGATCATTTCCAATATCCTGACATCATATCTAGTACATAGAGAGATATCTAGATTTTCTCCTAGCTACCTAAATGTGATTTTGATTGAAATGGATACTCTTGGAGAATATTCTCATGGATATATTTTTGTGGATATGGATGGTGGTAAGTGCACCATCGAACGGTTACAGGAGAGGTCCTAGGGATGGATCGAATGTTGAAGAATATCATGGGTGTCATTCTTGATAACTGGGAATGGGTAGTGGTTGGTGTTTTTCTTTTATTTTGGGAAAATATAGAAGTCCACATACAAGTTTTTGGGTTCAAATTATGATTAAAGTGTGGTAAATAGTGGTTGTAAATAGCTTGGGGAAATAGGTAATAACAAAACTCCTAATGTGTGGAGAGATGTTTAGGTCAGTGAGGTGAAGGGACAACCGTGAAGTGGTTATGGTGGAATCAAGATTCTAATAATAAAACTATGAGGTGCATGTTAGGGTTTCTCAGGAAAGTCCAAGTGATCTGTTTATGTGGTGGTTGATCGAGCCATGTGATGGCTTTGGGCTCGAAGTGGTGCTAAAATAAATCTAAGATGTCTGTGTTAGATTTTTGATGGGTGAAATGAAGCATAATGATGGATTTTAAGGGTAGTGGATGACGTGATGGTGGATTTTTACTTGAAGTTTGGGAATTAAACTATTAGGTGCATTGGATGGTGGCGGTATGCCTTAAGTAAGAAGTTTCCATGGGCATGTGAAAAAGGGGTAGCATTTCAACATCAGAAAATGGATGTTTTGTGACAATCCAGTTAGGTATTGTCTGACATGGTAGGGTAAAATGGAATGGATTTGGTGATTAGTAAACCACACTTGGTTGATTCTTGAATTGATAATTGTATTTCGGGTTTGGAAGTGAGCCTAAGAAAATTCGAGTTGTTTTTTTTTTGTTCTTGTATGGGGAGAATGTGCATCCTTTCAAGGTGGTTTTAATAGAAATGATGGATTCCAATTGTGGAGGGTGTTCTCATGGATGTTTGGGAACAGTGAGTTGGAAAATTCATTGGGTATGTTGTGTATGTTTGAGTTGAGGTTTTGGTCGTCTATTTCAATGGTAGGGGTGCCAAATACTAGAGTATAGTGGTAGTGAACTAAAAAATATGATGGGGGAACAATAGATACAAGTTGTAAATTGAGGATGTGATCAGTTTTTTTGGTTGTATGGGCTCGGGTAAGTGCCATCGTGGTATTCATTTTTAAAAAATAGGTGTTGGGTCGGGTTTTTGTTGGTTTAATGGATTTAGTTGGGAGTTACGCTTCGGTTGTGTTTTGGTGTTCAGATGTGGAATGAGGTTGTTGGGACATGAGTTATAGACCAACATAGGTTAGGGTATGTGGTTGGAAAACTATTTGTTTCTTCAGGTGATAAAGACCTTCAATCACCGTTAGAATTTTAAAAAAAAGGGGAAGATTTTTCCAATATATTTGGGCCATAAGTTGTAGAGAGTATCAGGCTGGTAGTGTGCCAATTGGCTCTTCCATGGTGTTTTGATGTTGTTCATGATGTTCCCTTATGTTGTGATTCAGGTAGTTTTGCCTATAATTTCCAATGGGATTCTTGTGGTTGGAATTGGATTAGATATTGGTTCATCCTTTTAGGAGTATTGGGTTCGTAATAGTGAACCACAATGGGAAAATCCTTTGTGGTAGGACTATTCCTTAGGTCTGAGTGTAGCGACTGCATGGAAGTGTT
Source organism: Viscum album (assembly GCA_963277665.1). Lineage (NCBI taxonomy): Eukaryota > Viridiplantae > Streptophyta > Magnoliopsida > Santalales > Viscaceae > Viscum > Viscum album. The sequence goes on from OY728137.1 coordinate 1,991,291,453, forward strand.
TAGGAGGAAACATGGATATGGAAGTTGATAGGTGGGCCTCGTGGCATGACCATTTATCTTGGAGGCTTGTTTATTCTTGGTAATTTGGTTCTAGGACGAGTCGTTATAATGTGGGGAGATTGTAAGATCTCTAATTTAACACAAGGTATGTCCTAGTTTAAATTTTTGGTTTAGGGAATTTCTCTGGTGAGTATGATAGGTGTTGGGGTTATTTCAGGGGTTTAGGGCATGGAAAAGAGGAAAAATAGTCCAATCTTTGTTGAGGTCACAATTGGTGAGAGGTTATAAGAAATAGTGTGTTGTAATTGTGTGGCCTATTGAGAGGGTGGGTATAGTTGAGGGAACCGTGTGGGGTGGCCTAGGAAACCATGTGTCTTGGGGGCCTTTTGGGTAGTGGAAAGTGCATGACCACTACACGGTTTTTTAAATCGTGTGGGTGGAAAGCCAAACCATGAGGCTTGGTTTCCCCTGGGATAGAGGGAACTTCACGGTTGGTGCACGGTTTGGAAAACTGTGTGGCCAAACATTTCACCACTTAAAAAGTGGTTTTTACCATTTTTCCCTCTCTAAACTATTTCTTTATTCCCTGATTTTTCACCCCATTCGACCCCCTATAGAAAGGGTGATGAACTAATAGCCTCCTCCAACTCCATGGGTGTTTCTCCTTCTATCCTTAGGCATTTGGAGTGTCATTTTGTGTGAATCAAATATTTAGGTAAGTCTTCGACTCTTTTTACTTCATTTTTTTTGGAAGAGGCCTTGTATGATCTTTCTTATCCTTTCAAATCCCTAAAAACCTCTTTCTCTTATAGATTATTGGTTTCATATTTGATAGTGTTTTGAGTTCAAATCAAGGGATAAATTTAAGTGATCAGTTTTCTATGAACATGAGGTAGGTGGTCTCAAATTTCTTTCCCATAGTATTGATGTTTTATATGTGTATGTAGTTGTTCCAATGTATTTCCTTGAAGTGTTTTAATGTTTTTGATTAGGTAAAGTTATTTGGGCCTTATATTGAGGTTTCAAACCCAACATGGACCTTGTTCGGTCTATTGGTGAAGTGATAACGAACACAGGGCTACCCATGGGGTACTTTGAACCCTTTTAAATGGTGAATAAATTGTAAAGCATTGAGATAAGGGAATTATAAGAGCGAATAAGTTTTAAAAATGTAACTGGATATGTGATCATGATGAATGGGTTAATTGAAACAATTATAAGTTGGATTTTGTGATATTCCTAGGAGGTTTTGAAATGGTTTAAATGGTGTGTTTCAGGGCTTTAACTCGGTTATAGATATATTGAAATAAAATGATGTTTGAAAGTGAGTAATGATTTGAAATGAGTTGTTGACCTCAAAGTGATTTAAAAAGGGGTTTTCATAAAATATTTCAAATTATGATTTAAATGAGGGTGTGTCTCCCTTTTTTTAAAAATTTTTTAATGGTTATTTTGAATATTGTAAATGTAAATTAAAGACTTGGGTCATGATTTAGTTTTTTTAAAGAGGAAGACCTGTTTTTTAAAGGGTGGATTCAAGTTGATTTTAAATGAGTATTTTGTTTTTTCTCTTATTCCATGAATTAGATTTAATAATCCATTGATACCTTTGTAATTGAAATGATTTTTGGGTTAATGTAATGGAACCCATTATAGTTGTGTTAGCATGTTAACATGGTTTATTAAATGAAATAAATGATGTGGTTTTTTAATGTTAACATGGCATAAGTGGGTGTTTGGTTTATTGTGAATATGTGAAATGTGATATGGTTGATTAATGGTAAATGTGAAATGGTTAAAGAATCATGTGCATATGTATTAGTATTTTGTGTGAGGTATTGGAATTTAGGATGTATTCCCATGGATCATGTTAGACTGAGGCTCTGAACCCCACCCCTATATTGCATGGGTTAGGGAGGCGGACTGGGGATTTATGCCCCTAACAGTTGCAAGTGATATGAATACCTGGACTGAGGCTCCAAGGTAATTTGTTATATATTATTGGGTGATATGTTTTCCTATGATGTAGGGAACTTGATCTTTCCTTATTCTGGATTAATTATTGACATTAGCCATAGTGAAATGATGAAAATAGATAACCCATGAAACTAATGATAAAAGTGGATAATGTAAACATTGTTATTAAATGGAACATGGTATATATTTTGTTGCATGATTATTATTTATGTACCTATATGAACTATTGTATGTACTGGTTATTTCTTTAGAAACCATTAGTGGTAGCCTAGTGAGTTTTACTCACACCCTTCTCAGTTTTCCATGTCACTTGGGTACCTGAGTGGATGTTATTTGTTTCAAGTATAGGTTTAGGACAAGGAACCGGTTTTTGGTTCATGCATGGGATTTTTGGTTGGAGCATGGGTTTTCAGGACTAGGTTGGGAATCAATACTAGGTTTGAGTTCTTTTATGGTTTTGGAAATTTTGAGGTTGTATTGTATGACTTCCTGACATGTAGTGCATTCATCATTTGGTTATAGCATGGTTACTTTGTTACTTATTGATTCTTATGGTATGTTTTCTGTTTATTGTTCATGTTTTTTATTACATCTGTTGATACTACTTATATTGGGATTTCACTCTAATAAGAATGTATAGTCTCCCCATTAGACCAATATAGACTCGCGTAGCTAGTCGGTAGTCTCTGATGTACGGGGAGATGTGTCTGAGGACATGTGGCGACCCGGCTCGGAGCACTTTTTATAGTGGAACCCAGGTCAGGGACATTAAAGAGTGGTATCAAAGACAAGTTTTCTTTTGTATTATTATTTGGTCATGGTAGATAGGATACTATGATCTTTTTGGGGCTTGGTAATGAGCTTGAGTCTAGGTTTATGAATCCCCATGCATGAGGGAAAATCCAAGTTTCTAGGGGTGGGAATTGATGTTCTTTTTTGTGATTTTATGGTTGGTTTATATTTCCACCTTTAGTGGTGTAAATGTATGTGATTTTATTTATTTATGAGGTTTATCTCTTTTCCATTTATTTAAATAGAGGGTGTGTGATTTCATGCATTGTTCTAGGCATATAGTATTGATAGGTCATCTGTATGTTGCATGTGATTGATAGTTCCCTGGAATTCATACGCTAGTAGTGTACCTTTCATTTGTGATTTATTCCTGTTGAAATTTCATGAAAACTTTTTCAAAGATAATTATTTGAAATATGAATTTAAATAATGATTGGATTTTTAAATGGTGGGTTAATAAAGAGGTTTTTGAAAGTTCAAATCCATGGGTTTTTTAAAATGAAAGGTTTTGAAATGTGAAACCTTGGGTTTTAAATGGTAAAGTTTAATTAAGAAGGGAAATGAGAAATAATGGAACTTGTAGAGATGTAATAAATGGGGATTCCTAGTGATGTATTATGAACATATGTATGGGTGGTTCGGGAAGTGAGAGTACCCTAGTCTGAGACCTTGGTTAGGGGTCATGATGCCTTGTAGGGTTTTTATGTGTGGTTAAAGAGGTGTGATTGTTGTACCTTTGGTAGGACAATGACCTTTGGTTTTTGAGATATCATCTAATAATGTGGTTTTATTAACCCTTGTGGGTTGAACCATGGAGAGTGGAGTTTTGGACTATAAATCCGGTGTGTGCCTAGTAGTTCTTATGCTTATGGGTGTGTATATTTGGTGCAGAATCTAGAGTAAATGTTTACTGGGATGTGTTAGATGCAATTTTTTTCAAAGCGAGGGAAGGAGGGACTCCTGTGAGTCATGAGTTACATGAGGTTTGATGTGCATGGATTAGGGAGGGAGCCAGTGGATTTTCTTGACATGACTCCAGTTTAGAGAGTTGGTATATTTTGAATTTTGAGGTGACATGTTAGAGAGTTTTTACTAGGTTTCTAGTTCCCTTGGGTGTGTATGGTATAGGTAAACATTTTGAACCTTGTTTATGGAACTATAAGATAATTTCTTAGTGTGGGTTTAGCCTAAGGTTCTAAGTGAAAAGATTTAATGGTTTTTGATATGCAACTCGAGTTGTGGTTATGAGTGACAACATTGGGAATCAAGGGTATCCTCGAGGGAGGTTGTCCTAGTGTTGCAGGTTCCTTGGAAAGTGAAACATGAGGGGTTTCTTCCTATGTGGAATTGATACATGGTTTGTGCCATCAAATTTGGTCAAAGTGCATGGTTATTCCTTTGAATCTTTCTTAGGGATATATTTATGTGCTTTTGGTTGGTTGTAAGGTTGGTTTTAAAAGATGCATGGTCATTAGGAGCCTTGTCCTTTGATTTTGATGGTGTTTGATGTGGGAATCGACGTTGATTTTGGTATAACAAGGGAAGGGTGACCAAAGTGTGTATGGAATCTTTTTGTGTGGAAGTGACACCCAGGTTGGTGGTGTCTACATGTTTGGACTCGCTTTCATGAGTGGTTGGTTTTTGGATGAGAATATTGAGAATGTCTTGAGTCTAATGAGGTTGACAGACCATGAGGCATGGTTAGAAGTATAAGTGGGTATTGGTCCTAGATCTAGTGATGTAAAACTCATGTGATCTAGAGTTAGGTTTAGTGTGTGTTCATATAAAAGTTTGAGACCTCTAAGTCTATGATGATTTCTAGATGTGGGCATGTTATAGGAAAACACAATGTTGTTTGGGATGGGTGAACAGTCGGCTCGGGATGAGTGCCTGTAATTTTTTGCGAAACCAAAGGGGAAAGCATGGTGTTCCAACAGACCATTGATATTTTTTTGTGTGGTGGGTCTTTTTTTTTAATCATTAGAGTCGTTCTAGAAGGACTCAATAGTTTTGGTAGTGGTAGTTCCATAGGAAATGTTGGTTCAAGACTACTTGGTAGAGAGTCATGAAATGGTGTTGAGTTCGGTTGGAAATATATTTTGAGTTGTGATGATTGGGTATCAATGAGATGTTGGTGGTAAGTAGACATATGCTTTTATAAGGTTAAGGTGTCCCTATGGTGATATGTGACAATGGTGATGGATAGTATTTGGTTGTTTTCATTGATGACTTCTTAGCGTACTTTTAGCTAGTGAGGATCATACCCAATATCATGACATTGTCCCGAGTATACGGAGAGAGATTTGGATTTATGCCAATCTACCTAAACTTTATTTTTATTAAAATGGAGCCTCTTGGAGTATACACTCATGGAGTGATGTGTGTTGTGCTGAATGGTGGGAAGTGCACCATTGACTAGTTATAGGAGGGGTATTTGGGATGGACCAGATGTTGAAGATTATTGTGGGTTTCATTCTTGAAAGATGGGAATGGGTAATGGTTGGTGTTTGTTTTTTTGTTATAGGAAAATATAGAAGTTCACGTCCAATTTTTGGTGTTCAAATTTTTATTGAATCATGGTCCATGGTGGTTGGAAATAGCTTGGGGAAAATTTTAATAATGAAACTCATAAGATGGGGATCAGTTTTAGGTAAATGAGGTGAACGTCCAACCATGAAGTGGTTGTGGTGGAATCGAGATTCAAGTAATAAACTTTTGAGGTGCATGTTTGGGTTCTTTAGGAAAGGCAAGGTTGGACTTGGATGTGATGGATGATCGAACCAGGTGTTGTCTTCGATCTCATGGTGGTTCTAAAAGAAATCTAAGATTTATGTGTTAGAGATGTGATGGGTGCAGTGAATCATAATGATGGCTTGTGTTGGCACCCTCATTTTAATGATCATCAAATAATGTTTCTTTTTTTATTGATGAATTTAATGTGTTATGGAATCATTTTATAATATAAGATATATTAATGAATTTTGGATAAACATGACTCACCATGGAGGATGATTCACTTCCATGGACGACTCACCGTTGAGGTTGAGTCACCCTTAGCAGTGAATCGTCATTGGGGATGACTTACCATCAGGGTAAAAATATGTCTCACCATTAGGGTGAATATATGGATAATTATAGAAATGTTTAATTGTCATCGATGATTCACCATTGAACCGGAAATTTGGAAAATCATAGAAAACACCTATCGGTGTAGGTGACCTATGGAAATTTGGCTAAGTTTCAAAAATACCTACTTCCAGAGAGTAGTCCCCGTTGAATATTACCTTCCTCTAGAATGTAAATGTGACAAAGTGTTAGAATGACTCACCACTAGCCTGACTCACCCCTAGCCTGAGTCACCGCTAGCTTAAGTCACCGCTAGAGATTTCTCACCATTCAAGAGAACACACTGCCACTATTCTATTTATTTTGAATTAAATATGTCTAATGGATATATTATTGAATATAATATTGGGAATTATTTTAATGATTGTTATTAATCTATTTTATAGATTCATTAAAGAATGTTTCATCCCTAAGTACGTGTATATAGGATATCTGGATGATTATTCTCCACATGGACACTCCTACATGTTGTTGTTAAATGTAGTAACAGACTCCCTCATGAATATAGAAGTTGTAGAGAAAAAAAATAATATTACACCCATAGATATATATTCACGTACACATGAAGAGTTCCATTTGGTTTGAGAATTCATTTTTCATCTTTTTTACACATGACTAAGGAAGAGTGGAGTCTTATAGAACATTTAGTTCCTTCCTAATGTCAAAAAAAAGAGTTTATGACACTCTATTTTGTTGTGATTTTCAGAAATTTGACTAGATATTCACTTAAATATACTTTCATGGAGTAAAAAACTACATAGTATATCATACAGAGCAACACTTTCCTTCTACATATTTTTATTTTCTATTTATGTATATTTTCATTACATTATGAGTAGTGTGGTTTACTCTGTTTATTTTACCCACACTATCTCCTTCAATTTATCTAGAAAATACTATATATCTTCTCAAACTCTCTTTATTCTTGTTTTATTCCCACGGTGTTGTGGAAGAGGTCCATGTATGGACTTTTTTTTTTTATTCCCATAGTTTTTTTTAGAAGAGGTTTGGTGTGTCCTGGAAAGATTTTTTTCTGTTATTTACCTAATCTAGGTTGTGGATCAAAGATTATTTATATAATATGCATGGAATTAGGTGATTTACAAGTGCATAGGATTAATTATCATCTTGAGATTGAACCTCTTGTATTCATCATGATATGTGTTTTGTTTTGTTTTGATTTATTTCTAAGATTTAAACTGAATCTATTTTAAACTATAATCAAAACCACTACTTTGATAGTTAGTCTTAATTAGTGTTTATATAATGTTTTTATTAAGTAAATTGGCTTCCAAAGTGAAATTATTTTTCATAATTGTTTTAACAAAGACATAATAAACCTTTGATAAATATTTTAAAAGAACAGAACTTATATAGATCTTCTATTTGGATTAACTGGGATTTTTTATTTAAATTGGGGACTTTATTTAAACCTTTTTTTGAAAAAAAATATTGGGTACTCAATTCACCCCCCCCCCCCCACTTGAGATACTCAATCCATCCAAAATTTGGTATCAAAGGTTTTTCAAAAAAATCAACTGTGATTTTCGTTTTGTGTTAATGATCTTAAATTTATGTTAATTATAAATTTAGTTTTTTAAATGGATAATAAAAAATAAGGTTCTACTACTAACATACCTCCTTTATTTAATGGTAATAACTTTGATCAGTGTAAAATAAAAATGAAAATTCATATTGAAAGTATGGGTTTTGAAATTTGGTCTGCTATAGAGGATAAGTATGAATTACCTAAGACTCTTAGAAAAGACTAGGATGATGCTACTAAGATTTCATAAAACAATAATTACAAATTTATGAATGCTCTTTACTATGCCTTAGGAGGTGAATAACTCAATATAATATCTTCTAATAAAACCACGTATTAATTTTGGGTTACTTTATATATTTCACATCAAGTAACCAAAAATGTTAAATAAATGAGATTGAATACTTATACAACCAAATGTGATTCATTCAATATGAAACCCGATGAGTTAATTTATGATATGTATCTCAGCTTCAATCATATAGTAAATACTATGAGATCCTTGGGAAATTCAGTGTCTAATAAATACTAAATCATGAGACAGTTAAGATTCCTTCAAGAGAGATGGAGAGGGACATATGTGTAAATAAGATAATTATGTGACAAAAGTAAATTACCTATCAAGTAATTTATTGGGAAACAAATGGTGTATGAAGAAGATATGAATGTTAATCATGAATATGATGATGAACCAAAGAGAAAATCGATAGATTTCAAGTATACTGCATCTAAATAGAAAGTGAAAGAAAAATTCCAAGATGAAAGCTCTGGTGATGAGGAATCACCAGTAGATAGTGATGAGGAAATGTCTGGTCTATACAGAAGGTTTAAAAAATTCTACAAGAAGAAGAAATTATTTAAGAAACCAAACTACAAAGGAAATTATGATAGTAGAGTAACTTGGAAAAAGGATTATAAAAATATGACAACTCAAATGATATTACCTGTTATGAATGAAATAGAAAAGGACATGTTAAGGTTGACTGTCCAAAGTTTAAATACAAGTAGTATGAGGATAAGGAAATAAATTGAAATAAAGTTATGAAATCCACATGGAGTGCCTCTAAATATATCTCCAGTGACTCTAACTCAACTCGTGAAGATAATCCTAATAGATCCAACATGTGATTCATGAAAAATGTTTATGAGGTACATGTTGTATCTTTAATACTTAATTCTAATCACTCTGAAAATGGAAATTATAATTACATGTCAAAATAAGAAATTTTTTAATACTGAAACATGTTTGAGGATACTTTTAATGAACTTAAAGATAAATATAAAGTTCTTAATTAACAATATGTTTTTTTTGTAAATGTTAAATAAGATCTTACTGTGAAAAAAGAAAATAATGCTAAATTTTTAAAGGAAAATATTGAACTAAAAATGTCAAATGAGAAGCTTAAAAAATAATTAGAAAAATTTACTAATGGTAGAGAAACACTTACTCAAATATTAGAAAAAAAAATTACTCATATGTATATTACAGGTATAGTTTATCAACCTGGACAAATAAGAGTAGTTAAGAGAACATTTGTTCTTAAGTCCAAATCTAAATTTTTTTTTGGTTATTTTTCAAAATGGACATAATAAAGTTTTTTTTAAAAAAATTTACAATCAGTTTATAGGAAATATAAAAAAAATATGGGTTCCTAAGGTCCTAATTTCTAGTATATTTGGACACAATAAAATTTGGGTTCCAAAATAATTTCTTCTATAAAATTTATTTTATAGGAAAGATGATTGAATAGATCATATATAAATCTATGTTACTTGGACAACAGTTGTTCTAGATATATGACAGGATATTACTAAAGCTTAAAGAACCTCATACAGGTTTATGGTAGTCATTTCACCTTGGGTGACAATGATAAAGGAAAGATCATTGGCCTTGGCTAAATCAGTTACACCAACTCAGTTTTAATTTATAAATTACTGTTTTTTATGGTTTAAAATATAACCTACCTAGAATTTCACAATTATGTGATGATGGATTTTATGTAAATATAAAAATAATTCATATAATGTTTTTAATTCTAAATATTATTTAGTGTTTACTACTTTAATAAATGAGAAGGTTTATACTATTAATCTTGATTATTTGATATCGCAAAATGTTTATTTCTTAAGTTCCTTTCATAAAAAATCTTGGATTTGGCATAGGAGACTAAGCCACTATAACAATCACTCACTTAGAAATCTTACTAGTAAATAGTTAGTCAGGGATCTTCCCAAACTTGAATTACCAAATGGAAAATTCTATAAGCCTTTTCAAAAAGGTAAATAACACAATATTTATTTTAAATTAAGGAAATAAGATTCAACTTCTCAACCTATTGAGTTGGTTCACATAGACTTGTTTGGACAATCCAGAGTTTCTAGTTTAAATGGGAATCACTATGTTTATGTACTTTTAGATGACTTTTATAGGTATACTTGGGTATTCTTTTTATCTCAAAAGAGTGAATCTTACTCTTATTTTACCAAGTATGCTAAATCTATAGAAAAAATAAGTGGACTTAGAATTAATACCTTAAGAAGTGACCTTGGATGGGAGTTTAAAAATCAATACATTTAATCGTTTTTCTCACAAAATGGATATAGTCATAACCTCTCTACTCTAGGGACCCATCAAAGGAATGGAGTTTTAGAAAGAAGAAATAGAACACTTCAAGAGATAGCACAGACTATGATTAATGAATATAACTTACCTATCTACTTTTGGACAGAGGATGTGAATACAACCTACTATATAATAAATAGAGTTTTAATTCTACCTATCCAAGATAAGACCCTCTATGAACTTTGGAATAGTAGAAATCCTAATGTTAATTACTTTATAGTTTTTGGTTGAAAAGTATTTATTCTTAATATTAAGGATAATCTTTACAAGTTTTCCTCCAAAAGTGATGAAGGAATATTCCTGGGTTATTCTATTTCTAGTAAATCTTATAGAGTTTTTAATATAAGAACCAAGTTTGTGGAAGAGTATGTTCATATAAAATTTGATAAAATAGATTCACATGAGCCTAATACCTCTTTATAAAACCTTGAGGATGATTTATCCACTTTGAACTTAAATTCAAAACCTTTTTATTCTACTATAAAGTAAATAAAAAAATCATCCATTTTTTAGGAACATCAAGAGACTGAACCCGAAATTGTAGAGGACCCTAAGTTGATGATCCCTTATTTTTTTAGAGATTCTAAGACTCTTAAATACCTCCCTTTATATGTTTTTATTATAGAAATAGAAAGAGGTACACAAACTAGAGCTTCTCTAATAAATCAGTTTGAACATCAAGCATTATTGTCATAGCTTTAACCTAATAACATCAATGATGAAATTAATGATGAATTTTGGATAATGGATATCTAAGAATTACTTATTCAATTTGAAATAAATAAAGTATGGGAAATTATTTATAGACCCAAATACACCTTGACTATAGGCACTAAATGGGTGTTTAGGAACAAGTTTGATGAATCTTGCACAATAGTAAAGAATAATTCTAGACTAGTTGCACAAGGGTATAGTCCAGAAGAGGGTGTAGACTGTGAAGAGGCCTTTAAACCTATATCTAGACTTGAATCCATTAGAATACTGATAACCTATGAAACACATCTATATTTCAAACTATGTCAAATGGATGTCAATAGTGAATTCTTGAATAGGTATATAGTTGAGTATGTTTTTGTTGAACAACCCCTTGGTTTTCAAAATCCTCATTTTCCAAATCAAGTTTTCAAATTAACAAAAGATTTACATGGTTTCAAAAAAGCTCCTAGAGCTTGGTATGATAGGATCATCTCTTTTCTTATTTCAAAAGGTATATCTGATCCTACCCTATTTATAAAAAGGATTTCAAAAGATGATTTAATTGTCCAAATTTATGTAGATGATATTATTTTTGGATCATCTAAAAATATTTATGTAATGATTTTTCAAAAAATGATGCAAAATGAATTTGAAATGATTTTAATGGGTGGACTGAAATTATTTCTTGGTTTTCAAGTTTTTTTTAAAATAAATAAGTATTTATTTTAAATTAAAGTAAATATAAAAAGTAAATTTTAAAATGTTTTAATTTGGATATCACTAAGAGAAGTTATACTCTTATGAGTACCACATGTAAGTTAGATCTTGATGAAGCTAAAAAATTAGTGGATTAAACCATTTATAGATGTATGATAAGAAGTATTCTCTACTTAACTAATAGTCAACCTGAAATTATGTTTAGTGTGTTTATTTGTGCTCTTTTTCAAGAAAACCCAAAATAGTTACACTTAGTTTCTATAAAAAGGATTTTTAAATACCTCAAATATACTACCAATTTAGGATTTTTTTTACCCTTGGGGACAAGCATTTGATCTAGTCAGTTATTCATATACTGTTTTTTGTGGTTTTAAGTTAGATAGAATAATTTCCTCTAGAACATGTAACCTTTTATGAAATTATATATTTTCTTGGTGTATTATGAAAAAAAATTGTTGTAATTTATACTTCTAAAGATGAATATATAGCTGTAGGTAGCTGTTGTGAACAAATTTTGTGGATAAAACACACATTTGTAGACTATGGATATCAATTTTGATATGTGCCTATAAATTGTGACAATACAAGTGTTGTAAACATTTCAAATAAATATGTTTCTCACTCATGAACCAAACATATTTATGTAATATATCACTTTTTGAGCGACCATTTTAAAAAATGTGATATCACTCTTGAATACATTGGTATAGAACATCATCTTTCTGATATTTTCACTAAGACTTTGAATTATGATATAATTAACTACATCATACATGAATTAGGAATGATTAACTTTGGGTAAGCTTAATTTTCTAGGACTTGCTATTGAGTTTTAACCACCGTTGAGTTTTACCCACTATTGAGTTTTACCCACCATTGGTTTTACTCACTATTGGTTTTACTCACCATTGGTTTTTCTCACCATTGGTTTTTCTGATCGTTGGTTTTACCTACCGTTGGAAATCTCATTCTTTTGTCAAATTTTCACTGTTAATTTTTAAGCCTCCATTTCTAATTTCATTATGGGTTATTTATTTAATTTTTCTTTCGATTCAAATTTTATTCTGTGTTTTGAATTTTAAATTTATAAATCCTTAAATGATATAAAATTAGACATTTTTTTATTTCAAAAATTCACTTACCTCATGCCATTTCTCTCAATACTTGTTGTGACCTTTTATCTCCTAACTTTTGACCTGCCCTCACCTTAGACCAAACCTATTAAGCCAATATCCATGGTTATAATGAAGAAATGTTCTGAGTATTCTTTAGAAGAGTCGTGTCCTCCTAGAAATTAGAATTTTGAATCAATCCACTCGGTTGTTTTTCAATCACTAAACCTCGAGCTTTCAAAGAGAGTAGGTGTTCCCAAAAAATAAGTTCAAGTTGAATGGATAATATCGAGCAAGTAGATGGTAAAGTTCTACAAGACCAAGGATGGGTGAAATGGTTCTCTAATAACTGGAGGCCTTTCTATACTAGGTTGGTTCATTAGTTCTACCAGTTTTTTGAGTTCTATTTTGAAGAAAATGAAGATTAGTTAAGAAGCAGGACTAATGGCAGTAAGGTTGTCTTTTCTTCAAGGTAGTGGGCTAGTTTTTTGAAAGATCCTCATGAAGGAGTTTTTAATGATTATCAAGGAATCATTCTAGAGTCCAGTGAGACTTTTGTTTATGAATATGATTTAACTGAGTTAATATAAGATAGATTTTTGAGAAGGCATGTTGAAAAATATCTTGATGGGGAATGTCAACTGCTTTTTATGTTTATTCAGCATATTATTTGGCCAAGTAAGTGGGAATTTTTTATGATAAGGTATCAAAATGTTTATCTTTTGTGTATTATTAAAAGAGTAGAAAATATCAACTTTTGTAGATACCTAATGATTCATATATTGGAAATAACCAATCCATCTTCAAGGTATAATTTGTTAATCTACCCTAAGTTTATCCTAGATATACTAGAGTCCAAAGGTCTAGTTAATGAAGTTAAAGAATTGGTAGTGTACTTTGGAGGCTTTTGTATCACTAAAGTGATTTATAAAAGGATGAAAATTAGTTGGAACCCCTAGAAGAAGTAGTGGGATAATATAGTGAATGGAATTATGAATATTTCAACCTGTTTGATCATACATAGAGACTAAAAGATCTTGTGGACCCTGGCTTGGAGCCAGGTGAGGCAGTTGAATATTCTAATGAAAAGGAAGAGGAATTTGTTGCCTCTAGTGAAGAGGAGTAAGATTTTATTATGGATGAAGGAAGTGATATGGACATGTCCAAGATCTCTCTTTCTATATCATATGGTGTACTTAGTAGAGACAAACTCTTAAAAGAAGGTAGTGAGGAAGAGGAAACTGAAATTTATAGTAAAGAAAAATTCAAAAGTTCTTCCATATCCTCTGAGGAAAATGGAAATAGTGAAGATAAAGAAGATGTAGAATAATATGAATAAGAAGATTATGAAAATGGTGATGAAAATAAATAAGAAAATGGTGATGGAGATGAATATGACAATGAGGGAGATTCTGATGGTCCAAATGGACTCATTAGAGATGAGGATGTTGAGATGTTGTAGGCACTTTTACCTTATCCAAAAGTTTCAATATCTAGATCTAAATAAATACCTAGTCTTATTGGTGATGTAGACAGAACATCTAAAGAATAAAAGGAAGCATCAGTTGAGGGGGAGGCATCCCCAAGCATGGAAAGTCATCCATTTAATCCTATTTTTGGTAGTGATCTTAGTGTGCCTATAGATGTTATTGATCAAACTATTGTTGAAGAGTCAATGGTTGAGAAGATAAATTATGCTGCTATTGTTGAGAAGTTAGTTTCTAAGAAGATAGAAGTCAATCCTTTTTTTTATCAACCATTTTTTGTATAGAGATCTATTGAGCCCTCTCTTATTATACCAGTTGTAGGTGTGTCTATAGTTATTGGTTCTCCAAGTGTTATATCACTTTTTATGTATTCTGAAAGTTTTATGGATCCAATGTTTGAAGAATGGAGTAAGTTTTATAGAAGTCCACCGATGAATAGTGGACCTCATCTTCGAGATGCAAGGGATCCTATGGGATATTTAGTTGATTAGATTGATGTTGGTGGTGAGTTATAGAGATTTGATTCTGAGAGAGTTTCTACACATTTATTCATTGGGTTCTAGTGGATTTTTTCATAGGAGGTGACTTATAGGGGTGTCCATGGGTTGGGTTGGGTCGGGTTGGGTCATGTTGTGTCAGGTTCGAGGGTTTTTTAGACCTGACCCATCCAAAATAGGTCGGGTAAGGTCATATGTTTTTTTGGACCTGAACCAACCCAACATGTCTTACATCAAGTTGGGTTGATCAGGTCGATCGAGTTATGTAAAAAAAAGGTTGTCACTCCAGATTATTACACTGCACTCCTCCTTCGCATTCTCTTCATGGCTCCATCTCTTCTTGATGGCCATCGAGGGTTCGATAGGGGTGATCTCCTTCATCTTCATTTGGTAATCATGATCTCCTTTATCGGCGTGCTTGGTTAGTTTTGATATCCTGACATTTTGATCTCAGGCCACCATCCCTTACATTTTCATCTCAGATCACCACCCATGACATTTTCTTCTCAGGTCGGTCATGATATCCTTCATCAGCAGTGCGCTTGTTCAGTTTTAAGATGAGCAGCTATGGTGGATCTTGATTTTAAGGATTTATCTACCTTAGAGATCCATGATCTTCCTCATTAGTAATTGGAAATGGGTGTGGGTTTTATTTCAGGGATGTGGTGCTCAAGTCCTTTGTCATGACCCAATCCATACTGGACTCGAGTCGCAACTACCCCAAGCCCACCTTCATAGTCCAGGGGATGGTGACTAGCATCGAAGGCACAAAAAACTTGGGGATTCCTTTTCCTAAGAACATGTACACACACACACACAACCAACTCAATGAAAAAGTGAATAGGGAAAGGGAAAAAAGATACAACACTTCTATATATAAAATAAAAACATGCATTGACCTCAAAAAAGTACAAGTATAGGTGCTATAAAGTAAACTAAAAGGTAAATGGGAAAAATAAACACCCAACTAGAAAAGTTCCACAACTCGACAATAATTGTAAAAGTAAAATAGCTAAGAGAGCCCCACTTCTACATCCCAAGCTATGACCACCTCATGTTGTCCAAGCACCCTGTATCCCTAAGATGCACTGAAGTCACGATCAACCTATCTATCATCTGTAAGGGCGCACCAAGTGCAGTAAAATCTTAAGTAGTGGTGAGTATAAAAAATACTCATTAGAATGCCCCAAATGATCAAGGGAGTAGAAAAAGATGTACTGAATAGGGGAGTAGTGGATAAAATGAGGTATAGTAAAAGTAGTTCAACTCAACCCAACAAGAGAGTAAAGTAAGCTCATCTAAACATAGGGAACTAGAAATTGTGAGAATATGAACTTCTCGTAAAGTCTTCACGACCTATAGTAGGAGAGTATACTCTTCCTACCATGAGAAGCTAGATAGAGAAAGCACGTGGCATACCCCACGCATCTTCACCTCTCTTGGAAGGAGAGTAACCAAAACCCCAAGTAGTGGGTACTATAATAATATATATATATATATATATATATATATATATGCTCAACCAAATAATCCCAAACGAGAGAGTAAGGGGGTATCCATCTCATAGCTCAGCCCAGGAAAAGAGTTGCCAATAGTTCCCAATGTAACCGCCTATCACGTATGCCCTGAACACGCAAGTCAAAGGGACTCAATCACCACACCTTGATACTATCTTCTATGGGAAAGTTTTTCTCACTTGTATGGTTTTAGGTCATGTCACAAGGATGTGTCTCAATGGGAAAAGAATCCCTCTTTATCATGAGTCCAAAGGTATGTCAAAACATGTCTCTTCACAGATCCACATAGCCAATAGATCGTGTCTCAAGGTCAAGAACCCACTACCTAGCCCAACTGGAGGGTATTCTTGGTACTTTCATTGGAAAAATCCACTGCCCAGCCCCTATGAAGGGTAAAACTCTATAGGGTAAGCCCGAAAGTGTTATTAGAGAATGCCACTAATCATCCCCACTGGAGGGTAAGCCCAAAAGAGTAAATAGTGAACACCATTAACCAGCCCTGCTGGAGGGTAATCCCTAAAGAGTAAATGGTGAACACCACTGTCCATCCCCATTAGAGGGTAAGCCTTGAAGATTCAACGACGAACGCCACTGCCTGGCCTCACTGAAGGGTAAGCTGATACAACTCTGGACATCCCTATTGGATGGTACCTCTCAGAAAGCATTGAGGAACTACACTTCAGTAATCGAGTATCGCCCTGGATAGGTGACACACCTGGAACATCTTGCATAATATCTTGAAATCCACTACAAATGGTGCCATAACGTTCTACAATGATGAACAATTAGGATAGGCTACTCATGGGACAAAAATCTAAATTCAAAATAAGGGGATACTAGAGATAGAAGATTAGTAAAGTGGTACAAGACATGTGTGGGTACCAAACTATGTGTAACCCCACCTCATCACCAGTCTAAGTACCTAGCCATACTCAAGTACTAAATTTTGAACAAGAACCCCCTGGGCGTGCCAGCGTACTCCCAAAGTACATTGAACCTCTAGCCCAAAAGGATGACAAGTGCATGATTCTCATTGTTTAATCCAAAGGATGAAAACTTAATTAGACCAAAATGCCTCTTCAAAAGGCCCTAGATAATCAAACGGTTTACACTGTCATGATCTTTTCATAAAAACTCATAGGATTGACTATTCATTCACCTGAATCGGACTCTCGATGAAAAAACTTCATTTTGTAGTATTGAGCATGAATGGTGCTTCATGGGACCCATGTTATGATCCTAAAACTCATCAAATTGATTTCACCATTGTGATCCTCTTAGAAAATTACACGGGATTGGATATTCATTCGTCCAAAACAAACACTTAGTGAAAAGGTCACATTTCACCACAAACGCCCAAGTCGGGCATCATGTGGCCCACACATCCATCTGGGTTTAAGAACCTGGAATCAATCTTGAAAAGTCTTCCTCAACTCTAGGGCCACAACACCTTATATGGCGCATGAATCAGACGTCGTATGCAGACATTGTAACGACCCAAACTTTCATTAATGAAAATTCCTCTTGATCTAATTAAATATCATATTATGGTTATATAAAATGTTAAATTCATTGGTTTTATGTTTCTGGATTTTAAAATACTTTTATGAATTGTGACCATTTCTAATATAGTCATTGAACATTGATCACATGATTAGTATAAATATAGGGCTTTAACAAATCCAATTTACTCAGACAAAGGAAGCGATGGCCTCATCCAGTAGACTTGCCCTGTATGAAGCCCATTTGTCGGAGCTCATAAAGGAGGTGGTGTCATTGGTATTTTCTCTTGACCAATACCAAGCAAATCTTGAACATGTTAATCTTGATCAGAACCAACTGTGGGAGAAGTGGAAGTTAATAGAGATTACCACCCAAGGGATATTATCCAAGACACCCCAAGAGTCTGTCACCATCACACACCTTACCCTTTGGTCTTATGTGGTTGTTATAAGGGTTTATGTAATAATACCCTAGCACTATGACTATGTACATTATTTTTTTATAAATAATGTGCATTCATTTTATTATTGTTACTTTGTAAATAGTTTTTAAAAGCAGAAATAGTATTTTTAGTTAATATTCAACTAAGAAATATATTATGATGAATTAATGGATTTTTGAATTAAATAATATTTTAATAAAATAATATTATTGTTAAATTTATTTTTATTAAATATAAATGATCATATAATTTTATGAATGTAATTGTAATTTTTATTAAGGTTTAAAAGTTGTTTTTTGTCAAAACCCAGGAATTTTTTATAAATGTTGGTTTCTATTTTAAAAGTATAAATTCACATATTTATAAAACTATTTAGATAAAATTAATATTATTTTTGTAATCAGGACTGTGAAATTATCCAACGGTGAATTTTTCATAATTTTCTAAGACAGTCGAATTTTTGGGTAAAAATTAAATACCGTTTAAATATATAATATGTTTTATGACATCATAATAACCCAATAGTGATGTAATAAAATAATTTAAACATTATGTTCAGACAATATATTTTTTATCATTAAAATAATGTGATTTTATATTTATTTGATTTATTTTACAAAGCTTTAGTGGACCCTCTAAGACTTATAATACATTTTGTCTTTTTAAATTGTTTTCCTTTAGAGTGTGACTCACCTCCACATAATCAACCCTATTAATTTAAGAAGTTAGGCCATTGGCCTTATAAAATAATTTTTTCCACTCCCCTTTGGCAAAAACATGGTCAAAAACCATCAGATGGTTTGTGGTATGGATTAGTTTAATGTGAGGTGTCCCAAACCTAAATAATAAAGAATTCCCTCTCCTTTCCTATATAAACCCTCCCAAGATCCCACTTCCTCTTCACTCAAAGCCTTTGGAGTTCGACCAACCCCTTCCCTCATCTCTATATAATCCTCTCAAGGTTTACCAATCTCCCAATAATCCTCTCTCAAGCCTATCCCAAGCCTTTGGGATCACACTTCCAAGTAAGGGATTTCTTCCTTTCTCATTTTTGTCTAATTTTCTTTAAGTTGTTATGCCCTTTTTTCAATTAAAAATGTTGGGGTATGATTTTGAACCTCTCCCATGATTTCCTATTTATGTTCGGATGATGTTATACCCCTTTATCTCTAATTAAATCCTCCCATGTACACCCGTTACCATGCCGAAATTTCGTGAGGAATTTCTCTCTCCTCTTTTACATCCAAGTAATTCTTTTGTATTGTGCATATAATTTCCATTATGTTTGTTGGGACATGTATCCATATGACCCCCTTACTATCCATTTCATTTAAATATGATGATATACCCTTTTCTATCTCATCAACTATTTTCATGAATCCTTATGTCACGTCGTTTTGCTGCCAAAATTGCACCGTCTTTTTCCAAGCCAAGATCATTGTGTAGTGAATACCATACCCATGTCTCTATCAAGGGTATTCACCTTTATGCACATAAACATATTTAATGGTACTTTAATGTATTTATTTCACATTAATTAATCGTGTAATAACTTATGATTTTGATTGATTCCATGTTACATGATCCATGTGGCACACTTATGCATGAAATGAAATGTTTAAGAAGGGTGTGCCCTAATAATGCTCCAATGCATTGGGTAAAGTATGATATCATGATACGTTATGTGAAATGGGTGTTAAATCATGCTAATTCAAGTGAAATGAGGTTTTAATCATGCTTTATGTTCAATGAGGATTTACTCATGCTCCATGTGAAATGATTCATGGCTCATGCTAATTCCATGTTTAGTGTTGTTGCCACATTTCCATGTTATGATTATCATGCTTTATCATGCCTTTATGTTCATGTTTCTCTTGTGCTCCTTTTATATGCCTATTTTCTAACATGTATTGTATTACTCATTTTATTCCATGTTTATTCCCTTATTGGGCTTTATAGCTCACCCTTTTCTTATGCATGTCCTCAGGTTATCCCATGCAATGCTAAGTACGATGGAATGCAGTGGTCATGTAAACGAATTTTTCAATAAAGATGTTGTATTTCATGTTTTAAGTTGTTATTTAATGATCCTAATCCCCAAATACACTATAAATCTAAATCTTCTATGTTGTATCAAGTGAAGTTTATGTAATAAATCATTTTTAAGTGTGTAATAAAGAGTAGGGTAGTCATAGTTGGTATCAGAGGATAGGTTTAGTTATTTTTGGAATTAGGATTAGAAAACCCTGGTTAAGACTTAGAGACAAGAATAAGTATAATAAAAACATACCTAAGTATTGGTGAGTATTGATTAAGTGGTTTATCAAGCAAATATATCTCTGTCTGGATACGAGCAGGTAGAGTCGGCTCTGGCACAGATGTATCCTAGGGGTAAAACCCAAAAACACCGATTTGAGCTAGACTCGAACGGGAACTGGTGCACAAAAACGGGCCT
The DNA here is from genome assembly GCA_963277665.1 of Viscum album. Taxonomy (NCBI): domain Eukaryota; kingdom Viridiplantae; phylum Streptophyta; class Magnoliopsida; order Santalales; family Viscaceae; genus Viscum; species Viscum album. Next base: position 1,991,311,943 of record OY728137.1, read on the forward strand.
TACTACACTCTTGGTTATGACACTCCCGGAGGATATTCTTTGGTAAATTCATAAGCTTAGTGTGAACCCTTATTAAGGGAATTAAAAAAATCCCCTAAGAATATATGTTAGAAAGTAGATCATGGATAACATAGATTGAATCCTATAGATTCATAAGTTAAGGAAATAAAAGTTATTTATAAGCCATTAGTTTTTTCCTTGGATTACCCTTTATGTGTTACCCCTAACTTTACTTTTATTCTAGCCAATGGCAGGTAATAGGAGGACTCAGGCTAACAACCGATGTGAAGATCAATGTGATGACTATGCAAATGAGATTCCCAATCCGATGGGAGCAGGAATCGCAAACTTTGCCATGCTTCTCTCTCAGTTAAGTCAATATTTGAATAGAAACATGGGTCAAGCGGAACATTCAACCCCCCTAAGAAAGAACAAGTCACTATCGAGAGCTTCACGAGAAAAAGACCTCCTAATTTTAATGGATCTTCTGATCCCTCAATCGCCGAACAATAGATCAACTCCATTGAAAAGATCTTCTCCATCCTTCAATGTTATGAACAAGAGAAGGTTCTTCTGGCTACTTATCATATGGAAGGTGAAGCCGATCAATGGTGTACGTTGATCAAAAATTAGAATCCTGGTGAAGAGATCGAGGCATTGGAATGGAAGGATTTTTGAAAGATGTTTTTCGATAAATATTTTCCATGTACCCTCCAACTTAAGATGGAAAGGTACTTCCTTTACCTCAAGAAAAAAAAATCATGAATCTGTCAGAGCATACAAGAAAAAATTCACAAGGCTTGCACGATACGCCTCCGTCTTTTTCATTACCCCCAAATGCAAGGTTTATCGCTTCTTTGGTGGGCCGAAACCTAGCCTACAGAAAGTGCTGGTGATCCATGACTTCGACAGCTATGAAAAAATTGTCCAATGTTCCCTCAAGATCGAAATTGAGATCAGATAATCTCAGGGGTATCATGAGGATAAGAATTATAAGGTGGAATTCAATTCTAGCAGTCTGATAGATAAATCCAATGGTGCTAAGAAGATCCATCACCCCACTTGCCAAAGGTGTGGAAAGAAGCACCCCGGAAATTGCATAAAGGGGGTGAGAAAATGCTTTAGGTGTGGAAGAGAAGGGCACCTATCTGTTAACTTCCAAAAAGAAAAACCCACGACTACAACAGAGGAGAGGAACAATCTGTCTGAACCTCAACGCGTGGTTCATTGCTACAACTTCAAAGAACCAGGGCATCTTGAAAATCAGTTCCCTAAGCTAAGGGTTTTTAGAGGCAACCAACAACCTCCAAGGAAAAAGGGTGAGCTTTTTCAATCACAACTGTCGAAGTAAACCCCTACAACGAAGTGGTGATAGGTATGCGAGTAATTCATTCAAGAATAGAGAATGTAATTTTTGATGCAGGTTCTACGCATTCTTTTATATCCTAAAATTTTAGTAGAACAATCCCAACACCACCACAAATCATGGAAGTAAAGATGTCAGTGAGTATGGAAAATGGGGAAATCATTGCATCCCATGAATATAACTCCTCCTCTGTCATAATCTGTGGATTGAATTTCCTGGAGAACCTCATCATACTCCCTCTAGTGTAATTTGATGCAATTCTTGGCATGGATTGGTTTTCCTTATATAGAGCCAACATTAATTGCTGTGAGAGGGAAATCACTCTCCATTTGAAGAATCGACCCCTGATTCTATACAAGTGGAAGGTGGAATATGAATCTTCTTTAGATCCATCATCTCAAGAATGGATATTACTGCCCTATGAGCATGCATATTTAGCTCAGATGATTGAGTCTAAGGAGGAAACCATCCTTGAAGACATTCCTATTGTGAGGGAATTTGCTAAAGTGTTTCCCGAGGAATTGCCTAGTCTTCCTCCTAGAAGGGATGTTGAATTCTCAATTGATCTTATACCTAGGGCGTTTCCAATATCCAATAATCCATATAGAATGGTTTTTGTGGAGCTTGAGGAGATGAAGAAACAACTATAGGAGAATATGGATAAAGGGTTTATACGCCCAAGTGCTTCACCATGGGGTGCACCAGTCCTCTTCGTCAAGAAGAAGGATGGTTCAATGCGCCTTTGCATCGATTATCGTGGGCTTAAAAAATCACGATAAAGAACAAGTATCCTCTCCAAAAAATTGATGACTTGTTCGATCAGCTTCATGGAGCACAATACTTCTCCAAGATGGATTTGTGGTTGGGATATTATCAAGTAAAGGTGAAGAAGGAAGATGTTGGACTCCTCATGTATTAATCATGTTTTAATGATCACAAATCTCAATCATAATTGCACATCTTGTTAATGATATCAAATATTAATAATAATTACACATCTTATAATTTGTCACAAATCTCACATATCTTGTTACTCATATTTATTTATGCTTCAAGTTATATTATACTTTATAATGGTTAAGATCAATCCATTTTATGCATATTACTATTTAAGTTTGAGCACAGTTATTTGCCTAAGTACAAGACACCATGAAGATTGCCACAGTCAAACAGACACCGTGAAGCCTAAGTCTCATACATGATGACTAATGAGACACCGTGACCAGGACACACCATGAGCAAGACACCATGAAGGACATACCATAAAGGACATACCATGAAGGACACACCGTGAAAAAGAAACTGTGACTCAGACACCATGAAGGACATACCGTGAAGGACACACTGTGAAGAAGAATCTGTGACTCAGACACCATGAAGGACATACCATGAAGGACACACCGTGACATGGAGACACAATGAGAGAGACACCGTGAAGGAGACACAGTGAAGGATGAATCGTGAAGGAGACATCGTTTGCATAACCACTGTGACATCGTCTCTTAACCTTTCTATCAATATTATTTAAATATTGCTAATGGTCATATTTGATGTTTTTAATGCAATTAATGATATTTAATGATAGTTTTTGGTCTGTCAGGAAACCGTATCTCGTACCTATGAAAAGGAAATCATTCTATTGTCGGAGCTTTGGGGAATATAAGGAAGATTGAGTTGCAGTAGAAAAGTGATAGAAGAACATACGTATGTACGACAACTGAAGAAACACGAGTGCACTGTACTGAATAGAAGAGCAATCCTGAGTATAACTGAAGAACACATTATAAGATCTTAAAAGAACTCTCATGTGTGCAATCCAACAAAACTGAAGAACACATGAAGAATCAAGAGAACTTCTTCACATGTGAAAGACACCAAGCTGAACCACGACACTCAGTTTTTCAACAGAAAAATCAGAAAAGGACTCAGAATCATTTCTACTGAATCCAACGAGTCCAGAGTTGCACTTCCAATCACTAGAGATTTTCTAAACTCATTCATACTTACTCTTAGTGATTATTTGGTTTACTTTCGAGCAGTGTGTGTATCCTGTTTATTTTACACACACACTGTCTCCTGTGCTGAACTGGAGGATACTAAATCCTCATTCCAAACTTTCTACACCTTCTTGTATCCCACTAAGGACAGTGGTAGAGGTCAAGTAGAACCTGGACAGCATGTGTGTTGTTGTCTTTGTTTTCCCATGAAGAACAGTGGTAGAGGTCTTAGGACCTGGACAGTTTCTGAATAGTTGTTAACCCCAATCCAGGGTGTGGATAAAATTTATATATAAATTTGAGAGGACTAAGTCTCGGCTTGAGACTGAACCTCTTGGTTATATATGCTGTTCATTTTAGTTTAAGTTTAAAGTATACAATATCTAATTTATATTCTTTTACTGTTACTTTGAAATAAAAATCAGTTTTAAAGTTACTTTGATAGTTAATCTAGCAAGTGTTTGTATGTTTTGTAAAGTATTAGGTTAGCTTCAAAAGTTAATTAATCTTCAGATTAGATTAACTAAGAACTAATCACTCTTTGAGAACCTAACTGACCCTTTACTTTAAAAAAAATTTGCTACAGATTATCTTGTTATTCAATTTAGGGTATTTTAATAGAAATAATTTTTAACAGAAAATTTAATTGGAACTCAATTCACCCCCCCCCCCCCCTATTGAGTGTCCACTCCGACCAACATTTGGTATTAGAGGATTGTTTTTTTTCAAAGTTTTCAAAACATTCTGTTTTTCAACTGTGATTTTAGTTGTATCTTTAAAGATCTTAAATTTCTATTAATTCTAAATTTTATCTCTTTAAATATATTTTCTAAAATCTAGCTATGGATAATAGACTAGAAGGTGATGCTACCAATAGGCCACCCTTATTTAATGGTACAAATTATGCCCATTGGAAACTTAAGATGGAAATTCATTTGGAAAGTATGGGTTTTGATATCTGGACTATTATAGAAACTCAATATAAAATTCTAGAAACTGAAAGAACAACTTGGGATGAACATACAAAGACTGCTTAAAATAATAATTGTAAAGCTATGAATGCTATGTACTGTGATTTAGGAGATGAGGAATTTAATATAATATCTGCTTGTAAAACTGCTTATGAAATATGGGATACTTTGGGTGTTTCTCATGAAGGAACAAACAATGTTAAATAAATGAGATTAAATACTTATACTATTAAATATGATAATTTTAAGATGAGACCTGATGAACCCATTTCTGACATGTACCTCAGGTTTAATGAGATTGTCAACACTATGAGCTCACTTGGAAAGGTTGTTCCAGCAATGGAACAAATCATGAGAATATTGAGATGTCTACTAGACTGATGGAGGGGCACTTCTGTTTCAATCAGAGAATCATGTGACATTGGTGCTCTACCTGTTAAAGAGCTTATTGGTAAATTAATGATATATGAGGAAGAACTCAAGGTGAATAAGAAGGAAGATGATGAACCCAAGATAAAGTCAATGAAATTTAAGTCTACTGCATCAAAGAGCAAGGACAAGGAGAAAAATCACATACCTACTGAAACCTCAACTAGTGAAAGTTCAGAATCTGACAGTGATGTATAAATGGCTTAGATGGCCAGGAGATTTAAGAAATTCTATAGGAAGAAGAAATTATTCAGAAAATCAAACTACAAAGGTATATATGACAACAAAGGACACTGGAAGAAAGATCGGAAGAAAGATGATAAGGGTGATGAAGTTATCTGCTATGAATGCAAGAGAAAAGGTCACATTAAAGAAGACTGTCCAAAATTGAAGTTCAAGAAGAAACATGACTACAAGGACAGCAAGTACAAGAAAGCAATGAAAGCAACTTGGAGTGCTTCAGAATACACTTTGAGTGATTCTGACTCTGCTAATGATGAATATTCTCATAAATAAAACATGTGTTTTATGACAAACACCTCTGAGGTAACACTGGACCCTCCTGCTTTAAATTCATACTATTCTGGAATTGATTCTGAATCTGATTCTGAATATGAAAACATGTCTAGTGAAGAACTATTTGAATATTGTAACATGATATAAGAAACCTGTAATGAACTTAAGGACAAGTACAAAGCCTTAAATAAATAGCATGCTCTCACTACTACTATTAAATCTGCCCTTGATATAGAAAAGGAAAAGAATGCTCAACTGTTGAAGGAAAATACTAAATTAAAAATGTCTAATGATCAACTTATAAAGTACTTAGAAAAATTCACAAAGAGAAAAGATAAAATTACTCAAATGTTAGGTAAACAAGTTGCACGAAAGTATACTACTAGTTTTGGATACCAACCTGGACAGAGACAGTTTACCAAAACTAGATTTATTCCTAAATCTGGACAAAATTATGCTAGTTCCAGTTCTGGAAATTCATATGCTTCAACTGGTTACCCACATAGTTATAGATAAAATAGAGTTCTTCTGTCAAAATCTGTTGAATCTACTGATTATATGAGACCCATAAGACAAATATGGGTACCTAAATCTTTGCTTGCTAACCTTTCTGGACCCAAGAGAATCCGGGTACCAAAATCATTCTCTATTTAAAAATTTTTTTGTAGAAAACTTGTTTGAAGAGTTCCCATAAGAAGATATGGTACTTGGACAGTGGATGTTCAAGGCATATTTCTAGGTATTATTCATTCTTCAAGAGCTTAATAAAGGTTGATGGAGGATATGTCACCTTTGGTGATAATTCTAAAGGAAAGATCATCGGTCTAGGCCAAATTGGTAACACTAAATCAGTTTTAATTTCTAAAGTTTTATTTGTAGATGGACTTAAATATAATCTGTTAAGTATTTATCAGTTATGTGATGATGGATTTAATTTTAAGTTTGAAAATGATTCTTGTAATGTTTTTAATTCTAAAAATGTTTTGGTATATTCTTCCTTGAAAAATGAAACTGTTTATGCAGTTAATTTGAATTCTTTAGCTAAACAAAACATTACTTGTTTAAATGATTTTCATAAAGAATCTTGGCTTTGGCATGGAAGATTAGGACACTGTAATATACATTCACTTAGAAAACTGACTAGGAAGAACTTATTTAGAGACTTACCCAAACTTTAGTTTCCAAATGACAAAGCTTGTAATCCCTATCAAAAGGGAAAGCAACACAAAATCTCTTTCAAACCAAAGAAAGAAGTGTCAACTTCTCAACCCCTCGAGTTGGTTCACATGGACTTGTTTGGACCTTCTAGAGTTTCTAGTTTAAATGGGAAGCACTATGTATATGTCTTAGTAGATGACTTTTCTAGATATACTTGGGTATACTTCTTAGCTCACAAAAGTAAATCTTGTTTTTACTTTATTAAATACTCCAAGTCTGTAGAGAACCTTAGTGGACTTAAGATTAAGACCATGATAAGTGATCATGGTCGTGAGTTTGAAAATCATGAGTTTGAATCTTTTTGCTCACAAAATGGCTATACTCACAATTTATCTACCCCTATGACACCTCAGCAGAATGGTGTGGTTGAAAGAAGGAATAGAACCCTTCAATAAACTGCAATAACTATGCTTAATGAGTATGACCTGCCTATTTACTTTTGGGCTGAAGCTGTAAATACAGCTTGTTATATCATCAATAGAGTCTTAGTCAGGCCTGTTCTCAAAAATACCCCTTATGAGTTGTAGAACAATAGGAAACCTAAAGTTAGCTACTGTAGAGTCTTTGGTTGCAAAGTATTTATTCTTAATACAAAGGATAATCTGGACAAGTTTGCTTCTAAGAGTGATGAAGGAATATTTTTAGGATATTCTATAACTATAAAAGCCTGTAGAGTGTTCAATAAGAGAACCAAGTGTGTGGAAGAATCTTTTCACATAAAATTTGATGAAACTGATCCACATGAACCTAAGCCTTCTCTTGAAAATCTTGAAGAAGATTTGTCTGTTCTGAACCTTAATGATAAAATCAATGAACCTACTGTAAAGACAACCAGTTCTGGAAATATTTCAGAATCTGATTCTAATGAACCAGAACCTAGAGAAGAACTTGAAATTTATAGTCCTACCTTTAATAGATCAACTAGGATTCTAAAGAATCATTCTTTAGATGTTGTTGTAGGAAATCTGGATAGAGGGACACAGACTAGAGATTCTCTTAGAAATCAGGTTAAACATCAAGCCTTCTTGTCACAGCTTGAACCTAAAAACATTGATAATGCTATTAATGATGAATTTTGGGTAATTTCTATGCAATAAGAACTTAATCAGTTTGAAAGAAATAATGTTTGGAAACTAGTAGAAAGACCCAAGGACACTTTTGTCATAGGCACTAAATGGGTGTTTAGAAATAAAGTAGATGAAGCTGGAAACATAGTTAGAAACAAGGCTAGGTTAGTTTCACAAGGCTATAGTCAAGAAGAAGGAATTGACTATGAGGAGACTTTTACTTCAGTATCCAGACTTGAATCCATTAGAATTCTACTTTCTTATGCTGCAAATCTGAATTTCAAACTATATCAAATGGATTTCAAGAGTGCATTCTTAAATGGGTATATAGCTGAGGATGTTTTTGTTGAACAACCCCCTAGATTTACAAACCCTCATTTTCTAAATCATACTTTCAAATTATCAAAAGCTTTATATGGTTTAAAGCAAGCTCCAAGAGCTTGGTATGACAGATTAAGTACTTTTCTAATTTCTAAAGGTTTTACAAAAGGAATAGCTGATCCTACTCTCTTTATAAAACGAATTTCTAAAGATGTTTTAGTTGTTCAAATTTATGTAGATGATATTATTTTTGGATCTTCAAAAAATTCATTATGTGTTGATTTTTCTAAAATGATGCAAAACGAATTTGAAATGAGTTTAATGGGTGAACTAAAATTCTTTCTTATATTTCAAATCTTTCAAAATAATGATGGAATTATTTTGACTCAAATTAAGTATACTAGAGATCTTCTAAAACGTTTTGTATTGGATATCACTAAAAGTAGTGACACTCCCATGAGTACCACCTGTAAGTTGGATCTTGATAAAGATGGAAAATCTGTTGATCAAACCACTTATAGAGGAATGATTGGAAGTCTACTCTACTTAACTACTAGTCGTCTTGATATTATGTTTAGTGTGTGTATGTGTGCTCGTTTTCAAGAAAATCCTAAAGAATCTCATTTAAATTTTGTAAAGAGAATTTTCAAATACCTCAAGCATACTCCCAATCTAGGACTATTTTATCCTAAAGGATAATCATTTGAACTAGTTAGTTATTCTGATGCTGATTTTTTTTGATGTAAGTTAGATAGAAAAAGCACCTCTAGAACATGTCACCTTTTAGGCAAGTCACTAGTATCATGGTGTAGTAAGAAACAAAATTTTGTTGCATTATCTACTGTAGAAGCTGAATACATAGCTGCTGGAAGTTGTTGTGCACAAATTTTGTGGATGAAACACACTTTACTAGACTATGGATATCAATTCAGACATGTCCCAATAAATTGTGACAACACAAGTGCTATTAAAAATTCAAAGAATCCTGTTTCACATTCTAGGTCAAAACATATTGATGTAATACATCACTTTTTGAGGGATCATTATCAAAAAGGTGATATCACTTTGGAATTCATTGGTATTAAATATCAACTTGCTGATATATTCACTAAACTATTAAATTCTAAGAGATTAGATTACATCATACATGATCTTGGAATGATCAATCATAAAGAGATATCTTACTGGTCTTACCGTTTAATATTTTTCTAAATTACTTTACTGTTTCATGCTCATTTTTTCTTGGTTATTGTCACATACTTACGGTCTCATAGTTAACACTTAGTGTTCACGGTCTGACACTCACTGTCTCACCGTGACTGAACAGTTTACTCACTGTCTCACCATGATGACCACTAAATGTCTCACTGTGACGACCACTTGTCCTCACACTATAACGAATACTCACGGTCTCATCGTGAAGATTATTTATTTTAACCCGTATCGCGGTAATTTTTATTTCACCGCTATTTCCTTTCCTGTGTTTTTATTTTTATGACGTTTGACATTCCCAGATGATAAAACTTAAGGGTTTCACTCGATTCCTCACCCGAACTCTCTCCTGAACTTTCTCAACCTTGAAAACTTTCTCTTCTTCTCTCTCACCTAAATCTTAAGTGAATTCCAAGGATGAAGCGTCCATCTTCACCCTCATCTGAGAAGCGTCGGTCTAAGAAAAAGAATAGGACATTGAAGCTTGCACCTGAAGGACCCCTGAATCCTAACCTAGTAAGTCATACCGTTGCTCCTAAGAAGGAAATATTCCCTGAGTGGATTTTTTCAAGCAAGTCTTTAGTCCTGAAAGTTTTAAGAGAACAAGGATGGATCAAATGGTTCTCTAGACAAGATAGACCTATTTACCCGAGGTTGGTTGCACAGTTCTATCAGTATGTAAAGTTTTCCTTTAATGATGTAGAAAGCTATATGGTAACAAGATGGATCAATGGAGAAAAAATGATCATTCTCTTTGAGGCTATGGGTTTCATGCCTAAGGATTCCTCATGAAGTGATTTTTGATGATTATCAAAGAGACCCTCCTCCTACAACCAACATCTTTGACCTAGAGAATGCCTTGGAAATTCTAACTAGAAATGGAACCAAGAGAAGGGACATAGTAGCTGAACTGGATGGTGAGACTAGGTTGTTGTTTAAGTTTGTTCATAATTTGATTAGCCCAAGGAAAGGAGACTTTTCTATCTTGAAGTATCAGGATTCCTTTATGATTCATCTGATGAAGAATGGCCATAAGATAAATCTGTGCAAATATGTCATTAACCACATGTGTGAATTAATTAAGGTCACTTCCAAATCCACTTCTCTATTTTACTCAAGGATGATTTTGGCTATGTTAGTTTCCAAGGGAGTAGCTGGACCAAATGAAGAAAAGCTTTTGGATTTTGAATACTGCTTATCCAAGCCTATCATCAGAAGGATGAAGATCAACTAGAACCTCTGGAAGAAGCAGTGGGTTGAAGATAATGAAAAGGTTTATGAAAAGTTCAATCTTTTTTATTATCCTACAAGGCCTAAGAACATTACTGATCCTGTTTTGGAACCAGATGAGGTGGTTGAGTATCCAGAAGAAGAATAAGGAGAGGTAGCTAGAGTACCTCATAGAGAAGATGCTTAAATACCTCAAGAGGAAGAAGCTCCTGATGAGAAAGAAATGACTGTTGTTCCTACTGAAGTTTCAAGAGAAGAGGCTATTGTTGAAAAATAAAGGATTGTTGGTCCTTCTGTTGTGGTTGAAGAAGAAGAACCTTCTGTCCATGTTAATCAGGAAACCCAATCTGATGCAGCAAGAGAGTTAGTTGTTTATGAATCTGAGTAGCAAGCAATGGAAGAGACAGATCCTATTGAAAAAGAACTCCCTGTTGAAAATGAAGCAAGTCTGGAAGCTCTACCTGAGGAACAATCTGTTCCTGAGTACATACCCTCTTCTGAAGAGAGGATGGAAATTACCTTTCAATTGGAAAGGCAGAAAATGGATGAGAAGATTAGAGATGATCTTGTTCCTGAGCCTCAAGAATCTGAAATGGAATCACATTTTGAGGGGGGGGAACCTCAAAATCTTGAGATTGATGAAGCTGAGCCTGGTGATGCATCTCCACCAACTAAGTCATACTCTGTGTATACTCGATATGAATTCCCCAGCTTATATTATGTCAGTGAATCACAGCAAGTGACTGCATCTGGGATTGACCTTTCTTCTTTTTTTCAACTGAAGTCAGTCACACACCCTGAACCTCAACCTCAACCTCAACCTCAACCTGAATCAGAATATGAAACTAACTCAGAACCACAACCAGACCCTGAACTGGCCTATGGACCACTTTCTTCACCTGATTCCTTACCTGATCAGTAATATTTTGTAAGTAAAGAAGATTTGAAAGTCTTTGGAGAGACTATATTAGCTGGAGTTGAGAAGATTATATTCTCTCAACCTCATCCTGTGACTCAACTAAGTTAGAAATATTCCTCAATTATTTTGTAAAATATTATTCTGCACATTCAACCCAGAATGATCCATGAATTTCAAGAGGTAAGGGTTGAAAATAATTTGCTTAGTGCTGATGTTGCAACTCTGAAAGGTATGGTTGAAAACCTCCAGCAAGAAATGCATTCCAGATCAGAGCCTGCTCCTGCTCTTGCACCTGTTTCTATTTCTCCTGAACCTACTATTTCCAACATTTCTCAAGACATTATGTCCCAAATGCATCCCTATATGTTATCTTTTGATGAAAAGATTGGCGAAAGGCACACAAAGATGTTGAAACGCATGAGAGAACTAGTGGAGAACTTGAATAAACAGACAGATGAATACACTGGATGTCTTTAAAAGGTATTGAAACAGCTCAAAGTTCTAACCGAAGTTGTCAAGGCTTCTCCTTCCTTTGGTCAGACCTCTACACCCTCTTTGGATGATTCTCTTCTCAGATCTTTAATCAAGGAAGAAATTCAGAATGCCTTCAGCGGTTTTGATTTTTCTCCTTTATCTGAAGTTGTTAATAACAGTGATCGATCACTTGACTTGGTTCAAATTCATTCCAAGATTTCCAATGATGCTCAGCAGGAGATCACTAAGAAGATAGATTTCTATCTCACTCGTATTTTCTCCAAATCTGATATGACAAATCACTTTAAGTATCTTGTGGAAAATTTGAAGATACCTCCTGTGACTCAGGCTTTCAAAACACAAGTTCAGAAGCTCACTAAGTTCACTAGATTGTTGGACAAATTCATGGAGAATAAAGATGATTTTGAAAAGGCTATGCAATATGGAGGAGAAATTATCATAGACTTCATAAACCTTCTGAATCCCTATCTACATGTCTAAAGTACTACAATAGTTACTCCAGCGGTGCCCCTCTTAGACCTAGACTACCAGCTTTATCCTCCACTACCATGTCGGTTTGCCAAGCTCTAACTCAGATCAGGTCAGTCATTATTGATCAGCCACAGAAGAGATCCTCTACAGCTCCATCTTTGGCTCCCACTATCTTTGAAGGTCTACCTTTACCTTCTTTGTCTACCACCTCTATGCCTTCTTCCACATCCACACCTGATAAAGGCAAAGGGAAGGCCAATCCCTGAAGAAGCTCAGTGTCTACATTCTTTTTGATGGGGATGTCTTTGATCATTTATTGTTTGTATTTCTACTGTATGGTGTATTCCAAACCTTTTTAATGACATATGAACAGTTTGTTCTCTACTCTTTCTACTTTTTTATAATCCCAAAAGGGGGAGAAATAGTGATGTGTTATTCTAGAATATGTTAGTGATGTGTTATTCTAGAATATGTTATTCTATATGTTACTTTCTATGCAGTTGAATTTAACTTATACTTTATCTATACATGATTTGTGATCATCAAAAGGGGGGAGATTATTGGACTCCTCATGTATTAATCATGTTTTAATGATCACCAATCTCAATCATAATTGCACATCTTGTTAATGATCTCAAATATTAATAATAATTACACATATTATCATTAGTCACAAATCTCACATATCTTGTTACTCATATATATTTATGCTTCAAGTTATCTTATACTTTATAATGGTTAAGCTCAATCCATTTTATGCATATTATTGTTTAAGTTTGAGCACAGTTATTTGCCTAAGTACAAGATACCATGAAGATTGCCACAGTCAAACAGACATCGTGAAGCCTAAGTATTAGACACCATGAACAATAAGACATTGTGACCAGGACACACCGTGATCAAGACACCGTGAACGACATACCATGAAGGACATACCATGAAGGACACACCGTGAAAAAGAAACCGTGACTCAGACACCGTGAAGGACATACCGTGAAGGACACACCGTGACACGGAGACACCGTGAGAGAGACACTAGGAAGGAGACACAGTGAAGGATATACCGTGAAAGAGACATCATTTTCATAACCACTGTGACACCATCTCTTAACCTTTCTGTCAATTTTATCTAAATATTTCTAACGTTCATATTTGATGTTTTTAGTGCAATTAATTATATTTAATGATAGTTGTTGGTCTTTCAGGAAACTGTATCTCATACCTATGAAAAGGAAATCATTATATTGTCGGAGCTTTGGGTAATATAAGGAAGATTGAGATATAGTAGAAAAGTGATATAGGAACATACGTACATGCGACAACTGAAGAAACGCGAGTGCACTGTACTGAATAGAAGAGAAATCCTGATCACAACTGAAGAAAAAATTGTAAGATCTTAAAAGAAATCTCATGTGTTCAATATAACACAACTGAAGAACACATGAAGAATCAAGAGAACTTCTTCACTTGTGAAAGACACCAAGATGAATCACGACACTCTGTTTTTCAACAGAAAAATCAAAAAAGGACTCAGAAGCATTTCTGCTGAATCCAACGAGTCCAGAGCTACACTGCCAATCACTAGAGCTTTTCTAAACTCATTCATACTTACTCTTAGTGATTCTTTGGTTTACTTTCGATCAATGTGTGTATCCTGTTTATTTTACACACACACTGTCTCTTGTGCTGAACTGGAGCATACTAAATCCTCATTCCAAACTTTCTACACCTTCTTGTGTCCCACTGAGGACAGTGGTAGAGGTCAAGTAGAACCTGGACAGCATGTGTGTTGTTTTCTTTGTTTTCCCATAAAGAACAGTGGTAGAGGTCTTAGGACCTGGACAGTTTCTGAACTATTATTAACCTCGATCCAGGGTGTGGATCAAATTTATATATAAATTTGAGAGGACTAAGTGTTGGATTGAGACTGAACCTCTTAGTTATATCTACTGTGCATTTTAGTTTAAGTTTAAAGTATACAATATCTAATTTATATTCCGCTGCTATTACTTTGAAATACAAATCTATTTTAAAGTTACTTTGATAGTTAATCTATCAAGTTTTTGTATGTTTTGTAAAGTATTAGGTTAGCTTAAAAAGTTAATTGATCTTCAGAATAGATTAACTGAGAACTAATCACTCTTTGAGAACCTAACTGACCCTTTACTTTAATACAAATTCACTACAGATTATCTTGTTATTCAATTTGGGGGATTTTAATAGAAATAATTTATAACAGAAATATTAATTGGAACTTAATTCACCCCCCCCCCTCTTGAGTGTCCACTCCGACCAACAGAAGATATCCCCAAGACTTCTTTTCGTACAAGATACGGGCACTATGAATTATTAGTAATTTCTTTTGACTCACTAATTCTCCAACAATTTTCATGGACTTGATGAATAGAGTCATTAGGGATTACCTCGAAAAATTTGTGGTAGTATTTATAGATGATATTTTGATATACTCCAAAACCAAGGACGATCATGAGGAGCATCTAAGAACTATACTAGAGACCTTGAAGAAGGAGAATCTCTATACAAAGTACAACAGGTGTGAGTTCTGGTTGAAGTAGGTCTCATTCTTGGTCCATATCATCACAAGAAATTGGATATATGTGGATCTCTCCAAAACAGATGCAATTGAGGGATGGTCGAGGCCAAAATCGGTAACAGATATTCGTAGCTTCTTGGGGTTAGCTGGATATTATCTATGATTTGTGATAAATTTATCATGATTTTCCAACCCTCTTACCAAGCTAACTCGGAAGGAATTAAATTTTTCTTGGAGTGATGAATGTGAATAAATATTCAAGAAGTTAAAAATTAGGCTTATCACTGCGCCCATGATCACTTTACCTAAAAGTGGAGAAATTTTTTTGGTATTCAGTGATGCTTTGAATAAGGTCCTGGGATGTGTGTTGATGAAAAATGACAAAGTCATTGCCTATGATTCAAGGCAATTGAAATTTCATGAGCAGAATTATCCAACACATGATCTGGAGTTGGCTGTAGTGATCTTCACTTTAAAAATATGGAGGCATTATCTATTTGGGGAGAAGTGTGAAATATATATGGACCACAAAAGCCTCAAGTATATATTCACACAGAAAGAGTTGAACATGCGCTAATGATAATGGTTAGAGCTGATCAAAGACTATGACTGTTCAATCCATTAACACCCTGGGAAACCGAATAAGGTGGAAGATGCTCTAAGTAGAAAGGACACAGAAAGTCTATCATTGATAATAATTGAGAAGGATCAAATCTTCTTAGATTTTATGAATATAGACATGGGAATCATAAATAAGTGAACATCATCAATCCTTTCACAAATGATTTCTCAACCGTCTCTTTTAGAAAGGTTAAAGGATGCTCAAAAGGATGGTTTGGGAATTAAGAAGAGAGTGTAAGCTATCAGAAAATGGAAATCCTTGGAGTTAAATGTTAATGAAGAAGGAATTGTGAGATTTGGAAAAAGACTATGCGTTCCATCAAGTCTGGAGCTGAAGAAGGAACTTTTGGATGATGCGCATTGTTCAAATTTCTCTATTCACCTAGGAAACACAAAGATGTATCAAGATATCTGATAGCATTATTGGTGGGATAATATGAAGAAGGAGATCAATGTGTATACATCAAAGTTCCTAGTGTGTCCGTAAGTGAAGGCAGAGAGGCAGAAGTCTAAGGGGATGATGAAACCATTGTCCATAACAATATGGAATGGGAGAAAATAACCATGGACTTTGTCACCGAACTTATGAAGACATCCAAAGGAAACAATGAAATCTGGGTTGTTGTGGATCATCTTATAAATTCTGAACACTTCATTTCAATTTGGGAGTATTTCTCATTGGATCAGCTGGCACAGATATATATCAAGGAAGTGGTAAGGCTTCATGGAGTACCACTATCTATTATATCCGATCGAGATCCAAGATTCACCTCTAAGTTTTGGAAGAGTCTTCAACATTATCTAGATACTGAGCTAAACTTCAGTATGTCTTATCATCCTCAAACTGATGGCCAATCCGAGCGGACTATCCAAACACTTGAGGACATGTTGAGATCGTATTCTATGGACTTAAAAGGAAGGTGGGACCAACATATTCCACTGGTTGAATTCTCCTACAATAATAGTTTCCACTTGAGAATCCGAATGGCACCTTATGAAGCCCTATATGGGAAGAGTTATAGAACACTGGCATGTTGGGATGAAGTCGGTGAGAATAAGCTGCTAGGACCAAAAATGGTCGGAGAAATGGTAGAGAAGGTGAAAACCATTCAGTAGCATATCAAGGTAACCTAGAGTCGGCAGAAGAGTTATGAAGATAACCGTCGATGAGACCTTAAGTTTAAAGTTGGATACATGGTATTTATATGCATATCTCCATGGAATAAGGTCATGAGGTTTGGAAAGAAAGGTAAGTTAAGTCCTATGTACATTGGACCCTTTGAGATTCTTGATCGTGTTGGGATTGTGGCCTATCAACTAGCACTTCCACCTACCATGACCAAAGTACATGATGTCTTTCATGTATCCATATTAAGTAAGTACATACCATACCATTCACATGTACTCTCTTCAGAGGTAGTACAGTTAGAGGATGATCTTTCTTATGAAGAGCAACCAGTGAAGATCTTGGATCATAGAGAAAAACTTCTACAAAATAAGACTATGCCCCTCATCAATGTGTTGTGGAGAAACCACAAGTTTGAATAAGTGACAGGGGAATTGGAGGAAGTGATGAAGAAAATTCGCCCACATATGTTTTAGTGTGGAAAAAGGAAATTTCGAGGGTGAAATTTCATAAGGGGGGAAGATTGTAACCACCCAAACTTTCATTAATGAAAATTCCTCTTGATCTAATTAATTGTCTTATTATGGTTATATAAAATGTGGACTTCATTGGTTTCATATTTATGGATTTTAAAATACCATTATGAATTGTGACTGTTGGTAATATAGCTATTAAACAGTGATCACATTATTAGTATAAATATTGGGCTTTAACAAATCCAATTTACTCAAACAAAGGAAGCGACAGCCTCATCCAGTAGACTTACCTCATACGAAGCCCATTTATCAAAGCTCGGAAATGAGGTAGCATCATTGGGATTCGCTCTTGACCAATCCCAATCTGATCTTGAACATGTTAAGCTTGATTGGAACTGACGACGGGAGTAGTGGAAGTTAATAGAGATTACCACCTGAGCGATGTTATCCGAGCCACCCCAAGAGTCTGTCATCGTTGTACACCTTACCCTTCAGTCTTATACAGTTGTTATAAGAGGTTATGTAACAAGACCCTAGCACTATGACTGTGTATATTATTTTTTGTATAAATAATGTGCATTCATTTTATTATTGTTACTTTGTAAATAGTTTTTAAAAGCAGGAATAGTATTTTTAGTTAATATTCAACTAAGAAATATATTTTTGATAAATTAATGTATTTTTGAATTAAATAATATTTCAATAAAATATTATTATTATTAAATTACTTTTTATTAAATATAAATTATCATATAATTTTATGAATGCAATTGTAATTTTTATTAAGGTTTGAAAGCCGTTTTTATCAAAACACATGAATTTTCGATAAATGTCAGTTTTTATTTTAAAATTATAAATTCACATATTTATAAAATTATTTAGATAAAATAAATATTATTTTTTGAATCAGGAAATTTAAATTATCCAATGGTGATTTTTTCATAATTTTCTGAGATAGTTGAATTTTTGGGTAAAAATTAAATACCGTTTAAATATATAATGTGTTTTATGACATCATAATGACCCAATAGTGATGTAATAAAATACTATAAACATTATGTTCGGTAAATATATGTTTTATAATTAAAATAATGTTATTTTATATTTATTTGATTTATTTTATAATGCTTTAGTGGACCCTCCAAGACTTATAAAACATTTTTTCTTTTTAAATTGTTTTCCTTGAGAGTGTGACTCACCTCTACATAAGAAACCCTATTATTTTCAGAATTTAGGCTATTGTACATATAAAATATTTTTTTTTAATCCCCTTTGGAAAAAACCATGGGCAAAAACCATGGTCTGGTTTGTGGTATTTATTAGTTTAATGTGAGGTGTCCCAAACCAAAATAATAAAGAATTTCCTCTCCTTTCCTATATAAACTCACCCAAGCTCCCACTTCCTCTTCACTCAAAGCCTTTTGAGTTCGACCAACCCCTGACCTCCTATCTCTATAATCCTCCCAAGGTTCCCCAAGCTCCTAATAATCCTCTCTCAATCCTATCCCAAGCCTTTGGGATCACACTTCCAAGTAAGGGATTTCTTCTTTTCTCATTTTTGTATAATTTTTTTTAAGTTGTTATGCCCTTTTGTTTTCAATTGCAAATGTTGCGGTATGATTTTGAACCTCCCCCATACTGTAATCTTTATTTTTTGATGATGGGAGACCCCTTTATCTCTCATTAAATCTCCCCATTTACACCCGTTACCATGCCGAAATTCCATGAGGGGTTTCTCTCTCCTCTTTTACATCCAAGTAATTATTTTGTATTATACATATAATTTCCATTAAGTTTGTTGGGACATGTATCCATATTACCCCTTAATATCCATTTCATGTAAATATAATGATACACCCTTTTATATCTCATAAACTATTTTCATGAATCCTTATGTCACGCCGTTATTCTGCCGAAATTGCACCGTGTTTTTCCAAGCCAAGATCATTGTGTAGTGAATACCGTACCCATGTCTATATCAAGGGTATTCAGCTTTATGAACATATACATATTAAATGGTACTTTCATGTATTAATTCCACATTAATTAATCATGGAATAACTTATGATGTTGATTGATTCCATGATATATGATCCATGTGGCACACTTATGCATGAAATGAAATGTTTAAGAAGGGTGCGCCCTGATAGCGCTCCAATGCATTGGGTAAAGTATGGTATCATGATACATTATTTGCGATGGTTGTTGACTCATGCTAATTCAAGTTCAATTAGTTTTTAATCGTTCTTCATGTGCAATGATGGTTTACTCATGCTCCATGTGCAATGAGACTTGGCTCATGCTAATTCCATGTTAAGTGTTGTTGCCACATTTCCATGTTATGATTATCATGCCTTTATGTTCATGTTCTCTTGAACTCCTTTGATATGCCTATTGTCTAAAATGTATTGTATTCCTCATGTTATTCCATTTTTATTCCCTTATTTGGATTTATATCTCACTCTTTTCTTATGCATGTCCTCAGGTTATCCCATGCAATGCTAAGTACGATGAAATGTAGTGGTCATGTAAAGGAAGTTTTCAATAAAGATGTTGTATTTCATGTTTTAAGTTGTTATGTAATGATCCTTAGACCCAAAGACACTATACCTCTCTATCTTCTATGTTATATCAAGTGAATTTTATGTAATAAATCATGTTTAAGTGTGTAATAAAGAGTGGGGTTGTCATAGACGTACGGTCCGATACAAGTTTCCCAAATAATAATAATTATATTATTATTATAATAATCGGACTTTTAATGCCACCGAGTTTTGAGCATAAATTATTAAAAAATTTCCAAAATAGCCTCAAAAGGTCTGCCTCAAATCAAGGGCCGTGTTTCCACAGATGACACGCAAATCGAATATCTGGTTTGCAAGCTAGGTCTGATACAAAATTTTTGAATAATAATAATTATATTATTATTATTAAACACAGGTGTTTTGTGGAACCAAACCACAAAAACAAACTTAAAAGTCTTGACTAATTCTAAAAATATCTTTATTGATAAGATGAATGTGTGCCCAGATATGGCACGTGAAATGGACGCTCCATTTAGGAGTTATCGGGGTTTGAAGAAGCCCCGACTGGCCCTGGTCCGGCCTAGCCTCGTTGCCGCAGCTCGGCTCATACTACTACGGCTCTACCACCCCACCATGCTAGCGTCCCATGCCGCTACAAGTTCCACCACACACTGGTTCCACACTGGTGGTCCTTTCACAGACCACTGGAAACACCCTAGTTGCCCAAATCTCATTTCGAGACTAGATCTGGACTCCTCGGGACAAGACCTTCATAGACTCATGATCTTCTCAAAGATCCATTAATGTTTCAATGTTATAAAAAGTAACTGGCACTTTCTATCACCATTGCACCTCCTTCGGCACCGAAAACTCAAAACCATCAAAGATTCAGAATCCATGGATCACGACATTCATAGAACTATGTCCCGCTTGATGATTGAATTTCATTTTAGTGTGGTGAAAAGTTGACCAATGAAGAATGGTAAAGAACAGACGATCCAGAAATTAAAAAAGTGATGGACATTGTTAGTTTGTCCATTAATGAAGGATTTCAAAGCAGTTAAATCAATCAAAAGTCAAAAATTACAACAAGTTCTTCAATCGGGGAGGTGCAGAATCCGAAATAGAAATCCTACCTTGATTTTGGATCCTCCATTGTGTTCACTGTGCTATGATCTAATAGCGTATGAATTTTCATTGTGATTTGATAAAGTTCATACATTGAATCACCATCGGAAGAAGAGGGACATAGCTCCACCATTTGTGAGAGAAATGACCTAACTCCAGCTCATTTCTCTAAACTCCTATTTATAGGAAACTGCTAATAGTCATGGAATACAAATATGTCGCGCGCTCTCACTTTAGGTCATGCTTAGGTAAAACACACCATTCCAAACTCAACGGTGGTCTCAAATTCCCAATCTGAGTCCCCAGTAAAAAGTTATTTGATTCAACATTAGAGATAAAATAATTAAATTTAATTATTTTATTTACAAAAATTCCATCCATGGTTTTTTCTACAGAAGACTCATGCCGAAAAAAGTTATGTCCCACCTAGGGTAAACACCACGCTCCAGACTCAACCATGGACTCATATTTTTTATCTGAGCTATAGTCTGAGAGATATCATGTTTCCATCACATGTATATTATATAATATACTTAATATTGTTGTATAATTTATCTCGGGCACTCTGGGCCTCATAATTGTACGTCGTCTCAGTGCCTGGCTCTTTAAATATATGTAGAAATATTCCAAAGTATTACAAGGAAAAAACTAGGTCTCTACATCATTCCTTACTTCAATATTTTTGTCCCCTAAAATAAAAACTAAGAAAAACAACTTGGGATACTGATCTTGCATCTAGATCTCCCTCTCCCAGGAACTCTCCTGCACACTTTTGTGATACCATGGGATGTGAACCAGGGGGATGGCCCATCCATGTAAGGTCTTCTTCTACTAATGATGTGCATAGGATCACACATGTATCTCATCATCTTTGAGATGTGGAACACATCGGGAACCCACTTCAACTGAGGGGATAGGTCAAGGTGTTATGAAACCTCATCATCTCTTTTCACGGTCCTGAACGACCTGATGAAACTTGGGGGTTAGTTTTTCTCCCTGGCCGAACCTCTATATCCCACATCATGATTGGAATCTCTATTTATCCCTAGAACAGGGTCTTGTGATTCCCTTCTTCAGAATATCTATCCAGTGCATCGTCTGTCCATAACTGAATCATGTAAGATCTATTAGTTGATGTCTTATAGTTGGGAATCTCTCACACACTTCAGAAGCAAATTATTCAACACCATCGACTAAAGAAAAATTTTACCCTCCTGCTCAACTAGGGTCAGTTGTTGTGAAGCTAATTTCTCTAAAAATTCCCACACTAGGTGAGCCTAGGACTACCTATTAAGGGCATCTGCTACAACATTTCCCTTTTTGAGATTATAGACTATCTCCAAATCATAGTCCTATAGGAATTTCAAATAGTGTTGCCGCATCAAGTTCAAGTTTCTCTAGGGGAAGACAGACCTGAGACTCCAGTGGTCTGAGTAAACCACAAATAATTATCCTATGAGGTAGATCCTCCACATTCTCAAGGAAAAGAATCATGTTTCTGGAACCAAATAGTGAATCACGTAGTCCTGTTCATGGGGTATACATCACCTCAACCTGTACTTGAAAATTTCTATATCAAGGTTGACGTTGAGCATACAAAGGTACTAACAAAATGGGCAAGTGACTATACTTATCCAACCACAAGAGGCTAAACACAGAAATCACGTGGCATAACCCATGTGTATTCACCTCTCTTAGAAGGATAGTAACCCCAAACTAGGAACTCCACCACACCCACTAGATGAATTCAAAGCAAAAGGAGGTTAATTAGGAAAACTTCACTGGTAATGACAGGACCTGCTCTAACACTCCACTACACAACCCTACCTTTAACACACAAGTCATAGGGGCTCATCCACCACACCTTGATATTATCCACTTTGGGTGGCACTGACTCGCCCTCACGGTTTTCCTCACATCACAAAAATGCATCTTGGTGGGGGAATAACCCCTCTTCCTCGTGCATTCAAAGCTATGTCAAACAACACTGACATAGGGTTACACTGATGCCCCACATCACCCTGGTAAAACCTCAAGCAAGAATTATGGAGAAAAGAGTAACTCACATGGTGTCTAAAAATTTATACTAGAAAAAAGGTAGAAAATACATAGGGCATACCTCTTATCCTCTCACACACTGTAGGATTGTATACATCTAGGGAATGTAGCTGCCTGCGGCCCCAGCTTCCAGCTCCCTAAGCTGGATGTGGGTTTCCTAGTGGTGGGGGACCATCCACAAATCCTCCTTCTCCCCTTCCTACACTTCCTCCCTAAGGACCATCATGTCCTCTCCTGGGAGATCCCTGGTCATAGCATCGTCTCTGCCGTGGAGGTTTGTCTACTATCTTCTTGGAAATCTCAGCACGTACGATCAAGTAGTCTCATGCCATGTGACCTCTCCCATCACAAGCATAACACTGGACCTCCCCAGGCTTTCCCCGCACTCTACACTACCTCATCATCATATGACTATGTGCCTGAGACTGATTATGGGAAGGCCTCCTATGTCAAGATCTTGTCGTCTGATGCCTGCTAGTTGTGGCAGATGTCTCAACTCTATTTCACCCACTACCGCAACCAGTTGTATGGTTTCCCTCTGATAGAAATATTACTATCACTAGTGCCTACTCCAGAACCCCGGCATAGGTGGGTATGAAAAAGGGTTCTATGATAGCACAGATCTCTTCGTGGAGTCCCTGATTAAAATTTTGTGCTGGGAAGTATCCATCATGGATCATGTATAGAGAGCAACGTGCAAGGTGTGTGAACCTATTCGCATACTCAGCCATTGTCATCCCTCCCTACTAAAACTGAAAGAGCTCTTGAATCTGGATGGATTGTAAGTATGAGGGATAGTACTTCTCATGGAAAGGCTTTTGGAAGTCATCCAATGAGAGTACCGACTCATCATGTATCCGAGTAACCGGACCCCACCAACATCCAGCTGCTCCATGGAAAATACTAGCTACCAAATCCACCATTTGATCTATCAGTGTCTGAACAAGCCTGAAGAGGCGAACCACTAACTCTAGCCAAAACTCTATTTCCTAAGGGTATGGCTCACCGTGGAACCTTAGTGGTATCTAACACTAGAACTCACGAAGAGCGCTCAGCTTGAACTCTTCCTTGTCATGTGCTGCTAGTACTAACTGTCACTCCATAGGTGGAGGTGCTACTATCTATCCACCTGGAGGAAGGTGGACCATATGATTGATCTTGAAATGAGGTCTCATCAATCATAGGGTCATCTTCATGAACCAGATCTTATATCTTGGATGGATTTTGTTATAGAGGAATCCTGAATCTGATCAAGGAGTACCACAGTCGAGAGAATATATGTGTATATATATATATATATCAACAATGATGGGGAGCTGACTCAAGAAGGATAGTCAAAGACTCGGTCTTATATGATGCATGTACCATTATTCCCTACAACAGATTTCTTAGCATGTTGAGTCGATAAACAGGTAATCAGGGTCCTGGTGAATGGCTATATCAGTCACCGCACCATCACTGGACTCTCTGGCCCAAGATCTACTCTCGAGACATGTTGACATTATTTCCCTAAAACTCAACCAATTTCTTTTTAGGGAATTCTTGAACAACATACCAAGGAATAAAACGCAACTAATATCATTTTTCCATGACCCACCCTTTTCGGGCTCGAGTCGCAACTACCCCAAGCCCACCTCCATAGGTCAGGGGATGGAGAAAAGTTTTGAAGGCACAAAAAACTCTGGGAGGCCTTTTCCTAAGAACCTGTACACACACACATACAGTCAACTCAATGAAAAAGTGTAGAGGTAGAGGAAAACAAGATACAACACTGCCATATATCAACCAAAAACATGAATCGACCTCTAAACATTACAATTATAGGTTATGTAAAGTAAAATAAAGGGTAAATAGAAAAAATAAAATCCCAACTAGAAAAGTGCCACAACCCAGTAACAAGTAGAAAATTACAACAACTGAGAGAGCCCTACTCCTGGATCCCAAGCTATAACCACCACACGCAGTCTAAGCACCCTGTATCCCTAAGCTTCTCTGAAGTCACGATCAACCTATCTGTCATTGGAAATGGCACAAAAATTGTGTTCAAAGACCAAGCAGGGGTGAGTATAAAAATTCTCAGTAGGATTCCCTTAAGGCTTAAGGGAGTAGAAAAAGATGTACTAAAGAGGGGAGTAGTGGATAAAACAAGGTATAGTAAAAGGAGTGTAGCTCAAACCAGCAAGATATTGAAGTAAGCTCATCCAAACATGAGGATCTAGAAATGGTTATAAGATAAAATTCTCGTCGAGTCTTCGTAACCTATAGTAAGAGAGTAAACTCATCCAACCATGAGAAGATAGACACAGAAAGCACATAGCATACCATGCGTGCCTTCACCTCTCCTAGAAGGATAGTAACCAAAACCCAAGGAGTGGGTACTGTAATAAGATATATATATATATATATATATATATATATATATATATATATACATGATAAACCAAAGAAGCCTAAACGAGAGAGTAAGTGGATCTCCATCTCACAGCTCATCCTAGGAAAAGATTCACCAATAGTTCCAGAAGTAACCACCTACAATGCCTAGAATCCCTCACATCTGCCCTAAACACGCAAGTCAAAGGGACTCAATCACCACAACTTGATACTATCCACTTTGGAAAAGTCAGTCTCACCTGCATGGTTTTAGGTCACATCACAACAATGTGTATCGGTGGGAAATGCATCCTTATTTATCATGAGTTCAAAGTTACATCAAAACATGTCTTGATATTGATCTTCATAGCCGAGAGATAATGTCTCAAGGTCAAGAACCCACTTCCCAGCCCTACTGGAGGGTATTCATAGTACTACCATCGGAGAAATCCACTGCCCAACCCCACTGAAGGGTAAAATGATGGAGGTTAATCTTGAAAGTGTTATCAGAAAACACCACTACCCATCCCCACTAGAGGGTAAGCTTGGAAGAGTAAACGGAGAACTCCACTACCCAGCCCCACTGGAGGTTAATCCCTAAAGAGAAAATTGTGAATTACATTGCCTATCCACAATGGATGGTAAGCCCTGAAGAGTCAATGATGAACACCACTACCCAGCCTCACTGGAGGGTAAGCCGATAATGCTCTGGCCATCCCTGTTAGATGGTGCCTCTCAGAAATCATTGAGGAACTACACTGCAGTCATCAGGTGTCACCCCGGATAGGTGACACACCCAGAATGTCTTACATTATATCTCAAAAGTCACTATAGAGGGAACCATCACACTCTACATAGAAGAACACTCAAGATAGGCTACTCAAAGACCAAAAATATGAGTTTAAAAAATGAGATACGAGAGATAGAAGATTTGTAAAATGGTACATGGAACGTGCAGTTCCCACATGATTTTTAACTCCACCTCATCACCTGGCCATGTAACTATCCATACTGTGGTACTAAACTATGAACAAGAACCCCCTAGGCATGCTAATGTACTCTAAGAGTACATGGAACCTCTGGCCCAAAGGTATGATGAGCGCACAATGCTCGTTGTTTGATCTGAAAGAGAGAAAATGTAATTATACTAACATGCCTCTTCAAATGGCCCTAGATAATCAAATGGGTCACACCATCACGATCCCTGTGGAAAAACACACAGGATTGACTATTCATTCACCCGAATCAGACTCCTGATGAAGAAACTACATTTTGAAATATTTAAAATGAATGGTGCTTTATGGGACCCACGACATGCTCACGAAATACATCAAATGGATTGCACCATTGCAATCCTCTCAGAAAATCACACAGGATTGGCTATCCATTCGTCCAAAATGAAAACCCAATGAAAAGGTCACATTTCACCACAAATGCCCAAATCAGACCTCATGGGGCCTGAACCTCCATCTTAGTTTAAGTACCCAAAATAAATCTTGAAAATTCCACCTCAACTCCAGGGGCACAACACCTCTGACGGAACATCAATCGGACGTCGTATGTAGACGTACGGTCTGATATAAGTTTCCAAAATAATAAAAATATTATTATTATTATTATAATCGGAAGTTTCATGCCATTGAGTCTCGAGCATCAATTATTAAAAAAATCCCAAAACAAACTCAAAAGTTCTACCTCAAAGTAAGGGTTATGTTTCTGCAGACGACACACGAATCAGATGTTCGATTTTCCAGCTAGGTCCGATATAATATTTCTGAATAATAATAATTATATTATTATTATTATTATTAAAATTAGGCATTTCGTGGAACCGAGCCATGAAACTAAAACTTAAAATTCTCTAACCAGTCTAAAAAGATCTATCTCGATAAAATAAATGTGTGGCCATAAATCTCACACAAAAAGGACACTTCGTTTATGAGTTATCGGTGTTTGAAGAATCCCTAACCCAACCGCCTCAGCCCGACCCAGCCACCGTGGCCTAGCCCGCACCACCGTGGCCTACCAAGGCTCTACCTCCCCGCCATGCTGGAATCCTACACCATCTCCTGCACTCCCCCATGTCACCGCCTAAAAACCGCAGTTGCCACGTGCTTCCACCAACGTCGCAGACAACTGGGATCAGCCCAGTTGCCCAAATCTAGTTTTGAGACCAGATCTGGACTCATTAGGATGAGACCATTATAGACTCATGCTCTGCTCAATGATCTGTCAACACTTCGACGTGACAAAAAGTAGTCTCCACTTCCACTCACCCATGCACCTCCTCCGGCACCTAAAACTCAAAACCGTCATAGATCTAGAATCCTTGGATCATGAATTTCACATAACTATGTCCCGCTCAACGATCATATATTGTTTTAGCATGGTGAAAAGTTGAACAATGAAGAACGTGATGAATGGTGATGAACATATGATCTATAAATTAAACAAGTTATGTTCGTTGTTATTTTGGACATCAACAAAGGATTTCAAATCATCAAAATTGATTAGAAGTCAAAAATGAAACTGAGTTCTTCAATCGGTGAGGTGTGGAATCCGAAAGAGAAATACTACCTCGATTTTGGACCTGTCATTCTGTTCGTTGCACTCTAATCTACTAGCGTCTGCATTTTCATCATGATCCAATGAATTTTGGATGTCGAATCACCATAGGAAGTATATGTCCAGAGCTCCACTGTCCACGAGAGAAATGAGATAACTCTAGCTCATTTCTCTAAAATCCTATTTATAGGAAACTTCCAACAGTCATGGAATCTGAACCACCCACACCCTCTCACTTTAGGTCACGCTTAGGTGAAATACCCCATTCTGAACTCAATAGCAGTCTCGGATTCCCAATCCCAGTACCCGGTCAAAAGTTATTTGATTCGGTGTTCGATATAAAATAATTAAATTTAATTATTTTATTTACGAAAACGCCCTCCATGGATTTTTCTACCAAAGACCCGCACCGACAAAAGTTATGTCCTACCTAGGGTAAACTCCATGATCCAGACACAATGGAGGCCTTGAATTTCTGATTCGATCTACTGTTTGAGATATATCATATTTTCATCACATGCATAGTATACAATATACTTAATATTTTTGTATAATTTATTCTGGAAACTCTGGATCTCAGAATTGAATACTGTCTCAGTTCCTAACTCTAGAAATATATGTAGAAATATTAAAAAGTCTTACAAGGGAAAAACTGGGTCTCTATATCCTCTATGGAAAGTAATGGAGAATCACCTCTAGTAAGGTAGTGCTTGATTTTATCCTCTAGTGAGCTTGAGAGATGCCAATGAATCAACCCCTAAAGGAAGTGGTCGGTGGAGTGATTGGTAGTGGGATTTCCATTTCTCTCTTATCTAGGTATTCTGAGGTGGATTGTGGTCATGGATGGAAGTCATGGTGGAGACAGAGGTAGAGGTGAAGGCGACGTTTAGGTCTGTAGCGGTCACACCTTGTTGTGGCGGTAATGGATGAGGAAGACATGTGAGGGAGAGGCAACACATGGTAGGGAGGGATTAGGGAAGGGGGATGACATGGTAGTGGTGATGGTGATGGGTGGTGGTGAGTGAGGCAGTGCAGGTCCATGGGATGTGTAGCGGTAGTTTCAGGTTGGGTAATTTTTCTCTCAACTCATGACCTAACCCAACCTGGCCATAGGTCAACCTGAAATTAATTGATCTATCCATATTAAATCTTGAACCCAACCTGACCCAAACCCACCCAGTCGGGTCGAGTCAGGTTGGTTCGGGTTTGGAAACCCCTAGTGACTTAGATTCCTTCAGATAAAATCTTCTCTCAAAATTTGGTTTGCTGTTGAAAAATCAACCTGCCTTGGTTACCAAGATCAATGAGAAGGATGAAAAATATCTGATTTCGCTTTTGATTAATCACATTCATCCTAATATAATTCTTCATATTAGATAATTATAAGTTTAAATCATACGGATAGAAAGTGAGATTGAAGTTATGAAATCTACAATGGAAGAGATGAGATATTCTTTTGCTAACTCCGTGAAAGCTTTTCTGGAGAGGATAGAGAATATATCTTTTATGGATTATAGTTCTAGTGCCCCTACTCCTACTTTTTATGCTGAGATACTCATGAAAATTGTAGTAGAAGATATTAGAGATACTTCTGGTGGTTATTCTTCCATCCCTCAGAAAATTTTGACTAAATTAAAGTATAATAGTGACCGTGTTCACATGATGGTAAGGAAATATATGTAATATATGAAGGCTAACAAAGATACCATCATAAAATATATCAAGTATTAACTTTTAATGATATATACTAAGCATGATCTGAATTATCATTTCATGTTTCTAGCTAAAAATATTAGGACTCCTCGGGTATATCAAGCATTTAAAGAGGAAGTAAATCAATTGAAGGTCATGACTCTATTGCTTAATATTTTTATTGAAGAGAAGAAGGATTTATTCAGTTCTATGGTGAGAGATAGAAACATCATTTTGGATTTTATAAATTTTATGAATCTATTTCTTCATGTGTTTGGAATTGTTGTAGAGTATTAGGAAGCCATAAAAATTACATCTCATCTGACCCCTCTAGTTTATTCTCTAGAGTTCTTTAGGCCCGGTGTCACTAGAGATCCTAATGTACCTTTTTCAACCCATTTCCAGCCTTTCTACCTCTCCACCAGGGAATCATTTCAACACCTCATGCCAATCATCATCAAGGATCCTCATACCCTAGTTGATGTTCCTACAGCTATCCCTCGAGCTCCCTTAGACTTGGTGCTGACCCTTCTACTTCAGACAAAGGGAATGGAAAAGCTCCTTTGATTCCTTCCACACAGCCTGAGAATCTTTGATGATTAGAAAATTTTTATATTTTATGGGGATATTTTTTATGAATTGTCATTATAAATTTTTAGCTAAATTTCTAATTGATTTCTTAATGGAAATTCTATGTTAGTCTTAATCTATTTCTATGTGTTTCCTATTTTCTATTCACTTTTTGATAATCCCAACAGGGGGAGAATGATCTATGGAATTTATTTATTTCTTTTATTTTTATTCATATTCCTTTTCTATTGGTAATTTAATACTAATATTCCTTATGATACCATATTTTTTTAATTTATTCTTTGATACCATATTTTCTTTGATATTGTTTACTATCTAATCTCCATTACACCTTCCTTTGATACCTTGTATATCTTCTTTACCATTGATGTCATGGTTTATAAAATTCCATGATTTTTTATCATCAAAAGTGGGTATATTGTTGGCACCCTTGTTTTAATGATCACCAAATCATGTTTCTTATGATATTAATGAGTTTTATGTGTTATAGAAGCATTTTATAATATAAGATAGATTGGTGAATTTTGGCTAAGTATGACTCACCATTAAAGATTAGTCACTACCAAGTATAACTCTCTATTGAATTTGAGTCACCATCATCAATGACTCACTGATGGGGATGACTCACCATCAGGGTGAAACTATGGATAAGTATAGAAAAGAGACACTATCAGCAATGACTCAGCATTGAACCAAAAATTTGGAAAAGTATGGAAAACACCTACCATTGTAGGTGACCTGTGTAAATTTGGATAAGTGTCAAAAATACCTACAACTAGATAGTCATCACCATTGAATATGACATACCGCTATAATGGAAATGTGAAAAGTGTTGGAATGACTCATTACCATCTAGACTCACTCCCATTCTAAGTCACCACCATAGATTGTCTCAATGTTCAAGTGAACTCACCGCCATTATACTATTTATTTTGAATTAAATATTTCTAATAGATATATTATAGAATATAGTGTTGTGAATTGTTTTAATGATTGTTATTAATTTATTGTTGTGATGCATTAAAGAATGTTTCAGCTCTAAGTACATGGATATAGGATATCTGAATGATTATTCTCTATATGGAAACTCGTGCATGTTGCTATTAAATAAAGTAGAAAACACCCTCATACATATAGAATATTTAGAGAGGAAAAAAAAGAAGAGTACACACACATAGATATATTCACATACATTTGAAGAGTGAAATTTTATAATATCTTGCATATTGCATCTTTCTTACATGCAAATTAGGAAGAGTGGAGTCTTACAAAACATTCAGATCCTTCCTACATTCAGAAAACAAAAGATTTTTTGACACCCTATTTTGATGTGATTTTCATAAATTCGACTCAATATTCACTTCAATCTACTTTCAAGGAGTCACAAACTATAGATCATATCATAGAGATTAATTCATTCCTTCTACATATTTTTTATTTTCTATTACTATATATTTTATTAAAATTGTGAGTATAGTGGTTTAATCTGTTTATTTTACCCACACTATCTCTTTCAATTTATCTATAAGATACTAGATATCTTTTAAAATTCTCTTTATTCGTGTTTTATTCCCACAATGTTGTGGAAGAGGCCCCTGTGTGGCTTGTTTTATATATTCCTATATTTTTTGTGGAAGAGGTCTTTTGTGGCGTGGAAAACTTTTTTTTTGTGGTTTACCCAATCTGGTTTGTGGAAAAAAAATTATTTATATAATATTATTTGAATCATTTGATTTCTAGGTGGAGTGGATTAAGTATCATCTTGTGACTGAACCTATTGTATTCATTCTACTATGCATTTTGTTTTGTTTTATTTTGATTTATTTCTAATGTTTAAACTGTATATATTTTAAAATATAAACAAAACTACTGCTATTTATATAAGGTTTTGATAAATTAAATTGGTTTCAAAAGATATATAAGTTTTCATAATTTTATTAACTAAGGCATAATCAATCTTTGAGAAATATTCTAAAAGATCAAAACCTATATCGATCTACTATTTTGATTAGCTTTAAATTTTTTATTCAAACTAGGGATTTTATTTAAACCTTTTTTTATTGAAATTTTTATTGGGTACTCAATTAATCCCCCCCTCTTGAGATACTTACTCTGACCAACAGCTTGGAAGGGTAGTGGATTATTTAATGGTGGATTTTTACCTAATGTTAGGGAATGACACTAGTAGGTGCATTGGATGATGGTGGTATGCCTTAAGTAAGAAGGCACCATGGGTAGCATGTAGACAGTGTAAAATGAGTGTTTTGGTAAAATCCATTCGAGGATGGTCTAAAATAGTATGTAAAAATAGAATAGATATGGTTAGTTGTAAACCAACCTTAGTTTATGTTTGAAGTGATAAGTACATTTTGGGTTTGGAAGTGATCCTGATAAAAGTTGAGTTTTTTTTGTTATTGTATGGGTGGAAAACATGCATCATTTCTAGTTTGTTTTGATTGAAAGTTTGGATATCAATGGTGGAGGTTATTCTCGTGGATGTTTGGGGGTAGTGAGTTGGATAATGCATTAGGTATGTTGTGGAAGTTTGAGTTGAGATTATAGTGGTCTATTTCTATGGTAGGGGTGACAAACACTAGATAATATTGGTAGTGAGCTAAATAATATGGTGGAGAACCATAGTATAAAATATTCAGTTGAGGATGTGATTGGATTTTTGGGTTGGATGGGCTTGAGTAAGAGCCATCTTGGCATTCATTTTGGGGAAAAATACATTTTATCAGGTTTTAGCCGATTGAATTCCTTGAGTTGGGAGTTAGGCTTCGACTATGTTTTGGTGTTCAGATATAGAATGAGATCATTGGGACCTAAGTTACAGACAAACATAGTTCAGGGTATGTGTTTGGAAAACCACGTGTTTCTTTAGGTGACATTGACCTTCGTTCATTGTTATAATTTTGAAAAATAGGGGAAGATGACACCAAGAAATTTGGTCTATATGTTGCGGAGAGGATTGGTCTGGTGGAGTTTTGATTGGATCGTCCATGGTGGTATGATATTGTGCATGAAATTCCCTTGTGTTTTGATTTGGGTAGTTTTTCCATGGCTTTCCAATGGTATTCTTATAATTGGCGTTGGATTTGAGATTGATGCATCCTTTGAGGAGAATCAGGTTTGTGATGGTAGACCACAAGGGGAAATACTTTGAAGTAGGACTATTCCTTGGGTTTGATGGTAGGGACTTCATGAAAGTGTTTAGAAGGAAATTGGGAGATAGAAGTTGATAGGTGGGCCCCATGTCCCGACCTTTTATCTTGGAGGATTGGTTATTCTTGGGAATATGGCTTGAGGATGATCCATAATAAGGTGGATAGATTGTATGATCCTAACCCTGAGACAAGGTATTTCCTAGTTTAAATTTTTGGTTTAAGGAATTTCTCGGGTGAGTATGACAGGTCTCGGGAGAATTCTGGGGGTTCGGGGCATGAAAAAAAGGAAAAATGGGTCAATCTATACTGAGATCATGGTTGGTGTACGGTTAGTAGAAAATGTGTTCCATAACCCTGTGGCATGTTGATAGGGTGTGCATGGTTTAGGGAACGATGCGGGGTGTCCTAGGAAACCGTGTGGCTTGGGGACCTTTCAGCTAGTGGCGAGCAGACATCCACCACATGGTTTTTCAAACCATGTGGGTGGAAATCCAAACCATGCAGCTCAATTTCTCCTTAGATAGAGGGAACCACACAGTTGGAGCACAATTTCGAAAACCATGCATCCAAACCATGTGCCACTTAAAAAGTGATTTTTTACCATTTTTCCCTCTCGAACCTATTTATTTATTCCCATATTTTTTACTCCAATCGACACTTTACAATAAGGGTGATGAACTAGCAGCCTCATCCTCCATCATGGGTGTTTCTCCCTTAATCCTTGGGCTTTTGGAGTGTCTTTTAGTGAAAATTGAAGCTCTGGGTAAGTCTTCAACTTGGTTTTCTTCTATTTCCTTGTATGGTCTTTCTCCTCCTTCTAAATACCTAAAACCCTCTTTCTCTGGTAGATTCTTGGTTTTAGATTTGATGGTGGTTTGAGTTTGAATCAAGGGATAAATTTGAGCGAGCATTTGTCTAAAAACATGAGGTAGGTGGTATCAAATATCTTTCCAATGTTTTTGATGTTTTATATGTTTATTTAGTTTTTCCAATGTTTTTTCTTGATTTATTTTAATGTTCTCGATTAGTTAAAGTGATTTGGGCCTTAGATTGAGGTGTGAAACCCTTCACAAACCCCGTTGGGTCTGTTGGTGAAGTGAGACTGAACCTAAGGCTGCCCATGGGGTATGTCTAACCCTTGTAAATGGTGAATAAATTGTTAAACATTCATATAAGGGAATTATAAGAGAGAATGAGTTGTAAAAGTTTAATTGGATATGTGGGTGTGGTTAATGGGTTAATTGAAACTATTATTAGTGGGGGGTTTATATGCCTAGGAGGTTTTGAAATGGTTTAAATGGTATTTTTTGGGGCTTCGACACAGTTATAGATTTATTTAAATAAAATGGTGTTTGAAAGTTAATAATTCTTTGAAAGGAGGTGTTGACATCAAAGTGATTTAAAAATGGGTTTTTAGAAGAGATTTCAAATGATGATTGAAATGAGGGTGTGGATCCATTTTTGAAAAAAAAATAATGGTTATTTTGAATATTGGAAATTGAAATGAAAGTATTGGGTCATGTTTTAATTTTTCAAAGAGTAAGATCTATTTTTTAAAGGGTGGCTTCATGATGATTTTAAATGAGTATTTTGATTTGTGTATTATGCCATGAATTGGACTTAATGGTCTTTTGGGACCTTAGTAATTGAAATGATTTGTGGGTTAATGTAATGGAACCTGTGATAGTTTTATTTTCATGTTAACATGTTTTATTAAATGAAATTAATGATATGGTGTTTTGATGTTAACATGGAATAAGGGGGTGTTTGGTTTATTATGGATATGTGAAATGTGATTTGGTTGGTTAATGGTAAATATGAAATGGTTAAAGAAGTATGTGCACATGGATTAGTAGTTTGTGTGGGGTATTGTACTTGATGATCTATTCTTATGGGTCAAGTTAGAATGAGGCTCTAAACCCCACCCCTATATTGCACGATTTAGGGAGGTGGACTAAGGATTTATGCCCCTAACGATTTCAAGTTATGTGATTACCTGGACTGAGGCTCTAGGGTAAGTTGTTATATATTATTGTGTGATTTGTTTTCCCTATGATGTAGGGAACTTTCTCCCCCATTATGAATATCTTAATGACTGGAATCAGCCATATTAAAATGATGAAAATGGATTACCCATAAAACTAATGATAAAAGTAGATAATGTGAACCCTATTACTAAATAGAACCTGATTTATCTTTTGTTACATGGTTATTTTTTATGTACCTTCATGAAATATTGTACTGACTGTTTATTGCTTTAGACATCATTAGTGGTGTCCTACTGAGTTTTACTCACACCCTTCTCAGGCCACCATGGCACTTGGGTACCTGAGAAGATGCTGCTTGTTTCTGGTATAGGCTCAGGATAGGGAACTGGTGTTTGGTTCATTCATTGGCTATTTGGTTGGAGCATGGGTTATTAGGATTTGGTTGGGACTCAAGACTAGGTTTGGTTTCTTTTATGGTTTTGGAAATTTTGAAGTTTCAATGTATGACTTCCTGACTTGTAGCACATTCATCATTTGGTTATAGCATGGTTACTTTGTTACATGTTGATTCTTGCGGTATGTTTTATTTTATTGTTCATGTTTATTATTACATTTATTGATACTACTTCTACTATGATTTCACTCTAATAAGAGAGTATAGTCTCCCTATTAGACCTATATAGACCCAAGATACTAGTCAACAGCCTCTGGCATACGGGTAGGCACACTTGAGGTCATGTGGCGACCCGACTCGGGGAATTGGTTATAGTAGCACCTAGGTCGAGGACGTTACATAGAGCTAAATGCTTCATTGGTTCATATGCTGGTACAGATTGTGGATAGGCAGGATAAAGTATTTCATGGGAAAATAATTGTTCTAGTGTGGGTTTTTTGGAAATATGGTTGGATTCTGGAATAAACTTGGGAACGAGATAAAGAAATGGTCGAGCAATGGCCCAAACTCTTTTAGGATAAGGGTGGTATTATAATTTCTGGGAATGTAAAAGGACAATTTTGGGGGGAATTTAGCACCCCCAACTTCAATTAAGTACCATTTTCTTTGTGTATTTTATGTATGTAAAGTGTTTCGGTGAAGTTTGGGATGGTTTGGAGGGCTTTTATAATGTTTTGGGACTTTTATGAAGGTTCATAGTTTGAGAATGGTTTTAAAAATTGTGAAACTCCTACATAAAACCATAAAAAGTGAGGTATTGGTCTCTGGGTAGGCAAATGATTAGGTGCACAGTTTGGAAAAACCATTTATCCACCTAGGAGAAATTTTGATTTTGGGGATATAGACATTTTCATGGTTAGAGAACAGTTTACCTAACCATGCACGGTTAAAAATTAGATCCTAAAATTTTGGATCTCATTTATAATTTATCCTTAGTGGTTTTTTTTCTCTAATCTGACCCTAAATTGATTTTATCTCCTCACAAAGGCTGTGGAGACCCTTCTCTTTGATCCAAGAGCAATCTGTTGGTAAATCTTGGTGCATTTAAGGTTAGATTACTTGGTAAGTCTTTGATTCTAGTTTGTATTAGATCTCCTATTATTAACTCTCTTAGATTCATAAATATAATATATTGGGGATATATCTATGATTTTTTATTCCAATAATGATGATATTTGGTTGTATTGATGATAGTAAATGAGATCTAAAGAGGGGTTTTGGAGTTCTAACCTATTTTGTTGAAGAATTCGTTTTGTTCTTCATTTTCATCATATTTTCTAAGATAGTTTTCTTTTCTCTTGACTCCTATTAGTAGAAATTAAATAATTGATTTAAATTTTTTTTAATTTCTTGAAATTGATTATGAATTTTATGTGAAAATATTGGTAGAAACCCTCTTTAGTGATGGTTTGGAAATTTGTGGAAATTCATTGTTGTGAAAAGTGACTTGTTTTATGATTTTAAAATTATGTTTTAAAATGGATTGGTTTTGATTCATGGAAATGGTTTGATATAAAGGTTTTCAATGAAATTGAATTATTATTATTATTATTATTTTGAACCAAGTGAATTATTATTTAAATGGATTGAAATGATTGGTTTAGCTTGGTTTTTGAAATAAGGTTTAGTGTGTTTTCATATTTATTCAGGATGGATAAGGGTATGAAGTTTCCCTCATCAAAGTGGGATGGATAAGGGTATGAACTTTCCCCCATAAAAATTGGAAGTTTAAGGGTATGAGGTTTCCCTCATCAAAAGTGGGATGGATAAGGGTATGAGCTTTCCCCCATCAAAATGGTTCACCAAGTGAAGACTTGGTGAAAGGATAACTCATCACTCATGAGTATAGGGTGGTACATGATTGAATGCATGGTTAGATGTGTGGATATGTGTAATTTAATGGATTATTCCAAAATTGGATTTGAGAAATGGTTTTAAATAATTTTTTGGTTTCTATCCTTAGAAACTATTTTAGTATGTAAAATGTTTTGGTGTGAAACTTCTTGGTTTGATTTAAATTGTTAAAAATGATTTAAAGTATTTTATATAAAAAAAATTATACAAATGTAATAACATGTTCTATACTAGTGGTGTGATTAGGTAAGTCATTTGGGGAAAACCTACTGAGTTTCATTACTAACCCCCATCTTCAGCACTTTGGTGTGTTTTCAAATATCGTTTATTAGGGCACAGGTAAAGGAAAAGTATCACATTTATTTAGTGATGCTTCATGATAATTGGGAATGGATTTTGGAGTTGGACCTTGGATCATTTTGGTAGTTTTTGTGTTGGTATCTTTGGAATATTTGAGCTTTCTTGGTTTTGTCTTCCGCTTTGTATTTTGATATCGGTTCTAGTTTATGCTTGGTACTCTAATATAGTTTGGTTTGGTTGTTATAATTTGAGTTGTATTGAATTATTTTAATGCGTCATATATTGGTTGTTTTATTGGTTATATTGGTTTTTAGTTTTTTATTTTCAAAGGTAAAATCATCCCCCAATTGTACTGAACCCCTTGGAATTTATTTCTGGCCTTTGGAGTCTTGGGGGTGTCACCTAAGGCCAAGTATAAATTCTGCCTCGACTCAAGATAATGATGAGGGGTGGGATTTTACAAGTGTTGTCCCAATAGTGAATGAATATATGGATGTATTTTATAATTAATTTTCTTGTATTATTCCTAATTAGGAGGTTGAGTTTATTGTTAAATTAGTGTCAAATTCTAAACCAATTTTAAAGCCCCCTTATTGAATGGCTCATGTAAAACTTTTGGAATTGAAAAAGAAATTGTATAAGTTACTAGATAAAGGTTTAATTCATCCAATTACTTCACCTTTAGGTGATTCTATGTTTTTATTAAAATGAAATATAGTTCCATGAGTATTTTCATTGATTATAGAGCCTTGAATAAAATCAATGTTAAGAAAAAGTATGATTTTCATCATATAGATGATTTTTTTTATTAGCTCCAGGGAGAGTTGTATTTTTTAAAGATTTATCTCATGTTAGGGTACCATCAGTTGAAGTTTAAGGAGGTATATATTCCAAATACTACAGTTCAGACTAGAAATTGGCACTATGATTTTATAGTTATACCATTTGGGTTGTCTAATGATCCATCTGTATTTATGGGTATTATGAATAGATTCTTCCATACATATTTGGATAAGTTTTTGTATTTGTTTATTGATGATATATTGGTTTATTTTGAAATTCATTAGGACCATGAAATTCACATAAGGATTGTTTTTAAAACCTTAAAATAAAAGAAACTATATGGAAAATTTATTAAGTGTGAATTTCAGTTGTAACAAATTTATTTTCTTGGGAATATTGTTTCTAAATATGACATAACAATTGACCCAACTAAAAAATTGTTAAATAATGTCCAATTCCTAAAAATATCATAGACATTCATATTTTTCTTATTTTAGTAGGTTATTATTTTTATTTTATTGAAAACTTTACTTGGTTGTCATTCCCACTAACCAAGTTAACTCAAAAATGAGTTAAATTCATTTGGATAAAATAATTTTATGACTATTTTCATGAATTAAAAATAAGATTAGTGAATGCTTCAATTTTTTCCTTGTCCTATAGAGATTGTGAATTTTTTATCTATAGTTATTCTTCCTTAAAGGGACTTGTTTTTGTTCTGATGAATAATGATCGTGTAATTTATTATGCTTCATGAAAACTAAAACCTTATGAGTTAAATTATCCTACACAAGATCTGGAATTAAATGCTATGGTTTTTTCTTTAAAAATTTAGAGGCATAATTTATATAGATCCAAGTGTGAAATATATATTGATCATAAAAATTTGAAGTATATAATCAATCAGAAATATTTAAACATGATACAGAGAATATGGATAGAATGTATTAAGGGTTTTTATTGTGTGATTCTTTATCAACTTGGAAAAGAAAACAAAGTTGTTATATCTTTGACTTAGAAAAATAATTCTACATTAACCATGTTACATTTGGAACATTACCCTTTAGTTAAATATTTTATGAATTTTGGATTTTAATTTGTGGATGTAGGAACTTCCACTATTTTGTTTCAGGTTTCAGTTTAGTAAACTTTTACATATAGAATTAAGTAATCTTAGAAGGAAGATTTTGGGTTATAGAAAAATTTGTAATTATTTAATAAGTTTAATTTTTTTAAATTTAATATTGACTAATAATATGTTTTGATATTTACAAAAATATTATGTGTGCCTTATGATTCTCAGTTGAAGAAAGAATTATTGAGTGAAGCTCATAGTTCCTTATTTTCCATTTATCCTGGCACTACTAAGATGTATAGAGACCTTTGAAAGTATTACTGGTGGGATGGAATAAAAAGATAGATCATTTACTTTACCATGAAATTTTGACTTTTCAACTAGTTAAAGTATAACAAAAATTACCAAAGGGGTTGCTTTAACCTTTTCTAGTACCAGAGTAGAAATGAGAAAATGTATCCATAGATTTCATAGTGGGATTTCCAAAGACATCTAAAGGTAATAATGTTATTTGGTTTATTGTTTATTGATTAACTAAATATGGAAATATCCTTC
Organism: Viscum album; assembly: GCA_963277665.1. Taxonomy (NCBI): domain Eukaryota; kingdom Viridiplantae; phylum Streptophyta; class Magnoliopsida; order Santalales; family Viscaceae; genus Viscum; species Viscum album. The sequence goes on from OY728137.1 coordinate 1,991,352,037, forward strand.
CCAATTGAGATACTATTTCTTTGGATCAAATTTCTTAATTTATCTCATGGATATTTTTAGGTTTCAAGGAGTTCCCCACTCGATCGTATCTGACTATGATCATAAATTCACTTAAAAATTTTTGAAATACTTCCAAAGTCATTGAGTATTGAATTAAATTTTAGCACATATTTTAATATTCAATCTATTGGATAGTCTGAATGGAAAATTAAAACCTAGGAAGACATGATTTGTGGTTTTCCAATGGATTACCTAGGATATTGGGATCATTATCTTTCTTTAGTTACGTTTTCTTATAATAATAGTTCTCATTCTAGTATATAGATAGAACCATTTGAGGAATAATATGAAAAGCGATGTTGGACTCAATATTTTTGGGAAGAAGTAAGTGGAAGGAAGTTGATGGGACCAAAATTTGTAGAGTAAATGGTTTAGAAAGTGAAGGTAATTTAGCAACATATGAGGATATCTGACAGCAATCAGAAAAGTTATGAGGATAACCGAAGGAAAATTATTTCTTTAAAGGTAGGTGGTCATGATTTTATTAAAGTATGTCCATGGAAAAGAGTTATGAATTTTAGAAAAAGGGAAATTAAGTCCATGATTTATTGGACCATATAAAATCCTATAAAAAGTTGGATCAGTTGCCTATAGAGTGTCTTTGCCTCCAATTTTATCCTACGTACACAATTTTTTTCATGTTTCGATAATAAGAAAGTTTATGTCATATTTATCTCATGTTTTGAACCCTGAACTAGTTCGGTTGGAAGAGAATATTTCTTATGAAAAATAGCCTATTCATATTATTGACCATAGAGGGAAATTATTATGAAACAAAGTAATTCATCAGGTAATGATTTTTTGGGAAAATCCATATAGTTAAAGAAGCAATATGGTAGTCTAAAAATGTTATGAGGGAAAGGTATCCCTACTTGTTTAATAAGTGAATAAAATTATGAGGATGTAATTTCCAAAAGGGTGAATAAAGTAAAAACCCAAGTAATTATAGAATAAATAGTTTTCATGTATTATAAATATTCATTAGTTAGATGTTATATATTTTTATTCATTATAAAAATGTTAAGTAATTTTTAAATCAAAAAATAAATAGTTTTATTAAACACTTTTCTTATTTGGTATTATTTAAAAAATTTATTTTAAAATTATAGAATTTTATTTTGAAAAAAAATAATTTCATTTTTGAATTTATCATGTTAAAATTATCTTATAATTAATTTTTGAAAATTTTATGAAAATATTGATTTGTTAGTGAATAGTGAAAACTTCTGATTTTGTTAATAAAAATTGTATTTCTTTTCAAGTATTCAAAAAATAAAAATATATTATTTATGAGTTTTAAAATTTCATTAGTTTATTTTCATTTTAAATAATACAATTATGGTTTTCCAAAATTGACTTTATACTTGAATTTAGTATAAAAACATTTTTACTTTAAAATGGTCATTGTTGTGAAAAACTATTTTAATCGAGTTTTTTTCAGTTTAATTTTAAAATAAATTCTTCCACGTATGTGTTTTAAATTTTCAAAAATGGAATGAATATTTTGAATCAGTGGGTAAAATTTTTATAAATATTTCCCATTTATTTTTTTTTCAATGTGATTAGTAACCTTAGTAATTTTTGTTATCATGGAAAAGGGTAAATTGGGTAATTAAAGATAAGAATAAAATGATTAGGATTATATAATGGCCCTAAAAATTTTCTTGATTTTATTGGATGAGTTCATTATTTATATAATAATCAAATATCATGTTATATGGTCTTTTGTTTCTATTTTTATTTGATTATAACCTTTCTAATATTTTATTTAAAGAAAAGTCAAAAATGTCACACTCCTGTTTTTAATAACTATAATATTTTTAACATTGGGTTAAACAAAGGATATGCTTGGATATAAATATTATTTTAAAATATAATTTATTTATATTCATCATGTTAATTTATTTTTAATATTTAGTGATGAAATAATTATCTTAGAATTTTACACAACACCGATGCAGTAATTATTCAATTAATGGAAAAATAAAATAAATGATATTAAAAATATTAAAAGTAATATAATTTCATATAATTAATGTGATAAATTAATTTTATATATGAAAATAAAATTTCATGTATATATTAAAATATTTGGTTTGAATTTTACTTGTTTTCTTGATGTTATTAAAATCAAAGTAATGAATAGTTCTAAAATTGACATTAATTATATATTATAATAAAGAATATTTTATTAAATGATAAAAAATCATTAAAATATTATATTCCTAAAAATTATTAGAATATGGTTTATAATATCAATAATGGTCCATTTATAGGTAGTTTTTTCATTTATAGTAACTATATTTCCCCTCAAAGAGTAAAAAACTTTGTTGCCACGATAAGTGTGAAAAGGGTTAATGAGGGGTAAAAATAATAAGGGTAAAAATGTGATCAAAACTTGTATATTTTTTTTTTGGTTAAGATTATTTAAATCTATTTTCATCCTAAATTTTAAATAAATTATTTTAAATCCATTTGTAATTTAAAATTAATTTATATTAATTTAATATTTTGAGAAATTCCAAGAGTACTCTTCCCCTCTCTTATAAAAGAACATATCTTATTCCCTTTATTTCACACCTAAAACCCCATTTTTTTGGCCAATATCTACCCAAATACCTTAATAACATCCCTATTTAAATTATAGAGTCATTATTTAGGTAATAATACCAACCTTAGTGGTCTTAAGGTGTTAAGAAAAGGAGGTTGTCCAAAAAAGAGGTATAATGTTTTTGTTTTATTTCTTCTTCCACCTAATTCAAATATTACATAACCATGATTATATAATAACACCATTATATTAAATATAATAAGGTGTTTTTATGTTAATTTAACAACTTATATTCATCTCATATTCCATCAAATTGGAAACGAAACCTCCATTCGTGTGTACGGCGTACTACCTCCTCGCGAACCAATATAATTCGTTTTTCATCACCATATCTCATAGATAGATTATAATTATGGAATTAATGTTTATATATGATATTAATGAAATATTTATATGATTAATATTATATTTATGATACTATTATCATTTGATAAATATAAAATAATACTTACCTTCTTTCCATAATGATCATTGAAAAGTAGAAACATTACACAAGCGTACGTATGGACTATCATTTCCATGATTGTAACGTTGTTAATTTTTCATAACCATATTTCATTATTTGTTTTAAAAGTATGATTTATGTATAAAAATTATAATTATGTCATGATTATTATTTTTTATATTGTTTAATAATTATCTTTTTGACCATAGTCAACCTATCGAAGTCATTTCTGACATATGAGCCAAATATCGTTAAAGCACCCAATGTGAATTTAATTGATTAATTAATTGTATATAACATGGTATTAAATGAAATAAATGAATAAATAACTTTAAAAGGGTTAATAATAAAGTTTAAAATTAACATAAGTTTTTTATCCATGAAGATGAAGAACATACATAATGAGTCTGACTCAAGGTAAGGGACTTTCTTTCAAAAATACTTTTTTAATGTTTACCTTAAAACTCCCTTTTTATTCCAGGTCCATATTTTTAAAGTTATTTTATGGATTTTTTTATATGGATATAAAATATTTATAAATGAAATTTTAGGTCTCTTTTTACATTCTTTCAAAGGTTTTCAAAATGAATTTTTTTATGGAATGTTTGAATTTATTTTCAAAAAGATATAATGGAATGTTTTTTTAACATATACAGTGAAAATGATTTCTTCAAAGAAAAACTATATTTCCCTTTTTCTAGGTATTTTGGAATTGAAAATGGGTTTTTAAGAATAAATGGTATTTTGATATTTAAAAGTGTTTTGCAAATAGGTTTAAAAAGTGTTTTTCAAGGGTTTTATTCATGATATGGTCCTTGGACATTGTTTATTAAGGGTTGAGCTCCATTATATATCATGGGTGAGTCTGATATATCTTTTAAAATGGGTGCTCCTAGATAGCGTTATGTGATCCCATCATATCTTATACGATGGGTGAACTAAAATAATGCTCCAATGCATTGGTTAATGATTATGTTCTCCAGATATTTATATTATAATTAATTCATATAGTTATTCCAATTGTATGGTTTTGTAAGGGTTTTAAGATGATGATGTCATAAGGTAGCTACATGACTTTTTAATTATTTCTAATAAATTTTCAAGGAAATTTTTTGATTTCAAAAGTTAATATATTTATCTTTTTAAAGGAAAAATGATGTACTTTTCAGATAAAAATTTGTGTTTTTAATAAAAGTTTTTTCATGGGTTTTCATGATTTTCACAGGACTAATAGATTTCTTCTTCTTAAGTCCCTTACTGAGCTTTTTGTGTTCATCCCATGTTTTAAAAAAATCATAGGGTTTAAGGGTTCATAAGGGAAAGTAATAAATCAAGATGAAAGTCATGAAGATTTTTCATAAAAATAAATCATATTTTATTTTAAAAGTTTTTTATTATGAGAAAAAATTGATACTAATTAGAAGTTTCCACTTTGTATATATATGGGTTTGTTATGTAAGAGTTAATGTAACTCTTTAATGTTCTAAACCTGAAAGATATTTATAAATATAAGAAAGTGAATTCTTATTTAAAGTCGCTAGAATATTTAATATTTAAAGTGATTTCTATATACTTTTATAGCATAATTGAAGGGTGAGTATATCAAATCTAATAAAACAAAAAACATATCCAATCAAAAAATATTTTCATTCATGGACTTAAAAAATAATGGTGATATTAATATCCAATAAATAAATTTACATCAATGTGGGGAAATAGGCTATATTTTGAAGAAAATCATACATCACACAAATGCAAGAAAGTCACTAATACATATATTCCCTTTAACATCGTGTAAAAAGGCTTTTAACAGTGCTAAAAAGTGTTATTAATCATAGCATTGTTAAAGGGAGGGTCCCCATTATCAGTGCTAAAAAGTGTTGATAAAGGCCCCCATTTATTAGTTATAGTTTAGCACTATAAATTCTACCATTTATCAACGCTAGAAATAGCACTGATAAAGTCCCCATTTCCTGTATTGTGATGTTTCTAAAGTAGCACACTACAGCAACCTTTTGTACACAAAAACAGCACACTACAACTTCTTGTACACAAAATATATAATTTAATTGAAATAAATTTTACAACATGAATACAAAAAACATTATTATATACATTTCAAATAATGTTTTGTATAATTATATTTACAATTATTATCCACAAACAATTTAAAAAATTAATGTTTTTATTTGGAATCCATGATCCCCTCTCAAAAAGGTCCATCCATGGTATATATTGTCAAACAAATCACCACAACCTGAGCAAAATAATCCACCTATATAAGAAAACAAATCTTATGTTACTAATATTATAAAGAAATAAATTAAACAGTAATATGAACAAATACATTAAAATTTTCAACTTTAAATAAAGAAGACACACTTGGAGTTATACCGGTTACACCATGCATTGTGTTGAGGTGTGTTTGATTTCTACATGTCAAAAGTGGGGTATGGATAATTTTCCTAAAGTATCAAAATAATTCAAATGTGTTCACTTGGTTTTGAGTATGTCACTTTTTATTTTTAATCAAATTAATGTAAATTTTAAATAAATACACATTTAAAGTTATAATAGTCACACTGTGCGTGGAATTGAGGTGTGGATGATTCCTATATTTCACAAATTACTTAAGTATTTTTTTCCTAAATTATCAAAACAATCCAAATGTGTTTTCTTAGTTTTCAGTATGTCAGTTGTGTTTTCTAATGAAATTAAATTTCAAACTAGAAACATGTACTTTGATTCATATGGGTCATATCGTGTGTCGGTTGGACATGATACTGCTTCCTATAAGTCACAAATTACTTATAAATTATTTTCCTAAATTATCAAGACAATCAGAGTGTATTTTATTGGTTTGCAGTAAGTGACACATGTTTTGAACTAAAATGTCAATTTTAAATTGATAACAGGAACTTTGATTCATACCGATCACACCGTTCATTGGATTTAGGTGTGGGTGATTTCTACACATCACAAATGACTCATGGAACATTAACCTAAATTATAAAAACAATCTTAATGTGTTTTCTTGGTTTTCAATTCATCACTTTTTCCTTTTGATAAAATCAATGTCAATTTAAAATAAAAAGATGCACCATGAGTCATATCTATCACACCGTGTGTCGGATTGAGGTGTAGTTGATTCCAATATTTCAAAAATGACATATAGATCATTTTCCCAAAGTATAAAAACAATACAAATGTCTTTTTTTGGTTTTGAGTAGGTTATTTTTTCTTTTTACTAAAATTGGTCTAAATTTTAAATAAAAAGACACACTTTGAGTTATACTGGTCACATCATGCATCAGATTGAGGTTACACATCCCAAATGACTCATGGATCATTTTCCTAAAGTGTAAAAACAATATGAATGTTTTTTCTTGGTTTTCAGTACGAAACTTGTTCCTTTTGGTGAAATTAATGTCAATTTTAAATAAAAAGAAACACTTTGAGTCATACCAGTCACACCGTGCGTCAGGTTAATGTGAAGTTGATTAATAAACATCACACATGACATATAGATCATTGTAATAAATTATAAAAACAATATGAATTCATTTTCTCAGTTTTTATTTGGTTAGTTGTCCATTTTACTAAAATTGATGTCAATGTTAAATAAAAAAGATGCACTTGGATTCATACCAGTAAAATTGTGGCTCATATTGAGGTGTGGATGATTCCTACCTATCCAAAATGACTTATGGATCATTGAAATATAGTATCAAAAAAAATCAAATGTGTTTTCTCAGTTTTTAGTAGGTCACTGGTTCCTTTTTCTAAAATTAATGTCAATTTTAAATAAAAATACGCACTTAGAGTCATACCGGTCACACAGTGCGTAAGATTGAGGTGAGGATGATTACTAAAAGTCTCAAATGACTCATGGATAATTTTCCTAAAGTATCAAAACAATTTGAATGTGTTTTCTCAGTTTTTAGTAGGTCAGTTGTCCTTTTAACTAATTATTGTAAATTTTAAAGAAAAAAGACACACTTTGAGTCATACTGGTCAAACTGAGCCTTGGATTGTGATGCGACTAATTCCTACACATCCCAAATGACTTTTGTATTGTTTTAAAAAAGTATCAAAACAATCCAAATGTGTTTTCTCGGTTTTTATTATGTCACTTGTTCCTTTTAACAAAAATTGATGTAAATTTTAAATAAAAAAGACACATTTGGAGTCATACCAGTCACACCGTGCATCATGTTAAGGTGAGGTTGATTCCTACATGTCAAAAATGACTCATTGATTTTTTCCCTAAAGTATAAAAACAATAAGAATGTGTTTGATAATTTTTCAGTATGTCACTTGTTTCTATTTAATAAAATTGATGTCAATTTTAAATAAAAAGATGCAATTGGAGCCATACCGGTCACATGATGCGTTGGATTGAGGTGTGGTTAATTCCTACACATCCCAAATTACTCATGGATAGTTTTCCGAAAGTATCAAAATAATATGAATATTTTTTCCCAATTTTCAGTACATCACTTTCCTTTTTTACTAAAATTTCATTTTAAACTAGAAACACACATTTTGACTCATACCAGTGACATCGTGTATCGGTTTGACATGAGACCGATTCCTACACATCAAAAATGATTTATGAATCAATTTACTAAATTATAAATACAATATGAGCATGTTTTCTAGGTTTTTAGTGAGTGACACATTTTGAAGTAAAATGTCAATTTAAAACTAATAACGAACACTTTGAGTCATATCGGTCACACTATGCATTGAATTGAGGCGAGGCTGATTCCTACACATCTTAAATAACTTATGGATCATTTTACTAAAGTATCAAACCAATATGAATGAATTTTTTTTTGGTTTTTAGTATTTCAATTTTCTATTTTTCTAAAATTAATGTCAATTTTAAATTAAAAGACACACTTAGAGTCATATTGGTCGCACCATGTGTCAGATTGAGGTGTCACTAATTCCTAATTGTCCCAAAGTCTCAAAAAAATTATAATTTTCAATGTTATCATAATTACTAGTTTTTTTCTTTGTCAAACTGTCAATACTACATATTGATTTGAGAAAGGTTTTTCAGCTAATAACATCAAATCAATATGAAGTGTTGGCAGTTCGACAAAGAAAATTAATGGAAAGTGTGGTAATATTGGCAGAAATGAATATTTTATCTATTCCAAAAATATCTATGAAAATAACTAAATAAATATTAGATAAAGATGATATGAAAAATAACTTACAAATAGTAGATAAAATGATGACAAAATTAATTAAATAAGTAGTAGGAATTCACCTTTTCATGATGGTTGTATACATTCTTGACCCATAAATATGAAAGGAATCCAAATGTATAAAAAAACAATTCTTATATGAGTAATGATAAAAAGAAATAAATTAAACATAAATATGAAAAAATTCATTACTTTTATATAAGTCACATCTTTATGTTATTTTTGTACATTCTTCCATCAGGTATGTTGCCCATTTATTTCTAAGAAAATATATATCATCTTATGAACATGATTCTTTTCGAAAGTCATAGTAGTACTGGAAAAATATAAATACACAAAGGATTAATAAATATTTTAAATTAAATTGTAATTATCTTTGAAAATACCTCTTCAGGGATGCTATTTTTTTAATGGAATTTAATATATCTTATAAATTTAAAAACATAATAACCACAATATTTTTCCATTTGTTTGTTTCATACACTTTAGAAACATTGATAAAAATAATTAATTTGTTTTGATATGTGTTTGGATAGTGAAATATTATTATATATACCCTCATACTTTTCTAGTTTTAGAACTTGTCAGAATCCTTATGCTTAGCCCCTATCCTCATTCCTTATTTTTCATGATATTGATACATTTCCCTATCATAATTGAAACCACATTAAAACATAATCTAAATTATATAAATTGGAATTTAGTTCTAAAACATTGAAGGTAGTGTATTACTTATTGAAAAATTCTATTATGTTTGGTCAGTTTATTGGGTATTGATGTAGTGAATCTAGGAAATAAATCTTTGGAGTATCCAAATTAACCGCAATGAGTGTCCATGTAGGCTAAAAAAAAGGAATAAGTAATGAAAGAAATGAAAATATATTTGATATGATTAAATTTTAGATTTTTACTCCTGTCATGTTGGTATTAAGAATATTTTGTCATCTATAAGATTTCTTTCAAACGATTTGACTAGGTATTCCACAATTTCATTTATTGTTTTGGATTTTATTTTTTGTTTGTTCTATAGAGGTGGTGTGAGGACTAACGAGTCCAAAAAAATCATTATCAAATCCCTTCAATTGGTTTTTATATGTATGCCTACCAAAAATATGAAATGTATTTAGTCATAATTAACATAGTATATTATCTTTTGGAAAAACAAATCATGAAAACATACCTCATGTATACATTTACAACTGAGGATCCTAGATATTAGTAGTTCAATATTTCATTTACATTCTCAATAAAAATTTAGTCTAAACATTCCTCTTTGTATATATTTTCTTCAAAATCAACTATGTGACTACTACCATTTTTCAAATTTATATCCACATGAACCTTTGATGTTTGTAATTATGTATATTGAATGGGTGGGGTAAAGGTACTTTCGAAAGATCTTTTTAATTGGTTGGTAAATCCTTTGGATGGTTTTGAGCCGGTCTTTCATTTCACCCATTCCCCTTGTCCATCTTTAATAAAATTCATCAGTTTAGACCTTTTTTCATTAATTGATAAAGGTTTACCTTGAAAAATAAATTATCAAGGAATATTTCCTTATCAACATGTTTTTTTCAAGATGTGATGTTCATGCGATGAATGTTCCAATAGCTTTATCGACCATATGAATATCTTCTTCATCAAGTGGAATAGGTATATCAGTGCTCAGCTGACCTGTTAGAAGTGGTTTATTGTGTAGACTGTTGTCTTTGATATTGAACATTGTAATCCACACTACAAGGTGATGGATGGGTTTTGATAGATATAAATCATAGTAATTTTCACCCTATAGAATAGCATTACATAAAAGGTATCATTGACTTTTTGATTCACATTTCATAGAAACAATTATTAGAATATTGATTACCTCAACTAAGATGGATCTTTGAGTGGAATGGCTCGCCTCAAAGCTAGTGGGGGTAGGGGATATTTACGCAATGGTTGTTCTTGAGTTGTTTATTCTCTTTTCTCCCTCCCCATAAAATTTTCTAGAAAATTAGTCTTCTATTGTAACTTTTCTTCAATGGAATCTAATATTTCTCTCATCTATTTCATTTATTCACCTTTATCCTCCTATTGCTTTTTTCTAAAAATATGTTTGTGGTGTCACCCTAAAACTCATACCTATGATGCATCTATATTGTTCTGGCTGCTTCAAGGCCATTTAAATAGGTGTTCATCTGGAATAGGTGTTGTTGATTCCTGTGACTATGTTGGATAGAAAATATAGGAAAATAAGTAATCATTTTTATGTAATAGAAATTTAAATCAAAAAAAATATTATATCATACTTACACATGTTTCACATGCTTTATGTGTGTTTTAATCTATTAGTATCTTATATTTATTTACACATGCCTCCTTCCATAGCACGTGGTTTGGGATGGAAGTGAATTTGGATTTGGATTCATCGATTTTCATATAAATAGAGGAACATAATTATGTTGTCATTTAATGTCACATAAAATTATTATGGTAGATTTAAAATACATACTAATTTTTTTTCAAATGAAGCATGCCCCATACTTTATTTACGGTAGGGGTACATTGTTTTTTCTACTCGTTCCTTATTTTCAATACTCAGTTTTTGCTTCATAAATAAAAAATTCTCAATCAAAGTGATGAATACGTGTATTTTCAAACAATGTATTACCAACCAAAATTTACCTAAAAATACACATCCGCATGATGGTCAGTAAATACATCCCATGCTTCTTGGGTTATCAGGTGTTCATAGATAAGTGGTGGGTGCGGGTTTATTTTCTCTTTTGCATCTTTAAGGTGATATCTCGTTAGATTTGTATGAAAGCCTCTGTGAATCCTTCCAACAATCATTAATACATATTTCTTGTGGGATTCATATACTATAAATACACTCTAAAAGGGATGATGAAGAGTAGTTCAATGTTTCATTATTTTATTTTTTAGTAAAATATATAAATGATATCATAATGTTACCATAATCTCTTCCCAAATAAGTGTTTTAATAATAGCAACAACATAGTTCCATGAATCTACATCAATCACACACATTTCTGAGTGATCATTCCAATGTAACTATTTAACATGGCCTTATTGGGGTTAACATACTAACTATGCGCATTCTATCTAACCTCATATTTGATGCATTTTCTTTTCACCTTATTTATTTTTACTAACACCATCAAACTATGGTGATTGTTTTTTCCTACATCATTGGTCCTTTATCGCCTATCATTTCCTTAAATTCAACATCATCAATATGTTGTTCCTCTAGATCGATAGCATCAACATGTGTAGATGGTCGTTGTACCTCTGCACTGGGAGCAACAATAAGTTGAGAAACCTATTGTTCCTCGGGGTTAGGATCACTAGCACGTGCAGAAGGTCATTGTTCCTTTTCAATATGAGCAACAGCAGGTAAAGAGACCTATTGTTCCTCAGAATTAGGAGCCCCAACATGTGCATAAGTCATTATCTATAGAAGTGGTTTAATATTTAATTTATATTACATAAATTTAGTATAGAATAGATAATAACATGAGGTAACACAATGTATATTACAAAAAATATATAATATGATTATTGAACTCTATTTTTTTAATGATGAATGGATTTGATCCCTCTATCGACTATCAAAATCCCTCCATTGTGGTCTCCTCGGACATAAAAAATTTCATCTACATTTGGACTGTTGTGAAATGATTTCAATGTTCCAATGAAAGGTTCATCCTCAGTTGAATTTTCATCTGACCCTTCAGTAGTTTTGGTCAATAAAAGAACAATTGACCACTTTTGGTTTTCAAGATCTGGAACATAAAATACTTACTACTTGTGATTCCATTATAAACATTTCATCTTTGTACCCTTGCTTAATGAAATCCACTTTCATGAATCCCAATTCATCTATTTTAACAGCACTCATGTTATCAACTCACTTTAATTGAAAAATCAACACTTGGAATATTGTATAATCCAAATCTCGTATTTGCTTGATGATGCCAAAGTATGACATATTAGCATAAATTAAATTTCTATTCTTAGTACCAGAAACATGCATCGCTTTATTCACAAGTGTAACTCCACTATTTTTCATGGTATAATCTTCATCATTTTCTTTTGTATAGAACATATAACTATTAATTACATAACCATTGTAATATAATACAGACACACTTAGTCCTCTGGCTAGCCATCTAATTCATTTAGAAATTGAATCTGGATTTTCATCAGACTCCTTAAAAATATAGTCTTGAAACCATCCAATAAAATGTTAATTATGTGTATTTGATATTCATATTTCATCCCTTGATGGATTAAAATGTATAAGAATTTATTTGTGGGTTTCAACATATGTGGAAACCTCCAAACTTTTATGAAAAATGTAAAAGTGGGCCTACTCCCAATCTGTGATATTGATTGTGACAATATCTCTTCCAAAAATTCCTTTCCCCCCAAGCCACCTAGTGTGATGAGATTTTTTTGGACCAATTCTTTCCACACCAGACAGGTATTCAGTAAAGAATTAAATAACTTCCTAAACAATATATCACTCCACATTACAACCCTATGTCTGACTTTATTTTTTTACATACCCTTTCAAAATATTTAAATAAAATTCAATGGGGTACATCTATTTATATTGTACAGGACCACATAGTTGAATCTCTCTCACCAAATGAACCACCAAATAAACCATCATATCAAAGAATTATAGTTGGAAGAACATTTCCAATTCACATAATATGATGAAAATTTCTCTTTCCATAGTCTGAAATTACGTCGAGTCTATAAATTTGTTGGATATAACATTGAATAAGAAATAGATCTTGGTTAATATATTATGGAAGTTCTTGAGAAAAATGCAATGTAAAGCTATAGGAATTTTATCTTTCATCAAAACATGGCATTTAAGAGATTTCAAACCCTTTAAATTTAAATCATTTATTGACATGATATTATAGATATTTTATGAATACCCCTTGGAAACCTTTATGTCGTTCAAGAAGTTGAAAAACTAATATATCTCCCACCTGGAAAAAGTGTAAGTTATTGGAGGAAGAAAAGTAGTTCTGAATCTTCTCTTATTCCCATTTCAACCATGTCCAACCTAGATTTAATTCCAACCTTTATTTTACCAGGTGCATTTAGAAATGTGTCAATGACACTATCACATACATTTTTTTCAACATGCATAACATCAAAAAAAATTATTATGTACAAACAATTCTAGTATGGTAATTAAAAAAACTGATCACTTTTTCCAATAGGTTTTCATAAGGTTTTTTGAAAATAGTTTACCAAAAGAAGTGCCCATATTTTTTACTTTCTCAAATAGTTGATCACCGGTTAGTGGAGATGGTGTTATACATTCTTCTAAACTTCCATCAAATGATGTCATCCAATATCAATACTTATGTCGTCAGGGTAGAAATCTATGATTTCCTATAAACACATTCTTTGATGAATGTTTCAACCTAATTGACTATGTAACTTGTTCACAAATGTAACACCCTTGAGTTACTTTAATGCTATATCCTGACAAATTTCTATAAGCAGGAAAGTCATTTATCATTCTTTACAACAAGGATCTTAACATGAAATCTTCATTTCTATAATAATCATACAATGTAACACCTGAATCCCACAATAATTTCAAATCCTCAATTAATGGAGCCAAATAAACATCAATATCATTACCTAGTTGTTTTGGTCCTGATATAAGCATAGATAACATGATTTATTTTCATTTAATGCATAACTATAGTGGAAAGTCATAATATACCAACATAACAGGACATGTACTATGAGTGCTACTTTGAAAACCAAAAGGATTCACTCTATATGTAGATAACATGAGATAAAGGTTTCTCATGTCATTTCAAATTCATAATACTCATGATCAATTATCTTCTAATGAGGAGAGTCTGTCATGTGACATAGTTTACCATATTTATTTCTTATATATACATGCCATTTCAATTTTCCCACAGTCTCCTCACTTCTATATAGGCACCTAAATCTTGAAATGATTGGAAAGTAGCATACAACTTTCTTAGGATCAGACTTATCTTTCTTGTATTGAGAATCACCACACTTTGGGCATTTTCTAAGTGATTTGTGGTCCTTTTGAAATAGTATACAGTCATTCGAGAAGGATTGTATTCTTTTAAAGATCATACCCATCGAGCATAGCATTCATTTGGAATCATATGTTTGGCTAGGAATCTCATTATTTTCTATAAGCATGTCATTAAAGATAGAAAGTAGTTCTGTGAAACTGGAATCACTCTATTCATTGCCTACTTTCAAATTATACAGCTTCATTATGACTCAAAATGTTGTATATTTGGTGAAACAAGCATACAATGGCATCTTTTCATAACTCTTTAACTTCTCAAACAATTTTGGGCAATCATGAAGTTCATATTCAACTGTCCTTTTCATTTCCTAAATATGATATTCATCATAATTCAAATCTATAATCACATCCTCGATACAGTCTTCTTCATTGTCCACACTTGTAATCATATTAGATTATCTATGAAACTCAGTGTTATCCCATCTAGTAGCTACATTTTATTTTTCCCTGTGTTTATTCCAACATTTATAACTTTGATCTATTCCATGGCAAATCAAGTGTTATTCCAACTCCTATGGACTAATAAGTCTTGAATAACAACAGTGTAAACATGAACAAAGGATTTGAGAAGGGTTATATGCAGGATCTTTTTCAAACTTGATGAACTCTTTAACTCCATATTCATACTCTTTTGTTATACAACTGGAATCCATCCATTATTTATTCATATCCATCCTATTTTATTCAGTAATATTAATATTTAAAAAAATAAATACACAAAATATGTTCAATTAGGGTAACCATCCAACCATATATCCATCTCAGAAGATCCAAAGGAAGAGAAACAAGCCATAACAAACATGAACCTATAAAATATAGGAATGGTCTAAAAGCCTAGTAGGTCATCACAACCTACCAAATCTAAGAGATAAGTTTTTTATTATATCCTAAAAAATATAGTTTGAAATACATTAGAAAAATAAACATTTTATATAAAGTTTTATCAAATAGGTATTAGCACATAAAAGTGTGTTAAAACTCTTTTTTTAAGATTTTCATTAAATGAAAACAATCACTTGGAAAACATTTTTCCTTGGCCAATACCTCTTGGTCAAATCACCTTTTTAAAATCTAACTTTAAATTATTTTATAAACACCCATTTTTGAAATACACGTTTCAAAACTCAAAGAGGTTTTTGACTATCATACAGGTTTCAAAAACATGTTTTCAAATCAACCATTTCTATAAAACTAGGCATGGTGGCCTAAAACCCTATTTTCAAAACTCACACATTCTTGGAGTTTCAAATACAAACCATTATAACTTTTCTCATTTGATAACAATTTTCAAACTCATTATTAAAATAGTTTGAAAACACTTCAAAATCATGATTTCCTTTTTTCCTTCTTTAAAAACCTTTCACAATCCCTTTTCAAAAAATCTAAAAAGAAAACCATACAAATAAGGGAGAAAGCACAATAAAACTATCCACACACCCAGAAGTCGCTAGCCTATATTAATAAAAGGACTTGAACTGGAGATAAGGAAACTAAGTCATCACTACTAAACCTATCCACACCCCCAGAAGTCCCATCAAACTTGGTCGTCAATAATAAACATTCCCACATGGGATCACAAGCTACAATGGTCATACAAGAATCAAATGGGCTTAAGAGGGTATCATGCCTTTTATGAAAACTCTTTTTTATAAAATTTCAAATGGGACTTCTCTTTTTAAAACATGCTTGGAATTCCAAGACATTTTTTTATTTATAAAATCCATCCCAATCTACTATTCGAACCAATTTTATCAAAACACCTTTGAAACTCAAATAGGTATTCAAACTACCATTTCAACGGCCACTGAAAAACATTCAAAGACATAATAAGTTTCAAAATCCAATCCACATGGTAAAACA
Organism: Viscum album; assembly: GCA_963277665.1. Lineage (NCBI taxonomy): Eukaryota > Viridiplantae > Streptophyta > Magnoliopsida > Santalales > Viscaceae > Viscum > Viscum album. The sequence goes on from OY728137.1 coordinate 1,991,368,353, forward strand.
CACCCTTTTAAAATAATCCATCTCAATTGGAAAACTTAAAAACCTTTAAACACCCCAAAACGTTGATATAAAAATTAACTAAGGATAAAAAGAGTGGTTTTAAATATAGATACCTAGGGTTAACTCATCACTTTAAAAATAAAACAACATTTTCCAATATTTTTAACACTTTAAAATCACCTAAACTCTTTGTTTTAAATCCAATTAGCATAAGAATAATTTTTAAAACATCAATTAGGTGATTACCAATGATTTTAAAACCAAAATTATTCTTTAAAAAAATTCATTTAGGCATTTTCCAAAACACTTTTCATTGAATATAACTCCATAACAATGGATAAAACCACTTGGAAAACACTATTTATCCCTCATGGGCACTCATATGTTATAAAAGTATACATAATTTATAGAAGTATATAGTCCAAAAAAATTATAAAAGTATAAAGTTATAATATATTGAAGTAAAATTTATGAAAGTATAAAAGTATAAAATTATTTTATTTTATTCCACTGATGAAATGATCAATCTTGATTTTATGATTAACAAAAAAAACTCTAGAAGTACTAAAATCCTAAAACATTATAGGTGGATCTAGACTATGGTAGTGTGATTTGTTACAATAACCATACCACATGAACCAGATAATTTAAGAAGACGGTTCCTACTGTTAAATTGGTGATGATCAAGCCGATGAACATGAACATGTTACTTGAAGAAGGTTGGGTGGTGAATTGTAAAACATGGACTAGAATTTGATGTTTATGATTGATGTTGAATGAATGGAACCATGGAAGATGTCTAATTCTCAATCACTATGTTAGTTCACTCTATAGGTCAAATAAATGGTGGGGCCTCAACTCTAACCAATCCACTGGTTGTGATCAAGAAGATAACATCATGACATTTTTTTAATGGACTCTCTTAAAAAAATTCTCATCCAAATCTCACTAAGGCCACAACTAGCATGGAAAATTCTAGATCCCCAACTCAATTCCCTAGAAATGATTGGTAAATACATACAAGTATTAAAATCTAGGCTATGTGGGAATCAATGTTTTTTCTAATGCTTGTAGTTTTATACTGAAGGATCAAGTATATACTCCCAACTCAAGATTGTAGCATCATAATGAGGGAACTCAAAATGATCACCACAATGACCAACCAAACCATCATATAAATAGATATTTAAAGAATAGAATCATGATGTAATCAAAAGTGAGATGATATATAAGGTTAGAACATTATTTCCAAAACTAAATTCAAAATTAGTCTAATACAATCAATACATATACACACAATGCCTATTAACACAATAAAAAACACCCAAAACACAATACATGATAGAAAATCCAAGAATTTAAATTTTTATCCTAAAAAATCTATGGTACCCTAACTCACAATTCCACCTACACTGAAAAAGACTTCAAAACCAATGATTGAAAAGATATGAAAAGAATAAATTTAGTTGTGAGGATCTTGATTCATTGAAAATGTTTAGCAATAAAGATGTGTTGATAGTGGGGTTCGACGAGGCGGTAGTGGTGTTCGACGAGGTGGTGGGGAGAGTCGAAAGTGGGGTTCTGAGAGGCAGTAGTGGGGTTCATAGAGATAGAGGTGAGGTGGTAGTGGTGTTCTGTGAGGTTGTGGCGCAAATAAATGGTGTTTTTTGGTGACGCAGTAGTGGGGTTCGGTGAGAGCAATGGCAGTGGCACTAGTGCGGCTCAGACAGAGCGGCGGAGCAACGATGGGGTAACAGCAAGGTTCATCTAGAGTGATGGAATGTAAGAAGTAGACTTTTTAAAGAGCATGAAGGTGTGAGAATAAGACATACAGTTAGGGTTTCTTTAAAAAAAAGGGATAAGGATTTTATTAGCGCTTTTTTAGCAATGATAAAGATACCCCTTTATCAGTGATAAAAAACATTAATAAAACATGTTTTTATCAGCGCTAAGATTACATCATTGATAAAGACTAGTATTATCAGTGTTTTTTTAACACTGATAAAAGGGGATTTGAAGAACCTTTTTGTTGTTTTGTTTTTATAAATTTTTGTATTTTTTTACAACTAACTCTCTTTGTAAAAGAATGTTTTTATTTTCCAAGAATCAAACCCAGTCCATTGTAATGAGGTTATTTTTTGGACATAAGTTTCCGGACCCAGGTTTTCACATTGAGCTGCACCAGACATAGATGAATTTAGGAAGATAATGTTTTTTATCAGACAAATTATCATATTGAGTTCCATCGGCATGACATTGAAAATAATTGAATTCAAAAGAATCAGAGAAAGAATGGATTTGTTGAAGATTTTTGAAAGAATAAAGTGAATTTAGGTGTTAGAAAGTTTTCATACTTTCTAAATAAAATCATATGATGCTTTTGTTATCAATAATTTCTCACAAATAATTAAAACTTTCATGATAAAATCTTTTGAATAAATGGTGTAGAGGTTTGAAGAAATTCAAAATTGGAGAGTGAATAATTCCATCGTAATAGGAATTTCATCATAATGAGAATTCCATTGTAATGGAAATTTCATTGTAATGATAATTACATCATAATGGGAATTTGATCATAATGATAATTTTATCACAATGAGAATTCCATCGTAATGGGATTTACATCATATTGAGGTCGATTTGCATGAGGTACTGTAGCATCTGATCATGCATCTAAAGCATAAAAATCCTTTCATACCCAGAATGATTGTACTCAGAATTAGGAGGAAAATGATCATATCTAGATTTATCCAAACCAAATAGAAAGAGGAAGGTATACTGACAATTTTATCTAGGTCAATCAAAAGAAAATGATTATAATGAAGCTGAGAAAGAAACAGATCGTAATGAAACTGAGAAAGAAACATATTGTAATGAAGCTAAGAAAGAAATAGATTATAATGAAGCTGAGAAAGAAAAATATCTTAATGATTTGGGAAAGAAATAGATCGTAATGATCTAGGAAATAAAAATATCATAATGAGCTGAGAAAGAAACAGATCGTAATGAAGTTAAGAAAGAAACATATTGTGATGATCTGAGAAAGGTATGATGAATTGAAGTGTTCAAACTCGAATTTCAATTTTGCATAAATATAGAAGAAATATAAGGAGGATTGAAGAAGTAAAAGTTTAAGTTTTAAATGCAAGATATTTTTAAATATATTGAGATTTGAGGGAGCAAATAAAGTTTCCAAGTTTCCTGCCTTTGTTTTCTAAGTCGCCTATAAATACTTCCTCAAATCATTCATTCATTCGCAACTTTCACACTTGCGCAAAAGGTGAAGCACTGGAGAATTCAAAAGTGAAATTTCTCATCTGATTGAAGAAGTATTTAATTGATAATTTTATTAGAGTTTTATTTTTTTAGATTAAGAGTGAGTTCATCGTATTCAGAGAATCAGATCCAGCATTATCATATTCAGGAAATTAGATCCAGAATTATTGTATTTGGGAAATTGGATCCATAATTACCATATTTAGAAAATTGGATCCAAAATTATCATATTTAGAGAATCAAATCCAATATTATCGTATTGAGAGAATCGGATTCAAAATAATCGTACTCAGAAAATAGGATCTAGAATCCAGTATCATTGTATTGAGAAAAATTGGATCTAGCCAAATCTGACTGAGAAATTGTGGATTAGATTCAACAAAGTATTTATTATTTTGTTTGGATCAATTTTTTTATAAGAAAACATTGTAAACCGATGGGAGTCGGTATAATCATTCCTATCAGGATATAAAAGGTTTCTAACGGGAGTTTTTCACAAGTTGTATTCACTTTTTCTTAATAGTGAATTTTGATAGACCCACAGGAGTGGCTATGTCATGGATGTAGGTTCTTACACTGAGGCTGAACCTTATAAATCTTGTGTGATTTAATTGATTTTCATACTATTTAATGCATTATTATTTACTAAAAGTTGATAAAGATATAAATCTTAATGGGTTTCAAGGGTTAATTTTTGAAAATAATTAAAACTTATAAAAGTGAATAACTAATTCAACCCCCCCCCCTCTTAGTTGTTATTCGATCCTTTGGAATTTCAATCGGTATCAGAGGGAAGGTTCCCTTGTTGAATCCTTATCATTGATAATATCAATTCTTTCAACAATATAAGAATTCCTACATTTGATGACAAAAAATATTATGGATGGAAAAATATGATGATTTCTTATTTCCTATCTCTTGTCCTGGAATTTGTTGATGCTGCTACTATTGGTTTTCCACCTATTGAGAAAGATTCTCCTATGACGTTTGCTAATAAGAGAAATATAGAATTTTATGGAAAGGATAGAAATGAAATTTTTATGTATTTATCAAATAATGTTTATCAGAAGATGATAGGTCTCAAAACTTCAAAAAGTATGTGGGAAAAACTGGAAAGTGTTTTCAAAGGGAATACTAAAGTTAAGGAAGCAAAGCTACAAATCTAGCATAATAAGTATGAATTCATCACAATGAGAGATAAAGAAACAATTAATAAATACTTCCCCAAAGTAAATCAAATTATTTACAACATCATTGGATTTGAAGATTTCCTATAATATTCTACAATTGTGAAAAAACATGTGAGAAAATTTCTAGATATATTTGATTCTAAAATTTCTTCTTTTGAAGAAAACGTTGATTTATCTCTTGATGAATTGAATAAATTTCTTGTTGCTTATGAAATTAAGAAAACTCCACTGTTTAAAAATTATATGAAATATGAAATGGATTTTGAAGCTATGATAAAGTTGAAAATTCAAGATGTTGAAGATGTCAATCCTTATGACTTCGAAGATGAAGAGGATGATGAGTTGAATGAAAAAATCATGTCTCTTATATCTAATAACTATCGGATAGGAAGAGGAAAGTATAGAGGTAAACTTACTCTCAAATGTTTTAATTGTGGTGTAATTAGACACTTTGTTATGAATTACCCTAAGAAGAAAGTTATAGAATATCGAGATGATTCTGATATAAAACCTTGATAGAATAAGTGGGACAAAAATGATAAAGAAGAAAATTCTTCCAACATATACAAGAAGATGTTTACTAGAAATGAAAGAAGTATATTGAGAAATAAATTTGAATCGTACTCAACCAAAAAAAATTCTTATGAAGATGAAAGTTTAAAAAAATTCAGAACCTTCATTGCAAAAGTTGAGAAAACAAAAGATTCCTAAAAGAGTGAAGAAGGTGGTGGAAAATTTTATAGAGAGTGTCAGATCAAAACTAAAATTGTTTCATGTATTGAGAAAAACAAAACTTTCAAGAAATAAATTAGATTTATGAAGAAATACTTTTAAGAATTTGATGATGGAATAAAATATGTTATCAAGCAAGAGGATTAATACATTCAAGATATTTTTAAGTTACAAACTTATAATTGTTGAACAGGGAAAGATGATTGAAGATCTTAGAAAGAAGCTATAAGATAAGAAATAAGAGGTTAACAAGTTGCAATCAAAACTTCTTGAGTCTGAAAGTACCTTGAGAAATATGAATGAAAACTTCAACAAAACTACAAAAGTAAAAGCTGAGACTTCTAAAGTTTATAAGAAGACTCAATACGAGAATCAGGTGAAATCTTCTCTTACCAAAAATAATGTTTCATCTGATTATTTTAATATTCCAGGTTCCAAAAAAATATTGGGAATGCTTGGGTGAAAAAATGATGTGTGAAACCTATAAAATCTACAAAAGTAGAAAACTCACTCAAAAGAAATTATGGTCTATGTCATGAGTATGTTAGAGCTGAAAGAATTTACTAACCTCAACAAAGTTTCAATAGATAAAGATCCTATTTCAATAAAAAATAAATATTTTATGGTTATTGTTGGTGTTGTGGATCTATGGGCACAATGATTATAATTGGTGTCACAACTTATCCTTACCTAGAATAAGGTTTGAGAAAAGTGGAAGAAATAGTGAAAGTAGAATGTGAAACATTCCTAACTTACAGAAAGTTGAAAAAGTAAATTCTCAAGATATTAGAAAATTGAAAATAATAAATCAATTTGAATGTATGGAAGAATTTTTTGGAAGATTTGATCAAGTCAGTCATCATGCAGAAATATGTATGAAACTCCTTCAAAAACAAGTTTCTCATGATAGATTAGAAATGAAAGCTGAAAAGAATAAATTTGAGGAAAGATATTTTATTATTGAGACATCCTTGAAAAAAAGTAAAATGAAAAAACCATGGATACTTGATAATGGTTGTTATTCACATATTACAGGTGATATAAAAATCTTGAAACATGTTGAAATTCATGATGCAGGAGCAGTTACCTTTGGGAATAATGGTTCCTTAAATATCAAAGTAATTGGAACTGATGATATTGAAGATGAAAAGTTAAAATCTAAGGAATTTTTATTTTTTGATGGTCTAAAACACAACTTACTCAGTATAAGTAAACTTCATGATGATGGAAAATAAGTTGTTTTTAGAAAATATTTTTGTATCATCAAAAGTGTGAAATATGGAAAAGTCATTACAAAAAGGAGAAACAACCAGTGGGAATCTCTTTCAAATAGTAAAATTAAATAACTCTTATTACTTGAGTGCTGAAGATGAAAACAAATTGTGGCACCAAAGACTTGGCCACCTTGGCAGAAAAACATGAATAAACTTTCTAAAGTTGATGCTATCTGAAATTTTCCAGAATTGAAAAGAAGAGATGAATATGTTTTTATTACTTTCCAGAAAGGAACATTGACTAACCAAACTCATAAAAGAGTTGAGATTCAATCTAGTAGACCACTTTAGCTTATTTGTTTTGATTTATGTGGGCCAATTATATATCAATCAAAAAAAGGAGATTTATACTTTATCACTTTTATTAATGATTTTACTCAGATGACAAACATCATGTTTATGAATCACAAGTCAGAGGATATTGAAATGTTCAATTTTTTTAGAAAATATGTTGAGAAATAAATGAGGGTTTCCATAAAGAATTTGAGAATAAATAATGGTACCTAATTCACAAAAAAAAATACTTTTAAAACTTATCTGAGAAATCGTGGTATCAAACATCAATATAGTGCACCCTATACTCCATAACAAAATGGAGTAGCAGAAAGAAATAATGGAATATTGGTGGAAATGATAAGAAGTATGTTAGCATAATACAAACTTCCAAAGTTCTATTGGAAAGAATTTGTTAGTATTGTTGTACATGTTCAAAATAGATGTTTTTTGCAACCAAAAACCAACATGACTCCTTATGAAATCTGGTATAAAAAAACATTCATTGAAATACTTCAAAGTTTTTGGGATTCCATGTTTTCTAATAATCAAAAATCCATATTTGGGAAAGTTTTATGAGAAAGATGAAGAAGGAACTTTTATGGGTTATTCACTAAATGGAAGAAGTTACAAATGTTGGAACAAAAATCTACAAAAGTTGGTGGAATCATATAATGTGAAGGTAATTTAAAATCAAAGTTCCTTAAAAAAATTAGTTGAGAATGTTGAGGAGGATACACTAGAGAATTCCAATAATGGTGAATGTTATCTAGAATATCCTTATCAAGATTCAGATGAGTCATGTGGTGAGGAAAGTGAACTTGGGAGAGAAACTTTGAGATTTTCTACCTTACAAAAAAATGTTGAAATATAAAAAATTATTGGAAATCGGAAGGGTCCAGTTCAAACCAGAAGGAATTTGAGATTAGAAAATAAAACATTACTTATCTCAAAAGTTGAACCAGAATTAGTTTTAAAGGCTATTCAACATAAAGAATGGGTGGATTATATGAATGAAGAGTTTGATCAGATTGAGAAGAATCAAACATGGTAACTTGTTCTAAGGCCATAAAATAAAAATGTTATCGGAACAAAGTGGTATTATAGAAACAAATTGAATGAGAATGGAGAAGTTTTAAGAAACAAATAGACTTGTTTGTAAAGGATATGCACAGGTGGAAGGTGTGGATTTTGATGAAAATTTTTCCCCCATTGCAAGGCTTGAAACTATTTTAATGTTTCTAGCAGTGGCTTCTCATCATAATTACAAAGTTTATCATATGGATGTAAATTTACCTTTCTTAAATGGTGATATTGAGGAAGAAGTTTACATTGAACAACCTTGTGGATTTTAACTTGATATGGATGAAAAGAAAGTTTGTAAATTGAATAAAGTCTTGTATGGGATAAAACAAACTCCACATACATAGTATTCTAATATTGAAAATTGGTTGAGAATATTGAAATTTTCTAATGGAAAAGTTTATAGTAACTTATATGTGAAATATGTTGACTCTAGATCTCTAATTTTAATCATTTATGTAGATGATATAATTTTTTATGGAAATAGAGAAAATGCTTGTAAAACATTTGCTGAGGAAATGAATAAGAATTTTGAAATTATTATGTTGGGAGAATTAACTTTCTTCCTTGGTTTACAAGTTCAAAAAAAGTAAAAATAAATTTTTCTATCTCAAGAAAAGTATTCTAGATAATTGTTAAAAAAGTTTGGGATAGAAAAATACAAAGAGGTTTCAAATCCTATTTTAGGGAGCACAAAGTTGAGTAAAGATGAATCCAGAATATTTGTGAATCAGAAAGACTTTTGAAAGCTAATTGGAAGTCTTCTTTACCTTACAGCCTCAAGACCTGATATTGTTTATGTTGTAACTTTGTGTTTCAAGAATCCAAGTAATCCAAAATAATCACATATGTTGGCAATAAAGAGGATTGTGAGATATTTTAAAGGAAAAACTTTGCATGGGTTGTTACACAAAAGAAATAGTGAGATGAAGTTTCATGGTTATACTGATGTCGATTGGGTTAGAGATTGTAATGATAGAAAATCAACCTTAAGAGGAACATTTTTCTTAGGTGAATGTTGTGTGGGTTGGCATAATAAGAAAAAAAGTTCATTAACTTTGAGCACAACTGAATCTGAATATGTTGCAGCAACACAAGATTTTACTCAAATGTTGTGGATGAAAGTTCAGCTGGAATATTTGAAAGTAAAAGTTTCTAAACTATGAAGATACTTTGTGATAACCAGAGTGCAATTGATCTTTCTAATAATCCTATCCATCATTCAATATCAAAACACATTGATATAAAGTTTCACTTTATAAAAGAGAAATTTGTTGCCAGAGATTTTTTTTTGGAATACATTTAAACAAAGTATCAGATTGTTGATATCTTTACAAAATTAATTCTAAAAGAAAAGTTTGTGGAATTGAGGCTGCAGCTTCATGTTCATCCTCCTCCCATGTCTTCCTAAATCTCATAAGGAAGAAACCCCACTATTCTTTGGATTATGTTGATAAAGGGGGATAGAAAAGTAACAACTTTTTACTTTGCAATAAGTTTTACTTATCTTTCTTTTATGAATCTAAAGATGTGGTTATCATAAAATGGGGGAGACAAAGAGAGAATGGGGGAGAGAAAACGAAAGTGTGAAAAGAAAGAATGGGGAGAGATAAAAAAGGTGTGAAAATAAAAGTGAGGATAGTTTATCTTTTCATTGTCGCAAAAATTTCTTACCACCGAAGGATTTAATTCCTTCAAAAACATTACTTTATCTAGTAGTGTGGTGTGAGGAAACTCTCTTTTGAAAAAGATTATGTTTTGATAAAATTAAAAAAGTTGAGTTGTGAAAAATTATGAGAGTTTGAAAAGTTGTTAACAAGGGTTTTCAACAAATCCAGAGGGGGATATTGAAGAACATTTGTGGTGTTTTATTTTAAAAAAGTTTTGTATTTGTTGACAACTAACTCTCTTTGTAAAAGAATGTTTTTTTTTCTAGGAATTGGACCCAGTCCATCATAATGAGGTTATTTTTCGGACACAAGTTTTAGGACCCAGGTTTTCATATTGAGATGCACCGAACACAGATGAATTCAGAAATATGAAGTTTCTAATCAAACACTTTATCATAGTAAGTTCTATCGGCATGATGCTTTGCTGATCAAGAAGTTCTCACAGATCATGAAAACTTTCATGATAAATGCTTTTTAAGAAATGGTGGAGAGGTTTGAAGAAATTCAAAATTTCAGAGTGAAGAATTCCATCGTAATGGGAATATCACCATAAATGAAAATTCCATCATAATGGAAATTTTATCATAATGAGAATTCCGTCATAATGGGATTTACATCATATTGAGGTTGATTGGCATGAGGTACTATATCATCTGATCATCCATCTGAAGCATAAAAAACTTTTCGTACCCAGTATGATTGTACTCAAACTTGGGAGGAAAATGATCGTACCCATATTGATCGGAACCAGATGGAAATAGAAAGGGATACTGATAATTGTATCTAAGCCAATCAAAATAAAAGGATCGTGATAAAGCTAAGAAAGAAACAGATCGTGATGAAGCTGAGAAAGAAATATATCATAATGAGTTGGGAAAGAAATAGATTGTAATGAGTTGAGAGATAAAAATATCGTAATGAGATGTGAAATAAACATATCGTAATGAAGTTGAGAAAGAAACATATTGTAATGATCTGATAAAGGTGTGATGAATTGAAGTGGTCAAACTTGAATTTCAATTTTTTTAAATCACAAAGAAATATAAAGAGGTTTGAATAAGTCAAAGTTGAAGTTTTAAATGTGAGATATTTTTAGAGATTTTGATATTTGAGGAAGCGAGGAAAGTTTCCAAGTTTCTTGCCTTTGTTTTTTGAGTCACCTATAAATACTTCCTCATATCATTCTTCCATTCACAACTTTCACACACGTACAAAAGGTGGAGCGTTGAAGAATTAAAAATTGAAAGTTCTCATCTAATTTAAGAAGTATTTAATTAAGAATTCTATCAGAGTTTGAGTTTTTCAGATTGAGAGTGAGTTCATCATATTCATAGAATCAGATCCAGCATTATCATATTTAGGAAATCGGATCCATAATTACCATATTCAAGAAATCGGATCCATAATTACCACATTCAAAAAATCGGATCTTGCATTATCATATTCGGATAATCAAAACCAACATTATCATATTCTGAAAATCGGATCCAGAATCACCATACTCATAAAATCAGATGCAGAATCCAGTATCATTGTATTGAGAAAAATCATATCCAGCCAAATCAGACTGAGGATTCAGACTGAGCAATTGTGGAGAAGATTCAACAAAGTCTTTATTCTTTTGTTTTCCTCAATTGTTTTATAAGAAAACATTGTAAACTGATAGGAGTTAGTATAATCATTCCTCTTGGGAGATAGAAGGTGTTTAACGGGATTTGGCACAAGTTGTGTTCACTTATTCTTAATAGTGGATTTTCATAGAACCATGGCAGTGGCTATGGAAAGGATGCGGGTTCTCACACTGAGGCTGAGGCTTGTAAATCTTGTGTTATTTACTTGTTTTCATACTATTGAATTCATGATTATTTACTAAAATTTTATAAGAATATAAATCTTAACAGGTTATAGAGGGTTAAGTTTTAAAAATAATTGAAACTTATAAAAGTGAACAATTTTCACACCTGGACTTCGCATTGAGGTATGTTTTTTAATTTTAATTTTTATCTCATGATTTTATATTACCTTTTTAATAACTGTTTTTTGGGAATACAGGCTGACCCCGACATTAGTTGTGCGCTTTTTTGTGCTGATAAATGAATGTTGTCTGGACAAAGCCTGATGCGCGGGCAGGGCACGGGTGAAGTCGAGTGGCCTGACTAGTGTGTGGGTGGACCTTTTATAATTAACGTTTTAAGCACGTAATTTTTTTATTAACATCATTAATAATAATATTATTATTGATCCCTTAATTAATTTATATTATTAAATTCATTTATCATTTTTATTTTAGATTGGTTTAGTTTTTTTTAGGTTCCTATTCCACCCTTTTTTTTATTTTTATTCTTTTTCTTTTATTTTCTTTTATCCTTTATTTTTTTTTTATTTTTTTTATTTTTTTTTATCTTGTCCCTCATTTTCTCTCCCCCATGGCGGCACTGTTCACTCTATTCTCCTTCTCCCCTGGTCCATGCGAACCCTAGCCGCTCTCGTCGGACCTACCTCGCACCCAGCCACTCCTACTCTCCTACCTCTTATTGTTGCCTTTCCTCCCCATTTAACCCTTCGACACCCCCACTGCCTCGCACCACCCAGCCAACCTCAACCCCCCCCCCCCCCCCCCCCCCGTGCTACCTTGCACCGCTCGGACCGGTTGTGTGCCATTTTCTCCCCTTGTTGCTACTTTCTTCTCCCTCTCATCGGACCGACTTCCTCCACTCCTCCTCGGCCAGAACTCACCCTGGCGGTCCACCCCCACCTTTTTCTAGCCACGCGTTCCTCCCCCAAGTTCGACCGAAGCTCCAGCAGCCCCCCCCCCTTGGCTAGAACTTTTTTCGGCGGCACTCCCTTTGTTTTTCCGACGCTACGCAAGCCCCGATAGCCTCCGTCGACCTCCAGCTGACCTATCAGACTCCTTGTTGTAGGTGCGGAGTAACCCTGTTGTCCATCCTTTCATTTTGGTGGTGTTGCGGTTAGGGCTTAGATTGTTTTTTGTTTAATTTCGATTCAATTGTGTGATGCCTTGTTTTAGGGTTCCTCTTTGGTCTTCTTTCATTGTGTGTGGAGTGTGGGGAAAGTTTCGAATTGTATCGCAAAGCTTGCTACACTAAGGTAGGTTGTTCCACGTGTAAGGATTATTTGATTAATTAAGTTGCTTATTTAATTTATTTATTATATTTGTTAATTAGTTTTAATGTGTGCAGTTGTTTTTATTATTTGGAATTTTATGTGTCTTTGATCCGCTGGTAGCATGTTTATGAATTTTTAGTGTTTGTTAAATTATGCAGTTAGTTTTCTAGAATGTGCAAGAGGTGCAGTTTGTGTTTTGCTGTGGCATCAGTATGTGTTTTGTTATAAAAGAGGTCTTAAGTGGGTTTGGGCATCTTGATTCATGCGTCATTTTTTTTTATAACTATAAAATGAATTTTTTTTAGTGTTTGATTAAATATATATATGGTCTTTAAAACTGTGCAGCTGGTTTTTGACTGTGTAAGTGAAGCAGATTGAGTTTTGAAATATTTTTGGTGTGCGAACTATTTAAAAAAGGATTTTTCATGTGTGAAGGTGTGGTGTTGGGTTTTGATCACACCCTTTTTGTTTTGGTTATTGAACTTTACATGCAATGTTAACTTGGAACTTTCAAGCACAAATGGGAAGCCTGGCTACTAGGTGTGCGGACTAGATCTAGTGTGCTAGTGATACGAGAGTGGATTTGGCCCAGTATCACGTAGCTGGTTTGAAAATTACAACACTAACTAAATTTTGGATGATGATTGGATACCACTAGGTTATGGATGTGTTACCCCTACTAGTGTCTCGTGCGTGATAGCGTATGTTGTTGTGGTTCCTATTCCTTTGTTCACCGAGACATGATGTTCTAGGGTCCCACTTATTTCTTGTACCTATAGGGCCCCTCCCACTATTGGTGCTCCTGGATTACATTACACTCACCATAATCATATGGTGTGACTTTTGTGGTGACATAAAAGTAAAAATGTTTTAATTTGTAAAAGTCATTTTCCCTTTTAAGTTACTTTTCTTCAAACTGTTTCCATTAAAATTATGAAAGCATTTATTATTGTTCCTTGGTTAAACCTGCAACTGTATTATTATTAAATCTTTATATGTGGAATATTTTTCTTTGGTGGCATCCTACTGGACAATTGCTCACACCCTACTTACACTCTTGGGTGTAAGTAGATTTGGTCATGTAAAATGCAGGTAAAGGTAAGGCGTTTGGAAGTGGTGGTTCAGGTTGTTAGCGGACTACATGGTGCAGCGTTGTGGAGACGGCTTAAGGATGGTGTCCTATCACCAGGTGGAGGTTTTTTTATATTGGTTTTTGGTCACCCTACCAAGTGGTATCTCTTATTTGGATTTCAGTTTAAACATGAAACTCAAATTTTGGTTTTTGGTTAAAGGCATGTTTGTTTGTGACTTTTAGCTTTGGTCTATTTTATATTGTTGGTTGATTTGTTTACATTTTTGTATTCGGGTAAATTGTTCTCAAGTTTTATTTTGATACACGGGCACTTGTACCAGCCTGTGTGGATCGGGAATGCCCTTCGGGCCCTGTTGTGGGTTGGGTCGGGTGTTGGTTGGATGGAAACCTGATTTGGTTCGTGACAAAATGGTATCAGAGCAGGTTTTTCTATTTGGGTTATTTTATTTGGGATGAGTCTGGTTAGACAGGAGGTATGATTTTTGAGGCTCAGAATTCTGGTTGTGAGTAGAGTGTTTGGCTAGCACACCTCGTGACAGACCCTGAGTCACCATGGGGTGTCGGGATGCTTTTTTGACTTCTCTTCTAGGTGAAACGTGCAGGCTGTAGACTGTGCGTGGACATCAGGCGGGGAATAAGTGGTTTCGAAACGATATTACTTTTTCATGTTTGGTTTACTGATGATTATTTTTCTTGCTAAAATTTTATTTTTCTTCAGACATGATGTATTAATGATGTTCTTTTTATGATTGTTTCTCCTTGTATCAGGATTCCTCCCTAGAGATCTTACACGCACCCACAGGAAGAATTCGGAGAGAGTTATCCCTTGACACTTGATCATAGATTGGTAGAAGATGTGGTCCGAGTTGTTCAGGATTTAGGACAATGGGAAACTCCTGCTCCTACTCCTATTCCAATAATAGGAGATGATTTGGGCTCCAAGAAGGATAAATCTCATGAGTTTATGAAGAATAAACCTCCTTGATTCCGAGGTAGTTCAGAACCTCAAGAGGTAGATGAATGGATTGAAAAGATAGAGTGTATGTTCGAGTTCCTTGACACGCCTGAGGAGGTCAGGGTAAAGTGTGCCTCATTTCAGCTAGAGGGTTCCAGTTGTAAGTGGTGGGAATCGGTGCTTTAGGCTGGGAAGCATGATCAGATGAGTTGGAAGGATTTCAAGGCTATCTTTAACGAGAAGTATTGTCTTGAGTTCCTGGCCTATTCCAAATCCCGGGAGTTCATGGATCTTTCACAAGGGGATCTGACAGTGATGGAGTATGCAAACCGCTTTATTGATCTAGTGCGGTATGCGCCTGAGATTATTTCAAATGAATCTTGGAAAGCTCAGAAGTTCAATAAGGGGCTTCGACCAAAAATTTACTCTCAGGTTTTCTTATTCAAGCTGGGAACTTATGCCGATGTGGCCGATCGTGCTTGCATGGTCGAGATTGATCAGAGAGGAAAGTTGGGCTTTTCTGGATCAGTGTCATGGTTTGGCAGTGGAAGTTCATCCGAGAAAAAGAGAGAGCGTAATTAGCAAGGGAATAAGAGTGGTGGAAGCTCAGGTCATCCTCCCAGATAGACTTTATATGGGGCTTCTGGTGTAGGGTATGTGGTGTGCCATCAGTACGGGAAGGCATGACACATCTAGTGTGCATTCCCCTCCCCTCCCAAGCCTTATTATCTATGCGGAGTTATGGGACATGTGCAGTGATTTTGCAGGGTGACCTTCCCTTATTAGAGTGGAACTGGATCTATGGCTTCTAGAGGAGTACCAGCTCATTCCGAGCCAACTAGGACGACGGGATCTCGGTTTGGTGGTCATGGTGGTAGGACCAAATCATCTTCGGGGCAGATCCATATCAGGGCAGATCCTCAGGTGAGCAGTCGTTCCCAAGCAGGGACCATGTATCTGCATGTTGTGGATCAGGAACCAATGGGATCTGATCTAGGACCTTTGATTGTTCGAGGTACTATTCTGGTTGCATCTTCTATAGATGCAGTTTTATTTGATAATGGTGCTTCTGTTTCCTTTATATCTGCCCATCTTGTGAACCTGATAAACCTACCAACCAAAATGTTATCTTTTTTCATAGATTTGTTAACACCATTGGGGAAAAAGAGGGAGAAAGGCCTTAGGTTTATGTCGTGTACGCTCTCTGTGTCAGGAGTCAAGATAGAGTGAGATTTCTTGGTCCTGGATTTGGACCTGTTTGATGTGATCCTCAGCATGGACTGGATGGTGTGCTTCCAAGCACATATTTACTATTATCAGTGATGATTTAGTTTTATGGAACCTAATGGGAGGCCCCAGATATTTCTTGGGGAATGGGATCCTCGGTCAGGTCCCGCAGGACCTCCACTTCCTGAGTTGGGGAATCTTGCTTACCAGTTATCATCGCTCGCATTGGAGAACGATAGTGGCGCTTCTCAGAGTGGATTAACTCCTATAGTGGATGAGTTTCCAGAGGTATTCCGAGATGATTTTCCAGGCTTACCCCTGGAGCGAGACATGGAGTTCTCGATTGAGTTGGCACCGGGAACATAGCCTATATCTCTTCCCTCATATCGCATGGCCCCCACCGAATTGAGGTAATTAAAGATACAGCTAGAAGATTTGGAATCTAAAGGGTTCATTCGTCTGAGCGTCTCTCCTTGGTCCACCCCAGTTTTATTCACGAAGAAGGTCGATGGAGCCCTCTGATTGTGCATTGATTACCGGAAATTGAATAAGGTAACCATCAAAAATAAATACCCTTTACCCTGGATTGACGATTTGTTCGAATAGCTTAAGGGGGAAAATTGGTTCTCCAAAATTGACTTGCGATCGGGTTACCACCAACTCAGGGTAAGAGAAGCAGACATTATGAAGACGGCTTTCCGGAGTAGGTATGGTCACTTCGAGTATCTGTTCATGCCTTTCGGATTGACAAATGCTCCGATGGTTTTTATGGAACTCATGAATAGGGTGTTCCACCAATATCTCTACTCCTTTTTCGTGGTATTTTTGGATGACATCTGGTTTATTTTGGATCTGAGGAGGAACATGAGCATCACCTAAGGATCGTTTTGGGCACCTTGCGGGATCACCGCTTGTATGACAAACTTTCGAAATGCACATTCTGGATCAGGGAAGTGAAGTTTCTGGGGCATGTTGTATCAAAACAAGGGGTTTCAATGGATCTTGAGAAGATCAGTGCAGTGATGTCATGGGAATAGTTGAGGAATGTTTTTGAGATCAGGAGTTTTCTTGGCCAGGTAGGTTATTACAAACATTTTTTTCGGGATTTTTTGCGGTGTGCCTCCTCCATGACTGCACTCACCCGAAAAGGGGTGAAGTTTGAATAGAGCCCTCAATGCCATGCATCCTTTGAGGAGTTGATGCGGCGGTTGACCACCGTACCTATGTTGATCTTAACAGAGTCTGGGAAGGGCTATGTGGTTTATTGTGATGCTTCAGGTACGGGCCTTGGGTGTGTACTCATGCAGGATAATCATGCGGTGGCTTATGGTTCTCTCCAGCTCTAGCCGCATGAGAAGAATTACCTGACTCAGGACTTTGAGTTGGCAATGGTGATGCATGCCCTGAAGACTTGACGTCACTACCTCTTTGGGGAGAAATTTTTGGTCTATTCTGACCATAAGATCCTAGCCTACATCTTCTCTCAGAAGAATCTCAATCTAAGGCAGCACCGTTGGATCAAGTATTTGCAGGGATTTGACTTTGACATTGTTTATACCCCGGACAAGGGTAGTGTGATGGCTGACACTTTGAGCAGGAAGGTACCAATGCATGTGTTGAGGAAGTCCAACAATGAGTGGACTTTGATGGGGCACTTTGCCCAGATGCACTTAGAGACCAAAGAGCACAGCGGAGGTACATTCTTGGTCAGTGTTCAGTTGACTCATGCCCTTCTGGAATTGATTTAACGAGAGCAGTCTGGTGATGAGCTATGTCAGCGGTCTATACAGTTTCTTCATGGTGGGGAGACTTCTTCAGAGTGGTCTTTGTCTCCTGAGGGGATTTTGTGCTTCAGGGGCTGTGCAGTGGTGTCGTTATCCATGCGGAAGGTGGTGATACAGGATAGCCACGAGTCTCAGTGGGTCGTTCATCCTGGTGCCACCAAGATGTATTACGATGTTCGTCACTGGTTCTGGTGGCCAAGTATGAGACAAGACATAGTGAACTTCGTGTCGAGATGCTACACATGCCAGCAGGTGAAAGCAGAGCATCAGAGACCATCTGGATTGCTTCATTCCTTACCCATTCCTACCTGGAAGTGGGATGAGGTCTCCATGGACTTCATCGCTAGCTTGCCTTGTACACCTCGAGGGTGGAATGCTATTTGGGTAGTGATTGGTCGTTTGACCAAGTCAGCTCACTTTATCCCGATCAGAGATATAGCGAAGGTGGATGAGTCGGGCCATTTGTATGTTCAGGAGGTGGTCAGACTTCATGGTGTGTCGTCGACATTTGTTTCTGACAAGAACCCCCGCTTTACCTCTCGATTTTGGGAAGGGAATGCATTGGGGTCGTAGATTAAGATGAGCACGGCATACCATCCTTAGAAGGATGGCCAGACAGAGCGGGCAAATCAAATTCTGGAAGACATGCTTCGCGCATGTGTGTTGGATTTCAGAGGTTCATGGGATAGCTATTTTGGGATTGGTTGAGTTTGCTTATAATAGCAATTACCAATCCTCTATTAGAATGACACCCTTTGAGGTGCTCTATGGTCGGCCTTGTCGGTCTCCTTTGTATTGGGCTGAGGTAGGCAAGAACTCACTTTTGGGACCGAGCATTGTGCAGGAGACGTCTGAGAAAGTCAAGTTGATCAGACATCGGTTATTGACAGCTCAGAGTCACTACAAATCTTATGCTGATTAGAGGCGTCGGGATCTTGATTTTTCAATGGGCGACCGGGTGTTCTTGAAGGTGGCCCCTCGCTTGGGTCACCACTGCTTGGGAAAGCAGGGGAAGTTGACGTCGAGGTATGTTGGGTCTTTCGAGATTACTAAGTGGATTGGCATGGTGGCTTACCGGTTAGCTTTTCCTTCTCAGTTGATGTCGATTCACAACATATTCCATGTTTCCCAACTGAAAAAGTACAATCTCGATCCGTCATATGTGTTGAATTGGAAAGAGTTGGAGATAGAGCTCGATTTATCAGTGTTTGAGCGGCCAGTGTGGATAGTGGATTCTCTGGAGAAGGTGCTTCGTGGGAAGTCCATTCCTTTAGTTCACATTCTTTGAAACATGGGAATGACGAACATGAGACTTAGGAGCGGAAGTCATGTGTTGAGCAGGAGTACCCATTTATATTCTCTGATCAGGCTTCAAATTGACTTTCTGATGACAAAAAGTTTCCATGGTGGGGAGAATTGTCACATCTGGACTTCGCATTGAGGTATGTTTTTTAATTTTAATTTTTATCTCATGATTTTATCTGCCCGTTTTAATAATTGTTTTGTGGGAATGTGGGCTGACCCCGACATTAATTGTGCGCTTTTTTGTGCTGATAAATGTACGTTGGCTTGACAAAGCCCGACGTGTGAGCAGGGCACGACGCGAAGTCAAGCGGTCTGCCTGGTGTGCGGGTGGACCTTTTATTATTAATGTTTTAAGCACGTAATTTTTTTTATTAACATCATTAGTATTATTATTATTATTAATCCCGACATTAATTGTGCGCTTTTTGCTCTCCCCGTGGCAGCAATGTTCACTCTATTCTCCTTCTCCCTTGGTCCGCGCGAACCCTAGCCGCCCTCCGTCACTGCTCTCGCTGGACTTGCCTCGCACCCAGCGACTCATATTCTCCCCCCCCCCGCTCGCTGCCTTGCACCGATCTAACTGGTCGTGCCCCGTCCCCCCCCCCCCTGTCGCTGCTTTCTTCTCCCTCTCGCCGGACTGGCTGCCTCCACTCCTCGGCTGGAACTCACCCCGGCGGTCCGCTCCCGCCTTTGTCCAGCCGCGCGCGCCTCCCCCGGCTTCGGCTGAAACTCCGGCAGCCCCCTCCCTTGGTTGTGCCTTTTTCTGGCGGCTCTCCCTTTGTTTTTCCGATGTCGCGCAAGCACCAATAGCCTCCGTCGACCTCCGGTCGACCTCTCAGACTCCTTGTCGTAGGTGCCGAGTACCCTATTGTCCATCCTTTCATTTTGATGGTGTTTCGGTTAGGGTTTAGATTGTTTTTCGTTTAATTTTGATTCAATTGTGTGATGGCTTGTTTTAGGGTGCCTCTTTTCTCTTCATGCGCTGCGTCTGGCGTGCGGGGAAAGTTGTGAATTGTTTCGTGAAACTTGGTACACTAAGGTAGGTGGTTTCACGTGTAAAGATTATTTGATTAATTAAGTTGCTTGTTTAATTTATTTATTATATTTGTTAGTTAGTTTTAATGTGCGCAGTTTTTTTTCTTATTTGGAATTTTATGTGTCTTTGATCTGTTGGTAGCGTGTTTATGAATAGTGTTTGTTAAATTATGCAATTAGTTAGCTAGAATGTGCAAGAGGTGCGGTTTGTGTTTTGATGTGGCGTCAGTATGCATTTTGTTATAAAAGAGGTCTTAAGTGGGTTTTGGCATCTTGATTTGTGCGTCATTTTTTTTTTGAAAACCGTTAAATGAATTTTTTTAGTGTTTGATTAGATGTATATATGGTCTTTAAAACTGTACAGCTGGTTTTTGACTGTGTAAGTGAAGTGGATTGAGTTTTGAAAAAAAATTGGTGTGCGAACTATTTAAAAATGGATTTTTCATGTGTAAAGGTGTGGTGTTGGGTTTTGATCACACCCTTTTTGTTTTGGTTATTGAACTTGACATGAAATGTGAACTTGGAACTTTTGAGCACAAATGGGAAGACTGGGTACTAGGTGGGCGGACTAGATCTAGTGTGCTAGTGATACGGGAGCGGATTTGCCCCAGTTTCACTTAGGTGGTTTGACGATTACAACACTAACTAAATTCTGGATAATGATTGGAGACCACTAGGTTATGGATGTGTTACCCTACTAGTGGCCCGTGCACGAGAACATATGTTGTTGTGGTTCATATTCCTTTGTTCACTGAGACGCGATGTTCTATGGTCCCACTTATTGCTAGTACCTATAGGGCCCCTCCCACTTGTGGTGCTCTTGGATTACATTACACTCACCGTCGTCATATGGTGTGACTTTTGTGGTGACATAAAAGTAAAAATGTTTTTATTTGTAAAAGTCGTTTTTCCCTTTTAAGTTACTTTTCTTCAAACTGTTTATATTAAAATTGTGAAAGCATTTATTACCGTTCCTTGGTTAAACCTGCAACTGTATTATTATTCAATCTTTATATGTGAAATCTTTTTCTTTGGTGACATCCTACTAGGCGATTGATCACACCCTACTTATACCCTTGGGTGTAAGTAGATTTGGTCATGTGAGATGCAGGTAAAGGTAAGGCGTTTGGAAGTGGTGGTTCAGGTTGTTAGCGGACTATTTGTTGCGGCGTTGTGGAGACGGCTTGAGGGTGGTGTCCTCTCGCCAGGTGGAGGTTTTTTGTATTGGTTTTTGGTCACCCTACCAAGTGGTAGCTCTTGTTTGATTTTCAGTTTAAACATGCAACTAAAATTTTGGTTTTTGGTTAAAGGCACGTTTGGTTGTGACTTTCAACTTTTGTCTATTTTATATTGTTGGTTGATTTGTTTCCATATGTTTATTCAGGTAAATCGTTCCCAAGTTTTATTTTGATATCCGGGCACTTGTGTCAGCCTATGGGGATTGTGAACGCCCTTCAAGCCTTGTTGCAGGCTGGGTCGGGTGCCGGTTGGATGGCAACCTGATTTAGTTTGTGACAAGAACTGATTCAACCCCCCCTTCTTAGTTGTTATTCGATTCTTTAGAACTTCAGAATTTTTATCATCACTAAAAAAGCAATGATAAAGATGTAATATTAATAATTTATTTATATTTATTATATATATTTATATTGTTATATATATTTATAAAATTATATATATAATAAATAAATAAATATTTATTTATTTATAATTATAACTATAAATAAATATATATTTATTTATAATTATATATATAATAAATATATTTATAAATATTTGTATATATTTATATAATTATATATATTTATAAAAAGGTGACGGTTAGATTTTTATACCTTTCTCGGCCTTGGGTTATATTTATAAAATTATGAATATTATAAATATATATATATATATATATATTATTTATAATTAGAAAGTTATAATAAATATATTTATTATAATTATATAATTATTTAAATAAATATATATATTTATTTATTATATATATAATTTTATAAATATATATTTAAATAAATATATATTTGTAGTTATAATTTTATAAATATACACGTTAAATATATTTATTATAATTTTATTTGGGTGGTGTCCTCTCGACAGGTGGAGGTTTTTTGTATTGGTTTTTGGTCACCCTACCAAGTGGTAGCTCTTGTTTGATTTTCAGTTTAAACATGCAACTAAAATTTTGGTTTTTGGTTAAAGGCACGTTTGGTTGTGACTTTCAACTTTTGTCTATTTTATATTGTTGGTTGATTTGTTTCCATATGTTTATTCGGGTAAATTGTTCCCAAGTTTTATTTTGATATCCGGGCACTTGTGTCAGCCTGTGGGGATTGTGAACGCCCTTCGAGCCTTGTTGCAGGCTGGGTCGGGTGCCGGTTGGATGGCAACCTGATTTAGTTTGTGACAAGAACTGATTCAACCCCCCCTTCTTAGTTGTTATTCGATTCTTTAGAACTTCAGAATTTTTATCAGCACTAAAAAAGCAATGATAAAGATGTAATATTAATAATTTATTTATATTTATTATATATATTTATATTGTTATATATATTTATTAAATTATATATATAATAAATATATATTTATTTATTTATAATTATAACTATAAATAAATATATATTTATTTATACTTATATATACAATAAATATATTTATAAATATTTGTATATATTTATATAATTATATATATTTATAAAAAGGTGACGGTCAGATTTTTATACCTTTCTCGGCCTTGGGTTATATTTATAAAATTATGATTATAAATATATATATATATATATATATATATATTATTTATAATTAGAAAGTTATAATAAATATATTTATTATAATTATATAATTATTTAAATAAATAAATATATTTATTTATTATATATATAATTTTATAAATATATATTTAAATAAATATATATTTGTAGTTATAATTTTATAAATATGTTAAATATATTTATTATAATTTTATAATTATTTAAATAAATACATATTTATTTATAATTGTAACTAAATAAATATTTATTTATTAATAAATATGTTTATTACATTTATAATTTTATAAATATATATAATTAATATATTTTTTATAGTTTATAATTATGTAAATATATCTATATTTATTTATAATTATAATTATAAATATTTGTAACATATGTGTGCCATCATAATATGAACATGAATAATAAGGGTGTCAATATGTATAAATGAACATTCAATCATGATGAATACATAACACATGCACGCGTCATTATAATATAAGTAATCTTAACATTTAGCAACCCACAATCATGTCCCCAAATAAACGTATACATGCACATGTTATCATAATATAGACAATCTTAATATTTAACAACCCACAATTATGACCCCAAATAAACTTATCATCATACAACTCAATTATACTCATGCATCATATGAACATAAATAACGGCATTATTTGTCTACTCCTTTGGGGTTTTCCTCAGTTTTTTCTAAGTTTTTAATGAGGTGTAATTCAATAATTTTACTTGCACTAATCTATGGGAGTGAAACATTTTTTATATGGATATTATAATCCCAAAATCATTATTAGTCCTCATTAACATTCCAAATGCATATGGCATGAGAGAGAAGAATTGATCTAGATTGCTGATTGCAAATAATATAATATGGTATTACTTTGTCAATCTTCAAACCATGGATAATTACTTTACTAGATGAAAGCATATATCAGAGTATAAACCGAACAACACGGAGAAAACGAAGGAGGGAACGCGTGAATCAGGCCGATGGATTTGAAGAGCCATTATAGATGTAGAGACAAGACAACAACGTCGATCACATCTGGGTGGCCACAATCGGATAAATCTCGTACCGGGCCTCGCAGCTCCCGAAGTACACCCGCCCCCCCTGCTTCAGCCCGCTCACGTACGGCAGCGCCGCCACCGCGTACCCCAGACACCTCCGGCAGGCGCCGCCGTCCAGATCCTGAGTGCACTGCACGAACCCGTATAGCGTAAGGTACTCACATACCGCACTTTCTCCGTCGGCGTACAAAGCGGTGGAGTCGGCCGCCTGTACGATCAAAGGGCGCAGGAAGGCGTCGACGCGGTCGACGAAATCCAGGGAGTGGGTGAGCGTCATGACGTTGGTGAGCGCGATGCGGTTGAGAAGGTCGATCTGTCCGAAGAAGGGGCGGGGGGCGTACTTGAGGAGGCAGGCGTCGTACCATATCACGGCGCCCTTGGCGTTGGTGCACGACTTGGGGGCGTCCCTGGAGGCGTTGACGACGCACTTGGAGCAGTAGTCGTAGCCGAGGTCCCCCCGGCACTGAGCGAGGACGTGCACCTCGTCAGGCTGGCGATCATTCCCGGCGGAGAGGGCGGCGAAACCGGTTCGGCTCACCTCTCTGGGGAGTCGAGAGAGGAGGTTGGCGAGGTTGGCCTGGTAGGTCCCGTTCAGAGGGAACTTCTCGTTGGGTGCGCACCTGAAACCCCAGTAGGTGTCCGAAAGATACTTGACATCTCCGTGGGCGGCCGGAATTTGATGCAGCGTGAGGATCATTACGATCATGGTGAAGGCCACCGCGGCGGAGGATAAGATTGAGGTCGCCATGGCGGCGTGGGTGAGGTGGGTCGGATTACTTGAAAAGGAACCGACCGTGAGATATGGAATGGGGTGATGATTTGGGGCCCGTATATAAAAAGGGCGGGTGGGGTGCGCAGGTCAACGTCAACCAACATCGAGTTTTTGTTTAAAATAACGTAAATAAAAAAAGGAAAAAAACCGAGAGGATGGAGAATAAATTGTAAAGGGGCTTTGGAATACAAAAAATGACAAAAGCATTAGGATTTAGTTTGAAATATTAATTCATGTTGGCAACATTAAAACAATATAAAATATAATTTATGTATATTTGTCAAAATAAGATTTCTTTCTTTAGATACGAAAAATTATGTATTATATAATATTGTTCTTATCAGATCTGGGGGCGGGGGGATTTTAGAATATCCATGTCATTTTTTTTTCAGCCTTAAAAGATCATCTTTTCTAACCATTAATTAGTGGTGATCAGTACTCTAGGAAGGGTTTTATCACCATACAAAATTGTTATCATGGATTTTGAAACACTAATAAAGTATTTATTAACGATGATAAGTTTAACACTGATGAAAGATGCATTTTATTAGCATTGATAAAATGTATATCTTATTAACGCTTTTTGTAGCGACGATAAAACTCAGCCTTTATTATTGTTAAAACTAGGGTTTATAAAAACTCTTCTCACATGTTGCAACGGGGTGTTACATAAACAACACAATTCAATAGTCAACACCAAACATAAAAACAATTTACACGCAAAAATTCAACATTTCCATATATTAGACAATATATCAAATTGCACCATTTTAATATAAAAGATTTGCATTAAAACATTTCATTACAATACAATTATGTTGATATACAACTCACTTACAAAAAAATACAACCAATACAAAAACAATTTAACACTTGTAAGAGACCTTTAATGATCAACTGAACCCCTTGCTAAAGACGTGTGTACCTGTAAGAAAAATAATGCTTATTTTAGTAATCCTATATAATGAAATAACAATAAATTATAATTGTAAGGTTATATAATCTACTATAAATTTAAATTGGAATGATGAATAGTTAATTCATACATGCCACAATGTATCCGTGATCGTTTTTGTAGAGTTTCACGACAATCCGAGCATGTTTGCTCTGTTTTGAGTATGTGAAGTGTTAGGTTCATCCGTGTGAAAACCATTTCCCCGCTAACTGATTAGAACTTCCTAAAGGAGTGATTCTGAATGTCTAATTTCCAATACCAAATGCAAATAGTGGAGTGGCAACAACAAAGTCCGAAAGTCCAAAAGTGGGTTGACCGAAAGCAGTGCAATCATATACCTTGACGAGTTTGAAAGGAGGAAGTGTGCAAACCAAAAGGAATTTCATAAGTGTAACGTCCCTCGATCCGACACTTTCTCACATGGCCGAAAAGAGTTGATTATGAGAACTCAAGCATGCCTCCCCATATGCCAAAGGCTGCCGACTATCAGTGAGGGTGTAATATATATAGTGGAGAGACTATACCCCTTGGTATGAAGTGTCAAAACATCGGAAATAAACGTCATAGTAATGGAAAACAGCGGAAACAATATAACATATAACTAAAATGGAAAGGATAAACCAATAAATCAAATAACAATCGATGCAATGTTAGACTGATATGTATCTAATTTCAAATTGAAAACAATACAGATGCTAATAAACTCAAAAAGACCCCTATCCCGAATCCCATGTCGATCCCGTCTCCAAACTCTATCCCATCCAACAATCAACAATCACCTACAAGGTCCCTTTCTCTTGTCCATACCTGCATCCATGTAATCTTCTTGGGTACCAAATGACGGCCCGAATAGGGTGTGAATAAAAATCAATAGGTCAACACCACCATGTCTAAACAAACCAATCTAATAAGAAGTGCATGTAATAATGTGATAAAAATGTGTATCAATTAATTTAACAATTAATTAAAATACAACAACCTGCTTCGACATCATGTTGGGATGTCTCTGAGCATGTAGCACAACTATGCCGACCACAACCATATACCCATGGTATAACAAATCACTGGGCCAAGCTCGTTATATATGCATCTCAACACGTGTCAGGGCATAACCCGATATATAAGCATCTCAACATGTGTCATAAGTGCATATCACAACAGCAAACATATCACAATATGACAACATAAGACCAAATGGTTAATTCTGTTAATTACCATTTGTCTTTCAATTTACGAATTTCTTCAATTAATCAAATAAGCCATTTTCCATGGTGAATCTATATAAAAAAAACACATGGAACACGTGTCATGCTAAAATCATATGTAAGCCATTGCCAATTCACTATTTTCAAAGGTTCACTCACCCAACAGGTAGCCATAAGCCAGGTCACATCATCAATTGAATCCAAAGAGATCCAACAAAGAATCCAACATACAATTATCATCATTCTATTCAATTAATTAATTATTGTGCACATGCACCAACGGAATCACAATATTGCATATGCTTGGCGATTGAAATCATACCATGGGGTTAGGATTTAGACTCCCTACCTTTAATTGGCAATTAACACAACGCTTCAAACAACAAATGCCAATACATATGAAGGCGTAGATGATCAAAAGAAGGATCCTAGATCACAACTGATCAAGATCAAAACCAACAATGACCACAGTCAAGATATTACACCGCAACAGACAGAGAACAAAGGGCGAGAAGGGAAAACCTAAATAAAACGACTTACCAGGGATTGATTGCTCAAACGGGATGTCCGGAAAGGAGAAAAGGCTTCCAAAATCTTCTAATGTCCGTCCTATGTCGAGAGAGGCAAGGCTACATTGAAGGAATGAAAGAAAATCATCTGCACTTCCCTCTTAAAACCGCTACTTGCGATAAATACACGACGTGTAATCCATTTACACATCATTTCTCTTTAAAGGGATACGCCAAAAAACCCATCGCCTCAGATTAATTTTAACCCCGCTCAAACATTACATGACATGTAATGGATTCTTAGCATGTATTCATTTCACGTCATGAACCCAGTTCATGGCTTGTGTTTGGAAACAGTTACACATTGTGTAACAAGTACACGACATGTAAGTTCCCTACAGTCAACTTTAAGACTTGTTTCCAATAAAGGCTCAAAAACACCTCCAAAGCCTTCCCAACTATGAAAAACCCTCGTAATCCCATTTAATATGTTTATACCTGGACTCCATTAATTCAAATAAACATACATCCATGAAATTTAGATCATTTTCCCCAACAAAGGCTCTCCATCTCGGAACAAGACTTGGCCACCAACAAAATAGGTTTAAAAAAACTAAGTGGGAAGTACCTTGAAAAAGACGAGATCTTAAAATAAGGGTCAAATATAAAGTTATGTAAGGTTTTTTCTCCACATTCATGAGGGATATGCAAGGGTTCTTGAGAAGGTTATGTACGATTTTCTTGTATAGTTTCTGAATGTGCTCACTATTCACTGGAAGGAGTACATGCAGTGGATGCCTTTGACCAAGTTAAAAGGGATGCCTGTGATGATCAGGTCCAAGTAGCATACTTTCCCTAGAGATTGGAAGGTGGCTCATCCAGTTACACCAACCAAGCCCTACTATAATAATAGGGTGAAATCATTTGTGTAATTGAATTTTGTCTCAATAATGTAATCATATTTCATTCATTAATTAAAGTATTTTTAGTGTTCCCCCTATAGAATAGTACTTAGTTTGAAAAATGTTAAACAAGTGTTATTATTTTTTCCATTGTTTCTTCCAATCACTATCTTCTAAAAGTTCTTGTCTAGTTTGTACATGTGTGTTCCAGTGCATGTCTTGAGTGACTTGTCTTCTTGGTTTCAGATACATCATGAATGATGGTTTGTTTTGATTTGGGGGAGTCTATGATTTTTTCTTCTATGTATATTCTGGAGAAAAACTTCCAGTTAAGAGCTTCATTAGACCCAATAAGTGGTATCGAACTAGATTACAGAGTTTCATATGACCATACCTTGGCCATGGTTTTTTAGAGCCCAGTTTAGTAGCATCATTCTACCTTCATAATTGTAGAATAATTCCAAATCCCTTTAACATATTTTTAATTCAATGGGAGTTCATTGATTCCAAAATTAATGGAATTAGATGAGGGTAAATCCTGGGAGGAAAAATTTGATTGGATGTATTTTGGATTCTGGAAGATGTAGATAAAGGAATGTCTACTATAGAAGGGTTCAAATATTCTGTTTATAGGTAAAAAATCTAAAGTGATGATACAATAAGTGTTGAAAAGGATATATAAGAAAGCACTTGGGTTGATCCAGATGTCACTAGCCTATACCATCTATAAGGTGAATAATACTTAAAAACTTATGAGGATACTTTTTGATATATATGATAATCAGAATACAATGAACAAAGTATTTTTATTACAGAGGCTATTCAGCATGATAATGTTAGATTAAAAGCCAGTGGATGATCATGTCAATGACTTCAACATAACTCAGAGTCATTTGGAATTGATGAAGGTAAGTTTCATGGATCTAGAGTGAGAATTGTTTCTATTTTCATCACTCTCAGAATCATGGGATGTGATGATTGATTCATACAGTAATAAGGACTTAGTGTTTGCGAATGTTAGGGATCTAATTTTGAATGAGGAGATTCATCAGAAGAAGATTCACGCTTCCATAAAAAATGTATATAAAGTAAAGGGTATGGGACATTCCGTTTCACAGAAGAGTTCTATGAAAGGAAATGGAAGAGTAAATAGAATCTGAAGTAGTTCTTTTGAATGTGGTCCCATGTGCTCGAATTTTAGGAAGAAAGGAAACATCAATAAAAATTTCAGTAAGAGAAGAATTAATTCTAGAAGATATTCTTCAAGAAGTGCATATGAAAACCCAACATTGAAAGATACATGTGGTATATTGTTGGGTGTTTCTAGTTCACTGGAGTCATGGATTATAAGTGCTATATCTTCTTTTCACTCTATATATTAGATAAATAGCACGAGAAATTATAGTTCTAGATGATACATCATGGTACACCTTACTGATGGTGAAACTCTCGAGATAGTGGGAAAGGGTGATATCTCCTTCTAAACAAAGTATTGAAGTTTTATAAAATTGAAATGAGTGTATTATATACTGAGATTAAGGAAGAACATGATTTTGGTAGGATAATTAAATGATACGGGTTTCTGTACAACTTTTTTGGATAGAGCATAGAAAAGAACACATAGTTCCATGGTGGTGTCCAAATGAGTGAAATATGAAACTTTGTACTCAATGAGGGTATTATAAGGTTCAACATATTTTAGAAAAGTAACTTATGCAAAGTTATGTAATGAATGCCATGGTCACTTTAGTGAGAAAGGGATGAATGTCCTTACTATTAAAGTAATACTAAAAATCAGATACATGGAGTATGAAACATGAGAATAATTCATCCTAGGAAGTAGCTATAGGAATAAATTCAAATAGAATGTAAGACAATCAAGGATCTGAAGTTAGATCTGGTTCATATAGATGTTTAGGGAAAGCTCTAGTTTGTTCTCATGAAGGTTCAATATACTATGTTACAGTCATTGATGATGTGACATAGAAGGTGTAAGTGTTTATTATGAAACACAAGTCTAAATATTTTTAAACCTTTGTCTGATGGAGTTCTATGGTGGAAAATGAGATCATATTTAAACTGAAATGTTTGAGTATTGATAATCGTAGGGAATATAGAAGCATAGAGTTTTAAAGATCTTGTGTGTAGAAAGGAATACAGTTTGAGAAGACCGTACTGAGTATTATAGAATAAAATAGAGTGCTAGAGAGGATAGATCATAATTTAGTAGAGAAGGTAAAGTGCATGAGGATTTACACTGGTTTTTCCAAGGAGTTTTGGGAAAAATCCAGAAATTATGCTACCTACTTGGTGAACAAAAATCCAAGGAGTTTTGGGAAAAATCCAGAAATTATGCTACCTACTTGGTGAACAAAAATCCATTATCCTTATTGGGGAAAGAAATTTTTAAAGCCTATTGGTCTAGAAGAAAGAATGACATTTTCCATCTCAAAGCCTTTGGTTCATTCACCTACATCCATGTTGATGCTAAGGAAATGCAAAAGTTAGAGTTTAAGTCCAAAGAATATTACTTAATAGGGAATGGAAATGATGAATTTGGATTTTGAATATGGGATAATAACTTACAGAAGATCTTTAGTAGGTGGAATGTAATCCTCAATGAAGATATCTTGTGGAAAGATCAAATGTAAAAGAAATTTGTTGATGATACCAAAGTATCATCACAAAATATGGTACATTTCAATAGAATTCCAAATGATACAGATTTTCTAAAAATTTCAGGGGATATATCAGTTCTTTAAACCATAAAATACCTGAAATAAGTAAGTCATGTTCCAATAGTGTTTCCAAGGTCTGAAGTACCGAAGAGATCAGGGATGGCGAAAGCATGAGGGAGATCTCCATAAGTATACGTTCTACAACTAGTGGTTCTATAATGATTTAATCCATAGAGTCAATTGCATAGGTCTACTAGGATTCAACCCCACATGAAAATACACATAAGTGTCCTATACTACTTGTTACTCATAGACAAGGGAGAACCTGAATGTTTGTAAGAGGTTGAAAGTCTAAAATTAATAAGACAATGGAAGTTATAAATGAGGTAAGAGAATAATTCCTTACATGTTTACAAGACATGGGAGCTAACAAAATGACATACTAGGAGGAGTGTACATCTAAACAAGTGTGTTTATCGATTGATGGAGGAAGAAGATGATAGAAGGTTGTATAAGGAATGGATTTTCAGGAAGGGTTTTCAATAAAATAAAGGTGTATCACAACTAGAAAAATAGGCTACTTCCACATACCTATAGCCATGATTTTAAAACCGTGGATATATGTGGCTACGACCACGGTTTTAAAACTATGGCTATAATTCATTTTTTATGGGCTATAGCCATAGTTTTCAAAACTGTGGCTATAGCCCATACATATAGCCACAGTTTTGAAAAACATGGTTATAATCCATTTTTTCCGAAGGGCAATAGCCACGGTTTTGAAAACCGCGACTATAGGTCTCCCTCCCTTACATGGGAGAAAAATTTTCTCGCCAAAAAAATAGTGGGAAGAAATATTGACACAATTTTCAGGATATTTCCATAGTTTTTATAACATAATATATATACACACACACACAAAGGCTTTAGTGGTGTAGTGGTTAGGGTGCTGAAACGTGAAGTGGAGGTGCATGGATCAAATCTGGCTAGGCACACATTATTTTTAGGCCATTTCCATGGTTTTCAAGGGATATATCCATAGTTAAAACCGTGGAAATAGGCCACCTATTTCCATAGTTAAAACCATGGCCATAGGTCAACTTCCATGGTTGACAATAGAGACACCTATTACCACAGTTTTGAAAACCGTTGCAATAGGGCACCTTTTTCCATGGTTAAAACTATGTCCATAGGTCAGATCCTACTGCCATGACGATAGCGCCCACAATTATGAAAAACCATGGTTGCAGCCTATGGCCATGGTTTTGGGCCCTATTGCCACGATTTTGAGCTGTGGAAATAGCCCATTTTTGTAGTTGTGTATATTTTTCTGAGATATTTTATCCAATTGTTAAAAAATGGATATTCATGCGGTACTAAGAATGGTTTCTATCATGAACCAACCTAGATAATCCACCAACACGATACCCAAATCAATCTCGACATAACCCAAAGGGTGTTCCTGATTCCCATGAGATGGCGACTAGTGTCTAGGCTTCTAGAAGAATATAATAGGAAATGATTTCACTTTAAGAATAAAAAATCAAATGAAAAAATGGAAAAAACCAAAAATAGTTTGTATTTCAATATAGTCAATGATAGAAAAATCTACAAGGTAGAAAAGGAACTAAACCAAACATCTTCAAATCAAAAATGAAATCATCATAAGATCTCCTCTAAAAATGTTGAACACATACTCCACCTTTCACTACCAACTCCCAAGGTCCCACTATCAAGAACACCCACCGCCTCCAAGAAGTGTTTTCCATTTTCATGGACCTGGTATAAAAAAGTCTACAAATGTTCAAAGGAAAAAATAGGGTGTGAGCAACAATAGCCCAGTTGGGCCTCACCAAACATTTCATAAGCAATCCATATATAATAAATGAATGATGCATAATTTTAAATAAAACATAGCATGGTAAACTTTTAATAATTCATAATAAATCACGATTCTCAAATCATTCCAAGGGAAAGAATAAATAAAAATTAATAAGAATTTATATCAAATAGGCATGAATAAATAATTTCATAAACACTAGAATGTTTAAATAAATTTTAATCATTTTTAATCATATAACCTGGGTTATAAGTCTGGGGGTTGTTTAGTTCAAGGATCTTGGTTCCACACAATCTCAGTGAAATATGGCTTCAGGTCTTCACACTTCCATAGATCTCAGGCCTAGGGGGAATAAGAATAAATCCCAAGGATTGGAACACCAAACTCAAAATGTTTAGTCATCATTGTCATCATCAATCCATTTCTATGTAGAGATAACACATGACAAGATGTATTTCCAAGGCCACCCACCTAACTACCCAGGCTCACATGTGTTTCAAATAAATCAATCAAGGGGAAAACCATTCATCTCAAATCAATTTCATTAATCATCATTCAAGCATCCCAAAATCAAGTTTTCAAACATTTCATTTCATTTCAAAACCATAATCATATTGTTTTCATCAATAGTCATGCATTTTGAATCAATTATTTTCATTTGAAAATTAAAAAACATTTAATTCCATTATTTATCAAGAATCATCATCAAGGTCTTATATCCAATCATTCATTAATTTCAAACCCATTTTTAGGAAATAAATTCTTTATTTGAAATTCCATAATCAAAGAGGTTCAACACACACCATGCCTTTTCAAAATGTTTATAAATAAACTAAAATCAGACTTTGGAAATCAATTAGAAATCCTTTTCAAATTAGGTAAGAAACAAAGGTTTCAATTGATATAAATGCCATATGAAACCTCTTACCTCAAATCAATATCTCATCAAACCCAACAAGGTATCCAAAAATAAGAGGGTGATGATGGTATAGAATCATTCAAGTCGGGATCCTAGAAACCCATTTCTTGAATAAGAATATCTAATTTAATATTTCTAGAAAATGAGGTATCTAGAGGAAACAACTAGCTAGATGATTCCTAAATAACCGACCACAACCAATGAAGATCCAAATGAAAAATCCAATTGCATGATGGTTATATATGAAATCCAATTAGATAAACTTAAAAAACATAGATCTATAATTAATACCCCCAATATATGGTTCCATTAAAGAAAATAAGGGTGGATCTAGAATAAAAATGAATAAAAATATGAAACCGATACATACCTTTGAGAATCCAAATCCAAAACCCAACAATCTATCAAAATCAAACGCTGGGAGGTAAGGATTCTCCAAAATATCCAATAATAGTCTCTTGGGATGAGAGACTAATCCACCATAAGTTAAATGTGACCAAACATATGAGTTTTAGGTCTAAAAAGAAAATTATGGATTAATTAATTCATGTCGCACATTTTTGCCACAAAGTTTGATAAACCATGTGCTAACCATGAAAAAACTCACTCTACTATGTCACATGGTTTTTTGGAAGGTCTCATGGTTTGTCAAACCACTTTCCTAATCACAAACCCTATTCTAGGTCTCCAACACAAAGAGCATAATTTCCAGGGTAGATCCGCATGGTTTTCACTAACCATGCGCCAACCATTCATAGGTCTAGAGACCTATAAAATTTTCTAAAAGTCACCCAAAATAGCCTAAGATAAAACTAAAAAAATGAAGTTCAAAAGAATATAATAAAAGTACCTAAAAGAAGGTGTTAATATGTTACAATTCTATCCACCATATACACTTTCTTCCCCCAGAAAGCCTCATCAATAAGACTCATCCATAAAAAGACAAGCCCATTACTCCCTCATCAACATATCACACTTCCAAGTCACATAGAAAATAGAACCACATTTCCATAAAACCTAAACTAAGGTTACATACTTACCATAATGAACCATCACTTGAGGATTAATGATCCTAAATGGATGTTCAGTCATAGTCATATCTAGTTCCACATCAAATTATCCCCAATTAAAAACACGAGACTGGTCTAAAAGATATTTATTGAGTTGAAACACATGAAAAACCTTATGTATCAAATTCATATGTGGTGGAAATTCCAAATGGTATTCCACCTTCCCAATATGATTGACGATCTCAAAAGGTCCTGCATAACTTAGTTCTAACTTCCCATATTTTACAAGACACTAGTGACCCAACCAAGGTAAAACTCTCAAGAACACTTAGTTTCCAACTAATAAATCTAAAGTAAATTGATGATGATTAACATAATATTTATAATGGATTTGATTTGTTACTATATTCTATAGAATAAATTATTTTTTCATTGTCATCTCCTAGAATAAACTAGGTCCCATTATGGAAGCTTCACCAATCTCTAACCATTAGAGTGTACATTTACAACGTTGACTATACAAGGCCTCAAAGGGTTCTATTTTTAATAGATTATTAGTAACTATTGTTTTAGAAATAAAAAAAACTAGACCCAGATGTTAATCCCATGCTCCTCCAAAGTCAAGAATGAAAGCACATACCATGTCCACTAGAATTTTTATAGCCCATTCCATCTGACCATCCATCTAAGGGTGGTGCATTTTGATCAACTTCACTTGGGACCCCATTGCTTCCCGAAGGCCACTCCAAAAATGATAAGTGAACTAGGGATCCATATTGGAAGCAATAAAAGATAGACCTCCATGAAATCTGATGACCTCCTTCACATATTGATTTCCCAAATGATCAACTTTGGCGGTGTCATGAATTGGAATAAAGTGATAAAAATTGATCAATTCATCAATCACCACCCAAATCAAATTCTTTCATTGAGAAATATATAACAACATGACTAAAAAATCTATCAACATCTCATCCTTATTTCTAGTTGGACTAGGAATAGTTTGAATTAAACATAAAGTCTTTTGATGATTTACATTAATCTCTTGATATGTATAATAACAAAAAATAAAACCAGGAATGCCTTGTTATACCTGGACACCATAAACAATGACTCATATTATAAAAAATCTTCATCATACCTTAGTGAACTACCCACTGGGAATGATGAATATCCCCCATCATAACCTTTATTGTATGTAAAAAAATGACATACTAGTTCCTAAAGTAAGGGATACCCTCAGAAGATAGAGACCATGTACCGATGATCTCACCACCATATAAAGAATTACCAATGCCTAACAACTCATAATCAAGTTGCTGCCCTTGGATAATAAACTCAAGAAGAGAGGACTTAAACTAAAAACTTTTCAAAACAACATTGGTCTCATCCTCCCAGAAATCCAAGTGTAAGAGAGAAAATAGATCCATCTTATTTTACTCCTTTGATTATTCCTTCATGACCTGAGATAGAATATTCCTACTCAGAGCATAAACAACAACATACACTTACTAGGGGTGTATTAATGGTAAAGTAAAAAGATTACAAGTACTCTAACCATCACCTTTGAAGAATATTCAAATATTTTTATGAGAAGATATAATTTAAGATTTTTTGATTAGAGGAAATAGTGAAACTTCCACCAAAAAGGTAGTGTTGCCAACTCTTAAGAGCATACATCAAAAGTATGGGTTCCAGATCATGTGTGGGATAGTTCTTCTCATGAGGATGAAAATTATGAGAACTATAAGCCATAATAAGATCACCCTATGTAAAAATGTAACCCAAACCTGAACCTGATGCACTATAGAAGACCAAATAACCCTAACCAACCCTTGGAAGAGTCAAAAGTAGGGATAAATACAAATTGCATTTCAACTCATCAAAAGATGTCTAAAATTTTTAATCCCAAATGAATATCACTCCCTTCTGAGTGAGAGTGGTAAAAAAAAAGATAACTTTGAAAAATCTCTTACGAATCGATGGTAATACCCTTATAAACCAAGAAATCTTAAAATCTCAAAGATTTTCCCTATTTCATCCCAAGACATGACATATTTTACCTTTTTAGGATCTAATGAGATACGGTGTTCCAATACCATGTGCCCCAAGAACTTCAATTCCTTAATCCTGAAATTCCAGTTTGTTAGCTTGATATAAAGTCATTGGTTTCTCAAGATATCCAAAACTACTCTCAAATTAATCACACAATCCTCCCAGGTTTTAGAGTATACCATGATTTTAGCCATGAATAACACAAAAAAAGAGTATAGATACTAGTGTAAAATCATGTTCATCAGCTCCATGAACACAATTAGAGATTGGTTCAGACCAAACAACATAAAAAGATATTCATAGTGGCCATGGTTTCTCTCAAAATAAGTCTTTTGAATATCATACTAATTGAAATTAAGATGGTGGTAACCATACTGAAGATCAATCTTAGAGAACCTATTTTTCCCTTTTAGCTGATAAAATAATCATCAATACAGGGAAAAATATACTTGTTCTTGATCACAAATACATTGAGTTTTTAGTAGTCAACACATTAGCGAAGGGTTCCATTGAACTTATTTGAAAAAATCACTAGTGTTTCCCAATGAAACACACTAGTTCAAATGAATCCTTTGAAAATAAATACATGTAACTAATTATTTAGTTACCCTAGTTCAGCTGATGCCATATGGTAGGAAGGAATATATACTAGATGTGTAATTGGAACTAAGTTGATTAGGAAATCCTCATCCCCCTCTTGTGGTAAACAAGAAAAGTTTGATAGAAAAACATTTGGATTCTCATCCAATACTATAGGA
This sequence comes from Viscum album, assembly GCA_963277665.1. Classification (NCBI taxonomy): domain Eukaryota; kingdom Viridiplantae; phylum Streptophyta; class Magnoliopsida; order Santalales; family Viscaceae; genus Viscum; species Viscum album. The sequence continues at coordinate 1,991,405,821 of OY728137.1, forward strand.
AGTATTCCATACAAATATTCCTACTTTAGTTCAAAAGAATACATGGATGTCATCTTACCCATCTCTAGAAGAGGTGGTCTGATGTGGTTAGACATCAAGTCCTGTTATCCCTAAAAAACATGAGACTCCCCACCAGGGGTAGTAAAGGACACTCACTGATTATAACATTCAATCTAAGATTTGTGCTCTAACAACTAGTCCATTCTTATAATGACATCCAAAGGATTTATATCAAGAACTAAAAAGTCCCATATGATCTTGATCTATGATAAAGTGAAAGTACAAGAGGTAAATCAAAGACCCTAGTATCTCTTTATCTAGATAGGTACTATAATTTATATCTCATAATGCACGAGCTATGTAGGAAGATTCAACAAGTCTATATTATAGGTAGAAATAATAGAATGATAGGAACCGATATCAAATAAACTAATCACTAAAGATAAATAAATAGTAATGAAACATCTCACTGTTATAGGACCTGCATTGGTTCCCACTGGAGACTCATCCAATTTGTGAATAAGATTCATTCCTGATGCTTATGGCTAAAACCCCATTGATCATTAATCATTTGACTATGATGCAATTACTCTAGGTAATGATGAGTCCATACCACTATATAGAGTAGTTAAAACCTAAAAAAACCTATAAAAGTGATCTGAGCATCCATAATAGGTATACATATTTAGCGTCTCTATGAACGTGTACTTAGATTTCCCAACCTTTTCACACTAAAACAAGTTAGTAGTCATTTTATAGACATTGTTGATGATTTGGATAAAGCCTGTGACCGAGATCCATCAAAACAGTTTCCACCACAAGACTCATCTAGATTTATCTTTCCCTTAAAGGGACCACTCAAGCTTCTACTAAGAGTATAAAAATTCCTATCAACTCTGAATTACCAACCAGATCAATTTATTCCATTATAGCTCTTTCTAGAATATGATCATATGAGGTAAGCTTCAGCATAAAGACATGAGATCATATTTATGATCGAAGAGGCATCTGAAACCTTCAAGCCTTAAACTTCTCATTCTATATCACATCAAGTGAAAAATGAGAAAGTTAAGAAAATTGATTGCTGTACTAAGTTACTAACCAATCACCCTAACAAAGGTTGATAAATTCCATGGACTTATTCAATACCATCAAATCGAGGTATAATTTCTCCATAAAAAGAGTATTCAAGTATTTCTACTCTAAATTATCATTCTTCATTTCCATAACTATAACATTCCACCATATTATTCTAAGCCCTTTATTCTTGAATAAGATACACTTCAATTTTATTGAATTCGATGCCTCTAAGAATTCAAAGAGTTATTCAATATTTCCCATCAAATCATCCACCTCCTGAGGATTTTTGGTTCCTTGAAAAGATGGTGATTTCTAATGAATATACTCATGGGAATGATACTCCATTACAAAGGTTGATATTTTTATGGAACCTTATTCTCATGCTCCTATCTTTGATGGCACAGATTATCCATATTGGATAAATAGTATGTCAACTTTTCTTAATAGTATTAGTTACCTTGTCTGGAAAATGGATGTTCATGAATATACTCCTACTAAATAACCTGAATATAAGTGGAAAACCACTAATATTAAAGATTTGGAGTTTAATGGAAAAGCTATGAATTCTCTACATTATAGTTTTGATCAAAATGAATTTAATCATGTTTCTACATGAAAACAACCCTTGAAATATGGAAATTTAAAGAAGTCACTCATTAAGGAACTAAAAAATTAATGATACTAGATTAGAAATGCATATGCAAGATTTTGAAATCTTTTATATACATCTAAATGAAACCATTACTAGCATTTTTATGTGATTTATTGAAATTTAAAATGGTTAAAAGTCTCTTGGTGATTATTTTTCTAAAAAAACCCCAATGAAAAAGATACTTTGGGTATTTATAATAAATTGAGAGAAAAAAGTCACAACCATACAAGAATCAAAGGATGTAAATAAAATAGAAATAAAAGAGTTTATCAGATTTCTCATGACATAAAAAATCACCATGAAGCGTTAATATAAAAAAGAAGAAAATAAAGTAAAGGAAGATGAATAATAAAAAGAACAATTGATTTTAATGCTATTTATGATAAAGATTCATCTGATAATGAATATGAGATTAAACACTTAACCAATAAATTGAAAAATTGAACAAAAATAAGAAAACAACCCATGGTTTAAAAAAGAAAAATCAAATTGTTGAATCAGATGTGACATGTTATGAATGAAACAAGAAGGGACATATTATACAAGAATTCTCCATCTAAAAAATGAATCTTAAATAAAATAATAAATGTAATAAAGACCTTAAAGTCTCAACCTATAGTGCTAGTGAATACTCCCTTGACTCAACCTCCTTAAGAAACTCAAGTCCTAAATTCCCCATGAAACATCTTGAGGAAGGTGATGAGGTTAATTATTCTATTTCCCACTCTCCTTATCATCCCACCTCCTCTTCTCATTCATCATATTATTCTTTCTCTTCTAAGAAAAAAATAAACTTGAGAATTTTATTAAAGAACACATTTCTAAATATGATGTACTTACAAATAAATAAAAATGAGTTCATAAAGAAACATTTCATATTTTTAATGAAAATTATCTCATTTCTAAAGAAAAATATGATTTTCCTTGAACTTAAAAGATAAAACTAATGTTTTGTTTTTAGAATCCAAAATTAAAGATCTCAAATATATGCTTGCTCAATTCAAAAATGGTGAACAATATCTTGAATAGATTTTGGGCTCTCAATAATTAAAAGAATTAATTATAGAATTTGGTTTTCAAATCAATATAATTTTTTAAAAAATTCCAAAAATACTACTTCTATAAAAGTATTTTTTAAGATAAGTTTTGTAATTATTTTCATATAACTAGGAATTTAATTTATTAATGTGATTTTAAAAATTCTAGTTATAATAGAACTAAATCTATTCATCTTTCATCAAATATTCTCAATAGAAAATATAAAAATAATAAATTATGGGTTCTTAAATCTTAATTTTCCAATTTTAGTGGACTTAAGATTATTTCAACATCAAATTGTTTATCAGCTAATCAAACCAAACCTAAAATCTTGGTACCAAAAAGGTCCTTTTTTGATATCTTGTTAGGACATTCCATTGGGGTTCAATATAAAATCATATGGTGGATTCTCAATTTATATACAATATTAATCTCTTGAAATGATTAATCTATTATTACCACTTGAGAACTTTGTTAAATTATCCAATTGAGGGGAGCCTTAAACGATAAAGTTATGGGGTGATCTTCATGGGAACAAGTTTTTAAATCTCTTTATTTTTATTTCCTTCTTGAATTTTATTTCGATATCTATCTTCTCATTCTATCTCTCTCTTCTATGATTTATTATTCTTAAAATAAGAGAGGTTATTTTTTAACCTTGTTTTTTAAAACTCCCTTTTATTTTTATTTTATTTATTTTTCTTAAAAATATTTTCAAATAAATCATTTCTATTTTAAATATCCTTTTCAAATTTATTTTTCATATCATTTTAATAATTTTTTTCTTATCTTTTTGAAATTTACTTTTCTTCCCATATTTATATGTTTTTTCTTCTCTTTTACACATTTCATTTTCAAATTTATTTTTCTTATATTTTTAAAATTTATTTTTTATTTTTTAATCTTTTTAGAAATATTTAGAATAAATATTATCCATTTTTTTAATTTTTGAAATTTTATTTGAAAAGCATCTTTGAATATTTTTATAATTTCAGGTAATGTATGTTTTACCTTTAATCTATCTCATATGCTTTACTTATTTTTACCTTAAACATTTTCCATGATTTACATGGATCATTTTCATGTCATAGATTTTAATCTTATAAAAATCATTAAGGAGAAGAAAGTATTTCATGCATTATTTTTTTCTCTTATGTTGAATTACCTTCTTGATGTTAATATCTTATGATCTCCCTTCATTATTTTCTTTTTGATAATAATAAAGGGTGATATGTGTTTTGTTTATTTAAGGGGGATTTTTTTATTGGGGAGTATTATTTTTTACAAAAAAGGAGGATATGTTTCTTGGTTTTAGGGGAGAAGATTTTGGGTTAAAAGGGGATATGTTTTTTAATATCTTGTGTGATGTTTATCTCTTGATCATATTAAATATCTTAAACTTTTATATCTTGAATTACTTTTATTACTTATTTCAATATTGATTTACTATTAATTTATATTTTTATATTAAGTGTTTGTGATCATTAAAATAGGGAAATTATTATACCTCTCCCTCTCCCATGATGTTTTCATGATTACAGACACTCTCTTATGTATCTAACATTTTAATTTGAATTAATTTAAATCTCTCTGTTTTTCTTCAAGGGATGTCATTCATGGACTTGATGAAGTTATTAAAGTCTTTTCAAAGGCATAATGATGATCATGTTAAAGGATTAGAGTAATATAAAATCATGTTTTGAGAATATGAAATGAAATTTGGAAGAACAATGAAAAACCATGTAAGTAAGTAAAGGTGGTACTAATGGAGTTGGAGGGAAGCATGTACCACCTTTTGGTGAAGACAATATCATAATCTCACTCCATAAGTACACTAGACAGCTAGTGGTGGGGCATCAGATAGATGGTGATAGTAATAGGAACTTGGATGTTCCTAGGTGTCTCATGGGATAGCCAGTGGGATTTTCTGGCTTGTAGGTGGGGCTAATCTAGAAAATTAAAATTATTTAATTTTTTTGTTCACCACACCTATTAAAGCGATGTTATCAGTTCTGAATGATCACAATTAATTCTAGAGGATTTATACCATCGTTTCATGCTATAAATAGAGGACCATGGGGCCTTAGAAGAACAACTCAATAAGGATTTCTCTCATTAGTGGAATTGGAACGCTTCAATTATGAATCTATAGAAATATCAAAATCCTCTCAAAATCCAATTTCATTTCAAAATCTCTGAGGTTTCTTTCCCTATACCTTCATACCTATATCTATCTCTCTCATATTGTTATATCAATTAAGGAATGCAAGAACAAATTAGTAAATGATTTCTCCAAGAAAATATTTCTCTTCTCATTATACCTTCAACAATGAGTTTCTTGTTACTGCTATAAAAAATCAAGGGAGTATTGGTTTCCTGTTTATTTAATAAAAAAGAAAAGGAAGATTGATTTATTTCTACTAACATAAAAAATTCATGGAGGATATAATTTCTTGATCTCCATTAAAATAAATGTAATGGAAAAAACCTCTCAACCTAAGGGGAGGAGATGTAGGAGATCACACTAAGCTATTGTTTAACTCCTTTATCTAATAGTGTTTTTATCTATATTTCAATTTACGCATTGAATAATTTGATCTTGATATGAATAATTTCATAAATTTAATTCATCCATTTTCCATTGTACTTAATCACTTAATTAACTTCAATATTAACTTTTTAATGCATATTGAATTTATCACATTATAACTTCATTGTATCGAAATCATTTAATTTTGAATTTTCTATTTGTATTTATTTTTTTGTTTTATAAAAGGTAATTCACCCCCTCTTGAAATTATACTTTGATAAAAAACATTAAGATAAGAAAGGATCAAGCACCTTGAACAAAAGTAGGGGTTGAGTATATGGAGAATGTTCCTTCACATTGGTAGTCAGAAGCTTGATGTAATCCATGGTTTATATGTGGTTAAAAATTGTTCATAGAGTGGGAGTAGTCAACATTTTCTTGGAGAATCCCAAAAGGGAAAACTATGAAGTAGTAAAGTGGATTTATTAGTATCTCAAAGGTTCCAAAAGGTTTTAAATTTACTTTGGAATGGATTAATCATTATAGGGGCTTGAATATTTAGACATTGAGGGATATATAAACACTCAACAAAAGACCACTTGTGTCACAAATTAGCCTGAGATGACCCAATATATCCAATGGCATGACTCACCACTAGAACCAAAGGATGTTCTTGATACCGATGGGCTGAAAACTTATTCTTGTGCATCACAGAGCAAGCTAATGGGAATTATTTTCCCCTATAATAACTAATACATATCCCTAAAAAACATACTTAGAATATTGCATTGTACGTCTATACTTTGGACTACTATACATGGGAAATAAATAAAATGAAAAAATAAAGAAATGAATAGCTCATGACCAATGTGTATAATTCCAATCATTTATATAAACATGAAACATTAACCAAAATACACTAACTCACTTTTATAAATTTAAGGATGTATAGTGAGAAATAAACAAATACAAATGGAATAAAAAGAAATACATAAATACAATAGGCCAACATATCCAATCCAAAATACCCCAAAATAAATCAAACCAACCCGAACAGTAGTAAAACAACCTCTATGTGGCCCATGACCACTCACCACCTCCCAGAACATTCTCAGTGGGGTAAATCAATAAAAATAAATATGAGGCACAATATCGTCACCTGAGAGAAAACATAAGTATTGCATTCACTAAGAGGTGCATGCAGGGTGTGGGTGAAATTGCACCCAGTAGGATCTCACCAAGGAGTTTATGCAATTCTTTTCAATTGAAATTTAAATAATTATTCTTCAAAATACATTTATAAAATAATATTTTGACATGAAAAAAATATAAGTAGTATCCTTATCCTTTTAAAAAAATTCCTCTCTCAAACACATTTCCACGTGCAGTTTAAACATAAATTCACATTAAAAGATAACAAATTTAGAGCATATAAGGTAACCTATTTTTTTTTAAAAAACATATATTTTTACCAAAACCCCTTTTTAACTTAATCAAAACATTTTTTAAAAGATAAACTATACATTTTATGAAAAAAAATTTAAACATAAACCACACCATATAAAAACAAGGTATAAAAAATCTTAGGAATACTTCTATTCATCATGTAGGTGGTTGGTTCAAAAATAATCCAACTGTCAGCAAGGGGTGAAGGATATTCCTCCAACAGACTTATAAACTGATCACTTAGGTAATATTGATTCAACTATTATAGACTCTCATCAGAAAGTGGTGAGGTATATCCCAGACATGAGAGTCTCAAACTTATTTTCTAGATTGGGCCATGACCTAGATAGATCTAAGCCGATTGTGCAGGTCCTAGAAATAGTTAGGATGAGTTTTCATACCATTTCAATATCTTTCACTCATGATGTTATGGTTGTAGGTGAGTAAAAAGTGTAATATCTTGATGTTGGTTCCTACCGATATGCAACCTATGACACCAGGGATAATTTTAATATGAATTTATTTGATTCAATATTTCTCACATCATTTGAGGATAATATTAATCTGAATGTAGGGGATTCTTAGATGTGGGGGTCTTCTTCCTTGCTGTAACCCCAATCTCAATACAGTTGTAAAAACGATTCACACCCTTGAATGGAAATGAGGAGAAAGATTTTGATCATGAATGGTGGTAGTCAGTCATTCCAAGATGAAAGAGGAAGAAGATCGGGTCTAGGACCTAGGTGGATCATGATCAGAGTAACAAAGAAATAGACTTCCAAACAGATTCATAATGTGAAGAGGATTACCATATGATAATTGATGTTGTGTGTGGTTTGAGGAATGAGAAGAAATGTAATATTGTTTCTGGGAATTTTCTAGTAAAAAAAGTAAAAAATCTATACATTATAAAGACTACTCAAATCTACCAAATCCCATGGTCACTAGGTCAGCAAGAAAACTAAAAAATATTGAGGTATAGGCAAGGTCTATGGTAGTGAAACTTAAAGGATGAGTTATTCAGGAGCTTGTCAAGCTGAGCAAGAAAATCTCAACTTTGTTGGATGAGTATGAGGATTCTAAATATGATATGATATCCCACCCAAAACAATTACTGGGAAGGTTGAAAAATAAGGATTTCCAAGTGTATATAGGAAGGGAGGAATATAACAACACTAATGGCTTGGTGCTACTACACCATTCTAAGGAAGATATGTTGGATAAGTCATTCAATGTCAAAGTAACTAAAGTGGAGGATGATATAATGTATGAGAGAGGTATCTAAGTAGATCTCAATGAATATCAATGATTTTGTATTAATAAATCAGATAGGATCTTGGATTATAGAATCAAAAAGATGAAAATAAATTTAGATGAGTACATTCATACTTGGGAAAAAATAGATTATCATATTTAGGAGTAAATCAAGGATGATCTAGACATGGAAGTATCCTCAATCGAATGGAGCCTATACAGGGTGAGGTATTTAACCTCTTAAATTTCTATGGGATGACCTGGTAATTTATTATATTTTTGAGTTTTCGCCTAGATTAATTTTGTTTTGGTTCCCACTTAACCCTTTTAAAAGTGTTTTTTTTGAAATAAAATTTTATATTATAGTAGGTATAAAAAAATTGTCACCATATAACAAAAAAGAAAGAATAAATGAAAATAGTATAATAGGGCCATATAATCAAATAAAAAAGGGAATGTAATGAATATAGGTGTAAATCCCCTAGATAATATCATTAATGATGAAAAAAGAATATGGGCATCTCACTAGGTCTAAAATTTTGACAGTCCTAGAAAACACTATAACATGGGACAAACTATCGAACTACGTTGCATCAAAACTAATATAATACACCCGACTAGATCACACTAATATTATTGGGGTGGAACCACCCATTTACCCATAACCTCACACACAAATAGGGTGAGACTAGTAGTGTGTGTACCTACTAGTGCAGTATAATTCCAGACCACTATTTTAGTGCATAGGGTTACCATGTAGTCAATCTAGTGAAGGTGAGAAAAAACCATGAAATAGTTACCACATGCATTAATATTACATAAGTATCAAATCTCATAGTACATCTAAAAACCTTTCAAGAAATAACCAATTTCATATCTAGGTATAAGAATCAAGCATTACATAATAATAATAATCAACAACATCATTTAATGAGGAAAAATCCTAAATAAGAAATCTCATGCAAGGAGGGTCAATAATGAGGGAATCACAAAAAATTAACTTAAATTCCATTTATAAAGTACCAAATAGGTCTTTAAAAAATATCTTAGGTTGCCAAGATTTAATACCAACCTTTTAAAGATTAATAGAGAAAAAAACTTTTATGATCCCTTGGGAAATCATTTTAAAATAAACACCTCCTTTTGAAATCCTTTCTAAAACCATACCAACTTTAAAAACAGGAAACACTCTAATTAAATAGACTTTTGAAAACCACACTTCCCTTTTTAATTTAAGAAAATCCTATTATAATAGTCATATTAGTGTCAAACACCAATTAAAAATCAAAGCTCATTTAAAAACATCTCTTGAGGATTTTTTATAGCTGCTTGGTATTTTAAACAAACCACTTCATTAACAAAAACAAAAAAGAATTGAAAATACCTTAATGATATGTGTGGAAAACCTTAAAAAATATTTTAACACTTATCAAGGGTACAATATGCAATTATAATTTGATAATAAATGGTTTTAAATAAATTCAAGTATCCATGAAATTTCAACAAAAGGGATTACATAGAAACACCTACCTTAAACTCAAGCAGAATAAGTTTCCTAAAATAGCAGAAGCCAGAACAATGATCAAGAAGATTTATATAAGACCTAGATATAAAAATCCCAAACAATAAGTTCATATGAAACCCTAAATTCATCCAACATGGAATTTAGGGTTTTTGGGATAATTTAGAATCAAGAGAAAAGAAGTAAATAAAGAATATAGAGAATATTGAAAAGACTTACCTTGAATATTAAATATCAAGAAAGGGGAATACCCAAGGGATAATCCATGGAAATAGAGTGGATCAAGGGGGTCACACTCTTTAGGGAAATATGAGCCAAGGGGAAAATAAAGGGACCCCTAATGATTAAAAATCAGGGAGGGATAATAATGAAATTTCAAAATTTTAAAAAAATAGGAAACTAAATGGTTTTCCCAACCGTTAACCAATTGTGAAAATTGTATTGAACAATAAAATCATACCCACACAATTTGTATATTTGGTTTACTTAACTATGAACCAGCCATGTAGAACCCTCTGTAATAAACTACAGTACACCTCACAGGATTATCACAAAGTTTATACTAAGCATGTGTAAGTAGTGAAAAACCCATAAACTTCCAAAAATCTAAAGTAAAATCCTACCAAAATCCTAAAATTAAGACACCCCAAAAACATATAAAATGGATCTCAATAGTGATACTAGGGTGTGACTGTCCTCCCCACCATTCCAATTTCTTCCCCTATAAATTCATCTATAAAATATGGAAGATGAAGGAATAAGAAAATCTCAAAAACATAAAGAAGTGTTGATAGAGATGATGAAAACTAAAGTAGACACTAAATGGATAATAATATCACAAAAACCCATTCCTTATGATAAAAAAATAGATACTTTTAATTCATTCATCATTCCTAAGTGAAATTAAACTTAAATAATAAAGACACTAAGTCTCATGAATAAAGAGGCATACTATGTTCTATCCATAATTTAGATTTCATCTAAAATCATGGATCAAAATGGGAAAAAAACTCACAAAGAGTTACTTATCCAAGAATTTTTTTTACAGAAAATACCTAAAGGAAACAAAAAATCCTCGATTGATATCACTAACCATTCTAGAAACAAGCTAAAAATTCCTTAAAGAAATCAAAAACTGAAAGGAACACTCTCTATAACTATAAAACAATGTCCAACCAAAACATTACCACCCATAAACTAAGGAGGAAACACCAAAAACCAGAAAACATCCATCAATGTGGAATAACATGGCTCTAACCTTGGGTCAAGGAAGTTGAAATGAGGGTAAATCAGTACCTTAATCATGGAATGCCACCCACAGTGCATCCGACATATTATAAATGGATATAATCAGAGAACCATTGAACCACACCCCTTCTAGACCCCAAAGAAACTACCAAAGGTTTCTAGGTTTGATCCATAAAAACCAATATGACAAAACCATTGGCTACATAATGAAATCCACAAGAACCATGATCTTTATTTCTATAAGAACCAAAAGAATAATAATATTCATTATTTTAATAAAATAGAGTCACATAAAGAACTAACTAGATGAAAGAATACCTCAAGAACCACATTTTCTCTAAACTCACTAAACATTAATCCCAAAAATAGAAGGCCCATGAGGTCTAAAATATTCCCCAGAACTATTCTTCATTCTATGAGAAACATCTAGGATCTAAGAAGTATGAAACTCACTAACCCAACCTCTTGGATAAAGTTCAACTGCATTCTCACCCCATTTCACCTTTAAGGCCTTCCCAAATACCATCATAATGGTCCAAAACTATATTAAAACACAACCAACCTAAAGTCTATATAGAGACCTCTCTAACAACTCCATCATTACAAGCAGACCTTGAAACCCACCGAAATAAATAAGAATATAATTCAATAAATGTTAGATAGGTTCAAAGAGAAAATAAGTTTCTATCCCCACCACTCTATCATGAGTCTAAGTAGAGTCACCCACTAGAGAAACTAAATACAATCAATAAGAATAATCTCACCGATGTTCATCTCTAGAAACATACCATGCATTATTTATTGAGATATTTTTGGGAGGGATTCTTTTAATAATATGAAACATGAATCTAACCAGTTCATGTACCACATATTGAACCAAATAGTCCCAAAAAAATAAAGGAACATATACATAAATATAAATCCACAAAAATAAGATGTATACTTCAAACTTTATAAAAACTTATTTTGTTAAAAATCACCAATATCTAATATTTTTTTGAAACCCATTTTACCAAAACACACACTTGAGATAAATCTCACCAAACCAGCCATTTTATTTTGAAAATAAAATGAAACCACTTCATCAATTTATTACAATTTAAAATTCCAATTACTTGATAAATTATTTTCAATAACTCATTTTATTCACACACTCACATTCTAAAAAATCAAAATACCTTTAGAGATTTTCATTTTATTAGTAAAACCAATCAAAAAATAATTTATTGTTCTTTTTTAGGGTGAAACTACAAATCCATTACCTAGGGTTCAAAAATATTTCAATAAAACAAAATCCCTTTTGAAAACACTTTCCTAGGCTCTTTTTTGAAATAAAAAACTTTACAAACCCCTTACTAAAAAAAATTCCCTTTTACACCCCAAAATAATAATTTAAAACATTAATTAAAAACAAAATGAAACCCAACATATAATGGAACATCTCACATAAAATACACTATAATATCACTGAAACATCACAAACCTCCATTTAACCCATTTCCAACAAGTGGAAATCACTTAAGAAGAAATTATGAATCAATAGGGTTTGAAATAATGACTCTTGGATGGATTTAGTTATTTTTATAGTTTTTTCACATGGTTTAGTGGACTATGTTCCAACTATGGGATAATCCCACTAAATTCCTCAAAACTACCCAAATAGGCTCTTCATGGTTACTAGACCACGTGGTCTAATCAGGCAGCCCTAGTTCTTCATCCTAATTGACCCTAAAACATAGTATATCTCCAAATTAACTCATATAGAACCTTTAATGATCAAATAAAATTATCTAAAATTAATATCTGTCAAATAAAATTCATACATGAAACCCAATATCAAAATGAATACCCAGAACACCAATGGATACTCATGTTTCATCACAAGAGGTGGTGATCAGGAACCTACTCATGGTATTCCTCTTGAGTCCCAATATTATTATTCTTCTTTATACAAAGGCAGACCAAAAATAATAATATGGTATTATCAAGAACCTAACCCATTTTAAATATCCAAGTCCTTGATACCATTTGACATGAATTAACCTGGGTTGACCTGAAACGACACCCAACTCGACTTGCCATTGGCCCCGAAGGGAATTACTGATACCCATAGGGTAGAAACTAGTGCCTATGAATCAAAGAAAAATAAAATGGAAATGATTTCACCCTCAAATAAAACATAATATAACTATTAAAACATTTTGATAATATGGCATGTCACTTTTATACTTTGGACTACTATTATTGAGAAATAAAAAAATGAATAAATAAAGAAATAAATGATTCATAACCAATGTGTATGATTGAAATAATTTATATAAACATGTAATATCAACCAAGAAAATCTCACCAACTCACCATTATAACTTTAAGGATACAAAGTGCATAATAAAAATATATAAGATAAAAAAGAAATATATAAATACAATGGGCCAAAGTGGTCAATCCACAAGATCCAAAAATAAAGAAAATAACCCAAACATCAGTAAAAAAATCCTTAATATGGCCAATTGACACTCAACACCTACCAAAAAATCCCTAGTGGAGTAAATTAATAATAAAAAATGGGTCATAATCTGTTCACCTGAAAGAAAACATAAGGGTTTAATACACCCAAAGGTGAATGTTATTTGTGAATGAAACCAAGTCCAGTAGGATATCACAAAGGTGTTTATATAATTTCTTATAATTGAAATTTCAATAATTATAGTTTTTACCAAATACATAATATAATATTTTACAAGAATGTTAAAAAAAGTAAACAAGTATCATCCCATTCCTTCTAAAAAACACTTCTTTTAAATCCACCTCTATTTGAAATTTTAACACAACTTCACTTTAAAATATAACACCTTTAAAGTATGGATGATAACTCAATTTTTTTTACAAAAACATAAATTTTCACCAAACACCCTTTTTACCTTAATTAAAACCCTTCTTAAAAGATGAACTATTTTTTTTAAAAAATTTTTAAAACATAAATCACACTATATAAAATGGTAGGTAGAAATAACCTATCACTAAATAACAATGAAGTAAAAATAAATAGTAGTAATATAGAGGTTCCATATAATCAAATAAAAAAGGGGATACAATTAATATAAGGTGAGAATACCATAGATAGTATAATTAATTATGAAAAAATAACACATGAAACTCACTAGGTCTTAATGTTATAAAGTTCTAGATATTACTATAATACATGAACAAAATATAACCTATATAATGTCCAAAATATCACTATCCACCTGACTATCCCACACTAGAATCATCAGCGTGACACCTCCCATCTAGTATTGTCCTAACATACAACTAGGAGAAATTGGTATTATGTGTACCAACTAGTATATCATATATCTAGTCTAATCTCTTACTACCTAGGGTTTTTATGTTTTCAATCAAGTGGAAGTGAGAAATAACCATGAAATAAGCAACACATGCATCAATTTAGCATAAGTAGTAAATCTCATATAACCTCTAACACCCTAAAAATCAAAATTCCATTTCACATCCATGAATAAGAATTGAACATTACATAATAATAATCAACTAAATCCCATTAACAGAAAAAATCCTAAATAGTGCCTCTCAAGTAAGGGGGATCAATTTCTAAGGAATCAAAAAATATCAACTTAAATTCCTTTTATAAGGTGTCAGATGAGACTTTGTAAACTATATTGGGATGATAAGATTTATTATCAACCCCTAAAATCTCAATTAAGAAAAAATAAACTTTTAATATACTTTAGAAAATAATTTAAATATGAACACCTCCTTTAGAAATGGATATGTAAGAGAATGATGAGACTTTTTAAAATATACCGAGCATAATATATTATTATCTATGTAAAATAATTCGCCTAATCCTTTAAGAAAATTATGGATCATCCAATTATGAATGATATAATCGAAAATCCCATATGTAAATCTCCTTTGACATTTTTTGGGCACCATTGAGGAGATAATGTAGAGAAATCGAATCTGACCCCAAGATTCATATCTCAAATGATGATTCTAAAATAAAGTTTGAATATTAATGGATAAAAAATACATAGAATAAGAACAAAGATTATATCAAACTATCTTGAAGTATAGTACTAAGGAACTATAGTTTTTGAGAGAATCTAGTCATATCTTACTGGTACTAATGCTCAGATGAGAGGTCGGTCACTATGGATCTTAGAATAGAGGAATTAGAAGAAGCTATTTAGATAGATATCTTGAGTCATGTATCAATAAGGCCACCCATGAATCCTTGGTGAACCTATTCTTGAGTGAAGACCATGAAGATGGAAATTCTTTATCCAAGCCAGGAGCTATGTTCACTGAAGGAGACAACTATGCCACCTATGAGCTGAGATCAACCAGTCAATGCCGAATGAAGAATCAAATATGAGATTTATGTTTTCTAGATTGTATTATTATTTTTAGTATCAATTGATAAATATGGAGGGGTTCCTTGAGAATACTAACTACAATTACAAAAATAATGGAGATGTTTACATGATATGTGTTTGATGAAATGATTTAATAGAATCAAGATTGATAAAAATGGAAATATTGATGTCAAGTAACATTGAGTTAATGGAGGGGATAAATATTTTAGAGAATTAGAGAGATGATAGATTATCTTGAGCTGAAATTATTTTTAGTATGGTTTCATGTTGAAAATAAAGTGACTCTCGCTATTGATGAAACATGGACACCTTGATTGCTTTGATGAAGATATTGAGAGATCTGGTTGGCTGATTGAGTTCTTGGAAACTGATAAAGATAATTAATAAATAACAGTAAACTCATCCAAATAACTAGACTATTTCAAATTGTATATGAATAATCAAACACCTTTCGATCACTGTTATTCACTTTTCTTTCAAGATTGAAGATGACAGGGGCCTCAATGCTCTTGAACACTATGATTTTTGTATTAAAGATGGGCGTATAATAGGTTTCAAGCTCATTGAGATGTATTCCTAAAAGTGAATTATAAACATTTATTATTTTGTATAAATAGAATTATTATGTATAATATTGATATTAGCAGGATAATTTTATTTCTGGTGAAAGTATAAGTGTTTGTTAAAGGGGTTTTCTTGAGCGACAGTTGTAGTGAATCATGGTTAAGTAATTCACCCTCCCATTTTACTATAATGGAATTGAGGTGGGGATTTGAGTTAGTGAGATATAGGGAAAATAAAAAATGTATTTTGGTATTAATTTTATAGTATATTCATTAAACACACATATTGGAGATTGAGGTGTGAGACAATGGAGTTGGAGTAGAGTTCAGAGTAGACTTGAAGTAGTTACTTGGTAGAGTTTGAGCCAGTGGAAGAAAGTGATCTCTTTAGAGAAGCTTTATAATATATTTCTCTCAAATTATTGTATTAATATGTAATCATGTTTGTAATGAATATTTTTGTTGTTATTATTTATAGAATGTGTGATTGATTATTTTAGGAGAATTCGATTGGATGGATTGAATTTACTTTTCCTATTATTACTTCAAACTAATTCATAGAGTTATATTGTTCTAATTTTAAGAGTTATCTTTTCCTATTTTTCATTATCATATTTTCAATCTATATTAAGTACTGAAAAGATTAGAATATATTTTATTTTTCCTTATCAACTAAAACCAAAGTACTATCTAGAAAAAGTTTTAGTTCCACTATTTTCAATGATGAAGCATATTCACCATGATTTTAATTATGAATAGAAGTTATTAGGTGAGTTCTCTAGTTTGGTTGTATATCTAATGATTATTAAGAATCTTAATCCATACATTTCATAATTTCATCAATTATATGGTTAATTCCATGTGATATAATTTTTGTTTTCTCTTAATTCTATGAAGTCCAATTCCCCTAACTCTTTTAACTATTCAACCTCCCTTTATTTTCTCTAATTTCTGAAACTTTATTATATTATAACTTATAATTATTAGGTGTCATAAAAAAATATAGTTTATTATGTCAATGATCTTGCTATCAAATTTTTGGAATAGTTTTTATGGAAGGAATGTTTGATTAGAAAAAAAAACAAATCAAAACATTCAACCTGTTAAAAAATATATTAAATAAAAATTCTCTTCGAACAATTTATTATGTTTCTTTTTTAAGTGATAGAATTCTGTAATGAACCAAACTAGAATACCCTCAAAAAATGACACCTTAATTGATCTTCCACTATCCCAAATGGAATTACCGATCCCCATGGTTTGGTGACAAGCACTCAGGCATCAGAAATAATGGAAAGAGAATGATTTCACCCAACAAAAGCAAACATAAATAGATAAAAAATAGACAAAAATCCCAAAAAAACATAAACTAAAATATCCAAATGTTGATGATATAACTGATTGGATAACACGATGGATGGTTAACACAATTTATAATAAAAAAATATACCAAACCACCAACATCTCCATGTTCAAGTTAGAAAATGTCACACACACCACCATCAAAGCATGAAAACAAAGATATATGAATTAATAATGAAATGAGAAAACTACTAAACCCATAATATATAGTCATGACTTAAAATAAAAGTAGGTAACCACCTGTAGACTCAAATAATAACACTTTAAAATAGAATATATATCATAAAGGTTTAAAAATATTTATACAAAATATGATTTAAAAATTTATTTCAATAATTGAAGTTTCGACATTATCCTTTAAAACACCCATTTTCACCAGCCAAGCCTTTTCTAGAAAAAATAACAATTTATTTTCACATATCAAAATTTTGTTAAATTTTAGTTTAAAATAGTTATAAAATTATACCACAGAAAACATGATATCATTTAAAAAATCATCAAAAATAGTTATACCTTAGAAAATAATCATAGATTAATCATGGTAACAAAATGTTCTAATGGTAAATAGTTTATGACAGAGTAAACATGGTCACTAATGAATAAAAGTCTATATGATAGAATAAAATCAACCATTTGACCACTCCTAGAGGCTTGGTCTTACCCTATCTTGGTCAAATCAAGGGGAAAAACCTCAAGTTAACCTAAGTCCCACCTAAGGACACTAGACAGAGCAAGATACTAAACTAGTGCACATGTGTGCATAGAATTATCACCTAGAAACCCATGTTTTCCTATGATATTAAAATTAAGGTAGGAATTTCAAATATAAAATCATTCCATATATCATAACATATAATCACGTTAAAAAAATGAATTATAAACATTTTCCACACCTCTGAATTCCACATATAAACATTCCCCTTTATATTTCATGTTAATTAAATTCAATTTCAATTAAATTCATCACCCTTAAAAAGGGTCATTTTAATTCAATTTATCAACCTTAAAAAGAAACATTTCAATTAAATTTATCACTATTAAAAAGAGACATTTAAATTAAATTTATCACACTTAAAAAGGGATATTTCAATTTAATTTATCACCCTTTAAAAGGGACATTTAAATTAAATTTATCACCCTTTAAAAGGGATATATAAATTCATTTTATCACTCCTAAAAAGGGAAATTCCAATCTATTCATTCAATTCAATTCATTATTTTTGTTTCACATTAAGGAGCACATCCTATAAGTTTTAAATTTTCTAATAAATCATTCAAAGTTAAAAAAATTCCTTTCTACATTCCACTCAGTTTACCAAGACATTAAAATAATTTCAAGGACATTTATAGACCTTTTATAAATCATTACACTTTAAGAAACACATGTTTTGAAAGAATCATTTCAAAGAATCATTTCAGATAATTATTTAAAAACATAATTTCCAAACATCATTTTAAAAGGGTCAAATCCACCCAAGATATAAATAACCACAATTTTATCTTTATTTTAGAAATCATCATTATAAATTTCATAGAAAATCATCAAATGAATGACTAGAATACCAATTTAAAAAATAAGTGATTATTTCTTTAAAATAGTTCTCAAATTAAATAATGTAAAAATCCAAATTTACATATTTATCAAAAGCTTTTTAAATCATAAATAATTTATATAGCTAATAGATATAATCATAAATAATTGAAGACATCTAAAACTCAAGATAAAAGCACAAAAAATCATAGATTCAATTCTAAAGGAATATGATTGGGACACCAACCTTGGAATCTCAATTAATAGAAGGAAACCTCAAGTCAAAGAGAGGAATTACTCAAATAAGTAAAAAGAAGATCCATAGAATAAAAAATCCACATTATAGAACTCATATTTGATTAATTATTATGATTTTCATAGGCATAAGAAAAGAAGAGCATGAATGAGAAGGTAATCCAGGACTAAAAAGAAAAGAGACTTGCCAATCAAGAACCACTGCAATGAACGATTCTTAGATCCACCCATAATTGTGGTTAGAGAATACAAAATCACCCAAGTAGAGCTCTGAAAATCATGAGGTTAGATATTGGGTCAAGGGATGTGGTTAAAATATTTATACTAGGATTTTAGGTAAAACTACATAACAACTTAGATGCTATCCTGCATCCAGCAATGCCACCGACTACCTGATGGCTACAAAACATTCTACTATAGCTACTTCCATTCCAATAGTTAGCCAATGGAGGCCCACCAGCTGGATGGTGGGTGCAACAAAATTTTTTCACTACTACCTAGACCGCTAGCTGGATAGTGGAACTCACTTTCTAGTATGTAGACCTACTTTAGTTTTTCTAGTTATAGGTTAGGGTCTACTCTTTATCCTCTCCACAAGACACAATCTTGAATCAACTTTCCCAATTATAAAATATCTAAAACACATGGAGGAGGGTGATAATAAAATCCTAAGAAAAGGAAAAAAAATATAAAGTTACAACTTTACCCACTGTAAGGTTTTCTTCTCCTAGAATTCTTTGAGGACATCACTTGACCAAGAATAAAGAGGGAAAGAAAACCCAAGAAACACCATAAAACCTAAAACATCTAGCAGCTCAAAATGACCAAATAACTTATAAATCAACTAAAAAGGAATTATAAGAAATCCAAGGATGAGATTGAGGTCAGTGTATGATATTTTCCAAATTTCCCTCCACAAACAAGACTTCAAAATAAAACTAGTGATCTGGTTTAGGTAAGGATGAGAAACACTCCAAAGATATTCACTAAGCAACTATCCTTCATAAATCTTGTAACAAAACCTCGACTACTCAACAACTAGGATCAAACCACTAATCTCTAAAGTAACCTAAAAAATACCACACATGAATTAATAAAACATTATGATAATTAAAGAACTCTATAAAACACAAACACATCGACAAACAATAACCAAAAGGTCGTATAATATAATAAAAGAGAGAAAATGGAAATGCACCAAGAAGAGACATGCCTTATCAAAAATTACATAGTCCAACATTCCTTTAGTGAGGGTAACCCAAGAATTTATTCCCATAACACTAACTTCCTATAATTACAAATAGTAATATCATATTATCATCAATAATACCTCCTGATGACCCCAAAACTTACCCAAGATATCCTATGTACAACAGGTAATTAAAACCACTGACCCAACACAGGGTCCATGTCATAATAAGCAAAGTTAAGAATAATAATCACTAAGGCAAATTCATTTCCAAATAAACTAAAATCCCATAAAAAATTATCTAAATTATCACGAAAGAGAATGAAAATATGTGGATAATCTCCAAGGTACCCAATCCCGACCAAATAATGACTCACTCTAGGATTTTATAAATATATGTTCTTCAATATAGACTTCTCTACAAACATACAAAAAAGCCACAATTACTTCTTAGAGACTATATAT
Source organism: Viscum album (assembly GCA_963277665.1). NCBI lineage: Eukaryota > Viridiplantae > Streptophyta > Magnoliopsida > Santalales > Viscaceae > Viscum > Viscum album. The sequence continues at coordinate 1,991,426,353 of OY728137.1, forward strand.
CCAATAAAGAAGAATTAAAATAGAAGATAAGGATCAATATTTTAGCATGAGAAATTTAATATTGGTGATCACTCCATCGCATTAAATTTGTTACAGAGTCAAACTTCTCTAACTCAACTCTTCCAACAATCTAGAATTCAGAATAAAAATAAAAAAAATAAAATAGAGAATGGGAAATCATAAAATTATATTCTTATATCATTGATATATAATCCAAAAAAATACATGAAAACACAAAACATTATCATATAAAAACTAGGGTAATAAGAAAGACAACTCTTTATGTCACAAGGTTTGTAAGATCAAAAGAAAAAAATAAAATAAAACTCAAATGGTCTTTAATATGAATTCAGGATCAACACAAGCTACACTAAAAATAACTCCCACAAATAGCTCCTATACTACATTATAATACTTCACTTCAAGACCTATGAAAAAATACCTTATATATTGAAGTTTTATATAACATAGTGTATTTAAGATCCGATGATCCTTGATCATTCCAAGGTGCATAAAAAACCTGATAAAACCTCTATAGATGACATAGACAATCACATAAACTACAAGCTATAGGGTCCTTCATAAAATTACACTTTATATGACCCTCATTTAAATACTAAAATCATAGAAAGTGCTTATTTCTAGAGGAATCTAATGATAACAAACACAACAACATTTTCATTACACTACCTATGGTATACTTTCTTTTTCCCTTGATGAAGCTTCCTCCATCAAATTAAAAATAAGATAAATTCACAATGCCTTTGGTACTCCTATCAAGTATTCTTTAACCTTGAATTTTTACATAAAAAACATACAATAAGATTCAAGATTGATAGGAAATACAACCTATGGAAATATGAATGAAAGAATTCCTAGAAACACCATTCCATTAGAGTATCATCCATGGATAAATTAAGTGGATATGGTACGAAATCGATAAAACAAAAAGCATACTTCAACACCATTTTATATCATTACCTAAGTCCATGAAATTATATAGAATCTGATACCCTCACTACACTAGAAAATAAATCCTTGAAAAAACATGTATTGAAAGCTACCAAAGAATAGTCTTTTTATAGATTATCCTAAATAAAAAACTTTCACCACTTCCATCTCGGACTATCGAGCATGAATGTAGAGAACCTATCCTTGAGATATTCTGGAAGCTAAAGCTGGGTGAAGATCTCATCAAACATATTCAGTCACATCACTACTTCCTGATAATTTTGTTCTCTAAAGAAGTGAGGTTGATTTAGCCTCTAAAATTCTCAAATGCAATCCTCATGTTTGGGTATGAGATGGAAGACATAGAATTGTATGCCTGGAGCCAATGAAACAACCATTATAAAAGAATATTGATTTATAAAAGTGTCTATTAAATATAAATGGGGGACAACTATAAAAACAAGAAGAATAAACTCATCAAAGACAAAATCAAAATCTATGTCTCACAAGTCAAATAAAATTAAAAAATGTACAAAAGAAATCACTATAAACAATTCAAAATCCAACAAAAAAAATACAAACCAAAAAACCAAAATTTAAATTATTTTAAGAAATAAATCTAACTCTTTGTCTAATTTGGGTTTTACCAAAGTTTAGTTCAAAATAATTTCCATTATTTAAACCAACATTTTTAATCACTTGAAATTTTTTAAATAAAAATTACTTATCAAATAAATATTTTTAAAACCATATTTTTGAAATATTTCAAAATTATCTCTTTAAAATATTCCAACTAAACTTTATCAACTTCCCATGAAAATGTTAAACTAAAAGTAACCCCAACCATATTTTCCAAAAACATTCATTATTTTTAAATTCAAAATATTTTAGAATAACTAGAGACTAAATTCCATTTTGAATTTAAATTTTTTTCAAAACACTAAGAAAATACCAACTCTTTTCCAAACAATATATTTTTTTTTGATTTAAAATTAACACTAAAACAATCCAAAACAAAAACCAATTATCGTAGAATAATTTTAAAAAATCATTATAATCCAAAAAAAGGAAGGGAAAATAAACCCAACACTCAAAGAAAGAATGAAAAAAATTAAAATTCCAATAAATATTAGCCATGAATAAATTGGACACAAGTTTGGTAGACTTTGAACCAATTTTACTAAGTTTATTGAAGTCAACTGGAGTTGGCTACACAATATATGCACAATTTTCCAAACTATTCATAATAAACATGCTCCCTATAAATTTCCACCAAAACTAACTCTAAATCTTAGAGTATCTTAAAATAGATCAAAAAATTGAAAACTCAAAAGGATACACTTATAAAAAAAATTAAAATCTAATTTTTTTGAAGATCATGCTCAAACTAGAGACATACACATCCCAGAACACCCTAGTTACCAATGAATCATCTTGGATGGGTGGTGATCAAGCACCCTCCCATGACCGACTACTTGAATTATGAAAATCCTATCTCCAAAATAGAATACATCTCAAAACTTATTAGAAATAACTCTTTTGATACCATTTCTAATAAACCATTGTAGAGTACCCTTAAACAATGACACTCAAATTGATGTTCCAATGACCTGATCAGAGTTCCCTAGTCCCATGGGATGGTGAAAAGTACATGGGCATCAGAAATTAATAAATGGGAATGATTTCCAACAATAAGAAAAATATAAATAGATAAACATTAGAAAAAATCCCAATACAGTATAAATTGAAATATCCAAAAGTAAAAGATACAATCAACTAGACAACATGGCCAATGGCTTGTACAACTTCAAAAAAAGCTACCAAATCACTAACATCATTGTGCACAAGTGAGAAAACAACATACACACCACCATCAAATATCAAACCCAAATATATTTTAATATCAAATCTTCCAAGAAACCAGATAAACCTATAATATATAGGTGTGAGATAAATCTCATTAGGTCTCCACCCACCAAACTGATGCATAAAACTCTAAAATAGAAGCTGTAACGACCCAAAGTTTCATTAATGGAAATCCCTCTTGATCTAATTAAATGTATCTTTATGTTTATATAAAATGTAATATTTTTTGGTTTTATATTAAGAATTTTGACCGTTGCTAATATATCCATTGAACAGTGATCACATGATTAGTATAAATATAGGACTTTAACAAATCTAATTTACTCAGACAAAGGAAGTGATGGCCTCATCCAGTAGAATTTCCCCATACGAAGCCCATTTGTCGGAGCTCAGAAAAGAGGTGGCGTCTTTGGGCTTCGCCCTTGACCAAGCCCAAGCTAAGCTTCATCATATCAAGTTCGAACATGACCATCTATGGGAAAAGTGGAAGTTGATTGGAATTACCACTCGAGCGATGTTATCCGAGCCACCCCAAGAGTCTGTCACCATCGCACACCTTACCCTTAGGTCTTATGCGGCTGTTTTAAGGGGTTATGTAACAAATAAGTAGTACTATGTTCATGTACATTATTTTTTTATATAATAATGAATATAATTTCTAGTCATTTTTGATACATTGTAAATAGTTTTTAAAGTACAAATGGTGTTTTTTGTTATTATTTAATTAAGAAATATATTTTATTAAATTAAGGGATTTTTGAATTAAATAATATTTTAATAAAATAATAATATTATTATTAAATTATTTTTTATTAAATATAAATGATCTTATAATTTTATGAATGCAATTAAAATTTTTATTAAGGTTTGAAAGCCATTTCTGTCAAAACCCGTGAATTTTCGATAAATGTAGGTTTTTATTTTAAAAGTTAAAATTAACATATTTATAAAATTATTTAGATAAAATAAATGTTATTTCTATAATCAGGACATCGAAATTATCTAATGGTGAATTTTTCATAATTTTCTAAGACAGTCAAATTTTTGGGTAAAAATTAAATATCGTATAAATATATAATGTGTTTTATGACATCATAATGACCCAATAGTGATGTAATAAAATACTATAATCTTTATTTTCGGACAATATATGTTTTAACATTAAAATAATGTAATTTTGGGTTTGTTTGACTTACTTTTCAAAGTATTAATGGACCCCTCAATACTTATTCAACACCTTGCCTTTTTAAATTAATTTCCATGGGAGTGTGACTCACCTCCACATAAGCAAATCTAATATTTTAAGAAGTTCGGAATTTGGCATTATAAAATATTGTTTTCCTATTCCCTTTTACAAAAACCATGGACAAAAACTATGTGATGGTTTGTGGTTTGGATTATTTTAATGTAAGGGGACCCAAACCTAAATAATAAATAATTCCCTCACCTTTCCTATATAAACCCACCCAAGCTCCCACTTCCTCCTCACTCAAAGCCCTTGGAGTTCGTCCAAAATTTTCCCTACTCTCTCTATAATCCTCCCAAGGTTCCCCAAGCTCCCAAGAAGCCTCTCATAAGCCTCTCTCTTTCCTTTGGAAGCACACTTCCAAGTAAGGGTTTTTTTCCTTTCTCATTTTTGTCCAATTTTCTTTAAGTTGTTTTGCCCTTTTAATTTAAATTATGAATGTTGGGTTATGGTTTTTCACCTCACTCATAATTCCCTCTTTATGTTTGAATGATGGGATACCCTTTATCTTTCATTAAATGCCTCCCATGTACATCCGTTACTATGTTGAAATTCCACAAGGAACTTCTCTCTCCTCTTTTACATTCAATCAATAATTTTGTATCATGAATCTAAATTCCATTACAATTGTTGAGACATGTATATATATTACCTCATTACTGTCCATTACATTTAAATATGATGAGAAACCCATTTCTCTCTCATCAACCATTTTTATGCATTCTTATGTCACGCCGTTACGCTGCCGAAATCGCACCGATTTTCAAAGCCAATGTCATTGTGTAGTGAATACAATGCTCATTTATCCATCAAGGGTATTAAAATTTTTGCACATTTACTCATTGATTATAAAGTTTCATGTATTAATTCCACATTCATTTATCATGGAATAAATTATTATGTTTTATGAATCCATGTTTTATGATCCATGTGGCACACTTATGCATGAAATTAAATGTTTAAGAAGGGTGCACCCTTATAGCGCTCCAATGCATTGGGTAAAGTATAGTATCATGATACATAATATGCAATGAGTGTTGAATCATGCTAATTCAAGTGCAACGAGGGTTTACTTGTGCTTCATGTGCAATGAGGATTTACTCATGCCCTACATGCAATGAGCCTTGGCTCATGCAAATTCCATGTTAAGTGTTGTTGCCACATTTCCATGTTATGATTATCATGCTTTATCATTCCTTTATGTTCATGTTTCTTTTATGATCTATTGTTATGCCTATTGTCTAACATGTATTGTACTCCTCATGTTATTCCATGTGTACTCCCTTACTGGGCTTTATAGCTAACCCTTTTCTTATGCATGTCCTCAGGTTATCCCATGCAATGCTAAGTATGAGGGAATGTAGTGGTCATGTAAAGGAAGTTTTCAATGAAGATGTTGTATTTCATGTTTTAAGTTTTTATGTAATGATCCTAAGCCCCAAAGACACTAAACCTCTCGATCTTCTTTGTTGTATCAAGTGATTTTTTATGTAATAAATCATGTTTAAGTTTGTAATAAAAGCAGGGTTGTAATAGTTGGTATCAGGGGGAGGTTTAGTTATTTTTGGGATTAGAAAACCCTAGTAAAGCCTTAGATACAAGACTAAGTATAATAAAAACATCCCTAAGTTTTGGTTAGTACTGAGTAAGTGGTTTATCAAACAAATACATCCCTGTCTGGATACGAGCAGGTAGAGGCGGCTCTGGCACAGATGTATCCTAGGGGTAAAACCCAAAAACACTTCTTTGAGCTAGACTCAAACGGGAACTGGTGCACGACAACGAGCCTTGCTGCACTTTTAGTTATGACACTCCCAGTGGATATGTTTTGATAAATTCAAAAGCTTAGTATGAACCCTTATTAAGGAAATTAAAAAAATTCCCCTACGAATATATGTTAGAAAGTAAATCATGAAAAGCCTAGATTGAAGCCTATAGAATCATGAGTTAAGGAAATAAAAGTTTATTTATGAGTCATCAACTTTTGTCTTTGGATTACCCTTTATGTTTTACCCCTAACTTTCCTTTTATTCCAGCCAATGGTTGGTAATAGGAGGACTCGGGCTAACAACCGTTGTGAAGATCAGTGTGATGACTGTACTAATGAGATATCCAATCCAATGGGAGTGGGAATCACGAAATTTGTCACGCTTCTCTCTCAGATAACTCAAGTTTTGAATAGAAACACGGGTCAAGAGGAACGTTCAACCCCCCCTAAGAAAGAACAAGTCGCTATCGAGAGCTTCATGAGACAAAGGCCTCCTACTTTTAGTGGATCATCTGATCCCAAGATCGCTGAAAAATGGATCAACTCCATTGAAAAGATATTATCCATCCTCAAATGTTCTGAACAAGAGAAGGTTATCCTGGCAGCTTATCCTATGGAGGGTGAAGCTGATCAATGGTGGATGTTGATCAAAAATACAAAGCCCGAGGAGGAGGCGTTGGAATGGAAGGATTTTCGAAAGATATTTTTCGATAAATATTTTCCGCATACCCTCCGGATTAAGATGGAAAGAGACTTCCTTTCCCTTAAGAAAAAAGATGAAGAATCTGTTGGAGCGTATGAGGAAAACTTCAAAAGGCTTGCACGATACGTTTCCGGCTTTGTCTTTACCCCCGAATGCAAGGTTGACCGGTTCTTTGGTGGGCTGAAGCCTATCTTGCGGAAATAATTAGTGATCCGTGACTTCAAAAGCTATGAGGAAATTGTCCGATGTGCCCTCATGGTCGAAATGGAGATCGGGGAATCACAGGGGTATCATGGTGTCAAGAAGCATAAGGTGGACTTCAATGCTGGTGGTCCGATGGATAAATCCAACGGTGCTAAGAAGATCCAACACCCCACTTTCCAAAAGTGCAGAAAGAAGCACCCTGGAAATTTCCTTAAGGGGATGAGAAAATGCTTCAGGTATGGAAGAGAAGGGCACCTAGCTGTTAACTGTCGGCAAGAAAGACCCGCGGCTGCGACAGAGGAGAGGAACGCTCCGTTCGAACCTCAACGCATTGTTCAATGCTACAAATGCAAAGAACTGGGTCATTTTTCAAATCAGTTCCCTAATCCAAGGGTTTTCTGAGACAACCAACAACCTCCAAGGTAGCAAGGAAGAGCTTTTTCCATCACTTCTGCCAAAGTGAACCCCGACAACGAAGTGGTGACAGGTACGCTAGTTATTCATTCAATAATAGCGAATTTACTTTTTGATTCAGGTTCTACGCATTATTTTATATCTCAAAAGTTTAGTAGAACAATCCCAGCACCACCACAAATCATGAAAGTAAAGATGTTGGTGAGTACGGAAAATGGGGAAATCATTGCATCCCATTAATATAAGTCCTCCCCTGTTATAGTCTATGGATTGAATTTCTTGGAGAACCTCGTCATACTACCTCTGGTGGAATTTGATGCAATTCTTGGCATGGATTGGCTTTCCTTATATAGAGCCAAGATAAATTTTCGAAAGAGGGAAATCACACTCCATATGGAGAATCGACCCCTGATTCTTTACAAGTGTAAGGAGGAAGATGAATCGCCTTTAGCTCCATCATCTCAAGCATGGATATTACTACCTTATGAGCACGCGTATCTAGCTTAGATGATTGAGTCCAAGGAAGAAACCATCCTTGAATAAATTCCTATTATGAGGGAATTCACTGAAGTGTTTCCCGAGGAACTGCCTGGTCTTCCTCCTAGAAGAGATGTTGAGTTCTCAATTGAACTTATACCCCGGGGTTTTACCAATATCCAAGTCTCCATATAGAATGGCTGTTGTAGAGCTTGAAGAGCTGAAGAAACAACTACAGGAGAATCTGGATAAAGGGTTTATATGCCCAAGTGCTTCACCATGGGGTGCACCAGTCCTCTTCATCAAGAAGAAGGATGGGTCAATGCAGCTTTGCATCGATTATTGTGAACTTAACAAAATCACAATAAAGAACAAGTATCCTCTCCCAAGAATCGATGACTTTTTTGATCAGCTACTTGGAGCACAATACTTCTCTAAGGTGGATTTGCGGTCGGGATATTATCAAGTAAGGGTGAAGAAGGAAGATGTCCCCAAGACTGCTTTTCATACAAGATACGGGCACTATGAATTCATAGTAATGCCTTTAGGACTCACCAATTCTCCATCAATATTCATGGACTTGATAAATAGAGTATTTAGAGATTACCTTGACAAATTTGTGGTAGTTTTTATAGATGATATTCTAATATACTCCAAAACCAAGGAGGATCATGAGGAGCATTTAAAACTGTACTAGAGACTTTGCGCAAGGAGAAGCTCTATGAAAAGTACAACAAGTGTGAGTTCTGGTTGAAGGAGGTCTCATTCTTAGGCCATATCATCACAAGCAATGGGATATCTGTGGACCCCTCCAAAATAGTTGCAATTGAGGGATGACCGAGGCCAACATCAGTAACAGATATCCGTAGCTTCATGGGGTTAGCTGGATATTATCGACGATTTGTGAGAAATTTCTCACGATTGTCCAACCCTCTTACCAAGATAACTTGAAAGGGATTAAAGTTTTCATGGAGTGATGAATGTGAAGAAAGCTTCAAGGATTTTAAAAGGAGGCTTATCACTGCACCCGTTCTCATTTTACCCACAAGTGGGGACCTTTTTATTGTTTTCAGTGATGCTTCAAAGAAGGGCTTAGGCTGTGTGCTGATTCAGAATGATAAATTTATATCCTACGCCTCAAGGAAGTTGAAAATCCATGAGCGAAATTATCCAACGCATGATCTGGAGTTGGCGGCGATGATCTTTTCCTTGAAAATTTGGTGGCATTATCTCTATGGAGAGAAATGTGAGATATATAATGACCACAAGAGTCTTAAATATATATTCACACAGAAAGAGCTTAATATGCTCCAGAAAAAATCGATAGAGCTCATCAAGGATTATTACTGTTCAATACATTACCACCTTGGGAAAGAGAACATGGTGCCAGATGCCCTAAGTAGAAAGGACCCAACAATTCTATCAATTATGAGAATTGGGAAGGATCCAATCTTCTTAGACTTGATGAAGATGGACGTGGGAATCATAAAGAAGGAAACATAATCAATCCTTTCACAAATGATTGCTCAACCATCTCTTTTGGAAAGGTTAAAGGATGCTCAAAAGGATAATGTGGGAATTCAGGAAAAATTGGAAGCTATCAAAAAAGGGAAATCCTCAGAGTTTAATGTTAATGAAGAAGGAATTTTGCAGTTTGGGAAAAGACTATGTGTTCCATCAAGTCCGGAGCTGAAGAAGGAACTTTTGGATGATGCACATAGTTCAAATTTCTCTATTCACCCAGGGAGAACAAAGATGTATCAAGATCTTCGATAAAACTTTTGGTGGGATAATATGAAGAAGGAGATCGCTGAATATACATCAAAGTGCCTGGTGTGTTAGAAAGTGAAGGCAGAGAGGTAGAAGTCTAAGGGGATGATGCAACCATTTCCCATACCAGAATGGAAATGGGAGAACATCACCATGGACTTTTTCACCGGACTTCCAAGGACATCCAAAGGCAACAATGCAATCTGGGTTGTTGTGGATCATCTTACAAAGACTGCACACTTCATTTCTATTCGGGAGGATTTATATTTGGATCATCTGGCATGGATATATATCAGTGAAGTGGTAAGGTTTCATGGAGTACCACTCTCTATTGTGTCTGACCGAGATCCAAGATTCACCTCTATGTTTTGGAAGAGTCTTCAACATGCTCTGAATACTGAACTGAACTTTAGTACGACCTATCATCCTCAAACTGATGGCCAATCTGAGCGGACTATCCAAACACTTTAGGATATGTTGAGAGCGTTCTCAATGGACTTTAAAGGAGGATGGGATCAACATATTTCTCTGGTTGAGTTCTCTTATAATAACAGTTTCCACTCAAGCATCCAAATGGAACCATATGAAGCCCTGTATGGGAAAAGGTGCAGAACACCGGCATGTTGGGATGAGGTCGGTGAACGTAAGCTGCTTGGACTAGAAATGGTCGAAGAAATGGTGGAGAATGTGAAAACAATTTAGCAGCATATCAAGGCAGCCCAGAGTCGACAGAAGAGTTATGCAGATAATCGTCGATGAGACCTTGAGTTTAAAGTTGGAGACATGGTGTTTCTACACATATCTCCGTGGAAGAAGGTCATGAGGTTTGGAAGGAAAGGGAAGTTAAGTCCAAGGTACATAGGCCCCTTCGAGATTCTTGATCGTGTCGGGGCTGTGGCCTATCGACTAGCAATACCACCTGCCATGGCTAAAGTACATGATGTCTTTAATGTATCCCTCTTAAGGAAGTACATAATGGACCCTTCACATGTACTCTCTTTTGAGGTGGTACAATTGAAAGATGATCTTTCTTATGAGGAGAAACCAGTGAAGATCTTAGATCATAGAGAAAAATTTCTACGAAATAAGACAATGCCCCTCGTCAAGGTGTTGTGGAGAAACCACAAGTTTGAAGAAGCTACTTAGGAATTGGAGGATATGATGAAGCTGAGTTACCCACATTTGTTTTAGTGTGGGAAAAGGAAAATTTCAAGGGCGAAATTTATCAAGGGGGGAATATTGTAACGACCCAAAGTTTCATTAATGGAAATCCATCTTGATCTAATTAAATGTATCTTTATGTTTATATAAAATGGTAAATTCTTTGGTTTTATGTGAAGAATTTTGACCGTTGCTAATATAGCCGTTGAACAGTGATCACATGATTAGTATAAATATAGGACTTTAACAAAACCAATTTACTCAGACAAAGGAAGTGATGGCATCATCCAGTAGAATTGCCCCATACGAAGCCCATTTGTCAGATCTCAGAAAAGAGGTGGTGTCTTTGGGCTTCACCCTTGACCAAGGCCAAGATGAGCTTCATCATGTCAAGCTCGAATGTGACCGTCTACGGGAAAAGTGGAAGTTGATTGAAATTACCACTCGAGGGATGTTATCCGAGCCACCCCAAGAGTCTGTCACCATCGCACACCTTACCCTTAGGTATTATGTGGCTGTTTTAAGGGGTTATGTAACAAATAAGTAGTACTATGTTCATGTACATTATTTTTGTAATTAATAATGAATATAATTTCTAGTCATTTTTGATACATTGTAAATAGTTTTTAAAGTAAAAATGGTGTTTTTAGTTATTATTTAATTAAGAAATATATTTTATTAAATTAAGGTATTTTTGAATTAAATAATATTTTAATAAAATAATAATAATATTATTAAATTAATTTTTATTAAATATAAATGATCTTATAATTTTATGAATGCAATTAAATTTTTTATCAAGGTTTGAAATCCATTTCTATCAAAACCTGTGAATTTTCGATAAATGTCAGTTTTTATTTTAAAAGTAAAAATTAACATATTTAGAAAATTATTTAGATAAAATAAATTTTATTTCTGGAATCATGACATCTAAATTATACAATGGTGAATTTTTCATAATTTTCTGAGACAGTCAAATTTTTGGGTAAAAATTAAATACCGTTTAAATATATAATGTGTTTTATGACATCATAATGACCCAATAGTGATGTAATAAGATACTATAATCTTTATGTTCGTCCAATATATGTTTTACCATCAAAATAATGTGATTTTGGGTTTGTTTGACTTACTTTTCAAAGCATTAATGGACCCCTCAAGACTTATTCAACACCTTGCCTTTTTAAATTAATTTCCATGGGAGTGTGACTCACATCCACATAAGTAACCCAAATATTTTAAGAAGTTAGGACTTTGGCCTTATAAAATATTGTTTTACTCTTCCCTTTTCCAAAAACCATGGGTAAAAACCATGGGATGGTTTGTGGTTTGGGTTATTTTATTGTAAGGGGACCCAAACCTAAATAATAAAGAATTCCCTCACCTTTCCTATATAAACCCACCCAAGATCCCACTTCCTCCTCACTCAAAGCCCTTGAAGTTCATCCAAACTCTAACCTACTCTCTCTATAATCCTCCCAAGGTGCCCCAAGCTCCCAATAATCCTCTCACAAGCCTCTCTCTAGCCTTTGGAAGCACACTTCCAAGTAAGGGTTTTTTCTTCCTTTCTCATTTTTGTCCAATTTTCTTTAAGTTGTTTTGACCTTTTAATTTCAATTATGAATGTTGGGGTATGGTTTTACACCTCCCTCATACTTCCCTATTTATGTTTGAATTATGGGAGACCCTTTCTCTCTCATTAAATTCCTCCCATGTACACCCGTTACTATGCTGAAATTCCAAAAGGAACTTCTCTCTCCTCTTTTACATTCAAGCAATAATTTTGTATCAAGAATCTAAATTCCATTAAAATTGTTGGGACATGTATATATATGAAATACTTACTTTACATTACATGTAAATATTATGAGGAACCCCTTTCTCTCTCATCAACCATTTTTATGAATTCTTATGTCACGCCGTTACGCTGCCGAAATCGCACCGATTTTCTAAGCCAATGTCATTGTGTAGTGAATACCATGCCCATTTCTCCATCAAGGGTATTCACCTTTATGCACATTTACTTATTGATTATAATGTTTAATTTATGAATTCCACATTCCTTTATCATGGAATAAATTATTATGTTTTATGAATCCATGTTTTATGATCCATGTGGCACACTTATGCATGAAATGAAATGTTTAAGATGGGTGCGCCCTTATAGTGCTCCAATGCATTGGGTAAAGTATAGTATCATGATACGTCATGTTCAATGAGTGTTGACTCATTCTAATTTAAGTGCAATGAGGGTTTACTTGTTCTTCATGTGCAATGAGGATTTACTCATGCTCTACGTGCAATGAGCCTTGGCTCATGCTAATTTCATGTTAAGTGTTGTTGCCACATTTCTATGTTATGATTATCATGATTTATTATGCATTTATGTTCATGTTTCTTTTATGCTCTATTGTTATGCCTATTGTCTAACATGTATTGTACTCCTCATTTTATTCCATGTGTACTCCCTTACTGGGCTTTATAGCTCACCCTTTTCTTATGCATGTCCTCAGGTTATCCCATGCAATGCTAAGTACAAGGGAATGTAGTGGTCATGTAAAGGAAGTTTTCAATAAAGATGTTGTATTTCATGTTTTAAGTTTTTATATAATGATCCTAAGCCCCGAAGACACTAAACCTCTCGATCTTCTTTGTTGTATCAAGTGAAGTTTTATGTAATAAATCATGTTTAAGTTTGTAATAAAAGCAGGGTTGTCATATAAGCTATAAAATAATGGTTTGAAAATAAAAATACAAAATAGGTTTTAGAAAATTCCTTTCAATAAAATAAGTTTCAACATTTTACTTAAATATACCCATTTTCACAAACCAAGACCTTTCCAGATAAAACCTTATTTTATTTTCTCATATAAAAACATTCATAAATTTTATTTTAAAATAGTTTTAAATCCATATAAAATAAAATGGTATATCATTTCAAAATCATATAAATAATAATACATTGAAAAATAATCATAAAGTTTCATCATGGTAACCAAATTTTCTACAGATAAATTACCTAGGAAATAATAAAAATGGTCATCAATGAAGTGATGTACATGAACCAAAATAAAAACAATCATTAAAATTTTCCCAAACACCTAGTCTTACTCTATCCTTGATTAACTAATGGGAAATCCCTAAGGTTGAACCAAGTCCCATATAAACCCACAATCCAAATCATAATAATAAACTAGGGGACATGTGTGACTTGATTTACTACCCAATAACCAATGTTTTACAGTAAAATTTTAATGTAAGTGATCATTTCAAAGTTAAAATCTTACCATATATCATAAAATGTCATCAAATTTTAAAAACAAATCATAAATCTTTCTTAAATGTCTATATTACACATAATAACACTCCCCTTTACCATGGATATTAATTCAATTAAATTTAAATTAAATTCATATCCCTTAAAAAGGGACATTTAAATTAAATTTATCACCCTCAATAAGGGACACTTTAATTCAATTTCTCACCCTTAAAAAGGGACATTTCAATTCATTTTATTTACCTTAAAAAGAAAAATTTCAATTCAAATTTTCACCCTTAAAAAGTTACATTTAAATTCAATTTATTACCATTAAAAAGGGACATCTCAATTTAATTTATCTCCCTTAAAAATTTATATTTCAATTCAATCATTTGATTCAATTCACCATTTCCATTTCTCATAAAGGGACTTGTGCTATGGGTTTTCCATTTTGCAATAAATCATTCAAAGTGATAAATGAGCATCTCTATATTCCAATTGGTTTATTAATACATTAAAAAGATTTCAAGGAAATTTAAAATCCATTTATAAGTCATTTAAATTTAAGAAATAAATGTTTTCAAAGAATCATTTCAAAGCATATTTTGAATGCATCATTTAAAAAAATTATTTCAAAGAATCATTTCAAAAGGGTCAAACACACCTAAGATATATAGAACCACTCATTTATCTTTATATTAGAAATAATTATCATAATTATTGATGATAATCATCAAGATCCAACCAGGAATACCCATTTACAAAATAAGAGTTTATTTCATCAAAATAAATTTCACATCAAATCATGTCAAAATCCATTTTTTTAATTTTATTAAAAGCTCTTAAAATCATGAATCATTGATATAGATACTAGATATATGTAAAAAAATCAAATACATCTAAAATTTAGTATGAAATCATAAGAATCATTGATTTAATTATAAAGGTAGATGATTGTGACACCAACATCCAAATGTCAATCACTAGATGAAAACAAAAATACAAATATAATAATGAATTGAGGAAGAAAGAATAAGATCCTTAGAATCAAAAATAATAATTAGAGAACTTGGATCCCATGAATTCCCATAGTTTCAATATCCCTAGGGTAATAAGAACATGAATAAGAATGGAATCAATGACCATAAAGAAGAGAGACTTATCGATGAAGAACCTCCATGATGAACAATATTTAGGTCCACTAAGAATTGAGGTTAGAGAAGCCAAATTATACCAAGGATAAATCCCAAAATTATGAGGTTCGACATTGGGTAGAGGAAGGAGGTTAAACTATTAAAATAGGGATTTCAAGTGAAATTACATAACAGCCCAACAAATTATTGCATCCAGCGATTCCATTAGAAAGCTTGTTACTATAACATATTTTCTATAGGTACTGCCAGCCCACTAACTAACCAGTGGGTGAAAAAGAATTACAGAACCACTACCCAATACACTAACTAGTTAGTGGCCCTCATCAGTTATCTCATAGACATGTTGTAACTTTTGTAGCTATAGACCAATTCCTATTCTTACCTTTCTCTTTGATCCACACTTCAAACTCAAATTTTTGGATTAAAAAAAATCCAAAACCACATAGAGGAGGGAGATAAAAAAAGTGTAAGAAATGGGAAAAAATGGGATGTAACAAATTTTGATGTTTTAACTTAGTTTTTTATACCCACAAGGGATTCATATATATCTAAACTTAATTTTTTTATTCATAAAATTTAACAACATTGGATTTCACATAAAATAAAATTTAAAATAGATAATATAGATATTCAAAGAGCCAAAATTCTTAATCAAAATCTTGTTCAACCTCAACTAGGAAACCAAATAATAGAGAGGCCCAGTACTAGGTAATTAAAACTTCTTGTGGTGTCCAACAACCCTTCTTGTATATAGTTATCATATATATCTTGAAATTATGAGATGAAACAAGACCATTTCTCCACGTTACCCTTTTTAATGGATATATCAATGAGGAATCATTAGAGTTTATAAAATATTTTTATAGTACACTTCAAACATTACCTCTACATGGGTTGAATATAGTAGATATTAGGTTTAGGGTCTTTAATTTTTCTAGAAATGTAAGGTTAGATCTAGTTCTAGTATTTAGATGAGGAAATTATTGACACTTTGGATCAAGTATTCAAATCATATGTTACAAAATCCTATCTAAGGAATTCCAACATATAAGTGAGACAAAAAATCATGATGTTTTTCCAAGATGAGGGAGGACTATTTCATGAAACATGCGATAGATTTAGATATCTACTTAGGCCATGTCTCGAAAACCAATTAACTCCCTACTTTCCTATAGACACATTATATAATGGTCTCACTCCCTACCACAAACACATAGTTGATTAGTTTTATGGTGGTGATTTTTATGACCAAAAAACAAATTAATAAAAAGGATTATTTAATAAAATATATCAATATTATTAATATATGAGTTATATGAAGAGAATCATAAATTTAAATGAGTCTCACTCTCTTTTTGTAGAACTTATTATGAAAATTAGGATATATAAATTAGCAAGTAATGCCAACATTATGGAATTTATGGGCATAATAGGACCTTCTGTCTTAATTTTTATTTACATTATCATCCCTTCGATGAACAATTTTTTATCTAGTTATGGTCCTCACATTGAATCTATAAGTTTTTGATTTTCAAACAATAAAAATTATAATCAAGGTTTTAGGAGTAACCCAAAATTTTCCTAGAGAGATCATGGGGTTATTAAGAAATATATTACTACCCCAAACTTCACTCCATAGACAAAAAAAATTTCAAAATTAAATTAATACTAGGTCTTAAAATTATCATGTGTATTTGAATATTTTATTGCAAAAATTGTTGTGTGAAATTGGTTTATTAAAAAAAAATTCTAGAATTCATAACCTAGAATCAAAAATTGGGTAACTTTTTGGATACCTTAGTTTCAGGGATAAGGGAAAGCTTCCCAAAAAAATGTACCCAAACCAAGAGATAATATAATTTCCATAACCACTATAAGTAGATTTAAAACTCATGGAAATGTTATAGTGTTTCTTAGTAAATATGAGGTAAATTATTTGAATGAACTTGATAACCAAAATATGGTAAGTTTCAAACATAAAAAACCAAAAAACAAAGTACAAACTGACTAAAATAATTAATGGACACTTGAAAAATAAAAATAACATAGGAAAATGAATTGGGAAGTAATAAAAAAAAGTAAGTAGAATCTTAGTCTTTAGGAAAATGTGTAAAATTAACTTATTTAGAACATTATGACCCTCCCATTTCCTTTCTTAAAAGATTCCAAATTGATGATGAACTAGAATAATTGAAATTACTTCACATTATTAAAATTTTTATCATCAATATGCCTTTGTGGTTTCCTTAACAAATTTTCCATATTATGTTATATTTTTCATGAGGTTCATAGATAATTAGAGGTATTAGAATATATGTGCTACCATTAATCTATCTGAGGACTGTAGTACTATCCTTAACGAGAAATTACCTAGAATATTTAAATACCCTAGACATTTTTTCATTTCATATAGGATATTATAAAGTAATAAGACTAATTTTATATAGTACTTAGGTGGTAGCATCAACTTTATGATTTACTCTTTATTCAAATAGTTAGTTATAAGGGAACCAAAACAGAACTCTAGGTATCTTCAATTGGTTGATAGTTTAGCCACTCAACCCTATATAAAGGTAGATAACCTATTAGTCAAGGTTTAGAGGCTTGATTTACTAACTAATTTTCAAATTTTTGAAATGAAGTGTGAGGATAGGATTCTAATTATTATAGGAAGACCATTTTTAAATACTGGTGGTGCAGTCATTGATGCTTCCAAGGGTATACTAACCTTTCATTCTATGCTTTTTCAATAATATTTTTATGTTTTTGTGGAATAAAAACTTGTGGTTAGCTACAAACTGATTGATATTTCCAAAAAAGTTTTTAGGGATGATTTTTAAGAGAGATTTCAATCAATCTTCCCCCGAGGTAAGAAAATTTATTTTAGTGGTTTCCTTAGTTGTAGATAACTATGAAAAACATGATTTTAGGTATGAGTTTTGTTCCTTTACTTATAAAGTAACATAAATTAAGTGTTCCCATCCTACCAAGAGAACCACTTAGGATATTGATCAACACTCACAACTCTCACTTATTAAAGAATCCCATACCTTACATCCATTTTCGATTCAGATCGTTCTACCACTCTTCCTGAGATATGTGAATTTATTTTAGTTGGGATTAATGATGAAAATGAGTGTTTTCAAGTAGAGGTAAATTCTGATATTTATTCTTACTCTCTAGAAGTTAAATATATGTTTATCCAGCCTATTGAGTGTACTGAGAGTGATAATATTGATTGATTTACATCATTAGAAAGAAGGCCCATTCTTATAAAGGTGATATATTTGGTAAATTATTTTTCTATCTCATAGATTAAAGAGTTATTAGGATATATTTAGGATTAAGATGATTTACCTAATTTAAATATGAAATAAAAATATGAGAATGAATATTTGGGTGACCATAAATAAGCTACAATACTCTATGATTTTATATTTGAGTTTTTGGGTGCCTAAAGTGTGGGGAAACCTTGTAAGTTTTCTATCATTTTTTAAGAAATTTTTCTAGGATTTCATTTATAATTTTTTCTGTTATTTTTTAAAATACGGGCATAATAATAACAAAAAATAACAATTGAAGTTCTTTTTTTAAATGAAGATCACAATTTTTTTTCTATATTTTGGAATTCTAGAGGTTTTTAAAGAACTTAATGAAGTTGTATTCATCAATAAAACATTTCTTCCAAATGACAATGGTTAAAAATTTTAGGGAGATATTTTGGTCGAAGACTTAAAATTAACCACTACATGAGAGGTAACCCATGATCTTTAAAATTTTTTATTGTTATTTTATATTTAAATAAACCCCCTTTTATATTTCCTGGTTATTTTTAGCCCCTAATTTTTCCTTAGTTTTCATATTGACTAGGAGATTCATTGAAAATATTATTTCATTTCTTGGTATTATTTTTTAAATTTATAAATATTATTTATATTATTGATTTGATTAACATTTGTAGTCACCTCATTAAAGAGGCTAAGTGGAGATGCACATGTGTTAAAGGGGAGAAATTTTTTGATTAAGAAACAATGAATTCAATAACCAATATCCAATGGAGTTTTTTTATCCATTATTCCATGAAATTTATTTTATTGGAATTGATTATATGATTCTTTAGATATTGGTTAGGCTGAAAATTGGTTTTGAAATTTTATCTTTATTGAAGATATGTGGGGGAGGGGAGGGTGTTTGTTTTAAGATGAAATTAATTAAATATATTTAGAATTATTGTGTGTTTATATTGATATTATCTAGGTTTTTTTATTTTAGTTTGAAGTGGATTTTAAACCTTTCATAGAACTCTGTAATTTACTTTGGGTCTATTTTGAGAGTTTCTAAATTTATTTTAAAGTGTTTTTATACCTATATTATTTTTTAACTTTGATTTTTTTGATTTTTAATGAAAATAGATTTGATATATACACTAAATTATAATCATGTACCTTTTAAAATATGTTTTTAAGTGTTAAAATTTTTGGAAAACATGATGTCTTGAATTCTTTGTAACCCCTTTAGCTTGTCTTTTAATTAATAAATTGAAAATCCATTTTGAACATAAAAAATATTAATTGTTTCTTCCACCATGAAGTTCAACATTGGATAAAATGTTGACTTTTATGTGTGGGTAAGGTGTCATAAAATGTTATAAACTATTCTTCATTATGATTATTTCATATTACCCCTATTTTTTTAAGAATATTGACTGCTTCTAAAGCTTTAATTTTCTTATTTAGTGTTCAATTTTTTTTTGAATTTTAAAGGTTGTTTTTAAATTTTGAGGGGGTTAATATTTTCATTTTATCCATGGATTAAATTGGGTTTATCAATTCTATTTATCTCATGAAATTTTATTATTTTAGTAAATTTTTTGAGTATGTCTTACAATTTTAATTGACTCTAAAGATCTTACTTTGAATTAAACTCATAAGATATGTATCCAAATGGGACATGAAATGATACTACAAGGTAAACTATTCATTAATTGTTTTAATATTTAATTGTTTATTTATTCTATAAAAAATATTTATTCAATCCTTCCAATTCAATATAATGTCCAATTATTCTGAGATCCTAATTTATGTGTGTCTATTCACCTAGAGGTAATGAGAACTTTGGATGATTTATTTAGATAAAAATTGAACTCTGTTCAATTATTTTAAATTTTTTGAATCTCAATAATTTTTGTAAAATAAGAAACCAAATTTTGGCTACAACCATTTAATTTTCATAAGGAAATCATATTTTTTACTTTAGAGAGTCCATGGGGGAAAAATACTTTTGAAAACAGATTCATTATGACACTTGGGTTTTTCATTATTGAGAATAATTTCCTTTCATCGAGTTTGTTGAATTTTATGCATGTGGACAAGAAATTATTTAAGTGTGATGGAATTTGATGTGGCCTTAATTCGATGCATATTTACACATATATTTTGGAGAAATACTTATGTCTTTAATATTGAAATACGTTTTAAATATTGAATTTTTTAATATTGGTAAATCTAGGATGGAATTTCAATTATATGAATATATTAATGAAATTAAGTGAAATAATATCCAAATTGATTAAATGATTATTGGTTTAATTTTCACTTGAAATTAATATCATAATTTTCATGTTCATTTTGATAGAATAATCACTGAAATATATTTTTTAATAAATTTTATGATATCAGGTTTTTTGATTTAATTTATTTTATTTCCATGTTTTATTTTTAATTATAAATTGTGGAATAATTCTTATTTTTGATATGAATAGTCTAAAAATTTATTGTATAAAATTAAAAGTCTTTATGTCTCTATGAATTTCATCATATGATTTTTTTTCTGTTTTAAATTTTACTTTTTTATTTTTCAAATGGATATCCTATAATGAGTTTATGTATTCTCTTATATTACTTTTTTGAAAGTTTGAATTTTCAGGTGAGTCCACTGGGATATTTTCTAGGATGTCCATATGATATTTTCAAAAATATTTCCCCCATAAAATAATTTTAGGCTACCCCATTAGAGAATGGCCAATAGAATATTAATACACCTCTCTCATAAAGAATTTTTAAGCAGTGTATGATATTTTTGTAGTAACATTGACGTTAGAGGATTATAAATGGTTATGTAATAGAATGCTGAGATTTTATAAAATATAAATGGCCTAAGATATTTTTTTCCATGTAAAATAATTTCATTCCCCCAATATTTTATGATATTTAATAAGAAGTCAAACCTGCGCTAGATAATTAAAATACCATAATTGAATAAACTTTTCCACTTCTAGGCACCATCAAAGAGAGGATATAGATAACCTGAAGCTAACCCAAGGATTCACCACTTGACTAATTATTATAAAACTGAGTTATAAGATCAAAGTTATAGAGAAAAATGAAATAAGAATTAATATTGTATCGTACTAGCATGAAGGGTGGTACCAAGGAACCAAATCTTACAAGAGTATCTAGTCATAGCATAATGGAACTGACCTCCAGATGAGAGGTCAATCATTTTTTATCTTGGAATAGAGGAATCTGAAGATGTTATTGAGACACTGAACTCAAGATATAACTCAAATGGACCACCCATGAATCCTTGAAGAACCTATTTGTGAGTGAATATCATGAACCTGGTTATTCTTTGGTCAATCCAGGATACACGTTCACAAAATGAGATGACAACCCCCCTATGAGATGAGATCAACCAGCTAATGTTTGATAAATAATTGAAAATTATATTTATGTTATCTAGATTATGATCTTGTTTTTAGGATATATTGATGAGTTTATAGGGGAAGGGTGGGGTTTGGGAGGCTTTAGAATCCAAAATAGTACCGATACAATAACATATAGGTCTTCACAGGAGGTAATCGATGAAATGCCTACCGATGCTAAAGAAAATGTTGATGCAGAGAACTGATGAGTCAATGGAGAGGATATAACATTGAGATAATGGTGAGATATGATGGATGAGATTAATATTTCAAGATATTGGGGTAGGTTTTGTATTGGAAAATAAGTGACACTCACTATTTATGAAACATGGAAACCTTAATTGGTTTGATTAAGTGCTTAAGAGACATGGTTGGCTGATTGAGTTTCCAAAAAAGAAGAAGATAATTATGATCTAATAGTAAGATCACCCTGATACTTAGAATATATCAAATTTCATATAAAGAATCAAATAACCATAAATAACTAGTGCATTATTCTTTTTATAGGATCAATGATTATAGGGACCATGATGCTCTTGAACGCTATGTTATTTGTGTTAAAGATGGGTACATATTAGGCCAGAAGCTAGCTAACCTTTATTCATAAATGGGAATTATCCATGAGTCTAATGTGGTGGAAATACACCAATGAGGTATAATTCCACTATTAGTAGGAGAATTTAATTTTTGGTGTAATTGGTAGTGTTTTTTAAAGGGGTTTTCTTTAGTGACAATTTCCGTGACTCAAAGTTATAGAATTTACCATCCCATTTAGCTGCCATGGAATTGAGGTGGGGGTTTGGGTCAGTGAAATCTAGGGAAAATAAATAATAACTTTGAAATTAATTTTAAATGACATTCATAGGACACACATATTAGATACAGATGTATAATACATGGGATTTAAAGTAGAGGCTGGAGAAGACTCAAAGTAGGGACTTAGTTGAGTTTGATCTGGATAAAAGAGGAGATCTCTTAAGATAAGCCTCTTCATATTTTTATCTCTAATTTCTATATTTCCATTTCATGATGTTTATACTATTTTTTTATATATTTAGGTAGCATGTGAAATTGATTATTTTATGATATTTTAGGGATTGAATTTCCTTTTCCCATTATTACTTTGAGCTAATTCGTAGAGGTTAGTTATTCATTGAGTTAAACCTACATTGAAAGATTGATTTTCATGGGTTATAAGATAAACAAATATCAAAGGAAAGAGATACTTAATCATATGAATTTAGTGGCATGATTATATGACTTTGGATAAATATTTATTTTTTATATTATAATATGAAAGTTGTAAAGGTAATGAACACTATGTAGTAAACATAGAGTTCCCATGTAGAGTATAATCATCCCATATAGAGTTGGTGGAAGAGGAAGAATTAGAAAAGTATTAGACATAGAATTGTAATGTATATTTTTCAAGGATAATGTAGAGTTCATCCCGAGTTGATATTTTGAAAATTCATTGGGATAGAATTGAACATATATTTCATCTTTCTATAGAGAGTTGTGGGATAAAAAATTACAAAAGACCAAATTATATGACATTTATAGAGTTACGTATAACTTTTCCAATCATCCCAGTATGGTATTTCCTTTTCTTCCAGTCCATATAAAGTTTATAGAACTGGAAAAATTATTTTTTTAACACCCTAAGATTTTAAACGAACACTATGTCCGATATCTTACATGGCATAGAACACCAAGTTTAAAAAACTATAAAATAATATTATTTTAACATGAACATTATAAATTAGATGTTAAATTGATAGGTGTAAATAATATTAACTATGTTATTAAATATATATTAAGTTCATATTCTACACAAATTTATTTATTCATTCCTAGTAAATAATGTAACGCCACGGTTTTAGAAGCCACCCAGAGGCACCCCGTACCTGGTTGGTCACATGGCCTCAAGTGTATTTCCCTAAAGGCCAGAGGCTGCCGACTAGCAGAGAGGTCCTTGTGTAGAGACCCAGATCTTGACGTACATGGACATTACATTACTTTTGCGGAATACTTAGTACATAACAAAAACACACACAGAAGGACCGTAATAGTTTAGTGTCTTTGGAAACTCGGAATATAATCTTCTAATCGTGGTGAAAGATCTTCAACATCTCCCATAAAGATCTTCCTTTTTTTTTCTACCTAAAAACTTTCTTTATATCCTGGGGAAAAGAAAACATAAAAGGGTGAGCTCAAATGCTCAGTAAGGGTAAACAAAAGAAATATCAATCACATCATTTTCATAAGAACATAACATTTTGGAAATCTTAACCTACAAAAGAGAGCATAATTTCATAACATGGGATAAATCATAGTAGTGAAATGAAATCCCAATAATCATAACTTAAAGAATGAAACTTTGTGGCATACACACATAATCATAGATAATCATATCTTATTAGTCAAGACTCATTGCCAAGACTATCTTAGTGGATAAAGTCCATTTCTGAACCGAGTCACCCTCGTTTCAGTCCTGTTTCACTGAACCGGTATAACCTACCATTCCAGCCATGTCTATCTCATGAGATATAAAATCTTTACCCAATGAATTGGAGGGAGATATAGGTCCCACCCATCTCATAATGATACCATTCTTATGTGTGCCACAAAATCATAAACCATACATCATAGCATAACCCATGTAATAAAAATGGGATTCTTAAACAACATGACATCATAAAACAATTCATATAAGATAAAGGAATACATAAAAATAATTCCATCACAACATAATCAAATCAATGTAATAATAGGTATAAAAAACATAACCCTTTATTATCTTATATGGAAAATAATTTTGATAAAACACTTGAACTCCATTCTTGAGGAAAATATCCTTTCTACTTCAAAAACATTTTTCATTTCTTAACATGTCATACAATTTTAAACTAAAAGAAGTTGATTAAAAATAAACTTGAAAACATGTAAAGGAATCTTCTTGGAAATAATGTTTTAAAAATCCATTCATGCCGTATAAGTTAGAAAAAACATTCTTCTCGTACTTTTGTCGGAAAAGTCAAAAAGTACCTCGTACGAAAAACGAAAAAAGATTCCTTTCATATCTTTTACTAAAAACTCACCGAAGGGTAAAATTGGATTTAAAAAATTGTATGTGGATGGAAATAATATTTCATATTGAGGAAACATGGATGTGGATGATAAAATACACCCCAGTAAATACCAAAGTATAAACAATCTCGGATAAAAATGAGATTGTGATATTTCCCTTACCTTAGGTCCGATATGCTTTGTACGTGTCCGAACCTCCTGTATAATGATTTAAATAATGTTATTGACTTATTACAGAATCATACTTATTTTTATGATATCATATATGGTCATATTCTTAGCTTATTATTAGTAATATTTCATTACTACTTGTTATTCGGGTGTTTATTACCTTTTGTTCTTATGCGTGTTTTGTCGAATAAATTCTTATTATTCTCTTTAGGTTATAGATACCTCATTTCCAGAATGTTATTAGTGTAATATATATCATATTAATTCATTCAATTCATTTATACAATCATTATGAAATGAAGATCATGTAGAACGAGTCGCATCACATCGTGGAGACGGTATTCCGTACGTACGCACGAGTGATGATATCGTTCCTATGACCATGGAATTGTATTGGAGTGTATGTATACTATTTCATAATCAATATCACTTTATAATAGTCATATATAGTCATTATTTACACCATTATACCCATCCAAGTAAGGTGGTGGTGGAAAATAGATTACACCACGGCGTGGAGACGGTATTCCGTACGTACGCACGCGCGGTGATTTATTTTTCCGTAGGATGGATAGATGGTGAAATAGGGTTGTTTCATACGTATAATAACATATCAGTATATTAGTGATTCTGATTTTATTACTTCATAATGAAACAACTAAAGAAGAAAAAGTGGAAGAAGAAACAAAGATGAAAGAATCGGTAACGAACATTACCTCTTCTTTGAAGTGCTTCTTTGAGACCTCCTTTTAGGGCACTAAAATAGGTCTTTGAAGAAGACCAGAACCTCTAGAATTTTTCTAGGGAAGTGTAGAGAATAAATTGGAAGGTTTTGGACGAGATTGAAGGCTCAAAGTGGTGTGAGGAAGAGGGGGAGGAGGTGCCCTTTTATAAGGGAGGAGAGGGGCGCCTTTGGAATAACTAAAAATATTATTTTATTATAAAGTCAAGTTCGGTTTTAAATAGCTCCAAATTGATTTATTTCTAAGATAAGGTGGGTATGGGTCTAAATACTCTCATACAATAGAATTTAGACAAGTTTAGGTCATTATATTAACCTTATATTTTAGTTTTAACTCTTAGTTAATTAGATTGACATTTACCATGTCACTTTGTATTTTTATATTATATAGTTAATAAACTTACCATATACATCCAAGAGACCCCCAAGTTGTGTTTTATTAATATATATAACCTTATCTAAGTCATTTGGCTGAACCTTAGATTTTTAGGAATAAAATAACAATTAATAATATAATATTTGTTTTAAAAACTATTTTATGTCAATTTTGACACTATTCAATAGTTGATTTTTTTGAAACTCATAACCGAATGATTACTTAGACCAAAGTTAATTAAATCAATACTAACATGTCATATTAACCTATAAAATTAGTGGAATTCATAAAAAGTCTCAAATTATATTTATTTGGGTATTTATAATATCGATTATTATAATTTTTCACTACTATGGTAATTACTACATCATCATTGTGTCATAAATAAATTAATTTATTTAATGTCTAAAAATTATAAATAAACAATAATTATGTAGGAAATATTATT
This sequence comes from Viscum album, assembly GCA_963277665.1. Lineage (NCBI taxonomy): Eukaryota > Viridiplantae > Streptophyta > Magnoliopsida > Santalales > Viscaceae > Viscum > Viscum album. Next base: position 1,991,452,856 of record OY728137.1, read on the forward strand.
ATCTTTCTAATGAATATTTATAGTCGAATTTATCTTATGTATAACCCCATATTAAAAATTATTTACTTATTAAACTTTGATTTTAACTATTTGAACCCTTCTTTAAATAAATTAATAATAAATGTCCTAATCTAATACAAGTGGGCCTAAATGGTCATATTTTATTCCTAAGGTTGTTTCTGGTCGAATTACACTTGTCCAATAGAATTAGGACATGTGTTAGGGTAATAATAATATCATTTTTACCCTTAATTACCCTATTTACTTTTAACCGTGGTAAAAAAAAGTAAAAAGTTATTATTCACCAAATATTATTTTCATCTCATTGAACCAAATTTTAGTCCTTGATATTAACCGTGTCTCTTGGATTTTCTAAATTCCACTCAGAGAAGCAGTAAAATTAAGTTTTATGAAAAATTCAGTTTTTTTAACTACCACTTAGTGGTTTCACTATTCATCAAAAAATGAAAGTTTCCAGAAAAATACCAAAAATTATGCCTAAGCTATATTTGATATTAAGAATTAAAAAATGATTTATATTTTTCAAAATTCAGAACATATCAGTTGCATTAATTAATTTAAAAATTAGTTCCCGTCGTCAAAACAAATAGCGTGTTTTTAAGAGATAATAACTATCAAAAGATTGACATTTGTTTATAACTGGTTTAAATGTGAAATTACATCCAATGACCAACATTGTATTAAATTGTAAAAATATATTCTAAATATACTTTAAAACCACTAAAATTAATAATTTATCACTATTAATTATTTCGATTAAAAAAGTTTATTTTTAATTATAATTTAGTAATTTTCACTATTCATCAGAATATGAAAGTTATTCGAAAAGTACCAAAATTTCACCCTAAGCTAATTTCGATATTCTAAATCGAAAAATGAATTCCATTTTGAAAAATAAAGTTTAAAAAATTTCAAAAAGTGGTTATTACTATTCATAACGGCTAGTTTTAATAATATTTTAATAGCATATTGTTGTTTAGTGAAACTCGTTATTGCGTACTACACACGCTATCGGGGAAGGTCGTGATTGCGTGTAATGCTAGGAAAGTCAAGGATGCGTGTTGTGAAAGCTCCTTTTGGTGTAGCGTACAACACAAGACATTAATGAAATTAAAAATAATATTTTTCATAAAATCTCGGGCTGTTACATTCTACCCCCCTTAAAATGAATTTCGCCCTCGAAATTCGTCGGGGTTATAAATGGTTTACTACTCGAAAGTTTCTTTAATAGAAACCCACATCGTAAAAAGGAATACAAAAACTTGGATTTAAAAACTAAAGTATGAAATGTAACGATTACCCAAATAAACTAATCACTGGGTTTCCACATAGGTGAAAATATGGATATGGAAGAGAAATCTAACCATCATGTTCTGATGGAGAGTGGTAGAGAACATGGCTATGGAAAATCCAGCAATCACAAAGCCATAAATTTGTGACAATATAAGGTACCATCTGATTCATCAGATATAAGAGCACTAGTACAACATTTTTGGTTTTCAAGATCATTTCCCTAAAGTTGATGAAATTGGAATTAGAAGAAATACTTTCATGATTTTGGTATAGTCTCAACGTTTGTCGTTCTTTAGACAATTTACACTTAATCTCTTAAATAAATGAAGTTGAATTTGTCATTCGTGATGTGTTAGTAGATCATGTGATAGAATGATGGGTCATTCCATCTGTCTCAAACAAAAGGTTAGAAAAGTTATCAAAAAATACATAAGTCCATCTATAGTGAGATTAATCATAAATAGTTCCTAAAATGAACTTATACTTCATATATCATACCGATTAATAAAATAAAACTAGTTTATACTAACCAGGGACTTCCTGTAGGCCAGTGGTAGGTGATAAAGGCCAGTCGCACTTCGGTTGTGGGTTCGATTCTTACAACCTTGTCCGACGCGATGGGCTGTCGCCCGTCCTACAGGTTGTCCTTTTTCTAAAACTATATTACTATAACATCCCATCAATAATATCAAAAAAAACTTCTATCCTTAAGCAATACTAACTTATGTCCAACATAATCCATTCTAGTCTTTAGGCTTATCCATAATACTACAGTCCATTCTCATATTACAGTGAAAACGAGTACTAAAGAGTTCATATAACAAGTATGTTCATACCATCGTTGATCCCCGTATATCATGAGATATGTCTTGTTGGTCACATTCCAAACATTCGAAGGCCTTAATCATGTATTCTCTTGAAAAATAAATACCCATTGAACCTTAGGGAAAACATTAATGCAATTAAAAGTTAACACTTTCCACATACCAAAATCCTCAAAATTCTATATACTCAAACCATGATATCACTTAGTCCTTATATCAATCATGAGCTCATGAATACTTTCAAACATTTCATTTTCTCCTTATCCCTTCATTATGCGCATATCATCTACTTTCCAAAATATTTGAATCACTTTTCATGGTTACCGGTACCTTAAAATTATTGAAAACCACAATAGACAAATACATAAATATTTCAAGACACCATAAAAGTACCTCAACAACATTATTCTTGAATACCAATACATAAATTCTTCAGTCCATCCACTTCAATGATTGTCCTAGAATAAGTCCTTCCTTGATTTAGAAGTAACTTTTTAGGTCAGGGCATTGAGTTGGGTAATGCCCATGTTCTACACAAATAAGACATTGAACTCCATAACAGTCTGTCACTCTATGACCCTTTTCTCCACACAGATAACATCGGTACCTCCATTTAAGGTATTCCTCAAGGTTCTTCTTCCCTTCTTTAGAAATCTCAACCATCCTTTATTTATGCTCCTCAACATGCGAACATGCATAATAGTTTATCTTCCTCTTCTTTGATGAATTAGGCATACCACTAAATTTCACCATGTTAATCATATATCGCGATGACTAATTTGGAATAATCACAATATCTTTCTCTCTAGGAATTACACAATTTTGTTGCTCATAGTCACCAATTTGTCCATTGGATTCAATGTTAACTGAATTTCTTCTGGTTCCCTCCATTAACTAAAACACAAAAAGAATCTAGTGAGAGGAAAAAATCATGCTAGAGAAAACAACATAGTAAAGGGGGAGTACCCTCAATATCTAACATCTTAGGTTAAATTCTAAGATTGTTAGCGCAATTCTAGGACTATAACCTTTACGTATACTTAATCTTAGAGACATCCCTAGACATACCATAGAAATATCTCTAGGGATCTCACTAACGTTTTCACATCCTAGTTTCCAAAGGTTGACTAAACCTTTCCTCTGATACCAACTGTAGAGACCCAGATCTTGACGTACATGGACATTACATTACTTTTGCGGAATACTTAGTACATAACAAAAACACACACAGAAGGACCGTAATAGTTTAGTGTCTTTGGAAACTCGGAATATAATCTTCTAATCGTGGTGAAAGATCTTCAACATCTCCCATAAAGATCTTCCTTTTTTTTTCTACCTAAAAACTTTCTTTATATCCTGGGGAAAAGAAAACATAAAAGGGTGAGCTCAAATGCTCAGTAAGGGTAAACAAAAGAAATATCAATCACATCATTTTCATAAGAACATAAAATTTTGGAAATCTTAACCTGCAAAAGAGAGCATAATTTCATAACATGGGATAAATCATAGTAGTGAAATGAAATCCCAATAATCATAACATAAAACATGAAACTTTGTGGTATACACACATAATCATAGAGAATCATATCTTATTAGTCAAGACTCATTTCCAAGACTATCTTAGTGGACAAAGTCCATTTCTGAACCGAGTCACCCTCGTTTCAGTCCTGTTTCACTGAACCGGTATAACCTACCATTCCAGCCATGTCTATCTCATGAGATATAAAATCTTTACCCAATTCATTGGAGGGAGATATAGGTCCCACCCATCTCATAATTATACCATTCTTATGTGTGCCACAAAATCATAAACCATACATCATAGCATAACCCATGTAATAAAAATGGGATTCTTAAACAACATGACATCATAAAACAATTCATATAAGATAAAGGAATTCATAAAAATAATTCCATCACAACATAATCAAATAAATGTAATAATAGGGATAAAAAATAGAACCCTTTATTATCTTATATGGAATTTTTTTTGATAAAACACTTGAACTCCATTCTTGAGGAAAATATCCTTTCTACTTCAAAAACATTTTTCCTTTCTTAACATGTCATAAAATTTTAAACTAAAATAAGTTGAATAAAAATAAACTTGAAAACATGTAAAGAAATATTATTGTAAATAATGTTTTAAAAATCCATTCATGCCGTATAAGTTAAAAAAACATTCTTCTCGTACTTTTGTCGGAAAAGTCAAAAAGTACCTCGTACGAAAAATGAAAAAAGATTCCTTTCATATCTTTTACTAAAAACTCACCGAAGGGTAAAATTGGATTTAAACAATTTTAGGTGGATGGAAATAATATTTCATATTGATGAAACATGGATTTGGATGATAAAATACACCCCAGTAAATACCAAAGTATAAACAATCTCGGATAAAAATGAGATTGTGATATTTCCCTTACCTTAGGTCCGATATGCTTTGTACGTGTCCGAACCTCCTGTATAATGATTTAAATAATGTTATTGACTTATTACATAATCATACTTATTTTTATGATATCATATATGGTCATATTCTTAGCTTATTATTAGTAATATTTCATTACTACTTTTTATTCGGGTGTTTATTACTTTTTGTTCTTATGCGTGTTTTGTCGAATAAATTCTTATTCTTCTCTTTAGGTTATAGATACCTCATTTACAGAATGTTATTAGTGTAATATATATCATATTAATTCATTAAATTCATTTATATAATCATTATGAAATGAAGATCATGTAGAACGAGTCGTATCACATCGTGGAGACGGTATTCCGTACGTACGCACGAGTGATGATATCGTTCCTATGACCGTGGAATTGTATTAGAGTGTATGTATACTATTTCAGAATCAATATCACTTTATAATAGTCATATATAGTCATTATTTACACCATTATACCCATCCAAGTAAGGTGGTGGTGGAAAATAGATTACACCACGGCGTGGAGACGGTATTCCGTATGTACGCACGCGCGATGATTTCTTTTTCCGTAGGATGGATAGATGGTGAAATAGGGTTGTTTCATACGTATAATAACATATCAGTATATGAGTGATACTTATTTTATTACTTCATAATGAAACAACTAAAGAAGAAGAAGTGGAAGAAGAAATAAAGATGAAAGAATCGGTAACAGACATTACCTCTTCTTTGAAGTGCTTCTTTGAGACCTCCTTTTAGGGCACTAAAATAGGTCTTTGAAGAAGACCAGAACCTCTAGGATGTTTCTAGGGAAGTGGAGAGAAGAAAGTGGGAGGGGCTTGCCGAGATTGAAGGCTCAAAGTGGTGTGAGGAAGAGGGGGAGGAGGTGCCCTTTTATAAGGGAGGAGAGGGGCACCTTTGGAATAACTAAAAATATTATTTTATTATAAAGTCAAGTTCGGTTTTAAATAGATCCAAATTGAGTTATTTCGAAGATAAGGTGGGGATGGGTCGAAATCTTCTCATCCAATAGAATTTATACTAGTTTAGGTCATTATATTAACCTTATCTTTTAGTTTTAACTCTTAGTTAATTAGATTAACATTTACCATGTCACTTTGTATTTTTATATTATATAGTTAATAAACTTACCATATACATCCAAGAGACCCCCAAGTTGTGTTTTATTAATATATATAACCTTATCTAAGTCATTTTGCCGAACCTTAGATTTTTAGGAATAAAATAACAATTAATAATATAATATTTGTTTTAAAAAATATTTTATGTCAATTTTGACACTATTCAATAGTTTATTTTTTTGAAACTCATAACAGAATGATTACTTAGAAAAAAGTTAATTAAATCAATACTAACATGTCATATTAACCTATAAAATTATTGGAATTCATAAAAAGTCTCAAATTATATTTATTTGGGTATTTATAATATCGATTATTATAATTTTTCACTACTATGGTAATTACTACATCATCATTGTGTCATAAATTAATTAATTTATTTAATGTCTAAAAATTATAAATAAAAAATAATTATTTAGTAAATCTTATTATATTTCTAATTAATATTTATAGTCGAATTTATATTATGTATAACCCCATATTAAAAATGATTTACTTATTAAACTTTGATTTTAACTATTTTAACCCTTCTTTAAATAAATTAATAATAAATGTCCTAATCTAATCCAAGTGGGCCTAAATGGTGATATTTTATTCCTAAGGTTTTTTCTGGTCGAATTACACTTGTCCAATAGAATTAGTACATGTGTTAGGGTAATAATAATATCATTTTTACCCTTAATTACCTTATTTACTTTTAACCGTGGTAAAAAAAAGTAAAAAGTTACTCTTCACCAAAAATTATTTTCATCTCATTGAACCACATTTTAGTCCTTGATATTAACCGTGTCTCTCGGATTTTCAAAATTCCACTCACAGAAGCAGTAAAATTAAGTTTTATGAAAAATTCAGTTTTTTTTAACTACCACTTAGTGGTTTCACTATTCATCAAAAAATGAAAGTTTCCAGAAAAATACCAAAAATTAGGCCTAATCTATATTTGATATTAAGAATTCAAAAATGATGTATATTTTTCCAAATTCAGAACATATCAGTTGCATTAATTAATTTAAAAATTAGTTCCCGTCTTCAAAACAAATAGCGTGTTTTTAAGAGATAATAACTATCAAAAGATTGACACTTGTTTATAACTTGTTTAAATGTGAAATTACATCCAATGACCAACATTGTATTAAATTGAAAAAATATATTCTAAATATACTTTAAAACCACTAAAATTAATAATTTATCACTATTAATTATTTCGATTAAAAAAGTTGTTTTTAATTATAATTTAGTAATTTTCACTATTCATCAGAATATGAAAGTTATCCGAAAAGTACCAAAATTTCACCCTAAGCTAATTTCGATATTACGAATCTAAAAATGAATTCCATTTTGAAAGATAAAATTTAAAAAATTTCAAAAAGTGGTTATTACTATTCATAATGGCTAGTTTTAATAATATTTTAATAGCATATTGTTGTTTAGTGAAACTCGTTATTGCGTACTACACACGCTATCGAGGAAGGCCGCGATTGCGTGTAATGCAAGGCAAGTCAAGGATGCGTGTTGTGCAAGCTCCTTTTGGTGTAGCGTACAACACAAGACATTAATGAAATTAAAAAGAATATTTTTCATAAAATCTCGGGCTGTTACACCTTGGGTATGATAGTGGGGAAACTATTCCCTCATTGGTAGAGTACACAACAGAAAAGAGAAATAATAAATAATATCGGAAGCAGTAAACAATCCATACACAAGTGAACATCGGAAGATTAAATGTGATAAATAGTAGGAACACATATATATATATAGAAATGATGCACGATACATATATGTCTAGGAAAGCAGCCAACAAGTCACAATTCTAAATACAGTACTTAACCCAAGTACAAAAGAAAAATAGATAAGACAACTCCTCAGCATCGCAAGCCTCGGCTTGGTCCCATGATCTCCATCTCCAGTGAAATCAAGAACCTGAAGTAGAAGGGAACTTTCCCTTATCTATACCTACAACAATATAATCTGTTTGGACCCAAAAACATGACCCAAATAGGGCATGAGACAAAGTCCCAGTAGGAAACCACCCAAAGATATGTGCCTAACAGTCAGTGAATATATGGCAGGTAAAAATGCAGTAAACAGTAATAGTAACAGGAAGTACTCAATAGTAAACAATCCACCGTTCTAGCATATAATTTACAAACAAGAAAGCAGCCACTCAAACAAGTAGAAAAAACAGGTAACCTCTGACTAAGTTCTTACATCCTAACCCCTATAGTTCAACCTACAAGTACTAGAAACCCTCTGGGAGGCACACACAGTCACACCCCTCTGGTTCAGCTAAGAAGAATAGACTCTCTGGGGAATCACTCACCGTCAATTCCCCCTATAGTCTCATATCGTACTAAAGGCGCTCTGGGGAAGCACTCAATGTCTCATTCCCCCTGTGGCCTGTGTCGAGGACCTAAAAAAACTTTGAGGAAGCACTCAACGTCAATTCCCCCTGTGGTCTCACATCGTAAATTAAAGACACTCTGGAGAAGCCCTTACGTCCATTCTCCCTATGGTCTACTACACTAGGTTCCCGCATCCCTGTGTAAAGTCAGCAAGTATCGCATCGCGTAACGGCCAAAGTATCCTCAAGAACTACTTGGATAACATTCTACAGTATCTCAGCATGGAAGAACAGTCACACCATCCTACAAGCTAGGCATGGAACTGGCAATAGCCTAACAGAAAAAACTAGACCAAAAGGTCATAACAGGAAACATGCATGGGAAAAACATCCAAATCATAGTAATTTACCATATTCACAAGAAAATTCCTCTACATAGGCATATAAGAAAAATAGGCAAACAAAAAGAGAAAAACAGGAAACATGCAATACCCCGTTCAAGGGTATTGGTGGAATTTGTACAATATACACAAATAATTTCTACAGAAAGGCACAAACCACTCACCTCAATGTTAGGATATCAATATACTCGAACCTCGAAGCTTGAATCTCTTTGGAATGTCATAGATCTAAGAAAATTTCCAAAAAGTTCAGCGCACGATAACTTGGAAAAGAGGAGGAATTTGAAAACGAAGCTCTAGAAGAAGGAAGAGCTTACCGCTACGGTTCCAATGCAATCGACATCAGTCGATTCAGAGAACGGACCAAGGATCGGGGGCTCAGAGGAGATTCACGGCTGTATGGGATACTCTCGGTCGAAGAAGCTGGAGAAGAAGACCATTCTAGCAATTAAACGTGACCCCGGTCCGTTTAATGAAAAAAACAAAGTACACGGAGTGTAATTTTGAAGTACACGGCGTGTACTCACCTTTTCCATACTCTACTTTAAGCAGAATCCACATCAACCCTACATGGCCATGTGCATGGTCATGACACGGCCAACACATGCCCTCGAGCGGCATCAAAGTACATGGTGTGTACTTCAAATTTTTTTAGAAACTCCTCTTCCTCAAAAACTTCAGAAAAGAAAAAACATACCTGAAAAGAAGGTCCGGGTTATTACAAACTTACCCCCTTAAAGAAATTCCTTCCCGAATTTCCGTAGTGAGGAATAGAAAAAGAAACCTCGAACAGCTCCAGCCACTACGATCGTACTTCAGCCTCCCTCTCCCAAGTCTCATCCTGTACTCGCCTATGCTTCCATAGAACCCATACCAGAAGAACAGACCAACCATGAAGAACCTTCGTATTATGATCAAAAATCTGAATAGGATGCTCTTCAAACTATGCATGCACCTCGAGCTCAACCTCCTTGGGTTGAAAGACATGAAACAGGTCTGAAAAGTAACGTCGGAGTTGAGAGACATGGAAGACGTCGTGCATAGCCCGATACCTCTGAGGTAACTACAACTGATAGGCAACCAGCCCAACTCTCTCCAACACCTCAAACGACCCGACGCACCGTGGTGAAAGCTTACCCTATCTTAGAATCCTCTTGTGTCCCAACCTCAGTGCGACACGCAGGAAAACCTAATCCCCGACCTCGAACTCCAGAGGTCATCTCCGCTGATCAGCATAAGACTTCTGTTGAGACTGTGCAGTAGCCATCCTTTTCCGAATCAACTCTATCTGATCAGTGGTCTCCTGAACAAGACGAGGTCCCTGCAAAGCTACCTCTCCTGCCTCCAGCCAACAAAAGGGTGATTAGCATGACCTACCATACAAAGCCTCATAAGGTTCTATCTAAATAGTTGCTTGAAAACTATTATTGTAGGAAAAATACACAAGAGGTATATGCTTCTCCCAAGAACCACCAAAGTCCAGAATGCAAGCTCTGAGCATATCCTCAAGCACCTGTATTGTGCAATCATACTGGCCATCAGTCTGGAGATGGTATGTTGTACTCAAAAGTACCTATGTACCCAAAGCCTTCTGAAGCCCCTGCCAGACCCGAGAAGTGAAATGAACATCTCTGTCTAAAACAATATAGTGTGGAAATCCATGTAGACATACAATATCTTGGATGTACAACCATCCTAGATCATCAACACAAAAATTCTCCTTGATCGGCAAGAAGTGAGCAACCTTTGTAAGCCTGTCGACGACAACCCAAATGAAATCATTCCCTCGAGGATACCTTGAAAAAACGGTCATGAAGTCCATCATGACATCATTCCACTTCGACTTGGGAATAGTTAACTGCTGTAAAAGACCTGCTGGTCGCTGATGTTCCGCTTTCACCTGCTGATAAGTGGAACACCTCATGAAAAAACCAGAAACATCCCTCTTTATACCTGGCCACCAATACTGACGGTGTAGATCACGATACATCTTGGTTATGCCAGGACGAACTGACTAAACTGAGAAATGAAATTCTCGCATCAGCTCATCGCATATGTTTACTGGCACCCATACATGTCCCTGGAAACACGATATCTCATCCTCACCTACTGTCCATCCAGGAATAGGGTACTCTCCTAACACGCTTTCCCGTAGGACTAGGCCTTCAGAATATGATAGCTGCCTCATTCATACCCGATCAAGAAGCGTAGAGGTAACAACTATAAAAGATAAGAAATTCTACCCCTGTCTGTCGTGCACCTCCAAATGTATCTTAGAAAATAGATCCATAAGATGCCACTCACTGATGGCCTCCTGAACTGCCTGTATCTGAGTCCTCCTGCTCAATGCATCAGCCACTACGTTTCCCTTTCCTAGCATATAGGCAAGCTCAAAGTTAAAGGACTTAAGATACTCGGCCCACCTGCACTGTCTCAGATTCAGATCATGCTGAGTGAAGATGTACCTAAGACTCTTGTGGTCGGTGAAAACAACAAAGTTCTCTCCCAAAAGATAATGTCTTCAACAGCGTAAGGCATGAACAACAGCTACCAACTCCAGATCGTGCGTCGGGTAGTTCCTATCATGTGGCCTCAACTGCCGAGACCCATACACAATGACTCCCTCTCCATGCATGAGCACATCTCCCATACCGATACCTGAAGCATCACAGTAAATAGTTTAGCTCTTGCCTAGCACTAGAAAGACTAGTATCGGTACTGAATTCAACCTCCCTTTCAGATCCTGAAAGGCTGTCTCACAAGAATCTGACCATAAGAACTTCACACCCTTCTTGGTCAGACCCGTCAGTAGTGTTACTAAGTGGGAAAAGTTTTGTATGAAGCGTCTATAGTATCCATCCATCCCTAGAAAACTCCGCAACTCAAAGATGTTCTTCGGAATCTCCTAGGAAACTACCGCTCTCACTTTCTCTGGGTCCACTAATACTTCTATCTCTAAGATAATGTAGCCCAAGAAGTGAATCTGATCCATCCAAAAGTGGCATTTTGAGAGCTTAGTATAGAACTAATTCTATCTTAGTATACTCAAAATGATCTCAAGATGGGTAGCATGGTCGTGTCGAGTGTTAGAGTACACCAAGATATCGTCCATGAAGACCACAATGAAAGAGTCTAAGTTTGGATGGAACACTCGGTTCATCAGTACCATGAAAACTGTAAGCATGTTTGTGAGGCCGAACGGCATAACCATATACTCGTATAGAGCATACCTACTCTAGAAAGCTGTAAGAGCTATATCAGATGGTCTAATGTGCAACTGATGATAACCGGACCTCAAATAGATCTTCGATAACACCCGGGATCCTCGAAGCTGATCAAGGAGGTCATCAATCCTAGGAAAGGGATATAGGTTCTTGACCGTCAACTGGTTCAGCTTCTGATAATCCACACAAAGCCTAAGGGTTCCGTCTGCCTTCTTTGCAAACAGGACAGGTGAACCCCAAGGAGAAGTACTAGGTCAGATGAAACCCTTTACCTGTAACTCCTCCAACTGCTTCTTGAGCTCCTGAAACTCAGATGTATCCATCCTATAAGGAGGAATGGACACTGATGTCGCTCCTGGAACAATATCAATAGAAAATTCTACCTCACGCTCTAGAGGCAAACCTGAAAAGTTTTCTGGAAAGACATCCCTGAAACGATCCACCACTAGAGGAAGGTCTAACTGTGAAGTCCCCTAGTCATCCAGATACAGACTGGAAATATGAGCTATAACTCCTCCTATCCCATGATTCTCTAGTCCTGTTCTACTCTCCTGGGAATCCCACTCTCCCTTATTAAGAAAATATTCACCCTCTGGTGATATGGAACTCACCCTGCGGTGATGACATTCGATGACTTCCTGGAAGGGAACGAGCCAGTCCATTCCGAGAATGACATCATATCCTTTCATCTCTATGACATAGAGGTCCCATAGAAAGTGATACCCAGCCACCTCTAGAAGGCACTCCTTACACTGATGTACACTAGCCGTCCTAGTCCCCAACGGTGTGTCTAGTGTCAACATGTCAGTAGAAGAGAAGATACAGAGCCCAAGTCTCTCCACAACAGCAATAGAGATAAATCTATACATTTCACCAGTATCGAAAAGGTAAGAAGATAAAACTGAGGCTACTAAGATCGTTCCTCGAACTGTAGAGGGTTTGGGATCCTTCTCCTGTTGGGTCTGCTCCACTAAAAAAGTTTGACCTATACCACGACCCTATGGCCCTGCCTGACCGCTCTGAGATGATCCACCCTGCTTTCGCTGAAAGACCAGTGACTGACCACCATGGCCTTGACCTCCACCTCGGCCCGAACAGCTGGAAGAACTCCAGTTCCCAGACTAGTGAGAAACTGGTGGCACTACTCCTGAACGAGGAGTCATGGATGAACCTCTATCACTAGCTGCTGGTGAGAAAACCTGACAGAAGTGCTAGATGTGACCCATCTTTCCACCAGATCGGCACTCCACAGGGTCTCTCTGGCACTGCGGCCTTGTATGCCCAGCTCATTCACACTGGTAGCATACCACCTGGCTACCTGAAGATGTGTCTCGCTGCCTCGGATCACCACACGTAGAATCCCTACGGCGCTTCTTTCTGTCAGCTGGTGAAGCACTATCTCTGGAAGTAGAACCTCCCTGGCTCTCAGTTTCATAATCTCTCAAATTACGCTATGTAATCAGTTCCTAGTTGACGATGGAAGTGATGGAAGTCAGGTTGAAGATATTCACCTATGAGCGGATCTCCTGTCTGAGACCATCCTCAAACTTCCTTGACAAGGGAAAACCATTTCCACCCTGGAGGGGTGTGAAACGATGAAGCTAGGTGAAATGAGAGGAGTAATCCATTATAGAAAGAGTACCCTTCTCCAGGCTCATGAACTCCCGAGCTCATTCGGCCCTCGGGGTCTCCAGATAGTAGTCATAAAATATGCGCTGAAACTCCTCCCACGCCATAACCTGCTGATGGCCCACCTATGAGATCACGTTCCACCACCTCTTAGTGGAGTCACATAGCATGTAGGTAGAGATCTTGACCCACCTCTCTGGAGGTGTCTCTAGATTCTCTAAGATCGTCATCATGGCTTCTAGCCATGACTGTGCAGCCTGAGGTACTCTTTCCCCTGAGAAGGTGGAAGGATGATGCTACTGGAAAACCTGCGTCAAGTCTTCCATAGTCGAGGCAGGAGGTGGATATCCCTAGAAGTTCTGAATCATACTCAAAAATCCTTCCCTAATCTACGTATCGGCGCCTGAAACTGGTATAACTGCTGGTGCCAAGGATGGCACAGTAGGAGGATCTGCAGGAGGTCCCTGATCAGCCATATCTAGCGTCTGATCACTGCCTTGCAACTGACAGACAATCAGAGGACGTCTCGGTGCCATGAATCTATAAGGTCAAACGTACACCTTATATCAACATTTGAAAGAACTGAAAAAAACTGAAGGCACAATAAGGAATAAGGAAAATAAGGCATTAAAGTTATTCAAAACACGACTACATGGTGTGTACTTTCCATACACGACGTGTTCCCTTAAGTCATTTACATGGGCATGTACTTCTACCTAAACTGGTTGTGTAACACTCCAAATACATGGTGTGTTGTCCTAACACACGACATGTACTTGAATCCTATTCCCTTCCTGAGTCCTTCTACACGGTTAAGCCACACGGCTCCTCTAAGACAAAACTACACAGTGTGTTCAAGGCAGACATGACGTGTACTAGACATGCCTTACCTAGACCGTGTTGTTAGCGACACAGTCAGACACATGGATGACACTACATGGCGTGTTCTAGATGGACACAACATGTACGAGAAAGGTTAACATCGACCCATGTTGTTCGTGACACAGTTGGGTACCTAGATCAGACGACACAACATGAAAAATTCAGACATGGCATGTATGTAAAAGGATAACATGACCCGTGTTGTTTGTGACATGGCCAGGGTACCTATTTCAAACTACACGGCATGCTAAACTAGTACACGGTGTGTTCCTACAAGATTTTTTACAACCTCGTGTCCCTGCTCACATAGTTAGTGACATGGATATAGACTACACGGTGTGCAACCATAAAGTACATGCTGTGTATTCTGGGTTTTTCCGGACAGTAGCCTCAGAAACTGCTCTAGAGCCCAGAAAACATAGAAAACCAGTGCTAAGGTTCCAAATTCAGATCCGTGAGGGACCATACTCCCCATGAATCAAATTTTGGAATCTTATACAAATTACAAACAAAGTAAACAGGTCAATGATCCACCAAATTCTGGTCCAATGAGGGACCATAACACCTCAAGAACCAAAGTTTGGCGTCCATCTAAGCAAAACACTATACAAACAAATTCCTTATCAAACAACAGGGATTCTATCAAAGCATCTATCACAACAACATGCATAATCTACACAACATCTATCAAAACAACATGGAATCGCTAAGGCATCCTAGATGGCATGGAAATAATACATAGCATGTGATTTCTAACAAGTTCCTATATGATGCATGAGATGGAATACCCTCATCTCATCGGGTTGCGACAGAAATAGAACCGCAATAACAACAATGGTAATAACACAAAGCATGTGAATCACACAATGGTGAAATCAAATCAACTGTAAAATTGCAAACCAGTAAAATTGCAATAAATGAGGTAGTATGGCTTTTCCCTGTACACGAGTTAACTACTTCTGGGAACAACTCATTACCAAGTACCTATTCTGTCTTATCCCTGGATATAGTCTCTAAATATCAAGTCAAGAGAAAAGAAATGCCTCTGATATTACTTTGTAATGCCCCAGTTCCGGAAGCCACCCAGAGGCGCCCCATACCCCGGTTGGTCACATGGCCTCATTCACATTTCACCAAACGCCAGAGGCTGCCGACTAGAAGCAAGGGACTTGGGTGTGATAGTGGGGAAACTATGCCATCATTGGCAAATTACATAGTGGAAAAGAGAAATAATAAAAAATAACAAAATCAGTAAACAATCCACACACAAGTGAACAACAGAAGACTAAATGTGATAAACAGCAGGAACGCACATATATAGAAATGATGCATGATGCATATATTTCTAGGAAAGCATCCAAACAAGTCACAATGCTGAATAAAGTACTAAAACCAAGTACAAAAGAAAAACAGATAAGAAAACTCCTCAACATCGCAAGACTCGGCTTGGTCCCATGCTCTCCATCTCCAGTGCAATCAAGAACCTGAAGTAGAAGGGTAGTTACCCTTATCTATAACTGCAACAATATAATATGTTTGGGACCAAAAGCATGACCCAAACAGGGTGTAAGACAAAGTATTAATAGGCAACCACCCAAAGATCTGTGCCTAATAGTCAGTGAATATATGCCAGGTAAAAATTTAGTAAACAGTAATAGTAACAGGAAGTACTCAGCAGCAAACAATCCACTGTTCTAGCATATAATTTACAAACAAGAAAGCAGCCACTCAAACAAGTAGAACAAACAGGTAACCTTTGGGTAGTTCTTACAGCCTAACCCCTATGGTTCAACCTACAAGTACTAGCAACCCTCTAGGAGACACACACAGTCACACCCCTCTGGTTCAACTAAGAAGAATAGACTCTCTGGGGAAGCACTCACCATCAATTCCCCCTATAGTCTCGTATTTTACTAAAGGATCTCTGGGGAAGCACTCAACGTCTCATTCCCCATGTGGCCTGCGTCGAGGAACTAAGACACTCTGAGGAAGCACTCAATGTCAATTCCCCCTGTGGTCTCGCATCGTAAATTAAAGACACTCTGGAGAAGCCCTTACGTCCATTCTCCATATGGTCTACTGCACTAGGTTCCTGCAGCCCTGTGTAAAGTCAGCAAGTATCGCATCGCGTAACGGCCAAATTATCCTCAAGAACTACTTGGATAGCATTCTACAGTATCTCAGAATGGAAGAACAGTCACACCATCCTACAAACTAGGCATGGAACTGGAAATAGCCTAACAGGAAAAACTAGACCAAAAGGTCATAACAGAAAACATGCATGGGAAAAACATCCAAAGCACAGTAATTTACCCTATTCACAAGCAAATTCCTCTACATAGGCATATAAGAAAAACAGGTAAACAACAAGAGTAAAATAGGAAACACGCAATACCCCGTTCAAGGGTATTGGTGGAATTTGCACAAAATACTCAAAAAATTTCAACATAAAGGCACAAACCACCTACCTTGACGTTAGGAGATCAATATACTCGAATGTAGAAGCTTTAATCTCTTTGAAACGTCGTAGATCTAAGAAAACTTCCAAAACGTTCAACCCAAGATAACTTGGAAAAGAGGAGGAATTTGCAAACAAAGCTCTAGAAGAAGGAAGAGCTTACCGCTGTGGTTCCAATGAAATCGACGACGGTCAATTCAGAGAATGGATGGAGGCTCTGGGTCTTGGAGGAAATTCTCGGCCGTACAGGATGCTCTCGGTCGAAGAAACTGGAGAAGAAGACCGTTCTGGCGATTAGACACAACCTCGACCCGTTTAATGAAAAAACAAAGTACACGGCGTGTACTTTTGAAGTACATGGCGTGTACTTGGCTTTTCTGTTCTCTGCTTTAGGCGGCCTCCACATCACCCCTACATGGCCATGTGCATGGTCATGACACGACCAGCACACGACCTCGAGTGGCATCAAAGTACACGTAGTGTACTCATAAAGTATACGACGTGTACTTCAATTTTTTTTAGAAACTCCTCTTTCCTCAAAAACTCCAGAAAAGGAAAAACATACCTGAAAAGAAGGTCCAGGTTCTTACAAGTAAACACATAATTTTTAGTAATGTCATATTATTCTTCAAATATAAGTTTTAATTAAAAAGTTTTAATTGCCTTCTGTGGGAATATAAATATAATTAATTTTTAAAACTTTTATAATTTTTATTTTAAAAAATGAATTCTATTTAGAATCAACACATCAAAATTATCTTAGGGTATTTTTTTTTGAATTTTCAAAAAAATCTGATTTTTGGGTTAAAAAGTGAAAATACTATTTTTACAAAATTCCATAACTCTTATGAAATAATTATTTTATGATTATGAATTAAAATTTATAAAAAATTATTCATGATAAAAGTATATTTATGGAATGAAAAAATATTTAAGGTTTTACATTTAGAAATACATGTTTAACAATTTTGAAAACCATGACTTTAACCCTAAAAAGATGTTTTTATAAGTCATATACGTAACATATTAATAAATGGTTTTTGTAAATTTTAAAATTAAATAAAGTAAAATGGATTCTATATTTCAAATTTGAAGGTCCAAATTAGGTGATAATTTCATTTTAATTTTTAGTCATAAAAAAGTTACTATGGTTAAAAAGATTTTCCATAGTATAGGTAAAATAATACAGCAGGTTAAAGTTAAAAGGTAAAAGATTAAAATAACTAAAAACTACAAAATTAAATGGGTGGTTGATGTGTTTATAGACCTTAAAAAGACTTTAAAACATTATTTATCACCCAAATTAATTGGAATTGATTCCAACTAATTGTGGTTTGATTTATATATAAAATAATTGTTATTTAATCACTTAAAACCACTCCTACTCAAGTAAAAATACCACCCCTCACTATACCATTTCTCTTAAAAAGCCTTTAAGATATTTAAATATCTAAAAAAAATTTCATCTTAACTATCTCCATGTCCATGTTCTTCTGGTATCACCCAAAGAACAATTACAAGTTCCTTAAGGGGTCCTTCAAGGAGGGTATATTCAAGAGGTAACTTTCTAAAAAAAACCTCTCTTAATTTCATTTATCCTTATAGATTCTCTTAAAATCCTTCATCCAAATAACTCTAGTATAGTTTCTATATTGTAATGTTATATTTATAATGTAATATCTTCTATCCAACCCTTTTCTTATCTCCTCTTATTCAAAGAAACAAAACCATTGTTTAAATTATGGAGGTTAACCATCTTCATGGATAATGATTTTTCGTTTTCTATTAAAACCTTAAATTATGGTCATAAAAGTATTATTATGGGTAAATAAGATTTTAAAAATTTTATTATAACCCATTTCATGTTCTGTAACTAATACATAGACATAATATTAAATAAAACTAAACTAGTTTGTGATGGTCGGAAAAACTATCAAAATAAACTAAACATTTATGACTAACATTTTATCAAATGAATAATCCTTATGTATGAAATAGAAATGATATATGAGACCATTTAAACTTCTTTAAGTGAATGAATAACATTTTATTTCATTTATTTAGTTTAATTTCCATTTCAGAAAAATATCCATAATTATACGCAATTAAACTAGCCATGAAACTGTAAGAAAGCGGTTCTTACTTATGGTAAAGATCCTTTAATTTATATAAATTTCAGTTTAAATGTTTAAATATGGATTAATGTGAATTACCTTTGAGTTCATATGGGTAGTAGCGGTGTTTGGGGTTGGTTCAAATCCTAGAACCCATATTTTGTGGTAAAATAGGCCTGGGTGCATGGTTAGAGGAAACTGTATGAAGAATGATGCATAGTTAAATAAAACCATGTTAGGATAGATAACAGAGACCAATAGGCCACATGGTTAGAAAACCATGTGATCTGGGGCACCCAGGTGTGTGAAAATGTCTATAACGTTTATAGACATGTTTTTCATGGTTTGCACATGATTTGTCAAAGTGTGTGACAAACCATATGATGTGCCCCTTTCATACAATAAAGGGCACATGGTTGGTGCACAATTTGTCAAACCATGTGGCTAAATCATGAAACCCCAAGATTTTTGTGAATTTACCAAAATTTCCCTAATTAAATATATTTCTAAACCAATTCTTCATATTCTTCCTATGCACAACAACTAACCTTATTTGAAGTCCTCTTTGGTGATTATTACAGGAATTGAGAGATTTTCTTCATCTAATATCCGATTCTATAATCTTCTATCTGGTTGGATCTGCACCGATAAAATATCAATTCCTTTTGTGCCATTCCTCATTTGATTTGGCATCAGATGCACTATTTAGGTGCAAGCTAATTTTTCCTATTTATAGTCTCTTCATCTGTTCTTCGATTTTCTCCTAATCTAAGTTGAATTAGGAGTTGATACTAGATGAGCTATCCACTACAGACATAAGGTAGGTGATATCATGAATTTTATTTAAAGTTGAAGTGTTTATATATGCCATTTTTCCATGCTCCCAATTCTCGGGTGATGCCTTGAAATAAATTTAAATACTTGAATTAAATTGATAAGCATTGCCTATGTAATTAAAGAGGATCATTAATGAATAATTATATGATATGAACCTTGAAATTGGAACCACCCCTTTGGGTGTGTTTTTTAATTAAATGAACCATTATGATGGTTTATGAAATTAGATGCTTTATGGTGTGCCCTTTTACCCCTTGCTTCGGGATGGAAAATGTGAATTGAAATGTAATTTGAAATAATTATAATTGGAATTTAATTGATTAATAAGAAGGGATCGATAACTATTCCATTGGCCTTGGATATGTAATATATTATTAAATCTTCAGTTTCTTTATAATGAATTTCACACATGAGTAATTTATAGGTAAGCCTTCTAAGCTTAGACCATGACTTGAGTCACCTCTTGGGGTGAGATTGAATTAAAGTGTTCTTGATGTTGAACTTGAAATGGATTAAATGATATTTTTTAAATTTTATTGAATTGAATGATTATGAATATTTCTTGGGTGACACATGGATTCAATGGTGGATTCCATGGATAGAATCATTTGGATTTTATGATGCTTATGCCTGAGTGACACTTGGACTCCTTGTATAGAATGCCAAAGAAGGACTCACAGGGGATGGCTATTATAAGATGAGTGATACTTTGATTCCATATGGATTCAAAAAGAATGATTCAAAGTGAATTTGATCATATATTACATAGGTGATACTTGGGATCCCGTAGTGGACTACCAAATAAGGACTCAAATGGAAGAGATGTTTTAACACACCTTGAGTGATACTTGTATTCTTGTGAGTACCGCCATGGAAAATATTGTTGGGTATTGGTTTATATTATACCTAGAGTGAAACCTATATTATGAATTAGTAATTCCAAGGATGGTCTTAGTTTCATAAATTAATAATGAATGAAATAAGGTATATGATGCATTTACCAAGCCAAAGAACAACATTGGATTTAGTCTTAATCTAACACTTTATGGATGGCCTATTTAGGCATCCTTTGACCATGTTATCATGGGGGATGGTGAGAATTATGCCTGGTCTCGATACTTACTTAAACGAGTTTTAATGATTAAATGAACTTGTTTATAAATGAAAACCTGGAATTTATAGAATGTTTACTTTCAGTACTTCCTTGATTAATACATTATTTCCTGCATTTTTGTTATATATATTCACTGATTATATGGAACTAGACCATGTATGGTTTCCTACTAGGATTATAACTCACACCTTATTTGATCCACCTTTAAGTTCCCAAAAAGACTATATGATTTTAGGTATGGACCAGGGAAATCACCCTACTATAGGTTCTTGATTGCTGCTTAAGAGCAGGGGAGCATGTGATAAAGCTGAGGGTTACGATTCTAGATTGGATATTTTTTCCCTTTTCTTGATTTTGATACATCTATTGTATTGTAATACTATGTACTTGTTTTGAATATTTTTTGAGACATATAACATGTATCATCATCACCATCATTATATATGATCTTCCTTTTGATAGTGTTATCTATTCCTGTTGTATATCTATTGTTTGTATGATTCACTGCTTATGTTACTTATCTATTATTACTATTTTGGTGTGTTACACTTTGGTAAGAGGGAATAGTCTCCCCAAAGACACACCCTAGGCCCTTACTACTAGTCAGTAGCCTTTGACATTTGGGGATATGTTCTTAAGCCCATGTGGCCAACCGATCTTAGGCCACCTTTTAGTGGTATCTGGGTCTGGGATATTGAAAAGTGGTATCATAGCATATTTTCTTTTCTAGTTTATTATTTAGAGACAATACAAAGGGATAGGAAGGAATATGAGTTTGATAATGACCTGTGCCTAGGTGTATCTAACCTGAATATAGGAAAAATCCAAATTACCTTGAATTAAATTGTTATTTTCTAGATTTTGTCTATTACAGTTGATTTGATTCCACCATTGGGTGATAAAATTGAATTGCAATGTTATTATTGATATGATTGTGGGTTCTATTTTTTTGTAACCCAATTAGATGATGGAATTCCATATCATGCATCATGTTAATAAATTTAATGAAATCACATGCTATGCATTATTCTATACCATTTAGGATGCAGTACTTATTACATGATGTTGTGATAGGTGTCATGATAGTTATACCTACTATTGTGATCAAATTTCTAGAGTGGGTTAGGGTATGAATTAGGTGGATGACATAATTTTGTTCTTGAGGAGTATGGGCCCTCATGGATCAAAATTTGGAGAACCATTAATTCAACCTTTTTAGTGAACTGTGATATAAATGTGGAATGAGTATGAATTCAAATGAAAATGAATATGTGAATTCAAGTGAAAAATGAATTCAAAAATGAAATTGTTTATAGTAGAGAACTTGACCCAGACCTGACCTTAGTAGTGGGTAGTATGTAGTATCTCTTGCTTATATAGGAGTTGTACATCACCCTGACCTAGATCAAGGAACAGGTAGTGGGGTTTGTTATTATACAGTACGGATTATACCTATACTACATTAGTATATTAACTTTTGAGCTATGAAAGTTTATAATAATCTTGATCTGAGGCCTGTTCTTGGAATTTTTAGAGGTATGAAACCATAAAATCCTCCATTTGTACACCAAGAGGGTGGTGATGACCACACTCCAAAGGTGGTGGGCCATGGGATACCAGTTGATCCTTTAGTAGTGCCTGTTGAGGCACCAATAGTAGTACCAGACACAAGTGACAAGGCTTAGTTCCACATGGGATTATTATGATTCATGCTGACTGTTCAGGGAGCACTGCAACCTATCTCATCTATAGAAGAGTTGATGCATGAGTTATAACAGTAGCATCCACCCATTTTTTCAAGGGATGGAAAACCAAATGCTTTGGAGTCATGTCTAGAGGCCATGATATCTATCTTTGAGCATCTAGAGACACCTCCTAAGAGGGGGACAAAGATCGCTATGTATATGATGTGTGATTCTACCAAAAGATGGTGGGATATCATTACTCAGATGGAACATAATTAAGAGATGTGATGAAGGGATTTTCATATGACCTTCTATGAGTACTCTTATCCTGAGGAATTGAGGTCCAATAGATCTTGAGAGTTCATGAACCTGGAGAAGGGTGCGTTATCAGTTATGTATTATTCAGCCTATTTTAATGAGATACAGTGCATCACACCTATTATGATGGGTGAAAAGATTTCTAAAGCTAGGTGACTCGAGGATGATCTCAGGTATGACATCCAATCATAAATGAATGTCTTTAAATTTACTACCATTTATGTAATAGTGAATTAGGTTCTTATCATAAAGCATAACCTGAGAGAGTCTTGAGGTGTAATATAGGGTGGTTCGACATCTATATTTGGTATGCATCAATCATCGGTAGGAAGCATCATTTGGAGATTCCATGTGGTGATATTAGTAGCTATATAATATACTCAGGTAGATAGGTGAGGTTCCACTAGTGTGGTAGGTTGATACATATGACTCCACAATGTACGAGGGACCTAGTTGAGTGCCGATCATGCGACAAGATGGGCCATCCACAACACTTATTCAAAACCTTTACTTAGGCATCCAGTGAGAGAGGGTTTGCACTGACTCCATGTTTAGGAGTAGGGTCAATATCTTCTCATCAGTAAGGGAGTTGGATTATAGCTGGCCGATCAGGACAAGGTGGTGGTTGTGGCCATTATAGTCAAACCCCATTTTTACAGTGACAGAAGAGAAGATATACTCAAGGTAGCCAGGAAGTATCACAAGGTGACCATCACATGACCATAGGGAAGAGAGTTTATTCATAAGGGTGAGTGGGATTTCCAAGTGAGCCGAGATGGATTCAAACATCGTGGTCTAGGTGGGATGAAATCCCAAATTATGAGTTTATATCTAGATGATCAAGGAACTTGTCAGGTATATTTCCCTCCAGTAGTTGATTATTTTAGGGATGTTTTCCCAGATGAATTTTTGGTATTACCTATGTTGAGATAGGTAGAGTTTTTTATTGACATAGTCCCAGGAGCTTCACTTATATCCATTCCTCCCGACAGGATTGATAATACTGAGATGCAGGAGCTCAAGAGGAAGCTATAAGATTTATAGGAAAAGGAGTTTATTCAAACCAATACTTCTCAGTGGGGTTCATCGGTCATTTTTGTGAAAAATTTGGATGATTATCTTAGTCTATATGTGGATTATTGTAAATTCAACCAGTTAATAGTTAAGAACCAGTATCCTTTGCCACAGATAGATGATCTCTTCAATTAACTTCTAGGAGATTGAGTTTTATCAAATTTTTATTTGATATCTAGTTATCATTAGGTGTGTGCTAGACCATCAGATAAACCTAGAATAGTTTCTTGTATAAGGTAAAATCTATATGAGTATTTGGTTATGTTTTTCAGTCTCATGAATATGCTACCGGTCCTCATGGTACCGATGAACCGAGTTTTCTATACTTATCTAGATTTGTTTTTCATGGTATTCATGGATGATATCTTGGTTTATTCTCATAATAGACATGAAAATTCCAAACATATTGAGATCATATTGGATACAATGAGAGAGATTGACTTCAGCACTGATATTGATTTTTCTAGAGCCATTCATGAGTTACACTGTATACCGTGAGGCATTGGGTATTAGGCTAGGAGTAGTTCTTATATAGTGGGATAGAGTTTTCATGTGCAGGTCTCAATAGTTGAGTCCACACAAGAGGAATTACCCTATGTATGATCTTTATTTAGCTTTGGTTGTTCACACATTACACTCTTGGATACATTACTTACTTGGAGAGCATTTTGTGGTGTATACAGACCAATAAATCCTCAATTACATATTTATATAGTGTGATATGAATCCAAGATAGTGTAGGTTGGTGAAATATATATAGTCTTTCGAGATTTACTATATTCCTGGTAAAGGAAATTCCATGGATGATACATTGAGTAGGAGGATTTAGATACAGGCAGTTCCACAGGCCAATAGCGAGTGGAAGCTTATGGATTTTTTCTCTGAGATGCACTTGGAGGTGCATGAAAATTAGGGGAAGAATTTTCTATCATTACTAGCTATTACCTGTACCCTTATGGCCAGTATTAGGATAAGGTATCTATCAGAATCATAAGGCCTAGTTCTATGGGAGATTATGACAGGTGAGGAACCTCTTCCTAGTTGAACCGTGGGTGAGGATAAAATTCTGCGAGTACATGGTTATGTATGGGTTTCAGTTGACACATGTGAGGAGATGATGTGAGAATTTTATGCTTCAGATTGGGAAGTTCATCCTGATATCACCAAGACGTATTAGGATTTACATTGCTAATACTGGTGGCTGAGTATGAATAGAGATATATCTAGTTTTTTAATGAGATGTTCCATCGACCAATAGATGAAGGTGAAACACCAGTTTCTGGTCATACTTTTATAGTAGTTACCCATATCTAAGTGAAAATGGGATGACATCATGATGGATTTCATGATAGGTTTATCGAGGTCACCTCAAGGTAATGATTGTGTAGGGCCTGTTCTTAATAGGCTCATGAAGGTTAACCATTTCCTACCTATTAAGGAGACCATTTTAGTAGATTATCTTGTGATGTTGTATATTTGTGAGATAGTATGACTCCATGGGGTCCCACACACTATCATTTCAGATAGGGATGCCTATTTTACATCACATTTCTGGTAGAGTTTTTATAGGACATTGGGTACACAGGTTCTTTTAAGCACAATATACCACCCTCACACTGATGGCTAGTTAGAATGTATGATACATGTTCTTGAGAAAATTCTATGGGAATGAATCTTAGATTTTGGGGGATATTTGGAGAGGCATATACCCTTGGTTGAATTCTCCTACAAAAATATTTTTCTAAATACTATTCAGATGGTTCCTTATGAGGCTTTGTACTGTAGTCCATGCCGATCACCCCTATGTTGGTTAGAGGCAGGAGAGGTAGCTATGGTTGGACCTCGCCTTTTTCATGAGACCACATAGTAGGTTCAATTGATTAAAAAGGGGATGGATACTACTTAGTCTCATCAGAAATTATACGGCAATAACCTTAGATGACCTCTAGAGTTCGAGGTTAGGGATCATGTTTTCTTATGTATTTCACCAAGGTTGGGAAACAAGAGGATCTTGATATAGGGTAAAATTTTACCGTGGTATGTCGGGCCATTCGAGATTATAGAGAGAGTTAGGATGATAACCTAGCAGTTATTGTTACCTCATGGGTATCATTCTATGCACGACATATTCCATCTATCTCAACTGCAATGTTTCTATTCAGACCCGTCTCATGATTTTCATACCAAGGAGGTTGAATTACAGGCAGATGCGTCCTTTAAGGATCATCCTATATGTATTGTGGATCATAGCATAAAGGTTCCTTGAGGATAGTCAGCGCCTTCAGTATGGGTTCTATGGCAGCACAGATGAGTACAAGATGATACATGGGAGTAAGAGGCTGATGTAAGATCACAGTGGTTAGAGTTATTCTCATAAATTCCTGACCACCCTTGAGAATGAAATTTAGGGAAAAATAAATTTAAATTGGGAATTTTTAAAGAACCCGATTCTTCTTTTAGGTATATATCCTTTACTTTCAGTCAATTTTAATTTTAAATGTTTAAAAATGGCCTAATGTGAATTTTCTTTGAAGTCATAAAGGTAACAGGGGTGTCTGAGGATGGTTCAGAGGCTGAAACCTAGATTTTGGGGTAAATATGGCCAAGTGCATGGTTAGAGGAAATTGTGTGAGGTCAGATGCACAGTTAGATAAAACCGTGCAAGGATGGATAATGGATTCCTACAGGACGCATAGTCAGAAAAACTTTATGACTTGGGGAACAAGTTTATGCAAAAATTCCTGCAATTTTGACATAAATTTTTTTCACATTTTTCACATGGTTAGTCAAACCATGCGACAAACCCTGTGATGTTCCCCTTTTCTATAGAAAAGGGTGCACGATTGGAACATGATTTGGTCAACTGTGTTGCCAAAACTTGAAACCTATGGATTTTGGTAAATTTAATGAAATGAACCTAATTTAATCTATTTCTGACCTAATTCTTCCTATTCTTCCTACACACAACAACTCAAATCCCTTGAAGTCCTCTTTGTTGACTATTCTAAAAATTAAGAGATCATCTACGTCTGGTGTCCGATTCAAGAACTATCTATCTCATTGGATTTGCACTAGTAAGATCTTGATTCCTTTTATGCCATTACTCTTTTAATTTTTTATCGGCAGTTCTATTTTGTTGCAAGATAATTTTCCTTATTTATAGGTTCTTATTCTATTATTCAATTTTTTCTCGATCTGAGTTGAATCAAGAGATGATACTTGATAATCTATCGACTAATAACCCAATATATGTGGTATCATGCCTCTCATTTAAAGTTTAAGGGTTTATATATACCATTGTTCCACATTCCAGATTCTCAAAAGATGCCTTGAAATGAATTTAAATCCTTGAATTAAACTGATAATCCTAGCCTTTGTAATTAAACAGGCTTGTTAATCAATGGTTATAGGTTGCATACCTTGAAATTTAAACCACCCCTTTGGGTGAGTTGTTTAATTTAATTTAACATTATGATGATTTATGAATTTGGATGCCTTAGGGTGTGCCCTTTTAACCTGTACTTTGTGATTTCAAATGTGAATTGAAATGTAATTTGAATTAAAAATTGATTTTATTAAGAAGAATGGTTGGATATCCATGCCCTTGGCCTTGGATATGTAATATCTTATTGAATTTTGAGTTCACTTATAATAGATTTCCCATATGAGTAATTTAGAGGTAATCCTTATAAGCTTATCCCATGAGTTGAGTCACCTCTTAGGGTGAGATTAAATTGAAATGTTCTTGGTGTTGACCCTGACATGAATTAAATGATATTTTTTAAATGTTATTGAATTTAATTATTATGAATATGATTTGGATGACACATGGATTCAATGAATAATTTCATGGATGGAATCATTTGAATTTTACCATTCTTATGCCCAAGTGACACTTGGACTCCTTGTATGGACTACCATGGATGGACTCATAGGGGATGACTATTATATACTAAGTAATACTTGGATTCCATATTGATTACCAAGGATGGACTCAATGGTAATTTGATCAAATATTACATAGGTGACACTTGGTCTCCTGTAGTGCACCACCCAGGATGGACTTGAATGGAAGTGATGTTGTACCACACCAAGAGTTATACCTTGATTCTTGTGAGGATCACCATGGATGGGCTTGTAGGGTGTTGGTTTATATTAGACCTAGAGCGATAATTGGATTCCAAATAGCAATTCCAAGGATGGTCTCAAGTTCATAAATTAATAATGAATGAAATGAGTTATATGGTACATTTTCCAAGCCAAAGAACAGTCTTAGATTCAGTATTAATCTAACACTTTATGGATGTCTTTTTTAGGAACCCTTTGATCATGTTATCATAGGGACGTTGGGCATTATACCAGGTCTCGAGATATACTTAAACGAGTTTGAATGATTAAATGAACTCATATATAAATGAGAACCTAGAATTTATAGGATGTTTAATTTTAGTTATTTCTTTTTTATTACACTAATACCTGCAATTTTGTTCTATATATTCACCGACTCGATGGCCCTAGACCTTAGGTGGTTGCCTACTGGGATTATATCTCACATCTTGTTCGAGACACCTTTGGTTACCTGAATAAAATATTTGATTGAATGTATATACAATGTAAATCACCATACTACAGGTTATTAAAATATTTCTAGGAGCAGGGGAGCATGGGACAGAGCTGAGGATCACGATTCTAGCTGTGTTAATTTTTAGTATTTTTTTTAATTTTATTATATGTATTATATTAAACCCTGGTGTATTTATGTTGGATATTTTTTTAGATACATATGACATGTATCATCATAATCATTGTATACGAGCTTAATTTTGATATTTTTATTAATTCATGCTATGTATCTATTTTCTATACAATTCAATACTTACACTAATTATCTGTTGTTGATATCTACTATGTTACACTCTAGTAAGAGAGAATAGTATCTAAACAGACACACCCTAGGCCATAATGGCTAGTCATAAACCTCTATAATTTGGGTCAACGTGCTTGAGTTCATGTGGCTAACTAGGATTGGGTCACCTTTTAGTGGCATATGAGTCTGATACATTACAAAAACTATGAAATAAACGCACTCGAAACAATAAAGACACATAAATATTATCAATGAATATGTGATAAAATGTTATAAAATTATCATATAAGGTGTTATAAATTTTAATATGATCCTAAAATGAATTAATAATATTATTTAAACCTTTATATAGGAGTTTTAAGTACACAATGCTAAAGGGAATCATGAGGTATGGGTTTCTCATCTTACTTTTACTTCTGTGAGATATATGAATTATTCACCACTTATTTATTTTTTGTGGTGTATATAATACCATTTTATATATCATATCATTAATCTCATTATATTCATGGTATTAAATGTTTAATTTTATAATTATTACTTTTATGGGGTATATGATTCGACTGATTACAAAGTGGTAATGGATTCCTTAACTCAATTTCCATTCATTTGGTTAAAATTCTACTTCATTGATTTTTTCATGATAATATTATGTGTGAAATGACTTTTGACTACCTTATTTTATATTTCAACTTGTTTTATGTGGATTTATTACAAATATACACAATTTATTAATTTTATTAGTGCTCACTTCAATGATATGATATTTTTATTAGACTTTCTTTTAAAAAAATTATCATATTATTGTTTTCCTTAAAAATAGATTTTTATTCCATGTACTTGTTTTCTATAATTGTTTCCTTTTTTTACTATTTTAATATGATAGTTTAAATTAAATTTTACTCATGTTTTACTTTTTACAAAACTTTTTGAAAGGTATATTTTTTTGTCATCTAAACAAGGTTCTTTGAGACTTTTACGACAAAAATAAAGAAGAATGTTTATTTAACTTATATGAAATGAGATGATTTTCTCACCATCATAACATCTTAATGTTTTGAATATTTATTTATAATTTTACAATATTATATTCAAATAATTTTTTATTTATTTTATAATTACAATTTTTTTTAAAGTAAGTGATTTTCAATGTGAAAAAGTGTATTTTACTCAAGAATCTTTCAATGATCTCATTTAAAATATTTTCATCTATATCAGAATCCTTTGATGAATTTTATGCTTAAATGATTTTGATTTATTATGATACCATATTCTATATTTTATTAAATGGTTTATAATTATTTTAACTATAGATTTATTGGTTTGATACCATTCACCATATTACTCTAGATGGTTTATGATTATGTTCATTTGATTGGGGTCAGTAGTAACATTTTGTATGTTAGTTTTTTAATATGAATTTTTATGTTGATTATGTTTTATCCTTTAATATGAATAATTATTTGTAAATTCTTGAAATGGGTGGGGACCAATTATAGATATCCACTCAATGCATTGGTAAGTATCATGAGATAAATAAGCTGGACAAACCTAATAGGTTTATACCCAGTAGTTTTAAATTTTATTGTGAAAGTTATTAATAGTACAGATGAAGTTAGGAAAACCTAATTGGTTTATACATAGTTGTTTTAAAATATATTTTGAAAGGTATTAATGGTGGAGGTACCATGATGTTTGAGATCATGGTGTCTTATAATAAAGTATCACTTTCATTAATATTTTAGTTATTATTATCCATGATATTTTCACTATGATATTATTTATGTATGAATTTTATTCCCAGTTAATTATTAAATTTAATGTTTTTCTAGTTATTTACCTCAACATGTTGATTATACCTATTGATTCATGATAGATTTTATTGTACATAACCCTTACTGAACATTTGATCTCACCCCTTTTTTATGTTTTATTTTTCCTGAGATACCAAGATGTGTTTTATATTGGATATGCAGTGTTATGCTAAGTGGAATAATGGTGTTATCAAAGAAAATAAATTTTTTTATTTTATGTTTAAAATTCAATTTTAATTTCAAATATGTATCTAGTTTACCAAGAATACTAAACTGTTTAGTCCTTTAGGATGAAATTCCTTGTATCTTATGCCAATGTAATAAAGTAACCCCTGACTCTAGGCTACTTGGGTCGAGGTGTTAAAGTTTTTATCAGAGGAATTTTAGTAGAAACCTTGGGAACTAGATTTAGGAAAACATATATTAGGAAAAATCACCCAATGGATGACTTTGAGGATAAGTATGAGTACATGATATCATCCTCTTGATTTGGTAATGACCATGGATAACATAGTTTAAACCTAAAGACTAATAGATTTAGAATAAACTTTACTTATTTATACATAATTTGTATAATATTATATTACTCTGATTAGTGTAGTTTGATTCTTAAACTTTTATTTTTGGTTTTTGTCAATGGTGGGAACTAGAAGGAACTAGGTTAACATTGAATGTTATAGACAATGTGTGGTTGAGAAACCAAACCAGATGATAAATAAATTAAATGATATTTTGTTTATTCCTAATCCTTTATCATGATATATGATTAAAAACATTCACATTCACCAATTCTTACGATTTCGGGACACCTTTAAGGCCTTTGGGCCACCTCAAGGCCTTCGGGCCACATGCAATTTCCCCAGACAGACTCTACAAAAAAGAAGCATCCCTAGAGGAGGATTCAGAGAAGGTACACTCACTAGAGTAGAACTAATGGATTTGAAAGAATGAGAGGGTATGACTATGCCATCAGGACCATCCTGTGCTTGCACGGGAAGCTTAGCCAGACGACCATGCGAAGGTGGAGAGCTACCATCATGATACAGATGCTAGGGAGGGGAAATTCCTTATAGTTATAGTTTGGTTGAATTCTATAAGACCTTCGGGTCATGTAATGTATCTTAATACTTTGGGCCATGGTATCACTAAGCCTAAACTCCTTGTAAGGGTTCCCCCTCATCCCTTGAAAGGGGGGTTATGAAAAATAAATAAAAATGAAGGCCTTCGGGCCATTCGGGGTAGAGATCAAGGAGAAAAGAAGAATCAATTTCCTATATGTTGAGAATTTGATAAGAAACACCCAAGTGAATTTATTACAGGAATAAGAATATGTTTTGGGAGTGGGAATAAGGATATAAAGCAATTAATCTTTGAGGGAAAATGAAAAGTTTGAAATAAAAGTCTCCCTAAGGTATTATTAATGGTTGAATGTTTTAAATGTGGAAAGTATGAGTATAATGAAAATATATTTCATTAGGGAGTAAATCATGAAGAGAATTCATAAGGTTATATGAGTAATAGTTATACTGCTTATGATAATGAGACTACAAATGAAATATAAAAGGAATGAGGAATAAGATGATAAATCATAATTAATGATTTAAGAATGAAGTGGAATGATTAAGTTACTTTTTATTATATTAAATTATTATGTTGTAAAATTATCAATGATAGTATATTTTTAGGAATAAAGAGATATATAAGGATTTCACTAAAGTACTTATTCTTTAATTATTTGGAAGAATGTGATGAATAATACCAGTAACTAAGAGAAATAATTCTATTATAAGTTGATCTTTTGGAAAACACATTATTTGGGGAATATAACCCTAAATATGTTCTAGATTTTGAGATAATAATGAAAAAGGGACGTTTATGGGATAACATTGGTGACCATGAAATTGGTTAATGATTTTATTGTTTTAGATTTTTATTTATGTTTGGATTTAAAGAATAAGGAAACCTTCATGTTTTTAATAAGGTTTTATGTTGATTCAAGTTATTACTATGTTTTTATCTGATCAAGGTATTTACATTTGATATTAAGAGATAATTTATGGGGTATTAATGATAAGTTTATATATTAACCTTATTCTTAAATTCCTAGAATATTTTCAGTAATATTTTAGAGGATCTTTAAGATTGAAAACATGTAGAATGAATTATGTTGGATCTTAGATATTATTGTTTGAAGTTAAAGTATGATTTATCATATTGGATAAAATTTTCTAAACATTTTGGTTTTGGAAAATATTTAGAGATTACATGAATGAATTATGAATCTTATGATTAATTAAAATTGCTTTAGGTATAAAAATTCATCTTGAATATCCATTTCCTGATATAATAGATGAACTAAAAATAGATCAAATCAAAAAAAGGATATGATTATGCTTATAAAATGGAATGAAATCAAGTAAGTTTATTTTCTCATGCAATTTATCTAGAGAGTAAAATAATCTCACAACTATAAGAATGGATTTTGGAACAAAAATGATTTCCATTTAATTTTTTTACCAAGAAATCAATAGCCTTTTAACCCATCACATATTTATGATTTTGTAATGGTAAAATTTCTGGTGACCAAATTATATATCACTATCCATCAGAACTTGATAGTTACATTTTTTTCTATGTCCATGTTTTAACTTCCCACTAATGTTCTCCTATATAGAAACCTATTTTTTTGGTGACCTTTTCATTTTCATTTCCCTCTTTTTAAGTGAACATTTTATTAACCCTTTTTACGATGTGGGTTTCCCAAAAATAAATTTTAAAATATCAACATTTGTTTTTCAAATTTAAAATTTAAAATTTTGAGGGAATAATTTATTGAATGAGGGTAGAATTTAACACTTTTAGATTTTAAAATAAAACTATATTCGATAGCTTATGTGGCACAAAACACTAATCTTAATTGAAATATTTAACATGACCGTTATAAAATAGCCATTAAATCTTATGAAATTATTTTTATATGATCATGATTTTAAATTTAATAAACGTTATTTTAGATCAAAATATATTTATGGAATGACATAATACATAAGGTGTTACGTTTAGAAACAAATATTTAACAATTTTGAAAACAATGATTTTAACCTTAAAAAACCGTTTTTGTGAGTTATAAGTGTAACATATTTAGAATTTATATTTATCAATTTTAAAAATTTAATAAATTAAAATGGATTACATATTTAAAATTAGGATTTACAAATTTTGTTATAAGGTCATTTTTATTTTTTGTAATAAAAAAGTTATCGTGGTAAAAAAAGATGTACCACAATATGGGTAAAATAATGTAGCACTTTAAAGTTAAAAGGTAAAAGATTAAAACTACTAAAAACTACAATAGTA
This sequence comes from Viscum album, assembly GCA_963277665.1. Lineage (NCBI taxonomy): Eukaryota > Viridiplantae > Streptophyta > Magnoliopsida > Santalales > Viscaceae > Viscum > Viscum album. The sequence continues at coordinate 1,991,486,677 of OY728137.1, forward strand.
AATGGGTGGTGGATGTGTTTATATACCTTAAACATCCTTTACAACATTAATTATCAACCAAATTATTTTTAATTAATTCCACCCAATTTTGGTTTGCTTTAAATACAAAGTAATCATTATTTAATCACTTAAAAGCAACCCTCCTCAAGTATAAATACCACCCTCACCACCCCATTTATCATACAAGACTTGAATATATTTGAATATCTTTCAAAACCTATCCTCACCACTATCCATACATCTATGTTCTATTGATCTCACTCAAAGACCAATTACAAGTTCTTTAAGGGGTCCTTCAAAGAGGTTATATTCAAGAGGTAACTTTATCAAACAACATATCTTAATTTCATTTATTTTTCTAATTTATATTCACCTAATTAAAACATAAAAGAATACTAAATCCAGTATCACATATATACTATAATTTTACACTTATAATAGAATATATTTTATCTACCCCTTTTCTCATATCCTCTTATTCAAAGAAACGAAACCATTATCTAAATTATAGCGATTAACCATCTCCATGGATAATGATTTTTTATTTTCCATTACCGCATTAAAGGATGGTCATAAAAGTATTATTATGGTTAAATAAGATTTTAATAACTCTATTATAACTTATTTCACTATTACATATACATAATATTAAATAAAACGAAACTAGTTCATAATGGTTGAAAAAATCACCAAAATAAACTGAACATTTATCATTAATGTTTTATCAAATGAACCATCCTCATGTACCAAAAAACTGATATATGGGACCATTTAAACTAAAGAAGTTTATTAATACCAGGTAATTTTACTGATGGAGTTTTATTTACATTTTACATAAACATCCACAATTATATGCAAGTAAATCAACCGTGAAACCATGAAATGAACACACCTAAAACAATTAAAATAATGAAATATTATTAATAAACGGGTGGTAAGATGTTATAAAAGTATCATATAAGGTATTATAAATATTAATATGGTTATTTAATGAATTAATAACATTCTTTAAACCATTATATATGATTTTTTATGTATGTAAAACTAAATGAAAGCTTGAGGTAAGGGTTTCCCGTCTCCCTTTTAATCATGTGAGATATATGACCTATTGACCTATTATTTATTTTTTATAATGTATATAATTATATTTAATGTATCATATAATTAATATAATTATATTCATGGAATTAAATGTTTCATTTGATAATTATTGCTTTTATGGGGCATACTATTCGACTAATTATAAAGTGGCAAGGTATTCCTTAACTCAATTTCCACTCAGTAGGTTAAACTTCTACTTCATTATTTTTTTCATGATAACATTATATATGATATGAATTTTCTTTAACTTATTTTAAATTTACACTTGTTTTATGTGTATTTACAATATATATTCATAATTTATTAATTTTGGTTAACACTCACTTCAATTATATAATACTTTTAAGAGACTTTCTTTTTAAAAAATCATCTTTTTAAAGTTTTTTGTAAAATTAGATTTTTCTTCCATGTCCATGTTTTATATAACTATTTTAATTTTTTTCTATATTCTACTATTATTGTTTAAATTTATTTTTACTCATGTTTAAATTTACAAAAATTTATTTTAAAGGTATATTTTTTCATTTTCTAAACAAGGTTTTTTGAGACTTTTCCGACAAAAATACTGAAGGAATGTTTTTTTAACTTATACGACCTGATATTATTTTCCCACCATTATAAAAAATTAATATTTTGAAGATTAATTTACAATTTTTCAAGGTTATATTTAAATAAAATTTTTTATTTTATAATTTCACAATTTTTTATAAGTGATTTTCAAAGTAAAAAGGGTATTTTCCTCAATAAATTTTCGATGATATCATTTAAAGTATTTTCATCTATACCAACATACTTTTTTGAGTCTTATGATTCAATGAAGTTGATATATTATGATACCATATTCCATAATTTATTAAATGGTTTATTATTTGTTTGAATATGGATGTACTATTTTGATACTATTCACGATATTACTCTAGATGGTTTATGATTATGCTAATTTGGTTGGGGTAAGTATTAACATTTTGTATATTAGTTTTTAATAAATTTTTTTATATTTATTATGTTTTAAAATTTAATATGAGGAATTATTTTTACATACAATAATTGGGTGTAGCATGGTTATAGATATCCCCTCGATGCATCGGTAGGTCTCATGAGATAAATTAGTTAGCCAAACCTAATCGGTTTGCACCCAATACTTTTAAAATCTCTTGTGAAAGGTATTGATAGTATAGATGAAGTTGGAAAAAACTAATTGGTTTGTACCCAATTTTTTTAAACCATTTTGTGAATGTTTTTTATGGTAGAGGTACATTGATTCTTGAGATCATGTCATCCAATAATTAAGCTTTTCCTTCATTAATATTTCAGTAATTATTATCCCTGAGATTTTCACTTTGATATTATCTATGGATGAATTTAATTCTCAGTTATTTATTAAATGGAATGTGTTTCTAGTTATTTACCTTTCCATATTGATTATTCTTATTGATTTATGATATATTCCACAGTCTATAACCCATATTGAGCATTTGAGCTCACCTGTTTCTTATGTTTCAATTCTCCCAGGATACCATGAAGTATTTTATGTTGGATATGTAGTGTTACTCTAAGGGGAATAATGGAATTCTCAAATAAAATAATTTTTTTTATTTTATTTTTAAAATGTAATTTTAATTTCAAATATGTATCTAGTTTACCAAGACTACTAAACGATTTAGTCCTTTCATATTTGATTCCTTGTATCTTATACCAATGTCATAAGTTAACCATTGAATCTAATATACTAGGGTTAGAGTGTTATATATTTTTTATCACGTTCAGAGTCCCATATGGATTTTAAGAACCCATAGTAAATTTTACTCCATATACAAATTTTTTATTATCCATTTTCATGTTATATGTAATTAAATAAGGAACTCCCAAAATAAAAAAGGGGGTAACCTAAAATAAAATCCATTTTACTGGTCTACCCAAATCTGTAAAGGATGAAATTGAGAAACCACATAATGATCATTAACCAAGAGAAGAATATAAAGATCATGGGAGGAATGTTGAGTATATAGAATATTTAAGAGGCTCTCAACTTTATCAATCACAACCCTTGAATTGTATATGTGGAATGAATATGAGGATAAAAAGAGTTAGTGTTTCATGAAACCAAATTCTAGGGAGAGGAAGATGATATTTTAAATCCTATAAATGTATCCCTCTACTCATTTTGTAAATTATTCAAACCTTGGCCTTAATTATTGAATTCATTTAGTTTAGGATTTTACTATATTTCTATGATTTAATATAATTCAGTTTGTTTATTTTTCATATTGTTATATTCTTTCCAGTATCTTGATGTTCCTAACATTGCAAAGTAATGATGATTCTAAAGATCTCATCAATAATGAGAGTATATATCAAGGATCATCCATGGATGAAAAATAGTGAACCATAGTGCACAAACATGGATTTTCATTTTCTATTTTATTCAAGGAATTTGGGTATTTGAGGGTTTTGGGAGATGATTGTACCTATAGCTTATGCTTCCCTATTTTCTTTTGAACTTATAAAACCCTTTTCCCTCATAATATTTAGATTTGTAATATATGATGGTTTCAATAATCTATATTTTGGATAGAATCATGATTTTGGTTCATTCAAGATAGTGGTGGGTAGACTAGATGAGAGTTACATGAGTGTGATATCTATGCACACTATTAATTTAGTGAGGCTATGTACAACATGTTGGATCACACAAAGAATAGGATAGAGATTAAATTATATGAGATGATAAATGATCACTATGGTTGAATCCAGAGGTGTATCCTTTCTAGAATTCTTCTTACTATAAATTTTCATTTCCTTACCTGTGGAACATATCATACAACATCCAATTTATCTTCTACTTTGAACATAAAAAATAAAAAAACTAAAAAAATAAGTGCTATTATAATGAGTCTACATGCTCATATCCTCAAGAGACAACCCTAACTATCAACTATGTGACATTTCAGGGTTTCAAAATTTTCTTTGATTTTCAAGGCCCATGAATTCCTTCACATCACCAGGAAACATTGGAATGGTTTTGTTGCTTCATTAGGTTGGAATGGTGTTGTTGCTTCAATTATGAGGATATGTATAGTTTTTTTTCCAACATTCATGAGGAATATAAAATGTTTCTTTAAAATGTTATGTAATGTTTTCCCATATAGTTATCATATGCATGCACTATTCACTAGAAGAAGGAGTTAAGGTGGTGGACACCTTTGACCAAGTGAAGGGATGCACATGAAGATTAGATCAAGGGTGTATACTCTCTTTGAAGCACTAAAGGTGGTGGAACTGGTTTAAAAAATTAAGAAATACTATAACAGTAGGGTGGGATCATTTGTGTGATTGAATTTTTGGATTGATATTATAATCAACCTTAATTACTTAATATTTTTTTAGTGCCCCCTATGGAGTTGGACTTTGTATAAACCACATAAAACTTGTATTTATATTTTTCCTTTGTCACTTTCAATCATTATATTTCAGAATTTCTTGTTTGGTTTATACATATGAGTTTCATTACATGTATAGGGTGACTTTTCTTCCCTATTCTAGATACACTATGAACATGTTTTCATTCCAATTTTTAGATTTTAGTGATTATTTTATCTATGTATTTTTATAAGGATAACTTTTGATCGGAAGGTTCATTATACCTAACAAGAAGAGTGTTTCAAGTATAAATTTCATTTTAAAATTTAGAACATGCACTTTTGGTCATACCAACTACACTACATATCACAATGATTCACATTTAATCCCTACATATAAAAAATGAACCATTAATCAATGTATAAAAATTTCACAACATTATAAACATGTATTTTTTTTTGTTTTTTTATGTGACACATATTTTAAAATAAAATGTCTCTTTTAAATTCAAATCGTGAACTTTCAATCATATTAATGTCACCACCTATTAGAATGATGTGTAGTTTATTTTTACATATAAAAAATGAATCATTGATCATTTTCATTGATTTCTATGATGATTTGAGATTTTTTTTGTTTTGTGTATGTGATTTATGTTTTAAACTAATTTAATAATTAAGATGAAAAAAATTCACCATCATTCATCCTGACACCAATGCATGATGAAATAATGTGTGGATTATTACTAAAGGTAAAAAATGAATTATTGATCGCTATTATAAGGTTTAATAAAAATAAGAATACGTTTTCTCAGTTTTGATTATGTGATTAACATTTTAAAAAAATGCCACTTTTAAATTAAAAACACACACTTTCATTCATACCAGCTATACCATATGTTAGAATGACATGAGGTTATTTTTCATAGGTTAAAAATGAGTAATTAACTATTTTACCATTGTATCAATATAATTTGATCATATTTGGTTGGTTTTGAGTAAGAGAAGAATGTTTTGAACTAAAAGCGAGTTTGAAATTAAAGACATGCACTTTTTGTACTGTCAGAACCATCAATTGTTAAGAATAACATGAGGTAAATTACCTATAACAAATAAATTATTTATGATTTCCCTAAGGTATCACAACAATCAATTTTTTATAATTTTTAGTACAAAAAACTTAAATTGAACTAAAATGTCACTTTTAAATTGAAAATACATAAATTTAGTTATACCAGTCATATAACTGGTTATGATGATGTGTGGTTAATCCACTATGTCAAAAATTAATCATTGATCATTTTATTTATGTTTCATAATAATAAGAGTGTGTCGGTTTGAGTTTGAGTACATGAAACACATTTTGCACTTCATTAATTATTATAATGGAAAAATACACTCTAGGTTATCCTGACTCTAATCAACATTAGAATGATGCTATGATCATTTGTAAAAGTAAAAAATGACTCATTGACCTTTTTTAAAAAGTTTTATTACCATCAAATAAAGTTTTATTATTTTTATTTTATGACACAAATTTTGAAATAAAATGTCACTTCTAAATTTTAAACATGAACTTTCAATCACATTGATCAGACCACATATCAAAATGATGTGAGGATAATTTTACAAGATAGAAAATAAAAGATCATTTTTATTAATATTCATGATAACTTTACTATGTTTTCATTGATTTAAGTATGTGAGGTGTGTTTTGAACTAAAATGAAACTTTTAAATTGAAAATATACAATTTTATTCATACATTCCACAATTCATGTTAGAATGAAGATCACTTAATTTATAAATGTAATAAATGAATATGTGTTTTTTTCTTAGAGTTTCTTGATAATCAGATCATGTTTTCTCAGTTTTGAGTTTGTGTGACACAAATCTAACTAAAATGTCAATTCTAAATTGAAAACACACATTTTTAGTCATACGAGACAAACCATGATTTAGAATTATATTAAGTAAATTAATATATATAAAAAATTAATCATTTTTCATTTTCTTAATACATTAGGATAATCCACGTGTGTTGGTTCAATTCTTTATATGTGAAACATGTTTTGAAATAAAATTACACTTCAAAATTGAAAACATGCACTTTGAGTCATACATGCCACACCAATTTTCATGATGATGTGTAGTTAATTCATATATTTTAGAAATTAATTTGTGTTTTTTGTAGAGTTTTATAACAATCTAATAATATTTTTATGGTTTTGAGTATGCGATAAAAATTTTCAGCTTCTTTAATGCGTATAATGGAAAAATAAAATTTAGGTCATTATCTCTATAATTGATGTTATAATGATGTTTTTTTAATTAATAAATTTCACAAATGAATCCACGATCATTTTCATATAGTTTTATGTCAATACAAGATTATTTTCATAGTTTTGAATTTGTGAGGAACATTTTTTAACAAAAATGTCAATTTTATATTCAAATATTCAGTCATACTAGACACACTACAGATTAAAATGATGTAAGGTTAATTAATCCATTTCATGAATGAATCAACAATAATTTTCATTTATTTTCACATAAATCAAAGTAATTTTTCTTTGTTTTGAGTATGCAAAGAGTGTTTTGAAATAAAATACCAATTCTAAATTAAAAACACACAATTTTTGTGAAACCAACCACACCATGTGATGGAATGACATGTAGTAAATCCCTATATATCATAAATTAACCATTGATCAATGTTTTAAATTATCATGATAATGTGCGTGTTTTATCTATTTTGTGTATATGTAATGTATTTTGAATTGAAATAACACTTTTAAATTGAAAACATGAAATTTTAGTTATAACGATCACACCACTAGTAGAAATGTTTTCCCATTAATTATTATATTTAGAAAATTAATTTTTGATTGTTTTAATAGAGTTTCACAATAATATAAAAGTGTTTTTTTTGTTTTGAGTATACCATAAATTTTTTGAAATTCCTTAATGCTTAAAATGAAAAAAATAAACATTTGGTTATTTTGACCCCAATGCACAATGAAATAGAATGTAGGTTTTTAAAAAAATTACAAATGAATCATTGATCATTGTATTAAATCTTAAAAACAACCTAAGAATGTTTTCTCAGTTTTTGAGTATTTGATGTGTGTTTTGAACTAAAACGCCACTTTTAAATTAAAAAAAACTTACATTTAGACATACCGGCCAAACCATATGTTAGAATTATTTTCGGTTAATCTCTATTGGTTATAAATGAATCACTGTGTGATTTCCTAACACATCATGAATATATGAGTATGTTTGGTCATTTTTGAGCACATAAAACATGCTTTTAACTAAAATGTCACTTTTACATTGAAAACACACACTTTCCATCATATTGGTCACACTATGTGCTAAAATGACATTTTCTTAATACATATATATGAAAAATGAATAATTTATCATTTTCATAGAGTTTCATGAAAATATGATATTGTTTGTTTGGTTTTTTATACGTTATGTGTGTTTTGAAATACTTTAATACTTAGAAAAAGAAACATACAGTTTTGGTTATCATGACTCTAATTCAATTCAAAATGATATGATGTTTTCCCACAAAGGTTATAAATGAATCATTGATCATTTTTCTAAGGTTTCATGAAAAATTGTGCATGTTTTATTGGTTTTGAGTTTGTAATTCACATTTTGAAATAAAATGTCACTTTAAAATTAAAAACACAAACTTTCAATCATACCAGCCACACCAAATGTTTAAATAACTAGAGGTTATTTTATATAGGTCATGAATGAATTATTTATTTTATCCCTAATGTATCATGATAATTTCATCATATCTGGTTGGTTTTAAGTATGAGAGGAATAATTTGAACTAAAATTCAAGTTTTAAATTAGAAACATAAACTTTTAGTCATTCCAAACTCACCATGAATTAGAAATAATATGAGGTTAATTACTACATGTCACAAATGAATCATTTATTATTTTAATAAATTATCATAATAATCAACTACTATTTTATTAGTTTTGAGTTTGTGATTCTTATATTGAACTAAAATGTCACTTTTAAATTAAAAACACACTTTCAGTCATACCGACCACACAAATTAACTGGATAACGTGCAGTTACATTATACATGTCAAAAATAAATCAGTGATTATTATATTAGAGATTCATAATAATCAGAATGCTTTTGTTTGGTTTTGAGTATTTGAAGCATGTTTTGAACATCTATAATGGTTAAAATGAAAAAATACACTCTAGGGAATTCTTACTCTAATTCACATCAAAATGATGTTATTTTCATTTATAAATATAAAGAATTAATCATTTTTAAATTTCATAAAGTTTCATGAAAATCTATGCGTGTTTTATTATTTTGATTATGTGATACACATTTTGAACTAAAATGCCACTTTTAAATTACAAACATGAACCTTCAATCATATTGACCACATCACAAACTAAAATGATGTGAGATTAATTTTTGTATGAAAAAAATAAATAAAAGATCATTTTTATACATATTTATGAAAATTCAACCATATTTTATTAGTTTTGAGTATATAAGATGTTTTTAGATAAAAAATATCACTTTTAAATTAAAAGAAAAAACATTATATCATTCATGATAAACCCCATGTTTGAATTATGATCAATTTATTTATAAATTTCAAAAATGAATCAAAGATCATTTTCTTAGTGTTTCATGATAATATGTGTGTGTTTTATCATTTTTGATTATGTGAGATGTGTTTTGAACTAAAATTTAAATTTTAAATTTAAAACACACACTTTTAGTCATACCAGCCACACCATGGGTTATAATGATATGAAGTCAATTCCTACATATCACAAATGAGTCATTGGTCATTTTCCTAAAGTATTATGACAATCAGAATGTGTTTTCTTATTTTTGAATATGTGATCATATTTTGAACAAAAATTACACCTTTAAATTGAAAACATAAAAATTAGGTCTTACATGCCACAATTCATGTCAAAATAATGTGTAATTCATTTATACATATAAAGAATAAATTTGTGATTGTTGTTATAGATTTTTAAAGTAGTCAAAGTGTGTATTTTTTATTCTGAGTGTGTGACATAAGTTTTGAACTTATTTAAAACTCATAATGGAATAATACACATTAGATAATTATAAATATAATTCATGATAGAATTATATGCAGTTAATTTTTACTAGTCAAAAATGAATCAAGAATCATTTAAAAATTGTTTTATTATAATTCACATTTTTTTCTTGGTTTTTAATTTAAAAGGCATTTATTTAACTGAAATATTAGTTTGAATTTTAAAACATAAAATTTCAGTCATGCTAGACACATTACATATTAAAATGTTACAAGGGTAATTCATAAACATAAAAAATGAATCAAAAAAGAATTTTTATAGAGTTTTTTGTCAATCTGAGTAATGTTTCCTAGTTTTTAGTACACAAGGCATGTTTTGAAATAAATTGTCAATTTTAAATTAAAAACAAATAGTTTTATTCTTAATAGCCTTCCTATGTGTTAAAATTATATGTAGTTAATTCTTATATGAAAGAATGAACCTTTAATCATTATCTTAAATTACTATGATTGTCTGAGCATTTTTTCTCAGTTTTGAGTATTTGATGTGTATTTGGAATTGAAATACCTCTTGTAAATTGAAAACACACACTTTTAGTTATAACAACCACATCTATATTAGGAATAAAGTTCAGTTAATTACTATTTTTCATAAATTAATTTGTAATTTTTTATAGAGGTACAAAACAATCTAATAATTTTTGTTCAGTTATGAGTATGCGACACATGTTTTGAACTAAATTAATGATAAGAACAAAAAAATTACATGTTAGATAATTATGAATTTGATTTACATTGGAATTAAATTCAATTTTTTTATAATGGGTATAATTGGACTATTGACCATTTTCATAAAGCCTCAAGATGATCTAAGCATATTAGCTGAATATTTGAGGTTGCAAGTCATGTTTTGAAAAAAAAAATTCTTTTAAATTTAAAAACTCTCACATTCCGTCTTACCATCCAAACCAATATTCAAAATGACATGTGGATAATTAATATAGGTTATAAATGAATCATTTAGTTTTTCTATAAAATATCATGACAATATGAGTATGTTTCATCATTTTTGAGCATGCGATACTTGTTTTTAACTAAAACGTCACTTTTTAATTAGAAACATGCACTTTCAATCATACTAGTCCTAGAAATATCAAGACCCATACACTCAGATCTGATGATAAAATAATATTCTTCACATACTAGATTTTATACCAACTTAAGTGACCCAATTGTATCCATCCCTAATTACAATACCAATATATAACATCAATTCACTTATATACCCAATAAATTTAAAGATTAGCGATTTAAAGAATTATAAAAAAAATTTACGTAATAAAAAACTTGGATTTCTTATCAAATAATAATTTTTCTCATTATAATTTATTTTTATTCCATAAGAAGACTTAAACAACTCCCAAAAAACTCTCCACACAAGATAACCCTCTAGATATATCCTATAAAATATCATTTTTCATAACTTGGTTAAATAGAATCATAATAAGGGGTGAGATCATATTCTCAGTAATGATAAATGTGGGAGATATCAATTAATGATCATAAGTGAGCATAAAATAAACATATGGGTATGAGAACATGACAGAAGCATATAGAAAAATAATAAACATGACATATAATATAAATCATGAGTCATGGAATAAGGATTTTTCATAACATATGGCTTGATTAATAGGAGTGATGAATCGATAATAATAAATCATTAACCATGAGATAATATCTTAACCATAAGATAATTTTTTTGATATAAACATATGTATAGAAAATTATTTCCTTAGTCAAGGAACACTTCCAAGACAATCATAGTTGATAGAGTCCCATTTTTTATTGGGTTCACTTCCCATTCCCATCACTTCCTCATTCAATACTCACTACTAGAAACTATCATAGTGGATATATTCCCTTAATAGACTAGGTTCAATCCTATTCTAGTTCATATCATATCATGAAATATAAATATTTACCAAATTCATTATAGGTAACTATAACTTTTTTTTACCAAATTTCACACAATTAAAACCATGAATAAGTGTTCCAAAATATCATAGAAAAATTCATAAAAACACAACACATGGAAAATAAATGGATTTTTAATGATTTTTCCCTGACTTAATTAACCCGTGGGAAAGTAAAAATTTTCATAGAATCATACTTAAAAAATCATCACCATAATCCATTTAGATAATTTAAGTGGGAAGTATCATAAGATAATATCCCTAGTGAAGCATAAAAATCCTTAAAATATGTTTACATCGATGAGAAATCTCTTTTATATAAGCATTAAAAAACTTGCTTTGAAAATGTGATAAAACATCCTTATCTTTTGGAGAATTTTAAAAATGAAAAAATCTAGAATAATAGAAATAGAGTTTTATTTGAAAATACATGGAATATTGTAAAGTAAGGATCATGGTAATGAAAATATGTGATATTGGGAAAATATATTAATTCTGTATAAGTTTAAAGAAAATATTTCTTTCATACTTTTGAAAAAACACAAAAGTGAGTCATATGGAATTTTTAAAAAAAGATTACTTTTAATAATTTGTAAATAAAGTAAGAGATAGTAAAAATAAAATTTATCAAACATTAATTTATAGATAAAAACTACCATAAAATATTTTAAATAACATATAAATGGAGGATAAATATTTCCTACTAAATAAATAAATAAATAAATAAGGAAGACTTCTATTAAAAACATTTTCTAGATAATTTTTAGAACCAAAGTCAGAAAAATATAAGTAAAAAACGAAAAAAATATAAAAAAATATAGGAGAATAGAATATTTTTTTTCTAAAAGATAATCATCATATAATTTTCCTCAATTCAAATTCATCATAGATAATTTCAAAAAGAAATGAGATTGTAACATAAATGATTACTACATTGGTAACTTCTGAATCATAAACCCATTGAAAGAAATGGATTAAAATTAAAAATTCAATACCATGAATATGAATATATTTATAATATAATATATCAAAGGAGTATTTTGTATACTATATAAACACAAAAAGGTTTATAACACAAAATGAGTCTCAAAAAAACAATATTGAGACGAAGAACCCATATCTCAAGTCCTGAATTTCTTTGTATATACTCTTAAGATCACATATAATAAATTTATATTTATTATAAATATATAAAATAACCATATTAATACTTATCATACTATATATGATTCACTTATAACATCTTATCACCCATTTATCAATAGTTCTTTAATAAAATCAGTGTTCCACGTGTTAATTATTATGTTTTCATGCATACTTTAGTTTGGTGGTTCCAATCCTTAAAACTTTTTCATAGTTTCATAATATAAATAAATGTTAATAAGGTCATAATTATCACAATTATCCATTATATACACTTTTATAACCGTTCATGTATCGTGTTGATGAAAAATTAATTATATCACTTTGTGGAGACCGTAGTCTGTACATACGCATGATTAATGTTTACATTTTCCAGTGGTTATAAGTTTAAAAATATAAATAATATTTCAACTTTTTAGAATAATAATTACATCATAAATATCATACATGTCAATAAAATTCATCTATATTACTGTCCATGAGAGGTAATGATTAAAAATAAAATACATCGCTTTATAGAGATGGTAGTCCATACGTAAGCATGAGTGATGCTTTACTTTCTCATTATATGAAAATGATATATAATATAGTTCTAATTTTTTTTAAAATATTTATCTATATTAAATATACATATTTTATTATGTTAATATGGTTTTATAATATTTATAGGTGTTTAATAAATAAATAAACTCAAAAAACATCGGTAAAGACAATTACTTCTTCTATAGGTATCTTACTTTGTATTATAATTCAATCCTTCTTAAGATGGTATTTTTTTTAAACCAATACTTATGATTAATTTATAAGGAGGTTGAGAAGGTATTTGGGAAGATATTAGGCAATATAATAGGCTCAATTGGCATGGAAAAGTTAGAATAGGTGGTTCCCTTTTATAAGTGAGGTGGGTGAAAAATTTATAAATACGTTAAAATTTATTATATAATATATTCCTTACTCGATTAAAGTAGATCCACATTATCATAGTTTAGAATATAATAAATTTATGGTTGAAATTAAATCAACCAATTAGATTTAATAATGTTTTTTGTGTTATTTTAAAACTTATCAATTAGGTTAACCCCTATTTTAACCCATTTAACCCTTACTGTAGTAACAAGATACTTAGTATTTGATGGTCAATAATGTAATTCTAAAAGTAAAGGAGGATCATAAATGGAAAATAGTTTATATTTTTGAACATTTAAAAATAATTTGTTAAAATATAATATTTTAATGATTTTCTAATGATTTATAAACAACTTTTTATCCTTAAATATCATTTAAAGTCATTTTTATGACTATTCATATATTTTCAATTCAAAAGAATCAAAATAAAAATTGTATTTGAATATAAAAACATTAACCATCACTAATACTTTAAAATTATGTAATAAATTAGTGGAACACCATAATTCATCCATATCTTATTACCTTTAATGTTTTTAAAATTAATTTACCATATTTTTCAATTACTTGCACAAGTGATGCATCAATGTTGTATAAGAGTTCAATGAAATTACACCATCAATAAAAAATATTTTTTTGGTTAGAGTGAGTAACTAAATAGGGGGGGTGAATTTATTTCACAATAATTTTTTTCTTAAAAAAAATTTAAAAACTAAATCCCCAATTTAATAAAACTGATTAGTTAAGAAAAATAATAGAAACATATAAATTTTATCTTTCAAATAATTTCTAAGAAGTGGGATTAAGGCTAAATTAAAATATATTTTAAATACTCTAACCTTTTAAATTAATTTACTTAATCAAAAAAATTATATAAATAAAAATTAACACCAAATATCAAAGTAAATTTCCATAATATTTTATAAAATGGAAAGTGATTTTAGATTTAAAACAAAAAAATGTAGAATAATATACAATGGAATTTAAATAAGGGGTTCAGTCTCAAGTTGAGACTTAATCCCCTACACTTAGAAATCACCTAATACTAAGTAGTTTATTAATTAATAAACTAATCCACAACATGGATTGAGTATTAAGAATAATAGTACAAATGTTTTTCGAGGCACAGAGCCTCTTCCACAGTTGTTCATGGGATGAAAATGATACCAGACCATGCATGACCTCTTACATAGTTATTCATTGTAATAAAAATAATGGATTTAAGATAATATCAAGTATTTTATAGTTTATAATAGAATAATATTATTTTATAGATAAATAGATCAATATAAAACATATCTTGAAAGAATTTATAAGAAGTAAAGAGAAAGAGAAAAAAATATAAGAAATGTAATGAAGCTCAATCTCAGTAGATTCAGTTGTATTGATTCCTTGGATTTTTTATTTGGAAGGATATTGGAAGAGTTTATTAGAAAATTCTGGAAAAAATCCTCATAAAGTTCTTATCTATTGCATAAGCGCATGTGTAAATATCCTATTTTATTCTTTGTGTGCCCACATGATCAAATATTTCTATCAATGAGATATTCATTAGAAGTAGACATTATAGAATAATCATTCTTCATTAAATGTACTAACAATCCATTTAGTTCTTTAAAACTAGTTGTTAGATATTTGAAATGATCTATTTCTAAGTTTTACTTGATAAGATGTCTTCACTTAAATTATAATTAGTTGAGCTCACAGAAATATGACACGGTTAACTGATATGATAAGGTGATGTGGTTGGTTCATCTCTTCATGTGTTCAGCCCATTTTCACATGTATTAAGTTGATAAATTCATGTGGTAAGATTTTTCTTCATACATTCACTACATTAGAATACACATTTATTATATAACTTTATGAAAATTATACATACCTTGTCATGGTAAATTTATTTATTCATATATTAGGTAGTTTTCTTCATGTAGTCAAGCACACTAATTTTCAGGGTTAGGTCATTTGATCTGATGGTAGGTTGATTGCACATGTAGTAAGGTGATTATTTGTTTAAAGTGAGCTCAATATTTAATGTGTGGAAATTTTATGACTTAAGAAAAATTTTGTTCATCTGGCTCATGGTAATAAGTTTTTAAATTAGGTAAGGTTAAGTATAACGTTTGGTAAGGTGATATACTCACTTGACCTTCACATGGTATGATTGAACATTAAGCTCTAGACTTATCCATTTTTTCAAAATTTCCCATTAAACTGATTTCTAAAAGAAAACATGAAAATAATTAATAATAAGATAAACATGAGTTGAGATCATTAAAAAATGAGGTGCTGGTATAATCCAACAATATCCCCCCTTTTTTATGATCAGAAATCATGAAATTAAAATTAAAATTAATAACATATATTAAAATTATGTTTTCAAAGGATTAAAATAATTTTATAACAAGTTATTGAAATCATAAAAAGGGTTTCCACTAAATTCAATTAATTTCAATTTATCACATTACTCCCCATTTTGAGATTATAAAAAAGAAACAAAATATGGAATAAGATATAAAACCGATTGGAATAAAAGATAGTATGGTATTGATATATCAAAATATAGTAAAAAAAGTCACAAATAAATTACAATAAATCCCTATTTAAAAAAATTTGAATATGAATGAGAGTCATCTTTTATTTCTATAGGTAGGATATGATCCTTTCCTTTTGATGTATAGGTAGGAAAAAAAGTAGTCTATGGAGAATATGAGGATGAAGGGGCTATAATAACTACACACCTAGAAACCGATGAAAGCTACTTAAAGTATTGGGTAGGAGTTTGTCCAAAAGGATTAATTGTAGAGGAAGTAGTAGGTTGATATAAATTAATGGATATAAGAGAAAACATAGCTATCTGAGAGATATAAAGATAGGGTTCCATCAATTAGGTGAAATCACTAACAACCCATGAACCATGCTCCAAATATTTAATGAAATCATCTTGAATCTCCATGACTTCTTTTAAAATAGGATTCATAAATATATTCTTGTCAACTTGTGACTTAAAATCTTGAGTCAAAGAGGGAATCTTAAAATCCAATGCAAAAGTTCTAAACATCCCTTTTATATCAAAAATTTTAAAGATCATTCTTATATAATAATCAATCGCCCTATTGATTTTTTCTCAGTCTTTAATATCTTGTTTTACTTCTTCAAGAACTAAATATAGGATCTTGGAATCATGGGTTTAAAAACCATCATATATAGTTTCATGAGTCTTTATAAACTATTCAAACAAAAATTTCAACTCATCCCAAATGAACTATTTAATATTATCTTCATTAAGAAATAAATGAATAGGAGTAGAAGACACATGTGCATGCTAAAAAAACATTCAAGAACCTATGGTATAACTAAATAGTCATGTCAGATACATCATCCTGAAGAGAATCATCCCAAACTATCAATTCTTCAATCTCATTCTAAAAAATCTCTATTCTAAAATTAATTCCTTGTTTTTGATGATTTATTTCCAAAGTAACCACATCAAAAATATCTTCTAGTCTCACTTGTTGTAAAGAGTTATAAAAGTTATTAATTTCCTATTTGTGTATCTCAATTATATCTGATTTCAACATAACTAAGTTATATTTAGTGACATATTAATTTGATGTAATGAAGGATGTAAGAGTATAAGGAGATGGATCACTAGACATACTTTTACCATCTTCCTCCAGTATACCCACCATTGGAATATCTCTCACATTATGATCCTCAATTATTAAAAAAACTTCAACTTCATCTTTATCAGAATATTCAACTATGTATTAATGAAAAATAATATGGGAATATTCAACTATCTCTTGAATTTAAAACTCAACAATCAATGATCCTTTCAAATTCATTTTAATAGAGAGAATGGTAATTCCACCATGCCTAGGTGGACTACCTCCATAATCTTCATCATTAGATTTAGTAAATTCCAAGTTGAATACAATAGATCTTGATGAATTCTCCCCCTTAGAAGGTGCATCAGATATAGTACTTCTAAGGGTACTCCCAATAATAAGAGATCCTTCTCAGTTATCCGCATATTTATTAGAACTAATTGATTGATCCCATTATAGCTCTTACTTATATGATAACCTAACTTATTAATTAAGGTCAAAAAAATATATTTCTTATTATTCTTCTTCTTATTATTCTTCTTATACAATAACTAATTCTTCTTATTCTTTAGAAGGAGAAACACTATAATCTAAATACTCAAAAAAATCATCAGGTTTAAGAACTATATCTACCAAATCCCTAGTTCTAACTAGATACCTTATTGGCTTAACTTATTCATATAGTTTATTTGGGTCAGCTGCCCATTGTAGTTTCTATGGATTCCAGTTGAATTTAATTTACTTAGAAATATTTTAAGTAATAGAAAATCTATCAAAACCAGTTATCTTATAATCTCTATATGGAAACAATCCTTTTTTACTTTAGAAAGGTATAAATTAACTTATTATATGTTAAGGAACTGAAACTTGAAGCTGCATTTCACATCACAACCATTTGTCTCATAACATATATGCAAATATTTATTTAAACACTTCTCTTTATAAAAAACAAGAAAAAAGGTCCTAAGGACTTATGATATCAAAGTATCATTTTCTTGGGCATATTACATGCTGAATAAACTTAAATAGGAGCTTAAATTCCCCACTCAACTCAACAATAGTGGGTATTTTGGGAGTCCCATTCCTAGTAAGATCATTTAAGGCGTTCTGATATTCAAAGTGTGAATGATTAATAGGATATAAACTTTGATAATCTTCATATTCTCCACTATATCGTACGACCAAACACTTTTCTATCACTTCAAATAGAATTCAAAAACTTCACTATTTATCCTTTATTTTACTATATCCCTCTTTTTTTTTAGGAAATAACTCAAGGTTTACATAAAAATCCTTAACAATATTATGATATAAGTCCTAAAATTTTCTTTAAACCAATTACCTCATCTTTGTTCTTGAATCTCATTCCAATCTAGTGATTAATTTGACTTCAACCATTAAGAATTAACTTATTTTTCTACTAAAACTAGATGATCAAAAAGATGTAGATTCTTTAGATTTACTAATTCACTCATGTTATCTTTCTAGTTTTATGAATTCTTTGAAGGATGTGATTGAATAGGAAAAGTAGTTTGAAACATTCTCTACATCCTTATAATTTAGATTCGATTCAAGATCTATAAAGGTTTGAAAATATTAGCTAAATCATATAGGTTGGAGCTAGAGTGAGAGAGAGGTTTGAGATGGTAGAAAATTATCCACTCAAAATATCTTAAAAGGATAATGGAGATCTAAATAAAAATATAGGTAATAGTTAAAATTCCAATTCAAATCTTAATTTAAATAATTTAGGGATTAAAATAATTATAAACTTAAAGAAAATCCTGCCAAAATATTTTCATAAAAAAATTAATGTAAATAGACATAGTAATTCTACTGACTTTGGATCTATAAATAACATAAGCATGGTAGTAATACTGACCATATGAAAAAAAACTCATGATTGGCCTACTGATCATGTGAATCATACTTCACGATTACCTCCTGAAAATCTTATAGATAAGGATTTAAAACACTTTAACTTAGGAATTAATAACTATAAATAATTAAAAAAATTATACATAATTTATCATTACCAATTCATGTCTAATATAATTGATTCTCTCAATATTCAAAGTCTTTGTAAATATACCACCATGCTAATTTTCAGTACTAATGAACTCAAGAGTTATATAACATTTTTAGTAGATCTCTCAGAAAGTGATGTATTATATCATTATTTTTTGTTCTAAAATGTGATATTGGATTCTTATAAATATTTATCACACTTTTATTATCAAAATCTATAGAGACATGTTAGAATTAATATATATAGTATAGTAATTTATGTTTCATCCATTTAATCTATGAACAAGAACTTCATATATCTATGAACTTAGCTTTAGTAGTATATAATTCCATAGATCTCTATTTATTACTACACTGTGACACTAGATACTTTCTTAAAAAGTAATTTTTTTGAGAAGTGATTTTTCTATCTAACTTAAAACCACCAAAATATGCAACTAAATAACTAACTAAATCAATTGATTGTCCTCTATAGTAAAACAATACAATGTTGGTTGTATTCTTAAGGTATTTGAAAATTATTTTCACAACTAGTATATGTGACTTTCTTGGGATTTCTTGAAAATGATAACAAAAACACATACTAGACATTATAGTAGGATGACTAGTAGTTAAGTATAGTAAACTTCCAATCTTACCTCTATAAGTGGTTTGATCAACAAATTTCCTAGTTTCATCAAGATCCAACTTCCAGATAGTACTCATGGGGGAATCACTACCTTTAGTACTATCCATGGAAAAAATGTTTTATAAGATATTTGTTGTACTTGGTTTATTTTAAATAATTCCTTCTTTATTTTTGAAAAATTTGAAAACCAAGAAATTATTTAAGTTCACCATTAAACTCATTTAAAATTCACTTATCAATATTCCAGAAAACTCAATACACAAATATTTTCTTAAATATAAAAAAATAATATAATCCACATAAATTTGTAAAACTAAAAAATATTTTGAAATTCTTTTAATAAATAAATTAGGTTCAACTATACCTTTAATAAAACCTTTGGAAATTACAAAAGAGTTGATCCTAACATACCAAGATCTAGAATTTTGTTTTCAACTATATAAATATTTTATTAATTTAAAAACAAGATTTTTATAGTGGGGGTTTAGAAATCCAGGGGGTTATTCTAAAAAACATCCTCAACAATATAACCATTTAAGAATTTACTATTGAAATCCATTTGATATAATTTGAAATCCAAATGTTCTATATAGGAAAGAAATATCTTGTTAGATTTAATTCTAGCCACCTGTTCAAAAGTTTCCTCAAAATAAATACATTCTTCTTAACTATATCCTTATGCAACCAATCTAGATTTATTTCTTACTATTGTGTTTGAACCATCTACCTTGTTTCTAAACACCAATTTAGTTACAATAGTTGGTTAATATTTGGGTATGTAAACTAATTTTCAGACTCTATTTCTTTCAAACAGCTTAAGTTTATCTTGTATAGACATTACCTAGAATTCACCATTAATTACATCATTGATGTTTTTAGGTTAAAGTTGTGAAAAAAAGTTTTATGTTCAACCATATTTATTAGATAACCTCAAGTCTGAGTTTCTTTATCTAGGTCACATACTATAGAATCTTAGGGTTGATATCTATGAGTCCTAATAGTTCTAGGAATAAAAATGTTTTAATCCTCATTCTCATTTACAGGTTCGAGTTCAATCTATTCATCAGAACTGGATGAGTTATTTATAAAAGTTCTGATATAATTGTCACTCAGTTTAACATTTAAGATCATGTGGATCTATCTCATCAAAATTTATATGTATATATCCTTCAATAATCATAGTCCTTTTATTAAAAACTCTATATTATTTACTTTTTTTAGAATATCCAAGGAAAATTCCTTCATCAACCTTGGAAGAAATTTTGTCTAAATTTTATTTTTATTGAGTATAAATACTTTACCACAAAAAAATCTGAAGTAATTACCATTTGGTTTCATACCATTCCATAATTTATAAGAAATTTTTTTAAGTGAGGTCTAACTAAAACTATATTAATTATATAAAAAGCTATGTTCAAAAATTTGGCCCAAAAATAAATAGGTAAATCATACTCATTGAGCATAGTCCAAAAAATTTATTGTAAGTTTCTATTTGTTCTCTATACCACAAAATTCTAATGTGGGATCCTATGAGTAGAAAAGTTATAATTATATCCATGTTATGACCATAATAATTTAAATTCTTGATTTCCAAAATTACAACCATGATTAATTCTTAACATTTTTATTCTAAGTCCACTTATATTTTCTACAGATCTAGCATATTTGGAAATATTTTTAAGTGATTAATTTTTATGAGAAAGGAAAAACACCCATGCATATCTTGAATAATCATCCACTAAAACACCAGCATAATGTTTTCCCACTAAACTAAAAAATTTATAGGGTCCAAGCAAGTCCATGTGATGAAAATATAATTGTTTAGAAGTTGAAACTTATTTATAAGATTTGAAATATATTTTATGTTGATTTCCCTTTTGACAGGGATTATAGTCTTTTTATATTTTGAATTATAGCTTAGGTAGATACTTAACTAAACCATTCATAGTAATATTTATATCTGAGTGAATATTTTAATGTATTAGTCTCCTTTTCCAAAGACAATATTCTTTGTGAAAGGTACTTAAATGAGAAATATCTTTAGAAAGAAAATAATTTAGATTTATAGTTTAAACATTTTTATTTCTCAAAGTAGTAAAAGCTAAATAATTTTTAGAATAAAAAAATTTACAAGAATTATTTTCAAATTTAACATAAAAACCACCATCACATAATTGTGAAATTCTAGGATAATTATATTTCAATCCATCTAAAAATAATACATTATAAATTAAAACTATACTAGAGTTACCAATTTGTCCAAGACTAGTTATATTTCATTTTGCATTATCACTAAAAGTGACCTATTTACCACCCACTTTAATTATTATTTTTGAATCTTAAGTCGTCTATAGTCTTGTGTCTAGAGAATCCACTTTCTAGATACCATATTTTTTTACTAGAACTCTTTAAGCAGGTTTACTATGAAATATATATAAACCAAAAATGATTTTGGTACCCATATTTTATTAGTTCAAGAAATGTTAGTACTAATAAATTTTGGAATCCATAATTGTTTAATTATTTTCTGATATCTATACCATAAACATTTAGAAATAAATACATTATTTGGTCTATAAGAATAAAAAATTGTAATAGAATTAGAATAAATAGAGATAAGAATAAGTTTATTTTTAGTTACCCTTCACTTTCTTGGATGATATCATATTCTAGTGGTATATTTAAGAGTCGTCTATTTACCATGAATTTGAGTAATAGTTTTTATTCCAATATAAAATATATCAAGACCATTATTTAATTGTTTATTATATAATTTCATCTCATCATTTTCTTTAAGTAGTTGATTATTTTTATCCCTTTCTACTATAATATTGGTTTTAAAGTGATAAGACATATCATTACACTTATTTAAACTATTGTATTTATATTTTAATTCATTAAATGTGTCTTCTATCATGTTACAATATTCAAATAATTCATAACCTGATATATTTTTTTAATCATTTTCTATCTCATAATTATTTAAAAAGTGAGAAGGAGATTCAGGAAAAACATTTAATACCTCTGATGTGTTTTTCATAAAACACATATTAGATTTATCAATTACTTCTCTTTATCTTGAGTTTAATTCAATTAATTTATCTTCTGAGGTATTCCAAGGGACCTTTATATCCTTTTTATATCTTTTGTATTTTTTCTTATAATTTTTATTATAATTTACCTTAGGGAATTCTTCTTTAATGTTCCCTTATCTTTTACATTCATAGTATATTATTTATTTGATTGAATCATCCTTCTTCAAATAATTTCTCCAATTTACATTTTCATGTTTCATAAAGAACATTTTTTTAGAAAATTTTAAAATGACTAGCATCATGTTCCATTTCCTCATCAATTTTAATTGGTGATTCTTCATCACTTGATCTTTTAAAATTTATCTGCTCTTTTTTTTGAGTTGGAAGTATTAAATGCTAAAAACTTTATTTTATTCCATCCACTTACTATTTGTTTTCTTTTCATTCATATTCATACATCATTAGTTTTCTAATAAGTCCCTTCACTAGAAGTGTACTAATGTTACATGATTCTCTCCAAGATACAAATTTCTATCTCCACCATTCTATGAAGCACCTAAGAAGTCACATGACTTTATCCTTACCAGTAATTTTCTTTCACAATGCATGCACCGTGTACACTATCTCATTGAAATTGAGATACATGTCAGATAAATATTCATCAGGAATCATATTAAAAGTATCATATTTAATAGTGTAAGTATTTAAATGAATTTTTTTAACATTATATTTTCCTTCATGATAAACATCTAGGTTATCCCAAATTAAAAAGGTAGTATCACATGAAAATATTCTATTAAATTCATCTTAACTTAAAGCATAATATATATCATTCATAGATTTATAATTACAATCATATGGATATTTAGTATCATCACTTAAAGAATATCTAGAAACTGGAGGGTTTTCCTATTTATCTTCAATTACAATCCAAATAACAAAGCCCATAATTTCTAAGTGAATTTTCATTTTAATATTACATTGAGCATAAATATTTACATTAAAATAAGGATTATAATTAGTGAAAGTTTCTTCTTTTCTATTTTCATCTATAAGAAATTAAATTTAGAAAGGTTATAAATTTAATATCTTTAAATACAACTAAATCACATTTAAAAATATTTTTAAACACCTTTGATAGTAAATATTGGTCGGCATGAGTAACTCAAGAGGGGGGTGGGGTGGGGGTGAATTGAGTTCCTAATAAAATATCTATTTATTTTTTTAAAAACAAAATCCACAATTTCATAAAAACACCCTGTTAATGAAAAAAGTAAAAATATATAAATTTGATCTTTAAAATAATTTATTAGAAGAGGGATCAAGTATTAGTGAAAATATATTTTAAATACTTTAAATTTTTAAATTAAGTTAGTTAATAAAAAATTTTATATAAACAAAAATAAAGAATAAATATTAATGTATTTTTTTCTATAGATTAGAAAATAAAAAATTATTTGATAATTAAAATAAAAAAAATAGAAAAATACATAGCGGAATTTAAATAAGGGGCTCGGTATCAAACTAAGACTTAATCCCATCAACTTGGAAATCACCTGTTACCAAGTAGTTTATTTATAAATAAACTAATCCACAACCTGGATTGGGTAGTATAAATAATAGTATATAAGACACTCTTGGAACAGAGCCTCTTATATAGTTTTTTATGGGAAAAAATGAAACCAGGCCACAGAAGACCTCTTCCATAGTTATTCATGAAAATAAAAATAAAGTATTTGAGGGAATATAAATTATTATATAGTTTATCATAAGATAATTCCCTTTTACAGATAAATAGAGAAATATAAAATGAAACTCAAAATAATATATCGGATAAAAACGGAAAGAGATAAAAATATAGGAAATTAAATATAGCTTGATCTGAGAGCTTCAGTTGTCTAAAGCCCTTTGATTTTTATATAAAAGGTTCTTCGAGTAGTTTCTCAGAAAATTATGGAAAATAGAGCATTGTAAATGTTTTCTCTATAGCATAGGTGATTACATAAATATACTTTGTTATTATCTATGTTTGATAAAATTTTTTTTAGTATCCAATCACCACTCTACATGATCAAATATTTATCTTAAATAGATCTTCATTAGAAGTAGCTATTATAGAATAATAATTATTTATTAAATGCACTCACACTCCATTTAATGATTAAAATCTATACAACATAGATTTTAAATTCTATACTACAATGTTAGACATGGAATGATATCTTCACTTAATGTATGGTTAATTGAGCTCACATAAATATGACATAGTTAGATGATGTGAAAACATAACGTGATCAATTAATATCTTCACATGGTTAGCTCATTTGTATATATAGTAAGTTGATAAATTCATGCAGTATGATTTGTCTTCATATAGTTACTATATTAGAAGATGTGGCTTATACATTACATTATGAAAATTATATATACCTTGGCATTATAACTTTATTTATTCACGTGGTAGGTAGTTTTCTTCATGCGGCCAAGTACACTGATTTCCATAGTGATATATTTTTATATCACAAAAGGTTTATTGTATATGTGGTAAGATTATTCTTCATGTATGGTAATCTCAATTTTCGTTGTGCGGTTAGTTTATGACTTGGATTTTTTTTTCATATAAATCACGATAAGCAGTTTATTCACATGGTAAGGTGAATTATAACATGTGATAAGGTGATGCAGTCACTTGAAATTCACATGGTAAGGTGGCATGATAATATTTAGACTTATTCAATTTTGAAAATTTTTATAGTAAACCACTTTCTAATTGAAAATATGAAAATCATTGATAATAAGATAAGCATGATTTTGGATCATTAAAATAAGGAGGTTCTAGTATAAACCAGAAAAAATAACTTATATTAAAAAAACAATTTATTCATATTCAAAATTACCATATAGATGCCAATCCATTACCTCCCCTTCTAGAAGGGGAGGGAATATCTTCATAATCTATTAGGGATCAACCTCACTCCTTTATCTCTTTCGATAATACCAATTTCCTTACTACCTCCCTTATATTATGCTCAACCCTAAAGTACCCAACTTATTTGAAAACTCCCCTTAACTATCACTCTCTTTATTAGAGTTCAAAAAATCTTCATCTCTTCTAAATATGATGCTAGTGGAATGCTTCAAGAAACATCTTCCTTCAGTCGACTCATTTAATAAGTTTGTTTTTGGATCTCAGGGCTTATAGGAACAATCAAACATTGGACTCCTCTACAATAGGAACATCATGATTTGCTATGTTCTTGGGATGGATATAATCCTAGTATGGTCTAGATATCCACATATCTATAATGAATCCTTATTTGATTTATTCAGATAGTCTTTTGAACTCCACATGAAACATGATTCTCCGACCATGAAACGGTTGGCTAGGTTTTTGGAATTTCCTCTTCAATTTCAGAATCCTTTGATCATTCAAATTTTAGGGAATATGGTTATCCTATATTTATGTTAGGATAGTAGAACTAGTTCTGTGTACCATTCTATATCCCCATGAATTTTTGTCAATGTAGATATTTTAAGACTACCAATCGAAAATGTTTGGATTGTGATTAGAGAAGAGTTTCAATTCAAGAAACTAGTCATCTTTGAGATGCGTGTTGATTTATATTCTTCTTACAAGTGACTGGGTTATTCAATTTCAGTGTATCAGTGAAAGATCAAGAACCACTACTATATGATTGGTAATTTTTTGGGTAGCATAACAAGACTAGGTGAAAAGGGTTTGGATTTTACTTCAATTGTAGGTTTTAAGGAATAGGTCCAAGTTGGTGAAATTTATTCAATGTTAGGGAGGATTGAGGGGGAACATGAAAATGTTTTTTTTGAAATAATGCAACTTCATCCCAAGAATTGCATATTATATAGAGGTAGTGTGAATTAGATATGATTATATGCACAAGGTGTTAGTTATGGAGGCAAGTGAGGAAGTTACATCCAATTGCATGACCCATGGAAGCACAATGCAAGATAACCCGACCTCAAAAAAGAATTTAGTGAATGTTGCGAATAGGATAAGTCCCATAAGGACCATTGTGACTCTAAATTTGTGCAACCAATTTGAAGGTTTGGAAATTAATGGCCCAGTTTAGGAAAATGTGGATTTAAATATCAATACATCAAAAGGAGAAGGTTTAGTATAGTCAGTGGTTGGAAATCATGTACCCCCCAATTGAGTAGGAAAACACTAAAGTTTATAGATTATGTGAGGCAGATTCAAGTGATGATACCCTCAGTCAATTCTTAGTGGATAGTATAGATAGAATGCGTGGTATAGAACTTCACAACATAAGTATAAAGAAGGGGAAGAAAGGAAACTGGGACTTAGGGAGATATATTATTCATAAGGGAAAAAAATTAAAGGGTTTCCGGACCACTCTCACATGTCTAAACCCATGGAGACAAAGTATGCCAAAAATATTGGGGTCAAAAAGGTAATAGAATGTAAAGATACTATGAATGACCAGGTTCATAAGGAGAATTAAAATCTCCAGTGTGAAATTCAAATGACTGAGTGTGATGGATCTAAGGAAAAATAATAGGTGAGTGAAAATATATAATATTTATATCATGAACTAGTTTTGGTTAATTATTTGAATAGAATGTAAGGTATAGGAAAATTATCATTTCCCTGTAATTTTTCTAGGCAAATGAAACATCTTACCTTTAATTTAATAAGATTTTTTTAGAGGAATGCATGGTAGCCAACACCATCACTAGTCCAAACAAGGAGGAGTGCAATAGAATGCCAGAGGAGAAATTTCCTTAGGTAATTGATGAACCATGTGAGTAGTGGTTTAATTCATATGTTAATTAAATTTTCAAGGATGCTGACCATGGCCATTTCCATATTCACGATTACTTGGAATTTGTGAATCTCATAGAATATGATATAAAATATAGTCTCTATATTAATCATGGAAAGGATATTTGAGACCTATTATTAAAATATAGGAGGGAAAAATCTGTAAAAAAGAGTAATGTGGAACATTAATCTTGCCTTTTTCTTTACAGGGAGCACATTTTCTGTGCCTTCTCTTGATTTTGGTCCATAAGTTTCTGACTCAAATAAGAGACTAAAAAATGAATATAGAAGTGATTATCGACTATATTTTTCATATCTATATTAGAGGTAGTGTTTGAATTATTCACCAAATTTGGAAATGTTCTTTTGAGGTAATTATTGGTACTGATCTATTATTAAATCCATTCTTTGTTGGTGTGGAAGGAGGTGATGATTCTTTTTATGCTTGTTTTTTTGGAAAGTTGAAAAGTTGATACTGTATTTTTAATTTCAAAAGGTTTAGTGTTTGTATGGGGTTTTTAAGATTAGTTATTTTTATGAGGGTTCCCAAAAAACCCCTTAAAGTGGTATTCCATGGAAAAAATTAATTGTTATATTAAAATAAAGAGAGTGACATTTTGTAATTATCATTTACTTAAAATAATTTAAAGGTCATTATTTAAAAAAATGAACTTTTTTCCATATTTTTGAATATAGGATGAGTTTTGTTGAACTAAAATAATCCAATGAAATAAATTCATAAATTTGAGATATTTTTGAAAATTATCCCAAAGTTTTAACCCTATTGAATATAGGCTACCCTTTATTGAGGAGTTAAACTTTTACTATGGTTACAATTAATTATGATTAAAAATGAAATAGAAATAACTACCAAATTATAGAATTATGATCCCAAACATGGAATCCAATTTATATGATTCAATTTCCATAAGTGGAAGAGTAAATTTTAATATAATTTCATAAAACCCAACTAAAAATCATTTTTAGAAAAATTTCTTTTTTAGAAATAAAAAAGATTTTATATGAAAATTCTTATTAGTGTTGATTCAAATGGAATTAATTGGATTATTTTTAATTATCGGAGAAATATTTTCATTACAAATCTAATAAAAACCTAAATTAACCTTGTAAAAACTTGATTAAAAGATAAGTACTGAAAATAGTTTTTATTTGAATACAAAATTAATTCCATTTCAAAAATGTCAAATAAATATTTATAATTTCAAATTTATATTTTTAAATTAATTATATTACTTATTAGATATATATTTGTTTTATAAAAATAGATTCATAATCTTTAAATTCATTATTATATCATGATAATTTCATAAAAGTGATATTATTTATAAAATCAGTATTTATTTCTTTTCACCAAAAAATAAACTATTTTTTAAAAATTTAGAAAATTAACCCTAAGTGAATTAGGATATTATAAAACAAAAAATAAGGATCATTTAATAAAATTAAAATTCTATATTTTTTAATTTTTTTTTAATTGAAAAAATGAAAAATAAATGGAAAAACTACTTTTCTATAAAATTACCCTTTTAAACTTTAACTGTCCTTAAAATTATATGATTTAATTCTTATAAATAAAAATTGAGTACTTATTTCCTAGGAAATAATAAATAAAAGTTATTAATTAAATAATTTCAATATATATTTAATAATTCAGTTACCCTAATTCATACCTTCCAAACCAATGACTAGGTTATAACTATAACGACCCAAGATTTTTTATACTATAAAATAAATATAATGTTATATAACTTGTGTCACACACTACAACCAACATAATAAAACCAAAACATATTAATAAGACATTATTAATAAATCTATAATAAACATTATGATGAAAAAAATAATACTTATTACCTTTATAAGGAAAATAATTAAAATAAGATAATATTGAAAAGGATATCTTCCATAAAATCCATTCAATTTATATTATATATTTTATTTTAAAAAATTAAATTTAAAAATTTTATAATATAATTTTTTTGAATTTAAATTTGGGTTTTAATTCCTCAAAATAAAATCAGTTCAGGATGTATTTTTGATATTTTTATAAAATAGTCATTTTTTAGGTGAATAGTAAAAAATATCATTTTTTATAATACCTTCACTATTATACAACATGGGAACATTTTTAATATAAAAAATATATATTTTTAAAGGAAAACAAATCATTTAAAATAATATGTCAATTTATAAATCCCATCAATATCATTTTAGAAAATCAAGTAATATTTTATGAAAACTATTTTTCATATATTTCTTTAATTAAATTTATGCATGGAAAAATTGGTTTTGGATTTATTTTAATTTCATATAACTATTCTATAATTTTTTTTAATCTTACTCATATCATTATAGTCAATAAAATCAATAATTTTGTGCTGCACAAAAATATTATACTTAAAAATACACTTATCATAAAAATAGATTTTTACACGTTACATACACTGACATTAATATTAATTTCCAAACAAAAAAAATTTAATTTGATTAAATTGTTCTTATATTTGAGATAATAATATTCATATATTTAATTTTTGGATTTATCCTCGTTATATTATCTTAATAATAATTTTTGATAATTTTTTAAAGTGGCTTATTTTTATCATAGATATATTATCTTAATATATATAATTATAATTCTCAAACTGTATGATAAGGTAAAATTTAACTATGGTAAATTTAATTAACCACCATGTGTGAAAATAAAATTTAAATAAGTAAAAGTACACTTGGGAAAAAAACAAAAGTAAAAGGAAAAATTATTAAATCATTAAAGGATACATCCAAAATGATTATATGGATGGATGTTTAGACCTCAAAATTTCCTAAAGTATATATTTTATAAATATTGGGGTCTTTTTCCGTGGATAATGTAAATATATAAGTAAATAATTATGGGCTCTTTCCAAAACCATCCTTCCATTCACTGATAAAATAGGCCACTTACACCCACTCATGATACACAATTACCTTTGAATTACTCATTTAAATTCTTCCATTTTACTATCCCTATAAACCTATTCTACTAACATAATCCCATGGTCATTCATAGTTATCCTAATCCATTCAATTTCAAGGGGACTTCTATGAAAATATCAAGTCTCCAACATAAGTATTATCACCTTCTTAAGTTTTTTTTCTTAATATTACTCTTAAAAATATCGTTTTCCATAATGATATTATGGAATTAGTATAATTATTTTAATGATATTTTTTCTATATTAGTGGTTCAACCATTATTTTTTCATTTCCATCCACTTAAAAAAACAAAGTAACATCAATTGTGTGTGTGCGTGGACTACTGGCTCCATGAAGAATCCTTTATATAGTCTTTCTTATAGTTTTTAATTATTTTCCAAACAACTTTAAATCTATTAAATATAATGATAAAATAAAAATAATATCATTACGATTATTTTATAATGAAATTATGTCAAAATAAAATTCCTATAAATAATACTCATTCATCTAGTTAAAGCGTCTTCACGTTTGGGTCGGTTTAACCACAAACTTGAACAATGTTTTAAAATCAAATCATGGATGACTCTGTGAAACTAAATAATGATATTATTATAGGGTAATAAGAAAAAATAATTATTTTATTTTTTAAATTTTATATAATGTTATATAAATTATTATTAATAAATAATATTCAATCGAAAAAATTATCAAAATAATCCGCTATTAATTTGGTTTTCACATAAAGTAACTAAAACACATATGGAATGAAATAAGAACATTTTAAATTAATATAAGTTATAAATAAAATGACCATAAATTGTATATAAATAGTGTATTGTTTTTCTAAATAACGAGTAATGATATTAAAATGATTAAACATGTGAAAATAGTAAAATTTAATAACAATCATTATCATAATACGCTATAACTAATTAATGTACTCATGATAAAAAATTATAATAAGGATTATAAAATGGTGAAATTTATGAGTATGGGTTTTTTAATAGGATATTAAGTTAGTCATTATTATTTTAAAGGAAGTCATAGTTTTATTAACAAAGGAAACAAGGTAAGGGTTTGTTGTATCAAGTTCACTTTTGTTAAAGCATGATTTCATTTTTTTCCCTATTTATCTTTAATGTGATATATCTTCTAGGAAAATGAATTAATTCATAAAAAATAACCCATGGTTATGAGATATAAATTTTTATATCACAATATCTCCTCTATGTTCTTTGAATCCATTAACTTCTCAAATTATAAGGTTTTTTTTTTCATCTCAAATTTAAATTCCTAGAGACATGTTTAATCTATACACTATGTTTCCTTTTAAATGTTGTAAATAATACCCTATTTTTATTTTTTATTATTATACTATTATATTTCATGATATTCAGTGGTGTATTTAATGTTATAACTTTAATTTGGTTTTGATGAAATATAAAGGGTATAAGGGATTTTCATGAATCAAATATCTTCTTTGAGTCATAATCACTCTTATTAGACTATGATATTCAAAATTGATATATTATAACCTAGGATGATTTTATGTTTTATTTATGCCTTATTTTCTTGTGAATTTATGTTTTACACCATAATACTATTCCTCAATGACTCTAATGTTTCACAAATATTCATTTTTGTTAATAATAATTCCTATTAATTTAAATGAATTCTACAACCATATCCATGTTTTTAATTCCCAAAAATTATATTCTTTATCATGGGAAACTCAATTTTTTTTATCTCCAAAGAAACATTACCCTTATTTATATATTTTGAAACAAAGTTTTCATCACCCTTTTAATGATTTGAGTTTTCAATAAGTCTATTTTAAAATGTTTAATTTTTTTATATATTTTCTAAATAAAATGTTTTATCATCAAATCCATATTTTATATTTATAACCTCTATATCATTTCAAGGTTCCATTATTAAGTATTATTTTAAAAGTAAAAGTTTTCAAAGTATTTTTACTTTCCCTTTTGAAAACATTTTTTATTTTCTTTTTCCCATTATTAAAGATTATTTTAAGAGTAAAAGTTTTTAAATAATTTTCACTTCCCAATTTTGAAAATATAATTTCTCTTTCATGTTTCCATTATTAAATATTATTTTGAGATTGAAAGTTTTAAAAGTATATTTACTTCCACATTTTTAAAACTTTATGTATTTTTCATGTCTTTGATATTAATGATTTATATCTTTTTCTAAAAGTGAATTCCCCTGTGTGGCCTTTTCGAACCCTCCACACAAGGGAACCCCCCTCCCCACGAAGGGGTCACTCCAGAGAGAGCCCCCGCTGGGAAGGATCCATTTCCAGTTGAGATGACAGAGCGTCCCAGAGGGTGATGGCTCGGCAGTGATGGTCCGTCAAGTGATCTGTCAGTGATTGGGCCGCACCTCATTTTTCCTGCCCAGAAGAGACCGGGCGACCCGACAAGGCGGGTGGATCCTTGGGGAGAGGCTCGTCTCGAAAGTGGACTCCCAATTTTTGAGCCCTGAACCTCCCAAAGAACAGCGTGGATGTGCCACTCATCTTCACCATCACACCACCACTGAAGTGGCTAAACGTGTTGTTGGGAAACGAGGTATTGGGCTGGCCTGCCCACCTGCGCGCCGCACGTCCCCAGCAAGGCCCAAGGTGGCCAACCCTTGGGCTTATGCCAGTTACCAATGAGGTAAAGGGGTCAATGAGTGGTCTACTAGCATATAGTGTGCGTTTCCTTGCGAGGAATCGAACCTAGAACCTCAGGGTCAGGACGCCAGCGCCTTTAACCAACTCACCCGTGCCCCGTGGGCTTAATATTAATGATTATGTTAAGAGTAAATGTTTTTAAAAGTATTTTCAATTATCCTTTTTAAAACCTTTATTTTTATTCAAGGATATTCTTTTTGGAACTATTTGTCATATTGTTTTTAAAAGTATTCTCTTACCCTAGATCCAAAAATTATGATATCCATAATAGATTTGAAAACTGAAACAAATTTTATTGAGTTATACAATTTATTATTGAACTTCGTTTTCTACGAGTTTCCATTTTAAATGATGAAATATTTTTATTCCTATGGAAAATGGGTTTTGAGACAATTATATTTTCATGAAATGGTTTATATTAATTTTCATCAAAACAAAGGAGTATTTTTTAAAAGAGACACATAATTATGAATTTTAGATCAATATTTTCAAAATATTTACAAAATATAATTTCATAATTTGGATTCCATTATCATCAAATGATCTATCACTATGAGAGTTATGTTTCATGTTTCACCATATATTATTCTTTTATTATGTGATTTTTTTGGGTTATTAAGTTTTTGATATCAACTAATTTAATTGATGATGTTATTTTATACCATTTGAATGATTTAAGAAACAAATTTTATTTTATAGAGTTATTTAGGAAAAGTGAATTATTTACATTTTTATTTTTTATAAAAACCATTATATTTCTTGGGGTTCTCTATGTTTTGACAAGTGAATGATTTCATATGCACAAGTATGTTTGGATGATTGATGGATGGATCTTTTATAAACTAATTATGGGTGGTTACATTACAAACTTGAGATGGATGGTCAGTTATATCCCTCCAATGCATTGGATAAAGGATTTTATCTCTTGATATATAATTGTTATGTGAATAGTTTAGTTAGTAGATATGTTAAAAAAGGGTGAGTATGAAGAACTTTATTTATACTCACAATTTTATGAGTGAATGGGTTATCAGATAGCTGAGTTCTCACAAATAATAAATCCCATGACTATTATTGTGGAACTTTCTTTCCTATATTCATGGATCATGTTATATGATTCATGTTTTATCTTCTCATGCCATGGAACAAGTTTTTTCATTTTAGATATTATGTTTATCTTTAATAATTATGGATAAAAATTAATAATTTATATTCTTTTTTATAAAATATTTTCCATTATTCATGTTTTCCATATATTTATGATCTATCCATTATGGCATTTGTTAAGTTATCACTTTATATGAATTTGAGCTCACCCCATATTATATTTTACAAAAACCAGGTTATATATATCATTATACCATGCGAGATATCAATAAACAGTCTATAAGAGAATGATTATAGATAAATATTCACAAATGTATTAAAAAAATATTTTTATATAGATAAGATATACGATGCTAAACCATTTGGGACTTGGGTTATGTGATTTATTATGAGATGTGTTATTTAAATCCTGAGATCAATGTATTATTTATGTCATGTATAGATTGGGTCACTTCAGTTGTTAATAGATCATGGTTTAACTATTTTAATGATTTGTTTAGTTTTTTTAGAGATTAATTTTGTTACCTATGGTATTAGCATTAGATAATATTAATAAAAAATGCTAGAGTTGGGTCTTAAAAAAGGTTAATATATTCAAATATTGGTAATTTTTTTAGAAGATGATTTTATCAAGCAATAAACCCCCTTATAGAAACTACAAGTGGATATAGTCTTAGGTAGATATTTTCAAAGGGTTAATAACCCTAAAAATGGTGTATTGGGTATGAACTCAATCATCACCTGGTGTATAAAAAGGTAGCCTAACTGCACACATGGTTTAAAACCCATGGGACATTATTTGGTTGATTATATTATCTTTATAAAGAACTATAATGAACTGATTTCCTATTTACTTTGATAACCATAATATTACTCAACTTAGAGTAACTTAGATAAAACTATGATTGATATATGTTGAACTAAGGGAATAAAAGTCCAATAAGAAAATGTAATAGAAAAATAATTATGAAGGTTGAATCCCTTTTTATGATTTTGATAAATCAATATATTGTTAATGTATTTTATCTATATTTAATGCTTTTGGTATTAATAATGTCTGGAACTAGAAGAAACCATGGGTGTGAGGGATAATGAAAAGATTACCTCAATGAACAACCCATCAGAATAAGTGTTGGAATGAGAAAACTTTTCACTATGCCAAACCATCTATAATGGAATATAATGAACAAAGTAAACATAGTCAAAGTAAAAAACACACTAAAGTAAATAATTATGGAGTCTTATGAATGATTTTGTGACAAATATGTTGATGAAAAAACTATTCAATTTTTAATATCTCAATTTTTTTGATGAATAAGTAAGAATTTTTTTTAAGCATATTAGAAGATGCTTTACTTTTTGGGAAAGGTGGATATAAAGCATAAAGCTATCAAGGGGAAATGAAGAGTTTAGTTAACATGTGTAAATAAGATAAATCCCATCCCAGGGAACCACTAACAATTCATTGTCTTATGTATAGAGAACTCAGGAATAATCCAAGTCAATGATATAATTTGTGGATTACCAAGGATGGTAGAAATATACAACCTCCTAAACCCATGGATCATAAAGAATGTATGGAATTAGTTTTGATGAAGATAATAGTGGTAATTTGGTTTCACTTAAACTCAACTCAAATTAGTGGATATAATTTAGTTATATAAACCCCATCGCATCTAGGGTGTTTTATAAGAATGTCAAGTCACCAACCTCAATGTTTTTTATTTTAAGAAAAATATTTAGTGGTATGATTATTATGTTAGTTGAAATAATTTTTTTTGAAAATCATAATAACCTCCTTTGAAAAAAGGTGACTCAATTTTCAAAATAGAATGGATATCTTAATTTTGACTTCACATAAATTTCAAGAATAAGTTAAAAAAATTCTAAATAAACCATGAACATATATTAGGGTATAGACAACTATGAATTATCTAAGAAGAAAACTAAATACTTTAGTTGGAAACTAATACCTATTTATGACATACGTTTCCTTTAAATGGTTAAGGAAAATAATTTTTTTCTAGTATTAACTATTATTTTGAGTACCATATATCCTTAGAGATAATATCTTGAGGCATGTTAATAATTTCACCATCTTTAGTTATTACTTCAAGTAAAAGATAATTAAATTGCGAGGAAACAATTTATTTTGGGGAAGCGGGATAGAATATAATGAGCTGAGATTTTGTATCCTTTAAAATATAATCTATCTTGTATAACATATGTCACATTCCACATGAAATATAGAAAAAATAAAACCTATTAATAATACATTATTAATAAATAAATAATAAACCCTAATATGACAATCCATTAATAGTTATAGCATTTAGAAGGTAAATAATTTAAATGAGTTAATATTGAAATGGTTATTTTTAATAAAAGTCATTTAATTATATTATACGTTTTCTTCAGAAAAATAAAATTAAAAATTTTATAACAGAAATTATATAAATTAAAATTTATTTTTTAATTCCTCAAAATAAAATTTTATTTGGATGATTTTTGTTATTTTTTTCTAAAATAATTTTTTAGATAAATACTAAAAAATACAAATTTTTTTAATACCATTAATTTTATATGAAATATTAACATTTTAAATATAAAAAATATATATTAAAAATTAAAATAAATAATTTAAAAATATTATGTCACTTTATAATACCCATGAATATCATTTTATAAAATCATGTAAAATATTATGAAAACCATTTTTCGTCTATTTAATTGATTAAATTTACACATGGGAAAAAATGTTTTGGATTTATTTTAATGTAAAATAACAATTATTTAAAAAATTATAATCTTATTAATATAATTAGAATCAATAAAATTTATATTTTCTTCTAATACAAAAAATTTATGCTTAAAAATACACTTTTTGTGTTTTTAGACATTACATGCACTAACATTAAGATTAATTTCCATGTACATAAAAAGTTAATTTTCTAAAATGATTATTATATTTGAGATAAAAACATTAATATATTTATATTTTTTATTTATCATGTCTATATTATCTTAAGATAAATTTTTGACCGTTTTCTTAAAAAGACAATTTTTAGTCGAAAAATTGAGGAAAAAAAAATAACTTCCTTGATTTTATCATTATATAAACATAACCTAAAATATTTAAAAACAATTAAATCAATAAAATAATAAATTAAAGAATAAAATTATGAATTTTTAAAAATTATTTGTACATATAAAACCTATGGAAGACATTTATAAAATAAATGTAAAATGTTACTTAAAAAATATTTTTTTTGACTTTTCATTTAATTAAGTAAAGTTTTTGATTTTTTTTGTTATTCCATGATTTGAAAGTGAAATAACCTTATTTTTGTTTATAATAAATCAATATTTTTTATAAAAAATATTTACATTGATAATTTTATCCCACACATGAATTTTATGGTTAAAAACACAATTTTCCTAAAAACTGTTATATGTGTGAAGTACATTTATTTTGAAACTAATATTTCTTAACCTTATACATTTTTATAATAATTTGTTTATGTATATTATTATAATAATAAAATTATGTGTCATGTTCAAATTTATTTATGGTTAATTTAATTATCTTGGATGGGTAAAAAGAAAAGTTACCTAGGTAAAAGTACAGTTGGGAAAAATGTAAAAGGGAAAAAAATAATTAAATCACTCAAGGATACCTCCAAAATTAGTGTATGGGAGGAATTTTAGACCTCAACATGCCCTAAATTCCAAATTTTAACAATTTTGGATTCCTTTACCTTGAATAATGTAAAGATATATGAAAATAATCAAAGTGTGTTTCCAAAACTACCCATCCCTTGATTTATAAATGGGGACACTTCCACCCCTTTATGATACACACTATACTTCAAATTATTCCTTAAAACTATTTTATTTTACTCTCTATAGAAATTTATTCAACTAACATGATCCCCTAGTCACTCATATTTATCCCAATCCATTCAATATCAAGTGGACTTCTAAGGAAAGATCAAGTACCCAACGTAAGTATTCTCTCCTTAATATTTCTTCTTAATATTACTCTTCCAAATGCCTCTTTGGGTGGATATTTTTGTATCTTTTTTGTTTTATTATTTTGTTAAATTTAAAATCCCATAATTTAATTATCATTAATGAAAATCATTTTATTTTTAATAATTAATTAATTTTATTTAATTAATTCTATTCAATATTTATTTTTATTATTCTATAAATATTTTATTTTTTTATAAAACTAATTTGATGTTTTTAAAATGTATATAAGTAATTTAGTTACTCACATGTAACTATTTTTTACCCCTATATAAGTTTCTTAAAAATTCTTTTACCTTTGCATAAGTTTCATATACCCTTACAAAGTGTTTTATAAATTCTATTATAACTTTAAAAAAGTATTGGTTATGCCTACACATATTGTTAAAAATGTGGGTTACCCTTAAAAAAATATTTATTACCCTTCCATAAATATAAGGTAAACTTTTAATGAGATTTATTAAACATTCAATCTGGTTAAATAAATTTTTTTCTACCTTTATATAGCCTATATGCACCCTTACAAACAAATGTAATTTGTTTTCTACCTTTATATGGAGACAACTTACCTTTAAAAGGCACATGTTGTAACCATATATATCCTTTGAATGATTCGAAATATTCTTACTCAACATACACTTTACCTTTACACAACACACTAATCTTTTGGTTTACTTTTACATAGTTCTTATAAAGTTCATTTTACCTTTATGCTGTTGTTGATTTTGTAAGTTACCTTTATACATATATTTATCTATTCAGTATTCCAATATAAAACACATGAAAAATACTAATTACTCCCATGTACAAGAAAATGAGCTATCTGATTACCCTTACATGGGTATATCACTTATTTTATTATTTTGGTAGAAACTGTGTAGCAAAATGTAGTGATAAAACTCTCACAACAAATAGTATCATACTCACAACCAAAAGTAGATCTTTCATAACTAGCAGTAGAAAACATCTTGTATAATAATAATAGAATCTATCTTATTCTAATTATATCAACCCATTTTGAACTAATGGTAACACCGCATAACTAAAGATTACAACATATAACTAGTGGAAACACTATATAACTAACAGTAACAATCTATTTCAACGGTATCAGTAGAAAGCTTATCATATAGTTAGTTAAAATATATATATGTTATCGTTAGATAAAATTTATTTTATTATTATTACTATATATTATAGAAAATATTTTAACTTCTATTTTAATTTATTAACTGAATATATTTTAAAAAAATATAATTAGATGTTTGATTAAATATTTTGAGCATAAAATCATTATACAAACACATATGACATATTTTTGGTATGACATTCTATTTTAATATTAATATGATATTTCATTTTATTATAAATATATATGTTATGATTTAACTGATTTAAAAATTTGAAAAATATATTTTTTTATCAGTTATATTGGAAGTATTTTTGAGTTATTTTATATAGGAATTAAAGATCCTGGGAAATCTCTGAAAATGAGCATGATAATTTAAATTAATGTTAAATAGTATTATTCATGTTTATTATTATATAACATAGAACTATGTGATTAGTTATCTACACGTTCCTTTATACTCAAGAATATCTTGTAGTTAATGATATATGATTAATCTATTGGAATTCAATTAATGAGGAACATGACTAAATAAACTCAATATAGTTTATTCAAAAGAGGGATGGAACATTAAAATGAATAAAACATTCATATGATAATTTTGAAGAACCAAATATCAATGATGACTACTATTTCATTGGTGCGATCATGAAAGAAATACATTGTTTGATCATCTATAACTAAAGTGATCGAAGTTCTTGAGTTTCATTGAAATTCATCATCATCTAATCAAATTCTATTTTTAATTTGTTATAATTTTTCATTATTGCGTATTTTTATCTATTTTTTTTACTTTTAGAGTCGGTTTAATATTTTCACATCCAAAAGCTATATTTCTAGGTTTTTACACAAATTCAAAATAAAGGTCATGTTCTGAATTATAGAAAATATTGTTTAGCATTTTGACCCATGTAAATGTCTGTTAGGGTCATACCATAATGTGAGAAAAAATATGTCTGCATTTGAGTTATACTAACAAGTGAGGAAAAGGTATGTCTATCACAAAGTTATCACTCCATAAAAAGTGAGGAATTAGTGAATATTAGTCTTCTTACTGAGTAGAGAATATTGAAAAGTGGACTAGGTTCTTGGTGATATTAAATACTAAAATCATCATTTGTTCTTTGTTTTATTTTTAATTTCATAGTTCATTATTATGATAATCATATTTTGTTTAAATTTATTAAAAAATGACTATTCACACCCCTCTAGTCAATATTTCCATCTCACTATGACTTAACAATTGGTATCAGAGGGTGGTTTCTTTAAGGAGTTGGTTAATACCATTTCATTATCTCTTTGAAATAACCATTATACTAGACCTAACTGTTTAAGGAAAGATCCACTACTTAGTTTTGGTAAGTTAGAAATTTTAGTTGATGAATACCATCATACAACTGCATTTTAATGGATGATATTGTTCATACTGAAAGGATCATAAGGTGAAATTTCTAAAAAGTATTGGTCTTAAATTTTTTCTATAATTTCAGAACCTTATAAATTTCATGAGGTATATTTAGAAGCTCTAATTATAAATGATGATATAAAATTATTCTGAACTAAAAAGTTTCAAATTACCTATATTTTTATTTAAGTAGAAATATATATAGCTATATTTTGTAATGTAAAAATGCATAGGAAATCAAGAGGAATTTAAGAGTAACTTATCAAGGAACTGATAAGTTATAGAGAATCAAGCTATGAATTTAAGAGGTCGAGTTTCAAGAATTCATAATGAATGATCATGAGAGTATCAAAGTGATGTACAATAGATTCACTAAAATTGTAAAAATCATGGTTTCACTTCGGGAAACCATGAAGAATTATTTTCTTATTTAAATAATACTTTGAGAAAAACCTAAAACTCAATACTCAAAGAAATTTATTATTGAAGAAACTGATAATTTCACTGAGTATTCAATAGATGAACTAATAAGATCACCTATTCGACAA
Organism: Viscum album; assembly: GCA_963277665.1. Taxonomy (NCBI): domain Eukaryota; kingdom Viridiplantae; phylum Streptophyta; class Magnoliopsida; order Santalales; family Viscaceae; genus Viscum; species Viscum album. The sequence goes on from OY728137.1 coordinate 1,991,528,259, forward strand.
AAACTAGAGTTAAATAATGGTAATGGTGAAGAAAAATAAAAAATAAAATATATAGTACTCAAATATAATATAGATATTTCTTATATTCCTTTGATTCTAATTTGTATCAATGGGAAAAAGATGAAATAAAAAAATTTACTAAAGGAATTTAAAAGTACTTGAAAAGAAATAGGGGTTCATAGAAGCATCATAAAATAGATCATCACAAGGATGAAAAAATTGAAGTAATAAAGGTAATAATAGTAAATATAATGTTTCAGAATTTATATACTACCAGTGTATGAAAAAGGGTTATATCAAATCATATTTTTCAAAATTAAAATAAGAAAAAAAAATAAAATCACTACAAGAAAGAGTTAAAACATTATTATATTACTAGTTGGAGTTGTGTATAAAATTCATACTCGATAATGAATGATTATAAGAGTGTAAAAGAATTATCCAATATATTATTGATCAAAACAATAATTAATTAGGTAAGAACATATTCTAATTTTGGTTTATGTTGTGTGTATAATATTAAAATTGAAGTTAAAAAATTAACTGAACAAATTAAAGGTTTCCAAAAGATATTTTGAGAATTTTTGTACTATATATAGAATTAAAAAGAGAAAATATGAAAATTAAATAAGAAAATAAAAAATTAAGTGTTTATACTCTTTGAAATGTAGAAGAGAAAAGGGGTACTGATTTTGAACTCATAAATCTCAAAGATGAGAATGAAATATTAAAAGATTTCATGTCAAAAATTGATAAAGATCAATAAAATAGATTTCAATTTGTTTGTGATGATTTAGAAAATTTTATAAAGGAATGTAAGAAGCTCAAATAGGAAAACAAGAAAATAAGAAAATAAGAAAATAAGAAATATAGGATTATGCTTAAATGTGAATATCTTTGATGACCTAAATGTTATTCAAAAAGAGAAGGAAAATCATAAAATAGAAATTACTGGACTAAAAAATACTTATCATTTTTTATCCAGGTAAAAGAAAAAATTAATATGATAATGAAAATGAGAAAATCCAATAAAGATAAAACTATATTTGGTCATAATAGCGAGACTTATAATCTATATAGAACTGACTTTGTAAAAATAAGTAAAGGGATTGCCTCAATTGTTACATGATTTATATGTAATTTGAATGAGAGTTATGGAAATGAATGTTCATTAAGATTAACTCAATAATTTGTTCATACCAATACTTTTGATTCTAAGAATCTATCTTAAAAAATTACCTTACAATAAATCACTAAAATTAGTACGGGTATCAATTTTTTTATCACTAATCCAATTTTACCCAAAAGAGCTTAGGTAAAAAAACAATTATTTTATTAACCTATTTTACATGAAATATGCCAATAGAGTTCTAAAGATACATGGTATATGGAAAATGGGTGTTCCAAGATTGTGACTAGTTATAGTTTTTAATTTTTATCTCTTAATTTAGAATATATAGTGATAATCACTTTCGATGATAACTCTAAAGGCAAGGCCTTAGGTTTAGAGAAGTAAGAATATTAAAATCTATTATTATTTCTAATGTACTATATGTAGAGGGATTAAAACACAATTTATATATTATATTACATTTTTTTAATTATGGAATGATAATAATGTTTTTAGATAATTAATGTATTCTTAATAAAGATAATGTAGTTTTATTTTATGAAAAAATAGAAGAAAATATATATACAAAAGATTTTTCAAAAATAACCCAGAAAAATGTAAAGGGTTTAAATACTGTAGAAATAGACTATATTCTTTGGAAGAGAATTTTGGGACATGTTTATCTTTAACTATGTTACAAGTTGGGAAAACATGAATAAGTTTTAGAACATAAAAAATTCAAATCAAGTATTTTTGTGTGTGAATCTTGTTTTAAGTGTAAGCATCACAATGATACTTTTATATTTATTAGCATTGTTTATACAACTAGATGTATAGAATTAATTCAGATTCATTTGTTTGGACCCATGATATTTACTTATTTTGATATAAATAAATATGTGTTTTTAATTGTAGATTATTTTAGTATATTCACTTGAACTTATTTCCTATCATATAAAAGTGAAACCCTAAAAAATTTTATAGATTCTTTTGAAAAAGTCTAAAAAGATCATTTAATATCATCAATTAAAAGTTATAATGGAAGAGAATTTTTCAGCATACATGTTGATAATTTTTTTTGAATATAATGGGTTATTCTATAAATTTTATTCCCTAGAAAACCACAATAAAATGTTGTTATAGATAGGAAAAATTGAATCATTCAAGAAATGCTATGAACTATGCTAAATAAATACAATTTAATAAAATATTTTTTAGATAAATCATTTTTCCATATCTTAAATATTATAAACATTAGAACCATGTTAAATAAAACTCTTTATGAACTATTTAAATAAAATAAACCTAATATTGGTCACTTTAATATTTTTTTGCAAAGTTTATATTTTAAATAGTAAATATAATTTATACAAGTTTGATACTAAAAGTGATGAAGTTATATTTCTAATACATTCAAATAATAGTGAATCTTATATATTTTATAATCAAATAACCATATCAATGGAGGAATCTATGCATTTAATATTCATTTAAAATAATGAAAAAAAGAATACAGGTTATGATAATTATAATGAATAAGTTAAAGAGTTCAATTTTGGGGAAGATGAAGCTGAAAATGACAACGCATTATTTGAGGTGGGAGAACAAAACTTCTCAATATGATTTTATGAATTGGAAAAGTCATAGGTATTATTATTTAGGAAATGTAATTAGAAATATTCAATTTAGAATAATAACTAGAAAACGAGCTTTTTTTTGATAATTCTAACTTATTTATTTATTTTGTGACTATTAATACTAAAGAATCATTGAATGATTCCAAACTGATAAATCCTATAGAATAAGAAATTAATCATATTGAAATAAATAAAGTTTGTTATTTAGTTTAGTTTCCTAAAGATAAACAATCTATTAGAACCAAATGGAATTTTGAAATAAAATCATTGAGTTTTGGTAAGATAGTAAAAAAAAGGCTAGACTAGTTTCCAAATGATTTTTACAAGAATAATGTATTGATTTCAAAGATTTTTTTATTGGTTTCTAAAATAGAATCCATTCAGATTCTATTATCTTTTTTTTATTATTTAAATTTTAAATTGTTTTAAATGGATGTAAAAAGGTAATTTTTAAATGGTATTAATAAAGGGTATATAATTCTCAAATTTTTTCCAATAAAAAATCAATTTTTAGATATCTTTACAATACTATTAGATTCTATGATTTCTGAGAAATTTAATTTTGAACCAGGGTTTATGGATATTCAATTTATTTGGGCATATAATTTTTTTTATTATTCCTAAATACTTGCTAGAAAAGAATAAATTTAAGGGGAGTTATCCTTTTCTTGATGAATTCTATTTCAGATTAACAAGTTTTTTTATTAAATGGAGAGAAAATTTATATTTTGTTTTATAAATTTAGTGAAAATTAGGATTTCTATTTTTCTTTTAGATAAATGTCAAAATAATAGAGAAAATTTGGAGTTTTTAAATCAAAATTTTGTTATTGGTTTTGTAATTTAAAAAATGGGGATATTTTTTTTGTTAAGTGTTTTTGTATCTTATTTGTTTTCTTATTTTGTTAAATTTAAAATCTACTAATTTAAATATATTTATTGAAAATAATTTGATTATTAATAATTAAATATTTTTTATTTTATTAATCTCATTCATCATATATTTTAATAATTATTTATTTTTTATATAAAAAATACCATGTTTTTAAAATATTTATAAGTATTTTATTTACCCTTTTGTAAATTTTTTTTAACCCTTATGTATGTTTCTTAAATTTTTTCTACCTTTATATAAGTTTCACATACCATTACATAATTGTTTATAAGTTCTATTGTACCTTTACACAAGTATTGGTTACCCTTATGCATATTTTAAAAAACATGGATTCTCTTACACAAGTATCTATTTTCCTCAGTTATGTATTAGGTTACCTTTATGCAAGGTTCATTATACCTTTACACAAGCTTAAGAAATTTTTGTCTACCCTTATGTATCCTACATGTAACCTTACAAAACATATGTAATTTGTTGTTTACTTTTGAACATAACCAAATTTCTATTACACAATGCATATTGTCCCCTTAAGTAATCTATGAAAGATTCAAAAAGCCCTTATAAACCATACACTTTACCTTTATACAACACATATATTATTTTCTTTACCTTTACACAACTCTTATAAAGTTCCTTTTACCTTTATACATGTTGCTAATTTTTTTAGTTTCCTTTATGCATCTATTTATATATTTAGTTTACCCTTATAAAACACATGAAAAATACCTCTTACTCTTATGCACAAGAAAATGATCTATCAACATATCCTTATAGGGGTATATCACTTATTTTCTTATACCAGTAGAAACCTTCTAGTAAATAGTAGTGGTATAACTATCAAAAATGGTAATATCCACACAAATAGTAGTAATTCTTTTATAAATAGTGATAAAAACCATCTTGAATAGTAATGGTAGAATCCATATTGTTATAATGGTAGAAACCCATTTTGAACAAATGGTAGCACCACAAATGTAAGGAACCAAACCAAAATACCCTCTCAAACTGGTACCCAACCCGATACACCACATACCCGAAGGGAATTCCTGATCCCCATGGGATAGTGATGAGAACCTAGGCATCAATCAACAAATAGAGGGAACAATTTCACCCAACCTAAAGAAAAAACATAATATATATATACAATAGATACAATAGTGGAAAAGAGAAATATATTCCATAACTGAAAGTATATAGAAAAAACCAAACAACTCAAGACTAGAATAAAAATCCAAGAACAAGTCCAGCCACAAGGTGTAAAAAACATGAAAAAATACTTTATTTGATAACATGGGTGGACTACCACTATTTAACCACTAGATACCTATCCTAGATGATAGAAAACCTCACCACCTCAAAGGTGGTGCCTTACCTTTCCCTCCATAAAAAAACATTTCCAGGTCTATGCAACACTAGAGAGGTACACTGGGAGTGAACTAACAGGATGAGTAGGGTCTCACCCATGTTTTCCATATCAAGTATCTAAAAAATAATCTAATCATGTTCAACTTTAAAGAAAAAAAGGCATTATAATAGTTTAATAGTTTTTTATATCAAAAGCATGGAAAAAATTTAATTTCTCCCTTTTCCGCATTTATAAATAAAGAAAGTAAATCAGTTTCAAATCATTTTATAACTAAATATATCAATAGAAATATCATATCAAAAAAATTTATATATTTCATATCAAATCCATGGTAGTAAATAAAAATTATACAAACCAAAAGTATCCCAAATTATCCAAGAAGCACTAAAAACAACACACCAAGGATCACACTAGGTCAGGATAGCTTGGAAACTCTTACCTAACATAGAGAATCACATACACATCAATAAACTAGAAATATGCATTGAGTATAGAGGGTAGAGGAACAACCAAAAAAGTGAACCCCCAGTAGGTCTAATAAGTCCCTAGAGTAATAGACCTAGAGAGAAGAGATAATTACCATGAGAAAATATACTAGTAGTGGATGAGGCATATTACTATACCTTCCATCTAAGTACACAAGGATTACCATGTGATATATTTTGAAAACCAGTTCATTAAACTATTTTCATGAACTCGTGATTTTAAAACCATTTCAAAAAACCATTTCACAATTATTTGAAAACCCATTCCATTTACACAGAACCAGGGGAAAACCATTGTTTATAAAAATCCATTTACAAAAAAAAACTATTAGTCATATCATAATATTACATTTAATACACAATTTATAAAAATAAGAGTAATGTAGTTCACCAATACATGCTAGAGACGAATCCACCTACCTCAAACTTAGGGTCACACATGACTACAAAGGATTCACTAACAAGAAGAACACAACAGTGACAATAGAGTCCATAGAATGAATTCACAAATCCTAGAATTGATCTCATTCAACAAGAAGGGTTGGAATAGAAGAAGAAATGAAACATTCCTCCAGAACACAGACCTGATGCACCACAACCAACAAGGATTCACCCCCAGAACTAGATCACACATTAGATTTATAAGGAAATAATAAGATTCATCACCACAGATAAAAAAATCGGATAACTCAACACAATGGTGTTACCATGATCAATGAAATGAAGAATCAGAAAGAATAACTCACCTAGAGATATGAATAAAACCTCAAAGATGATTAAATTAGAAAAAGATCAATTTAGAACAAATAGAGACTCAAAAAATCACTAGAGAAGCCTTCTAGGTCAAGAGCCAAAGGATCTTCATAATATTGAAATAAAAAATCACTTGTACCACACCCTAAAAAGCACTTATCATAACATTTATAGGGAATGTAATCCATTTACATGTAGTTTAATCCGTGAGGACCACATAAATCAAAAAATTTATCACCTTTTATTTAAAAAATATCTTTTAACCTTATACATCATGTAAACCTTACACAACATGTACTCCTTTCATTTAGTGTAAACCATTCACGACTTGTGTCTGGAAACCAAGTAGACTTTGTGTAAAACCTTTAAATGTCGTGTAACATACCATAACACAATAAAAAACTCCATACTATTACATAGAAACCCAAAACCAACTCAGGTGTTTTCCAAACTCAGGGAGAACTATGAAAATCCATTAACACATTTGTACTGAGATTTAATTAAATCAAAAAAAAAATCTACCCAAAAACTTTAATTCATTTCCACCAAAAATGATCTCCATCTTAGGGAGTCCCAAGACACACCCAATAAAAGATAACAATAATAAAAGAGAATAGAATTACCTAAAATCAGGTGAGGGGATGTTTAAAACTCCCCACCATATAACTTTACACCCCTAGGAAGTCATGTTTAAGAATGAATTCTGATAAAGAGGTGAGGAAACATATACCTCATAAATAACTCCCACTACTAAGTGTCATAATAATTTAAAATTATCCTCTATAACACTCTAACAAATGGAATTTACATCCCACATAAGACTTTCAATTGAGATTCAAAAATCTCAATTGGATGCTCAAAAATGGAAACATCTGAATCTAACTCAATATCTTCCCGACTTATAATATGAGATGGATCATGATGGTATTTCTTAAGTTGTGATATGTAGAAAAAATCATGAGTTCTTGTCTAGTGTGCCATAAATTCCAACCGATAAGAAAACTGTACAAGTTGTTCAACAAACTCAAATGATTCGACGTATATCAGAAACAAATTCTAATGTTTTCCAAGTTGGTGGTGACCCAACCGAGGAGAAACTTTCAAGAAAACCTGGTCACCTATGGAAAACTATAAAGGATGATATCATTAGTTCATATAATATTTCTATCAAATATGCACCATAACCAGATGATGACATATATCCTGAATCCTCATAGACATCTCATTAACCAAACTTGGTCTAACCAAAGAAGCTTCAAACACCTCTTCCCAAAAAAGAGGTGACCTATATGGGTGACTATTTCCCTCGGAATTTAGGTATGATCTCCTTGATGGGAGGTTCAAAAATTCCGATCAGTTTCTAACGGGTTTTTTCATAGAACCGGAAACATCCAATGATTCCACATCCATTTGGACCTGCTTTGCAAAGGTAGGCACTCATTAATTTGTGGACTGATAAGGCTTATGAATTTGCATTGGTCGAGAGGATGGGAGGTCAGACTCATCACACCTTTTTGAGGGGAATTTTTGTCTACTCTGGGACTCTCTTTATATATTTAAGTTATGTTCGTGAATCCTTATTACATTACCAAGTATAAAATGAGAATTTCCTTTAGATTTGACAATCAATGATAAAATATGTAGGAAATTTAGAGAATCTTTTATGTGTATTCGAGGTTCTTCATTGATAGATAATCATCTGTATTTATTAGAGATTCCTGGTCAATGGTACCCTTCGACACATTTATATAGAAGTCTCTTGATCATTATGATGACCATTTTGGTTTTAAAGCCACTCAGTGGGGCACTTGAAGTTTATTTTCATTCAGAAGGACATGGATTATTTCAGAGTTGGGATCAAACCCATAGATGGGCTACCTACGTATCCTTTGTTTTTTTGGAAAAGGAATCAGAACCCACGTAGTTCGAGTAATGGAGTATGATGTTTATGATTGAAGTCTCAAAGAAGGGTGTCATAATTACTTTTACACTCTAAGCTCACGTGAGTCATGCTCGATGTGAGAAACAAGAGGTATTGGTAAAAATTAGACAATTATGCCATGAAAGATGCAATCATAAGAAATAATGTGGGGCTTATGTATGTATGACTGCCCAGATAAATGAAGATTAAGATTTACTTCAGGGAAGAAATCCAGGAGCAAGGTCTATAAAAGTATATGTGTTTTATGGAGATTTTGAATACTCTAACTTGGGGCTTACTCCGAAAAATGAGGCTTAAATTAAGAGAGGACTTATGATTGGGTTTTTATTCTTGAAAATGAATCCCAAATCAAAGGTAAATTAGGACTGGTTAAGAAAAAATAAGACTGGGGCTTACTCTTAAAAAGGAGGCCCAGGTTAAAGGAATTATGACTGGGACTTATTCCTGAAAAGGAAGCCCAGGTTAAAGGAATTATGACTGGGACTTATTCCTGAAAAGGAATCCCAGGGTTTGATTCTCTCATCTTAAAGGATGAGGTTGAATGAGATGAAATCTCAATCTTTAGTAACATAAAGATGTGTAAATCACTATGTTTTGAGGGATATTCCACATAATTCCTTTCAGATAAAGAATTAAAATCAAGAAAACACGTCATAAATGGCTTTTAAGAGTGTCTTAAAGAATAAATCTTGAATAGGAGAGGTGGAATGGCTTAAGAGGGAAAAAATGGGCAAGAAGGGAACCCAAAAAGGCAGGGCCGTGCAATTCCTGGCAGTCGCGCAGGTACTGCGTGGGCACGCAAGTATTGGTCATGCAGGTATACCTACGCGACACGTTGGGTACTTGCATGATGTTCACCTCAGTAGGGTAATACTTGAGTGACTTTAGGTTAAGGCCTTTAGAATCCTCTTGAGGTTCTTCCAGGAGAGGGGCGCGCATGTTCTATTGAAGAAGTAAGGCAACGCGCAAGTGTGTCCATTTCCCTTAAGGGCTGGCCACCTAGGCGCGCAAGTGTTGATGAGTTTCAACACTTAGGCCATCCTCCCCATCTTTAGATCTTTCGTTCTAGGTAATAAATTACCTTATAAGTGTTCTAGAATCTTTGAGAAGAGACTAGGGTGCCGGGAGCTCAAATCTGAGTTTCTGGAAAAAAATTTCTCCCGAATGGGGGGCCCACAAGGTCTATTTATAGGCAGGAGAAGACCCCAGGCGGTTATCACTTGGGTCGCGCAAGTCACTTGCATGACCAACATGCGTCACGCAAGTAGACTTGCACGACAGTGATAGAACTTGCGCGACACATGTGCTTTTTGATCACTTGTTCACTTTGGACTCTTGATGAAAAAGGAGCGTCAACAAAAGTCCCCCCTCAGAGTTGGATCCGAAAGAAAATGAGGATATGAATCTAAGGAAAAAGGAGACATCCAAAGGAATGGTGGCACGCAAGTGTTCAGTGCACAACACTTGGCGCGCAGGTTCAAGTCGCGCAAGGCTTGCGCGTATTGGGTGTAGGCGCACATATAGTCCTCCTGGCCTATAAATATAGGATCCTTGGCTGTGCATAGCATATGCCTCTGAATTCTTGAGCTCTCACTGCGCAAGTTATCTTCTCCATGAAAGTCTCTTCTTTCCGCTATTTCCTTTCCACCGCGTTGCTGTCTAGGTATTTTAACTTGCGCGGTTTAGACTTGCGCGGTAAAAACTAGAGCGGCACAAGATCACTTGCGCGCCAAGTTTTAGACTTGTGCGCCTTAGTGCCTTTTCCATTTTTTCGTATTTTTTCACAATGTTTATGAAAAATCAATCCAGTTAAGAATTTAATTTATTCAAGTTTTGTGCAGAATCAATGACTCTTAGACCCGGAATAGTTGATGAACTGGCTAGCAAGAGGATAGATGATATGATGAACATCATTGGCCATGATTATTATACTGTGAAAGATAGAACTCTTCCGAATTTGGCTAAGTATATGAATAAATATCATTGTGACTTCCCACAAAGCACTTATCTGCCTTTGTATGGCTATGGTCATTTGCAAGAAGTCATCATTCCAGAAGTAAAGAACTATCTTTCATTTTTGTGGTTTCAGAATTACACCAACTTTGCTTCAGAAATTATCTCAGGTGGAGGAGTATTTATAAATGTTGGAACACTGGAGAAGGATTACATGATGCATCATATCCCTTGCACACCAAATCTGAAAAATCATACACCTGAGATGAAACCACATTGTCATCCTTCAATATTCCAAAATGCTCAGATGGATCAATCCAAAGGCTAGAAGAAAAGTTGGGACTTCCGTCCTGGGGGAGGCGTGAAGCCAACTTGGATGTGGGCATACTGGGTGCGACAAACCTATGTAATGTTTGTTGAATATTTGAACAGAGCTGCAATATACGAAGCTATCTGGGTTGTGCAAACATATGTTTACAGACATGATAACTTTGTTCCGGAGATACTCAACCACAGGAGCCCAGTAACTAATTCTTTCCATCTGACTCATGGAGAAGTAGGTATCAGTTTGTGGGATGTCCACAAGATTTCAGGGGCTCCAATTTTGGGTGATATGTATGATGAATTCATTACTCCCAAGGTGACTTGGAATGATTCATAGAAGACTCCTGCTTTAGCTTGGGCATTATTTAAGATCTTCCACAGGATCAAGAGTTCAGAGACCTCATTAACTCATTCTAGAATGGATATTCATCCAGATGAATGGATGAATGTATTTATTATTAATAAGAAAGAGAGGGATCCAAAGGAGAAGGGGCCGGAAGAAAAAGGATCCAAGATAAAGAAATCTAAGGATAAGAGGCCCAAACTTCCTACCACCTGCCCAAAACCTGAGAAGAGGGGTACTCCCGGCACATTCTGGCCAAGTCTAGAAGTAGAAGAGTTCGAGAAGTGGGGAAATGAAGTGAATCAAAGAATACCAAAGAAGACTCGTCTTGCGGGATTCTTGGCAATGTGGCTCAGTGTTTATCTCTTGCTGGTCAGGGATTCGAAGGGAGGCGTTAGGCCAGGGACCTTCGTTATTGCGGTAATGTTGGATGAGGGAAAAATGGTTGGGTTGGATACCCCCATTTTAGCAAAGATTCATAGGAGTTTACTTCATGTCTTCATGGGTAAATCTCCTTTAAGAATAGTGGGACCATTCCAAGTTTTGTGGGGATGGATCGCTACCCACTTCAGGACTTACAATATACAGAATGGATTAAAAATTCCTGGAAGTTCTTTCAGGCCGTCAGTGCAAGAATTCTCTGGAGTTGCTCCATTAGATGTTAATGCTTATGACATGAAAGTGAGGCTGAGCATGTTTAAGGAATTCAACTTCTTTCCCTATGGAATTCCTCTAACTGGGCGGTTTGTTGATGATGGGACAACCCATTTGGATTTGAGGGCATACATGATAGCTTGCAGGGATGGTGTGCTAGTTTCCAGGATTGACAGAGAAATCATATGCGAGGTCTATGCTCCATATAGATTTGCACGTCAATTCAAATGTCTTCAACAGATTGTAGTATCTCCTCCGGTACATGTCAGGTTAGAGCAACATACGATGGTTTCTCGGCAACTATGGCTGCTGACGTCAAGGGAGAAAACTGGGGCAGTATTTGATCTACCAGTTGAAAAAGCGGCACATAATTTGACTACATATTATGCCGAACACTGGATAGCATCATACCCCAAAGGGGTATTGAATCACCCAGTTTATCAGGTGGGGAAAAGGAAGAGGACTGTAGAGAAAGAAACCCTTCCTCATGAAGGTGATGCTTCCCCACCTGAAGTTGATTCGACAGACTCCTCTTCTAGAACTGATTCACCAGATTACCATAATGGGGATGATGAGGCACAACCAGCGGCAAAGCGGTTTCGTGACCAATATAATCCTCCGGCCAGAATTAAAAGACCCACTCCATCAACTCCTAGTGAGTTACTTCATTGTAGTAATTTAATCACTGCTACTTTATAAAGCAATAAGTATTACTTTATTATTCTATATCTGTAGTTGCAGGAGTTGGGAAGAAATTGAAGTCAAATATTGTAGGACCTTCCTCACAGCCTTCATATTTAAGACCAGAGGATGTCTATCTATGGCAGAGTTTATATTGTGGTACTGAGACCGCCTGGATGGATTTGTGTGAGGGCCTAAAACTCCATAGAATAGGGAATATTATGGCTTCTACAAATATTCAATATGAGGACAACCCCAATGAATTGAGGGCTTACATCAGAGAGCTGGAAATGCTCATATATGCCACTGATGAGTCTGTTCCTATCACCAGGCAGGTGAAGGAAATGATCGATCGTGGTGCCACTGAGGGTGCTGGTGGTTCTGGAGATGAGGAGTGGCATGAGTATGTGGATCCTGAAGATGTAAATTTTCTTTTCTTATTTTCTTTTCAACTTGATTTCAGTCTAAACTTTATTACTTAAGGAAGTTATTTTCTTCATCTTGCAGCTTGCAAAGAAAGGAACTAGGGTTCTTTCACCACAGTATAGCCCTGGTGGTACTGCCATCGGGGCTGCTGCTGATTCTCCTCGCGAGCCAGGAGAGATATCTCCAGGACAGCAGGCCATGAATGAGGCGCTGGAAATAACCTTCCATTTGCCAATCCAAGTGCTAATAAGGGATACTACCGATACTCCAAAAAAACCAAATAATCAAAGGCAACGAAGGAGGAAGTCCACAGCTAAACGTTTCATTAGCAGCGGTAAGTCCTTCAAGTAATCATGAGTTTATACTCATGACCACATGGTTACTCATATTTCTGGGGATTGCAGGGGCTTCTTCAATTTCCCCCGTGAGGGAAAGGATTGATCATCCTTCAAAGACCACGGAGGGTGCTATGGAACAATCACAAATCCAAGATGACTTGGCTACTTCTAGAGAAGAGCTAGCATCTATTCCCAGTATCCCTCCTACTGATGTTGCAATAAGAGAAGAACCTATTTCTAGTAAGTCAATAATGCTTCATAAAAATATTGAATGAAACACCGACTGACTTTCATTCTGTGATACTTCAGGTTCAATTACTGCATTAGAGCTTCTGGAGACTGTTGCAACTGATGCTACTATTATATCTGAATATATTGTCCAAGGTCAGGGGTTGCAGGACGTAAGTCATCAAGAAGATGCAACAAATGCTCCCACTGGTGAGACTAACCATGATTCTGAAATATCATTGGATGAAATGATGAATCATGGCATGACTTTCGAAGAATTTTATGATCATGCTAAGTTTTCATGTGATTTAGAAGGCCTTGGGCATGAGTGTTATCCTTTACCCAGTAAATTTTCTTATAATTTACACTTCTAATCATGACTGAAAATGATATGCAGTTCCATCCATAGAAACTGCTAAACTGCCAATGCCTGAAGAGGGTGTGGACATTGATGTCAACCCTACCATTGCAGAAAAATTATCTCAAGTAGAGTTAAACCCAGTAAACCCTCTTGAGACCCATCTTTAAGATCCTGTTGAGACTAGGAAAGATGGGGAGGGGTCTTCTCAGGTTGCTGACCCACCATCGGGTAAGGGATAACAATATTTGTGATTGTACTTAATTTTCAAGATAATCAATTCTTTTATTATCCTTTGAATCTAACCAACACTTTCAATTAATCATGCATGGCTGTCAACTGTTGTGGCTAAGTCTGGAGGTGAGGCCTCAGCCTCTTCCCCTACAGGAATTGAAAGTTAAGAAGCACAAGTCAGGGGGGAAAGAGCAGAACATGACACTTCCTTAAGTGCATTAATCCCAGATTACCTGCCCCCTATGATGATGATATTGAATTAGACCCAGAGATGCTTAAAGTGTTCATATTTTCATGACGCAAGGCATGGAACAACATATAGAAAATCACATCTGAGGTGCCTTTATAAGAGCTATCATAAAAAATTCCTCGATTGTCATCCCAATTTTTCATACTAGGACTTGGCGGTTTTGAATATGAAAAGATCCATACCGCGGTGAAACAAATAATTTTCAAGAGGGAGAAGGAGAAAAAGTGTCGCGAAGATTTGATCAGAGTGAAACTGTCAGTTAAAATCAGTGAATTTGAGGCTGTGGTATCCCAAGCTGAAGCTGATTATGCTGCCAAGATGAAGGAGCTGAAGCATAAAATCAAAGAAAAAGTCGTCCAGCAGGTGCAGCTCTAGCAATAGTTAGATGATTTTACTGGGGAACTTGAGAAGCTTAATAATTCATTGGAGGGAGCTCATATAAATGGTATGAAAGACATTGTAGATGCCAATAAGGCACTCCATCAAGTTGAGAAGAATGAAGTTGATCGAGTGCACGAGCTTCAAGTAGTTGCTGATGAAGCTCGGGATGCTGTACATCAAATGAAGACTTATGTTGACAGTCTTTTGTAAACTCATGAAAAAGAGAAGAGGCTCCAATTTGTGAATGTCCCTCTAATTCTTGTTCATCAATGAAGAGTACTTTTATCTTCAATCATTTGTACTTGCATTCTTTTGCTACCTTCTTCAAATTTACTTAAGACAATGGGCCTAGTAAGCATAGTTTGATTTTTACTGGGATTAATATAAATAATCCTACAAACTTTGAATCTTTTAATTGCATGATATTACCTAAATAATACAATATGTATGTTTAGTGAGTTGGAACTTGACTTTTATTCAGAGTTCCTTTGTCTTTTGTGAGCAGTTTAAAGTCATGCACATCAGACGTAAAAAGGCTAATGTTTAAGGTCGAAATAGCTTTGAACGAAATGGATTAAAATTGACTCAATTCCTTGAAAATTCATCTGAAAACATAGTACCATACTCAAGTATGAGGGAAAATATGTAAACACTGACTTAAGAATATTTGAATCTGAGAAATTACATGAAAAAGAGCTAAAAGGCATTAGAAGAAGTAGTTTCCAAGAATGAAGTTACCATTATTTAACAAACCCGTTAGGGGGTTGAATTATGCAGGGCCACCTAAGGGAATTGGCTGCATAGTTAAATAAAATAGTATCTTTTGTCTAACAAGTCTGTTATGTATACTGTTTATTCGAGTCCTCCTATGGGCACGTGCTGCATAGTTAGGCAAAAGAACTCTCAGAAATTTACTTTCCTAGTGCTAAAAGCCAGTGAAAGTTTATGGAGATTCAAATATTCCAAAGTATAGAGTTTGATATATGGAAAGAGGTACTTGAATATGGAGAAGATATTTCCAAACAATATTATCGAAGAACTTGATGAATATCACTCCTACGAAGGTCTGACCCAAACATAGGGAAAGAGAATATAAACCATAGACTTGAATACTTTCAGATTATGAAAAAGGATATGGGACAAATATGTTAAGGATGACTATTTTTTTGGATCCCTACATACTGTCATTTAAGACAAATAAGAACAAAAGAGGCATTCTTCCCAAGAATGAAGTTACCACTATCCGACAAACCCGTTAGGGGGTTGAATTATGTAGGGCCACCTAAGGGCATTGGCTACATAGTCAAATAATAGTATCTTTTGGCTAACAAGTCTGTTATGTAGACTGTTTATGCAAGGCCGCCTATGGGCATGTGATGCATAGTCAGGCAAAAGAACTCTCAGAAGTTTGACATTTTTGTGACTAAAAGTCATGAAAAAGGTTATGAGGATCTGAAAATATTTAAGGTTAGGATTATGACACATAAAGATGGATATTGTTCAATGTATACAGAGATACACAGATCAATGCTAACCATAATCATGTTGTGGCTAGGTCCTTAATTAAAATGTTGGACTTCACTACGTATCCCATAAGGATGAGAATCAAGCCATACGTAGTTCTTAAACTACAGTTTAACGTTGTGTGGGACAAAAGGATTAGAGATCTTAGTTTAGGGTCATAGAGCTTGGACTATTGTAAGAAATACACAGTGTGTGTATTTCATGGGGACTTTTCAGCCAAGGGTCTGAAAGTGGAATTTGGGGTTAGGCCCAAATACTTGGGGCTGGATTTGAGGGACACTCGAACGTTCCTATGTATCCCATAAGGATGGGAATCAAGCCCACGTAGTTCTAGAAATACCCTCTGTACAAATTTGGTTCGTACATGTGAAGGGTGAAAGGGGGTTTAAGTACAATGATGGTTTAACCCAAGATAAAAGGTTTGGGCGTTGCCATGTATGCACGTAGTCTTTTAAATGAAACATGATTGAAAAATAAATGTAAATAATGGTTCCCTCTTAGGTGAGGGTATCAAAGAAAATTGTAGTTTATTGTCATACTGGACAAAAGTGTTGTATATTTTAACATCGTATAACAAGGACGAAAGTGAACCAATGTAAAGATATTTATTCTAGGGTAAGTTTCACGAATCAACATCATATGAGATGGAGGTGAACCGATGTGAACAGATTGGTTTTGGGCTTGAACCTTGGGAGGTTGCCTACATACCCAGCCTAGAAGGCAAGGATCAAAGTCTGTGTAGTTCAATTAAAGAATGAATTAATGATCAAGTTGTTCTTGGGGACAACGGCCTAAAAAATGATGTTGTTGGGACTTACACATGGTTAGTATCCCAAAGAGAGTGTTATGGTTTGCTTTGCTCTAAGCTCACATGAGTCGTACTCGGTGTGAGAAACAAGAGGTAACAACAACCTTAATGATGCACAATTTAATGTCATGTAGGACATATCAAGGAATTTCTATACAGTTTAGCGTCATGTAGTTAGGACGATCGGGAAAATATAGTTTAACGTCATGTTGGACGAAAGGGGGACTGTACGGTTTAATGTCATGCAGTGAGGAAAAAAGAGTACACCATTTAACATCATGTTGGACGCATTAGGGATTTTTTCCACAGTTTAGCATCATGTTGGATGAAAGTGAGAATAGTTTAAGGTCATATGCATGGACCGTGGAAGGTGTAGTTTAATGTCATACTGGACAGAAGTGTAGTTTAAGGTCATACAGGACCTTTGATGGTTATGTAGTTTAACGTCTTTACAGACGTAAGAGACTTTTATACAGTTTAGCGTCATGTAGTTAGGACATCACAGTTTAACATCTTGATGGATGTAAGGGACTTTCAAATATTTTAGGGTCATATGCATGGACCATTGATGATGTAGTTTAAGGTCATACAGGACCAAGTTGTAGTTTAAGGTCATACTGGACCATTTTGGAGAAACAGTTTAACGTCATGTTGGACCAAGTTGAAATTTAAGGTCATACTGGACAATTGCTGTATAGTTTAACATCATATAGCAAGGACATTAAAGGTACTTTGCAGTTTATACAAAAATACTTCTTCAAAAATCTGGCATTGGTTGGAGTAGTGATGAGTTCTCCATCCATCAAGATTAATGAATAAGCTCCATTGGAGTAGACCCTATGTATTGAATAAGGTCCTTCCCATTTTGGCTCAAGCTTGGGAGGTTTCTTTCCTGGTACCATTGGATTTATGATAACTAATACCAATTCTCCCTGAGTGAATGAACGAAGACGAACTTTTTTGTTAAAATCTCGTGCTATTCGATTCTGATAGATTTCCAAGTGGTGCAAAGTGCACAATCTTTTCTCATCTAACTGTTCCAATTCATTCAATCACTTTTGAGATTTCTCATCTGTAGATGACTGATCGCAAATGGCTACTATGAGCGAGGGTAATTGAACTTCAATGGGAAATACGGCTTCCGTTCCATATACCAATGAATATGGAGTTGATCGAGTTGCAGTGCGGGTGGTAGTCCGATAAGCCCATAAAGCATGAAAGAGTTTATCAGGACATGACCTCTTATCTTTATCCACCATCTTTTTCAGTATATTTGAAAGAGTCTTGTTAAAGGATTCTATCTGGCCATTGGCCGCTGCATGATACTGAGATGAATGGTTAGATTTGATGTTGTATTATTGATACAACTTCTTCACCTCGGATGAACAGAAATTGGTGCCATTGTCCGTCAATATGGTATGAGGGACACCAAATCTGGTAATGATGTTAGACTTGATGAAGCTAACAAAAAATTTAGAACTGAATTCCTTGAGAGGTATTGCCTCTGACCATTTGGAAAATAAGTCAGTAGCAGTAAGAATGTACTTAAACTACTTGGCTGTAGCCGAAGGGTAAGGTCCCACCACATCCATCCCCCATGTGGCAAATGGCCACGAGTATTTAGCTGTATGAAGAAACTCTGGAGGTTGATGAATGAAGTTGGCATGTACTTGGAATGAATGACACTTCTTTGTGAAATCAACACAATCTCGTATCATTGAAGGCCAAAAGTATCCAAGCCTTCGAATTTGATCAGACAATCTATGTTCAGACTGGAGGGCACCACGGACTCCTGCATGCACTTCTTTCATGACAACCATTGTCTCTTCACCATCAATGCATCTGAAGAGAACTCCATCAAAACCACATTTGTAGATAATTTTCTCTAGGTGATCTGGGCTATCATAAAGAGTAAAATTAACCACACGTCGCCGGATTTGTTCTTTCTCAGCTCTATCAGGTGGAAGTGTTCCATTTTGAAGGTATTCCCTGATAGGTGACATCCATCCTGTAGTATGAACATATGGTTTAGGAATGGGACTAATTTCATTAATTTCCTCTATTCTGATTCGAACATAAGGTAAAATTGCACGACAGTGGGAAATACTGATGGTTGTCTCATCCCAATTTGGATCTGCCAGAGCTGTGGCTATATTAGCCAATGCATCAGCTTGAGCATTTTGTGATCTTGGGACATAAGAAAATGTCGGTTCTGAAGGGAATTCCGCCATTAACTCTCTGATGTAATCATACAAAGGGATTAGTTCTTCTTTTCTGATGGCATAATCCCCATTGACTTGTTTGATTACCAGGTCTGAATCACCCTTCATCTTTAAGTGATTCACTTGTGCTTGAAGCACTAATTCCAAGCCTGCGATAAGAGCTTGGTATTCGGCTTCATTATTGGTACCACCTTCCCACAATAAGAAGGAATAAGGTAACACTACCTTTTCTAGAGAAATGAGCACAATTCCTAAGGCAACTTTGTTGAATTTAGGATTTTCCATTTTCTTCCATGTTGAAATTCTGGAAGCACCATCAAAATACATTTCCCATACTTGAGGAATTTGTTGAATAGAGAAGACTTTTTTATCAGAGAGTTAAATATCTAAAGACGTGTCTTCCACTGAAGGGTGTTCAGCTAGGAAATCAGCCAGAGCTTGGCCCTTTATCACCTTTTGAGACACATACTGAATTTCGAATTGCTGCAAAATAACTGCCCACCTTGCTAGACATCCTGTAAGCATTGGACGACTAAGGATGAATTTGAGCGGGTTATTGCGAGATACCAATTGGACCTCGTGATGTTGCAGGTAGTGTCTCAACTTCTAAACTACAAAGATTAATTCCAAGCAGCATTTCTCCATACTTGAATACTGGGTTTCTGCTTCAAGCATAGTTCGACTGAGATAGTAGAGGCTGTTTTCATTCCCAGCATCATTATTTTGAGCAAGAAAGGCACCCAATGATCGCTCTAGAGCTGTTACGTAGAGGATAAGTAGTCTTACTTCAACAGGTGGCATAAGTACCGGTGGACTCAAGAGGTATTTATTGAGAATATCGAATGATTCTTGACATTCTTCAGTCCACTGGTAAGTGACTCCCTTCTTCATCAATTTGGTAAAGGGTAAACTTTTGCCTGCCAAATTGGCGATGAAACGCCGAATATAGGCTAAGTGTCCTTGAAGTCCTCTTAATTATTTAAAATTTTGAGGAGGTGACATACCAAGGATTGACTTGGTCTTCTCAGGATCGACTTCAATACCACGATGGCATACAAAAAAGCTGAGAAATTTTCCTGAGGTTACCCCAAAAGCACATTTTAAGGGGTTCATCTTCAAATTATGTTGTCGAAGCTTACGAAATATGACTTCCAAATCAGCCAAGTGATTAGAACGTTGTTTAAATTTAACCACCAAATCGTCTACATAGCATTCAACAAACTTCCCTAAGAAGGGTTTGAAGATACGATGCATGGCGTGATGATATGTTGCACCTGCATTCTTTAAACCAAAGGGCATTACCCGGTAACAAAACACGCCCTGAGGGGCTCTGAAAGCTGTGGATTCCTCATCTTTTGGGGCCATTCAAATCTGATTATATCCAGAATATACATCCATGAAGGAAAGTGCTTCATAGCCAGCTGTTTCATCAATTAAAAGTTCTGTAATCGGAACTAAGAAATCATCTTTAGGACAATGCCGATTAAGATCTCTAAAATCGATGAAAACTCTAATTTGTCCGTTCTTCTTCTTTACAGGGACAATATTATCCAACCACTTGGGATACTGAACTTCTCTTATGAAGTTAGCTTTGATAAGCTTATCTTCTTCAGCTTCAATTTTAGAAGCATAAGTTGTGTGTGTTCTTCTCGCGGATTGTTTAAATCCTCGATGTTCTTCTGGTAAACCCAAATGATGAGTAGCAACATCAGGATCAAGCCCGGGAATTTCTGTATAGTTACAAGAAAAAATATCTCTATTTTTCTTTAGAAAAGAAATATACATCTCTTGCTCTTCAAGGGTCATGGCCGCACTGATTAAAGTGGGGCATGGATCTTCCTTTGTACCCAGATTTATTTCTCTGAGTTCATCCACAGTGGTAGAGATACCCTCTTCAAATGTTGGAGGAGCATCTATGAGATCTTCCTCTTCTTCTTCATCATTTGTTATTTCTTCCATTTCTACTTGCATAGTAGGTGATAAAGAATAATTTTCATGATCAGAAGAGATGTCAAAATTTGCACATTTTGAAGAGGAAGCTTCCATTTTTGACCCTATTAATGATGAAGAGTTTTATTTGGGTAATAAAGAGGAAATGGTGGATTGAGAATCGACATCATTGTTCACCTCTAATGTTTCTATAACTCCTTCTAGCCTAATTGGAGAAGTATATACTTGTTGGATTTCAGCAGATGAAATGAAGACGTCACCATTTGTGCTTTCATTACTGCTTGGTGGGTTACCAATTTCTCCCATGTTGTCTGGCTCGATTTCCGTAATTGACATTACAGATCTTTCCATAAGAGTATTTTGATTTGAGTATACCTTGTCAATTTTACTGATAGGAAACACATAATCTGTACTCACATGTGTAAATGGATTTACTAGAATCTTCTCCAAACCATATGGAGCATTAACTTTGGTAATTTCATTTGTTGTGAATTTCTCATTTCCCTTCATGTGATAGAATTCCGCCTCAATGTATTGAGACTCACATGTCTTCAATGGGGCCTTATAACTATATAATGTTCCAACTTGACCATCGAAACAGTATTTGAGACATTGATGGTATGATGAAGGGATTTCCGCATGCTGATATAGCCAGGGTCTTCCAAGCAAGACGTTGAAAGCTGAGTCTTGATCAACAATCATGAAATCTGAATTGGATACAAGATCTCCAAACTGAGTTCTGAGTGTAACTTCACCTAGTGGTTCTTGTTCATTTTTATCATATCCTTGTAACATCATGGTAGAAGGAGATAAATCAGATTATGTGAGGCCCAATCGACGAAGTGTACGAATGGGCATGAGGTTGACTCCTGAACCATTGTTAATGAAAGCTCATTGGACGTCTACACCATTGACCTTGCCAGATAAATACAAAGGTATGATATGCCCATGCACAACATCATCTTCATCTTTATCATTAAAAGATATTATTGCATGAAATTCTGCAGGATTATTCTCTATGTGATAGAATTCAGCTGCAACAATTTCAGTTTCAAACTCCTGAGGACTTGACAAAGCCTCGATGATTGCTTCCAGAAGATCTTTTGACAGATTCAAAGCATCCAGAATTGATAACTTGGCTGGTACTTGGGCCAAGTGTTTCAATATATCATACTTTTGATCTAGAGGTCTACGTTTCCCAACATGAATATGTGGTTTAACAGGTACCTTGGAAGCAGATGCTTTGGAAGTTGATGCATCTTGTATTGGGATAGGAGTTGGAAAAATCCTTGGTTTTGGAAGATTAGACCGATTAGATCCATTTACTTGCTGAGAGGAAGAAGATGGAACCTTCAATCGGTCTTCCAAAATAACTGTGCCAGGACTGAATTTTCTACTGGTAGAAGAACTTGCTTGTTCTTGCTGAGCTCGCTGAAGGGCTCTACCACGAGTTTCTACTGCATACATAGTTCTAGTAGGGGTAGAATTGGGGTAGTGGTTTCTCAAAGATCCACGTCTTCCCCTGTATCCTGAACCTCTGGAACTTCCTCTGATTACCTTGTTTGATACAGGGAATTCAGGCTCATCAAAATTGAAACTGCGACTGGCATATGGATATGTTAATTGGATCATATTAACAGAACTAAAGATTAACTCTTCGTCTGATGAAGACCCTACCTGATTAGCCTATTTAGGCTGTGCCGTTTGGTGGGGCGGTGACCATGGCTTTGAAGTATATGGCATGAATTTTGCCAGAGTCAAAGAAAACTTAGGATTTGACACATACTAATCTTCTTCTGATTCTTTTTTATTCTTTGAATTATGCCATTTCTTTGAGGACTTTCCCTATGACAAAGAGGGGTTTTCCACAACATTCATGGAAGAAGACACAATTGGTTTCTTTAATTGTGTTTGCAAAATAGCATGAGTTCGATTTATTGTCTTTATGACCATCCAATCATCATACTTCTGTGCATTTTTTCTTTTGATTTATTGCCATTAACCTTCCTCCTCTGGAACTGTAGTATTAACACATGCTACCTGAGCTGAAGAACCTTTCAATTTGACTTTTCCCGAGTCAACCATCTTTTGCAGGAGGTCTTTGAAGAAAAAACACTCCTGGATGGGATGCCCCAACATTTGATGAAAGGAGAAATAATTGGTACGGTCTTCATCTCCTTCTTTGTTTGGCCTTTTGGGCCTTGGCAATTGAACCAGATTATTTTCCAGAGCCGAAATTAAGTAACCAGGAACTTGTTTATTTCGGAAAGAGTATGTTTTTCTCTTTAAATCCTCAAATTGTCTTCGTCTTTGATCTCTTTGATCATCTGGATGAAATGGCCTTTTTTTTGGCGTTCATGAGGTAGATCCCTTCGATAAGATGAAGGTTTTGAAGTAGAAACAGGTACAGGTGCTTGTTTAAGCATAATTGTAGTAGTTTATACTTTACCCATTATCCTTCCTAGAGTTGATGGAATTACACGAGATTTAGCCTTAGCCTGTATAAGGGAATCTTCAATCTGCTGAGCGATTGAAGTAAGGTATCGAAACCCTCCTGTGTATTTCACAGGGATTAATGGCGTGCGTAATTCGTCATGCAGATTTTCCACACAGATTGGCAATAATTCTTCTTGAGGGAGTGCTAAACTCAAATAATATGTTAATCCCTTCCAGCGAGAAATGAAATCAGAAACTCTTTCATTATCCCTTTGCTTACAGTTTGAAAGATCGAAAACTGTTGTCTTTAGAAAAGTTGAGCTGAACTGAAGGAGGAATTTTTGGTGAAGATCCTCCCATCTGATAATTGATCGGGATTGAAAGCTTTTATACCAAACAAAAGCTGGTCCTTTCAAGGTTTGCATGAAGCATCTGAGTTTCACTGCTTCTTGCTGCTCCGGAGTTCCCATCATAGGATCGCAAGAAGACATGTAATGCGTCAAATGTTGCTCAGGATCGCCTGATCCATTGAAAATAGGGAATACAGGATTCCCAAAACTGGATGGAGGAGAAATTGAATCTACCCATTCAGGGTAAACTTTCTTTTTTGGTTGAACTTGCGCATGTTTCCCTTCCATAGTTTCTAACCGAGCTGTTAATGACTCAATAGTAGTTACTATCTTTTGAGAAACATCCGTTTGAACTTGGACTTGGGTAGGTGAAATGACTGGAGCTTGGACAGATGTGGCGATTGGTGCTGCAACTGATGGTAGCACTTCCAACTGTTGTTGTACTTGACCCATAGGATTAGACCTGTGAGGGTGTACTGAAAGAGGAGGATATTCTTGATCCATCTCAGTAGCTGTAAAAAACTCCTTTGGTTGACTAACTCCAGCATTCTTAATAAGAAGACTACTCTGAAGTAGTTCTGTATTCAACCTTCTTAATTCTTTCTTTTCTTCCTCTTGTTGTGCAAACATTTTCTCTAGTTAGAGCGATTGGCCTTCTCCATAGGAAGTATATGTAACCTGATTCTTTCCCCTCCCTTTTTTGGACCCTTTTCGGAGAGGGGGAAGTGGGTTACTCGAAGGATTACCTAGGTTCTGAGTAATCCTTTGATTTCGTGTACGTACACCTTCTTCATTTGTATCGGTGCGTACATCTTCTTGAGCAGGAAGCTATTCATCTGAGTCCTCTGAGTGAGCCTCATCTGGTGGATCAGCAACAACAACATTGATGACATTGATTGATGCATAAAGCATCGCATCCCTTCTATCAGCATTTCTGTGATATTGTATTCTTCCATGTATTTGATGAGACATTGCCTTTTGTTGATTCAATCCCTTAGGAATTTCTTGACGAACCATAATTTGGAGGGAATCTCCTGATAATTTGGCTCTTCGTTCCTTTTGAGGCTTCTTCCCTAATCGAGAAAAGGCCGACGTTCTCTGAGGAGTGAATTGATGATTTGAAAAAGTCCCCAGTCCGGTGGACTGGGGCTATTCCTGCTGTTCCCGCTCAACTCCTCGGAACCTATTTGTTGATTTCGAGGGTTGGTTTAAAAGAGTCCCCAGTCTGGCGAGATGGGGTGGTTCTTGACATGATATGTCTGAGAATTTCTTTAAATTCCTTCTGATCTTACGAACCTTAGTCCGGAAATTAGCTGGATGCATTAACCTGTATCTTCTTTTATCACCTGGTTCAAAAGACCGTTGGATGATTTCTGACACTTCTATCACTTGGTGACGTGCTTTCTCCAAATGAGAGGCCTGTTTAATATTCTCTTTTTCTTGATGCAAGAGTAATTCAACAAATTGTTCTCAGTATTCTTTATTTTGAGAGAAATTAGTTGAAGCCTGTTCTTGGGCAAGCTTTTGATTACAAATAAATCCCATTGACTGTGGCTGGCTATGAGAAATAACATTGCATGAGACCATTTTAGGTGGGATTTGTTGACTAGAGAGCACTGTAAAATGTAGTGCTCCATGAACACCCCACCCTCTGACATGAATACCAGATGGGGCATTGGAAATTAACTGACGCAATCTTCTTAGTGCGCCAATGCATGAACGTTGAAGGGCTCTCTGCTGCTTTTTAGCCTTTGAATATCGAGAGACAGATAGGGATTCCAAATAAATCTGACGTTGTAACCCTTCTATTATCTTAAGATGATTTTCATATTCATCATAAGATAATACCTTCTTCTTAAATTGAAAAAGAGTTTTCCATATGTTGAGACGAATATCATGGATTCCATCTTCCATCAACATCTATGGAATGTCATACTGAGAGTCAGCCAGAGGCCAAAACATGACTGGTACTTCACCTTTTGACAATTGTTTTATCATATTCAGCATTTCCTCTTTATCATTAAATGAAGATTCTTCTACCTTTTTTGACCAGAGTTGGTGTTTCCTTGGTGTTTCATCAGATTCAACAAGATTGTTATAGAAATCATTGATCAAACTAGAAGATGCATGACTTAGGGGTGGTTCGGATAATGACTTACACCCTGGGCTATCTTCTAATTGAGAAAGTATTTCACCTACTAGCGATGAAGCATCAGACATGACTGGTTTCGCATTTGCAAGTGCCTCAAGATAAGAGGGATTTCTCGGCGCTACATTGTCCACTGGAGAATTTTCCGAGAAATGTGCATCACTACTGCGGAGAGGACTTTCGCAGTGAAATTCATCATCATGGGGAGGACCACCATAATGGGTTACAACAAAAGATGAGATCTCTTGCTCCTTTGTCTTCTGACCACAAAGAGGGCTTCTGTGGCTTTCATCTGAAGATGAAACTTCAAGATTGACCAAATTGTCATGAAGTAGGCCTTCATGAGGAAGTGTCTGTTGAAGACATTCAAAATTAATATTCCCATTATTGGGAAATGAGTGAGTAGAATCTTGAATTCCAATAGATAACTGTCTGAGGGCTTCAAGAACACTAGCATCGAGCAAGGACTTGTTACAGATTGACCCTTTATCTCCTGACTATGCTAGGTGGGTCTTTTTCTTAGACACCTTCTTACTCACTTTGGAAACAACTTGTTAATGAAAGTGGCTGCTCTGAGCAGGTGTATGTGCCTGATCAGGAAAGATGGCTAGGTTAAACTGACGATCTCCACTCAAATCAGGTGTATGTGTCTGACTTGGTTGTCCGTATGATATGGGGGAGTATTCCCCACAACCCTATTGGATTAGAACAGATGTGTGTGTCTGTTCTGGAGTGAATTGTTGATGTGTCATTCCACTGGAAGGGATAGATTTATGTGTCTTTCCCTGAGATGCTGCTGAAGTTGTTATAATATCCTGGCAGGCATCCAGAATATGAGCAGAGATTTGCTTCTACTCTTTCACCATTGATAGAATATGCTTGGTGACTTCAGCTACCAGAACGGGAATATACGTCCATTCTGGGCTTGGAGCAGGTGTATGTGCCTCCTCCTGTCCTCCTTTTCCTGTTAGTGAATCCTGACAGTACTCAAGCATGGGGGCAGAGAGTTGAGTCTGCCTCCTATTTGTTGTCGGGGATTTCCGACTAACTTCTCTGAACGCTACCAAGCGAGACTGTTGGTAGGATTAATTAATACTAACAGGTGTGTGTGCCTACTGATTGCACTTTGAAAAACGTGGTTGACGAGATCCATCATATGTATTCAGACGAGCCTGCTGACTAGCTGATGATGTATAAACAGGTGTATGTTCCTGCCTATAATACTCTTCCAGAATTGCCTGGCGGGATTGGCGTGATGCTGCCAGACGAGTCTGCTGGACAGCGGAATTAAAACGGGCAGGTGTATGTGCCCTCTCGTTGCTTTCCACCAAGTTAGGTTGGTGGACTTTTCCGGAGATGGAAGAGATGAGAACCTGCTCACTATTGACTGGATTCCGCCTCTGGTGGTTCGTCTTGCCTGCTCGGGTTTGAGGAACCTGAGCCGAATGCCTGGATTCGGTACCCTCATCATGTTGAGGGCACACTACTGCATGAGTCTAGCGGCGATTGTTGGTGGGAGCCTTCAGGAAGGACTCCTGTCTTCTTAAATTAAGGCCCTGAGGGACCTGCTCATTCACTTCCACGGAATAAGGGAGTGAATGGTGATTGCGTTCCGGGGATAACGACCCGAAACAGATGGAGACGGTAGTCAGCACCACCTGTTTCTTGATCACTGGTCGTCGTTGTCCGGACGACTGGTGTGAGTTGTTTTCTTGGAGGGCTTTTCGGGAAGCCTCCAGAGTTGGGATTGTACCGTGTTGACGATACTCCTTAACCAGTGCATTTAATACCCAGCATTGAAGACGCTGAGTAGGTGATTTCATCCTCAGAGCGGATGAAGATCCAGCTGGAATAGCAGCAGTGGCATTTACAGCAACAATATTCACATGTGTGAACCTTGGAGCAGTCATTATGGAAATGTAGAAAATCTTGGAAAAGAGTGCCTATTTGATATAACAGACGTAATCAAGATAAATTCAGATACTACATCTTTTGGATGAGCACATATGTTATTGACTGTCTTGTTGGCCCTCTCATTGAGTTTAAATAGGGGCCTAACAAATAGGTAAAACATCATTTTAATTTGGTTAAGTATTCACGTTGGGTTCACCATTTTTGTTTCCCTCGGAATTCGGGGATTATCTCCTTGATGGGAGGTTCAAACATTCCGATCGGTTTCTAATGGGTTTGTTCATAGAACCAGAAACATCCAATGATTCCACATCTATTTGGACCTGCTTTCCAAAGGTGGGCGCTCATTATTTTGTGGACTGATAAGGCTTAAGAATTTGCATTGGTCGAGAGAATGGGAGGTCGGACTCATCACACCTTTTTGAGGGGAATTATTGTCTACTCCAGGACTCTCTTTATAGATTTAAGTTATGTTCATGAATCCTTATTACATTACCAAGTATAAAATGATATTTTCCTTTAGATTTGACAATCAATGATCAAATATGTAGGAAATTTAGAGAATCTTTTATATGTTATCGAGGTTCTTCATTGATAGAGAATCATCTGTATTTATTAGAGATTCTTGGTCAATAGTACCCTTCGACACATTTATATAGAAGTATCTTGATCATTATGATGACCATGCTGTTTTTAAAGCCACTCAGTGGGGCACTTGAAGTTTATTGTCATTCAGATGGACATGGATTATTTCAGAGTTGGGATCAAACCCGCAGATGGGCTACCTATGTATCCTTTGTTTTTGGAAAAGGAATCAGAACCCACGTAGTTCGAGTAAGGGAGTATGATGTTTATGATTGAAGGCTCAAAGAAGGGTGTCATAATTACTTTTACACTCTAAGCTCACGTGAGTCATGCTCGATGTGAGAAACAAGAGGTATTGGTAAAAATTAGACAATTGTGCCATGAAAGATGCAATCATAAGAAATAATGTGGGGCTTATGTATGTATGACTAACCAGATAAATGAAGATTAGGATTTACTTCAGGGAAGAAATCCAGGAGAAGGGTCCATAAAAGTATATGTGTTTTATGGAGATTTTGAATACTCTAACTTGGGGATTACTCCTAAAAAGGAGGATTAAATTAGGAGAGGACTTATGATTGGTTTTTATTCCTGAAAAGGAATCCCAAATCAAAGGTAAATTAGGTCTGGTTAAGAAAAAATAAGACTGGGGCTTACTCTTAAAAAGGAGGCCCATGTTAAAGGAATTATGACTGAGACTTATTCCTGAAAAGGAAGCCGAGGTTAAAGGAATTATGACTGGGACTTATTCCTGAAAAGGAATCCCAGGGTTAGATTCTATCATCTTAAAGGATGAGGATGAATGAAATGAAATCTCAATCTTTAGTAACATAAATATGTGTAAATCACTATGTTTTGAGGGATATTCCATATAATTCCTTTCAGATAAAGAATTAAAATCAAGAAAACAAGTCATAAATGGCTTTTAAGAGTGTCTTGAAGACTAAATATTGAATAGGAGAGCTGGAATGGCTTAATAGGGGAAAAATGGGCAAGAAGGGCACCCAAAAAGGCAGGGGCGTGCAAGTCCTGGCAGTCGCGCAGGTACTGCGTGGGCGAGCATGTCTTGGTCGCGCAGGTATACCTGCGTGACACATTGGGTACTTGCGCGATGTTCACCTCAGTAGGTTAATACTTGAGAGACTTTAGGTTAAAGACTTTAGAATCCTCTTGAGGTTCTTCCAGGAGAGGGGCGCACAGGTTCTATTGAAGGAGTAAGGCAACATGCAAGTGTGTCCATTTCCCTTAAGGGCTGGCCACCTAGGCACGCAAGTGTTGATGAGTTTCAACACTTAGGCCTTCCTCCCCCTCTTTATATCTTCCGTTCTAGGTAAGAAATTACCTTATAAGTGTTCCAGAAGCTTTGAGAAGAGACTAGGGCACCGAGAGCTCAAATCTAAGTTTCTGGAAAAAAATTCCTCCCAAATGGGGGGCCCACAGGGTCTATTTATAGGCAGGAGAAGACCCCGGGCGGTTATCACTTAGGTCATGCAAGTCACTTGCGTGACCAACATGCGTCACGCAAGTAGACTTGCGTGACACTGATAGAACTTGCGCGGCACATGTTCTTTTGATCCCTTGTTCATGCCTTTGTCGATTTTTTATGTTTTCTTTAATGGATGAATCAATTTGTGCTAAGTCATTTCCCTTTACATTCCTTTGAACTCTTGATAAAAAAGGAGCGTCAACAGTGACTATACAAATAATAAAAAGGGATATTCTAATTAATGAATGATAAGTATTTTCGTACAAAAACCCAAATAGTCCATGATGTCTATCCCATAATCCTATAAAATTATAGACCAAGCATGAAATATATCCTCCAAAATCTAAACAACACGCTCCTTCTAACCACCTTTATGTTGATGATAAGATGTACTCAACCTAAGATAAGTCCCCATTGACTCTTAGAGATGTATCCAAAAACTCTAAGTAAACCTAGGATCCCTTTCTGAAACAATGGCATAAGGAACCCCATGTAACCTCACAATTTCATGCATATACAAATTTCCCAAATCTTCAACTTCTGTAATGTCCCTAATCAGAATTAAATGAACTAACTTTGTTAATCGATCAACCACCACCTAGATATAATTTCTCTCTCAGGGAGCCTGTGGTAACCCAAAAAAAGTCCATGGATAGCTTGTCCCATTTTTAAACTAACTCCAGAAGAGGATAGAGAATACCAGAAGGTTTCAAATGATCTTACATTATCTGTTGGAAAGTGTAACAACGAGACACATAATCAACATTGTCATGCTTCATGACTGGCCACCAGAATCACCATATCATATCATAATAATTCTTCATAGTACCCATATTAATATGCAATGAAGAATTATAAAAATCATACAGAATGGATCTCCTTATAGATGTTGGGACAAAAAATCAATCCCCAAAGATGACAATACCACCTAAAGAGAGAGACCGACCGAAAACAGCTTCTCCACCATATAGGGTTTCCTAAATCCCTCTGAACTCATCATCATACTACTGATTCTATATAATAGACTCAAGTAGATATGATGATAACCATACATTGGTCAGAACCATACCTAAAACATCCTCCTAAAAATCCAAATGAAACTTAGAAAAAATACCCATAAGGTTCCACTCTTCCTTCGATTCCAACATATCTTGCGATGACACTTTCCTACTAAGTGGATCTTCAACAACATTCCCCTTCCCCAAGGTGTAAGAAATATTGAAGTCAAACGTCTGAAGGTATTCCAACCACTTCCACTATCTAAGATTCAAGTATTTTTGAGAAATTATATTTCTTAAAATCTTATGGTTAAAAAAATATGTGAACCTTTTCTCAAAAAGATAATTCATCCAACACTTAAGTGCATGAATAACTGCGAAGAGATCTAAATCATAAGTGAGGTAATTCTTCTCATGAGGTCTAAGTTAAAGTGTGTCATAAGCCACCACATGATCATCATACATCATCAAACAACCAAAACTAGTTGCATAATAATCATTGAAAAGCACATACCCCTTACTTGGATCAGTTAAGATCAGAATATAAGATGACATCAGAAGTAACTTCAAATAATTGAAATAAGACTGCTACTTTTTATCCCATGTGAATTTCACCCCTTTCATAGTAAGAATAGTCAAAGGTGGAACCAATATTGAGAAATACTTAAAAAACTATCGATAGTGTCTAGAAAGACAATAGAGTCTCCAAATCACAAAGATATTTAGTGGTTCTTCCCATGATAAGAAATAATTTACCTCATTAGGATTAACTAATTTTCCATGATACAAAATTATGTGCCCCAATAATTTTACTTCTTGAATATAGAAATTTTATTTCAATAGATTTCCATACAAAAAATAACTTCTCATGATTTCAAAACCAAACTCAGATGATTCTTATGATCATGCTCAAATATCTATTAAAGAAAAATATTATCTATGAACACTACCACAAAAGTGTTGATATATTGATGGAATATCCAATTAATCAAATACATGAAAAATTATAGAGTGTTAGTCAGTCCAAATAACATTATATGATATTCATAATGGTCATATCTGCTTATAAAATATTTCCTCTATATTTCACATTCCCAAACTCTGAGTTGATGATAACCTGACTGAAGATCAGTCTTCAAAAACCACTTCCCCCCTTAATTGATAAAAAAATATCATCCTCTTGAGGAAAGGAAAAATTGTTCT
This sequence comes from Viscum album, assembly GCA_963277665.1. Lineage (NCBI taxonomy): Eukaryota > Viridiplantae > Streptophyta > Magnoliopsida > Santalales > Viscaceae > Viscum > Viscum album. The sequence continues at coordinate 1,991,560,239 of OY728137.1, forward strand.
TAACTGTTACCTAGTTCAACTTTCTATAGTCCACGTACAACCATATTTAACCTTCTAACTTCTTGGAAAATAGAACCAAGGCTTATGAAGGTGAAACACTAAGGAAACCAAAACCATTTCCCATCATATCTTCCAACTAAATCTTGAACTATTTCAATTGTACTGGTTCCATATGATAAGTGTTGAGTCAATAAGGTTTTCTTTATGACATTTCCATTCCTTCATACTTGGGGGATATTATTAAGTCTTTAGGTTTCCTTATGACTTAACCATTCCTTCTTATTTTGAAAATCACAAACACCATATCTCAAGTCAAATCTCTTTTTACCCTGAGTTTTACTTCTATAAGGAAAAATTTCCTTCCCCAAGGAAATTTATCCTTATCATGTTTTCATTACTCATATCATAATTTTTTAAGTGTAATATTTGGGTTAAAACTAAAACCTCAGAATCCTATAATTTCCTAGATATGAAGCATTCTGTTTTAGGATCCGAATTCTAAGAATTATGGTTATGAACTCTTCTGAGTTCTAACTCCGAATTCTGATTACAAATTCTGGATATGAACTCTTCTGAGTTCTGACTCCGAATTCTGATTATGAATTTTGGATACGAAATCCTATGAGTTCTAGCTCCAAATTCTGATTATGAATTCTGGATATGATCTCCTCTAAGTTATGACTCTAAATTCTGAATACGAATTCTGGTTATGAACTTCTCTGAGTTCTGACTTTGAGTTTTCTGAATACAGACTCCGAACTCTTTTGAGTTCTGACTCCGAATTCTCATGAACTCTAACTCCAACCTTTTTATGTTTTGGTTCCGAATTCATGTGAATCGAGATTCTGAATTTCCTTGAAATTCAGACCCCAGAAATCTATAGAGTACAGTTTATGAATTCCTAGAAAATAGAATTCGAATATCCTTGTATTATAGACTCTGAACTTTCATTTTCATACATTCTGAATATTTTATTTTAGTTATGTAACCATATTTTTTCATACACTTGTTTGGTTATAAAATGATGTCATGATTTTAGTTACTAACTAACTGTTGTTTTAGTGACAGGTGTATAGGTCCCTCTGAAATTCAAAGAAAAATATGACCGTTGGAGGAGGGAGCCGACAATTGAAGCTTTGCCTATAAATAGGAGCTCATTTCAAAGAGCTCAACACTGTTCTATGACTCTAGAGATTACATGATGTTGAAGTGATTTCTAGAGAGATACTCTCATGATTAGTGCGTACTGAACATCTTGTTCATATTTTATTTGTGTGACTTTGATTGTTGCTGTGTACAATCGAGGGCTTATGGGGATAAGAATATAGAGGTGCCAACTACCTTGAGGTTGAGGTCTTCCTTGCTGAGGAGGACAGAGGTATTGACTACCTAAAACTTGAGGGCTTGTAGGGATAGCAAGATAGACTTTGATCTTCATATCAAGGGCTTACCCTGGTGTGGGTAAGACTGACTTTCTTGAAAGTATAAATCAAGGGACCTTTATCCAAGGTTGTTGGATACCCTTCTCTTTGGGTTAAAAGATTTATTACTTGTTACTTGTTTTGTTACAAGTTTTCCGTTGCATTTTTACTGTTGATGAAAGTATAAATATCTTATACTTCCTTATACTTGTACTCTAATTTAGTTATATTCTATACACTTTAAGGTAGAATCTTTATCTTTTTAAACTTTCATTAAGTTTCATTTTTTCGGAACCATCTTTATGGATTCACATTCTCAAAATCATATTTCCAGAATCAAGAAAGTTTGTAGATCTAGAGGTTTTGTGAATTACCTTGTTTAATCTTGTTAAACATAACCATCCTTAAAAGTTCCAAAGGAATTTTTAAAAGTATAAAATTCACCCCCTCTTGTATTTTGAGAATCATTAGATACTCCATACAATATCTCTATTATTTCGATCCTACATTTGGTATTATAGAGTATATCATACTCACATACCATCTCAACAATAAGAAGGTGTTAATATATAATACATTCATGACACTAGATCAAACGTAAAATCTACTTAAATATCTAGAGGAATACCTAAGAAATCATCTAGAAAAACATGAGGAAAATACATAATAATGGAGGGAATATCAACCAAAAAATAAACACTATTATTCTCAACTAAAATATCAGAAAACAAACTCCTCATCTTTTATCGAGAAGGTATTTCATGGATAGACCTTGGATCCAAATCTCTTTGAAAAACATGTGATCACCCATCGGACGGAAGAAATGAGACATGACATTGATAAAAATCATCCTTGACATGATGAGAAACAAGAAAATCCATCTTGATAATGACATCAAATATATATTGATCGAGAATAAGAAAATACTATACTAGCTCCGTATCAGCTATAGATAGTGCATAATAAGGGCACTGAAACCCTACTCTTTCCTCTTCCCAAGAGGTGTCGCTAAATCCAATTTAAAGGACATGAGTTCCATTTAAAGGATAATCATATCAATAAAATGACTATATAAAGTAGTGGGAAGTACCAGTATCAAATAAAGAAATCGCTACTGAGGATGCAATAAAGAGGGGACCTCTCACTATCACTGGACCCGTATTTACCTCTACTAGAAACTCATTTATTTCATGAAGGTTCTTCACTAATGATTCCTATGGGTAGATCCCTATAGTATTTGAATCATCTGACTGTGCCACAATAGCCTTTGGATCCGATGATCCCTGACCATACCATGGAGTAGTCATAGCCCGACATAAGTGCTGTAAGTGACCATAATATCCAAAACTATTACATATATTTGAAGGTGAAGGACTAGACTTCCATGTGTGTACAAACTTAACACATTGATAGAAAGTGATAGGCACACCACTAGATGAAACTGGAGGTGCCAAAGAGGCTTGATTCTGGGGAACACCGTCTTTACTCTGATGATGATCCTACCACTTCCTATTTTTCCCTAGAGTGCCACTAAAGCTACCACTAGATGGAAGATAAGGGGAATATTATCCAACATTGTCTTATATATTCAACTCTGATATCATATAACTATCCACTATCTCTACATAGGTCAAAATATTTAGCATAAATATATACTATATGATATCTTGTCACAAACCCTATAGGTACTTATGAGCTTTTCGGTGGTCATTCTTTACCACCTATGGCGTAAAATGAACAAAATCAACACACCAATTGGTGTACACCAATTCTAAGATCTCTCACTAATAATAAGAGAGGAAGTCCAGAAACTTCACCATCATTAGAAACTCTAGACAAAACTACTAGAGTAAGAGAGTCTTAAAACCCTTTTAGTACAAGACCATATGCCTATCTTCCTATACTATGGAATCCCACAAATGATTTCTAGGATCGTCAAGTCTGAATTTTTTACACTTTACCTTGATATTGTCATGTTTTACCAAGAAGTTAATAATTTGATTGACCTTATCAATCCAGTCCTATATCTCTTAAGGTTCATTCATAACTTTATAGGATGGTGGTTTCTCATGCAAGAACTCTTGTGATCGATCTCATTCTTCTATAGATCTTGGATGTACCTCAACAACTATGTTCTAAAATTATGACACATTCAGGTAAAAAATATAAACTGATCACATGATATAATCAATAAATTTCTAATCCATGAGGGGATTTTATTAAGGAGCAACAACTGAACCCTCTTTTGGAACTCATAGAAAATGTCTCAGAGGCATTCTGCTACACATCAAAATAAAATAGACGATCATACAAGAGAAAAATATGATTTAAAACTGGAGAACCCATTAGAGAAAACTAATATTAACATTGAGAACTCAAAATTAGATATGCACAACCAAACATCCCAGAGAATGATGAGTCTCATCATGATAAGAGGTGGCCAAGTACTCACAAAAACATAACTCCCAAGTCCTGACAATCCAATCTCCAATCTATCAAATGTACCAAGACATGGGATATTAAGTATACAGATCCTTTGATACCAAATTGTAAAAAACCAACTCAAATAACCTCTCAAACTAGTACTTGAACCAATATGCAACATACCTGAAGGGTATTCCCGATCCCCCCCGGCTAGCGACTAACACCTAGGGATTAGACAACAAACAGAGGAAACAATTTCTGCAAACCTGAAGAAACAACATGGCACATATATTCATTAGATAACATAGTTGAAATGATAAATATATTACATAAATGAAATAAAATATCATAAAACAAACAAATTAAGAGGGAAAAACCCCCAAGTACAATTCCAACCATAAGAATTACCAAAAAAGGAATACTAACTAGTCCATGTGATAACGATGGAATATTCCCACCATCTCACCACCATTTACCCATCCCAGCAGATAGAAAACTTACCAACCTCACTATGATGCATGTCCTTTCCCTACATAGAAAGATATAACTAAGTCTACGCACCATTAAAGAGGTGCACATGGTGTGAGATAACAAGATCAGTTGGGTCTCACCCAGGTTTTCCACATCAAGTCTCTAAAAAATAATCCAAACATGCTCAAATTTAAGGAAAACAAGGAATGATAAAAGTGTAATAGTTTTTTTATAAAAATCATGGCAAAAATAGTTTAATTTCCCCATTACCCATATCTCCAAAAAAAGTAGGTAAATCGGTTTCAAATAATTTCATAACCAAATATCATAAAAAATATATCATATCAAAATAATGAAAATCATATATCATATCTCATATCAAATCTATATCAGTACAAAAAAATAGTACCAAGAAAAAGTATCCCAAATCATCCAAGAAGCATAGGAAACAATAAGCCAAGGATCACACCAGGCCAGGATAGCTTGGGAACTCATATCTAACATAGAAATTTATGTACGCATCAAGCCACTAGATATATGCATTGAGTCTAGAGGGAAGAGGAACCCCCAGAAAGTGAAACCCCTAATAGGTTTAAAATGTCCCTAGAAAAATTGGTCTTGAGAGAAGAGATAATCCCCATAGAAAAATATCTTGATAGTGGATGAGAACTATTAATATACATTCCACCTAAGTGCCCAAGGCTTCCCATGTGCTCTATTTTCAAAAATAGTTCATCAAATAATTTTAATCAAATGATTTTTTGAAAACAATTTCATAAAACTATTTAACAATGCTTTTAAAACCCTTCCCATTTACCCAATACCTGGGGAAAACCATCTTTAAAAAAAAACTTCCATGCACACACACAAAATAATTAGTCATCTAATTTCATTTCATTTAATAAAAAATTTACCAAAATAAGAGAAATGCAGTTCACCAACACATGATAGGGATAAAACCACCTACCTCAAAATCATGGCTGCACATTCCCATAAAGGATTCACCAATAAGAAGATTGAAAAAATGACAACGGTGGACCTATAATAATTATCAACATCATATAATTGATTATATTCAACAATAAGGGTTAGAGGAGAAGAGTAAATGACACATAACTCAAGAAAAAACACTCGCCGCACCATAACCTATAAGGATTGTACCACAGAACAAGATCACACAATAGATCTATAAGGAAACAAGAGGAATCATCACCACTGATCAAAAAATTTGATAATGCAATGAAACAAAACTACTATGATCAAAGAAATGAAGAACAAGAAATGATCACTCACTCAGAGAGATGTATACAAATTTCAATGATAATCAAATGATGAATGAATCAATCTAGATCGAATGTGGACTCCCAAAGTTGCTGAATAATCCTTCTAAGTTGAGATCCAAAGAAGCCGCCAAATAGTGAAATAAAACATCACTCGTACGAAACCCTAAAAATTCAAACTCGTTACATTTACATGATGTGTAAACCATTATATGTTATGTAATCCAAGGGGATCACATATGCCAAAAAAACAATCACCATTTATTTAAAAACAAATGTTTTAACATTACACATTGTGTAACCCTTACACGAAATGTAATCCTTTCATGCTATGTAAATAGTTTATAACTTATGTTAGAAGACCAAGTAAACATTGTGTAAATCCCTTTACATGTTGTTTGACCACCCAACACATATCATAGAACTCTATATTCTTACATGGAAACCCAAAACCAACTCGATCCTTCTCCAAACTTTAGGAGAACCACATAAATCCATTGACACATTTATACCCAGATTCCAATTAATCAAACAAATATCCATCCCTGAAACTTCAATTAATTTTACCCAAAAAATGATCACTATCCTCGGGAGTCCCATGACGCACCCAATTAAAGAGAAAAACAAGCAAAGAGAAGGGTATTACCAGAAATCAGGTAACATGATTTTACAACAAAACTAGCGATATCACCTTATAACTCATGATATCACCATATAAATAATGGTAGCAATACGTTTCAACAGTAGTGAAAACAAGTATTTTATACCATTAGTTAAAATATAATCTACTACCATTAGATAAAATTTAATTTTTTTTTATTAATTTTGCATCTAATAGAAAATATTTTAACAAATTATATTTTTCTAAAATACAATTAGACATTAGATTAAATATTGTGAGAAAAAATTATTTATATAAAAATACATGAAATATTTGTGTAACAATTTTCTATTTTAAAATTATTTTTATATTTCATTTTACTATAATTATATATGATATGATTTAACAAAATTATTAATTTGTAAAATATATATTTTTGTTAATGATTATATTGCTATAAAACTAGTCTTTAACGACACTGTTATTTATCAGTGTTAGAAGAAAATGCTAATAAATGGAATATTTATTAGCACTAAAGTAAGCACTGATAAATTTAAACTTTTATCAACACTGATAAGGAAAACCTTTATCAGCGCTTTAATTTTAGCGATGATAAATGGTACCCTTTATCAGCGCTTTATTTTTAGTACTGATAAAGGGTATGCTTTATCAGTGCTTTATGTTTAGCACTGATATATATTTCTTCCATTGACACATTTTTATCACTGATAAAATGAAATAATGAAATAAATAAAAAATAAAAAATGGGTTTATTAAAAAAATATTACATGTTTTATTAATTAAATAATTATTGATAAAAATGAATTGATTGATTATAAATTATTAAATATTAAACGTTTTATTAATTAGATAATTATTATAATTAATGTTATTAAATTGTATATATTAAATAAATAAATATATATTAATGTATATAAAAATGATTATATATTACAAAATATTTATGTGCTTCATATTAAATTATTAAATATTTATTGAATAATGGTATATAATTAAAAATTAATAGGAATTAAAAATATTGACTAATTTCATTGTACTCGACATATAATTGAATGTAGTTTTATTTTTCAATTTAACATAGATTAAATAAATGTTATATTGATTTCACATATACATATAATTAATTGATTTTCATATATAATATTCACACACACAGAAATTATCCATTTTTTCATTATTTTTAAAGTGTACCTGTTTTCTTAATTTATTAAATTTTACTCATTTTGTTCATATATGCATGCACTAAAAATTAGATAGTCATTAATAATGGTTAAAATTTATTTGTAAAAAAATATTTATAAATAAAAATATTTATAATTAAATTTATTTATAAATAAATTTATTTATAAATAAATATATTTATTAATTTTTATCCACTATATTTATACAATTTTATATTTATAATTATAAATATATAAATTATTTTTTAAAAAGTATTTATATAATTATAAACAAATGATTATGTATATTTAAATAATTATTAAATTTACAATAAATTTACTTAAATAATGAATATATTTACTGTATATATTTATTAAATATATATGTATAATTATATAAATATATATAATGATATAAGTAATATATTTTTTAAAATATTTCTATAATTATAAATAAATAATTATAAAATTAAAATAAATATATTTAAAAGAGGAATATATGTACTATATATATTTGTATATATTTATTAATTATTTATAAATGTTTAAATTTTTTTATAATTATAATTATAAATACTTTAATAGTACTTTAGTAACAAGCGCTGATAAAATAATATTTATAAACACTTTTCTTTCACTAATAAAGATGAGGATTTATCAGTGCTATAAGTTTAGTACTCATAAATAGTCCTTTCATCAGTGCTTATATAATTAGCACTGATAAAAGGGCTCTATATCCACACTTATCAGTAAGTGCTGATAAAAGTGTCTCGATCTATTTTAAAACCCCTAACCATTTGTGAACCATTCATGATATAGAAGCTTTCCATGAAAGCCATCCTCTACCGGTGATCCTCCTCATTGAATCGAAGCTCAAATCGCACCACTCGACTGCCTTCAAACATATCATTCAACATCCAAAGAGGGTCTCATATTTTCTTTAACCTAGCGAGGTAGGCCTTCCAATTTTTTTTGTGTATTTTTGGTTTTGTTTTTGATTTATTCTTATACATTTTTTTTCTAATCCGTTGTTTATGATCTAGTTTTTATGATTTGTTTGTGATATATTATTTAGCGAATGATTTTTGGTCTGTTTTTTGTATTGACTACCGATGTATGATCCATTGTTTATATCTGACACTATACCTTGGATTTATTCATTGTTTTTTTACTTCTATGTTTTATATCTTCTTACTAAATAATTTTTTCATATATGTATATAAATTTGTATAAATTTTCATGTATATTCTTGTTTATTGACTACTTATTTGAGGCACATCAGTGGTTCCCAAATGATTATATATATGCTGACACCTTTCATGGCCACCTTAGTGGACATGCAACTTCAGATACTCTTTTTTCGGGAACCAAGTTAGTGGAGTGATATATGTTCCTCTATTGGTTATATGTACCATATGATCTAGATCCTCTTATAATTCACTATGGTCCTTAGTTTTATTATGGAGGAGATTCAAAGGGTCTATCCCCTGTTAAGAACATGAGGTTTCATCACATCAAGCCTTCACTTTTTGATTCATTATGGTGCCTTCAGTTCACGTTATGTTTGAATATCAGGTTTTTATCTATTTTTTCTATAAACTAATTAAACCATGAAAAATAAATGGGTTTTTTTAATCTCTTAGAAATGTAATTAACCCATGGAAATGAAATGGGTTCCATGAAAATCTCTTTGAAACATGATTAACCTATGGAAAAGAAATGAGTTCCATAAAATTATATTTGAAACAATATTAATACATCTAGAGAAAGAACAAGGATGGTATCAATTCCAAATAACCTTAGTTGATGAGAAGTAACAACAGGTTTTGTTGATGTTAATGAATGGAAATATAATTAAAATTCTTTAAAAACATTCTTGAGGAGAATATCATTTTTATTTTGAAAATCACTTTTTAAAACATAAAAAATATTGAAATTCATTTTATTTGAATATGACTTATAAAAATAAATAATTTCACAAATATTTAGAAACATTTATCATTATAAATTACCTTATAAAAATTAAAATTAAGTTTCAAATAACTAATTGTTATCTCGATAGGTAATTCCGTACTTGCTGTAAAGAACATTCCTTTTGCAAGGTAAAAAGGTTAGGAAAGTTCATTATTCAAAAAGAAACAAGAAGACTAATTTGAAATCATTTTATATAAATATAAATGGATAAAAATTTATATAATAAATCATTTTTAAATTTGGTAAAAATATTTATGAAAACATTTCTAGAAAACATGTTTTTAGAAGAAAACAGATTTTCAACCGAAGAGAGAAATAAAGTCGGACTTTCTTAAAAAACAATTTCTCAATAATTTTATGTACCAAAGAGTGGAAATGGTAATATCACTTATAGATATCATGAATTAAAATATGATAATAACAAAATGGTTTTATTTAGATATGGATCATATGTTATCATCATTGGAACCATAATCATAAATAATCTTGATAAATAATGAGATTGTAACATAAAACTCTTCCACTTTAGTATCATTGAATTGTAAGCTCCATGAAAGGATTAAATTAAATTAAACCTAAAATACCATGATTATAAATAAATAAATTAAATTTAATGTCAATATTTATGAATATACAGATCAAAAAATAAAATATGTGCATAACATGACATAAGTCTCATTGACGGAAAATTGTGACAAAAATAAATTATCACTTTGGTAACATTGAAACCACAAACACCATGAAATAAATATTTTAAAATTAATATTTAAATACACATAATTTGAGTATAAGAATCATAAAATATATTTGTGTTTAGTATATACACCACACAACAAAAATAAGTGATGAATATTTCATATATCACATAGAAATAAATAGAAGATAATAAAACCCTTACCTTTAGTCAAATTTGTCAGGCGTGCCTTTATCATCGTGAATAATAAACTTATGTTAATTATTTAATTTCTTTAAAACATTTTTAAATATTATTATTACTTATATTTTACTTATTAATTTTTTTTATATAATTACTTAATCTATCAAGTTAACATCGTATGTTTTGACCATATTTGGATTATGTGTCAAAAGCGACTTTGGTAGGTTGACTACGATCAAGTTGTTCATTATTTAAAAATATAAATATAAATAATCATTAAATAATTATCATATTTATAAATAAATTAGACATTTAAAATCAATCCTGATATAAAGTTATGAAAAATGAACCAACGTTCTGATCATGGTGACGATAGGCCGTACACACGCATATGCAACATTTCCATTTTTCAATGATCATTATAGAAACAAGGTAAGTAATATTTTATCTTAAAATAATGATAATTATATCATAAATATGATATTATTTAATTATATATACTTATATATAGGATGTGTGTGATGTGATGGTGAAAAAATGAATCAAATCGCTTCGAGGAGGCGGTAGTCCACACGTCCAAAACGACGTTATCATTTTTTTTCAGTGATTTAAAAGGTAAAAATAAAATGATATATTATATTTAAAAAATTATAAATATGTCATGAATTTAATTAATAAGTCATTTTTAACCCATATTATTATTATCATTACTTTATTACCTTCTACGTAACATGTTAGTGAAAAACGGATCACTTCACTTCGCGAGGTGGTACTGCACTGTACACACTAACATCATTATTGTATCCCTTATGAAATATAATTTAAAATGTTTTATATTATATAATGATATAATAATTAAAATAATATTATAAATATAATATATAAACTTTATATCCATCATTATACCCAACAATGAGAGGTGGTAATGGAAAAACGAATGACATTGATTCACAAGGTGGTAGTCCACCGTACTCACGTGTGATGATTTCGTAACGCATTTTATGGAAGTATGTGTGGTTTTAGATATTAAACTTAACATAAAAAAATCTAAATATATTTAAGATATATATGTTATTATATCATCATGGTAGAGAATTGAAGGAGGTGGGTAATGAAATAAAATAAAAACACTCATTGAAGAACATTATCTCTTATTTGGGTATCCTCCTTTGGTTTACACCAAAGGCCTCACTAGGATGAATGTATTTGAAAAAATAATTCTAGGATTATGGCAGGGAATTTGGGAAGTTATTTTCTGATAAAAAGGCTTGAGTGGTCTGAAGAAGTGAGGGGAGTGAGTTCCCTTTTATAGTTCAAGAGGAGTGATATTCTTGTAAATACTCAAAAGTTTTCACTATTAGGAGGTCAATATTATCTAAAGTGGATCCTAAATTGATAATTAAATGTATGTAGGAATTTTATAGTCAACAAAAACCTCCAAAATATAATAAAACGAATTTTTAAACATTTTTTTCTTAACTTTGACGTTTCCTTATTTTTTTATATTAGTTTTTCCTTATTGTAACTAGTTTTATAACTTATGTAATTTATCTATTAATAATAAATTAAAGTGAGAATTATTATATAATTTTTACCCACTAATTATATTTATTAAAACCAATTTAAAAATTAAAAATTCTCTTGTTGCTTAAAATTAATTTTAACACAAGCACATGTAATGAGCAAAAACACCCTTTTAACCTTAACCATGCTAACCGAGTTTTTTACAATTTAACAGTCAATATATTCATTATAAAATAATAATTTTTCTATTAATATTACATATTTAATATTTATTAACATTTAAAAAATTATTTTAAGAATATATACTTTTTATTAATTTAAAACCATTTAATAAAATATCATTTATTATAAAACAACATTAATGTCAATTTTGACATTATTAATTTAATTTGCATTTTTAAAAAATAAAGACAATGATAGAATTAGAATATATCATCCTAATACCTATTAAACATGTTATTTTCATCTACTAAATTAATGTACTACAATAATTCATTCAATTTACTTAACTTTTAATATTTTTAGTATCATTTATTTTAGTTAATTGTAAACTAAATAATTAATGTATTGGAATTTCCTAAGTATTTAAAGTAATTATTTTATTTATAAAAAAACTAAAATAAATTATCATGATATAAAATGGTCATTTATATTTCAAAATAATATTTACAAATGATCCTTTATTATTTTTTACCTATCCAAAAGCTTTATAGAAATGAAAAGAGAAAAAGGTTCATTGTTGTCTTTTTCATCACTTAACTTATTATATTGGTCATTTTCAAGGTAAATTGTCCCAAAAACACTCATAAAAATTTATAATTAGGTAATAATGGATAAAATATGTCCATAAAATTGGTGTTGGACAAGTTCATAGTTCATTTGTTCCCTTATATTTAAAGCTTAATCCTTTGGTAAACTCATTTTTTCCTTAATTGATGTGACTAATTTTAACAGTTTTCACTAATCATTACGATCAAAAATAAATTTAGACTTATTTGAGATTATAAATTTTTTTGATTCAAAATATAGAATCCATTTTTACAAATTAAATTCACATAATTGATAAAAATTAATTTAATATTAATCTTGTAGGTGTGATGAGAAATCAGGTTTTTAAATTAAAAAAATGATCAAAAGTTTGAAATGTTTTTATATCCAATTTCAATATAAAATTTATTCTAATGACCTAAATTATATTAATATATGTAATAATAAATAAATTATGTTTTAAAACCTATTTAAAATATAATTTAACTTTATAATTAAATTAAACGAAAAGACAATTTTCAATTGAAATACAATATATTTCATTATTCATAAAAGTATGTAAAACTATCATAAAAATTCCAAAAATTCATCCTAAGATAATTTTTGTATTCTTATTTAAAAAGTTAATTTTATTTTTTAAAATAAATTTTCTAAATATAGTAAAACTTAATTTTAAATTATGTACGCCAAGCTCGATTAAACAATCTTTTATAAAAATACTATATTTTTTAGAAGATTTTTTTCTCTTTTTTTATGATTATTATTTTATTTATAATCATTAGATATCCATTTTATTTATTTTTTAAATTTATAATTTTCATAGTTTTTTTGTACTATTCATACTCTCCAATTTAATGTGTAGGTTATAACAGTTATATATATAATGGTTTGTTTAATTTCGGTGTTGCGTGTTAAATACGCTATGGAACATAAAATTTTTGGGGTAACTAAGATGATTGTTTCATGTAACATAAGATAAAATTAGTGTTTCATTTCATTTACACTAAAAAATAATTTTCTTCTTTTAAAGTCTCAGGGTGTTACATCCACCCCTTTAATAGATTTCATCCTCATAATTTTAACTTTATCTCGATAATCAAGGGTTGGAGAATTAAAAATACATTTTTCATAAACCTACATCATAAAAATAGTTAATAAAAAATCCTATTAATAACATTTAAATGGAAGTAAAAATATCATATGGAATATAACATAACTAGTTTTTCAAATAGAAGAACATATGTGGGAATGGAGGTAAAGTGTAAATAATTTTAGAGAATGATTGAGGTGATCGATCGCAAGTAAGTGAATGATCAATAAAATGTTAAGGGACTGAAAACCATAAATACTTTATGATAAAAATTACCACTAGTTTAGTAAAATTAAAGGTATTAAAATTATAATTTTGTTTCAAGATCCCTTTCCTTTAGTTGAGAAAATTTTTCACCATCTAGATTGAAAAAATATTGAAAAATACTTACTTGTTAAGTATAATTTCATCATTTATAAAATTTACACAAAAATACCATATTTTTATTTAAACTATGATTATTTAATAATAAATTTTCACTTTCAAATAACCAAAACAAGATTTCAAAGACCACACAACCAAACAAGGGATAAAATGATTTTCTGTCTATCTCCAGACATCAACCAAAACCAAAATGGTCAGATCACAATAAGATAATTACCAAAATTAATAAACCTTCATATAATACATTAATATTTAAAATTAAATATTAATACCCAAAGTTTAAACCAAATAATTCAATAAATAACTATCCTTAATATTATTCCAACATATCCTGACATTGTTCAAAACCCAAGGATCAAAAGGATTTGATCATACTTTATTCTAAGATAAATAAAATTTTATTACTTGAATAAAATACTATATATTTATAAAATAACATAATATTTTCTTATTAAAATTTCATACTAACCAGGAAATCACATAGGCCAGTGGTAGGTGTGACACCCTTATCATCCTTCAGTCATGGGTTCAAGCCCCACTGCTTTTCCAGATGCGATGGCTTATCACCAGTATACAAGTTATCCTTTTTTTCTTTAAATTTGAAAAATAATTTCTCCCTAAATAAAACATCATGTTGATCCTAGGGGTTTTAAATAGCTCAACCTAATAAAACTTCTCAAAAAATCTAATTAATAACCTCAAAAAAGATTACTACTTAAAACTATTTAATGAGGTTTCTAAGAATTTGTACTTATGATAAAACTTAATAATATAGACCTATGATGGTATCAATAAATCTTAAAATAACCTCACATGATAACATCCTAATATCCAAATTTATAAAAACCAACCTATAATACCAACTATAACAGTCTAGAACACACAATCCCAGATCCAGTGCTGAAATCGTAAACTTTACATTTTTGGCCTTGATTTCGATAATTGTGACCCATTTTTCCATCCAAAGCATACAAAATAAAGAGGAAAAATTGGACCACTTAAATTATAGATTATATTTTAGGTTTATTTTTTTAGATAATTAGAAAAGACTCTTACATTAATAATACCCATGTCATTAAAATATTATTTCTCATACTGAACCCAGTTTTTCTTATTTCACATTAGTTCATCATAATCATCCATATAAAATCCATTATAGACATAAAATTTTCAACCTAATTATTTATAAAATGGTGAAAAGGAAATATAATAAGGATGAGATCAAATTATTATTAAGGGTAAACATAAGTATTAACAATTGATTGTCATCAATGATAATAATAAGTGAATAATGGTATGATGACATAATTAGAGTGTATGAGAGAATCACAATGAAATCATACCCATTAATAATTGAATAATTAAATATGAAAATATGGAAAAGTATAGATTCATTATAATCAATAATAATGAGCCATGTCATATCAATCTTGATAATAAGAAATATTATAAACCCACTGAAAGAATAAAAAAATATGTTAGTATCTTGGAATATCATCTTCATAGAAAAATTATAGTATCCTTACATAACCCTTTCAATTAGAATAATTATATGGCTAACTTCCAATATAATTCACTAGATAAAATAATCATTACCCAATGCATTTCACCACTATCTGTGTGCACCCATCATATTTAATGTCCTAGAATCACTATATGAATAAAATATATAGATATTTCAACATATAAATCATAGAAAGAATCATTATTCTTCTATAACCTGATTACCCATAAAAAATAAATGGGTTTCATTTTAATCTATTTGAAACATGATTAAAACATATAAATGAAATGGTTTCCATAAAAATATCTTTGAAATATGATTAACTTGGGGAAAAGAAATAAGTTCTATAATAATCTCTTTAAAAAATCTTAATCCATATAGATAATAGATGAGGATGATATCAATACCAAATATCCTCAATAGAAGATAAGTAACAATAAGTTCTATTAATTTTTATTAAAGTAAATACCATTAAAAAATCATTAAAACCATTCTTGAGGAAAATATATTTTTCATTTTGAAAATCACTTTTTAAAACATAAAATATTTTGAAAATCCTTTTCTTTGAAGAAATTTATTTTGAAAAAACAAGAATTTATAGAATATTAAGATTTTTTTTTCATTTAAAATAACATTTTAAACTTTTATAGGAAGCTTCAAATAAATGGTGGTAATGTTAGTTGGTAATTCTGTACATGGCATGAAAGACATTTCTTTTTCACTTTAAAAAGGTTAGAAAAGTTTCTTATTCAGAAATAGATAAAAAGATTAATTTTATTTTTACTTATAAAAATATAAAAGGGTTAAAAATTTATTTAATAAATAATATTTAATAGGGGTAAAAATATTTTCGAAAACATTTTTAGAAATCACGTTTTTGTAAGATAATAGATTTTCAACAAAATAGAGAAATAAAGTTGGACTTTCTTAAAAAATATTTTCTCAAATATTTTAAGTATCAAAGAGTGTAAAAATGGTTATATCACTTTTATATATCTTGAATAAAAATATTATAATAAACTTAATCAGTTTATTGATAGATGTATCATAATATCGCATATTTGGATGCATAATCATTAACAATTCTGATAAACAATGAGATTATAACATAAAAATCATACTACTTTGGTATTTTTGAATCATAATACTCATTAAAGGATTAATTTAAATTAAACCTAAAATAACATGAGAATAAATAAATTCATGATATTACATATTAAAGGGTATGTATATACACCCCATAAAATATTATATTTCTTTAATAAGATATAAGTCTCAAAGAAGGAAAATTGTGACAAAAATCCATTACTGCATTTGTAACTTTGAAGCTGTAAACCTCATAAAAGAGAGATCCTCAAATGTATTTTTATATATAAATAATTCTAGTGATAATAAAAATAATATACATTCATGGGAAGTATATACACAACACAATAAACATAAGTGGTGAATATGTCATATATCTCCTAGAAATAAAAGTGAGATGAGAAAACCCTTACATTGAGTTCAATTCGTCACATGTATATTTATATTATAGAATAATAAAATTATGCCAAATATATAATTTATTTAAAACATTTTTAAATTTTATTATTATTTTTATTTTAATTATTGTAATGTTTTATATAATTACTTACTTAATTAAGTTTATGTCCAATGTTTTGACCATATTTGGCTTTTGTATCAAAATCAGCTTTTGTAGGTTGACTTTGGTCAAAGTGATCATTATTTAAACATGTAAAGAACAATAATAATTAAATAATTATCATATTTATAAATTAATTATACTTTTAAAATCAATCATGAAGGATGTTTATGAAAAATGAATCAATGTTACGATCATGGAGATGGTAGGCCGTACATATGCATTAATAACATTTACGTTTTTCAATGATAATTATGGAATTAAAGTAAGTAATATTTTATATTTACATAATCATAATTATATCATAAATAATGTATTATTTATTTATATATACTTATATATTTCATTCTTGGGATTTGTTTGTGAAAAAAGGAATCACATCGTTTCGTGGAGGCGATAGTCCATACGTCCATGAAAGACGTTATCATTTATTATGTGAGTGAAAAGTTAAAAATAAAATGATATATTATATTTATATAGTTATAAATATGTCATTAATATCATAAATAAGTCATGTATATCACATATATTTATTATATTTACCCTTATTACCTTGTATGTAATGTGTTAGTGAAAAATGAATCACCTTGCTTCATGAGGTGGTAGTTCGCCATACACACGAGTGAAATTATCATATCCATTAAGGAATAGAATGTTAAAAGTTATATATGATATAATGTCTCAATATGTAATATTATGTTATTAATTTCATATATAAACATCAGATCCATCATCATACAAAACCATTAGAGGTGGCAATGGAGAAACGAATGACATTGTTTTGCGAGGCGGTAATCCTCCGTGCACATGAATGATGATTCCATAACCCATTTTATGTAAGTTTATGTGGTTTTATGTTTTGAAATTAAAATAAAAAATATAATTATATGTAATATACTGAGGTTATTATATCATCAATTCTTATGAATAGTTGAAGGAGGTGGAGAAATAAATAAAATAAAAAATCTTGTTGAAAAATGTTACCTCTTATTCGGGTATCCTCTTTATGTTTCCACCAAAGGACTTATTATGTTGGTTTTATTCCCAAAATAAATATCCTATGATTAGGGGAGGAAATTTGGGAAGTGATTTGGGTAGGTATTGTCTAATCCAAATGGCTTGAGGGGTGTGAAGAAGTGAGGGGAGTGAGTGACCATTTATAATTAAGGAGTGACTTTATTTTAAATACTCAAAATTATTCACTATTGAGATGTCAATATTACCTAAATAGGCTATAAAATTGAAAATAAAAGGTTTTTAGGGATTTTATGGTCGATACACACCTTTACCACACAATGAATTTTTTTTTTACATTTTATTCCATAAATCCTAATTTTTCTTATTTTTTTCATTTTAGTTTTTCATTATGGTAACTAGTTTTCTAACCTATAAAATTTAGCCATTAAAACTAAATTAAAGTGAGAATTATTATATAATTTGGACCCAATTATTCTAATTATTAAATCCGATTTATCAAATAAAAATTCTATAAGTGGTTAAAATTAATTTTAACACAAGCGTATGTAGTGTGAAAAAACACCCTTTTAACCTTTACCATAATAACATAGATTTTTACTATTTAGAGGTAAATATAGTCATTATCAAATTATAATTGGTCCATGAATAAAAAATATTGGATATTTATTAACATTTAAAAATAACTTGGTAAAATATATAATTGTTAGTAATTTTAAATCATTTAATAAATTTTCATTTATTATAAAATAACATTAATATAAATTTTGAAATTATTAATATAATTTGAATTTAAAAAAGTATCAAGACAATGATGTTATTAAAATATTTTATTCTCAAACCTATGAAATATTATATATTCATCTAATAAATTAATGGAATATAATAATTCACTCATGATTGAAAATTAACTTTTTATTATTGAAACTATTTTAAGGAAATACAATCATTAATTAAATTTACTTAACTTTTAATTTTTTTTAGTATCACTTATTTTAGTTAATTATTAACTAAACAATTACTACGTCAGTATTTCTTAAGTATTTAAAGTAATTAATTCATTTATAAAAAAATTAAAATAAATTTTAACTACATAAAAAACTAATTTATCTTTAAAAATAAGATTTATTACCAAACCTATGTTGTTTTTGTCTCCATCCCAAATATTTATTGAAATTAAAAGAAAAAAGTTATTTTTTGTCTTTTTCTTCACACAACTTATCATATAGGTCAATTTCATTGAAAAGTGTTAAGAAAACTCATAAAATTGATATTAAGGTCATAAGAATCTAAATAGTTCCACACAATGGACGTTGTATGAGTTTATAAGTCATTTTTTATTTATGCTTAAGGTTTAATCCCTTAGTAAACTCGTTTTTACTTTAATCATTGGGATTAATTTTAACTATTTTAACTAATCATTATGGTCAAAAATTATATTTCCTTTATTATAAATTATAAACAATTCTTATTAAAAATATTAAATCCATTTTTAAAAATTCTATTCACATTATTGGAAAAAATTATTTTAATATCAATCTCGTAGACATGATGAAAAAGTATATTTTTAAAGTGAAAACATGATCAAAAGTTTACAAAGTTTTTATAACCATTTTCATAATGAAAATTATTCCAATAACCTAAATTGGATAAATAGAATATATGTATAATTTAACTAATTATATTTTAAAAACAATTTGAAATATAATTTAACTATATATTTAAATTAAACTAAAAGGCATTTTTCATTTAAAATTCAGTATCTTTCACTATTCATAAAAAATGAAACGTTTCAAAAAAATAAAAAAAGATAACCCTAATATAATTTTGGTTTATGATTTCAAAACTGATGTTTATTTTTTCGACTAATTTTTTTGAAATTTGAAAAAATTTATTTTAAATTATGTGAACAAAATGCGATTAAACTGTCATTTAGAAAAATATAATTTTTTAGAAAACATTTCTTTTTTTATGATAATTATTTTACTACTAATCAATAGATATATATTTTATTTATGTGTTAAACATATAATTTTCACAATTTATTTATTACTATTTATAACCACTAATTTAATGGCTTAGTTATAATGTTTATATATATCATGGGTCCTTTAGTTTGGTGATGTCTGTTGAATATACTGTCAAATATAAGAATATTGGGGTTTATAAACCGAGTGTTGTGTGTAATACAAGATAAAATTAATGTTTCATATACTTTATAATAACAAAAATAATTTTATTCTTTTAAAATCTTAGAATATTTCATTTTCACTTACCCCTTTTGAAAACATTTTGTATTTTTTATGTCCCCATTATTAATGATGCTTTAAAAATAAAAGTTTTCAATGTATTTTCACTTAAATTTTTTTAAAAATTTTATGTTTATTTCTGGGATATTTTATTTGGCATACTTTATCATATTATTTTAAAAAGTATTATCTTAAACTTGATCCATGAATTATGACATCCTCAAGGGACTAGGTAACTCAATATCTTTTCTTTGAGTTATGAAATTTCATATTGAAGTTCATTTTAAAATACATTTCATTTTAAATGATTCCCTATTTTTTGTTTCTAGGGAAAAGAGATTTTGAACCAATTCTATTTAATGAAAGTTTTTTATGTTCATTTTTATAAAAAGTTGATTTTTTAGAATATAAACATAACTATGAATTTTATATTAATGATTTAAAAATGTTTTCAAAAGATCTTTTCTTGATTTAGTGTCCAATATTATCACATTATCTTTCTCTAATATAGTTATATTTTATGTTTCACCCTATATTATTCTTTTATTATGTGATTATTTTGGTTGATTATATTTTTAGTGTCAAAATATTTTATCCATGAAGTTATTTTAATTTATCTGGATGTTTTATAAAACCCATTTTACTTCCATGGGTTATTTATAAAAATTGAATTATTTATATAAGGATGTTTTATGAATCCCATTATATTTTCACGGTTCTATATGTTTTGATAATTTAATTATTTCCTATTCACATGTATGTATGGATAATTTATGATTGGTTCCATTATAAACCAATGATTGGTGGTTCCGTTATACATCCCTGTCTGGATACGAGCAGGTAGAGGCGGCTCTGGCACAGATGTACCTAGGGGTAAAACCCAAAAACACCGCTTTGAGCTAGACTCGAACGGGAACTGGTGCACGACAACGGGCCTTGCTGCACTCTTGGTTACGACACTCCTGGGGGATATGCTTAGGATAATTTACATTTTCTTTACAAACCGATTCAAAGTATTATATATATAAGATGAGAGTAAATAACCTTGGTTAATCCTAATGTGTTTCAAATTAAGAATATGGTGACATGTTAATCTATAAATAATTGTATGACTACTATTACTCACACAATACTTTCTGGTTTTAGTTAATGGCTGGATTCCAAGGAAGTCATAGTTACTTTGAGAATGATGTACAAGGTGGGAATGGTGGTGGCAATGAGAAAAAATGGAATGTTGATAGGCGTAAAAGATATCGTCTTTATGCCAAATCAATTTTCTAAAAATATGATCAACAATATATATATTAACCAATTACCGTACTCAAAAAAGAAGAGAAAGGTGATGAATGATAAGAGCTCCAGTAGTGGAGACCATGGAGAAAGAAATCTCAATTTCCATCATGCAGGAAATGTGGAAGGAGACACCCAGGAAAGTGTCTCAATGGGACAAATAAATTATTTACATGCGGGAAGGAAGGACATAAAGTGAATAATTGCCGAAGAAAAATGAAGAGTACTATGGAAGAAGATAAAAATGGTCCCAAGAGTTCATTTACAATCATTTGCCATAAATGTAGGGGACCTGGCCATTACCCGAGTGAATTCCCTATTCTATAGGATATTTTTTTGGTCAAAGAAGAAGCTATGAGGAAATAAATGGTTGGAGACATGTTTGAAAAGTATTAGCACTCCTTTTTGATGGGTTTACTTTGGAATAATTTTCTCTGGTATTTGTAACCCCACAGTTTTCCATGTGAGAATGATATTTGAGGAAGAATTATATCTTCTCTTGTGGATATAGGTATAAATAACCATTTGGTTTTATATGATCATTGGGGTTTGAGAGAATTATAAGTTATTATAATTTGGGATGAAAATACAAGGTATGATATAACATTTGTGGTTAAATTATGTTATGGTATTTTGAGGAAGTTATCTCATTTTGGTAATATTATAAAATATAGTTTTTGAAAAAGGACAACACGTAGATCGTGTGATAACCCGTCGCATCTGACAAAGCTGTGGGAATTGAACCCACAACCAAAGTGCGATTGGGATTTATTGCCTACCACTGGACTACGTGAAGTCCCTGGATAGTGTGACTAATTATTTTTAGTTAAATGATTTTATTGATCAATAATAAGTTGATTTGGGTTCTTATGTATTATTAAGTTAATACCCTTGGTATAGGAAAATGATTTGGTGATTAAGTGATAGATGTTATTTTGGAAGTTGTTCTCTTTGTTGTGAACACTATATGCCCAAGGAAAAATATAATAGTATGGGATTTCATTTGAGGAGTAATGGTGGATTTTTATCTATGTTTTTATTATGGATTTATAGTGATTTTGGTTGTTTATGGAAATGATTAGGTTAATTACTTTTAATTATGTGACTTTAAGAGTATTTGATGTCATTTGGAGATACAATTTAACATGGAAGACTACATTCTTATAAGTTTTGAGTTTCAATATTAGTTTTGATTATATTAAAGGATTTTAAGGACAATTTATTATTGAATGGTATTTATTTAACTTTGGGGTATTGTTGGTTTAATTTTGGAAATTAAGATTAGTGTTTATTTCTCTCAAGGAATATCCTTTTGGGGGATCATTAGATCTTGTACTAACCATTTTGGTTTTGATTAATCTCTAAAGACAATGTAAATATATAGTTCATCCTGCATGGATCATGTGATTCTATAGAAGTTTATTCTAGCTCTTCCAGTGTGACCAAGTCTTCTTGAATAGTCATCGTTTAAAAAAAAATGAGTTAGTGGTGGAAATTTTTTAAAGAATGAAACTCTACTTAAAATTTATGTATATATATTTATATTCTTAGTCAATATCATAAATGAATTCCTCATCCTTATGTAATGTAACTTAAAACAAAAAAATGTTGTCCGTTTACTTTTCTACTAGGAGACTAATGGCCATTTGTCCGAACACAAGTTTGTGGTTTTCTTATTGTTAACTTTCTCCTGATCATAATTTCTATCCCTCTCCATCAGAACTTGACACTTAGTTTATCATCCATATCCATGTTTTCCTACACGGAATCCGAGTATGGGTTATCTTGGTTGACCTTTATACGTCTCTTTCTTTCATTTAAAGTGATAGTTTTATTGACTCTTTTTCCGATGTGGGACTTTCCATTATATTCCCAAGCACAATTTTAAAAATTGTGAGGATGCAATTTATTGAAGGAGGGGAGAATGTAACACCCCAATCTTCTATGGTACGCTTCTCTTTGAATAATGTGATAGCATGTGTTGTATGCAACATCGAGTTCTAACACATCACAACCAATCAAACTAGCTGTTATGAATAATAATAAAAACTTTTTGAAATTATATATATTTTATATTTCAAAATGGACTTCATTTTTGGTTTCGGAATATCGAAATTATCCTAAGATGAATTTTTGGTATTTTTCTGAGAACTTCCAATTTTTATGAATAGTGAAAAATACTTAAAAACAACTTTTTTAATCAAAATAATTTATAGTGATAAATTATATTTTTGAGTGGTTTCAAATTATAATTAGAATATATTTGTTCCATTTTATCCAATGGTGTTCATTAAATTAATTTCACTTTGAAATTGGACCTAAACAATTGTCAATCTTTTGATATATATTGTTCCTTAAAAACACGCTATTTGTTGTGACAACGGGAATTAATTATAAAATTAATTAATGAAACATATATGTTTGAAATTTTGTAAAATAGACATCATTTTTGAATTAGGAATATCAATTACAGCTTAGGGTTAAATTTTGGTACTTTTCAGATAACTTTCATATTTCGATGAATAGTGAAAATTACTAAATTTTAATTAAAAACAAATTTTTTAATCGAAATAATTAATATTGATAAATTATTAATTTGATTGGTTTTAAATTATATTTATAATATATTTTTACCATTTAATTCAATGTTTTTCATTGGACATAATTTCACAATTAAACCAGACATAAACAAGTGCCAATCTCTCTTAAAAACACGCTTTTTGTTTTAACAACAGGAATTAATTTTAAATTAATTTCTGCCACATATGTGTTTTGAATTTGGAAAAATGGATTTCATATTTGTAATCAGGTTGTTTAAATTGTGCAAACAGATAACTTTTATTTTTAGACATTTTGAATAATTACTTCGGTAAATATTTTATTTACCATGGTTAAAGGGTAAATCCCGTAAATAAGGGTTAAAAAATAATATTATATTAATACTAAATTACCCTAAAACGTGTCTTAACCCTATTGGTTGATACATGGCCGACCCTTAGAATCTTTGGGTCGATTTTGGGACCCCATGGATCCACTTGTAAGTGATAGGGACACTTTATTTTAATTAAGTTAAAATGAATACAAAAATTACACAAGCATATATCTTTTAGAAAAATAATTTTTACATAGGGTTATATATGTTTTATTTTAGACTATAAATATTCATTAGAAATATAAAAACATTTACTACATAATTATATTTTATTTATAATTTTTATACATTATATAAGTTAATTTATATATGACACAATGGTGATGCAGTAATTACCATAATAGTAAAAAATTAGAATAATTGATATTATAAATACCAAAATAAAAATAATTTGAGACTTTTTATGAATTAAAGTAATTTTATAGGTTAATATGACATATTATAATTGATTTAATTAACTTTTTCTAAGTAATGATTCTTTTATGAGTTTTTAAAAAATAAATTATAGAATAGTGTCAAAATTGACACAAAAGAGTTTTTAAAACAAATATTATATTATTAATTGATATTAAATTCATAAAAATCTAAGGTTCGTCCAAGAGACTTATTTCATGATAGGAGTATCATTAATTGACCACTTGGGGGTCTCTTGGATGTATATATTAAGTTTATTAACTATATAATATAAAAATACAAAGTGACGTGGTAAATGTCAAACTAATTAACTAAGAGTTAAAACTAAAAGATAAGGTTAATATAATAACCCAAACCTATATAAATTATATTGGTTGAATGTATTTAGACCTATAACAACCTTAAATTTTAAATAATCAACTTTTGAGCCATTAGAAAGCGAATATGAATTTATTATAAATTAATATTTCTAGCTTTTCCAAAGGTGCCCCTCACCCCTCTTATAAAAGGGCACTCCTCCTTCTCATTTATTCACACCTTCAAAGCCTTTTGTATCGGCCAAAAACTGCTCAAATACTCTATAAACTTCCATCACTACAACCTAGAGGCCTTAGTTTGATAAGAAAGCCAACCTAAGGAGCCCTTTTGATCAAATCAAAAGGAAGAACCCGAATAAGAGGTAATGTTTTCACCACCCCTTTTCAAGTTCCTTTCTTCTTCCACTTCTTATTTAGTTGTTATTACCATTATAAAATAATAACTCCAGTATATTATATATAATTTTATGTTATTATAAATATGTTACAACCATATTCAGTATTCTATCCACCCTTTTAATAACATGTCACGATACGTGCGTACGTACGGCTTACCGTCTCCACGTCGTGGTGTAATTGTTATTCAATATATTATTATTTGGATGGGTATAATAATGATGTATAATTCATTTAAACAATAAATATAACATGATAATGATTATGTATATATAATATACCATCCAAGTATATATTATTTTAATATCAAAAGAATGATATTTTCGCTCGTGCTTACGTACGGACTACCGTCTCCACGAACGCGATGAGATTCATTCTCCATCATATCCATTCAAGTATAATTATCATTTGATGATTTAAAAAATAATGTTTAAGAAATTGATATCATTCTGTATATTAATAATATACAACTTCTCCATGACAAACATGGCTTACGTAACAAAACTTATAAAAGAAAACGAGTAAGTTAACACACGAAACGACGATAATTCTAAGATATTATTAACAAAGAAATGTTAAAAGATCATATATGATATCATATTAATGTATATGATTCATGAATAATATAATGAAAATTATTTCAACATTATGAAGGAGGTTAACCTACCCCCAGCCAAGGAAAAGTACAAGGTAAGGGGTTTCTTATCTCACTCTTAATTTCGTGAGAATTCCATTGTTCACCACTTATTTATTGCATGTGGTGTATGTGTACTGCCCATGATTGTATTAATTGGGTAATATACTTTAATTTATGGGTATTTACATCATCATTGTAAGATCCTTATTTCATGGGTGTATGTTTCATAAGTTACCTAATCGATAAGGGAATTTGAAATTTCAATTTCTATTTATTCGGCTTTACGCATACTTCATTGATTATTTTTACTCCAAGATTATGTGTGGAATCACTATTCATTTGATTATGTCATAATTTCCTCTCCCCTTTCTATGGATATAATTTTTATACACATAATAACTCTATTGATAAATTCTCAAGTCATCGGTGTGAACTTGATAAGAGTAATTTTTAATCAATCTCTATTTGTTGAGGTAAACATCCAATTCATTAGTGTTGTTTTTATTAGAATGTGTGTGAATTTCCTTTGATTGTTTTACACTAAATATCCAATCATATTTAGTGTATTTATATTTTTCACACATAATTATGTCATCGATTTATCCTTAACCTAAGGATACGGCCTCTATGAGATATTTCATCTCAATTTACATTCCATTGAGACTTATTTGTTGTTATACACCAAATCACTTTTATATGGTGTACATAATGTACTTTGACATAGTATATCATGAATCCCTTTATTCTCATGATATTAAAAAGTTTTGATTACCTCAATTATTTTAATTCAAGTGTCTCTCTTTTGGTTAGAAACTCTAACTAAAATACCATTTTTAAATGTTTTAAAGACTTATTCTTCTAAATCTTGCTCATTAATGTCCATGTTTTAAAAATGGTTTTAAGGATTTATTTATAAGGACATTAAAGTTTTAAAATTAAAACTCATTTTAAAAGTTTCAAAGTGGTATGGGACACTTTGATTCAAAAATCTATTTTTAAATAGCTTCTTGACAAATAGTGTGACTTGTAAATGATTTGAAGAAAAAGGGGGGATATTTCTATCAAATATTTTTGATGGTTATTTTCATATATGTCAATATCATTCATTATTATCGATTGAGGTTAATATAATACAATAGAATCTTTCATATTTTATCGAATGAGTTATGTTTGACTGTGGATGTGCTATTTTTATACCATTCATGGTTTGTGGATAAAGTATTGACATTTCGTATGCTAGTTTTAATACGAATGTTTATGTTATGTTTAAAACTTTTCATATGAGGAATGCATTGGACTTAGTAAGTGACGGGTGGAGCCCGCTATAGCTCCTCGATGCATCGGTAGGTCTCATGAGACAAACTAGTGTCTTGGTAGACGGCCTTGGTAAAATCTTATTTGTAGTCTTGGCACGAGGCCTTGGCTATGTGGTTATGATAGTATGGCATTATGCATTCCATCATTATGAATGTGGTTATTGATATTGAATGTGATTATTCTACTAGTAGAATATCCATGTAATTAAGTAAATGGCATAATTTCATTTTATCTTTGCCATTTTATGTTGAAGTTCAAGTTTAAAAGGCTTTTGTTTTAGTTATAAATTGCCTTAAGTTTTTATGCTTATGTATGAAAGCTTCTGCTATATTGTTATCCTTACTGAGCATCTGAGCTCACCCCTTTCAATGTTTTATTTTTCCCAGGATTTTGAAGAAGTAAATTATGAATGACCTGCAGGGATAGTATGATTGTGGACTATGGAGACTATGTTATTGTTTTTTTTCAGTTTATGATGTAATGTAAACTTTATTAATGTATTAATTATTCCAAGGCTACTAAACTAATCGGTCTTTCGAGACTTGATCTTTCTTGTGATCATACCAATGTTATTTAATAATGCACCGACTCTGGGTAACTGGGGTCGGGGCGTTACATCAAGCATCACCTAATTAAGAATCACTTTTGGAAAATCTCACATTGTATCTAAAAATACACTATGGATTCCACCATCACATTCTATGTGAAGAAAACCCAAGATAGACTACTCGTATGCCATAATCTAAGTCCAAAAAAAGATATATGAGAGGTTGAAGTTTACTTAGATGAAAATTAAGGCTACACGGCATGTGAGGGGACCCACACAATATGTGTTCCTGCTCCATCACCCGGTTTGGTCCCATTCAATACACAGATCACTACCCATGTTACCATAAATGACAAGTAGAGATTTGACATGGTGTGTCTGAGATACCTGGGGTCCTGCCCGTGCTCTCTGTCTGTATCCATGTACTTTTCTTGTGCCTATGTAATTTTAAACACAACATGTTCTTGACCATGCTTGTGCTAGTGTATTCCTAGAGTACACACTGATTTTGAAATAAAAAGTTCACATGGCATGTGGGCCCCCACCTTATGTGTGATACTTATATCACCTGAAACCCTAGTCTCCAAAGCTAATGCCTTGCACACTCTTTGTTCTTTGGGTATGTGGTGTGTAGTAACTATATTCAAATAATCTTATATTTGGTCTCCCTGATTCATATACAGTTCCCCCCCCTTTGGATCCAAAATTTTCTCCTCCTAAAATAAATGGATCTACACTTTGGACAACGATTTCAGTCTTTCAGTGGCTGGAAATTGTGTTTTGATTATTTCCTTGTCAACCATCATATATCGCTATGCCTACTCTCATTTCCCGTCACCTACATTGGTTTTAAATATAAAATCTATGAAAATAAACACATTTTATACCACGATTCATACCTAAATAAATCCTTTATTTCAGATCCCTTTGTCTTCCATGAGACTATTACAAATATGGGGTTCTGATCGGGCTTTGTCCTACCCGGAAATGTCGAATCATGACCCCATGATCCAAAGACGACTAACCTGAATAATTTGTAGGATGAAGTAAAAATAAAAATATTTTTACAAACATTGTACAAGAGTTACTGTATAGAGAATAAAATTGGGATATTTATGGTAAGAACCAATTGAATAATCAATTTAATTACAATATGTGGGCGTATGAAATTGTCCACAATTAGCATAGATCAAAGAAAGGGATTGATAATGATAAAAAATTTAATCAAATGAGGCATAATAAAAAAATGACGAGTCATACCTAGATATTTGGTTTTTTTGTTTCTTAAGAATACACTTTCCAACAATTTACAGGAGTCATTTTGTTTGTTGGGTCTCGATCTATCCTGATCTAAAGTCTCATTATCATCTGAAGTCAATTCCCCAATAAAGAAGAGGAAGTACGTCTCTCGATCCTCACAGGGTTTGATGTGTCTAGCCCTAGAGGATTTACCATGGCAAATTACTTATAAAAAATTCAATAATTACATCATTTAATTAAATAAATAAAATTAATTAATTATTTAACTAAATGCTTCCTCCCACAAACGTTTTTATCCAAACGCCCAATGACTACCTATTTATGGTCGCACCTTGGGTAAACATCATATTCTAGACTCAATCAATGCCTCATATTCTTTTTATCTGAGATTATATTTAATATTTATCCCATTTTCTTTAAGAAACTATGATATAGAAAATATTTTTATAAAATTAATTATGGTAACACTAGGGCTCAGAATCATACACTATCTCAGTACCTGGAGCAAAAAATATATATTGAAATATTTTAAATTATTAAAAAGAAAAAACTAGGTCTCTAAAATATAAGAGGTATAAAATATATGCATCATACAATTTCTATCAATGTAAATTTAACATTGATAATATTGAAAAGAAATGAGATTGTAACATAAACCCTTACCATTTTGGAAACATTTGGATCATAAAATCCATGAAGAAAATGACTTATAATTGAGAATTAAATACCATAAATATTAAGATATTAATGATACAATATATAAAAATTTTATAATATACAATAAATAAAAATAAATTGGTTCATAATAAGAAATATCTCTCAACAAAACAATATTGAGAGGAAGAACCCTTACCTCAAGTCATAGCTTGATTCACATATTCTCTTAACCTATAGTGGAATAAATTTATATTTATTATAAATATATAATTGAAATATATTCATAATTATCTTTCTATTTTTTATTCACTTGTAACATCTTATAACCCATTTATTAATAGTTTTTCATTAAAATCATTATTCTAGATTTTAACTGTTCCATTTTCGGACTTGTTTTGGTCCTGTGGTTCCAATACTTACACCGTGGTCCTGGGTTAATTATCTATAGAATATTAATATTTTAATTATTATGAAATTTATTTATTATATACAATTTTAAAACCATTCATATAAGGAAATGATGAAAAAGTATTACACCTCTTCTTGGAGAATCTAATTCGTTTGTACACATAAGTAATGTTTAATTTTTTTAAATGGTTTGAATGAAAGAAAGATAAATAAAAATTAAACAATATAGAATAATAATTATAACATAAATGTTATATATATTTATTAAACCCAAATTTATTACCATCCATGAGAGACAATGATGAAAAATAAAATACATCACTTCATGGAGACAGTTGCCAATATGTAAACTTGAGTAATGTTATGTTTTTTAATTAAATGGGAAAGAGATATAAAATATAAAAAAACATTTTATTATAGTAAATATAAGTATGGTATTATTTTAATATACTTATAAAATATTTAGATAAGGTTAAGGAATAAAGAAAATCGAAATTTATTGGTAAATACCATTACATATTCATCAGGTGTCTTCCTTGGGGTTATACATTAATCCTTTTAGAGATGATATTTTGGTGATACTAAGACTTATAGGTCATGGAGTGGAAAGTTGGAAGGGTAATTTTGTAGATTTTGGTCAAGATAATATGCTTAGTTGGTATGGATATGTGAGAAGAAGAGCTTCTGATTTATATGTGTGGTGTGTGGAAAATTTGTGAATAATTGAAACATCATTCAATAATAAATGTCTTACTAAAGTCAAGTGGCTCTATATTGGAATATTATTTAATATTATAAGGTCAAGGTCAAAAATAAAATCAACTAATTATGCTTAATAAAGTGTTTTAAATTATTTTAAACCTCATATCTTAGGTTGAACCATCTTTTAACCCTTTTAACCCTCACAGTGGTAATAATATACTTAGTCATTAAGGGTCAAATATGTCATTAAAAATGGAATGTGGATAATAAGTGGAATAAAGTTGATATTATCCACCATTTTACATTTATTTTAGAAAAATATAATATTTTATTATTTTCTAGTTATTTATAAATAGTTTTTTAAACATTAAATATCATTTAATGTCATATTTAGGACTATTTACATATTTTGACTTTAAAGGCATCATGAAAACAATGGAATTTGAATTCAAAACCTAAAAACATTACCAATAACTTATAATTATTCATAAAAGTTTTCAAACACTATAACTAATCCAATAAATATCACTTTTAACATTTTTTAAAATAATTTACTTGATTTTTCAACTGCTCGCACAAGAACTGTGTGAGTGTTGCATAAGCATTCAAGGTAATTATACCATCACTAAAAAATAAAATAAATTACTATCACAAAATTAATTTATTCATTTTAAAATTAATTATATATAATTATTCATAAAATCATTCAATCCCCATGAAAATATATTATAGATACAAAAATATATAGAGTATCATTTTGTAATTATCCTTTACATGAAATAATATAAAGTTCGTTATCAATATAAAATTGAACCAAAGTTCCATATATTTGTATATAGGATGTGTTTAGTCAAAATAAACTTATGAAATTAAATAAATTAATGTTTTTTGGATATTTTGAATCCTTATCCCACAGTTTTAACCCCATTTAGCTAATTTTACTCTTTATATAAGTGTTAAACTTTTACTATGGTTACTATTGATTATAACTAAAAATAAAATAGACTTGATTACCATATTGAAAAATTCTTATCAATATTATGGAATAATTTTTATAATATTAAATTTACAATAGTGGTAAAAATTAATTTTAATATATTTTTTCAAAAGGAAACAAAAAATAGTTTTTAGAAAAATTCCCCGTTTTAAGAATAAAAATGATTTTATTCGAATACCATGTATAATGTTGACTAGAATTTACTAAATTGGATTATTATGAATAAAATGATACTTATTTTACTTTAAAACCAAATAAAAACTATAAGGAACCATGTAAAAAATTTACTAAAAGAGAAGTAAGGAAAATAGTCTTTATTTAAATAAAAACCTTACTTAGATTTCCAAAATGTCAATCATAGATTTATAAGGTCAAAATTATAATTTTAAATGAATTATATTACATAATTATTATATAATTTGAATACAAAAATGGTTCCATAAAATTTTAAGTCATTTTTATATCATTATAATTTCATAAAATTTACATTATCTATAAAAGAAGTATTTTTCACTAATTACCTAAAAATAAACTATTTCTGAAAAATATAAAAAACTAACCATAAAATAATTTTGATATGATAAAATCAAAAATTAATTTTATTTAATGAAATTAAAATTCCAAAATTCATAATTTTATCTTTTCAATAAAAAGCTAAAAAATATAAGAAAACCACATGTTTATACAAAAATTTCTATTTTAAAAATTAACTGTTCTTAACCATATATGATTTAATTATAATCATTCATAATTGAGTACTTATTTAATAGGAACTAATAAAAAAATTTAAATTTGGAAGACAACTAAAAATATATTTTATAAAATTTGTTTCTTATACGCTTACCCTATAAACCAACAACTTTGTTATAATAGTCATATTTAAATAATAGTATTTATATTGTATATCATAGTTTAATGAAGCTCATTTTGGAGCGTGGTACACACTATCAAATGTAGTATTAATTTAAAAGGAAGATACAATCTAAAATATTGGGGTGTTACGTAGTCAGACCATGTGTTTCAATTATTTATTTTTGTTTTTTATTTTTCATAAATGAATCAACAATCATTTTTATATAGATTCATGAAAATACGAGCATGTTTACTTTATTTTGATTATATAACGTGTTTTTTGGAATAATTTAATTTCAAAAATATAAAAATATACTTTATTTTATTATGATTACAAATAATTTTATAATGATATGAACGTTGTTCATTGTGATTATAAATGAGCCTTCAAACAATTTCATAATGTATTATGACAATTTGAGTGCGTTTGGTCATTTTTTAGTACATGACATACATTTTGAACCAAAAAATAATTTTAATTGAACAAATTCTATTTTAAAAAATGAAAATAAAATAAAAAATGAATTATGGAAGTATATATTTTTAAAAAAGAACACATGGACTTAAAAATATGAAAAATATTATCAACTTTTCCAATAATTGCATAATTATAATATAAAGATATGGTGTAAAATGCACACTATTAAAATTATAATTCAAACAACACATAAATAATTAGAAACATAAATTTTTTTAACAGACATCATATCTACATTTACGAATAGTTTTCGTAATCAATATTTCTTTTTTTAGATTTTCAATAACTAATTAGTATTTTTTTTCAAATATAACAACCACACCAAAGAACTTGAGTTCATTTTTCTTGAAAAGATCTATTTTTCATAGTAATTATCACTGTTTAAAGATATTCAAGGTTATAAATTTTTTTGATGAATGATAATTACTATGGAAAGGAGTTGTGTTCATTTATAATGAAATTTAAATTTCATGGTGTATTGGTTAAAGTTTATAGAAACTATAAGCAAGTTATTGATAATCTAACATCATAACCTTACATATATGCTTTTTAATCCAATGATTTTCTTTTAATTATATAATACATTAAATAATTTGGGTTATTTAACAATATTTTACTCACATAATACTGAAATAAATGTCAATAATAATTAATATCAAAGATAAGAAAATTAAATAAATAAATTATAGATTAATACCTCATCAAATTTTTTCCTTAATATGGTAAGTAATATTTTGAGGTTGAGAAGGTATTTTATATATCACTAGTTATAAAAAGTAATTATAGTGTGAAAACTTCTAATTGAATATATATTTTACAAATATAAAAGGTATTATAATAAAAAAAATTAAATAAAAATATGATCGTATTTTATAATATTATATTTTTCATAAATGTATAAGTGGATTATTCATGTGTATGTGTGTATACAACTCACATATCAGTTTAATGTGAGGGTTTTTATTAGATGAAGAAAATGAATCAATGTTCATTTTCTTAAATTTTTATAAATGTGGATAATGTTTTAAATAGAAAAAATATTTTATATAAAAATTCTAAATAGATGAAAATTGTATACATGATTGGAAACCACCTCTTCATAATGCGTGAAAACATTCTAACACAAATTAATACCACCTGATCATTCCTAAAAAAAATATTTTATCATATAAATATGTTTTTATATCCCTCATAGTAATAAAAACATATTTATTTATAAATTTTTAAGAAAATTTTTCAATGATATTTTATTTACTCTCAAAAATAACTCTTAGGGGATGATAATTTGTTCATGGAATATGAAATATTTTATAAATTTATAAATTTAATAATCACAATATTTTTCATTATTTTATTTTAGAAACTGTAAGAACATTTAGAAATATAAGTAATTTTTTATGATAGAGAAATCATATTATATATACCTTACTACTTATCAAGTTGTTTAATTCCATAGGATTATTTTGTGCACTGAATGTCCTTATTCCTTGTTTTTTGTCATAATAAAAAACTATCATATCATAAAAAGATTCTTGTAAAAACATATTATAAAAAATATAATTTTATTATTAAAAAAATATTGAATATTTTTTTTGGCAAATTCATAAGGGGAATCATGTGTGATTTATTTATTGGAAATCTATGATTAGGATCAAATAAAAAAATCACGAGACTACCAAAATTTATCAAAAAGGAAATCCAATGATTTATTTAAAAATTAAATAAAAAATGTAATTGAACAAAATGAAATTATATTTTCCACAATTTATGTGTAGAGTTTTACCCCTACATGATAAGTATTAATAAGAGTTTGAAACATTTTTATTTCTTTTGAAAAACTATATATAATTTCTGTGATATGATTAATTTTTTTCATTCCATTGATAGTTTGTGTGTAGATGTTATAAGAGGACTAATAAAACCAAATGAATTTTCATTAAGGTTTCCCTTTATATAGGTTTGATATATTCATCTATATAAAATAGAAATGTAATTAAATTTTAGTAAAAATAGTAAATCATTTATTATATATAAAATTATGAAAATGAATCAAACACACACACACACACACACACATATATATATATATATTCAAAAACAATGATATCAACTATTTATTCTTTAGAATGTCATTCACAATCTTAAGAATAATAATTCCATATGTATATATTCTATATAATTACTCTAAAAATTCAATGTTAGTAGTATCATTTCTTTATATATATATATATATTTTTGAACATTTATTATTAATAAGGGTTTAAAATCACTTAGTGGAGAAAATTTATTCCCTAAAATCTTTTAATACAATATTTTATCTTTTAGATTTTTTTAATTTACATTTTGTT
Source organism: Viscum album (assembly GCA_963277665.1). Lineage (NCBI taxonomy): Eukaryota > Viridiplantae > Streptophyta > Magnoliopsida > Santalales > Viscaceae > Viscum > Viscum album. Next base: position 1,991,596,159 of record OY728137.1, read on the forward strand.
TCCCATTCTATCATTACATACATTAGTACATAACTTTTTTATTAATTGTTAATATATTCACATATAAACTAAATAAGAAATTAAATAACCCTTTTATCATATTTTTTCATTATAAGATTAAATGAAAATTCTATGAAAGTTACAATAGAAAGTTTGACCATGAGAATACTAAGATATATAAGGCGAACATGTAACTCAATAGTTAGCTCATAAGCTAAATGAGTCCCTAATTTCCCATGATCTATTTAATTTTGGTTATCAATTAATATATCATACTAGGAATTTTACATAATACCATTTGAAACAATGCGATGAGTGGGGGCTAATATATATAATACATAATAAATTTCATCTTATAATATTTTAGTATAAGAAAGGTATCAATTTTTTTTCACAATTAGACAAATTATTCTAAAAAAATGATTACCTAGGAAAAGCATTTTCTTTTTTGGGAGTGGTTAACCATAAAATGGGGGGGGGGGGTGTATGGATATTAATATAATGATTGTTTTTATATTGATTCTTCTCACAAGTCCTCTAAAAGGAAATGGTTTATTATTTGAAACTATATATTTATTGTTTTGTTTGGAGAATCAACCTATCCTCATTGATAATTTATTTCCTTGATTGTATTAACCTATTATTTTACTTTTCTAAAGTATTATATTAGTAAGAATATAAAAGTTACAACTCTAAAAAAACAATATTTCTCTAGATGCTTCAAATCCACTGAAATTATTTATTCTTTAGCAATGGGAGATGATGTGTCTTAAGACTAAATCAGATAAAAATATCAAAAAATAAAAAGTCATTTTTATGAAATAATTTCATATTACCTAAAAACATTCAATTATATCATGATTACACATGATTCCACAAACATTATTTATTATTTAATATTCTATTTATACCTTTTTATTTACACCAACCTCTTTCAATAACAAATGACATGTGATGAATGTGGATTGAGATTATAATTTATCAACCTATATATAATCATAGAAACCAAATTATTTTATTATTTTATATCACATCATATTTTTAGTATAGATTTAGAATATGTACCAAATATTTTTCATGTGAAATGAACCCCATAATTTATTTACAATAAGGGTATGTTATTTTTGATGTATGTTGTTTTTTTATGAACCCCTTTATCGATTTAGAAATTAAAAATTGTAAAATATTGTATTTTATGCATAAAATGTCAAAGAAAATAAAATCAATTACAATATACCTTAAAGGACTCCTTATAATAATGTGAAATGATAGTCTCCCAAGTTTATTAATTTGTATTTCCTATGTATAAAGTTGGTGAGTGGGTTTTGAATTTCCCCTCATAACCCCAAAGATGATGTTTGGTAAGAACAGTCTAAAATTATTTATGAAACTTTCTTGGAAATATTAAATGAAATTTAATTTTCTAGCATTATAATATAAATTTACTCTTCTAGGGATAATATATAATAAACCAATGATTAATTATTTGATTTTATAATAAAATAGGGAAAGTATATTTTAATATTTCCCAAATGTATTCCAAAATTTATCCAATTAAATCACAACATTTTTCTATGTAGATATATCGATTGGAATGTATATTTGAGTACCGATATGATTGTATGTAATAAAAAATGACTTGTTTGGGTCAATTTTTTAACCAAAATAGGTTATAAAATTTTCTATATGGCATTTTATAAGAATAATAATTTTTTTAAATTTTTTATAAACACCATTATCCACTTGGTATTTAAAAAAATCAGTTATAATTCTGAAATTAAACATACATTTACGAAAAAATAATTTATATCTTAATATAAAAAGTAACCATGTCAGATCATTCTTTGAAATCCACACCCATCATATCATAACTAAAATTAAAAAAATACTAATAATAGTTAGAATAGTAAAAAAAATAAACAAATAACAATTAGAACCAACTAAAATATTTATTATAAGATTATATAAAATAAAAAAATATTTTCTGATAATTTTTTAAATATATTAAATATTTTTAATAATTTTTTTCTTTAAAAATATGTTTTCAGTCATTCCCAGTACATTTCATGTTGGATTGGATTGTCTTCTATGTGTACATGTCATAAACAATTCAATAATCATTTTCCTATGGATTCAAGATAAGTCGTTCTTTTTTCCCAAGTTTTGACCGCTACACTCATATTTTAGAGCTTTAAAAAACTAAAAATTAATTTTCAATAATCTTAAGAAAATTGTGACACATAGTGACATGGTGTATGTTATTATATTCTAATAATTAATCAGTAGTTATTGTAAAAATATTTCACATCAATACTAGTTTATTTTTTAGATTAGAGAAATAGATGCACATTTTTTTAGGAATTTAATATCTTAATAAGCTATTTTTTCAGTCATTCCAAGTACACAGATTTTCAGATTGACATGTAATCTACTCATACATATCACAAATTATTAAATGAAAATTTCTTATTATTTCATGTAAATTTAGGGTTTTTATCTAGTTTTTTCCATAACACACATGTTTTTTAGTTTTAAAACATCAAAATTCAATTTTGTTCATCTTGAGAAAGACATAAATTGGATTTACATCACATTTGTTCCAAACTTTAAAAAATCAATCAATGGTAATTAATGTAATAATTAACTCTAATATAACATCATTTGATATATTTGGATCCCCATACCATGTTTTTAAATATTTTAATATATTTGAAAATATCTTTTATACTAATTCAGAGAGAACCATATATTGGATTGACATTGTATCCACTCATACATATAAAAAATAATTATACAACCATTTTCCTATGATTTCATTTCAATTCATGGTAATTTTATTTGTTTTTACCCATACATGCATATTTTAGATTTAAAATAATAAAATGATTTTTTCAATTTTCCAAACTAAACCACCACTCATATTGATGTGGAATAAATTATTTTATTAAAAAAATTCATCAATTCTCATTATCCTAATATTTCATGCTAATACGAGGTTGTTTTCTCAATTTTTATGCTTAGATGCATGTTTTTGAAGACTAAAATATATTTTAAAACTGATTTTCACTCTTTCCATGAACACCACAAATAATATTGATTTTTTATATATTCTTACATGTCATAAAAAAATTTGTGATTTTTTTATAATGATTTTAGATTAATTTTTGATCATTTTCTAGGTTTTTACCGTTATATGTATGTTTTAGAGTTCTAAAACTCTAAAAATGTGTTTCCCATAATCCCTAGAAAACATCAAATCAGATTGAAATAGATTTAGTTCATATATTTCATAAACTAATAAGCAGTAAATGTCCTAATATTCCAAGATAATATGAGGTAATGTGGTTGGTTTACATCCCAAAACGCACATTTAAAAATTTAATATCTTTTGAAACTACATATTCACTTTTTCTTACAATAAAAATTATTATAATAATGTTTTGTCTGATCTTACATATCAAAAATGATTGATTGATCATTTTATAATGAGTTCATGTCAATTCAAGGTCATTTTCTTAGTTTTGATCATTACACACACATTTTAGATTTTAATACACTAAAAATGAGTTTTCATTCATCTCAAGAAAACTATAACTTTGATTGATTTAGAATTAATTTCTACACTACAAAAATTAATCTAATTTTTTTCTAAGATTTTATGCCAATTTGGCATTGTTTGTCCAGTTTGGATCTTCAAACACACATGTTTGAAAACATAACAATCTATAGAAGCTTAATTTTAATTCATTCTAATTACACTGTATAATGGTTTGGCATGCTGCTTACTAATACATAACACATACAATTCACTAATATTTTACAATTATTTTTAGTCAATTCATGGTTTTTATGGTTTTTACCACTATTGGCATGTTTTAGATTTTTAAAACACCAAAAAATCATTTTTGATTATCCCAATAAGACCACATATCATATTGGTGTGTCGTTACTTTCTAAAATTCCAAAATAATTTTTTATCTTTTTTATAAGATTTCATATTTATAGAATGTTATTTTTTATGTTTAGACCATCAAATATATGTTTTTGAAGACTAATATTTTTTGAATTTACTTTTTCACTCATTCCAATATCATTCAAAATTAAATTGACATTTCTTCAATTCGAACATTTCATAAATAATGCAATGATCATTTTCCTATTATTTCATATAAATTCATGATCAATTGTATGGTTTTAACCACTATAGAAACATTTTAGAGTTTTGAAACACTAAATTCATTTTCATTCATCCCAAAAAATTCGTAACTCATATTGATCTGGATCAATTACTACATTTAAAAAATTAATCATGGGTTGTTTTCCTAATATTTCACATAATTAAAAGTTTTTTTCTCAGTTTAGGCTCTTTAATGCATGTTTTTAAAGAAATTAATGTATCTAAAAACTAATTTTCACCCATTTTAAGAACACTAAATATTTCAATGATGTTTCATCTACTCATGCTTCCCAAAAATAATTCAACATCCATTTTATTATGATTTCACATAAATTATTAGTCTCTTTATAGGGTTTTCAATTTCAAACTTGTTTTAGAGTTTCAAAACTCTAAAAATGATTTTAGTCATATTGGGAAATCCCCAAATTTGTATTATCATCAATTCAATTACTATATTAATTTTTTTTATTTTTTTGTTTTTTTAATATTTAATGTCAACACTACATTTTTTTTCTCATTTTGGACCTTCAGATGTATGTTTTTGATGACTTTAATATATTTAAAAACTAAATTTTCAATAAATACAAGCACACTACATATTAGATTAAGGTGTAATTGACTCATACATGTCACAAATATTAAAGTGATTATGGTTAGTTGTTATATTTTATATATTAATCTATGGTAATTTTAAAATGATTTAATTAAAATTAAAATTAAATATTATGTTTTTAATATGATATTTTAGTGTGATAAACATGTTATTATTTACTACAATCACTTTATAAATAGAAAATAAATTTTCAGTAGGCATCTAAAAAACATTAAATAATAAACAAAGTAATAAAAAACACCCCGTGCATGTGGTGCATAAATATCCGGATCAACTATATACTCAAAATGATAATAATTTGCTTCATCTAAAGCCGATAATAGATATAAATATTTCATAATATAATAATATTAATAAAAACAAGTGTAAGTATATTTTATTTTATTCTTTACTCATGAAACAAATATATGTGCACCATCGATAGGATTAACCATCATCACCTCATATATATATATATATATATTAATGTGATAATATCTTCTCATACTCCAACCATATTTACTAAAACCAAGCATCCATACTATGCTTCATATTCTTTCGTACATCATCTACCTCAGCCCGTGTGTGTATCCCTATACCTCTACATGCACCAATAACCTTATCTCTAACAACTAAATATCATAGGACACCTATGAAATACATCAACGAGTAACCATGACCATCACACTAAATTACATGTTAAAATATCTCATTAATCCATATAATAATAAGTCATTGGTCATCTAAAGTTTTTGTTATCTCAACATCAAAATGATCTTATTGGATATATATACTAAAAAAATAAAAAATGTAAAAATTTTCTATAAAATAAAATACATTTTCTACTAAATATTTTTATTACTATAACACTGACAACATCATGATTAGAGGATTGATGAGTCCTTATCCATACCAATATACGATCAGTGAGATCACCACACTAGAATAAATATATCAAAGGTGGCCCCCAATTGCATATTAATATCAATTTTATACCATTAAATTCTAAATATATGAATGATAAATGAATTCTAAACATACATTTTGTCTAAGATGTGATAAGTGTTGAGTTTCATGTCTATAAGACCTACATTAAATGCTTAATTCTATAAATAACGTCTATAATAGGTTTACATTGAACATATTTAGTTATTGGGATAATAAAAATTAAAACCATTTATATATGGAAAGATATAAATTTTACCATCACTTACTCACTTCTCCAAAACAAAACATAATTTTTCCACTGAAAAGGAAAAATGCCTAGAAGGACTCACTATATGATGTGTAGAACACCCATAAATAGTGACTAATGATATCTCTTAACACTTCCCTTATAATCATCATAAATATTTTAACAATTTGAAATAAACATTGGAAAAAACTCATCTTTATAGGATTTTGAATCATCCAATTTTCAAAAAAATAGTGGAAACAATAATAATAAAAATATTTTCATGAAAAAATAAAATAGTAATTTTACTGAAACCTCACCCCATAATCTATCAATCAAATTCTAGGGTAATTATGTCAACTAATTATTCCTTTGAGTTAATCTATATGGGTCTCATATTATATGCCTCATCTAAAAAATTTGTGCACATGAACCCTCTACCATAAGAAGAGAGGTGTTTTCAAATAATAAATTGAGTCAGGTACAATAGTTCCATGATTAAAACCCTTAACCAAGATCCCCATGTGTACTATAAGACACACTAGATCATTCTAATGATTTTTTATAATAAAATTAATGCTCCAAAATATTGACTTATAGTGGGGGTTTGAATATTGTGCAATCATCCATGTTAGGTTTACCATTATTTTGGAACAACTTCCAACAGGTAGTTCATGGAGCTAGAATCACCCAATATTTCCGCATTAAAGATCATAAACCTACTTTACAAAGGAAGGTGGTTGTTGATAAATAAACTAATAACACTTAGGGAATCACATTTGTTAAAATGATAATAGGTAAAACTCATCACACCTTGGGGGGGGGGGGGTAATGTTTCCTACCCCAGACTCTATTAATGATTTAATATATGTTTGTGAATCCTTCATTAATTCCCAATTATGATATAGTTCACACTTGAATTAATAATAAATTATTATCTTGTATAGAACTTAGAATCATCTATATGTATCCAAAGTTCTTTATTAATGGATATATTTTTATGTATTCGAGGTTCATCATTGAAAAAACAAATTTTTATAAGGATTATATATTTGTTGGTCATCTATTAATATGATTCTTGTTTTAAGCCACATAATGAGGTGCTTTGGAGTGTATCATTATCCAGAGAGACATGAATTGTTTTGATATTGGGGTTAGGAGCATAAGATAGGATTTATATGTATCCTTATAAAAGGAATAAAAACCCACGTGGTTTAGTTCCACTTAATGGGGAACATCATAAATTTTAAGGTCATGTGATAAGGACCAAAGCATTCAGTTCAGTGTCCTACAACAACGAAATCTAGGCAGAAGGGTCCTAGTCACTGTTTGGTGTGGGACTTATTCTAAAGATGCCTAGGGGACCTGTAAGGGATATGAGCTCCCATTTTGGATAAGAACCTACTTAGAATGTGGACCAATGAGAATTAGGTTTGATTTTGGGTGTTGGGTTTGGACCTCATAGAATATTTCTACATATCCCATTTGGACGAGAATCAAATCCTACATAGTTCAGTTATGACGACATATGACTATGGATACCCTATGATGGTTTTTCTTGTAGGTAATGTGGAACCTTTAGAGGATTGAGTTGGGGATTACACCCATGAGTATGCCCTTAGGTTTTCCCATCACATGGTTGGGTCTTATAATGAGTAAGAGGCCCACATTTTGGTTGGGGCTTACACTTGATATGATTTCCATGGTTTGGGATCATGCGTGTGTCATGATCACCACCAAATTATAAGACCATGCGAGTCATGATTAGTGTGAGAAACAAGAGTAAGTGGTTGGTATAGGAAACCACATAATTTGATATTCCTGTTAGTGGATGAGGCCAAGACCCCATGGAATATGGAAAGATAGTAGCCTCTGGCACCCATCTCCTATCATCATTGTAACCTGGATAGTAATGTTTGACTACCCATATGGATACAAACTAGGGGTATAGAGAAAGAGTAAAGAATGAAGTAGGAGATGTCCTTCAAGAGAGATTAGGGTATTACACTAGGATTCATTCCCTAGTGAATGGTTCCTAGGTAAAAGAGGAGGATAAGATATTATACCTCAAAGGGAAAGTAAAGCTTGATCCTCTCCCTCCCCACTAGGAATCAGAGGTCTCTATTCTTGGAGATGATGAGGGAAGGACATGGTACTAACCCTCATGTATGAGACAAGTAAATCTATGACACTTCCCCTGGTTTGGGTCCTCATGACCCTCGAAATTTATATCCACATGTACCCCGTGGACCCTACCTACCATGTAGGAAAAGTGTGGGACAACTCTAACGAAAAGAATTCATATCTGAATGGGAGACACACTAATGTACCTCTTACCATGTTTTTTCTAGTCTTAAGGATTCTGTGGAGATTTTAATTTATTCCACCTTAGATGAGGGATCCAAAAAAAGAGGAGACCTACCATTGGTGGCTTGGATTAAGGATCGAAAGGGAATCACATAAGATAAGTCTAGGTGAGCATAGGGTGCCTCGTGCAAGACCTAGGAGGTGTTAGAAGTGCTTCACTCAATTGGTAGACGTGTGTGAGATGGAGGATACTTGGAAAATATACCACATAGTAAACAACACTTTGTCTGTAGCCCTAATCTAGGCACTAAGGGTCTCCTCAGGTATCCCTATAAAGGTCTTTTGTAGGTCCAAATTTAGGATATGGACCTTCATTCTAGTGGTTTCCAACTCGGTTAAAAGAATTACTCATATAGGTGTCTCGTGTTTTAGACCCTGGAGTGACTCAAACCTCACTATCCCCCTCAATTCCCTCTTCTCTCAAGTTTTATAGGGATTCCTGGGGGATTTTAGAGGACCTAAGTAAAGGGGATACGCGACAAGATCTTTGAGGATTCTTTTGATTTTATAGTTTTTCAATTGAGCTACCCTAGGGCCCTATTTATAGGAAATCATGGGACCCTAGTCTAAGGAGTTAACCTGAATAGGTACCTAGCACTGATATCCTATAAAGGGGTGGATGATATTTCAGTACACATGGGGGGGATGTGTGAGCCTTCTGGTACACATGGTTAGTTCTTGTAGGTCCCTCACACATGGGGGGGGGATGTGCCTTCTAGGATGCACAAGAAAGGACTATTCCATACACTTGGTGTGCAGGTCTGGTGCTTGAAATGCTACTTGGGTAACCTGTTACTCAATATTGGAGTGGTTGTTCCCCCACACTCCTACTCTAAATTCATGTCAGGATACGGTCCCATCCCTTTGGGCTAGTCCCTTTTCTACCTTAACTGACCCCATGAAAAATGGCATCACACTATGAACTTTTCGAGTTGAGTTGATTTTGTGTTAATTATAACACATACAACCCCACATCTAATTCCAAATCCATGGCTTACTCTCAGAGGGAGGTTCTCACCACCATTCCATTGGATTGGGGATTTTTTCTAAGGAATTTCTATCCTTTGGTGTGTGATAATTATTACGTCACATGGAAATCAAATATTCATCTTCTGTCATAAAGGTTTATTTTTACTCAAACTCAAAATTTGATGTCTAAGTGAGGATAACATCATGAATTCTATGAACAAAGTTCATGGAATACATTTCATAGTTTTAAAAAAATACCCCCTTAGAATTAGATTAATTTATAATGAAAAGACTCTAGTTATATGGTAATTGTATAGAACATTGATGCATTACAACATCAGTTAGTTGGATTTTGAGCTATCTCAACTATGGAAGGATGATTTAATTTTTTTCTATGGCATGGGGCCTAGAAATCATAGCTCTAATGTTTTTAGGGTGATATAGATAACCTTAAAAATATTGTGTATTTTTTTATTTACTGAATTATTTCCTAAATCTAATAAAGAAGACTTAGCATGAAAAACATGCATTTTTATTAGTCTATACATTATGGGTTTTTATTTTAATAAGTATTGTTTCTTTTTACATTTCATTACTCTATTATTTCCTAGAACATTCCAAGTATAGATCTAGAAAGATGATACTTGACTTTTATCCAGGGTGAACTTTAAGGGTTTTCAACTAGGCGGGTACTATATCTCTTTATTTGGCTAGTTTAATGTCATAAAAGCTAGACTAATGCGACTGGTATTCTAAGTTTAACAACTTTGACCATGATTTTTGGAATTATGAGCCAAGAAAGGAATGTTTTCCAAGAATATCCCAATAGTATTCAGATACCCCAAGGTGAATTTTGTGTCACTGATTTGTTATTACCAAATCTAAAACATGTTTTGAAACTAGTATGTGGGTAATAGAAATAGAACAAGTTCTAAGATTGGTTTCTAATGTGACGTTGTCAAGGATTATAGGAATAGAGGATGTCTCTCTTGAGTAAAAATGTATCACTGGTTGAAAAACCCATTTTTGGGTGACTTTATGAAAATACAAATGTTGCATGTTACATCATAGTCAAACATCGACATCCTCTCATTGAAAGGTCTATTTAGTGGGTGACTTTATCCAAAATAAAACAGGGGCATGTTACAACAAAATCATAATAGGGGTCTTCATAGGTATTAGAACATTATATTATCAATAATTGGGAAATTTTTGAAGATCTAAATTTATCAAAATAATAAAGGGTGGTTTACCATGGAAATGTTTATGAGAATAAAGGGAGTATCTGTATTAGTATTGGAAATAAATGGAAAACTAACCCTACATGAATTCGACTTTTGTGAAGGAGGGTACATTCTGTTAAGTGATCGACATTAGGAAGGGGGTATCTCTCGCAAGGGTTGAAGCATCATGCATTTTAATTTCATGTGACCAGTACATGGACTATTCTATTTAAAGTCTTACAATGAGGATATTGTTGGATAGTTTAATTCCGTGTAACTAGGATTTCATTATATGTAGTTTAATTTCATACAAAAAGGAAATTAGGGTATGTAATTTATGGTTGTTTATCTCTGACTGAAAGATTTTTATTTTTCCATTCCAAGGTGATCATATTGATAATGTTCCACCATCTACAAGTATGAAGGGGTGAAAGTTGTAAGTATTAATCTGGGAGATTCTGAATATATAAAGTGAGATTGGATAATTATGAAGGAAAAACAATGTCTTTGGGTCTTATGAAGATAGAATATGCTTATCCTAAAGAGGAATGTGCCACTGGTTGACATGCATGTTTAATGGGAAAATTTATGAAAGGCCAACTAGGGAATGTTACAACATACTCAAATAATGAAATACTCTATTTGATAAGCCTATTTGGTAATAGAAATTTTGAAAATACAACTATGGTGTTTTATTACATAGCCATGACAAAAGAGTTATTAAGAATTCCTATATTCTTTTGGCATTGGACAAAGGAAGTTTATAGAGATTCATATTTCCCTAGACATAGAGTTTGGTTTGTAGAAGAAAAGTACCTGAATACATAAGGATACTTTTAAGTCAAAATTACCCAAAATTGGGGGAAAAGGTCTTCTATATAGGTCTGACCCAAATATAGAAAAAGTGGGGTGTTTTTCTTCTGGATGGGCCCAAGTTATAGGATTCTAGCATCACTACATATCTCATTTTAATGAGAACCAATCCATAAGTAGTTCTTGGAAGACCTTGTAGTTTAACATCATACAATAAGGACAAGGGAAATTTTAACATTGAATAAGGGGGACATCAACTATGTAGTTTAACATCATGCATTAAAGATGGATCGTGTAGTTTAGCGTCATGTGATAAGGAAAATATGGGGTCTTTTAGTATTTGGGTCATATTACTAGGACTAAAATATTATGTAAATGAGGAGTAATATGACTTCTATCTGGACAATGATGTCTCAACATACTTCAGACATGAGGTAAGGAAAAGGAAAACCAATATAGAGGGGTTTCTTGGGTTAGGAGAGGTTACATGGGATAAATATTTCATTGGGACTTATAGATATAGAAGAGGCTTATCCTGAGGAATAATGTGTTTTTGGTTGATAGGCCCATTTAGTGGTAAAATTTATTTGATGCCAATTGGGATGTGTTACATCATAGTCAAAACAAAAAAATCCTTTGGTTGATAGGACCATTTAGTGGGTGAATTTATGCAAATCTAACATGGGAGTGTTACAAAATAGTCAAAACAAAGGTGTGTCTGGGTATCCGAAATTCTATCACCAGTAACTATAGAAATATTATTTATATCCAATATTATAAAAGATTAGGAGCATGAAGTGCAGAAGAAATATTTCTAAGCATAACAGATGCATATGGACCGACAATGGCCATGTAGTGAAGATTCTATTTTCATAGATTTGACTTGTATGTGGGAGGGGGAATCTCTGTTTCTTTGGGGGACCCCTGAATAAGGGATCTAAAATTAAGATCACCTACATGGATTTTTGTTTGTAAGAACGGGAGGTGGAATTTTTATATACCCCATGGTTGGGACTATAACATGAGTTCCAGGCATTATTATGTATCTCATTGAAATGAGAATCAAGACACACATAGTTCCTAAGGGACCATGTAGTTTAAAGTCATGCAACAATGACATCATCAATACAGTTTATCGTCATGCAGTAAGGATAAAGGTGACTAGACATGAAGAATGATTATTGTGACAAAAAACATGATATAATACCTGGGCATCACTACATATCTTGTTTGAGAAATAATCAAGCCACACATAGTACTGGAAAATATTCCCCATACTGATTAAATTCATATGTGGGGATAAGGTTTTTTTAATATGGGCTCTTGAGATGGATGAGAACCCATACTAGACCTTGATGTAAAAATTTTGATCACACATAAGAGACTGGGGTCAGTTCCTATACAATGGATGGACCAGGATATAGGATCTGGGCATCACTAAGTGTCTCGTGAGAACAGGAATTAAGCCATACATAGTTCTTAATGATCCATGAAATTTGAAGTCACGAAGTAAATGAAATCTTGTGATACTTTTAGGGTCTTATGACCAAGTCCATGATAACCCCTATGTGAATTGATATACCTTACTTATACAAAGATTTTTTTTCCAATACTCATAATCCCATGTAATCTATGCTCAGTGTGAGAAACAAGGAGTAGAAATGGATTCTTCCACCACACAATGGTGATACAAATAGGGGATAAGTGCATTTAAATTTTGTGATGTAAGGAATAGTATTTAAGATCTAGGCTTCACTAAATATCTCATTAGAATGTGAATCGAGCCGTATGTAGTTCTTGAAGATAGTTCCTCACAATAATCATGTTTTGATGTGAGGAAAAGTGGGCATCTATATTTTACTTAATGATGGTTAGGCCCAATACATAAGGCCTTGGTGTTACTATGTATCTGTTTGGGATGAGGATTAAGCCATACATAGTTCTGGAATGAAGGTTTGGTAGGAAAAAAAACAAAAAGTATTGTGACTCCCTCAATCACGGATTAAAATTCTATACAGTTTTATGTCTTTCACAAAAGATGTTAACCATGAGGTTTTACATCATACGAAAATGTATTTATCTTACAATTTAATGTCTGGTGAATAGTGAATTGGGCTATGTAGTTTAATTTAATACATCATGGATGTTTATTTTATTCATTTTATCATCCTACGATGTGGAAAACATGGTGTGCTTTTTTTAAGGGAATTTGACAAAGAACGACTATGAATTTTATCATCATGCGGCTGAGATACATTGATCTTTCATCACGTGAGGTAATTTTAGAGAAAACTTACATTTTTAGGGGACATATAAAGATTTAAATCCATCAAGATCAAGGAATAAGATCTGTTAGAGTGGACCTTGTGTATGGAATGAGGCCCCTCCCACTTTGGCTCAAGATTTGGAGTCTTCTTTCCTAGTATCATTGGAATCCAAAAGACAAGTACTAGAACTCCTTGGAGGAATGAATTGTAACATCCCAACCTTTATCAGATACAAAACTTTTTTAATTTATTGTCGTCTAATTCTTTAAGCGACCCATGCCATGCATTAGCGCACCTCGCTTCTGGTCCCAGACAACTTTTTAATTTATTTAAATAAATGCAGATGGTTTATGAAAAATGTTATGTCATTCTTTACGGAAGTGTTCAGGATTAAAATAATTAATTAATTTTTGAAAAATAATAACAAGGGATTTAAAGAAGATTTAAAATAAACTAAGAAGCGATAAAAATAAATGTTGAAAGAAAATATAAAGGGGGTTACGAGAAAAATAAAATAAAAAATTAAAATATGAGATTTACATTTTTATTCTTTTTTTCTTCCATACTTTTATTATATTATATTTTTATTTTTTCTTTTTCCTTTTCCATTTCTTTTATTTTTATTTTATTTTTTATTGCTTTTTTCATCCTTTTATTTCTTTATTTTTTCCTCTCTTCAACTCCTCATTTCCCTCACATCGCACCTCCCTCTCCCCCTAGGTGGAACACCCCCTACTCCTCCTTTAGAAGACCATAGCCCCTCCGTATATCATTTGATTTCTTTGCCGTCAGGTGTGAAGTAAACCTTAGGGAAAGGATATCCTTTCACAATAGTAATCGTACATTTTCGTTGAGTATCCTACGTGCAGTTCTTCACAGAAGTATTTACCCTATTTTGGGGTTTTTTAAATCCTTAATTTTCTTCTATTTTAGGTCAAATCAAAGTCTACCATGTATATTAGAGTCATATATGAGTAAAAGGTAGAGATACTACTCAATTTCCCTCTGTTTCTTTGTGGTTTATAAAAACACACAATTGTTCCATTAGTCTGTGCCTATCTGCTTTGTAAAATTTCACCCAATTTCATTAATTTAATTGTTTCGCCTAATTTTTGCATCCTTAATTATATTTAATTCATTTTTTTTGAATTATTGTAACTAGGTCGGACAACCATTTGGGCACGCTGACATGGTCAGTATATTTTTCCCATTAGCCTGGTTTTTAATTTAATTAACTAAAGGTGTTGCACAACTATTTTTATTGTAATTAAATTAAATAATTAGTTTGAATTGAACATGAAATTTAAATTGTTGTATCATTTTTAATTATTTGTGATGAACTATTTATTTAATTAAAAAGTTCATTATCTTCTTATGTTGATACAGTATATTTTCTTGTTAAGTTGTTATGCTGCAATGTCTAATTTATACCTTGTGATGCACGAGTGTATCTGGTTAGTTTTCAAGATGCGATTTTAAATGATGATTATTTCATATCTGATGCTATGAAACAATAATTTAAATTCAGCACGGGGAAAGGAAGTGGGTCCTGTATTAAGGGCCACACTTAGACCCTCTGTTCATGACTGTTACCACTACACATTGAGGGGAGGTGTCTTTGGCTTTACCAGACCAAGACTTCCCTGGGCTTTTTAATATTTATGGGTAATACCAGTTCCAAAAGGGCCCATCGAGATGGATCTATTGGCAATGTGGCTAAGATAGCCTTAGATGACACTCGACCCCTTTTTATGAGATCATAACGGACTCATGTTAAAGCCATGCCTCGAGTGATACTTGGTCTTTAGAAAGATTTCCTTGGATGGGCTCTATGGTATTGGATAAATTGAAGGATGTTCCATAGAGATACCATCGGGCCGGGATCAGACACCAAATCTCAACTTGAACCTTAATAAGGATGCACTGTGAGTTTATATTTAACACCACTATTAGTTCTTGAGATTTTTTGATATTTTCTGGTATGTTGGAGCACACCTGGTTGACACATGACTTAGACCCCAAGTCAAATCACAAGCTTGGGTTGTATTCCCTTCCTTATCTTACCATAATATTTTAGGATTTATATATATACAATTGTGTATTCTGCTTATAGGTATTCCTTTTAGACTTCCGGCTTAGAATTAGGTAATAAGGGATGGGTGCCGTCGGGAACCTCGGCCGTGTTATTTATTTCTGTGTACTTAATTAATTATCTGAAATTGTTATATAAAGGCACACTACATTTTATTGTTTCACGAAATGGGAAGGTTTAGACACTATGGGTGCCATCATACTGGAATTTTATCTCACACCTTGTTCGGGCATCGTTGACACCCAAGTAGATTACATGCTCACATGTATTGATAAGGGGAAGCGGCTGCTTCTGATGCTTGACTGTTCTTTGTTGTTTAGGATGGAGACTTGGGAAGAGGAACAATCCTTGCTCATGATGAAACTGATACTTTGTACCTTTTCTTTTAGTTGACTGTGTACTTTAGTTTTTGTTTTCCGTACTTCCAATTTAAACAGAGATCATGACATGAAATCATTTTGTGAGCTTCTGCACTTCATTATTATTATTCAGTTGGATGATTTATATTTCTTCTGCTTTAGTTTATTCATTTACATGATTCCATTATTTATTATTAGTTGTTTTCTACTTCTGCTATGATAATACCTATTAAATATGAGTGTATAGTATCCCCCTTGTACAAAAAGGACCTCGCTACTATTCGGAAGCCTCTGGAATTCGGGGAGATGCGCTTGAGGTCATGTGAGCCACCAGTACAACCACCGTCTTAGAGGTGAGCCGAGTCTGGATGTTACAAAGTGGTATCATAGGAGGTTTTTCCTTTTGTCTTACTGTTTAGGTTAGATAGGAGACTAGGTTATAGGTATTTGGAATGTACTCTATTCTTGGACTTAGCTAACCCATGTATAAGAGAAAACCCAAATTCTTGGGTTGGGATTGTAGTTGTTGATTATGCCAGTTAATGTTGATATGATTTCACCGTTGCGTGACTCACTTTTATTGAATTTTTATTATGTTGGTATTATTGAGATAATGGTTTTACCATTACAACCTGATGATATGAGGGAAATACATTACATGCATCATAATAGGCACTATAGGATTTAAAATGGCATGCATATTGCCATGCCATATCTACTTCAGCGAGCATTTTCTTGTTTATGTGTGAGTGCTGTTGTGCCTAATGGTAAAATTTTGAAATGCTGGTTTGATGAATATAAATTTGTGATATTCTATTAGATGTTATCCTGACTTAACCTATTAATGGAATGTAGAACTTGTTTAGTAATCCTTTTTGAGTTGTCTTTTCCATATCGAAACCCATCTCTTAAAGCGGGTTTTCTGTTGTTTAGTTCTCAGAGGCAGGATATTTACCTAACCTCTTTTTTTCCTTACTTGTTTTTCTCACCTTCTTTAATCCTTGTCTAAGGGTGTGTGTTTGGATGTTGTCGACAAATGCTTCCACGATGTCTTCATGAAGTGACTCATGAGAGTGGTAATGAGCACATTACAGAGATGGAGGGTCCTGAACCACCAGTGGTACCTCTTGTAGAGCCTCCTATGGCACTACCTCCTGTTGATCTTCTGAGGGGCCCTAATGCTCATTTCAGGGATAATATCCTAAGGTTTATGTAGTTAGTTCAAAATATTCCCAGACCTTCCCCATCTACAGCAGACCTCACATGAGACTTTCTGCAGTAACACCCTCCCACCTTCTCATGGAATGGCAGCCCTCATGCTGCAGAGTCATGGATAGAAGTTATAAGGTCTATATTTGACCACCTCAAGATTCTTATAGAATGGAGAGTGAAATTGGTAGTCTACATGCTTCGTGACTCCACCAAGCACTGGTGGGACGTTGTTTCTTAGGCTGGGTAGACCAGTGACATGTTTTTGGCAGACTTCCATGCTACCTTCTCTGATCACTTTTTTCCATAGACTCAGAGATATGATCATGAACGGGAGTTTCTACATCTTTAGTAGGGTGAAATGACTATGTTAGAGTATTCTAATAATTCCACAAAGATTCCGTGTTTTTCCCCATCTCTGACTGGTGATGCCTGGACTACTGTGAGGCATTTTGAAGAAGGAATTGAGTATACTATCTTCTCATAGGTGAACATCTTCTGTTTGGAAACTATTACAGAGATTGTAAAAAAGGATATAATATCAGAGCAAAATGTCAAGGAAGATAAACCAGTGATCCAGGGTGGTTCAGTTTCAAGACAGGGTGACAACTCTTATAGCAGTAGGAAAAGCCTTTTTGAAGGTGCATGTGGTGGAAATCCTAGACAAACAACACGTGTAGAGGGATCTGTGACATGTTATCAGTGTGGAAGAGATGGTCACAAAAAGATACAATGTACGAGAGATATGAAGGAGTGCTGAGATTGTGGCAGGATGGGTCACCTTCAGCGTTTGTACCATTCCTTCTCTTCAGCACCCAGTGGTAGAGGATCTGCATCTGCACCTCCATCAGGTATGGTATCTATGAAACCACAACAAGCTGGAAGTTCTTTTTCCACCGGCTGATCAGACCAAGGTAATGGTGGAGGTCGTGGTCAAGGAAATCAAGTTCTAGACTATCAATGTTAGTAGATTGGACCTGCTCAAGCCAACCAGGCCACGTATCCGTGTCGTGGATCTGGTCTCATATACACAGTGCAATCATAATGAGAGGAATAGACTGTAGGACCATCTATAGTGAGAGGAACTATTGTAGTAGCCTCTACTTTAGTTTATTCTCTGTTTGATACCAGTGCATCACACTCCTTTATATCTTTTGTTGTTGTTGAAGGTCTTGGTTTTCTAGTTGAGTACCATTGTGGTGTCATGTATATCGGCACTCTACTTAGGGCCAGGATAGAGGGAATACACCTGTTCAAAAAGTTCCCCTGAAGATAGGTGGGTACCATTTTTTTTGGAATTTTAATATCCTTGATATGTCTTTCATTTTGGTAATTCATAGTATGAACTAGATCGCTTCTTATCGTGCTCAAGTGGATTGCTATCGCCGTCGGGTGTCCTTCACATCCCTTGAGGGAGACACATATCTTCAAAAAGGAGAATATGATATGTATGAAGACTGATATAAGCTTAAATATATATGGTTGCGTAGAGTGATAGCTCAGTTGGAAAGTCTCTTCATGAGCGATCAAGGAGCACACCTAGTTGAATTCCCTCCAGTGGTGGGTCTTTCCCGGGACATCTTCCCTAATGATTTCTATAGATTACCTCCTATAAGAGACATGGAGTTCACTATCAAGATTGTTCCAGGTGTAGCAACAGTGTCTATTTCTCCTTATAGGATTGCACAAACAGAGTTATAGGAACTCAAAAACCAGTTTAAAGACCCTGAGGCTAAGGGTTTCATCAGACCCATCACATCACCGTGGGGTTCACCTATCCTTTTGTATAAAAAGGTAGATGGTACCATTTGGTTATGCGTGGATTATTACCAAATCAACCAGCTCACGGTAAAGAATATTTATCCTTTAACTCGTATATACGATCTCTTTGACTAGCTATGGGAAGCAACTGTTTTCTACAAGATTGATCAGAGGTCGAGATATAACCATGTGCGTGTGTGACCATCTATGTCACGAACCAACCTGGGTTGACCCTAAACTGATCACCCAAGCCGGTCTGTGACATGGCCCAAGAGGCATTCCCGATCCTCCCAGGCTGGCAACAAGCACCAGATTATCAACAGAGTAGAAATGGGAACAATTTCTACCAATGAAAATAAATAAAGCAGCATAAAGAAAAATAGAACAACACAAAGTAAATAAACGAAATGACAAAGAAAGAACAACCAATAGAAACACATTAACTTGACCACAAAAAAAAACTATTTGTGACCTCTAGTGTCACTCTCCAAACCACAACCAAGTCTTTCCTAAGGTGAACAAGATTGAGTCCAACCTACAACAAAACTAAAAAAATAGGAAAACACTATATGCATGAGTATTAAAACTCAGTAAACATGCCAAAAAAACTATTCTTAATGCACTACCTTTAAATAAAGAACTTACAAATTCTAGATTTGAACTAAATTATATAAAATATGGGTTTCCACACACACTTTAATTTCCAAAACAAGTAACTATACATGGACCTTTTTAATTTAAAAACAAGTTTAATGTTTGAAAGGAACAGGTGCATGGCGTTTTAAAACATTTTTGAAAAAAATTTAGAAATCTAAATTTTTATTGTTATTAAAAAGGAAAACCAAACACAACAGGCAACACACACTAAGGGAAATGAAAAAAGTGGCACACAGGGCCAAAAACCAAACTAAACCTCTCAATCATCTTCCATATACAAATAAAGACTAAAGAAAACATGGGTTGAACCTAAGAGATCATGAACAATCTAGAATGTACTATACATGTGACTCATCCTAAAGGCATGCCTACTCTCAATGACATCATAATTCTCAAACGGTCAGTATCACCCTACCTAGCCTAATCGAGGGTCCCAATCCCCTAACAGAGTAAAATCCATACTAAGGACCACTAGCCAGTTTGTAATCTAAACTAGTGCAGTAATCGTTTTTAGAAGATTAACATACTATGCTAGGTTCCCATGCCAACATGTGTAATAAAAAAACAGGGGTCAATCAACAATGCCAAACAAGTAACTTGTCACGATGCACAACATCATGCTCACAACTCACACAATCGTCGTACACATTAAATCACCCCTAAGTCACGTCAAAGAAATCTTTTCAAAATAATTTATTTTGTTAAAGTGCCAAATCGTCTTTCAAAACCCTTTGAAAATCACCCATCTTCCAAAAGAAACCAACACCTTCACATCACAATTAAAAATATTCCAACACACTCTACTTTTATCAGGATCCAAATGGTCCTTACCCCACTTTAAAGAAAAACATCATTTCTCAAGAGAAACCAGAATATTTTCTCACGTTTCAAAAGAAAACATTTGACATAAAACCAAAAACACACATGAGAGTTCACGAATTATGTTCAAAATCCAAAGGTAATTCCTTTACTATTGTGCATTAATTCATCAAGAAAAATAATTCAAGTGACGTGCATAAAATAAACAACTCTTTTTTTACATCGAGTAATTATTCCAAAATTATCTATCTAATACTATCTATCATTTATTAAAAAAACAAAATATCAAGAAATTAATAAATTATAAATTTAAAGGCAAGTGCAGTGGGGGACCTACCTCAACTCGCAGCTCGAACATGACAATGCCACACGCCTCGCAGAGGCTCACAAGCACACACAAGTCGATGATTGTCGTAACGCGAGGTTACCCTACCAAAACACTGCAATAAATGTACAACAAAAAAGGTACATAAACAGAAACTTAAAACAATCTAGACGAAAAACCATTGCAAAAGAACCACCTCAACATGTTTTCAAAACACAACTCGCACTATCAACACTATTTACTTAACCCCTTTAAAATTCAAAAAGTGTTTACAAAAACCACACAATGCCAAAATGACTCACTAAACATTTTAAAGAGCCAAAAAACCATTTTAAGAAAAAAAATAGAGTGCATAACCTAAAAAAAGTGCATGGCATGATGATATCAACATTTAAAAACACGTGCGCCTAATTTTTGTTTTCAAAACTAGGCTCACAACGCCCATATTATTTAATAAATCATTTAAAAATTTATAAAACAATTTTAAAAAGTTTATTGCGGCTTTAAACACATGAAACCAACTCAAGCATAATTTAATAAATTCTAAAGGATTTAAACTACGAGCAAGGGCCAGTGGGATTAACTAGGCCTTCACATGAAAAACCTGTCAAATTTAGACCATAGGTTTAAACAAAATAATTGTGCACACAACATCAATTTACATAAACAAGGTGAAAAATATTAAATGCAACTAAATTATTTTAAAAAATTAATTTACACCAAACTAATTAATTAGATCACATACTAATCTTAATGAATTAAAATTTAAGCACTGGAAAAACACAAGAGAACAAGGATTTAGTGAAAACGTAAATTTAAAGGTGACGCGCAAAAGGGTTTATACCTCAACTCCAATTCAAAATGAAAACGCATGCTCGAAACTAGTGTAAAGCACCATGCGTACCTCAAACGCACTTGTGGGAAGCTGAATTTGACCCAAACCACTAAAATTGGTAACAACATTTAAGGATTTGAGCACAATAATTAAACCTTAACCATGGAATCATATTACATCGAAAGGAAGATGAATGTTTTTTACCAATAGGGGAGGCTATTGGAGAGGTGGTGTTCCTGAGAAGAGTGGTCTGACTAGAGGAGAATGGGTGCGAAAATAGAGGGCCAACCGAAGGAGAGGTCGATGCTAGATGAAGGAAAGAAACATACCGAAGATAGCCAGAGAGCAGGGGTCAAGCAAAAGGGGGTGCACTGGCTTGGGGAAGAATGGAGCGACGTCGGGTCGCACCCATGAAGGGATAGTGGCATGGGACACTGGGCGCAAAAATGGGATGTCGTGGCTATGAAGTGTGCAACAGACCAAAGGGGGTGTTAGTGGTGAAGGTTCCAATGATGGAGATGTAGGAAAAAAATGTTTCGGGTCGTCAGAGCTGTCCAGGAGGAGGAGCCGCTATCACCGAAGCAGGGGGCCTCTCACTGGAGAGGGAGAGGGAGAGGGACACACAAGAGTGAGGCATGCGCAAGAGTTGATCCACATGGGGGGGGGATTGTTGTGTGTATAATAGGTAGGGGAAAAGGGGGAGCGATGGGAGAGAAGGGGAGTGGGTGGGGCTGCGCCGATTTTTAAGGTTAGAGTAAAAAATAAAATAAAATAAAAAATAAATAAAGAAAAATAAAAAATTAAACTATAATAAAAATAAGACACATAAAAATAATAATAATAAAAAAATAATGATGATAATAATAACATTAATAAAAGAAATATTAATAACACACCAAATAATAATATAATATCTTTAGTAATAATAATAATTAGTTCCCCTATTAATGATAATAATAATAATACCCATATGAATACTAAAATCAACTTTACTAATAATATAAAAATTTTAAAAATTATAATCTTAATAATATTATTTTCAACTCATTTAATTTATTTTTATTGGGCCGACTCAAATTCCGCAATTGCGCAGTCCTCTGGCTGACCGCACGACTTTCGTTAGCCGTGTGGTGCTCGTACACCGGCCTAAAATAATAATAATAATAATAATAATAATAATAATAATAATAATAATAATAATAATAATACTGGTAATAAATCTTTATTAATAATAACACTAATATGAATAATAATAATCATACTGATAAGAATATAAATAATAAAAATACTGATTTTGTTTTAATAGTAATAATTAAAATTATTAGAAACCATGAAAGTTTTAACTAAGGCAATAAATTACAAAATTTATTCATATTAATTTTTTGAAAACAAGTGGATTGTACCGATGCTTGGGAAAGGCCACATGAGGTTTGCAAAATGCACTCTGCCCGTGCGTCTAGCGACATCAACTCAAAAAACACACACTTTTTGACCAAAATCAAAAATCTCATTCAGGACTCAACCTGAACCTCGACTATTTTTTTTAAGGCCACATAAATAATAAAATAATATAATCGAATAGGTCCAAGTGTGACAATTCTGCCCACCATAACGTTTTCCACCCCTAGAAAGCCACAACAAGATTTAGACCCAAAGTTGAAGATCCTTATGTGTCACCCACCTCCAAAAGTTTAATCGCCTCTAGTTGATCGATCCAAATAGACACTAGAAACTGATGACACACAAATCACCCTTAAAACCTGATCACCTTAACTTTCACCAAGAAGAACCCAAACCATCCATTTCAACCAAGGAACGAACCAAAACTGCTTTAAACGTTTACTCCTATAATCTTAATCCAACAGAACTGTTGGGTGTACTCCAATCTAAACATTTACTCAAGAAAAACAAATTAGGATTAGGTTGTTCCACACGAGCCCACCCGCCACCAAATGATACATAAAAAGTAACTCTGATACTGATATGGGGAGGCCCGAATGGACTCCCCACCATAAGGATCATGCTAACACTAAATTATTTCGGCTATAACTCTGTGAGACCTAGTGTGGATCTCTCTACAATAAGAACTGACGAGATTTATCAGACTTGAAAACTTTCCATACGATTAAAAAACCCCCACCACAAGGGGGAAGAAAGGAAGGGGCCAACTAATAGAGCATCAAAACTACCGCCATCACCATATCAACAACATCATAACCTTAGAAGAACACAAATCATGCTACACTAAAGAAAAAGATTATACCAAGGCCTTTTTACACCGTTGGGGTTCTTCTGACTACGTGCCAGATTCAATCCGGGACCTAAGGCTAGAGCTCTAATGATTGAAGCATCACCTACCTCTCAGTCAGGCTTCCGAAACCCCCAAACACCACACACAAACCATAATTTTATCAAAAAAACTTCCATTCAAAATAAAGGTTTCAAATAGGTTAAAAAATAACCATTCTTACAAATAAAGGAAAAGAAACACCAAAAAATGATACAAGTGACAACTACTACATCCAAGAAATACTACTAAAATAAAACCACAAACTGATCCCCAAACATCGCCCTACTCCTGCTGACGGGCTGAGGTAACCTTAGATGAGCTAGGTCTGACTTCAATGCGCTTCTTGGAAACACCTTGGCAGAATCGATGCAAGTGACCTAGACGTCCACAGTTGTGGAAGGGTCTCGGAGCACTCAGGCACATCGAACTCTTATGTCCCTGCCTACCACACTGGTGACGGATCATGGCATTGTACTGTGAAGAAGATGACTGGATCTCTTAATGTCTCTTGATTCCTCTATTAGAGCCACCAACTTCAGGTCTCTTCCTATTCTTCCTATCACCATCTTCTGCATTGCCTCCCAAGGCTGGGGAGGATTTTCCACCTCATGTCTTCCTACTAACTCAACTTCAGCTAGAAAAGCCTACCCAACAACATCCAAGAAGGTTTTTAGGTTGAGATCTTCCACTTTTGATCACAGTTCATGTCGGAGTCCAGAATAAAATTATCAAGCCTTCCCAAGATTGTTTACAATAAACCATTGGTCGTATGAAACTAGGTTTGAGAAACGTCGATAGAATTTTAGTACTAATTCATCACTCTGCTCAAGAAAATACAAATCCATCCTCTTCCTCAGCTTCGTCAACTCAGAGAAGTATTGTTGGATGAATGAAGACTTGAAGAATTCCAAAGTGAGATCTTCTCAAGGCATGCTTTGAGACACAAACTTCCACCATTTCCAGGTTGGACCTTCTAGAATAAAGGTATCCAACTTCACCTTCAATGACTTAGTCAACCCATTGAAATTGAAGTTCTTCTCAATCTTCCGCAACCACTCCTCTACCTAAAGAGGCTCTACTTTTCCATTAAAAAGAGGAGGGTTCAACTTCCAAAACTTGAGGATGTAATCTATGGGTTGATCAACTGGAGGATTTTTTACGGGTGCACCACCCTACGCTACACCTTGGGAATCCATCAAACTTTTGTGGGGGTGAAAACTAAGAAACAAGGAAACATAGAGTTTAATCACAACATGGTCATCGCCATTTTAAATTAAACTTTTCATAATTTCCAAAATAAAACTTTTGAAAACAATTCTTAGAAGTAAACAAGACCCCAAACGATCCACAAGGAGAAACTAGCGTTGATGGGTGACTCAGACATATGGTTGGCGGCCATATGCCAGTCATGCCACCATCATAAGGAGCACTCTAAGGAAATGTCTCCGGCTCTTCATGGATTTCCAGACCATGCGAGCTCATAATGGTCACTTTCCTAGCTCCCATTTTGTCACGAACCAACCCGAATATCCCATGGTAACTTGAGGTTCGGAATGAGCAAGGGTTAATGGCATACTTCTCATCTTTACAACTCGAGTCCTAACAATTCTACTCATTCTACCATGACAACCCCAAATAATGATGGACGCTCTGAAAAACAAGGTCCGCTCAAGAGCCAACCTGATCTGATACCATTTTGTCACGAACCAACCCGGGTCGACCCTGAACCAATCACTAGAGCCGTTCTATGACATGGACTGAGAGGTGTTCCCAATCCTCATGGGATGGTGAAAAGAGCCAGAGCATCAAAAGAGTAGAAATGGGAATGATTTCACCTAATGAAAATAAATAAATCAGTAGAAAGAAACATAGAACAATGAAAAGTAAATAAAAAAAATGATAAAGAAAGAACAATCAATAGAAACACACTAACCTGACCACAACTGAAAAATCTTCATGGCCTTGAGTGTCACTCTCCAAAACACAACCAAATCTCACCCCCGACATACAAGCTCGAGTCAAACCTGCAAAAAACTAAAAAAATAGGAAAAACCAATAGGTGGGAGTATTAAAACTCTGTAGGTGTTACCAAAAACTATTCCTAATGAACTAACTTTAAATAAAGAATTTACTAATTCCAGGTTTGAAATAAATTATATAAAATATGGGTTTCCACACACACTTTCATTTCAAAAACAAGTAACAGTCCAATGCCCTTTTTAATATAAAAACATGTTCAATGTTTGAAAGGAACAACTGCACCATGTTTGAAAACATTTTTGCGAACAATTTAGAAATCCAAATTTTTGTTGTTAGTAAAAAGGAAAACCACACACAACACACATCACCCACTAAGTAAAATGGAAAAAGTGGAACATGGGGCTATCAACCAAACTAGACCTCTCAATCATCCACCACATATATATAAACACTAAAGAAAACATGGGTCGAACCTAGGATCTTGTGAACAATCCAGAACGTACTATACACATGACTTATCCTAAAGGCATGCCTACTCTCGATGACATCATAATTCCCAAACGCTCAGTATCACTCTACCTGGACTAACCGAGGGGCCCAATCCCCTAGCAGAGTAAAGTCCATACTAAGGGACACTAGCTAGTGCGTAATCTAAACTAGTGCAACAATTGTTCTCAAAAGATTCACTTACTATGCTAGGTTCCCATGTCAACACGTTTAGTAAAAAAAGATGGGTGGATCAAAAATTCCAAACAAGTTATCATTCATGATTCACAATATCATGCTCACAACTCACACAATTGTCGTACACATCAAATCACCCCTGAGTCACGTCAAAGAAAGCTTTTCAAAATAATTTATTTTGTTAAAGTGCCAAACTAGCTTGAAACACCCTTTCAGAATCAGCCATATTCCAAAAGAAAACAACACCTTCACATCATAAGTAAAACCATTTTCAAATATTCCAACACACTCTACTTTTATGAGGAGCCAAACGGGACTTAACCAAATTTAAAGAAAAACATCGTTTCTGAAGAGAAACCAGAATATTTGCTCACGTTTCAAAAGAAAACATTTGACATCAAACCAAAACCGCAAATGAGAGTTCATGAATTATGTTCAAAGGCCAAAGGAAAATTCCTTTACTATTGTGCATCAATTCATCAAGAAGAATAATTCAAGTGACATGCATAAAATAAACATCTCTTTTACATCGAGTAATTATTCCAAAATTATCTATATAATACTATCTCTCATTTATTAAAACTAATAAAATATCAAGAAATTAATAAATTCTAAATATAATGTCAAGTTCATTTGGGGATCTACCTCAACTCGCAGCTCGAACACGACAATGTGACACGCCTCGCACAAGTGCACAAGCATGCAAAAGACGATGATTGTGTTAACTCGGGGTTACCCCACCAACATGCTGTGATAAATACACAACAAAAAAGGTACATAAACATGAACTTAAAACAATCCAAATGAACAAACAGTGCAAAAATAACCACCTCGTCATGTTTTTAAAACACAAATCGCACTATTAACACTGTTTACTAAACCCCTTTATAATCAACAAAGTGTTTACCAAAACCAAAAAATTCCAAAATAACTCACTAAACATTTTAAAGAGCTAATAGAACATTTTAAGAAAACACTTAGAGTGCAAAAACTGACAAAAGAGCACAACATAATGAGATCAACATTTAAAAACATGTGCCCCTGAACACATTTTCAGAACCAGGATCATAACACCCATATTATTTAATAAATAATTTAAAAATTTATAGAACAATTTTAAAAAGTATTTCACGACTTTAAACACATGAAACCAACTCAAGATTCATTTTATATATTATAAAAACATCAAACTATGATCAAGGGCCAGTAGGACTAATTAGGCCTTTGCATGAAAAACCCGTCTAATTTAGACCATAAGTTTAAAAAAAAAATGATTGTGCACAAAACACCAATTCACATAAACAAGGTGCAAAATATCAAACACAACTAAATTATTTTAAAAACCTAGTTTACACCAAACTAATTAATTATATCATATACTAAACTTAATTAATTAAAATTTAAGCACTATAAAAACACAAGAAAATAATAATTTAGTGAAAACATAAATTTAAAGGTGACATGCAAAAGGGTTCATACCTCAACTCCAATGCGGAATGAAAACGCATGCTCGGACCCGTTGCAAAGCACATGAACACCTCAAACGCACTCTTTAGAAGCTGAATTTGACCCAAAACACCAAAATTGGTAATAACATTTAAGTATTTGAGCACAAAAATTAACCATTCACCATGGAATAACCTTACACTGAAAGGAAGATGATTTTTTTACCAAGAGGGGAGGCTGTTGGAGAGGTGGTGTGCATGAGAAGAGAGGCCTGGTCAAAGGTGAAGGGGAACACAAATAGAGGGTCAACCGAAGGAGAGGTTGATGCTAGATGGAGGAAAGAATCACAACGAAGACATACAAAGAGAAGGGGTCGAGAAAAATGGGGTGCACTGGCTTGGGGAAGAATAATGCAACGTCGGGTCACCTTGCTGAAGGGAAAGTGGAACGGGTTAGAGGGTGAAGAAAGGTGATGTCGCGGCTGTGAAGTGAACACTAGAGCAAAGGGGGTGGCAGCTGTGAAGGTGCTGACGATGAAGATGTAGCTGAAAAAAAGGTTTGGGTCGTTGGAGCTGTCTAGGAGGAGGAGCTGCTGTCATTGGAGTAGGGGGCTGTGCGCTGGAGAGGGAGATGGATAGGGCCATTTTGGAGTGAGGCATGCGCAAGAGTCCATCCAGATGTCGGGGGGGGGGGGGGGATGATTGCTGCATGTGGAACAAGTAGGGAAAAGGGGGAGAAACGAGAGAGAAGGGGGGTGGGTGAGGCTACACCGATTTTTAGGGTTAGAATAAAAAAAAAGAAACAAAAATAAAACAAAATAAAGGAAAATAAAACATTGAACTATAATAAAAATAAGATAAATAAAAATAATAATAAGAAAATAATAATAATGATAATAATAACATTAATAACAAAAATATTAATAATACGTCTAATAATAATATAACATCTTTAGTAATAATAATAATAAGTACCCTTATTAATGATAATAACTATAATTCCAATACAAAAAATAAAATCAACATTAATAATAATATAAAAATGATTAAAATAATAATATTAATAATATTTTTTTAATTTTTTTAATTTATTTTTATTTGGCTGACCTGAACTCTAAAATTTCATGGTACTCGAGCTGACCGCACGACTTCCGTTAGCCGTGCGGTGCTCGTGCACCGACCTAAAGTAATAATAATAATAATAATAATAATAATAATAATAATAATAATTGTAATAAATATTTACTAATAATAACACTAATAAGAATAAAAATAATTATATTGATAAGAATATAAATAATAGAAATACTCATTTCATTTTAATAGTAATAATTAAAATTATTAGAAACCATGAAAGTTTTGACTAAAATAATAAATTACAAAATATATTCATATTATTTTTCCAAAAAAGGCAGATCATACCGATGCCTGGGAAAGGCCATGCAGGGTTTCCAAAATGTGGTCTTCCAGTGCGTCCAACGATGTCAACTAAAAAATGATCACTTTTTGACAAAACTCAAAAATCTAGTTCAGGACTCTACCTGAACCATGACTATATTTATTTAAGGCCACGCAAATAATAAAATAAAATAATCGAATAGGTCTGAGTGTGACAATATGACATACCACGTACGACATTCCGAATCAGGTATAGCTTGTACGAGTATCTGGTTATGTCATTCGGCCTCAAGAATGTGCCGATAGTCCTCATGGATCTGATGAACCAGGTTTTTCACCCGTATCTTTTTTCCTTTGTGTTAGTCTTCATGGAAAACATCTTAGTGTATTCGCATTCCTGGAATGACCATTAAACCCATCTTGAGATCATGTTGAGTACACTAAGAGAGAACCATCTATACTCCAAGCTCAATAAATTCCACTTTTGTATTGATAAGGTACACTTCTTGGGTCATATTATATCTGAATCCGGAGTATCAGTTGACCTAGAGAAGGTGAACATTGTAGTTTCATGGGAGCAGCCAAAGATTGTCTTCGACATCCATAGTTTCTTGGGACTAGCTAACTATTATAGGCATTTAATTCAGGATTTCTCTCGCTTAGTATCACCTCTTATGACCCTAACTAATAAAGGTGTACAGTTCATCTGGTTAGAAGCTTGTGAAAAGTCTTTTTAAGAATTAAAAGGAATACCAACCTCTGCCCCGATTCTGATTCTTCTTGAACCTGGTAAGAGCTATATAGTTTATTGTGGTGCTTCAGGAATTAGACTAGGTGTAGTTTTGATATAGGGTGATCTAGTCATGGCTTATGGATCCTTCCAACTGGGACCTCACGAGCGGATCTATCCTACACATGACCTTGAGTTGGCAGTGGTGGTTCATGCTCTATGTTGTTGGAGACACTATTTTTTGGGTGAGAGATTCATTGTTTACATGAATCATAAAAGTTTAAAATATATCTCCACTCAATGAGACTTGAACTTAAGGCAATGCATGTGGGTTTAATACTTGTAGTCGTTCGATTTTGATCTTTCTTATACCCCTGGTAAGGGTAATGCTATGGAAGATTATTTAAGCCACAAGACACAGAAGCAAGTCATTCAAGTAGCTAGTAGTGAGTGGTAGATGATGCCCTTTTTTTTCCAGAGATTCATCTGGAGGTCCAAGAGAAGAGCGGGAAACCAGTTATAGCAGCTCTCACAGTGACATCCTCTCTTCAATGAAATTCCACAGGCAACAATTGACTGATCCTGAGTGGATCATTTTGAGGGAAAGTGTTATAGGAGAGAACCCACCTCCTGGTTGGGTTGTTAATGGTAGTGAAACTCTCATTTACAGTGGCCATGTATGGATACCTTCAATTATAAGAGAAGAGATGATGAGGGAATCTCAAACCTCTATTTGGGAAGTTCATCCTGGGTTGACCAAGATGTACAGAGATATGTGTTGATATTAGTGGTGGCCTGGTATGAAAAAGACGATAGCAGGTTTCATCACTCAGTGCTCCCCCTTCCAACAGGTGAAGGTAGACCACCATCGACCTACTAGACTCATACATACTCTATCCATTTCTGAATGGAAATGGAATGAAATCACCATGTATTTAATTACAGGCTTTCCAAGATCTCCATGAGGATGCGATGCAGTATGGGTGGTTGTTGATTTGTTGACCAAGGTTGCACACTTCTTGCATATCTGAGAGACCATTACGATTAATGAGTTGGGAAGGCTGTATATCTGGGAGATTGTGTGACTTCATGGCGTACCTTGTTCTATTTTATTAGACATAGATGCTCACTTAACTTCACTGGTATATAAAGGGTTGCAAAAGGCACTAGTTCACAGGTACTTCTGAGTACGGCATATCACCTTCAAACTGATGGGCAGTCCGAGAGAACTATACGGGTGTTAAAGGATATGTTACAGGACTGTATCCTTGATTTTGGTGGTTCATGGGAGAATCATATACCTCTTATTGAGTTTACCAATAATAAAATCTTCTAGGGGACAAATCAAATGGATCCGTATGAGGCTCACTATGGTTGACCGTTCTGTTCATCTTTATGCTGGCTCAAAGCATGTGAGAGAGATCTTTTGGGTCCTCATCTCATTTAGGAAACTTTTGAGTATGTTTAGATATTTAAGAAGTGTATGACTATAGTTCAGTCTAGATATAAGTCATATACCGATCATTACAGCAGACCTCTGGAGTTCATGGTGGGACATCAAGTCTTTCTGCATGTCTCTCTGAGGTTGGGCCACAGGATGATCTGGAGACAGGGGAAGTTATCACCGAGATATGGAAGGCTATTCGAGATAGTGGAGAGAGTTGGGTCGATAGCTTATCAGTTACTGCTACCTCAGAGGTACCATTCCATGCATGATGTTTTCCATGTATCTCAGCTCTGACAATATCATCCAGACCCATCTCATTCTTTTGACCCTGGCAACATCGAACTTGAGGCAGATGCATCCTTTGCAGATCATCTAATCCGTATCATTGACCATAGCACAAAAATCCTCTAAGGAAAGTGAGTCCCTCTGGTCCAGGTGTTATGGCAACACAGACGCGTTCAAGACAAGACCTTGGAGCAAGAGACGGATGTACGTACGCAGTGGCCAAAATTTTTCTCTGGCGATGTTCCACTACCCTTAGAAGGCCAACTCAAGGACGAGTTGTCTTAAATAGGGGAGGTTGTAACACCCCTACATTTATCAGGTAAATACCATTTTTAATTTATTGCGGTCTAATTCTGTAAGTGACCTATGCCGCGTGTTTGTGCACCTCTCTACGGGTCCCTAAAATCTTTTTTATTTAATTTTAATAACTGCAAACGTTTTATGAAAAATGTTATGTCACACTTTAGTGCAGATTTTGGGATTAAAATAATTAATTAAAGTTTGAAAAATAATAATAAGAGATTTAATGAAGATTTAAAAGAATGTAAAAAGGGATACAAAGAAATTTTAAAAGAAAATAGAAAGGGGTTTATAGAAAAAATAAAAATAATTAAATTGGGATTTTCAATTTGTATTTATTTTTATTCTTTTTCTCTTCCATCCTTTTATTTTATTCTATTTTTCATTTTATTTTCCCTTTCTTTTTCTTTTATTTTTCTCTTATTTTTTTCTTTCCTTTTTCTTCCTTTTCTTTCTTTCTTCTTTTCCCTCTCTTCCACTCCTCCTCTCCCTCACGTCGCACGTCCCTCTCCCCCTAGGTGGTCCACCCCTGCTCCTCCTTTAGAAGACCACATATCTTACATCTATCATATGATTTATTCTCTGTCATGTTTGTAGTAAACCTTAGGGCAGGGATAACTTTGCACAATTGGAATCGTACGTTTCTGTTAAGTATCCTTCACGCAGTTCGTCAAAGAAGGATTTACCATATTTTCGAGTTTTTCCAAAATCCACCATTTTTTCCGTTTTAGGTCAAATCAAAGCATACTACAGATATTGGATTCATATAAAACTACAAGGTAGGGTGCCTAATCACTTTCCCTTCATTTCATTGCAGTTTATAAAAACACATCATTGTACCGTTAGTCGGTGCCTATTGGCATTGAGCAATTTCACCCAATATCATTAATTTAATTGTTTTGCCTAATTTTTTTAGCCTTAATTATCTTTAATTCATTTGTTTGAATTGGGGAAACAAGGTTGGACACCCCTTTTAGTGTTCCGACATGGTTGGTATATTTTTCCCGTTAGCTGGGTTTTTAATTTAATTAACTACAGGTGTTGCACAACCATTTTTATTGTAATTAAATTAAATAATTAGTTTTCATTGAACACGAACTTTGAATTTTTGGATCATTGGTAATTGTTTGTGTTGAACTATTTATTTATTTAAAAAGTGCATTATCTGTTTATGTTGATACAATATATTACCTTGTTAAGTTGTTATGCTGCAATGTCTAATTTATAACTTCTGATGCATGGGTGTATCTAGTTAGTTTTCAAGCTATGACTTTATATGATGATTATTTCATATCTATTGCTATGAAAACATTAATTAAATTCAAGGTGATGAAAGGAGGTTGGTCCCATTTTAATGGCCACACTTAGACCCTTCATTCCCAACTGTTACCACTACGCATCAGGGGGTAGTGTCTTTGGCTTTACCGGACCGAGAGTTCCCCGAGATTTCTAATACTTATGAGTGACACCAGTTCCAAAAGGGCCCATCAATATGGATCTATTAGCAATGTGGCTAATCCAGATTCAGGCGACACTTGACCCCTTTTTGTGAGATCGGAACAGACTCATGGTTAAGCCATGCCTTGATTAATACTTGGTCATTCGAAAGATTTCCTTGGACGGGCTCAGTGGTATTGGATAAATTGAAGGATGTTCTATAAAGATACCTTTGGGATGGGCTCAAACTCCAACTATCAACTTGAACCTTAATAATGATACACTAAGGGTTTATATTTTACATCATTGTTATTTATTGAGATTTGAGATATTTTCTGTTATGTTGGAGAACACCTGGTTGACACCTGACATAGACACCAAGTCAAAGCTAAAGATTGGGGGGGGGGGGTATTTCCTTCCTTATCTTACATTACTCTTTTAGGTTATATATATATATATATGAAATTGTGTATTCTACTTATAGGTATTACTTTTAGACTTTCTACTTAGGAAAATGAAGGTAATTAAGGATGGGTGCCGTCGGGAACCTGGGCTGTGTTATTTATTTTAGTGTAATTAATTAATTATTTTAAATTGTCATATAAAGGCACATTAAATTTTATTATTAAACAAAATGGAATGGTTTAGAAACTATGGGTTCCAGACTACTGTGATTTTATCTCACACCCTGCTCGGACATTATTAACCCCTGAGTAGATTACATGCTCGTAGGTATTGACAAGCGGAAGCGTGATGCTTCTGATGCTTGGTTGTTCTTTGCAGCTTAGGATGGAGACTAGGGTAGAGGACCAAGCATTGATTTTGATGTAGTTTCTTATTTGTGTCTTTTTTTAGTTGACTATGTGCTTGAGTTTTTTTCCTCACTTCCAGTTTAGACAGATATCAGGGCATGGAATCGTTTTCTGAGCTTCTACACTTGATTATTTTTATTCAGTTGGATTATTTATATTTTTTTCTACTATAGTTTATTAATTTACATGATTCTGTTATTTATTATTAGTTTTTGTCTTCTTATGTGGTGATAATACATATTATCTTTGAGGGAATAGTCTCCCCCTCAGACACAAAAAGGCCGTCGCTGCTAGTCGGCACCCTCTGGCGTTTGGAGAGATGCGCTAAACGTCATATGACCCACCGGTCCAGCTACCATCTTAGAGGTGAGCCAGATCGGGATGTTACAGAAATGGTGGTGTAACTTCTTATAAAATACTGAGATATCCAATTTTGTTGGACCTCCAAATTTTGAAAGGTACACGATCTTTTCTCATTGAGTTACTCCAATTAATCCAATCATTTTTTTGGATTTCTCATCTATGAAAAGTTGATCACATAAGGCAATACATATTGACATAAATTGGACCTCAATGGGTATGACTCTTTTGTTTTGTATACAAGTGAATATGGTGTCACTCGTATTATGGTATAGGTGGTAGTCTGGTAGGCCCATAATGAATGAGATAGGTTATTAAGACATACATTTTTATCTTTATCCACTATATTCTGGAGTTTGTTTGATAGGGTCTTGTTGAAGGACTCAATCTATCCATTAGTCACTGCATGATAGCATGATGAGTGGTTGGATTTAATATTACACTCCTATTACAAATTCTCTAACTCAATAAAATATAAATTGGGGTTGTTTTCCATTATTATTGTGTGAGGGACACCAAATATAGTAATTATGTTGTCTTTCACAAAGCTAATGATGGCTTTGGTCCTAACTTTTTTGATGAGTATTGCCTCATCCCATTTGGATAAGAAGTTGGTAGCAGTGAGGATGTATTTGAATTTATTAGATGTAGCTTGAGGGTATGGACCCACAACATCCATTCCCCATATGAAAAATTACCAGGAGTTTTTGGATGTATTTAGAAACTCCAGGGGTTGATGGATGAAATTAGTGTGCACTTGGAATTAATGACACTGTTTGGTAAAATTTATGTGATCCTATATCATAGTGGGCTAGTAGTACCCAAGCCTTTAGATTTGATGGAAAATATTGAACCCTAACTTGTGGTGACCACAGTCTCCTGCATGTAATTATTTGATGATAAAATTAGTGTCTTCTCCATTAATTCACCTAAGAAGGACTCAATCAAATCCTCATTTATAGAGGGATTTTAGGTGATTTGGGCTATCATAAAGAGTTAAATTGCTTTCTCACCATCATATTTTCTATTTACTAGCTATTTTAAATGGAAGTTATCCATTTTTGAGGCATCCCACGATGGGTATCATCCACCCAGTGGTAGAAACATATAGTTCAAGGGCATGACTAATTTCATCGATCTCTTCTGTGATGATATGAGAAAAAGTTGAGTCCATTTGACAATACACAATGATGAGGACCATTTCATCCCGATTTGGATCTTCCAAAGTCATAGATTAATTTTCCAATGAATCTACTTAATAATTCTACAATATTGGGATGTGAGTCAATATTGGCTCAAAGGGTAACTCTACCATTAACCCTCATATGTAGTCAATTAGGGGGATTAACTCTTCTCTTTATGGAATAATCCCAATTAATCCATTTTATTACTATCAATGAATCACATTTCACCCCTAGGTGGACCACCAGTATTTGGAGTGCCATTTCTAGGCCTGTAATGAAGGATTGATATTCTGCCTCATTATTTATACAACCTTGTAACAATGGGAAAGAGTAAGGTAAGACTACCTTTGCTGGATAGATGAGCATGAACCCTAACCTAACTTTGTTGATATTTAGACATTCCATTCTCTTCCTTATTTGGATCTTGTACACACTATCAAAATAATTTTACCATGTTTGGGGGTTTTATTGAATAAAAATTATCTCTTCATTTGGAAATTTAATATTTAATGATTTTGTTTCTAAAGATGGGTATTCTTAACGAAAATCTACTAAGACCTAACCTTTCACTTCTTTCTAATGCACAAACTGTATATCAAAATTATACAGAATAACCACCCAATGTACTAAAAATTAGTTCAAAATTGGATATTTGAAGATATATTTGACTAGGTTATTACAGGAGACCAAATGGACCCTGTGGTTCTACAAGTAGTGACTCATTTTTTGAATCATGAGGATTAACACCAGGAAACTCTTCTCAATATCTGAATAACGAGTCTCAGTGTTGATCACAGTTTGACTAAGACAATAAAGGATATTTTCACTACCAGGGTCATTATTTTTTGTAAGGAAAGTTCCTAATAATCCCTCTAGGTCCATCACCCATAGAAAGACCAGATTTACCTCAATGTATTGTATTAGCACGGGTGGACTCAAGATATATTTCTTGAGGTTTTCAAATGATTTCTAATAGTCACTAGTCCATTGATATGTAACACCCTCTTCATCAACTTAGGGAATGTAAAAAACCTACATGAAAGGTTGGATATAAATCACTAGATATAGGCCAAGTTCCCTTTAATTCCTCTCAACTCTTTGAGTTTTTGAGGTGGTAGAATGCTAAGGATAACATTTTTCGTCTCAGGGTCAACTTTATTTTTGTGATGGTATATGAAGAAGCTGAGAAAATTTCCCTGGGTTACCCTGAAATAACATTTCACAGGATTCATCTTTAGGCTATTCTGTTGTAGTTTGTTTAATATGGTCTCAAGATAAACTAGGTGGTTAGGGTGATGTTGGGATTTAACCACCAGATCATCAACATAGTATTCAAAAAAATTTCCATAGAAGGGTTTGAATATATGATCCATGACATGTTGATATGTGGCACTCACATTATTCAAGCCAAAGGGAATTACCCGATAGAAAAATAATCTCTGGTGGGATTTGAAGGTGATAAATTCTTCATATTTTGGGGCTATCTGAATTTGGTTATACCCTGAATATCCATCCATGAAGGTGGGGGATTGATATCTAACCATTTAATCAATCAATAGCTCTGTGATTTCAACAGAGAAGTTATCTTTTGGACAGTTCCAGTTGAGATATCTAAAGTCTATGAAGACCCTGATTTTCCCATTTTTCTTATTTCTCAGAATGATTTTGGACCTCCATTTTGGATAATGAACATAACAGATGAATTCTTCCTTAATAAGATTTTCCACTTCAACCACAATTTTAGAGGCATGATTCAGGTGTGTCTTTATGGATGCCTATTTATATCCATGGTGTCTTTCTATAAATCCTAAGTGATGTGTGGCCACCTCTAGATCAATTCCTATAATATCTATGTAATTACAGGTAAAAAAATTCTTATGTTTATTTAGGAAGGAGGTGTATACATATTGTTCATTAGAAGTCATGAATGAAATGATCAGAGTGGATCATGGATGTTTTTTTGTACCTAGATTTATTTCTCTGAGTTCATCAATGGTAGTAGGGACACCTTCCTACAATGATGGAGTGGAATCCATGAGGACTTCCTCCTCTTCTTATTCTTTATGTTTTTCCTCTACCACCTTTGGTTAGGAAGTGGGCTGTGAGGCCAACTTCTTGGAGTTAGGGGAGGATTCAGTATTTTGACATTTGGAAGGAAAATTAGTTACTTTTGACCTAAATGATGATTCGGGGATTCTTTGATACTCTGAGGACAGAATTAGGGTGTTTTAACCTTAAAATATGTCACTATAAAGAGATTCAATGAACTCTCCAATCATCCAGGTTCAGTTGTCATGACTGATGTTAAGGAAATCGCTGAATATGTTATTTAAATTAGTCCTATCCCTCCAATATAATTGATGGGAAGTACATACTACACATTGAGCTTCTTGAAGGTATTAGTTGGGGTTATCTCCAGACCATTTGGGGAATTGATTCGAGCAAAATTTTTAATTATGGGATTCTTCCCTTCCCTCTAATAGAATGCCACATCAATATTTTGTGATTCACAATATTTAAATGGGGATTTATCACCATAAATCTTTCCAATTTCACCATTAACATAATATTTGAGGAATTTATGGTATGATGAGGGAATAACCACATGATTATGTAACAAAATATTTCCCATAAGTACATTGAAGACTGTATATTTCTGAAAAATAAGGAATTTTTAGTTGGA
The DNA here is from genome assembly GCA_963277665.1 of Viscum album. Taxonomy (NCBI): domain Eukaryota; kingdom Viridiplantae; phylum Streptophyta; class Magnoliopsida; order Santalales; family Viscaceae; genus Viscum; species Viscum album. The sequence continues at coordinate 1,991,634,833 of OY728137.1, forward strand.
TATGAGATCCCTAAACTATGTCCTAAGATTGATTTCTCTGAGAGTATTTTACTTACTCTTGTCATAACCTAGTAAAGATAGAGTAGAAGAAAAAAGGGGACTCTTTTTAACCCATTTTACGAAGTGTTCAATCTAAAATAATCTTGACCCCAGATCCATTGTCAATGAAGGATGGTCGGACATCAATGTAATTTATCCTACCAGACACATAAAAAGGTCTGAGGTTTCATTGTATAATGAAATCCTTGTATAGGACTATTAAAGAGATAATCATGTGGCATTCCATAGTAATTTTATCTGAATGATATAATTCTATAGAAATAAATTCATCCTCGAATTCTTGAGTGCTTGAAAAAGCCTCTACTAACACTTCTCAAAAGTCTGTTGATAGAATCAAACCATCCAGGATTGAAAACATGACCTGTATTGAGGCTAGCTGATTTAAAATGACATTCTTCTTGTATAATTGTTTTCACTTCCCAGTATGGGGATTCACTTTTTTAGGAACACGAGGAACCAAATTACTTGATGTAGGTGGATTGGCCCTCAGAATCAGAGTTGAAGGAACTTCTGTTCATAGTGGATTACGTCAGCTAGGTCTGTTGGCACACTAAGGATGATTGGGAGATAAATTCCCCTCTAGTTTGTCTTATAGAACAACTAAGTCAAGGAAACCTATGGACGATGTGGGGGAAATGTTTTTCTCCTGCTGAGTTTTCTGGATGAATCTCCCACAAGTTTCATCCACATAGATTGTCTATGACGGGTTGTGGCTGAAGTATTGACTTTTGGAATGACCATGACCTCCCCTACATCCTTCATTCTTGAGGCCACTTCTCATGATTCCCCGATCATATGTAGGAATTTGGATTTGTAGTCACACTAATCATCCAAGAATAGATCCATTATGTGAATAAAAATAATGGAACTAAAGATCAGTTCTTCATTTGAAAAAGTCCATGTCTGGAGTGTTGACTTTTTCGTACCTTTTGGTTGGGAAACACCCATGCCTCTAGGATTAAAGGCACGACGTCTGAGATATTCAATGAAATATTCTTCCTTGGTACATTATAATATTCTTTATTTTTTATTCTTTATCTTTTTTTCAAGTCATTTCTTTGAATATTGGATTTTGAAAGATTGTGGCACTAATAAAGTTTGTTGTTCCGTATTGGAAGTGTCTAGGGGCACAATTGGCTGTTTCAATTATGCTATGAGGATATCATGATTCCGATTGATCATCTTCCTAACATATAGTCACTAAAATTTTATGCACCCTTCCTATTAAATTACTTCCATTGACTCTCTTTCTCCAGATCGGTGGCATAAACAAATGCTACTTGTGCAGGTGGCTTGCCCATATTCACCTGCTCAGAGTCAACCATCTTTTGCAGGATGTCTTTGAAAATAAAAAATTCCTTAATGTTGTTCTCTAATGATCAATGGAATAAAAAATAGTTCAAGATGTCTTCATCACCATACTGATCAAGATTCTTGGTCTTTGGTAACTCGATCAAGTTATTCTCTAATATCAAGATTAAGTAGCTAGGGATTTGGTCAATTCAGAATGAATAAAATGTGTTATTGACCTCCTCAACTCCCTTTTCTTGTCACGAAGAGGAGGGAGTTCTTACTAACACTTAGGATGGGGGACCACACGATATGGTGTAGGCTTTGAAGCTGGAGTGGGTGCAGGGGTTGTCTTAAGCACAATAGTGGAAGCCTATCCATTTTCTATTCTCTTTCTTTGAGATGAGGGAATTAATTGAGACTTAGCCTTGGTTTGTACGATGAAGTATTTCACTCTATGATCAACCATGGAAAGGTTCTAAAATCCTCTTTTTCATTTCATAGGGATGAGTTGTGTGAAAAAATAATCACAAATTTATTTTATACATATGGATAATAAATATTCACGGGGAAGCTATAGGTTTAGGGTGTATGTCAACCCTTTCCACTGACCGATGAAATTAGTGACCCTATCATTCTATAACTATTTTTTGTTTAAGAGGTCAAGGACCATTTTATTATATAATATAGAGCTAAACTAGAAGAGAAGCTTATGAAAAAGATCTTCCCACCCTATAATTTACCATGTTTGTAAACTAATGTTTCATACAAAGGATGAACCCTACAATATCTCTGTAAATCATCTGAGTTTCACTACCTCCTGTTGTGTAGGGATCCCCATCATGGGATCATAGTGGGAAACAAAATCTGTTAAATGTATCTCCAGGTCCCCCAATCCATTGAATATTGAAAAATATGTCCTCCCAAAGTTTAATGGGGGGGAGGCAGATCAACCAATTTAGGGTATGGATTATTTTTTAGTTGTACTAGTGAAATTTTTTCTTATATTCCTCCTAATTAAACTATTAGTAACTCAATAGTATTAATGATCCCTTGGGAAATTTATAGATGAGAATAAGCTTAAACTGGGTGTAACAGTAGGTAGAGCTAACTGTGGAAGACCTTCTAGTATCTTCCCTATGTTACCTATAGGGGAAGGCCTATAAGGGGGTGCCTAACACGGTTCTAATTGTGAACCCAATAGAGGGAACTCCCGATATACTATTGTGGGGTCCAAGTATATGGGTTATTAGTACCCCATGTTGAGTGGATGTTCTGGATATATCTCAATAGCTGTGGCGCCCCCTTTCTTGAAGTATGCTAATTGGGAGTAAAATTTGAGGTTTTTTTATATAACATATCCTATAGGAATACTGCCTTGAAGTAGTTTTTTATTAAGTCTTATAAATTAATTCATCTATTCCCCTTATAATGAAAATATATCTTCAAATGTAAGGGGTTCAGCCTATTTAGAAGGCAAGTAATTTACACCCTTACCTTTACCCTTTTCTTTGTTAGATACTCTTTGAGGAGGTAACAATTGAGTGGTTGAGGGAAGTCCAAAATTTAGGGAAAGTCACTAGTTTTGGGTATACACACCACCTTAAATAATTTTGATATGTACCATATTATGAAGTGAAAATTCCTCCCCCATCTCCTTTATGTTGGCCTCATGTTTTGTTGGATTCATTGGGGTGGTGTTAATGAAATTAACTAATGTGTAATGAATTATAGGCACTTCATTAGTCCCTTGGTGAGTTTGCCTCTGTTTTCACCCTCCATGGGCCTTATCATCTCCATCAATGGTTCTCTAGGATCTTTTTGGTTGATGGTAATCTGAAGGGAATCTCCAGATAGTTTAGTCATGCATGATACCAATGATAATACCATATTATAGAAAGGGATGAATTGGGATGATTCATACTTCATTGTTCCTCCTAATCAGAAGAATAATGACTCCCACTAATGAGGAGGTTGTTGAGGTAAAAAATCCCCAAGATCTTAGGGCTGGTACAATTCCCATTCCACTTCCAAAAATCTTTGAGATTGGTTTTCTAACATTGAAGGTTGCATTAAGAAAGACCAAAACCATATGGGGTGGGTTTTCTTTTGGATTTTCATGACTTCTAATGCCATATTTACCTTCCTAATTTTACGAAGTAATGTACAAACATAGTCTGGGTGAATCATATGGGTTTCCCTAGAACTACCTGCTTCTGATGACTGTTTCACTATCTGTGACATTTGTGCTATCATATGAATCAATTCCATTAATTGGGACACCTTATCAATATTTCCATATTCCTAATGAAATATAATTTTAATATATTTCTCTATTCTAGATTTGTGTTGGTGATAGTCAGTTAGGGAATGTTTTTTTGAGCATATCATCGGTTTTGAACATAATCTATTTGATAAAGCTAGCCTATTGATATGAAATTTCACAATGAAATATTTGGAGGGATTTGATAAATGAGGAGATTAGTGAAATTTAAAGTTCCATGTTCACCCCATCCTTTGATATCAACACTATATTGGGTTTCTGTGATTAGTTGACTTGAATCTTTTAATGCACTGAGATATACACGCTGAAGGGATCCTTAATGTTTCCTGAATTTTGGATGTTGTAAAAATAGGAGATCCACCTAATAAATTTTACATTTCATCCCTTATATTACCTTGACCTGACTTTGATACTCATAATAGGGAAATTACTTCTCTTTTAACTGATAAAGTTTGTTCTATATATTGAGTCATATTTCATGCACACAATCTTCCGAACACTTTTGGAATGCTTTATTGAAGAGTAGATACAATCCATAACATGACTAGTATGCTGACTTTAGCCATATTTTTCCTCATTTTTAACATGTCTTCCTCATATTTTTCTAAATTTTCTTTAACCTGGTCTAACCATAATGGATGCTTCTCTATGAATTTATTGTAAAAAGAAAGATTTGTGGGGACTTCTTTTATTACATTGGACAGTAGGAGATCAACGGTTTGTTTAGAGAGTGATCGTCACCTTGGACTATCTTCAAAATGAGAAGAATATTTCAATTATAAATGATAATTCATTTGATATGAATGGACTCATTTTAAAAAGTTCTTTGTTGTTGGAGGGATTTCTCATTATTAAATTGAAAAGTGAAGGACCTTCTTGATGAAGTGAAACTCTGCATAATAGGGAACTTTCATAGTAAATTACTTTACGAAGATGATGAAAATTATATCTTGATTTATGACTATAAGTAATATTCCTACAACATATACCCTAGGGAGGAACTTGAGGGTGGATGATAGCAAGGGGAAGATCTTCCTGCGGCTTGATATTCTAGCCACGTGGTGGGATGCTATGGCTTTCATTAGGAGATGAGCACTCAAGATCGATAAAATTATAGACATGAAGTAAGAATTCATGGAGAAGTATATCAAGAGGACCATCAGAATTACTAATACTATTCTCATTATTTGGTAATGGGATAGTAGGATCTTGAGTTACCACAGATAGACTCTATAGGGTTTCAAGACCTCCAACATTAAGTAGAGTGAGATCATAGATTGACTTTTCATTTTCCAGTCATATCTAGTGAGGCTTATTTTTAGATGAATTATTATGAGAATCAGGGGAAAATTACTAGGAAAAGGGGTTATTAGGTATGCAAGATTTATTAACTAGACCCCATGTCATTATCATAATTTTCTTACAGACTTCTAGAATTTTGGTAGAGGGTTGTGCTTACCATGGAGTACCCATTAGAATAGGCCAATAATATTCAGTTGGTATGGGGGTATGGACCCAATCCCATTGTCCAAATATCATAATGGAGTTTTCCCCACGACCTACCTAGACAGAAGCAGAGGTTTGTATCTTCTTGGGAGTGACATGTTGATGAGTCACCCCATTTTTTGGGATGGTGTTATTTATTAACATGTTTTTATAGTGGGGTGTTACAAAAACAATTATTTCATAAGTTAAAAATTTAGTAAAGTGGTAAACCACGGTTGTCTCAAGAGAAAAGAACAAAAACATTACATTCTTCACTTGAAATTAGAGAAAGAAGTGGAAGTTGTTTTGGAAATTATTTGAGTTTAGAAAGAATAAAACTAATAAATATAAAGATTGAACAAAAATTGATGAAGAGAGTGATGGGGTCATGGTATGATCACTATTTTCAATTTCATCATGGCCGTAAAGATCATTTTACCTCTCTTCTTATGGAATGATAAATGGAGGACTCCTCGATCTAGTTTTTAATCACCCTAGGTTGAAGTAAGGAATGGAAAAAACTCTTGTGTGCATGAAAATTCATACACCATTCCCAAACAACTAAAGACTATCCCAATTGAAAAATTTTTATCCTTATAAATATAAAAAATATTCACTTATTCCATAAAAGAGCCAATGATCATTAGACACTCACCACCTAATACAATCTTCTTGATCAAGAAAAACTTCACTAGGTGGAGGGAGTTCAAATATCTTCAACCAAAGCTGTAACCGATGAATGAAAAAACCCCAAACACAATAGAATTAAGAAAATTTGGCCCCAATAAAAATAGAAATCAGTCATTAGAAAAAGAGAGTTTTAAATTAAAGCAAAAGAATCCAAAATTATAAAAGGAAACCCCCCTTATATGATCACTTAAGAGCTTTACATATACATGTGAATGGTAATAGAGTACAATGGGGAAGAAGAGAGAATTTTGAAACTAATAAAAGAAAAATTAGAAAATACCCATCATAACAAGATTCCAATCCTCTATCATAGCCCATCATTCTTCTTATTCAACCCCTTTGAATGGAATTAGATGCACATATTTATAGAGTTGATAGGTGGAAAATTTTACCTCTAGTTTCTTTCAACCAAAATATTGACTTTATTTAACATTATAAATGGATGATTATTAAGAAGTATTATTAATACAATTTGTTCCTATATCTCTTGGACATGATCCCTCAAAATATTAGATTCTTGGAAAAATAATAAAGAAATTTATTCATGAATTACTAAGGAATTTGTTTTCAGATGAGGAGACTCCTCAACTTCCTCCACTTGGATAAAATCAAATACATCCTTAATTAGATAATTTCTGTATGGAATTTAAGTTAAAATTGAGTATCAGAGTCCTTATTCGAATCAACCTATATTAACCTTATTTGGAGGTCTCTAGGTTGAGATATTCATCATTTACTAAGGTGGGGTCCATTCTGTCCGCATACATATTGTTCATATTGATTGATTTTTTGAGACTGTGAGATTCAAATTAGCTCTTAGTCAAGAAGGAAAAATTTAATCCTATGAAAAAAATAAGTCTAAAAAAGAATAACTAAAATTGGATTAAAATTTTAAAAACATATGCTAAAAAATAAGTGATAAAAACTGTTAAATTTCTAGAATTAATAACTTTTCACATTTTAGCCTAAAAATCATGAAAAATACAAAAATCATGAAAATAAAATCAAAATGATAAATTGGTAGGGATTAAATCATTGAAATACACATTAAAAATAATGAAGATATTACCTCTATCAATTCCATCACACTTAGCACTTGCACTCTTGGACAAGTAAGCATCAAAATAAAATTAAATAAAATTTAAAATACATACACTTGAGATCCAAAAAATTGAAAACAAGGAAAAAAATATATGATGCCACATCAGAGAAAGTTATTTCACGTTATAAATTAATATTATTCAATATATTTCCACTTCATTTCTACACCTATGAATTGAAAAAAAATACCTCATTGAATTTTCCCTCATCGAACAAATGTCAATTTTACACAAGGACTTTCTCATCCAAACCCATGAAAAGGTCACCATATGATTGATAAATTACTATATATACACATGATATGAGTCAAGGACATGTATTTTTTACGAGGAATTTTTAGGGTTTTTATTTGACTTATTATTGGTATGATTTTGATGACAAAAAATCTTAAGGCCGAATAGGGAGGGATTTGCTCTTTTTGAAGAAAAATTTCAAGATTCCAATTTTCACTCAAGTATGGTCTCCTAATAACTCACCTTAATAGAAAATAAACTCCATCATCATGAAAACTCATGGATATTTTACAACATTCATAATTTTAGTAGAAAAAATACCAATCTTTTAAAACATAATTTTTCTTGAAAGATCTATATAGGAATAAATTTCTTTCTCATTTGGAATCTCTAGAATGACACAAATTCATTTATTTTGAATGATATATAATAGAGAAATATGTCAATAGAATGATATTTTTAATAGAAAAAACATCTCTTATAAATTTTATTTTCCAAAAAAATTATCTCCAAATAAGGTATTAAAACAAAAAATATCTTCCCCTAACACTTAAGTTGAACTAGATCATGAAATTTTACTTCAAGAGCATGTCAGATAAAGAAAATTGTTTTGTAATGTGTCTAACCTAACAAAATTTTGATGTATTCTTTGGAATAAAAGGATCAAATATACAGGTAAGGATAAAATATAAATTATTATATTGAGAAGGGGAATTTAATACATATGTAATGCGTTAATAATTTAAAGAAAAAGTACCATAAACCCATATATTTAGATTGGAATAAATCAAATTATGGATACTGAAAGAATGTCTTGGTTCTCTAAAGAAGCAAGGTGAATGAAAAGAATATGAAATCAATGGTTTAAAATCCTCAATGAAAAATGATTTCTAAAGAAAATAAAATGATATATGACATGATATTTAAATATCATAGTACTTCTTATGAAATTTCAAAAGATTTGAACTTGAAACAAAGATATTTTTAGTATTCATTTAAGCACAGTTTCATGGAATAAATAACTTCACTAATGAAAATGGTTTTCAAAAATGGAATATATAATCATTTGAGTTCAAAATTTTTAAAAATGCCCAAAATATAAAAAATAAACACACAAAAATTTGGAAAATACACATTTTTTTTCAAAAGTAGAAAAATAAATAATTGAAAATCAAAAACTGCAATGGTTCCCTTCCATACACTTAAATGATGTAGTGTTATCAATGAATTAAAGTATATTTAACATGTAATCATATTTTTAATTGAATCTCTTCAATCAAGAAACTATAATGGATAGGTACAACCTATTTTATTTTATTGATAATCATGTTGGAGGAGTGTGATCTCATATATTGGCTCTGATGGCATGGTCCCATGGAATTTATTTAGCCCGTGTCCATTAAATATGGATGGATCATGATCTAAATCCTTCAAAATATATATATCACTGAAAGGATATACATGAGTAACTATAAATGGAAATTACCATATAGTATGAAGTTTACTAGGAATCATCTTATGCCTCGAGTTGAATAAAATCACTATATCCAAGATGGAAGTATTTTGGTTGGATCAACTTTTCATGATCCATTCATGTTCTCTCTTTATATATCTTGAAAATTTTAAAATATTCCATTCTAATTTCCTCCATCTCATGAAATTACAATCTTATTTATTTCCCTATGCTTCTAAGATGAAAATTCAACTTTCTAATAGTTCAATATTCCTTATTCTATAATTCCATAGGTAGGTGAAATATTTTCCCATAAGTCCACCTATATGGGATCATTACAATTAAGGTTTTATATCCTGTTATGTAATCACATAGCATGTCTTCCCAATTTTGGATCAAATCCATCCTGTTTGGTTAAATAGAATTTTACAAAATTCCTTTGATTGACCTATTAGACACTATAGATTTATCATTTTTATATGGATTATATAGAGTTTATGTTTTATGATGCACCCCATTTTTCATCATAAAATCCTCCAATATCTTATTGCAAAAGTGTGTCCCCTTATCACTGATGATGGATCTAGGCACTCCAAACCTGTAAAATATGTTATCCCAAAAAAAATTACAAACAAATTTAGCATCATAAATCCTAAAGGATTTTTCTTACACCTATTTTAAAACATAATAATCTTTAAGAAAAATATATGAATCTAAAAAAAACATTTGGAAAGGGCCCATTACATCTATTCCGTAGACTTCAAAATCTCACAAAAAATAAGTGGATTTTTTAGTATTTCTTATCACTTTAAATATTTCTAGAAAAAATGAGATTTTTCGTATCACCCCAGCCATAGAAGGACTCAAGATGGTGTTTTCAATAAACTACATTGACATGATTATAAGGAGTCAAATTCTAAAGGACCTAGAGTTTAGTAGTCTTGGTAAAATAGATACATAAATGAGTATTGTATTAAAAATGACTACACTAATTAAAACATAATTTTTTTCTTTTTTATAATTAAATAAACAACAATGAGTATAACTCTATTACATCTGTTAAATCCATGCATATATTTCATAGTATGCTTCTTGGATTCTTGGGGAAATAAACATAATAAGGGTTAGCTCAAATTCTCAGTAAGGGAAAGTAAATTGGAATTAATAATGAATCAATGAGGTTAAATTAACAAGGAAATTTAAAAAATGTAAAACACATTCCATTCAATCAACTATATAAAGAAAAGAAAATATTATAAATTATGAAAATAAAACACATTCTGTTTAATCAATGAATGGAAAATTAAATGTATCCATAGATATGTTGACACAAAATCTCATGGATAAATAATAATTGAACCTAAATGATGGAAATTCTTGATTATTTGATGCCATGTTTACTAGGTACATGGTAACTTTACCATTAAGACCTTTCACAATATTTTTTGTGATATATCAGGTAAAAATTCATATAAAGTGACTATATAAATGACTCATACCCTGAGACTACCGATACATCAAGGGGATATCTATAACTAGACCCCACCCATATTATACTAGTCCGAAAATTCCTTATATATGAAATAATAAATTTAATAATTTATCTTATCAAATATCTGTATGGAGAAAGAGATATAGATTTTTCAATATTTACACAAATAATCAAATAACATTTGAAGTAAACAATATATAAAAATGATATACTATTTATGAAATGAACATATCTATGATAAATGATATGGTTAAATAAGGGAAATTCAATGTTCAATGATCATTGGAAATTGAATATTTTAAGGGGATAAAAGGAATCAAGGTAGTGAATGTGAATTCTATCCTTGGAAAAATAAATCATAAACCATTTAGAAGAATAATAAGAATAGTATCAATAAAACATACCCCAATTGGAGAAAAACAAAGGGTTGTTGTCCTTGATGAGTAGTAATATTATAAAAATATAATTTAACAAAATTCTTTAGTAAAATATCTATTTGTTTTGAATTCTTTTGAAAAAACTTTTCTTTGAAAATCAATTTTAAAAAAATCTCTTTAAAATCAACCTATAAAAAATTAAAAGGAATATTTGAAGGAATAATGGAGGGTAAATTCATGCATTCCATATAAGGTAAAAATAATATTCCTTTTTCATTGTAAAAAGGAAAAAAATGAATTTTTTAGAAAGGGATAAGAAGATTCCATTGAAAACATTGGTAAAATAAAAAAAGAGTAAAAATTTATTTATCAAATAATTTTAAAAACACTTTATTAAAACATGCATTTAAAAGAAAACAGGTTATCCAACTAAGAGAGAAATAAATTCAGGTTTTCTTAAAAACATTTTCTAAAACATTTTGAGTATGAAAGAGTAAAAAAATGGTATTAATACTTGAAAAAGATCATGAATAAATAGAGGATAGAAAAATAAATGGTTTTATTGAATAATAGTCATGGAATTTACCCAAATGTAAATACCATTGAAATATCATTAATGTTATTATTGAGGAAAATAATCTTTAAGCATTAAAAAGTGTCCCATACCACTTTGAAACATTTTAAATCATTATCCTCATGAAGGAATAAAATTTATTGAAAGTTATTATTTCATGAGTGTAATTATATTCATTATATTTCATGAAAAATGGTAGTATATACAGTTTATAGAAGAATAGGTGCATAACAACAAATAAGTCTCAATGAGATGTAAATTGAGACATAATCCCTTACATTACATTTCCTTTCCGGTGAAAGTCCTCTAAATTCATGTATAATAAAATTATGTTAATTTTATAACTTCTAGAGAAACTTTTTCATAATTATCATTATTTTATTTTACCTATTAATATGTTGTATAAAACTACTATGACAATTAAGTTTACATCAGGTGTTTTGACCGAAATTCGGTTTATGTGTCAAAAATAACTTTGGTTGGTCAACTATTTTCAAAGGGGTAATTATATAAAATTTAAAAAATAATAATAATGAAATAATTATCATATTTATGTTTTAATTGTAATTTTAAAACCAATTATTAAATATGGATATGAATAATGAACCAACGTTACACTCATGTAGACGGTAGTCCATATGTATGCGTGAGTAACATTTCCATTTTTCTATGATCATTTTGGAAAGAAGGTATGTAAAAATGTATCTTTACAAAATTATTCTTATATAATAAAAAAATATTATTTAATCATATATACATATATATATAATTCTTGTGATGTAAAAGGAATGACATCCTGTTGAGGAGGCGGTAATCCACACGTCCACGGCCGATATTACCACATTTTAGTGTGTGAAAGGATAATAAAAAAATGATATATATATATATATATTTATATTTATAGAAAGTTAATTATATCATTAATATCATATATATATTTTTTATGTATCATTTTTTTAATTATAATAATACTTTATACATTCCATGGATTGTGTGAATGAATCACATAGATTTGAGGGGGCAGTAGACCACACTTCCTCAAATGATGTTATCATTTTTAAATATAAATGAAAGTATAAAGATATGTGTTTTAAAATAATTAAATAGGTATAAAAACATTAAAAATAATATATAGAAAATATATAAATATATTTTCCATCATAATGGGAACCATGAGAGGTGGAAAAAGAAAAATGAACAATCACTATTTTGTGAGGAAACAGTTCGTCATACACATAAATTGTATGTTCGTTACCCATTAGATAGATGTGTGTATAAGTGTAGGTATGAAACTTAGAATAAAAAAATCATAGTATATTGAGGATATTGGGGTTTTTATATAATAACAGAATAAGTAGAGTTGAGGGGTTGGATATTGGAAATAAAACTGAAAGGCTTAAGACAGTTTGTTACCTCTTAATCAGGTAACTCCTTTGGGTTTATAGAAAAGGGACTCCTTGGATTGATTCCTAACTAATTAGAGGATTATAGGATTATGTGAGGGATTTTGGGAATATATTTTTTCATAGTTTGGTGAAGAAAATGTTTTTTGAGAGGTGTGAGGAAGTGGGAGGAGGGGAGATCCTTTTGTAGTGGAGGAGGTGTGACACTCTTGAAATATTTTCACAATGAAATTCTATGCATGTTTTTAACATTTAGAGTTGCAAAAATAATAGCCCCAATTTGATAAAAGAGAGTATAGGGTCGATATATGGCTAGAAAATAGCTCTTGGACAAGTGTATTGGTGGCTTTGGTCTATATGGTTAAGGTTTAAACCCTTATCTATCTTAATTTAACCTTAATCATTTTAATTAATTTTAATCACTATCACTAATATTTTTGGTAAAAAAATGCTGTCTTATTAGAAATTAGAAATTATGATTACTCTAAATCTGGAATGAATTTTTCCAAATTAAAATAATATAATTTTAATAAATTTACTTTACTTTAATTTTACAAACAAAACAATAATATAGGTTTTTAAAGTAAAAACGTCCAAAAGTTTCAATGTTTTTATAGTAAATTTCAAAGTGAAATTGATTAAAATAAAAAAATTGGATTAATTAATAAAATATTATATAATTAAACTTTAAAATAAATTAAAATTACAATCTAACCTTTTAAATAAATTAGATGAATTTTTTTTGAACTAAAATTCAGTATTTTTAACTATTCATTTAAAAAATAATATGTTTAAAAAAAACGTCAACAATTTACCCTAAGAAAATTTGTATCTTTATATTTCAAATATGAAGTTTATTTTGACATATTAAACCAATAAAAGTGTCAAAATTTATATTTAAAATGGGATCTCTATTAAAATGATTTAAAATTGCCTTTTAAAAAATATAGGTTTTTATCTTTGAAATTGGGCTTGGTCTTATCTTATGCTTGTCAAATAAAATAGATGAATGTAAAAAACGTTTTATTGAATTTATGACATATATATTTTATTAAAATAATTAAATAATTTTAATTAATTATTTATATTAAGACAAAACTCCTTTGGAAGCATAGAAATAATAATATTTCCTTTTTTATATCCAATTGGTTAATATTTTCATTTCTAATTAATTGGTAACCAATGAATTAATTTTATATTTATATTAACAATAAATTTTTATAAGTCAGTTAATAATATTTATTATTTATAATATAACTACTAGGCTATATGATATTATATTAAATAATACTATTTTAATTATACATTTTTATTTCCTGGAACTCTCTCTTGTGGGTAACGAAAGCCATCAAAGAAGGTGTCTATTTCATGTAACTCAAGATAAATCAGGATTGTGTGTGTTACAATATATATAATTTTTATTATTAATTTAAGACAATTAATATATTTTAAATTATCAGGTTATTGTATTCCCCTTTTACACTTGGTGTTGCGTGTCTTACATGCCATTGAATACAGAGCTGTACTTTAGAATTTCCATGTGTTACATTCTCCCCACCTTAATTAAATTAAATCCTTGAAATTTAAACATGATCTTTTTAACATATTTTTTTGAAATTTCCTACATTGAAATCCCAAATCATAAGAAGGTTTTGTATAACATCCTCTAGAAAATAGATATTGGTAAGTAAAAATTTCACATGCATAACCATGTAACTAGGTTTCTACATAGAGAACATTAGTGTAGAGAGAAAATATATACTTAGAGGAAAAGTTTAAATATTTATAGGGAGTGAATGAGGTCATCAATCATAAACAAGAGAATGATCAAGGGAATGTTTATGGCCAAAAATCCATAAATCTTTGATGATTTAAGAGACCATCGTTTCAGCAGAAATTAAGGTATTAATTTTTTTTTATTTCGAAGTCATTTTAAAAATGTTAGGTAATTATTTTATTGTCCAAGAATATAAGGAAATATTATTACTTGGTAGGTTTAGATTTCATGTAAACAATCTTAACTTTTTTTAGTGCTTCGATCAAATTATAATTCATCCCTCTACTCCCAAAAATTAATTACTAATAGTGATTTTTTATACCTTAATCACTAAAAGAAAATTTTAAAGGATCGTAAGTCTAATAAAAGAGTGACATGTTTGACTATTTGTCTTTAACTATCTTCCAAAACCAATATGGTTCATATATTAATATCTAATCCTCAAAATTGATACTACTTGTTCATTATTAATATTTATTTGTCAAATTGTTTAACTAAAAATGATAATAAATTAACCAGGAAATTACATAGGTTAGTAGTTGGTGTGAAACCCTTATCATCCTTTAGTCATGGTTTCAAGACTTAAGGCCACCTGAATTACAATTTTTCCTTTACTAAAAGCAGAATAATACAACTTCCAAAAATAAATTTGATGGACATACTTGAATTAAAATTTTAACGAAGGTTTTTAATACAACTGAAATATATAAATACTTTATCCTATTATTTTAACACAGATAATTCCATGTTCTAATGTTTATCCTCTAGAAGAGGGAATTTAATTAGGTAATGTCCAATTTTCCCACAATTACGATAAATAATTATAAATGATTTCTTATGATGAGCTTTATTTCTTTCTATCATACTCTTCATTTCCCCCAAAAAATCCTTTGGTTTATTTCATTCTTTCCCACACATAAATAATTCCATTTATTATATTCAGATTCTTTTCTAGGTGTATCATTCCACACTTCTCACATGTTGGAAATAGATCCTTCTTTTATTTATGGTCTCCACTACTTGAGTTCTAAGAAACCTTAATTATTCTTGTCTTTGGTGTGTTTAGGAGTTAGTAAAGGTATATATTATTAGTCATATTCCAAGAAATTTGATTTGTCTTAAACATGATAGACCTCACTCCTATAAACACCTCATTTTTTTTTCTCATTTTAACATATTTTCCTTCATGTTCGATATTAACTTGATTCCTTAGGGTTCAAGACATTGACTAAAACTAGAAAGAATAGGGTGAGTAACAATAGTCATAGAGATAAAAGTATATAATTATCTATATAATATCTAAATCATGACACCTTAATTTTAAATGTAAAATACCTTACGTATAATGTTGATTATTTGTTGTCATTATCCATTCATGTTCTTTATAATGGTTTGTAAATAAAAAGTGGATTATCCTAGGAATATACCCTGAGAGTTTCACACCAGATTCACTGTAAGGTCTATTGTCGTGTATCAGGTTACCCTAAGTTAGGCTTGGAACACCTTGTTAGAGTTATTACTTCTAGGTCTATCTATTCTAGAACCAGATCCACTTATAGTATCCAGATAGGGATGTATTGTTAGGAATACCCACATAATATCTACCTTTCCATAATTTCATGATGTTATTCTATAATTATCCTCAAATTCTACCTTAGGGTTATGTTCTATAACCTATTTTTTGCTAAATCTAATTCCCAAGGCTTCTACTAAAATTCCTTTGATACCAACTGTATCACCTTAGCTCCAGAAGGTCCGAACTTAGTGTCTGCTGTCAATTTTAGTGGCATGGTTACAAGGATTCAAATCCCAAAGGGCCAAGATTTTAGTAGTCTTGGTAAACCAGATACATACATGAGTCTGGTATTAGAAATTAATACACTATTTGAAACATAATTTTTTTTCTAAATAAATAAATAACATCGAGGGTAACTCTATTCCATTGAGTAAATCCATGCATATATTTTATAGTATTCTTCTAGTATTCTTGGGGAAAGAAAAATATTAAGGGTGATATCAAATGCTTAGTAAGAGTTAGTAAAGTGGAAGAAGTTATGAATCAATGATAATATATTAACATATAAATGTAGCTAACTAAAAACACATGACATTCAAATAACTAGATAAAGAAGAATCATTATGGAAAGCTATGAAACTAAAACACATTCCCTTTAATAAATGAATTGAAAATTAAATTTATTCATAGATATGTCGATGTAGAATCTCATAGATAAATAATAACTGAAACTAAATAAGGAAAATAATTGATTATTTAATGTTGTGTTTCTAATGTACATGGTACCTTTACCATCAATACCTTTCAAAAAATAGTTTAAAACATATTGGGTAAAAACCCATCTAATGCAGTTAACTGAATGACTCGTCCCATGAGACAATTGATGATTCAAGGGGCTATCTATAAATTGACCCCACCCATGTCGTACAAGCCCAAAACATTCCTCATATATCGAATAATAGATTTAACAATGTGTCTTATCAAATATCCTTATTGAGTAAGAGATACGTATTTATCAATATTTACACAAATAATCAAATAAAATTCAATGTAAACGTAATATAAAAATTATATCTAATTTAGAAAATGAACACACCTATAATAAATGATATGGTAAGACAGAGAAAATTTAATTTTCAATGATAATAGGAAATTGAATATTTCAAGGGGACAAAAGGAATCAAGAAATTAAATGTCAATATTATCTTTGGAAAAAATAAATCATAAACCATCCATAGGAAGATTAAGTATAGTATAAGTAAAACATACCGCAATTAGAGTAAAATAAAAGGTTGTTGTTATTGATAAAAAGAAATATTATAAAAATATATTTTAAAAACAATCTTGAGGAAAATATCCTTTTGTTAAAAAAATGTTTTGAAATTTTTTCTTTGAAAATAAATTTTAAAAACATTTTATTTAAAAATTAATCTTTTAAAAATGAAAAGGAAGCTTCAAATGAATGATTTCGAGTAAATCTGTACATTTTATATAAGGTAAAAAGAAAATTCCTTTTTCATAATAAAAATGTAAGAAAAATGACTTATTTAGAAAGAAATAAAAAGATTCCATTGAAAAAATTATTAAAAAACAAAAAGATTGGAAATTTAATTACCAAATTAATTTTAAAATATTTTTGATTTTTTTATTAAAACATGGTTTTTAGAAGAAAACAGGTTCTCCGACTAAGAGATGGATAAAGTAGGGTTTTCTAAAAATCATTTTCTAAAACATATTGAGTACCAAAGAGTGTAAAAATTGTATTAATACTTGAAGAAGTTAATAAATAAAAATAGGATTGAAAAATTAATGGTTTTATTAAACAATGCTCAAACAATTCCTTCCAATAGAAATACCATTGAAATATCATTAAATTTGTTGTTGAAGAAAATAATCTTTAAACGTTCCAAAGTGTCCCATACAACTTTGAGAAATTTTAAACCATTAGAATGATGAAGGAATAAAATTTATTGAAAGTTATAATACAATGATATTAATGAGTTTCATGATATTTCATGAAAAAATGGTAGTATATACAACATATAAAAAACTAGGTTCATAACAACAAATAAGTCTCAATGGCATGTAAATTAAGACGAAATATCTTACCTTACGTTTCCTTTTGGGTTAAAAACCTTTAAATTCCTATATAATAAACTTATGTTAATTTTCTACACTCTCAATAACCTTTTTCATAATTATCACTACTTTTATTTAACTTATTACTATTTTGTATACAAATACTTAAACAATTATGTTTACATCGGGTGTTTTGACCAAAATTTGGTTTTTGTGTCAAAAACATATTTGGTTGGTCAAGTATGGTAAAAGGGTTAATTATATATCATCTCCAAAATAATAACCATGAAATAATTATCATATTTATATGTCAATTATACTTTTAAAACCAATAATTAAATATGGTTATGAAAAATTCAACAATGTTACACTCATGGAGACGATATTCCATGCGTATGCATTACTAACATTCCCATTTTCAATGATCATTATGGAAATAAGGTAATTAATACTATATATTTATATAATTATAATTATGTCTTTAATACCATATTATTTAATCATATATAATTATACATATAATTCTTGTGATGTAAAAGGAATCACATTGTGTTGAGGAGGTGGTAGTCCACCCACCCATGGCCGACATTATAACTTTTCAATGTGTGAACGGATAACAAAGAAAATGATATATATATTTATATATTTCCAGAAAATTAATTATTTCATGAATATAATATATATGTTTTTTATGGATCATATTTTTAATTATAATTATCCTTTATACATTCCTTTGATCTTTTGAAGGAATCACATCGCTTTGAGGGTGCAGTAGTCCACACTTCCTCAAACGATGTTATCATTTTTAAATAAAATGGAAAGTATAAAGATATATATTGTAAAATAATTATATAAGTTTAAAGAATTTATAAATATAATATATAACATATATAAATATATAGTTCATCCTAATGGCCACCATGATATGTTGTAAAGGAAAAATGAACAATCATCGTTTCATGAGGTAGTAGTTCGCCGTACAGTGAAATAGTAGGTTAGTTACCCATTATATGAAAGTGTGTGTATGTGTAGTTCAAAGAATTATCATAAAAACATAATATTATTTTTATGAATCTGGTATTGTTATAAAATAATAGAATAATAATATATTAGGTGTTGTATAATGTCAATAAAACTAAAAAGATTTAGAATGTTTGTTACCTCTTATTTAGGTAACTCCTTCTGGTGTGCACCAAAGGGATTAAATGTATTGATTCTTGCCATAGGATAGGATTATAGGATTAGGGGATAGATTTTGGGAATCTATTTTAGTAGATATTAGTTGATATAATGTGGTTTTAGAGGTGTGAGGAAGTGGGTGGAGGGGACGTCCTTTTATAGTGGAGGAGGGGTGACACTCTTGTAATATTTTCACAAATGAATTCCATGCACGTTATTCACATTTAAAGTCACTCCCATAATGGTAAAAAATTCTATAAAATATAGTATAGGATATATATATGGTTGGGAAATAACTATTGTACAAGTGTATAGGTCTTTTTGGTCCTTATGGTTTCGGTTTAGTCCATTATCAATCTTAATTTAACAATAAATATTGTAATTAATTTTAATAAATTTCACTAACCTTTTTGGTCAAAAATATAGTTAGTCTTATTAGAAATTATAAATTATCATGAGTATTAATATGGAATCCATTTTTAAAAATTCCAATCACATAAGTTGTAGAAATCGATTTAAATTTAATATCACAGATGGAACAACAATGCACGTTTTTAAAGTAAAAA
The DNA here is from genome assembly GCA_963277665.1 of Viscum album. Taxonomy (NCBI): domain Eukaryota; kingdom Viridiplantae; phylum Streptophyta; class Magnoliopsida; order Santalales; family Viscaceae; genus Viscum; species Viscum album. Next base: position 1,991,654,392 of record OY728137.1, read on the forward strand.
CAACCAAAAGTTTTCTATGTTTTTATAGTCAATTTCTAAGTGAAATTAATTATGATGAACTGAATTATATTAATTGATAAAAATATGATCTAAATAAACTTCAAAACTATTTAACATTATAATTTATCCCTAAAAATAATTTATATGGGAAATTAGTTTTGAACTAAAATTCAGTATTTTTACTATTCATTTAAAAAAAGATATGTTTCAAAAAATATCCAAAGTTTACCCTAACCTATTTTTTATGTTTCAAATTAAAAAATAAATTTTATTTTGACATATTAAATCAGTTAATGTTTCAAAATTCATATTTAAAATGGGTTTACCATTAAATGGTGGTAAAATTACCTTTATAAAAATATAGGTTTTTATGTGTGAAATTGCGGTTGTTCTTATCTTAAGCCTATAAAACCCAATGAATGAATATAAAAAATATTTCATTGAATATATAACATATATATTTTATTAAAATCATTAAATAATTTTATTTATTATCTTTATTAATACAAAAATCTTTTAGAAGCATTGAAATAATAATATTTGATTTTATATCTAATTGGTTCTTATTTTTGTTTATAATAAATTGGTAATGAATGAATGAATTTTATATTTATGAAAAAAATAAATTTTTATAAGTTATTAAATAATTTTAATAACCACCAACATAATTTCTAGGTTATATTATATTATATTAAATAATAATATTTTAATAATACATTATTATTTGGTGAAACTCTGTCTTGCATGTAACGCAAGCCATCGAGGAAGGCCTCTCCTCTGTGTAATTCAAGCTAGATGAGTGTTGTGTGTACTAAAATATATAGAATATATTATATATATTTATGATAGTAAATACATTTTAAAGTAAAAGTTTATTATATTCCCTTTTTACACATGGTGTTGCATTCCATCCACACCATTGAATACAAAGTTGTACTTTAGAATTTCAGGGTGTTATATTTTTTACACCTTTTGAAAAATTAATTAGAATTTTTAAAAAGGATTGTATAATAAAATCTAGATTATAAAACCGTAATTAATTTCCTCTGAGGTCCAAGGTTTCCTCCATAAAATAAAGTGTTACAAAACTCAATAAAAAAACAATTTCAAATTTTAGCTAATATATTCTTATCACTTGGTCATTGAAAATCTTCTCAAGAAATAGATCATCTCAGATGTAATATATGGATTTAAATTTTATATATTAAATTTTGTAGGAATTTAAATTATATGGGACCTGATACGTTACAAAATAATTCATCGTGCGAGCACACCTAATCACGTTTCCTTTAATTAGGTATAAATTATTTCCTCGAAGGTGGTTATTCAATGGTTATTTGTCTGGAATTTCAGCTTCAGAAGTGTTGTGCCGTCTACTTAAGTGTTTGGAAACTTGGTTTTCATCTACCTTATTGTATTTTATTTATATTTTGAACTCCTTATGTAGTAACATATATCTCAATATCCTTGGTTTATCATTATCCTTATCTTTGAGGTACCAAAGAGCTATATAATCAAAAAATATAGTGACTTTAGTTCCAAGAATATATGATCTAAATATTTCTAAAGGAAAGAAAAATGCTAGAAACTCTTTTTTTGTTGTTATGTAATTTAATAGGGCCACATATAAGGATCTAAAGGCATAGTAAATGAATGGTGGCATGCCCTTAATTCACTGAGAAATGACTGCTCAAACTGCTTGGTTGGAAGTATCAAAAAGTATCTTGAATGGTTCTTCTAAATTTAGTGGCTATATCCCTGGTGGTGTAATAAATCTTCTCTCAAACACATAAAAGGAATCCACACATGAAACATTGAAATAAAAATCATCATCTTTTAAAAGTAATCTATAGAGTGGGAGATCAATCTTACTAAAATATTTGATAAACCTCTTATATAATCCCAATTTTCCTTAAAATGATCTAACATCTATGCACATGTTAGGTAAGGTAATGAATTTATCACTTCAATTTTAAATTTATAAAAATGAATTCCTTTTTATTAAATTAAATTCCCAAGGAAAATTCTACTCTCTACAATTTAATGACACTTTTCAAAATTTAAAACAATATTCTTTTCAGTGTATGTTTTCAATTTTTTTTCCATATTTTTAATCCAGTGGTAAAAATATTTTTTTAAAACTTTTAAATCATCCAAGAAGACCTCTAATAAATATTCAATGTATCATAAAAAATACTTACCATGCACCTCTCATATGTACTTCGAGTATCACATAATCTAAATGGAATGCTCTTATAAGAAAAAGTGATAAATGGACAAGTAAATGTAGTTTTATTTTGATCGTTTGGAGCAATGGGTACTAAACAATAACCTCAAAATCCTTATAAAAGGAAATAATGATTTATCCCTCACAATATATCTAACATCTGTTCAATGATTGGGATAGAGAAATGAACTTTCTGAGGGACCTGATTCAGCTTCCTAAAATATATACACACAATCTAAATATTTTGAATTCTAATAGGGTTTAATTCATTCTTTTGATTCCTCATATTGGTTGGGTAATTTTTTTAGAACTACATGAATGGGGATAATCCATTTTGAATCTGAAATGGGATAGATAATCTAAATTTCCAATATCTTCTCAATATCCATCTTTACTACCTCTATCAAGGTGGGATTTAGTCTCCTTTGGGGTTGTTTGATAGTTTTGTAATCTCTCCCAAGAAAAATTCATTGTGAGAATATTTTTGGGATATTATTAGGATACGAATTAAAATAAACTCTATTTATTAGAAATTATCTCTCAAAATATCAATCAAATATTTTTATTATTTTTAAGATAGATTTTCATCAATCATCATTGATAATTTCTCTCCCTCTATAAGGTAAAAATATTTTAGAATAATGTAGAGTGGTTTTAATTCTAGATAAGTGGGATGATCAAGGGATAAAATTAAATTGGGTTTCCCAAATTATAAAGTCTTGAAGTATTACACAAAATAAATCTTTTTAAAATTTAAAAAATCATTAAAGAAATCAGAATTTACCTCTTATTTCCATATGAAACCAGAATCTTGATCATTTTAGTCCTCCACATATTCAATGATATTTTAAAAGGAAAAATTTTCTCTTAAGGATAATAATTGATTAAACATAACTGATTATTCAATTGGTTTTATAAGAAATTCATGGGAGAGTGCAAAGAGTGAGTGATCATCTGATAGGTGCCACATGGATATTAAGGTATTGAAGTCGAAAATACTATCTACAAAATCTATGGTGAGTATCCATTCATGGGAATTATTGATGATTTTTTCCTTATTTAAAAAATGTCTCCCCAAAATGTTGGGTGAGTGTGATGGGATCCTATATTCTTCCATATTCTCTACATAGAAGTCAATTGGGAATAAAAGATCTTTGAATTTCACAATGATATCCTCCGAAACTCCTTTTGGGAAAACTATGGATCTATTAGAAATATGGTCTACTAATCGAGTGGACTCTAAGTCTCCCATATACAATTAAGTGTATAATGACTGAGAAAATAAATTAATTTAAGATCTTACATCACAAAATCATTAGATAAATTTAAATAACCAATGGTGCATGGAGTGGAAAATATCTTTAGATTTTGACATTGGGATAGAAACTATGGTGTGATAAGGGATGAGATACTTCTTCCAAAGTTGATCCTATTATTACCTTGAAGTATAATTTTCTTGGTGAAAATATGATTAAAAAAATTAGCATACATTGGATTTTTTTGCGCGCTTCATGCTTTTCCACTTTCTAGAAGGTGTCTAGAATTTTTTTTGAATCACTTCTTCCTACAATCTCTTTAATTCAATAATAATTAATGGAAAGGTTAGCGGTAAGTCTTTATTTTATATTTGTTCCTTTAAAATGGTGTTTATTTTCTCTTAAACCTTGAACTATCCTTATCCTCCTCCACATTCATCTCTTCTCACTGGTGAATTTTTAATGAATTTTTAGTATTATCGACTTCTTTCTCCCTCTACCTAGGTGTTTTTTTTATGTTCAAGGGTGGATGATGGTGGGAATTAATTTAAAATTATTATTTTTATAATTATTTAATTATCCTTTGTGTTTCTTATTATATGGTATGGTAGTTTCCTTGGGTTTTTGGATAATAACTCAATGATACTTTTTAACTTGTTGGACAAATAATTCACAGTGTCTTTAAGCCCATCAAACTCAGATTTCTGCTATTGGTTTCAAATTATATGTTGTGAAATGGTGGATGGATACTCATAGGGTCCCTAGAAACTGGGTGTTTTGTGTTAGAAAGTCTGTTTATAAGATTAATTTTGTTGAAATGGTGGTGGATCATGGAATTGTGGCTCGAATGAGGGTCGGTTTTGGAACTAATTTTGGTAAAAGGGTCTATCTTGATCATGCTAATTTCCAAATCCATACTGGAATTTATTACTCTCTCTCCATACTTGTTTTTTTGAACATATTTGGATGAGTGAATATTGAATTTTTTTCTTTACCTTCATTTCATCACACTGGTTAGTGAAGTGATCAAATTATGAGTATAAACCACATACCTTAGGTTATTTTATTTTAATCATTGATATAATAAAATTGTAAATTTATGATTAATACTTTCCAATTAATCAATTTTTGGTTATTTTCATTAATTGATTATTTTTTGGGAATTTTGGGCTTAATTGTGAAAATTTCTTAATTCTACAAAATTGGAAGTATTCTGGAGGTTATGTTATTTGGGAATCACTTTTAAAATTTGGATTCAATTTAAGTGATTCCTTTTTTGTTGGATTCTTTTATTTTTGGCTTAAATTTTTTTATTAGGACCTAGATCCAATTCAAAACACACTAGCTCATAAAAATAAATTAATTGGAGAATGTTTTGGGCTGACAGAATAGACCCCATATTAGTAATTGAGTCATATATTGGTCTAGATATGTACAAATGATGTGATTTTAGCTGTATTAGAAAGAGTAATCTGATATTCATTTTCAAATTAAATTTCATGAATAATTTTTTTTCATTAAGGAATCCATTTAATGCACCAATATTGGGGGATTTGAGGAATCTCCATGAGTATAAAACATATTTTTGAAAAATTCATGTTTATTTTTTTTAAACTTGTCCAAATAAGATGAGATTTTCTGGGTTCATGAAAAAGAGAGATAGAGATAGAGGAAAAATTTTTATGTATAAAACCACTTGAGATTATACAATTTATTTTGATAAATAGAATTAGTCTTTCATAGAAATGAATCTGGAGGGAAATGTTTCCACCACTCAACCCTATAAATATGTGTGTCCACTTTCATTCATGGGTTTTGAAGAAGGTGAAATAGAAAATTTTCTAAGGATTATAACCTTGAAGGGATTTATATTTTCTCTTTTATTTTGATAATTTTCATAATGATATCTTATCCCTCCTTTAACTCTATTACCATTTACATGGAGGGGTAAAGAATTTGAGTAATTGGGGATGGGAGATTTTTCCTTTTGTAAAGAGAGATTCTTGTGTTTTAATGTAAATAAATCTTTTTCTATTGAATTATTTATATTTTTAGTTGTTCTCAATTCTATTAATTTGATCATATTTTAGGTTTTGTTTTCATTCATTTCTTATATTTTTGGTTAATTATATTTAAACTCCATCTACCTGATAAAGTTTTTCTCGATCGACCAGATTATGTTAGGTGTTGAGTGGCTAGAGATCATTGGCACGTGTATCGAATAAGTTAATTTTTCTAGATTTATAAGTATAAAAAGTTCTCCATCAGGACACGCCTTAGTTATTTGAGAATTGTTTATGTATTTTTATGCACAGAGGTGTGGTTTCCATTGCTTGCTTCAACCAAAGGCGATTGACAACTCGATCGAGAAGTATTTCATGTATCATTCAATAGGAACAAAGGGGAATGATTTTTTTGACCATTATGACATTGAAAAAGATGATCCTAGCCTGATCCCTTCACTCACTTCATCAACTTGTGCTAATATGTTTTAATTTATTTCTATCTTTTTATAATTAATCAATTTCAAAAGAAACCTCCACTTCTTTCCCAAATTTCATGTGACAAATGCAATTTTTTTTGAACTCCACTATGGAGAGAACCTAGGTCATCCACTTTACTACCTTCTTAACTTAGGATATAATTTTTTTCATACCCTAAGATATAAACATGTCAAAACATGGATCCATTGTCAGGGAGGTGGTGCTAACAATATTTTTTTTCTTATTTATTTTTTTTCTATTCAAAATTACATGATTATAACCTCAAATAATCACCCTTTACCCCTAGATCCTAAAATTGAAAAAAAATTGTTTAATGGACTTATAATTCTTAATTTTCTATATGGATTTGAGGTTATTTCTCTTGTAAATTCTAGTGAAACTTCAAGTGTTCCTGTAACGATGGATAAAAATCAGAACGAAACCCTTAGAGACCTCAATGCACCAAAATTACTTAATAAAAACAATAAACTTTTTATGATAGTGTCATAATTTTTTTAGATGAAACCCAACATGATCCAATTACTTTTAAAATTTCATTTCTTTGAAGGATAATAACCAAAAAATCATATTAAATAGTAAACATATGTCTTCTATACTTTTATACCATAAGAAGTAGGTGAGAATTTGGTGATGTGGAAGAAATTCCTTTTTCTATTCAAAGGAGATGAAAAATATTGGCTATATGGTCTAAAACCAGGAAATTATCATGATTTTAGTGACTTAGTGAGATTCTTAATTCAAATACTCTTCACCACCTCCAAAATCACAACTATGATAAATAAAATCTATACCATCAAATAATCATATAGATAAACCCTTTATGTGTACTGTGAAAGATATAAGAAGATATGTTCCAAATTCCAAAATAAATAAATTCATAAGAATCACTTTCTTATCTTATTTTACCAAGGAATACTATAAAATGACATAAACATTTTTGATTCATCATTAGTAGGCATATTGATTGAAAAGTCACTAGAAGAATGAAAGGGCTAGATTGAGAATATTTTTAAGAACATGATATTGTTTGGTATAAGAGGTATTAGAACAAGAGGTATTAATGATGTAATAACTTCTTATCCATCACCTTTATATAAAACTAACATCTATGAGCTGACCAGTATAGTGAGACATATGGCCTTGAAACAAGTGGATGACTAGAAGGCACCAACTAAGGTATGTGGTTTATGATCATCACCAGATCATTTCACTGACCAATCTTTTAAAATACTAGAAATGGAAACTTGTGTGGCAACCTTTAAACTGAGGAAATTACAAAAAAATCAAGGATATAGAGATACTAACCAAGTCTAATATGGATTTTGAAATCATCAAAATTAAGCTGGACCCCCATACCAAAAGCAGTTCCATAACCAACCCTCATTCCAACAAATATTCCATAACCCACCACCATTTTAACAAAAAAAATACTATTATGAGCCTTCATACCACCAAACATCCACTTTTCAAAAACCCTGTGAGAAACCATCCACCATCACACATCCTTATGTGGAATAGATATAATCCAAGTTTGAGGACCTAGAGGATAATTTTTATAAGATGGAAAACATAATGGAAAGTATTGTTGAAATCATGACAAAAAACCTAGGAAAAATACCTTCCCAGATAGCTCCAAACCAAAAGGATAATATCAACATGATTAAAAAAAAGAAGTGGAAAAGAAATATCACCACCATCATACCATGAACCTGAAATAAGGCCACTTGAGTTGAGGGAGAAGGTAGATGGAAATTTTGAAAATTCTTTAACCTTTCACCAAGAAGAAGAAAAGAAAGACGAGGAGGAGAAGGATATGACTAATATAATGAGATTCCAATATATCCTTATTATTGGAACTAGAACCCATGTAGTTTTTTCCAGATAATGGGGCACATCATACCTTTTAAGATTATGCGATAAGGACCAAACCATATAGTTTAGTATCATTCAACAAGGACATCTAGGCGTAGGGTGCCTATTGATTTTTTTTGTGCGGGACATATGTCAAAGTAGACTAGAGAACCTAAAAGGGATATGGGATCCTAGGTTGTATAAGAAGTTATTAGAAATGTGACCCAAAGATAATTGGGGTCGATTTGGGGTGTTGGGTTTGGACCTCATAGAGGCTTCCTATATATCCCATTTGGATGGGAACCAATTCCCATGTTGTTCAGTTATGAGGAACAATGGCTATAGAGGACCTATGAAGGGTTTTCTCCTAGGGAATGTGGAACCTTGAGAATATTGAGCTGGGGATTACACCCATTAGGTAGCCCTTAGGTTGTACTATGACATTCTTAATGAATATAATGATTTGAATTCCCATAGTTTGGTTGGGGCTTACACTTGACATGGTGCCCATGGTTTGGGATCATGTAGATTTCATGATCACCACCAACCTCTACACCTATGTGAGTCATGATTGGTGTGATAAATAAGAGGAAGTGTTAGATCTAAGAACCCACACAATATTCTTTGTCTATTGGTAGATGAGGCTAATACCCAAAGGGAGAGGGAATGAAAGTGGGATTTGGTGCCCATCTCCTCCCATCATTGAACCCCTGATAGTCACGTATAACTAACCATCAGAAAATAGCTGAGGGGTATAGAGAAGGATGAAGGAATGAATCATGTTAGGTCCTACATGAGTGATTAGGGGCTTACTCCAGGAGGGATTCCCTAGTGACATTTTCCTGGGGAAGAGAGGAGGATTAGACACTACACTTTAAAGGGGAAGAAAGTGTGATACTCTCCCTCCCTACTAAGAATTGGAGTTCTCTAGTCATAATGTTGGTGAGGGAAGGACATGTTCTGAATCCTCACATCCATGACTGGGGAATCCCTAACACTTCCCCCCTAGGGTTGGGGACCTCGTGACCGAGGGAATGCATATTCACATGCCCCCAAGGACCCTACCCATCAGGTAGGACATGTGAAGGACACCTCTAACCAAAGTAATGCATATTTGAATGGGAGACACACTAATGTGGCACTTACCAAGCTCCTTCATGTCTGGAGGATTTAGTGAATGCTTTAATTTCCCCCCTAAGTTGAGGGATCCAAACGAAGAGGATCCCTGCAATTGGTGTCTAAGAAGATGTCTCAAAATTGTTTCACACATGTCATGTATTTAAAAACATAGGGTTCGTCACATTAGACTAGGGGGGATTTGGAAGTGCTTCACTTAGGGGGTAGACTTACGTGAGTTGTAGGTGACTTGGGAAATGGACCACCTAGGAAAGAACACATGGGAGAAGCCTTAGTCTAGGAACTAAGGGTATCCTGAGGTGTCACTGGAAGGGTATCTCATGGGTCCCGAGTTAGGTAAGGTACCTTCACTCTAGTGGTTGTAAACTTAGGTAGGTACCTTGTGCAAGTAAACGTTACCGGAACCACATGTAGAGGTGTCTAGTGTTTCAGTATCGTGAAATGGGTATGGTTGGGTGGGATTCATGATATTTTGGTGAATAGAGTTGGTGTGCATAGGTGGCTCACATTGGGGGGGGGGATATGCCTTTTGGGATGCACAGGTAAGGCCTGCGCCATCCACTTAGCGCATAGGGAAGGTGTGCAAATGACCACATTGGTGAACCCACTACTTCATACCATGAGGGCTACACCCCAACATACCTATATGGGATCAATTTTAGGCTCTGGTCCCATCCATTCAGGCTCGTACCATCACTATTGTAATTCCACGCCCCATGAAAAATGGGGAGTCGCACCCGGAACTTTTCGGTCCGAGCCGAGGCCATTTTATGTCACTACACTTACAACCCCACCTCTCATTCCAAATCCCTGACCTATTCTCATAGGGAGGTTATAACCACCATTATGTTGGTTTGGAAATTATTTATGAGGAATCTGTATCCTTCAGTGTGTGATAATTCTTATAACACATAGAAATCCAATCCCCTCCTTTTAGTATAAAGATCAATTTCTACTCAAACTAGAGATCTTTTGTCTAAGTGAGGATAAAACCATGAATTATAAGGAAAATTTCTTGGATAAAATTTCACAACATTTAAAATGATACATTCATTATTCAGTAGACCATAAAATATTTTTTTTAAAAGTATAACATATAGGATAATATACATATAGAAAATAATAAAATACTAAAAAAATGAAAACATGTATATAAAAATGATAGATGATGTAATATGATATTAATATTATATTTGTAAATTTTTGAAAATAATATAAAGTTTAATTGAATTTTTTTTTCAAATAATTCATAAATATTTTTCTTAATGTTACTAATTTTTATATGCATCTTGAAAAAAATTATAAGAAATCATTCACCGATCCTGAAAGACTAATTTATCTATTTCAACTATATTCCTAACTCACTATATATATTCTATATTGGTTTTTTCATTTTTATTAAGAAATTAAATAATATATAGCTACTCTCATCCAATTATAAAAATGACTCTTTAATATTTTTTCACCAAAACATTCTAGTTTTAATTAGTACTAGAGAAGTAAACCCACTCTACTTGCGATGATAATATAAATGGATAGTTGTTTATATGGTTATCATTATGAAACAAACTATTAAAATTTGCCAATATAAATTTGAAATTTTCCACTTTCATTCCACTAACCTGATCTAACCAATCAAACCTAATATATATATATATATATATTTATATATTATGTAATGAGTGTAAATAATTTTATAAATGTCTATCAATAGTTCATTTTAACAACCCGAATCAACAGATAGAAAACCAATAACATATTTTATCATTTCTTTATTATCTTAAACATCACAAATGAAAAATCTAAATTTTTTATATTTTAAATACTTTTAATGATGATTCATAACAATTGATATATTAAATAATTGGTTGAGTTCTACAGTCATTACATGAGAACACAATTAATACATATTGTGAATATATAAGTTTTATATAATGTATTGAATGGAGGGTCCAAAAAATTCACCTTAGATACATTATTACAAAATTAAATCAATTATATATATATGTACATGAGTCTTGAACTACTTATGAAATGTGTTGAAATGAAGTTTTTGGATATAATAATTAGTGTCACAATACATTTCCTATTTCAACTTAGAAATATACATCCACAATTAAAACAAAATAATAGATATGGAATGAATTTAATATATAATAAAAATATGTAATATATAAACTATATAACTTATTTTAGCAATGGAATAACTGATAGAGTGTTTTATAACACAAATAGGTGTTCTTGAACTCACTCATTGTTGTCCATAACAAACATTATCCCTTCTTCATTTAAACCTAAATCAATTTGGGTGGTTTTATATAATTTTTTTTCCAACCAAATTAATAAATGCGCCATAAAAATCTATGCATTCATCCATCATATAACCCTTAGAAATTGAATATTCTGGATGAGCTCTATTGCACACAAACTATTTCAATGTATTCATTTATAAATCAATTATACATATCTACTAGAATTACATGGAAATACTTATAATGAAATCACTAATTAAATATAATATCAAGTGGAACATAAAATAAAAAATAAGTAAAAAATAGTTTCTCTAAGTGAAATAGTGTAAGAACAATCCTATCCTTTAGATTTTTCAAATAACTTAAGTGACGATTTCTTGAATACCGTTGTCTAATTTTTTTTGAAACTTTAATCAATGGTTCAAAAACATGGGTTTGTAAATAATAATGAATTTAAATTTTGATAAAATATTGATGTTTATTGTAATCATTATGACTTTTAATCCCCTATAATTTCATGCTATCCATATTAAACCACTTGGAAATATTTGAACAATAACCATTAGACAACTTTACCATCTTAAAAATTTATTGAAATTATACATTCCCTTTTTACTCAGTGTTTACTATGAAGAAAAAATATGTGTATCATTACCCTCATAAATCTATATATGTAAAGGTATTTCATTGAAATGAAATCAATTATTATTATTGTTCTTTAATTACACCTTGAAAAGTAAAATGTTTGTATAATATATTATCAAACCAATTTTTATAATTGTATATCACTTACAAATTTCATCTTAAAATATTATCTTTATATTAAATAAATTTTTAGAAAATACTTAAATAATTTTAATTATTATTTCACTACTTAGTTAAAATAATAATGGATAAAAAGGCATGAGCTAATAAATACTAAAAACCACACAACATGTGAATGTTTTATTTCTCATGTTTTAAAAACATTTGAATTCCAGTATTATTTACTATGTTGGGATGTGGTCCTTATTCACATGAAAAAATATACCATCTTTTTATAAAATTATGTAGTGATGGAATAATGTGTTTTTGACCAATGTATTACCACTTTATATAGTTCTTAAGATGTATTTATTTCTTAACTTTATTGTAACATGGATATGTAGTGTGGGAGATCAATCTTACTAAAATCTTTGATAAACCTCTTATAGAATCCCACTTTTCCTTAAAATGATCTAACATTTACGCACAAGGTAGGTAAGGTAATGAATTAATCACTTCAATTTTAAATTTATACAAATTAATTCCTTTTTATTAAATTAAATTCCCAAGGAAAATTCTACTACCTACAATTTAATGACACTTTTTAAAATTTAAAACAATATTCTTTTCAATGTATATTTTCAATTTTTTTCCATATTTTTCATCCAGTGGTAAAAATAATTTTTTAAAACTTTTAAATCATCCAAGAAGACCTCCATGAAATATTCAATGTATCATAAAAAATACTTACCATGCACCTCTCATATGTACTTGGAGTATTACATAATCTAAATGGCATACTTTTATAAGAAAAAATGCTAAAGGGACAAGTAAATGTTGTTTTATTTTGATCGTTTGGAGTAATGGATACTAAAAAATAACCTCAACATCCATATAAAAGGCAATAATGATTTATGCCTCCCAATATATCTAACATCTGTTCAATGATTGTGATAGAGAAATGATCTTTCTGAGGGACCTGATTCAGATTCCTAAAATATATACACACTCTTGAACTATTTTGAATTCTCATAGGGTTTAATTCATTATTTTAATTCCTCATAGTGGTCAAGACATTTTTTTTGGAACTATATGAATGGGGATAATCCATTTTGAATCTGAAATGGGATAGATAATCCAAATTTCCAATAGCTTATCAATATACATATTCAGTACCTCTATCAAGGTGGGATTTAGCCTCCCTTGTGGTTGTTTGATAGTTTTGTAATCTCTCCCAAGAAAAATTCATTGTGAGAATATTTTGGGGATATTATTAGGATATGACCTAAAATCAACTCTATTTATTATAAATTATCTCTCAAAATCTCAATCAAATATTTTTACTATTTTTAAGATAGATTATTATCAATCATCATTGGTAATTTCTCTCCCTCTATAAGGTACAAATATTTTAGAATAATGTGGAGAGGTTTTAATTCTAGAGAAGGGGGATGATCAAGGGATGAAATTAAATTGGGTTTCCCAAATTATAAAGTCTAGAAGTATTACACAAAATAAATCTTTTCATAATTTAAAAAATCATCAATGAAATCAGAATTTACCTCTTATTGAGGCATAAAATTAGAATCTTGATCATTTTAGTCCTCCACATGTTCAATGATATTTTAAAAGGAAAAATTTTCTCTTAAGGATAAGAATTGATTAAACATAACTAATTATTCAATTGGTTTTATAAGAAATTCATGGGATAGTGAAAAGAGTGAGTGATCATCTGATGGGTGCCACATGGATTCCAAAGTATTGAAGTCGACAATACTATCTACAAAATCTATGGTGAGTATCCATTCATGGGAATTGTTGATGATTTTTTACTTATTTAAGAAATGTCTCCCCCAAATGATGGGTGAGTGTGACGTGATCCTATATTCTTCCATATTCTATATGTAGAAGTCAGTTGAGAATAAAAGATCTTTGAATTTCACAAGGACATCCTCCGAAACTCCTTTTGGGAAAACAATGGATCTGTTCTAAAGATGGACTATTAATTCGGTGGAATCTAAGTCTCCCATCTAAAACAAAGTGTATAATGAGTGAGAAAATAAATTAATTTAAGATCCTACATCACAAAAATCATTAGACAAATTTAAAGAACCAATGGTGAATGGATTGGAAGATATCTTTAGATTTTGACATTTGGTTAGAAACTATGGTGTGATAAGGGATGAGATACTTCTTCAAAAGTTGATCCTCTTATTACCTTGAAGTATAATTTTCTTGGTGAAATTATGAATATACAAATTAGCATACTTTGTATTTTGTTGCGTGCTTCATGCTTTTCCACTTTCTAGAAGGTGTCCAAAATTTCTTTTTGAAGCACTTCTTCCTACAATCTCTTTGATTCAATAATAATTGATGGAAAGGGTGGTGGTAAGTCTTTATTTTCTATTTTTTCATTTAAAATGGTGTTTATTTTCTCTTAAACCTTGAACTATCCTTCTCATCCTCCACATTCTTCTCTTCTCACTGATGAATTTTTAATGAATTTTCAGAATTATCAACTTCTTTCTCCCTCTTCCTATGTAGTTTTTTTAGGTTCAAGGGTGGATGATGGTGGGAATTAATTTAAAATTATTATTTTTATAATTATTTAATTATCCTTTGTGTTTCTTATTATCTAGTATGGTAGTTTCCTTAGGTTTTTGGCTAATAATTCCATGATACTTTTTACCTTGTTGAAAAAATAATTCACAGTGTCTTTTAGCCCATCAAACTCAGATTTATGCTATTGGTTTCAAATTATAGGTTGTTAAATGGTGGATTGATACTCATAGGGTCCCTAGAAATTGGGTGTTCTATGGTAGAAAGTCTGTTTATAAGATTAATTTTTTTGAAATGGTGGTGGATCATGGAATTGTAGGTCGAATGAGGGTTGGTATTGGAACTAATTTTGGTAAAAGGGTATATCTTGATCATGCTAATTTCCAAATCCATACCATAATTTATTATTCTCTCTCAATACTTGTTTTTTTTGAACATATTTGGATGAGTGAATGTTGATTTTTTTTTCTTTCCCTTCATTTTCTCGCACTGGTTAGTGAAGTGATCAAATTATGAGTATAAAACACATACCTTAGGCTATTTTATTTTAATAATTGATATAATAATATAATAAATTTATTATTAATACTTTACAATTAATCAAATTTTGGTTATTTTCATTAATTTAGTAGTTTTTTGGAATTTTGTTCTTAATTGTGAAAATTTATAAATTCTACAAAATTAGAAGTATTATGGAGGTTATGTTATTTGGGAATAACTTTTAAAATTTGGATTCAATTTAAGAGATTCCTTTTTTGTTGGATTACTTTTTTTGTTGGCTTAAGTATTTTAATTAGGACGTAGATCCAATTTAAAACACACTGGCTCATAAAAATAAATTAAGTGGAGAATGTTTTTGGCTGACAGAATAGACCCCACATTAGTAATTGAGTCATATATAGGTCTAGATATATTCAAATGAAGTGATTTTATATTTATTAGAAAGAGTAATAAAATATTCATTTTAAAATTAAATTTCATGAATAATTTTTTTCATTAAGGAATCCATTTAATGCACCAATATTGGGGGAGTTTAGGAATATCCTCGAGTATAAAACGTATTTTTTAAAAATTCATGTATAACTTTTTTTAAACCTATCAAAATAAGATAAGATTTTGTGGGTTCATGAAAAAGAGATATAGAGATAGAGGAAAAATTTTTATGAAGAAAACCACTTGAGATTATACAATTTATTATGATAAATAGACTTAGTATTTCATAGAAATTAATCTCGAGGGAAATATTTCCACCTTTCAACCCTATAAATATGGGTGTCCACTTTCATTCATGGGTTTTGAAAAAGGTGAAATAGAAAATTTTCTAAGGATTATAACCTTTAAGGGCTTTGGATTTTCTCTTTCAATTTTCAAATTTTCATAATGATACCTTATCCACCCTTCAACTCTATTACCCTTCACATGGAGGGGTAAAGATTTTGAGTGATCGGGGATGGGAGAGTTTTCCTTTTGTAATGCGAGATTCTTGTGCTTTAATATAAATCAATATTTTTCTATTCAATTATTTCTATTTTTAGTTGTTCTCAATTCTCTTAATTTAATCATATTTCAGGTTTTATTGTCATTCATTTCTTATATTTTTGGTTGAATATATTTAAACTCCATCTACCTAATGAAATTTTTCTCGATCGACCAGATTGTGTTAGGTGCTGAGTGGCTAGAGATCATTGGAAAATGTATGGAATAAGTTTGTTTTTATAGATTTATAAGTCTAAAATGTTCTAGATCAGGACTTTCCTTAGTTATTTGAGATTTTTTATGTATTTTTATGAACATAGGTGTGGTTTCCATTGCTTCCTTTAACCAAAGGCGATTTCCAACTTGATTGAGCAATATTTCATTTATCATTCAATCAGAATTGAGGGGGAATGATTTTTATGACCATTATGACATTGAAAAAGGTGATCCTAGATTTACCCCATCACTCTTATCATCATCTTGTGTTAAAAAATTATTTTAATTTCTTTCTATATTTTTATAATTAATCAATTTCAAAAGAAACCTCCACTTATTTCCCAAATTTCAAGTGACAAACACAATTTTTTTGAACTCCACTATGGAGAGAACCTAGGTCATCCACTTTAGTACATTTTTAACTTAGGATATAGTTTTCTCATACCCCATGATATGAACATGTCAAAACATGGATCCATTTTCAGAGAGGTGGTGCTAACAATTTTTTTTCTTATTTATTTTTTTTTCTATTCAAAAGTACATGATTATAACTTCAAATAATGACCCTTTACCTCAAGATACTAAAATTAAAAAACAATTTTTGAATAGACTTATAATTCTTAATTTTCTATATGGATTTGAGGTTATATATCTTGTAAATTCAAGTGAAACTTTAAGTTTTCTTGTAACCATGGCCGAAAATCAGAACGAAACCCTTAGAGACCTCTGTGCACCAAAATTAATTAATAAAAACAATAAACTTTTTATGACAATGTCATAATTTTTTTAGATGAAACCCAAAATGATCCCATTACTTTTAAAATTTCATTTCATTGAAGGAGAATAACCAAAAAATCATATTAAAAAGTAAACATATGTCTGCTCTTATTTTATACCATAAAAAGTAGGTGAGAAGTTAGTGAAGTGGAAGAAATTCCCATTTCTATTGAAAGGAGTTGAAAAATATTGGCTATATGGTCTACAACCAGGGAAATTTTCCTAATTGTAATGACTTAGGGAGATGATTAATTCAAATACTCTTCACCACCTCCAAAATCACAACAATGATAAATGAAATCTATACCATCAAATAATCATATAGATAAACCATTTATGAGTACTGTGAAAGATATAAGAAGATATGTTCCACATTCCAAAATAAATATATTTAGAAGAATAAATTTCTTATTTTATTTTACCATGGAATACTAGAAAATGACAGAAACCTTTTTGATGCATCATTATTAGGCACATTGATTGAAAATTCACTGGAAGAATGCAAGGGCTAGATTGAGAATATTTCTAAGAACATGCAATTGTTTGGTATAAGAGGTATTGGAAAAAGAGGTATTAATGAGGTAAGAACATCTTATCCATTAACTTTATATAAAACTAAGATCTATGAGCTGACTAGTATGGTGAGACATATGGTCTTGAAACAAGTGGATGACTAGAAAGCACCAACTACGGTATGTGGTTTATGATCATCACCTGATAATTTCACTGACCAATCTTTTAAAATACCAGAAATGGAAACTTGTCTAGAAACCTTTAAACTGAAGAAATTACCGAAAAATCAAGGATATAGATATACTAACCATGTATAATATGGATTTTGAAATCATCAAAATTAAGTTGTACCCCCATACCAAAATCAGTTCCAAAACCAACCCTCATTCCAACAAAAATTCCATAACCCACCACTATTTAAACCAAAAAAATCCTATTACGAGACTTCATACCACCAAACATCCACTTTAAAAATACTCTATGAGAAACCATCCACCATCACACATCCTTATGTGGAATAGATATAATCTAAGTTTCAGGACCTATATGATAAGTTTTATAAGATGGAAAACATAATGGAAAGTTAAAATCATGACAAAAAACTTAGGAAAAATACCTTCCCAGGTTGTCCCAAACCCAAAGGATAATTTCAACATGATAAAAAAAGAATTGGAAGAGAAATATCACCACCAGCAGCCCATGAACCTGAAATAAGGCCACTTGAGTTGAGGGAGAAGGCAGATGGAAATTTTAAAAATTCTTTAACATTTCACCAAGAAGAAGAAAAGAATGAGGAGGAGGAGAAGGATATGACTAATAAGATGAGATTCCAATATATCCTTATTAATGGAACCAGAACCCATGTAGTTCTTTCCACATAATGGGGCACATGATACCTTTTAAGGTTATGCGATAAGGACCAAACCATAGAGTTTAGCATCATGAAACAAGGACGTTTAGGCATAGGGTGCCTATTGATTTTTTTGAGCGGGACATATGTTGAAGCGGACTAGGTAACCTAAAAGGGATATGGGATCCTAGGTTGTATAAGAAGTTATTATAAATGTGACCCAAAGATAATTGGGGTCTATTTGGGGTGTTGGGTTTGGACCTCATAGAGCCTTCCTATATATCCCATTTGGATGGGAACCAATGCCCATGTTGTTTAGTTATGTGGAACAATGGCTATGGAGGACCTATGATGGGTTTTTTCACATGAAATGTGGTCCCTTGAGAAGATTGATCTAGGTATTACACCTAAGAGGTAGCCCTTAGGTTGTAGTATGACATTCTTAATGATTATACCGATTAGAAGTCCCATAGTTTGGTTGGGGCTTACACTTGACATAGTGCCCATAGTTTGGGATCATGCAGATGTCATGATCAACAATAACCTCTACACCCATGTGAGTCCTGATTGGTGTTATAAATAAGAGGAAGTGTTAGATCTAGGAACCCACACAATATTTTTTGTCTATTAGTGGATGAGGCTAAGACCCAAAGGGAGAGAGAAAGAAAGTGGGATTTGGTGCCCATATCCTCCCATCATTGAACCCCTGATAGTCACGTATAACTACCCATCATGAAAAAACCGAGGGGTATATAGAAGGATTAAGAAATGAATCATGTTAGGTCATACATGTGTGATTAGGGGCTTACTCTTGGAGGGATTCCATAGTGAAATTTTCCTGGGGAAGAGTGGAGGATAAGGCACTACACCTTAAAGGGGAAGAAAGTGTGATAGTCTCCCTCCCTACTAAGAATTGGAGTTCTCTAGTCATAAAGTTGATGAGGTAAGGACATGTTCCTAATCCTCACATCCATGACTGGGAAATCCATGACACTTCCCCCCAGGGTTAGGGACCTCGTGACCGAGGGAATGCATATCCACAAGCCACCCTGAGGACCCTACCCATCAGGTAGGACACGTGAAGGACACCTCTAACCAAAGTAATGCAAATTTGAATGGGAGACACACTAATGTGGCACTTACCAAGCTTCTTCATGTCTGGAGGCTTTGGTGAATGCTTCAATTTGCCCCCCCTAAGATGAGGGATCTAAAGGAAGAGGATCCCGACCATCGGTGTCAAAGAAGATGTCTCAAAAGTGTCTTACACATGTCATGTATTGAAAAACATAGGGTTCGTTATATAAGACCATGGAGTATTTGGAAGTGCTTTGCTTAAGGTGTAGACCTATGTGAGTTATAGGTGCCTTGGGAAATGGACCACCTAGGAAAGAAAACATGGGAGAAGCCTTAGTCTAGGAACTAAGGGTCTCCTCAGGTGTCACTGGAAGGGTATCTCATGGGTCCCGAGTGAGGTAAGGTACCTTCACTCTAGTGGTTGTAAACTTAGGTAGGTACCTTGTGCAAGTACAAATTTGAGGCACCACATGTAGGGGTGTCTTGTGTTTTAGTATCATGAAATGGTTATGGTTGGGGGGAGTCATGATATTTTGGTGAATAGAGTTGGTGTGCATAGGTGACTCACTTTGGGGGGGATACACCTTATGGGATGCACAGGTAGGGCTTATTCCATCCACTTGGAAGATAGGGAAGGTGCACAAATGACCACCTGGGTGAACTCACTACTCCATACCATGAGGGCTACACCCCAACATCCCTATACGGGATCAATTTTAGGCTGTGGTCCCATCCCTTCTGGCTGGTACCATCACTATTGTCATTTCCCCCCCATAAAAAACGGAGAGTCGCACCATGAACTTTTCAGTATGAGCCGAGGCCATTTTATGTCACTATACTTACAAACCCACCTCTCATTCCAAATCTCTAACCTAATATCCTAGGGAGGTTATAACCACCATTATGTTGGATTGGAAATTATTTCTGTGGAATCTGTATCCTTTAGTGTGTAATAATTATTATAACACATATAAATCCAATCCCCTCCTTTTAGTATAAAGATCCATTTCTACTCAAATTAGAGATCTTTTTTCTAAGTGAGGATAACACCATGAATTATATGGAAAATTTATTGGATAAAATTTCACAACATAAAAAATGATACATTCATTATTCAGTAAACCATAAAATATTTTTAATTTTAAAAGCATAACATATAGGATAATATACATATAAGAAATTAAAAAATACTAAAAAAATGAAAACATGTATATAAAAATTCTAGATGATGTAACATGATATTAATTTTATATTTGTAATTTTTTGAAAATAATATAATGTTTAATTGACAATTTTTTTCAAATAATTTATAAATATTTTTCTTAATGTTACTAATTTTTATATGCATCTTGAAAAAAATTTTAGGAAATCATTCACCGATTCTAAAATTCTAATTTATCTATTTCAACTATATCCCTAACACACTCTATATATTCTATATTGGTGTGTTAATTTTTTTATTAAGAAATTCAATAATATATAGCTACTATCATCCAATTATAAAAACCACTCTTTAATATTTTTTCACCAAAACATTCTAGTTTTAATTATTATTAGAGAAGTAAACCTACTCTGTTTGCGATGATAATATAAATGGATCGTTGTTTATATGGTTATCATTATGAAACACACTGTTAAAATTTTCCAATATAAATTTGAAATTTTCCACTTTCATTCCACTAACCTGATCTACCCAATCAAAACTAATATATATATATATATATTATGTAATTAGTGAAAATAACTTCATAAATGTCCATAAATAGTTCATATTAAAAACCTGAATCAACAGATAGAAAACCAATAACATATTTTATCATTTCTTTATTATATTAAACATCACAAATGAAAATCTAAACTTTTTAGATTCTAAATACATTTAATGACGATTCATAACAATTCATCTATTAAATAATTGGTTGAGTTCTACAGTCATTACACGAGAACATGATTCATACATATTGTGAATATATAAGTTTTATATAATGTATTGAATGGAGGGTCGAAAAAATTCACCTTAGATACATTATTAAAAAATTAAATCAATTATATATATATGTACACAAGTATTTAACTACTTATGAAATGCGTTGAAATGATGTTTTTTGGATATAATAATCAGTGTCACAACACATTTCCTATTTGAAAATAGAAATATACATCCAAAATTAAAACAAAATAATAGATATGGAATGAATTTAATATACAAACAAAATATGTAATAGATAAACTATATAACTTATTTTATCAATGGAATAACCAATAGAGTGTTTAATAACACAAATAGGTGTTCTTGAACTCACTCATTGTTGTCTATAACAAATATTATCCCTTTTTTATTTAAACCTAAGTCAATTTGGGTTGTTTTATATAATCTTTTTTCCAACCAAATTAATAAATGTGCCATAAAAATTTATGCATTCATCCATCATATAACCCTTAGAAATTGAATATTCTGGATGAGATCTGTTGCACACAAACTATTTTAATGTATTCATTTATAAATCAATTATACGTATCAACTAGAATTACATGGAAATACTTATAATGACATCACCAGTTAAACATAATATCAAGTGGAACATAAAATAAAAAATAAGTAAAAAATAGTTTCTCTAAGTGACATAGTGTAAGAAAAATTCCGTCCTTTAGATTTTTCAAATAACTTAAGTGATGATTTCTTGAATACCGTTGTCTATAAAATTTTGAAACTTTAATCAATGGTTCAAAAGCATGTGTATGTAAACAATCATGAATTTAAATTTTGATAAAATATGGATGTTTATTTAAATTATCATGACTTTTAGTCCCCTATAATTTCATGCTATCCATATTGAACCACTTGGAAATATTTGAACAATAATCATCAGAAAACTTTACCATCTTAAAAATTTATTGAAATTATACATTCCCTTTTTACTCAATGTTTACTATGAAGAAAAAATATGTGCCTCATTACCCTCAACAATCTATATATGTAAAGGTATTTCATTCCCATTTCATTGAAATGACATCAATTATTAGTATTTTCCTTTAATTACACCTTGAAAAGTAAAATGTTGGATTATATACTATCAAACCAATTTTTATCATTGTAAATCACTTATAAATATCATCTTAAAATATTATCTTTATATTAAACAAATTTTTAGAAAATACTTAAATAATTATAATTATTTTTTCACTACTTAGTTAAAATAATAATGGATGAAAATGCAAGAGCTAATAAATACTAAAAACCATACAATATATGAATGTTTTATTTCTCAAGTTTTGAGAGCATTTGAATGCCAGTATTATTTACTATATTGGGATATGGTCCTTATTCCCATGAAAAAATACACCATCTTTTTATAAAATTTTTTATTGATGGAATAATGTGTTTTTGACAAATTTATTCCCACTTTCTATAATTCTTATGATGTATTTATTTCTTAATTTTATTGTAACATAGATATGTAGAGTGTCGTTATGTATACCCAACCTGATCTAGGAGTATATAATGAAAATGCGTCTGTAACTTATAACTCATCTAAAAATCTATATAAACATGATTTTTTATATTTATAGTCATGAGAATAAAATTTTTAGTAGGTATCATCACCACATCTGATGCATACTCTTTAAAAGTAAAACACTTTCATTTTAGATTGGTATACATTATATAAAAGCAGTACCATTTTTTCATTTGAGTAAACCAAGTTACATATATATAAAAAATATATTTCATTTATTGAGAAATAAAATATATTATTGTAATAGATGTCTCTAAATTATCATAAAATTTCACTGAGGTCCATTTTTATGGAAAACATCAAAATACAATTAAAAATCAAAAAATATAAACAACTTGTTTTAGAAACAATTTTTTTGCAATATTACATCCAAAAACTTTGGTGCCTTGAATCTCAAAAATTATTACAAGTAGTGAAATTATGAAGTGAAAATGAAAATAATAAGAAATTAAAAAAAATAAAAATAAATTACAAAGATATAATGTGAAAAATAATAGAAAATAAGAGAAAGATACTGAAGGTGAAAAACATCACATGAATGGATAAAAAATTAATAAAAATAACACACAATACATAATAAATAACTCAACATAGATAATATCATAATATCATCCGTAGGTAATATAATTATATGATTACTAGTAAAATTAATTCACAAGTTAGGTAAATACCCTCAACGATTGATTAAAATACAAAAACCTAAACATCTAGTGGTGGAACCACATATTTCTTCACTAGTTAGGGTGACATAATTAACTGGTAGAAATCACATATTTTATTATAGGTTATCTTACAAATGTTTTTTGGATCCCATAATAAACTAAAAATAGGCAAGTAAATAAAAAATAAGGTCAAACACATGAAATTTAAAAACTTATAACACCCAATTCACAACCTTTATAAGAAATATCTTTTATAAAGTGCCAATCGAGACTTGATAGCTCTTTGAGAGAACGAAATCTAGAAATTAATTTTCAAAACCAAACATTATTCAAACTATTAAAAGGTTATTTTTAAATTAAATAGGATCTCGATCAGCTATGAAAAATTAACTACACTTGATACAAAAAGAAAACAATGTTTAAATCTCAAGTTAGGACCCCACTTTTAAAAAAATTCACATAACCACCCAAGGAGAATCTAAAAGAACTATAGAGTCATAAAATAATACTTAATTAATAAAAAAGCCTATTATATTATGAATGGTATATTTTTAACATTTTAGAAACCAAAACACCCATCATGAGTTAAGAAATAATTTAAAAAGGTTCAATTGGGCATTAAATTAAACACTAAATATGTAAGAACCCTTAAAAATGGATTTTAACCTAAAATACAAGGAAACCCTTTCAAATTAAAGAAAATATAAGGAAAACAGACTTATTTAATCAAAATATACTAAACATACTTAATAAGGGTTATAAATAACTAAAAACATGTGTTAGAAATTCCATGAAATATTTTTTAAGTGCAAAGAGCTATGTCCGGAGAAAACCTACCTTAAACGGAGTGAAAATGATGAAAAACCTATGAATATGGAAAGAGTTGGACTTGGAGAATTATCCACAAACCCTAACATAAATAATGAAAATCTATTTAGAAAACCACCACCTAGGGTTTGGCCGACAAGCCTTAACATGGGGGGAATTAGAAGAAACTTGAGAATAAAGAGAAAGATAAGAGAAATGAGCTTCAAACCTTGAGAAATACACATAGAATAGAGGGAATACCCATTATATCCATGCATTAAGGAAGGTGGAGTCACATAGGGATCATTATTGGATTGATCAACATATTGGGAGGAGAGGTAGGCTAATGTGGGTCTGAAATGAGGAGGTGTAGAAAAAGAAAATTTAATGATTTTAAAATACAGAATGGTTATATGGTTTGGACGCATGGTTTACCAAATTGCATGAAAACAATGAACCCATAAATAAATACACATATAAATACACATGGTTGGGCCTTATATTTAGTAAAACCATGTTCCGACCAGGAAAATTATTACTAATAAGTATTTTATAGTTTTTTATGGTCTATTGCACAGTTAAGGATTACCATAAAAAAGCATGCATCTTACACCAAAACGTAAAACATAAAATTTTAAAATAAATTTAAACTATAATTATAGTAAAAGGATATAAATAAATAAATAAATAAAATAATATATAATTTGATGGTCGGGGTGTGAAACTTCGCACCATAATATGACTTTCTCCACCCTGAAAGTCCCTGAGCTAGAGTGAGAACAATGTTAACTAGAAGAACACAATGAGGTATAAGAACAAAATTATAACCAAAATGAGATTGGCCCAAACCATACAACATATAATTAAATAAAAAATCAATAATTCTTAGATCATAACATAAAACCATAACACAAACACAAGAGTTACAAGGGAAAAAATAAAATCTGAGGCTGATAACTAGTCTCTATACCATTAAGAGAGACACTAAACTAGAAAAGTATATAGAGAAACTGCAGTCTGATAAGACACTCTCAATTGAAGAGGAAAAGTTTAGTTAGACAAATCCATAAAGAGATATATGTTCTAATTTAAATATTTGATAAAATTAATGGATACTGCAATTTCCAATTTAATGGAACAATGACGGATAGGCCAACACCATAACTCCAGAAAATAAGGATGGAGTGAAAAAAGTTAAGTTAGAGGATCCTTATCCCACACTCCCCATGATACTACCAAACACAGATGGCCTTACTCTAATTCAAAAATCTTATAAAAATAACTTCTCCATCCTAGAGAATTATAGGCTTCTAGATTAATAAATGATATGACCTAGAATTCCTAAGTTAAACACACTTTAGCACAAAGTAAACCACATCTAACCAAGGCTTGGAAAATGGAATCCTTCAAGATTCAAATATTCATTAAGACCATAACTAATTAATTGATATGAAAGAATCCACTAAATGATAGATTAATAAAAACTATTCAATAAATCTATGGTATGTCACAACTACCAAAAATGATTCATGTTTCCCACTCTACCTAGATATTATGAATGGTTATGATTTGAAAGAATAAAACTTACCCAAACTAAAACAAACATAAAATTGGGATCATTCCAAAAAAGAAACTTCATATGAACCCTATGAATTTTTTTAGGAATACTATATAATAAATTAACTTGAATTTTTAATTAAGAACTTGAAAAAATTCATCTCATCCCAATTCGAGTAAAAAAAGTAAAAAAAACCAAAGAGATAATTATAACCACCACTTTATGAATAAAAATATAAAACTAAATAAAGGAATCATTTTAGGAATCTTATAAAATCATGATATTTTCAATAAAATAGAATTTTCAATCTTGAATTTCGTCATTAAAACCCTTAACAAATCATACCATATAAAATAATCACCCAATTCTACTAAAATATTCCTTTATAAATTTTTAATATAAAATTTAAATTATAAAAACTGCGATTCCTTTTCAAAAACCAAAATAAACATAATTTTATTGATTGAAAATAATTTTATAAATTGAAGTTAAAATTATCATATAATTGTTTTCAAAACAGAAAATTCTTCTTAAAATTATTCTTGAACTTTCATAATTCCTTATTTAAAGTCATATTGAAAATATGAACATTAAGATCATTTAAATTTACTATAGATGAATTATTTATTAATTTTAAAATTACCTCAAAATAAAATTTCCATTTCATAAATAACTTATTGGGTTAACTAATTAAAAATTATCTTTGAAAGCACACTCGTCACTTTTAACACAAAAACAGTTGATGTTAAAATAATTTTTTTTAACATGGTTCATTATGATAATCCAACCAAATAACATCAATACACCATAAAATACAATTTTAGTAATATAAAATAGTAATTATTCATAACTAGAATAAATCAAGAATCAAAAGGTATCCAAAATAATAATAAAAGAGGGGTTACTGATTTTTATTGCTTTGGACATAGAATTTTGAAGACTGTGTTCCCACTATAAAACTTTTATAAGATGATCAAGACATATCCATGAATATAGGAACTACATTGTATTGTAGGATTTACAATCTAACTGTGTTCCCTTAAATCTTATTCAATTTTCACTAAAAAACACACAATATCTCAAAAAAACTACATAACCTCAATATCATTCAAAATATCATCCTAAAAATAAAAATAAATCATAAATAATAAAAAAATCAAAATTATTAACTCTAAATTTTCTACTAGTGGTAAACAGAGTTTCTATGTGAGTAAGAGTTTGGTAGACTCTCCATGCACCTACCCCACTAGTTTTGACGCTTTTATCTTAAATTTACTAGAGACTCCCAAATAAAAAATTGAGGATTTTATACCATTATGTTATGAAATAACTTGATCCACCCGAAAATATAAAATGTTATATATCCTCTATGATGACCCGTGGTGCATTAAAAAACACCATGGGCTAGCGATAAGGACCAATAAATCAAATATAATATCATGGGAATTTTTTAAAGTAGATACATAGTGGAAATTAGTCAGAAATATGAAATGAACCATATATAAGTCATATGTCTATTAAAAATCAACAGAGAGATTAAAATTAAGAATACAAAAACAAGGCATAACCAATCATAATAATATAACTAAAGTTTATAACATTAAAGGAAAACAAAAACATATGAGGGTATCAAGATACAAGAAGGATATAGAGAGTAATATATAAATTATACCAAATAAATAAAAAAACACACACACCAAACTAAAATTATCTATATAACTCATCGTCATCATCCATCATCAACACTGAATGTGACCCAAAATCATATATCAAAAATAGTCGTGTAACTAAAAAATAATATAATACTCGAGAAAAAAAGATTATTTATATAAAAGTTAGAATAAAATATCTAGTATGTATCCTCTCCACACCACATGCATACTAATGAAAATTAAAATCAATTTATACTAGTTTGAAATAAATTCTATAAATGTAGACCCATTTTAGGATTTGATTAAACCAAGTCACATATGTAAAATCCATATTTTTATTTTTTTTATAAATCAACCCATTTTAATTAAGAAATATCATTAATTTATAGAAAATTTGTATTTGGTTACTATTTATATAAAATGAAAAAATAGATTTTAAAACAAAATAAGATAATAAAATTGTTTTTAAAACTAAATTTTTTATTAATTTACTTCCAAAACCGTTTGTACCTTGAATCAAAAATATTATTACAAGTAGTAAAATGAATACATGAAAAAAATAACTAATAATAGAAGCTATAATAAATAAATAACAATGACAGAATATGAAACAATAATTGAAATTAATGATAAATACACTCAAGTTAAATTGTATCAAATGAAAGGATAAACAATAAATAACAAAAACAGACAATAGAAAAGATGTAACTAAAAGTAGATAACATCATTTGAGTGGACTTAGAATAGCTAAAACTAGTATCACTAAGGGTGTTGACTTTACTTGTTATGGAAATACCCTCAATGATTGATATAAATATAATAACTTCACTTGACAATATATCACCAGCTATGGAGACACACCTAAAAAATAGTGATGACCTCATCTATTCTTGGTTCTCAAACCTGAGTTCCAAGATTCACAATATCTTCTTAGATAATGTGAGAAAATAAAATATAAGGAAAATCAGATGAAATTTAAAAAATTATAACTGCACCCTTCATATCCTTTTCTATAAATCCATTTTATTAATAGATAATTGGTAATTGATACCTATTTGAGAGAACTAAATTGAAAAATTCATTACCAAAACCAAACAAAGTTCAAATATTATAAATTTTAATTTCAAATTAATATGGATCCTATCCCACTATGAACACATTTAAAAAAAATTACACCCTATTCAAAACTCAAGTTAGATCCCCACTTTTAAAACCCAATTAAATAAACTCCTAGGGAGTCTCTCAAATAAATCAACAAATAAATAAAATATTTAATTTATCCAAACACACCCATTGTTTTAAAACCAAAAAATTTCATAACATCTTAGAAACTAAAACAAATATCATGGGTTGGGAAATAAATTAACAATAGACCATTATTTATTAAATGAGACACTAAATATACAAGAATCTTAAAAAATGGATTTAAACGTAAAATAAAAAATGAATCCTTTTAAAATTACATGAAGTACTTGGGGAAGTAACTTTTTTTCTAAAAAATCTCTAAACAAACTTACCAAGGTTTATAATTCTTTAAAAAAAACATGTTATAAATTCTATGAAATCATTATTTCAACTGTAAAAAACTATTCATTAAGATATCCAACCTTAAACTAAGTGAATATGATATAGAACGTTGAAATATGAGAATTTGATGACTCATAAAACATTCTGCTAACCCTAACATCAGGGACCATAAGATATTTAAAAAAACCCCTACTTAGGGTTCTGTTAACATGGACTATTCAGAGGGGAAAAAGAAATAGCAAGAGAAGGATGACGAAGAAGAAGAGAAAAAAGGTCTATAACGTTGGGAAATCAACAACAAAATGAATGGATAACACATGTGATGCATGGAGAAAGGAAGGGGGATTCAACGGGGGAATCTTCTTCTCTAGATCATGTGAGTGGGAGGAGATAGACACTAAAGGTTGTCTTAAATGAGGAGGGTTAAAATAAAAATTTCAAAGATTTTAAAATCCCAAAAGGTAGTAAGGTGTAACTACATGGTGTAACAATTTTCCAACCATGTGACCCTTAATGAACACTCTTACATAGCCAAACCATTTTTCCACATTATTTAGTAAACTATGTGCCAACCAATTAAATCTCTAATGACAATGATTTAATGGTTTTGTATGTCCCACCAAATTTTTTTATCTAACCATGTAAAAATTATTTACCCTACACATAAAACAAAAAAATTAAGAATTTTAGGTAAAATCAACTCAAAATTCAAATAAATAACTATAAATTAACAAGTATATCAAATAATAGGGAAAGTGAAGGTTGTAGTGTGATAATGAACCTTCACTTTCTCTTTACGTGTTTATTCATTATAGTTTTTCAAAAACTATTCATAAACAGATTTTACATCATGGAATCTAATTTAAAAAGATATTAATTTGATTAACTTCTTCATTTAAAAATAATCCATTCAATTTTAAATCCACTAGAGAAATCAACTAATTGTTTAATACCATCAAAATATTCAGAAAAAATCTATTCATTAGATCAATCCAACTCTTATCCATATATGTATCTATATCATAATTAATAATTAAAATATAGGAATAATACATCTTAAATTGGCATTTGAGTCACATAATAATAAAATATTATATATGAAAACAATATTATTAAAATAAAATTATTACAATGTACATCAATTGTTTTCCGTTTAGTTTTCATAAAAATAACTAATTTGTATTATTATCGAATAAAGAATATATTATTTATTCACTAATATTAACAATGGAAAAAACAAACCCAAATTTTTTTACCATGATACAAAATATAGCCCACAATATTTTGAGAAATTAATAAATTATAAAGATACTGAATAATGAAAATAACAATTTTTCATAAAAAATCGGGTTAAAAATATATACATTATAAAATAATAAATTAATTTTTTTAATATATTTTTAACTAATATATTTTTAATATAGAATTTATATTTTTAAATATATATATATATATATTTATTTATGCAAATATATTTTTGGTTATATATATAACACATAAATTTTTCCAAAAAAGATTTAAAAAACAAGATACTGATTATGGAAAAAACTTGTTCAATTTACATAAAAAAAACCTTGGAAAAATTATATATATATTATTGTTACCCTAAAATTATTTTAAATTATATAATTTTAACTATATTAAATTAATAAATATATTGAAATAATAGTTTTATAGTAATATATATATCTTTATTTAAATATTTTACTAATGTATAAAATTGATGTAATTTTAAATAAATAGTGGACTATAGAAAACTGAAATATGAATATCCAATTAAATGATAAATTTTTATTTAGATCCATTTTTTTAAAAAGCATAATTACATTTAATTTTTATATTATTAAAATTGTTGTATTTTTATAAAACAAACATTACCCAATATATTCAATAAATAACAGATATTAGTAAATTCTGACATATATATAATAAAAATATGCTAAAATTAGAAAATCATGTGAGAATTATTGTTAAATAAATTAATATCTAGATGTAACATGTTTTAAGATCCGTTTTCATGTAACCTAATATTAATGATACTATCAAGGATAAAAAATTACACCTTTGGAAGACATTATTTTCTTGAAAATAAAATAATATATAATTAATTTTAACTAAATTCAAATCAATTAATTTCATAAAATAGTATTTCTACTTTATAATTTCAAGTTTAACTTTAAAAAAATTCTCTGAGCCTTTTAAGAAAAAAATTATATACAAATTGTTATCAAAATAATGTGAGTGAAACTAAGAAAGAAAGTCACAACATGGGAATTAGAGTAATTCAGGCACTCTAAATCCCTAATTACCCCCAAAATCCTATTTAGAAAAATTAATAAATTATTAATAAAAAAATTCAAGTGGGGATTTAGCTTTATTCCTTTAATTCCTAAAAAAATCATCTAAGAGGCTCTATAGGCAGCTCTAAAACCATCTAGAATGAAGTTAATTTAAGGAGAAATAGAGGAAATTATAGAAAGATAGATTAAGAAGTGGTATTTAGTGATTTCATGAGGGGAATCACATTATGTGAGGAGAGTGATCATATTTGTGGGTGTTTGGGGAAGGAAGAACCTACTAGAGGGACTTTTGAATAGGGAATGTGTTGAGGTAAGGAGTTTTGTACAAGGGAGGCATTGTGGTCAGGATATTTCTGTGAGGTGGGCATCATGAAAAGGGGATTTTATTCATGGGAATATTTGGCTAGAAATATCTAGGGTGTGGGGGTGGTGGGTTTATCAATCAACATTTAGTGGTTGGTATTTCCTCTAATAACAACCTCCTTATTTAAGTAGCCTGAGTTCACCCAACACATTTTGATACTTTTTAGTAGAGTTTCTTTAACACATTTTAATCTAGATATGTAATTCTTCAATCATACGTGTGAACCTCATTCCTACAAGCTATTGACTTATTCAACATAAATCATGATCATGGTTCATACATTCCCTCTACCCATTATAAAAAATGAAACCTACTCCCTCCCCCAATATACTTATTCTCGTGTTTTCTAGAACATTTTTGTATTATTTATTTAGTTTATTGTTGTATTTTAGAAGGTATATTATATATTTTTACTTTTAATTTATTTTTGAACTATTATATTTATTTATTAGTTTTTTTATTTAATTTATAGTTTTCAATAATGATAATTTTAAATAGTATTATTTTTTGATGATTTAATTAATTTCTGTTGGTGAATGTAAGGGATATTAAATAATCTATAATAAAGAAAAATAAATGTAGAAATAAAAAATATCAACAACAATAATAAATTTAGAAATATGATGAGAATCATTGAATCAAGAATGATTATAATCTATACCGATCAATGCATATTTAATTTATTTTCCTTATTCAAATTCATATTTTTAATAATCATTTTTAATTTCTTTATTATTGATATGAGTATCATACCTTTCCCTTATAATGTATATAACTATGTTTCTATCATAAACTTTTTACATCACATTACCCTCGGTAACCATCATTTATATATGAGTGTATTTGTAAAAATTATACAATAAATGAAAGGATTATTTTAATAGAAGTGAATACAAACATGATGACTAAAGATAAACAGTTTATTTTGTAACCAAATCTAATTGAGCCTTATGGATATTTCATATTCATTAATTTTTATTATATAATCACTTTATAAATAGAGTACAATATAATTTATCCTGATCATATCCCATTTTCTTATTGTTTAAACAGATATTTAGTGAGTGTATGTCAAAAATATTAAATAACCATAAAAAATGGTAATTGAATAAAGGTGGTTGATATTTAAATAACCAATAAATGTTTATTTATAATATTTTATTTTATATATTTTGAATGAATGGGTATTTATTTTTAATAATTAAATTTTTTCATTGATAATGACCTATGTTTCGCCTCTTTCTATAAATGCAATGACCTACGTGTCCCTAATAAATTATTAAATATCATTGCACCTCTAAATGGCATTAATTTAATGTGAGTAACTTTATAAAAAAACATGGTTCCATTGGATATGAGGATATTCACATCAGATATATGCACTTATATTAATACCAAAATATAGTTGTTTATACTATGTCATGGTCTAACATTATGTGCACCATGGAATAGGGTGAGACAATATTAAATAGTGTAAATTCAAATGGATTATCATGCTATACGATATTCCTTGGATTGGCCTCTATCTTCTTCCACAACTAACATTATCAATTGTAACCACTACGTGATGATGATTATAAAGATTTTGATGGCATAACATTAATGTTTAATAATTAAACATTCTTCTTGAGGATTCAATAATAATGTTACTAAATTTTTAAAGTTTGATCATTTTTTGAGATGTTCATTGAATACAAGTTAAATTTTTTAAGTTTCTTCATTCCTACACATGATTTTTATTCCTCATAAGTGGTATTTTTTACAATAGTATCGAAATACTATATAGAACTCCTAGAAACTAATATTATTCATGGTCTTGATTCACTCCTTCCTTCAAATAAGATTCTAGGAAACATTGACTTACAAGAGGTCCCAACAATGTTTTTGGTGATTCCCAAGATCCATGGATACCTCTATATGAAGTATTGTTTTGATATATTCTCAGAAATATTAATAAAATTACTATTATAACCTTTAACATGATAAATAATCTTGATTAAATTAAACCTTAATTATAACTATTCATTAGTAATCTTTCCAAACATATAGATAGATTATGGGATTCATAGAGTTTTGGAGTTGTTTTTCCAATATTTATATGATGTTATATATCCCTTAAAACCTCTATAGTGGTGTTTGATAATATCTATCCATGTTTATTTTGATATTTGAATGAATTAAGAAACTAGAATAATTTTTTATATATTTCTTGATAGAGTTGTTGCCAAAAAACATATTGTTGATATTGCGAATTCAAGAACATGGAATGTTCCTTCTTAAAATTGGAATTTCAGATCCTAATATCTAAATATCATAAAATATTTTTGAGAAAATGGTAGTTTTTAGAATCTCTTAAATTTTGTATAAATTGAAGAATCCAATCCATTATATGATATACATGATATAAAAAAAATTGAAACACATTATTATTATTACATAGGCCCACCCTTCAAGATCACCCTTCTGATATGGATGTAGATGCATCATATTTATGGTAGTTCATCCACCAATGATAAATTAATCTCATATGAGATAATAAATTACTAATCCTATATAGGTATTCATTTTATGGGTTTTAATATTAGATGTTCCACTTATCATAAGTTACCAACACTAGGCACTAGAAGTTAATCCTACGAAACATAAAATGGTTACCCAACCTAAAACTCTAAACCAAAATGTTTGTTCCTTACCCATAAAAACAATTTACATAATGGGGAAGAATACACCATGATGAAGTCAATTTTTTTAAAAATTCGAATCTTTTTTGGGGATAAAATTTTAAAAAACAATCACCATCATCAGCCTATAGGGCTCATGTTGTGTTTAAAGGGCCTTTAAACAAATACAAAAAATATTTTATTGAATTTTTTGGAGGAATATAGTGTATTTACAATGTAAATTATCTAATTAATGTTTCTAAACTTAAATACTATAAAATATAAAAGTTTTTATACTTATTTGAAATTGTTTATTATTTATAATATTAATTTTTTTTACAACATCCTCCCTTTTTATTACATACGATTTTCATTAAATAGAAAAAAACAAAAAATATTTTAAGGTTTAGTTTCTTATAAACTAGGAATATAATTCATCAAAACATGAACAATTATTCTAATATATGTGAAAGGATTATTTAGAGCTCCACCCTAAATTACTGTCACTGTATCTCATATCCTAGGAATATACATCAAAGGAAATGGGTGAGCAAGAGCCCAATAAGGGAATAAGAAAGGGTTATATTTAACAAGAGATCATGAGGTATATCAACAAGAACATGATATATTAAAATATAAAAAGATCAAGAGAAAATGATTCCTATTATAATAAATAGAACATGAATCATAGTATGAAAATGTGGCTCTATTATTTAAAAGATACATTTATAAGAATGTCACAAAGGTTTATCACCAATGTGTCATAAATGAAAATTTCTAAGGTTATTCACCAAGGTATCATAAAACTTTTCATATCTAGAGGCTAATTCTTTACCCAATGAATTATAGAACTATCAGGGTGCACAATTCATATATATTAATTAATTTTATCCACATGGATCATAATAAATTATTTCATTAATAACCAGTGGAGAATAAATAATAGTTTTTTATCAAAATCATGGAGTAAAAAAGTTCTTAAAGACATGATTATTACATAATTATTAACATAAAAAAATTGAATGTGGGTTTAATATATGTAAATAACTGAATCAATAAACCATTTTTACACCTAAATGAATACCCAAAGAAAATGAAGAGGTTTCAGTATAAAAAAAGGGAATTTCTCTTATTGAAGATGGAAATAAATTCAGCATCATGATGGGTATAAAAAACAGTTTAAATAAAGGGAAAATGAGAGGTAAAAATGGTATCAAATTAATAAAATATTATTATTAGATTAATGGGATAATAGAAGGATGAAAAAAGTATTATTTTAGTAATTAGAAAAAATTCCATAAACGTGAACTTGAATTGAAAAGAGAAGTCGATATTTACCATACCATGAAGAGTTGCTCATAAATATCTTGGATGGAACCTTGAGGGATTAAGAAAACCTTGAGGGGGAGATATTTGCAAGTAAAAATGACCATAAATTCATGAATTATGGATTGGTAGTGGAGAGGAAAGGTGAAATGTGTGGGGTTTTATAACAAAAGTGGAGGAATTTCTCAAGGGTTTCCAAATATAGTTCTTGGAAATATAGGTTATAGAAAATGAAAAACCATTGGATTAACCATGTTTTTTGCTCATTATTTTGGTGATTTGAGTCAAATTTTATTATATTTTATTCCATCATAACTGAACTCCATTTTTAAATATTTTTTTACCTTAAAAATTATATTAGCCACAAAATAACGTTTTTAAAATAAAATTTTCCATTTTAGATTTTGGAAAGTTACTTATTGGTTTGGAAATTCATTAAAATATTTTAAAATAATTAAAATTAATAAAATAAATCATTTTAGGTAATTTATTTAGTTTTGTTAGTTATTACATCATTATTACATAAATATGATGTCATAAAACATACCAAAAACCCACAACTGTATTTTTACTATTCATTGAAAATTAATGTATTTTAGAAAATTCTCAAAAATTAACCCTAATATAATTTCAACATGTTAATTTAAAATATAATATTTATCTTTTCAAAATAATTAGATAGATATGGTAGTTTTAACTTTTATATGTAAAAATCTTTATTTATTGAAAATTTGCAGTTTTTTAAGGCAGAGTCAAATTTTTGACACTTATAAAATTTTTTTAGGACAATATAAAATTATTTTATCATTTATATTTAAAGAATAATGTCTTAAAATAATATTTAATTAAAAAAATATTATTCATAATACCTTATTTTATTATAAATGTGTATATATTTTCTAAAAATACAATTATGTTTTATTTGTATCTGATAATCAATTTACCAAATTGGTCTCACTTAAACATATATTTTAGGAAACAAAATTATTCTAAAAATTGGGTTTATTAAATAACCATTTTTTTTATTCAATGTGAATTATACACTATGTAACTAATTCCTACATAGGTAACCCATTATTACACTCACATAATCCCTGAGGGTAATGTGTGTGATGATGGTAGTTTTATGTGGTGAACCAACTAACATTGACTGAGTGGTAATATACAGTAAGTGATACTTCTATCATAATAGATTTCATTCAAGACTCACTTGTTGAATATTATATTTGGATTGGTCAAGGTAGAACCCTAGTGACACAACCTCCTTACCAAGTCCCAACAAATGGGATTCAAACAGTATGACTCTGGTTAAGGCTACCATTTCTTTTTTCTTTCTGCATTAATTCTCCTTTTTCTTTAGTTCTTATAAACACTAATTATAGTGGTAAAATTATTACCAATGGGTATATTTACAAATTTTAAAAATAGACCAATTTTTATATTCACTGAATTGTAATATTTCTATTCTAATGGTCATGTTACTTCTAATAAATACCACTTTTTTCTTTCAGCCAATATTAACTATAATTCCTCCTAATGTTATAATTTCATTTTATAATATTTTCATCATTTTACTAATATTTTTATTCATTTATATAGTGTTGTAAATGGGGTGACGATTCTAGAAGATTGGGGTGATCCTTATATTCCCATTTTAGCTTTTCCATTTTATATTTTTTACCCAATTATAATGTTTTGAATTTTCATTAGTTTCATATATCACTAATGCAATGATACTTATTAATAATACAAGGTTTTATTGGTTCCCCTATATTTTATACATATATAAAATTCTATAATATAAAACACAATTTATTTGGAAAAAATATCATTTAAAGAGAATGGATCGTTACATTCTTCCCCCCTCTATAAATTTATTACCTGAAATTTGAACTCATATTCTTATTTGAGAATATGTGATCGTACATCTATTTCATTGTTTCCCCTCACTCCCATGTCTCCTATTTATACTTATGGTTCCTCCACAAAACTTTGATTAGGTGATTTATCTTATTGTTTAGAACATTGTGTCTACAGTCTAAGATCTCAATTGGATCCTCGTCATAGGAGAGGCCATGTTCCCGTTGTAAAAAATCCATATTCAGTACATGTTAGGGATCATGCTTATAAATTATCAAGAGAGATATGTGGAATAAATCATGAAATTAATCCATATTTAGTGAAATTTCTAGTCGATAGGCCATTACTCCCATGCTATTAAGGATTTCAAAGGGGACAATGTACCTTGGCATAAGCTTCTATTTTTTTCAAAACCACATGAATCTCTTCCATAATGGTATTATAAGGAGAAAATTTCCCCAACATAAAACTATAAGTCTCTTCAATAGTTATCAACATATATCTTATTCTAACTCTGAGTATCTTTATATGTTTTAGTATAGAATGAAACTTTTCTTCCATCTCTTGCACAATATCATGCCAAAATAGCTTTCTCTCACAAAATTCATTCCAAAAAAGTATGATTTATTCATATCTTCTTATGGATAACTTCATAGGATTCCATTTTAAAACTCAAGTGGATGTTATTGTTTTATGAGAACTCAACTAATGGGAGGTTTTGATCCCATGATCCTTTAAATTGCAATGAACATGTTCTCAACATGTCCTCAAGATACTGAATAGTACTTTTAGATTGGCCATTATTTTGGGGGTGATAGGCTGTACTGAAATTCAATTCAATATCCAAATCATGTTGAATAATTATCTATAATTTACTTGTGAACCTGGGATCATGATCAATAACAATTGGAAGGGGATATGATTATAGAATAACCACCTCTGTTTCATATATCTTGGAAAGCTGGTCAAGAGGAAAATCTTCCCGAATAGCAATAGAATGGGAAGTCTGGGAGATTCGATCCCCTATTAAACTTATCTCATTAATTTCTTTGGATGTTTATGGGAGACTAGTGATGATGTCCATACTAACGTTTACCCACTTCCATGTTGGTATGGGTTGTGGTTGAAAAACACCTTTAAGAAGTTGTCACTCCTCCATCACTTATTGACACACTAATCATCTTACAATGTAGTCAGTAATATATCTTTTGATTTTATCCCACCAATAATGATCATGAAGGTCCCTATACATTTTAGAAATTATTAGATGTACAATGAACATAGATTTATGGGATTCATATACCATCTTATTCTTTATCTCTGGGATAGATGGGACACATATCCATGTACAAAATTTCATTACCTACTCTTGATCAATATTGAACTCTGAAATCATCCTAATATTTACAAACTCTAACTTATTTTGTATCAAATGATATTCTCTTTGATATCTCTTGATATTCTATATTAATTATGGTTAAGAAATAATTTGGGACATGATTAATGATTTTCCTTCCCTTATGATTCCCATGTCCAACCATACTAGGCCCTTGATAAATGGATCTCCTTGAATCCTCATCATTTCTAGCATAATAGGGTCCTTCCTACTTAATGCATTAGTGATTTTTTTCTCTTATAGGGTGATAATTAATTAAATAGTCATAGTATTTAAGAATATTCAACCAAATCCTTTTCCTCAAGCTAAATTAATTTTTCATGAATATATAATTGAACGGTTTTGTGGTCTATGTATATATCACATTTATCCCCATAAATATAGTGCCTCCATATCTTCTGATAAAAAATGATTATAGGTAAATCCCGATCATGTGTTGAATAATTATTCTCATGAGGATTTAACTATCAATATACATTAGTGATCACACTATCATTTTTTCATGATGATGCACCCAATACATTTTATTGATGCATCACTATAAATAAAAAATCCTTCTATGATAGTGGGTATAGTTAACAGAGGTGAAACAACCAGTCTCTTATTTAGATCTTGAAAACTTTTTTCACAGTTCTTTTTCTAGATAAACTTATCTCCTTTTGGAGTTAACTGGGTAAGTGGATTAGAAAGACATGCATTTTTTTCACTAACATCTTTTAATATTATTTTAAACATAGGTAAAAATGAATCTAAGTTACAATTATTAGATGAATCCACTATTATACAACGTTTGTGTTTGTACGGTCAAATGAGATTCCTTCATTGGTTATAATGTTCCCCAAGAATGAAACTTGTTATCATAAAAATTCAAATTTTCTGAACATTCCAAAGAAATTATCTTTCTTCAAAGTTGTCAATATAACCCTTATACGATCCTCATACTCCTAATGACTTTTGGGATATATCAGAATATCATTAATTAAAACTACCATGAATTTATCAAGGTGGTCCTTAAGAACTTTATTAATAAAATCCATAAATAAAACAAGAGAATTATTCAAGACAATGTTCATTATAAAAAAATCATAATCTAAATGTCTTGTTCCGCAGGAATCCATTGTAATATCTTATTTCTTCACCATCAATTGATGATACCTAGATTAAAGGTCAATCTTTGAGAATAATTAATCCCTATGAAGCTGGTCAAATAAATCATCCTTAATAAGGAGATGATACTTATTATTCACTTTGATCCGGCTGAGTTATCTGTAACCAATTCATTACCAAATTGATCCATCTTTCTTCTCTAAAAAGAGAAAAAGTTCTCCCTATGGAGACACACTTGGCCAGATAAGTCCCTTCTCCAAAATATATTGAAGTTGTTTCTTTAATTACTCAAACTCTATATTTTCCATTATATATTGGGTATTTGATATTGGCTTGGATCCAGGTATGAGTTCAATAGAAACCTCTAACTCTCTTTGTGGGGTATATCCAAGTTACTCTTCAAGAAATACTTCAATATATTCCAAAATGATGGGTATATTCTCTATCTTTATACTTTCATTTCCTTCTCTCTCTTCAGCTATCATCTCTATAAATAAGTCCATGGGAGGTTCTTCTCTACCAATATCAAGCCATGATATATCTACCGTAGAGACCCAAATCTTGACGTACATGGAAATTACATTAATTTTGCAGAATACTTAATACATAACAAAAACCAACACACAAGGACAGTAATAGTTTAGTGTCTTTGGAAACTCATAACATAATCTTCTAATCATGGTGAAAGATCTTCAACATCTCCCATAAAGATATTAACCTTTTGTTTTCTTACTTAAAAAATTTCTTTATATCCTGGGGAAAAGAAAACATAAAAAGGGTGAGCTCAAATGCTTAGTAAGAGTAAATGTAGAGAACATAAAACAATCCATAGACATTTGAATGTAAAAACATGAGCATAAAATATAAACATAAAAATCACGAGAAATGACATAAAACATTGTAGTACATAAGGAATAGATCATAAAATAACATTAATCATGATAGAATAACGAGGGAATAAAACTTGTAATTGTGGAAAGACATTAATCACATGATATGATTTCCATAGTAGCCAAGGAATTGCTGCCAAGACCATCATAGTGGACAAAGTCCCTTATTGGACCGGGTTTACTTGCCGTTCCAGCCCTGTATTACTAAACCAGATTTACTTACCATTCCATCCATGTCTATCTAATGAGATATAAATATTTACCCAATGCATTAGAGGGAGATATAGGTCCCACCAATCTCATAATGAAATCATTCTTACTTGTGCTACAACATAAACATAAATCATTCATCATAACCAAAAGAATAAAAATGGGTTTCATAATCATCATTCCATCATAACATAATCCATATAAAACAAATGGATATCATTTAATCATAAGAAAATTGAAACCATGTAAATTATAGAGGCATTATACTTGAAACATACACATATGAAATAATGTCATCTTAGATGGAAAATGGTTTTGATAAAACACTTGAAATGGATTCTTGAGGAAAATATCCTTTCTTCTTCAAAATCATTTTATTTTCACAAAGTACCATGAAATTTTAAAATAAAAGGGGTTTTTTGAAAATAGTCATGAAATATTGTGCAGTAAGCTTCATGAAAATAAGGCTTTATGAAATCGTAAAAATCCATTCATGCAGTGTAAGTTAAAAGAAACATTCTTCTAATACATTTGATATAAAAGTCAAAAAGTACCTCATATGGTAAACAAAAGAAAGATTTATTGCATACCATGTAGTAAAAGTAAAAAATGGGTAAAAATTACTTTAAACATACATGAAACAATTTTTATAAAATAGGGACATGGATGATAAATATAACCCCAGTAAATAATTATGAATAAACAACCTCAGATAAAAACGAGATTGGAAAAGTTATCCCTTACTTTATGTCTGATATGCTTAGTATGTATCTAAACCTCCTCTATAATTATTTAAATAATGTCATTGACTTATTAAAAAATCATATTCATTGTTATGATATCATTTATGTTTCACTTATGAATTTATATTACCCTTTTTTTTGTAAATTCATGTTAAAGTAGAGTTTTGGGTAAAATCCTTTCATTTATCATCAGTGTTTTGACTTTTAATTATTAATATGATTACTTACCTCCAGAATATAAAAAATTATTTATATATAATATATATTCATAATATATATATATATATATAATAGATTGATAAATGGAATGAAATACACCGTTCATGGAGACTGTAGGTCGTACGTACGCATGAATGTTGTTTTCGTTTCCATATTGAATTGAATGGAATTAAGTAAATGAAACAT
This sequence comes from Viscum album, assembly GCA_963277665.1. NCBI lineage: Eukaryota > Viridiplantae > Streptophyta > Magnoliopsida > Santalales > Viscaceae > Viscum > Viscum album. Next base: position 1,991,696,810 of record OY728137.1, read on the forward strand.
ATATGTACATAAATCTAGTATCATTATTATGTAATATACTTCATGATTATTTATTATATATATACATTATAATCATACTTTAATGGTTAATAATGGAAAATGAAACTCATCGTGTTCGTGGAGACAGTAGTCTATACGTACGCACGAGTGATGATATCATTTCCATAATTATTGAATAGAATTGGAGTGAATGATATAATATCTAAGAATCAGTATGATGTTATAATAACCATATATATTTATTATTTACACCATTATACCCATCCAAGTAAGGTGGTGGTGGAAAAATTAATTACACCACGACATGGAGACGGTATTCCGTACGTAAGCACACACGGTGATTTCGTTTTCCGTAGGATGAATAGAAGGTGAAATGGGGTTGTTTAATATTTATAATAACATATAAGTATATTATTGATACTTATGTTATTACTTTATTATGAAACAACTAAAAAAGTATAAGTTGAAGAAGAAAGAAACTTGAAATAATCGGTAGAAGAGATTACCTCTTCTTCAACGCACCTCCTTTAAGCTTCCTCTTAAGGGACTAGAGTTGGACTTTTGAGAATACAAAAACCTCCAAAATGTTTCTAGGGATGTTGATAAGGGAAATGGGTAGGGGTTTTACGAGCTTTAAAGCTCAAAATTGTGTAAAAAGAAGAGGGAGGAGGTTCCCTTTTATATGGGAGGATAAGGTCACTTTAGGAAAAACATAAAATATTATTTTATAATAAAGTCATATTCGTTTTTTAATAACTCCAAAAAGATTTATTTCTAATCTAAGGTGGGGATGGGTAGAAATAATCTCAATATATAGGTTTTAGAAAAGTTTAGGTTACTATTTTATCCTTATCTTTTAGATTTAACTCTAAGTTAAATAATTTAACTTTTACTGTGTCTTCTTGTTTTCTTACAATATATGGTTAATAAAATTACTATAACAAGACAAAAGAACCCCAAGTCGTTCATTATTAATATATATAACATTATATAAGTAATTTTGCCGAACCTTAGATTTTTAGGAATAAAATAACAATTAATAATATAATATTTGTTTTAAAAACTATTTTATGTCAATTTTGAAAGTATTTGGTAATTGATTTTTTTGAAAATCATAAAAGCATTAATAGTTCAAAAAACGTTTATTAAATCAATACTAACATGTCATATTAACCTATAAAATTAGTTTTATTCATAAAAAGTCGCAAATTACATTTATTTTGGGTATTTATAACATCAATTATGTTAATATTTCATTAATAAGGTAATTACTGCATCATCATTGTGTCATAAATAAATTAAATTATTTAATGTATAAAAATTATAAATAAAATAAAATTATGTAAAAAATATTTTATATTTCTAATGAATATTTATAGTGAATTTATCTTATGTATAACCCTATATTAAAAATGGTTTAGTTATTAAACATTAATTTTACCTCTTTTAACTCTTCTTTAAATAAAATAATAATAAGTGTCCTAATCTAATCCAAGTAGACCTAAATGGTCATATTTTATTCCTAAGGTTGTTCTTGGTCTAATTACACTTATCAAATAGAATTAGGAAATGTTTTAGGGTAATGATAATATCATTTTTACCCTTAATTACCCTATTTACTTTTAACCGTGGTAAATAAAAGTAAAAAGTTACTATTAACCAAAAATTATTTTTATCTTATTGAACCACATTTTACTCCTTTATATTAACCGAGTATCTTAGATTTTTGAAATTCCACTTAAATAAGTGGTAAAATTATGTTTTATGTAAATTTTCAAATTCACCTAGAAGGTGGGTAAAAGACGATGAAAAGTTCAATAAAATTTATATATATATAAATTATTATAAAATGTCTCAAATGAATGACATTGAAATTATATAGGTATTATGTATCAAATTTGACCTAAAATAAATTTAAATAAAATAAAGAATTATTTAAATAAAAAGTTAGTTTTTAAATAGTAACCCAGTGTTTTCACTATTCATCAAAAATTGAAAGTGTTCAGAAAAATACAAAAAATTCACCCTAGGCGAATTTCGATATTCAGAATCCAAAAATGAAGTCCATTTTGATAGATAAAATTTATAAAATTTCAAAAAGTTTGTATTACTATTTATAACGGCTAGTTCATAATAATATTATAATAATATATCGTTTAGTGAAACTTGGTATTGCGTACTACACACGCTATCGAAGAAGGTCTTGATTGCATGTAATGAAAGCCAATTCAGGGCTACATGTGGTGAGATCTCTATTTGGTGTTGTGTGTAATATAATCAAAACTTATTTCATTTATACATTAAACAAAATCTATACTTAATGTTGCGTAGAATAATTTCCACAAAACAAACTTGAATTTGTGTGTAACACGAGACAAGAATAGTGTTGCGTATACTGCAAGCTAATACGGTGTTGCATATAGTACTTGCTAATATTGGTGTAGTGTATAATAGAAGATATCAAAGAAATTAAAAAGAATATATCTCATAAAATTTCGGGGTGTTAAATTCTACCCCCCTTAAAATGAATTTCTCCCTCTAAATTCGTCAGGGTTATAAATGGTTTACTACTTGAAAGTTTCTTTTAAAGAAACCCACATCGTAAAAAGGAATACTAAAATTTCATTTTAAAAAGGGAAGTTAGAATCATAACAGTCACCCAAAGTAACTCAGCACTGAGTTTCCACAAAGGGATACATGGGTGAAAATGTGGATATGGAAGAGAAATATAACCATCAACTTCTGATGAAGAGTGGTAGAGGACATGGCTATGAAAAATCCAACAATCACAAATCCATAAACTTGTGATGATCTAAGGTACCATCTGATTCATCGAATATAAGAGCACTATGAAAACATTTTTGGTTTTCAAGATCATTTCACTAAAGTTGAAGAATTAGAATAAATACTTACTTTATTTTGGTATAATCTCACCATTGGTCATTCCTTGGACAATTTACACTTAATATATTAAAGAAATGAAGTTGAATTTTTCATTAGTGAAGTGTTAGCAGATCATGTGATAGAATGATGGGTCATTCCATATGTCTCAAAAAAAAAGGTTAGAAAAAGTTATCAAAAATACATAAGTCCATCTATAGTGAGATTAATCATATATGGTTCCTAAAATGGACTTATACTTCATATATCATAATGATTAATATAATAAAACTAGTTTAGAATAACCAAGTACTTCCTGTAAGCCAAAGGTAGGAAATAAAGGCCTGTTGCACTTTGGTTATGGGTTCTATTCCCGCAACCTTGTCTGACGTGACGGGTTGTCGCCCGTCCTGCAGGTTGTCCTTTTTCTAAAAATACACTGTTATAACATTCCCGAAATAGTATAAAAAAAGGTTCTATCCTTAAACAATACTATCATATGTCTAACTTAATATATTCTAATATTTATGCTTACCCAAACTCACAGTATAAGGAAGAAGATTTATAGAGAGGTCATCTACCAAGCGTGCAAATACCGTCATTTATCCCCATATATCACAAGATATGTCTTGTTGGTCACATTCTAAACATTAGAATTCCTTAATAATGTATTCTCTTGAAAAATTAATACACATTGAACCTGAGTGAAAACATGAATGTAGTTAAAAGTTAACTCTTTCCACATACCAAAATCTCAAAAAATTTATATACTCAAACCATGATATCACTTAGTCCTTATTTAAATCATGCGCTCATGAATACTATCAAACATATTATTTTATCCTTATCCATTCATTATGTGCATATCATATTCTTTCCAAAAATATCTGAATAACCTTTCATGGTTACCGGTACCATTTAACATATACTTTAAAATACTTTTGGAAAAACAATAGTGTAATAATCCTTAGATGATTATTTATTCCATAGTACCATTAACATTACTCTTGGTAAATATACAATCATTCCACTAACTTCTTAAACCATTGACCGAGTTTCATCATTTTATTCCTCAACACTTCTTTCATCTCATATATCATTTGTAGTTTCTTCATCATCATCTACATAAATACTACTTATATGACCATGTTGATTCTATTCAAGAAATTTTCCCTTAGGGCATTGGTTTGCATAATGCCCATACATTCCACATTTAAAACAATTAATCATTTTTGAAGTCGTAGTAATGCCATTATCCTTGTCCATAGTGTTAACATACCCTTTTCCTTTGCACTTACTGGATTTGTGTCCTTCTTTTCCACACCCAAAGCATCTCCCAGTTCTTTGAAACATTCTCCCTGATGCCTCTTCCCACATGATTTACATGAGGGGAATTGAACCTTCTTTCCTCTATGATCATCATGAAACTCCATCTTTCTCTTATTATCTGAGCCAGGAAACGTACCAAATTTGAGATTATTGATCATGTTATGAGATTGCTGATTAGGAATAATAGCGATGTTTGGACTTCCAAATCCCATTTCATTTGGTGTCCCATGAAGAATTTCATTCCATTGTCCATAATATCCTCCATTATCGTGAATCTTCCCATTTCCAGCCATTTTCTAAAACCCAAAAAGAATAGTGTGAGTGGAAAAAATCATACTAGGAAAACAACATAATAAAGGGGGAGTACCTTTAATATCTAACATCTTATGTTTAATTATAATATCATTATCATAATTCTAGGACTATAACCTATACTTATACTTAACCTTAGGGACATCCCAAGACATACCTTAAAAATATCTCTAGGGATCTCACTAATGTTTTCGCATCCTAGTTTCCAAAGGTTAACTAGACCTTTCCTCTGATACCAACTATAAAGACTCAAAGATTGACGTACATGGACATTACATTACTTTCTGCGGAATACTTAATACATAACAAAAACCAACACACAATGACCGTAATAGTTTAGTGTCTTTGGAAACTCGGAACATAATCTTCTAATCATGGTGAAAGATATTCAACATCTCCTATAAAGATCTTACCCTTTTGTTTTCTTACCTAAAACCTTTCTTTATGTCCTGGGGAGAAGAAAACATAAAAAGGGCGAGCTCAAATGCTTAGTAAGGGTAAACATAGAGAACATAATACAATCCATAGACATTTGAATGTAAAAACTTGAGCATAAAATCTAAACATCAAAATCTTGAGCAATGACATAAAACATTGCAGTACATAAGGAATAGATCATAAAATAACATTAATCATGATAAAATATAATGGGAATAAAACTTGTAATTGTGGAAAGACATTAAGAACATAATATGATTTCCATCGTAGCTAATACATTGCTGCCAAGACCATCTTAGTGGACAAAGTCCCTTACTGGACCAGATTTACATGTCATTCCAACCCTATATTACTGAACCAGATTTACTTTCTGTTATATCCATATCTATCTCATGAGATATAAATCTTTACCCAATTCATTGGAGGGAGACATAGGTCCCACCCATAGCATAATGAAATTATTCTTACTTGTGCCACAATATAAACACAAATCATTCATCATAACCCAAAGAATAAAAATGAGTTTCATAAACATCATCCCATCATAACATAATCCATATAAAACAAATGGATATCATTTCATCATAAGAAAAGTGAAACCATGCAAATCATAGAGACATTATACTTGAAACATACACATATTAAATAATGTAATCTTAGATGGAAAATGGTTTTGATAAAATACTTGAAATGACTTCTTGAGGAAAATATTCTTTCTTCTTCAAAATAATTTTATTTTCAAAAAATACCAAGAAGTTTTAAAAGAAAAGGGTTTTGTTGAAAATATTCATGAAATATTGTGGAGGAAGCTCCATGAAAATAAGGATTTATGAAACCGTAAAAATCCGTTCATGTCGTATATGTTAAAAGAAACATTCTTCTCGTACTTTTGCCGGAAAAGTAAAAAAGTTCCTCACATGGTAAAAAAAAGAAAGAATCCTTACATACAGTGTAGTAAAAGTAAAAAATGGGTAAAAATGAATTTAAAAATACATGAAACCATTTTTAGAAAATAGGGACATGGATGATAAATATAACCCCAGTAAATATATAGGAAGAAACAATCTCGGATAAAAACGAGATTGGAAAAGTTATCCCTTACCATATGTTTGATATGATTCATATGTATCCAAAACTCCTGTATAATGATTTAAATAATTTCATTGACTTATTAAAAAATCATATTCATTTTTATGATATCATAAATGATTCACTTATGAGTTTATATTACCCGTTCTTTTGTAAATTCATGTTAAAGTAGGGTTTTGGGTAAAATCGTTTCATTTATCATCCGTGTTTTGACTTGTAATGATTCATATGATTACTTAGATCATGATTACTTAATTATAGAATATAAAACATTATTTATATATAATATATATTCATAATATACATATATATAATTGATCAATAAATGGAATGAAATACACCGTTCAGGGAGACGGTAGGTTGTACGTACGCATGAATGCTATTTTCGTTTCCGTATTGAATCGAATGGAATTAAGTAAATGAAACATATATGTACATAAATCTAGTATCATTATTATTTAATATATTTCAGGATTATTTATTATATATATACATTATAATCACACTTGAATGGTTTATAATGGAAAATGAATCTCATCGCGTTCTTGGAGACTGTAGTCCGTCCGTACGTACGAGCGATGATATCATTCCCATAATTATTGAATAGAATTGGAGTGAATGATATAATATCTAAGAATCAGTATGATGTTATAATAACCATATATAGTTATTTCTTACACCATTATACCCATCAAAGTAAGGTGGTGGTGGAAAAACTAATTATACCACGACGTGGAGACGGTATTCCGTACGTACGCACGCGCGGTGATTTTGTTTTCCGTAGGGTGAATAGAAGGTGAAATGGGGTTGTTTCATATTTATAATAACATATAAGTATATTATGTATACTTATGTTATTAATTTATAATGAAACATATAAAAAAGAAGAAGTTGAAGAAGAAAAAAACTTGAAAGAATCGGTAGAAGAGATTACCTCTTCTTCGACGCACCTCCTTTAACATTCATTTTAAGGGAATAGAGTTGGTCTTTTGAGAAGAAAAAAACCTCAATAATGTTTATAGGGATATTGAGAATGGAAATAAGGAGGGTTTGGGTGATCTTGAAAGCTCAAAATTGTGTAAAGAGAAGAGGGAGGAGGTGCCGTTTTATAAGGGAGGAGAGGGGAACTTTAAGAAAAACATAAAATATTATTTTATAATAAAGTCATATTCGGTTTATAATAGCTCAAAATTTATTTATCTAGAATAGGAGGTGGTTATGGGTCTAAAACCTCTCAAACAATAGGTTTTATACAAGTTTAGGTTACTATTTTATCCTTATTATTTAGATTTAACTCTAAGTTAAATAATTTAACTTTTACTGTGTCTTCTTATTTTCTTACACTATATGGTTAATAAAATTAATATAACAAGACAAAAAAACCCCAAGTGGTTCATTATTAATATATATAACTCTATCTAAGTCATATATCCAAACCATAGATTTTTAGGAATAAAATAACAATTAATAATATAATATGTGTTTTAAAAACTATTTTATATCAATTTTGACACTATTTGGTAATTGATTTTTTTGAAAATCATCACAGAATTATTAGTTCGAAAAAAGTTTATTAAATTAGTACTAACATGTCATATTAACCTATAAAATTAGTTTTATTCATAAAAAGTCTCAAATTACATTTATTTGTGTATTTGTAACATCAATTATGATAATATTTCATTAATAAGGTAATTACTGCATCATCATTGTGTCATAAATAAATTAAATTATTTAATGTCTAAAAATTATATATAAAATACAATTATGTAGGAAATCCTTTTATCTTTCTAAATAATATTTATAGTCGAATTTATCTTATGTATAACCGTATCTTAAAAATTATTTAGTTGTTAAACTTTAATTTTAACTCTTTTAACTCTTCTTTAAATAAAATAATAAAAAGTGTCCTAATCTAATCCAAGTGGACCTAAATGGTGATATTTTATTCCTAAGGTTGTTCTTGGTCGAATTATACTTATCCAATAGAATTAGAACATGTGTTAGGGTAATAATAATATCATTTTTATCCTTAATTACCCTATTTACTTTTAACCGTGGTAAATAAAAGTAAAACATTACTATTCACCAAAAATTATTTTTATCTTATTAAACCACATTTTACTCCTTAATATTAACCGTGTCTCTCGGAGTTTAAAAATTCCACTCATAGAAGTGGTAAAATTAAGTTTTATGTAAATTTTTAAATTCTCCTAGGAGGTGGGTAAAAGACGGTGAAAAGTTCAATAAACTTTTTATATATCTAAAATTATTATAAAATGACTCAAATTAATTAAATTGAACCTATATAGGTATTATGTATCAATTTTGACATAAAATAAATTTAAATAAAATAAATAATTATTTAAATAAAAAGTCGGTTTTTAAATTACAACCTAGTGTTTTCACTATTCATCAAAAGTTGAAAGTTCTCAGAAAAATACCAAAAATTCACCCTAGGATAATTTTGATATTCCGAATCCAAAAATGAAGTCAATTTTGAAAGATAAAATTTATAAAAATTCAAAAAGTGTGTATTACTATTCATAACGGCTAGTTCATAATAATATTATAATAATATACAGTTTAGTGAAACTTGGTATTGCGTACTACAAACACTATTGAAGAAGGTCTTGATTGCGTGTAATTCAAGCCAATTCAGGGCTGCGTGTAGTGAAGGCTCTGTTTGGAGTTACGTGTAACATAATCAAAACTTATTTCATTTATACATTAAACAAAATTTGTACTAAATGTTGCGTAGAATAATTTTCACAAAATGAACTTTAATTTGTTGGTAACACGAGCCAAGAATAGTGTTGTGTATACTGCAAGCTAATACCGTGTTGCGTATAGTACAATATAATCTTGGTGTAGTTTATAATAGAAGACATCAAAGAAATTAAAAATAATGTATCTCACAAAATATCGGGGTGTTACATTCTACCCCCCTTAAAATGAATTTCTCCCTCTAAATTTTTCGGGGTTATAAATGGTTTACTACTTGAAAGTTTCTTTCACAGAAAACCACATCGTAAAAAAGAATACTAATACTTCATTTTAAAATGGGAAGTTATAATCATAACAGTCCGCCAAAGTAACTCAGCATTGGGTTTCCACAAAGGACAACATTGGTGAAAATATTGATATGGAAGAGAATTATAACCATCAACTTCTGATGAAGAGTGGTATAGGACATGGCTATGAAAAATCCAACAATCACAAAGCCATAAATTTTTGAGGATCTAAGGTACCATCTAATTCATCGGATATAAGAGCACTAGGACAACATTTTTGGTTTTCAAGATCATTTCCCTTAAGTTGAAGAATTAGAAGAAATAATTAGTTAATTTTGGTATAATCTCACCATTGGTCATTCCTTGGACAATTTCCACTTCATATCATAAATAAATGAAGTTGAATTTGTCATTTGTGAAGTGTTAGCAGATCATGTGATAGAATGATGGGTCATTCCATATGTCAGAAACAAAAGGTTAAAAAAAGTTTTCAAAAATACATAAGTCTATCTATAGTGAGATAAATCATATATGGTTCCTAAAATGGACTTATACTTCATATATCATACTACTTAATATAATAAAAATATTTTAGACTAACCAGGGAATTCCTGTAATCCAGAGGTAGGCGATAAAGGCCTGTCGCACTTCGGTTGTGGGTTCGATTCCCGCAACCTTGTCCGACGCTACGAGTTGTCGCCGGTCCTGCAGGTTGTCCTTTTTCTAAAAATACACTATTATAACATTCCAAAAATAATATAAAAAAAGGTTCTATCCTTAAGCAATACTATCAGATGTCTAACTTAATCTATTCCAATCTTTAGGCTTACCCAAACTCACAGTATAAGGAAGAATATTTATAGATAGGTCATCTACCAAGCATGTAAACACCATCATTTATCCCCATATATCATAAGATATGTCTTGTTGGTCACATTCCAAAAATTCTAATGCCTTAATCATGTATTCTCTTGAAAAACTAATACAAATTGAACCTTAGTGAAAACATGAATGCAGTTAAAAGTTAACTCTTTCCACATACAAAAATCCCAAAAATTCTATATACTCAAACCATGATATCACTTAGTCCTTATATCAATCATGCACCCATGAATACTATCAAACATATTATTTTCTCCTTATCCATTCATTATGCGCATATCATCTTATTTCCAAAAATATCTGAATAACCTTTCATGGTTACCGATACCATTCAACACATACTTTCAAATACTTTAGAAAAAACAATAGTGTAACAATCCTTAGATGATTCTTTATTCCATAGTACCATTAACATAACTCTTGGTAAATATACAATCATTCCACTACCTTCTTAAACCATTGACCGAGCTTCATCATTTTATTCCTCAACACTTATTTCATCTCATATATCATTTGTAGTTTCTTCATCATCATCAACATAAATACTACTCATACGACCATGCTGATTCTCTTCAAGATATTTTCCCTTAGGGCATTGGTTTGCATAATGCCCATACATTCCACATTTAAAACATTTAATCGTTGTTGATGTCGTAGCAATACCATTATCCTTGTCCATGGTGTTAACTGACCCTTTTCCTTTTTACTTACTGGCTTTGTTTCCTTCTTTTCCACACCCAAATAATCTCCCAGTTCCTTTGAAACATTCTCCCTGATGCCTCTTCCCACATGATTTACATGAGGGGAATGGAACCTTGTTTCTTCTATGATCATCATGAAACTCAATCTTTCTCTTATTAGCCGATCCAGGAAATGTACCAAGGTTGAGATTATTGATCATGTTATGAGATTTATGATTAGGAATAATAACGATGTTTGGACTTCCAAATCCCATTTCATTTGGTGTCCCATGAAGAATATCATTCCATTGTCCATCATATCCTCCATTATCGCGAATCTTCCCATTTCCAGCCATTTTCTAAAACCCAAAAAGAATATTGTGAGAGGCAATAATCATGCTAGGAAAACAACATAATAAAGGGGGATTACTTTCAATATCTAACATCATAGGTTTAATTCTAATATCGTTATCGTAATTCTAGGACTATAACCTGTACTTATACATAACCTTAGGGACATAACTAGACATACCTTAGAAATATCTCTAGGGATCTCACTAAAGTTTTGACATCCTAGTTTCCAAAGTTTAACTAAACCTTTCCTCTGATACCAACTGTAGAGACCCAAATCTTGACGTACGTGGAAATTACATTACTTTTGCGGAATATTTAATACATAACAAAAACCAACACACAAGGACCATAATAGTTTAGTGTCTATGGAAACTCGGAACATAATCTTCTAGTCATGGTGAAAGATCTTCAACATCTCCCATAAAGATCCTCCCCTTTTGTTTTCATACCTAAAACCTTTCTTTATATCCTGGGGAAAATAAAACATAAAAATGGTGAGCTCAAATGCTCAGTAAGGGTAAACATAGAGAACATAAAATAATCCATAGACATTTGAATGTAAAAACATGAGCATAGAATCTAAACATCAAAATCTTGAGAAATGACATAAAACATTGTAGTACATAAGGCATAGATCATAAAATAACATTAATCATGATAAAATAGAATGATAATAAAACTTGTAATTGTGGAAATACATTAAGCACATGATATGATTTCCATAGTAGCGAAGACATTGCTTTTATGACCATCTTAGTGGACAAAGTCCCTTACTGGACTGGGTTTACTTCCGTTCCAGCCTTGTATTACTGAATCAGATTTACTTGCTGTTCCAGCCATGTCTATCTCATGAGATATAAATCTTTACCCAATGAAATTGAGGGAGATATAGGTCCCACCCATCTCATAATGAAATCATTCTTACTTGTTCCACAACATAAACATAAATCATTAATCAGAACCCAAATAATAAAAATAGGTTTCATAAAAATCATCCCATCATAACATAATCCATATAAAACAAATGGATATCATTTGATCACAAGAAAATTGAAACCATGAAAGTCATAGATACATTATACTTGAAACATACACATATGAAATAATGTCATCTTATATGGAAAATGGTTTTGATAAAACACTTGAAATTAATTCTTGAGGAAAATATCCTTTCTTCTTCAAAATTATTTTCTTTTCACAAATTACCATGAAATTTTAAAATAGAAGGGTTTTATTGAAAATATTCATGAAATATTGTGGAGGAAGCATCATGAAAATAAGGCTTTAGGAAACCATAAAAATCAGTTCATGCCGTATAAGTTAAAAGAAACATTCTTCTCGTACTTTTGCCGGAAAAGTAAAAAAGTACCTCATATGGTAGAAAAAAGAAAGATTACTTACAGAACATATAGTAAAAGTAAAAAAATGGGTAAAAATGAATTTAAAAATATATGAAACCATTTTTATAAAATAGGGACATGGATGATAAGTATAACCCTAGTAAATACTTACGAATAAACAATCTTAGATAAAAACAAGATTGGAAAAGTTATCCCTTACCTTATGTCTGATATGCTTCGTATGTATCCGAACCTCCTATATAATGATTTAAATAATGTCATTGACTTATTACAAAATCAGATTCATTTTTATGATATCATATATGGTTCACTTATTACTTCATATTACCCATTCTTTTGTAAATTCATGTTAAAGTAGCATTTTGGGTAAAATAGTTTCATTTATCGTCTGTGTTTTGACTTGTAATTTTTCATATGATTACTTAATTCCAGAATACAAAACATGATATATATATATAATATATATTAAGAATATACATATATATAATAGATCGATAAATAGAATGAAATACATTGTTCATGGAGATGGTAGGTCGTACGTACGCATGAATGCTGTTTTCGTTTCCATATTGAATTGAATGGAATTAAGTAAATGAAACATATATGTACATAAATCCAGTATAATTATTATGTAATATATTTCATGATTATTTATTTTATATATACATTATAATCATACTTGAATGGTTAATAATGGAAAATGAATCTCATCGCATTCGTGGAGACGGTAGTCCGTACGTACGCACGAGCGATGCTATCGTTCCCATAATTATTGAATAGAATTGGAGTGAATGATATAATATCTAAGAATTATTATGATATTATAATAACCATATTTATTTATTATTTACTCTATTATACCTATCCAAGTAAGGTGGTTGTGTAAAAACTAATTACACCACGGTGTGGAGACGATATTTTGTACGTACACAAGCGCGGTGATTTCGTTTTCTGTAGGATGAATAGAAGGTGAAATGGGGATGTTTCATATTTATAAAAACATATAAGTTTTTAATTGATATTGATGATATTAATTTATAATTAAACAAATAAAAAATAAGAAGTTGAAGAAGAAAGAAACTTGAAAGAATCAGTAGAGGAGATTACCTCTTCTTCAATGCACCTCCTTTAAGCTTCCTCTTATGGGACTAGAGTTTGTATTTTGAGGAGACCAAAACCACTATAATGTTTCTAGGGATGTTCATAATGGAAATGGAAAGGGGTTGCCTGATCTTTAATTCTGAAAATTGTGTAAAGAGAAGAGGGAGGAGGTGACCTTTTATAAGGGAGGAGAGGAGCACTTTAGAAAAAACTAAAAATATTATTTTATAATAAAGTCATATTCGATTTTTAATAGCTCCAAATTGATTTATTTATAATATAAGGTGGGTATGGGTTGAAATCCTCTAAAAAAATAGGTTTTAGACAATTTTAGGTTACTACTTTATCCTTATCATTTAGATTTAACTCTCAGTTAAATAATTTAACTTTTATTGTGTCTTCTTGTTTTCATACACTATATGGTTAATAAACTTACTATAACAAGTCAAAAGAACCCCAAGTGGTTAATTATTAATATATATGACTTTATCTAAGTCATTTTTACGAACCTTATATTTTTAGGATTAAAATAACAATTAATAATATAATATTTGTTTTAAAAACTATTTTATGTCAATTTTGACACTATTTGGTAATTGATTTTTTTGAAAATCATAACAGAATGATTAGTTCTAAAAAAGATTATTATATCAGTAATAACATGTCATATTAACCTATAAAATTTGTTTTATTCATAAAAAGTCTCAAATTACATTTATTTGGGTATTTATAACATCAATTATGTTAATATTTCATTAATAAGGTAATTACTGCATCATCATTGTGTCATAAATAAATTAAATTATTTAATGTCTAAAAATTATAAATAAAATTCAATTATGTAGTAAATATTTTTATATTTCTAATTAATATTTATAGTTGAATTTATATTATGTATATGCCTATATTAAAAATGATTTATTTATTAAACTTTAATTTTAACTATTTTAACTCTTCTTTAAATAAAATAATAATAAGTGTCCTAATCTAATCCAAGTGGACTTAAATGGTCATATTTTATTCCTAAGGTTGTTTTTGGTCGAATTACACTTATCCAATAAAATTAGGACATTTTTTAGGGTAATAATAATTTCATTCTTATTTTCAATTACCCTATTTACTTTTAACCGTGGTAAATAAAAGTAAAAAGTTACTATTCACCAAAAATTATTTTTATCTTATTGAACCACATTTTACTCCTTGATATTAACCGTGTCTCTCAGATTTTCGAAATTCCACTCACATAAGTGGTAAAATTATGTTTTATGTAAATTTTCAAATTCTCCTAGGAGGTGGGTAATTGATGGTGAAAAGTTCAATAAAATTTTTATATATCTAAAATTATTATAAAATGACTCAAATGAATTAAATTGAACTTATATAGGTATTAGGTATCAATTTTGACCTAAAATAAATTTAAATAAAATAAATAATTATTTAAATAGAATGTCAGTTTTTAAATAGTAACTCAGTGTTTTCACTATTCATCAAAAATTGAATGTTTTTAGAAAAATACCAAAAATTTACCCTAGGCTAATTTCGATATTCCGAATAAAAAAATTAAGTCCATTTTGAAAGATAAAATTTATAAAATTTCAAAATGCTGGTATTACTATTCATAATGGCTAGTTCATAATAATATTATAATAATATCTCGTTTAGTGAGACTTGGTATTGCATACTACACACGCTCTCGAAGAAGGTATTGATTGTGTGTAATGCAAGACAATTCAGGTCTGCGTGTAGTGAAAGCTCTATTTGGTGTTGTGTGTAACATAATAAAAACTTATTTCATTTATACATTAAACAAAATCTATACTTAATGTTGCGTAGAATAATTTCCACAAAACGAACATGAATTTGTGTGTAACATGAGCCAAGAATAGTGTTGCATATACTGAAAGCTAATACGGTGTTGCGTATAGTACAAACTAATCTTGGTGTAGTGTATAATAGAAGTCATCAAAGAAATTAAAAATAATATATCTAATAAAATCTCGGGGTGTTACATCTACTTTGAAAGTAACTATAGTTTGTCCATTCAGGAATATTGAAATTTCCTTTCTCCTATAGTTGATCATAGAATTATACTTTGAGAGGATGTCCATCCCTAGAATAGTTTATAATTCCACTATAGGAATGAATTCTCGATTTGTGAAGATATTTTACTCACCAAAGTTAATACTAGAGTTTCTATACATTGTTGATGCTTGGATAATCAATCCAAGGATGTTGACTGATAAATATACATAAAAAATTTTAGGGATTGATTCAATATTTTTTTCAAACTTAGATGAAATAAAGTAATGAATAGAGCCATAATCAAACAAATTACTTGATAGCATTAAGACAACAACATGTGCACCTTCCATCACATAATTTATAGCCTCAACTTCAGCTATCATAATATAAAATTTACGAATGTTCTCCCTTTTCCTATTCTAAGGTTGATGGTGGTTTCCCTACATTATCTTTTGATTTGAACATTAATTGGAAAAATTCCCACGCTTTCCACACTGGAAGAAATGAACTTTAGACTGGGATTGCACTATTTTCCCTTTATCATTAGTGTTGAGATATTAAGGATTCACCTCAACACAACTTTTCAAAGCTTTATTCCCATATCTTCCAAACTTTTGTCACTTTACACTCCCAAGAATGTAATTCCTTGAATGCTTCTTCCCATATCTGCAACACATGGGAAGTAGAAATTTATTTATTCCTCTTACGAGATCAAACTCGTTCCATGAGTTTGTTTCTATTTCTCTCTTATTTTCATTCAACCTATAAGAACACTGTATCTCTAAAAACTCTAATTTAATATTCATATCACTATATACTATCTCCTCATATATTTCATAGTCCACATTATCTAAATTATTCTATAGATGGGGTCTTAGTCCATCAAATAATCTATCAACCTTTCCCTTAGGATCCATACCAAAGCTACAAGTGTATCCTGAAAGTATTGTTAAGTCCATTTCATAGATTCTGATTGATTCATTTTCATTATTCTTCAGAACTCATAATATCTATTTTTATTTTCATTTAATGGTTAAAATATTTATTGAAAAGGATTCCACTGAACCCTTACCACTACATAGTATCAATGTCCCTTCTTGGATTCTTGTTTTTAATCAGTTTCCACCACCGATCAACTTCTCCTTATAAGAGGTATACTAATTGGGTGACATTATATAAATCTAAAAAATATATTATAAAAAATATATTTTCTATATATGTAATTAATTATTTAGAAATCAATGATTTAGTAGATCCTCTAAAATAAGGTGGTTGTTGACACATGGAGGACTCAATGGAAAGTTGTTCCCCTCAAGGTGAATCTGGACACTCACCTTGATTTATGTTCATATTCATAACTTGTGATAGTTTATTAATAATCCTAATAAATATTTATATTCCATATTTTATCATGTTAGGAATGTCGTTAGTGCATCATTCATTTCACTCATCATTTACACGGTTCCTCCAATTTCCCACCATTTTTCTAGAAAACAAAAATCATAGTGCAAATCATGTTACTTTGAGGAATATTATAATTATAAAGGAAATTAATGTCTTCAAACATCATACATAACTAGGTTATTCATTAATATAATCTAATAAAAATTACATTTTCTATATATCCTTTATAATGGTTTATAAAAAACATGTGATTAACCAAACATATACACTGGGAGTGTTAATATAGGTATGAAACAAAGATCATTTTAGTGAAGCAGTTCTCAATCGAGTTTAGAAGAATATATTGTTTTTAGGGTTGTTACCCATAGGTACATTAGTACCAGAACCATATCCACTTCTAGTATCCATAAAAATATTTCATTTCACTAAAACCACATCCTTAATACTTCACCAAAATTAAAGGGAGTTTTTCTATATTTGGACTTATCCCTAGGGTTCTTAATAAAGTATTCAAGTCGAAATTTACACAAAAAAGTAAACCATATTATGATACCAACTGTAAAATCCCTCATTTTTATTATATAAACTTTTGATTATGTGGAACTAAACACATGATTCAGTTTCTTGGAAATTAAAAAGATAATATATGAAAAGATAAAACATTATTATAATATACATTAAAGGATTCTTCATGGGTTCAACCTAAGTTACTTTTACTGTATCTCATATATTGAGGATATAATTTAAATGAATGGGGTGAGTATGATACGAGTAAGGGAATAAAAAAGGGAGATATTTAACATGTGATCATGAGGTGTGTTAATAAGAACATGTGGTATAAAAACATCACATGATCAAGGGACCACAAGAAGTATCATAATAAAAATAATATTAATCATATGATTTAAATTTAGATACAATATTTAAATGATACATTCATAATAAAATTACTAAGGTTTATCACCAAGGTGTCATAAATCAAAATTACCAAGGTTATTTACCAAGGTATCATGAAACATTTCATCTCTAGAGACTAATTAATATTCCATTGAATTGGAAAACTGTTAGGTCACACCCTTAATATTTCATAATTATTTTTATTCACATTTATCATAATAAATCAATTCATTCATAACCAGTAGAGAATAATGAATGAGTTTCTTATAAAAATCATTACATAAAAAAGTGATTAAAGACATGGTTATTACATAATTCTTCACCCAAAAAGTGAATGTGAGTATAATATATGTAAATCCATGAATCAATAAATAATTTTTATATATATGTGAATACCCATTGAAAAGGAATAAGTTTGGTTATTCACAAAAAAATTATAGTTTCTCATGTAATATATTAAAATAAATTCAGTTTCATGGAAAGTATAAAACAAGGATTAAGGAAAGGGAAAATGAGAGGGGAAATGGGTATCTAATTGATAGAATACATTATTTTAGTGATCATATCAAATAAAGTGGACAAAAATAAATTAGTTTAGTAATTGGAAGACATATCCCAAAAAGGGAACATGAATATAAAAGAGAAGTGTAGATTTCCATTACCTTAAAGAGTTGCTCCTAAATCTTGAGGATTGAAACTTTGGGGATTAAAGAAACCATTAGGGAACACTTTGGGGGAAAAATGACTATAATTTCATAGAGTATGGATTTTTAGTGAAGGGTAAATGTGAAATGGGTGGTTATTTATAGCAAAAGTGGAGGAATTGTTTAATAATTTCCAAATACAGGTTTTGGAAATATAGGTTGTGGAAAATGAAAAAACACTAGATTACCCATAGGCCTTTTTTCATGGTATTGTAAATTTGAGTAAAATTTTATAATATTTTAATCCATTAGAACCAAACACAATTTTTAATAATTCTTTGGATGTGGAAAATTATATTTTCTATAGAATAATGTTTTTAAAATGAATTTTTCAATTTTAGACTTTGGAAAGTCACTTATATGTTTGAAAGTTGATTGAGAGATATTAAAATACTTAATTTTAATAAAATAACATATTTTATATAGTGAATTTTTTAATTAATTATTAAATAATTATAACATAAATATGATGTAATAAAATAGAAGAAAAAACCAAAACTTTATTTTTTCTATTCACTGAAAAATAATGTATTTTAGAAAATTTTCAAAAAATAACCATAACATAATTTCAATTTGATAATGTAAAATATAATATTAATTTTATCAAAATAATTATATAACTATAATAATTTTAAATTTTAAATAGAAAAATACTTATTTATTGAAAACACTATTTTTTAATATAGTCAAATTTATATCACTTATAAAAATTTCCTAAGACATTTTAAAATTATTTTACCTTTTTTATTTAAATAAAAGTGTACAAATTTTCTAAAAATACCATTATGTTTTACTTGTATCGAATAAAAAATGTATCAAGTTGGACATAGTTAAATATATGTTTTGACAAAAAAATATTATTCTCAAAATCTAATTGATGGAATAAACATTTTATTTATAAAAATAAAATAAAACTTTTTGTATTTAAGTCTTGGACACATAACCCCTTATTAAACTCACAAACGCCCTAAGAGTATGGTGTGCGATGGTGGTAGTTTCCTAGGGCAGGATCAGGTAACATTGAGCGATTGGTAATAATTATTAACTTAAACTTATCCCCATATGTGATTTTATTAAATAATATATTGTTAATGATATATATGGCCATATTCGAGGTAGAATACTAGTGATGCTGCCTCCCAATTTTTTTTAACAAATATATTGAAGTGACACGATTATACTAGCTGAGGCCATCATTTCTCCTTTATGAATCAATTATCCTTTATTATTACTGATTATAATCACTAATAATAATGTTAAAATTATTAAAAATGGGTATAGTTTCCAAATTTCAAATAGAACAATGATTATATTGACCAACAATCATATTACTATTCCAATAGTCATATTGCTCTCTATAAATACAACTTCATTCTTTCCCTCAATATTCACCACAATTCCTCCTAATGTTATATTTTAATTTCCAAAATTTGTTTCTATTATATATTGTTTATCAAATTACTATGTTTGGATTTTTCATTGGTTTCTTAACTAACTAATGTAATGATATTTATTAATTAGATAAGTTTTTTTTGGTTCCTTTATATTTTGTACATGTATAATATTATATAATATAACTCAAATTCTATCAAGAAACAAATATCTTTTAAACATTCTAGGTCTTTACATTTATATTAAGGAATTATTGGAAATTTTTAATGGTATTCTAGGAGGATATTTTGAAGATATGATAAAATTATTAAACAATATCAAATGTAAGAAATTTAATTTATAAGAATTGTTTACATAAAAATGAAATGTATATTTTTTATAGTTAAAATACTTAAGAAAATGTATCATATTATGGAATATAAAGGTGTTAATTTTAAAACCATATAAATCATGATATAAAATGTTTATATGGGATAAAATTGAATTGGTCAAGTTTACTCATTCCAAAATTATAAAAAATTATATACTTTATTTATGAATTATTCATAAATTATTTATATTAAATTTAAATATATGACCTAGTCCTTAATTAATTTATTCTATTTTTTTCTCATGGATATATATTTTTTACATTATTAATTTTGATACATGTTTTAGTTTAATGTGTTAGAATTCTTCTAAATTATTATAAATTCACTTAAAGAGATACATTTTTGGTGTTATAAATGATTTAGTTTTCTTCTACTTTGACTTTGGCTTTATGAGATTGAATTAAGAATTAGATTATATTTTATACATATTAGATATTATATTTATGATGGGATTGAAATATACCTTAAGTAAAGTTTCACTTATTAGAGTTAATTTTGGTTAGACAACTCACTAACTTGGATGCATATGGATTATCTTGAAAATGAGGGTTGGAAATTTATCATTATACACTTTCTCTTATAAGGATTGATGGTTTCATATAATTATAATCCATTACATAATTTTTTTTTCATATTCCAAATGTATAAGATGCATTTGGATATATTTTTTAACACAGTTATATTTTAGTTTGTGTGAGTAACAATGGTAAGAGTTGTGTAAAGAGTTACAAGTCAACATGGTTTGAACATATGGATTTGGTGGAAGGAATATATTTAGAATCTAAACCATTATAATCATGGATAAATAAAATAGAATAATATGAGACAATATGGTGACATTAAATACCCTTTTAAATTTTAATTGTCAAATTCCATCCAAACTAACACTTTTCATGACCTTGATTGTATAATCAGGTAATAAATTCCAAATACGGGTTCCCCAATATTATCTTGTATAAGTATATATAGTAATACATTGACCATGGTTGTTAGGTTCTTAATTATTGGTGTATTCTTTGGGTTACACTTATGAGGTGACTCAAGTATTATATACATAAATATTACATCCTTTTTTAGTAATATTCAAGTCATTTTTCAATAATACATACCCCATAACTGTGAAGTTTTAGTGTATTTAAAGACGTCATACATAATCAACTTAGTTAATAAAAGATATCAAACATATCCCACAATTATATTCTATTATAGTACTATTGTAAGTCATATAACAATTAATTATTTTCTTCATAACCAAGGGAAAATGAAAACATAAGAAAATGTGAGGTTAGATGATCACTAAGAGTAAACACATGAGATATTAATCATTGATTGAGGTGAAAAAACCTCAAATCCATAAATATTAAATATTATCATATGAATATTCATTACATATCATTATGATCAATGATAGAACTGTTAATGTTTATATTTTTTGGAAACCGAGACACAAAAGAAAACAGTTCATAAAAGATCTACAAAATCACCCAACTTTTTTTCACAACTTACACACATATTAGTCATAACATACTTAAAATGATTATTCATATCCAAGGGAAAAGGAAACATAATAAAGGGTGAGATCAAAATCTAAATACAAGTAAATAAGGGAGATATCATTCAATAATAATCTTTAATAATAACATGAGTATGAGGGTATGAAAAAATTATCTTAATATTTGAAAATCATACACAATAATTTATAGACCATAATCATGAGTATTAACATAATTCACAGTAGTTCACAAGAAATGAATTATAATAGAAACAATGAACATAATCTATGATTAAATAACATATCATAAGATCAAATCATAAAATAGTGGAATAAAATGTGGCATGATTATAATCATAGAAATATTATGTCAAGGCTACCCACCAAGACCTTAATCATATGAAAGGATTGTGATAACTATTGATATACCCATTTTTGGAATGGGATAAACATGTGTGTATCCTTTTTTGGATTCAGATAACCTCTCATATACCCTTTGAGATCATAAAATAGTAATCATTACCCAATGCATTAGAGGTATATAATAGGACCACTATTCAAATAATAATAATCCATTCAAGAGTATACCACAAGGCCATAGAAATATTTATCATTTCATCATAGTTTAACTAGTGGAATAGAAAGAAAGTTTCATCAATATTTCATTATCATAATAATAAACCACCCATCAAAAGAATAAGTTTGTTATTATATGATCATATACATCGAAAAACATAAGTAATGTCAAAATATGTTATCATAGATATAAAATTATATTAAAAGATCACTATAATATTTCTTGATGAAAATATCATTCTCAATTTGACATAATTTATTTAAAATGTAATTTTTTTCATAATATTAAAAAAAAACATTGATAAAAAAGAACCATGTAAACTTTTAAGGTAAGATTAGAAGCATTTAATGGTCATGATAGTGGAAAAAACTATTCATATACTATACGTTAAAACTAAAATTCATTTCCCACTATTGGTAAAAATTTAAAAGTGCGTTATTTAGAAAAAATAAGATTAATTATTTTATTTTTTTATGGAAAGTAAAATATGTGTAAAAATGGATTTTCAAAATAATTTTTAATTGGTAAAAACATTTTTCAATTTTTTTTAAATAAAATATAAATATTAAAGAAAAATATTCTTGACCAATTGGAGAAAGAAAATCATTATTCTATAAAAATATTCTTTCCATAAATTGAGTATATGAAGGGAGGAAAATGAATGAAAAATATTTAATTTATAGAAACTAATATTATAGAATAAAATGAATGAGATTTTAGAGGGATAGATTATATAATATCATCATCTAAAATTTAAATTTAAACATTCTCGATAAAAATGAGATTGTAACGTAAAACCCTTTCCTCATGATCATCTTATATCATAAGCGCTCCAAAATCTAGTGAATAAAATTTAAATTTATTATAAAATTTTAAAATAACCATATTAATACATATAATACCACACATATTTTACTAATAACATCTTATCACTAATTCATTGACTATTATTAATTAAAAATCATTATTCTGGGTGATAGCTGTTTCGTTTTTTGTGTATGTTTTGACTTGGATCATATAGTGTTTATATATTGATCATGGTTCCAAAATATAATTAATATTAATAATGATATAAACAATATATATATATATATATCCATTATATATATATTCATCACAATCCATGAAATGTAGAGATAAAAAATGAATTACACTATTTAGGGAGATAATAGTCCATATGTACGCATGAGCACAATTTTCATTTTATAATGAAAAAAAGAGAGGAAATATAAACAATATATTATCATTCTAGAATAATAATTATATAATAAATATCATATATTTTTGTTATATCCATTATTATATACATAAATTTGAGCCAACGATGAAAAATTAATCATATCACTATGTGTAGGTGGTAGTCTACATGTAAGCACGAGCGATACTCTAATTGCCCGTTTCATGAAAATGAGGTGGAAAATGGTTTTGAAATCATCATAAAACAAATTATTTTATTTATTATACTATATAAATCATGTTATAAGGGATACAATACATTTATATATGGGGGAAGAAGAAATAAAATTGATAGATCTTGGTTAAGATATATACATATATTTTAAAATAACTCGATTGGATTACATTTTAATCTATATAAAATTAGTCTTTAGAGAAGACCAGGGATATAGGATAAAGGTAGTGAATAAAATATTATTTTGGGGTTGGTATTCACAGCTCTATAAGTCTCAAAATTCATGAATAAGGGAATATAAGAGGTTCCCCTTTATAAGTGAGGGGAGGGACACACATGGAATTACTTTAAAGATTTAAATAAGATAAATTCACATTCATGTGGAAATGGCTTCAAATGTAAAAGGATTTTTATTTGAGATTTTATATGGTATAAATATCTTGAAAAAATAATAATTAGAAATGGTTTTGTGGAATTCTTACCCTTATCTCTTATTTTAACCCCTGATAAATATGTTTTTTCCCTAATCATGGTAATAAAACTTTACTGTTTTTAATATATATTATAAAAAAAATGATAGAATAATAATTCACAAATATAGACATGTGTAATGAAAATAAGGTGTCTATTTTTTCTTATTCAATACCTATAAGTAGGGAAAATTAATTTTAATGTAAGTACACAAAACTAAAAAACTATTTAAAAAAAATCATTTTTAAGAATAAAACGTAATTTGGTTTCAATACCTACATAGTAAAAGATTTTAAATGATTATTAAAGTATTATATTATCTATATAATCTAAAAATTTCAAAAATAAATTAATCAATAATTTATTACGTAATTTGTTATTACAAAAATAATTTGTTCTCATGAAAATAGAATTACGAAAATATCAATATTTTTTTCCTTTAAAATAATTCATATTCATTCATATCCTTTAGATATATAATTTATGTATTATTACTCTTGAATTAACAATAAATTTATATAAAATAAAATTTTCAATAGTGATCAATATATTTTTTCATATAAAAAACCATAACACCTAAGAAAATACATTTCATTATAAAAATATGTCTTTTAATCATGAAATGATTTTATAAAAAATTTAATAATAATTTATTAGGAGATAACTAATGAATTTTAATTTTAAATTTTTTTATCATTTGGTTAATCATATTCATACCCCCTGATCCAATGACTAGGTTATAAAGCTATACCATATAATAGGTTCCTTAAGTATCGAGGTTGCGTGTAAATAAAGCTATTGAATACTTCATGTTTATTTCGAAGGAAATAAATATAAAATATTGGGGTGATATATTATACCCCCATTAAAATTAATTTCAACCTTTA
This sequence comes from Viscum album, assembly GCA_963277665.1. NCBI lineage: Eukaryota > Viridiplantae > Streptophyta > Magnoliopsida > Santalales > Viscaceae > Viscum > Viscum album. Next base: position 1,991,721,878 of record OY728137.1, read on the forward strand.
AATTCATTCACTATGATATAAAAAATGAGGATATATATTCTTGATCACATCCTTGGGTTCTCATCTAGCTTTGTTTGATTTTATAATTTCTAAAAATAACTTTCACTCATTGAGTTGTCTTGTTCCATAACAATTTATCTCTTTGATCTATGATTTATACCGCTTTTTCTTTATTGAAAATATCATAATCTAATGGAACAAACTCTTAGTTTAATACATTTTAACTACCAACTATTTTATTTCTCAAAAGTGAAACATAGAACACATTATTAAATTGAGAGAGGTTTGGTGGGAGAACCATGCAATAAAAAACCATCCTTATTTGATAAAGAATCACACAACAGATGAAATATCATTGAATGACCCTTTAATTATTTTTAAATGTCATAAAATTATTCCTTAAAGAAATTCATAGGAATACCTTATCACCAAATTCATATTCTTTATCTCGCCATCAATTTTTAGTATAACTCTTCAATCAAATCTGAGATTCCTTGATGTAATATTGAATGGATCTAAATTTATATTCCATTTCCTCATCAAGACCATGTCCCAACACCTTTATTTCTCTAAATTCTACTTAACACATTGAATTTACGAACATAATTCCAAAGATTGCTTCATAAGGAGGTATATAAATTTTTGGTTGAAATATATTATGATATAATAATTTGACAAGAGAGATGTATTAATACCAACCACCTTAGAAATCTCAAGAATAACATCATAATATATCCTGAATTCTTTTAATATTTTTTGTCCAAACTAACCATCATTATGAGGACGATAATTAGTACTAAAACAAAACTCTATATGCAGAGCTTATAGAAGAACTCTACTAAACATTGAGGTAAATCATATATCTTGATCAAATACATTGGAATTTGGAAATATATGAAACCATAATAATTCCATAATGTATAATTGAAAAATAATATCAAGAGAAAAATCTTCTCTAATAGAATTGAAATGTGCACACTTTGTAAGGAGATCAAAAGGAACAAAATAGCATTATGGAATTTAGATGTTTTTGGGTGTCTAAAGATGAAATCCATGGTAATGCTTTCAAATTTTCATTTTGGTATGGTTGAGGATTGTAACAACCCCTTTGACTTATGTCTCCCTATATTAACTTGGTAATATACCAATAATCAAGATACATACTCTATAATGTATCACTTTATATTTTCCCATCAGAAATAACCTTTTAGTTCTCTCTACATATTTTTTATTCCAAGATTAATAATGAATGATGACCTATGAGATTCTACCAATAGCTCCAGGTTTAGGTTTGTATTGATGAGATAAAGTCTCAGTTCTTAACCCCCACAATTCCATCATAATTAAGTATGGACTCATAAACATTTTTCACCCTATTTTTTAACTCTACATATTCTTTTAATGCCTCATTATTATCGATATGAATATATGGTTGAACAATCATTTGATAAAAATAATATTTCTCATTTTTCTTCAATATTTTAAGGTGAATTGTTTGGAAATATTGAAATACTGGATCTTTTTTTATCCTCATTATATATTATATAGTAGGATCTTTTGGATTCAAATCATCAATTAAATTGTTTTCATTCCCAAGGTGGTAATGTATTGAGATGTAATAATCATTAATCAAATCTAATTATCAACCCTATAACATATTCACCTTTTTCCGGATAAATATATACTTTAAAATTCCGTGATCATTATATATGTCACAAAGATCTTCATAAAGATATTTCATCCATATATTTAATAAAAAACATTACCACAATTAACACCAATTAATAAGTCAGGTAATATTTCTTATAAGCCTTCAATTTGAAAGAGGTATAATGTCACATCCCTTACTTTTCTAATAGTGGATTTTTTAAAGGAATTTAAAATTTCCATTTTGTGGATATGCTGTTTTCTAATATCAACTTTTAAATTTTAACAAAATAATTGGAACTATAATGGTCTGAACCTCTCTGATCCATTAGATTGTGAAAATATGGTGGTTGAAGTCATATGGGAGGTCAGAGTGAATTATTTAAACACTTTGAAAATTTCTAGTTTTTAAGGATTTCCAATGGTAGGTCATTGATGAAAGGTCACTGGAGATGAGTTATGGCAGTGAGTTGCGATGGTGACTTGTGAAGGTGAGTCTCAATGGTAAGTTATAACAGTGAGTCACAACGATGAGTCGTGATGGTGGGTTGTGATGATGACTCATGACGGTGACTCCAGATGTTGACTTCTGATAGTGAATCACGATAGTAGCTCACCAGATGATAGCTCAGCCAATGTTATCCTAAATAGCGGTGAGTCGTCCAATTGTCACTTGTCCAATGGAAAGTCATTCCAATGGTGATTCATGTACAATGTTTCCATCTTACTATAGTTTCACCACTTTAACATTTTCTTTGACATAAAATTAGTTTAATACCATATTTAATAGTTTTTGGAGCCATTTAAAATCATATCTATCATCTAAAAACCAAGATATTCCTTTTACTTCCAAATAGCATGGTCTTGATCAAGATCCAACTTTAACAAATTTTAAAAACCATTTCTCCTGTTGATTTAAGATTTGGGATTTCTAAAGCTAAGATATTATTTTCCTTCTATTCTTCCATTTCTCTTTGTGTGAGATACCCCAAACCTTCACCCCAAGGATTCGTGTAGTTGTTTTTTATACTTTGGATTATGTTTTCTCTGGAGGCTCTACCTACTACATGAGTTCCTCATGCTTTGATGAAACCAAGAAGTTCTGATTATCTCTTCTTCCTAGTATGTTTTCTTGCATCTCTATCAATTTTTTATCATGTGAGGCGGGTGTAAAAATGTCTTCTTATGAATATATTTTAATCAAAATTCAATAAATATAATCAAATCAGTTTCAAATAAATAAAATGGGGCTGGGGAAAGTGATATATGATCAAACTATTATATTGAGATTTTGATCAATGTTGTGAATTGTATGGGCTATATGCCTACTAAAAATCATGGCCATTGGTAGTCCTTGGTTGCCCATAGATTTTTTATGAATTAATTTTGGTTTGATTCTCATTATAAAAATACATGGAATCTATTAACCACATATATTTGGATAAAATAAATGGATGCCTCAAGATCAGACTGTTTTTGTGATGACCCTTGAATTGACAAGTGGAAATTAAAAGAGGAAAGCCTTTTTAAATTTGATTATTCCTTGTCTTGGTTCATGTAATGGTTTTCTATGTGTGGTGTTGTTCTGACTTTTTTTGTATTAGGGTTATGGGCATGGTTGCGTGATGTGGGACGGTTTGGGTGGTGTAATGGAATCTAAGGTTGAGAGATTTATTGATTATGGAATGGATGGGAAGTGTTGTACAACAAGAATGTGATTGGGTTGTGCAGTTATGTGTTGCTGGGTGCAACTATGAGTTTGTGGTTTTATTTATTGATATGATGTGTTGGGTGGGATAAATTTTATGAATTATTATGGTAGTGGTTGGCGTGGGTGTTCAACAAAGATGAATGTGATATGGGTTAATTTACCTTGCTTATTATTCATACATGTGACCTTTTTTGTACTTATTTTTGTGCCTTGTAAATGGTTGTTGATTGGGTAGTGATGGGTTGAATAAATGAAATATTTAATAAATAATGAGAACTGGTAAAATTAATTGGCTAGGGGTATGAATTGAGTTTGTGGCTGGTTGTGTGGTTGTGCAATTAGAGGTAGTAGAAAAGTTGGTAGTATTGTGAGATGGTTGTTTGTTTGAGAAACCACTAGTTCGAAGAGATTTTTTGGTATTATATAAATATATACATGTATTTTACATTGTGATTTCAATACATACCCACCCTATCTGATCACTATGTGCTGAACACCCCCATCATCATGGAGGATGGTGTCTTTCCCAAACACCCCAGTGGGAGGATAGATTGCTGGCCACCTACTCATCCCAACTCCTTATTTTAGGTGGCAGTAGCCCATGATTCATTAGAAAAGTTGTGGTTTGTGAGACCTAAGTGTATGTGGGTGAGCTATGGGGTCTAGTTATATTAAGGTGAGTTGTTGTTTCTCAAGTGTCTTTGGGATGAGAGGATTTGTGTCTTCCCAGGTGTCTTCAAGATGAGTTGTGTTATGATTTCCTAGGTGTTTTAGGTACATGATGTGGTATGGGTCCCAAGTATCTGTGTGTGGGATGTGATGTGGTTTGGGACTCAAGAGTTTGCGGGTTATATGTGATGTGTCTTGTGGCCTCGATGATGGGATGAGGCATGGTTGCATGGGCCAGGTGTGTACGAGTAGGTTGTGACATGGTTCTTTCAGAAGAGGTGGGAGAATGAGGTTGATTCGATTAGGAAGGAGTTGCTAAACTAGTGGGAAGTGGTGTGGGGTACCCAAATCATCGATGTTCTTACTATATTACTTTAAATGAATTGCGTTACATGGTGAGTGTGCCTTGGTGATGTTTGGATGGCTAGTATACCCTTTTAGGTGACGTTGGGTTCTTCTTTTTTCTCATGGGAGAATTATCATGCTTCTCTCACTTGTGTATGAGAGACTTTGCGTTTTCCTACTCAATATACTTTTGTTCTCACCCTATGTATATAAAACTATCTTTAGGTTTCGAGGTGAATTACATAGATCATTCTAGACCATACTATCTTAGACTTTGGGACAATCGTTGTGTCGCTTCTTATCCTTTCTTTTGGTATTTACATAGGAGATTCATTATATTCATAATGGTTCTATTTTAAACTTTCATGTGGGATGGATTTTGGAAATCTATTATATATATAGTAATTGGAGTTGTTTTGGGATGGAACATCTTATAACTTAATATTGTTTTCTTAAAAAAGTGCAATGCATCCCATTTTGTGAGAATGTATACCCTTGGTGCAGGTCACCACCTCGGGGCCCACTGAAGGTAGGACTCTGGGGTTATTATCTCTCTTTCTTCATAGCTAGCCCAGGAGAGGTGTATTTTGAGGGAGGGGTCATGATAGAATGGTATCAGAGGTGATGGTTAAGAGATAAGATAGATTTTAGAGTTAGGGGTAGAGAAGATTTCATGGGTTGGTAGGGAAATAGTTTTAGGTGACCTTGGATCATGACATAGTCCAAGGAAGACTCTCCAAGACATAATATTTTAGGCCCCCCCTATGATCCGATGCAAGGAATCTGGGTCTACTGAACAATGAATTGAGGATACACCATTTTTAGGGTAGAGACCCTAGGAAATGTACATGCATCATAATGACATATGTTATTTTATAAAATGGGTTGTTTTGGGGAATTTAAAATGGATAACTAAATGAGTTAAATGAGTAAAAATGAATCTTAAATAAAATTCCTTACTACCCAGGCTTAGGAATTCTTTGTTTACCTTTTTCAGCAATGGAGCCTAATTATCATTCACATGTAGATTGGGTAGTTGAGGATCAATAGGAATATCAGGTTGATCAAGAGAGGGTTGATCTAGTGGAGTAGGATAACCAGTCATAGAGAACATTACATGGTTTCTAGTAGCAGGCCTTGGGAAAGTACAAGGGAAATGTTTCATACATCGAGACAGAGAGATAGATAAGGGTACTTGAGATCACCTTTAGTTTGATCCAAGATCTGACGGAGTATTGGGTTTCTTTGGTAGATATCTATATGTGGGGAGCTTTGCATGAGTACTAGATGCTATACCTAGGTGAGAGGAAGGAGGCTGACATTCTATGGGTCAATTTTGAGAAGGAGTTCTAAGAAGAATTCCTTTCACCGATAAAGAAGATTTAGAAGAGTCAAGAGAAAACATCCTTCTAATAGGGGGTATGTTGGTAGGAGGTATGGAGATTAAGTTCAAGGATCTATTTCATTTTTCCATGGATCTCTTTCTGGATAAGGTGTCTTGTGTGAGATTGCTAGAGAAGGCACTTAATCCTTTTATCAAGTATGCAGTTACTCCCTTTATGTTGATAATGTACTTGGAGGATTTGAATAAAGAGGATGTGTTTGTGAGGAGGCTTACTATGAGAAGGGATCCAATATGGTTCTTTGAGAGGAAGGTTTACCATTAGTAGGTATTAGGTGCTACGACCTTAAAGGTTTTGACCCATAGGTCGTCAAACTCAGCAGTTTTTGTTTCAAAATTTATGGTCCTCATGCCTTTCTTATGAATGTGGGACCAAGTTGTTTCATCTATGGAGCCCATGGTCATATTCAGAACTACTTACCTACAGTCGTTTAAGATCAATATGGTTGAGGTGGGTAGGTTCAACACCAGCCTCAAAAGCAGTTTCTTGCTAGACCGTTTCAGTAGTAGGGAAAGTAGACTCATACTCCACCGAGAGGAGATAGAGTAGGTAGAGTCTGACCTCAGGGTGTTCCTTAGGGACCTCGGCCTGTTCATGGTCATGGAGATAGTCAACAACATAGGGGAAGAGGATATGGGTGTTGTCTATTCCATACCATAGAATCTACAGTTTTAGTAGGGCTAGACATCATCATAGGTACGATGGATTTTTTTAGTACCATAACTCTCACTTTTTATTGATTTAGGATCTTCTCACTCCTTTGTTTCACCTACTTGAGACTATGATATGGGACTAGATGTAGAGTGGATTCCCATTCCCCTAGTTTTTAGTATTCCAATTGGAGGACAAACCATCTTTTTTTATGTGTTCCATGGATATAGACTGATGATGGGGCTATATTAGTCCTATGGGGATATCTTCATTGTAGAGATAAAACCATACAATGTCATTATCAGCATCGACTGGTTGTATTCTATGCACACTATTATCCACTTCTTTCAGAGAAGAGTCATGTTTTTATATGTGGATGGCCAGCGTGTGACTTTCGTTGGTGAGTTGATTAGTTAAGTGTGTAGTCGGTGTGTAGAGACCATTATCTATCTTTTTTCTAATCTATCAGCGGAGTTAGTGGATGCTGAGATGGTGGAGGAATCTAGGGTAGTTGAAGAATTATTGTATGTTTTCCATAAGGAGGTCTTGACTCTACCCCCTCAACATGAAGTTGAGTTTGAGATAGAGTTACAACTCAGTGCTTGTCCGATTTTGATGGATACGTATCAGATGAAACCTTCATAGTTATGGGAGTTGAGGATTCATATTGATTACATGATAAAGAAGAGATTTATCCGACCCAGTGTGTCACCGTGTGGTGCTTCAGTGTTGTTAGAAAAGAATGAATACAGTGGTATGAGGTTTATAATTGACTACAATAGGCTAAATTATGTGAAAATCAAGAACCATTACCCTCTTCAAATAATAGACGATTTCTCAACTAGCTGATATGAAAAAAGTTGGTTTTCTAAGATCATTCTATGGTCTAGATATCACCAGTTGAGGGTGAATGAGGGAGATGTCTTAAATAATACTTTCAGATGCTGGTATGGGAACTTCCAGTCCATAGACATTCTATTCGGTGTTACGAATGCGCCGGTCATATTGATGGGGCTCATGAAATTTTTATTTCATGAGTTCTTGGACTGGTTCATCATTGTATTCATCGATGATATCCCGATCTACATGAATTCAAAGTTGTAGCATGTCGAGTATCTTAAAACTATCTTGAAGGTTCTTTGATTCCACCAGATCTACAGAAAAGTTTTGAAGCATAGGTTCTGGAAACGAGGGGTGAGTTTCCTTAGGATTTTGGTTTCCTAGAAGGGTGTGGAAGTTTACCCATCAATGGTTTAAGTAGTTGTTTCTTGGTAATCAACCATGAACGTGGCATAATTTCATATTTTTCTTGGTCTCACAGGATATTATCATAGGTTTTACCAAATTTCTATTTATTTACAGCTCTTTTGACATCTATGACTAAAAAAGATGAAGCTTTTTTGTAGAGTGAGAAGTGCCAAATATCATTCATTTATCTGAATGGGAAGTTGGTTAGTGCTCCAGTGCTCTGGTTTCCAGAGGATGTGGTGATGTTTTAGGTGTTTTGTGATGATTCCTATCTGGGTTTATGAGGTGTCTTGATGCAGCATCGAGTAGTGATCTCTTATGGGTTTAGGCGGTCACATCCTCACGAACATAACTATTCCACACATGATCTAGAGTTAGAATAAGTCGTGTTTAAAATAAAGTTGAGGTGGAATTACCTCAATAGAGAGGTATTTATGATCTTTACAGATCAGTAGAGTTTGAGGTATATCTTTTCCTAGTGTGATCTAAATTTGTGGTAGTAGAGGTGTATGGAGTTTCTTCCAGACTACGATTTTGAGATCTCATACACCTTAGGAATGGGGAATGTAATGGCAGATTTATTGAGAATAAAGTCCAAGAAAGGGGATGTTAGAGAATCTAAAGATGCTTGGAAAGGAATAAATGAGTTTGTATCCTTGAACTTAGATATAGAAATAGATGGTGGTAGATGTTGTTTGTTCCAAATGATAGTAGAGTCTTCTCTGACGCAGTAGGTGGAGGATTCTTAGTGGAAAGACTCAAATATAGAGGTGATGTGCGATCACGTTGGCCATAATGATGCTCTGGAAGGATGGTTGGAGGATGGTCAAAATCAGTTGTTGTTTTAGAGGAATTTTCTTATTTCAATGGTGGTGCATGAGGGAGTTCTTTGTGAGTTTCATAACTCACCTTTAACAGTACACCCAAGAATTTATTAAATGTACTATGGCTTGAAGATGCAGTTTTGGTGGTCTAGGATGAAATGGGATGTATTGAAGTTTGTGGAAATATGCTTGGTCTACTAATAATTAAAGTATGAGAACCATGTTATCAGTGGTTTTGTGAAGCCCTTGGATATCCTTGAGTGGAAGTGGGATGAAATCTTGAGGCATTTCATCGCAGGGTTACCCAAGACTTAGGGAGGCCACAATTCTATATAGGTGGTAGTGGATCAGTAGTAAAAATCAGCTCACTTCTTAGTGATCAAGTATTCATGCACAGTGGATGGCATGGAAAAGAGTTAAGTGTATGAGGAGGTGTGACTATATGGAGTTCTGAGATCCATTATCTCAAATCAGGATACATGTTTTACCTCCTGAGTCTAGAGGGGATTTCAGTATTTTTTTCACTCAGTTACACCTCAACACTTCATTCCACCCTCATACAAATAGGTAAATATAATTGACAATAAAAATGCTGGAAGATGTGTTGTGAGAATGCATCTTGGACCTTGGAAGTTCTTGGGTACAACACCTGACCATGGTGTAGTTCTCTTATAATAATTTATTTCACTCTTAAATTGGCATGGATCTGTTTGAAGTATTTTATGGGAGACCATGTCATTCTCTACTGTGCTGGATGAAGGTTGGGGAGACAACTATTATTGGGATAGACGTGGTGCAGAGCATGAATGAGAAAGTTCAACTTGTTCACACGAAGATAAAAGAGGTGAAAGACCATAATAAGTCATTTTCTGATTGTTAGAGAAGGCCCTTAGAGGTTGAGGTTGGGGACTATGTGTTCTTGAAGGTTTTCCCCTACTTGGGAAAGCAATGGTTTGGCAGGGGATTAAGATTTCTCCAAGGGTTTTCAGACCATTTGAGATGTTGGGGCGAGTTGGCGAGGTGTCATACTAGTTGGTGCTACCAGCATAGTTGGAGAGGATCCATGATATCTTTCTCTTCTCTAAACTCCGTCTGTATCTTCACGATGAATCCTATGTCATTGAATGGAGATAGTTGGATATCAAAGATGATGTGACATACATGGAGAATACAATAGAATCCAAGATCATTGGGATAATGTGATGCATGGATAGACCATTCCTTTGGTTCATATGTTGTAGAAACATGGTGACTTGGGGGAGATTACTTGGGAATGTTAAAAACTGATGCGTGCTCAGTAACCAGAGTTGTTTTGAGTTTATTTTTTTATGTCTTGTCTTGTGATGTGATTTTTGAACTTTATTTTATAAAATAAGCTATTTTCCCTCGGGTTGACATGCTTTTGGTGAAATTTTTGACAATTTCTTTACATACGAAAAGGAGAAGACAAGATTCTTAATTGAGACACATTAACTGTGATGTGATTAAACTCGTGCGAGTGAGTGAGTTCCGCCCAGATCAGATAATATCTGGACATTGAAAATAGAATCCCCAAATTTTTATTTTTAGGATGGAATGATTGTTGTGCTTGTGTGGTGTGTCTTCTGGTTAATTGGGTTAACAGATGTCATAGGGGGTGCTCTTGGATGCCGATGTTTCACTCTAGCTTTCAAACAACACAGGGTGGTTTATCATTGGATTTTTTTTGTCGGTAGCGGTGTTTCAAGCATAAAGAGATCCTTGAGAGGTATCTCAGGGGGTGGTTGGCCAGACCCTTATTTTTCTTTTGGGTTTTGTTTTGAACTCTCTGGGTCGATAATAGTTTCAGAGGTATCTGATGTAATGGCCCAAAACTCTCAAGTCCATTACTTTGTGAAAATCTAGTGGTTGATGTGTTCTGGGAGGTCACAATGACTTATTTCAACCCTTGGAAAATTTATAATTTTTAACGTTTTCCAATGGTAGGTCACTGATGGTAGGTTGTTGGCAGGGATTTGTTATGGTGACTCAAGATGGTGAGTCACAACAGTGATTCATGACGCTGAGTCGCAATGGTGCATCATGACGGTGATTCATGATGGTTTCTCACGATGGTGCCTCACAATAGTCAGTCACCAAATGATAGCTCACCCAACCACAAGTCGATAAATGGTGAGTTGTCCAATGGTGACTCATCTAATGATGAATCATCCAATGTTAGGTCATTCCAATAGTGAGTTATGAACAATGTTTCCAACTTCCTATAATTTCTCCCCCTAAACATTTTGTTTGATGTAAAATGAGTTTAATACCATATTTAATGGTTTTTGGATCCGTTTCAAATCATATATATCCTCTAAAAACCAAAATCTTCCTTTGACTTTATAATAGTATGGTCTTGGTCAATTTCCTCTTTTAATGACTTTTAAAAACCATTACTCTTATTGATTTATGATTTGGCCTTTCTAGAATCGAGATATTATCTTCCTGGTGTGCTTCCCTTTTAATTGGTGTGAGATTCCCCAAACAATTCTTCCCCCGCAAGGAGTTGTAAATTTTTTTTGTATCCTTCAAAACATTTTTTTCCCTAGAGGTAGTTCCTTCTGCATGCGCTCCCTCTGCTTTAGTGAAACCAGGAAGTACCGATCATCACTTCTTCCTCATAGGTTTTCCTTCATCTCCCTCAATTTTGAATCATGTGGGGTGGGTGTACGAATGTCTCCTTGTGAACATAGTTGAATCCAAATTCAATAAAGATAATCGAATCAGTTTCAAATAAATAAATAGGGGTTGGGGAAAGTGACGTATAATCATACTATTTTATTGATATTTTGATTAATGTTATGAATTTTATGGGATATATGACTACTGAAAATATTGTTTGTTGGGGGTCCTTGGTTGCACAAAGAATGTTTTTGAATTCATGTTTTTCTTATCCTCATTAAACAAATACATGAAATCTATTAACCACATATATTCGGAAAAAATAAATGGATTCCCTAGGATCAGACTGTTTTTGTGATAACCCCTAGATTAAGAAGTTGAAATTGAGTGAGGAATGACTTTTTAAATCATAATATGCCTTTACTTGGTTTATACATCAGTGTGCCGTGTGTGGGATTGCTCTAACTTGTTTTGTTTTAGGGAAGTGGGCATGGATGTGTGATGTGGGGTGGTTTGGGTGGTGTAATGGAATCTCAGGTTGATAGATTAGTTGATTATGTAAGGAATGGTAAGTGTTGTACATCATGGTTATGATCGGGTTGTGAAGTTTTGTGTTATTGGGTGTGAATGTGAGTTAGGAGTTTTTATCTATTAAGAGGATAGATTGGGAAGAATGACTTTGAATAATAATGATGGCAGTGGTTGGTTTGAGTGTTAAATGGAGAGGAATATGAAGTGGGTTATTTTTTCAAGGTTCTCCTTCCTCGGTGTAACCTTTTTTGTACTACTTGTTGTGCCTTGTAACCGATAGTCGGTAGGGTAATGATGGATTGAATAGATGAATTTTTTTAATAAAGAATGATAATTGTTTAAACAAATTGTGTGGTGGTAATAGTTGAGTTTGTGGATGATTATGTGGTTGTTCATTTAGAGGTAGTAGTAAAGATTGCAGTATTGTAATATGGTTGTTTGTTTGAGAACCAATAGGTTGGGAAAGAGTATTTGTTATTATATATATATATATATGTATTTTACATTTTGATTTATATACGCACCCCACCATAGTTGAGCACTATTTTTCGAACACCCCTATCATCATGGGGAATGGTGCATTTTCCAAACATCTCAGTGTGAGGAAGGATGGATGGACAACCACTCTTCCCTGCTCCAACTTCCAGGTAGAGATAGCCCAAAATTCTTCAGGCTGGTTATAGTTTGTGGGGACTAGGTGTGTGTGGGTGAGTTGTGGGGCCCATGTTTGTGTGAGAGAGTTGTTTTTTACCAGGTGTCTTTGGGATGAGATGAGTTGTATCATCGTAGGTGTCTTCGGTATGAGGTGTGCTTTGCATTACCAGGAATTTTTGGGATGTGACGTGGTATACAGACCAAATGTCCGTGAGCAGGATGTAATGTGGTATGGGTCCCAAGTGTCTCCGGGTGAGATGTGAGGTGGGTTGTGGCCCCAGTGATGGGACAAGGTATGGTTGTGAGGCCCATGTTTGTGTGGGTGGGTTGTGACATGGTTCTTTTGGAAGAGGTGGGAGAGAGAGGACGTTTTCTGTTAGGCAAGAGAAGCTAAACTATAACGACCTGCAATTTTGAATAAATCTTGTTTCCTAATTTTGTGTGTTATTTTATTTTACACAAAACAAAACTATTTCATTTGATAACATGAGTATAATTAAAAAGAGACCATTGGGTTTCCACCGTTATATGACCATTGGTCAATATAACCGTTGGAAACTAAATGTTGCGATTTTTGTCTCTAAATAAAAGTGATCTTGGATAATTAATATAGAAAGAAGATTCGATGGCCTCATCTAGTAGTCTCGGGCCAATTTAAGCCCATATAATAGAACTTGGGAAGGAGGTGGCACCATTGGGCTTTTCTCTGGACCAAACCCAAGCCGAACATCATCGTGTGAAGCTAGAACGGAATCGACTTCGCGAGAAGTTCAAGATAATTGAAATTACTAATCGTGCGATGTTGGCCGAGCCGCCATTAGATTCTCTCACCTTAGCACACCTTACACTTAGGTCTTATGCTGGGGTTATAAGGGGCTCTGTAAAGAGACCATAACTGCCTTGTGTAATCCTTTGTTTTAAATAAATTTTTTGATTACTTCTTATGATGAAGTTTATGAATTTTCAAATGTCCGGATAAATATAGTATGCATATTTCTGATGAATTATAGAAAAAGGTTATTTGAAAATATTTATCTCAACCTTAGATAATTAATTATGCGTAATGATTTTCAAAAAAATGGTCTTCTACAATTATGTACAGTACGAAATTTAGAGTCTAATAAGATCAACTTAATTTTTGATGAATAGTAAATTATCAATTGTTATTTTACGCTTAGGATTAGTAATGTGACCAAATGGATTAGTAATCTCACTTAAAGAATGTATTAACATAATTAAGGCACCCGGATTAAGTAATGTGATTCAATAATATGGTTAAATAACAGTTTCATAAATCATTAGTCAAGTATTAGTTTTTTTGAGCGAATAGTTTTTTTAATTAAAAATTAAATTAAAAATATTTAGAAAATTATTTTTATAAAATGGACTTTATTTTTGAACTCAGAGCATCAATATTATGTTAAGGTAATTTTTGGGGATTTTTCTGAAAAAATGAATTTTCGGTGAATAGTGTTTTTTATTTAGAAATTAAATTAAAAATATTTAGAAAAATATTTTTGTAAAATGGAGTTCATTTTTGAAATTAGAGCATTGATATTTGGTTAAGGTGAAATTTTGGTATTTTTCCGAGAAAGTTGAATTTTCGATGAATAGTGAAAAATACGGTTCTTAAGTTACGGGTGTTTAATGACATCATAACTGCATCATGATGATGTGATGAGATATTTTAAGGGATGGCCGACTAAAGGGGATGAATTATTGTATTAGTGGTCCTATGTGGCTAAAACCATGGGAAAATACCACGGGCAAGCCCATGGTTTTGCCAAAACCACCAATGAGGTGTCCCTTGGCCATTAATGCCTTGTCCCCTCACTTTCCCTATAAATACCCACCCTTCCTGCATTTAGTTTTCACTCCCAACTCTTCCCCAATAAAGATATGGTCTCATTACCACCCAAAGAGTCTTCCCAAGGTGCCCCAATCCCTCAAGGTCCCAACCATTGAGTTTTAAGAGTTACATTTTAAGGTAAGGGATCCTACCTCTCTCTTTCTTTCCCAGTACTCTCTTTTATGTCATTTATTTTATTCTCCATGTTATTATGTTGGAGGATGTTATTTTATATTCATCCTAATTTAAATTTTATTTTCATATTATGATATAACCCCTCTTGATCTCATCAATTCATTTTAATAATGTTTAAGTGCCGCCGTTAGGTTGCCGAATTTTTAAGGGATTCTTTCACCCTTCTCATTTTCAAAATCTATTTTCAGGTCAAGTATTTCATGTTCATTTTTATTATGTTGGGGTATTATATTTATATCTATCATACTTATATTTTATGTTCATATGATGATATACCCTATTTGATCTCTTCAATTCATTTTTTTTAAGTTTTAAGTGACGCCGTTAGGCTGCTGAATTTTCCTAAGAGAAATCTTATTTTTGTCTTCCTTTCAAGTTCTTCATTTCATATGGTATATATTTAAAATTTGATTACCATATTCTTAAATCATTTATATTCTATTCCCATACTGTTTTATTGATCATTTATGATTGGTTGACCCATGTACCCTCTCTTTTCAATGTTTTCTAAAACCCTGTATCATAGCCGTTATGTTGCAGAATTTTCCTCTCAAAATGTCTCTCTCTTTTTCTCAAATTCTTTTATTTTATTAAGTGAATACTCAAAAATATTTATTCTATAGGGGTATTCACATATATATCAAAATGTTCTATTTTAAATTCTGGTATTTACATACATGAGACCCTCTTTCCTTTTCTGTGGGTTTAAAGTGACATAAAGATCATGTCTTTAAAGTAGTTTTTTAAACATTATGATTATGAAATGAAACCCATTTATTTTATTCTATATGGTTTATTTATGAAAATTTTGATGATGATATATGTGTCTCACATGATAACAAAGTCAAATTTAAGGGTGCGCCCTGATAGCGCACCAATTCATTGGGTAAAGACTTAATCTCTAGAGATGACCATTTTTAAGGATATCTTGGTGAATAACCTTGATAATTTTTAATGACACCTTGGAGATGGACCTTGGTGAAACTGAAATGATTGTCTAATTTAAAAGTTGTATCCACATATTCAGGTTATGAAATACATTATTTTTACTGTGATATGCCTCATGAGTTCTTTCTCATGCCTTGAAGTTATTTTTGATGACTTTATTGATGTATCTCAAGTTCACATGTTAAATATTTCCCTTGTTTCCCTTACTGGGCCTTCTGCTCACCCTTTCTTTTGATGTATGTTCCCAGGTTATGAGATGCAGTAATGAAACTAGTATGAACATAAGGAGAATCCTTTCAAGTGTTTAAGAAGAATGTTTTATGTTTTCATGTTTTAAGTTCCTGGTTTCCAAGACACTAAACCTTAAAGATTCTCAGTTTTGTATAATGTAATGAAAGTTTATGTGATAAAAAGGATGGATGTTATTGTTGGTATCAAATGATGGTTTAGTTATTTTTGGAAATTAGGATATGAAAAATTTAGGAATAACCCTATATAAAAGTTTAAATATAAGAAATCTTCATGGTATTTGGTCAGTATTGAGTAAGTGGTTTATCAAGAAAATACATCCCTGTCTGGATACGAGCAGGTAGTGGTGGCTCTGGCACAAATGTATATAGGGGTAAAACCCAAAAACACCACTTTGATCTAGACTTGAACAGGAACTGGTACACGACAATGAGCCTTGCTGCACTCTTGGTTATGACACTCCCGGGGGATATGCTTTGGTAAATTTATAAGCATAGTATGAACCATTATTAAAGGAACACAGATAAAATAAAATAAATATTCACATAAGAATATATGATCATGGATAACCTAGATTGGAACCTAGGGGATCACAAGTTAGGATATACTTTTCATCTATAAGTTTATCCTTCTATGATTAAAGTTTCCTTTTCATGATTATTGGATAAGTATTTAATCCCCTAATTATACTTTCTTTTCTTTGTTAATGGCGGTAAATAGAAGAACATGTCCCAACAATAAATGTAATAGGAAATGTGAAGATTTCTCTATTAATGTGACAAAGATGACGAGAGATCAAGTTGAACATATTTTGATTATTCCAAACCAGCTTTCAAAAATCACAATTAATAATTGGTACTTAGTTGAATGCCCAAATTCATCAAGGAAGAAGAATAATAAGTCTCAAGGATGTTCATATGAAAAAGTTGATAAGGGAAAGAAGACCCAAATCCCTTTGTGCAAAAAGTGTTGAAAGGGGCACCAAGGAGAATTTCACAAAGGAACTGGGAGATTTTTTTAGTGTGAGGTGATAGGGCATAAAGTATCCAATTGCTTTAAAAAAATTGACAATGTGATGAATAGAGATAAGGTTCGATCTAATGTAACTTATACTTTTCAATGTCGTAAATGTGGACAAGTTAGACATTACCCAAGGCAATGCTCTCTTGGAATGGATGAGAAGCATGATGAGCATCAATAATCTTCAAGGACAAGGGAACAATGCAAGTCCTATGCTGATATGGATCATAATGACTAAAGTACATGTAACTTCTTCGTAATAATTGTCTATGTCATGTTGTTTTTTTAGTTCTTTCCCTATGAGCATATCTTTAATGTTTTCTAAGAACATCGAGTCACTACCTAAGATGGTTTTATATCATTAAGAAAAACATATATTTTTATGTATCACATGATGATGTTGTGAAGCTGTTCTTCTTGAAAAAAAATGATTAGGGTATTAAAAGATGATTATTATTTTGGAAGATGTTCACTATTTTGGGAACCCTATATGATCGAGGTAAATAGATTACTACGGTATTTTCTTTGAAGAATAAAGGTTGACTTATATTTTAAAGAATCGATGAATTTAAGGTGATCTTATGGTAATATAGGTTACTTATGGAAATGATTAACCTATCTTGGGGAAAATATGTTTAGGTTAGAGAATTTTGTTATAAGATGTTAGGAGTGGTTGATCTTGTTTGGAGATTAACGATGAAGTTTATTTTGGAAGACTATGTTATGAAAACCTTTTTGTATTTGGGTTTCAATCTTAGTTTGGTTTATTTTAAGGAATTTTAAGGATAGTTATTTATGGAATGGTCTATGATGAACTTTGGGTAGTACCGTGGAACTTTTATGATTTAAAGTAGTTTCCCTTCTTCTGGGGTTCTTTCTTTTTGAAGAGTTGTTTTATCTTACCCTTTCTGTTTTGGGGATAAATGTTTAAAGATAGATAGTTTTTCTTTTGTGGATTACGTGATTCTATAAAAGATTATTCTTGTGCTTTTGATGAGACCAAGTGTTTTTGAATGCTCATCGTTTAGAGAAAAGATTAGTTTTGGTAGAAACTTATTAAGGGATGAAACTCTACTTGAAGGTAAATATATTTCCTTGTGTTTTTATTCTATGTAGTAAATGAATTCCTCAAAACTATGAGAAGGAACATAAAACAAAAACGTTGTCTGTTAACATTTCCTATTGGGAAATAAAATACCATTTAACCAATCATAAGTTTGTGATTTTCTTGTTGTTAACTTTCTCCTAATCATGATTTCTATCACTCTCCCTCTAAACGTGACCCTTTGTTTTCTCTTCCATGTCCGTGTTTTCCTACATGGAATCCTAGTATGGGTTAACTCGGGTGACCTTTATACTTCCTTTTCTTTCGTTTAAAGTAATAGTGTTACTAACTCTTTTTCCGATTTATGACTTTCAATTAAATTTCCAAGCCCAATTTTTTAAAAATTTCCAGGACGCAATTTCTTAAGGGGGGAAGATTGTAGCGACCCGAAATTTTGAATAAATCTTGTTTCCTAATTTTGTGTGTTATTTTATTTTACACTCAACAAAACTGTTTCATTTGATAACATGAGTATAATTAAAATAAGACCATTGGGTTTCGACCATTATATGACTATTGGTCAATATAACCGTTGGAAACTAAATGTTGCGATTATTGTCTGTAAATACAAGTGATATTGGTTAATTAATATAGAAAAAATATTCGATGGCCTCATCCAGTAGTCTCTGGCCAATCGAAGCCCATCTAACAGAACTTGGGAAGGAGGTGGCACCATTGGGCTTTGCTCTGGACCAAACCCAAGCCGAACTTCATCGTGTGAAGCTAGAACGGAATCGCCTTTGCGAGAAGTTCAAGCTAATATAAATTACTAATCGTGTGATGTTGGCCAAGCCGCCCTCAGATTCTCTCACCTTAGTACACTTTACACTTAGGTCCTATGCTGGGGTTATAAGGGGCTGTGTAAAGAGACAGTAACTGCCTTGTGTAATCCTTTGTTTTAAATAAAAATTTTGATTTCTTCTTATGATGAAGTTTATGAATTTACAAATGTCTGGATAAATATAGTATGCATATTTTTGATGAACACTAGAAAAAGGTTATTTGAAAATATTTATGTAAACCTTAGATAATTAATTATGTGTAATGATTTTCAAAAAATGGTCTTCTACAATTATATTCAGTACAAAATTTAGATTCTAATAAGATAAACTTATTTTTTAATAAATAGTAAATTATGAATAGTGATTTTATGCTTAGGATTAGTAATGTGACAAAATAGATCAGTAATCTCACTTAAAGAAAGTATTAATATATATTAGGCACCTTGATTAAGTAATGTGATTCAATAAAATGGTTAAATAACGGTTTCATAAATTATTAGTCAAGTATTAGTTTTTTCGGGTGAATAGTGTTTTTTAATTAAAAATTATATTAAAAATATTTAGAAAATTATTTTTATAAAATGGACTTTATTTTTGAACTCAGAGCATCAATATTATATTAAGGTAATTTTTGGGGATTTTTCTGAAAAAATAAATTTTTGGTGAATAGTGTTTTTATTTAAAAATTAAATTGAAAATATTTAGAAAATTATTTTTGTAAAATGGAGTTCATTTTTTAAATCAGAGCATCGATATTTGGTTATGGTGAAATTTTTGGATTTTTCCGAGAAAGTTGAATTTTTGATGAATAGTGAAAATACGGTTCTTAAGTTACGGGTGTTTAATGACATCATTACTGCATCATGATGATGTGATGAGATATTTTAAGGGATGGCCGACTAAATAGGATGACTTATTGTATTAGGGGTCATATGTGGCTAAAACCATGGGCAAATACCATGGGCAAGCCCATGGTTTTTCCAAAACCACCAAAGAAGTGTCCCTTGGCCATTAATGCCTTGTCCCCTCAATTTACCTATAAATACCCACCCTTCCCTCCTTTAGTTTTCACTCCCAACTCTCCCCCAACAAATCTGTGGTCTCATTACCTCCCAAAGAGTCCTCCCAAGGTGCCCCCAAGCCCTCAAGGTCCCAACCTTTGAGTTTTAAGAGTTACATTTTAAGGTAAGAGATCCTACCTCTCTCTTTCTTTCCAAGTACTCTCTTTTATGTCTTTTATTTTATGCTCCATGTTCTTATGTTAGAGGATGCTATTTTATATTCATCCTACTTTCCTTTTCATGTTCATATGATGAGATACCCCGTCTTGATCTCATCAATTCATTTTAAGAATGTTTAAGTGGCACAGATAGGCTGCCGAATTTTTAAGGGATTCTTTCACCCTTCTCATTTTCAAAATCTATTTTCATGTCAAGTCTTTCCTGTTCCTTTATTTATTTTGGGGTATGATCTATATATCTATCATACTGATCTTTTATTTTCATATGATGAGATAACCTATTTTATCTCGTCAATTCATTTTTTTGAAGTTTTAAGTGACACCGTTAGGCTGCAGAATTTTCATAAGAGAAATCTTATTCTTGTCTTCCTTTCAAGTTCTTTGTTTCATATGGTATACCTTTCAAATTTCATTACCATGTTCTTAAATCCTTTATATTCTGTTCTAATACTGTTTTACGGATCATTTATGAGTGGGTGACCCATGTCCTCTCTCTTTTCAATGTTTTCTAAAACCCTGTATCTTAGCCGTTATGCTGTAGAATTTTCGTCTCAAAATGTCTCTCTCTTTTTCTCAAATTATTTTATTTTATTAAGTGAATACTCAAAACTCTTTATTCTATAGGGGTATTCACATATATATCAAAATTTTCTATTTTAAATTCTGGTATTTACATACATGAGACCCGCTTTCCTTTTCTATGGGTTTAAAGTGACATAAAGATCATGCATTTAAAGTAGTTTTTGAAACGTTATGATTATGAAATAAAACCCATTTCTTTTATTCTATATGGGTTATTTATGAAAATCTTGATGATGATATATGTGACTGACATGATAAAAAAGAAAAATTTAAGGGTGCACCCTGATAGCGCTCCAATGCTGGGTAAAGACTTAATCTCTAGAGATGACCATTTTTAACGATATCTTGGTGAATAACCTTGGTAATTTTTAATGACACCTTGGGGACGAACCTTGGTGAAATGGAAATGATTGTCTAAGTTAAATGTTGTAGCCACATCTTCAGGTTATGAAATACGTTATTTTTATTATGATATGCCTCATGATTTCTTTCTCATGCCTTGAAGTTCTTTTTCAAGACTTTATTGATGTATCTCAAGTTCACATGTTAAATGTTTCCCTTGTTTCTCTTACTGGGCCTTCTGCTCACCCTTTCTTTTGATGTATGTCCCCAGGTTATGAGATGTAGTAATGAACCTAGTATGAACATAAGGATAAGACTTTAAAGTGTTTAAGAATAATGTTTTATGTTTTCATGTATTAATTTTATAGTTTCCAAGATAGTAAACCTTAAAGATCCTCAGTTTTGTATAATTTAATTAAAGTTTATCTGATAAAAGCCTAGATGTTATATAAACTGATGGGAAGTGATGAGGGGTACCCATATCATCTATGTGATTACTATATTACATTAGTTTACCTGTGTTACTTGGTGAGTGTGTCTTGGTGAGGTTGGGATGGCTGGCATACCATGTTAGGTGTTGTTGGGTTCTTCTATTTTCTTATGGAAGAATTAGTATGCTTCACTCACTTGTGAATGAGAGTCTTTGGTGTTTCCTACTAAGTATACTTGTGTGCTCAACCTATGTATATAAGACAATTTTTAGGTTTTTAGAAAGATTACGCAGACCGTGATGGACCTTACAATCCTGGAATCTGTGACTGTTGTTATGTCGCTACTTAGCCTTGATTTTTGTATTTACTTTGGAGTTTCATTTTATTCATAACAGTTGTATTTTAAACATGCATGGGAGATGAATTTTGGATTTATTATATATATATAGTACATGGATTTTATTTGGGATGGACAATCTTATTATCCAATTTTTTTGTTAAAAAAGGAAATGCCTTCCATTTTGTGAGATTGTATAACCATGGTGTTGGTCACCACCCTGGGCCTACTGGAGGCGAGACTCGGCGGTCATTATATACCTTTCATTATTGCTATCCCATGAGGGTCATCTTGGGAGGATCCATTATAAGAACACTTAAAAGTATTGATTTTATATTCTCTTTAAGGAATGAGATGCGTATCAGGTGTTCAGTTGAGTTTCAGGAGAATTGGGATTTGAATTCCTTGTTTTTGGAAATCCATAAAGAGGCACATAGTTAGAAAATACTTAGTGCTAACCATGAAACTCAAACTTGTAGGCCCTTGAGGGTTCTGCATGGTTTATAGAACCATGCACCCTAGTCTGCATGAACATGAAATAAATTATAGTCAAGTTGTAGAAGAGAAACACATGAGATATGAAAGGATTTTCAAACCATGTGCTATCTATGAAAAGGCAGTGTTCCTTTAGACAGTGATGGCACATTTTGGGAACACAATTTGTCTCACCATGTTTCCAAACCATGTAACTCATTAATTATGTAGTTGGTTGTTTAGAAACAACTTATCTCTAATTTATGATTACATGTACTCATAGTTTTGATTATTAACAAACTTTTTATTACAACATGATTGTTCTTCTATGTAACATAATATGTGAAAATGTATAAAGAGTACCTATCACACTAAATGATTAGAGTAGTTCCCCATTATAATAAGATCCCTAAATTGCTATGAAACTATTATTAAATATATATTTCTATATCCCAATTATATCATTTGAGGGAAAAAATGATACAGACTATCAAGGGAGAATACTCATAGGACTTTGAGACACCTTCTCATGGTGTACGTACTTGGTAATATCTAGTAAGATATCATGATAATGAGAATCGATAGTAGGAAATACACATTTATATGTGTCATTATATGTTCCTATCTGTGGATGTGTGTAATGGTACTTAGAATTTAATATTTTTATTAATGAGTATTATGAGTCACATACTTTGATGTATTGAAAAAAAACGCGATGATAGATGTTCGCAGAGAGGTAGGATATGTTGGGTGAATCATGATTAATATTATATTAATGAATAATAAGAGAAAGGATTTTCCATTATGTTCTTTAACAGAAGTTGATATCTCAGGCCCTTTGATGGAAATGATATATCATAAATAAATCCAGAGACATGGTGTACAATAAGAAAGTTCAATTTCTAGGAAGACAAAGAAAGGGAAATAATGAACATAGGATGATGACACAAGCATGCAACCTACTTTATTTGAGATACTGTGATAAAGGGATTATATTACATAGTAATAATTATTATAAGGTATCATTTTGTTACGACATTAACTTCTTTCTCTATGGATCCATTGGTGTGTTGTTAGATTCTATCCTTATACTTTAGGATTCTTCACCTAATTCCACTGAGAAAGATGCCTAGAGGGTCACACACTAAGTGTATCCAGAATCCCAGTTAAAAAATGTATTAGTAGTTATTATTTTACAAGTTGAATAAATATTTTTTCTAGATGTGGTTTAAAAATTATTCATATATGATTGATTGTATATAAATACTTATTTTATATTTAATGAATATTATAATTATATATTAGTTAGATAATTATGTAGTGATATTTATTTAATAAAAAATATCCATTATTCAAGGCCCAATAATTATCATGGAAGAATGGTAGACTGAGTTTAATAGTCCACTACAAAATAATAAATATTGAATATTATTTGATTAAATTATATTTAATTTAATTCGAATGTTTAGATCATGTTGAGAAATAATAATATTATAATTATTATTTGATATGGGGATCCTCAGGGATTAAATAAATAATAAATTGCACTTGTTAAATTATTTAATTTTAACCATAGATATATATAAATTCAATTATATTACTTTTCAACAATATAATTCATTTGTTTGGTTGTGTACAATATATTTGGAGAATCCTATAAAGACCTAGAGATCTCCCTTATCCAAGAACTCTCCCAAGAACAGAGAGAGATATTCATCCACCTCCCACTCTCACGCTAAGAGTGATCCATGGGAACTCTTAGGAAGCAGTCCTTAAGGAGATCAAAGGTGGATGATGCAAACACTAGGATATTTCATGTTTTCACTCAGATATTCCTATGAGGATGTTCAATGATTTATGGAACACATCAGGATCATCTCTAGAGGGAATATACTTTGATTCCTACAAAACAATGATGAAACAACAAAGATCTATTGTCAGATCCATCAATGAAGAAATAATTCCATTGTTGTAATTCTTTATTTAATTAAATTAATTATAAATAATATGTGATGATCCTATCTCTTGGTTATGGTGTACATTTCCTTGTCTATATTCTTTGATTCAATTCTTAAGATCAAAAAATTTATCATTATGTAAATCTAGGATTTATCATCAATAATGGAAGAAAAAGAAAAGTTGGGGACCACCCATTACATGCATTCACAACACCCATAACTTACAAGTTGTATCAGAGAGGTCACAAAATTATTTATAATTATTTAAATTTCGTTGATGATTTATATATTTTTAATTTATTTTTTCAATTAATGTTTAATCGTTATTTTAATTTTAATTGCAAGATATTATTTTTCCTCATTCATTTCTAATATATCTAATTGAGAAATTAATCTTATAAATAAAATAAAATTGAGGTACTCATCCAGAGGTGTTGAGGCTTTTGGGGAGACAACACAAAAGTATACACCGTGTAACCAGAGTTACATTTAGTGTACTTGTGTTCAATTAACTTAGAGCTAATTCGAAAATTAATCAAACAATAAGCATTGATTACACGTGGTGTAGTCACTTCTTACACCGCATATTGATCGATATAGACTAGAGCATGGTCAACAATATTTCATGTCTTGTATCCCATGTACATGGCACGTAGTCCCTTTGAGTCACAGACGGGTTGTGTGTTTTACACATGGGATACCTGACTGGTGGCCGTGTAACTTGGATTCCACACACCATGTCATCCCATTTACACATTATGTACTCCATTTTTCCAAGGTACTATTTACATGTTGAGTTCCAAGGCATGTACCTCAGATAGCCGGTGAGATATTTAAACACCGCGTAACTCACCTGTAAATTCCATGTACTAATACCAAATTACACATATTTAAAATTTCTTTATTATTCAATCTAAAACTTGGGACATGTGATTGTGTGTGGTTATTAAGTTGATAGGACATTCCACGTGATATGTTTTAATATATATATATATATATATATAAATATATATATACATATGCTTAATTAATATATATAAAATGTTCATATTTGTATATTTTGTGTGAGTCATATTAAAGTCGTTACTCTATGTGTGTTGAATCATAACATGCAACTGAAAAATTATAAAGTATGTGATCAATCATATATACTATATGTACTACTTTACATCATGAACGTATGTGATAAATCATGTATACTATATGTCACAAAAGTAAAACTATATATGAGTATAATAAACGTTGTGTTGATACATATGGGTATTCAACATGTTGCCTCTAAGTTATATTTATGTATATAGTTAATTTTAAATAAATTTATTTAATTTGTTTAATATTATAATGGATTAGAATCTCAAGGAAATTCAAATAATAATTAAGATAAAAGAAATTATTTATTAAAGATAACAATTAATTGATTCGATTGTGATTTATCTAAAATAAGAAAAATCATGAATTGAATTCTAGTTCTATAAAATGTGTAATTCATTTCATGCATGTGGATAATCATGAGTATAGACCAAACCTTTGTATATGGTTGGTTTCATTTAATTTACTATTAAATTAAATTGTTGTCCTGATTTCATACTCTAATATTATTATGAAAGGGTATAAATGCCCATAGTTTCTTTTATATAAACACTTTTCCCATCACATGAATGCGAGTAAAAGCATATGTAATGTATGGATCTTCCAATCCAGTAGAGACCGTTCAATTTTTTAGCTGAGGAGAAACCAATCCAAGAGAGATACATTGGTGGACAAGTGGAAAGCTGTAACATAATCATTAATTGGATCAAGGTGTTTCTCCCTAGATCAACAACTTGTTTATCAACTACTGTATATACTAACAATTACTAAAATCCCATGATCATATCACTTTATTATTTTATTTCTTTCAAGTTTCATGTTCATTTTATTATGAATGTTTTTTCATTATCACATAAATTAATGAAATTAACGATCATGAAAGATAGAACTAAAGTAATTTTTTTACGTAAAAATTATCTAGCACAAGGATAATCACTTAAATAAATCCACTTAATATTAACAATCACGTAATAATGATTATACCTATGAAATTTATGCATAAAAGTATAAATCCCTCAATTATATGTCTTAAGTCTGTATAGACTTACACAACTTTAGTTAAAATCAAACCATAGTTCAAAGTAATTGAACATCCATATTTTCGGTGCTTTTATTTATTGTGGAATTATAATTTGATGTTTTGGGTTGAATTAACTTAGTTCACATCAAGTGTTGACTTCCAAATAAGGACTTGGTGTAATTGAGAGAAAAAGGTTGAGGAAATCCAATTTATGAATTTCAAGATTGGGGAGTCCACTTAGTATATCAATGAACTATTATAGAATGTAGTTGGAATTTTAAATTACTACATAAAACCATTCATGTTTCTTGACCAACCAAATTCAGGGTGATGAGAAGGGAAATATGGGTCCTTTTTACTAAGATGTCTGAGAAACATGATATTCTGAAACCATTGGTGAGGCCTAGTTGGTTTTGATAAAATAGTGTGACATTAATATATATAATCTTTATTTATTTTTCTAAATTTATCACATAAAATACTAAAATTATTCTTATATTATTTGTAGAAACAACAATAAAATGAGATAAAAAATTTCTTTGCGATACATACTTGAGAAGGAAAACCTTCTCATAGGAACAAATTTCTAAGAATGGAAAAGGTTCCTAAAAGTAATCCTTCTCCATGAAAGGAAATTATATGTGTTGGAAGAACCTTTTCATAAAGTGCCTAGAAATGAGGATGGTGATGAATATTTACCACTCTATGAGAAAATTTTGAATGATTCCATATATGTTCAATGTTTCATGCTATAATCTGTGTCAAATTAGATTTTGAAACAACATGTGGACATGGTTGTGTATAACATGATGTCTCACCTTCGGGATCTCTATCAAAAGAAGGTGAGAAAAGAGTGGTATGAGATATCCAATGTTTTTTTCACAAGTAATCATGGAGATTCTGTTACAACTGGTCCTGATGTAGTCAATATTATTGGCTACATTGAACTCTTAGACATCTTAGGGATTAAATTTTTTCAGATTAGTTGCATACAGATATCAAACTTTTATCACTTCCCAATACATTATTCAGTTTTATTATTAATTACAACATGAAATATATTGAGAATAGTCTTTTGTAACTTCTTACTTAGATTCACCAGGTGGATAAGGAAAAGGTGTGTGATAAACCCAGTATTTTTATGGTGAATAAGAAAAAGAAGAACAAGGAAAAGGGGCCCATGTACTATATATAGTCTAAAGATCTCAAGGACCATCCTTCAAAGAAGAGGATGATCCAGAGGTAAGGAAATAATAAGGAGGAAGTATGTTTAACATGTGGAATGCTAGGAAACTAGAAGAGAAACTACACCCAGATGCTAGGGGAAGCTAAATTTGTGTTTTTTATCAAGTATAATATTTCTATATCTACACATTGGGTATTAAATACAAATTTTTTTTCTCAAATATGTATCCAAATGTAGGAACCAAGAATATTTTGAATGATTTTCTAAGAAGAGGTGGATCTGAGAGCTCCTAATGGGGTGATGTTGGAAGCTTTGGCCATTGGTGACAACCATCTTTCATTTCTAATGAGAATGATTTTGGTTTTGTAAGATTGTGATTATGTATCTATGATTACCAAGAAAATAATTTCTATATCATTCATAAGTGAATACGTCTTTATTTTCATGTTTAGAAATAATTTTTTTTGTTTTATAAGGATAATTTTTTTTATAGTATGAACTATTTAGATAATGGTCTTTATGTATTAAATTACAAAAGAAGTATTGGAAATTGATAAAGAATCATGTTCACATGACTCATGTAATACCAAGATTTGAAATTACTGTCTTGGTCATGTAAACATGAAGTGTTTGAAAAATCTCTATCAATATGGTTATTTATAATCCTCTAATCTAAATAAAGTAAAAATATTTCTTGTTTTATTACAAGGAAAATTCACCAAACCACCATTTGGTAGAAAGGGTGAAAGGGCCGTAGAGCTTCTAAGACTGGTACACACTGATGTGTGTGGACCATTTCTTGTAGAATATAGAGTGTTGGATCGGAGGTGATGGCAAGAGGGGGGGGGGTGAATTGCCTTTTTTAAAAAATTGATTAACAAATTAAAAATCAAAGTAAAGTGCAGCAGAAAGTAAAATGGCAAGACACAATTGATAACGGAGTTCGGCTTTAAACTCAAGCCTACGTCTCCGCTCCCAACTCAACCGTTGGGAGATTTATACGACCGCTTGCTTTTTAATGGCTATAGCAAGAAACCCACTAGCCGTTTTAAGGTAGGCTAGATCACCTTCTTACAGCTTGCTTTTTTATTATGGTTGTAGCAAGAAACCCAAGTTGAAAGAAGGAAGAAAAAGGGTGGTTTGTTTTAATACAAACCCATTTAAGAACTAAACAAATGAAGTAAATAATTTAGAACAAACTAGAGGAAGCCTTGAGCGCCAAGAGGTGAGTGTAGTTGATGTAGAGGCAGCCCAAGCTTCAAGGATGGCAATTGGATCTCAAGTGGCCTTTGAGAATTGTCGTAGGAGCCTCAAATGATCAAAATAGCTTTGGTATGCTTCGGTATATGATCGGTAGTCTTCCCGGCATCCATGGACGTCTATTTATAGGAGAAATACTCCCAAATACTTCAATATGGCCGTTGGAGGGCTTTCGGAGCCGTTGGGGATCAAGTGGGCAAGTCTGGTCAAGCTCTAACGGCTAGTTTGACTTTGCTTACCGGCTGACCGGTGCTTGTCCACCGGCTGGCCGGTGCCTTGGAAGGTGGAGAGAGCTTCTGCCCAGGAGCCACCGGCTGGCCGGTGGGAAGGCCACCGGCTGGCCGGTGGTGAGACAGTAGGTCTCACTTATTCCAAAGAGTTCCACCGGCTGGCCGGTGAGGAGGCCACCGGCTGGCCGGTGGTCTGGACAGAAGACATCCCATTCTGTCTGGGCCCACCGGTTGGCCGGTGGCCAGACACCGGCTGACCGGTGGCACCTGGCAGAGGGCAAGCCCTTCTGCCTTGTCCACCGGCTGGCCGATGGGCTGGATCCGGCTGGCCGGTGCCCTTACCGGCTGGCCGGTGGTCCTACACCGGCTGGCCGGTGGACTTGAAAAAAGTCCACTTTTCCTTTTTTTTTGCCACTTCTTGCTCCTGAAATCATGCCTATTAACAAGAACACTTGAAACAACATTAGATCACTATGAGAGTGATTGTGATCATTAAAATCCAAGAGAGTGGGGTACAACAATCTCCCCCTATTTTGATGATCACAATCACAAAAAAGAAATCTTTAAAAAAGGGTATGAAAGCTTTAAAAAAAAGTATGTCAATTGAAAACTTTAAATAAACAATTTGAACTTGGAAAACTTAGAGACGTGCCAAATATAATGATCTTGAAAGCATTGAAATACTGAGAAAGGAGCTTTTTTTGAAATTGCAACCAAAAGCCATTTTTTAAAGAAATCAATTGAAAACAATAACTTAATCATTTAAAACAGATTTTGATGACATCAATAATTTAAAATGGAACTTGTAAAAAGAGCATAAAAAACTATGTAATAGAGAGGTTTTCTCCCCCTTTGGGATTATCAAAATAGGAGAAAAATTATGAAAGAAAAATACTAATAAGTAATGAAAAAAAGGATGGAAAGATAAGATAACTTGAATTCCATAAAAGATGAAACGATACAAAGGAAGTTCAAAAAACAAATACAAATACAAATACAAGCCAAAAAACAGAAACGGTTCTATTCACTCCTAGAGGGCCGAGAGTGACGGCGGCGCCTGAAGGTCGGAGGAGCCGGAGGAGCCTGGACCGCCTCAAAGCGACGATCTAGAGAATCAATCTGTGAGTGAAGCTGATCAAACTGGGAGCTAAAGTAAGAGAACTGAAGATAGAGCCGGGTCTCAATCTGATCCTGAAAGCGTAGGAACTGATCAGCCGTCACCGGCAAGCCACCAGCATCAGCAGGAGGGGGCACAGCCTCAGTAGGCTCAGGTGCATCATCACCCTCTCCAGCCTCCTCATCAGCAGCAGCATTAGCCTCACCTTCTCTGTCATCACTTCCTTCCTCTTCATCATCATCACTATCCTCACTGTCTGAAAGAGGATAGGCAGCTGCTATAACAGGAGGCATGGCATTGGCAGGAGGATGGGAATGAGTCTGAGGAGAGTAGGCCTTGAGAAGACCTTCCTTGTCCACAATCCATTCCTGACGCCAAGGGTGCCAACGGATGTTCATTCGTTGCACCATCATAAAATTCACTATGCTATCCTTCGTTGGCTGCTCGAAGGAAGTGGCATGAAGAGGCACATCAAGAAATGAAAAGATTTTAGTCAAGAAGCGTCCGTAGGGTAGAGTTTTGGACCGGCGCGGGTGCTCAGCCACATAAGTCATGGCCCGGAACAGAAACCGGACCAAATTGAAATGTATGCCTCGGGTGATAAATGAGAGAAGATAAATGTCAATGAATTTGACATTGTCATGATCCCCGATACGGGGCGCAAGAGAAGTTTGAATCAGGCGCTCAATAATACGATGATTAGGAGAAAGCTGGGAGAGCTTGACAATGGGATCTGAGGGCTGCCCTGTGAGATGCTCAAGGGCTACGGCTATATCAAACTCACGGTCCCGAGGAAACTCCCCCTGAGCAAAAGCATGGGGTCCAACATGAGGAACCCCGAGCATCCGGGCAATCTCCAACGAAGTGATAGTGATGGGTTTCCCAAGAGCAGTGGAGGAGATGGTATCAATGTCATCAGAAACGGACCACGTCAAATGAGCATAGAACTCTTTGACTAGAAGAGGATAAATGACATCCTTCTCAGGGGGTTCAAAGAAAGAATGCCAATGTTGATACTCAATGATCGAGAAAAGCTCAAGACGAGCAGTAGACAGCCAAGGATAATCAATTACTCTACCCGGCAAAATGACTTTGTCATGCCAAATGTCCGGGAGTTGAGGGATTGAAGGAGGAGGAGGAGCTTCTTGAGCGATTCCCTTCCCTTTACGTGTAGAGCGAGGACCCATGATTTGGCAAAAGGAAGAAAAAGAGAGAGATTGAGAGAAGAAAGGAGGTTTGAGAGATCAAAAACCAAGAAAGGAGGCTAGGGTTTGGAGAACCTACGGTTTTAGGAGGAGCAGCCCGAGAGAGAAGAGAGAAATGAGGGAGGAAGGGTTTTAAAATTGATTTTAACCCTTCCTCGGGTCGGCCCAAAAAGCAAAACCCGACACCACCGGTTAACCGGTGGTGTACCACCAGTTGACCGGTGGCACTAAAAGTCATAAAAAATATAAAAAAACAGAATTAAGAAAAAATGTTTTTTTTAAAAAAAATTCTAATAAAAATAAAATATAAGCAAGCCAAGAAAGTCAAATATTTAATAGTGCTCATTGACGAATCATTCCTAACTCCCCTTTAATAAAATCAAAACGGTCAACTGGGAGCGGTTTGGTAAAAATATCAGCTAATTGGAAATCAGTTGGAATGAAGTCCAAAGTGATATCTCCTTTTTGAAAATGGTCACGAAGGAAATGATGCCTTAAGTCTATGTGCTTTGTCCTAGAATGTTGTATTGGATTCTTAGAGATACTAATGGCACTAGTGTTGTCACACCGAATAGGGACATGATCATAGGAAAGACCATAATCCAAGAGAGTGTGTTGCATCCAAATAATTTGGGCACAACAATTGCCAGCGGCTACATACTCGGCCTCGGCAGTAGAAAGAGCAACACAATTTTGCTTCTTTCTACTCCACGAAACAAGGGACTTGCCTAGCAGATGACAGGTTCCACTAGTACTCTTACGATCTAATTGACATCCGCCAAAATCAGCATCCGAATAAGAAGATAGTTCAAAAGAAGTATTTGAGGGATAAAATAAACCAAGATTTTTTGATCCTTTTAAATACTTAAAAATTCTTTTGACCGATTTAAGATGGGATTCTTTAGGATTGGCTTGAAAACGAGCACAAAGGAAAACACTAAACATGATGTCAGGACGGGTCGCAGTTAGGTAAAGTAGACTCCCGATCATACTCCTATAAAGCTTGTTATCCACCGGTTTCCCGGCTTCGTCTAACGTAAGCTTACATGAAGTACTCATGGGTGTACTAATTTCCTTTACTTGATCCATACCAAAACGACTTAGAAGCTCGTTTGTGTATTTGCTTTGGCTTAGAGAAATACCTTTTGAATTTTGAAAAATTTGAAAACCAAGAAAAAATTTCAATTCTCCCATAAAACTCATTTCAAATTCTTTTCTCATTAAATCTGAAAAATCAGTACAATGAGATTCTTTGGTAGAACCAAAGATAACATCATCAACATAAATTTGGATGATTAAAAGATCTTTTGAAGTGTGTTTTAAAAAGAGGGTACAATCGGCTTGACCCATTTTAAAATCATTTTCTAAAAGAAATTTTGTTAACCGCTCATACCAAGCCCGAGGGGCTTGCTTTAAGCCATAAAGAGCCTTGGTTAACTTAAAAACATGATTTGGAAATTTTGGATCTTCAAAACCGGGAGGTTGTTCAACAAAGATTTTTTCAGAAATAAAACCATTTAAAAAAGCACTTTTAACATCCATTTGAAAAAGCTTAAAATTTAAGTGGGCGGCGAATGCCAACAAGATCCTAATGGATTCTAACCTAGCAACGGGGGCAAAGGTTTCACCATAATCGATTCCTTCTTCTTGATTATAGCCCTTAGCTACTAGGCGAGCCTTGTTCCGGGTTATGTTTCCTTGATCATCAAGTTTGTTTCTAAAAACCCATTTAGTGCCAATAATTGGATGATCATTGGGTCTTTCAACAAGAGTCCAAACATCATTTCTAGAGAATTGATTTAGTTCCTCTTGCATTGCAAGAACCCAATTCTCATCATTAATGGCATCATTAACGGTTTGAGGTTCTAGGTGAGAAATGAAGGCTTGATGTTCAACTTCATTGAGGATAGATCTTCTAGTTCGAGTACCGGCTTGAAGGTCACCTATGACATTTTCTAAAGGATGGTCTCTAGAAGGTTTCCAAACCTTGGGCAAGGTGGAAGGCGAAGTAGGTGAAGAGGGTTCTTGATGGTCATCCTCCTTGGGAGGAGAAGAGGAATCATCCAAATGAAGCTTATCAAGCTTATCTTCAACATCCTCAATGACCGGGTGAGGTTTTGGAAGAGTTTCATCAAATTTGACGTGAGATGATTCTTCGATGGTTTTAGAACGTTTATTGAAGACACGATAGGCTTTGCTTGAGTTGGAGTACCCAAGAAAAATACCTTCATCGGATTTGGCATCAAATTTCCCTAGGTTATCTTTTGTGTTAAGGATAAAGCATTTACACCCAAACACTTTAAAATAACCAACTTTGGGCAATTTGCCTTTCCAAAGTTCATAGGGGGTTTTCTTAAGAAGGGGTCTTACAAGGACTCTATTAATAGTATAACAAGCAGTGTTTACCGCCTCGGCCCAAAAATATTGAGGGAGGTCGAATTCACTAAGGAGGGTTCGAGCGATTTCTTGGAGAGTTCGGTTTCTCCTTTCAACCACTCCATTTTGTTGAGGAGTCCTAGGGGCTGAGAAGGTGTGATTGTATCCTTGAGAGGAACACAATTCATCGAATTCTTTGTTCTCGAATTCACCACCATGATCACTACGAAGAGATATGATTTTATATCCTTTTTCGTTTTCTACTTTCCTAGAGAATTTCAAAAAGGTTTTACAAGCATCATTCTTATGGGCTAAAAAGAAAACCCAAGTAAAACGAGAAAAGTCATCAACAATAACTAAGGTATAGGATTTTCCACCTAAGCTTGCTACGGGAGTAGGACCAAAAAGATCAAGATGAAGGAGTTCAAGAGATTTTGAGGTGGACACTTCCTTCTTAGATTTGAAAGAAGACTTGTGTTGCTTACCAAGTTGGCATGGCTCACAAATCAAATCTTTCTTAAATTTAAGTTTAGGAAGGTCACAAATGAGCTTGTTCTTATTAAGCTTTAGAAGTGAATGAGAGCTACAATGCCCCAATCTTCTATGCCAAAGCCAAGACTCATTGTCAAGAGCACTTAAACATTTAACATTTTGGCTAGCTAGAGATTTTAAATCAATAATGTAAACATTTTGAAAACGGGAAGCAGAAAATATCAACTTGTTTTGAAAATCTAACACATTGCATAAATCATTTTGAAAATTGACTGAAAAACCACTATCACAAAGTTGACTAATGCTAATTAAATTATGCTTTAAACCTTTAACTAATAAAACATCTTTAATAAAAGAGGAGCTACCAAAACCAATGGTACCTATTCCGACGATCTTGCTTTTTGAGTTATCACCAAAGGTGACATATCCTCCATCGAATTCTTCAAGTGAGTTGAACTCGGAGGGGTCGCCACACATGTGCCTTGAGAAACCGCTGTCAAGATACCATGAGCCTTTAGAGGTCCTACTCTTTTGGCGTTTATCCTACAAAATCAAGAAAGAAGAGATTTTGGTACCCATATAAGTTTGGGTCCGGAAAGATTAGCAAAAAGAGACTTTTGAACCCATAATGTTCTAGAGGGATTCCTTCTATGATACTCATCCGAGTAGGTAATGGATTTGGGTCTTCCATACCTAGCATTTTTACAATCACATTCATAAATCATGTGACCGGTCTTTTTACAATAATTACAAAATTTGTATTGAGAGCTCCCCCTTACAAAAGTAGTGGGTGCCCTAGTAAAAGTGGATTGCTTGTTATAGCCAAGTCCATGTGTGGTTCTAGCCGAACGCTGAGAACCTAGTAATTTAGTTAAGTTTTGTTCACCTTGGGTGAACTTGGCAAGAGATTCCTTCAAATCCTTAATGGTAGAATTTAAAGAATCTACATTTGGAATATTTTTGACTTTAAGGGCAAGCTCCTCATTCTCTTTGAGAAGTTTGTCTTTTTCGGAAATAAGAGTTTTGTTTTTCTTTTTCAAGGTCAAAAATTTAGAGGTAAGTTCGTGAAAACCTTCCTCTAATTGATCTCTTGCATTTTGGAGTTCTTCATAAGACATATTATTATCAAAAGAAGAAGATGAGGAAGAAGAGTGAGAAGAAGAGTGAGAAGAGGATACCTCATCAAATGCCATTAGGCATTTTCCATCTTCATCGCTTGAGTCGCTTGAAGACATGGAGTCATCACTTGCACTCCATGTTGATGCTTTGAAGGCCTTCTTGTTTTTCTTTTCTTTTAACCTTTTCTTGAAAATGGGGCACTCCGGTTTGATGTGGACTTTCTTTCCACATTCAAAGCAAGTGATTTCTTTCTCCGCCTTTGGCTCTTCCTTTCGTGCCTTTTGAAATTTCTTCTTTTTCTTCATGAACTTGCTCATTTTCCTTGCTAGTTGAGCCATCTCGGATTCACTATCATCGGAGGAGCTTTCTTCCTTTGCCTTGAAAGCTATGTTCTTTTTCTCCTTGAAGATCTTTCCTTCTTTATCGGCTTGCCTCTTCATGGTAATCTCATAAGTCATGAGTGACCCTATGAGTTCTTCAACCGGCATCTTCTTGACATCTTTCGCTTCTTGGATTGCCGTCACCTTTGGTGCCCAAGAGCTTGGTAGGACCCAAAGAATTTTCTTCACCATTGTTTCTGCTGAAACATCATCACCAAGGGACTTTCTCCCATTGCAAACATCAGTAAACCGAGTAAACATTTCAGTGATTGACTCGTGTGGGTGCATTGTGAAACTCTCAAAGTCTTGACGATACATATCTAACCTAGTGTCTTTGACTTTGTTAGTGCCCTCATGGGTCACTTCCAAAAGTTTCCAAATTTCGTGTGAGGTGGTGCAAGTAGAAATACGATTAAACTCATTACGGTCTAACCCACAATGAAGAGCATTCATGGCTTTGCCATCAAGCTCAAAATTGGCAATGTCTCCGGGGGTCCAATTAGATTCATCCTTACTAGAAAGAGTGTAGCCTTGCATAACAATTCTATATATAGGATAGCCAATACTCCTAAGAAAAGTAATCATTCGTGTTTTCCAATATGTGTAATCGGTTCCATCGAAGTATGGAGCCCGAGTCATGGAATACCCTTCGGGTGCTTGTGAGGAAGAAGCCATCACTATGGATTTTTCGTTTGTAACCGGTTAAGGTATTACACAAACGCTCCCTCTGATACCAAATGTTGGATCGGAGGTGATGGCAAGAGGGGGGGGGGGGTGAATTGCCTTTTTTAAAAAATTGATTAACAAATTAAAAATCAAAGTAAAGTGCAGCGGAAAGTAAAATGGCAAGACACAATTGATAACGGAGTTCGGCTTTAAACTCAAGCCTACGTCTCCGCTCCCAACTCAACCGTTGGGAGATTTATACGACCGCTTTCTTTTTAATGGCTATAGCAAGAAACCCACTAGCCGTTTTAAGGTAGGCTAGATCACCTTCTTACAGCTTGCTTTTTTATTATGGTTGTAGCAAGAAACCCAAGTTGAAAGAAGGAAGAAAAAGGGTGGTTTGTTTTAATACAAACCCATTTAAGAACTAAACAAATGAAGTAAATAATTTAGAACAAACTAGAGGAAGCCTTGAGCGCCAAGAGGTGAGTGTAGTTGATGTAGAGGCAGCCCAAGCTTCAAGGATGGCAATTGGATCTCAAGTGGCCTTTGAGAATTGTCGTAGGAGCCTCAAATGATCAAAATAGCTTTGGTATGCTTCGGTATATGATCGGTAGTCTTCCCGGCATCCATGGACGTCTATTTATAGGAGAAATACTCCCAAATACTTCAATATGGCCGTTGGAGGGCTTTCGGAGCCGTTGGGGATCAAGTGGGCAAGTCTGGTCAAGCTCTAACGGCTAGTTTGACTTTGCTTACCGGCTGACCGGTGCTTGTCCACCGGCTGGCCGGTGCCTTGGAAGGTGGAGAGAGCTTCTGCCCAGGAGCCACCGGCTGGCCGGTGGGAAGGCCACCGGCTGGCCGGTGGTGAGACAGTAGGTCTCACTTATTCCAAAGAGTTCCACCGGCTGGCCGGTGAGGAGGCCACCGGCTGGCCGGTGGTCTGGACAGAAGACATCCCATTCTGTCTGGGCCCACCGGTTGGCCGGTGGCCAGACACCGGCTGACCGGTGGCACCTGGCAGAGGGCAAGCCCTTCTGCCTTGTCCATCGGCTGGCCGATGGGCTGGATCCGGCTGGCCGGTGCCCTTACCGGCTGGCCGGTGGTCCTACACCGGCTGGCCGGTGGACTTGAAAAAAGTCCACTTTTCCTTTTTTTTTGCCACTTCTTGCTCCTGAAATCATGCCTATTAACAAGAACACTTGAAACAACATTAGATCACTATGAGAGTGATTGTGATCATTAAAATCCAAGAGAGTGGGGTACAACATAGAGGTGTATAATCTTAATTTATAAATTTTAATAGTGATTTAAGTAGATGTGGCTATATATACTTGATGATGTATAAGTCTGATTCATTTTAGAAATTAAAGGAATTCAAGAATGACGTAGAGAATCGGATTTTAAAAAAGATAAAGAATATTCGATCATATCAATGTGGTGAACATCTTAACCAAGAGTTCATAGAATTTCTAGAGGAGTTTGGGATTCTATATAAAATCAATCAAAATTACTCACCATAGTGGAATGGTGTTAGTGAAAGGATGAACCATACCTTATTAGACATGGTAAGGTCTATGATGAGTGAGAAATATATTTTATTATCCTTATGGAGATATGCATTTCAAACTATAACATTCACATTAAACTGAGTTCCAAATAAAGTGGTAAATGGAATTCCCTTCGATATATGGAGTTGAAAGAAACCCATTTTGTCGCATACACATGTATGGGGTTTTGACGTGTTTGTTAGTGCCTTCTCAGGAGACAAAATAGAGAAGAATGTGTGTCTTTATAGTATATCCTAATGAAATAAATGGATACTAACTATAAAATCTAATTTTCCACTTAATGAGACTAATATTCATTGTTAATTTATATAATATTCACGTGCTTTATTATTCATAAACACTATTTCAGTGCATTTTACACTTTGAACATTATTTCACATTATGATTGTAATTCCTTCTTAAAATGCACTATTATGTGGTACATTTTTTAACATAATTTAAAGTACCCAATGATCTTGATTTTATTTTAGTATTTAATTATTAGGTTTCTAATTATATTTGGAAAATTTCATATTTATAGAATATTGGAATATCCATATTGGAAGACCACCAAAATGGGATTTCATGCAAACAATTCTGGAGAAGTCAGATTGGATATCATCCCATTGATGAGAATTTGGGGCCAAACATAGAGGACCCATGAAGCCCAAATTTCTTGGGATGCTAGAAGACATGTATAGTAACAAGCCAACATTCAGGATCCTGCACTAATTCGGCCTCCATGGTGTTTATTAATGCATCCCAATTTGGAGATAAAATTATGGTCTAAATTCTGCATCTTAAAAAACATCCTACCAATCTAATCATATCTCAGAATCCACAACTACAAATGGTCCCAAATGTTTCAGGTGGTTAGGAGACATCCTGGAATCAATTTTTTTCTTCTATGGTCCACTCTAATTCGGCCATCGAGAAGGTCTTCTAAGGAAGTATGTTCAGTGGTTGCAATCTAGATGCCACCTCAGGTCAAGAGTGGGAAAGTCCAAGTTCCACAAGATTTCCACAAACCTAGGCCTACCATAATCATGTGGGATGCTTTGTACTATTGGAGGCTCGACCCAAGGCTACAAAATTTCAATTTTAGTCAGTGGTGATGGAGTAATTTTTCATATTTGGTGCTTGGTTTCATTGTAGTGTTATATTTTCGCTTTGTGTTTGTAATCACATTTCATTCTCATATAACTTGTTTAATTCAGAATAGTTTATTAATAAAAGTTATTCCTTTACTCTTATTCTATTATTATATATATATCAAGTTGATAACTTTGGTTCAAGGTGTGAATTTATTTACACCATACTTTTTTATCTTTATCACACAATGATGGAGTGATCAATTTTTGTTGTTGTTTTTACTTCTTCAATTCCACCTTCGTAAGTCTACTTCCCACTTCCGTTGAAGACATGTAATCAATTTAGGGCTAAAACTTTTATGGGTTGATCCAAGGGAGTAGAAAGGGGATATATTGGATGTAATTTCTCACTCCATTAATGGCTAATAAATTCTTTTAAATGATATTTTTATTTGATGATTTTAAAACCTCTTCATCCGTATAATTTAAGGTCACACATTTCAAGTGCTAATATGAACCATTGCCTTGGAGTGCTCGAAACATTGATCCTTCAAGTGTATAGGTGATTATAATTAGGGTGTGTAGGAATTAAACTAGTAAGTGATGATTTTGTATGATCTTATTACATGAACCCATCTCGAATATAAAAAATTGAAATCATTAAAAAAGGAATTCATCCTATCCACCCTGAGTGATAACCTAGGATCAAATCATTACCTTAATTCGGATTAACATAAATCTGTTAGTGATCCTTTAAAACCATATTAAATCAACCCAATTTGGCCACTTCATATCCAAAAACAATCCATATAATGTACGTGCCTGTAAGTACTTCTTAGGTCTCTGAGGATTCGACAACCCAAGCTAGACTACAAGGACTGTCACACGTTCTTCTTTTGGGTAAATTTGAGCATGAATCAAATTTTGGCACCATTTCCAGGGACCCAAGTAAGTAAAATAAACACAAATTCTATTCTCCCCCATTTTCTTATTTTCTAATCCAAATTCTCTTATCTTTTCCCTTTATCATTTTTTTTCTTTTGGCGTATGTCCGCCTACACCCACAATCAATCAAACCATCTAGTTAGGGTGGATAGTCCTGGGGTTGGGGAGTCAAGTACACCAAGGGAAAACTTTACATTAGATCCTAATCTTTCTAATACTCTAGATTCAAAAATTTATCCTATTTAAATTGAAGGTCTTCAAATAAACCAACTAATAAACCCGGGTGGAAACCAAAATGTGAATCCAAATGAGGTAGCCCCAAACTTAGGGAATGCGATCGATCAAAACATGAATGACTACCTCAAACCTTCCTGGAACAATGCCCCTTCATGGATTAGACACAACTCCATAGGTGATGCCAACTACATCTTTAAACCCCATGTCTTAAACCACCTTCCCACATTCTATGGAATGGAGTCCGAGATGACCTACCTTCACATTAAGGAATTCAATGACATTATAGAAACCATGTGTCCCCCACATCAACTAGAATCAACTAAGATGAGTCTATTTAATTTTTCTTTAAAGGATCAATCTAAAAATTGGATAAACAATTTGATACCATCATCCATCAACTCTTGGGACCAACTACAAAGAGAATTCTATAAAAAATACTTTCCCCACCACAAAACAATTTAACTTAAAAATAGCATCCAATTTTTTTTTGAAAAAGAGGGAGAGTCATTATATGAAACATGGGAGAGGTTCAAATACCCCCTAAACATGGTTACACATCATGGTTTTTCTATTACTAAACAAGTGAGAATTTTCTATGAAGGCATGGGTTCGGGGAAAAAACAATTCATTAACATTATGTGTAATGGAACCTTTAAAAAAATCCCCAAATCATGCTTACGAGTATCTGGAAAGCCTTGCTGAAAAAAAAACAAACATGGGGAACTTCACCTTATTCTGAAAAGACACAAAGAACTACTAGACTTCATACACTTAGAGAAGAGGAAATCCTTAGGGCTAAACTCACAACACTCTCTTGGAAGGATGAAGAGATAGAGCTTAGGAAAGTCCATGAAATCCAAACTATTGACCCTGTTTGCACAATTTGTGAAAAACATGACCATAATACAGACAACTATCCAACCATTCCATCCATCAAGGATGTTCTTTTAGGAGGATCCCCAGTGGAAGTAAATTCTTTGAACTTTCAAAAGCCTCAATACCAAAACAACTTCAAACCAAGGCAAAATGACCACCCAGGCTTCTGTTGGAAAGATAACCAACATACTAGCCAACCATACGGACAAAATACTTACCCCAATCATAACTATCAAACCGATAACCAGTTCCAAACCCAAACTATCCAATAACTACATCCACCAGTCCATATTCAAAAAACCATCAGACCCTCAAAATACCCCCTAGGATAAACCAATATTCTCAAGCACCAACCCAAACTATTCCACAAAGACTACTAGAAAAACTGTGAAAAAAATGGAAAGCATGAATTTAGAAGTCTCTTCCCTTAAACAAGAACTTAAAAACATCAAAAATGGAAAGGAACCAATGCCTACTCAGGAGGTACCATCCTCAACTTCAAGGAGAGAGTCAATTTGTACTCAAACAACTCATGAACAACTAAAGGCTGTGACTATTTTAAGAAGTGGGAAATCAATTGAGAAACCTGAACAAATATGTCAGAAACCATGTGATGCTTCAAACTCTAATGAAAATTCAAATGAACCACAAGATCAAACTAAAGAAACTGATAACAATGTGAAATAAAAAATCCTTAACAAACAACCCCACAACTTGCACCATTTTCTCAACGCATGAGAGGGAAAACCAAGCCTGAATTGAGTGAAACATTGAGGGAAATCTT
Source organism: Viscum album (assembly GCA_963277665.1). Taxonomy (NCBI): domain Eukaryota; kingdom Viridiplantae; phylum Streptophyta; class Magnoliopsida; order Santalales; family Viscaceae; genus Viscum; species Viscum album. Next base: position 1,991,763,340 of record OY728137.1, read on the forward strand.
CTCACAAGTAAAGTTGAACATTCCCCTTCTTGATGAAATCCAAACCATACTTTCCTACTCAAAGTACCTTAAGGACTTGTACAATTTTAAAAGAAAATTTTCACATAAAAACCAAGTCCTTTTGGCTTCTAATGTGAGTACCACCATTCAAGGGACCATTCCTCCTAAGTTGAAAGACCTGGGTTTCCCTTACATCAATGTTGAACTAGGAGAGAGAAAATTATCAAGGCCTTGTGTGACCTAATTTCTAGTGTAATTATCATCCCCTATGCTGTGTACTTCCAGTTAGGCCTAGAAGAACTCCAACCCACATCTGTCACACTTCAACTTACTGATTATAGCATTAGGGTTCCAAAGGGGATTTTAAAGGATATTCTCGTAAAGGTTGAAATAATCATCTACCTTGCTGACTTTATTGTCCTTGACAACTATCCAAACTTAGGAAATAAGGAACAAAACCCAATCATCCTTGGTCATCCTTTCCTTGCAATAATCAAATCTGTTATCGATGTTTGAAACGGGAACATGACCATCACCTTTGGAAACATGAGTCTAGACTTGAACATCTATAATGCAAGCTCACGAATAGGAGATGAAGAGGAAATTCATGAAGTAAAAATGATAGGAAGCATTGATAATGAATCCATAAAACATCAAAGAATATTTGATGGATGTTTAAGTTAGGATGAGATTGATTTCCTTTTTTCACATGAAGGATGTTTATCTCCTTGGCTTGAATCATTTTCAAATTGCTCTTATGATGAAGTATTAGGTCTAACAATCAGTGAAACCTTTCAGGAAACCACTTTCTTGGAGACCACTATAACTTCCTTCCTTAAATATGATCAAGACAATATAGAAGATAAAACTTCTACATGTGGGGAATCAATACTATCTAAAACTCTAGGAAACAAATTGATCTTGATCCAATATTCCAATATTTTGCTGAAATTATGAACCAACCTGATCTTGAATTGAAGGAACTTCCTGCTACACTCAAGTATGCCTTCCTAGGGGAAAATCAAACACATCCTATTGTAATTTCTTCTTATCTTGAATCCAATCAGGAGAGGATGCTTCTAGATGTCCTTAGGAAACATAAGTAAGCCATTGGTTGGACCCTGTCTGATATTCCTGGGATTATCCCACATATCAAAACTCATAGGATTGTTCTGGAATCTGATTCAAAGCCATGTCGTCAACCTCAACGGTGACTCAATCCTAATCTCATGGAAGTAGTGAGAAAATAACTTATGAAACTATTAAAAGCTGGAATCATATATCCCATAGTTGAGAGTGAGTGGGTCATCCCAATCCAAGTGGTTCCCAAGAATCCAGGAATCGTAGTGATAACCAATAAGGATGGATAAATTCTTCCAACCATGGTGAGTAGTGGATGGAGGGTCTAAATTGACTATAGGAAGCTAAAATCATTCACCAAGAAGGACCATTTTCCCTTACCATTCATTGACCAAGTCCTTGAGAGAGTGGCATGTCATGTCTTCTACTGTTTCTTAGATGGGTACTCAGGGTATAATCAAATTGACTTCTTCCTAGAGGATCAAGGGAAGACTACATTTACATGTGCATTCGGAACCTTTTCTTTCAAATCCATGCCCTTTGGGTTATGCAATACCCTTGGAACCTTCCAGCGGTGCATAATGGGAATATTCTCAGACATGGTAGGAGATTTTCTTGAGGTCTTCATGGATGAATTCTCTATGTTCAGGGATACATTTTAGGAATGTATGAGGAATGTTGAGAGTGTCTTTTCAATATGTGAAGAAAATAATCTGGTCCTAAACTGGGAAAAATTCCATTTCATGGTTAAAGAGGGACTATTTCTAGTCTATCTAGTCTCAGGTGGGGGGATTGAAGTTGATAAATCCAAGTTTGAAATCATTCACCACCTTCCATCACCCAAAACTATCAAGGAAGTGAGTTCATTCTTAGGACATGCTGGTTTCTATAGAACATTCATCAAGGAATTTAGTTCAATATCTCGTCCCCTTTGTGCTCTACTAGTAAAGGATGCTCCATTTGTTTGGACAGAAAGCTGTGATGGTTCATTCTAAACCCTCAAATCCTCTCTTACCTCTCCTCCCATTATGAAACCTCCAAATTGGAACCTTCTTTTCAAACTTATGTTTGATGCCAGTGACTTTGCTGTAAGAGATGTGTTAGGAAAATGTTGTGATAAAACTCTTTATGTCATATCTTATGAAAGAAAATCCTTTAATGATGCCCAATTCAACTACACCACTACTGAAAAGGAGTTACTTTATGTTGTGTTTTCATTACAGAAGTTTAGGTCCTACCTATTAGGGTCCCCTATCACTGTGTTCACTGACCATTCTACACTAAAATACCTCTTCCAAAAACAAGATGCTAAGGCAAGAATTATTCGGTGGGTACTTCTATTATAAGAATTTGACCTCACAATGAAGGATATGAAGGGTGTTGAAAATGTTTTAGCTGATCACCTCTCTAGGATGGAATTCAACGACAACTCAAATCAAATTTTTATGTCTGACTCATTTCCTGATGAACACATATACTCTATGAGTGACTGACCTTGGTATGCCGATATAGCCAATTTCTTAGTTATAGGAGTCATTCCAAATTTCTTAGGGACTCAAGGTTGAAGGAAATTCATTTTTGATGTTAGAAACTATGTGTTTGATGATCCATAACTCTATAATTTCTGCCCTGACCAGGTCATTAGGAAGTGTGTCCCAGAATCTGAAAAAGAGTCTATCCTTAAATTCTGTCATAGTGAGGCATGCAGAGGTCACTTTTCCTCTAAGAAAACAAATTCTAAGATTCTTCAGTGTGGTCTCTTCTAGCCCACCCTCTCAAGGGACTCCTACACATTTTGTCAAGGATGTCCAAAGTGTCAACAAGTTGGGTCAATAAGAAAAAGGAATCAAATTCCACTCACTCCCATCTTAGTGATTGAAATCTTTGACTGCTAGGGAATCGATTTCATGGGTCCCTTCCCAAACTCTAGTGGATAACTCTAAATCCTCTTAGTTGTTGATTAAGTCTCAAAATGGGTTTATTACATCCCCACCAATCCTAATGACCATCATGTTGTCAACCTATTTATGAAAGAGCACATATTTTCTTGATTTGGAATTCCTATGGCTATAATCAATGATCGGGGAACCCATTTATGCAACCGTCCATTCTCTTCACTCATGTCTAAGTATGGTATTTCTCATAAAGTTTCCACTGTGTACTATCCTCAAACCAATGGTAAAGCTGAGTTAGAAAATAGGGAGATTAAGAATATTTTTGAAAAAACAATCAATACTTCTAGGAAAGATTCGTCCGAGAAACTCTTAGATGCTCTTTGGGCCTATCGAACCACATATAAAACCATTTTAGGAATGTCCCCATATAGGTTGGTTTATGGTAAAGCATTCCATTTTCTAGTGGAGATTGAACATAAGTCCTTTTGTGGAATTAAGAAAATGATTTATAAACTCTCATTGGCCAAAACAAAAATGAAACTATATCTCAATGAACTTGAGGAACTTAGGATGTCGGCTTATGAAAATTCAAGGATCAATAAAGCTAAAGTACAAACCTACCAGTCTTGAAATCATAAAACTAAACACATTGTACCAGGTAAACCTATTCTTTTGTATAGTTATAAACTTCATTTATACCCGGGAAATTTGAGGTCTAGATGGTCAGGTCCATACATAGTGCATAAGGTGTAACCCTACAGGGTTGTAGAAATTAAAGATCCCACCAATGGTCAAACCTTTAATGTTAATGGTCATAGAATCAAACCATTCATAGAACCATTCCAAAAACATGAAGTTGAGGAAGAATTGTGTGAACCTACCTTATATGACAAAAATAATTAATCAATTAGGGTCCAATTTGAGAAAATGACATTGAACAAAGTGCTGCATGGGACGCAACCCATGGTTTTCAAGTTTCCAATCATTTTGTTTTTTAATAAACTTTATATTTTAAATATAATTAATGAATAATTTTGATATTTAAAAATAAAAAATAGACTGTTGACATGTTCTTATATTATAATTATAGATGGGTACGAAATGGAAGCGCCATATTCATCCGTGTCATGTGGTGTGATCCTTGAGTAATACCTTACCGAGAAATTTAAAAAGAAGACAATATATCATCAGTTTATTTTATTTTATTTTTATGTGTTTGAAGGTTGAAATAAAAATACAAAAAAATAAAAAAATATAATAATAATAAGGAAAGGGCCACATCATAGGTCGTAGGGAAAACCCCATCACAACCAGTGAAGCCGCGGGGACTCGAACCCGGGATCGAAGGGAGACAAGGGCGCGCACTTACCACTGACTTATGGATTTTTGTGCTTCGTTATTCTATAATTTTATAATATATAATTATATTTCACCTTATTTATTACATAAATAAATAAATAAATAAATATATATATATATAGTCTTTTTTTGTTTTTTTCTTTTTTTCTCCATTAGAGAATTCTCACAATTACATCTAGATCAAGGGATTATAAGGGAGAAGCATGAATTTCAACTTCAACCACTAGGTGACTTCATTCCACGATACTCATTTTAAATTTCCTTTTTGAACTCTCATTCTCTACCTCTACCCCATTATAAATTTTCTTTTTCTTTAAGCACTGGGGATAGTGTTATTTTAAGTTGGGGGGAGATAAAATAAAAAATGATTTAGGGTCAAAAAAAATAAATGACTTGAAAAAAAAGTGTGCCTTAATAGAAGGAAAAATTTCTTTAACCTTGAACATGGTAATACACATTGCACACTTTGAAACTGAATATCAAATAATTTAGCATGACCTGATTCAAATTTTAATCCTTATATAATTTCATGAGAATTGATTTTGGAAAGTGTGGTTGTCTAATGTGATATTTCATCGCTTATATTTGCATCCAAATTTATAAAAAACATCACAATGCACGTCCTTTGGATAATGAGGTATTAGTTTGAGATCATGGGGTCCCCCAAATAAATATCATAGGTTTGGTGATAATTCTAGTTTTAATATGAGTATTCAATAATTAAAAAAAAACAATAAATTTGCACGTAGAGCAACGAAGAGACCTAATGAATGGCTTTCAGCACTTGGGGATCATGACTACATAGTTTTCTGGCCCAGAGTTAGTAATTTTATCTCATTTTTTGGTAATTTGATTTTTTATTGAGTTAAATCGAGATGATGCCCGGGTATGTGGGCTTTACTTGGTTCCATAAGGTCTTTGATCCTGGGAGTCATCAGAAGAGTCTCACTACAGGGGTTGACTCTTTTGAGTGCATTTTCAATTACCATGAAAAAATTACAAAAAAAATACAATAATAATTCTTTTGGAATAATCATCTTAATATTGAAATGTGATTCTGCCTAGATCTTACATTATTTCCCTCTTGAATAATGATGAACCCCCCATGTCAAATGCGATGCACAACACATCATCACTCTTAATTGATATTGGATGAAATATTGCGATCAATTTGAACAATGGAATGGACTTGGGATTGAGATATGCTTATAAAAATATCATGTAGTAAAATATTTGGATGTGTTTCATGATTTTTTGGTATAAGGGTTTTTGGTCATCACTATGTATTAAAAAGTTTTTGGAAAAGAGAATTCGAATTTCATATTGTTGAGTTATATTTTACTCGAGACTAGAAAAACTAAAGTTGGGTGGGGGGGGGGTGTGATTAGCCACTAAATGAGGCTAATAATTATTTTTAATTTATATAATATTCATGTGATTTATTATTCATAAACACCATTTTTGGGAATTTTATACTTTGAACATCATTTCACATTATGATTGTAATTCCTTCTTAAAATGAAAAATTATGTGCTACATTATTAAACATCATTTAAAGTACTCAATGATCTTGATTTTATTTTCATATTTAATTTTCAGGTTTCTAATTATATTGGGAACATTTCATATTTGTGGAGTGTTGGAATATCCATATTTGAACACCACCAAAATTGGATTTCATGCAAACAATTTTGGAGAAGTCAGACTGGACATCTTCCCACTGATGAGAATGTGGGGCCCAACATACATGCCCAAGGAAGGCAAAATTTCATGGGATTTTAGAAGAAATTTATAGAAACAAATAAGTCTTCAGGAGACAGTTCTAATTGAGCATCAGTTATGGTTATTATGGCGTCCCAATTTGGAGATAAAATTCTGGGCCAGATTCTACGGCCCATAAAAAATCCTACTAATCTAATAATATCTCAGACTCCACAACTATAAATGGGCCAAAATTTTATAGGAGGTTAGGAGATATCAGGCGACCTATTTTCTTCCCCTATGGACCACTCTACTTCGGCCATCTATAAGGTCTTACAAGTGCGTCTGTTTGGTAGTTTCAAGCTGGCTGCCACCTCGGGTCAAGAGTGGAAAAGTCCAAGTTCCACAAGCTTTCCACCACCCTCGGCCTACCATAATCAAGTGGGATGCTTTGTAATATTGGTGGCTCGACCCAAGGCTCCCTAAATTCTTATTTAAGGAAGTGGTTATGGAGTATTTTTTCATCTTTGGTGTTTGGTTTCATTGTAGTGTTATGTTTCCGCTTTGTGTTTGTAATCACATTTCTTTCTCATGTAAGTTGTTTAATTCACCTTAGTTTCTTAATAAAAGTTCTTCCTTTAATCTTATTCTGTTCTTCTACATATCAAATTGATACCATTGGTTCAAGGTGTGAATTTATGCACACCATACTTTGTTATATTTATCACACAATGGTGGAGTGATCGATTTTTGTTGTTGTTTTTACTTCTTCAATTCCACCTGCGTAAGTCTACTTCCCGCTTCCGTTGAAGACATGTCATGAATGGAGGGATAAATCTTTTATGGGTTGATCCAGGGGAGTATAAAGGGGCTATATTTGATGTTATTTCTCACTCCATTAATGTCTAATCACTTCTTTTAAATGATATATTTATTTGACGATTTTAAATCCTCTTCATCCTAATTGAATTTAAGGCCACACATTTCAAGTGCTAATATGAACCTTTACCTTGGAGTGATCAAAACATTGATCATTCAAGTGTATAAGTGATTAATAATAGGGTTTGTAGGAATTAAACCAGTAAGTGATGATTTTTTTTGATATCCTTAAATGAACCCATCTCAAATATAAGAAATTGAAATCATTAAAAACGGAATTCAACCTATCCACCCCGAGCAATAACCTAGGATCAACTCATTACTTTAATTTTAATTAACTTAAGTCTGTTAGTGATCCTTTAAAACCATATTAAATCAACCCAAGTTATCCACTTCATAGCTAAAAAAAATACATAGAATGTATGTGTCTATAGGTACTGCTTAGGTCTCTAAGAATTCGACATCCCAAGCTAGACTACAAGGATTGTCCTACCTTCTTCTTTAGGGTAAATTAGAGCATGAATCACAAACCATCAGAAAATAAAGTGACTATCACTAGAAAATTTGTCTTTATTGATAGGGAGAACATACTCAAAAAGGATGGTGGGATGAATATTAACTTTTATAAAGTTTATGCTCAAGATACAGAAGAGTTGGTATAAGAACAGATTCCACAGGTCCCCATAGAAGAAGTAGTAAAACACAAGTACTGTTTAAGAGAATAAGAGACGTATGATAAATAAAGAGATATGGATTTATAGTCACTAAAGATGCGGAATCATTATTGTTTAACAATGATGAACATATCTCCAACAAGAAGGAATGAGAGAGCTCATAATATGTAAGATGGAAATAAGCCAAGATTTTTAAAATGGGTTCTATATATCAAAACCAAGTTTGGGTTCTAGTCGATGCCCCAGTTGATGTAAATCCAATTGGATGGAAATGAGTATTTAAGAGAAAATTGGACATGGAAGGTAAATTTAATATCTATAAATCAGGGATAGTATAAAATGGGTTTAAACAACATCAAGGAATTGACTGTGATGAAAAATTTTCACCAGTTTCCAGGTTTAGATCCTTCAAAATTCTAATTTCTATAACAACTCACCATGGCTTTGAGATTTGGAAGATGGATATAAAAATTTCATTCCTTTAAAGGAAACTTCATTAAGATGTCTATATAATAGAACCAAATGATTTTCTAACTCTAGGGTGTGCTAAATAATTTTAAAGTTACATTGATCCAATTATAGATTGAAGAAATAATATTGGTCATGGAACATTCAATTTGATGAAACCATAAAATAATTTGGTTTCATTAAGAAGAAATGTGAGTTGTGTGTTTATAAGAGATTTAGTAGAAATGAAATCATTTTTTTAGTAGTGCATTTTGATGACATATTACTTATTTAAAAATATATACTGGTCTTATAGTTAGTTGAGGACTGGTTAAATAAGTGTTTCTCAATGATGGACTTAAGTGAAGCAGCCTATATTCCAAGGATCAATATCAATCATGATAGATACCAAAGGCTGCTTGGACTAAGTTAAATTACATATGTTGACTATATAATAAAGATATTCAGTATGGAATAATCCAGGAGGGTATTATTTATAGTGTCACAAGGATTACATCTTTCTAAGAAAACATGTCCTCATACACAACATGATAAAGAGAGAATGATAGAGATCCCACATGATTCTATGATAAGATCAATCATGTATTCCATGTTATGTACTAAAATTAATGTCTTCTATGCATGGAGCCTAGTAGGAAGATATCAAGAAGATCTAATAGACTGGGATAACAACAATGTACTACTATTATGAATATCCTTAAGTATCTGATAAGAACTAAGGAAATGTTCCTGGTGTATAGAGGATATGAGGAGCTAGTAATCAAGGGTTATACTGATGATATTTTTCAGATATATTATAATGTTATGATGTCATAATCAGGATATGTTTTATGTCTCAATAGAGGAGCTGTGAGCTGGGAGAGTGAAAAGAAGTTATTTTTTGATGTTTCTATAATGAAGTCTAAGTATATAGCAACTTTTTATGCAACCAAGAAAGCTGTATAGATTCAGAACTTTGTCTAGGATTTTGATTTGGTACCTAGAAATAAAGAACCTATCACATTTTATATTGATAATATTGTAGAAATGACTCTTACAAAAGATCCAAGGTCACACCAAGAGACATTGAAAATACTCCAGAAGTATCACCACATAGGGGATTTTCATCATAGGGGTGAATTTACAGTAATAATAGTTCCCATGAAAGAGAAAATTGAGGAACCATTGAGTAAAGTCCTATCTCATCAGAATCATGAGTATCATGTAAGAGTTAGTAGATAGAAGGTTATTAGCAATTGGGTCTAGTCAAAGTGAGTGTATATTGGAGTTGGTCCCCTAGAACTAACTTCTATATACTTTATGATAACCTATATACATATTTTTGAATATTAAGAGACTAATTATCAAATCATAATTATTCTTATAAATAACATATTATATGATAATGTCCCAAGAGAAGCTGTTGCACTAAATGGTCATTACAGTTCCCCACTATGATGAGAACCTGAAAGTGCTATGACACTATACTTAAATATATTTTCTTTACTCAGATAAAATCATTTTAGGTACAAAAATGATACAAGATATTATGGGAATAAACTTATTAGTATTCTCAACACCTTCTCATGTCGTACTCTCTTGGTAATATTCATTAGGGTATTATGAGAATAATACCCACTAGTAGGAAATCTAAATTTATATGTTTTATTAGAAGTTCCTATATGTGGACATGTGTATTTGTCTTTTTAAATTAATATTATTATTAATGAGTATTAAGTGTATCTACTTTGATCTATTGATTAAAAATGTGCAGAAATATGTTTGCAGTGAGGTAGGATATGTGGGTGCATCATGAGTAATATTGCATTAATGAATAATGTGAGAAAGGATTTTATCTTTTGTTCTTTAAGAAAAATTGATATCTATGTCCCTTTTATGGAAGTGATATATCCTAAATAAATCCATTTCCATGGTGTACAATAGTAATGTTCAATTTTTTATGAAGTCAATTAAAGATACATCAAGCACCTAGGTTGATGACGCCAACATTCAACCTACTTAATTTGAGAAATCATGACAAAATTATTATATTACCCAGTACGATTTTTATGAGGTATCACACCTTTATAGCATTAAATTATTTCCTTTTGGGTGACTTGGTGTATTTATAAAAAAATAACCTTGGAATTTAGGCTTCTTCACCTAATTCCACTAATAAAGAGGCCTATAGGGTCAGATGCTAAATGTATATAGAATCTTAGTTAAATAATATATTATTATTTATTATTTAACAAGTTGAATAAATATTATTTCCGGATTTGGTTTTATAATTATTCATGTATTCTTAATGTTATATAAATATTTATTTTCTATTTATGGAATATAATATTTATATATTTATTAGAGAATAATGCATTGATATTTATTTAATAAATTAATAGTCATTATTCAATGAACGATAAATATTACCGAGGAATGGAAAACCGAGTTTAATGGTATGGTGATAAACAATAAATATTTAATATTATTTAACTAAATCATATTTAATTTAATTTTCAAGTTAAGAGCATGTGGATAAATAATAATAATAATAATATTTTTTGATATGTGGTTCTGTAGGGAGTAAATAAATAATAAAGGGATATTTTGAAATTATTTTATTTTGACCATAGAGATATATAAACCCAATTATTTTATTTTCTCAATAATTCAATTAATTTGTTTGATTTTTCACAAAGGATTTGGAGAATCCTATCAGGACCTATAGAGTTTTCTTATCTAAGAAAGTTCACAATAATAGAGATCAATATTCCTCCACCTCCCACTCTTGAATCAATAGAAATCTAGAAGAATGCTTTGGAAATAGTTCTCGAGGTGATCAATGACGGATGAAACAAGTGCTAGGATCTACTATGATAACTCCTGGAAATTCTTGCAAAGCATTTCAGAAATTTTTATAACATGTGGATCACTACTAGAGGGGATATACTTTAATTCCTACAACACCATGAAATTAAAATGTATATCTACTGTCATATCCATGAACAATGAAATAATTACATAAAGGTAATTCTTTATTTAATAAAATTAATTATAAATAATATGTGATGATACTATCTCTTGGTTACGAAATTATATCTTTTATCTATATTTTTTGATTCAATTTTGTAGATCACACAGTTTGTCACTGTGTAAATCTTGGATTGAATATCGGTTATGGAAAAAAGAAAAGTTTGGCACCACCCACCGTATGCTTCCTCTATGCCTAGAACCTACAATTAAAAGGGGTGAAATAACTCTTTTTACTCATTTTATTTTAATATTTATCCTCCCATTTCTCCTTTCCATGTTTACATAATCCCTCTACTTTAGATCCCCTTTAGAGCTCCTCTTAGGCATGGTGATATCTCCCTCATCCAGGCTCAGAATCAATTTCCATCTATTGCGTTGGATCACCCTTAGTAAGACTACAACTACTATTCGTTATTCTCTCAGTGTATCTTTTCACATTGAATGTTTTTCAAATGTGAGCTAATATTCCCTATTTTTAGGGTGTTTACCAAATTCTTCGTTTTCTCTCATTTTGTACTTAATCAAAGAATAATATTGGATGAGTGAAGAATCATAAGTATGAGGTATGTGGTATCATAATTTTATTATAAAGTATATCATGTTTACAAACTAATACATTATTCTACATTCTGACATTTTTAAGTTTCACCCATAAATTTTAAAATTAATAGTGTAAATTATTTTTCTAAATTTATATTGTCATTATGATTTTAAATTGAATCATTGGAGGTTATTCACTTCAACTAAGACCACCACTTTTTTGGGTGTGTCACTTGTATAACATGACCTATTCTTTCATAGGAAATTTGATCTCCCTTTATGGGTGTTATTCTAAATGATTGATTTAAAATTACTTTCATATAAAATATTAACCTTTGAAGTGTGTTCAATTAACTCTCATGTAAAAGTTTTTTAAATTTTATTAAATGATTTTTTATTCTAACCATGACCCATTATGTAATATTAAAACCAAATAGGTGCTCTATATTCTCTAATAAAAAATGGGAATTTAAATAGAGATATTTGGATGGTAGGTGATATTCTTATGAGTCAAGATCTAATTATTTATAATTTATTTGTGATAAATATAATGATTATGTACATGGAATTTTTAATTAAATAATTCTTCAATTATATTTTATGAATTAAATTATAAAATAAGGAATTAGGTGAGTTATGGAACTTGAAATTTTCATAGATGTAGCCCATGTCCAATGATTATATACTAATATGAAACATGTAAAAGGGAATCAATATATTCCTTGAGTAATACCAATTTCCTCATTATGGGATACCATTTGTGGGAATATGGGTTGATTTAATTAAATGACACATTGAGCCACACTTGAGTTCATTTTTATAGAATACATAGGATAAACTCATCTGCTGTTTGAGATTATATATACCATGAGGGATACCCATTTCCTCATTATGGAATATGATGGACGATCTCATAGGTTATTTTAATTATGTTATGATTTGAGAAATAATTGGGATTGCTTTTATAAAATTCTTTTTATAGGATCATAGGCTGGATGATTTTCCTTAGACACTGAGTGATACTTTGGTTTCATTTTTATAGAACACCTTAAATGGGATCCTAGGGAAATTGGAAGTTATTAGAGTTAATTGGGTTTCCTCCTAATGGAATTTCATTTAAAGAATCATAGAATAAATGTGATTATGTTACTCCATGGATGATACCTATGTTTCTCATTATAGAATGCCTTAGATGAACTCATAAGAAAAATGACTTATATCATGCTTGTTTATTATTACACATGACTAGTTGAATCTCCTTATGATGATTATTTCACTATAATTCTTTGGATATGTACCTCAATTCCTTATCAAATGAATAGTATTATGTTCAAATACATGCAACTACCTAGAATTTATCTATGTCTTAGAGACACTCATTTATAGATGATTGGGATTATATCCACAGGTCCCCACTCTATATTATTACCATAACCTTTACCATAATGTGGATGTCTTGGAAGTACACCTTGGATCCTCATCGATGCATGTATATATTTTCATATATATTTTCATATATGAATATATATACATGATGGAAGGTCAGTGATATTTCGTGTTAGGATGAAGCAAGTATGGTTACCTTGGCGTCATTATGGTGCCTGAGCCAACTTATTTACATATATTTATTTACAACTTTATGTATTATATATATATACTACTGTATTTTATATTCATAGAATGGACAAAATTAGATACCTTTGGTAATGTACTACTTAGTATATATCACACCATGTTTGGGATGACATTGCACCAGGGTACCCAAAAGGCCCTCTTAGTTGTAGGTTCATGATCATGGATTCATGTTTTCACCATTTAACTTTTACATAGAAGAAATAAATCACATGAATTTTTCAGACTCTGGATGCTCATGGAGATATCATTTGGGATTTTATTCATTGGTTTCATTATTTTTAAACATTTCCTTATACATGTCTCCTTGTATATTTTAGCATCACATAGATATTCATGATTTTGTACTTATCATTAGATAGTTTGTTCATTATTTATTTTTTGTTAGTCATTATTATCTCATGTTGATCTATTTTTTTCTTATCAATATGTTTTTGTTTAATTTGTGGAAACCACTATGATACTCAGATCATGAGGGTATAGTCTCCCCACAACAACATCATTAGAATCTTACTATTAGTTGGAAACATATAGTGTATGGAGAGGCATGCATGAGTCCAGGTGACTGACTAGATTGGAGAACCATTTCTATGGATCCTAGGTTGGGATAGTACAAAGTGGAATCAGAGCCAGTTTTTCCCTTGTCTTACTGTTTTTTCCTGTAATAAAAGATACTTAGAATGTTTCAATGCTTGGTAAATAGCCATGTCTTGTAGTGATCAAACCTCAAATGGAGAAAAGACCAAGTTTCTAGGGCTGAGACTATTGTTCATGCTATTCATTATTATAGTTGATTTTTTTTTCACCTTAAGTGAAGGATGTACCTACTGATGCTTAATAATTTTTGATAATATGGTATTTTACACTTAGACCTAAGGAGAGGAAGTAGCATTACATGCATCATTATAAGAACATATTTTTTCACATGCAATTCATATTCCATTCCATATAGGTTTTATTCTTAGACTTCCTAATATTATGATATGATACATGAGTGTATGAGATGGTCATGTGATTATTTATCATTCTTATCAGTATACCTTGTTTATGGGATTATTTATCATGATATCTTGTATACTATGTTATGTGATAAATTTCTATTTACCTATAATTATTTCTATTAGATACTATTCCTTACGATAGTTATGGTATATGGTCGGTTAAATATAATGTCCAAATCAACATAAACAATGTTTCCACACATATCTTGATGGTAGAATTATATTATACTTACCAATTATGAAATTTTTGAGTCAAGGATTATTACACGCATGGACTGAAATATGAATGGTTAGAATTATATGAGTGTCAATTTTTCAATTCATAATTTATATGGGCTATTAATACATTTAGCATGACAATTAATTTAATTAAACCATTATAATGACTAGTTTTAATTACATGAATTCAAATTCTAACTTATAAAAGAATGCACTATTATAATTTGGTAATGGTGATTTATATAACTGGACCATTAAATAAATATAAAAGTTATCAAAATACTACCTATAAAGGATAAAATTACTTATAGGTTCTACACCCAATTTGGACAAAGTAGGTCGGTCTTAACCTATTATAGTTATGAGATAGACTTTAATTAACCCAAGTATGTCTTTCATGGTGACTTGTTTTTATCAAATCAAACCACTAAGGGTGTATTGAATGTGTAATAAATCAACTATTGTTGGGTTTCATTTAAATAGAACCAAAATAGTGTGATGGTACCCTCATAGGTTTCCTTTATCATTTATATGACTTAGTGTCTATCAAATTTGGGTATACTTATGATACATGAAATATTAATTTAACATATCATCAACCACTTATATGGGTTACATATAATTGTATGATGGAAACTTATAGAAACAATTCACTTAAAATTATAAATACATTGTATTAATCTTTCATGATTTATTATATGATACTTTTGTTAATTAAAATTAAAATTAAAACCTAAATGGTGTTTTAATATATAATTTATAATTGAAATTCTCTTCAACTATTCCTAGTGGTGATATCCAAATTAATGAATAAAATGGAAAAAATGAATTCATAACAAAAATTTCCTAATTATTAACAGATGTTATCTAAATAATAATTATTGAATGGAAGTTTGAAATAACTTACCAGTATTCCTTGGGGGATTAGCTAAATAAATTACCAAATTTTTTTTCCATATGCATGGTACTTGATGCTCTCAAAATTTTTATTAAAATAACAGATTAGATAAACTCTTAATGGTGTTCATAACTTGATTCTCATGTAAAGGTAGTTTAAATCCTTCCCTAATTTTTTCCTTCGATGTGAATGTGATAATTTATCATAGAGTTATTCATCTATTGCTTGAATCTAAATCATAGGATATATATTCTAGTGACATTTTTTATATGAATATAGTTTTACGATTGATTTCTTATGTTAAAAGGGGAGGGGCTATCCCAGTTGCGGTATTTCCAACTAACTTAAAGAATTACTAATTACTATGATGAGTTTTTAGATATTAGGTGTCATTGAGATGTTGTTGTTTTGAGTTGGACTCATAGTTTATAAAATGATTCCCATGTGAAATAGGAGGCCATGTGGTAAATTGACAGTTGTTAAGTATGAGATCATTGAGTATTTATCAAGTTCAATAGGTTATACATTCCTAGGGAATGGTCGGATACTTTTAAGTTCATTTGACCCTTATTTTTCTTCTCTAGTAATGGAATAATTGGAACGTCACATTTAGGTTAGTAGTCCTATGGGGTAATATGTATTTTGAATTAAATATTTTGTACGGGGAATTGGATACTTGAAAACATTGGGCTGATAGGCCTGTGGAAAATATCAGATGGTATGAAATTGTGTTGATAAAACCTCAGGGTAGTATGTGTTGAAACAAAAAGTACTCATAAAATTATTAAAATGGTATATTGAACTATATGATTTTGGTGGAAATCATTAATCCTGGAGTTGCTACATTTTGATCATAGGTCATCTCTGAGGTATGTGACTTGGGAGTTGAATGATATATAACTCATCCCCATTATTACGGTAATGTGGTAAAATGATCTAGTGTTGTTACATGTAGTTTAGTTTGGTTTTGGATATAATGTCATATGCTGGTGATTTGAATTATAATGGCTTGAAGGAGTGTCATACATATATCTAAAGTGAATATAATCTAGTGCCTTTATAGGTGGCTGGTTATTCTCTCTTCTCATAATTGTCACTTCATAAAATTATTTGGGCCATGCCCGGAATTGTGGTTAGTGTTTTATAGAGATTGTGTCATGGGTTGATTTCCCTTACCTAGTAAATGATCACTATAAAACTTCTATTTTAGGAAGCATCACATTAATCATGAAAAAGTGTGTCCTTCTATGTAGAGGGTGCATAACTTTAGATTAAAATTTGGGAGTGGTTACCTTTTATTTTGAAATCCCATGAGGCCAGAAGTCAATTTATCTAGTACTTGATATGATGCATGAGATAAAAACTGGTTATGGGTCTAGATTAATTCTTAATGTTACATTCAGACTTTGGGTGCGTGAATAACATGGGAATGTAATTATTCTTTGGAGTGTCACTGTCTGCAGGGAAACATAAATATTAAATAGTTGGATATGTACCAAACCATTAAATACACCATTAATTGGTTTTAAATTTATGGGTTATTCATGAATGATCACGAAATTCATCAATAGTGAGGGAATCATAGACGGGTAATGAAAACATGTCAACATGCACAATCGAGCTATTCAATAAAGTCAACCGTGCAAAGGTTTGATTGTTTTTCTTGTCAGTAATTAAATATGGTTGGTTATAAATTGTTCTAAGAACTTCATCATGTATTGAATAAGAGCGTATTAGACATCATTGGTAATCATTGATATCTTCTTAGTGTACTACTATTTTATATACAAGCATGTACCCTATCTTGAAATCATATTGGGTACACTAAGAGAGTGTCAATTACAAGCCAAGCTAATGGAAGAAATTAAATGACTTATTTGTATGATAAATCAAATTCTTTAATATTGTGTTATAGAAGAACAAAAAAATATTAGAGACATATAATTAAATGAGTGATATTGGGATTACCAAGTAGGAAGGCCTTGTATGGACTATCATAATCCAGTTGGTTCACTGACTCGACTTCTAAGAGAATACTGCTTGGGGATCTGTCAGTATTTTGTTATAGGGATGCCTTGGAAATGTAACAATTTCTCAGTTGTAAATGATGGGGGATAGACTACCATATATTTTTCTATAGGACTATATTAAATTATTCTCAGGTTACCTCAGATTTTGATTTGGGCTCAGTTGTTTTAATTAAAGTTTTTCGATCCAAGGGTATTTGATATGGTATAAAGCAACATTTATGATGTTGAAAGAAAAAAAAGATATTTTTTTTGGCCAGAGACATCCCTAGAATATGGTTATGGGTTTCAATGGGATTTATTGAATAAAACATTAAGGTAGCTTGGTTTAAAGGCATATGAATCTGACTTTTTAATTACATTAGTCATCTAAGATCAACATTTTTGAATATTTTCGACTAAAGGTTGATCGAATTGAGATATATATTTATATATTTTTTTCATATGGTTAATGAGGAAACATGTATACCAAACCATTGGTGAGATAGGTGTATTGTGATTGTCGGATACAGATTTTCAAGGAAAAACCAACGAACCTATTTAAACTAGTATAGTGAGATTACAATTGTTTTAGTCAAATAAGTAACGAGAGTAGTTTCCTCACCCCTAATCATGAAATTTGTGCTGAGAAATGTTCTAGGAGAACTGTTAAATAAGGGGATCCATAGTAGGGGGAACCATTGGTTGGGTTGTTAAATATATGATTATGTGATCATGTCTTCAGGTATATGGGCTTAGGAAAACACCGTCTCAATATGGAATATGAGATTTGACTCAAGTTTTACTGACTTAAGAATTGTGTAGTTAATGAAACACCAGGAAGAGTTATGGTAATTTAAAATTAAATGTTGTAATTTTAGCACAAATTTCATGAAACAGATAGGTAAGATTATGTTTCACTATTCCCTAAAGGCTTCTTGAAGATGAGAATTTCTAGGGTGAGGTTGCAACGTCTTGTATTTTCGAACTGTGGAAATTTTGCAACGGAATTTGAATTTTTTATTTGGAAGACATGCCATTATCTAAACCCACATTATGAATTTAAATCTTTAATTTGGAATAATTATAAGTTTTGTTTTTTATATATGATTTAAGGAATGGTAAGTTTTTTGGGTGTTCGGTTGAGTTTCGGGTCCTTTGGGTTTTAAAGACCCATTTTTTGGAAGTATAAAGGGAGGTAAAAAGATAGCACAAAGTTAGTACTAGGGGTGATCCTAAATCTTATAAGGACTAGAGGGTTTCACATGGTTTATCAAATAATTCACCATGGGTAACACATTCCTAGAAGAAATTAACGAAAAATTATAGAGGATAAATGCATGGGATTTCAACACTTTTTGAAACTGTGCATTAGCTATTCGAGTGGCATGTCAATTTAGATGGTTCTAGTGAATTTTTCAGACAATAGTGTGGCCAATCCATGTGACTCATTAAAAGGGGTGATAATACCCATTTATACCTATTTTCATTTAATCTTTCTCCTCTCATTTCTTATCCTCAACATGTACATCAACTATTTGCTCGAGCTCTCATTTGGATCTCCTCCTAAGGATGGTGAGGTATGCTTCATTTAGGCACAAAATCACTCACTATCTATTAAATTGTATCAAAATCAGTAATACTATATCTCATATTCCTTATTTTCTCACTATGTCATGCCACATTGAATGCAATTTCAATGCAAGCTAATATGGCCTATTTTCAGGGCGTTTTCTGAATTCCTTGATTTCTATCATTCTGGATTGAATAAAATCATTCTATTGGAATAGTGTAGTATTCTAAGTATGATGCAGGAAGAATCATGATTTTAAATTAACTTATATTTTCCTTATAATTTTAAAAACAAACCATTTAAATTTATCCAAATCAACTTAATCCACCCCCTTCATTGGTACGGTGCTTGTTTTCCACGACATATTATTTTATAGGAAATTTAATCACCCTTTACGGGTGTTTTTTAAATGCTTTATTTATAATGATTTCCATAATATTTAATCACTTTTTATGTGTTTTGAATTAAATCTCATGTAAAATGTTTCTAAATTGTATTAAATGATTTGGTATTTCAACCATGACCCATTTTTTAATAAAACAACCTAAGAGGTACGCTATATTATTTAATAAAAAATTAGAATTTAAATGGTGATATTTGGATGGTTGGTGACATGATTACAGGCATGAATATTTTTATTTATATATGATTTGTGATAAATTGAATGATTACATACATGGAATTATTAATTACATTATTCTTGAATTAAATATTAAAAATTAATTTTTAAAAGAAGAAATGTAATGAGTTATGATACATAAAATTAGAATCGATGAAGCCCATGTACAAAAATTAGATACTAATATAAAAACATTAAAAGGGAATTACACCACACCTTGAGTGATACTAATTTCCCCATTATGGAATACAATGGATGGGCTCATGGGTCTCTTGAGTTTTATTACACCTTTATCAATACTTGGGTTCCTTTTTATGAAATGATTGTATGGGCTCATAGGTTTTTTGAGATTATATGTACCATGAGAAATACTCGTTTCCACATTATAGAATATCCAGGATGACATCATAGGTTACATTAAAAATGTTATTCCTTGAGTTATAATTGGGTTTCCTTTTATAAAACTCCATGGATGAGACCATTGGATAGATAATTGTCCTCACACACTGAGTGATACTTTGGTTTCCTTTTTATAGTTTCCATTGACTGGGATCATAAAGAAATTATAAGTTATAAGAGAGACTTGGGCTTTGTCATTATGAAATTACATGGAAGTTATCATAGAATAAACATTTCAACATTACTCCTTGGGTGAAACATGTGTTAATTATTATGGAATTATTTTAATGGGATCATAGGACAAATAAATTATATCATGCTTGTTTTATATTACATATGACTAGTGTTATATCCTTAGAATGATTATTATACTTGGAAAGTTTGAATATTTACCATGGGGCCTTGAACAACTAATGGGATTATATTTAGATACTTTTGACTAACCATTTTTTCACCATGGTTTAGAGAAACTCATTCATGGGATCTAAGGCTTGTATCCATGGGTAGTAGGTTTATGTTATTTCCATCACCTTTACTATTATCTGTATGGCTTGGTATTACGCCTTGGATCCTCACTAGTGCATGTATATATATATATATATATATGATGGAATGTTAATGATATTGTAGAATATATCAAAGTGTGTATGGTCATCCAAGTGTCCTTGAGGAACCCAAGCTGGCATATTTACATTTATTTATTTACTACTTTCTTTATTATTCCTTTAGACTACAACATTTTAAATTCATATAATCGATTGAATTATAAGCCCTTTTGTGGTGGCTTAATGTGTATATCTCACCCTCTATTCAGGTCACCATTGCACTCAGGTACCCAAATAGACTTCCTAGTTATAGATTCAGGATTGTGGTTTCATGCCTGTGGGATTACACTTGTACATGGAAGCCTAGAAGAATAGGATTGAGCCAAAGCTCTGGATTCTCATGGAGATAGCCTTGAATATATATTTTTCATTTTTTTATATTGTTAAGAATCTCACATTTTATATACCATGTATGTAAATTATATCATCACATGGAAATGAATAATTTTATACATGGAACTGGGAAACTTATTCATTATTTATTTACTGTTAGTCATTATTATATTCTTCCACTCATTTTTTTTCATCTAATTCCACTTTTGTTTTATTTTTGGAAACCACTGTGCTAGTATGATTTTGAAGGTATAGTCTCCCCACCATACCATCATTGGACCCTCATTTCTATTTGGTGGTCTCTGACATACAGGGATCCAAACGTTAGGCCATGTGCCTGACCAACTTGGGGAACCATTTTAGTGGCTCTTGGATCAGGACATTACTCATAATATATCAACATATCCTTATGTATAAGAACACATCCCAACCCATTCTTAAATTGCTCATTTTAAATCACAAACCCTTTTCTATTGTAGGGTCTTATGAGTACATGTGTACTAACCAACCATCATTATAGTTGCTATAAATTTTCTTCACATACTTCAGTCCAAAATAACTTATCTCCCTTCTGAGTAAACATGGTAAGTCAATTAGATAGTCAGTATAAATTATTCACAAAGCATCATTAATATATAGAAAATACCAAAAAACTATTGATCTTAGTTATAATGGTTAGTTTAGGGAAATTTTAATAACTTTAATAAATGATTGAATCACCAATATACCCTTACATGACATTATATAACCTAAAAAACAAAATTTCAATATCCAAATTTCACACATGAAATTATTTTGATACAAATTATCATTCATTAGAGAATTTAGTGAAATCATTAAGTGATTTTAATTCTATTCCTTAGTCATAGAATATATAAGAATATTATCTATAACTACTACCAAAAACTAATAAAAGTGACCTTTAAAGTATCTATTAATTAAATCTATGATAATACTAGAGGGATTAGTAAGACCAAATGGAATCACTATAAATTCATATTATTTATAACTTGTCTGAAAGTCTGTCTTGGGTATGTTTTCCATTTGACCTCTAATTAATAGTATACTGATCAAAGATATGTATTGGATGTAGGACCCCGGGACACCCTGAGAGGGGAGGGGTGAATCAGGGTGTTAACGTTTTCTTCTTAAAGTTGCGGATCTTGTTCCCATGTTGGTAAGAACATGTTAAATTTGTATGATGGATATGATCAGTAATGAAAAATTCACATGTAGAGAGATGACACAACTATTTTTACTTGGTTCACCACTAAGGGATACATCCAAGAAGCATACGCCGACAAGTTGTCACTCGTACCTAATTCCACTAATCTTCAATAGCTGTGGATTACAATTGTTCAGGCACAGTCACTCTGTCCTAGGCTCAATGCCTTTACAAAGGTTTAGGGATAGCTCACTGCTTCCCTCGGGTCACTCCCGTTGACTCCCCCAGGCTCACTGCCATTGGTGAAGTCACACTCAGTTTATTGACGTGAAGGTATCTTCAATAGATAGACATGATGGTCCTTGTCTCCTGTTCAGCATGAGACTTTTCTTGCATCAGAGTCTGAGTTGATGCTCTGTTAAAGTCCAAATTCCATCCACTGATGAATACCCCCTTTTCCCTTGTCCACTGGGCAAACAACCTTTAGAAATGGCCTTCACAAAGTACCCTACTTCACAAGGCTCCCAATTTTGAAAAGCTCAAACAAGCCTTCACGAAGTCCCTATCTTTTTGCGAAGCTCAATAGTGAAGCACTCTCGCGAAGCTCCAGCCTCCAAAATGCTCGGTTGTCACGGATCTCCGGCCTCTTCGTGAAGCTCACTGAGCCAACGAGGGGCGCACACATTTCGCAGAGCTAGAATAACCGCCGCAAAGCTCCTCTTTCACGAAGCACACTGCCTTCACGAGAGACCTTTGTGAACCGAGAGCAAAGGAATTTCTCTAAAAATCTCTCTACTTCTCTTGAGGGGGTCGGCCTCTATTTATAGGCGATTCCACCGACCCTCAAAATTTCCACGCGAAGTCAATGCCACGTCATCTCAAATCGCGAAGCTCCGATGTTTCTTCCAGAATTCTGTCCAAATCGCGAAGCACCTCGGCAATTTTCGGATCACAGAGCTCGTCGTTATCATGTAGTATCACCGTCATCATTCCTTTGCACCTTTTCCACAAAACTACCTCGCAAAGCCCTTCACCACCATGATGCGCTTCAAGTATGCCATTCACGAAGCTTTGACGTAATAACGAAGACTCACCGCCTCCATTCTTCTGGTCTTCACGATTTCAAAACCATGCATCCTCTCTTCGAAAAATCCATGCCTTTTCCATATTTAAATATCATCTTCATGGAAATACACTTTTCGCGATGCTCAAAAACTTCCAGATTTTGGACCCCAAAAATTTGGCAAACACTAGGAAACAGGGCCACCTTCAATACTGTTGTCTACTTGAATGGTATGATCTCTTTGCTGGTACACGATCTTAACTTCAATTGATGATTGACAACAAACACAAACCATACTCTAAATCATTCATAGAAGACCATGGTTCCAATAATATCCCCCTTTGGGTTTGTTGGCAATTAGAAAATAAATTCAATAGATCTCCATCTATGTGAAAACCAAAAATGCAGGAATCAACTCAGCCAACACTCTAAGTCTACATGAGAAATGCTCGGTGTAGAAAACAAGAGAGGAGGCTTGAATTGGGTTCCACTGTTTTCCTTCTCATTCTTCTCATCACAGAAGTTGCCTGAATTTATTCCTTTCTGCTTTCTCCCCCATTGACAATAAATCCAAAGACCAGTAATTTTGTTCACGTTCAGCTCAAACCATACTCCCCCTGGATAGTACCTCCCCCATAAACCAGCATCATAACCATAAACAGATTAAAGAAGTTATAACAAACGGGGAGATGGGATTTCCGTAACCTCCTTATGCACTGGGAGGTGGCTGAACACCGAGGTTCAACCTATGCTTCTCAAACATAGACGCTGACAGTGGATTTGTCAGGATATCAGGTACTTTCTCATTAGTTCCCACGTGATCCATTCTAATCACCCCTTGCTCAACTTTTTCTTTGATAAAGTGATACCTGATTTCAATATGTTTTGTATGAGAGTGCTAAACGGGATTTTTTGTAAGATCAATTGCACTCTTGTTATCATAGTAAATCACCATTGGTTACTTTAACTCATCACCAATATCTGTTAATTGTTGCTTCATCCATAGCAGTTGAGTGCATGCCTTTGTGGAGGATATATACTCAGCTTTGATAGTATAAGAGAAGTACTTTCTTGTTTCTTGCTCAACCAGCCAACACAGTTATTCCCAATAAAGAATGCTCCACCACTGGTGGAATTTCTATCCACAACATCGCCAGCCCAGTCAGCATCTGAAAATGCTGACAATTCACAGTCCCTTCCTGCAGCAAAGTATAATCCATAATTGTGAGTACCTTGAATATACCTCATGATTCTTTTTACTGCTGCCAAATGTTCCTCCTTCAGATTACTCTGAAAGAGGACTGCAAGACATGTGGCAAATATAATATCTGGCCGTGTCACTGTTAGGTACAATATGCTCCCAATGATCCTCCTGTACATGGTGGTATCTACAGATTTCTCATTCTCATGCTTTCCAAGTTTGGTTCCAACTGTAATCGGAGTTGACATTGGTTTAGAGTCTTGCATATTAAACTTCTTCAGCAGCTCTCTTACATTCTTTTACTGAGATATAAATGTGTAGTGTTTCCTTTTAGTCACCTGTATTCCCAAGAAATATGTGAGCTCCCCAATCATTGAAATTTCAAATTATGATTTCATATGATTGGCAAATTCATCCACTGATTTCTGCCTGCTTCCACCAAATATAATGTCATCGACATAAACGAGAACCATGAACTGATCTTTTGGAGAATTCTTCACATAGAGATTGTGATCTACTCCTCCTCTTTTGAATTCCATCTTCTTGAGATAAGAATCTAGTCTGGAGTACCACGCTCGTGGTGCCTGTTTCAATCCATAAAGTGTTTTATTTAGCTTGCAGACCTTTGATTCATCAACACCAAGAAGAAAACCCACTGTTTGTTCAATGTAGACTTCTTCTTCGAGTACCCCATTTAAAAATGTTGTATTGACATCCATTTGATATAATTTATATTCTCTCTGGAGAGCGATGGAAAGGAACAGCCTGATTGACTCCAGTCTAGCCACTGGAGCAAAGGTTTCTTCAACATCAACACCTTCTATTTGCGAATACCCTTTACATACAAGTCGAGCCTTATTTCTGATAACACTTCCATGCTCATCAAACTCGTTCTTTAATATCCATTTTGTTCCAATAACATTATGACCTTTTGGTCTCTGGACAAGATCCATTGTATGATTCTTGTCAATCTGATCTAACTCTTCATTCATGGATTTCACCCAGGATTCATCCTTTGTAGACTCTTCAAATGAGGATGGCTCCACAACTGACAGAAATGCAGATGGTGTGTTATTCCTCATCCTCCTATCTGTGTAGGTGCATTCTTGTCTCCAATTATGTTAGATGGATGAATTTCTGCTCTCCAATTTTTCTTATGAGGTTCAGTCGCATTCTCACCATCCAAGATTTCCACTTCAGATTCTTCGTCTGAGTCAACATCATGATGTGACCCCTGAGTGTTTTTCACACCTTCCTCTATTTCTGTATTTGTATTTATTCCATGTTCACATTCATTCTCATCTTCTATCTCATCAGCATAGGAACTATTTGAAGCATTTGGAGTTTTTACTTCAATGATCTTAACATCATTGCTTTCCACAATCCTCCCCAAGAGTTTATTAAAACACTTGTAAGCTTTTCTGTTCATTGGATACCCAAGAAAAATTCCTTCATCAGCATTGTCACCATATTTTCCATGATTTCCTTCTTTATTCCGGATGAAACATTTGCTTCCGAAAACACGAAAGTATTTCAATAAAGGCTTCCATCCATTCCACAATTCGTATGGTGTCTTCATTTCTCCCATATAAAGCCCTGTTCGATTCTGAATGTGCACTGTAGCCTTAATAGTTTCCTTCCAGTAATGGAGAGAGATACCACTCTCAATCAGCATAGTCCTAGCCATATTGTTGACCTGTCGATTCCGGTGCTCAACAACTCCATTTTGTTGCGGATTTTTCACAACAACTACCTCATGCTGTATTCCATGTTTTTCTAAGTAATTCTCCTACTTGATGGACGTGTATTCCCCTACATTGTCAGATCGCAGAACATTTATTGTCCATCCAGTATCATTCTCAGCAATCCATCGATAAGTTTTCATACAATCAAGTACTTGTCGCTTTCTGTGGATCACCATTACACAAGACATTCTGCTATAATCATCAATGAAAAGGACGGAGTACCTTTCTCCATAGGTTCAAGCAACATTTATTGGGCCACATACGTCTGTATGACTGAGATCAAGAAGATGTGATGCCCTTTTCTTCTTTGGCCGATATGAACTACAAACCAGTTTCCCACGAATACAAGGATCACAAGACTTTTCCCGTTCATGTTTTAGAATAGGAATATCCATGTCTATCTTCATCTTAGATATATTTTCCATGTCTTGTTGGTTAATGTGCCCCAGCCTTCGATGCCATAAATTGTTTTGTTCTTCAACAGACAAATAACAAGAGCTCACTTTGCTATCAACCTGATATAAATTTACATCTGTTCTACAACCTTTCATAAGACAATTTCTTGTTTTTCCTTTTATAGTTCAGCCTTTTTGATTGAAGGTTACTATAAGCCCTGAGTCATAGAGTTGACTTACAATAAGAAGATTGTGGCATAGATCGTCCATGTAAAGAACTTCAGTCTTCTTCAGCTCCCCGTTGGTGAGAGCAGTATTCCCACTGCCCTTAATCATCAAAGCACCATCATTACCAAACCGTACTGTTCCATCAACCTTATTTTCAATGTTCATCAAGAGGTTAGCATTTCCCATCATATGTGAAGATCATCCACTATCAAGGATCCAGGTGCTACCGCTCTTTGTACCTTTGAGTGCTACCTCCGCAAGATTGGATTTCTCGATCTTCTTCTTCTCTTTCCATGAGACATTGGATTGAGCATAAGATACTGGAGGTATTTTAATACTTTCTTCCACATAATCTGATTCTTCATACCCATAATCTTCTTCCAGAGGGGAAAAACTATTTTTGAGAACAACATCATCAGGAAGATGAACATTATCCCATCTTTGAGTGTTGTATGAATTTATCCTGTTGTACCGCTACCTACAATACATAGCTTTATGGCCAATGTTAGAACAATAAAAACAGTAACCATTGAAGCTATTTATTCTATAAGATGGTGGATATGAAATCAGTCTCCTTTGTTGACTTCCCAGATCTTCTCCATTCAAGTAGCTACTTGCCTCTTCGCAATATGACATGGTATGGCCCATATAGCCATAGAACTGACACTTCATGAGAGGGAATGTCTTCTCACCTGAATTTCTCCTCATACCTTAATCCTTGGGCGAATAGTTGAACTGCCCATCATTTCGGAATTTTTGAGTATAATTGTCAGTTCTCCTTATAGTTTGGATTGGTGGTTTCTTTTTCAGCACTTCAGGCAATGTTTCAACATGTTCAACCTTCGTTTTGCCTTTCTTTTGGATCTCTTTCTTTCCAGCAGTTGATGTCTCAGCTTCATAGCCAATTCCACTCTTTCCCCTGCAAGCGGGTCTTTGAACACTCAAGATTTTTTCAACCACATCAGAACCACACTTGGCTCTTGCTAGTAATTCTACATCTAAGAATCTTCTAAACAGTATTTTATTCCTTGATTCTTTTGAAAATGATTCAGTATCAAGTTTACACCTAAGAGAAACAACTTCCTCCTCAAGACCCTCAGCAGTCTTGGAATTTTCTTCCAGTCTTGACATGAGGTCATTGATGACCTTTACCTGCTCTTCAATTCTCAACTTTAGATCCACTACATCATCATTGCTTTCAAGTATTTTAGACTAAACTTTCACAAATTATTCCAGACGTTCAATTTCAGCTTCAAGTTCATCAACATATTCAAATGATTCTTCCATTATTTCCTTCCACTTATTATATCTCTTATATTTAATCTCAAGCATGGAGAAAGAATCCTTAATTTGAATATTTGGATTACCAATAACAGTAGTCTGATTATCTCTGCATTTATTGATTGAGGATTCTGATATTTCAGTGGTATCCATCATGGAAGCATGGTTTCCAGTTTTAAATTCTATTTCTTC
Source organism: Viscum album (assembly GCA_963277665.1). Taxonomy (NCBI): domain Eukaryota; kingdom Viridiplantae; phylum Streptophyta; class Magnoliopsida; order Santalales; family Viscaceae; genus Viscum; species Viscum album. Next base: position 1,991,791,503 of record OY728137.1, read on the forward strand.
TTCCTCACAAAATTCAATATCATCATCATCTTCTTCACAGAAAAAACTATTCCTCTACATTTTCTTTCCAGATTTGAAGTCACCCTTTTTGAAAAACCTTTTCCGAGGCTTCTCAATGTCTTCAGCTTCACTCTCATAATCATCTAACTTTATTTGGAACTGAGAGGAAATGCCCAAATCTTCCACAATGGAAACATACAAGAGGTAGCTTACCTCTAAATTTACCTTTTCCCCTTTTCAACTTCTTGGCGATGAGAGAAAGAATTTATTTTTCTTCGTCATCTTCACCACCACTGTCTTCTAAATTTTTTAGTTTGTCCATGGATTTGAATGCCATTTCCTTGCTCACGCGAGTCGTGGCATCTTCGGGTTTGACTCTCATCTCATATGACACTAAACTACTTATCAAATCATCCAGAGATAGTTTAGATAGATCTCTTTCTTCAAGGGCTGACACCTTTGCATTGTACATGGGAGGAAGTCTTCTCAATATTTTCTCTTACGATATCAATGTCTTTGATTTCTTCTCCAAGACCTCGAATTGCTCCCACTACTTCAGTAATTCGATTAAAAAATGAATCGGCATTCTCATTAGGATGCATCTTTAGATCATCAAACCTGTTGTGTAAAACCGAAAGTTTTGCCTCCTTTACCTTGTTATGTCCTTCATAAATGTTTTCATGTTTATCCCACATAGACTTTGATAAAGTGAAACTCATCACCTTTAGATAGATCTGATCAGAAAGAGCTGCGGTGAGTGCATTTTGTGCTTTAGCATCTGGATCAAGAATTTTCCTGTCTGTGTCAGTCATAGCCAGACCTGTTGGATCAGTGACTTGTATTCCTTGCACAGTAGAAAACAAAACTTCCATTCCAAGAGATCTTAGATGAGATATCATCCTGTTCTTCCATATCTGAAAATTACTTCTATCAAAGAGAGGGACTCCCCTATCATTAATTACATTCTCCATGGTGACAAAGGACAGATTCAACGCCAATAACCTGCCTCTGATACCACTTGTAGGACCCCGGGACACCCTGAGAGGGGAGGGGTGAATCAGGGTGTCAATTTTTTCTTCTTAAAGTTGTGGATCTTATTCCCATGTTGGTAGGAACTCGTTAAATCTGTATGATGGATATGATCTGTAATGAAACATTCACATGCAGAGAGATGACACAACTATTTTTACATGGTTCACCACTAAGGGATACGTCCAAAGAGCATACGCTGACAAGTTGTCGGTCGTACCTAATTCCACTAATCTTCACTAGTTTTGGATTACAATTGTTCGAGCACAATCACTCTTTCCCAGGCTCACTGCCTTTACAAAGGTTCAGGGATAGCTCACTGCTTCCCTCGGGTCACTCCCTTTGACTAGCCCAGGCTCACTGCCATTGGTGAAGTCTCACTCAGTTTATAGAAATGAAGGTATCTTCAATAGATAGACATGAGGGTCCTTGTATCCTGTTCAGCATGAGACTTTTCTTGCATCAGAGTCCTGAGTTGATGCTCTGTTAAAGTCCAAATTCCATCCACTGATGAATACCCCCTTTTCCCTTTTCCACTGGGCAAACAGCATTTGGAAATGGCATTCACAAAGTACCCTACTTCGCAAGGCTCCCAATTTTGCAAAGCTCAAACAAGCCTTCGTGAAGTCCCTATCTTTTCGCGAAGCTCAATCGCGAAGAACTCTCGCGATGCTCTAGCCTTCGTAGTGCCCGGCTGTCATAGAGCTCCTGCCTCTTCGCGAAGCTCACTGAGCCAACGCGGGGCGCACACCTTTCACGGAGCTAGAATAGCCGCCGCGAAGCTCCTCTTTCACGAAGAACACTAACTTCGTGAGAGAACTTTGCGAACCGAGAGCAAAGGAATTTCTTTGAAAATCTCTCTACATCTCTTGAGGGGGTCGGCCTCTATTTATAGGGGATTCCACCGACCCTCGAAATTTCCACGCGAAGTCAACACCACCTCATCTGAAATCGCGAAGCTCCGATGTTTCTGCCGGAATTCTGTCCAAATCGCGAAGCAGCTCGGAAATTTTCGGATCACGGAGCTCGTCGTAATCGTGGAGTATCACCGTCATCATTCCTTCACACCTTCACCGCAAAGCTCCCTCACAAAGCCCTTCACCGCCGCGATGCGCTTCAACTCTGCCGTTCTCAAAGCTTGGATGTAATCACGAAGACTCACCGCCTCCATTCTTCTGGTCTTCGAGATTTCCAAAACATGCATCATCTATTCGTGAAATTCATGCCTTTTCCATATTTAATTAATATATTCATGGAAATACACTTTTCGCGATGCTCAGTAACTTCCAGATTTTGGACCCCAAAAATTTGTTAAACACTGGGAAACGGCGCCACCTTCAATACTGTAGTCTGCTTGAATGGTATGATCTCTTTTCTGGTACACAATCCGAACTTCCATTGATGATTGACAACAAACACAAACCATACTCCAAATCATGCATAGAATACCATGGTTCCAACATTGGAAAACTATCGAGCTCCTCATAATCTATCAGAAAAATTAATAATGCGTGATTGAGGATAATAATTCTTGATTATTATCTTTTTATGTTTCTAAAAATAAATATAAAGTTTAATTGATCAATATATATTCTAAAAAAATGAATAAGTGACCTCCATGATGACAAAACCCATTGAATGAATCCATCATGAATATTCTACTAGAGTTTATTCTTTAATTTATGAAACCCAATCAGGTACATTCAATATAAATTCTTTAAGATACATGTATAACCTGGTATAAGTTCTATTAAAACTCATCTTCATGATTTAGAGGATGTTCAACAAACTCCATTGTAAATACATCAAAAAACTCTAATAAAATAGGAATATATTTGATGTCGAGTTTCATATAAACCATAAAAGATAAATATAGCATCCCACATTTTTAATACATAACTTTTCATTACAAAATACAAAACCTAGGATCTTTAAGGTTTAGTGTGTTAGAAACTAGGAACTTAATACATGAAAACATAAAACATTCTTCTTAAACACTTGAAATGCTTCTCCTTATATTCATCCTAGGATCATTACTCTATCTCATAACCTGGGGACAAAAATCAAAATAAAGGGTGAGAAGAAGGCCCAATATGGGAAACAAGGGGAAACATTTAACATGTGAACTTGAGATACATCAATAAAGTCATGAAAAAGAACTTTAAAACATGAGAAAGAAATCATATGACATATCATAATAAAAATAACGTATTTCATAACCTGAAGATGTGGATACAACATTTAACTTAGAAAATCATTTCCATTTCACCAAGGTCCATCCCCAAGGTGTCATTAAAAATTACCAAGGTTATTCACCAAGATATCGTTAAAAATGGCCATCTCTAGAGATTAAGTCTTTACCCAATGCATTGGAGCGCAATCAGGGAGAACCCTTAATTTTACTTTATTATCATGTAATCCACATATATCATCATCAATCATTTCATAAATAATCCATATAGCATAAAAGAAATGGGTTTCATTTCATAGTTATAACATTTTAAAAACTGCTTTAAAGACGTGATCTTTATGTCACTTTAAACCCACAGAAAAGGAAAGTGGGTATCATGTATGTAAATCACAGAATTTAAAATAGAAAATTTTGATATATATGCGAATACCCCTATATAAGAAAGATCTTTGAGTATTCAATTAATAAAATAATATAATTTTAGATAATGAGAGAGGCATTTTGAGATGAAAATTATACAGCATAACGGCTATGTTGCAGGGCTTTAGAAAACATTGAAAAGAAAGGGGACATGGGTTGCCCACACATAAATGATAAATAAAATAGTATAGGGACAGAATATGAAGGATATATGAACATGTTAATTAAATTTGAAGGATATACCATTTGAAATGAAAAACATGGAAGGAAGACAAAAATAAGATTTTTCTTATGAAAATTTGGCAGCCTAACGGCGTCACTTAAATTTCAAAAAAATGAATTGATGAGATAAAATATGGTCTATCATCATATGAACATAAAATATCAGTATTAGAGAGATATATATATATCATACCACAATATTATAAAAAAGAACTTTAAATACTTGACATGAAAATAGAACTTGAAAATGAGAAGGGTGAAAGAATAACATAAAAATTCAGTAGCCTAACGACGCAACTTAAACATTTTTAAAATGAATTGATGAGAGAAATAGGGGGTCTCTAATCATATGAAAATTAAAAGTAAAGTAGTATGAATATAGAAGAACATACCCAACATAAGAACATGGAGCACAAAAGAAATGACATAAAAGAGAGTACTTCGAAAGAAAGAGAGAGGTATGATCCCTTACCTTAAAACGTAACTCTTAAAAATCAAAGGATGGGACATTGAGGGCTTTTGGGAACCTTGAGAGGACTCCTTGAGAGGTAAGGATTCCAGAACTTCGTTGAGGATGATTTTTGAATCCAAAGGATGAGAGAATGGCTTGGTATTTATAAGGGAAGTGAGAGGACAAGGCATTAATGGCCAAGGGACACCTCATTAGTGGTATTGGAAAAACCATGGGCTTGGACATGGTATTTTCCAAGATGTTTGGACACCTAGGACACCAAATAAAATAATTCATCCCCTTTATTAGACCATCCCTTAAAATATTTCATTACATCATCATTATGCAGTCATGATGTCATTAAACATACCGAAACCCTAAAACTGTATTTTTACCACTCACTGAAAATTCAACTATTTCAGAAAAATCCCAAAAAATTAAATTAACATAATATTGATGCTTGGAATTCAAAAATGAACTCCATTTTATAAAAATAATTTTATAAATATTTTTAATTTATTTTTTAATTAATAAAACACTATTCACCCGAAGAAACTAATATTTTACTAATAATTTCCAAAAAAGTTATTTACATATTTTATTGAATCACATTACTTAATCAGGGTGACTAAATTATATTGATACTTTCTTTAAGTGAGATTACTAATACATTTGGTCTCATTACTAATCCTAAGCTAAAATCACTATTCATAATTTACTATTCACCAAAAATTAAGTTGATCTTATTAGACTCTAAATTTCTTACCGAACAAATTTGTAGAAGACAATGTTTTGAAAATCCTTATACATCACTAGTTATTTAAGGTTTACATAAATATTTTAAAATATCCCTTTTTCAAAATTCCACAAAAATATACATTCTAAAATTATCTGGACACTTGAAAAACTTTCACAAACTTCAGCATACGAAGAAATCACAATTTTTTTATTTACCAAAAGATTACATAAGGAAGCTAAGGGCTCATTACGTAGCTTCTTATAACACCAGCATAATACCTAAGTGTAAGGTGTGCTAAGGTGAGAGAATCTGAGGTAGGATTGGATAACATTTCCCTAGTAGTAATCTCCACTAACTTGAACTTCTTCCGCAGGCATTTCCGTTCAAGCTTGACATGCTGGAGTACAACTTGGGATTTGTCCAAAGCGAATCTCAAAGATGCCACCTTCTTCCCAAGCTCTGATAAGTGGGCTTCATATGGTTCGTGTCTACTAGATGAATCCATCAACTCTTATTTCTGCATTAACCACTAATATTTCTATTAAATCATTAAAAGTGAATTAATATACTATTCAAAAAGTTTGGGTTGTTACATTCTTCTCCCCTTAAGAAATTTCATCCCTGAAATTTTAAACCAAAGGACTAGTCGAAAAGTTGAGGGTACTTTTGCTTCATTGTTTCCTCAGGCTCCCACATCGCTTCTTTGAACTTATGATTCCTCCACAACACTTTCACAAGGTGGGTAGTCTTTTTGCGTAGAACCTTCTCTCTATAGTCTAAGATCTCCACTAGCTGATCCTCATAAGAGATTTCATGTTCCAGTTCTACCAACTCTAGGTTCAGTATATGCGAAAGGTTGAGTATGTACTTTCTCAAGAGGGATACATAAAAGACATCGTGAACTTGAGCTATGTTCGGTGGGAGCGCTAAACAATAGGCCACTGATCCTATGTGATCAAGGATTTCATAGGGGCCAATGTACATATGGCTGAGCTTCCCTTTCTTCCCATACCGCATGACTCTCTTCCATTGAGAAATTCGAAGGAAGACTTTGTCACCAACACCAAACTCCAAGTCCCTTCGACGGTTTTCAGCATAGCTCTTCTGCCGACTCTGAGCAACATTTATGTGTTGTTGGATGGAATGAACCTTTTCTAACATCTTTTGCACAAGATCAGGCCAAAGAAGCTTTCTCTCACCAGCTTCATCCCAACAAGTAAGAGTTCTACATCGCTTTTCATACAGAGCTTAATAGGATGCCATATGAATACTCGAATGGAAGCTATTGTTGTATGAGAACTCAACTAATGGGAGGTATTGATCCCATCCACCTTTAAATTCCATTGAGCATAATCTCAACATGTCCTCAAGTGTCTAAATAGTCCTTTCAGATTGGCCATCAGTTTGAGGATGATAGGCCGTACTAAAATTCAATTCAGTATTCAGATCATGTTGAAGACTTCTCCATAATTTTGATGTGAATATTGGATCACGATCAGATAGGATGGATAGTGGTACCCCATTCAGCCTTACCGCTTTCTTTACATATATCTTGGCAAGTTGATCTAGAGGGAAATCTTCCTGAAAAGAGATAAAATGGGCGGTCTTGGTGAGATGGTCCACTATAACCCAAATCACATTGTTCCCTTTGGATGTTTTCGGGAGACCAGTGACAAAGTACATAGTGATACTATCCCACTTCCATGCTGTTATGAGTAGCAGTTGTAATACCCCCTTAGGAAGTTGTCATTCTGCCTTTACTTGTTGACACACCAGGAACCTTGTAGTGTAATCAGCAATCTCCCTCTACATGTTATCCCACTAATAATGATCATGAAGGTCTCTATACATCTTAGTGCTTCCCAGATGTATAGAGAAATTAGATCTATGAGCTTCATCCATCAGTTCTTTCTTTATCTCTGGTATAGATGGAACACATAGTTTTTTACGGAATTTCAATACACCTTCTTGATCAATATTAAAATTAGGAAACTTCCCATCCTTCACAGCCTCAAACTTCTCCAGAAACAAAATATCTTCTTTTTGAGCCTTCTTGATCTTCTATAGTAATAAAGGTTGAGAAATCATTTGGGATACGGTTGATGATGTCCATTTCCTTACAATTCCCATGTCCAGTTTTACTAGATCCTTAATCAAGGGGTCTCCTAGGATCCTCATTGTTTTGAGAACAACAGGGTATTTCTTGCTTAACGCATCTGTGACTTTTTTTCTCTTCCAGGGTGATAATGAATTGAACAATAATAGTCTTTAATAAGCTCCAACCATCTCCTCTGTATCACGTTCAATTCTTTCTTCTTGAAAATATACTTTAAACTTTGGTGGTCGATGTATATATTACATTTCACCCCATAATGATAGTGCCTCCTTATCTTTAGAGAAAAAACAACTGCCGCTAGCTCTAGATCATGCGTAGTATAATTCTTCTCATGAATCTTCAACTGTTGAGATGCATAAGCAACGACCTTGTAATTTTTCATGAGGACGCACCCAAGCCCTTTCAGAGATGCATTGAAAAAATAACAAATCCTTCTCCGATAGAGGTTAGTATTAACATAGGTTCATTAACCAATATCTTCTTCAGCTCTTGGAAACTTTCCTCGCATTCCTTTGTCCAGATAAACTTAACCCCTTTTCGAGTCAACTTGGCCAGTGGATTAGAAATCCATGAAATTTTTTTCACAAACCTCATATAATATCTGACCTAACCAAGGAAACTACGAATCTTAGTTACTATTGTAGGTTGAGGCCACTCCTCCACAACCATTATCTTTGCAGGGTCAACCGAGATTCCTTTATTGGTTATGATGTGCCCCATGAAATCCACTTGTTGTAACCAAAACTCACACTTGATGAACTTTCCAAAGAGTCTCTCCTTCCGCAGAGTTTTCAAAATGACCCTCAGATAATCTTCATGCTCCTCACTAATTTTTGAATATATCAAAATATCATCAATAAAAACTACCACAAAGTTATCATGGTAGTCCTTAAAAACTATATTCATCAAATCCATAAAAATAGCAGGAGCATTAGTCAAGACGAAGGGCATACCAGTAAACTCATAATGCTCATATCTTGATCAGAAGGCAGTCTTTGGAATATCTTCCTTCTTCACCCCCAGTTGATGATAACCAGATCAAAGATCAATCTTGGATAATAATTGAGACCCACAAAGTTGGTGAAATCAATCATCAATTCTTGGAAGAGGGTATTTATTCTTCACTGTGTTCCCATTCAGTTCTCTATAATCAATGCATAGCCGCATTGATCCATCCTTCTTATTCACAAAGAGAACTTGTGCTCCCCAAGGAGACACACTCGGTTGGATAAACCCCTTCTCCAACACGTCTTGGAGTTTTTTCTTTAACTCCTCAATCTCCACATTTGCCATTATATAAGGGGGCTTTGAAATCGGTTGAGATCCAGGTACGAGTTCAATGGAGAAATCTACCTCTCTTTCTAGGGGAGGTATGGGTAACTCCTCAGGAAATATTTCCATGTATTCCTGAACAATCGGAACATCTTCTATTTGTATACTCCATTTTACTTCTTCATCCTCACCAATTAACTCCATAAAGAAGGCTATAGGAGGTACCTCTAGACAAAGATCAGGTCAGGATATCTCTTCTTGGAAGATAATTATAAGTCGTTCATTCAAAATTATTGATATTTCCTTACTTAATTTGATCTTATAATTATACATTGAGAGATAGTCCATCCCTAGTATAACGTCAAATTCCATCATGGAAATGACTACTAGATTTGTGATAATATTGTGCTCACTAAAGTAAACACTAGAGTCTATAAACACTGTTTATTCATAGATAATACCACATGGAGTCTTGACTGACAACTCCACCTCTAGCAGTCCAGGGATTGAATCTATATTCTTTGCAATCATGGAGGAAATAAAGGAATGTTTAAAAACAGAATCAAACAAAGTACTTGATAGTTTTGAGAGGACAACAAGATTAACTTCTACCACGTCATTCAAAGCTTCAACTTCAGTTGTTGTGATAGCAAAAGCACAACCTTGTTCCCTTGGCCTTTGCTCTGGTTGATGGTGATTCCCCTCCACTGCCCTCAGATTTGGGCAGTGATTAGCAAAGTTCCCAAGATGTCCACACTTGAAGCATTTGACTTCGGGTAGGGCCAGAACCATATTTCCTATGTCGTTAGTGTTGGGAAGTTGAGGCTTCACCTCACTATTACAATTCCGAGAAATATGGCCTTCTCTTCCACACTTTTAGTACTTTCCACTTCCGATCAAGCAGTACCCCGAATGATTCATCACACATTTATTTCATGTGGCAAGTTCCATTTTCTTTCCACCTCTTTCCTAATCAAAGCTTCTTCCTAGTCTTGGTTCTAGAGATATCTTCTTCCCATTAGATTTGTGAGACCCCTGTGTCTCAGCAAACTCCAGTTCAACTTTCATAGAACTTTGAACTATTTATTCATAGCTATCATAGTCCCTGCTGGCTAGATTCTTCCACAGATGAGATCATAGTCCACCAAATAATCTATCAACCTTCCCATTAGGGTCCATGAAAAAGCTTGAGGTATAATAGGAAAGCTGTGTGAAGTTCATATTGTATATCCCAACAGATTCATTCCCCTTCTACTTTAGCTCGAGAAATTATTTCTCTATTCTCATTCTCATCAAATGTGGAAAATACTTATTAAAGAATATTCCCCGGAACTCTTCTTACTCCATAGCTTCCATTTCTCCTCTTGGATTCATATTTTTGATCAGTGACCACCACTGATCAGCTTCTCCCTCTAGGTGGTAAACACCAAGGGTGACTTTTTCTTGTTCTGAACAATGAAGTACAAAAAAGATCTTTTCAGTGGAGCTTATCCATTGTTCCAAAACCAATGGTTCAGTAGATCCACTGAATGTTGGTGGTCATTGAAGCATGAAGGACTCAACAGAATGTTGTTCCCTTCGTGGTGAGATCATCATGTCAGCTTGATTCAAGTTATTACTCAAAACTTGAGTCAGTTTATTCATCATTTCCATGAATGTTTCCATTTCGGCTTCCATTGGAGGGCCGTCAGCACATGGTCCATTGCGGTCACCATTTGCACGGATCCTCCTATTGCCTGCCATTTTCTAAAAGAGTAAAATCTTAGTGAGAAAATTGTTTCATTTATGAATATTTTAACTATAAAAGATTCTTTGTCTTAAAACTTCATGCTTAAACAATTACATTTCTCTATAATTCCTTTATAATGATTCATAAAAAGCTTTCAATTAACCAAACATATCCCTAGGGAGTGTCGTAACCAAGAGTGAAGCAAGGACCATTATTGTGCACTAGTTCCTGTTCGAGTCTAGCTTAAAGCGGTGTTTTCAGGTTTTACCCCTATGTACATCTGTGCTAGATCCACCTCTACCTGCTCGTATCCAGACAGGGATGTACTTGTTTGATAAACCACTTACTCAATACTCCCCAAAATACCAGGAAGTTTTCCCCATATTTAAACTATTCTAAAGGGTTCTTCCTAAAGTTTTCATAGCCTAATTTACATAAATAACTTAACCATCCTTTGATTCCAACTATAGCATCCCGCCTTTTTAATACATAACTTTTCATTACAAAATAAAAAACCGAGGATCTTTAAGGTTTAGTGTCTTGGAAACCAGGAACTTAATACATGAAAACATAAAACATTCTTCTTAAACACTTGAAAGTCTTATCCTTATGTTCATCCTAGGTTCATTACTCCATCTCAAAACCTGGGGACATACATCAAAAGAAAGGGTGAGCAGAAGGCCCATTAAAGGAAACAAGGGTAAACATTTAACATGTGAACTTGAGATACATCAATAAAGTCATGAAAAAGAACTTTAAGGCATGAGAAAGAAATCATGAGGCATAACATAATAAAAATAACGTATTTCATAACTTGAAGATGTGGATACAACATTTAACTTAGACAATCATTTCTGTTTCACCAAGGTCCATCCCCAAGGTGTCATTAAAAATTACCAATGTTATTCACCAAGATATCGTTAAAAATGGTCTTCTCTAGAGATTAAGTCTTTACCCAATGCATTAGAGAACTATCAGGGTGCACCCTTAATTTTACTTTGTTATAATGTTAGACACTTATATAATCATCAATAATTTCATAAATAACCCATATAGCATAAAATAAATGTGTTTCATTTCATAGTCATAACATTTTAAAAACTGCTTTAAAGACATGATCTTTATGTCACTTTAAACCCACGGAAATGGAAAGGAGGTCTCATGTATGTAAATCCAATAATTTAAAATATAAAATTTTGATATATATGAGAATAACCCTATATAAGAAAGATATTTGAGAATTCACTTAATAAAATAAAATAATTTGAGATAAAGAGAGAGACATTTTGTGATGAAAATTCTGCCGCATAACGACTATGCTGCACGGCTTTAGAAAAAATTGAAAAGAGAGGGGACATGGGTAACCCACTCATAATTGATCAATAAAATAGTATAGAGACAGAATATAAAGGATATATGAACATGGTAATTAATTTTTAAGGACATACCATTTGAAATAAAAAACATGTAAGGAAGACAAAAATAAGATTTTTCTTATGAAAATTCAGTAGCGTAACGATGTCACTTAAACATCAAAAAAATGAATTGACAAGATAAAATAGGGTCTCTCATCATATGAACATAAAATATCAGTATGATAGGTATAGAGATCATACCTTAACATAATAAAAAGGAACTTGAAAGACTTTACATGAAAATAGAACTTGAAAATGAGAATGGTGAAAGAATCCCTTAAAAATTCAGCAGCCTAACGACGCCACTTAAACATTATTAAAATGAATTGATGAGAGAAAGAGGAGGTCTCTCATCATATGAAAATTTAAAGGATATTAGTATTAATATAAAAGAACATCCACAACAAAAGAACATGGATCATAAAAAAATGATATAAAAGAGATTACTTGGAAAGAAAGAGGGAGGTAAGATCCCTTACCTTGAAAAGTAACTCTTAAAAATCAAAGGTTTGGACCTTGAGGAATTGGGGGCACCTTGGGAGGACTCCTTTGGAGGTAAGGAGTCCAGAACATCGTTTAATAGGATTTTGGAATCCTAATGATGAGATAATGGCTTGGTATTTATAGGGAAAGTGAGAGGACAAGACATTAATGGCTAAGGGACACCTCATTGGTGGTATTGGCAAAACAATGGGCTTTCCCTGGTATTTCACATGGTGTTAGGACACATGGGACCCATAATATAATAATTCACCCACTTTAGCCGACCAACCCTTAAAATATCTCATGAAATCATAATGATGAGGTCATGATGTCATTAAACATACTGAAACCCAAAAAACCGTATTTTTAATATTCACTGAAAATTCCACTATTTCAGAAAAATCCCAAAAAGTTACCTTAACAAAATATCGATGCATGGAATTAAAAAATGAACTCCATTTTATAAAAATAATTCTAGAAATATTTTTAATTTTATTTTTAATTAATAAAACACTATTCACCCGAAAAAACTAATACTTGAGTAATAATTTTCGAAATAGTTATTTACGTAATTTATTGAATCAAATTAGTTAATCAAGGTGCCTAAATTATATTAATACTTTTTTTAATTGAGATTACTAATCCATTTGGTCACATTACTAATACTAAGCATAAAATCACTATTCATAATTTACTATTCACCAAAAATTAAGTTGTTCTTATTAGACTCTAAATTTATTACCAAACACATTTGTAGAAGACCATTTTTTTGAAAATCCTTACACATAATTAGTTATTTACGGTTTACATAAATATTTTAAAATATCACTTTTTCAAAATTCAACAAAAATATAAATCCTAAAATTATCTGGACACTTGAAAAAATTTCACAAACTTCACCATAAGAAGAAATCAATTTTTTTTATTTATCAAAAGATTACATAAGGAAGCTAAGGTCTCATTACGTTGCCTCTTATAACACCAGCATAAAACCTTTGTGTAAGGTGTACTAAGGTAAGAGAATCTGAGGGAGGCTTAAATAACATTGCCCTAGTAGTAATCTCCACTAACTTGAACTTCTCTCATAGGCATTTCCGTTCAAGCTTGACATACTGGAGTTCAGCATGGGCTTGGTCCAAAGTGAAGACCAAAGATGCCAACTCCTTCCCAGGCTCTGATATGTGGGCTTCATATGGTTCGAGTCTACTAGATGAAGCCATCGACACTTCTTTCTACATTAACCATTAACATTTCTATTAAATCGTTAAAAGTGAATTAATATACTATTCAAAAAGTTTGGGTCGTTACAATAAATATCCTATATTAATATGAATAAAGACAAATAAAATAAAGTAAATTTCCATTGGAAGACTATTTTCATTATCATGTTGATAAATGATCACATCTTCAGTTGGTATATAAAATTAGACTTCCTTTCATTGGAAATTGATAAAGAATCTATAAAGATAGTCCCAATCCATTCCAAAAAATAACATCAAATTCAATTAGATGGATAATAATGATATTTTTCAAAATAACATTGTCACACACTTCAATTAGATAAGAATCATTGACTTGTGATGCGATCTTCCTACCATTAAATGTTTTCATGGCAGATTCAACATCTAATTGTTGAGGGGGAAATCTGATATCTTTAAAAATAATTTCACTTAGAAAATAGTGTGTAGAACCAGAATAATATTATATAGTAGTTGTTCTAGTGTAATACATTACGATTTTAAAAGAAATAATCTGTTTAATAGAATATAGCTTACAGAACACTGGTCTTAAATGAAGAAAAAATACTATTACACCAATATTTCTATTATAACATAGCTGATGAATGGGAAAGCATGAATATGATTAATAACATTATGAAACATACATATAAAGATAAAACTTGATAAAAATTTATTGATTAATTCCCATGAAATAACCTCTTAATTTTTATTAAAGTAATTTTATTTTTCAAAATGGTTTTATTAATTTTTTGAGAAAATATAATAATTAATTTCTAGAAATTTAATAAATTTAATTTATAAAAATTTTATATTTTATGAAATCAGAATAAAATAATTTTCTAGAGGGAAATATTTTTGTATTTTTATGAAAATATTTATTTTTCCATCAATAAAAAAAAATATCGATTTTTGTAAAACTATGATTTCATTTCATTTGAAAGAAAAATTATTCTTTGAAATTGATCATAAAATAAAAAAAATATTATATAATTAAATATAATCTAATTAATTACATTGGAATCAATATGATACCTGATTTTGGTATATGATCATTTTTGGGCTTCAAAATGCATTTTCTTAAAAAGCTATTTTCATTGCGTTTTACTCATTTATACTAAAAGTTATTTTAATAACTTATATAGATTGAATCATGAAAAATGGATTCCATATTTGGACTCATGAGGTTAAAGTTTGGTAATTATTTTCTTTTAACTTTTTGTAATTATTAATAATAGTCTTAGTAAATATTATCACATCGGTGAGGGTAAATCAGGTAAATAGGGTTAAAAATAATATAATAAGTACTAAGAATAACCATAAAACATGAAATTAATTTTTTGGATGATTGGGTCTCAACCATTCTCATACAATAATCTAATTTATGGAAATTTTGTGCCACTTTTATTTGAAAAATACTTATATATTATTTTAAGTAATTATAATGTTAAAAATGTCACTCTATTACATATGATAACTATAACATTTTTTCAGTGGGACAAAAACAACTTCTGATTCACTTCAAAAGGTTAATTGTAATATGGATATTTTTTTTATCATTTTAACTTATCTTAAATTTTTATGGAAAAAATAATTTCTAGAAATGCTTATTCAATGCCGATATAATACCCCTCCAATCAGAAAAAAAATCAAGTAAATGATTTTCACAAAACTAAGAGTAATATTTTTTGGGTGAGTTAAAGTATGCAAAGAAGTTATAAGATAAATATAGGATATTATAAATGTGTTAAAATTTATTATCAAATTAAATTGTTGTAAATTTGTTTTCAAAATCTAATTATGAGGTTAGTTCTTAGAATGTAATTAATAATATTTCATGATAAATAATATTTTACTAAATTAATAAAAATCATAAAAATATTTTTAGAGAAAAAGGAGGAATATAAATGTCCTAAAATTTCATAAATTTTCCATTTATGGTCTAGTTTTATACTTATATTTTAAATCATAACCCATTAACATTGAAAAATTCCTTTCCATAAATAACGTTAAAATTGGTTATCTAATGGGTTAATCGAAAAGATATGATATATAATTATATTGAAATATTTTTTAATTAGTCTAGTTAATTATATAAAGACCATATACTCATTATATTATAATAAATGACATTTTGGAACCATTTTAAACAAGTTATACACATATTATTTTATAATATTTCACGTATTTCCTAAATGATATTAATGAAATTTTATAATAATAAATTTTTTATTAAACGATTTAAATTTTTGAAAAATCATCTTTTTTAAAAACTGAATGGTATATGGATGAAAATATCAACCACATTCCATTTATGTGTTATTTTTTTAATATCCTAAAATTTTAAAAGAAATATAATGTCCATTGGCGTACAAGATACACAACATTGAGGTTAAACAAACCATAAAACATTATTATTAAATTATGACCATTAAAACATATCCATTGAATTTGTGAGTATTAATATAATTAAATGAATTATTTTTTAATAAAAATTCATTTATTAAAACATATTAATTAATCACTCATTTTTTAGTGAGTTTATTGTATTCTTCAAAAATATTTTTTCTTCAAAAATTATTTTTATTACTGTTAGTGAGAGAATTTTTTAATTAATATCTTGAGCATTTGGAAACTTTAGTTGATAAAAAATATGTAGTTTTTATAATAATAATTTTAAAATTATATTAGAGAATTTTTTTTAGTGTTTTATGAAAATATTCATTTTTAAGTGAATAGTCCAAAATATTGTTTTTTATTGAAAACCTGGTTTTTGTTTCAAACATTTACAAAGTAATATTTTGTTTCAAAATAGTTTCAAGGTAATTTTTTTACAATTATATTATAAATATTTGAATTAAGATCATTAGCATCAATTTAATGGATGAATTTTGTATAAAAACATTTTTGTATTTAAAAGGTATTTTTTTTGGAAAATTGTTTTTCTTTAAGTTTTAAATTTCAATATTAAATTAATTTCTTAATCTTATAGAAATTTATTCTTGAGAAAATTTATTAAATATTTGTCAGTAGAAAGTCTGGATTTGGTAAATAGGTTACTTTTATTTTTTTTCATTATTAATAGTAATCATAGTAAACAATTATCACTATAGTAAAGGTAAATTGGATAGTTAATGTTAAAAATAACATAATAAGGACTAGAAATGACCCTGATAGTTGCCTCTATCCTATTTGATGGGTTAATTATGGACCTTTCGATCAATTTCTATAAAATATATAATCATGGTACACATTTGTTTGATTTTTACATTTATAATATTTATGTAAAAATAAAGTCAAAAAATCCACTTTATTAAATTAATATTTATAATGTTTCATAAGAGGGATAAAAATAAATTATATTTGTTTATAAATAACTATTAGAAATATATATATATTTTTATCATGATATTTTATTTATTTTTTTTAGTTATCGTATATTTACCTTAAATTCTTATGTAATGTCAACACAATATTTATTCAATTAATAAGAAAATATAATAAATGATTCAAAAAATATTAAAAGTAATAATTATTAAAGATTTAGTATCATAAAATTTATTTAATAAATATAAAATGTCATGATTGTGTTAAATTATTATATTATAATTTAATTTATTTCGGTTTTTTTAGAGACAAATTAAAAAGAATAGATCCAAAAATGAAATTAATTATATTTTATAATAAATAATATAATATTAAAAGATTAAAAAGTAATAAAATTCATAAATTTAGAAACTTGTCTGAGATATGGTCAAGAATATCAATAAATTTCAACTTATAGGCCAATTTTTGTTTCATAGTAACAATCGTTCCCCTAAATAATAAAAAATATTTTCATCCTAGAAATCCTCAAAATGGGTTGACACATGTAAAAAAAGATAAGAGTGAAAAATTCACTTAAACTAGTCAATTTTTTATTAGTTGATAGGATTTAGAATTAGAATCATATTATATTTCAGCCATACCATTTTTATCTATTTTTAAATGATAATTAATTTACACTAATTTAATACTTTATAAAATTTTAAGAGTTCCTCTCCCCCACTAATAAAATTAAACATAATCTCATCATTTTATTGAAACTCAAAAATTCTATTTATTTGTAAAATAAAAACCCAAATAAATTCATTAAATCCTTCCTCACATCTAAGGGGACTTATATTCATCAGGAATCCAACCTAAGAATGTTTTATTAATAATAATAAGAGGTTTTCTAAATAAGAGGTAGAGTTTAAAACCTAGTGTTTTCATTTTATTTCTTCTTTTACCTGCTTTAAATATTCTTAAACCATGATTTAATAAAAATATATATATATATTAAATGTAACTATATGTTATTTTTTTAACATAATAACCTATATATATCTCCTCTTCAATCAAATGGGAAATGAAACCTTCGTTCGTGTGAACTATGGAATACCACCTCATGAACCGATGCACTCTATTTTCCATCACCACCTCTCACAGATTATTATAATGGAATATTTGATATATATATATATATATGATATTAAATAATATTTGTCATTATAGAAATAAAATATACCATATAATTTCTTACCGTCTAATTCAACAAAAAATGATAACGTCGTTCGTGATTATGTGTCAACTGCACATCCACAAAGCGATGTGATTCATTTTTCATCACCACATCACATGGATAAATTATAAATATAATTTTAATTATGTAAATAGTAATAATTACATTCTTTCTATCATAATCATTGAAAATTAAAACGCCACACTTGCGTATATACAACCTACCACCCCCGTGAATCTATCATAGTACATTTTTCATAACCATATTTTATATTTAGTTTTAAAATTATATTTTTTTATAAAAATGATAATAATTACATTAATATTATTTTTTATATATTAAATAATGACCACTTTGACCATATTCAACCAACCAAATTCATTTTGGGCATATGAGGAGAATATCATTAAAATATTCGACATGAACTTCAATGATTAAGTAATTGAATATAAAATAGAAATAAATTAAATAAAATGAATAACAAAATTTAATTTTTTCATAATAAATTAAAAAATTAACATGTTTTTATTATTTAAGAGGATAAATAATTTAACTAATTTTCCAATCTCAAGATAATGAACACTTTAACTTAGTGCCTCATTTTAAATGTCTTCAAGATATTTTTTTTAAATTTCACCCATTTCCATATTCTTAATTTTTTTATTGATTAGTTTTTATGAACATATATGAATTAAAAAATTAATTTTATATCACATTTTTACTTTATTACACTTTTTTCAAAATGTAACTTTTTACATAATGTTTTGAATTTAATTACAGAAGACAAGATTAATGTTCTATTTTTACATATATAGAATCAATGGGTTATGTCCCTGAAACTATTATTTTATTTTTGGATTTAAATACAGAATTAGTTTTTTCTTCCACTAGAAAACCACTTTCCCTTCTGTTCTGGGTATTTTTATTATGAAACATAGTTTAAAATGGAATGGGTATTTTAATATATTATTTTTTTATCTTATGGGTTCAAAATAGTTTTTCAGGGGTTTAATATTAAAATAGTGAAAGAATAAAATGTTATATTCATGATAATGTACTTGAGAATTATATTTAAGAAGAGGGTGAGACTGATATATCTTATATTAAGGATGATCCTCATTATAGGTCTCTAATAAATTGGGTAATTTTTATTGACTTCAAAGAAAAAAATGAGGGAGTTAGCTAGCGAGGTTTCTTCGATGGATTTAATTAGCCTTCAATTTTTTAAAACATGGTTTCTAAATACGATGATCTAATCTTCTTAAATGGGTTTACAATTTCTTGATTTGGATTTTAAATATTTGAGTAAAAGTGAATGTTTTCTTGTGAAAATTATTTATTTCATGGGTTTAAAGAATAATGTGATATGGGTTTCAATATTATGAGTTTTCATGTTTTTAATAGAGTTAATTTTTTTTTAATTTTATTCCCCATACTATGATTTTTTGTGATTATTCCCCAAATTTTAATTTTTAATAGGTTTTAAGGATTACTTAGGACAAATAAGAAATCAAGTTTCCAGTTATATAGATTTATCGTGAAAAGAAAATATGTTTCATTTTAACTGTTTGATGTTGTGGTAAAAAAGGAAAATGTGTTCAAGTGTCCGATTTATTATATATTAATTTATTATGTAAGAATTATGGCCTAATTCTAAAAACCATAAACCTGAAATGATCCTCAAAATGAAAGAATGTGATTTTTTTCTAAAGTATCATTTATAGATTGATGAAGTTAAGGTCTTTATGGTTGGTATTAGATGAAAGGATTAGTTAACTTTGGATATTTGGATGTTTCATGTGAGGTTAAATGAAGAGTTGTGGACACTATCATGGGTTTATATTTTTATTTTTAAGAATAAGGTCAAAGGAATAGTAACAACATTTTTTTTACATTTTAATGAATGGGATTATAGGTTGATTAAGAGTATATCTGGAGAAATTTATGGTTATACAACTATTGGGTTTAGTACATATTTTAGTTAAATATTTAATTGAGGAATAATTATTTTTTATTTCGAGACATAATTTTAAAGGTTTTGATAACATTCAATGTTAATATGATCTTTGATATTGACGTGATTATTTATTATTAAAATTTGGGAAATTATATTTTATTATTTCGATAACTATGGGATTGAAAAGTTTTCTAGTGACTAATATTATTTTGGAATAACATCACTATAATTTTTAGGAACATTACATGATTTAGGTGAGATGAATATAACGGTATTTTATTTAAAGCATAATTGTTGAATTTTATTTTATAAGAATATATAATTTTATTATGGATTAATAGTGATTTAGGTTTTTTATGTAAATCATTATCATATCTTAGAGGTTATATAATTAGTGAATATAAATTTTTGGTATGAGACTTTATGAGTGATTGATGTTATTTAGAGATACATGTTAAAATTATCTTGTAATAATATGGGATGAAAAGATTATAATATTTGGGTTCTAATATTAATCAAGAAAATATTGAGGAATTATAAGGAAATTTATTTATCCAATGATATATGTTGGACTTTGTGTGCAATTATTTAGGATTTAGAGATTAATGTAACATTTATTCATATGGAGTTTTATTCATTTTTTTAAATTTTCTTTTGGTAAAAATTTTGGTCTTGGTTTGTGTCTAATGAGATGAGGAATAACTTGTTATACCTTTGTGGAATAATTTGACCCATTATATGTTTATTTTAGTGCTTCAATCTTGAAAATATCATCTTGAATAATCATCGTTTAGAGAAAATGATGAGATTATAGTGAAAATTGATTAAAGGATGAAATTTATTATTCTCATGAAAATACATTTCATTATGTTATTAGTCCATATGATAAATTAATCCCACAACTCTAGGAAATGAATATTTAAAAAAATTATTATACTATTACCTTTATTTTTGATGAATCGATGATTCTTTTCATACCTATGGTTGAAGATTTTTTAGTCTTCGAATTCCTTAGGACCATTCTAACTAAAATTTTAATTTTTATTGTTATGTGAAAAGAATAAAAAAAACAAAAAAAAAACAAAAACAAAAACAAAAACAAAAACAAAAACAAAAACAAAAACAAATAGAAAAACAAAAACAAGATGGTAAATTCAATGTGGTCTAAAGTGATGGAGACCAAGATAATACCTTTGAATGATATTATTAAAATCCTTAAGCATAGAACCTAAGCTAAAAAAATATTGACTTCAAACTTCAGGTTACCCTTTGATGCGAGTAAATAAACAACTTTATTTACCTTCCTATAGGTATGGAATTTTTTAATGTTTGTAGGTAGACAACTTCAAGATATCCTAATAGAATTAATAATACTATAATGGATTGTGTTAAATCCTATAATATAATTAAACAGAATAGACGAATCAGACTCAATAAAAGATAGAATATTATTTTTATACCTTCAAATAGAATATTGAGGGAGTATGGCATAATAATCTTCTTGAGGAGAAGCACCCTCACCATAAAAGGATAAGATACCAAAGATGACCGAGACACCTGCAACAATAACAAGGCCACCTTCTCTCATAACCCCATGAACATATAATTCTTTAGTGTTCATTTTGAGAGAATCCCTAGGAAGAAGCTAATAGTCCCATGGACTGTTGTCCCTAGAACTAATATTCCCCACATCATTGAACTGAAGAATGATAAGAATAATAGATACAAGGAGAGTAATTAATTTACAAATATGGAAATGAGATTGAATATAATATAATAACTAACCCTTCATATATCCATAGTTGGGTTTGAGGTACTGATGGTGTGAACCATTCAAAATAACTGAACACCCAACCAAAAATTGAATACTATGTATGATATTGTTTAACTCACCACCTTCAAGGGGGGGGGGGAGTTTGAGAATAAATGATTAAGAGAATCAAACCTGGTGTTTCCACCTAACATATTCCATATATAACATTCCCAATTCACTTTCACAAAAAGATAAAATATGGAATAAGTACCGAGGGAGTGTAGAAAAAACATTTATAAACAAGAGTAGAACCCTTCTTCCCAACTTCATCATCAGTAGAAAGATCTTTGTTGCTAAGGCTCCAAATCAAGAAGGTTACCTTGATGAGGTTCCGTAAAACATTATACCTGGTAACTACATGTTGTAGGGAATTAATAAGATCATGAAAAACTAAACATCTAAACTCTCATAAATGGAAGAGAGTGAATATGAGATAGTCCAGAATATCTTCCAGTTGAATCTTGGTATATTTTTTTTTATGATGATCATTTAGAACAATATCAATGAAATGAGAATTAGAGAAGGTATCTTTGAAGATGATATTGGGAATAGGGAAACTTGGAAAATGAAGAACAGAACCAGGCTAGCTATCATAATAGAAGGAAAATTTTCCACATACAATGATCCAATGAGATCTATCGTGAATGGTTCTTATGAAGTTATGGATACCATGCTAGATGTGAAATCCCATGTTTCCATTATTCCAAAGATCAGGAAATACCAATATTTCTACTTAATGAAGTTAATCCAAAGATAATGACATGATAGATTATCCCAAACAAGTTTAGATTGCTTGCAAGAAATGGTTTCATTACGGCATCTGAGATTAATTCCCCATCTATGAACAGAACTAGAAAGTCTATTCTAAATGGACCAGTAATACCTCCCTTTAATATATGCACTCCAAATAAAAGAGTTAATAATTCTATCAATATTACCAATAATATCCTTTATTTCTTGGCAAACTGAAAAAACATGCATTGTAATAGATTATAGGACCCTATTAACTAGAGTAATTCACCCTCCAAAAAAGAGAAATTTACTTTTCCAATTAAGAATTATTTCTATGATTCTACTACATATCCCATAAATTTTTTAATGAAAATTATCATATTATCTATATTTCCTTATTTTCCATTGGTAGTTTTATTAACCCATTTTATGATGTGATATTTCAATAATGGTATTTTTGATTTTCAGAATTTTTTTCATAGTGAATGTTTAAATTTCAAGGGTGAAATTTATTATGATGGGCGGTGGGGGGATTTAATATACTAATATTTTAAAATTAAGATGATGTTAAATAGAGAAAAATATATTAAACAAAGAGCATAAATGAACCATGAAATATTAAACTTTATATATGACCATTATAAGTAATAATTTTGTAGTAAAGTCATTTTATTCTTTAAAAATAACTTTTCTTCAAAAATGGGTTTTATTGATTTATGTGAGAGTATTATAATTAATTTTTGCAATATTCATAAATTTTATTTAATAAATGGATATAATTTTTTAAATATGAATGTCAAAATTATCTTTGATTGCATTTTTTGGATTTTTTTTAAAATATGGTTTTTAATGAATAGTGAAAAAACACAAATTTTTATTAGAAAATGTATTTTTGTTTCAATAATTTAAATATATGTATATATATTTAACATGGATTAAAATAAAAATAATTATATTATATTATTAATATTCTAATTAATTTTATTAGAATCAATTTTATTATTGAATTTGGTATAAAAATGAATTATAATTAAAATATTTTCTTCTGAAAAATGTTTAATGTTGCATTTTTCATTTTAATATTAAATTAATTTCATATACTTATTAAAATTGAATCTGAGAAAATGGAATCCATATTTACAGTAACGAGTTTTAATTTTTTTCAAAAAGGTCCATATTTTTTTATTCATTATGAATAATAACCATAGTAAATAATTGTCACTATAGAAGGGATAAATTGCGTGATTAAGTTTAAAAATAATCTGATATGGACTATAAAATTTTCTAAAAATTAATTATATCTTATTTTAAGAGTGTAGATCATATATGTCCATCCATTTCTTGAAAAAATGGCAATATGGTGTGATATTTATTGGATTTTGAATTTTATAAAACTAAATTAAAATATAAAGTCAAAAATGACATTTTCTTACTTGTGATATCTATAATATTTTAATATATGAATAAAAAGAACATATGTTCAGTTATAAATATTTATTTAAAATAAAAAATTTTTATCATGTAAATATATTTATAATTTTCAGTGGTGAAATAAATCCCTTAAATGATTACGTATCACCAACACCATATATATTCAATCAATAGAAAAATAAAATAGGTTATTTAAAAATTATTAAAAAAAAATTTAAAGGAATTATTATGTCTAATTATTTTTTTAGATAAATAAAAAATGTTAGGAATTTATTAATATATTATATTCTAATTCCATTATTATAATGTTGTTTTTAAAGTCAAATTAAATTAATAGTTCCAAAAAATGACATTAATGACATATTATAAAAAATAATATTTTATTTATCGATTTAAATTTCCTAAAATTTCTATATTAAGCCATGTTTTTTTTTGATTTCCTTTAACATATCATCCATGGTCCATTAATAGGACAATTTTACGTTTATAGTAATCATTATGAACCCTAAAGAGTAAAAAACATTTTTATTGTGGTAATAATAAAAAAGGGTTTACAGGAGTGAAAGAAAAAAGATAAGGGTGAAAACATCAACTAAACTTGTAATATTTTTATTTGATGAGATGATTTTGAATGATCCTTATATTATAATTTAAAAATATTATTTTAGGGATATTTTTCCTTGTAAATTAATTTATATTAATCAAACACTTTATGAATTTCTAAGAGTTCCCCTGTTATCACTTATTAAAGGGAACCTCCTCTCCCCCTTTCTTTACACATAAAAGTATTTTTTCACCAAATAAAAACAAAACTAAATTCCTTACATACCCCAATTCTAGAGGGATTGGTTTTATTATAAATCCAACCTAGTAAAGTTTTTGGTATAATCATAAAGGGGTTTTCTAAATAAGAGGTACAAGTTTTAAAAAATCATTTTTATTTTATTTCTTATTTTACGTCATTTAAATATTCATAAACATAATGGAATAATAATGTTATTATCATAAATTAACCAAGATTTTATTTTTTAATTTGATAACATATATCCATCTCCTATTCCATCAAATGGGAAACAAAACTATCGTACATGTGTACGACAGTTTACAACCTTGTGAACAGATGTAATTCATTTTCCATCATAGTATATCATAGATAATTATAATTTTTTATTTAATATATATATATATATGTAATTAATTAAATATATATAATTATTTAAATATAATTTATCATATAATTTATTACATTTTAATCAATTGAAAATTGATAATATTGTTCTTGTGTACGTATGGATGATCGCCTCCATAAAGTGATGTGATTCCTTTTTCATCACCACATCACTTGGATGATATATAAATGTATATTTAATGAAATAATATGTTATTTATGATATAATTATAATTATGGAAATAAAAAATAATTTTTCTTCCTCTTTCTATCATGATCATTGAAAAATGGAAACGTTACTCGTTAGTATGTACAACATACTGTCTCCATGATTTAACGTATTTAATTTTTCATAACCTTCTTTCATGCTTTATTTTAAAATAAAAAATTATTTTAAAAAATGATTTTTATTTAATGATCATTATTCAATATATAATGATATAATTACCTCTTGGACCATAGTCATCCTACATAATTAATTTTGGACATATGAGCTGAACATAGTCAAAACGTCCAATCTAAACTTAAATAAAAGTAATTGAATATATGATGATAATAAATAAAATAAAAGAATAGTAAAATTTAAAAATGTTCTTAATAAAGTAAACAATTTACAAAATTTTATTATTCATGAATATAAAGAATTTTCATGATGAGTCAGGCTCAAGGTAAGAGACACTTTAACTTAAAATCTCATTTTATATTTTTTCAAGATTTATTTTATAAATATTTTTATTTTATGTGCATATTCATATTTTATTAAATATTATATATGAAAATAAATCTATTTTATAGGATATTTAATTTCACCTTTTTTACTTTCTTACAATGGTTTTCTAAATGAATTAATTTAGATAAAGTTTTTACTTCATTTACAAAAGGAGAAAGGAATGTACTATTTTTATTTATAATAAATCAATAGTTTTTGGACACCACATACATTATTTTATGTTTCTAATACTCTATAAGATTTCATATTTTCATTAATGAAAAATTATATTTCCTTATGTTCATGGAATTTTGGTTTTGAAAATGGGGTTTTAAAAGGAATTTCCATTTTAATATTCAATAGAGTTTAACATATCAGTTACAGAGTTTTTAATGGTATTGTTATTAAAATTTGAAAGAATAAAATATTTTATTTTTGATATGGATCTTGAGAATTACATATGACAAAAAAGTGACCCCAATATAGATTTTTTGATGGGTGAGTCCTATTATAGCTCTCTAAAGAAGTGGTTAATGTTTCTTATCTTTAAAAGAAAAAGGATTGAGTTAACAGGTGTGGTTTATCCTGTGGATTTTACTATAATAGAGTTATATTTTACATGAGTTTAATATGGGTTATGAATTTTAATATCTATGTTTTATAAAATGTTTTCTAATTTCTTACTATGTGTTTCAAAGTTTTTCTTTTAGAAACAAGTGTGTGTTTTTTATGTTTAAATGATTTATTTCATATGTTAAAATAATAATGTGATAAAGGAATAAAATTTAATGGTTTTCATGTTTTTTAATAAAATAAAAAATTTCATTGTTTTATACCCCTTAGTTAATTTTTGTGTCTATCCAATGTTTTTAATTTGTTTTCATGGGGTTTAAGGATAAATAAGAAAAAAATAAAAGTTTAGATGAATTTTATTAAGATTTTACTTGAAAATAAATTAAATTTCATTATAAAAGTTTTATATTTTTGAAAAAATGGATACTGATTATAAGTGTCTATTTTGTTATTTAGAAGTTTATTATATAAGAGTTATGACCTAATTAAATAAAAATCTAAACTTGAAAAGATATATGAACTGAAATAAATTTATTTATTTTCTAAAGATTCAAATTAATGGTGGTTTAATTATAGTTACTTGTAAGTTTCCATATTATAGTAACTTTATTAACATGTAAAGAGTAAAAAAACATTGATATCATGATAATTTTCAAAAGGGTTAATAGTGGGTAAATACTGAATGAGAACAGAAGAAACATAAAAATACTAATATCTTTGGATGAGATTATTTTGACCCATGCTCATCATATATTCTAATTATATCATTCATCACAATTTTTCTATAGAAATTAATTTATATTAGTTTTATAATTTATGAAATTCCAATTATTGTCCTCTTTTAACTTATAATAGGTAACCTTATATAATCTTTTCTTCAGACTTTATAAGCCTTTTGGTTAATCTATTCATTTCCAAAATCTATTTCACAAATCTGTCCTCATGTCTTAGTATCCTTGGTTTGATCATAAAACCAATCTAGGGAGGATTTATCTATAAGAGTAAACAAGTTTTCTAAAGAAGAGGTGTAGTTTTTAACTAATAATTTTAATTCTATGCATGGTTTTACCTCATTTAAATATTATTAAACCCTAATTAAATAATCAAATCAATATATTTAATATACATAGATATTAATATCTTAATTTAAAAACCTATAACGATCTCATAATTCATCAAATGAGAAATGAAACCATCGTTCAAGTGTATTTTGTAATACTGCCCCACATACCGATGAATGTTTTCCCCATCCATCCCCTAACTTATAGCTAAATTGATGAATTTAATATATATATATAATTAAATACTCAATTAACATCATTTAAGGATGTTATATCATTTATTTTTTTTACCATTCCATCCATTGAAATTTGATAACATTGTTTGTGCATATGTGTGGAATACAACATCCATTAAGCGACATGAATATTTTTTGTATCCAATTTACATGGACTTCATATATAATTTTATCTAAATAAATAGTATGATAATTATGATATAATAACAATTCTATGATGATTAAATAGTAGTCAAATTTTTTCTATAATGATCCTTGAAAAATAGAAACATTACTTATGAATTTTTATGACCTACGAGCTCCATGATTGTAACACAGTTAATCTTACATAACCATATTTCATGGATAGTTTTAAAATTTTAATTGATGTTTATAAATTATATATTTTTTATTTTTGTTTTATAGAATGTATACTTATGACCTCATTGTCTATAACTAACATACCAAAGTTATTTGGGATATGTTAGATGAATACCATCAAAATATCCAATATGAACTTCATTGATTAAGAAATTTTATAAAAATGGTAAAAAATAAAATAAAATAAAAAACATGAAAAATGTTCTTAATATAGTAAATAATTAATATAATTTTATTATTATAGAAGATAAAGAACCAATGTGACAATTAAAACTCTAGGAAATGCATTATTTCCTTAAAAACATTGTTTTATATATTTTAAAAATTTATATTATAAATATTTTACTTCCATGTACATATTCAAAAAAATCCTTTTTATATGAAAATCAATTAATGATAAATGATATTTTATTTCAATTTTGAACTTATTTCAATATTTTTACAAATAAATAGTTTTATATATTTTATATGGATTGTTTTCTCCATATTTAATAATGGAAAAAGGAATGTTCAAATTTAACATATGTGTTCTATAAAACATTTCCTTATACTACAACCATTATTTTTTATTTTAATTACTTTATAATATTCAATGTTTTCTTAAAATAAAACCCCCTTATCTTGTTATATGTATTTTAGTGTTGATTATGTTTGGAAGAAAATGGTATTTTGATATTTTACGTGTTTTATATATAGTATCAAAATATTTTTTGTGGTCTTTATGATAAAAAGGTGCAATATTAAGATGTTTTATTCATAATATTTTCCTTTTTAATTTTTAATGATAAGGTGATCCCATTATATATCCATAATTCATTTGTTAAAGATTATTTTCTCTGAATAATTATGTTGGTGGTTGATTGTAATCATTATTCCTATTATAAGGGTTCATTTAATGGTTCTATTAATATTTTTACCAAAGGAACTTAAATTAATTTTTTATGAATCCTAAGGAGTTATTAATGATTTTTTTTAAATATTAATATATTGATCTTTTTGAAGTAATACTTATACCATTTTTAGGTTTAAAAAGGTACATTTTTAAGAAATTTTTTTCAGGGGTTCTCATGTTTCTGAAGAAACCCTTAGTATTATGATTTTACATTTACATTTTCTCATAAAGTGATTTAACGAAAAAAATTTGGAATTAAATTTTATTTCATTTGTAAGTAAAGGATTATATGATCTTAAAGTTAATTATTCTAAAGGAAAACCATTTTTATGATCAAATGGTTTTAAAATGGACAAATGAGTTTATTTTTTTATGTCCCCCACTAATATATATGTGAAAATACCAGGTTTTAAATGTTTTTCACATATTATAAGGATTATATTGAACAAATAAGTAGTCATGTTGATGATAATAAATATTTTTCTTTGAAATGATAAATTTTTATTTTTAAAAGTGTTATATTGTGGAAAAAATAGATAGTAAGAGGAAGTGTAAAACATGTATTGTATTGGTTTTTATAAGAGTTATGACCTATTTATCTGAAACTCTAAATTGGAAAATATCCTTTAAAAGAATGAATGAGAATTATTTTCTAAAATTTCAATTTATGTATTATTTAGAGATGTTTCCTAGTAGTTGGTATTAGAGGAAGGGTTTAGATAACTCTAGAAGTTAGGATATTATTTGAGCAAAATTTTAAAGTACTCTATCACCAACGTGGTTAGTATTTTAAGGATAATTATATTTATTTTAGGTAAATTGAAGGATTTGAATAGAAGATAACATGGTTAAGGATATCAAAGTTTTTATCCTCCTCATAAGAGTGTTTGTTATTATTTTATTTATATACTGTCACTAATTTTTTAGTAAATGGATAGATACAACTGGAAAAAAATTAATAATTGATATAATGGAAATTTTTTTGGTTGTTTAAATATGAAACCAAACAACATGGTATATTTAGTGAAAACTCTTATAGTTATTCTTAACCAAAATTCATGAGTTATGACTAAAAAATATAACCTAATTTAGATTCATAATGCATTACACAAGAGAAAAATAGATTTTTTTAGAAGTTTATATGATAAATATCACAAAGGTAATAATGTTCCTCATACTTTGTGTTATGAATTTGGGAAGAAGTACCCAAAAAAATTCTTCTAAAGATTGATGATATGATTTATATGAGGTAAAGAAGAGTATAAATTAATAAATTACTGACTCAAAAGGAAGATTTTTATAAACACCCTAAATGGGATTAAAGTTCTTCCCAAGGTATCAATTTAATTATTTAAATGTGTGGGGTATGAGAATTATAAAAATTGATGTCCTAGGGTGAAATATAAACAAAGAGATCAATAGGATTATATATATAATGATTTAGCAATTTCTAATTGCATTACAATTGATGATGTTGAAACCATTAATAACATATGAAATTAATGGACTACATTTTAAATTATGTTTTTAAGTTAATTAATCATAGTTCATGATTTATATTTTTGTGTTCATAAAATGGTTAGGAATATTTTTAATAATTTTAAGGTCACTTATATATCAAATTATCTATATTGAACTGTGGGTTTTATTTTGTGGCTTTGGATATTAATAATGAATTTCATAATAGAATGGTTAAACATTTTGGGAATGATATTACCTAGTTATTACCATTTTGATTAATGTATAATGATAGAAATAATATCTTTTTATCATTTTTTTATTAGTTATAAGTTTATCTTTGTGTGCTTGGGATGAAAAATTCTTCGTGAATACTCATTATTTGGAGAAAAAAGGATAATGTTTTGGAAATTTATTAAAGGATGAAATTATAACTTTTCAGTAATTACGTTTTGTTATGTTATTATCCTAGCTGGTAATGAAGTTACTTGAATCTTGTTAAAAAATCTTGAATCTAAATTGTTATCCTATTTACTTCATTTCTTAGGAATCAATGGTTCTTTTTACACCTCATTGTATTATGGTTTTGTGGAAATTCACTTTCTCATGATTATTCACTTTCATAGGATCAATGATCTATATTACTATATATATATATATATATATTATTTTTCTTTCCATGTCAATATTTTCACATCCCACTAATTTTATCCCAATTCGAAACTTAGTTATGTGTTATTCTAGATGACTTTCATAATTCTCTTCCCACTTTTCAGAAGAATGTTTGATTAAATATTTTTATAACGAGGAATTTGGAAAAAGGTATTTTAAAATGTAATTCCCTTGATTACAATGACAGAGTAGAAATTACAGATATGAAATTTATTATGGGGTGGAATAATATAATATCTTGATATTTTAAAAGAATGGCTATTTCAATAGCTTACAAGATACACAACATTGATCATAAATGAATCATATAATAATACTATTTAAATATGACTATTATATCCTAAACCTTGAATTGTAAGGTATTAATAGAATAAATAAAATTCTATAATATATATACCAAGGTCATACTCAATACAAATTTATTGATAAATTATTAAAAAAATGTAATTTTTTTTAGCAAAATCATTTTTTTCTTTAAAAACTCATTTTCATCTAAATGGTTTTTATTATTTTTATAAAAAAATATTATTATTAATTTATAAAATATTTAGAATTTATTTTAGTAAAAATTATATAATTTTTTAAATTAGTATATGGTAATATCTTAGGTTGAAATTTAGGATTTTTTCTAAAAATATATCCGTTTCATTGAATTGTGAAAAATATCAAATTTTTATAATAGTCTTATATTTTCATATAAATGTATCATTATGATTTAAATTTATCATAAAGTAATACATGTTTTATTTAAATTTATATAATTTAATTAGTTATATATGAATCAGTATTGTACTTGGTTTTGGTATCTATTCATTATTGGGAGTGAACACACATTCTTCTAAAAAACCGTTTTAAAAAAAATTCTATGCATTTATATAAAAATTGATTTAAAATAATTATATAAATCTAATATTAAAAAATTCATTTCATATTATGAATCCAGATGTTCAAATTTGGTTAATATTCCCCTTTATTTTTTACTTTATGAATAATAACTTTAATAAATATTGTCACCTCTATAAGTGTAAATATGGTGATTGAGGTTTAAAATAATAAGATAAGAACAAAATATTAGTCTAACAATTAAATTTAATAAATTTTATTATTGGGGTTAAACCATATTCATCAAACATCGACATTCAATAATTTTTTTGGCATTTTGTTTTAAAAAATTATCATATATAATTTTAAATAAATTTAATTTTAAAATGTCACTCTCATAATTTTAATATCTATAAAATTCAGTGAATGGGATAAAAAAATTATATTGGGTTTTAATTTTTTTTAATGACGAATTAATTTATTTTACCATTTTAAGTTATTTTTAATTTTTATTAATGAAATAATTACCTTGATTTATTATGGAATAGTTACTTTTTTCTTGTGTATGCATTAAACAAATCAGGTAAATGATTTTCCAATCTCTAAATATAATATTTTTTTGGTGTGTTAAAGTATTCCATGAATCTTTATGGGACATAAAAAATATTAGATATGAGTGAAGATATTATATTCAAATTTCATTGCTGTCATTTTGTTTTCAAAGTAAAATTATGTGAATAGTTTTTTAAATGACATTTAATGTATTTTTATGTTAAATAATATTTTATTTATTTAGTTAAATATCATAAAAATACTTAAATATGGAATTTAAGATTATAAAAAATCTACAATTTCATTACTTTATCATTTATTATAAAATTTTCACCAAAAATTTAATATTATAAACCATTAATATTGAAATATTAATTTCTGTAATTATGGTTAAAATTGGTTAACCAATGAGTTTATCCAAAGAGTAAGGTCTACAATTAATTCAAAACGTTATAAAATTGTATTAGTTAATTATATAAAGACCTTATAGTCTTTTTATTTTTTCCATGACATTTTAGAACCTTGTTAAATAAGTTTGAAACATATTATATTGTAATATTACAAGTATTTCCCAAAATGAAATTCCTGATATTTTATAATAAACAATTGTTTATTAAATGATTAAAAAATCATAGGAAAACAATATTTGGGAAAGTGAATCAGGTACAATTTAAGATATCAAAAATTGTCCATTTATGGGTAAGTTTTCCTTTTATAGTAACATTATTTCCCCTAAAGTGTAAAAAAACATTGATAGCATAGTAATTATCAAAAGGGTTAACTATGGGTTAAAAATAAAATATAAGGGTAAAAAAATAACCAAAACTTATCAAAATTTTATTTTATGAGAATATTTAGAATCATAATAATAATACATTTTAATTATATCTTGTTGGATTTATTTTCCATAGAACTTACTTTATATTTATTTAAATATTTAAGTAATTCTAAGAGTTCCCCTACCCGTATAAAAGGAATCATTCTAGCATCTTTTATTCATGATTAAAAATCCTTTTGGATCAGAAAATACCTACCAAAATTCCTTAGTTACATCTCTTCATTGGTTATAGAGTCATTGTTATTTATCATAAAACCAACCAAGGAAAAATTTTAGTATAAAACTAAAGAGGTTTTCTTAAGAAAAGGTATAGTCTTTAATCGAGCATTTTTATTTTATTTCTTATTATACCTAATTAATTATATTCTTAAAACATACATAAATAAAAACATCAGTATCTTCCATATACTATGATATTATTTTGTTAAAGTATTTACCTATAACTTTCTTTTAATACATCAAATGGAAAATAAAACCATCATTTGTGTGTACAGAAGACTACCACCCACGAACTGATGAAATACGTTTTCAATCATTACCACTCACAGTTGGTCATAATGATGGATTTAATATATATATATATATATATGATATTAATGATATAATTAACATTATTTAATAATATTATATCATATATTTTATTACTTTCCATCCATTAAAAAATGATAACGTCAGTTATGTGTTTGTGTGGATTACCACCTCTATGAAGTGATGTTATCCATTTTTTAACCACATAACATGGTTCATATATATAAGTGAATTAAAAAAATTATATTATATTTATGACATAATAGTTATTTTTAATGTTAAAATAACAATTACCTTCTTTCCAACATGATCATTAAAAAATGGAAACATAATTCATGCATACGTATGACCTAAAATCTCGATGATTGTAACATAATTCATTTTTATAACCATATTTAATTTTAGTTTTTAAAGTAAAATATGTGTATAAAAAATATAAGTAGGTCATGAATAATATTTTGAAGATGATGGAAAAGTGTTCTAATTGACCATAGTCAACCAACGAAAGTCATTTGGGACATATGAGATGAATAGCATGAAAAAAACCAAAGTGAACTTAATTGATTAAGTAATTGTATATAAAATAGTACTAAATAAAATAAAAAATAATAAAAATATTGTTAAATGATCTTAATTAAGTAAAAAATTAAAATAATTTTATTATCTAGGATGATAAGGGACATATGTGATGATTCATACTTGAGGTAATAAATACTTTAATGTCGAAACCTTTTTTGAAATGATATATGTATTTTTTTCTAAATATTTTTCTTCCATGTACATATTATTAAAAATAATTTCTATAAAAAAATTAATTAATTATAAAGTATATTTTATGTTAATTTTTACTTAATTTTTTTTTCAAAATTATTACTTTTATATAATTTATACAAATAATTTTTAACTTCTTTATAAAAGGAAAGAAGAAATGTTTCATTTTAATGTATGTTGCATCAAAAACTCTTCCCAATTCCACAACCATTATTTTATAATTTTATTCTTTTAAAATAATCAATTTTATATTTAATGAGAAACCTTACTTCCCTATATTTTGGGTATTTAATTTTTGAATTTTTTAAAAAATACAAAAGGGTATTTTGATATCTGAAAGTGTTTTACATATGTGTTCAAAATAATTTTTCAAGGTATTTATGATGAAAAAGTGGAAGCTTTTATTTTTTATTCATTATTTAAAACTTAAACATTATTTATTATTAGGTGATCCTAGTATAAATCTATAGTAAATTGCATAATGATTATATTGTTTGGATAATTATATTGGAATTTGACAGTAACGGTTATTCCGATTGTAAGTGTTTTTGAAAGGGTTATTCTAGGAGTTTAATGAACAAGATGTCCCAAGGAACCTACACGAATTTTTTATGCTTAAAAAATAAGTGTTCATGAAAGTATTTTTATTTGAATCGGTATGTTAATAATATTTTTAAAGGAATGATTTTTTCCTTTTAGGGTAAAAATGTATGTTTTTAAGAATTTTTTTAATGGTATCCCATGTTATCTAAGAAACCCTAAACATTATGATTTTACAATAATTTTTTATTGTGTTTTCTGAAAAATTGGGTATTAAAACTAATTTTATTTGAAAATAAATGATTATTTTAGCTCTAAAATAATTATGTTAAAGGAAAAATAATTTTATGATCTGATGTTTTAAAAATCGACTAAGGACTTTAAATATTATTTATGTTTTACTTACTAATATTTTTGTGATCATAACATGTTTTTAAATGTTTTTTACAATTTAAGGATGATTAAGAAAAAATAATAATTAAAGATTAAAATCATAATGAATTTTTTTGAAAAGTTTTTTATATTTTTCAATGTTTTATTTTATAAAAAATGAATACTAATATGAAGTGTACAACATGTATTTTATGGGTTTGTTATGTGAAATTTATGTCCTAATTCTCTAAAAATAAAAAACTGAAAGAACAATTAGGATAATATAAAGTGAATTATTTTTTAAATAACCAATTTATGATTGTTTAAGGTTCATTCCTTACATATAGAGTGGATGGTATGTGTACCTTTCGTAGATTCATTTTCAAAACCCAAATCAACTGTAGTTATCCAATGAGATTTCCTTTTTTATATAGGCTTAACAGGTTTCTAATGTTTATCATCATTATTAACCCAAGAATTTGAGCACTATTTATCATTATTTCCCAACTCCTTTCATTTGAAAAACTAGGTAATGGTTAGTGAATTCTATGATGTTTTCTATCTATTAATATAGTTTACTAATTTATTCCCATCACATAGGCCCTTGATTTCCCGATGAACCTCTTTTACACACTTAAAGAATTTTCTAATACCCTTAAGAAAATTACCTTGAGGTTTCTTTAAACACTTATAGCATAAAGAAGGTCACATCTTATTCTCTACCTAATTTTTATTATTATAATATCCATTCAATTATATATTTATTTTCTTATTAAAATAATGATATTGAAGGGTAAATTTAATCACAATTTATACCTTGATAGCACTTCAAAAACTTTATTCATAGATACTAAAGTATCTTATAGGTAACTCCATTCATTAAATTGGTTTTAAGCCACTGAATAATAAATAACACTTTATTTTATGTTATATGATAATACAAAAAGCATACATCACAAGTCTTATAAAATTTTCCTCATAGGTACTTATAGATTCATAATTATTCTCCTTTATCTCAAGGATTTATTTCTCAATTTTTCTATTAAGAATACAAGGAATGTACTTATTTAAAAATAACCCCCTAAACTCATCCTACAACATGGAGTCAATTTCACTCCATTACCTCGTTGTCTTAATAAGATTTAACATTTCATTTTATTTTTATTCAAAATTATAAAAAAAAACAAAATAAAATTTTCATACACTTAGAACTAAAGAATATAAAATATTTTTTTAGTGGAAATGATCCATTTCTAAAAAATTAGTGGAATAATGGACCAAATAAAAGAAGGTTTATGTTTTATCATGATGGAATCAATAGAATTTTGTTCGCTAATTTTATCATTTTAATCTCAGTATGACTCATATCTTGAGAATGTATTATAACAAACCTAAAGATATTTTTCATTGCATATCCCATAAAATTTGGATTCTCATGGGGGAAATCAATTTACATTCAATCAAATTCATCATTAACATAATTATTTTAGGTTCTATCTGTCATCTAAAACCAAAAAGTATAGTGAGAACAATAATAATCATAGAGATAAATCTTATAATCATGAAAAATTATTCATATTATGTCTAAATAACGACCCATTCATTTCAATATATAACACCTTAAGTGTATCCTAGGTCATCCTAGGTCATCATCTATTAAAATAATTCATAATTGTTCATAAATAAAATTCAACATTACCCACGAATATCCTATGGGCGCTTCAATCCATGTGTGTAGTATTTGTACAAATAATCATGAACCAGGGACCATCATGTAAATACCCAATCTTATTCTTTTTGAGTTGTAAACACTTAGATGCATTTATGAACAAATCACATTCACTTTCTAATATCAGGATAGAGATTTATTTTCTAGTAAGACCAAACTCCTTTATTTTTCATAACATCATATGTTCTAAAATACTTATACTTATATTAAGGGTTATCAGTTAAGTTTCCTCATTATAGATTAAAAAAATAACTAAACCATTGTTTGATACCAACTAAGGTGAAAACAACGTTACCTGAATCAATATTTCATCTTCTTATATGAATATTTATTAAGTATCATTATGATTTATGCCATAATCGCAAGGGTATACAATTTTTGGATACTAGTATACATAAAAAATTTGTACATAAAAGATATACATGAAATACCACTAAGTTATTTACAACTAGAACCCCTCTTAGTCATATTATACATTAAACTATTCTTCATATCCATAGGGAAAGGAAATATAAATAACAGTGTGCTCAAGTTATTAGTAATTTCAAACAATGTAGATATCATTGAATGATCATATTTAACCATAACAAGATCATACAAACATTAGAACAAAATATTAAAATTGGAAAATCATACCCAATAATTCACTGATCATAATAACGATTCATTGAAAAAAGAATATCAGTTCAGAGGACATGAATAATAATTGAATAAAAGAACATGATCCGTGATAGAAAAACATTGGAATAATATTATGTTATAAAAGAGTGGAATAATCATAATCATATGAATATTATGTGAAGTATACCCACTAAGATATTCATCAAATATTTGGGTTGGGCTAAACACCAGTGTACTTACTTTATGTTTGGGATAATATCCCATTAACCCTTATTGGGTTTGGGATAACATCCCATGTACTATTTGATCTCATTAAACATTAAATATTACCCAATTCATTGGATGGATATAATTGAACTATCATGAACCATCCCAAAGGGGCCTGTAACATGGCTACCCTAGGCCTGCTTCCAATAGGCCAGGGTCTAGAGACTAGCACTGAGTAGGAATATCCCACAAATGGGAGGCATTTTTCTAAGCACATGTACACACGAACACATATCAAAGACCAAAATAAATAATATGTAAAAACACTAACTAAAGAAGCATGTATACCACTAATATATCAACAAAAGAGTAGAATAGTTGAAAAATGGAATGTAAAAAGGTTATGAATACAAGCCCACCTAAAAAGAAGTTTGGAAAAGTGAATGAAATAGTTCATGAAACTCATCTATAGAAAAACTTACAGGAAGGGAAAGATACTAGATAGTTGTCTGAAACTGTAGGAGCACACCTCTACTATCTGGTCTCACTGAGAATCACCTAGTCCTGATTCACCAAGGACTCTATCAATGCATCACTCGTTTTCACAAGACACGACACATGCGGGAAAAGCTTATGTAGGGGTTATTAAAACAATACTCAGTAGGACACCCTGAAACCACAATGAAAAATTACTATATAGAAAATTAAAATGGAAAACCATGAAGGAGTACCAAAAAGGAAGACCACTAAAAGAAACCATGAAGGAACATAACTAAGAAACACCCAGGAGGAACACCCTAAAGTAATAACATGATGTAATACCACTTAGTAACACCATAAAGGAAAACCAAAAAGAAAAACCACTATGGAACACCATAAATGAACACCACGAAGGAACACCACTAAGGAACACCATGAAAGAACGCCACTAAGGAATACTATGAAGAAACACCATGAAGTAACATCAATAAGGAACTCCATGAAGGAACACCACTAAGGAACACTAAGAAGAAGCACCATGGAGGAATACCATGAAGGAACACCATGAAGGAACACCACTATGGAACACCACGAAGAAACACCACTATTTTAATATCATTAAGAACACCATAAAGGAACACATGATGTATACCACACATAAATACAAAAATTATACCATATAGAAATACACAAAGTATAGCACATTGAAATCCACAAATTATATCACATTGAAATAGTACATTCCTCTCTAGATAGGTATAGTTTTGCAACACATATACCAAAGATATCTAGATATATTCATATCTAGTGACAAATTAAAAAAGTAAGTCACAACCAATCATCTCCACATTATTATACTCAAGGTGAACTCTTTCCAAGATAACTCACTCCTTGAGCCATGATATCATCAATAACTCTCATGAAGTGGTCCTGCTAATTTGGGCCCCACCCAAAGAGAAATACATTAGTAAAAATAATAATATATAGAGAGGGGATCCTTCCTATAAAATACCAAAAACCTAATCTCTATTAGCCTGCAACATAGGGGGAACCATCCTAGAGAATACCAATAATCTTATTGATGCGGATCCTAACATAGGGTATCCTTCTCAGAGAATACCAACGACCCTATCGATATGGTCCACTAGATGGGGGACTAACACCCTAAAGTTGGAGGTCATGTCAATTCCCACAAAGTTCCATTAGGGGTGATAGAGGACCACTTCTATCCCAAATAGAGATACCATAACTCTATCATGGACTCAACCTCTATGGGGGATTAATTTCGAGTGAGGTGGACGTAATACTATACTAAACCATCCATGAAAAAACTAGGGGAAAATATCTACCTATAATGGTATAAGATAAAATCCAACGAAGCTATATCGAAAGAATCGCCTCATTAATAGGGTCTTAATGCCACAAAAAACTTGTCAAATGGACCTTTCGTATGAATTTTACGACTATTTTAGTGAAAATGTCTAACTTGGGTTCGGTCTAGGTTCGAATTGAACTGGCTTGGCTTGAACTGAAATACCTCGGCCCACTAGGCCATTGGACCCGACCCTCTCAGCTACTAGACCAAGCCTACTAGGCTGCTGGAGTGGCTCGGTTCACCCAGGTTTGAGTACATGATGGGTTGGCCCCCATCTCCTAGATAATGCCAACCTAGAAGCATGCTCCCAGTCATCTCGGCACCACCATAGTTAATGCAGATGACTACCACATCCACTAGCCTCCACTACAACCTCCACCTTCTTGGGCTCTATGCGGACCCAACCACGTACATCAGCTCCCCCATGACACCTCTCTTGTCATGGGCTCCCATATAGTCCCGCCTAGACCGCCACCTCATGCTCTACCGTCGGACACCCTACCATCGATCCATCCACCTCATACTCTTCTTGATGCCCTACCTAGTCCATCCCCCTGTCGGGCTGTGTGTTGGCTTGGCCACCGGCCGCCTTGCTGGTGGCCCGCTGCCTGCCTGAATCAGATGGAGCCGCTTCTCTGGTATCCTCTAAGCAATACCACCATGGGATACCACAAGCCACTACATTGACTGGTTTGGGGCATGCCTTATCTATCACACCTCCAGGGTTTCATTGCTGTGTCAGATCCCCAATCTTGGATCATTATGCCACAGATAGAAGAAGAAAGGATCCTCAGTTCATTTTCTGCAAAGAATGATGAACACGAGAAAGTTTTGGGGTAGAGAAAATAAAGAACATGAATAGCTGAATAATAGATATTGGACTTTTTTTGTGTGTCAGACTTGTTTTTTTCTTGTTTGACGGATCATGAAGAATGAAGAAACACATAGATCTATCTCCCATTTAAATCCCTACAAGCATAAACCCACCTTTTAAATGATCATACCCTGGATCAACCTATTGTTTGGTTGGTCTACATTCATCATTGAAATTTAAAATAAGGAATGAATCAAATAGGAAAAAAAACCTACCTCGTTGGGTTTAAATGCTGCTGAAGAATATAGTTGCATCATGATTGTTGACAAGATCCTTTAATTTCATCATGCGCTGCTCATCAATCCATGATATGATCATCATTCGCCATGGGAGAATCATCCAAACTCTCCCTATGTATTCTTCTAAAATCCCAAGGTTATGCAGATAACCCTTATATTATTTTTATAAGGATAATTTTAAATGAAATTATTGTTGCGTCAACAAAATAAATTTTCTTCATATTATCTAATGAATATTAGGTAATTTTTGGGTTTTTCCAGAGAAGACCCATGCTGACTAAAGTTAAGTCATTCCTATGGAAAACACCACATTACCAAATCAATAGTGGTCCCAGATTTCAAATCCGAACCTCCATTTATGAGTTATTAGATTTGAAAAAATAATAATTGTTATTTAATTATTTTAGTTATGGTTATGTCCAAAAACTATCTTTCACAACCGGCCCCCACAGGTTGATGTTAAGGCTTGCCTAAGGTAAATACATTAATCTAAACCCAACAAAGCACTTAGATTTATGATACAAGAAACTATTTAAGATTTATTCCAATTTTTTAGGATAACTGCATGCACGTTATATTAAAAACACAATAGTATTCAATGAACTGTTATGGGAACATCAGGTCTCAGAATCAGATTCCATATTAGTGCCTGGTCTTGGAATTTACCTAAATAATTTCTAAATTTAAATTCAAGAAAATAAGATTCATTAAATTCTACACATTTTAGGGATTTACTTACCAAAAATTAAAACTAAGGGAAACCAAAACAGATGAGGGTATTTATCATGAATCTAAGGCTCCTACTCCATTGTGCTTTCCTGTAGATTCCTACGATTCCAATGAACACACTCTCAAGGGATTGATCACCCAAAAAAATACTCCCATCTTTGGAAAAAACATTTAACATGAAATCTTAGTGAATTCCCTCCAGAACCTGAATAGTCCACTGAGTCTAGCTACCCGTCTCTAGGTGAAATGTTGTGCTCAAGCGTAGCTGAGTCCCAAACGTGTCCTACAATCTCTTACACAACCGGGATGTAAGGAGAGAATCCCAATAGAAAACTATATTCAAAAGGACTTAATGGATTCAAAATTTCCCATTCAATTGGAGGCGTCCCAAGCTCTCTACTCAACTCTGCTCCCAAAATGCTAGATAGTGGTCCAACATGGTGAGTCGGTCAACAATTACTCAGATGCTATTGTGTCCCCTTGAAATATGTGGTAAAACCGTTATGAATTATATCTTTATCCCATCCCAATTTCACTCTGGAACCTCAAGGTTTTGAGCTAAACCTGTTTAAACCTAGTGCTTGGCCTCCACTTGCTGACAAGTGATGCATCAAGAGA
The DNA here is from genome assembly GCA_963277665.1 of Viscum album. Lineage (NCBI taxonomy): Eukaryota > Viridiplantae > Streptophyta > Magnoliopsida > Santalales > Viscaceae > Viscum > Viscum album. The sequence goes on from OY728137.1 coordinate 1,991,833,708, forward strand.
CTAAATCTAAAACGCACATCATCATTCCTAGACACCAGAACTAACATTGGTGGTCCAAGTACCTCTTCTTCCCACATGTATGTACCACCAAAAGAGGACATATAAAACTCCCTCATAACCTCCACCTACAATTCCACTGTTACTATTATTCTCCCTGTAAAGAGAAAGATGTGCTCCCCACCTTTCAAATATCCATCAGGCGAACACCCTATGGAAATATGAGCAAATTAAGTCTCAGAGTCAATATCCCAAAGATGTACCTCCCTGAGTCATTATAAGTGTGTAGGGGTGAAAAATATCAAATGGAGGTAAGGTTCACTATCTCCATGCATAATGGATATTTGAAACATGGAAAACTGCTCCAATGCCTCACTCAGAAATTGTGAACTAGATCTCATATTGAGAGCACCCACATCCAAGTTCCCCTTCCCAAGATTATATAAAATCTATAAGTTATAGTCTAGCAGGATCTCTAGCCATCAAATTTTTCTCAACCTTTACTAGATCTACTACAACTCCTCCACCACTTTTGTAAGATGAGGACTCATAACACCCACTGTATCGGGGGTTAGGTTAGAATATTGATGAGAAATCAGCTACACCCTCCTTTGTGTGAGCCCACTATGTGCTGCCTATGTTTCCTTTTCACCAATAAGGAAAACCTCATTCCATCACTACAAAAACACCACATTATTTTACTTAAATAGTCAATCTGAGTATGAACTATAGGTAACTGGTCTATACCAAGATTTACATCATAAGGCCTCAATGCTTCTACTAAGATATCCCAACCGAAACTCTCACCACTAAGATGTAGGAAACACTATTTTTACCACAACGTGATCATTGGGGATCCTCCAGTAGGAGTCTCGAAGCATGAGGGCTGAGTCAATGGTTTAACCAGAATCTCCAAGTCTTAAACAAGATTCATGGAAAGAAAATAATGACTAGTACTAGTGTCTATCAATACTGATGCTAATATACAATGGACATAGATCGTACCCTGAATCATTCATGGAGCCCCTAGGTCATAAGACTTAACCACATGCATTTGTACCCTCTCCAGTCCTCCAACATCCTAAGCCTAGTGTGGACCACCCGATGTTGGTGGTGGTAACATGATGAAATGTCTAGCACCTCCTGTTTTCCCCCACCTCCTCTGGTATGTCCTCCACCTTGCAGATCTATTTTCTCCTACTTGACCACTAATGATTGTCACTGCATGTGTCTGTTCATCCAAGCGACTCTTAACCACAATGGTTCTTTTTATCACCCCAGCATAGGTAGGAGTGAAAAAAGGTATAATGCTAGATTTTTATATCCGTATGTAGACCTTGTTAGAAGGTCCAATACCTAAAGTACTGGTCATGTATCATATCTATCAAGTACCTTGAAAGGTTGGTAAACCTCAATGGATACTCAGACACTGACACGTCACCCTACCGAAGCTATAGAATCTCTTGTATGTGAAAAAACCACAGCTTATGAGGTGATAACTACCCTTTGAATAATTTCTCAAACTAAATCCATAGAAAAGTCACCTCATCAAAAGATCTGGTATCCAAACCCCACCATTTCCCTACTAATCCATGTAGAAGGATCGCTGTCAGGACCATCATATGATTTACTGGTGTCTTGACTAGATGGAAAACTTGTATCACCACCTCAAGCCATTCTTTAGCCTCGTATGTGTCGATCTCAACTTGGAACTTGAGGGGTCTCTATCACTGAAACTTGTTTGGCATGCTCAGCTTTTACTCCTCATCTACTGGTACTATAGGTACCTTGTCCTGCTCTATAGGTGGTGGTATAGCTGGTGTATCACCTAGAGGTTCTATATTATGTACAAATCCTTGTACCGATTTCTTGTAACCTAGTAGATCATCCTTTTGATCCAACGGTGGAATCCTGGAAAATTATCTACATGGAGGCACATTGATGTAAGACAAGATATATCACGGTCAATAGATTATACCCGGTGAGCTGACTCAAGAAGGACTTGAGAACACACCAAAATCCTATATTATGCATGTGCCATTATTTTCACATGTAACTAGTGTTTTGATGTACCAAGTTGAAAATAATAATTTTGAGTCCTGGTGTGTGGATACATCGGCCACCGCACCAACACTAGATTTCGTAGCCTAAAATTTCAACTCAAAACACTAAACACTATTTCCCCAAACCAACCTCACAGACTTTTGGTTCTTAAGTAGAACCAACTTCCATTGATACTACTCTCTCATGACCCATTCTATAGGGTTATATGTCGTGAATACACCAATCCCACCTCCAATAGGCCCGAGGAAAGTAATTAGCACTGAGTAGGCATACCCCATAAATGGGAGGCATTTTCTTAAGTACCTACACACACACACATGTAATCCCAAAATGCTGAAACATAAAAACACTAAGTAAAGAATCAGGCATACCACTAAGATACGAAAAAAGGGTATGACAGTAGGAAAATAAAAATGGATCAAGAATACAATCCCACCCAAAAAAGAGTTCGGAAAAGTGAACGCACAAGTTCCTGAAACTCATCCGTAGAAAACCCTACCTAAAGGGAAAGGTACTGGATAGTTGCCTAAATCCATTATAGCACTCCTCAAATGTATGGTCAAACTAATCACCGCATGGTCCTATTATACCTAGGACTCCATAAAGTCATCGATCATCTTCACAAGACACAACACATTTATGAATTTCTCATACACGAGTGAGTAAAATAATTCTCAAAATGAAACCACAATACCACAAATGAAAATTACTACATGCGAAATTACAAAGGAATACAATGGAGGAAGACCACAAAGGAAGACCACTAAAGGACACCATGAAGGAACACCATGAAGGAACACTATGAATGAACACCATGAAGTAACACCATGAAGAAGCACCACTAAGGAACAACGTGAAAGAACACTATGAAGGAACACCACTAAGGATCCCCATGAAGGAACAATAATAAAGAACAATACGAATGAACACCACTAAGGAATAACATGAAGGAAAACCATGAAAAAACACAATTATAGAGCACCACTAAGGAACACCATAAAGGAACACCACTAAGGAACACCACGAAGGAACACCATGAAGGAATACCACGAAAGAACACCACGAAGGAACACCACCATGGAACATCACAAAGGAACACCACTAAGGAATACCATGTAGGAACACCACAAAAAAACACATGAAGTATACCATATTGAAATAAATGAAGTATAACACATATAAATACATGAAGTATACCACCTAGAAATATATGTAGCATACCACACAAAAATCGTACAGTCAGCTCTACATAGGATATATGAGGACTAGGGGATATAGGATGAAGGGATAAGATATATGAAGGTTTTAGGGTTGGTATTGTCTTATTTATATATCCCAAAATCATAAATTAGTAGGATAAGAGGATCCATTTTATAAGTGAGGGGTGTGATACCCATGTAATTAATTAAAATATTTAAAAAAATTAAAAGTGAAATTCTTATGAAAGTGGTAAAAAAGGAACAAGTAATTGAGGTAGGATTATATATGGTATAAAAAGATTCAAAATAAAATAATTATTCATGTTTACATGTGATTAATACTCTTATATCTTAATTTTACCACTCTTAAACATGTATTATCCCAAATCATGGTAATAATTTTTATTACTTTTACTGTTCATTATAACAAAAAATGAAAGTGGAATCATTATTTGTTTTAAATTATAACTTAATAAATTTAATTAAACTTATCAAATTCAATTTATATGGGCAGAAAAAATTATTTTTCAAATAATCTTAAAAAATTCAATGAAAACCCATATTTAAAAATATATATTTTCAAGCATAAGACTGATGTTATTTTCATTCATTCCATAGTAAAAAAATTAAAATGAATGATAAAATATTTGATTTAGAATATAATATATAAATTTCATTAAAAAATTAATCTATAATATTTTACTTAATTTATTATGATAAAAACAAATTTCACACATAAAAATAGTTTTGTGAATGAAAATTATTACCTTTAAAAGAATTTATCTTCATTCCCAACCTTTAGATAACTACTGTAGGGATTATTAATCATAAATTAAAAATAAACCTGATTAAAATAACTTTTATTATTGATCAATATATTTTGTCATATAGAAATTAATAACACCTAAAAAAATACAACTCTTTAATAAAATACATCCTTTATTTAGAAAATGATTTTACTAAAAATTTACTAATTATTTGTTATGAATCAATAAATATATTTGAATTTTGGAAAAGGAATCCAATATATATTTAATAATAGGGTTAATCTTATTCAAATTGGACAATAAAATTTCCAGGTTATAAAGGTACACTATATCACGAGTTTATTTAGAATTAGGGTCGTATATAAAGTATGCTATCGAATAAATCTTGTTTACTTGAAGGGAGATAAATATAAAATCCTTCGGTATTATATTGATTATAAAAAAGAATAATATGAGATCAAGGGTATGTGTGAATAAAAATATCTAATGAAGTTCCTAACCAATCAATCATAGATCATAATTCATGATTCATTGAATAAATATTTAGCATTTCAAAATACATGAGATTAAGCATAAAAAAATAATTATTAATCAATCATGAACCATGAGAACATATCAAAAGAATTAGAACATTTCATAGGATTTTTGAGGTGAAATAATAATCCTTGGAAATATTTTCATTATTCAATGATCACTTCCATGAAAATCATCATATATTGGTAAAGGTCTCACAGTGGATTGAGTTTACTCCCTAACCTCTTTTTATCCATGTAATGAGTAAAATCCCCATTATCTTTCATATTATCTCATGAGATATCAATCACTAGCCAATGTATTTGAGGGATATATAATTTTGGGAGCACCAATAAATAATTAAAAGTATATATATATATATATATGTGTGTGCGTGTGTGTGTGTTCCACAAGGACATGGAAACATTCATCATTTCATTATAGCATAACCCATGAAAAATAAATTGGGTTTATAGAGATTTCATCACCACTTAATTAATTCAAGGGAATGTAAAGGGTTTTTTAAAATCATCATAAGAAGCCACAATGAGGAAGAAATTGGATGGTATTATAATATTGTATACCTAGTAAAGCATAAAAATACTTAAATAATATAGGATTAGATGAATAATAATTTTAAAATAGAATATGAACATTTCTTAAAAACTAGGTAATGTTTTGTTTTCTATTAGAATATTTATATTGTACAAGTAGTCAAAATATTATGAAAAATATTTTATTTGAAGAAATTCATGGTAAATTTTAATTAAATGTTCAAATAAAATAATTGTTATGATTGGGGGACATTCCATTTGTGCGGTAGAAGTTAAAAAAAAATTCTTATCACAGTTTTTGAAAAAAAATCATAAATACCCATTTTAGAGTTCTTTCAAAACTATTATTTAATATTTTGAAAATAATGTTAAATATTATTGAAAATGAATTTAAAAAATTATAGAATCGTTGAAAATGTAATTATTGCAATAATTTTATAGAATATTAACTTGATAGAAAAATTCCATCTACCACAGATGAAATAAGGATAGCTTTTAATTAAAATATTTTATAAAATATTTTAAATACTTAATAGAGGATAATATAAAAGAAAAATTGTAAAATCAATAAAATAAAATAAAATAGGATAAGAAAATATATGATGTTTAATATATAAATATATAATTTCCCTAATGGAGATTCATTCATATAACCCTGAATAAAATTAGATTTCAACAAAAACCCTTACCCCAGGATATGAAATTCTTCATATACCCTATAACACCCTAGAGTTATAAAGGGATAAAGGAATAAATTATATGAATCATTTCAACAGGTTCCAACTTTATTTTTATAAGTGTACCCAATTATAACTCTACAATTAAGCATTCTTGTCCTGGAGTAGTGATTAGGAAGGGTGAACACTTGGGAGGTTTCTTAGGGCGTGTGTTCATGAAGGAAATGAAAACTAAAATAAAAATTTTTAGACTGTAGATAAAATCCTTAATATTATAATATTTTCAAGAACCTGGGTGCACCCTAGGAAGGAGACCATGTGTCTAGGAGGCAACTGGTTGTGCTTGGCAGGCCATGACCCGACGACCATATTAAGGCCTGTTGTTTGTACTTTTAGTAGGGACCAGTTGTTACATGTACTCTTAATTTACTATATATTCAATATATATTTATCATAAATATAAAACAAAAAATACTCATACACATCTTAAAAATTAAAATATCTTTATAACTTTACAGTTAAGAGTTCTTGGCCTAGAGTTGGGATTTGGATAAGTGACCTCATGGAAAGTTTCCTAGAGTGTGTGTGAGTGAAGAAAAAGAAAATTGAAAGAACAAGTTTTGGAATGTGGGGAAAATTATTATTATTATTATCTATTTGGTCATGTGTGTGCACACTAGATAGGGTACCAGATGTCTATATGGAAATTTTTGGTTCCTGGAATGCCAGGACTTGACGACTATGATAAGGCATGTGTCAGTGCTGTTTGTGGTCCCCCATTGTTTCATTATATCTTTAGTTACCATATAATAAATATATATAAAAATATTAATATTTATATTAAAATATAAAATATCCCTATAATTTCTAATAACCCATTTATTAATAACTCTTCATTAAAATCGGTAATTGGGTGAAAACTGGAATGGTTCTATGATTTTTTTTGGTTCGATGGTTCTAGTCCTTACACCATGAACATGGTTTCATCATCATTAAAATATTAATAACGTTATAATTTTAATATTTACTTATAATATACACATTTATAACCATTCATATAAGGTGGTGATGAAAAATGATTTACATCACTTCATGGAGGTGGTAGTCCATACATACACACGAGTGATGTTTTTTCACTTTTCAATGGACGATATGAATAAAGGTAAATATTGAATAAACTTTATCATGTAATAATTTTATCATAAATACAATATATATTCATTATGTACATTTATATAACATACCATCCATGTAAGACATTAATAACAAATCACATCACGCCGTTGATGTGTTAGTCTAGACTTACACATGGATGACATTATCATTTGTCATCGGATTGAAATAAAACATAAGAAGAATTTAAAATTTATATAGGAAAATATATTAATAGTAATAATACATATTTCACCATGAGAATATTCTTAAATATTATTTATTTCTTGTTAAGGAAGAATGAAACTCAAAAAAGATCAGTAAATACGATTAACTCTCTTTTTAAAAAATTATTTTAGATTACACCTTAATCCTTGAAAAGATTTTCTTTGGGGATTAAAAAAATATCTAGCATGTGGGTAGGGAAGTTAGGAATATATTTTATTTGGAAATTTCTAAAATAAATGCATAAAGGTGTGTGACTAATTTAAGAGATAAGGATACATTCTGTAAGTTAGGGGGGTGACACTCATTTAAATATCAAGATCATTAAAACACAGCAAAGTCAAATTCAAGTGAAAGTGGAACCAAGTTGAAAAATATTAGAATATTAGATAAAATATGTTATAAATATATTTCACTAATCAATTTGAAATAAATTTTCTAGATATTTTAGAACTTATCATTTACTGTTACACCCTCGTTAAGCCTTTTAAACCTTAACCGATGAAACAAAATTTTACCATTTTTACTATACATTATGAAACCAAATGAATCATACCTCTTTAAAAAAATTTTAAATTATGATTTCCAATTTTTAAATAATTTTAGCCAACTTAATTTATATAAATGGAAATAATTAATTTATAAATAAGCATGAAAAACACAACAAAATCCATTTTTAGAAAAAAACCATGTAAGCATAAAGTAAATTTAATCCAATTCCTAAACTAATTAAATCCATTTTATGAATGTTAAAAAAATTGATTGAATATGTTATGTAAATATACTAGTCAAATTATTCATCAATATTTATAGATTTAATTTATTAATATAAAAACACATTATGCACATAAAAATATTTTTTTATATAAATATCACTTTTTTAACATCAATTACCTGATAGGAAATGAAAATATTCTCTACATGTTTAAACAATAAATTTCATAAGTTTATTGCTAGGAATAAATTTCATAGTAATAAATATATTGAAAAAATCTTATCATAATTTTTTTTAAACAGTGATTTAGGATAAATATTATATCCTAAGTGAATTAGAAATTATTTTCAACCATTATATTTCATTTAAATTCCATACAATATGATGAATTATATAATTTATGATAATTATTCATATTATATCATCATTTAATTCCTTAAAATATATAAATAATATAAAATAAATTAAATAAAATTTTATAATAAAATACTAGGGTGTTATATTCTACACTAATATAGGATTTTCCCTTAAAATTTGTTCATTATGACACAAAAAACAAAGGATACCTGTACTTTATCACATTTCTAGGTTCCCTTGTAGCTTTTTATAATTTTTAATTCCACCATATAACCATAAACATATGATTAGTATGTTTTTTTAGAAATTGACATGTACAATATAATGGTACAACCTTTGAGTCCAATGCATGTAAAAGATATAATATATAGTTTATCTAATTAAATACAAGGAATGCATCATGAATATTGAAGAGTTTGGAAGTAAGTAACTAGTGATAAGATAATATACCTATTAAATATAGGATCTCATTAGGTCAGATATATATGGAGATAAGATTTCCATTCAGTCTAAATATAATAAATAACTTCCAAGGAGATATCCATCGAAATTTATTTTCACTATCTTTAAACTCTAGTAATCACTGACGATTGTCAATATAACATTACTATTGACTCTTAAGTTTATTGATGTGCTTCTAAATGGATCTAACCTCATATAAATTTTTATTATATAGATAAGGTTCAAATTTCCTCTTTTTCCAACATCATTCCATCATGTTAGAGTTCTATAGTTTTTTTCCTCAAAGGGAATTATAATGATCCATATGAATGCACAAGTGAAATCTATTATTGTAAGAAAATTAAACTAGAGGAAGATATTGATACCAAAATCCTTTAAAATAAAAATATCTATATATCATAATATATTCTAAGGTTTTAATGGTCATCATAGACTGACCATTTGTATGTAGATAACATGGAGTAATAAAGGTCAATACTGTATTAAAATATTTCTAAATAATTCTAAAAAAAATTGATGTAAACCTTAGATCTTGATCATAAATGATCAATTTTTGTAATATATTAATATTTTCAATATACTTATCATATAACCTGGTGAATTGATTCAGAGAGAAATCTTCTCTTATGGAAATGAAATGTTATGATTTCATAAAGTAATCGACTACAACCCAAGAAGAATTATTCCCTTTAAATTTATAAGGGAGTACCATGATGAATTCCAAAGATATGTTTTGTTATTTATAATTAGTTTTTGATATTGGTTTGGAAATACACTTTGAAAACTATATCTCAGCCTTAACCTTCTATCATACCATGTACTGAGATACATACTCTATAATATATGTCTTCATGTTTTCCAACTAGAAATTCTCCTTAATATCTCTATACAAAATTGAAATTTTAGGATAGATAAATATTGATTAACTATGATATTCATGTAATAAATTCTTTAATTCTGGTATTGATGCATACAATGTTCCAAAACCTTATAATTCCATCAGTTTAATAACTTTGATCAGGTACATTTCCTACTTTATTTTGAAGCTCTATTCCTTCCTTATGTGAATATTTATTCATCACATTGACAGATAGATGAACATTATCCTAATAAGTATCCCTATATATTATTATTTCAATATACATCCCCTTTAAATACATATGTATTGGATATATTTAATTATGTATCAAGTACAAGCATGCATGGTCCTTCCAACTTAGAGTGTCAACCACCTTGTTCACCTTCCTCTGTTGGTAATGTATTGAGAAATTTTAATATTTAATAAGTTCCAACCATCTAATATAATTGATATTAAATTATTTCTATGTTATTATATACTTTAATATTTTATTAATAGTTTATATGTCACACCATTCAATATAAATTTAATGAATCTGTATCTTCATTGAAATAATTACTACTACTAGTTCCAAATCATGATCTACATAATTTTATTCTTGAAACGTTAATTGATGATTGTAATAATAATAAACTATTTCATTTTTCATGATAACACATCGTAGTATCCTCTTTAATGCATCACTAAAGAAAAAAAAACCATTTTCTACTATATGGTATTGTAAGAAAAGGAGAACTAAACAAGCTTCACATTAGTTCCTTAAAATTAATTTCACATTCAACAGTCCAAATGAAATGGGCTCCCTTCGATGTCAACATTGTTAGTGTATTTTATAGTCATGAAAACTACCTCAGAATGAATCATTAGTATCCTTCCAACCGATTCAAAATGTTGATTTTGGTCACCATGATTGGTCGAGGACATTTTTTATAACTTTAATTTTTATGGGATCCACTAATATACCATAATATGTAATTATGTGACCAAGAAGGACACATTATGTATCCCAAATTCAAACTCACTAAGTTTAGCATAGAAATTATTCTTTCTCAAGTTCATCCACACAATCCTCAAATGATATTCATGATATTCCTTTTTCATATAATATAAAATAAAATTATCTATAATGATTACCACTGACTAATCATGTTAATCTCTAAAGACTCCATTAAATAGATGTATGAAGATAATAAGGGAATTAAGAAGTCAAAATGAAATCACTATATATTCATAGTAACTATACCTCAAATGAATGGTTGATTTGGATATTTACTCCTTTTTGACCCTCAATTAATGATATCTTGATCAAAGGTTATACTTTAAAAAGTATTGATCTATTTATAGTTGATCAAAAAAAATAATCAATATTGTGTATAAGATTAATGTTCTTGATTTTAATCTTGTTAAGTTATTGATAATAAATGTAAATACACATTGATCTATCTTTATTCTTAATAAAAATAACAGGTTCACCACATAGTGATACACATGGTGGAATGAATCCTTCATGAAGATTCCTATCATGTATCTTCTACAATTCCAATAACTCAATTAGGTACATTCTTTAAAAAGTCATTAAAATAGAAATAGAAACACGTATGAGTTATTCTTAACATATAACTTCTTGATTAGGGGGAAGGATAAGAAAAACATTAAATAAACTTTATCATATTCCTAAATAATATGAATATCATCAATATTGATTTTCTTTTCATTAATTTTAGATAAATAGCCCTCTAGAATATATATTAAGACCCATATAATGGAATAAGTTTCAATTATAAGTTCATATTAAATCTTCATCAAACAAATAATCATTATTTTGTTTAGAATATTAAATTTTACTTCCCTTCCATGACTCTTGATATTTATTTTGATGATAATAATGGATTTCCCAGAAGGAAAACCCTGATTTATTGGTTTAGAAATAATGGAATAGAAGTCCTAAAAAATGTTTATAAAATCAATTCTAATAAATGAGTGATACTCAAAAGGAATGTCATTGAGCCAAATAATATCTAAAGTAGTAATCCCCTTTTTGGAAAACCCATCACCCAAGTAATTTTATTCTCGATAAGCATGAGTGATAATATGATTCATGAAAAATGAGAATCCATTCATTTCATCCATTTAGTAGTCATCTCCCAAATAACTTGAAACTATATTATAGGAAGAATAACATAATTTGTTGGAAGTACATTCTCACAATCCTCAATTAGAGAGGATATATAGTCATGAGATTCTATTACCATACCATTAATTTTTTCACTAATAATTCAAAATCTTACCTCTGAGGTGTTGATGTGATACCATTATAAAATTATTTAGATATAAAAGAGTGGGTAGAATGAAAATCAAATAAGACATTTTTAGTTCTCAAGTAGATGGTATGTGTACCATTAACCACATCATTTTTCTGAACAACTATATCCGTTTTGACAACATGAGATTATCCCTTGTCTCTTGGATTCTATGGTTTTTAATAGAAATAGTTTCCATTAACCATTCGATTCACACACTGGTTACTATTGTTCTAATACTCCTTTCCATAGTAGAATTGGAGTGTGGGTGGTGCATTCAGTTGGTATTTCTCCATATTCATTTCATTATACTCCCTATTTACATATTATTAGCATTTAATTTATCTATGGACTTAATTTTAATGATAAAAACATTTATTATCACCTTGGAGTCAATTTCCCACTGGTTTATTTCAACCCATTAGAAGTGAAAGAAGATTAATTTTCTTTCTTCCTTTGGTTCTGTTATTATAATTTCCTAGAAACTACATCTTTATCTTCTTATAAGAATCATGATAATGATGTGAATGAAAACTCACTATTTCTACCTTGAGATCACATAAAATTATTTCTATATATCTACTAAATTCCATTAAAGACAAATCCTTTTTGAGAAATAGTATTAACTACCTAAGAACTAATAATTTTTTTTTCATGGTCAATTATAAAACCAAAATCATACTTCATAAGTATTTTAAATATTTTCCTCATAGGTATAAATAGATTCATTATCATTTTACCCAATATCAAGGAATTCACTTTCAATTTACATGTGACGATTTAACGAAAATTTATTAATGAAAAATATCCTTTCAAAGTCATCTAATACAATGGAGACAATTTCTTCAGATTGATTCATTCTCTTTCTGAGATTACACAATTGATATTATTTTCCTTCCAAATGATATTTCATTAGGATAATATTTTAATGATTTGAGTATTAGAAAATAGAAAATATCTTTTTAGTGCTATTTATCTACTTCTAAAACACTCATGGATTAGAGGAACTACATAAACAATATCGATATTTCCTCTTTAAATACTCAATAGTGAAATAGTACCCCTTTTTCTCATTTTTAATCCTAGTATGAATCATGTTGTGATATTTTTTTTGGGAATAATAATAGGAATTTTAATTCTATCTCCCATTCCGTTCTGATTTTCAAGAGGAAAATAATTTCATTTTCCACCATATTGTTTATTAATATAATTAATCTTTTACCCAACCATTATCTGAAACAAAAAATTAGAGTATAAGAATCATGAGACAATAATCAGACTGAGAAATCATATAATCAAGAAAATCATTGCAAAGATGTCCAAAATTATGACACCTTATTATCAACCTATGACTCCTTTTGACTCACCTTATATAATTATAAAATAATCATAGGCTTTATTAAGTTCTATAAATACGTTTTTCATATCCTATCTAAAATAATAATTAATCTTACATTGATACTAACTAAGGTAGTGACCTAATTATTTTATAAATAAATATTTCATCATTTTAGATGAACATTCAGTACTTTATAGAATAATACATGACTATGAAAATAAATATTCGTTGTATTTAAATACTATATACATAACCAAAATATTTCATTAAATATTTAAACATCTCCCATAATTTTATTCTCTCATAGTACCCTTATTATAAATTTAATACCTAATAACATTCTTTATTACATACAGAAAATAGAAACATAAGAAAGGGAGATCTTAGATGATTAGTAGGGGTAAATAAGAGAGATATAAATCGATGATTATATGAAATAATAAGATAATAATAAGGGTATTGGGGAATCATAATTACATATTATGTTCATAAACAATATTTCATAGATCACAAATCACAATTATTGGCATTAATATTTAACATTTCAAAAGATTTAATTATTAAGAGTGAGGCATAAAAATTAATATATAATAATCCATGAGAGAATATTATAAGTTTATGAAACATTCATAAGAATTATGTGGAATGATCATAAGTATAGAAAATCATTTCATTATTCAAGGACCCCTACCAAGTTTTTCATCATATATTGTAAAATATCCTATAATAAATTAGATTCACTCCATAATATGGTCTCATCCTAGAAATAGTTTCACTCACCATCATCTATCATATTTTCTCATTAAATATCAATCATTACCTAATAAATTAAAGGAATATATAATTTAAATCCCCCCACAACCTATTGAAATATATATAATTTATGTTATATAAGAATATGAAAACATTCATCATTCTATTATATAATATCACATGTAAAATAAATGGGTTTTTAAATGATTTTATAATCACTTAATTAAAATGTGTGAATGACATGGGATTAATAGGATAATTCTTAAACCATAATCATCATTAGAAATGTCATGAAATAAATTTTATGGTATAATAATATCATATCCACAATAATTCTAAATAATCCTTAAAATATGTAGTCATATATGAAAAACTATTTTAAAATATAATTTGAATATTTCTATAGAAAAAGAAAATATTATTTTATTTCGATAAATTTTAAAAATAACAATTCCATGAATATTATGAAAAATATTTAGTTTGAAAATAACCATGGAAATATGTTAACTAATCTTCAAATTAGTGATTATTTATAAAGGATATAAAACAAGTTTGTGTGATAGATATTAAAAAGAAAATTCTTTTGACACTTTTTGTACAAAGTCATAAACAACATCTTCAATTTTTTTGAAAAAATTATTTCTAATATACTGAAAATAAATTCCAATATCATTGTTAATTAATTTGAACAATCATAAGATAATATAAAATAATTTTAATTAAAACATATTAATGAATATGGATTTGGAAGAAACATTTCATCAACTAAAGTGGTAATAAGTTTTTCTTTTGCCAAAAAAAATTTATAAATAGTTTTATGTAAAAAATAGAGAATAATAAAAGGGAAAAATGTAAAAAATAAACCATTAAGATTAAAATATTCCGAATTTATGACATAAAAAGAATTTAATTCATCAAAATGATATTCAAGATTAAACAATCCTGAACAAGAATGATATTACAACACAAACCCTTAACATAAGTCTTGAATTTATTTACACACATTGTTAAATTATTGTAAAATAATTTATATTTCATATAAATATAGAACGAATATATTAACACTTATCTTACAATATAAAATTCCCTTGTAATTCCCAGTTACCCCTTTATAAACAATTCTTCATTAACATTAACATTCGAGTGAAAGCTGTTATGCATTCCATGTATGATTTAGTTGTATGGTTCTAATAATTTCTCTTAGTTAATGGTTTAATTGTTTCAGGAACATTAATCATGTAATAATTATCATGTTTATTCATTTTTAACATTTTTATAACAACTCATTTATAGTGGTGATGAAAAATGGATTATATCACGTCTTGGAGATGGTAGTCCATTGGTAGTCCATATGTGCACACTTGTGATTTTGTCACTTTTCAATGGATAGAAAGAAAGAAATAAAAATCGTAACTTGACTTTATATAATCATAATAATATCATATATATTAATTAAATACATCCACATGAGAAATAATATATTTAATTCATGAAAAATGAATCACATCCCTTCGTGGGTCTGGTAGTCTATTTGCACACATGAACGATATTATCCTTTCTCATAGGATGGAATGGTTCTATAAAATTGATTTACCATTCAAATAATATTTTAGTGTATTATTTATATATATTTTATCATGTAATTTATTTATATAATATTAATAGGATTTTAAGGAACAAAGAAAATTGAAAAGGATAGGTAATTAAAATTACAACTACTTTGGGAAACATCATTTAGCTTACACCTTAAGCCTCCAGATGTCGGTATTTTGGTAAGAATAAAAGATCTAGGATGTGCAGTGGGAAGTTAAGAAGATATTTATATAAGTATTTTTGGATGTATAGTTCTTAATGTGTGTGAATAAATGAATATAGAAGGTTCCTTTTTATTTGTTTGGTGAGTGACACCCTTATAAATATTAAGAACATTAAAATATAAAGAAGTCATATTCATGTAAATGTGGAACAAAGTGGAAAAATATTAAATTATAAGATATTTTATGGATAAAATATATTTAACCAATCATGTTTATATAATATTAATGGGTATTCGTGATATTTTATTTTAGTTTAACCCCCTCATTAACATGTTTTACCCTTGACTGAGTTAACAAATTTTTACCATAGTCAGTATTCCTTATGACCAAAAATGAAAATTAGATCATTTAAAAAATTTTAAATGATGATTTAAAATATGGAATTTATATTATAAGATTCAATTTATTTATGTCCTAGATAATAATTATAAAATTAGTGTTCAATATGTAACAAAAATAGCATTAATAAAAATGTATTTTAAGCATGAAATCGAATTAATTCCAATTACATACATAGTAAAAACCCTTAAATTAATATTATATCATTTTAATGATAATATATCTACACATTTAGTTAAAATAATTCATTAATAGTGATAAATTTAATTTATTTATAAGAAAATACATTTCTAATATAAATGAATTTTTTAGAAAAATAAATCTTTTTACCTTAAAATAAATGATAACCACTAAATTAATTTTCTAAATTTGTAAAAAATATATTTTTCACAACTATAAAACTCTAATTTCAATTTTAAATAATTAATATATTACAAAATAATTATCATAAGCAAAATATTTCAAAACTGTTCGTTAAGATTAATAGAATTTCCTAAGTGAATTAGAAAATATTTTTGACAATAATATTTCATTTCAAAAACATATAATGCAGATAATTCTGTAACATATGAGAGTTATTCACATAATTTCATTGTTTTATGCTATATAATATATTCAACACAATGAATTTATTAAATAAAAATATACTCTAAAATCACCGAGTGTTATAACTTTTCTGGGAAACCCTAACCATTAGGTTACTAGTGGAATACATATGATATAATCCATACATTTTATTGGAAAAAGTTTTTTCCCCTCAACTATACAGGAGTAATATATGACATGATTGAAATGATTTTCTACCAAATTAATTCATGGATTATTTACATGATTAACTACTGTATGTCATGAATATGTATAAATCAAAACCAACGAAAATTTGTGATGGATTAAAATTGGGTCTCATTTAAGGGTAGGAAATTTAATAAAATTCCATTATAAATAAATTTAAAATATTATACTCATATGATTAAATATTTTGTTGTTGATAAATTCAATCATCCAAAGAAAACATAAATTTGAGATTAACCCTTGAGAAAAAGGGGATAATTAATGTAATTAACATCATAGACTAAAATTTTTAGAAAAATTATTATCTAGGATAAATTCTATTGTTAGGGAAAATAAATTATTTTATTACCAAATAATGATTTTTTTCTACAAGTGTATTTATATGGTTATGAGACGAAAAAAATGATTTAATAAATATTATAGCCACAAAAGAACAAAATGGATTTCTGTCTCCACTCATATATTCCATATGATTTTATATATTAATGAATTGAGGAGATTTTGGGTTTTATTTACGTCTTGATTGAGGTATGTAATTAATTATATTTCCATCATTCAAAATATTCTAAAAATATTAACGAGTTTGAGAAATGTTTATCCATTTTCTCAAGTTTCTAATTAAATATGAACTAGGTTATGTAATATCAAGGATATTGTGTAACATTGACAATAACAGTGGGTAAATGTTTAAAAAATATAAATACAAATTAATTATAGTGTCCCAAAAATTTCCTTCAAAATGCATGAATAGGTTATTGAAAACTAGTGTTATGAAGGAAGGAGTTTTTTCTATATGGGGGATTTTTTTGGAATGTCTCAAGGGTGCTAAGAAAAATCTAGGGAATGTATATATCTGTAATTGTTTTTATAGATATGAATTATATGGTTTAGAAATGGTATGTGATATGAACTATATATTTTAGATGTGTTATATGTATAAAAGTGATTCAAATCTAGTTTTGGTTTTATAAGTCATGTTTTTTGTTTTCATAGAACAAAAAAAAGGGTTGGTAAATCATGGAATGTATGAAAATGAGTAATTATAGAAAATATGGATCTTAATTAGAGATTCTTATTTTGATATGATTCCCTTATATGACATAGTATACTATTTTTAACATGTTTTAATGAAAAATAGGATATTATGGATTTAATAATTATGGTTTATAATTTCTTGGACTCTAAAAGAAAATTGAATATAAAAAAGGAAAAAATGAGTTTTATATATGATAACTTGTGTATCAATGACATTTATACAAATGAGGAATTGAGATTCCACAACCCATCAGTTGGATGGTTTGAATAATAATGTTATATTTTCAGAACAATGATCTAAACACATATAATACCATTTTTGATATGGATACAATAGTTTATTTGTTAGAAATTATTGCTAAGGAATATGAGTTATTTCTTTTAAATAGAAGAGTTTTTGTATCTTTATATGATATTATAAAAAGAATTTTGTTTCTGAAAATCTAGAGGGAGTATCCAAAGTCTTAGATAAGTTCAATATTAATAATTCAAATATTATAATTTTCATCATTCAAATTTAATATCACTCAAAATAATAAAATAGTGTATGATATATCTCTAAAGAGAAATGTAAATAGTTTCATTTAGTTATCATAACAAAGTAAAAATCACTTTTTATCATAAAGGAGTTCAGTATGTACCAGTAAATATATTATATACAAAAATGATCTCCATGAAAATGGTGATGCACTCCCTTGGTCTTCTCCCTCGCTCTCTTCCTGGTGTCTTCTTGGGTTTCCTCTGGAAGACGACACTTCTCTATTCCCCCTTTCCTTTTCTCCCCCTCGTCGTCCCTCTAACGACGAGGGCTTTTCTATGCTTCCTCTCCTCCCCCTTCCCCTCACCGTTCTCATTGGCGGCGCTGTTTTTCTGGTGTTTCGACGACATCACACATTATATTTCTGATTTTATCACTAGATCCGCCGTGTTTTAACCCTATTTTGGTTTTATATGATGGCGCTCATGCGGTTTAGGATTGTTCTTTGTTGGCATTCGGTGGCGTGTTACATCTTTTTCTTGCTGTTTCCAGGGCTCCAAATGCTGTATTCACTACTCTTATCACCTCATCTATTGTTTCGAAACCCCATGATGGTTTTTAATGATGACACTTTAGTGGTTTCGGGTTGTGTCAGAGATGGCGGTTGGCAGTGCTTTACTCATCTTCGTACTCTCCATTTCCTCTGCTCTTTGTGTGGGTTCTGCTTCCCAAGCTTCTGTTCTTGCACCGTATTCGTGAGACGTCGATGAAGACTTTGGAGTTTGGTTTGATTCAAAAGTGAAATGTTGATGGAATGGTTAACGGTGTGTTTAGTGATGTGGTTTGAAGTTATATGGGATGATTGATAATGGGTTCTCGCTGGAAATTGTGATAAAAAAGGTGAAGACGGTCAAGAGCGTGGCTCGAGGAGGTTCGTTGGTCGACATTCGTCAAAAGTGGATGCTAGGTGGAGATTGATTCCTGGCATGGGTGGTGGCACATTTTTGAGGTCCCTAGCTACTTCTGATCTGCCCTAGATTCAGAATTCCATTGCTCCTCTCCCAGTTGGTCTGATGTTGTGGCTTGGAGGAAGTTCTGGGAGGTGATCTTTTAGCGATCGACGAGGTTATTGGAGGCTTATCTTTATTGGTTAAGTCCCTTCGGTATGTTCTGGTTCTATTTTGGTGGTTATTTGTTCAGTTTTTCATCGTTGCAAAGGTGGTTCTGGGATCACGGTGTTGGCTTGAGTTTTCCATTGTGGTGGTTCGAGGATGGCAAGGCGACGTGATTTCATTTCCTGTAGCATTGCTGGTTACGACCGTCTGTTGATGTTGGTATGTGATGGGGAAGATGGTGATTGTATTTTCCAATTTCAATCTTGAAAAAGGATTTGTGGCTAGCTACAGTATTGATGGTTTTCAGTGGGCTCGAGGCTACTACAAGGTTTCATCTTCCCACGTGATGTTTGCTCCCAAGGTGGTGTGTTAGTGCTTGGTTTGTTTTGTACATTTTGAATCATTATGGAATTTTGTGGTGCGGTCATCAGGTTTCATTTTTCCTATTTTCATTACTTTTGACATTTGTATTTGACTTGCTTTATACGGGGGTTTGGTAATTGTGTTGGATGCTGTCAGATTATGGTTGTGAGGTTCCCACTAATCCAAAAAGTGGTTTATTTAGAATATGTAAAAAAAGATTTGGAGCTAAAAAATATATGTTTTTTATGTCTCCTCAATATTCCAACTATATTAATTCATAGATGTTACTCCCTTAATTTTTTTAATGGGAGGGTTTTGTTTTATGGGTACATATCTATGTGGAAGGAATTCCATATAGATTTAATGAGTTTAATAAAATTCTAAAAGAATAGAAAACTAGAGGTGGATTTGGGTTTTTATCATATATGATATTATTATATGGGTTCTTATGTAATTTTTTTATATGCATTCAAAAAATATATTTATATAAAAAATACATAATGTTATGTAAAATTCATACTCCA
This sequence comes from Viscum album, assembly GCA_963277665.1. Taxonomy (NCBI): domain Eukaryota; kingdom Viridiplantae; phylum Streptophyta; class Magnoliopsida; order Santalales; family Viscaceae; genus Viscum; species Viscum album. Next base: position 1,991,854,104 of record OY728137.1, read on the forward strand.
TATTATCATCTTTCTTATAGGTTTTATATAGTTAATTAAGTGAAATGATAATTGACCTATCAATATACACCCTTGTGTTATACCTAACTGATTTTTATCATGGAGTGTTATTGTTTCTGATAAAATGTTAAGGTTAATATGGGAAGAATTTCATATATAGATACAAAATAAAATGTAGAGGTAAAATTAGTTTTTTTTTCACCGAATGACCCACAGGTATATGCCCTATGGAGTTCCATACATTGTTTATTTGGTATAATAGGGGTGTATATTTTATATTTTAATTTTCTTATAATTGAGTCTATTGGGATAAATAGAATGAGAACCCTCATACTTTCATAACTTTCTTATGCAATCCTATAGGATTAGATAATCGGGGGTGGTGGGGTATTTTTATTGATTATGAAAACCCATATCTTTTATAATTTTTTTTCAATATTTATCACATAAAAAAAACATAATAAAACCCCCAAAAGAGTAAATTGACTATTGTATTTGGGTAACTAGATAAGTAACATAATAACATGAAGAATGGATACAATAAAATTATTTAAAACTCCATAACAAGCTACATAATATCCATTGATTTTCTAATACCATATGAGATAACTTAGGGGGTACATAAGAAAGGGGTGAACTATAACTATAAATCCTATTAATTGAATAATAAAATCATAACACGATTAATGTAAAACAAGAGGTGAATAACGGTGACATATAATCTCAATAATTTACACACAAGAATATCACTAAGTGATATATGTTCATAACATTAAAGTTATATAGGAATGTGGAAACAATATAAAAATTATCATGATAAGTATAAGTCAAGAATTATCGCTAAACAACATAACATAGTATGATTTTGACAACCTCCCATGTATCATTAACAATATCTTAAGAGATAAAAGCATTACCCAATGCATTGGAGGGAAATATAATTCCAGGTTCATCCATCACATTCATAACATGTACCTGCATTTGTGTTTCACATATATAATAATATATAAGAACACAATTCATTACATTTAATCAAATGTTTAAGGAGTGAATGTTATATTCAAGGAAGTAAAAAATTAATTATTAATTGGTATATCTAGGTTAATAAACTTGAGTTAAAATTGAGATTGGTATTCATAATATAAAAGTGGGCAGTCGAAAATCTCAAGATAATTTCTATAATATAATGGGTATACATAAAATCTAATTTAAGGGTTCAATGGGAGTGAAAGGTATTCACTCATTATATGGGAATCATAAGGGTTGTATAGGGGTGTTCAAAAACACATTACATCATGAAAAACTGGAAATCAAAAGAAGTAGTACAAATAATTTTCTTAAAAAAAAAATAAAAGAAGATGACCCCTTACATTGAGAGGGAAACTTATAAAATGTTTGTAGGTTGTTATTAAGAGCATTATAACACTTTTTGAGGTATTAAAATAATAATTTGGAGAGTAAATGTGTGATCAATTAGTTTTCAGTGATGAGGAGTCAAAAGTTGGGGGATATTTATGGAAAGAGGGAGAGGGGTTCTTTATTAATGTCTAAACTTAGGTTTTGGACTCTATATGATTAAAAATAATTCCCAATCTTTTCCTAATGGTTTCAAAAAGAGAATTAGTTTTAAATATTTTATATATAAATGAACAAAACATATTAAAATAATACTATCAGTGATGTGGACATGATTCATGTTAAAAATAATTGATTTTAAACCATGAAATATAAAATAGGAATTTCTAATATTCATTATTGGATTATATGTTTAACAAAATAACATCTAAACAAATTATTTTAAATGAAAAATACATATTTGGTTTTAATTCCTTTTTTAGAATTTATTACATCACTGTTGGGCCTTCAGGATGTTATAATACATACCATATAATTATTACAAATTTAATTATTATGCTAAAATTTTTATATCTCATAAAATTATTAAAAATTAACTATTGGATTATATAGAAATTATTATTTCAAAAATAATATTTGTTATATAAAAAATCAACTAAATATTAGTATTTTCACTTTCAATTAAAAAAAATTATTTACTAGAAAATAATTCTTTCAAGATAATGACAAATTCTAACCCTTATAGAGATTACATTGGACACAATTAAATTATATAAATAATCATATATAAATAAATATTATTTAATAATATTATTATATGAATGTAATATTTATTTTAAAATTCTTTAATTTATCAATAATAGTGTTAAAAGTATATATTTTCTAAAAATACAATTTTCGTTTCTTCTTATCAAAATATAACATTCACTATATCATATATAATTATATACATAAACTTATAATGAAAATTGATAAACATAATCCCCATTTTGTTACAAATAAAACATAAACATTCATATTTATAGGTTCTAGATACATAATATGGTATTACACTAGTGTACAAAAAATGGATAAGGTGTGTAATGGTTGTACTTTCTTTGGGTGGCTCTATAAACATGGTTTGGGCCATGATATCGATAAACTTGAATTTATCTTATAAATAATTTCATTCAGTTTTCACTTGTTAAATTTTAGCTCGGGATTTATCAAGGGTAAAGCTTAGTGATTCCATCTACCTTGGAAGATCTGATAGATGAGATTCATAGGGTCTAATATTGCTGGTCCATGATATCATTCCTTCCATATGTGTAAATTTTTTTAATCATAACCCTTAATATATAATAATCTTAATAGTCATTGTACAATGACTATATTATCAATGGTTTTTATGCTTAATATCATTTTAAATTTGATTGTATTTATTTTTTAAATGTCCAAATAGATAAATTATTTCATGTGTTTTTTATAACCACATTACTTAATTAAGAATGTATTCATTTAAAAGGGACTTTAATTTATGAAATTTGGGGTCATTTGATACTACCCCCATTCGAAAATTCACATTAAAAATTTTATATTATACAAAAACATTGATGAGGGTACTAATTTTTCATCACCTCCTCTAGTTCCCATGTTGTTTCCACAAACTTGTGATTCCACTACCATACTTTGACCAAGTAATTTGTCTTGTTTCATTGAAAAGTTTCTCTATGATCTATGAAATTTATGAGACACATATCATATGATGGATCATTACCCAAAGGATCCTCCTTTGGATTAAATATATAAGAGGCATAATGTATGTACTTCCTCAACATGGATAGTTGGTAGAGATCATGTAAATGATATAGGTTACGTGGGAGTAGTTGTTGATAGGCCATATCTTTGATGCGATCTAAGGGGCTAATATATCTGAGAATAATATTTTCCTTCTTCCCAAAATCCATGATTTTATTCCACAGTGACATATGAAGAACACTTCATCTTCAACCTCAAACTCCATGTCTCATTGATAATTGTTTTTATAGTTATTCTATAGAATATTTTCATACTGTATATAGAATAGAATGGTTTGAACCTTATTTCTAATATCATGGATAAGATAATGTACCATCATCTTGAGCTTTATAATTTCATCTCATCATGTTGTAGTTCAACAACTCTTCCCATATAAAGATTTATAAGGTTCCATTTGAATGCTATAATTTAATTTTCTTAGAGAACTCCAACAAGGGAACATAATAATCCAAACAACTTTGGAAATCCATAAAAAATGATATTAACATATCATTTAGATATGGAATAGTTCTCTCAGACTAACCGTCTGTGTGAGGGCAATTAGAAGTACTAAATCTCATATTTTTATCCAACACTTCCCTGAAGGATTCTCCAGAGCCTCAAGCTAAGCCTCTAATTTTTATTTTATATAAAGGAGAGTGGCACTACTTGTACTCTTAAAAAATATATTTTTTATATCATTGAATATTCATAAAGATAGAATTATTCCTTGATGTTAACTAAACATGTTGACTTTGTAAGGCAATTGAAAACCTCCCAAATAGTGTTATTTCCTTTATATGTCTTGGTTCTTCCTATGAAAAAAATCATTATTACATTTTTACATTCCCATAATGGTATGGGAAATGGTTTCTTTATAACCCTAGACTTATATTATTCAATCCTGAATCGTTTTCATACCAATCATCAAGATATAAATTATACAAATTTTCCTCATGATGTTATCCCACCATAAGTTTTTCTTCATTTATTTACATATATTATTTTTTCCTGGAAGAATATAAAATGATTATCTTTGAAAATAATCATGAATTTCCCTCTTTATCTCTGGTTTCTATGAGGAACATATCTTGGTTCAAATCCTTATAACTCCATTTTTTCCAATTTGGACATAGAAATATTCTCTACCTTTATTTATTACTCCCTGTCATGTTTGTGGGACTCCTTGATCATATCAAAAATGGTTAGTTTGAGAATTTATTTTGTAAATGTTAGATGAAGTCTCTTTTATAATTACTAAGAATATCCTTTCAATGTCTAAAGAATATTTGATGCGTTTGAATCCTTATCATGGATAGAGTTGTAGGATCCTTTATACTCCGATAATCTTCCACTTTGTCCCACTTCCTACGATGGTAATATATTGATCAATAAAAACACTTGATCATATCTAACCACATTCATTGGTGTATAGTTTGATACTTTTATGTGAATATATACTTATGTCTTTTATGATCTGTATATATGTCACACATCTTGATATAGACATAATGTCTCCAATTCTTTAGTTTGAATATCACTAAAACAAATTATTGAACTTGTGTTGGGTTGTTTTCTTCATGGATCGTAATTAACTAGAGGATTATGCTATCAATTTTTCATCTTAAATGTGTACATAACCCAAATCAATTTTGAATACATTTCTCTAGGACAGAAATTATTCCCGACTAGTCAGTAATTTGTGCATTGGTGCAGTGATAAACCTTTTCATTAAATATTTAAATATCTCATCCCATTACTCAGTCTAAAAAAACATCACTCCCTTTAGAGTTATCTTTTCAAGTGAACTTAATAATCATTAGAAGTTTCTCAAAAATCAATGATAGTACATATCTATTCAATGTAAACTAAATATGTCCATAATAAAAGTTGGCATGATCTATCATCCACTTGTATGATCCACATATATTTCCATTTTTTGGTGATAACACGCCCAATGAATATTACTCTCTTCATCTAAAACTCAAACCTACAATACTTCTAATATTTTTTTCCTCTAATAAGGTTTAAAATAAAACATTAAAATTCTCTTCATGTTCCTCCTTTTAGAGTATATAATAATATCATATATAACTACAACCACAATTTTTTTCAGGTAATCCCTAAAGACACTTTTGATTAATTCCATGAAATTTACATGAGCGTTATTGAGACCAAATAAAATAACTATGAACTCATACCACCCATACCTTGTTTAAAAATAAATCTTGAGGATATTCTAATTTACTATAACATGATAATATCCTGATCAATGATCCACCTTGGAGAAGTACTGGGATATACATAATTGATAAAATAGGGCATAAATATTTTCTAGGGGATTCATGTTATTTATAATGGTATTATTAAGATCATGATAATCAATGCAGAGGCACATTTAATTATCCTTAATCTTAACAAAAAGGACCAGTGTAACCCAAAAATGAACAACATGGGCGTACAAAAACTTAATAATAATTATCTTATAGTTACTTATTATAATCTTTATGTTCATTAATATATATTCGATATGGATTCAATGATTTCGAAAAGTATTTAGGTATAAGTCTGATTTAGAACTGAACATCTTAGATAGGAGGAAAACAATGGAAAATTTCAACAAACACACTAGTGAATTCCCTCACAATACACATGTCATCAAGGATGATATTTTACATAGTATCAATCATTTTATCAAAATAGTTTTGATTATAAGAAAATTATACCCATTATTGAGATGATGATTCCAAAGGATATTCAACCACCTCCTTGCAACTGTATAGAATTAGAAGGTTATTTATGATATAAAGGGTTATTTAATTTTCTCAACAAATTTGGTTGGATTTATATAATTAAGGAAATCCATAACCCAAGTTATATCTAATTCAACCAAAGTGAGTATCATAAGGTTCTCTGGGTAGTTCATCCCAAAAATATTGGCACAAGAGATGTTATATTATTGGAATGCAGTGATTTCTTCATTTATAGTTTTAATTGTTATCTCCAATTCAATATTTTTAGGTGGTGTTTTAATAGTTAAAACAAATATTACTTGAAATAATTCATAAAAATAAAATTAAAATAATACATTTTCTATCATTTAATGTATAATTGGCATATCTATCACCGAATCATTGTTAGGATCAACCTCGCCAGTTTTGAGGGTAAAATCTCTCCCTTTATCTCTAAGCCTTAATTTTTTTTGTCTTTGGTTATTTTATACAACCCTTGTCTTAGTGAATTTATTCACATAGTTTCCTTGATCCTTGTAGTTAAATTATTGGATGGTTGGCTGAGGGTTTAATGGAGAATTAATTTTTCCTTCATATTTTTGGGTTTCTCTCTTAAGCATTCTCTATCTATGTGCCCTTCCATCCCACAAATAAATCATTTCCTTATCCATATTATGAAATTAATAGGATACATATTCTATCACATTTAGAAAATGGGATAGTAGAATTTATTTCTACTATAAAATTTCTCTATCACTCAATTAGAATTTATGTTCTCTCTCTTATTCCTATCTACTGACCACTGAAATTCACTAAACATGTTTTAAACTATACCTAAGTGATAAATTAAAAATTTGGAGGTGTATTATGAAAGACTTTTAAATTTTAAACCATACACCTCATTGGATTCATTTATTATTTTAGGCCTAGTATTTCCATATTTATTTTTTGTTAGAGAGTGTAAGGATATTTTTTAAAGAATTTTGTTTCAAGAATTATTTTTTCCACCTATTTAATCCCCTCCCAAGGCTCCGTATTGTTGATAAAAGTCCAATATTGATAATATTCACCCTAAATATATTAAAAAAATGAATTAAATTATCTTTCTTAAAGGATAAAAGGAATGAAAAAATATTTTCAATGGATTTGATCCATTATTTTATTGTCAGTGGATTATAAGATCCATTGAAATTTAGAGGCCTTTGTTGTATAAAGATATTAGTTTCACATTTCTATTTCTACAGGGGTTGGGTGGTTTCTCCCTAATTGATGTTTTTATTAAGAACTTGAGTTAATATAGTAAGTATTTTTATGATGTTTTTGAATCTATCTCTCTTTAGGTTGGGCATATATTTGGTATGTCATCACATTATTCCTCAAATAGGTTATTGACTTGGTTTTTAATATTTACATCCATTGACCAAAATAAAGTGAAAATTAGGGATTATAATATTTAAAATATTAAACCATAAAAGTGAAACTGCGATCATTTAAGGGATAAATAATAAATGAAATAAATTAATTATCCTATGAATTTCTATTTTTCAATCTATATTATCCATGGTCTTCTTTATAACACAAAATTTATTGGTCAAATTTTGTTCCCTTCATAATTGTTTTTAAGGATCTTGTGAACTTACCAAATAATACCCCCATGATTTTGAAACTATGAGTGAATAATGTATTCTTTTTCATGTGCCAGGTGATAATTGAGTTAATCAATTATGAACCCTTTTTCAGTTATTACCCCTAGGTACAATGGTTCCTAAGTCACACCCACTAGTAGTATCCAGACATGGTTTTTCTTATTTGAAACCACATAATTTATACTTCACCAAAATTCTGGGATACTTTCCTATGGTTATTCCTATACCCATGGCTTTATATAAGGGTTTATAATCATAATGAACTAAATTACTATACCTTTAATATGAACTATAACAACCCATATCTTTTATAATTTTTTTTCATGATTTATTATATAAAGAAACACATTATATAACCAGAGAGTATCAAATTCTAAGTTTCTTTTGGTAATTATATACATAACATAATAACATGAATCTGTGATATAATGAAATTATTTAAAACAACAAAACATGCCTCTGAAAAACCATTGATCTTCTAATACTGCAAGGCATATCCAATGGATGCACATAAGAAAGGGATGAGGTATAAATCCCATTAAGGGGATAATCAAGGAATGGAATGATAAAATTAGTACAAGATGTATATCAAGGTGAAATATAAGGGTGATAATCATAAACATGAACATGAAATCATATTATAAGATGATACCATAAAGGAAACATAGGAATATGAAAATAACATAAAACATGAAATCATAAAAATAAATCATTGCTAATCACTGAGACATCAAAGAATAGAGTGTGTAATATAACCTACCATGGACTATAAATGGTATCTTATAAGGTAATAAAATTATTAAATTAATTTTAGGTCAATATAATATAGGGCTCACCCATCACATTCATTTCATGTACATACATTTGTGTAGTATATAGATTATAATATATAAGAACATGTTTCATAACATTTATTCCAATGATGAAGGAGTGTATTTTTTAAACATTGATTTCCCCAATTAATGAAGTATAAGTAAATCTAGGTGAATAACTTTGATTGGAAATGGGGAAGGGTATTCATAATATTAAAATTGGGAAAATATTGGGATAATTTTGATAGAATAATCGATGCACATAATGGTTAATGGATATGTTTAATGAGAGTGAAAGTTGGTCTATCATTATATAGGAATCACAAGGGACGTAAAGTGGGTGTGAAAAAAAATATTATATCATGAAAAATTATAAATAAAAAGGCATAGTATAATGAAATTACTTAGATAAAAAGGAATAGAAGAAGATCTATTACCTTGAGATGGTACTTTTAAAAGCCTAGGAGAAGCTTCTTAATTATTCAGAAACAATTTGAGAAGGATTTAAATATGTAAATGGAGATTAAATATATGATCAATGGGGTTTTAGTGAATATTATTGGTAGTTTGGTTGAATATTTATAGAAAAAGATAGCGAGATTATTTATTAATTTCTAAACATTGATTTTGGACTTTATATGATAAAATAATCAAAAAAAAAACCACCCATGGTTTTCCCATGGTCTCTTTTAAAAAATTATTGGTTTTAAATATTTTATATTTCAATGAAACTAATATTTTAAAAAAATACCATTTCATATGTAGAAGTGTTCCATGTTCCTGAAGACTTTATTTTTAAAACCTTAAAATATAAAATAGGGTTTTTAGTATTCATTATTAGCTCATAAAATTTATGAAATAACATAAAAAAAAATTATGTTAACGTATAAAAATATATTTTTTATTTTATACCATTTAGATAATTTATTACGTCACTTTTGTTTCATCATGATTTCATAATATTTATTGTATATTCATATTGTATTTTTTTACCTTAAAAATAAACTATCTCAGAAAATTATGAAAAATTAACCATTTTATAATTCAAATATGATTATTTAAATAATAATAATAATTTTATCAAAATAAATCACTAAAAATTATAATTTATACATTTAAAAAATTATTTACTAAAAAATATTTATTTTTACAAAAACAACAGTTTTTTGATCCGTATAAAAAATAAATTAGGATTAATATAATTATATGATCAATTTTATATAAATAAATATTATTTAGTAATAATATTATAAATATTTAATATTTATTTAAAAATTATTTATCTTTTCAAAATGATTGATAAACCAAATATTTTCTAAGAAATTCAATTTTAGTTTCATCGTATCAAAATCTAATTTTCATCAACTCATATATATTATAAATATATGTGGTGGAAGTGAAAAGGGGTAAACATAATAATTATTTAATTAAAAATAAAACATAGAAATTAAAACTATTAGGTTCTAGATATATAACCCCTCATTACACCAGCATATTCCTAACTTGTAAGGTATGTGATGATGGTTCTTTTTTGTGGTAGTATATGAAATGTGGTATGGTCCGTCTTCTCGATAATCTAAAAATTATCCAATTAATTATTTTGTTTATATTTTATTTTTTGAATTTTATCTTGTGTTTGGTCAAGGTAAAATACAAATTAATCTATCTCCCTCAAAAACTCCTATAAATAGGATTTATAGGGAATGATCTTACTGGTTGAGACCATCACTCCATTCATACGTGTCAGTTGAATTTTATCATAACACTTAATATATATAAATATTATCGGATATCTTAAAATATATATTATAAACAGTGATGATTATTCAAATTATATTAAATATAACATGTTATATTTTATAAATTTCTAAATAAAAAAAGTATGTATTGTGTTTTCTATAACTGCATTACTTAATGAGGCATTTATTCATTTTAAATAGAATATAATTGTAAAAAAGTTTCAGTCATTACATGTACAGTACCACCAGTTTCTATAAAGTAACCCTTTAATTGTGTTTGTATGGATTTAAAGTATAAGGGAGAAATTTGGGAGAGTTAGGTGAACTTTCAAAATGTTTTGGAGGCTAAATGAGTGGTGCATGGGCTGTGCACGGTTTATCCAAACCAAGTGGAAATCCGAGGATAAATTGTCCACAATATCATGTTTGAGGTAGGGAGAATCAGAAAAGTGTGTGAAAGGTTAAGGAGACACTGTAAGGAGGTCATACAATGGTCTTTATAGATTTTTTCTAACACACAGTTAGTGCAGGGTTTGTCTAACTGTGAGAACCAACCATGCACACGGTTAAAGTGAGATCCAAAAAAAGTGGGTCTCACACGTATTTGCATCTAAAGTACTCATTTTTTCTCTTAAGAGGCCCTAAATCTAGATTTATCTTCCATAAAGATAGGAGGAACTCTATAAAGAGTTTTGGAGACAATCTGAAGGCTTTCCTTGGCGATTCGAAGCCGGATTCTTAAGGTATGTGATTGTTCTTCCTCGTTCTTGATTTGTTTCTTAGATCTACATAGATTTACATCTCATATTTTGTTGGTTTCTCATATCTACTCATGTTATGGGTATATATATGAATGTGTATTAAAAAAAATCTTAGATTTGGGATTTATTTTTCTATGAGAATAGATCTATGATGGTTCTATGTAGAATCAACCCAGTTTTCTTGAGCGTTCTTCATCTATTATTAATTTTCTTCAACACATTTGAGGTAGGTGGATTTTCTATCGACTTATCTTCAGTGATGATTTATCATTTTTTGTAGATTTGTGAAATCATGATAACTTTTTGTGAAAATTGTTTTAGTTTCATGAATTTAAAATAGGGATTTTAAGTGGTGGATTTTTTTGGAACTTTTAAATGGTTTTATCATGCAAGGGTTTTAAATAAAAATATGTTTTATTGAAATGTGTTTAAATTATAATTCTTTTAACAAAAACTATTTTCAATTAAAGGGTGATTTTATTGAAAGGGTTGTTTTGGCCTGATCTGTAGGCATATGTGGTTTGTTTTTATGTTTCGTATATGTGGCTTGGTTGAAAAATTCCCTTGGACACAGTGGAAAAGTTTTAATGGCCCATGGGATATAATTTCTCTGTGATGACTAGGTAGATCGACAAGAAACCTTTCATGAGTATATAAATTTAATGAAAAATCATTCATGGTTTATTGTGTAGATGTTTGGAGTGGATTGGGTTTGTTAAAATGAACATTGAGAAAAAAATTTAAGCTTTGTGCAGTTATTTCTATGGAAAAATAACTTTCTAGAAAATTGGTTTCATTTTCACTCGTATGATTTTGGTTGAAAATGGTTTTAGAAACTTGTTTATATTTGGTTATAAATTGTTTTGAGAAATTATTTTATATAAACTATTTTATATACATGTTACTAACTCTTTTATAATAGTGGCATGAGTAGGGAATTCATTGGGGAAAACCTATTGAGTTTTATACTCAATCTTCTTTGGCACTTTGGTGACATTGTAGATTTTATCTTCTAGGATAGGGGTAATGGTAACGTACCACACATTTTTAGCACCACTCCTTGATACATGGACTGTTTAGTGCTCTTAGAGATTGTATCTTGGGGAGAATGATGTCTTATGGTTTTCCTGGGGTCTCTAGTTTTTTAACTACCATTTTCTCTGATACTTGCTTGGTATTCCACTGTTTTACACTTTCAAAGTGATTTGATATGAAAAATGTAGTTGAGTTATATTAATTTTAATCATGAATCATATAGTGATCTATTTGGTTATGGTTTGTTTCCTTGGTAGTTATTTTTTAAAGTGAAAATGATACCCTAATTATATTTAAAACCATTTGGAACTTATTTCTAGATTTCGGAATCTTGGAGACGTTTCTTAAGGTCTAGTAATGATTCATTACAATCTCAAGCCAATAAAATTTAACGGGTCATTAAAAATGGTATCAGCTTGTTTATTCCTTTCTAAATAATTATTTTTCAGTGTTGTTGGTCTTAGAGTTGGAATTACTCATTGTCTATTCCTTGGGTTAGAACCTTATAAAGGATTACGATTTTTGGAACTTGAAATATATATCATAAAAGGTCATTGAAAACACTTTTGTATTGAACATTCTATTAATAGGGATTTGGGTACATAAGTGTTTAGATACACTTCTATCCTTTTGAAATCTCATTGTTGTGGGTTTATCGAATGAGACAGACATACCATGCATTAGAAGAATGGCTTCTAACTATGAGTATATACATCATTTAGAGTAACGATTTATGCATGTAAAAGTGTTGATTTTTTAAAGAGTTTGAAATTGTTTTCCAAATAAATTATTTTGAAAAGGATGTGGTTATGTTATTTTGAAAATGGGATGATTTTTAAAAGAAATAATTGATTTAAAAAATGTGGTATAACATGAAAAATGTTGTTTTTTAAAACAATGTTGTGACAGTTGATGTGATATAATTTGAAATAAAATGGCATCAGTTACTATTGAGTAAAACATATAGAGTTTGTTGTTTGTTTAGAAAATATAACTTAGTAGGAATCAAAGAAACCAACTAGAAGAATTAATAGAGAACATGGTTTCACCTGAGTCACATGTCTAGTTCAGAGCATCATTCAGGTGTTTTAGGCGGTGGACACGTAGAACTGAAGGGATGAGCTGAGGCATGTGGACCATTCCATCCAGTTCATGAAGCTAAATCAACCAATATTCTAGTGTGATTCTGAACCTGAGAAGGAAAATGTACGGATAAGTATAATGAATCTTATCTTTGAGTTCATCAGCACACCGGTGGAGCCAAATGTCAAGACAGTGATGTATATTCTTGAGGATCTTGCACACCATTGGTGGGAACAAGTATTTCATGCTAAAGAGGATCAAGGCATTACTTGGGAAGAGTTTCATGTATTGTTTTATAAACAGTTATATCCTCACACTTTCAAGATTTAAAGGAAACCATAATTATTTATCCTAAAGTAGGAGAATCTCTCTGTCATAGAATATGAAGATAAATTCATGAATATAGTGTGTTTTTTAAAAAAAGTTGTGGCTAGTGCATCCATAAAGGCATGCATTATTAAATTATAGAGAAGGTAGGAAATTAGATCAAAGAGTGTGGTTCTATGTATTAATGATTATATAGAGATGGTGAATAGAGAGGTGGTGGTAGATTAAGACAAATCAGAAGCTATTGGAAGAGGAAGTATGATGATCTCTACTGGAAATGGTGGAAACCCCAATGCTTGGAGAAATTGAAAGAGAGATACCTATTTCCATGGTGGGAGTGAGAATATGAATCTGATAGCAAGATCAATAAATATTTCTCCACAACCAAATATCCAACAGGGATACTAACAATGTCATTCCTTTGGACACATAAAGAGGGAGTGTACTACACCCCCAATAGCATGCCATAATTTCAAAAAAATTGGACACCTAAAGCGCTTTTGTTGTAGTTCTCTAGGGTCAGTTACTCAAGACACTTCTCCAGATTCACAAGAATCGTATGTTTCGATAGGACAAGGTCAACATAATCAATATTTTCAGTAGAGAAAAGCTATCCATATCAATTCTCATAATACCATGACTCCAAAGCAAGGGAAATCTAAACAAGACAAGGAAGAGAGGAGTTCTATGATGAAGAAACTATATGGAGCTGAACATATGATTTCTAATGATGAAGCTGGACCATATATGGTGAGAGGTACAATTATTTTGAATTCTACCTTCATGAAAGTGAAATTTGATACTGGTGCATCACATTCCATCATTGCTTCTCGTGTTGTTTACTTACTATGTTTAAATTAAACATGAAATGATTCCCTTAGTGATAAAACTGAAAACTACTCCCAGTGAAAGATAATGTCAAGCCATTGTGTGTATATAATGTGCTAAAAAAGTTGACGAAGCTAAGATTAAATTGGATTTCTCAATGTTGGAGATGGATTTCTATGACGCAATCTTTGATATGGATTAGCTGAAAATGTTCAAGGATCACATCGACTATTATAGGAGGATAGTTAGTTTCATGAATGAGGATGATTTTGAGTATCTATTTTAAGGAGAGAAGGTTGTGAAGAAGGGTGAAACTGCACTATTGGAACCAATGATTGGAGGAATCTCTTACCAGTTTGGGATATTTACTTTTTAATTGATGGAAGTGATCCAGGATGTCTGTTTTCTAGTAGCAGTGTATAAATTTCTAGATGCCTTTCTTGATAAATTCTTATGTTTACCACTAATAAGGGAAGAAGTATTTATGATTGATCTCCTTCTAGGGACCAATATTATTTACCTTCCATCTTATAGGATGAAACCAAAAGAGTTAAGGGAATTGATATTTCAGTTAGAGGATTTGGAAAGCAAGGGTTTCAATCGGAAAAGTACATATCCATGGGCAACCTCGAGTTTGTTTGTGAAGAAAGTTGATGGAACTATTTGGCTACACATCAATTATTATAAGCCTAACCATGTTATGATAATCCACTTTCACACATTGATGATCTGTTTGATCAATCAAGGAGAGAAAAATGGTTCTCTAAAATTGTATTATGATTGGGATATCATCAATTGTGAGTTTGGAAGAAAGATATTCCTAAGAAAGCTTTCAAAAGAATATATGGCCACTATGAATATATTGTAACTCCCGTCGGTCTCAAAAATATACCATCAATCTTCATGTCTATGAGGAATTATATATTTTAACAATATATGGACTCTTTTGTTGTTGTGTTTGTAGACGAAATCTTAGTGTATTTAAAGAGAAGGGATGAGCATGATGAACACCTAGAGAAAATGTTACAAATATTAAGAGATAACCATTTTTATTCAAAATTATTTAAGTGTGATTTTTGGATATATGAGGTATGCTTTCTTGGCCATGTTGTTTTCAAAAAAGGTGTTTTAGTGGATCCGGAAAAGATAGAAGTTGTAGTCTCATGGAAGCCGCTGAATAATGTATTTGGTATAAGATATTTTCATGGTATAGCTAGTCATTATCGATGATTTGTTCATGAATTCTCACAGATTTACAAACCTATGACATCAATGACAAATAAGAATGATCCATTATAATAGATAGTGGAATTCCAGAAGTCTTTCCAAGAGATGAATGTTCTTCTTACTCTAGAACCTATTTTTCTTTTTACAGAATCAGGATGAGGATATGTGGTATACTATGACGCTTCAGGATTAGGATTGGGTGTTGTTCCTATGCAAGGATTACATGTTGTGGATTATAGTTCAAGGTAGTTGAGAGTGCATGAGAATAATTACCCAACACATGACTTGGAATTAGCAGTAGTTGTTTATTCCTTGAAGACTTGGAATCATTATCTCTTTGGTGAGAAATTTATTGTGTTCACGGACCAAAAAATGCTTGAAACACATTTTCTCATAGTGATATTTGAATATGAGGCAAAGGATATGGATAGAGTATCTCCAATTGTTTTACTTTGACTTAATGTATACACAAGGAAAAAGGAATTCTGTAGAAGATGAATTGATAAAATAGTTATATGCTCAGTTAGGGAAAGAAGCCTCGAATGATAGGCAGTTTATGTCAGTCCTAGCCAACATGAATGTGGAATGTGTAGGAAAAGGTGATGCTACTGTTTTATTTTTTTTATCATTTCTTGTTCTTTATTTGGTAAATATGGTCAAATAGGTACAAACATATGATGCAAAATTTTTGGTTATGAGTTCAAAAAACAATGGTGCGGAGACCATTGAGGGTTGGAAACTTGATTAGAGTTCAATTTTGTATTTTAGAGATCAAATGGTTGTACCTATTTATTTTCAAGAACAAATCATTCATGCTTACCACCATTAGAGATGGACTATACATAAAGTCACATAGAAGATGTATAATGTGTTGAATGCACAGTTTTGGTGGAGAGGCATGAAAAGAAAGGTGGCTGAGTTTGTCTTGTGGTGTGTAAATTGTCATCAGGTTAAAGAAACGAATCAGGTACCAGAAAGTATGTTGTAGTATTTATAGATTCCACTATGGAAATGGGAGAATATAGATATGGATTTTGTTACAGGTCTCCCAAGAATGCTCTTTAAACCGATGCCATATGGGTGATAGTGGACCATCTTACCAAGTCGTCCCATTTCATTCCAATTCATGAAACTCATACGGTGGAGGATCTACCTAAATTTTATATCAAAGGGGTCTTAAAGAGGAATGGAATACCAGTGTAAATAGTCTCAGACAGAGATCCAAGGTTTAAATCTCATTTCTAGAAATCTGTATAGAAAGTCCTTGGCACTTAGTTGAATATGATCACGATGTATCATCCTCAAACAATTTAGTAATCTGAACAAATGAAACAAATGTTGGAAGACATTTTGTAGTATTATGTAATGGATTTCAGTGGCTCATGAGAATATAATATACCCTTAGTGATGTTCTCATATAGTAAAAACTATTATGCCTAAATACATATGGCTATGTTTGAAGTATTGTTTTAGTTTCCTTGTCATTCTCCACTATACTGGGTGGAAATAGGTGAAACTTCACTAGTCGGGATGATCCTTGTCTACGAAATAATAGAGAAAATTTAACTGATCAGAAAGAGGATAAATACAACTCTGAGTTGTCAGAAATATTATGCAGATCATTTTTGATGGCCATTTTCATTTGCGGGGTGTGATCATGTGTTTATGAGGATCTCTCCAAGGTTTAGACATCATCATTTTGGGAAGAATGGATAGTTATTTCTTCGATACATGGACTTTTCAAGATACCAGAACTGGTTGGATAGGTGGAATACTTGTTAGCATTGTGACCACGGTTTAGTTCAGTGCATAATGTGTTCTACGTATCTCAGTCCAAAATGTATCATCCTGATCTTGACCATGTGATCAAAGAAGAACAAATTTACCTAGAGTCATATACTTTATTGGTACATATCCATGTGTGGATTGTGGATAGTCAAGAAAATTATTTCATGGGAGAATCATCTGTCTAGTCTAGGTTCTATGGTAGCACATTTAAATTTAGGAAGGGACTTGGGAATTCAAGAAGGAACTGAATGAGTAATGGCCAAAAATCTTTTAGGGAAAGGATGGTTTTCTTCCTTCCCAGGGAGGAAAGACAAATGGTGGAGAGAATTTAGTACCCCCAGTTTTTGGTACATAACCCTTTCTTTGTTTTTATGGATATAACGTATAATGGGAAAAGTTGGGAGTGTTAGGTGAAATTTCAAAAAAAAAAGGGGGCAAAATTAGAGGCGCCCGAGTTGCGCACGATTTATCAAAACTGTGCAGAAATCCTTGGAGAAACCATGCAAAGTAACAAGTGTTAGGGAGAGAGCTTTATCATTCTATGCACATGATTAAGGGGACCATACAAGGAGGCTCTGAGTGGGTCTATCTTGATAGTGGATAACACAAAGTTAGTGCATAGTTTGTTTAACCATGTGAATTAACCATGCACATAGTTAAAGTGAGATAAAAAAATATGGATATCACATGTTTTTGCTTCTAAAACTGTTGTTTTTTCTTTTAAGAATCCCTAACGTAGGATTTATCTTCCTTGAATATATGAGAACCTCTCCCAAACATTTTGGAGTCAACATGAAGGCTTTCCTTGGTGATTCAAATCCATATTCTTGATCAGAGTTATGTGATTGTTTTCATCATTCTTGATAAATTTCTATGATCTACTTCTCCTATTTTTTTGGTTCCTCAGATATACTCCTGTTATTGGTAGATAGATGAGTGTTTATACCAAATAAGTCTATATTTGGTCATGATCTTTCTAGGATAATAGATCTAAGGTAGTTCGGTGAATAATCAACCATGTTTTCTTGAGCATTCTTCATCCATTGTCATGTTTCATCAATACATTTGAGGTATGTGGCTTCTCTATCGACTCATTTTGCTATAATTGATTGGATTAGTTTTATTTTGAGTTAATTGGATAATATTTATTATGAAATCTTTGTTTTATACATATAATCAATCTCTTTATGGATAATTTATCATTTTTGGTAGATTTGTGAAATCTTTATAAATTGTTGTGAAAATTGTTTTAGATTCTTGAATTTAGAAAGGTGATTCTAAATGGTGGATTTTCTGGAACTTCTAAATGGTTATATTGGGAAGGGGTTTTAATGAAAATGTTTTTTTATTAAAATGAGTATTCATTATAATGGTTTTAATGAAAAAAGAGTTTTTAATAAAAAAGGAGATTTTATTGAAAGGGTTGTTTTGGCATGATCTTCGAGCATATGTGGTGTGCGTTCATGTTGCATATATGGGTCTTTGTAACTCCCCAAGATTTTATGGGATATATTATTTTTAATTTCTTTGATGTCTTTTATTGTACTATACAAAAATATTATCTTGTGCTATATGCAACACCGTATTAGCTTGTAGTATACACATAACTATCTTTGGCTTGTGTGGCACATAATTTCTAGTTCTTTTAATTGAACTCAACACTGAGTATAGATTTTGTTCAATTTAAAAATGAACTATGTTTGAATTATGTAATAACCAACACCAAAGATATATTTGAATACATGAAACACTATCTTGGCTCATGTTACCCGCAAGAGAGGCCTTCCTCGATAATTGGCGTTGTACACGATACAAAGTTTCACTAAATAGCGATATATTATTAAAATATAATTATTTAATGGGATATAAACTAGTCGTTTTGAATTTTATTAACTAAATTTTGAATTTTATATAACATTTTAATTTATATTACATTTTTTTTCTAAAATATGATATGAGAACAAAATCATTTTTTTGGATAAAAGATGTATTTTTCAAAAGATGTAGTTTTACCACCTTTTGATGGCACATAAAGTTTAAATCAAGTTTTTGAACATTTTATAAGTTAAATTTGACAAAAATAAACTTATTATTTAAAAGGGGGACATAAAAATTTACCTTTTCTCATTTATTGATATTTCTCAAATAAAATTAAAATTTTATTGAATAGTGAACAACACTGCATTTGAATTCAAAACCGCCTTTTTATCTAATTTATTTATATAATTATACTATAATTTTAATTGGTTTTAAAGTTTCATTGGATTATATTTTTATTATTTAATCCAATTTGGTGATTTTATGTAATTTCTCTTTCAAATTGGACATAAACATGTGTTAATCTTTTGATAGTTATATTTCATAAAAACTCACCTTTCGGTTTTGACATCGGGAATTAATTTTAAATTAATTACTGAAACTTATGTGTTTTGAATTTGAAAAAATGGATTCCATATTTTGAATCAGGAGGTACAAATTTTGTAAATATTTACCTTTTATTTTTAGACATTATGAATTGTAACTTCTTTAATTATTTTATTTACCCTGGTTAAAGGGTAAATTTGGTAAATAAGGGTAACAAAATAATATTATAATAATATTAAACTACCCTAAAACATGTCATAATCTTATTGTATTAGATATTTATATCCATGGGAATCCTTGGTTCAATTTTTGTACCCCATGGATTTGCTTGGATGTGAAAATGAAATTTTATAAGAATTAATTTAAACTAAAGATAATTATAACCTAAACATATATCTTTTACTAGATCAATTTTGATATGGGGATATATAACTAATATATATGTCTATAAATAGTTATTAGAAACATAAAGATATTTAATACATCATGTTATTTTATTTATAATTTTTATACATTATATAAATATATTTATATATGACACAATTATGATACAGTGATGACCTCTTTAATGAAAGATACTAATAAATAAATAAATAAATATTTAAATTAATTAAATCTGAACATTTTTATTCCATAAAAAAATTATTTGGATGAAATTTACATAATAGGGATATGTTAATTCCTTTGTTTCGAAAGAATCAGGTTGTTATGACTTTTTAAAAGTCAAGTATGAATAATGTCCAAAATTGACATAATTCATAACATAAAACATAAAATAGTTTATTAAATGATATCAAATTCCTAAAAGTATAATATTATTTAATATGACTAATATAAGTAAAAATATGTCATAAATAACTTTTTTTGGTTTGTTTGACAAGATATGATAATTACATTAACCCATACTGTATAAATAACATGATATCACACTAAGATTAAAAAGTGTAAAATAATTGTTAAACCAAAAAGTTAAGGATAATGAAATATTAAAAACTTTTCTAATAATTATTGGATGATGCGTATTCGAACCAAAATCATCTTATTTTATAATTAAATAATTTTGGACCATTTTAAATCGAAATTAAATTTATAATAAATTAATATTTTTGGACTTTCCTAAAGTTCCCCTCTACCCTCTTATAAAAGGGAACCTCTTCCGACTCCTCTTAACGCTATTTTGAGCCACAAAGATCGACCAGACCTTGAAAATTTATCTTCTAAAATTCACTAGTTACATTCTAGAATTTTTGGTCTTCTCAAAAGAACAACTCTAGTTCCATAAGAAGAAATTTAAAGGAGGCATGTCGAGGAAGAGGTAATCTCTTCTTCTGATTCATTCAAATTTATTTCTTCTTATAATTCCTCTTATTTAGTTGTTTAATTATAAATTTATAACATCAGTACCACTAATATGCTAATATGTTCTTATAAATATGAAAAAACCCTATTTAACTTTCTATCCATCCTATGAAAAATGAAATCACCTCGTGTGCGTATGTAGTGCTTACCGTCTCCACGGTATGGTGTAATCTGTTTTCACTACCACCTTACATGGATGGGTATAATGGTGGAAATAAAAACTATATATGATTATTATAACCTTATACTTATTATGATATACTATACAACATGTACTTCAATACCATTCCCTTATTATGGGAATGATTAGCTCGTGCGTATGTACGACCTACTGTCTCCACAGTGCGATGTGATTTGTTCAAAATAATCTCCATTGAACATTATTGTATAAATTAATTGAATGAATAAATATTATATATATTATACTAATACCATTCTTTCAATGATATAACTATGAACTAAAAATAAGAATAAGAACTTATCGGACAAAACATACATAAGAACACAAATCCATTAATACATGAATAACAAGTAACAATGAAATGTTACTAACAATGGAAGAAAATATGATTATAAATGTTATCATGAAAATGATTATGATTCTAGAATAAATGAGTAACATTATTTAAATCATTATACAAGAGGTTTGGATACATATGAATTATATCAGACCTAAGGTAAGGGATTATTTTTTCAATCTCATTTTTATTCGAGATTGTTTATACGTAAGTATTTTCTGGGGATATATTTATCATCTACGTCCATGTTTTATGAAATTGTTTTTATAAAATGTTTATTATTATTATATGTGAGTTTAAAATAATTTTTACCCATTTTTAACTTCTATTACATGGTATGTAAGGAATCTTTCTTTTGTTTACCATACAAGACACTTCTTGACTTTTTTGGTAAAAGTACGAGGAGAATATTTTTTTAACTTGTACGACATGAATGTACTTTTACGTATTATTAACAACTTATATCCATGAATATTGATTTACACTATTTCAAATTTATTTTCAACTAAATTATTTTCTTTTAAAATTGTGTGACATTTTGAGAAAAGAAAACGTTTTTAAAGAAGAAAGGATATTTTACTCAAGAATTAAGTTCAAGTGTTTTATCAAAATTATTTTCCATATAAGATGACATAAGGTTATGTATGTATCCCCATTATTACTTTTATTTGATTGTGTTTGTGATGGAATTATTTTTATGATGTTCATTTATAAGGACACAGAATTAAACCTTACTTAATCTTGAATTAAATTGAATAATTCACATTGAGGATCTTTTTAGGTTTAGAGTTTTAGAGAATTAGGACATAGCTATTACATCTCAAAGATTACAAAGTAGAAAAATCTACTCAGTTTCCATTTTTCCACAAAATAAAAACTCTTGAACAAAAGAGTCATGTCTAGTTCCTTGTTTTAGACAGCCTGGCATTTCCTTGTCCCCATCCTTGACATTATTCAACATTATGACCTATGAAAACATTTCAGAAACTTGGGATAAGCATAAAAAGATCAGTAAGGGTTATAACAGTATGGAAAGAAAACATCAGTCCATGTATACATAAGAATCAATGAAATCATACTTTACTCATAAAACATTAGCAATTTAACATACCTCATGAAATCATAATATTTATGCATAACTCAATAGAAATCATAAAGCATAAAGGTAACTTGAGGAATTCATAACATTATTATGTAGGGAGTAACCCTCATGGTTACGTTTAGAATAACCATCATAGTATATTCCCTAAATCTTTTCAGAGAAACCTTAGCATTTAACTCATTTGCGTTACCCAATGCATTAGAGAGCTATATCGGGCTCACCCGCCCTTAGTTTATCACGGAACCACCCATTTTCATAAACAATTCCCAATAACCATAACTAATTGATATCACATAAAACAATAATAAAGGAAAGATAACATTTCCACCTTACAATTACAATATATCATTTCAAGATATTTACAAAAACAATGATTTATCAAACCATTTTCAAAAAACCATTTAAAAAGAGATTTTTGAATCAAAGTGTCCCATACCACTTTGAAGATTTTAAATGAATTAAAATTTTAAAAAATTAATGTCCATATATATAAATCCTAAAACTATTTTGAAAACATGGACATTAATGAGAATGATTTATAAAAATAAATCTTTAAAACATTTAAAATGATATTTTTGTTAAAGAGTTTTTAACAAAACGAGAGACACTTTAAAACAAATAATTGATGAATAACATTTAATAAAACATTATAATATCATGAGAATAAAGGTATTCATGATATAATGTGCCAAAGGACAGTATATACACCATATAAGAGTGAATTGGTGTATAACAATAATGAAGTCTCAATAGAAATATAAAATGAGAAGAAATCCCTTATAAAGAAGGTATCCTTAAATTGAGGATAAATCAATCTCATAATTAGATGTGAAAAATATAAATACACCCAATATTAGTGGATATTAATTGTAAAACAATCATAGGTCATTCACACATATTCATAGGATGACATCTTCAGTAACTACAAGTTGAACCCAAAGAAATTGAAATTGGGTTAAGAAGTTCCCTGGTAAAAATTCGACAGCCTACCGAAGTCACTTTAAAATTTAGAAAACGAGTTGATGAGACAAAAAGGGTATCTCATCATTTGGAATAAATTTTAAATCAATAAGGATATAGAAGAACATATCCCAACATAATAAGATGTAAATTAAAATACCTAACAAAAAGAAGTCTTTTTAAAAGAGGAGGGTGAAAGGTTCCCTTACCGACTTGGGTAACTTTCGAAACGTACACCCCATGAAAGAAGAACTATAAAACATTGATGTAAATACTCATAAATGAAATTATATTACACAAAGAGTAGAATAATTGTCATTACATAAACCACTCAAAAGAAATGGGGGCAAATGTAGCATAAATCCCACGGGAATAAAATTGAGATGAAAAATACCTTACGAAAATTCGACAGCCTAACGAAGCCACTTAAAACATCAAAAAAAATGGATTGAAGAAATAAAATAGGTTATCTCATAATATGAACATCAAAATTATAGAATTAGGAATATAAAATAACATCCCCAAACAGAATAAAGATGAGCTTAAAAGAAATGACATAAAGGAGAGTACTTAAAAAGAAAGAGAGAGGTAGGATCCCTTACCTCAAGTCCGACTTGTCTTGTTCGTTTCTTTATAATCCTGAATAATAAAGTTTGGTCAATTTATAATTTCATAATAATATCCTTTAAATATTATTATTCAGTCCATATCTCATATTATAATTGTTGGGAAAAAATCTCTCAAGGTATCATTGAAGCATTTTTGAGGTGATTGTGTTTGTTGACAAAGTGGACATCTGAGTAGTGATTGTTGACAAAGAAAATCTATGACATACAAATTCATTGACAAAGAGGATTTCATGATGGAATGTCGAGTTCAAGAGCTGATGTCAACAATCCATGTTTGATTCAAGAACGTCGACAAAATGAATGAATGATCCGGAGGTGGTACAAAAGAACAGATACAAGGTGGCGCCGTTTTCTAATGTTTGCCAAATTTTTGGGCCTGAAAATCGACAAATGAAGAAAAGTGTTTTTGGAAAAGGGACTTGCGCACCGAGGACTTGGAGTATAGGAAACTTGCACGCCATATGTTTTCCAAGATTAGAAGATCAAAATATGGCAAAGGAAACAGGTTCGCGCAAGTTTGGGAGTTGGTCGCGCAAGTGTCTAGGAGGACAGAAGACTTGCGCGCCAAGACTGGGTTGCGTAGGTGACTTGCGCGCCATCGCGCAGGGTGGTCAAATTTCCTATAAATACTAGACCACCCCTCTTCATTCTACACCAGAGTTCAACACTTTGAGAAATCAGAGCTCCCATCGCGCAGGTGTGGTGGTCGCGCAAGTGGTGTGTGTGGTCGTGTAGGTGGGACTTGCGCGCCAGGGTGATAGTTGCACGCCAGTGTTTGAAGTTGCGTGCCAGTGTGGAGTTGCGCCCTAATATTGGATTGGGCTTAAAAGGAAGTGAGTCGCGTAGGTTTGCAGTTGAGGAAGCTTGAGTTGCGCATGTGTCTGAGGAGGACTTACGCGCCCGTTGTGACTTGAGATTGACATGAGTGCCAAGTAAGGTTTATTTCCAGCAGTGATTTTCAAGCTGCGTGGAAGCTGAAAGTTTGGCCAATACCTTTAGTGCAAAGAGATATTCATCTATGGGTGAAAGTTGTACTTCAACAGAGCATCTACATACAGAGGAAGATACATTCTTTCATGCAAATGAAGATACCTACAGGTCTATAAAATGTGAGTGGATTCCTTCCAAGAGCAGTGAGAAAAGGAAGAGAAAGAAGGTGATCCTCTCTACCGACAGTGAGCCAGAGGGAGAGAAACAGGGAGTGACCCTTGGGAAAGCAGTGAGATGACCCTAAACTTGTAAAGGCAGTGAGCCTGGGCTTAGAAGTGAACTAGCCTAAAAATTGTAATCTACAGCTAGTGAAGTTTAGTGGAATTGGTACGACCAGAAACTTGTTGGCGTATGCTCCTTGGACGTAGCCCTTTGCGGTGAACCAAGTAAAATTGTTGTGTCATGTTACTTTGTGCAAAAGGAAAGAGAGAGAAGAGTGTTTTTCTTAACAGCGAATCAAGATCAGAACGGGTGTTAATTTTATATTAGTCATACTATGATTCACCCCCCCTCTTAGGGTATTCAGCCTTGTGGACCTAACAATAATGTTATAATAATTGGTTAATAATGTGAGTTCATATCAGATGTTTTTGTCAATGTTTGGTAGATGAGTCAAAAATGAACTTGTTTGAAAAGAATCATCCATGTAGTTATAATTAAAACATTTAAAGGATAGTATTAATGATTTAAATATCATATATATCCAGTAAATATTCATTTTATACTATTTCATTACATTTGGAGATAAAAATAAATGAAATGCACCGTTCATGGAGACAGTAGGCCGTACGTACGCATGAACGATACTTTCATTTCTTTGTCATATTAATGGAATTAAAAATAATTGAGATATATATATATTATAATTACATTATAATATTCTTGTTATATAGGTCACATAAGTTCATTGATTTCATTCTTTATACATTCCATGTATTGTATGAACGAGTCACATCATTTGAAGGGGCGGTAGTCAACACTTCCTCATATGAAATTATCGCATTTGCACCACATGCAAAGAATAAAGTTATCTTTTAAATATAAAATACAGAAGCATATATAAAACATAAATACCATATATATAATATATAAAATACAGTGACATCATAATGGCCACCTTTAAAGGTGTTAAAGGAATATTGAACAATCATCGTTTCGTGAGGCAGTAATTCACCATCCATAGAAACAATATGTTCTTTAACCATTAGACAGATGTGTGTGTAAGTGTAGCTTGAATACTTCTTATAACAACATCCTAATATATTTAAGATACTTTTTTTTATAAAAGAAATTAATAAAATAGTTTAGGGGGTTGGATAAGTAAAATAAAACAAAAGAACATAAGAGAAGACATTACCTTTAAATCAGGTAACTCCCTTTGGTTTGAACCAAAAGGGTTTCTTGAAGAGATTTATGCCTAAGGTGAGGCATAAATGATTAATAGAGGGATGTGGAGAGATGAAATGGGTAGGGTTTGGTCTAGCCAAAGGCTTGAGAGGTGTGGGTAAGGAGGTAGAGGTGGGGGCCTTTTATAAGAGGAGAGGAGGGGCACTCATGGATAATCAAGAAATGTTTCTTTATTTTAAAAAGCGTTTCGGATTTTAAAGGTCCCACATTGATATATTTCGAGTATAAGGTGATAAAGGTTCTAAATATACTCATAAAATTGGGTTCTTCTATGTTTATGTCTTATATTTTACATTATCTTTTCATTTTATTTAAATCGTTCATTAATGAGGTAATCGTTGCATCGTCATGATGTCATAAATAATTTAATATATATAATGTCTTAAAATTATAAAAAAATACCATGATATAATAAATCTTTTTATATTTCCAATGAATATTTATAGTCTAAGAGATCATTTACACAGACAAAACTAAAATTGTTTTACTTGGGTGATACATACTTTCGTTATATTTTCCTTTCTTTAAAAAAATAAAATGATAAAGTGTCACAATCACACAAAAGTGATTCCATGGGGTCCCAACGTTTGGAACAAGGAATACCATGGTCGGCCATGACAAAAAATTTTGCATTAGGACATATTTTGGGGTCATTTTTTATTATTACGATATTATTTTGTTATCCTTAACTACCCGATTACTAATTAATCACGATAATTAAAGATAATTATTATCGTTACTATTCATAATGTCCCAAAAAAAGAGTCTTAATTACATAATTTGGACCTTTGGATTCCAAATATGGAATCCATTTTACCAAATTCCAAACACAGAAATTTCTATAATTAATTTAAAAATAATTCCCGTTGTCAAAACAAATAGCGAGTTTTTTGAAGCAATATCTATGAAACGTTTGGCACTTGTTTATATCCATTTTCAAAGTGAAATTAATTCTAATGACAACCATTGAATTAAATGGTAAAACTATATTCTAATTACACTTTAAAACCAATTAAAAATATAATCTAACCATATATTTAAATTCGATGAAAAACGGTTTTGTTGTAAAATGCAGTATTTATTCACTATTCATTTAAAAAAATGAACAATTTCAGAAACATACCAAAAATTTAACCAAAGTAAATTCCAATTTTCCAATAATAAAGAATAACTTTATTTTAAAAAATAGAGCTTATAAAATTGTCAAAAGTTATATTTAAAAATGGTTCTCCATCAAATGGCGGTAAAACAATATTTTAAAAATATTAGAGTATTTATTCTTAAAATTGGATTCATTTGGATTTTAAGCCTCTAACATTTATTGGATGAATGTAAAAATATTTAACAAACATATGTAATCATTTTTTAGTTATTTCTGTTCATTACTGCCATTACAACGACTAGGAGTTAACTATTATAATATTATTATATTATTAGTGTGCAACGTAAGATTTCAAAAAAACTCGTTGTTGCGTATAGGTTACGCCATCGAGCATAACATTCCCTGTAAAATAATATTAACATTTTATTCCCAAATATTGATAAACCTTAGAATGTAATATTATTTATTTACCTGGTATTTCACACCATTTATCTTTTATGGATTATTTCATGAGGGAATGACGTTTAAGAAACCCATTTTTTTTCAACGGTTATGCTATGATGAATGATTTATGTTTTTGTGGAACATATAGGAATGATTTAATTATGAGATGGGTGGAACCTATATCTCCCTAAAATGAATTTTTTAAAGATTTATATCTCATGATATAGACATTACTAGAATAAGAAGTAAATCTGGATCAGTAATACATGCTAGAACGATATGTAATCCCAGTTCGGTAATGGACTATGTCAACTATGATGGTCTTGGCGGCAATGCCTTGGATAATATGGAAATTATATTATGTTCTTGTTAGTTTTCCACAATTACATGTTTTATTTCAATTCTATTTTATTATTGTTAATGTTCCTTTGTGGTCCATGCCTTACATACTGCCAAGATTTATTTCATGAATCAAGATTTTGATGTTTAAACATTATGTTCATGCTTTTACATGCAAATGTTAATGGTTTGTTTTATGTTATCCACATTTACCCTTACTAAGTATTTTAGCTGACCCTTTTTGTGTTTTATTTTTCCCTGGATATAAAGAAAGGTTTTAGATAAGAAAAAATGGGAAAATATTTATGGGAAATGTTAAAGATCTTACACAAAGTTAGAAGATTGTGTTTCAAGTTTCCAAAGACACTAAACTAACACAATATTTGGGTGTCTCTTTGTGTCGGGTATTAAGTATTCTAAAAAAGTAATGTAATGTCCATATACTCCAAGCTAGGGTCTCTACATTTGGTATTAGAGTGAAGTTTTAGTCAACCTTTGTAAATTAGGATGCGAAAAGTTTGATGAGATACCTAGTGATATTTCTAAGGTATGTCTAGGGATGTCCCAAAGGTTAAGAATAAGTATAGGTTATAGTCCTAGAATTATGATAAAGATCATGAATAAACTAGTATAAAACCCAATATATTAGATATTGAGTGTACTCCCCATTGATTATGTTGTTTTCCTTGTATTATTTTTTCCTTTCATACTATTATTTTTGGGTTTAGAAAATGGCTGGAACCTGAAGGAACCAAGTTAATGATTAATGAACTGAGAAATTCAATGATTTTTCTAATGAAAAAACAAATGGTATGGGATATGGAGTAAAAAAATATTATTCCTATACTTACAAAAGAGATGAATCATTCTAGACTTTCAAATGAGTAGAGAAGGGAACAACATTTTATTGAGTCCTTCATGTGGCAACACCCACCTTCTTTCAGTGGGTCTTCTAATCCACTCGTTGCTGAACAATTTATCAGTATGATTGAAAAGATATTTTGCATCCTTAGTTTTTTGGGACATGAAAAAGTGATTTTGGCTATTTACTATTTAGAAGGTGATGTAGACTAGTTGTTGGCTCTAATTAAGAATTCAAGGCACCAAGATGATATTGAATCCATGGAATTTGATGAGTTTAAAAAATTATTTTTTCAATAATTAATTCCCTCATATTATTCAAACAGATATGGAAAAGTTGTTCTTTGAGATTAAGAAAAATATTGGTGAATGTGTTGGTACATGTGAAGAGAATTATGCAAGGCTTGAAACGCATGCTTCTAGATTTATCATCCATCATGAAAGTAATGTTGATCAATTCGTTAGTGGCTTAAAACAATGTCACTGAAGGGTATTATCTATAAGAGACTTCATTAGCTATGAGAAGATAGTGTATTGTGCTGTCAAGGATGAATTGGAAGTTAGTGTTATATATCAATCTCAAGGTTTTGACAAGAAATGAAAGATGGAGTTCAAGGAAAAATATGAAAACAATGGTGAAAAGAATATGAATGCTTCATTATGCTCAAAGTGTGGAGAGAAGCATGGGGGATATTATCTTAAAGGGACTAGATAATGTTTCAAGTGTGTAAAAGTAGGCCATCAAGTAGTTGAGTGCTGAAGTAATAGGAAAAAGTTTTCTAATGATGTGAATAAAGAAAAGACTATAGAGAACTCACCACCAACACTTCAATGATAAAAGTGAAAGGAAATGTGGAATTATTCTATCTCTTTCCCTAATCCAAGGGTTAATGATGATCAATTTTAGCAACCACTTATGGAAAAAGTCAATGGAAAGTCACATGCGATCACTTTTAGTGATGTTGAGTATGAAAACAAAGTGGTAGAATGATTAAGTGTTCATGTAATGGGATTCCAAAATAGTTTTGTGAAATGTCATTTATAGTATTATGGAATATTGGAATATCTAGGTATTGGTTTATTGTTGTTTTTAAAAATTATATGGTACCTGTAACCATGAAAAGTTATTGATTTTTTTAGAAATCACGTGATATGCACATAATGAACGGATAAGGAGATAATGAGATGTTTTATAGTATTGATGATCTCATGACTGATATAAGGACTAAGTGATATCGTGGTTTGAATTTTTGGTATTTTTGGTGTGTAGAAAGAATTAATTTTGATCAAATTCATGATTTCACTATGGTTATATGGAAAATCAAGTTATTATCATTTTTAATGAGAATCCATGATTATGGTATTCACATGTTTGGAATGTGACAACCAAGAATTGCCAAACAGAGTATGTGAGACAAATTTGAAGTCGATTTAGTTCACCTCCTTTTAAAGGTTTATATTTTCAATTTTTGTAAGGATTGTAATGTTATCCATTTATAAACAGTATAAGTTATATTATGGTTTAAGTTTGTCAGAATAATGTATTGTCTCACAATAGGTTGACTTATTGGGATTTGATAACCTATTTTATCCTTTTTTTGAGACAAATGGAATGACCTATCATTCTATCGCATGATCTGATAACACTTTGAGAATAAAAATTTCAACATCATTTATTTAAAATAGAGAAGAAGTGGAAATTGTTTATGGAACGATCAATTGTTTTGAAATAAAGTAAGTATTTATTCTCATTAAAAAATTCCTCAACATTAGGAAAAAGGATCTTGAAAACAAAAAATGTTATCCTAGTTTCTTATTATATGATGAATCATATGGTCCCTTAAATAATCATAGATTTATAGCTTTATAGTATTTAACTTTCTCCAAACCATGTTCTCTATCACTACCCATCAGAACATGATGGTTAGATTTCTCTTACATATCCGGGTTTTAACTTCCCAACTATGCTCTCCTATGTGAAAAACTAGTGATGAGTTAATTTTAGTAACCATTTTGTTTCTAACTTTTATTTTTAAAATTAAGTTTTAGTACTCTTCATTATAATGTGGATTTATATGAAAGAAACTTTCAAGCAGTAAACGTTTTAAAACCCTAACTAATTTTGAGGGAGAAACTATTTTTTAGTGGGGTAGAATATAACAACCTGCGATTTTATCTAATAGATTCTTTTTAATTTCTTTGATGTCTTGTGTTGTATGTCACACCAAGGTTAACTTGCGCTATACACAACACTGTATTAGATTGTAGTATACACAACATTATTCTTAGCTTGTGTTGCATACAATTTCACGTTCTTTTGATATAACTCAACACTGGGTATAGATTTTTTTCAATGTAAAAAATAACTAAGATTGGATTATGTTATAAAAAACACTAAAGGTTGCTTTCACAACATGAAACACTGACATGGATTTTATTACACACAAGATTGACCTTCTTCGATATCTTGGATTGTATGTGATGCCGAGTTTCACTAAACAACGATTTGTTATTAAATTATTATTATTTAATAGGATATTAACTAGTCATTATGAATATTATTCACCATATTTTTAATTTTATATATCATTTCAATTCATCTTACACATTTTCTAGAACAAGATATGAAAACAAAATCAATTTTTTAAATGAAAGTAGTATTTTTAAAAAAATTCAGTTTTACGGCTTTTTGAAGGAACACCCATTTTAAATCTAATTTTTGACACTTTTATATGTTAAATTTGAGAAAATAAACTTTTTATTTAGAATAGGGACATAAAAATTTACTTTATTTTCATTTTTCATATTTTTCAAATTAAATTAAAATTTTAATGAATAGTGAAAAATACTGCATTTTAATTCTAAACTACCTTTTTATATAATTTATTTATATAGTTATATTGTAAATTTAATTGTTTTTAAAGCATTATTGGATTATATTTTTATCATTGAATCTAGTTTTGGTCATTTTAAGTAATTTCACTTTGAAATTGGACCTAAATAGATGTCAATCTTTTGATAGTTATTACTTCTTAAAAACCCAGTTTTTGGTTTTGACAACGAGAATTAGTTTTGAATTAATTACTGAAACTTATGTGTTTTGAATTTGGAAAAATAGATTCGATATTTGGAAAAATTAGGTACATATTTTCTAAATAGTTACCTTTTATTTTTAGACATTATGAATAATAACTTCAGTAATTTTTTTATTTACCATGGTTAAAGGGTAAATCTGGTAAATATGGGGGACACAATAATATTATAATAATATTAAACTACACTAAAACGTTTACTTATATTATTAGATGAGATATTTCTGACCATGGGCATCATTGGGATGATTTTGGGATCCCAAGGTTTTAATTGGATGTGAAAATGACATTTTATAAAAATTAAATTAAAGTAAATATAATTATAACCTAATCATATATCATTTACTAAATCGATTTTAATATATGGTAATATAACTTATATAAATTTATATAAATAGACATTATAAATCTAAAAAATACTTAATACATCATGGTATTTTATTTGTAATTTTTAGACATTATATAAATATATTTATATATTATAAAATTATGATGTAGTTATTACCTCATCAGTGAAATATTCAAATAAATGAAGTTATAAATATTAAAATAAAATTAATTTGAACATTTTTATGCCATCCAAAAATTCTATGGATGAAATTGAAATTTTAGGGATTGGTTAATTCCTTTGGTTTGAAGGAATTATGTTGTTATGATTTTTAAAAGTCAAGTATGAATAGTGTCCAAAATTGACACAATTCACAACTTAAAACATAAAATAATTTATTAAATGATATTAAATTCAAAAAAATATAAGATTTAGAAAAATAGTAAATATAAGTCTAAATATTTTATAAATAACTTTTTGTGGGTTTTTTCACATGATATGACAATTACATTAAAACACAATGTATTAATAACATGATATCACGGTAAGATTAAAAATGGTAAAATAAGGGTTAAAAAAAAGATAAGGATTAAAAAAATATTCAAAACTGGTATAAAAATTATTTTATGATGGGTATTAGAACCTAAATAATATTACCTTATAATTAAATATTTTTTAACCATTTTAAAATGAAATTTAATTTATAATAAATTAATATTTTGTACTTTCCTAAAGTGCCTCTCTCTCCTCTTATAAAAGGGAACCACCTCCCTATCCTATTCACTCCATTTTGAGCCTTCAAGATCGTCCAAAAACTTCCCATTTCTCTTCTAAACTTCACTATTTACATTCTTTAGGTTTTAGTCTCTCAAAATACCAAATTTAGTTCCCTAAGAAGAAATTTAAAGGAGGCACACCGAGGAAGAGGTAATCTCTTCTACCGATTCTTTCATATTTATTTCTTCTTATACTTCATCTCCTTTAGTTATCTCATTATAAAATAATAAAATAAGTATCACTTGTATAATTATATGTCATCATAAATATAAAACAACCCAATTTCAACTTCTATGCATCCTCCAAAAAACAAAATCACCGCGCGTGTGCACGTACGACTTACCGTCTCCATGCTGTGGTGTAATATGTTTTTCACCACCACCTTACATGGATGGGTATAATGGTGAAAATTTTAAATATATATTATTATTACAACATGATACTAAGTCTGATATACTATTCACCACCCACTTCATGACCATTCAAAAATTATGGGAATGATAACGTTGCTCGTACGTACGTACGACCTACTGTCTCCACGGTGCGATGTGATTCGTTCTATATAATCTTCATTGAACCATGATTATATAAATTAATTTAATTAATAAATATGAAATATATTATAGTAATACCATTATTTAAATGATATAACTATAACCTAAAAATTGGAATAATAACTTATCTAACAAAACATACATAAGAACATAAAGGAGTTAATACCAGAATAACAAGTAACTATGAATTGTTACTAACAAAAAGATGAAAATATGATCATAAATGTTATCATAAAAATGATTATGATTCTATAATAAATGATTAAAATATTTAAATCATTATACACGAGGTTAAAATACATATGAAGCATATCATACCTAATGTAAGGGATAATTTTGCAATATCATTTTTATTTGAGATTATTTATATATAAGTATTTTATAGGGATATACTTATCATCCATGTCCAAGTTTTATAAAAATGTTTTTATAAAATGTTTAATATTCTTATATGTTTTTTAAAGTAATTTTTACCCATTTTTTTGACATGGAAGGAATCATTATTTTTTTTTACTATATTAGGTACCTTATGATTTTTCGGTAAAAGTATGAGGAGAATATTTTTTAACTTATACGACATGAACAAATTTTTATGTCTTATTATTTCCCTATTTCCATGAATCCTAAATTAAACTATTTAAATTTTATTTTCTATTAAAATATTTTCTTTTAAAATTGCACAACATTTTGAGAAAATAAAACGTTTTTAAGAAGAAAGGAAATTTTCTTCAGGAATTAAGTTCAAGTGTTTTATCATAATTATTTTCAATCTATGATGACATAATGTTAGGTATCTATACCTATTATTAATTTTATTTGATTATGATTATGATGGAATTATTTTTATTAATTCTATATATATTTTATGGATTATTTCAGGATGGAATGAGGTTTAAGAAACCCATTATATTTCATGGGTTATGTTTTGATGAATGATTTATGTTTTTGTGAAACATGTAAGAATGATTTCATTATGAGATGGGTGAGACCTATATATCCCTCCAATTAATTGGTTCAATATTTATATCTTCTCAGATAGACATGAATAGACTGGAAAGTCAATTTGGTTCAGTAATACATGGCTGAAAAGACAAGTAAACTCGGTTCAGTAATGGACTTTTTCAACTATAATGGTATTGGCTGCAATGCATGGACTATTATGGAAATTATATTACGTGATTATTTGTTTCCCACAATTACATGTTTTATGACAATTATATTATTTCATGGTTAATGTTCCTTTATTATCCATGCCTTACATAATGAAAATATTTATTTCATGAATCAATATTTTGATGTTTAAACATTATGTTCATGTTTTTACGTGAAAATGTTTATGGTTTGTTTTATGTTCTCCATGTTTCCCATACTGAGAATTTGAGCTCACCCTTTTTATGTTTTATTTTCCCTAGGATATTGTGAAAGGTTTTAGTAAGGAAAAAAAGTGGAAAATATTTATGGTAGATGTTAAATATCTTTCACAAAGTTAGAATATTATGTTCTATGTTTCCAAAAACACAAAACTAATACAGTATTTGGGTGTCTTTTGGTGTCTTGTATTAAGTATTCTAAAAAAGTAATGTAATGTCCATGTACTTAAAGCTAGGATATCTACATGCTTTATTGGAATATGAACTTATGCAAAGTGCCAATGGGTTAATGGAACATGTGATACAATTATATTGTAATGACTTGGTAGATCGATGAGAAAACACTCATGTGTATAGAACTATCATAAAGAAAATGGCATGGTTGATTATGTGGATGTGTGGAATGGATTAGGTATGATAAAAGGAACTTTGAGAAATGGTTTTAAATATTTGTTTAATTATTTTTCTGGAAAAATAACTTACTGGAAAATTGGTTTCATTTGCACTCGTATGATTTTGGTTGCAAATGGTTTTTGGAAACATGTTTATACTTAGTTACATACCTTTTTCAGAAATTTTTTTATATAAATTTTTTTATATAAATTCTACTAACTCTTCTATACTAGTATCATGAGTATGATAGTCATTGTGGAAAACCTACTAAGTTTAATAATCACCCATGCTTTTTCACTTTGGTGATTTTGCAGATGATATCTTCCGAGACATGGGTAATTGTAATGTACCACATATTTTAGCACCACTTTGTGATACATGGGATCTTTGGTGATATTGAATCACAGAGCTAGGGGAGCTTGGGGTCTTATGGTATTCTTGGAGTCTTTAATTGTTTATCCAGTGTTTACTCTGATACTTATTTGGTCTTCCACTGTTCCACACTATGAAAGTGGTATGATATGAATAATGTAGTTGAGTTAGCTTTATTTTAATCATACATAATATAGAAAGTTGATTGGTTATAGATTTTTTGGTTAGTGGTTATTTATTAACGGGTTATTCACCCCCACTTATATTTGAAACCCTATGGAATTAATTTCTAATCTTTGTTATCTTGGGGATGTAACTTAAGGCTTAGTAACGATTCATTATATTCCCAAGCCAATGAGAATTAGCAGTTAATTACAAGATTGATTATATCTCCAGTTGAAGATTATCTAAGACAATATTTTTACCCTCGTATGATGAGATAGGAATCGAGGTCCTCAATTGGGATGTAATTAAGGATCATTCAACCATACCTAGATAGTACATATGATATTTTTATGTATTTTTATGTAGGGCATGTGATGTGATAATTCATAAGGATAAATGCCATATGATATATTAATCAAAAAGTTTAGTTGATATTAAAATAGTTGAGAAAATATATCTAGTTATATTGGATTGAAATTATAACACACTAATATTTTATGATATTATTTTTTTATATAAATTTAATCTCTTTATTATTTTATGATACACACAACCCTGATTCTTAATGAACTATAACATAATATACTGTAATAACCTTACTATTAAATTGGCTGGTATGAAATTTTCCAACAAAATTATGGAAACTATATGTTTTTATGTGTATAAAATAAATTCATTATTTCTAAATTTATAAATAATAATATAAAAATCCATTAAAAGAAAAAGAAATATTTTTATGAAAATCTATTTTTATGGACGTAATAGGTTTTTATAATAATAAAAATAATAATAAATATTGATGAATTATTATAATTAAATTTTTATATTACATATTCAATTAATTTTTTTATCATTAATATAATATTTTTTCTAGGAATGCGATTAGAATAAATCCACTTTTATTCTTAAAAACAATATTTTTTTAAAAAGTAGATTCATCGCGTTTTGAACATTTTTTAAATATATTTCCCCATTTAGAAAATGTAATTTATAAATTTAACTTAATTTTTAAATTAACATGTTATAATTATCTTAGAGTTAATTTTCTTTAATTTCATAAAAATATTTTTTTGATGAATAGTGAAAAATATTGATTTTAATTAAAAATATTATTTTCCTTTAAGAATTAACAAATATCCATTTAATTTTGAATTTTCTAAAAATTAATATCTGTTATATAGTATTATTATATTCCAATATATTTCATTTTATTTAATTTTATACAGAATATATATATATAACGTTTTAGAGTTAAG
Source organism: Viscum album (assembly GCA_963277665.1). Taxonomy (NCBI): domain Eukaryota; kingdom Viridiplantae; phylum Streptophyta; class Magnoliopsida; order Santalales; family Viscaceae; genus Viscum; species Viscum album. The sequence continues at coordinate 1,991,891,596 of OY728137.1, forward strand.
AAAAAAATTTCACTGAAAAATCACGTTTCCATCGCCATTACAAGTCTAATTTTAAATTAAATTCTACTAATTTTGAAATTTAATGTTGATAAAATTGATTCAATATTTATAATAAAAATAATTAAAATTGGTTTATTAGTTTAACTTAATTTTTGGTTCTAATAAACAGTAAAATTTGTATAACGTTTTAGCTTGGTAGAGGTTAAAATAGGATTACTGGGGTGGGGGGTGGGTGGGGGGTTAAACAAAATAGACCAGGACTAAAATGACCCAATACAAGTATGTTTTATATTTTATATAAATATTTAGAATTTATGTATTCTAATATTTTTTAATAGTCAATTTTGGAACCTTTTTCCCAAGAATGTGATATGAAAGTATTTGAAAACATTGAAAAATTAAATGCATGCCACTCACCTCAATTATAAAAGGGGACCCCATATCCTCTTATCTTCTCAATTTAAGAGTATTTTGGTTTAGAAAAAAACTACCAAAATATTTTCCTTACAACCCTACACATGACCTTGAATCCCTGGTTTGATAATATAACCATCCTAAGAAGGCTTTATGTATAAACCTAAAAGAGTTTTCCAAGGAAGATTTATCATTCTTAACCGTATGTTTTTGTTCTATTTACACTTACTACACCTTCAAATAAAATTAAAAAATTATGATATAATAAAATAATTATATCCCATATATATATATATATATTATATTTTAATACTTGATATCTTTCTCATCTTATATAAAATGGGAAACAAAATTGTTGATTGTTAGTACAACTGGCTACCTGCTCACGAACCAATGTGATACATTTTCCATCCTCACCTCTCTTGTTTTGATTTAATTATGGATTTAAATTATATATATGATATATATATAACATAAATAATAGTTTAATTATAATATGTCATATATCTTCTAACCTTTAAATCCATTGTAAAATGATAACGTTGCTCGTGAGTGTGTGCAGACTACTGCCTCCCTGAAGTGATGGGATAAATTTTTCATTTCAAATTGTAATTTTTGGTAATAAAGTTATATTTAATGAATACATATTTTATGTATGATAAGAAATTTATTATTTAATTTTTAATTAATATTTACCTTTCATTCATTCCATCCTTCAAAATGTAAAAACAACATTCATGCCTGTGTAAGGCCTACCATATCCATGAATGCCATAATTCGTTTTTCTATCTCTAAATTTTATGGATGAATATAAATATATACATAATTAATATATATTATATTTATATTTTGATTAAAATTATGGATATTATGGAATAATAATAAAAATAAATGGCTCAAAACAACCGAACCAACACATATATGAAAAATGAAGAAGTTATCAACAGAAACATTTATTTTAATAAATAATTTGAAATAAATATTTGTAAAAGGAAATAAGTAAATCATATATGGTATGATATATATAAACCTGTTTCTATAATAAATTTATAATAAATATATATTTATTATAAAGGAGTTTTGAAGACATAAGAATTAAATCGGACTGGAGGTATGAGATTTTCATCTCACTTTTAATTCTGTGAGAAACATGAGACATTAAACAGTTTTTTCTTTTATGTGGCCTATATAATGCTCATGAATGTATCTCAAAATTCCCCTCATGATTCATATAGTTATGTGTATATATATCCATATAAGGTTCTATTATTATTTTTTTATTTTAATTTTATCAAAGTGGTAAGTGTTTTATGTTATAATCTCATTGTTTACCTAGATTGTTTATTTTCATGTTTATGATGATAAAATATTATTATATAACACTATAAAAGCACATGAATTTTTTTATCCTTTATTTATTTCTTGATAATAATTTCTTTTATTTAATTTTACTCTCTCTATTTACTCAAGAGACCGAATGATTATTTTTTATGAAAAATAGACATTATTTATCTCTTTATTCATAGATCTTTTCTCTTCCGTACCCATGTTTTTAAAAATGTTTTCTAGAATGTTTATAATATTATTATATGATTTTTGAAGTAATTTTTATCCATGATTAAATTTTTATAAAATTGTTTTAGTGGAATATTCCTATAATTTTCTAAACAAGTATTTTTTTTAATTTTTACAAAAGTATGGAAGGAATAATTTCTTTTAACTTATACAAAATAAATAGAATACCACATTTTATAACCACTATATGATCTGAGTCTTCATTTAATTATTTTAAAGGGTATTTTTAAATAATATGTATTATTTATTATTTCTCTATTTTTTATATTTTAAAGAAGTTATTTAAAAATGGTAGCGATATTTTCCTCAAGAAATATTCAACGTGATCTTTAAAGAGATTTTTATCAGAGATTAAATACATTGATGTAACTAATACTATAAATGGGATATAATCTAATTATAACATCCATATTATTTATCAGTATGATTTATAATTTTGACGACATGATGTTTATGAATCCCACTCCTTTTACATAGTTTATTTTATGATGTTTTGATAAAATTATTAAGAACTTCATTTATTATACATGGGTTATGTATTGAAAAAATATTTATGAAATATATTTCTTTTCTTGGGTTATGATAAGATGAATGTTTTATGATCCTATAGAAAATATCAATATGATATTCATTATGTGATTGGTGGGCTCGAGATTTTATATCCCTATAATTAATTGGGTAAAAATTAATATGTCATAAGATAAATAGGACTAGAATACGTATTAAACCTAGTTTAGTAAGGGAATTTATTTACTATGATAGTATTGGGAGTGAACCACGACTAATATGATATTTTGGAATGTCAACCCATCCACAATAATAGTCTTGTAAATGAGCCTTCAATACTAATAAAATTATTTTCTATTATTATGTTTATGACACAAGATTTGGTAATATAATCATTTCATTATTTCATTCCTATTGTTATGGGATTCCTTTATGATACACATCTTATAAACATCAAGGATTTATACCATGACTAAATATTTTGATCTATTATATTTAGGGTATGGTTTTAAAATTTTATTATCATGTTCTCATACACTTATGTTCATGTTATGTTTAATTTTTCATTGATATCTCACTTGTTTACCCTTACATGGCATATGAACTCACTATTTATTTTGTTTACTTTCCCCAGTTTATATTGAATGGTGTAATGTATGATATATCTAAATAAGGTTACTAGTTATTAAGATCATAATAGAATATAACGTAAATACATTAAGAAAAATTTTCTTATGTGTCCAATTTTATAAATCACTAGACCTATACGATTATGGCTTAGATAATTTTTTTATAATGAATGTTCATCTATTAAAATGCGATATCTATATTTAAAAAGTGAGGGTCTAAATATTTGGCATCAAATAATGATTTATTAAATTTTACAAACTAGTATGAGAAAATATTTGTAAGAACCCTAGAGACAAGTATAAGTATAGTATAACATCCTAATGTTTTAGAAATTCTCATGGATAACCTAGGTTAAACTGAAGGTGTACTAGATTCAAAAATAATTGTATTGATTTAGACATCCTATCAATGATTTTTTCATAATTATTATTTTTTATAATATGATTATTGTAATGCCCCGACCCTAGTTACCCAGAGTCAGTGCATTATTTTAATACATTGGAAAGATTACAAGGAATCATGTCCTGAAGGACCGATCAATTTAGAAGTATTGGAAAATAGATTACATACATGAATGTTTCATTACACTTTAAGACATAAAAAACAACATAAATAATCCTTTATGAATACCATTATTCCCTTGTCTTAACCCTACATATCAATCATAATACACTTCTTGGAATCCTAGAAAAAATATAACATAGAAAGGGGTGAGCTCAAACACTCATTGAGGGTAATAAATAAAGTGAAAACATTCATAAATAAGCATAAACATTTAAGGCAATGTATAACTAAAACAAAATCCTTTTAAACTTTAACTTCAGCATAATATGGAAAAAATAAAATGAAATAATTCCATTTACTTATTCACATGGAAATTCTACTAGTCGAACAATCACATGCAATATCACTAACCACTTTCATAATGATGGAATGCATAATTCTACACTATCATAACCACATAGTCAAGGCCGTGTGCTAAGAATACAAATAATATTTTGTAAAGGCCTTGTGCCAAGACACTAGTTTGTCTCATGAGACCTACCGATGCATAGAGGAGCTATAGCGGGATCCACCCATCACTTACTAAGTCCAATTCATTCCTCATATGAAAAGGTTTAAATATAACATAAACATTCATATTAAAACTAGCATACGAAATGTCAATACTTTACCCATAAACCATGAATGGTATAAAAATAACACATACATAGTCAAACAAATCACAAAAACTTCAATAAAATATAAAATATTTGTATCATGATAAATCAACTTCAAATAAGCTTAAAATCCATCAAATGATTTTGACATAGATAAAAATGATTTGTAAAAACCATTGAGTGAAATACCCCTTTTTCATGAAAACATTTAAAAGTCACACAATTTAGAAAGGAATACATTTAAAAACATTTTTGAATAAAATTTTCTCATACCACTTTGAACTTTTTAAAGGAATTAACATTTTAAAAACATTCATGTCCATTTAAATAAATCCTTAAAAACCATTTTGAAAACATAGACATTAATGAGAACGATTTAGAAGAATAGATATTTAAAATATTTAAAATGATGTTTTAGTAAAAACTATCTTAAAAATTATCCCTTTGAAAACTCTTTTATGAATAATTAACATTAATAATTAATATGTCCCAGTAGATACTTATGTAAAAACAACCTCAGATAATGAAGATATTGTGAAATAAACCCTTACCAATTTGGTAACGTAAGAAACATACACCCCATGAAAGAGGTATCATACAATGAATATGTAAATAAACCTAAATTAAAGTTTATTACAGAAAGAATACAATTATGGGATGTACATACACCACAAAAAAGGTAATAGTGGAAATATGGCATGAATCTCACAGGAATATGGAGTGAGATGAAAACCCCTTACCTTGCACTTTCTTTTAGTCGAGGGTACGTTTACCCTCCTGTATGAAGACCGTAGTGTGTTATTAAATTATACCATAAACATATTAAAATTTATGATATCATACATTATTCATTGATGACTTTTTACTACCTATTTAATAATAATTTCCATGTTAAATCAACATTTTAGGTAATAATCGCTTTCTTTATCGTACGTGTTTTTACTTGTTACACTTTATTTTATCTCTTAGATCATGATTTAAATACCTCCAAAATATAGAATATGATTTATATATCATATATATTTAGAATATAATTATGAATAATAGATACATAAGTGAAATGGAAGACATCGTTTATGTAGACAGTAGTTCGTACGTACGGATAAACGTTGTTTCCGTTTTCATAACGTATTGAACGAGACTAAGTGAATAAAATATTTTTAAGTAAATATATATATATATATCTCTATTAGCCTTATTATTTCATATATTACAAACATATTAGTAATATATATTTTTATAATCGTCGATGAATGGTGAATGTGGAAATGAATCTCATCGCGTCGTGGAGACGGTAATCCGTACATACGCACGAGCGACAATATAATTTCTTTAAAGAAGTGTAATTGGATGGTATATTAATTTTATAGAGACATTATTATGTTATTTTAATTATTTATATAAATATTACTCATCATTATATCCATCCAAAAAACATAGTGTTGAATAACAAATTACACCACGACGTGGAGATGGCAAGCCGTACGTACGCACACATGGTGAAATTATCATTGATAAGATGGATAGAATAATGAATATAGTTGTGAAATATTTATAATAACATCAAAGTATATAGAAGATACTGTAGTTACTATTTTATAATGGAAATAACAAATAAAGAATAATTTTAAGAAGAAAGGAACTTGGAAGAGGGTGGATAAAACATTACCTCTTCTTTGGGTTCTTCTTTTTGATTTGATCAAAAGGGCTCTTTAGGTTGGATTTATGATAGAAATAAGGTGTCTAGGTCTAAGTGAGGGATGTTGAGAGAATATTTGGGTTGGGTTTGGCCGAACCAAAAGGCATTGAGGGTATGAATTATAGGGAAGGGGGAGTTCCCTTTAATAAGTGGGGTGAGGGGCACCTTAAGAAAAGCTAGAAATATTATTTTATAATAAATTAATATTCTGTTTCTAATGGCTCCAAAATGGATTATTTACAAGTTAAGGTGGTTATGGGTAAATATCATTTCAACTAATAGATTTTAGATAGGTTTGGGTCACTATATTAACCTTATCTTTTAGTTTTAACTCTTAGTTAATTAGTTTGACATTTACCATGTCACTTTGTACTTTTATATTATATAGTTAATAAAAATACTATATTCATCCTAGAAACCCCCATGTAGTCAATTAATTATACCCATATCATGATATAAGTTCTCTGGACGAACCTTAGATTTTTAGGAATATAATATCAATTAATAATATAATATTTGTTTTAAAAAATCATTTATGTCAATTTTAAAAAATCTAATAATTGATTTTCGTTAAAGTCTTAACAAGTTTATTAATTAGAACCAAATTTATTTAATCAATCCTAACATGTCATATTAACTAATAAAATTCGTGGAAGGGATCAAAACTTTCAAATTATATTTAATTTAACATTTATAATACTAATTATTTGATTCTTTCATTAATAAAGAAAAACACTGTATCATTATTGTGTCACAAATAAACTTTATTATTAAATGTATAAAAATTTTAAATAAAATACCATTATATAGGAAATATTTTTAGATTTATAATGGATATTTATATTCGAAAATATAAGTTATATAACCCTATGTAAATTTTTGTTTCTAAAAGATATATGCTTGTGTCATTTTTGTATTTACTTTAACTTAATTAATATAAAGTGCCCTTATCACCTACAAGTGGCTCCATGGGGACCCCAAATAGTCCCAAAGATTCCCATGGTCGGGAATGTATCAAAAAATAGGGTTACGACACGTTTTATTGTAAATTAATATTATTATAATATTAATATTATACCCTTATTTACCGGATTTACCCTTTAACCGTGGTAAATAAAATATTTACCGAAGTAATTATTCAAAATGTCTAAAAATAATAGTTAACTATTTATAGAATTTGGACATCCTGATTTCAAATATGGAATCCATTTTTCCAAATTCAGAACATAGAAGTGGAAGAAATTAATTTAAAATTAATTTCCGCTGTCAAAACAAAAAGCGCGTTTTTAAGAAATAATAACTATCAAAAGATTGACACTTGTTTATGTCCGGTTTAAATGTGAAATTATGTACAATGACCAATATTGTATTAAATTGTAAAAATATATTCTAAATATACTTTAAATTCTCTCAAATTTATAATTTATCACTATTAATTATTTAGATTTAAAAAAGTTGTTTTTAATTAAAATTTAATAATTTTCACTATTCATCAAAATATAAAATTTATCCAAAAAGCACCAAAATTTCACCCTAAGATAATTTCGATATTCAAAAACCGAAAATGAAGTCAATTTTGAAAGATAAAATTTATAAAATATGAGAAAGTGGGTATTACTATTAATAACGGCTAGTTTGATTGGTTGTGGTGTGTGTTAGAACTCGAAGTTGCGTACAACACATGCTATTGTATTATTCAAAGAGAAGCATACCATGGAAGATTGGGGTGTTACATTCTCCCCTCCTTCAAATAAATTGCATCCTCATAATTTGAAATTATTTTTCAAAAATAAAAGGTTGAAAATAGAGAATATCTTTGGGAAAACCCACATCAGAAATTAGGTTAATAAAATTTAGTCTTAATAAGGGGAAAAGGGAAATGAAAGGGTGACCACCAAATTATTATCTCAATTAGGAGAACATTGGTGTAAATTAGAGACATATAATTGGAGGAAAACATTAATATTTATAGGTAGTGTTTGAGGTCATCGGTCACAAACAAGTGTAAAATTGAAGGCCTTAAATTCATCAATCTATGATGATTTAAAATACCACTGGTTCAACAAAACATATGGTATTAGGATAAAGAATTTTTTATTTTAAGATCCCTTCACTAAAGTATTAGAATTAATTTCTGCATAGAATAAGATAAGAAGAAAAATATATACATGATAAGTAGAGTTTCATCCTTCAACTAGTTCCTACCACAACCTCATCTTTCACTCTAAAAGATTTCAATAAATAAATAAATAAATATTATATTTATCCTAATCTTATAGGGTTCAAAAAATAATAAATTTATAATTCACATATCAGACCCTTTAAAAAAACTAAATTATTCAATCCAGGACATCACGTGGGTCAATGATAGATGATACTCCCTTTCCTTCATTCGGTTATGGGTTCAAGTATCTCGGCCTTGCCAGACGTGACGGGATGCCGCCTGACCTTTGGGTTGTCCTTTTTATGGAAATCCAAAAATATCCTTAAAAATAGTATCCAATTTCAAACTTAATCCATTCCAACCTTTATAATTATCCCAAATACTTGTATCCAAACTCTCATTCCAATGTTTATAAGGAAGTTAAACATAATGAGGATCCTTTTTTCAAGGTAATAACATGTGAAGGCCATCATCGTGTATTCTTTTACAACACCACAATATCCTGAATTACCAAAATCAACCATCTATTATTCGAAAATTACTACCTTAGTATCAGGAACATATAATCTCAAATTCCCAATGAAATGGTACTGCAATTCAATCGTTATTTATCTCCATAATTCATGTAACCAGTATACTATTGATACAACACTCAAATGAAATAATACTATAATACCAACATTAGAACACTAGTCATTATTCTTCATTTGAGGTAGTATCATAACTTGATTATTATACAATAACATCATTTTTGGTATACTCTTATTAATGGGACATTGATTCTCATAGTGTCTCAACACCTTACAGATGAAGAATTATACATTTGAAAACTTTTTCTTACCCTTGCAATCACGTACTTTGTGTCCTTTTCTCCACATTTATAAAAAACTCCCATTCCATTCAAGAATTTAACAAGGTGATTCATTATACATTTACACATATTGGAAAATCCTTCTTTCCCTTTATCCATATTTCTTTCTACCATCCTTTTCTTCTCTGGATTCCCTTCAAAGTCGTAGGATTCAGATAATTATTTACTTATCTTATTAACATAAGATACTATATCTTTATATGTTGAGAATATATGGGAGACTATTTCCCTTTTAAATTTTGGATTAATATTGTGAAATATATGATCCTTATCAATCTTTGGATTATTTGTATTGTTTTAGTTCTCAATCCATATACTTGGAACCATTTCTAAACAATGGAATACACAAGGTTAGTTTATGAATTGCAATTCATAATTCCAAACATGTAAAATAGCTAACATAATTTGAACTGTTTATGGATATAATCCATAATAACAAAAATGTTTTCTTTGAGGAGGTATATACTCAAAAACCCTTCATAGTGTTTTGTAAAGAAAATGACAACTATCCTAATCCTATCCCCCAGGAGTGTCGTAACCAAGAGTGTAGCAAGGCCCGTTTTCATGCACCAATTCTCATTCGAGTCTAGCTCAAAGCGGTGTTTTCAGGTTTTACTCCTAGGTACATCTATGCCAGAGCCATCTCAACATGCTCATATCCAGATAGGGATGCATTTTCTTGGAAAACTCACAAAATCTCTATATTACCAAAATTCTAGGAAGTCCTTCTATACTGATCCTCAAAGTCTATCTTAGGTCTATGTGCTCTAATCAGAGTTTATCTAAATCTAGCTTCCAAGGTTATTGCTAAACTTCCTATGATACCAAATATAACACCCCGAACCCAGTTAACCAGAGTCGGTGCATTATTTTAATACATTGGCATGATTACAAGGAATCATGTCCCAAAGGACTGATCATTTTAGAAGTATTGGAAAATAGATTAGATACATTAATGTTACATTACACTTTAATACATACAAAACAACATAAATAATCTTTTATGAAAGTCATTATTCCCTTGGATTAACCCTACATATCAATCACTATACACTTATTGGAATCTTGGGAAAAATAAAACATAGAAATGGGTGAGCTCAAATGCTCAGTAAGGGTAAGCAATATAGCAAAAACTTTCATAAATAAGAATAAATATTTAAGGCAATGTATAACTAAAATAAAAGCCTTTTAAACTTGAACTTCAGCATAAAATGGCCAAAATAAAATGAAATAATTCCATTTACTTATTCACATGGATATTATACTAGTTGAATAATCACATGCAATATCACTAACCACTTTCATAATGATGGAATGCATAATGCCAGACTATCATAACCACATAGTCAAGGCCTTGTTCCAAGACTACAAATAAGATTTTTTCAAGGCCTTGTGCCAAGATACTAGTTTTTCTCCTAAGACCTACCGTTGCATCGGGGAGCTATAGTGGGCTCCACCCTTCACTTACTATGTCCAATGCATTCCTCATATGAAAAGTATTAAACATAACATAAACATTCTTATTAAAACTAGCATAGGAAATGTCAATACTTTACCCATAAACCATGAATGGTATAAAATATAACACGTACATAATCAAACATATCACAAAACCATCAATACAATATGGAAGATTTGTATCATGATAAATTAACTTCAAATAAGCTTAAAATCCATAAAAGTATTTTGACATAGATGAAAATGATTTGTAAAACTCTTTGAGAGAAATAATCCTTTTTTCATGAAAACATTTAAAAGTCACACAATTTAGAAAGGAAGACATTTAATTTTTTTTTGATTCAAAGTGTCCCATACCACTTTGAAGCTTTTTAAAGGAATTAAAATTTTAAAAACATTAATGTCCATATAAATAAATCCTTAAAAACCTTTTTGAAAACATGGACATTAATGAGGATGATTTAGAAGAATAAATATTTAAAACATTTAAAATTATGTTTTAGTAAAACGTCCCTTAAAAATAATCTATTTTAAAACTCTTTTATGAAACATGTACTTGGATAATAAATATGTCCCAGTAGATACTTACATAAAATCAACCTCGGATAATGAAGAGATTGTGAAAGAAACCCTTACCAATTTGGTAACTTACGAAACATACAACCCATGAAAGAGGTATCATACAATGAATATGTAAACACACATAAATTAAAGTGTATTACACAAATAATACAATTATGGTCAGAAAATACACCACACCAAAGGTAATAGTGGATATATGGCGTGAATCTCATGGGAATATTGAGTGAGATGAAAACCCCTTACCTTGCCCTTTCCTTTAGTCGAAGGTACGTTTAACCTTCTGTATTAAGACCGTAGTATGTTATTAAATTATAACAGAACCATATTAAGAATTATCATACAATATATTTTTCATTTATGACTTTTTACTACCCATTTAATAATAATTTCCATGTTAAATTAACATTTCAGGTAATAATCACTTTCTTTATCATACGTGTTTTAACTTGTTACTCTTGATTTTATCACTTAGATCATGATTTAAAGACTTCCAGAATATAAAACATGATTTATATATCATATATATTTATAATATAATTAAGTATAATAGATATATATGTGAAATGGAAAACACCGTTTATAGAGATGGTAGTCCGTACGTACGCCTAAACGCTGTTTTTGTTTTCATAACGTATTGAATGGGACTAAGTGAATAAAATATTTGTAAGTACACACACACAAACACAAATATTTATATATATATATATATCCCCAATAGCATTATTATGTCATATATCACAAACATATTAGTAATATATATTTTAATAATCGTCGATCAATGGTGAATGTGGAAATGAATCTCATCTTGTTGTGGAGATGGTAATCCGTACGTACGCATGAGCGACAATATCATTTCCTTAAAGGTGTAGAATTGGATGTTATATTAATTTTATAGAGACATTATTATGTTATTTTAATTATTTATATAAATATTACTCATCACTATATCCATCCAAATAACATAGTGTTGAATAAGAAATTACACCACGACGTGGAGACAGTAAGCCATACGTACGCACACATGGTGACATTATCATTCATAAGATGAATAGAATAATGAATATAATTGTGAAATATTTATAATAAAATCAATGTATATAGAATATACATTATTTATTATTTTATAATGGAAGTAACAAATAAATAAGATGTTGAAGAAGAAAGGAATTTGAAAGAGGGTGGTGAAAACATTACCTCTTGTTCAGGTTCTTCCTTTTGATTTGATCAAAAGGGCTCCTTAGTTTAGATTTCTGATCAAACTAAGGCCTCTAGGTCGAACTGAGGGAAGTTAATATAATTTTTGGGTAGGGGTTGGCCGAACCAAAATGCATTAAGGGTATGAATTAGAGGGAAGGGGGAGTGACCTTTTATAAGAGGGGTGAGGGGAACCTTAAGAAAAGCTAGAAATATTATTTTGTATAAATTAATATACGGTTTCTAATTGCTCCAAAGTGTATTATTTAAAGGTTAAGATGGGGATGAGTCTAAATCCTTTCAACTAATATATTTTTGACAGGTTTGGGTCACTATATTAACCTAATCGTTTTGTTTTAACTCTTAGTTAATTAGTTTGACATTTACCATGTCACTTTATATTTTTATATTATATAGTTAATAAACTTAATATATACATCCTAGAGACCCCCAAGTTGTCCATTAATGATACAAATATCATTATATAAGTCTTTTGGATGAACCTTATATTTTTAGGAATAAAATATCAATTAATAATATAATATTTTTTTTAAAAACTCATTTATGTAAATTTTGATAATATTTAATAATTTATTTTTGTTAAAGTCTTAATTTTTTTTTAATTAGAAAAAAATTCATTTAAGAAATAATAACATGTCATATTAACCCATAAAATTATTGTATGGCATCAAAAATCTCAAATTATATTTATTTTAACATTTATAATACTAATTATTTGATTCTTTCATTAATAAGGAAAATACAGCATCATTATTGTGTCATAAATAAATTTCATTATTAAATGTCTAAAAATTATATATAAAATACCATTATATAGGAAATATTTTTATATTTCTAATGAATATTTATAGTTAAAAATATAAGATATATAACCCTATGTAAAAATTGTTTTTCTAAAAGATATATGCTTATGTCATTTTTGTATTTACTTTAACTTACTTAATATAAAGTGTCCTTATCACCTACAAGTGGCTCTATGGGGTCCCCAAATCGACCCAAAGATTTCCATGGTCGGAAATGTATCAACCAATAGGGTTATGACATGTTTTAGGGTAAATTAATATTATTATAATATTATTTGTTTACCCTTATTTACTGGATTTACCCTTCAACCATGGTAAATGAAATATTTACCGAAGTAATTATTCAAAATGTCTAAAAATAAGAGTTACCTATTTAAAAAATTTAGAAATCATGATTCCAAAAATGGAATCAATTTTTCCAAATTCAAAACACAAAAGTGGCAGAAATTAATTTAAAAGTAATTCCCGTTGTCAAAACAAAAAGCTTGTTTTTAAGAAATAATAACTATCAAAAGATTGGCACTTGTTTATGTCTGGTTTAAATGTAAAATTATTTAAAATGACAAAAATTTTATTAAATGGTAAAAATATAGTCTAAATATTTTATAAAACCACTCAAATTCATAATTTATCACTATTAATTATTTCGATTAAAAAAGTTGTTTTTAATTAAAATTTAGTAATTTTCACTATTCATCAAAATATAAAAGTTATCCGAAAAGTACAAAAATTTCCCCCTAAGATAATTTCAATATTACGAAACCAAAAATGAAGTCAATTTTGAAAGGTAAAATTTATAAAATTTCAAAAAGTGGGTATTACTATTCATAATGGCTAGTTTGGTTGGTTGTGGTGTGTGTTAGAACTCGAAGTTGCGTACAACACACACTACTGTATTATTCAAAGAGAAGCATACCATGGAAGCTTGGGGTGTTACAATTATTGTTTCTTAGACTATGTTTCTTGATTTTAGTTAATGTATATAAGCTAAAATAATTATGTTGAAACTAAATGTGATGGACATGAAAATGATTGTAATTTTATGTAACCAAAAATTATGAGATATGGAATGAAAAATAATATTTTTGTGATTAGAAAGTTTTTTCAAGTTTTGGATCATAATGATATTCCAAATGAGAAAAATGGGGAACCATGTTTTTTTAGCTTTTCAGTTGAAAAAACCTACCTTTTTTACTGTCGTTTTTAATCTAGTAGTGACTAATAAATGGATTAGTACCATTGAAATTATATTTTGTTTCCTAAAATCTTATGTGAATGCAAAATTTATTTTTTGTCTATTATTTTGGAAGGAGAAACGAATTAATGGTGGGGTCTTACCAAGAATACAAGGAAATGGGAAGAAATGTACTCGATGGAGAGGGATATGTTTAAGTGATTATTTTTTAATAAGTACCTTAATCATATGTTTTTTTTTAAAAATAGAGAAGTAATTACTAGTTATAAAGTAGTAGGATGATTAATTTGTTGGTACCAATGAGTAAAATAATTCAAGAGTTGTGAGATATACCATTGGTTTTATCCTCCAACCTAAAATTAAGTTCAATAGATTTTTTAAAGGATTAAAACAAAGTCTCTCAATTGTGTTATCCATATGAGACTTTAGTAGCTATGATAAAATACATGGATATGCTATGAAAGAAGAAATATATATTTTAGTTACCCAGAAATATCATTATTTTGATTAAAAATAAAAGACGAAATTCAATGGAAACTCCAACAACCATGGAGAGATGAATATGCGAATTATTTTATACTTTAATTATAGAAGGAAACATGGGATATATCATAATAATAAGGATGGTAAATTTTTTAATCATGTAATAGAGGGTCATAATCAAATTGAATAATGAAGTGAAGGGAATAAGTTAGCTAATAATGTGAATAGAGAGAAAGATACACTGAGTGAACCACCCACACTTCCATGTACCAAATGCAAAGAGTATGAGGACTGTGCTATCCAATGATCAAATATGAAGGTTAATGATTAAAAAAAAGATATAAACAAAATATTTCGATGGGGGAAAATGTGAAATGTCTTTTGATCATTGTTTCTGATTAGTGGTATGATAACAATATGGTGAAAGGTACACTTACCATCTAATCTATAACTACATATGTACTATTTTACTCTGGATCTACCCACTATTTTATATCTAAAGAATTTTATAAGGGTATCAAAATTTCACCATAATTATTAGATGTTGAATTAGAATTGAAAACATCTAATGTGATGATGATCACATTCATGTCTATGATTATTCTTTGGTAGAATTTTTGGGGAATGTGCTTTCTAGAAACCTTGTTATTCTCCCTCTGGTTGAATTTTATGTTATATTAAGAATGGATTGGATTTTTCTATATAAATTCTATATCAATTGTTGTGGAGGGTATGTCCCACTTGACATTATTAACTAATCTATGACCATTTATCAATGTGATGATAAATATGAACATCTAATGGAAATTTCATCTATTTATGGGTCATGATTCTTATTCAAAATGGGTGCTTATCTTAGATGGTTATGGAGAAACTCAACTTTAATGATATGCCAATTATGAAGGGTTTTATTTATTTATTTCAAGAATATTTTCCTAGTATTACATGGAATCATGATGTTGAAATCATTCATGGTGCTTAATCTATTTCAATGACTCCATATAGAATGACCCCAATTGAGTTGTAGGAATTGATGAAGAAACTCCAGGAAAATAGTAATAAGATATTTATTTGGCCATGTGTGTCACCTTGAAGTACACCCATTATTAAAAAAAAATATGGATTTATGAGACTCTACATTGATTATCAAGAACTTAACAAGATCACTATAAAGAACATGCATTATCTACCCCATATCAATGATTTTATTGAACATTTATGGGGATCTCAATACTTTACCATGATTTATCTTTGATCGGGGAACCAATAGTTGATGGTCAAAATTGATGACACATCGAATAAATTATACCATATAAGGTATGTTTTTGATTAAAATATAGTTATTCTATTTGTTCTAACTAATTTCTCTACTATCCTTTTGTATTTATTGAATTAAGACATTATAGATTACATTGACCAGTTTTTGGTAGAATATATAGATGATGTTATTATATATTCAAATGAGATGGAATTTAATAAAGATCACTTTAGAATTGTTTTGAATAACCTTGGGAAGGCGAATTTGTCCATAAAATTTATAAAGTGTGAATTTTTTATACCAAATTTTTCATTTTTAGTTTTTATAATCTCAATATAGGTTATATTAGTGGATCCATCGAAGACCAATGTTATTGAACATTAGCCTAGAACAACAAAAATGGTTAAGATCTATTGTTCTCATGGCTTGGAAATATATTTTTAACACTTTGTCAAGAATATCTCATTATTTTATAATCTTATCATCATTTTAACTATAAATGGAGAAATCTTCATTTAAAAAATTGAATTTGATGAA
This sequence comes from Viscum album, assembly GCA_963277665.1. Lineage (NCBI taxonomy): Eukaryota > Viridiplantae > Streptophyta > Magnoliopsida > Santalales > Viscaceae > Viscum > Viscum album. The sequence continues at coordinate 1,991,908,147 of OY728137.1, forward strand.
AATTTCATAGAATTGAAGAGAAGGATAGATATTGAACTGATGCATATATTACTCAATAATGATGATGGTTTTAAATCTATAATGATTCATAAAATAAGAGGATGAGATGAATTATCATGTAAAATTATTTTTTTATATCTTATTACTTTTCAAAATTGGTGGTTTGTGAGAAAAATTAACCAAATAATGATTTGGTGTTAGCTGTGATCAATTTTTATTAAATATATAGAGGTATTATCATTATAAATAATGGTGTTATATATAAACTAATCATAAAATTAGAAAATGTATATTCAAAAACAAAATTATTTGTTTATGTTCCAAAAAATATGGTCATAAATAATTAAAGATTATAACTAGTCAATAAATCATCACGCCGTGAAAGTAAAAATGGTGGCATATTCACTGAGTTAAAAGGATCATGATAGCTTATCTATTATGAGGATAAAAAAAGATCCAATATTTTTTTATTGTTATAGTACAAATCATGATATCCTGAGGGAACGGTAAATGTATTATCTTTCTCAAATGAGTGTTCAATCATCTATCCATTTGAGGATTAAGGAGGCCATTAAAGAATATGTAGAACTGCAATTGACTTTGAGAAATGTCCCCATGTTAATCATTGATTTTGATGGAGTGATAAGGTTTAAGATTAATGTTTGTGTTTTAAAAATATGAAATTTGAATATGGATCTTTTATATGATGACCATAGTTCATTATTCTTTATTTGTCCTTGATGTATGAAGATGTATAAATATCAAATCGAGCATTTATTATGGGAAAAAGTGAATAAATATATAATAGATTATGTATCTTGGTGATTGGTATGTCAAAATTTTAAGGATGAGATACATAAGTATAAGGGGATGTTATAACCATTACCCATATTGGAATTTAAATGAGAAAAAAACCCATGTATTTTTTTCATCGAACTACCCAAAATTACTATAGGCCATAATATGATTTGAATTTTAGGTGATTAATTTACAAAAAAAATAAACATTATTTCTTTTATAGAAGACTTATCACTTGATCATATTTTTAGGATATACATTATGTAATTGGTAAAGCTATATAGATTACCATATTCTATTCTATCTGAACGGGAACTTAGGTTTACCTTTATGTTTTGGATAATTCTTCAAAAACCAATAGATATAAAGTAAGGTTTTAGTACATAAAATATTCCTCAAAAAAATGGATAGTCTAAGAGAATAATTTAAACCTTATAGGATATTTTGTGGTTATATTCTATAGAATTTATAGTTGATTGGGATCCTCTCTTTCATCTATTCAAGTTTTTATACAATAATATATTTAAATCAAGTATTCGAAAGGATCCTTCTGAATAAATATATGGAAAGTAGTATAGATAATCAAATTGTTGGGATAAATCCTAAGGATGAAAACTATTTGAACCAAATCTAGCTGGGAAAATGGTAGATAAATTTAGAACTGTTCAATATTAAAATAAGGAAACTCAAAGTTGATATAAAAGTTCCCCAAAATATCATCAGTATGATCCATAATTTGAAGTTGGTGATAATTTTTTTATATAAATTTAATTATAGAATATGGTTTTAAGATTCCTAGAGTTGTTAAATATAATACCTAGGTAAATTGGCGATTAAATATTCTTGATTGAGTTGGGAGAATGGCTTATATTTGGGAAATTCCACTAAACCACTATCAAGTTCACAATGTCTAACATGTATCTCTTTAAAGGAATTATATATAAGATAATTCACATGTACTAAAATCAGAGTTCATACCACTAGATCATATTATTTAATTCAATGAAAATCCAATATAAATATTGAATCATAGAGATATAGTTCTAAAAAACAATACTACTCGCTTATTTAATGTTCTATGGAGGAATAAAAAATTCAAAAAAGGAATATGGGATCCTAAGGATGTGATGAGGTAGATATATCCCCATTTTTTATATCAGAGTAATATAATTTTAAGTGTAAAAATATTTTTAATGGGGGTATAATATATCACCCTGAGATTTTAAGATATATATATTTGGTATAAATTTAATCTATTTGATAGATTAAGATACATAGAATAATGAGTCTAAATGAAATGTGATATAATATACGATTATAAACTAGTCATTAAATAGGAAATAATGATTAATAATAACAAAAAAGTTAAAAAATTATTGTGTTTCAACATGTATAAAATAAATTCATTGGTTATAAATTTAAAAGAAATCAAAATAATGAAAATTGAAAGTAGAAGAAATGTGTTTCTGAAAAAATATATTTATGCACAATATAAATGTTTATCATTAAAAAATAAATTAATTACTATTGGTGAATTATATTAATGATATTTATATATTATATATTTAATCAAAAAATTTATCATTTTTCTCAATTCTTTTCTAGGAATGAAATAGTAATAAATCTAGTTTTTTTCACAAAACCTATATTTTTCTAAAAAGTGGGTTCATCACATTATGCACACATATTTTAAAATTAAATCATTCCAAATTTATAAAATTTAATTTAAAATATGAAATTAATTTTTTAAATCAACCTACCAAAATTACTATATATTTATATTTTATAATTTTCTAAAAAATATTAATTTTTTGATGAATTGTATAAAATATTTATTTTTATAAAAATTTGTATTTTCCTTTAATTTTTTTGAAAATTTATTTTTTTTAAAATGTTTTTAAATGTAGAATTAGTTCAATTTTATAATTATCAATATAATATAGATTAATTTAAAAAAATTTATATTTAATTTTCATATAATATCCTTGTATACTTAAAGAATCCTTTTCTTTTGATAACCACTTTTTCATCATAATTGTGCGTTAAATATTAAATTAAATTGTGACACATTTGAGGGTTTTTTTTCTAAATAGATTATATATTTTTAATAATAAAAATAATTATATATTATTTCATAATATTAATGTAATTTTTGGTTATAATGAATTGTAAATCAGTAAAAAAACATATTACCATGATAAAGGTTTAAAAGATTTTATAGGGGTTTAAATTAATGAGATAAGAATTACAATGATTAATAAACTTGTAAAATTTATATTATATGGATATATTATTAAATTATCTCATGTATTTTTTGTTATTCATCAAAATTTGAGTCTTTTTTTACAGGAAAATGACATTAAATTTTTTGATAACTTTTAAAAATTACTAGTGTTCCACTCACCTCAATTATAAAAGGCCACCACAATACTCTCTTATACAGACTTCAATAGCATTTTTACTCTATAAATACATACCAAAATACTTTCCTTATATCTATTAATATGTTCTATATCCACATTTTGATCAAAAAAATCTTAGGGGTTTTGAAGTGTAAACCTAAAAGGCTGTTCAAAGTAGATGTATTGTTCTTAACTTATTGTTTTTATGCCATTTCTTATTCGACCGCCATAAAATAGTATTAAACTGAGTTAATATAATAACATAAATATATCCTATATATTTCTCTATTTTTATGATAATATCATACCATATATCCATCGTCTATTCTATCAAATGGGAAATGAAACTGTCAATCGTGTGTACGGTGGACTACCGCCTCACGAAATGATGTAATTCTTTTCCCATCACATCCAATCAGGAAATAATATAAGGATCTATTTAAACTATATAAATATATGATATTTATGACTTAATTATAATTATTAAATTATAATATCTGATATATATACTTACCTAACAATCTATTTGATAACGATAAGGTCACTCAAGCGTATGTGTAGACTACTCCCTCCAGGAAGCAATGCGATGCATTTTCCATTTTATTATGACAAGTATGGTAAAAAGTATAGATTTAAAAAAAATTATGATATATATATTATATAATACTGATTATTCCAATTTTAATATTATGGTTTCCTTTATTTTATTCTATCCACTGAATTGTGAAATCAACATTCATGCATACATAGGATCTACCATGTCAATGAACGATGTAATTCATTTATCTATATATAAATTTTATGGATGAAACTAAATATTTATATAATAAATATTTATTATATTTATTTCATTATTAAAGTAAAATATATTATGGAACCATAATAAAATTATATAGTCTAAAACTTCTAAAAAAGACATATATGAAAAATGAAGCACTTATCACCCAAAACAATGATTTTAACAAATATTTTCAAATAAATGGATTGTAAAAGGTTATAATTAAATAATATATGGTATTATATATCTTATTATGGTTATTTTATAGATTTATAATAAATATATATTTATTATACAGTAGTTTTTAACATATACGAAGGAACTTATACCTAAGGTAAGATATTTTCGTCACACTTTTACTTCTATGAGACACGTGGTATATTCACCAATTTTGTCTTTTATATGGTTTACATAATTACTAGGGATTTATTTTATTATTATCCTCATAAAAATTATAGGGATATACTTATTTGTTGGATTTTATTTTCTTCTTCAGGTTTTACTTTATAGATAATAATTGTTATGGGTATTTTGTTACAATTTCATTGTTTTCTATTATTGTTTATGATCAAGTTTCTGATGATGTGATATTATGATTTACCTCATAAAAAACTCATGAATTTTTTATCCTATAGTTATTTATTATGAATATGTTTTTACTTTCATTTTCCTATTTCAATATACTCAAGATACCAAGAACTTATTTCTATGTAAGAACCATCATTATTTCACTATTCAGCTGAAGATACTTTTTCTTCAAAAATCATGCTTTCTAAATTTTTTTCTATAAAGTTTATAACATTCTATTATAATGATTTAAATTATTTTTTACCCATTATTTATTTTTTTTAAAATGATTTAAAAGTAATATTCCTGTCGATTTCCGAATAAGGTACTTTTTGACTTTTTAAAGAAGTTTATAATGAGTATTTTCTTTTAACTTATACTGCATAAAGAGAGTTTACCACTGATATATCCGCTTAATGCTTAAAAGTTAAAATTATTTGTTTCAATGTTTATTTTAAAAAAATATACAATAATTTTAATTTTTTATATTATAGATAAGTGATTTAAAAGTGAATTTTTTTTCATCAATAAATATGCCAAGGGATCTTTAAATGAATTTTCATATAAGATAAAATCCTTTGATGTTACTCATGCTTTACTTAGGATATGATTGAATGATACGATGCTTATTTTTTATATGGATAGTTTATGATTATTATGAGAATATTTATATGAAACCGATTCATTTTTCGTGGATTATTCTATGAATAATTTATTAAATTAAAATGTAACTTTTTTCGTTTTTATTCATTATAACCTAAGGTAATGTTTTTGAAACCCATTTCTTTTTTACATGTTATGATATGTTGAATATTTTATGATCTTTTTTCTCAAAAATATTGAAATTTAATTATGCTATGGGTGGAATCAAAATTATATAGACTTATAATGAATTGGTAATGATTAATATATCATTAGATAAACAAGATGTTAAATGAGAGTGAACCCAATTAAATTAGAGAATATATCTATTTTGACAGTCTTCGAAGTGAACCATTACTACTACGATTATTTTGGGAGTGAACCCACTATACTATGATAGTCTTGTAAATGTGACTTCAATACTAAGTAAATAATTTTCTTCGATTATGTGTATGCCAAAATCCTATGTATTATGATAATGTTAGACTCTCATGGATCATGTTATTCTATTTCTTTATGATTCATTACTTATTAACTGCCAATTATAACATAAATCATGATTATTATAAATGATATGAATGGTATGTTATTTAAAAAATATTCTTCGGATCTCATAACCTTATGCTCATGTTGTGTTTAAATGATCATTAATAATTCCCTTGTTTACCCTTAAAAAGAATTTGAGCTCACCCTTTCTAATATATCCTTTCCCTAGGCTATAAAGAAAGGTATTATGTATGATATTTCCACGAAGTGTGAATGTTATGAATAAATTAAGTATAATATGATGTATAAACCTTATGAACAAGTATCTCCTTTGTATAAGTTTCCAATGGAACTAGAACTATATGATTCTTGTCGTGGATTGTTATGTAATGCAATGAATATTCAACTATTAAGATGTGATATCTATGTATGAAATGTATGTTTCACTATAAAATTTATCATTTCCCTAGAGTTAATTAATGTATTGTAAAATAGGTTCATATTAAAATGTGTACTTGTATATGATGTAGCTGACAGAAATATGTATAGACATATATGTTTTTTATAGATCCCACCAAAATCCTTTATAACTAAAGTGACACTGATTATTTTCTAGAGGCCACACCTTATTAAATTTATTGATTCGAGAAATAAAAATTATTTTCAACTTTATAAAGACTTATGAGGACACAATTTTAGGTTTTCTGAATGAGGATCAAGTTTATGAAAATTTTAATGCTACCCAAAACGTGTTTTGGATGGTATCTGTTAATATCTTAATATTTTAAAAAAATCTTTTGTTTGAAATCATACAAAATATGAAACAATGAGTCTAAATGAACCATAAAGTATTTTTTTTAATATCACCATTATAACCTAGTTGTTAAATTTATTGGTCTGAATTGGATTAAATACTTTATTAAATATATTTACCGGTTATACTCAATAAAAATGTTCCAATCAATGCTTAGTAAATAGTCTCTCAATATTTAGTAAAATCATTAAATGATTCATAAAAATAAAGTTTCTTCAAGAATATTTTTTTTATTTTTATGTGAGGTTAATATAATAAATTTATGAAATCATATCTCAAATCATTAAGTCAAAATTATATTATAGTGATCTTTTTTATTTTTCATAAAAGTTTAGTTTTCGAGTAAAATATGAAAAATATTGATTATCATTGAAAACATTTTTATTTAGAAAATATAATTTCTTTTCTTTTTTTGAATTTTTTAAATTTAAAATAAGTTATTTTATATTATTAGTAATATAATTAATTTCATATCTATAAATTTAATGATTTAATTTAGTCTATAAACATTTTAAACATAAAAATACATTTTTCTGGAAAACTACATTCTATCACATTTTTTTTTATTTTAATTTTAAATTAAATTTATCTAATGATATGTTTTTAATGTAAAAAAAATGGAATACATAATTTCTATTAGTGTATCCAAATTTATTAAATAGTTTCTTTTTAATTTTACATTATGAATAGTAACCTTATAATTTGTTGATACTACAATAATGGGTAAATCGAGATATTAAGGTAAAAAATAGAAAAGATTAAAATAATAGACCTAAATATTTCATTTGTTTTATTTGATTATTATTTATATTACTTAATCATTCCAAAGTTTAATATGTGGATCTTTGAGGACATATTTTCATGATTTTGATATTTATATTTTTTTATTTAATGTAATGTAAAACATATCAATATCATTGTTTTATTATCTAAAATTTATTTCACGTAGGGATAAAGATAGGATATTTTTAGTTATAAATATTTTTTTGAAATTTAAGTTATTATTTTTTCATAATTTAAACTTATTTTTTATTTTTATTTTTGAAAAAATTACCTTAAATCCTTATGCAACACTGACACAATGATTGTGGAAGAACAAAAATAAATAAATAAATGATTTTAAAAACACTACAAATAATATCCTGTGATTGAATTTTTATGTTACGTGATTTTTTTATTTACAAATAAAAAATATTAATGGTTTTTAATCATTAGATTCTAATTATATTCTTTTCTTGTAGTTTTAAAAGTTCAATTAATTGAATAGTTCAAAAATTGAAACTAATTTTATTCTATAATAACTAATATTTTATTAAATGATTTAATATTATAAAAAATGTTTTGTCAAATTTTTTTATAGGATATGTTTTATGAAATAATCTAAGGTCTATTTGTGGTCCATTTTTCTTTTTATTGTAACCATGATAAACCCTTATGTGTAAAAATGATTGATAAAACTATAATTATGAAAGAGGTTAATAAAGGGTCAAAATAGTAATATATTTGTAAAAATATTATATATAATTTTCCCAATTTTATATTATCAGTTTTTTTCAATGCATAATCATTTTATATTAATTTATTAGCAATTTTGATCCTTTTTAATTAAAAATTAATTAATAATAATTTAATATTTTATCAAATCCCAAGAGTTCCCCTCCCCTCACCTTTAAAAAGTCATATATTATTCTAATTACATCACACTTAAATAACCATTTCATTCAAAAAATACCCCCCCCTAAAATACTTTATTTTAATTCCAAACAACAACTTATGTGCCTTTTTTTTATCATAAAACCAATTTAGCAAAAAAAAATTTGTAAAAATTTAGAGGTTGTTTGACGAAGAGGTATCGTTCTTAACCGATCATTTTTTGTTTGTTTTTTTGCCTCCTTAAAATTGTATTCAACCACTATGATATAAAAATATCAGTATCACCCAAATAATTAGATTTTATTATTTTAACCAAATAACATATGTCCATTTCCCCTTCCATTAAATAGGAAACAAAGATATCATTCAGGTGTACGGCGAACTATTTCTTCATGAACTGATGTAATTTTGTTCAATTCCCATATCCCATAAATGGTTACAGTGATGGATTTAATATATATATATATATATGATATTATTTATATATTTATCATTATAAAATGTAATTATATTATATAATTTCTTTCCATTTGATTCACTAGAAAATGAAAATTTTGTTCATGTGTATGTAATGGCATAGACCCTCTTGGTCCATTAATTTCCAAATTCCCGGTGTTTGGGGTTTATTGGGGACCATCAGTGACTCATTAAAAAGTTTTCCAAAAACATTGTTCCACCAAAAAGTTTCTCTGAAATGGTGGCACTGGTCACGATGCCACTATGACGATGGAAACAGTCACATCGGCACCATGATGGTGGCACCATGATGGTGGCACCGTGTCTTTGGCACCGTAGCAGTCACACCATCAAATTGACTCACCAAAATGGTGGCACCCCTTATGGTGTTCCACATAACTAGTGGCACCGTGACGACATCACTGTAGTGGTCGCACACCGAAACAGTGCCACCACTTAAGGTGTTACACAAAACCGGTGGCACCATTACAGTGGAACCATGCTGGTGGCACTGTTATGGAATCTGACCAAATGGTGTCCCGCCTATTGTTTTTTCCCAGTTTCTGACTTTTTCCAGTTCCTCTCCCGCAAGGTATCTTTTAACATAAAATTGTTTTAATACCCATTTCAAAGCCATTTAAAGCCCAAAAATGATATAAAAAATAACCAAAGATCTTAGAGACCCTTGACATAACAAAATGTGTGGACTTTTCCCCGATGTCACCTGTTTTCCCCATACTTTCCACTTACTCCCCTATTATGCATTTCACACCATTTAAAGGTAACCGTTTAACTGAAAACTATTATCGCCACCTCTCTCAGGAGAATTAATAAATAACAATTAATTCTATAATGTTAAACCTCCCAACTTCATGGAGAAACCACGATCTTCTTTTAAATCCGTTCAAGATCTCATATCTGATAACTCTAGGATCTCTCTTTTTATCACATAGAGTTTCTTTCATCTTCTTGGATAATATCTTTTTCTTTCCTTAGTGTGTTTGGAGTCCCTATTCACTAGAGTATTTGTGCGACCATGTGATGCCTGATGGACAATAATCCTTGTGTGATCACCCTGGTTAACCAAACGGAATGAAAAATATCAATGAATTGTGTGATTAAATATAAGAACTCACTTTCTCTGTTCTGGTGATGTGTATGTTTGTTTTATTTGATTCCCTGTAGAGTGACATGGATGGGGATGTGATCCCCTATTGTTGAGTTATTAGTTGTGGAATTGAGGACATGTGGGGCCATATGTTGGGCCTTGGTATTATTCCAGTACTCTGAGGGATCTCTCAGATACCATTTGTTGTTGCAACGTTACAAGAGAACCAGATGTGAATGCTTAAATTGCTGCTTGGATGTTTTTCTTTCCCTAGCTTGTGGCTATCCCTATTATTTTCTCAGTAGCGAGGAATTATTTAAATAGAATCACTTTAATATGATAACAAGAGTGGATTCAATGGGAATTTTTTCCTAGAATAAAGAGTGCTTTGGTTGTGGTTGTTTCGCTTTTGTATAAAAGAATAGCAATGATAGTGTTTGTTTATGGGATAGTTTCAGAACCCTTAGGTTGGGATGAGTTCCTACTTAACTATGAGTATAAATTTAGTTTTTGTGCTTCTTATTCACTCCCCACCCAAGTTTATCACTTCATGTTGAATAAATCATTTTCATGGGGGGGGGGGGTTTCCAAAATCCTATAGGGTGGCTGGTTATTAGCTCCTTTATGATCTCTCTCCCAAGAAGCCCAAGACTCTTCAGGTAGGCTGTGACGGCCATAGGTCCATTTTTAACCCAAGACTCTTTGAACATGGTATGTTTTTCTGGTTGGCCTAGGTGTGTGCGAGCAAGTTTGTTTCCCAAGTGTCTTCAATATGAGGCCCATGCATCTTCGAGAATAGTGGTAGTTGTTCTAGACTAGGTGTCTACGGGCATGGTTACATATGGTTGTGGTGGCCCAGGTGTATGTGGGCAGGATGGGTGGTTGTAGTGGCCCTGGTGTCTACAAGAAGGATATGTGTTGGTAGTGACTCATAAGGTTGTTGTTGGGGAGGTAGTGGGGAAGAAGTGAAAATTGTTGGGGGAGGTTTGACACATAGGATTTCTTCAATAACTAGTGGGAAAGTGGTGCGGGGTACCCGAACATCGATGTGCTATTACTATTATTTTACCTGACATGTGTTATTTGGGGTGTTTCCTTAGTGTGGTTGGGTGCATAGTTTCATTGATAGGTGCTTTCGTTATCTCATTTTTCTCACGGGGCATTAGGATGACTCCCCACTTGTGCATGAGAGCTTTTGGTTTTCCAAATTTTGTATACTTATATACTCACCATATGTATAGAAAACTACTTTCAGGTTTCTAGGAGAACTTTGGGACCATGTAAACCATACCAGCTTGGGCTTTGGGACAATTATTGTTGTTCTTTTGTTTCTTTTGGTATTTTCCATTTCGCGTTTTCTTGTACTTGTATGGGTTTATATTTAAACATGAAAATGGGAATGGGTTTTGGCTTTAATTTTACCTTCATTTTTGGAGTTTTAGGGGTTTTACCATCGTATCTCCCAATCTTACTAAATAAAAATGGTAATTCCTTCCATATTACATGTGATTGTATACCCTTGGTGCAATTTTCCACTCTCAGGCCTATTTAAGGAAGGACTCGGGGGTCATTATCTCTCCTTCAACCTAAGGAAGGATGTGTTAGGCAATTTGTTGTTCCTTTCCTCATCTTGGTGAAGGCGGGTCATGATAGAATAGTATCAAAGGTGATGGTTGAGAGATAGGATGATGCTTGGGGTTAGGCATAGTAAGTATTCCATGGATTGGAATGAAAATAGTGTTAGGAAATCTTGGTGCATGAAATAGTCTAGGGAAGACTAGCTAGGACATGGGATTTTAGGGCCCCCCGTGATCCGATAGAAGGACTTTGGACCTACCAAACAACCAAGTGAGGCTACATTGATTGCCAGGTTGAGACCGTAGGAAAGGTACATACATCATAATGAATTGTGGTCTTGTGTGTCCGAGGTGTTCTATGAATTTAATTAAATAATAATTTTAAGAAAAATTTAAAATAAATCATCTACACTACCCAGGATTAGTCATTCCTTGTTTACCTTTTAGCTGTGGCACTTGGGAAACTACCACGAGTATTGTAGGAGACCAAGGCCCAAGAGGCTGTTCTAGCTGATCAGTTGAGAACTGATTGAGAGGTGGAGGACGACCAGTGGAAAAAGACACTTCATTTATTTTAGTGGTAGACCCTTGGGAAGTACTAGGGAAGCGTCTCAGACATGGAGACCGAAAGATAGCTCGAGGATTTGGTGATATATTTCACCTTGATCAATGCTCCTTTTGAGTAATGGGTTCCATTGGTATTCAGTCAGATGAGGGTTTTAGCGTGTCAATGGTGGATGCTATACCTCATATAGAGGATGGAGAGTGAGATTTTGTGGGATGACTTTGAGAAGGAGTTCCAGGTGGATTTCCTTTCTTCTACAATAAAGGATGAAAATAGGAGGGAGCTAATCACCCTTCAGCAGGGGAGAATGCTAGTGAGGGAGCTAGGGATCAAGTTAAAGGATCTCCTTTGTTATTCTCCCGAACTTTTCCCAGATGAGGATTCTTGGGTGATACTTCTAGAGGAAGTACTCCAACCTTATCTTTAGTATGGTGTTACTCCCTTCACCATATGACATACTTGGAGGTCCTGAAGATTGCTGAAGTGGTGGAGAGTATGTACACACTGGGAGGTGTGCCACGAGAGGGGTGGAAGTTGGGCTCATCAGATGGGAATGCTGTCAGCAACAGGCCTCCAGCATCAAGGCCTTCTAGGTTACCTCCAAAGGGGAGAAGGCCCCAGCAGTTCCAGTTTCAATTTCCTAATCCTCTCCCTTTCCATGTGGGCCTAGGACCGAGATGGTTCATTTGTGGAAACCATGGGAAAATTTGGATTTAGTGCCTAGACTGAGTGCAGTACAGTGGGGGTGGGCAGGTTCAGCACCCACCTTAGCAGTAATAGTTTCCATCTAGGCTCTTTCAGTAGTAGCAACTGGGACAGCGAGCTCCCGCTCCTCTGAGAGAAGACGTTGCAGGAGGAGGCTAACCTTCCGGTGCTCCTCAGGGACCATTACAAGGGCATTTTTGGGAAGGTGACCGATAGCCGAGGGGCAGAGGAGGTGGGCGTGGGTAGTTTCATGCCACAAAGGTAGTAGTTCCAGTAGGTCCAGAAGTCATTCGAGGTACGATCTTCTTTTTTAGCACTCTTGGTTGCACCTTGTTTGATTTAAGAGCTTCGTACTCCTTTGTTGCACCTAGTCTAGCACATGCTCTTGGTCTAGACATATATAGACTTCCTGTGCCCCTATTTTTGAGTATGCTAGTTGGAGGTCATAACATCTTGTCTTATGTTATCTGGGGATGCAGAATGATGTTGCGACCACATCAGTCCAGTGGGGACCTTCTTTTGCTGCAGATGGAACCGTATGATTTAATTTTAGGAATCTACTTGATGTTCTCTCTGTATAACATTATCGATTGCTTCCTAAGAAGTGTCGTTTTTTCAGATATGGTAAGACAATGTGTTACTTTCATTGGTGAGCAGGGTTTCGAGGAGGGAAGCCTATTAGTGGAGACCCTTCTTTACTTGTTAGCTGAGCTGTCAGTGGAGTTGGAAGATAAAAAGATGGTATAAGTACGAAGGATTGTCAGTGAGTTCTTAGACGTCTTCCCTGGAGAGGGGGTGAATCATCCCCATAGACATGATGTTGAGTTTGGGATTGACATGCAACCTGGTGCATATCCAATTTTGATGGATCCTTATCAGATAGTGCTATATATTTTGTGAGAGTTACGAATTCAGATTGAAGATCTTATGAAGAAGGGTTCTGTCTAACTGAGCACATCACCATGAAGTTCTCCAATATAGTTCACAAAGAAGGAAGATGGTGGTCTCAGGCTGTGTATAGACTACAAGAGGCTGAACTAGGTGACAGTCAAGAACCATGACCCCTTCCTGAGGATCGATGAACTTTTTGATCAGTTGAAGGGGGGAAGATGGTTCTATAAGAATGTCCTGCGGTCAGGATATCACAAGTTGAGTGGGAAGGAGGGTGACATCTCAAAGACTGCCTTCAAGTGAAGATTTGGACACTTTGAATTTGTGGTCATGAAATTCAGTGTTACAAACACACCATCCATGTTCATGGGGATCATGGACTCCATCTTTCATGAATATCTAGACTGGTTCATAGTCATGTTTATTAACAACATTCTGATCTACCCAGGGTTATAGGAGGATCATGCGTAGCATCTGAGGAAGGTTTTAGAGGTCCCCTAACTACACCAGCATTACGGGAAGTTGTCCAAGTGAAATTTATAGACATGAGAGGTGCACTTCCATGGACACGTGGTGTCCAAGCATGGAGAATCAATAGACACATTTAAGGTAGACGCGGTTGTTTCATGGGAATTACCCATGAATGTGGTAGAGGTTTGTAGTTTCCTGGGACTAGTAGGTTACTACTGAATATTCATGACCAACTTCTCCCGAGTTACAACACCTTTGAAATACATGACCAATAAAGGCCATACTTTCATATGGAGTGAGTAGTTCCAGGAAACCATCAATTATATGAAGGGGAAGTTGGTTAGTTCCCTAGGGATGAGATTTCTAGATGAAGGGGTGAATTTTGAGGTGTTCTGTGATTCTTCCAGCCATGGTCTAGGGTGTGTACTAAGGCAACAACATGGGTGATCTCTCATGGGTCTAAGAAGTTACTTCTCTATGAGAATAAATATACCACCCACGATATATAGATTGTTGTGGTCATGTTTTAACTAATGTTGTGGCAAAATTACCTCATCAAATAATGCTTTGGGGTCTTCACAAATCACAAAAGCCTGAGGTATATCTTCTCATAGGTGGACCTGAACTTGCGACATCAGAGGTGGACAGAGTTTATTAAAGACTAAGAAATAGATATTTTCTATTCCTATGGAAATGGGAAAATTGTGGCCGATGCCTTGATCATGAAGTTGAATAAGGATGTGGTTCGAGAATTGGCAGATACTTGGAAGGAGACAGAAGAGTTGGCTGCCCTACACCTGGATTTAAGGGTGGAGGATGGAAGAGGATTTTCTTTCTAGATGACTGTGAAGTCCTCTTTACTGCAGTAGGTGGAGGAGTCTCAGTGGGGGGGCATAGAGGCTGATGTGATGTACGATCGTGTTATCCAGGGAAATGGTTTGGAAGGATGGTCCGAAGACGAACAAAATCAGATGTTTTTTCATGGAAAGATATTCATCCCGGTGGAAATGTATGAGAGTGTTCTTGGTGAGTTCCACTATTCACCCATGGGGGTACACCCAAGAGTTTCCAAAATGTACTGAGGCTTGAAGAGTTAGTTTTGGGGGCCCGAGATGAAACAAACAGTGGCAAGGTTCATGGAAAATTGCCTCATGCGTCAGCAGGTGAAGGCTGAGCACCGTGTTCTGGGTGGTCTTTTGAAGCCTTTAGATGTACCTGAGTTGAAGTGGGATGACATCTTGATGGATATCTTCATGGGACTACCCAGGGTTCAAGGAGGTTGTGATGCTATCTGGGTAGTGGTGGACTGTCTAACGAAAACAACTCAGTTTCAAGCAATCAAAGAGTCGAGTGTGGTGGATGCCTTAGCACAGAGGTACATGGAGGAGGTGGTGCATTTTTCATAGAGTTATGAGGTCTATAGTCATGGATCGGGATATACTATTTACCTCATGGGTCCGGAGAGTATTGAAATATGATTTGAGCACCCAATTAGGCTTGAAAATTTCTTTCCACCCCCAAATAGATGGGAATATAGAGCGGACCTTCCAGATGTTTGAGGATAAGCAATAGGCACGTGTTTTGGACTTCAGGGGATCATGGGTGTGATAGTTTCCTCTGGTAAAGTTTTCGTAAAACAATAGACATCAATTTACCATTAGTATGGATCCATTAGAAACCTTATACGGGAGATTGTGTCGCTCACCTGCATGCTGGACAGAGGTCGGGGAAGCAGGTGTTATTGGCTCAGAGGTAGTGTGGAGCACGAAGGAGATAGTTCAGCTTATATGGGAGTGGATGAAGGCTACTTTGGACTGGAAGAAGTCGTATACTAATCATAGGAGGAGACCTTTGGAGTTCAAGGTCTGGGACCATGTGTTCTTGAAGGTCTCCCCTCAGTGTGGGAAATAGAGGTTTGACAATTGATGTAAGCTTTCTCCTAGGTTCATTGGACCCTTTTAGGGGTTGTGGCAGGTCAAAAAAGTGGCTTATCATCTAGAGCTACCACTGCCTATACTGAGGGTGCATGACGTCTTCCATGTGTCTCAACTCTATCGGTATCTATAAGATGATTTGCACGTCCTCTACTGGGGGAAGGTAGATGCCAAGGATGACACAACATTCATAGAGAGACCAGTGAGGATCAAGGATCATGAGGAGAAGATTCTTCATGGGTGATCCATTACCTTAGTTCATGTGTTACGGAGGCATGGTGGCCTCGAGTAGAGTACCTAAGAATCGGAGGTGCAAATGAATTCCCAATACCCAAAGCTGTTTTGAGTTTTTTTTCGGTGTTGTTTTGTTCTTGGATGTGATGTAATGCTTGATCATGTTAACTATGAAATTTTCTGTTTCCCTTGTTTTCTGAATGTTTGTGAAGAGTCCTGATTGTGGGGAGGAGATGACCTAATCCCTAATCGATAAAAAATAAGGTGGATGTGGTTAAACCTCTGCGAGAGAGTTAATGACACCCAAATAAAATAGTATCTTTACATGGAGGCAGGGACTCCATAATCCATATGAATGGTCAGTATGAACTTTACATGTTTGTGTGGCTACTCAAGGAGGGGGGGGGGAGCGGTAGTGCCTCTACAGTTTATCATTATGAGGGATAAGTGTTCTTATATGCCAAGGAGGTTTACTATTAAGATGTATCTTGTAAGGCGGTCATTCGCCCCCCTCTTTTATTCATGTTTACTCTTTGATTATCGAGGAAGAGAATAGTTTGAGGGGTATCTAATATAATAGCCCAAACCCTAATGGTCCATTAATTTTCCAAGTTTCTGGTGTTTGGGGTATCCTCAGGAGCATCGATGAAGCATTGAGAAGTTTTCCAAAAACCTGGTTCCACCAAAAGGTTCCATCGAAATAGTGACATCATTTACAGTAGCACGTCCCTGGTGGCACTAGTCACGGTGGAACTATGATGGTGGCAGCATAGCGGTGGCACCATGATAGTGGAACTGTAGCAGTCACACCTTTACGGTCGCACCCCGGAACAGTGGCACCACATAAGGTGTTCCACTGAACCAGTGGCACCATGAAGGTGGCACTATGGTGGTGGAACTGTAGCTGTCTCACAATGAAACAGTGGCATTGTAATGGTTGCACACCGAAATGGTGGCACTGTGATGGTGGCACCATGACAATAGAACCATTACGGAGTCTAACAAAATAGTGTCCCACCCTTTTTTTCTGAGTTTCTGATTTTTTCCAGTTCCACTCCCACAACATATCTTTTGAGGTAAAAGTGGTTTAATACCCATTCAAAATCAATTTAAAGCCACAAATGATGTCAAAAATCCCCCAAGATCCAGGTGAACGTTGTCTTACCAAAACATGTGGAGTTTTCCTCGGTGTCACCCCTTTTACAGTACTTTCCAACTCTACCACTGTTACACATTTCCCACCATTGAAAGGAAACCCTTTAACTCACATCCGTTATCACCACCTCTCTGTTTAGAATTCTTAAATAACAATTAATTCTATCTTGTGTAAACTCCCTTCCACTTGGAGAAACCACGATCCGACATTAAATCTATTCAAAATTTCATATATCGTAACTCCAAGATCTCTCCTTTTATCGCACAAAGTTTCTTTCTTCTTCTAGTCCGGTCTGTTTCCTTTACTTGGTGCATTTTGAGTCCCTCTTCCCGAGGCTAGTTGTGTGATCTTGCTTGATCCTTCATACCCACTCTTGGAGTCATTGGAGTTTCTCCCATACAAGTCATGCTTCTTGAGTTCTTAGTGCGAGGAGGAAACTTTTATTATTGGTCATCCAAGTAGGGATTTACATTATCTCTATTTACTGTGTATCATGTGGGGTGTGTATGATAATGATCCTTCAAGGGTGGTTGAAACCAAAACATAAAGAATATAATAAATAGTTTTTTAAATAATTAAGTGTGTTTCTTGGATGGCTCTTTTGTAATCTTTTATCATGGCTTATATATTGTGAATTATACGGGCTTATGTCCACTAAAAATTGCGGCCATTGGTGGTCCTTTCTTGCACAATAATGAACCTTGGTTTTTTGTATAGTCTTTTGATTGAATGGATGCAACATGGAAACCTTGTAATCACATAAACTCAGTTGATTAAATGAATTCCCAATGAAGAATAATCCTTGTGTGATCACCCCGATTAACTAAATAGAAAGAAGGAACTTAGTGAATGGTGTGATTAAATATGAGAACTCCCTTTCTCTGTTTTGGTGATGTGTATAGTTGTTTTTCTTGACGCCTTGTCAAGTGACATGGATGGATATGAGATCTCCTATTGTTGAGTTGTTTTTTGTGGACATGTGGCTATGTGGGGTCATATGTTGGGTTTTGGTTTGGTTCATGTAAATCGAGGGATCTCAAGGAACCCATTTGTTATTGTACCATTACAAGAGTACTAGGTGTGAATCCTTAAATTGATACTTGGCTGTTTTTACTTACTTGGCTTGTGGATATGCCTATTAGTTCCTAGTAGTGAAGAATTATTTAAATGGAACAAGTTGAATATGATAACAAGAATGGGTTCAATAGGGAATTGTTTTCCAGGAATGAATTGTGCTTTTGTTGTGGTTGTTGTTATTTTGTACGAATGAATAGTAACAAGGGTGTTTGTGTATGGGTTGGTTTAGGAAGCCTTAGGTTGGGATGATTTCTTGCCTACCTATGTGTATAAATTTATTTTTTGTGTTTCTTATTCACACCCCACCCGTGTTAAGCACTTCGTGCCGAACACCCCCATTTCAGGGGGGGGGGGGTGTTTTTCCCAACATCCTATTGGGTGGATGGTTATTAACTACTTTATTCTCCCTAAACTGAGTATCCCAAGACTATTCTAGCAGGCTGTGATGTCTTGAGGTCTATATTTAGCCCAAGAATCTTCAATCAGGTTATGTTGTGGTGGTTGGACTTGGTTTGTGCGAGATGGTTTGTTTCCAAAGTTTCTTTGGGATGCGGCCTAGGTGTCTTCAGTGGTGGTAGTAGTTGTTTTGGCCTAGGTTTCTACGAGCGTGGTTACATTTGGTTGTGTTGGACCATGTGTCTATAGGCGGGGTGTGTGGTTGTGGTGTACTGGGTATCTGTGAGCATGATACATGATTGTGGTGGCCCATAAGGTTGTTGTTGGGGCGGTAGTGGGAATGCAGTGAAAGTGGCAGGGGAGGTCTAATGCATTTGATGTCTACAATAACCAGTTTGAAAGTGTTATAGGGTACATAAACATCGATTTGTTATTACTTTTGTTTTACCTAACTTGCGTTAATTTGAGGAGTGCGCCGTGGGGAGGTTGGGTGGATTGTTTCCTTGGTAGGTGATTTGGTTATCTCCTTCTTCTCACAAGGCATTAGGATGCCTCCCTACTTGTGTAAGAGTGATTTTGGTTTTCCATACTGAGTATACTTGTATACTCACCCTACATATATAAAACTACTTTCAGTATTCCAAGAGGACTTCGAGGATCAAGCAAGACCGTACTAGCTTGAACGTCGAGACAATTTCCTTTGCTGTTTTCATTATTTTGGTACTTTCACTTTGTATTTTTCTTAAACTTTTATGGGTTTACCTTTAAACATGCATATGGGAATGGGTTTTTTATTTACTTTTACCTTCAATTTTGGAGTTGTTGGGTTTTTACCACTATATCTTCCAATCCTGCTAAATAAAAAGGGTAATTCCTTCCATATTACGTGTGATTCTATACCCTTGGTGCTAGCCTTCACTCCGTGTCCTATTAAAGGTAGGACTCATGGGTAATTATCTCTCCTTAAACTTGGGGAAAGACGAGTTCAACCGTTTTTTTTTGATTTCACCATCTTGGTGAAGTCGGGTTATGACAGTGTACGCATGATCTGTCACCTCCATAAAATGATGTGATTTATTTGTCCTCCACACACAATAAATATGATATATTTATTAGTATTTTTAAATAAATAATATGTTTTTTCTTATATAACTATATTTATGGAAATATAAAATAATAGTTACTTTATTTTTATAATGATTATTGAAAAATGGAAATGTTACTAATGCGTACATATAACCTACTTTTTCCATGATTGTAACGTAGCTCATTTTTCAAAACCATATTTTGTGGTTATTAGTAAAATAATAATTGACATAAAAGAATAATAATTATTTTATTATTATTATTCTTGATAATATTGACTAATGACCTCTTAGACTATATTCAACCTATAGAAGTCATTTTGGACATATGAGACTAATATCATCAAAAAATATAATGATAGCTTAATAGATTAATTAAATGTTTAAAAAATTGTAATTAGTAAAATACAAGGAATAATAAACATGAAAAAGGTTCTCAAGAAAGTAGATAATTAAAACAAGTATATTATTCTGGAAGATAAATAAAGGAAATGGTGAGTTAGAATCAATGTAAGGGAATTTCATTAAAAAAACACACTTTTAAAGATTCCCATAAAATAATTTTCTTCTATGTCCATATTTTTTAAAACAATTTTATGGACGTATTTATATGGACATAGAATAATTTTAAAGGAAATTTTATTTCTCTTTGTATTTTTCTCAAAAAAATTCAAATGTAATACTTCAAGGAATTTTATATGAAATATTTTGAATTTCCTTATAAAATAATAATGGAATATTCTATTTTATCAAATTTGAAGACAATTATTTTTCCTGAAACTATATCTATTTTTTTATATTTTACATCATTTAAAATATTCCATGTTTTATTCAATGAAAATCTATCCTCCCCTATGATATGGTTATTTTAAAATAGGTTTTTAAAATTTAATGGTTATATAAATATTTTAAAATGATTTCTTATGGGAGAAAATTATGTTTTTATAAATTAAGAGTTTATGTGTTATGATTATGTTATTGTTCTACAGAATTTTTAATAACGGTGGGTGGTACCATTATGAACCATAGAAATTTTGGTCTTTGATATAAATCTTATTAATTAGGTTATATTTATGTATGGAATTTGACAGTGAGGGTTATTCCAAGTATAACTATAATGGTTATTTATAGCATAACTGTGATGGTTACTCCAAGTATAACCATGATAGTTATTCTATATAAACCATGATGGTTATTCCATTTATAATTGTGAGGGTTATCCTATATATATGAGTTATATAAAAAATACTTACCAAGTTACCTACATGTTTTACATATTATTTCTATGGTTTTTTATAGAAATATTATTATTTATCAAGGTAAAGCACTGATCATATGTCGAAAGGTAAGTTTATGGTAATTTTTTTTTCATGAAAATATAACATTGTAAAAAAAAATTTATAATATTTCCATGACTACAAAGAAACCTACATGTATTCTTGGTTTAACATGTTCTCTATTTATTTTAGTATCCCTTAATGAGATTTTTTTTCCATCCCATGTTTTAATATGTCTTTCATAGGTTTTTAACAATGAGTAAGGAAAAAGGTTAGTTCTAGATGAAAATTATGAATATGTGTTATGGAATGAAATAAATATTTTTTACTTTTTTATGGAAAAAATTGATACTGAATAGATGTTTCCCTTTGTAATATATAGGTTTTTTATTCAAGATTTATGAAAAAGATATATAAAACCATAAACCTAAAATATATTTATGAATTAAAGAAAATGAATTATTGTATAAAGACACTATATTATTTAATGATTATGGATGAATCATTTCGTATCTAGAAGTTGTTATGGATAAATATTCACCAAGTATTAGATATTATGTGATAAGAGATAAATTGACGATAAATATTTCAATTTTTGAGATATCCAAAAATAGATTTGGAAATGGTATCATGATTTTTTATATGATGTGAAATGAGGCAAAACTGCATTAAGTCATTGAGTATTTTAGCACACATTTGAGATTATTAGATAAGATTACTAAAAGGATAATGATGAAATGGTTTTTTAGAACATAACTCACTCTTAACCTATTTAAAAAATAGTAATGTTTGATACACTGTCATTGTGGATTTACAAGGGCATTATCATGTTGTACGATAATACTTGGATCAAATTCCATATTATGAATCAATTATCATTCTTGGTTATGACTATCATGTGATGATGATTATAAAGAGTTTTATCACATAAGATTAATATTTAATTATTTAAAATTATTCAGGTCTATTTTATTTGAAAAATACTAAATATTAAATGTTTTATCATTTTTAAAGGTTTATTCGATATAGATTAAATTTTTAAGTTACTTGATGCTTATGTAAGCTATATGAGTCCTCAGAAGTGGTATTTGATACAATAGTATTGAAATAATTTATTTAAATAATAAAATCCAAGATCATTTTAAGATACCTATACTCTACTAACTTTGAACTAATGGTCCTATAAAACCATTGATAGATAAAGTTCATACCTGATCATCGTGTTGTTCTTACGATATGAGGATTCTTATAAAATAAGGAATCCTTCGGCTTCTTCTTAAGGATTTTGTGAAAATTCATATGAAAATCATTGACATGATGGATCTAAGGGTATTAGGTGCACTAAAAATATTGTTTTCTATTAATATTCTATCAAATTATATATATAAATTATAGATTTTCTGATGTTTTGGATTTCTTCTTCTGCTACATTTGGGATGTTAGACATCCTTCTAAAATTGCTAATTTTAATGCATGATCTATACATGATGATAAAAAAAGCACTATGTTTCTTGAAATTCAATTGAACATAGTATCATTGAATTTTTAGAGGTTTAAGTTAGTTTAAAATCCTTTGATAATCAAATTCTTAGATAAAATAAAAATATCTTGTCCCATTTATTTTTCCTTAACTAGTTATTAATTTTATTCATGTTATTACGTTTTATAATTATATAAAATTACTTAATAAATTCACTTTATAGTTAATAATGAAAACCTTTATATAATTTGAAGGAGGAGTAGCCTTATAAAGATCAGAATGTTATTTATAGTTTACAACTAAAAGGAGTCACTAATTTTCATGATTTTTTACATTGGATATAGTTTGTAAGAAGATTTATAATAGCTTAAAATTGAGGATTGATCAAGTAAAAAACAAATCAACTATAAGAATATTCCATATTTTAAATACCTAAAGAATATTAAATATCCTTTTATAGATGATGATAATTGGGTGGAATCATCATCATTTTTTAAAACAAAATCTAGTAATGGTTTAATTTAATTATATGGGAAAATTTTTGTAGATGATGAATATAAAACTACTTCCACCAAACACATTACTTTTAGATGGAAAAATAAATATTAAATATAACCTTTATAAATTATAATATGAATTTGTGGTTATAAATATGATTAAAAAAATTATTAAATATGGTTATAATGAAAAAAATTTCAACTTTTAATACTAATTAAATTCAATAGTTATATCAAAAACAACTAAGAAAATAATTTCTTGTTTAAAAATACATTTTACTAGAATTAGGGTTTTTTCAAGAAACTCTGTATATTATTACTAAATAATAATAAAATATATTGATAATATGAATAATATTTTTAATAAATTAATTAGTAAATGACAGGAAAGCAGAATAACAAATAGTTAGCATGAATTTTTAAATAAAACATTTATTTAGTAAGTGAAATTATAATTTTAGAAATTTACGACCAAATAAGTATTTCAATAAATATATTTGTAATAAATTAAATTATTGAATTTATGAACACATTTTCTAAGACCAAATATGTATTTCATAGATGGAATTTTAATTTTGGAAATTTAGTTTTTAAATTTAAAACCCATATTTGACATTTTTCAATTCTAGTTATAATTTTTCAAAAAAGTTGTTTTTAATACATTGATCATTTAATATTTTTAAAATAAATTTTATCACTTTTAAAAATGTAATAAAAAATTTATTTCAAATTTATTATCATTATTTAAAAATTATAGAATATTTATCATTTTATTTTTGTTTTTAAAGGATAAATTATCTTGGTAACAACTAGTTACCATAGTAAATACTACAATTGTAAAAATTTGTAAACATAGTTATAAAAAACCTAAAATCTTTAAAACATATTTCTATTTTAAAGTATTTTGAGTGGATAGAAATGATATCATATCCACTATATTTTTAAAATTTTTACATACCGTACATTAGAGTGACTTACCATTATTGGAATGTTTTCTATATTTGAAAAATGCCCCTTCTTGTCACTTATAAAACTTACACCCCTATCCTCACTCCGAGTAACACAAAAACCTATTAATTTCTCCCAAATATATACCAAACCCTATCATAAACTCTTATAGACACCTTATATAGGTTTAGGTATTCTCAAAATACCATCCTTAAAAATTATTTATTCCCTTTTACAAAAGAGATAATCTAAGATGTGAGGTATGATTTTATAACACCTCTCTTTCTGTTATATATTTATATGTTAATATTTTTTCAATAAAGTTATCTTTACAATAATAAAATTATAATTTTATTTTATTTTAATGATTTTAAAATCATTAAACCTTATCCCATTTTCGATTAATAAAAATAATAAAGTGAATTATTTGTTGCGTGGACCACTACCTCCAAGACACAACATATTTCCATTTTCCTTCAAAAATAAACATGTATAGTCCTAAAATGAATATAATATATAATTTTCATATATATTAGATATTTTATTCTTATAAAAAATAAACTTTATTACTAGTTTCCCATATTCTATGTAAATGAAATTGTCAACCATGTGTACATGTCGACTACCACCTCCATAGGGAAATTGATTTCTATTTTTCATTTCATCACCAGCTTAGATAGATGGTAAATATATTTTTTATAATGTTTAAAAAATATTTTTATTACATAAATAATGTTTTGGTAAGAAAACTTAGGGGACATATTAATTTTATGACCAAAAAATGGTTATTGTAAATTCAATCATATAAAAAAGAATACTAAGCGGAAAATCATTAATTAATTTTATTAATATATACTTATCCATTTAATATTGTTATACATACATAATAATTATTTAATTTAACTCAAATAAATATTAATTTTTATCATGATTCAATTATTTCAGTCATCTTTATACTAAATCACCTCATAATCGTCAATACTTATTGTATGTCCATGATTGGGTTGTTTATAGCACCAATAGGAAGAAATTATATAAAATTATATCATTGATGGTTATGAAATTAATTACCTGAATTATATAGTATAAAATTTATAAAATTATTTATTTGGTAATGGAAACTATATATCAATACTTAACAAATTAATTATAAAAACACCCTTCATAGGATAAAAATTTCTGAAAAATGTTTGCTGTCGATTTTATCATTTAGGATAAAGACTAAAGTACACAAGAAAAGAAATTTAAACTTCATAAGTCTTTATTATTTAACCATTATAGTAAAATTATAGAAATATTAATGAAACAATCTTTAAGTGGAACACATATCAACATCTCTCTATCTAAACTACAAAAAATGATCAAAACTATAAACAAATGATGTGGGAAAATATGAAAAACTAACTCATACACATATAAATAAGGATTATAAATTGAAATTATAAATTGTGTTACCTATGAATATTTTTATTAAATTATTTCTTTATATATTTATGATTTTAATATAGGATCTTAGAGTTCATTTGACTAAGAAGATGAACTAGGTAAGGGTTTCTTTGTCTCAAATTTTAATACCCTAAGATATATATAAGATACACATCATGTATCATTTTCAATGGTGTAAATGTTTACCTATTGTTATTTTTTTTTATCGTTTTACTATTATATTTCATGAAATTCACCGATCTATATACTTTTATACCTATCATGGGGCTTTTACTCTAAATTTAAACAAGTTTTAAGGGGGTTTTGTTACAAAATTATTTTCATTGCATCATAATTAATGTTATTTGACAATTATCTTACAAGATTAATATGTTCTAACCTATGATCATGTTATTTTGTATTTAAAAATTATCTTATTTATTAATCTTTTTTCACATAAAATTATTTTTCCTAAATGAATATATTTTTTAAAAAATTTAATTTTTTAAAGAATATTTCCCTTTAATTTTGATGGATTTTTCTTCCATATCCATGTTTTTACTTCTGGCCATTGTTTTCATTCCCCCAATAAGAAAAAATTTCTAGTATATCCATTTACTTTTTATACCCGAAAATTAATTTTTAGTAAAATTTTCATTTTTCCATCTAATGAGGTGGGTTTTGAAATAACGGTATTTTATAAGAAAAAAGATGATTTTCTAGCCGTTCTTAAATAAAATGTTTTATGTACCACTATATTTTTTAGCTAACCCCTATATAGATTCTTGGATATTATATTTGAAACTATTTATAATAAGTTTTTAAAAATTTATAATCATTTAGTTATCATAAATTTGTTTTTTAATAATGCACACTTTAGGCTTTATAACAATGTTTAAAAGGTTTTGTGAAAACTTATTCATTTTCAATAATTTTTTTCCTCCAAGTTTTATCTTTCTTATAGTAATATTTTAATCATAATATATTTTTTTATTATGTTTATTTTCAATTTGAAAAATTAGATTTTGATATCCATGTTTCATAGGTTTTTGTATTGTGAGAACCCATTATTTTTCCCTGAGTTCATTAAGATATGTTTATGAATGATTTTATGTGGAAGAAATACGTCTAAAAGATGATAGTTGGTGTCCTATATCAGCTTATAATGTATTAGTTTATGATTATATCTCACGAGATAATCATTAATGGTCATCATGAGTTTGTTTATATAGGTGTGGAAATGATGGGTTTTCTTGAATTTTATGTATAGACATAATAAGTTTATCCACAAAAGCCTGAGAATAATGGGTTATCTCACCTAGTGATTTCTATTATTATTGATGAGACACATTTTCAAGTTGTTTTTAAAGTTAATATAAATAATCATGATGATATTCATTTCCACTAAATGAATTTTTTTCCTGATTACACCATATTTTTAATTTATTCCACACTTTTATGTCATGATCAAAAGGTACAAAATTATTGAGATGATTTTTGAGGAATTCCATTTCATTTAGTCTTATTTAATGATAATTTTAATAGATTATGTTTATATAAACCGTTTTATGATAATCATACAAGTTATTATGATAATTTATTATTATATTTATTTATTCCTCATGATTTTCTTCTTGTAATGATTTTTTCCCTTTACCGAGTTTCTGAGATCAGAACTTACTTATGTTTCCAATCATTGGGTTTTTAAGATGATTATAACATGTGAAATATCTAGAAAACGTTTTATAAGGGAATTATTATGAAGTAATGTGGCAAGTGATTTAAAAATAATATGTTTATATATATAATCTATATGAAACAAAAAATTTATGTCCATCTTTTTCATGAATTTTTTTGATATATAACATTTAATTCATGAGATTGTTATATTTTTTATATTATGATTATCTTGGGACTCTTAATTTGGACTTAGATAAGGCTCTAGTTTTTATGTGATTATTTTAGTTACTTTTAGTGTTAGGTTTAGAAAAATTTAGTGTTATGTGATTATTTTAGTTACTTTTAGTGTTAGGGTTAGAAAAATTTATTGAAAACCATAGGGATGAGTCCATTTATAGGATTATGTCTAAAACTACTAGTAATGTGTTGAGTATGTAGTTTTAATTTGAAATAAACCACCACATGGATATTGAATGTGGTAAAAGATCTAGAAGTGATGCATATAAGGGTAATAACTGTAAAACTTCATGTCGGGTAGTAACATAATTGTGAATTGCTACATGATAAAGATTCCTAACCACACACATGTTTTAACACTCCAAGGGGATTTTATTTGGTTGACCATATTGTATTTTTTAACCTCTATAAAGGATTTATTTTTATGTTACTTTTTAGTATTATTTTAAAAGGTTTAGTATAATGAAATATTATGTATCATAAGTCAAACTAATATTTACACATATTAAACTAAGGAAACAATAATTAAATATTAAAATGTAAAGTAAAAATTTTAAGGTTGAAATTAATTTTATGAATATGATATTTAACCATATTTTTAAATTCTTGTAACTAATGTCAACCATTTTGGTTTTAGCAACATTTGAAAGAATAATTAACCATTGTTGTGAAGAAAAATGTGATGATTAACTTATTGAAAAACCTCAAAATCAAAAAACTTATGATTATTATAAACTAGCAATCACTAAATATGATTATCACTGTGAACATTTTCAAAGTCCCAAAAACACGAAATAGAAGAAATATATATTCTCATGAATGTTTGAGTGAGAAATATGAGTAAGATTTGTTTTTCAATTTTCTATATGTCAAAAATGTAGGAAAGAAACAATAAGGGAATTACATTAAAGTGACTTGAACATGCCTTAATTGGTGTGAAGTAGGCCATCAAGCACCATATTTTTAAGTGGAAATCAAGAGTTTAGCTAAAATGAGGAAAGAATATAGTATGCATCCAAGGGAATAAGTAAGAATTTAGTGTCTTGGTTATAGAGAACTTTTAACTAACCAATTCAATTAGATAATAAAATTAATAAGCAGGATGATAAGGATTACTGTCCTCTATGACCAATAAAATAATGGAATTACTATGAAATCATTACTCTTAATGAGGATCCTGATATTTAATACATGCATACTGTTTAATGTGGTGTCGTATCTGTATTATCAAATTTTTATTCTAGGAACTATAATATAAGTAAATTGTTTTATAAAATAATGAACTCAACACCCTAATGATTTTATTATTAATGAAATATCCTATTTTTATTATTATTCTATTCATAGATGAATTTTATAGGTATGTTCCCATTGGAAATTTTATTATTCTTCTTTTAGATAAATTTAATGTGATTTTAGTGCTGGATTGGTTCCCTCCACATAGAAGAACCATTATATGGGGGAATAAAAACAAATTTTATATTAACCTATGTTATTATATTAATGAATGGGTGATAATAAAAACTATCTAGAAATACATTATATAATGTGCATCTTGATACTAAATAAAGATAAACCTTTGAACCAAATAACTAGAGAAAAACTAAATATCAAGGATAATACTATCCAATAAAAGAGATACTCTATCCAAGTTTGTATGGTTGATATCTTCATATAAATTATATCATGATTCATATATTTAATATAGATTCCCTTGGATATTTCCATTAGTAGTTTTTAATTTAAATTTTAGGGAACAATTTAATTTCGGGGGATGCAATGATTTGATATTAAATTCTATAAGTTCCTTAAGTAATTAGTAGTCTTGATTTCTTTCCCCACAAGAATTGCAAAACATAAGAAAAACTAATATTCATTTAGATAAAAGTATAAGAATAAAATATAACCATTAAAACTTATTAGATGAATTAGAGAGTGTAAATACAAGTAACTACATAATTAAATATGGGTTTAACTAAACTAGATTATACTTTTAATAATAATGAAATTAAATTATTATAGTTAAACTAAAAAAGTAATTTTTTTCTTAAAAATATATATTTATAAAATAGTGTTTAACTTAATGAACTAATTATATAAGTATTAAATAATAATACAATATCTTTATAATTTGAATTATTGATTACCAAAAAATTAAATTATAAATGATAGAAAAATTATAATGAAGAGTAATTATCATTTTAAAATTGTATTTTCCAAATTGATATGTTTTCCACTATATTTTTAGGATTTTATTTAATTATAAAATTCTCCAATTTTTGAAATTAAATTTGAATAAATGAATTTTTTTTGTGATTGTGATTAATAATATAATCTTAAGATTATTTTTTTTTTGTATTTTTCTGAAATTTTTGATTTTTTGGTGAATAGTGTAAACGATCACTTTTATAAGTAATATAAATTTATAAAATTATTTGCATATAATTATGAATATTAAATTTATGAATCAATTTTACTAGAAAAATGTGTATGTTATATGTGAAATTATAATATAAAAAACTTTGATTTTTAATTTATAAAAACATATTTTATATTTTAGAATTTAATTTTTATTTTTTAAAAAAAATTCTTTCAATACATTATACATTTTGTAATTTAGAATTATTTTTTATCACTTTGAAAAAGTTAATAAAAAATGGATTTAATATTTTTAATTATTAGGTCCAAATTATATAGTAAAGAAAATTTAAATTTTAGGATTAAAGGATAAATTTCCTAGATAAAAACTAGTTACTATGGAAAACACTAAAATCGTAAAATTGAGTAACCATAGAGGAAATAAGTATAGATTGTTTAAAAAAAAATTTATTTGAGTTTTTTTTATGAGAATCATCCTTATATCCTCTAAAAATTTTTTTTATAAATTTTGGGGCCAATTTCTTTGCCAGTGGATTCCCATTATTGAAATGTTTCACATATTTGTTAAAATACCACTCCTTTTCAAATATAAAAGGGGAAATCATATACTCACATCCCCTCACACTAAAATATCTTAATTTAAGCCTACATTATATGTAAACTATCATAAACACTTCTATAAACTATAATCATATTATTTTATTCTCAAAATTCTATCCCTCAAATGTTCAATCACCTTTCATAAAGGAGGGAATCCAAGAAGTGACGTACAATGTCCTAACATTCTATTCTCTTTTTTATTTCATTATGTTAATTTGTCATTCTATAGAGTTATTTTTATTATATTAAAATTATAAATGTTATTATCATTATTATGGGTATATTTTATTATAATTATGGTATAATAACTAATCACCTTTCTTTTTCCCATTAAGAAAAACAAAAAAGAAAAGCATGTGTTTTGTGAACTACCAACTCCATGAGACAACATTTTAATATGTTACATCACCACATTACATGGATTTTCAGAATAGTGAATTAAGTAAATAATTATTTTATTTATGATATATTTTATGTTTTTATATGATAAAAACTTTTTTTCCCTGGTTTTATAGAAAATGAAATCAGAAACCATGCGTACATGTTAACTACCGCCTCCATAGAAATATTGATTTCTGTTTTTCATTCTATCACCACCGTACAAAGGAAGAAATAATATAGTTATAAAATATAAAAATTATTTTTATGATATCATTAAATTTATTTAACTAAAAAATTTGTTTCCTATTAATTATATGATCAACAAATTATTATTGTAAATTCAATCCTTTAAATCTATCATACGAAGCAGAAAATAATTAATTCAAATAATATAATATTTTCATACGAATGTTCATATTCATATAATTATTTACTTATAATATATATACATATATTAAAAACTATGTTATATTATGATTTAAACCATGTAATGATGTTAAATTCAAATCACTTCATAATCATCAATAATCACGGTATGTTCATGATTCGATTTGTTTGACCACCTTCATGAACAATATTATTAAATTATTTCATGGATGAATATGAAAGATTAATTATTGTTCTAATATGATATAAATACTTAAATAAATTTTTTATCTATAGAATGGATACATCAATATTTAACTCAGTAATAAAGAAAACATCCCTCATAGGTTGAAAATAAAAAAAAAATGTCTATTGCCAATTTTATAATCCAGGATAAAGACTAAACTTCACATGAAAGGAAATTTAAAATTTATAAATCATTATAAAAATAAATTATAGTAAATTTAAAGAACTTTTAATTATAAAAATTGGAATAAGAATGAACATAGACACCCCTCATTCAAAACTACTACAAACAATCAAAACTATGAACACCCGATGTATGATATAAGAAAAATGTAGCTAATATACATATAGATAATGATTATAAGTGGAAATTATAAATATTTTTTTGTATTAATATGTTTATAAAATTATTTATAATAGTATTTATATTTTTTATACAGGATCTTAGAGTTAATCTGACTATGCTCGGAAACAAGATAAGGGTTTATTTGTCTCAAATTTGAATCTCTTGAGTCATATGTAAGTTATACCCCATGTTTCATTTTAAATGATATAAATACATAACTATTCTCATTTTAAATGATGATAATTTATATTTCATGATATTAAATGTTCTATATAATTTTATACCTATCATGGGGTTTTGATAAAAAATTTACCAAGGATATAATGGGTTTCATGACTGAAATATTTTCCTTGGGTTTCAATAACTCTTTATTGATTATTATGACACAAGATTGATCTAATATAAAAAGTAAATATTTTATATTTTATAGAAACCTTATATTTTTAAGAAATCATATTTCACAACAATTTATTCTTATTTAATGATTATATTATTTCATTAAAATTTATAATGTTTATAATAATTTTCATTAAATTAATGGTGTTTTTCTTGAAAAGTGACATTTTTAATTCCTTACAATGTTATCCATTCTAGAATTGAAAATAAATTTCTTTTTACCACAAATGATAATTTTTTATTCCTTAATTTTCTTAATATAAAGGTTTTATTATCCTTTAAATATTGTAGGATTTCATGAAAAGGTATTTTAAAAGACAAAAAAATGGGATTATGTCATTTTAAAAACCAAATGATTTTTCTTCCGCTCTATATTTTTTAGAAAAATATTTTTCTTAAATGATAATTTATTTTGGATTATTTCTAATATTGATTTTAAGAATTATTCACTTTCACTTATCAATTTTTTTTTTCAATAGTGTTATACACTTAATATTTTAAAGAACATTTTATATGGTTTTAAGATTATTTTTTTAATTTTTAATTCTATATTTCTGTAAGTTTTAAACTCTCATGAATTGATTTTTGGATCATATTCGACATTTTTTACGATTACTTTTTTAAAATGAGTTTTTGATATCTATGATTTGTTAAGTTCATATATGTTGAGTCAATAAAGTTTCTTTATGACTTTTCCATTCCTTTATGTTTTGAAAATCCGAAACACTCTATCTCAATGAAAATTTTATTTCCTTGAAAATATTTTTTTTATAAGGAAACTTTTCCTTCCCCAAAGAAATTTTCTCCTTACCTTTGTTTTCATTGTTCATGATTTAGTTTCTAACTATTTTTATTTATAAAGTTCTAAAAGTGGTTTCATATCTAAAACCACAGAATCATATAAATACATATATCTAGAGTATTCTATTTTCAGGTGCTAAATTCAGATTCTGAATGCTCTGAAATTCAGACTCCGAATTCTTCTAAATTCAGACTCCGAATTCTCTGAAATCCGGACTCCGAATTCTTCTGAATTTCGATTCCTAATTCTCTAAAATTATGACTACAAACTATTCCTAATTAAGACTCCAAATTCCTTTGGATTCGGACTCCAAATTACTCAAAATTTAGGTTTTTAATTCCTTATAATTCAGACTCTGAATTCATCAGAATTCGTGTTTCGAATTCTTTAGAATTTAGAATCTGAATTCCTTAGAATTAAGACTCTGAATTCTTTAGAATTTATACTCTGAATTACTTATAATTTAGACTTTAAATTCCTTAGAATTCAGGTTCTTAATTCTTTAGAATTTAGACTCTGAATTCCTAAGAATTGAGACTCCAAATCCCGTAGAATTCAGACTCTGAATTCCTCAAAATTCAGACTTCAAAGTCTATAGAATTATGATTCCAAATACATTGAAAAAAAAAGAATAAAAATATACATGTAATATAGACTCTAAATGTTTTCCAATTATAATCCGAACTTTATTTTTCTTTAGACTCTAAAAAATAGGTTTGGTTGAGAAACCATATTTTACATACTCTTGTTATATTTATAAAATAATGTCATGCATTCTGTTTCTAATTAACCATTGTTTGAGTGACATTTGTATAGATCACTTCAAAATTCAAGGAAAAATATGACTGTTGGAGTAGGGTTCCAACCGTTGGGAAAATGACTATAAATAAGAGCTCATTTGAATGAGCTCATGACTGTTATACAAATCTAGAGATTACTTACTGTTGAAGTGATTTATAGAGAGAGAGACTCTCATGATTTGTGCATATTGAATATCTTTTTCATTTTTCTTCATGAGACTCTGATTGTTGCTGTGTAAAATCTAGGGCTTCCGGGGATAGGAAGACAGAGGTGCCGATAACCTTAATGTTCGAGGACTTCCTTGATAAGGAAGATAGAGGTGCCGACTACCTTGAAGTTCAAGGGCTTGCGGGGATAGCAAGACATACTCTGATATTCCTATCGAGGGATTACCCAGGTGTGGGTAAGATTGACTTACTTTTAAGTATAAATCAATGGACCTTTATTCAAGGTTTTTGGATAGCCTACTCTTTGGGTTAAAAGATTCTATACCTGTTTCTTGTATTGTTTCATGTTTTTTTCTACTGTATTTTGATTATTTAGGTAAGTATAACTATCTTATACTTTCTTATACTTGTATACTCTGATTAGTAAGATTCTATATGCTTTAAAAAAGAATCTTTGTCCTTGTAATGTTGTCTTAAGTTTTATTTCTGGAACCATATTTCTGGAATCTATAAAGTTTGTAGAACTAAGAGGTCTTGTAAATTTACCTTGTTTAATATTGTTAAATAACAGAAAGTTTTATACCATCATTAAAAGTTCCAAAGGAATTTTTAAAGTATACAATTAACCCCCATCTTGTATATTGAGCATCTACATCATATTTAGATCCTACAATTGGTATCAGAGGAGGTCTCTGAAATACTTATATTCACATATAAGTTTTCTTTCTCAAGTTTTCATTATTCTATATTTTCCTTAGGATTTTAATCCATGTTTACAAACTTTTATTACTAACAAGATTATGTGGAGATATATTATCTTTTAGATAGTAGGAATAAATTTTGTTTCAATTGACATTATTAATCCCACTAGACCACCTATATTTGATGGGAATGATTATGAATATTGGAGAGATCATATGATGAATTTTGTCATTAACACTGGAGATTGAATCTTTGTAATGATTACTAGAGATTACAAGATTCCTGATAAGGAAGTCAAAACTTTTACTAATTAAGAAAAGTTACAATATCATATAAAATATACGGTACACAATACTTTGTTGTGTTCTATGACTAGGAATATATATAGCCAGAATTCATCTTGTGAATTTGATAATTTTATTTGGTATAAATTAGTGGTTACTCATTTTGGAACTTCCGAAGTTATCGAAACTAGAAGAGCTATGCTGAGACAAGAATATCATGGATTTATATTTCCTTATGGAGAACTAGTGCGCAAGGTAAAACATAGGATTATGACTATTTTTAATAGTTTACAATCCATTGGTGAAAAAGGTTTAGATGACGAGTCACTTGTGGAAATGATTATAGATAACATGCCTAATGAGTGAGAATTAAAGAGAATAGCTATTGATGAGAACATGAAAGTCTCTCAGATTACTCTAGATGAGATTTTTGGAACTCTTTTTCAATATGATACAAGAAGGAAAAGAGATTCTGATCTAAATAAGAAGAATAATGGAAATGGAATTGTTTCTTTTACAACTACATCAAGTCATATGGAAGCCATGACTCTAAAAATGGTTACTCGATCCAAGTTGAATAAAGTCACTATTTTATCTGAATCAAGTGAAAGTTAACATTATAATAAATAATTATCTAGTATTTCTAGAAGGATGAACAAGAAAGTTTGGAAGAAAGTATTTCCAAAAAGATATAAGAATAAATAAAGAAAATACAAGAATGACTCAGAAGTCACTTGTTATGAGTGAAAAAGAGAAGGGAATATAAGGTCAGATTGTCCTATGCTTTGGAGAAAGGATAGATAAGAAAATATTTCTGAGAGGAATAGAAAGAAGTACTACAAATATAAAGATAAGAATTTTTTGAAAGGTAATGACACCTGGAGTGCCAGTGGTGGAGACTCTTCTGATGAATCCTTAGAGTATAAATCTTTTGGTCAAAATAATCATGGTTTACTTGCCATGTTACCTATTGAAAATCATTGCTTAATGGCCCAGGTACACAATGATGAATCCATAACCAATTTATCCTTGGAAACTAATTATAGTGATATTAAATATTATGAATCTTCTGGTGAAGAATCTTCTTTTGATGAAGATAATACTTTACCTACTTATAAAGATGTGTCAAGGTTTTCTAAGATCCTTGAGAATAAAAATTGTAATGTCAAGAAAAAGAAAGATAAGAAAAATTCTATAAGTTCTATTCTTACTAAAGAATTATTATATATTTTTAAAGATCTTGATAAGGAAATTTATGATTTTGAAAGAATTTCAAAAACCGTTGAGGAAGTTAATTATGGGAAGGATAAACTTTCTATGGATCTTGAAAAAGTAATTTATAAGAAAAATGTTTTATAGACAAACTCTAGTGCTAAAACTAATCTAATCGAGGATAATAAAATAGGTATTAGACTAAAGTCATAAATATTTTACTTAAAGAAGTGTTTGTTAAACTTTACCATAGGTAAGTAAAATTTTGATAAGATGTATTCCCAAATTCAACCTCTAAGGAATAATTCTGGATTTGGCCATACTCATTCAAAACCAATTTTTGGTAACAATTATTTTGTACCTCAAAGTGATCCATGCTGAACTTAGTATCAGTGTGGTGGGAATTGAGAAAAAATTATTCCTTAAAAAAAACTCAGTCTTTTGGTTTTCATAAAGTTTATTTTTCAATGAAAATGTGGATTGCTAAAATTTTGCATTCTAAAGTTTCTGGGTCAAAGAAATATTGGATTTTGAAAGCCTAAAACTCTTATTTTTAGGAAAGTAAATATAGTACCAACAAAAATACATGGTACATGTATAATGGATGTTTTTGGCACATGATTGGTAAATTTCTTTTTGAAAATATAATCCAGATAAAGGGAGGAAACATAACTTTTGGAGATAATGCTCAGGGAGAAATTATTGGTATTGGTAATATTGTTTTTCTTGGGAAAACTTTTATTTCAAATGTTTTATTCGTTAAGATCATTTGGAACAACCTTATTAGCATAAGTCAATTATGTGATGATGGTTACCTTGTGAATTTTAGGAATGATAATTTTTTAGTACACAATTCCAAGGAAGAGTTTATTCATTCTACCCAAAGGCAAGATAATGTTTACACTCTAAACATATAAGACCTTAAGATCCATGATTTACCCTATACTAGTGTAACAAAAGACCATTATGGGTTATGGGATAGAAGGTTAGGACACTGTAACCTTAAAAACCTGTAACGACCCAAAGTTTCATTAATGGAAATACCTCTTGATCCAGTTAACGGCCTCTTTATAAAAAATGTTTTTATAAGATGTCAACTTCTTTGGTTTTATGTTAAGAATTGTGACCATTGTTAATATAGCTGTTGAACAGTGATCACATGATTAGTATAAATATAGGACCTTAAAAAATCCAATTTACTCAGACAAAAGAAGCGATGGCCTCATCGATTAGAATTTCCCCATATGAAGCCCATTTGTCGAAGCTCAGAAAAGAGGTGGCATATTTGGGCTTCTCCCATGACAAAGCCCAAGATGAGCTTCACCATGTCAAGCTCGAACGAGACTGTCTATGGGAAAATTGGATGTTGATAGAGATTACCACTCGAGCGATGTTATCCAAGCCACCCCAAGAGTCTGTCACCATCACACACCTTACCCTTAGTTCTTATGCGGCTATTTTAAGGGGTTATGTAACAAATAAGTATTACTATGTTCATGTACATTATTTTTTCTATATAATAATGAATATAATTTCTCGTCATTTTTGATACATTGTAAATAGTTTTTAAAGTACAAATGGTGTTTTTAGTTATTATTTAATTAAGAAATCTATTTTATTAAATTAAGGTATTTTTGAATTTAATACTTAAAAAAAACAATAATAACATTATTAAATTAATTTTTATTAAATATAAATGATCTTATAATTTTATGAATGCAATTCAAATTTTATATTAAGGTTGGAAAGCCATTTCTGTCAAAACCCGTGAATTTTTTATAAATGTTGGTTTTTATTTTAAAAGTGAAAATTAAAATATTTAGAAATTTTTTAGATATAATAAATGTCATTTATGTAATCAGGATGTCAAAATTATCCAATGGTGAATTTTTCATAATTTTCTGAGACAGTCAAATTTTTGGGTAAAAATTAAATACCATTTAAATATATAATGTCTTTTATGACATCATAATGACCCAATGGTGATGTAATAAAATACCATAATCCTTATGTTCGGCCAATATATGTTTTATCATTAAAATAATGTGATTTTGGGTTTGTTTGACTTACTTTTCAAAGCATTAATGGACCCCTCAAGACATATTCAACACTTTTCCTTTTTAAATTAATTTCCATGGGAGTGTGACTCACCTCTATATAATCAACCTTATTATTTTATGATGTTCGGACATGGGACTTATAAAATATTTTTTTCCTCATCCCTTTTCCAAAAACCATGGGCAAAAACCATGGGATGGTTTGTGGTTTGGATTAATTTAATGTAAGGGGAACCAAACCTAAATAATAAAGAATTCCCTCACCATTCCTATATAAACCCACCCAATCTCCCACTTCCTCCTCACTAAAATCCCATGGAGTTCGTCCAAACTCTGCCCTACTCTCTCTAGAATCCTCCCAAGGTTCCCCAAGCTCCCAAGAAGCCTCTCTCAAGCCTCTCTCTAGCCTTTGGAAGCACACTTCCAAGTAATGGTTTTTTCTTCCTTTATCATTTTTGTCAATTTTCTTTAAGTTGTATTGCCCTTTTAATTTCAATTATGAATGTTGGGGTATGGTTTCTAACCTCCCCCGTACTACCGTCTTATTGTTTGAATGATGGTATACCCCTTTATCTCTCATTAAATGCCTCCCATGTACACCTGTTACTATGCTGAAATTCCGAAACGAACTTCTCTCTCTTCTTTTACATTCAAGGAATAATTTTGTATCATCAATCTATATTCCATCACAATTGTTGGGACATGTATCTATATAACCTCCTTACTGTCCATTACATTTAAATATGATGAGGAAACCCTTTCTCTCTCATCAACCATTTTCATGAATTCTTATGTCACACCATTACGCTGCCGAAATCACACCGATTTTCAAAGCCAATGCCATTGTGTAGTGGATACCATGCCCATTTCTCCATCAAGGGTATCCACCTTTATGAACATTTACTTATTGATTATAAAGATTCATGTGTGAATTCCACATTTCTTTATCATGGAATAAATGATTATGTTTTATGAATCCATGTTTTATGATCCATGTGGCACACTTATGCATGAAATGAAATGTTTAAGAAGGGTGCACCCTTATAGCGCTCCAATGCATTGGGTAAAGTATAGTATCATGATACATCATGTACAATG
Source organism: Viscum album (assembly GCA_963277665.1). Classification (NCBI taxonomy): domain Eukaryota; kingdom Viridiplantae; phylum Streptophyta; class Magnoliopsida; order Santalales; family Viscaceae; genus Viscum; species Viscum album. Next base: position 1,991,947,323 of record OY728137.1, read on the forward strand.
AGTTTTGACTCATGATAATTAAATTTCAATGAGGGTTTACTTGTGCTTCATGTGCAATGAGGGTTTACTCATGCTTTATGTGCATGAGCCTTGGATCATGCTAATTCCATGTTAAGTGTTGTTGCCACATTTCCGTGTTATGATTATCATGCTTAATCATGAATTTATGTTCATGTTTCTTTTATTCTCTATTGATATGCCTACTGTTTAACATGTATTTTACTCCTCATGTTATTCCATGTGTACTCCCTTACTGGGCTTTATAGCTCACCCTTTTCTTATGCGTGTCCTCAGGTTATCCCATGCAATGCTAAGTATGAGGGAATGTAGTGGTCATGTAAAGGAAGTTTTCAATAAAGATGTTTCATTTCATGTTTTAAGTTTTTATGTAATGATCCTAAGCCCCAAAGACACTAAACCTCTCGATATTCTTTATTGTCTCAAATGAAGTTTTATGTAATAAATCATGTTTAAGTTGTAATAAGAAAAGTAAGGTAGTCATATTTGGAATCAGAGGATAGGTTTAGTTATTTTTGGGATTAGGAAAACCATAGTAAAGCCTTAGATGCAAGACTAAGTATAATAAAAACATCCTTAAGTTTTGTTAAATACTATGTAAGTGGTTTATCAAACAAATACATCCCTTTTTGGATACGAGCAGGTAGAGGGGGCTCTGGCACGGATGTATCCTAGGGGTAAAACCCAAAAACACCACTTTGAGCTAGACTCAAACAAGAACTGGTGCACGACAACAGGCCTTGCTGCACTCTTGGTTATGACACTCCCGGGGGATATGTTTTGATAGATTCACAATATTAGTATAAACCCTTATTAAGTGAAAAATTCCCCTAAGAATATATGTTAGAAAGTAGATCATGAAAAGCCTAGATTGAATCCTATAGACTCATGAGTTAAAGAAATTATGGTTTATTTATAGGTCATCAACTTTTGTCTTTGGATTACCTTTTATGTGTTACCCATAACTTTCCTTTTATTGCAGCTAATGGACAGTAATAGGAGGACTCGGGCTAAAAACTGTTGTGAAGATCAGTGTGATGACTGTACTAATGAGATGCCAAATCCAATGGGAGCAGGAATCATGAACTTTGTCACGCTTCTCTCTCAGCTAACTCAAGTTTTAAATAGAAACACGGGTCAAGAGGAACGTTCAACCCCCCTAAGAAAGAACAAGTCGCTATCGAGAGCTTCATGAGAAAAAGGCCTCCTACTTTTTGTGGATCATCTGATCCCACGATCGCTGAACAATGGATCAATTCCATTGAAAGGATCTTCTCCATCCTTGAATGTTCTGAACAAGAGAAGGTTCTCCCGGCTGCTTATCTTATGGAGGGTGAAGCTGATCAATGGTGGACTTTGATCAAAAATAGGAATCCTGAGGAGGAGATCGAGCCTTGGAATGGAAGGAATTACGGAATATGTTTTTCAATAAATATTTTCCGCGCACTCTCCGGCTTAAGATGGAAAGGGACTTCCTTTCCCTCAAGCAAAAAGATAAAGAATTTATTGGAGCGTACGAGGCAAACTTCACAAGACTTGAACGATATGCTTCTAGCTTTTTCATTACCCCCGAATGCATGGTTGGAAACTTCTTTGGTGGGCTGAAGCCTATCTTGCGGAAAGCATTAGTGATCCGTGACTTTGATAGCTATGAGGAAATTGTCCGATGTGCCCTCAAGGTCGAAATGGAGATCGGGGAATCACAGGGGTATCATGGGGACAAGAAGCGTAAGGTGGACTTCAATGCTGGTGGTCCGATGGATGAATCCAACGGTGCTACGAAGTTCCAGCACCCCACTTGCCAAAATTGCGGAAAGAAGTACCCTAGAAATTGCCTTAAGGGGACGAGAAAATGCTTCAAGTGTGGAAGAGAAGGGCACCTAGCTGTTAACTGTCGGAAAGAAGGACCCACGGCTACGACAGAGGAGAGGAACGCTCCGTTCGAACCTCAACACATTGTTCAATGCTATAAATTCAAAGAACCAGGTCATTTTTCAAATCAGTGCCCTAATCCAAGTGTTTTCTGAGGCAAACAACAACCTCCGAGACAGCAAGGAAGAGATTTTTCCATCACTTCTGCCGAAGTGAACCCCAACAACAAAGATGTGACAAGTATGCTAGTTATTCATTCAAGAATAGTGAACGTAATTTTTGATTTAGGATCTATCTCGAAAGTTTAGTAGAACAATCCCATCACCACCACAAATCATAGAAGTAAAGATATCAGTGAGTACGACAAATGGGGAAATTTTTGCATCCCATGAATATAAGTCCTCCCCTGTTATAATCTGTGGACTGAATTTCCTGGCGAACCTTGTCATACTCCCTTTGGTGGAATTTCATGCAATTTGTGGCATGGATTGTCTTTCCTTATATAGAGCCAACATATATTTTCAAGAGAGGGAAATCACACTCCATATGGAGAATCGACCCCCGATTCATTACAAGTGTCAGGAGGAAGATGAATCTCCTTTAGCTCCATCATCTCAGGCATGGATATTACTGCCCTATTAGCATGCGTATCTAGCTCAGATGATTGAGTCCAAAGAACAAACCATCCTTGAAGAAATTTCTATTGTGAGGGAATTCGCGGAAGTGTTTCCTGGGGAACTGCCTGGTCTTCCTCTAAGAAGAGATGTTGAGTTCTCAATTGAACTTATACCGGGGGCGCTACCAATATCCAAGACTCCGTATAGAATGGCTGTTGTTGATCTTGAAGAGCTGAAGAAACAACTACCGGAGAATCTGGATAAAGGGTTTATACGCCCAAGTTCTTCACCATGGGGTGCACCCGTCCTCTTCATCAAGAAGAAGGACGGGTCAATGCGGCTTTGCATCGATTATCGTGAACTTAACAAAATCATGATAAAGAACAAGTATCCTCTCCCAAGAATCGATGAATTTTTTGATCAGCTGTGTGGAGCACAATACTTCTCCAAGGTGGACTGGCGGTCGGGATATTATCAAATACGGGTGAAGAAGGAAGATGTCCCCAAGATTGCTTTTCGTACAAGATACGGGCACTATGAATTCATAGTAATGCCTTTCGAACTCACCAATGCTCCAGAAATATTCATGGACTTGATGAATAGAGTCTTTAGAGATTACCTTGACAAATTTGTGGTAGTCTTTATAGATGTTATTATAATATACTCCAAAACCAAGAAGGACCATGAGGAGCATTTAAGAACTGTACTAGAGACTTTGCGCAGGGATAATCTCTATGAAAAGTACAACAAGTGGGAGTTCTGGTTGAAGGAGTTCTCATTCTTGGACCATATAATCACAAGCAATGGGATATCTATGGACCCCTCAAAAATAGATGCAATTGAGGGATGGCTGAGGCCATCATCGGTAATGGATATCTTTAGCTTCATGGGGTTAGCTGAATATTATCGACGATTTGTGAGGAATTTCTCACGATTGTACAACCCTCTTACCAAGTCAACTCGAAAGATAGTAAAGTTTTCTGGGAGTGATGGATGCGAAGAAAGCTTCAAGGATTTGAAAAGGAGGCTTATCACTGCACCCGTGCTCACTTTACCCACATGTGGGGAGATTTTTGTGGTATTCAGGGATGCTTCGAAGAAGGGATTAGGATGTGTGCGGATGCAGAATGATAAAGTGATATCCTATGCCTCAAGGCAGTTGAAAATCTATGAGCAAAACTATCCAACACATGATCTGGAGTTGGCAGTGGTGATCTTTGCCTTGAAAATATGGCGGCATTATCTCTATGGAGAGAAATGTGAGATATATACTGACCACAAGAGTCTTAAATATATATTCACACAGAAAGAGCTTAATATGCGCCAGAGAAGATGGATAGAGCTCATCAAGGATTATGACTATTCAATACAATACCACCATGTGAAAGAAAATAAGGTGGCAGATGCCCAAAGTAGAAAGGATCCAGCGATTCTATCAATGATGAGAATTGAGAAGGATCCAATATTCTTAGACTTGATGAAGATGGATGTGGGAATCATAAATAAGGGAACATCATCAATACTTTCACAAATAATTGCTCAACCATCTATTTTGGAAAGGTTAAAGGATGCTCAAAAGGATGATGTGGGAATTCAAGGAAAAGAGGAAGCTATCAAAAAGGGAAAATCCTGAGAGTTTAATGTTAATGGGGAAGGAATTGTGTGGTTTGGGAAAAGACTATGTGTTCCATCAAGTCCGGAGTTGAAGAAGGAACTTTTCGATGATGCACATAGTTCAAATTTCTCTATTCACCCAGGGAGCACAAAGATGTATTGAGATCTATGAGAAAAATTTTGGTGGGATAATATGAAGAAGGAGATTACTGAATATACATCAAAGTGCCCAGTGTGTCAGCAAGTGAAGATAGAGAGGTAGAAGTCTAAGGGGATGATGCAACCATTGCCCATACCAGAATGGAAATGTGAGAACAACACCATGGACTTTGTCACCAAACTTCCAAGGACATCCAAAGGCAACAATGCAATATGGGTTTTTGTGGATCGTCTTACAAAGACTGCACACTTCATTTCTATTTGAGAGGATTTATCTTTGGATCAACTGGTGTGGATATATATTAGGGAAGTGGTAAGGTTTCATGGTGTACCACTATCTATTGTGTCTGACCGAGATCCAAGATTCACCTCTGAGTTTTGGAAGAGTATTTAACATGCTCTTAATACTGAACTGAACTTCAGTACGACCTATCATCCTCAAACTGATGGCCAATCCGAGCGGACTATCCAAACACTTGAGGATATGTTGAGAGCGTGCTCAATGGACTTTAAAGGAGGATGGGATCAACATCTTCCTCTGGTTGAGTTCTCTTATAATAACAGTTTCCACTCGAGCATCCAAATGGGACCATACGAAGCCCTATATGGGAAATGGTACAGAACACTGGCTTGTTGGGATAAGGTTGGTGAACGTAAGCTGCTTCTACTAGAAATGGTCAAAGAAATTGTGGAGAAGGTGAAAACCATTCAGCAGCATATCAAGGAATACTAGAGTCAATAGAAGAGTTATGCAGATAATTGTCGACGAGACCTTGAGTTTAAAGTTTGAGACATGGTGTTTCTACACATATCTTTGTGGAAGAAGGTCATGAGGTTTAGAAAGAAAGGGAAGTTAAGTCCAAGGTACATTGGCCCCTTCGAGATTCTTGATCATGTTGGGGTTGTGGCATATCGACTAGCACTTCCACCTACCATGGAGAATGTGGATGATGTATTTCATGTATCTCTCTTAAGGAAGTACATACCAGACCCTTTACATGTACTCTCTTCTGAGGTGGTATAATTGGAAGATGATCTTTCTTATGAGGATCAACCAGTGAATATCTTAGATCATAGAGAAAAAGTTCTACGAAATAAGACAATGCCCCTCGTCAAGGTGTTGTGGAGAAACCACATGTTTGAAGAAGTGACTTGTGAGTCAGAGGATATAATGAAGTTGAGTTACCCACATTTTTTTAGTGTGGGAAAAGGAAAATTTCGAGGGTGAATTTTCTTAAAGGGGGAATATTATAATGACCCAAAGTTTCATTAAGGGAAATCCCTCTTGATCCTGTTAAATGTCTCTTTATAAAAAATGTTTTTATAAGATGTCAGATTTTTTGGATTTATGTTCAGAATTGTGACCGTTGTTAATATAGCCGTTGAAAAGTGATCACATGATTAGTATAAATATAGGACCTTAACAAATCCAATTTACTCAGTCAAAAGAAGCGATGACCTCATACAGTAGAATTTCCCCATACGAAGTCCATTTGTCGGAGCTCAGAAAAGAGGTGGCATCCTTGGGATTTTCCCTTGACCAAGCCCAAGCTGAGCTTCACCATGTCAAGCTCGAACGAGACCGTCTATGGGAAAAGTGGAAGTTGATAGAGATTACCACTCAAGCGATGTTATCTGATCCACCCCAAGAGTCTCTCACCATCTCACACCTTACCCTTAGGTCCTATGTGGCTGTTTTAAGGGGTTATGTAACAAATAAGTAGTACTATGTTAATGTACATTATTTTTCTTATATAATAATGAATATAATTTCTAGTCATTTTTGATACATTGTAAATAGTTTTTAAAGTACAAATGGTGTTTTTAGTTATTATTTAATTAAGAAATCTATTTTATTAAATTAAGGGAATTTTGAATTAAATATTTTTTTAAATAATAATAATAATATTATGAAATTAATTTTTATTAAATATAAATGATCTTATAATTTTATGAATACAATTAAAAATTTATATTAAGGTTTAAAAACCATTTCTGTCAAAACCCGTGAATTTTCGATAAATGTTGGTTTTTATTTTAAAAGTGAAAATTAACATATTTAGAAATTTTTTATATAAATTAAATGTCATTTTTGGAATTAGGACGTCAAAATTATCCAATGGTGAAATTTTCATAATTTTCTGAGAGAGTCAAATTTTTGGGTAAAAATTAAATACCATTTAAATATATAATGTGTTTTAGGACATCATAATGACCCAATGGTGATGTAATAAAATACCATAATCCTTATGTTCAGCCAATATATGTTTTATCATTAAAATAATGTAATTTTGGATTTGTTTGACTTACTTTTCAAATCACTAATGGACCCCTCAATACATATTCAACACTTTGCCTTTTTAAATTAATTTCCATGGGAGTGTGACTCACCTCCACATAAGAAGCCTTATTATTTTAAGAAGTTAGGACATGGGCCTTATAGAATATTTTTTTCCTCTTCCATTTTCCAAAAACCATGGGCAAAAACCATGGGATGGTTTGTGGTTAGGATTAATTTAATGTAAGGAGACCCAAACCTAAATAATAAAGAATTCCCTCACCATTCCTATATAAACCCACCCAATCTCCCACTTCCTCTTCACTAAAATCCCTTGGAGTTCGTCCAAACTCTGAAATAATCTCTCTAGATTCCTCCCAAGGTGCCCCAAGCTCCCAAGAAGCCTCTCTCAAGACTCTCTCTAGCCTTTGGAAGCACACTTCCATGTAAGGGTTTTTTCTTCCACTCTCATTTTTGTCAATTTTCATTAAGTTGTATTGCCCTTTTAATTTCAATTATGAATGTTGGGGTATGATTTCACACCTACCCCATACTTACCTCTTATTATTTGAATGATGGGATACCCCTTTCTCCCTCATTAAATGCCTCCCATGTAAACCTGTTACTATGCTGAAATTCCGAAAAGAACTTATCTCTCTTCTTTTACATTCAAGCAATAATTTTGTATCATGAATCTATATTCCCTCACAATGGTTTGTACATGTATATATATGACCTCCTTAATGTCCATTACATGTAAATATGAGGAGAAACCCATTTCTCCCTCATCAACCATTTTCATGAAATCTTATGTCACGCTGTTACGCTGCCGAAATCACACCGATTTTCTAAGCCAATGACATTGTGTAGTGGATACCATGCCCATTTATCCATCAAGGGTATCCACCTTTATGTACATTTACTTATTGATTATATAGTTTCATGTATGAATTCCACATTCCTTTATCGTGGAATAAATGATTATTTTTTATGAATCCATATTTTATGATCCATGTAGCACACTTATGCATGAAATGAAATGTTTAAGATTGGTGCGCCCTTATAGCGCTCCAATGCATTGGGTAAAGTATTGTATCATGATACATCATGTTCAATGAGTGTTGACTCATTATAATTCAAGTGCAATGAGGATTTACTCGTACTTCATGTGCAATGAGGGTTTACTCCTGCTTTATGTGCAATGAGCCTTTGCTCATGCTAATTCCATGTTAAGTGTTGTTGCCACATTTCCATGTTATGATTATCATGCTTTATCATGCCTTTATGTTCAGGTTTCTTTTATGCTCTATTGATATGCCTATTGTCTAACATGTATTTTACTCCTCATGTTATTCCATGTGTACCCCCTTACTGGTCTTTATAGCTCACCCTTTTCTTATGCGTGTTCTCAGGTTATCCCATGCAATGCTAAGTACGAGGGAATGTAGTTGTCATGTAAAGGAAGTTTTCAATAAAGATGTTGTATTTAATGTTTTAAGTTTTTATGTAATGATCCTAAGCCCCAAATACACTAAAACTCTCAATCTTATTTGTTGTATCAAGTGAAGTTTTATTTAATAAGTCATGTTTAGGTTGTAATAAAAAAATTAGGGTTGTCATAAAACCTATGAAAACTCTCTAAGAAAATACTAGTTAAGGATTTACCGGATCATAGATTTGATTCTTCAAAAGTTTGTGATCTTTGTCAATATTTAAAGCAACATAAATAAAGTTCTAAATCAATCAGTGAAGTCTCAACCACTGATTCATTACAGTTGGTGCATATGGATCTTTTTGGTCCAACACAAACTGGAAGCATTGGAGGAAAATATTATGTATTTGTCTTAGTTGATTATTACACTAGATTTAAATGGGTCTATTTTCTAGAAAAGAAATATGATGCTTTTTCTTATTTCAAATGTTTTAGAGCCCAAGTTAAAAATTAGAAAAATATTCATTTGATAACTATTCATAGTGATTATGGAGGAGAATTTCAAAATTCGGATTTTGAAACTTTTTGTATTAGAAAATACATTACTCATACCTTCTTAGCACCAAAAACTCCTAAAAAATGGTGTTCTTGAAAGGAGAAACACAATCCTTCAAGAGATAATAATAACCATGTTGAGTGAATATTTAGTAGCCAAACATTTTTAGGATGAAGCTGTAAGTACTGCTTGTAATACTTTAAATCGTGTTTTGATTAGACCTTTTATAAATAAAACTCTTTGTGAGTTGTGGAATGGTAGAAAAACTATACTTTCCTACTTAAAGGTTTTTGGTTACAAGGTATTCATTTTTAATACTAAATATAATATAAAAAAATTCATACCAATATCTGATTAATGAATTTTCTTGGGAAACTCCACAAATTCTAAGCATTATAGAGTTTTCAATAAAAATAATTATACTGTTGAAGACACAGTACATGCTAAATTTGATGAAACTGATCCTTCTGTTTTTAAACAACCACAACCTATATCTTCGGTTGTGTTTTCAAAAAATAATTATCAACCCTTGATAGAATATCCTTATGATAAAGAAAATGTCCAAGAAAATGTTTCTGAAGAATTTACCCAAGAAGATTATCTACCATATGTTGATGAACATGTTTTACAAAATGAAATCGTTTCTTAAGAATCATCCCAGTCCCAGTATCATTGGTGATGTAAGTCAACCTGTAAGGACTAGAAGATACTTAAGAAATGAAGTAGAACACCTAGAATTTTGTCCCAATAAGAACCAAAATTCATTGATGAAGCTTTAGGTGATGGGGATTGGATAAAATCTATGCAAGATGAACTAAATGAATTAGAATCGAATAAATTCTGTACCTTGGTTGAAAGGCCTTATCAAACATCTGTTATAGGAGTAAAATAGGTTTTTATAAATAAGTGTGATGAAAATGGAATCATAGTATGAAATTAAGCTATATTGGTTGCTAAAGGCTATAATAAACAAGAAGGAATAGACTATAAAGAAACTTATGCTCCAGTATCTAGAATTAAATCCATTCATATTCTACTTGCCTTTGTAGCATTCTTCAACTTCAAACTGTTTCAAATGGATGTTAAATGTTCTTTCCTTAATGGTTATGTTCATGAGGAAGTTTTTGTTGAACAACCTCCTGGGTTTGAAGATTCCAAACATCATGAACATATTTTAAAACTTACCAAAGATTTATATGGACTTAAAGAAACCCATAGAGTTTTGTATGATAGACTTATATGGTTTTTATTACAAAATAATTATGTTATGGGAAATGATGATCCAACCCTTTTTATAAATAAAGATAAGAAAAATGTTTTATTGTTTAAATTAATGTTAATGAAATTATATATGGTTCAACTCAGCAATATTTAACTAAGTCCTTTACAGATTAAATGAAATCTGAGTTTTAAATGAGTATGATGGGTGAGAAAACATTTTTCCATGGTTTTAAAATTTCTCAAAAACCATAAACGATCTATTTATCCCAATATAATTAAATAAAATATCTTCTTAAAAAGTATGGATATGGAAACATGAAGATTATAAGTACTCCCATTGGTATCTCAAATTCACTTGATCTTGATGAAGCTGGGAAACTAGCAGATCAAACATCACTTAGAGGTATGATAGGAAGTATACATTACTTGATAGCAAGTCATCCAGACTTATTGTTTTAGATATGATTGTGGGATAGAAATCAATACAATCATAAGGAATCTCATTTAAAGGTGGTGAAAAAGATTTTTCCCTACTTAAAGGGAACCACGGATTTAGGACTCTTCTATACTTCTAGAAATGATTTTGTTCTAAAATGTTTTTTGGATGCTGACTTTGGTGGATGTAGAATGGATATGAATAGTACCTCTGAAAATTGTCATTTTTTAGGAGAGAAATTAGTTTCTTGTTCATGAAAAAAGAAACACCAAGTAGTATTTTCCATTGCTAATGCTAAATATGCAGCAGATAAGAGTTGAAGTGATCAAGTATTGTAGATGCAACACACACTCAAAGACAATGGTATGATTTTTACCAAAACACAAATATTGTGTGATAATACCAGTTCCATTGCCTTAAGTTAAAACATGAAACATCACTCTCGTGCAGAACAGAAAGATATTAGGAATCACTTTCTTAAATATAATAAAAAAAGAGATATCATTATTCATATTATCAGAATGCAAGATCAAATTGATGAAATTTTCACAAAATCATTACCCTTTGATAGATTTGAATACATTAAACTGAAGTTCGAAATGATAATATTAACGTAATCTTCTATATTAACTTCTTTTTGAAACCTGTCTTCTAATAGTAAGAAACTCATTTTCAGAGGGGCCGTACTTTTTCAAATCAGTCAAAATTAATTTTTCATAATCAAAATTTTCCGTAGTCACAATTTTTCTTTATCAAATTTTTCTGTCGTCAAAATTTTTTATAAACAAATTTTTCCATAGTATAATTTATTTTATTCGTAATCAATTTTTTCGTAGTCTAAATATTTTTTTGCAATCAAAATTTTTCGAATATAATGTTAATTAAGAATTGTTTTTCCCATTACGAATAATCTTCCTAGAAATCTGAAAGGTATGTTTTCTTTCCTATGTTTTTTAATAATCTTTTTACTTTTTGGTATTTTTAACTTATTTAAGAAACTGTTTCAGATTTATTTTTCTTAAATCCAAATGTTTTTATATTAAAAGAACCTCAAAAGATAGGAACCAATCAAATTCCTTCTTTGGTTATCATCTCAACCTTCAGTTGTGATCAGAAATTTTACAAAGTTTGGATCAACCATAGAAGCTGAACCGTCGCCTAAATCGCGTATATAAAACCCCCTCGATGGCTGTCCCAAATTTGGTTTTCAATATTTTTCATGTTAAATCTCTACCTCTTTATTTTATAGTCATTCCTAATCTTCAAAAGTTTCCTCAGTTCCGGATGTATGTTGAAGCTTATCCTCAAAAAGTAATTGCAACTGTTAAGGAAATATATGAATGAATGATATACCGAGAGAGGATAGTTGATCATAATTTTCTCAACAAGTATGATTCTTTTGTTTACAAAAATATTTAGCAGAATGGATGGGAGTGTCTTTGTATTTTGAAGCCAAAGGCACATGATCCAGTTTATCTAGAATTGATGGTGGAGTTTTATGAAACAATTAGTTTTTTCAATGAAGGAGAGAAAGATAAATTTTCATTCAAGTGTTATGGAAAGACCTACTCTCTTTCATACAATAAGGATACGAGTCTAATTGGTGCTTCTCATGAAGGGAAGTAGAGTTTTGTTCTCACAAGTTACCTGATGAATCATGATCTTTTAACAAGGGGAAGGAAATAGAATGTCTTGGATTGATAGGAGTGAAGACTATGGAGATCGTTCATCTTTCTAAAAAATTTCAGATTCCTAAATTGTGGTTTTAAGGATTTATAATTCCAAGGAAAGGAAATAATGATACCTTATAGAAGAGTGACAACTATGTTTTGAATTTATTGGGGAATCTAAGGAAGATAAACTTGGTTATCAATATCTTGGAAACGATTGATAATATTAAGAATGGAAACATGAAGTCTCAGATTATTATGTATCCAGCCATTCTTTCAAATATTATTGTTCTTTGCCTTCAGTCAATCAAAATCCCATGCAGTTCCAAGCTGAGAAATTACAGAGTTATGTTGATAACTAATGACACATTAAGGATAACGAAAATGAGATTTTCCATTGAATCCCGACAATTCTATAATCTTTCTGAAAAGGAATTACAAGATTTTTCAAAAAATCCAGAAGTGGCAGAAACCTCTAAGAAATGAGGAAGGAAGAGAAAAGCCAAGGAGCCAGAAGAGAAAACAAAAACTCTTGTGGCCAAGAAAACATAGTCAGCACATCCAATGCCAAAGAAGAAAAAATATTATCTTTATGAAGTAGTGGCTACGTGAAGAGAGGATAAGAAAAAATGGAAGGAAGGGGAGCCTAAAATTGGATTGGACCCTGCTGAAATAAAACAATTAATGGAAAAAGCTATTGAGAATCTTGAAAAGGAAGAAAAAAAAGAAGCAAAGGAATAAATTGCTGAAAGCTGAAGTCGTTCAATCTCATATCAATTCTACTGAATGAGCCTCTGAAAAAATTGTGGCATTATAATCATTTTTTATAGAACCTTTTCTAGAGACTCCAGGGAAGAATGTGGTGATCACAGAATCTATTAAAGAGGATGAAATTGCTCAGGAATTATAAGAATAAAGAGATGAAGAAGAAGAGGTGGAAGAAGAAGGGAATTAATATAATGATATCATAAAGAAAGTAGAAGGGTACCATGAGAACAAAAGTACATATATAAAACTATTAATCTAAACAACCCAAGTTGAATCCTAAAAAATTTCTACTCTAGGAAAAGATGTGAAGGGTGAAAAAGAAGTAAATAGACCAACAGATGATGAAAGCATTAATCATGAAATTATTCATCTGGAAGATCTAGTGGCTGATTTAAAGAAAAAAAAAGATTTTGAGGAAGAAAAGATTATTCAGCTATCTGATAGTGAGCATGAATGACCAAAAGAACAAGATATAATTTCGAGACCAGATATGGGAAAGTAGGTGGTTGTAGATGCACCAAGTAAGTCCATGGTGAAAAAGAAAGATGTTAGTGAATCATTAAAAAGGAAAGCTGAGGATATAGAAAAATAATTCTCACCAACCAAAAATTCAGATTTTGAATCATCTTCAGTTAGACATGATTTTTTTCCAGTCATTTAAGAAGCTGGTATGTACTATTATGTTATTTAAAAGAATACATTCAAGATGCTAGATGCTTTAGCATAGAATAAACCAGAATTCAGAATCAGTTTCCATGGTGATGGATAAATATGTTTCACCAGAGGAAGATTTCAGGACCTTCTTCATTGGTTATGAGGCACATAAAATACTGTTCAAGAATATGGAAAGCAGGTCAAAGACGTTTATTTAATAAATGAGAATTTTTGATGAATTCCATGATATTTTCAAGGATGATTTTGATAACAAATATGGGAAGATTAAATATCCTTCAAATGGTTTTGAGGAAAAGTTAACTCTTGAACAGACTACTCTAATGAAGGATGTTAAGGATTTGAATGGAAAACACAACTCTGTGGCCATGAATTGGAAAAGGTAAAGAGTTCTTAGAATAGAGATTCAAGAGAATCTTGTTAAGAAAGAAGAACTATTGAGAGCTTAGGCAGACATTCTTAAGGCTCAGGAAGAAAAAAATCAATCCTTAACGAAGAAAAGTGAAGACCATGATCAATTTCGTAAGCGAGAAGAAGAGGATCAAAAGGATCTCCAGAAGTTAAAAACCATTGTAAAGATGCTGATGCTGAAGGACAATGATGGATAATTTCATTACATTCTAATCTTTTGATGAATTTTCTTCATTTTAAAAATTCTTTCAACATTAATGATATTTTGGTTTCTCTTCATATATTTTTTGTGGTTTTTTGGTACTAATGTTTCAGGTTCCAATTTTTTTTTCCAATTCCCTCTGTTCCTTTTTGAAAATCACAATGGGAGAGAAAGTATTGATAAAAATAATTCTAAGAGATTTCCCTATGTAAGGGGGAGTTCATCTAAGGTAAAGTTATTATAAATGATGATTTTCAAATACAAGAAAATAAAAAATCTCATTCAAGAAATATTCAATACGATCCTTAGTGATTCCAAAGCCTAAGGGGGAGTTAATTTTATTCACTTTGATCCATAAGTAAAGGGAGATACGTTTTTTATTTTCAAGTCCATAAAATTTCTAAGTCATTAGATGATTTTTAATAAGGAGGTTTGTTCATTCCAACAAGGGGGACATTGTTGAGTCAATAAGGATTCCTTATCACATTTCCATTCCCTTATGTTTTGAAAATCACAAACACTCTATCTCAAAGAAAATTTGATTTCCCAGAAAATATATTTTTTATAAGGAAACTTTTCCTTCCCCAAGGAAATTTTCTCCCTACCTTTGTTTTCATTCTTCAGGATTTAGTTTCTAACTATTTTTATTTCTAAAGTGTAAAAATCAGTTTCATATCTTAAACCTCAGAATCCTATAAATACTTAGATATAGAGTATTCCATTTTTAGGTTTGGAATTCAGATTCCAAATTCTCTGAAATTCAGACTCTGAATTCTTCTGAATTCATATATCAAATTCTCTAAAATTCAATCTCTAAAATTTCTGAATTTCAGACTCCGAATTCTCCTGAATTCAAATTCTGAATTCTCTGAAATTCAGACTCTTAATTTTCTGAAATTTAGACTACGAATTCTTCTGAATTCTGATTCCAAATTCATTGAAATTCTAACTCTGAATTCTTCTAAATTCTGACTATGAATTCCTTAGAATTCAGTCTCTGAATTCCTCATAATTCAACCATTGAATTCCTCAGAAATCAGGTGTCGATTTATTTAGAATCTAGACTCCAAATTCATTATAATTCAGTTTCTAAATTCTTTAGAATTTAGACTTCGAATTCCTTAGAATTCAGACTCTAAATTCCTTAGAATTCAGACTCCAAATTCCTTAGAATTTAGACTCCAAATTCCTCATAAATTAGGTTCTGAATTCCTTAGAATTCTGACGCTCAATTCCTTATAATTAAGACTCTGAATTCCATACAATTCAAACTCTGAATTCCTCAGAATTCAGACTTCAAATTCTACAGAATTCTGATTCCAAATTACTTGAAAAATAGAATCCAAATATCCATGTAATATAGACTCTGAATGTTTTTCTCTTAGACTCCAAACATTATTTTTCCTTAGATTCCAAAAAATATATTTGGTTGAGAAACCATATTTTACTTACTCTTGTTATAGTTATAAAACGATGTCTTGCATTCTGTTTCTAACTAACTATTGTTTGAGTAACACGTGTACAAATCCTTCCAAAATACAAGGAAAAATATGTCCATTAGAGGAGGGATCCTACTATTGGGAAAATGACTATAAATATGAGTTCATTTGAAAGATATCATAACTCTTATACAAATCTTGGGATCAAATGCTGTTGAAGTGACTTCAAGAGAGAGAGAGACTTGAATGATTTGTGTGTACTGAAAAACTTGTCCATTTTGATTAATGTGACTTTGATTGTTGCTGTGTACAATCAAGGGCTTCTATGTATAAGAAGATAGAGGTGCTGACTACCTTAATGTTCTAGGACTTCATTTATAAGGAAGATAGAGGTACCGACTACCTTGAAGTTAGATGGCTTGTGGGGATAGAAAGATAGACTCCGATGTTCCTATCGAGGTCTTACCCTAGTGTGGGTAAGACAAACTTACTTGAATGTATAAATCAAGGGACCTTTATCCAAGGTTTTTGGATACCCTACTCTTTGGGTCAAAAGATTCTATACTTGTTACTTGTATTGTTTCATGTTTGTTTTCCACTACATTTTGATCATTAAGTAAAGTATAACTATCTTATACTTTCTTATATAATCTATTTAGTGTGATTGTGTATTCTTTAAGGTAGAATATTTGTCCTTGTAAACTTCTCTTAAGTTTTATTTTTGGAACCATATTTTTGGAATCTAGAAAGTTTGTAGAACTAAGAGGTCTTGTGAATTTACCTTGTTTAACATTGTTAAACAATAGAATGTTTTATACCATATTTAAAAGTTACATAGGATTTTTTGAAGTATACAATTCACCCCCCTCTTGTATATTGAGCATCTACATCATATTTCAATCCTACAATATTATGGTAAATCCTATTCTTTTTCCATGATTTTATTATGATGTGTTTTTGAATAATTAAAAAAAGAACACATTTGTATGGATGATGAATGGTTGCATCTAACACCACCCTCCAATTCATTGGTTTAATATTATATTTCATGGGATAATTAGTCCTAGATATACTGTGCTTTTTCACATAGGTGTGGGTATATTGGATTTTCTTACATTTTCGTTATGGAAATAATGATTTTTTTTTCACTTAAGTATTAGAATCATGGTTTTTCTCATATGGGTTTACAATTCTTATGTATGTACCACATTTTTAATTTTTTATCAAGTTATGCTTAGTTTTCAAGATGATTTTCATTTCCATAAAATCCCATTTTCCATAGATTCTATCTTATTTTTACTGTATTTTGTAATTTTATATCATGAATACACGTTATATAATTATTGAGTTTTGTTTTTTTAAATTAAATAACATTTATTATTCCATAATGATTGTTATATGAAATTATGATTCTATTATAATTTTTACGATTATCATATATGGTCTTATAATATTTTATTTTTATATCTCTCATGTTTTCTTTCATTTTATAAAATGTTTTATTTTACTTATTGTCTGATTTCACCCCTTTATTAAGTTTCAAATCTTAAATCTATGAAGATTATTATATGATTTGTGATATATAGGTTTATCATGATGATCATGATAATGAATAATTGTTTTATTTTTTTTTTAAAATAAGATGATTATATAGCTAATCTTCAACACACTAAATAATTATGTTCTTAATTTTTCTAACTATCTATGAGATGCATTATATGTATTAAGAGAGCAATGCATTTTTTAATTTATATTTATATTTGGATTATTTAGTTGGTTTTATAAAAGTGTTTATTTATTTTTGAAGATTAACTTGGTGGCCCTTGGTTTTAGGGTTAGAAAAACTTTGTGAAAACCCAAGAGATGAGTATAAGTATATTATGATATCTAGAAATTTTATTAATTTATTTAGTAAATAGTTTTCCAAGAAATGAATCTCTTTATAGATTCTAAACGTTAATGGAGGCTCTAAAATAGATGTACAAAGGGTTAGTAACCTAGGAAAGGGTATGTTGGGTATTGAATAAATCATTACATGATGCATCAAAAAGAAGGATAACTACACACCTAGTTAGACATTCTTGAGTGATATACATTTCTTTATCATATAAACATAATGTACTGATATAAAATATTTATTTCTAATTTGATTGATGAATTATGTTGAGAAGTCTAATATAATATAATTTAATGTATCGTTGGTTAAGCTATGATTTATATAGATCGAATTGATGGAGATATATGTCAGTGTAATAATGTAATGGAATAAGACACATTAAGGTTGAAAATAATTTTATTATTTTGACAATCCCTGCATATTGTAATTTTTTCTCATATATCAACTATTTTTGTTTTTTTGTAATGGATGGAACTTGAAGGAACCATGGGTGTGAAGAGAAACATGAATATTACCTCAGCAAAACACCCATAAGAATCTGAGATGTAATAAGAAAACTTGTTATTTTTTTAAACCATTTTTCATGAGATATTATTTAAAATACAATGATAGTTCAAGTAACAAAAAACCAATGAAAGGCGAGATAGAGTATACGAAAGATCATTTGATAAAGATGAGGAAGGGAAAAATGTTCTATTTTATATATACAAAAAAATGAAGAAATAAAAACCAAGGGAATTTACTCAAGGGGATAGTAAGATAATTTTCTTATGATAAATGTGGACATAGAGCATAAAATTTTCATGGGAAAATGAATAATTTAATTCATAACAGTTAAAAAGATTGAACTCACCGAACTCAATGTACTAATATAAGGACTTAACAAGATGATGAGCACCAAAAATCCCAAATACCATATATATATTATAATGTTAATGAAAGAAATAATCATGAAATAGATCCTGATATTTAAGGTATAAATACCTTATAGTCTAGAGTTTTAGATGACTTATTGGAATTTCATTGTAGGAACTATAATATATCAATATTATGTTTTATAATAATTATATCTCCACCCCAATTATTTTATTATCGATGAAACATTCAAGCAATCTCATTAATGTGTCCTAATATAATTTTTTTAGGAATTTTCATTTCGAAATTTTTATTATCCTTCCTTTCATTAAATTTAATATAATTTTAGTACTGGATTAGTTCTATAGGATTAGTGGAAAAAATTGTTTTTATTAAATAAAACACAATTTATATTAACATATGTCAATTTTTCAATGAAAGGATGATAATAAAAACACTCTATAAACAAATATATAATGTTGGTATTGATAATAAATATTATTAGACACTAAGAACAAATATTCAATGAAAAAATAAATATTATAGATAATTAAATTATGAGGGAAGTTATTTTTTTCTAGTGTTTATAAGGTCATCATCTGAATAGAAATTATATTTTGAGTCATCTCAATATTATAGATTATATTTTTTATTTCCATTGGTATATGTTACTAAAATTGAGATAATGAAATTTATTGGGTGGGGGGAGAAGATAACAACCTTATATTTAACTTAATATATTTCTTAAACAAATAATATATTTTATTTCCAACTTCACAAGTAATAGTGGACATATAAAAAACCATTATACCACTAAATAAAAATACATGTATTAATTTTAAATGTTAAAATATATCCAATTAATTAGAGTGACTATATAAAAGTAACCAAATTATTAAATAATTGTTTTATGAAAATAAACTATAGTTTTAATACCAATAAAATTCAATTAGTATAACTAAAACAACTAATAAATTTATTCCATTGTTAAAAATATATTTTCCTAAAAAAAATATTCCAAGAAACTATGTATATTATGATTAAATTGTAATAAGAAATACTTTTAATATTATTAATAGATTTAAAATATATTAATAATTTAATGATAGGAAATAAGAATAAATAATAGTTATAATTTTAAAAATATATTTTTCATTATGTTCAATGCTACACTATATTCTTTGATTTTATATAAACATTAAATCAATAAATTTTATAAATTCGATTTGTAAAAATTAGCATTATTTTTTGATTAATAATAATAACAAAATATTAAGATTAATTTTTGTTATTTTAATGATATATTTGATCTTTAGGTGAAATGTGTAATTTTTTTACAATTAACATGAAATTATGAAATTTTTATTATATCAAATTGAATTAAAAATTTATAAAACCATTTTATAAGATAAAATTTATATTATTTAGTTTGACATTTAATTTTTAAAATCATGTTTTAATTTATAATTACATATTTAATATTTTATAATTTTTGTTATAATTTTTCAAAATAATAAATTTCTATACATGATTAATTTTTTATTTAAAAGCTAACTTATATCACTTATAAAAATTGAATAAAAAAATTTATTTCGAATTTGGTATCATTAGGTTCAAAATATATAACAAGTAAAATTTTATTTTTGTACTTATAGGATAAATTATGTAGGTAAAAACTTGTTATCATGGTAAAAACTAAAATTTTAAAATGGAGAAACCCGAAATGTAAAGGTCCTAACATGTAAAAAATTTGATTATATTTTATTGTTTGAGTTGTGGAAAGAATTTATATTCTATAAAATCCATTATTTTTTATTTTTTATCTCTTATACTTTATATTTACTTCCTATTATTTAAATGTTTGGGTATTTAAAAAAGGCGTATCTTTTCAGATATATACAGGGAACTTCTATCCTCACTTCCCCTAAATAAAAATACTATTATTTTTGAACTAAAATCTACAAAAAACTTATAAAAAATAATATACTCGTTAATGTGTTTCGAAAACTTTCAAAATACCATACCTCATAGGTTTAGTTCTCTTTAAAAAGTAGATAATCCAAGAAATGAGGTATAATTTCCAAACCATTATTTCTCTTTTGTTTTTATTTTTATTTTTTTCAGCGTATATGAATCAATTTTAAACATATAAAAATAAAATAATTAGTATATTTAATATAATTTTATGTCATTATATATATTGTAAAATAATTAACCTCCCCCTTATATATTAAGAAAAAACACAAAACATGTGTTGTGCAGACTACAACCTAAAAAAATAATGTTTTTATGTTTTCATTCACCAGCTTACAAGGATTTTCATAATATGAAATTTAATATATAATTATCATATTTAATGAGATATTTTATAATCTTAATTAATAAACCATATTACACATCTTCTACATTCCATGGAAATTTAAATCATTAACCATGTGGTTGTGTGGACCACCACCTCCATTGTAGAATATAATTTGGTTTTTCATTTCTTCACCTCCTTGCATAGATTGTCATGATAATGGTTTTAAATGATAAATATAATTTTAATGAAATAATTAAATTTCAGGAATACTAAATTAGATATCCTATTAATAATATTATCAATAAATGATTATCATATATTCAATCATTTGAAACATACGTACAAAGAGAAAAATCATTAATTAAAATTATGTTATCATTTCAAGTCCAATTATTATTCTTATATGTGATTCCAAATTATGATATAACAACTTAATAAACACTAAATTATACTATGATTCTCTTTGGGTAATGATATTACAAATAAATCAGCTGATAATAATCAATAATAAAGATATGTTAATAATTGGTCTGGTTTGAACACCTACATAAACAAATATAAAAAATTATATCATGAATTATTATGAAATCATAATTAATGAAATAATTTGAAATAAATATTTAAAAAATAACTTTTTTCCTATAAAAGAAAAATCAATATTTAACTCATTAATTAAGAAAACACACTTAGTAGGTTGAAAATCATGGAAAAATGATAGCTGTTGATCTCATATTATAGGATAAAGAATAAATTACTCATGAACTTAAAATTAAGAATAATAGATCAATATGGTTCTTTTGTAATATTAACTTTAATTAAATTTTAATTATTTTATTTTAAAGGGAAATTAATATTGACACTACTCTAATGAAACTACAACAAAATATTCAAAACTATAAATAACTAATGTGGGAAAACAAGAAATAGCAAACAAATATACATTCATATAATGATTATAAGTGGGAATTATAAATTGTTTCATGTATTAATAAGGTTATTAAAATTGTTATTAATATATTTATGTTTGTCATTCAAGATCTTAGAGTGTGTCTGACTAGTAGGGCGATATGGTAATGGTTTCTTTGTCTCAAATTTGAATGCCATGAGATCTATTTATGTTATACACCAAGTTTCCTTTCAAATGGTGTAAATAATTCAATATTATAATTTTGTTTCACTATCCGCTTATATTTAATGATATTCAATGTTCTATTCAAAGTTTTACCTCTAATGGGTTTTTTATTCATAAGTTAAAAAGTTTGTAAGGGGATTTCATGTCTCAAATCTTTTCATTGGGTCATAATCACTCTTGTTTAAATATTATCTTAAAATATTGATATGTTATTACTTATTTTGATTTGAAATTTTATTTCCACCAAATATTATAAGTAAACATGTTTCACATTAATGTATCATTCATTAATGATTCTATTATTTTGTTACAATTAATTTTTCTTGAGAACAATTCATATTTATTTTAATTTATTTTTATTTTATAGCGATAGTTTTTACTCTAAACCAATGTTCACCATTCTCTAATGTAATAAAAATTAGTTTTTATCTCAAATTATCGTTTTATTCCACATTATTAATTTTTATGAGATTTATTATTGTCCTTTTAACGATGTCAATTTTCAAACAAATGTATTTTAGAAGATGAAAAAGTGGTTTATATCTATTCTTAAATGAATTATTTCTATTCCAATCCACATATTTTGAATTTACCTTATGTATTTTTATAAATATTTTATTTATAAGACTTTATAATATTATTTTCAAAATGTAATCTCTATCCTATATAAATAATGTTTTTACATTTATGTGATGTGAAAATCCATTATTTTTCCATGGATTAACGAAAATATGTTTATGGTTGTTTCTAAGTGGAAAAAAGTAACACCCCAATATTTTAAATGATGATTTTTTATTGCACATGTGACACACATCACTAATCTTAAATAACCCAAAACAAATATTCAATAAAATATAATTTATTTGTTAACTTATGGAAACACAACATTGATTTGAAATATACCATAATATAATATAACTTTATTACCTATCCATTTAATAGGAAATAATAATTATTACTAACTAAATTATGAAAATTATAGATATTTACTGATTATAAATAAAATAATTATCATTTAATAGAAAATGAAATGTTATCTGAAAAACAAGATTTTTTCTAAAATAAGATTGAGTTACACATTGTGTAAATAACATAAAATTAATTTTAAATAATTTTAAAACATTTATATGATAAAATTATCTTCATTATTGAAATTATAATATAGAAATTATATTAGTGGTCTTTCTTTGTAATTTTTCTAAAATGTTTCGTTTTTTTATGAATAGTGAATACTACTGTATTTAAATTATAAAACCGCCTTTTCATTTAAATTATTTATATTGTTAAATTATATTTTCAATTGGTTTTAATGTAAAAATAGATCAATTATATATCAATTAATATTATTTAAGTCATTTTAATCATTTTAAAATTGAATTTTTATATGGACACTTTGTAAACCTTTGAATAATTTCTCTTCAAAAACCCGCTTTCTTGTCACCACTAAAGGATTAATATTAAATTAAAATTTGAATATTCTATGAGTGTAATTTGGAAAAAACGAATCCTTATTTTTAATATTAAAAAAATATATTATATAACATATTAAACAAAATGTTTTCTGATAATTAATAGTAAACACAAAAAAAATTATTTACCATGGTTAATGTAAAAATGCCTTTCTAGGAGTTCAAGTAAATATATTACGGTTAAATTGACATAAAAAATTCTCTAAAATCAATTTTATGGAAATATTTATACCTTATAATTTCTAATTGTTTATAATTATTCATTTTGTAGACTTCTTTACGTTTGATTAATTTTGGTACACCATTTTCTTTTCAAAATTTATAAGTGGGCCACTCACCGCACATATAAAAGGACACCCCATATCCTCTCTTCTTCACACCTTCAATTTTTTTTCCAAAAATACTTATAAAAATCAAATACAAACATAAAAATATCTCATCATATAATCCATGTTTTTGTTATAAATCTAATCTATAAACACATTATTTATAATCCTAAAGAGGTTGTCTGAAAAGAGGTAAAATATCTAACTATGCATTTTTGTTTTAGTTCTTATTTTACCTTATTAAAATATTATTAGTTTATGACTGTATAATTAAAATTTATATTCCATATAATTATATTTTATTATTTTATATCCATTATCTATATCTATCCCCTCTTTCCGTAAATGGGAAATAATAACGTCGCTTGTGCGTACAGTAGACAACCGCCTCACGAACCAGTGTGGCATGTTCTCCATTAAAACCTCTCATGGTTGGGATTTATGATGGATATAAAGTATATATATATATATTATAACATAATTATACTTATTTTGTAATTATATCATATATACCTTTTTAAATTTGTTTTCTGTAAGGGATATGATAAAGTCGTTCGTGTGTATGGTGGAAAACCACCTTGTGAGGCAATGTGATTCATTTTTCACTAACTCATTACCTAGAAGGTAATAAAGATAAAATTAATGAATATGTGTGATATAAATAAAATATTTATTATATTATTGACATATTTTTCATTCTAAAAAATTAATATATCATTTTATTTCTTAAATTTTCACCCACTGAAAGATGATAATATTGTTCATGTATATATGTACTACCACCTTCACAAAGTGATATTACTCTCTTTTCATCACCAAACCACATGAATGATGTGTAAAGTATATTTATGGAATTAATATTATATTTTGACCATTATTTAATGATACAATATTACTTAAATCCTTTCCATAATGATCATTGAAAAATGGAAATGTCACTCCTGCGTATGTACGACATACCGTCACCATGATAATAACATACTCCATTTATTAGAAAAATCCTCAATGATTGGTATTAAAGGAATAATTTATTTATAAATATTATAATTATGTCATGATTATAATTTTTTATATGATTAAAATATACAATATTATCATGAACTAGAACTTTCATGACAAAACACACATATTAAAAGAAGGAAATTAACACCCGAAACAATGAAAATAATCAGTGATTAACAACGAATGGGTGATAAGATGTTTTAATAGTGTAATATATGATATTATAAATATGGATATGGTTCTGTTATAAACTAATAAAATTATGAAAACCATTATTTAGGACGTCAAATCATGTTCAGCCAAAAGGAAGTGTGAGGTTAGGGACTTCATCTCAATTTCCCTTCATTAAGTCTTAAAGTAAATTTATGCACCTAATTTCCTTAAAATGGTTCATATAATACATGTTTCAAATTTAATATAATTAATAATTAATACTTCATGGTACTTTGAGTTACAATTTGTATTATTTTGTCTATGGGGATTTGAATGGAAAATTACAAAGTGGTAAAGAATTTCATAGCTCAATTTATTTTTAGTTGTTTCTAATACTTATTCTTTGTCTTTAAGATATTATAATATTGTGTGTGTGATAGATTTTGGCTTTAAATTTTTTCATATCCACTTTTTTATTTGTATTTACAGTTGGTACACATAATTTATTCATTGGTTATTTCTTACTTCAACATATGATCATTGTAATTGTTTATTTCATAATAATATTTTCATTAGGGTTGTTTATACATGGATTTAAATATAAGGTAATTATTTAATCAATATTTAATAAAACCATTAGTTTTATTCTCTTATGTTTATTCCTAAAATTTTTAAGTAATAGTACGATTTTCCACTCGTGGTTCCATAAAATTATTTTGTAAACCTTTTAAAAAAGTTGACTTCATTTTTCTTTTTGGTCAGGAATCAATATTCATCCATAACTATGTTCTTATAAAAATGTAAAATTATTTGCAATTTGTTTTTGTGAAACTTTAGTTTTAAAAAGTTATTTTCAAAATGAAAAAGATATTTTACTCAAGGATGTTTTAAAATAATCTATTTTTTGAATTTATATTCATCAATGAAAATAACTATTTATACTTAAACCAATAGGTATATGTTTTATTGATACCATTATTAATCTTTATATGGATGGTTTATGATCATTTTGACCATGGAAAGTATTTACATTCACTTTATTGATTTATTTTTTAGTCATAAACATCCCTCTAAAATATTCTCTTTCCTATGATCATTGGACAATAAAAGTATCCTAAATGTCCAAATTATTTTTTATTTATATGATTTTTTTGTAAAAAATATCTCATTTCTATATATGTTTGAATTTGAGTGTTATTTTATTTACCAGGAAAAATTTCATAATCTATATTCTTTCTTCAGTACAAATATTTAATGGTAAAGAAAATTTTTCATGAATTAAATTGAGTATTCAATATATTCTAAAGTGTTTGGACATACAGACATGAGTGGTGTATATTTAAATATATCCCATTGATCTATTATTAGCATCATGAGATAAATCAGTTGGTTAGACTCAGTTAAATGGGTTTCTAGTGTATACCTATTGATGAGTTTTAATCTATCTTGATGAATTATTTAGAAGGTATAGGTATTATGATGCGTCAGATAATGAGATCAAATTATTAAGAATTTCTTATATTTATAATTTAGTTATTTTTATGCTTGATATTTTTACAATAATATTATATCTAAATACATTCAATTTTCAGTTTATTGTTTAAATTTAATGTGTTTTCAGTCATTTACCTTTCTATATTGATTTTTCATAATCAAACCATGATAAAAAATTATTTAAATGGAATGTGTGTTAAGATATTTACCTTTCTATAATATTTACGATTATATAATCAAGATAACATCAACATGACTTAACCCTTTTTGATAATTTTTTATCACCCTTATTTTTTCTCCTTCCCAGCAATCTATGTAGTGTACAATGATTAATATGTCAAGATATTCTATATGGAATAATGTTATTCTTGAAAAAAATATGTTTTAATTTGAGTTTTAAAATGTAATATGGGAATCATATATTTATCCACATTATAAATATTACTAATATATTTAGTTCTTTAGGTTGAGATTCCTTATATCTAATGCAAATGTAATAAAGAAAACACCATCTCTGGGATAATGGGGTTAGGTTAGCTACAACACATATGAATGGATAATGATGGGTGGGGTCCTATATCACAATATAATATATTATTTTAATCATATATATCATGATATCTTCTCGCAACTGCTTATTGAGTTTCTTCCCTGAGGTATGGTAATCATGATTTTTCTTGTATTATAGGCATAGAAATAATGATTTTGTTTAAATAGGTATGGGAATAATGGGTTTTATCACATAGGGTTTTCTATGATTATAGATTTTCTACATTTTTTTGTTTGTTTATCAAGGTATTACTAATTTTCAAGATGCTTTTTATATCCATGAAATTACATGTTCTCAGGATTATACCAAATTTTAATGTATTCCACTATTTTATGTAATGCTAAAATGTTATATTATTATTGAGATGGGTTTTGATCCATGAAAAATAATTTATGATTCTTTAAAATTTTTGTTTTGCTATTATAATGGTCAATAATTTTTTTATTATTATCTTCTATGGTCTTATGATCTTTTATTTTTATATTTATGTCTTCATCATGTTTTACTTCATGTTATGATATTTTTTCCCCTTGCTGAGAATCTGAAATCACTCCTTTATTTGGTTTCCAATCCCTTGTTTATGAGGATGATTATATCTTTTGAGATAAACAGAAAAGTTTCTAGTGGATCATGTTTATAATGTATTTTTGAAAGTGTTATAAAATAAGATGTTTATATATCTAATCTATAAGACACTAAACCTCTAGGAAATTTTGTTGTGAAACTATTTTTGAGATGTATTATTTAAAAATTAATATGAATGTATTATTTAAGTTATGTTTAGATTTTTTCACTTTAGTTATTTAATTTTAGGTTGTGGATGCGTAAACAAAGTTAGTAACTCAGGATACACCCTATATCAGTCATCATCCATAGGTGTCTTAATTTGGTACATTGTAACCATGAAATGTTAATATTACTCCCTTATTACCTTCATTCTTTGAGGGGATATCATGTGATTATTATTTTTATTGTAATTTCATTACACCATTTAATAAATTCGAATTCATCATAGGTAAAAAATCTATAAGCAATGAGAACAGATTAAAAGTTAAAAGAGAGTTTGAATGAAAAATTTCACAGAAAAACTATGACTACAAAATATCACTATGAGCATCATTTTAAATACATGGTTGAGTATTAAAATTGGAAAATACATCATTTGGTTTGATAAATATAGGTTAAAATATAAATTTTATATTGTAATAAAATTTTGAAAAAAATATATTACAAGATATTGAAATTGGGAATCTCACATACTTGTGTCCTCCCTAGCCTCCCTGAGGATTATTCTACACTATTTAAATATTTATATATAAAGATTGAATTATTATTCTAAAAACATATTAGGATGTTTTTTTTATATTATTTAATAGGTAATACCTCAATTTTTTAAATATAATAAATCCTATAGGATAGATTGGTCAAAAAATAAAAAGGAAAATATCAAAGAAAATTGTAAATGGGATGAATCATATGAGATTTTATCACATATAATTGGAATGTTGTATCAAAACAATAAAGTGATTTATCTTCATTACACTATTGAGGTGAATCTATATTTTCTATAAAATTTTCTAAGAATTATAACCTGGTATTTAGGTATTTACATATTAAAAATAATTCATTCTGGTGAATCTATATTTTCTCTATGGAAGGTATACAAGTTTTATTCTCATAATGACATTATAGGATGACAATTATATTTTTATCATACTTGAAACCACCATTGTTGATAAGAATAATTTTTAATAATATATTTGGTTATCAGCATGTAGAAAAACACATGTTATATAATCAAAAGAATTTTTCTGTATATTTGATCATTGACTGCTGATTACTGAGTCAATTAATTATGGAAGAAAATAATAGACACAACCTAATGAATATCAACATTATTTTATTAGATATATATTCATTATTTTCCATATTCATTTTCATGGAAATTCCATAAATAAGGTGATCATTGAGTTGGGTGTGTGTTTTTATAGTTTTTTATTTTAGAATAAATCTTTTCATCCTTTTAATTAATATATTAAAAAAAATTTAAGTGTATGAAACATAGAAGATAAATAGGTTTAATGAATTGGATGAATCCAAACATTTAGTGACATGGTTTATAATTATATATTAGATATTTCAAAGTTTAAATGATAAATAACTTCTAATAAATGAAATAAATATGTCTATAGGACCTATAATATTATAGAGTAAATTATTAGGGTCTTAAATTATGTTTTTATACTTGAGATCATAGGTTTAGTGTAGGTTAAATTGTATCATTATGTTAAAAATTTTAGAATAATCCTAATATGATCATCAAGGGATACAATAGAGAATGAAATATATTTTTAATTTCTTAATATTAATTGAAAGTAATTTATAGGATCCATCATCTTTTTAATATCAAATCATCGAACTGAATGGTATCAAATTTGAGATTATAGTTTTTCATAAGCCACTCATAGAATTTTTTTTGAGGGTTAACATTATTAATAGTAATATATATTATTATTTAGGAAAAATAATGGTATGGATGTATCCTTATGAAAATTAAATTATAGAATGTGCATCAATATGCTTATCTTGGGATCCCTAAGTTAACCCAGTATGCCACATCACAAGTTTTGTTAACTGTTATAGTCCATTGTGGATTCTTATTAGAGGGTTCAAATAATTTATTTTTTTATTATGATTATACCTCTATAGTCCTTAACATGACCCTGTCAAACCCACATAGAAGTAAAATGTTTACACATATTAGTAATAAGATAGCCTGACATCAAGAACATTAATGAGACTATGATGCAATATATATCATGGGGAAGTTCCAAATTGATTTAAAAGTCCCAATATACTTGGAAAGACCGGGTGATTCTAAATATGTCCCAATTTTTTGATATTCTCAGGATTACATTATACAAATTATTATAGGCCTGATCGATTTTTATCATTCAATGAAAATAACCCATCTTATATATTTAAATTTACACTAGGACCAAAAGAAAACATCTAGATAAATTTAGGGCTCATCTTGTCTACAATACACATACATAGAACTCTGTATATAATTTCACATTAAAGTAGTCATATTATAGGATGTGTTATACCTATTAATATGTTGGTATTTTTTCATATCCATCAATGTTATCTATAAGTTCACATGACATTACATAAATAGATTTTTCAGGACAGTAAAGGGTGATGATTCTATGTTTTTATATAATTTTATATTAAAATTGATTTTATAATATTTATATAATAGAAATAAAATCATAATAATCTTATTTTTATATGAATCTTCTCCCACCAACATTCTCACATTTCCTAACATGATTCACACAAATAATGTATTGTGTTAAAAAATATTCGACTATATGATGTATATGAATTTTTATTTTCTACTAAAAATACTATTTTTTTAAGAATATGTTATTTCTTTTATAAATAATAAATTGAATTATTTATTTTTAAATTTTCATGGATAATATATATAGATTTTGTTTTAGAAACTGTTATAACTTTCAAAATGATAATGCTTACTTCCAACACATGCTTCGTTCCAGTAATCCCTTTTCACATAACTGAGCGGAATAATGTTGATTGGGTTATGATGTAGTTTGGGTTTCTATAGCCCATTCTTACTCAACATTGATATATATCATCACTTTATTACCAAGATATTTCAAGGAAGCACATCATATACTGATGATGATGTCATGAAAATACATCAAGATATGGGAAACACATGAACAATATAGTTTTATGGGGTAGCATGGTGCATCTCTATCTATCAATCAACCTAGATTATCAGACCTTGTATGATGTGAAGTTATTATTTTATCTTACCCAAAATATAAATATATTTCTTAACTTGGTAATAACTCTTTTCTCATTAAATGACTATTCTTTTAATTAAAATTATTTATACTTGTGCTTTATGCATAGGGTGATCAAATAAATTTACTACTAGAAATATAAAATATTGTTGAAGGATTAATATTTGGCCAAATGCTATTTTATATATCTTCTATGAAGTTAATATTTTTCATTGAAGGTGTTTCATTTTTTTCTACACCAATTGAGATAATGTTATTTAGTTGTTGTATAATGCTTATGAATCCAGAGAGTGAAGTCCAAATGTTCTTGTATGTTCAATAAAAGTCTACGAAGGTATTATGTTTTGGAAGTATATTAAAGGGAGATATTAATAAATAATTTTTAATTTGTTTTACTATTCGGTAAATGGAATTTAAAAACTTAGAAAAAATTCCAATTTCGATTGAACATGCTTATAGTGTGAAAGGATATAAAAGGATAAGTTAAGATAAAGTTTAGGGTTCACATGTTTTACTTTAACCTAAAGTACATTCACCTATTATATGTTCACATGATGTACATTCACCTGAATTACATTAATCAGATGTAGATTCACCTAATGTACAATCACAGGATATATATATACCTAAATCATTTTCACCATAATTACATTCAACTATATATATTTTATTATAAATACATTTTCCAAAAGTATGCCTAAAATGAATTTAGCTTAATCCAAGGGTTTAACTAAAGTAAATTCACCAAATATACATTCACCAAATGTATGTTCACCATAATTATGTTCACTAGAAGTATGTTCACCTGAATTACATCCACTCAATTTTTATTCTCATAAATTACACTCTCTTTATGTATATTCAGTATAATTTCATTTAATGGATGTACATTGGCCATAAGTAAATTCACCTAAATTTATTGAGTATCTTCATATAATTAATATTAACTCATACCAATTAAAATGATGCTATGCAAGATACTAAATGTTTAATTTTCCTAAATGAAATATTGTAATTCTAAAATATATATGGATGAGAAGAATAATGTTGAAATAGTTTATTTTAGAGGAATTGATAATGTCAAACCATGATATATTAAAATGTTTTCAAGGATGTTAAGTGAATAATTTAGGTGATTAATAATTTTATTTTTTTGCCTACTCTTTCTAGATTTATTAGAGAATGTATGCTTATTTAAGAGGGGATAATTATAGGATAAAATTTTGTTAATGTATCTATTTTTATCATGGATGATATTGACCCTATTTTATTAATAAATACCATTGATCATAATACCACCATTAATAAAAATATAGAACTCATCGATTTGAGTTTACATGACATATACATATTTGAATAATGATGTTCTAGTGGTTGAAAATTAGGAGAAGAAAAACAATTTCTAGAAAGAAGGATAGTGAGATAATCCAACTTTTGTAAATGCGTGGTAACTAATATAATATTCTTTTAGGATACATTCTATGTGGGATGAACTATTAGGAAGAGGATGATATATTTTCCATGCCACTTAATTAAGTATTCATGATACTGAATAAACTATGAATTAGATGTTTCAAGCATAAAAATAAATAGGCTCCCCTATTCGCAAAAAATAGTTTAAAATAGTTTAGGATTTAATATATTATTTACATTACTATATATGGTGAGAGAGAGTCTTTTCACATGAATGGATGATAAAATTATTAATTTATAGTGGTTAAATCCATATTAGTAAAATTCATCAAAATATAACTTATGATTCCACATCCCCCCTTCAAAGTGGATCAACCAATTCTTATGTGTCACAATGGGTATTAGAGGGATGTTACCTCTATTAGATATATTTAATTGAATATAAAACCAATATTCAATTAATAACCATGGTAATCCTAAATTTTATAGTAATATTTTTTATGGATTGAAGAATATGTTGATACCCTATATCCTCTCTATTGGATTGGAAGTAGTGAACATTGATACATAATAATTACCACTTAAGAAAAAAGATCCATCATTGAATTTTTTGTACATAAGAAACATTGATTTTGAAAGTGTGGCTCAAAATGTAATTGTAATTTCTTTTTTAGACAAGGGTTTCAAATTAGTAATGGCGCTTCAATTTATTAAATAAACATGGGAATAACTGTAAAGTATCATAAAAAGTAATTTTAATATTAAGGAAGAAATAAAAAATATTTGTATAAGTCAACTTGAAGACCTAAATATGGATAATTATTGAACTAGAAATTAATTTCACAAAAATTTCAATAAAATATTTCATAAAATTAGGGGATTTATCAAAAATATGAAATACTCAACTATTGTTAGGAAGTTAATGAATAAGTTTCCAGATAGTCTTAATCAAAATATATAATATCTTAATGATATAGATAAGTTATATCTATATGAAATTAAGAATTTTCTTGTGGAAAATGGAATGAGGAAGGATCAAGTATTTAATAAAAGAGATAAGGAATAGATGGATTTCAAATACTTGAAAAAACTCTAACATAATGCATCAGTTGTTGAAAGATCCAATAAAACAAAAGGTTATGGAATAGAGGATCAATCGAAAATAAACATATAATCTATTATATATACTAATTTAGAGAAGGTTAAAGGTAAATAAAAATGTAAATTTTTATTGAAATGTTTTGAGTGAGATGGATTTGGGAGCATTATCACCAATTTCCCCAATATAAAATGTAATTAAAGTACAAAAGATATGAATGTAGAAAATACTGGAATAAATACATAGAGTAAATATACAATGTAAGGTATGAATGCAACTGAAGGTAAAAATAATGGTGTTAAAAAGAATAAAATAATTTTTTATTTTAATAAAGAAGAAAAGAAATCATTGGAAGCTATACCATTTGATCATATGCTTTCTGGGAAAATTGAAATCATCATGGATCATGTAAAATATGAGGAAACCTATGAAGAAGAAAAATAATAAGGTAAAATAGCATACATTGTATACATTCTGAATGTTGAACTTGAATCCTATATTGAGAAAAAATCAACACCCAAGAAAGAATAAATCTTATTCAAAAAGAAATGAGATAAGAAAACTGTAATTGGAGAACATTCTCTCATAATGGTGAATACATACATTAAATAAATTAATAACTAAAAAGTGAATATTTTTTAAAAGTGAAAAACCTAAAAGTATAGAAATTATAATCTTTCTATAACATAATTTTTATTGGGCATGACACAATCTATATCTTGAAGATGAAATAAATCTAGTGAAATTGTAAGATGCATCTGTCAAAGAAATATAATTCATAGAAAAATCATGACAAGACATTATACAAAATTGGTATATGTTCTTTACTTTAAATTTGAAGATAAATCCATTTTTACTAAAATATAGGATTTTAAACCAAAAATGAGAAATTATAGATTTATAATAAAATTATAAGAACGTTCATTATGCGAATATATATTATAAATAACATAAAAAATCAGATTATTCATATTGGATGTAATATCTATCGATATACTATAATAAAAATTCCAAATACATTAATTTTATAAGCTATGAAGTTGGTGGTTTAAAGGATATAAAAGGTACCTTAGAAGCAATTGGAATAAATCCTAATATTATTTGGAAAACATGTTGTATCTTTGAATAAGGATTGATTTTAAGGGTGGGTATATTTTAAAGAAAATAAAGTAATAATTAGAAGATGAGAGGAGGTATCTCATAAATTATAGAAATAAAAAGTTCATAATTTTAGAAAATTAAATAATTTTTATTACATGGTAAAAACCTATAGAGGATGTGATTATACTGGTTACTGTGAGTAAAAATGCATGAAAACACTTTTTTGGACAAGCTATATTTTCGAGAAGAGAAAGATAGAATGGATAAATGAATATAAATTAAGAATTATTTATTGTTTAATTCAGCATAAATTATTTTTAGAAGTAGAAAACAAGTATTTTTTATAGTTGATACTACTTGAACATGGACAAGTTTTCAAAAATTCTAAGAAACGTAAAATATTATAATGGGGGGATGTTAAATTTGGAAATTAAATTTATTTAAATGTACAAGGAAGTATCACAACCATTATTATTGTTTAGAGGTAAAAAAATTGTTTATGGGCATGAAAATAACATACTATGAGTGAGTCAGTACTGAGATAAGAAAAATGAGGTGTGATTCTAGAGAAAGTGTTGCGTTATCCAGTGCTTCAAGGTTTTAAAAACTGTTTCTAAAAGATTTATTAACTAATGAAAATATCTTTTAAATTATAAATTGAGGTACCTAATTTTACCAAAGGGAGAACGATGAAATGTTCTTACAATATTTGAGGTTGTGACTTATTAGACAATAAAACAAGATAAATTCTCAAAGGAAGAAACCGTAAGAGATTTAATTTTAAGAAAAAAACTACAGCTTATGAATAATTGTTGAAAGGCAATACGATTTAAATAAAACAATAAGGAATAGAAATTAAGTCCACTTGACCTAGTAAACTTATACACTTTGAGGTATACTGAATAATATAGAATTAATTCACTAAGGGATATTTCTACATATTTATTTTTATTGATTATTTCAATCAAATAACCAGTGAAATTATTTTGAAATATTCATATGATGTAATGAAAATGTTCATGTCCAATAAGAGGGAAGATGAAAAAAACACGATGAAAATATCCAGAATATAAAAATAGATAATAAAAATTATTTTATTTATAATCAATTATAAAAATATGTGCCGAATATAGATTATAGAATCAATATATTACTTTCTACACTCTTAAAAAATGTGGTTTTAGAAATAAAAAAATGGGTTTTATTGAAATGGGAAGGACCATGATTGAAGAATGTAAACTCCTTATATTCCTTAGGATATGGGTTATATGTACAACATTTCATGTTCAAAATACATGTGGTCTCATGTATGGAACATATATTACCCATATGAATGGTGATTAACGAAGAAACCAACAATGAAATATTTTAATGTTTATAAAATATCTTGACTAATGCAGATATAGAATTTAAAATAAGTAAAACTTGATGCAAAAATAAAGTAGGGTTTTTTCAAGGTCACACAACCTTCAAAATGAGGTACAAGTTCTGGAAAAAATTATCACAAAAAATTATTGAAGCATGTGATGTTAAAGAGAATCATAAATAATTCCAGACCAATAGAATAAGAGAAAGGTGAATCTATTGATGAAATAAATTCTATTATAAAATATTTTGAAAGCACTGGTAGAAGAGAATAAATTTTTCTATCTAATAGTGAAAATAAATATTTTCATTAATGTAGTAATGCAGTTGATTATACAAAAATTGAAAATATAATTTTATGATAATTAAATAATAAAGAAAAACTATTTAATACCATTGAAAATTATAATGGTCTAGTTCATATAAGAAAAAAGATGATAATAAAGAATCAAATGGATCTTATACGTCATATTGAAACTGAATTAGTATTAGAAGAAATTGATAATAAGGAATGGTTAATACTTATGAATGGTGAATTAGATCATATTGAGAAGAATGACACTTGGGAACTAATCCTAAGGAAAAGAGGAAAAAATATCATTGAGAATAAGTGGGTGTTCAAGAATAACCTTTATGAAAATATAAGATTTCTATTAGATAAATTAAGTATAGCTTTTAAAAGATACTCATAGGTTAATGATGATGATTTTCCAGAAATTTTTCTAATGTTATAAAACAAGACCCAATCTAAATAAATTTGGTAGTCATTTCTCATCAGAAGTACATAGTTAATCATTTTGATGTAAAATAATATTTCCTAAATGTAGATGTTTAAGAAAAAATTTAAAATGAACAAAAAAGTGATTTATACATGATAGGGATTAAATTATGGTATGTAAACTCAATACTTATCTATATTGGTTGATTTAGGACTCACATGCATTGTTTTCTAGACATGATAATTGTTTTAAGATATTGAACTTCTATATACAAAATTTTGATAGTAACTTATAATTAAAGGAGGTATATTATAGAACTATAATTTTCATTTTCTATATTGATGAAAAAATATTTTATAATGATAATGATGATGAATGTATGGAATTCATTGAAAAATTAAAAGGCACATTGAAGTGTCCATTCTTTGAGAGATAAGATTATTTCTTGAGATATAAGTTATATAAAATTAATGATACATATTCCTATAATAGAAAAATTAATCTAGAGATTTTCTGAAAAAATATTACATGGAATATTCAAAGGAAGTTTCTACTCACATATATATTGTATTAAATTTCTGAAAATATAAATCATGTAAAAGTGTTGACTAGATTGTTTTTTAAGTTAATATGATTTTTTACACTAGTTAACTATATCTAAACTGGATAGAGGGTATTCCACCACCTTATGTAATAATTATCAAAGTGATCCAATTTATTTAGAAGTATATGAGAATTTTTTAAGGCATTTCAATAGAATATTAAGATTTTTCTTGATGTATTTATTAAGTGACAAGTGAACTTAGTTGAATTCATAGATGATGATTTGGGCATTGATTTTGATGGAAAAAAATCAACATCTAGAATTGAATTATTTTTGATAGAAATATTAGTATAATTGAATAATATTGAATTATTTATACCAAATATTACAATGAAATATTGGTGATGAAATTTTACCTAGATGACTTGAAATTTAATATTTAATATCTGTTGAAAAACGTTTCTATGATAATCTAAGGGAAATTGATCTCTTAATGAACAAATTTCAAAACTATAGATTATAACATATTGATTTTATGTTCCATTTGAACAGCCAGTAATGTTTTTTTCAGGGAATTTAAGGTGTAAAATATTCCAAAAAATAATCAAGTTGATGATATATTCACAAAATCTATTCCAAGGGAATGTTTTTAGGAATTATAATTGCTGCATCATGTTCAAACATATCTTTCCACTTAATATAACATTAGGATATAACCCCAACTATTCCTTGGATTATATTAAAATTGGGAGGTATAAGTGATACTATTTTGTAAAAAATAGTTATACTATCTTTTTATCTTATGTTGGACTAAAGATTTATTTCTCATAAAGATAGCGGTAGAAATTTAATTGGATGAATTGAGTGGGAGTACAAAAAATTACTTGGTTAAAAAAATTTATCACCAAGAGATTTAATTATATTAGAAAAATTCTTTTCTCTAATAGTGTGGTGTTAGGATTTTTCTCCTGGAAAAAAATTATATGATTAAGTGAAATAAAAATGCATTGATGTTTTTTATTTTATTTTTTTGTTTCTAAAAAATCTATGGGGATTAATGTTCTTATTGGCACTTTATGGGTATTCATTCCTTTTAAATCACCATTTAAGAGAATGTTTTTGAGTTGTTATGTAAGGATCAAGAATCCATAGTGAAGAGTGTAGAGGTTCTGTTTTGTTCACCAGAATTTCATGAAGGTATGAAGAGTTGTAGGTATATCAAAATGAGAACTGGGGAAATATTTCAGACAAAATTTACTATTCAATTAATTGAATTAAATAATTTTTGAAGAATCCCATCAATGATTCAATCTGTTTGTAGTGATAAATGCTATAGCCGGAAGAGTTGAGGGAATATAGAGGTTTCTACAGAAGTATGTTAACCTGAAGTACATTCACCTATAATATATTCACCTGATGTAGATTAACTAAAAATATATTCCCTTCAAATACATTTTCTCTATGAAAACTCACTTGATGTACACTCACCATAGGTACGTACACCATAAGTAAGTATATCTGATATAAATTCATCATAAGTATGTTCACTAGAATACATTCACCTGAAGATAATTTACTGGATGTACTTTTGAAAAAGTTACATTCTCATAATGAACATTCACCTGAAGCTAAGGGTTCAACTAAAATATTCTCACCTAGACTGCATCTTCTGGGAGTTTGTTCACTTTAAGTACATTCACCTAATGTATGTTCACTTGAAGTATATTCACCTGACATAAATTCACCTGAAGTAAATTCACATGAAGTACATTCATATAAAGTAAATTCATTTGAATTTCATCTTCTAGAATTATATTTTCCAAGAGTAAATTCACCTGAGGTACATTATTTTGAAGTTTTTGGGTATCTTCAAAAAGTTAATATTATTTTACAATAATTATTATTATTCTATGATGGAACTAAACATTAAATATTCATGAAATATTGATCATTACTCTCTCTGAAATATTGGTGATTAACTGAAAGATAAGGAAAAGATTTTTTGGAGGGAATGAAAATGATAAAGAACACTATAATTAGATATTTAAAGGATATTTTTTCTTAGATTGGATGTTTTTGGGAGTTTCAAATAAGACCCCATGCATTAAGCACACTTATTAGAGAACTTTTAGTTATTTAAATAGGGAACATCATTTGGTTAAATTTTATATATGTGGCATAAATGTTTATTGAATATATTGTGTCTGTTTGATGGAAGATAATCAATAAGAATCCAACTATAAATTTTTAGAATAAGGATCTCATGGTGTTGAGTTTACTTGAAGAATGAATTTTTGGATGATCAAGATCTAGAGGTTGAAACATTTAAGAAAATTCTTATTTTAAATTCCAGGGGAATGGAATTTAACATAAATATTGTAAACCAATGGGTACCAGTATAATACCAAACAAGTTTAGGGTCTGATAAAAACCCTATCTCTATCAAATTAATACAAAATAAAAAAATTGGTAGAGAAAGATGTCTTAAAAAGACACTAATAACACACACCATGTATATCCGAATCAACAAAATGAGAGAAAAAATTTGGATTAATAAAGGAAAATCTTGAGGAGACCTCTATGATAGCCTGCTTAGGAAGAGCATCCGCGGCTAGATTTTCCTCTCTGTATACTTGAGCTACATCCAACTATAAGTAATCGAGAGCACAGAGACAAATGATCCATGAAAGAATAACATTCCAAGAAACATTCCAAGAATGCGTCTTCAAAATTTTTACCACTATGGTAGAATCAGATTCCACCCAAATATTTGTCCAATCGTGTTGAGTCACACAGTTGATGGATTTGATCATCGCCCATATCTAGGCTTCGATAGCAGATCATGTTCTAATATAGTGGTAAAATCAGCCTTTAACTAAGCCCAGATGGGTTCAGAAGATGCAGCCATAGTATAATAGTCCTGGTTCACCTGAGGCCACCCTATCCATGTGCACATTTACCCTTGGGAAGATGGGTAGGATATACCTGATAGATTTTAGCACCATAGGCTTCTTGACCCAGACAAACACACAAAGAGTTTTCAAAATAATCAAGTCACTAACAGTGTTATTCGCCACACCTATTTTAATTTTAGAGGTATCTAACACCACTCTGTAAGTCACATTCAACCCATCCTTAAAAGAGGGCCTATGGTTGTCATAGGCCACACTATTTCAGTCCTTCCATATGAAATAATATGCAATAGCAACAACAAAAATCAACAATGCATAAATATGTTCACTGTTTTGGACATGTTGGATATAGAATATGAACCTATCAATGTTGTCCGCCTGAATTGAGGTCCCAAAAAAGAATGAATATAATTATAAATATGACATGAATAATTTCAGGATAAATATATATGATGTATAGTTTCATCATACTTCATGGATAAATAGCATATATGTGCATGTTGCAGCCCAGTTCACTATAGCGTATTTTGAGCAGGAATCCTGCATTTCCAGACCCTCTATATGAGGAGGTACCGAGAAGAAGGTATATAAGAATTTCTAAAGCCATATAACCAAGCAATATTGGTAGTATAACCATCACACAAGTCCCTATAGTACTATTTGGTGGTGAGTATCCCATTCACGCTTGGAGTTCATGCCAGAAAATCATAGGCATTGTAACTGTAATGTTGTACCTATAACCAGATAGGACTAGGTAGAAATCTCTGCAGATCATGATACTGATATAAATCCACAATTGAGAGTGTTTTCAAGGGATATGGAAGGTCCATTATCTCACGTATGGGTTTGTCCAACCACCGGGTTGTCTACATATAAAGAATATAACTTGTACATACCATCTCAATAGTGCATTACATAATTCCAATTTAGACATGCTTGATGGAAAGCCAAATAGAGGAAGCAACATATATGGAATGCCCATTTTATAGCTTAGACTAAAACCCCTATTAATAATTTTCCAGTGATATATAACCGCCAAAAACCAGGTTCCATGTGAACTTACTAGTAATGACATAATTGAATAAGCTCAAATCCTTAACACCCATACCTCCCTTATCAACTGTCTTGATAAAATATTTCTAGGGAACATTAATATGATTCCTCTATTAAATGGATTCAGTACAAATAATGTTTCTAAGGGTACTAGTTTAATTTTTTTTGGAAAACTATCTATATAAGAAGAATAATTGGGTAGAGACTGATTCCTTCCCATTCTACTATAAATTTAGATTTATCATATTGTATAATCCGTGACTTACATGCTCTAAGGACAATAAAGAGTAGGTTTACTCATAGGGGGAAAACCATGTAAAATTATATTTGATGTACTTTATTTTTTTCTTTAATAAATTCTATGAGAGTGAGTATTATCAAAGGAAAAAAATATCACTCGTAAAAATTTATAGAGAATGGTATCAAGATAAAGATTTTTTTAATATAAAACTTTTGATTTAATATCCCTCTCAGTTGATCAATCCATTGTTGGGTATCACAGGTTGCAAGGTTTTATTTATATATTGATGAGATTTTTAATGGAATTTTAATTGACGTTCCACATGATGTTGATCCCCAAGTTGATGTGGTACATGATGATGATTAATTGGTATATTGTCAGTATGATAATGATGAAACATAGGCAGTTGTTGAGAATGGTAAACAAAATTTTCTTGTAATTCTTAATATTGGTGATCAAAAACCAAAATATAAACAATATTATATTCCTCATACCATATATTCAATTCAACATGCAGAGGTTCCACATTCTATGTATTTGACACTAATTATGGTGACATGAAATTACTATAAATGTACAAGTATTTTTGTTACATGTTACATGATTATATAAGATTATGTTATTGTGTTATATAGTACATACAACTTAAATGTATTTAATTCTCTATCTTTCCACAGTGTTTTAGGACTATTGCACATAGATATTCTTCTTACAGTATGGGAGAAGGTTATATCCATCAACTATATTTTTCCCACATTAATAAGGTTCTATCTTAGAACTATTATCATTCTATGTAGGAAAGGGTTCTTGGAAGATGAATTTAGATCTAATCCTAGTGACACTTGATGATGTAGTTACATACCTATCACATGAATCTATATAGTAAGAAGATATTTCATTGGATGAGTATCACTGGACTAAATGTGGTCACTTTATTTATACACTATGATGTGACATGAAGCATCCTTAAGGATGTCTATATGGTCATAACTGATATAATTTTCATTGATCATATATTGTAAACTTAAATATACATATTTTATTTTTCAAATATTTTTATATGATTTTAATAAATAAATTATATAATTTTAAAAATAAAATATAATTAACTAGCAATCAGGGTTTTATTTAAAAAAACGCCATTAATATTAAAATACATACACAACATATTTTCAAATAACTATTAGTGGATTAATTTAATACATTACTAATATATAAATAATTAATGTAGCCTTTTTATATTGTTAATATATCAAATAATATAAAATAAAAATACATTTATTATAATATAATCTATAAAAAATAAAATAAAATATTATAATAAATACTATTATAATTAACGGTAATGTATATGTTACTAAACTTTTACATCCCAACAAAATACAATAAAATAATATATTTAAGTATATATTATAAATAAAAATTATTAACATTTTAATAAATTTGTAAACATTATGAGTATAATATATCATTATAATAATGTAAAAAAATGATATTTTATGAATTACATTCATGAAAGTGTAATGGAAATTATACATGAACGTTGTTTATGTTAGAACTCAAGTCCATATAAAATGAATAGAGTTCATAGGAGATGTGACCCATATTTTGAATTAATCCTTAACTTACCCCCTATGGGCACTAATTATATATGTAAAAATGAAGAAGACTCTTGAAAAACTAAGAAACAATATAGTGAATTTACTTATTATTATTGATTTATGTTTTACAAATACAAAAATTTCATTACAACCATAAAAAAATCAATATATGGTAATATATTTATATGATATTTAAATTTTAAAAAAATAAAACCAAAAATATAAAAAATCAACACAACCCTTCTAGGGCTACCATATCAATAACCTACATTGGTTAATTCTATGTCTTCCACTTAACTGAACTTGTGTTCTAACTAGTTTAGTGAGGTTATCTACTATTACATTGAATTAACAAGAAATATGATAAAAATTAGAAACATATAACTATTGAGAAATCCTCTTGATATCTTGATAATATTGATAAGAACATGATAACCTCATATGTAAATATTCTAACACATTAAGAATGAATATTGAATATAATTCAAACACTATCTTCAACTAAAATAGTTACACACAAGAAACAATATCTAAAGATGATCCTAATACAACATCCTCAACATGTCTAATATGTTGTGGGAAATAATCATGGCTTTGAAAACCACAATAAGAATATCATGGACACTGTAGCAAATATACACATCTGCTGAATTGGATACATTGACATAGCAACATTAACTTGAACAGACCCTATATTTGGACAACAATAAAAGAATTATTTCAAAAAAGGATTAAAATTAAGAAAACCCTTAACAATATCGTAAAATTTCACTTCCTTCGCTATTTAGGGAGAAGGTGACACCTACTTCCCTTGAAATAAAGGTGGGTCATAACACATATACAATTTTCATAGAAATAATCACTATTTACTCATTATAGCCAA
This sequence comes from Viscum album, assembly GCA_963277665.1. Taxonomy (NCBI): domain Eukaryota; kingdom Viridiplantae; phylum Streptophyta; class Magnoliopsida; order Santalales; family Viscaceae; genus Viscum; species Viscum album. The sequence continues at coordinate 1,991,990,638 of OY728137.1, forward strand.
AATTACTTCTACAAAAAGTTGAAATAAGTACATCCTAAAATAGATATTCAAATAAGACCTATCGTAAAAGTTTTTCTTGTCTCTATTCATATATATTCCAAGGTCACCTATAAAGAAAAATTATTAGAATCCTTTATAATTTTATAATAGATAGTCGAAAGTACGAAATGTTAGACAAAATAATGTATGTTCCAATAAATAGTATTCTCTTGAAAAAATATAATTAATCTCAACATCCTCTAATAATAAAAATCCATATTAAAACACCTAGAATTTATGGCACTATCAACCAATACAATCCCTAGTTATTGTTTGGATACTAAATACGTGAAGTAAACTGTAAATTTTTTTTTAAGAGTTAGGGCACCAAATCAAATAAGCCCATATATCAAAAACAAAAATGATATATATGAAAATTATATTCTCTTAAAAAGGAATAAATATTCTTTACATGGTGGAAACATGTCATTGAATTATATGAATGTATATTAAATTAGATAAAATTTATTCTAAATCCACCTAAAATAGAGGGGAACAAATATACACATTATTTAGTGTAGCAAGCTGATCATCTTTCAAAATCCGAATTTCATGACATGTTCCCACCTTCCAATGTAAAGAATATTATATGGTCTAGTCCTAATATGAGACAAAAGGATTAAACCATAGAAGAAATATTTCATCTTCATCACAATACAACATAATTATTTCGAATGAAGCATAAGACACCAACCCTACATGGATAATAAGTAAATCCTTATGGCATTGATAGATCTATTTAAAAGAGCTTCACACTCCATTTCCTTGTATATTATCTCTCACTAAAAATATTGTATAATATTTCTACATGGATAACCACCCCACCAATAATTAAGAATAAATTAATTCAAAGAATCAACAAAATATTGAATGATAAACACACATCTCATTATAATAATTAAAATAAAATGAGATAAATAAGAACCCTCATACTAGTATTAAAAACAACATAACTTTACAAATTTGTAATTTTCTATCCCCCTTTAGTTATTGAATTTGAGATAACTTATATTATACCTACCAATTATATGATGAAGGATTAATAAATTATCTTGACATATATTCCCTTGATCCCAATATAATAACATAACCACATATATTATTGGAGAAGTTACATTTGAACTAAAAGTGGGATATAATTCCTATAATTAGCCAGTAAACATAAAATATTATCATAAGAATTCAAATTCTCTAATAAAACCTAACTATAATGGTTTTAATTCCATTAACAAATTATCCCATCATTTTTAATTAAAAATGAGACACCAATTTCCATGGACTACTAATATTGTCCCCATGTAAAAAACTATTAATCTTTAAATTTATCTAAAATACCAATTTTTTAAATCTATAAAAAATAAAAAGAGATATTTAGATAGAGGAACCACTATAAAATCCCCCATATGGTTATACTCTTCCAAAAAATTCCTCATTAAGACCAATTTAATGAATTATTGTAGAGATATAAATAAAGATAATTTCTATAAATCTATATTCATATTAAAACATCTGTATAGATACCTCTAAGAACCCAGTCCAAAATTTCATAATCCTTACTCATATAAAAAATAATTTCCAACTTACAAGTTTTAACCCTTCTTAAAGTCATAAAATGGTACAAAAAGTCGAAGGAAATAATAATATTATTAGATAACTAAATTCATGGTAAAAAAGTTCATTTCATTGAAGATATAATTCAATAAAGGATTTTGAAAATTCAATTAAAAATAAAAATTATTTATATATTACATAAATATTTATAAATTCTAATATCTAAAAAATCATTTAATATTATAGGGTTCTTTATTTTTGGAATCGTTATGATATTTTCCTCGTTAACACCAAGAGAAAAAGTATATATTTTATAAAACCCAATATATCTAAGGGATGATCATTCCCAAAAATATTAAAATAATCATAAATGAATACAATCTTCAGACCACCTAAATTTCATATAACAGTATTTATTATTCTTCTATGTAACATTATTTATGTTCTTTTGATCACATTAGTGAAATTAAAATTTTTTCAAAAGAATATATATGAGTTGGATATTAAATAAATATTTATTTCCATGTTTATGAATATAATATTTATTTAAAATATAAGTAATATTTGAGTAATTTAATATATAGTTTATAAATATTTATTATAAGTGAATATAATATTTATTTAAATGTTAGTGAATATAATATATATTTATTGAAAAAATTATATAAGTGAAATTTGAGTAATTAAATTAATATTTGTTATTCATCTCTAGATAAATTATGAGGATGATGAATTGACCGAGTTAAGGGTATTGAATAAATGGAATATTCTATCTAATATAATTTAAATTAATATTTATTTACTTAAATAATAAATGATATTTAAAAATTATATGATGTATGACCACATAATAATATTTTTACTATTTATAATTGTTTTAACATAGAATCATTTTATTTTATACAGGTTTTTTTGAAATTATTAATATATAACCCTAAGACCCATCTGATTCCATGTTTACAAAGATTTTTTTTGTGAAAAATATTTTACTAAAAGAGGATTCAATCAGGATAAAAGATAATTCTATTTAATATTTCTATCAATAAAAAGGTAAATAATAATAATCCTCTATCTCAAGGTTTAGTAAAGGATAAACAATCCTTCAAGACCTGACATATTATTATTGCGATTAGTAATGAATTGCTCAAGATAAAAAGATTATTCATGCTAGCCCAAAGAGTTACATTAGTGATGATTTTATGTTCATGGGCCATGTTTGGATACTTTTAGAGGGATTCTATCACTATATCCTCCATCACAATAATTATATAACTAGAAGGTAAATGGAATTTATAAATAAGGGGGAATTACATATGAGATAGTTCTTTTATAAATAAATCAAATATAAATAATTTTTGAAAATATCCCTTCTTCAAATATTCCAAACTAATGTTCAACTGGTTTGGATTATTTATCCAAAAATTATAAATAATGAAATTTTTTGGCACTAGGATAAAAACTTTCATCAAGCCTCAAAACCTTCTAGTAGTATCATTGTCGTCACACATGATTTTAAAATGATTTATGATTGATTTATTTATTTTTTTGTGTTTGATTTCAATATTTTTGTTTTCTAATAAATAAGAAACAAATTTTGATTTTTCAGGTTTATATGACTATGAATATTCTAGGGAAGGATGTATTACATTCAAATATCCTCTCTAGAGTTTCTAAATATGGTGGCCAGACGATATAGATACACAACACACAATTGAAAGGTACATGTTGTGTACTGATGCAAAACCGTAAAATGAAATCCCATGAGAATAAAGTCATTTAATTTAGAAGAATAGAATATAGAGTCATAAAAAGAAAAATATTTTCTCGATAGTTAGTGTAACATTGAAAAGGGTTACATGGCATATTACTAGTCTACACTCCGCATAACCCACTAGTTTTTATGGGAATTGTTGAATTTGTGTGGGAATAATATGAGGAATATCATTAATATATGATTTTTATTGAATAATATTTGAGAAATACAGGCTTTTTATGACTAAAAAATGTTTATATTTTTTTACATGTTCTGTAAAATGGTAATTTATGTCAATATTTTACATAGAGTCACTATGATTTTTTTTGTGAGTTTCCAAAGAACATAGTACATAACATGTAGTGGGATGAACATGTTGTGAAACACAAACCCCCAATAATAATGTAAAAACCAAGATAATATATTCCATGTGTGTCAAATATGAAGATGAAATATTCATTATAGTATTAAAATCGTATTACATGGCATATACGTAGATTACACACTGTGTGAAAGGGTTTTTCCCATTAGTTACATGCCAATTGATTTTTGGTAGGTTTTAGGGAATTAAATCCTTAAACTAATCATTTTTCATGTTATTTTTGAAACAATACAACATGTATAGTCTTTTCACATGACACATAATTCATAGGTATTTCCAACATTACACACCACACATATTAATGGTGTGTGATGTAGTCATGAATGATATACTGAAAACATAGTTTAACTCATAGAACAACACGCTATGTAATATCCCAAAATTACATGTATTTTACAAGTACCATACATACCATAGTCACACTCCATGCGAGTGATAGTACATGATGTCTAATGTAATAGTGCACACACCATGTTTCCTTCAGTAAATTCCATGTTTATTAAATTTTAAAACGAACAAATTACTCACATGAAAGGTAGATTCCCCATACCAGTACATTCCATGTACGTATGAAATTAAATTTAAATAATTTATTAATTTCTTTTTAGTTATTGAAGGTGGGAATCTCTAGAGCTGTTTGGATGTAAAATTAAGGATAATAAATTATGTAATTATGTCAAATAATTAATTTATTAATTCAGGAATTTTATCTTTATAATGAATTGATAGAAATGATTTCTAGATAGTTTTAAATGTGTAATCATTACATAAATGAATGACCAGGATCTTGAATGACCTATATATGTTATGGGTTTATTATAATTATAATATAAATTCACGTGGTTCTGAAATTATAATTATAAAATAAAAATGATGATCTATGTATTATCCTCTCATTTTTATTATGTATGAGTAGACATGTCTATAAATTAATTCATGTAGCCAAATTCCCTTAGTTACCCTTACCAATGTGTGAGTCAAGATATGGAAATGAAGGATCTATCAAGTGAATAATAAAAATTGAAGTTATAGAAGTGGTGAAAAAATAAGAAGAAATAAGTGAATGTGAGAATGCTAAAACTCAAGCTAAGCTAGGATTAAGGAGATCGTCCCATAGAGTCAAGGTCTAGTTAATAATTCTCTAGATATAATAACCTATAGTAAAAGTAGATGATCATCCTATTATTTATTTAATTTCTATCTAATTAAGGGTTAATTATTAATGTTCATTGGGTTCTTATATGTAATCAAATAATGTAAATGAAATAACATGATTGCCATATGGGATAACAGAATGTACTATGAATAAATTATTTTATCAAGGAACATTTAATTTATTCTATAAATCCAAATAATACTATAAATCATGTAAAATTATAAAACAATGAAAATTTAAATATCATATAAAAATATATAAGGAAATATTAAGCATGAAAACCCCTTTCATTACTTAATTGAGAACAAAACCAAAAATCAAAGTGTTTTTCTAGACCACATTGGGAAACATTAATTTGGCAGTTATTTCAAATGAATGCTTTGAGTTGAATTAATCTGATGAATTTCAAGAGTTATTCCAACTAATAAAATGAGTGAATTTATAAGATAGTGTTGTGGAAATCCATATTCAAGACTTTAGGGTTGAAGATTCTACTAAAGGGATTAAGGAAATGTCAGTCTTTCCATTTCCCAAACTGCTAATATAAATGCATTTTTATTTTTACAACTCTTACATATGGGTCAAGAGAAGGTAATTATGGTTTATTGGAAATAAATTTCTATGAGATATGAAATTATGAATCATATGGTTAGATATATAAGGTGTTAATAAAAACTAGGAGAAAATAAAAATATTTTTTATTACCTCACCTTTTTAGTAATCAATATATTGTACATGAATTTACATTTTTTGAAAACGGAAATTAATTTGAAATTAATGTTATCCCTATAATCAATGTTAGAGACTGATGATATTATCATCAAAACATGATTAAAGAAGTGGTACATGCACTTGTACATCGTACTATTCTGAGCGAGGAAATTATATGTAATCAAGTCCCTTATTCTAGAGAAATATCCTTTTAAGGAGGCTAGAGAGGTGAAAAATGGCCTTTTGAAAATTCAAGATAATGAATTAGAAGTCCAATGTCCCTCGTTATCATCCATTTTTAGTAATCTCCATAAGACTTATGAGGACATGGATACATATACCATTTTGTCTCATCATCATGATCTTTATAAGAAGAAAGTTAGATTAGAGAGGCATATGAACTCTAAAAAAACATCATGGGAATTTTTGAGAAGGTGTGTCATCCCAACATCAAATAATTATTTTGATTAGTAATATTAAGTGTTTGGATTTTTTTCATTTTAATATACCTGATGAGTTGTGTATTGGCCTCATTATTTCCTCACTACCTCAACTACTATCTTTTTTATTATGAATTATAATATGAATAATATTATAATGTCTCTCATTGGACTCCTTACTCTAATTTTATAGATGGATAAGAACACGTGGCATAAAAAACATGCTATCATTATAGTGAATAAGAGGATTGGAAAGAAAAAGGTATATAAGACTAATTCCTTACAGATGGATTCTTCACATTTCCCAAAAAAGATAAGAAGGATATAAAATGTTTTACTTCTAGCTAAAAGGGCCACTGGAAGATGAACCACTATAATGACTCAAAATTCTCATACATATATATCTGATATTAATAGGAAAATATTTATTATAAAGCACAACGATCTGTGATGAAATTATATGGGGATAGTGACTTTGGAAACATGGATATATAAAAAAATAGTTCATAAGAGAACTATATTATCTCCAACTTAGTTCAGAATAAATATATATATTAAATTAAAAAATATAAGTAATACCATTATTTATAACCAAGCGAAAGGAAAAAAAGAAATAGTGATATCAGATGAACATTAAAAGTAAATAAGAGATATATCAACAAGAAATTTGTTTAAGAGCATAAGAACACGAGAAGAACATTTTCAAACCACACCCTATATATCATAGACCACAAACTTGAGTCATGGATACAAATAATTGATGTTTTTAAAACATGAATCATAAAGGATCAAAGAATGTGATCAATGAGATCATAACATTTAAAATATATATATATTTTTAGCATACATATCTGAATATAAAACCTTAAATCAATGATACCCATTTAGAAATTAATTACATGTTAGGATTTGGATAACCACTGATATACTTACTTCTGGATTAGGATATGCCCCCATTATACCCTCTTTTTGGGGCTTGGGATAACCTCACCTGTACCCTCTTTTTCAGTCTTCGTATAACCTCCATTACCCCCAACAATTATAAAACATTAATCATTACCCAATTCATTGTAGAGAGATATAGGTCCCACCCATCCCATATTCTACACATTTTCTACCAAAAGATCCTAAAAAATTCAACATATCATATCCCATAGAATCAAAATGGGACTCTTAAAAATTTAATCATAGAATATCACATATAAATGAAATGGTTTTTATAATCATCTCTTATATTAATAAAAGTATTACCTTTGGAAAATGAATGGGTTTCCTAAAAATATATTTTTCATAATCTAAAAACATCTTGAGAATGGACAAAAATGGTAAAATGGGATAATATACCCAACAAAACATATGAAACACTATATTTTTTTTATGTTTATGATTACAAATTCAATAAAAACATCATTAAAACATTCTTAAGGAAAATATAATTTACATTTTGAAAACACTTATTTCAATTCTAAAAAAATATAAAATATTAAGTGAAAACTTCTATTTGAAAATAATATTGGAAATATTAATTGCATGATTTATTTCATTTACTAGTCATGATAGTGAATAATACAGTTCATACCAAATATATTAAAATGATGAATCCATTCACAATTTCTTTTAAAATACTATAGTTACTAGTTCAGCAATTGAAAAGAATATTAATTTTAAACCATGGTTGAATAAAATTTAAAAAAGGGTAGAAATTTCTTTAAAAGATCATTGGATAATAGTGAAAAGTTTCTTTAAAACATTTTCATAAAACATTCACATTGAATTAAAAGGGGTTTTAACCTAAGGGAGGAAAAAATTGGGTTTTACTAAAAAAATTATTTTGGAATATTGAATACATAAAGAGAGGAAAATGAAAGCGAAAAAATGTAATTTCTTGAAATAACCATACTGGAATAAAATTCACAAGTTTTTTGAGTGGTATATCATAATATCTCAAAATTGAAAGCATAATCATAAGTTACCCTAATAAATGAGATTGTTACATCAAACCCTTACCACTTTTGAAACATTGATAACATAATCTCCCTGAAAGAATTTTTTTATAAAAATGTAAATAACTATAAATTTCATATTAATATTCGTTAAGTACATTCATGGGGAATATATACCTCACCAAAAAGAATAAATTGGTAAATATGGAGCGTTTCTCAAATAAATAAAAGTGATATGAAAATACATTACCACTTTGAAAACTTTTGAATCATAGGTCCCATTATAGAATATGGTCATATTAATATTTTAATATAATTAAAAGAAGCATATTAATTACTTAACATTTCAATGTTTCCTTATATACACCATACAGAGGAAACGAGTGGTGAATATGACTTATGTCTCCCATAAATAAAAGATAGAATATAAATCCCTTAACTTAAAGAATTGACTCCATTTATAAACACTCGAACATACTGTATAAAAAAATAGTTTTATTATAGATAACTTAAATAATTATAATTATATATATCATACCATATATGAATTACCAATGAACTTTTATCACCCAATTATTAACAATTCCTTATTAAAACCATGTTTAAGGTAATAACTACTTCGGTTTTCAAGTAAGTTTAGGTATGGTGTTATTTTATCTTTTACATTGATCATAGTTCAAAAAATTAATATAATGATAAAAATTATATTAAAATTATATATATTCATTATATATGTTTTTAGAGTCATCCATAAAAGTTAGATATAAAAAATAAATTACACCCTTCATGGAGACGGTAGGTCATATGTACGCATGAACGTTGTTTCCATTTTCTTGAGGGATGGAATGAAATAAATGTAAATGTTAATTACCCTAACTAGAAAAATAATTATATCATTTAAATCATATATATTCATTTAACCTTTCTTTATTACAATTCAAGTGAATATTAAATGAAAAATGTTTCAAATTTCTTCGTGGAGGTGGTAGTCCACACGTATGCATGAGCGACGTTATCATTTTCCTTAGTGTTATAACGTAATAAGGTATATAGTATATTATAATTAGAAGAGTATAAATATTTCATAAATATAATATATAAACACTAAATCCATCTTTATCTCCATTCGTGAGAGGCAGTGATGGAATACAAATTACATCGGTTCGCGAGGCGATAGTCCACTGCACACATGATAAACAGTTCCGTTTACCATTTGATGGTTAATGAGATAGATAGAGGTTATAACATTGTAACAATAACATCTAAGTATACGGGATATAATTATGTTATCATATCATCATTGTTTATTAATATTTGAATGAGGTATAAGAATAAATAAAATAAAAATACCTGATTAAGCATGATACTAATTCTTCAGACAACCTCGTTTGGTTAACACCAAAATAATTAATAAGAGTGCTTAATAATTACAATAAATAATCTAGGATATGAGTGTGGAATTAATTAATATATTTTATATGGTATTGTTTGACCCAAAGGGTTTTGTAAATGTGAATTGAATTAGAGATGATGCCCTTTTATAAGTTAGGGAGAAGACACACATGGAATTTTCAAAAGAAAAAGGTGTGTCCAAAATTTAAACATTCCAAAAGACTTGAAAATGTATCATTATAAAACCATTTATAAGATAAGGTCAAAATTGTAAGAACCCGAACCTTTTTTTAGGTTTGTTTTTCCTTTTTCTGGAGTTTTTCAGAAAAGAGGAGTTTCTAGAAATTTTTGAAGTACACACCATGTAATTTAAGAGTACACACAGTGTACTTCGTTACCGCATGAGGCCGTGTGTTGGCCGTGTAAGGGCCACACACATGGCCGTATAGGGTGACGTTGAGGTCCCCTAATGTAGAGTAAGGAAACAGTATGTACACACCGTGTATTTTTTTTATTAAATGCACCGGGGTCACGTCTGATGGACATAACACTCTTCTTTTAGCTTTAGTTCATCCGAGAGTGGGGGTACAGCTACAGATCTTCGATGATCCAACGAGCCTCCATTTTTTCTCTTAATTGACCTCCGTCAATTGCATTTGAACCGTAGCAGTAAGCTCTTCCTTCTCCTATAGCTTCATTTTCCAATTCTTTCTCTTTTCCATGTTATCGTGGATTGAACATTTTAGACGTTTTTTAGATCTTCAACATTCTAAAGAGATTAAAGCCTCATGGTTAAATTAAATTGATCTCATAGAATCAAGGTAAGTGGGTTTTGCCTTTCTGTAGAAAGTCTTTGAGTATTTTGTGAAAATTCCACCAATAGCCTTGAACGGGGTATTGCGTGTTTCTTGTTTTTCCCTTGTTGTTGGTCTGATTTTCTTATATTCCTGAGTAGAGGATATTGTTTGTGAATAGGGTAATTTACTATTCTTTGGATGTTTTTAAAGTGCATGTTTTTCCTGTTTATGACCGTTTGGTCTGGTTTTTCCTGTTATGCCATTTCCAGTTCCATGCCTAGTTGTAGGATGGTGTGACTATTGTTCTTCCATGTTGAGATGTTATAGACTGCTATCCAAGTAGGTATTAAGGATCACTTAGGCCGTTACGTGATGAGAATACTTTCTAACATTACACAGGGCTGTAGGAACCTAGTGTAGTAGACCATAGGGAGAATGGACGTAAGGGCTTCTCCAGAGTGTCTTTATAATACGATGCGAGACCACAAGGGGGAATTCACGTTGAGTTCTTTCTCTGAGTGTCTGTAGTTCCTCAACACTGGCCATAGGGGGAATGAGACGTTGAGTGCTTCCCCATATCACCTTTAGTACGATATGAGAATATAGGGGGAATTGACATTGAGTGCCTCCCTAGAGAGTCTATTCTTTAGCTGAACCAGAGGGGTGAGACTATGCGTGCCTCCCAGAGGGTTGCTAGTACTTGTAGGTTGAACCATAGGGGTTAGGCTATGAGAACTACCAAGAGAGTAACTTTTTTGTTATAATTTATTGAGTGGCAATTTACTTGTTGTAAATTATATGCTAGAACTGTGGATTGTTTGCTGTGAAGTACTTTCCTTTTTACTACTTTATGTACTTTTACCTACCATGTATTCACTATCTGTTAGGCACATATCATTGGGTGGTTGCATACTATTATTTTGTCTCACATCCTGTTTGGGTCATGCTTCTGGGCCCAAATAGATTATATTGTTGTAAGTATAGATAAGGGCAAGCGCCCTTCTACATCAGGTTCTTGATTGCATTGGATCTAGATAGCATGAGACCAAGCTGAGGCTTGCGATGCTGAGGAGTTGTTTATCTGTTTTCCTTTTTTACTTGGGTTTAGTACTGTATTCAGCATTGTGACATGTTTGGATGCTTTCCTAGACAAATATGCATCATGCATCATTTATATATATATATCTGATCCAGTTGTTTCCTTTATCAGTATTCCCCTGTTACTGTTGTTTGGTATTTACTGCATCCGCTATTGTATGATTATTTATCTTCCACTTTGTTACTATTCCAATGAGGGTATTGTTTTCCCATTATCACACCCAAGGCCCTCATTTCTAGTCGGTGACCTTTGGTATTTGGGGAAATGCGCTTGAGGCTATGTGAACAACCGAGTACGGGGCACCTCTAGGTGGATTCTAGAACCAGGATGTTATAATGTCATATCAACGGAATTCTTTTCTCTGGACTTTCTGTTTGGAGCCTATAGTCAGGGATAGGATGGAATAAGTACTTAGTAATAAGCTATGCCTGGGAGTAGCTAGCCTGTGTACAAGGAAAAGCCATACTAACTCATTTATTTCAATTTTATAGGTTTTCAATTTTACAGTTGATTTTATTTCACCATTGGGTTATTATGCTTTATGTTGTTACCATTGTTGTAATTGTTGTTCTATTTCTATCGCTACCCAATGAGATGAGGGTATGCCATCTCATGCATCATATAGGCACTTGCTAGAAATCACATGTCATGCATTCTTTCCATGTCATCTATGATGCATTAACAATTACATGTTGTTGTGATAGATGTTGAGTAGAATATGCATGCTATTGTGATAGATGCTTGATAAAAATATCAGCTTCTTGTTAGAGCATGGATTGTGTAAGGATTTACCTGAATGAATGCAAAATTTTTGTTCTTGAGGTGTTATGGGCCCTCAGGGACCAGAATTTGGTGGATCATTGGCATGTTTTCTTTTTTTGTAACATGTATAAGATGCCAAAATTTGATTCACGGTGAGTATGGGCCCTCACAGATCGGAATTTGGCACTTTAACGTGCGTTTTTTGTGTTTTCTAGGCTATGGAGTAGTTCTGAGGGAACTGCCTGGAAAAACCTGAAATACACGGCGTGTACTTTATGAATACACGCTGTGTAGTTTTTAATCGTTTCACTAATTGTGTGGGCAGGGACACAGGGTTATGAAAAATCTTCCAGAACACGCCGTGTATTGGTTGTGCATGCCGTGTAGTGTAATCCTAGGAGTCCGACCATGTAGTTAACACCACGGTCAGTGAAATCTCTTCTTATACACGTCATGTCCACCTTGAACACACCGTGTTGGCTGACCCATGTACCCAGCCATGTAATGAACAACATGATACGGTGTCATCCTTTCTCATACACATCGTGTCCTCCTAGAACATGTCGTGTAAGTGTCAGCCGTGTAGCCGGCTGTGTAGCTAACAACACGGGTCGGTTGGGACTTCGGTGTACACGACGTGTCCGTTTGGAACACGCCGTGCAGTGTAACCTGAGAACACAGGTCATGTCACTTATAACACAGGACAGTTGAAGCTTGTTGAGTACACGCCGTGTCTACCATTAACATTCCATGTAGTTTTTTCTTAGGAAAGCCGTGTGGATTAACCATGTAGAAGGACTCGGGCAGGGGAAGAGGATTCAGGTACATGTCATGTGTTAGGATAACACGCTGTGTATTTGGGGTGTTACATGACCAGTTTAGGCAGAAGTAAATGCCCATGTGAATGAATCAAGGGAACACACCGTGTATGGAAATAACACGCCATGTAGACATTATTTACACAACTTTAATGTCTTCTTTTCCATGTTCCTTCTTCTGCCTTCAGTTTTTCAGTCCTTATTAATCCTAAATATAAGGTGAATGTTTTACCTTGTGGAGTCATGGAACTGAGATGTCCTCCGGAAATACGCCAGTTGTTAGGCGGTGATCAGACACCAGATATGGCTGATCAGGGACTTCCCGCAGATCCTCTTGTTGTTCCATCCTTGGCACCGGTAGTGATACCGGTTGCAGGCGCCGATGCACAGTTTAGGGAAGGCTTTCTGAGGATGATGAAGACCTTATAGGGATCTCCGCCTCATGCCTCGACTATGGTAGAGTTGACGTGGGTTTTCCAGCAGTAATATCCTCCCACCGTCTTAGGGGAAGGAAGACCTCAGGCTGCAGATTCATGGATAAAAGCCATGATGATGATCTTCGAGCATCTGGAGACGCCTCCAAAGAAGCGGCTCAATCTCGCTACCTACATTCTATGAGAATCCATAAAGAGGTGTTAAGATGTGATCTCACAGGCAGGACATCAGCAGGTTATGGCGTGGTAGGAGTTTGAACAGGTCTTTTATGACTACTTCTATCTGGAGACTCTGAGGGCCGACTGAGATGAAGAGTTCATGAGCCTGGATCAGGTTACTCTTTCTGTCATGGTGTAATCCTCTAATTTCACTGAGTTTCAGTGTTTCACACCCTTCAAGGGCGGTTAGGGATTGTTCTTGGAAAAGGAAGTTTGAGGATGGTCTTAGAGAGGAGATCTGCTCATAGGTGAATATCTTCAGGCTGACTTCCATTGATTCCATCGTCAACCAGGCACTGATTGTTGAGTGAAATCTGAGAGATTCTAAAGCTGAGAGCTATGGCGGTTCTACATAAAGATTTAGTGTTTCACCAGCTGATAGTAGGAGGTTCCGTAGGGAGTCTACACGTGGTGATCCGAGGTATTGATACACATCTTCATGTAGCCAGGTGGTATGCTACCAGTGTAAAAGGGCTGGGAAAACGAGGTCATAGTGCCAGAGAGACCCAGTAGAGTGCCAATCTTGCAGCAAGATGGGTCACCTTCAGCACTTCTGTCATATTTTCTCACCAATAGTTGGTGACAGGGGTTCTTCCATGACTCCTCATTCTGGAGAAGCACCACTAGTTTCTCACTAGTCTGGGAACTGGAGTTCTTCCGGCCATTCATGACAAGGTGGAGGATGAGTCCATGATGGTCAGTCACTGGTCTTTCCTCAAAAGCAGGGTGGATCATCTCAGAGCGGTCTAGCAGGGTCATGGGGCTATAGTGCAGGTTAGGCTTTTGCAGTGGATCAGACCCAGTAGGTGCAGGATCCCGGACCCTCTACCATTTGAGGTATGATCTTAGTAGCCTCAATTTTATCTTCTCCTCTTTTCGATATAGGCGTTTCCCATAGATTTATCTCTATTACTATTGAGGAGAGCCTTTGGCTCTGCATATTTTCCTCTACCGATACATTGACTCTAGACACACCATTGGGGACTAGAGTGGTTAGTGTACGTCAGTGCAGAGAGTTACCTCTTAATGTTGTGGCGTGTCACTTATTAGGGGATCTCTATGTATTAGAGATGACAGGATATGATGTCATTTTCAGAATGGACTAGCTAGTTCCCTTCTGGGCAGTCGTTGACTGTTATCACCGCAGGTTGAGTTTTATATCACCAGAGGGTGAATTTTTTCTTCATCAAGGTGAGTGGGATGTCTAGGGAAGTAGAGCAGGACCTGAGCATCATGGGCTAGGTGGAGTTACAGCTCATATTTCCTGTCTGTATCTAGATGACCAGGGGACTTTGCAGTTAGAATTTCCTCTAGAGGTAGATCGTTTCAGGGATGTGTTTCCAGAGGAATTTTCGGGTTTGCCTCTAGGGCACGAGGTAGACTTTTCTTTTGATCTCGTGCAAAGAGCATCATCAGTGTCCATTCCTCCTTATAAGATGGCTACACCTGAGTTGAAGAAGCTCAAGAAGTAGTTAGAGGGGTTGCAGGAAAATGGTTTCATCTGACCCACTACTTCTCCTTGGGGATCGCCTGTCCTATTTGCGAAGAAGGAAGCCATCACCCTAAGGCTTTGTGTGGATTATCAGAAGCTAAACTAATTGAAAGTCAAGAACCAATATCCCTTGCCTAGGATTGATGACCTCTTTGATCAGCTTCGAGGAGCCTAGGTGTCCTCAAAAATTGATTTGAGGTCCGGTTATCATCATTTGTGCATTAGACCATCTGATATTTCTCTTACAGAGTATATGGTCCCTCTAGAGCATGTATGGTCTATACGAGTATATGGTTATGCCGTTCGGCATCACGAATGTGCTAAAAAATTTCATGGAACTGATGAACCGAGTATTCCATCCATACATAAAATATTTCGTGGTGGTATTTGTGAACGATATTTTGGTGTACTCTCACACATGGCACGACCATACTACCCATCTTGAGATCGTTTTGAGTACACTGAGGGAGAATCATTTATGTGCTATGCTATCGAAGTTCCACTTTTGGATGGATCAGATTCACTTCTTGGAACATGTTATCTCAGCGAAAAAAGTATCAGTGGACCCAGAGAAAGTGAGAGTAGTAGTATCCTGGGATCATCCAAAGAACATTTTTGAGGTGTAGAGTTTTCTGGGGCTGGCTGGATACTACAGACGCTTCATACAAGATTTTTCATGCTTAGAAGCACCACTGATGGGTCTGACCAATAAGGGTGTGAAGTTCTTATGGTCAGGTTCTTGTCAGTTAGCTTTTTAGGAGCTGAAAGGGAGATTGACTTCAGTACCGATACTAGTCTTTTCAGATCTGGGGAAGAGCTACACTGTCTACTGTGATGCCTTAGGTATCGGGATGGGAGCTTTGCTTATGCAGGGAGATGGAGTCGTTGTGTATGGGTCTCGGCAGTTGAGGCCACATGAGAGGAACTACCCAACACACGATCTCGAGCTGGCAGTAGTTGTTCATGCCTTACACTGCTAAAGACATTATCTTCTGTGAGGTAACTTTGTGGTTTTCACCGACCAGAATGGTCTTAAGTAAATCTTCTCTCAACGTGATATGAATTTGAGACAACGTAGTTGGGTTGAGTACCTACAGTCGTTTGACTTTGAACTTTCATATACGTCCGGAAAGTGAAACGTAGTGGCTGATGCGTTGAGCAGGAGGACTCAGATACAGGTCGTTCAAGAGGCTAGTAGTGAGTGGAAGCTTATGGCTCTATTCTCTGAGATCCATATCAAGGTGCACGATAGATAGGGGAAACCATTTCTTTCTTCTATAGCTATTAACTCCCCGCTTCTTGACTGAGTTCGAATGAGGCAGCTATCAGATTCTGAAGGCCTTGTCTAATGGGAAAGCATGTCAGGAGAGGACCCTATTCTTGGATGGACAGTAGGCGAGGATGAGATCTTGAATTTCTAGGGACACATATGGCTGCCAGCAGATATACGTGAGGAGATGATGTGGTAATTTCATTCCTCAGTTTAGGCAGTTCATCCTTGCGTCACCAAGATGTATCGTGATCTACACCGCTAGTATTGGTGGCCAGGTATGAGATGTTGCTAGTTTTATCATGAGGTGTTCCACTTGTCAGCAGGTGAAAGCAGAGCATCAATGACCAGTGAGTCTTTTACATTAGTTACCCATTTTGGAGTGGAAGTGGAATGATGTCACGATGGACTTAGTGACTGGTTTACCAAGATCACCTCAAGGAAATGATGCTATCTCGGTTGTCATCGATAGGCTTATGAAGGTCGATCACTTTTTGCTGATCAAGGAGACCTTCCGTGTTGATGTGCTGAGACAGTTCTACATCTATGAGATTGTACATCTGCGTGTAGTCCCACACTCTATTGTTTGAGATAGGGATGTGCGTTTTACTTCTCGGGTCTGGAAGGGGTTGCAGAAATCTTTGGGTATGCAGGTGCTTCTGAGTATAGCCTACCATCCCCAGAAAGATGACCAGTTCGAGTGTACGATTTAGGTGCTTTATGATATGCTCAAAGCTTTCATTCTAGATTTTGGAGGTTCTTGGGAGAATAATATACCTCTTGTGGAGTTTTCCTCCAATAATATTTTTCAAGCAACTATTTAGATGACACCTTATGAGGCTTTGTACGGTAAGCCATGCCGATCACCATTATGATGGATAGAGGAAGGAGAGGAAGCTCAGCTGGGACCTCATCTTGTTCAAGAGACCTCAGAGCAGATAGAGTTGATTTGGAAGAGGATGGATATGGAACAATATCGACAAAAGTCTTTTACTGATCAGCAGAGATGACCTCTGGAGTTTGAGGTCAGGGAAAAGGTTTTCCTACGTGTCGCACTGAGGTTGGGACACAAGAGGATTAGGAGACAGGGTAAGCTTTCACTGAGGTATGTCGGGACATTTGAGGTGTTGGAGAGAGTTGGGACAGTTTCCTATCAGTTACAGTTACCTCAGAGGTATCAGGCTATGCACGACGTCTTCCACTTTTCTCATCTCTGACGTTACTTTTCAGACTAGTCTCGTGTCTTTCAACTTGATGAGGTTGAGCTCATGGAAGATGCTTCATTTGTGAATAATTCTATTTGGATTATCGATCACAATACGATGGTTCTCCATTGTTGGTCTCTTCCTCTGGTACAGGTGTTATGGCAGCATGTGTGAGTACAGGACGAGACTTAGGAGAGGGAGGCCGATGTATGATCGCAGTGGCTAGAGATTTTCGAGGTTTCTTCTTCTATACCTCACTAAGGAAATACAGGGATGAATTTCTTTAAGCAGGGAAGTTTGTAAGAACCTGAACCTTTTTTAGGGAAATTTTCCATTTTTTTAGAGTTTTTCAGAAAAAATGAGTTTTTGGAAATTTATAACCTGCACGCCGTGTACTTTATGTGTACACATCGTGTACTTTGTTGCCGTATGAGGCCTTGTGTTGGCTGTGTAAGGGCCACACACACGGTCGTGTGGGGTGATGTGGAGGCTACCTAAATCGAAGTACAGAAAAAGTAAGTATAGGCCGTGTAGGAAAAGAACTTACCATGTATTTTGTTTTTTTTCATTAAACACACCAGGGTCACGTCTGATGGACATAACACTCTTATTTTATCTTTGGTTCTTCTGAGAGTGAGGGTACGACTTTGGATCTTCAACGAGCCACTGATCCTCCATTATTTCTCCGAATCGACTGGTGTTGATTGTGTTGGAACAACAAAGCTAACCTTTTTCTTTCTACTAGAGATTCGTTTCCAAATTCCTTCTCTTTTCCATGTTATCGTGGGTTGAATGTTTTAGATGATTTTCTAGATATTCGACATTCTAAAGATATTAAAGCCTCGTGGTTCAATTATATCAATCTATTAGAACCAAGGTAGGTGGTTTGTGCCTTTCTTGTAGAAAGTATTTGAGTATTTTGAGAAAATTCCACCAATACCCTTGAATGAGGTATTGCATGTTTCCTGTTTTTCCTTTGCTGTTGGCCTTTTTTCTTAAATGCCTGATTAGAGGATATTGTTTGTGAATAGGGTAATTTACTGTGCTTTGGATGTTTTTCCCATGCATGTTTTTCTTATTTATGGAAGTTTGGTCTAGTTTTTCCTGTTAGGATATTTCCAGTTCCATGCCTAGTTTTAAGATGGTGTGACTGCTGTTCTTCCATGTTGAGATGTTGTAGAATGAAATCCAAGTAGTTCTTAAGGTTCAATTTGGCCTTTACACGATGCGAATACTTGCAGACTTTACGCAGGGCTGCAGGAACGTAGTGTAGTTGAATATCGGGAGAATGGATGTAAGGGATTCTCCAGAGTGTCTTTATAATATGATACGAGACCACATGTGGAATTGACATTGAGTGCTTCCTCAGAGTGTCTGTACCTCCTCGACGTGGTATATAGGGGGAATGAGATGTTGAGTGCTTCCCCAGAGTGCCTTTAGTACGATACGAGACTATATGGAGAATTAACGGTGATTGCTTCCCCAGAGAGTCCATTCTTTAGCTGAACCAGAGGGGTGAGACTGTGTGTTCCTCTCAGAGGGTTGCTAGTACTTGTAGGTTGAACCATAGAGCTTAGGCTGTGAGAAATACCCATAGGGTTGCCTTGTTGTTCTACTTGCTTGAGTGGTTGCGTACTTGTTGTAAATTATATGCTAGAACTGTGGATTGCTTGCGGCTAAGTACATTCCTGTTTGCTGCTTTCTATAATTTTACCTTTTATATATTCACTAACTTTTAGGAACAAATATTTGGGTGGTAAACTAATGGGATTTTGTCTGAAACCCTATTTGAGTCATGCTTTTGGGCCCAAACAGATTATATTTTTGTAGGTCTATATAAGGGAAATCACTCTTCTACTTTAGGTTCTTGATTGCATTGGAGCTGGAGAGCATGGAACCATGCTAAGGCTTGTGATACTGAGGAGTTGTTTATCAGTTTTCCTTTTTTACTTGGTTTTAGTACTGTATTCATCATTGTGACATGTTTGGCTACTTTCCTAGACACATATGCATCATGCATCATATATATATATATATATATATATATATTTCTGATCGAGATGTTTCCTTTATCAGTCTTTTGCTGTTATTGTTGTCTAGTATTTACTACTTCCTCTATTGTATGATTGTTTATCTTCGGCTGTGTTACTCTGCCAAAGAGGGCATAGTTTCCCCATTATCACACCCAAGGCCCTTGCTACTAGTTGGTAGCCTCTGGCATTTGGGGAAATGCGCTTGAGGCCATGTGACTAACCGGGTACGGGGCGCCTCTGGGTGGCTTTCGGAACTGGGATGTAACAAAAATAGTTCTAAAAAATGGTATTTGAATAAGTTTATTGATCATTTTACCCCTTATCATTTTATTATAACCCCTCGACAAAATGTTTTTAACATTGACCATAATAATTAATTTTTACTGTATTTACTATTAATTATATCCCAAAATTATGTTCAAATCACTATATAATAGTAATTATTATGAGTAAAAATATGTAACCTAGGTTTAAAAATTTGATTCGTAGAATTGGAAAATTATAATTTAAAATTAAACATACATATGTGATGAAAATTTTTTTTTCTAAAGAAATTTTTTTCATAAATTTAGATTATTTTAACATCAAAATTCAACAAGAATTTATTCCAAAGAAATTATTTATTTAGTAAATATATAATTTAACTAATATTACTTTTAAAACCCTATTAAAATAAAACTGATCTTGTAAATATGATAAATGAGAATCTAGTTTTTAATAAAAATCAGTCTTCTTTACAATAAATTAAAAAAGTGATTTTTATAGAAAATTATTAAAAATAAAATCAATGAAAATTTTGACATGTATATTTCAAGAATGAATTATAATTTTTATCTAAATTTTTTAAAATTATTAAACTACTGTTACTATTTTTTCATAAAAAAATATTTTTTTTAAGAAAATAGTATTTTCGAAACGTATAATTATTTTACTAAAATTTTAGTAAATATTTCTTATAAATGTGACTTATTTATATAAAATCATTATATATTATTTTTCAAATTTATAATTACTATTCATTCCCCCTTGTTTAATTTATAGTTTATATAGGTCACATTTTGATAATAATATAAATTTTATATTATGTTTTTCAAATACTCAGTGTTATGTGTAATAAAAACTACAAAATAAATTTAATTAATTTGAATGGAAATCTCATAAATTTTTTTGGTAACATTATAAAGAACATAAAATGAGTTTTTCAATCTAAATTCATCACTCTAATAAAAAATGAGTATACTAACACATTATCATATTTATATTTTCCCACACAACTTATTTAAATTATTCGTTTAATCACAAAATTTGATCAGGTGAGTGGTATTGATACATAGAACATTCTCTCTACAATCAATAATATCTATAGTTTATTATTCATAGTAAATTTCTTGCCCTATTGGTATGACATTATATTTTACTATATGTAAATTATAATGTATATACTTGTTCACGAGAGATATATAGAACACAATGTGAACATGAAAGTGGTTTGGTGGAGGCATAAATACATAAGATACCATCCATTTTTGGTCAGAAATTTTAGACGGATCAATATAACTAGTAATTAGTTTTCCCTTTTTTAAAATTTTCATTAGATTATTCTGTGGAATTTTTTTAAAAAACACCATGTTGCCAATATCTAATTATAGATAATGATAGTGATTGTCATCATAAGCTTTCATTTAAATTTATACTACCCTTATGCGTTGAAAAATTGATCTAAAATTATATGTCATTTTTTTCAGATCACTCAAGACCCAATATATTTCATTATCCATCTTTATCGTTGTACATTAGAGTATTACTCTTATTTCCATAGATGAATTCATAAGGATCCATTGGAATTTTTGAGTTTAATATATTGTTGTAAGAAAAATAAAATAGAGGAAGGCGTTGATCCCAATCACATTTGAAATACATATTACAAGATCTCAAAATATCTTCTAGTGTTTGATTTTTTCTCTTAGACTAACAATGAATCTAAGGATGGTACATGGTGCTGAATGTTAAATATTTTTCAAGAGATTACTGAATACTTTTTTATAACATTAAAGTAAACCTCAAATACCAATAACAAATAATAGAATGTGGTACTCCTACAACCTTACAATTTCTATAATATATATCCTATAAGGATTATCCAGAGAAAAATATTCTCTGATAGAAATTATGTGCTCTAGATTTCTATTGTGATCAACAATTACCCATATAACATTATTTCCTTTATAAGTTTTGGGGTGTCTGATGAAAAAATTTATAGTGATTTATTCCAATTTATATTCTAGTATAGGTAATGGTTGTAAGGTCCCCTTAATATTTTTCCCTTGGCCATAAATTGATGATATAACAAGAAAAAAGAAATATATTCTAAAATATTACCCTTTATTTTATACCAGTAGTGATAATCTTTCAGTTCAAAATAATTCCTTATAATTCTAGGATAAATAGATAATGAATAACATTGAGCATATATTGATATTTCCTTCTTTAAATATCACATGGATGTAACACATATATGGTACCAAAACCATATAATTCTATCATAATAATGATTAGAATTAGGAAAATTTAAAACATTATTCTACAACTCTACATAGTTCTTTAATGACACATTAATATTTACTTGGATGGTTGGTTTAACAATCATTTTAGAGATATGACATTTATCCTTTTTCATTAAGATTTCTAGGTCCATCCAATGAAAATATATAAATATTGGGTCTTTTCTGATCCTCATCATATATAATCTATATTGATCCTTTCAACTCAAATCATTAACCACCTTATTAAATTTCATAGGGTTCTAATATATTAAGAATAAGTAATCTTTAATCAACTAAAAACATCTTATATAACATATGTCTAACTCCTTATGTGTGAATATATATAAGAAAACATTTCCTATGATTGAAAATATTTGTTGTATTTTGAATATTTATCCATTATGAATGGTTAATAACGAGAAATGAAAACAAAAATGAGTATCTATGTGTTTAAACATATAACAAATATGTTTTAAGGGGTGTTTTATGTTTTTATAGACATCCTTAGGGTTTGGGAATGTGTCGTTGGGGGGATTTATGACTCGGGGTTCAGAAATTGGGAGAATTACAACATTTATAATGTAAATATAATATTTATTATGTAAATATAATATTTAAAATTTAAAAAGGGTTTTATGGGTGTACTATGTAGTTTAAGGTTATAAAAATGGTAATGGGAGACATGGCCCAGAATTTCAGGGCGTGGCATAATGCGTCAAGACATGATAGTAGTTGGACAAACACAATAAAACTTTTTCTTGATAACTTATGACATAAAATCTATTTTACATCATAAATACTTCATGTTAATTTTAAGAAGTGGATTTAAGTTATATAAATATTTTATAACCCTCAAAACATGTTCCCCCTTGAAACCCTAGTGGGAATGTAATGAGAAAGAGGTATCTTTCCTTCTAAGAGACCTTCTAATATCATCTATCAAAAAATTTGAAGCATTATCGATTGTAATGGGTTTGTATTGGATAATCCTAGAATTTTTGATCCATGGATGATACTAATTATCCATGAAATTACATTTATCAATTATCTATGGCTTGATTATGATTGGGAAATTGGAGGACTAATCCATAGATCTTGAATGATTTCTCCATGGAGGATCAGATACTAGATCCACCTAGAAATGGGGTATCATAAGTATTGAGACAAACACTTCTTAAGGGAGATCTATTAAATATAGTTTCATTAAATTTGTGTTAGGAAATCATGTTGGAATTTCCATGGATGTTTGGTCAGGGATATGGCTAGGTAGTGAAATCTGGTAAGTCTCTTGGTATGTTTGTTCTTCAACATTATATGTGAGGTTCCTAGTAATATTTTAATTAATTATATTTCAGTTATAATTAATTAATTGGATTTCTTTGGTATGATATAGGAACTACACTTTTTATGTAATACTGAATGCAGCATGGTAACACAAGCATTTCCATTGGACATCTCTTGTATAAGTGTTAACTCTATCTGAGGTTGGTGGTCTAGAAGAACTCCCATTCATTAGTTTTATCTTATATAGTATATGTAGTATATGTGATCACACTATAATTATATGAACATTATCAAAATAATTTTTTAATCCAATACCTTGATGATAATTCACATGATTGAACTCCCAAGGATCCTATTGGTTCTCATGGAATTGGGACCAAGACTTGTTGGCACCTGGGAGGTATTCCAACATGGGATTGAATGGAAATCTTTGAGAATTGGATCAACTGGGTGAACATGGTGTAATTGGTGGGGTAAAATAATTTATTAACATGAATCCACATGATACGAGTGATTTATCCTAATGTAGTCTTGTAAAGACCCAAACATTTATTAATAAAAATTCGTCTTGATCTAATTAAATGTCGTATTATGTAAGATGGTTATATAACATATGAACTTACTTGGTTTTATGTTTTTTATATTTTAAAATACTATTAAGAATTTTGATCATTGATAATATAACCGTTGAAAATTGATCACATGATTAGTATAAATATTGGGCTTTATCAAATCCAAATTACTTAGACAAAGGAAGCGATGACCTCATCATATAGACTAGCCCCGTATGAAGCCCATTTTTCAGAGCTCGGAAAGGAGGTGTAGTCATTGGGCATCTCTCTTGACCAAGTCCATGTCGAGCTTCAACATGTTAATCTTGAATAGAACCGTCTACGGGAGAAGCGGAAGTTGATAGAGATTACCACCCGAGCGATGTTATCCGAGCCACCCTAGGAGTTTTTCACTATCACACACCTTACCCTTCTGTCTTATATAGGTGTTATAAGGGGTTATGTTACAAGACCTTATCACTATGATTATTTGCATTATTTTTTTAAATAATAAAGAATATACATTCATTTTATTATTGTTTTTACATTGTAAATAGTTTTTAAAGAACAAATAGTATTTTTAGTTAATATTCAAGTAATTTTTTTATAAATTAATGGATTTTAGAATTAAATATTTTATTAATAAAATATTTTTTTTATTAAATTATTTTTTATTAATTATAGACGATCGTATAATTTTTATGAATATAATTGTAATTTTTATTAAGGTTTGAAAAGTGTTTTTGTCAAAACCGATGAATTTTCAATAAATGTCAGCCTTTATTTTAAAATTAAAAATTCATATATTTAAAAAATTATTTGGATAAGATTAATATTATTTTTGGAATAAGGATTTCAAAATTATCCAATGGTGAATTTTTCTTAATTTTCTGAAATAAAAAATTTTTTGGTTAAAAATTAAATACCGTTTAAATATATAATATGTTTTATGACATCATAATGACCCAATAGGGATGTAATAAAATACTATAAAAATTTTAATCAGCCAATATATGTTTTACCATTAAAATAATGTGACCCCTTACTTTCTATTTCATGTACATATTTTCAGACTCCCCTTTCTCTATCATCGACCATTTTTATAAATTCTTACGACATGCCATTACGCCGCCAAAATTGAACCAATGTTCCAAGCCAATGTCATTTTGTAGTGAACACCAATACTATTTCTCTATCAAGGGTATTCATCATTATTCAAATTTACTTATTGATTATATAGCTTCAGGTATGTATTCTATGTCCCTTTATCGTGGAATAAATTATGACGATTGATTCCATGTTGTATGATCCATATGGCACACTTATGCATGAAATGACATGTTTAAGAAGTGTTTTCCCTAATGGCGCTCTAATGCATTGGTTAAATTATATTATAATGATACATCATGTGCAATTGGTGTTGAATCATGTGAATTCTTTTGAAATGATGGTTTACTCATGCTTCATGTGCAATGAGGGTTTACTCATGCTCCATGTGCAATGAGACTAAGCTTATACTAATACAATGTTAAGTGTTGTTACCTAATCTCCATGTTATGATTATCATGATTTATCATTCCTTTATTTTCATGTTTCTCTTGTTCTCCATTGATATTACTATTTTCTAACACGTATTGTATTCCTCATGTTATTCCATGTTTATTCCCTTATAGGGATTTATGGCTCACCCATTTCTTCTGTATGTCCTCAGGTTATCCCATGAAATGTTAAGTATGAAAGAAACTTGTGGTCATGTAAAGGAAGTTTTTAATAAAGATGTTGTATTTCATGTTTTAAGTCATTACGTAATGTCCGTATGCCCCAAATACACTAGACCTATCCATATTCTATGTTGTATCTAGTGATGGTTTTTTGTAATAAATCATGTCTAAGTGTGTAATAAAAGGCAATTTTGTTATTGTTGGTATCATATGATAGGTTTAGTTATTTTGGGGGCTTGGATTAGAAAACTCTAGTGAAGCCTTAGAGAGAAGAATAAGTATATTAAAAATATCCCTAAATTTGGGTGAATATTGTGTAAGTGGTTTATCAAAAAAAAATACACCCCTATCTATATATGAGCATGTAGTGGCAGCTCTAGAACAAATGTACCTAGGAGCGAAAACTCTGACAAGGAGTTTTGGGCTTGACCCGGGGTATCCTGGTATATGACAACAGGCCTTGCTGCACTCTTATTTATGAGACTCTTGGGGGATATACTTTGTTAAATTCACAAGCTTACTATGAACCATCATTAAATGAATTAAAAAAATGCCCCAAATAATATATTTTAGAATGTATATCATGGATAACATATATTGAATCATGTAGATTCATAAGTTAAGGAAATAAAAGTAATTTATAAGTCATTCATTTTTTTCTTGGATTACCCTTTATGTGTTACCCCTAATTTTCCATTCATTAAAAAGTAATAAATTATTATACTTCAAGTAGTTTAATATAAAATTTTTATCATTTCTAGAGGGTAACTCAAAATTTGATTTGTTTTGTCAACAGGATAAAGGATAGTTTCAAGATGAAAGGGTTAGAACCTCATACAACACTCTTGTCTGTTCCTAAGGATTGAATAGATATAATTATTGCAAAGTCAAGCTCACATATCATCAATTTTTTTTAAATGTCCAAATTTCTTACAAGATGCTCTACAACATATCAAACACCTCCTCCAGACCACAAAATCATCAGGGATCATGCCTCACCTATGATCAAATATTAAGTTCCCAACTCTACTCCCATTCAAGATGATGGAGGTACTATCAGTGTATTTTCAATTATTTCACCCTATCCCAAAAGTATGATTCACTGTTTTTATTTTAGAATAGCTGCCAAAGAGGGAGACCTTTGAGCGGCCTATATATATATATAGTCTTGTCTTTCTGTCTTTTTAGAAACATAGTCAATATATTAGAATAACCACATTTCATAAAATTTAAATCTGATTATGCCAGACTGTTTTACAAAAACCTGGTACATGTTGAAGTTTTGAAATTACACGTTAGAAACAATTTTTTTCAAAAGGTTCATCATACTTTCCATCGGTACGATCCAAGTTGCATACACTATGTCTAGACTAAATAAGTGGAAGACCTTGATTGTGCATTGAGGTATTGTTGCACTTAGTGGACCTTCGATCTCTATGATCAACATGATAATGAGGGTTGGGAAATGCTTAATGGTGGAGGGTAAGAAACCCTAAAGTTGTGTTTACATTTTAGAGTTATTTATTTTATATAATCAAATTGTGAGGACACAATTTTTTTAATGGGGGAAGTTCTTAATGAACCAAACTTTTATTAATGAAAATTCCACTTGATCTAATTAAAAGTTTTATTATGTAAGATGGTTATATAACATATTCACTTCATTGGTTTTATGTTTTTGGATTTTAAAATACCATTAGTAATTATGACCGTTCCTAATATAGATATTGAAGAGTGATCACATGATTAGTATAAATATTGGGCTTTAAATATCCAATTTACTCAGACAAAGGAAGCGATGGCCTCATCCCATAGATTTTCCCTGTACAAAGCCTATTTGTCAGATCTCAGAAATAAGGTTGAGTCATTTGGATTAACTCTTGACCAAGCCCAGGTCTAGCTTCAACATGTTAAGATCTAATAGAACCACCTATGAGAGATTTGGATGTTGATAGAGATTACCACTCAAGTGATGTTATCCGAGCCACCCCCGGAGTCTCTCACCATCACACAATGTACCCTTTAGTCTTAGGTGGGTATTATAAAGAGTTATGTAACAAGACATTATCACTAGTATTATGTCCATTATTTTTTTGTATAATAAATAATATACATTCATTTTATTATTATTGTTACTTTGTAAATAGTTTTTAAAGCACAAATAATATTTTTAGTTAATATTCAACTATGAAATATATTTTGATCAATTAATGGATTTTTTAATTAAATAATATTTTAATAAAATATTATTATTATTAAATTAATTTTTATTAAGTATAATTGATCGTATAATTTTTATGAATACAATTTTAATTTTTATTAAGGTTTCAAAGCTGTTTTTGAAAAAAGTGATAATTTTTTGATAAATGTCATTTTTTATTTTAAAAGTGAAAAATCACATATTTAGAAATTTATTTGGATAAAATTAATATTATATTTGGAATCAGGACATCAAAATTATATAACAATTAATTTTTCATAATTTTCTGAGACTGTCTATTTTTTGAGTAAAAATTAAATACAGTTTAAATATATAATGTGTTTTATGACATCATAATGACCCAATAGTGATGTAATAGAAAATTATAAATATTTTAATCAGCCAATATATGTTTTAACTTTATAATAATGTGATTTTATCTTTGTTTGATTTATTTTACAGAGCCTTAGTGGACCCTCCAAGACTTATAAAACATTTTACCCTTTTAAATTGATTTTCTTAGGAGTGTAACTCAGCTCCACATTAAAAAACCAATTATTATAAGAGGTTAAGCCATTGGCATTATAAAATATATTTTCCACACCCTTTTGGAAAAAAAACTTGGGTACAAACCATGGTCTAGTTTGTGGTTTGGATCCGTTTAATGTGAGATTACACCAACATAAATAATAAATAATTACCTCTATTTCCTATATAAACCCACCCAAGCTCTCACTTCCTCTTCACTCAATGCCCTTGGAGTTCGTTAACACTATACCCTTCTATATATAGAATCCTCCCAAGGCTCCCCAATCTCCCAATAAGCCTCTCTCAAGCCTTTGGAAACACACTTCCAAGTAAAGGATTTATTCCTTTCTAATTTTTTTCCAATTTGTTTAAGATGTTATGTCATTTTATATTAAATTACCAATGTTGGGTATGGTTTCACACCTCCCCCACACTGCCCTCTTTATTTTTTAATGATGGTAGCCCCTTTCTCTCTCATTAATGCCTTCAATGTAAACCCATTACTATGTCGAATTTCTGTGAGGAATTTCTCTCTCCTCATTTACATTCATGCAATTATTTTTTATCATGAATCTAAATTCCATTACATATGTTGGGACACATATATATATTTCCCCTAACTATAAATTTAATGTACATATGATGAGACACCCATGTCCATATAATCAACAATTTTTATGAATTTTTAGGTCATTCCATTGCGTTGCCAAATTGCACTGATTTTTCAAGAAAATGTCATTATGTAGTGAATACCATGCCCATTTCTCTATCAAGGGTATTAAACTTTATAAACATTTAACTGTTGATTATAAATATTCAGGTATGTATTCCACATCCCTTTATCATGTAATAAATGTTGATGATTGATTCTATTTTGTATGATCCATGTGGCACACTTATGCATGAAATGAAATGTCTAAGATGGGTGAACCCTGATAGCGCTCCAATGTATTGGGTAAAGTATAATACCATGATACATCATGTGCAATGGGTTCTGAATCAAGATAATTTAATTGCAATGAGGGTTTTCATGTTATTCCTGTGCAATGAGATTTTATACATTCTCCATGTGCAATGAGCATTGGCTTATGATAATACCATTTTAAGTGTTGTTTCCACTTCTCCATGTTATGATTATCATGATCCACAGGCCTTTATGTTCATGTTTCTATAGTTCTCCATTAATATTCATATTGTCTAACATGTATTTAATTCTTTATGTTATTCCATTTTTATTCCCTCATTGGGATTTATATCTCCCCCCTTTCTTAGTTATGTCCTCAGGTTATCCCATGCAATGTTAAGTACGAATGAATGAAGTGGTCGTGTAAAGGAAGTTTTAAATAAAGATGTTGAATTTCATGTTTTATGTCATTATGTAATTTTCATAATCCCCAAATACACTAGAAATCTTGATCTTCTATGTTGTATCAAGTGTAGGTTTTATGTAATAAATCATGTCTAAGTGTGTAACAAAAATCGGGGCTGTTATAAGGATAATGCACAGTTGAGAATAAAAGGAAATATAATATGTAAATAGATGAATTTGACCTTGATGAATTATGACTGTCTCGTTTCTTGATATATATCATTGGTGATTCTCCATGATTCAGAAGAATCTACAAATTGGGTATTGTGACGCCCCGACCCCAGTTACACAGAGTCAGTGCATTATTTTAATACATTGGCATGGTTACAAGGAATCATGTCCCGAAGGACCGATTGGTTTAACGGTCTTGTAAAATAGATTACATACATGAATGTTACATTATACTTTATATCATACAACACAACATAAATATTCCTTTATGAATGCCATTATTCCTTTAGCTTAACCCTGCTTATCAATCATAATACACTTCTTGGAATCATGGGAAAAATAAAACATAGAAAGTGGTGAGCTCAAACGCTCAGTAAGGGTAAGCAATACAAAGGAAGAAAACATAAAAATTATACATGGTGAATAATTGAAACCACATTCCTTTACCAATAATAAACATGAATACTTTTATGGATGGAATATGAGCTGAGTAAATAATTCCATAATAAAACATAATCATGGGTATTCTACAAGTTGAATGAGAAAATGAACCATGAATATTATTTTCATAATGAGGGAATGTATAGTACCGGACTTTAATTTATGTGTCAATGCCTCATGCTAGGACCTATAGGCTAACTGTAACCAAACCCAAACCCGGGTATCCTCTATAACCAGACTCCATCCTGGAGAGCCTCTGTAACCGAACTCCAACCTGGAGAGCCTTTGTAACTGGACTCCATCCCGGAGAGCCTCTGTAACCAGACTCCATCCCAGAGAGCCTCTCTAAATAGACTCCGTCCTGGAGGGTCTGCTGTAACCGGACCCCAACACAGAGGGGTTACTTTTACCGATCCCCAACCTGGAACATACTAGTCCAATACATTAATCTTAATAAATGTTTTAAATATAACAGAAATATTTGTTTTAAAACTAGCATATGAAATATAAATAATTTATCCTTAAACCATGAATGACATAAAAATAGCACATCCTCATTCAAACAAATCATAACTCATTCGATACAAAATTGAATATTGTATTTATAATAAATCAACTTCAAACATGTGTAAAATCCATTAATGGATTTTTACATAGATGAAAATGATCCGTAAAATGCATTGTGAGAAATACCTATTTTTTTGTGAAATCATTTAAAATTATCACTATTTATAAAGGTAGTCATTTAAAAGGTATTTTTGAATCAATGTGTCCCATACCACTTTGAAACTTTTTAAAATAATTATCATTTCAAAACATTAGTGTCCATATAAATAAATCCTTAAAATCATTTTAAAAACATAGACATTAATAAAAATGGTTTAGAAAGATAAATCTTTTAAAATTTTAAAATGCTGATCTAGTTAAATAGAGCCTAACATAAAATCTTTAATGATTCATTTTTTAATCATTTTTATAAAATATGGGTATCTATGATAAGTATGTCTCAAAAAATACTTACACATGAACAATCTCGGATAATAATGAGATTGAGGAAATAACCCTTACCTCATTGTAATCAATCAAGTCTTATGAAAAATTGTCAATAACCACCAAATGAATCACAGAATACCATGAATATAAATATAATCATGATAATACATATCAAATGGCAGTACACAATACATGACATGCAATAAATAAATGGTGAACAATGGAAATCTCACGAATTAAAAGTGAGATAAGAAACCTCTTACCTCGTGTCCGACTTGACCCATTCATTCTTTAATATCCAGAATAATAAAATAAAGATAATTTATACTTAATTAAGAACCTTTTTTAAGTTTATTATTCCTTTTATATCTCTTATTACCATGTTATAATCATTATGTAATCATTTATGTTAATAACATTCTTTTTGTTAATATTTGGCACTTGTGTCAAAAATGAACACCATATAGTTACAAGTTGTTCACATGGTCAAAAGTTCATTATATCCAGAATGATATTAGTGATTTAGATTTAATATATAACATATATATCCAATATATACATGTAGTTACAATAGTACATATCATTTTGGGGTAAGAAATGAAATGCACTGTTCATGGAGATGGTAAGTCATACATACGCATGAACGCTAATTTCATTTCTATTTCTTATTTTAATGGAATTAAAACATAATTATACATAGTTATATTATAATTATAGTATAATATCATATATAATATCATTAAATATATCCTTTATATTCCCCACATATGTTATTAACGAGTCATATCACTTTGAGGGGGCAGTAGTCCGCACTTCCTCAAATTAAATTATCACGTTTTCCCATAATGGAAACCATTAAGGTATGATATAATAAAATACAGAAGCATAAAGAAAATATAAACATAATATATATCATATATAAATGCAGTGCTATCATAATGGCCACTATGAGAGGTGGTAGGAGGTAATTGAACAATCATCGTTTCGTGAGGCGTTAGTTTTCCATCCGTAGAAACATTATGTTCATCACCCATTAGATGGAGGTGTTTGTAAGTGTAGTTAGAATAATTATCATAAAAACATCCTAGTATATTTAGGATACTGGAGTTGTTATAAATGAAAGTAATAAAAAGAGTTTAGGGGTTGGAGAATTAAAATAATAGAAAAGAAGTTAAGAGAAAGTGTTACCTTTAATTTGGGTGACTTCTTTTGGTTTGAACTAAAAGGACTTCTTGACCTGTCTTCTTCCTAAGGTAAAGCATCTAGGAGGAGGAGAGGGATGTAGGGAGATTAATTTGTCAGAGTTTTTATTATCATAATGGCTTGAGAGGTGTGAGGAATTTGTTAGAAGTGGTATTCTTTTATAAGGGGGAGGAGGGGCTCTTTAGGAAAGTATGAAAATATTATTTTATTATATATTGATATTCGTTTTCTAAAGGTCCAGAAATCGTTAGGCTCGAAGATAAGAAGACTCAGGGTCGATAAAAAATCTTCCAATATAAATTGGACATGTTTTGGATATTATTTTAATATTTATACTCTAATTTATTTAAATCATTTATTAATGAGGTAAATACTGCATCATTATTGTGTCATAAATATTTTAATTTATTTGACTTTTAAAAATTATTAAAAAATATGATGATGTAGGAACTATTTTTATCTTTCAAATGAATATTTATAGTTAAAATTATTACTTATATAACACCATATAATAATTAATTACTAAACTATTTTGGTTTATGTCAATTTTTCCTTTACTTTAAATTAATCAATCTAAAGTGTCATTATCATTCATAAGTGGATCCATGGGGTCCCAAAATCGACCCATGGATGACCATGGTAAAAAATTACTCATAAAATATGGTTAGGATATGTGTTAAGGTAATTTTGATTTATTACAATATTCTTTTTGTATTGAAATACCCTATTTACCTTTAACTGCGGTAAATAAAAGTCAAAAGTTACTATTCACCAAAAAATATTTTCAACTTATTGAACCACATTTTACATACTGAGGATAACCATGTCTCTAGAATTTTTGAAATTAAATTTACAGAAGTGGTATAATTATGTTTTATGCAAATTTGCAAACACTTCTAGAAGGTGGGTAAAAGACGGTAAAAAGTTCAATAAAATTTTTATATATCTAAAATTATTATAAAATGACTCCAATGAATTATTTTGAACATATATAGGTATTATGTATCTATTTTGACGTAAAATAAATTTAAATAAAATAAATAAATATTTAAATAAAAAGCCAGTTTTTAACCAATGACTTAGTGTTTTTTTAATATTCCTAAAAAATTGATGTTTCTCAAAACAGTACCCAAAATTAACACTAAGATATATTTGATATTATGAATTAAAAAATAATTTCTATTTTACCAATTTAAAAACATATAAGTTTCATTAATTAATTTAAAATTAATTCTCATTGTCAAAACAAATAGCATGTTTTTAAGCAACAATATCTATCAAAAGATTGACATTTGTTTACATCCAATTTCAAAGTGAAATTAATTATAATGACCAAAATTTTATTAAATGATAAAAATATAATCTAATTATAATTCAAAACCAATAAAATTCATAATTTAACACTATAAATTATGTCAATTAGGAATGTTTTTTTAAATAAAATTTAGTATTTTTCACTATTCACCAAAATATGAATGTTATCATAAAAATACCAAAAAATTATTGAAACTAAATTTTTATCTCCAGATTATAAATTAGAAGTTTTTTGTGTCAAATGGAATATATAAAAGTGTCAAATATTGGATTTACAAAGGGTTCGCCTTCAAAAGTTGGTAAAATTGCATTTTCTGAAAATACCTCCTTTATCGAAAAAATTAAATTTGTTCTTATATTATGTAAAAGAAACACATAATATGGATGTTAAAATTATATGGAGTCTATAAAATTCAAAATGCAGTTAATACTATTCATAACCTCTTTTTAATGGATAGATTGGATAGTAGTGATGCGCTTGAACTTGGTGTTGCCTGTAGTGCAAGATATTGAATTAAATTAAATAAATAACGTTCTATGAAATCATTGGGTGTTATATTCTTCCCTACTTCAATAAATTGCGTTCTCGCAATTTGAATTTGTTCTTCAAAAATAAAAGGATGAAAATAGAAAATACCATCGTGTGAAAACCCACATCAGAAATTGGGTTAATAAGATTTAGTCTTAATAAGTGGAAATGGGGATTGAAAAAGTCACTACCAAATTATGATCTCGATTATAAGAAAATTTGTGGGAATTAGAGACACATAATTGGAGGAAAAGCGTAAATATTTATAGGGAGTGATTGTGGTCATCAGTCACAAATAATTGTAGAATTGAGGGCCTCAAAGCCATCAATCTATGATGATTTAAAATATCATCGGTTCAACAAAACATAAGGTATTAGGATAACACATTTTTAGTTTTGATATCCCTTACCTAAAGTTTAAGAATAAATTTTTTCATAGAATAAGAGAAGAAAAAAAATATATACTTGAGAAGTAGAGTTCCATTATTTAACTAATTTATACAACAAACTCATCTTACACTCTAAAATATAATAGAACTAAAAATATATTCTATTTATCATATTCGTATAGTGTTCATAAAATATGAATTTATAATTCAAATATCAGACCCTTTAAGAAAATAAACTACATTATACAATCCAAGGACTTCACGTAGTCAAGTGCTAGGCGATAAATCCCTATCACACTATGGTTTTGGGTTCAATTCTCGCAGCTTTGTCCGATGTGACGGGTTTCCACACAGTCTGCGTGTTTTCCTTTTTATAAAAATATCAAAATAACCTTAACGATAGTATCTTAATCCATTCCAACCTTTAGACTTATACAAAATAATTCAATCCAATCTCATAGTCCAAAATTTATTAGGAAGTTAAACACAATAAAGATCCTTTTTTCCACATAATAACATGTGAACACCATCATCATGTATTATTTGAAAACTTGGTAACACTTTGAATTACCATAAAACATTATTGATTAAATTCATGCTTCCTAATCCTTTATATAATACTGGATATTTTCATTATATCCAAAAATATTGAATTTTCAAACAATGATGAAATGAAAAAACTATTAATCAGATCCAAGGAAGTCAAGAATATCCAATATAATTTATCCAAATCAACCATATCTTATTCAAAAAATCACTACATTGGTATCAAAACCATAATATAGTTTATCTTTCTCTCTTCCATCTTTTTCTTCTCTTGCTTCCCTTCAAATCTGTAAAACATAGAGAATTCTTTAATTATCTTATTAACACATGACACTATTTCCTCATATGTTGAGAATAGATGAGAGACTATTTCACTTCTAAAAGTTTTCTTAAGACATTTAAATATATGATTTTTCATACTCTTTGGATCATACGTACTGATGGATTTCACATTCCCTCTACTAGGCACCATTTCTATACAATGGCATAAACTAGATTAGTTTATAAATCGAAATACATAATTCCAAACTTGTAAAACACATAACATAAATTGAATAGTTTAAAGATATAATCCATAATCATAAAAAATGTTTTCATTGAGGATGTGTATACTCATAAACCCTTTATAATGATTTGTAAAGAAAATGAGAATTATCCTAAGAATATCCCATGGGAGTGTCATTACCAAGAGTGCAGCAAGACCCATTTTCATGCACTGGTTCTCGTTTGAGTCTAGCTCAAAGAGGTGTTTTTGGGTTTTACCCCTAGGTATATCTGTGCCAGAGCCGCCTCTACCTGCTCATATCCAGATAGGGATGTATTTTTTTGAAAAACTCGCAAAATCTCTACATTACCAAAATTCTAGGATGTTCTTATATACTAATCCTCAAAGTCTATCTTAGGGTAATGTGCTCTTATCAGAGTTTATCTAAATCTAGTTTCCAATGTTATTTCTAAACTTCCTCTGATACCAACTGTAACGCCTCGACCCTAGTTACCCAGAGTCAGTGCATTATTTTAATACATTGGCATGATTACAATGAATCAAGTCCCGAAGGACAAATCCGTTTAACTATCTTGGAAAATAGATTACATACATGAATGTTACATTACACTTTATAACATATAAAACAACATAAATAATCATTTATGAATTACATTATTCCCTTAGCTTAACCCTGCATATCAATCACAATACACTTGTGGGAATCCTGGGAAAAATAAAAAATAGAAATAGGTGAGCTCAAACGCTCAGTAAGGGTAAAACATATAGTGGAAGATAACATAAATATTATGCATGGTTAATATTTGAAACCACATTCCATTACCAGTAATAAACATGAATACTTTTATGGATGGAATATGAGCTGAGTAAATAATTCAATAATAAAACATAATCATGGGTATTCTAATAGTAGAATGACCACATGAACCATCAATATTATTTTTATAATGAGGGAATGTATAGTACCAGACATTAATATCTGTGTCAAGGCCTTGTGCTAGGACCTATGGGTGAACTGTAACCGGAGCCAATCCCGGAGAGCCTATATAACTGGACTCCATCCCGGAGAGCCTCTATAACCAGACTCCAACTCAGAGAGCCTCTATAACCGAACTCTATCCCGGAGAGCCTAAGAAACTGGACTCAATCCCGGAGAGCATTTATATCCGGACTCCATCCCGGAGGGTCTGCTGTAACCGGACCCCAAACTAGAGGGCTTACTTTTACTAGTCCCCAACCCGGAACAAACCAGTCCAATACATTCACTATAATAAAAGGTTGAAATATAACATAAATATTCGTATTAAAACTATCATACGAAATATCAATACATTAACCTTAAACCATGGATGGCATAAAAATAGCACATCAACATTCAAACATATCATAACTAATTAAATACAATATTTAATATTTTATTTATAATAATTCAACTTCAAATATGTTTCAAATCCATTAAAGGATTTTGACATATATGAAAATGATAAGTAAAATTCTTTGAGAGAAATACCTCATTTTTTCATGAAATTATTTAAAATTCCCACAATTTATAAAGGTATTCTTTTAAAATTGATTTTTGAATCAAAGTGTCCCATACCTCTTTGAAGCTTTTTAAAATAATTATCATATCAAAACATTCCTCTCTATATAAATAAATCCTTAAAATAATTTTGAAAACATTGACATTAATTAGAAGGGTTTAGAAAGATAAATCTTTGAAACATTTAAAATGATGATACAGTTAAATAGACCCTCCCATAAAACCTTTAATGATTCATTTTGAAATCATTTTTATAAAATATGGGTATCTATGATATGTATGTCCCATAAAATAATTACACATGAACAATCTCGGATAATAATGTGATTGAGGAAATAACCCTTTCCTCGTTGTAATCAATCGAGTCGTATGAATAATTGTCAATAAACACCAAATTAATCATAGAATATCATGAATATAAAGAGAATCATGATAATATATATCAAATGGCAGTACACAATACACAAAATGCAATAAATAAGTGGTGAACAATGGAAATCTCACGGAATTAAAAGTGAGATAAGAAACCCCTTACCTCATGTCCGACTTGACCCGTTCGTTCTTTAATATCCTAAATAATAAACTAAAGTTAAATTATATTTTTTTAAGAACCTTTTTCATGTTTATTATTCTT
The DNA here is from genome assembly GCA_963277665.1 of Viscum album. Lineage (NCBI taxonomy): Eukaryota > Viridiplantae > Streptophyta > Magnoliopsida > Santalales > Viscaceae > Viscum > Viscum album. The sequence goes on from OY728137.1 coordinate 1,992,028,595, forward strand.
TTTATATCACTTATTACCATGTTATAAACATTATGTAATCATTTAAGTTAATAACATTCGTTTTGTCGATATTTGGCACTTTAGTAAAAAATGAACACCTTATAGTAACAAGTTGTTCACATGGTCAAAAGTTTATTATATATAGAATGATATTCATGATTTAGATATCATATATATCATATATATCCAATATACACATGCATTTATAATAGAACATATCATTTTGGGGTATGAAATGAAATGCACCGTTTATGGAGACGGTAAGCCGTACATATGCATAAACGCTACTTTCATTTCTATTTCTTATTTTAATGGAATTAAAACATACTGATATATAGGTATATTATAATTCTAGTATAGTATCATATATAATATTATTAACTCCATCCTTTATACATCCCACATATGGTATTAACAAGTCATATCACTTTGAGGGGGCGGTTGTCCGCACTTCGTTAAATGAAATTATCGCGTTTACCCATAATGGAAACCATTAAGGTATTATATAAAAGAAAAATACAAAAGAATGAAAAAAACATAAACATAATATATATTGTATATAAATACAGTTCCATCATAATGGCCAACATGAGAGGCAATAGGAGCTAATTGAACAATCATCATTTTGTGAGCCGTTAGTTTTCCATCCATATAAACATTATGTTCTTCACCCATTAGATGGAGGTGTGTGTAAGTTTAGTTTTAATAATTCTCATAAAAACATCCTTGTATATTGAGGATACTTTTTTTGTTATAAATGAAAGGAATAAAAAGATTTTAGGAGTTGGAGAAGTAAAATAAAAGAGAACAAGTTAAGATAAATTGTTACAATTAATTTGTGTAACTTCCTTTGGTTTGAACCAAAAGGACTTCTTGAAGTGTCTTCTGACTAAAGTAAGGCTTCTAGGAGGAGCAGAGGGATGTATGGAGATTAAATTTGAAGATTTTGGATGAGCCTAAACGCTTGAGAGGTGTGAGGAATTGGTTAAAAGTGGTCTCCTTTTATAAAGGGATGGAGGGGCTCTTTAGGAAAGTGTGAAAATATTATTTTATTATATAATGATATTCAGTTTCTAAAGGTCCAAAAATCATTAGGGTCAAACATAAGATTACTAATGGACGAAATAAAATCATCCAATATAAATTGGACATATTTTGGATATTATTTTAATATTTATAATTTAATTTATTTAAATTATTTATTAATGAGGTAAATATTGCATCATTATTGTGTCATAAATAATTTAATTTATTCGATATATAAAAATTATAAAACAAATACCATAATGTTGGAAATCGTTTTATATTTACAATTAATATTTATTTTAAAAAATATTACTTATATAACACCATATAAAAATTAATTACTAAAAGATATTTGTTTATGTCAATTTTTCCTTTACATTAAATTAATTAATCTAAATTGTCATTATCATTCATAAGTGGATCCATGGGGTCCCAAAATCAACCCAAGGATGCCCATGGTCGTCCATTACTCATCAAATAAGGTTAATACATATTTTATGCAAATTTTCAAATACTCCTAGGAGGTGGGTAAAAGACGGTAAAAAGTTCAATAAAATTTTTCTATATCTAAACTTATTATAAAATGGACTCCAATGAAATATTTCAACATATATAGGTATTATGTATCTATTTTGACCTAAAATAAATTTAAATAAAATAAATAATTATTTAAATAAAAAGTCTGTTTTTAACCAATAACTTAGTGTTTTTACTATTCATCAAAAATTGATGTTTCTTAGAAAAATACAAAAAATTCAGCCTAAGCTATATTTGATATTCCAAATTCAAAAATAATGTCTATTTTACCAAATTAAAAACATATAAATTTCATTAATTAATTTAAAATTAATTTATGTTGTCAGAACAAATAGCATGTTTTTAAGCAACAATATCTTTCAAAAGATTGACACTTGTTCATGTCCAATTTCAAAGTGAAATTAATTATAATGAACTAAATTGTATTAAATGATAAATTTATAATATAATTATACTTTAAAACCAATCGAATTCATAATTTAACACTATAAAGTATTTCTATTAGAAAAGTTGTTTTTAATTAAAATTTAGTATTTTTCACTATTCACCAAAATATGAAAGTTATCAGAAAAATACCAAAAATTTATCAATACTAAATTTTTATATTCTGATTCTAAAATAGACATTTATTTTGTCATATTTAATATATATAAAAGTGTCAAATATTGTATTTAAAAAGGGTTCTCCCTCAAAAGGCGGTAAAATTGCATTTTCTGAAAATTACTTCCTATATCTAAAAAATTGAATTTGTTCTTATATTATGTATAAGAAACACATAATATTGATGTTAAAATTATATGGAGTATATAAAATTCAAAATTTAGATATCATATATGATCATACAGCTCTGATGATAGTTGATAGTCTATGGAATATAGGGAGCAAAAATGAGGTCTTGTGGTGAACTGATCCGGCCATTAGTTATATAGTGGATTGGTAGATGATTTTGTAATGTTGTATGTTTTTTGGATTTGGTAAAATTTTGATTTAGGTTTGTGTCAGAGATTCTGATGGATACCAGGTTGGTGTGTTAAGAATACTTATTTCAGTATGAATTATATATTAAAAATGATGGGATTATTGTTCTGATATGTGATGTTATAGTTTTACATGATTTTATCCTTGGGAGAAAAAAATATGGCGTGGATGATTTGATTTATAATATGTTTATTAAACTTTGGATTTTTTTAAGAGACAAGTGAGTTGATTTGGACACTTTTTCTATAGAGGCAAGAGACATATCATTTTTCATATCAAAAATACAGGATTAACCTTACATATACGCATGCTAATGTTTGTTTTCATTAACGATAGATGAAAAATGGATTATTGTGTCAATTAAAACTCATAAAATGTTTTACATACAAGTTATTATTTGAATTGTACACAACTAGGATGACTTGTATATGAATTCTTTCAAATGGTTGTTCTTGTGAATGTATAGTGAGATGATTAAGGTGAACGATGACGATGATGCTGCGCTTGGCCACATCAGGTGTGGTGAATTAAGGGGGTATATATAGAATAAATTCATACCATTGGAATCATTAAGAATATTTTGTTTTGTTTTTGATTCCTTTATCATGTGAGACCCCAGTGTTTGGTGTTTAACATGCTAATGTCATGGATCTAGGGATGGGTGTGTCCTTAATGACTTATGAGTTATGAACTCTCTATCATAACCAGCCCCGATCAAGCCCGAACCTGGCAGCCAAGATAATCTATGGCATGGGACAAAGGGAATTTCCTAATCCCCATGGGCTAGAAACTAGTGTCTGGAATCATCAGAGTAGGAAATGGATCTATTTTACCCAAATACAATCATGTAAACAAACATCATAAATAAATTCAAAACCTAATATAAATTTATATAAAATTTGTAAAGACCCGTAAAATTCACGGGAAATTTTTTCTTAATTTTCTTTAGAATTTTACAAGAGCGCGGTTTCAGACGGCACCTGATTCCGAGGCCCGGAGTGCCCGGAATTAATTTCCGAAGTTTGGCTCGGGTACGTTCAGTGAACGAACGAGCGGGAATTCCTAACTTTTGATCCGGTGCTCGGAATTGAAATCCGAGGGCACCGATGAACTCGCAGCGCCGATATTCGCTCAAAGAGACCTTTTCGGGAGTTGCGTTTGTTGCGGGTTGAAAGTTAATTTTGGGGTTTTTAGTTTGAGTTAAATAAAATTTGTGTAGAACAAATTTTATTATAACTTGATAAAACCTACCAAAGGGGGTTGGAAGTGGGACCCACACCCACTTAACCTCCCTTGGGAGGATTAAGTGTGGTGGGGCCCACACGAACCCCTAATCCTTTCAAATTCTCCCAACTCCCTTAACGCCTCATTTATTGACTTGAGTTACTTATTTAATTATGGGAGTTGATCCTTTTGAATTTCAAACTTTTGAAATTCTATTGTGTTATGTAATAATAAAATAAGTTGTTGACTTATTTTATTTTGGGTTATTTGTTTGTCTTCTTGAGAGGTGGAGAGCTCTTCTTCTTCTTCAACTCTGACGAAGAACTCGAAGAACGTTCATCTTGACGAAGAACGCTCAAGCTCCGACGAAGAACGCCGCACCTCCATTCTTCGTTTACCGTGTCAACGAAGGGGACGCCACTTCTTCCTCGGACAACCTTCGTCGGCGTACAAGTTTCGCCAACGACGTGTCTCTTCGAACACATCCCTTCGTCATCGGATTTGACGAACGGCTACCGCGACGCCCGACCTCCGCGACGTCGTCTTCCGCGGAACGTTCACAATCTTCGAACCTTATACCCGAGGTAGGGGTTATTGATTTCTTTTTGATTTCCTTATTTTTTTATTCTTGATCGTGAATAGCAAGTCTAACGTGTGGCTTGAATTATTTAAGTTGCGTTATTATTTTAACGAGAGGGGGTCGGACCGCACGAACACGGCCGAACCCCCCTCCATCGTTCTTGTTTATTCTTGCGGGTGGAAGCAAGTGGCGTGGTGCCGTCGCACCACGCGGATAATCGTGCTTTTATTTTACGCGGCGCAGTCGCGCTACGCCGAGGTAGAATCTTCAAGAACGCGACGCCGTCGCGCCGCGTTTTTAAGGAATCAAGGCACGGCGAAAGGGGCGCGGTGCCGTCGCACCGCGCCGGACGACGAACACCACGGCCGGTTCCGGGCCGCGGCGGGACGAGGAGACCGCGGCCGGTTCCGGGCCGCGGCGGAAGAGAAGACCGGCGGCCGGGCCGCCGGCGTCGGAAGCCGAAGGGGGGACCGGAATTTCCGGTCCCGTTGGGGAAAACCGTCCGGCCAGCTGGCGGGCCGGAAGGCATTAAACCGGGGGAATTAATCCCCCGACAAGCATGTAAAACCCCCCTCTTTAAGAGGGGGGCGGTTCCATGAAAGGGGGGTAGCAGCCCCCCGGTTCTCTTTATTAAACCGGCCCCCACGTGGGGGCCGTTTGTTGCAAAGGCGCGGCACAAAGGCCGCGCCGCTTCAATCAGCGGGGGCTTAGCCCCCGCGTGCGGCCCCTCGCGGTGCCAGGCCGCCGCGGCCCGCCGCGCCGCCGCGCCACCACCGGCCGCCGCCGGCCACCGCGCCGCCCCAGGGTGGGGGGGGGGGGGGGTCGGGTCGGGTCGGCCCGGACCCGGACCCCCCCGTTTCGAACTAGAATCGGTTTTTGGGCCATATCTTGAGCCTCGGACCTCCGAATGACGAACCGTCTGCGACAACGCGATCCTTGGATCGAGACGGTCGTTTCGGTATATCGCACTCAAGGTTTCGGTTTACCTTGAGTTCGGCCGGGTTGGTTCGTTCACGAAACCAACCGGGCCTTCGGAGCGGAAACACTCATATCTTGAGCTACGGACGTCCGATTGACGTGCCGTCAGTCGCGTTGTGTTCCTCTTAGTGAGACGGATCTTTTGGCATACTCCGCCCGAGGTTTGGACGCAGGTGGAGTACAGTCGGGTTGGTTTAGCCTTAAAAACCAACCGGGCCCCGGAGACGAAAATGCCAATAACTCTCAGACCGGGCGTCCGATCGACGCCCCGTCTGTTGCGTTGAGTTCCTGTTGACGATACAGAACTTTTGGATACATCAACTCTGGTCTTTGTGATAGTTGATGTATCAGCCTCTCGGCTCGTGGAGCGGACCCTCCGAACGAGCTTGCTGTGTGCGGGAACCCTAGTGCTGGCTGCGACTGCTACAACTGCTACTACTGCTACGACTGCTACTGTGACTGCGACGACGACAGTACAAAGATCCTGTGTGGATTCGACGACGACAATATAGAGATCCTGTGTGGATTCGACGACGACGACTACAACACTCAGCGATCCTACGTGGATCAGTGCTACAGGTCCTGTGTGGGCCCGATCCTGTGTGGGTCCTTGCGCTCAGCGGTTCTGCGTGAGCCAGCGCCTACAGGTCCTGTGTGGGCCCGATCCTGTGTGGGTCTTTGCGGGGGTTAGTTAACTATCGATCCTTCGTGGGTCCGACGACTTAGATGGATCAGTGATCATCTTTATCGTCCTTGAAGAAGTATACCTATGTGAGCTGAATCCTATTGCTTTCCTGTGTGGATTGTGTTGTGCAATCCTGTGTGGATTACGTTTTGATTTCCTGTGTGGAATACGTTTACTTTCCTGTGTGGACTGAGTTGTACTTGGGCTCGGAGGTTGGAGCGTATTTAAATTGATGACTTAGGTATATGTATGGGTATATACCTAAGCAGTGTCGGTTATTACTTCGTGATTGTTCTTTTCTTTGTGGTTTATCCTTTGTGGATTTGTGGATTTGTGAGACCTTCAGTGGTCTCGGGGTCCCTACTGAGTAGCTTATACTCACCCCTGCACGGGTTTTGCCCGCACTACGTTGTGTTGGTTGCAGACGACGGACAGCGTTGACCTTAGCTGAGGCTTGCAGAGCGGAACGGTACCCGGAGGTGGACCACTGGGCGGGACGTGCACGGAGCGGGCGGTGGGACCCGTGGAGCAGAGAAGCTATCTGTACCCACCCTTCAGGTGGGATTTCCAGTGGACAGCTCGGAGTAGCGGCTTTTACTTTTCAGTTGTTGTTTTTCCCTTTTTGAGTTGTACTTTACTTTCAGTTTGGGTTTGTATTCTGGCCCATTTACCTTTCCGAAATTTCAGTCGTACTCTACTTTGTTTAGTGTTTACTTTCCGCTTGTTTACTCTGTGGTGTTTGTTTACTTTACAAAGGCAATGCCTTCCCTTTTTATAGGGATTTACGCCTTGGTGCTAGTCGCCAGCCCCTGGCCTATGGAAGGCGGGCTTGGGGTAGTCACGGCACGGACCCCGAGGGTGGGTCGTGACAAATTGGTATCAGAGGAGTTCGGTTCTACCGTGAACTCTAATCTTTTCTATGTGAAGAAATAATGTTTAGTGTATTGAGTGTGATTATCAGTCCAGGGAGTCCAGTGTTGGTGCGGCGGCCGACGTATCCGTACACCAGGACCCTGACTTCTGATTTCCGACTTAATGCACGAAAACATTGATTGCGTGTGTGTTTCAATGTTTTCTTTGTGATTACTTATATCAGCTCACTAGGTATACTGTTCTGACCGTGGCGCACCTGTTTCCTTTTCAGGATGGCCCCACGACGGCAGCCAGCTAGGGTTCCGAGAGTCGAGCGTGACGACAGCCCACCGAGCGACGAGGCCTCGGTGCAGGGCCCTTTTCCAGTAGTGGCACCGGCGGTAGCTTTACCCGCCGATCCCCCGATGCTTCCAGCAGCAGCCGCTGACGATGCACGTCGCCTCAGCGCACTGCATGAGTTTCAGCGCCAGCGACCGCCCAGGTTTCGCGGGGAGACGGATCCCCAGGCAGCAGAGGACTGGCTGGAGGCAGTGGTTCGAGTGTTTAGGCTAGTGAGGACACCAGCAGACCTCATGGTGATCCTCGCTGCGAGCCTACTACACGCAGCAGCAGGACGATGGTGGAGCTTGATGCTCCAGGTGCACGATGAGGCATCTCTACTTTGGATGGACTTTGAGAGCCTTTTCCGCTCGGAGTTCATCCCAGCCACCCTTCGTGCGGTGCGTATCCAAGAGCTTCCTTGCTGAGTCTACACCAGCACAGCGACCCACCGCAGGGCGGCACGTGGCAAAGTCATCTGCAGCAGGCAGTCGACGGATGACTCAGGGGTCCAGACAGACCAGACCTTCAGGCAGACGATCTCAGGGCACTAGCTCAGCAGTGCGGGGCACACAACGCGGAGCCAGTCTTACGAGAGGCAGACAGTGCTACTCGTGCGGCGGGCAGGGCCACATGGCTCGTGACTGCCCGACCCGCCGTGCCGTGGAGCAGCAGTCAGTTGATGGACCACCGAGGCAGAGGCAGAGGATCGACCGTGGCGGTCCGCAGGGAGGAGGCGGACGAGGCAGAGGAGCTGGACGAGCAGCTGGTGGTGGCCGACGCTTTGAGGCTCTACCACCACCACCACCAGGAGGTCCACCCCGACCACAGGGAGCTGGCGGGCAGCGACAGGCACAACTCCAGGCAGCAGAGGCCTACGACCACGGCGCACCCGAGATGATTCGAGGTACTATCTGTGTCTATTCCACCCTTGCTGCAGTTCTTATAGACACAGGAGCGAGTCATTCTTTCATAGCCGCTGCCCTTGTTCGGAGCTCGGAGATTCCGACAGAGCCGTTGGCTCGATCCTTACGGCTAGAGACTCCTACGGGAGCAGACTCGACGATTACGCACTGGTGCCGGCAGTGTGAGCTTACTCTAGGAGGCGAGAGCTTCGGCTGGGATCTTCTTGTAGCAGCGTCGAGGCCTTACGACGTCATCTTGGGCATGGATTGGCTATCTACGGTCCATGCAAAGATTGACTGTTTTAGGCGCAAGGTGCGTTGTGTACGCACCGACGGGAGCAGGTTCACCTTCACCGGCGAGAAGGGAGCCTTAGCAGCACAGGATGGACTTCCGCGGAGGAGAGGACAACCCATCACTCATCAGTTGGCTAGCCTTATCCTTGGAGCAGTTGACGTGCGGAGTCCTGGTTTTCCTGCAGTGGTGGATCAATTTGCGGACGTTTTTCCCGACGACGTTCCAGGGCTACCTCCTCACAGAGAGGTAGACTTTTATATTGACTTGTACCCCGGGACAGCCCCGATATCCACTCCAGCATATCGGATGGCCCCCGCCGAGCTTCGAGAGCTACGGGTACAGTTGGAGGACTTGCAGGGAAAGGGATTCATCCGACCCAGTGTTTCACCCTGGGCTTCCCCGATATTGTTCGCCAAGAAGGCGGACGGGAGCTTGCAACTTTGTGTTGACTATCGTTGCTTGAACCAGGTGACAGTGAGGAACAAGTATCCGCTACCGAGGATTGATGACCTCTTTGATCAGCTCAAGGGAGTACGGTGGTTCTCGAAGATAGACCTCAGGTCAGGCTATCATCAGCTCAGAGTCAGAGACGAGGAAGTGAAGAAGACGGCCTTCAGATGTCGGTATGGCCACTATGAGTTCTTGGTTATGCCTTTCGGTGTAACCAATGCTCCAGCAGTGTTCATGGCTCTCATGAACAGGATCTTTCAGCCATACCTCGATCGGTTTGTCGTGGTCTTCATCGACGACATTCTGATTTACTCTACGACAGCGGAGGAGCACGCCTATCACTTGCGAGTTGTTCTTGACACACTCCGAGAGCACCAGCTTTATGGTAAGCTCTCGAAGTGCCAGTTCTGGATACGTGAGGTCCACTTTTTGGGACACGTTATCTCTGAGGAGGGAGTTGCATTGGATCCCGCGAAGATTGAGGCTGTGTTAGCTTGGGAGCCACCCAGGAGCGTGACTGAGGTTCGGAGTTTCTTGGGACTAGCTGGATACTATCGGAGATTCGTACCAGACTTCTCTAGAGTTGCAGCATCACACACAGCTTTGACGAAGAAGGGGAAACCCTTCGTGTGGTCAGACAGATGTCAGCAGAGCTTCCAGGAGCTGAGACAGAGATTGACTAGCGCACCTATCTTAAGGTTTCCTGAGGAGGGAGTAGGGTACGTAGTCTACTGCGATGCATCAGGGACCGGACTCGGATGTGTTCTGATGCAGGAGCGGGCCGTGATCGCCTATGGATCACGTCAGTTGAGGCCGCATGAGCATAACTACGCTACCCATGACCTGGAGTTAGCAGCAGTGGTCTTCGCTCTGAAGACATGGCGACACTATCTGATGGGCGAGCGCTTTACAGTCTTTTCCGATCATCAGAGTCTCAGGTATATCTTCTCGCAGAAGGACCTGAACCTGAGACAGCGACGATGGCTCGAGTTCCTCCAGGACTATGACTTTGAGATAGTCTATACTCCTGGGAAGGGGAACGTAGTAGCCGATGCCCTCAGCAGGAGGACGGGCATTCAGCTACTTGAGGAGGAGACGAAGCAGCTAGCCTCTTTGCAGATATCCTTCGTGGATAGAGACGAAGCAACCTTTCTTCAGTCTCTCACAGTCACTCCTCCATTACTTCAGCGAGTCAGGGAGGCACAGCGCGGGGACGCTGACTGTGAGACACGGCGTGCACAGATATCCTCGGGACAGGCACCTGATGGTTTCTCCCTTGGAGCAGAGCACGACATCCTTTTCAGAGGACGTACCATGGTACCAGTCGCATTGCGAGAGGAAGTACTGAGAGAGTTTCACACTTCTCCTTTAGCGGTACATCCTGGAGTGGCGAAGATGTACCAGGACCTCAGACGACAGCATTGGTGGCCGGGTATGAAGAAGGATGTAGCAGAGTTCGTTTCTCGATGCCTCACCTGTCAGCAGGTGAAGGCAGAGCATCAGGTACTAGCAGGCTTGGTACAGCCCTTGGAGGTTCCAGAGTGGAAGTGGGACGGCATATCTATGGACTTTGTGACTGGACTTCCACGCACTTCCAGAGGTCACGACTCCATCTGGGTGATTGTTGACCGACTCACCAAGTCGGCACACTTCTTACCCATCAGAGAGCAGGGCTCAGTGGAGAGCTTGGGACGTCTCTACGTTCAGGAGATTGTGCGGCTCCACGGCGTGCCATCATCTATCGTTTCTGATCGAGATGCCCGCCTTACTTCCCGGCTTTGGAAGGGGTTACAGGAGGCGTTCGGGACGCAGCTACGTCTTAGCACAGCCTTTCACCCTCAGACGGATGGTCAGACGGAGAGGACCATTCAGACACTCGAGGACATGATCCGTGCCTGTGTCCTCGACTTTGGTCGTAGCTGGGAGGACCACCTACCCTTGGTGGAGTTCGCGTACAACAACAGCTACCACTCCACCATCGGGATGGCACCGTACGAGGCGTTGTACGGCCGACCATGTAGATCTCCTTTGTGCTGGACAGACCCTGGGGAGTCAGTACTGGTGGGACCGGAGATGGTCCAGGCCACGACAGAGAAGGTCCAGGTCATCCAGGAGCGGATGAGGACAGCTCAGAGCCGGCAGAAGTCATATGCTGACAGGAGGCGGAGGCCACTGGAGTTCGAGGATGGCGACCACGTCTTCTTGCGGGTCTCACCTCGACGTGGTATTCAGAGATTTGGCCGAGGCGGCAAGTTATCTCCGCGCTTCATCGGACCTTTCCAGATTCTCAGCAGGATTGGTGAGGTGGATTATCGCCTGGCTCTACCACCTCAGTTGCACCGGGTGCACGACGTCTTCCACGTATCTCAGCTGAGGAGATACGTGCACGACCCGACACACATCATTGACCATGGGGAGCTTGACGTTGACGATGGGGAGACTTTTACGGAGGTCCCGGTGGAGATAGAGGATCGACAGAAGTGGGTCCTGCGTGGGCGATCGATTCCTCTTGTGCGCATCAGATGGAAGCACGGGAATCTCCAGGAGAGCACATGGGAGCGGGAGGCTCAGATGCGTGCTCAGTACCCTCATTTGTTTCCTAGTTTTTGATGTATCTTTACGGGGACGTAAATCCCTGAGGTGGGAGTAATGTAAAGACCCGTAAAATTCAAGGGAAATTTTTTCTTAATTTTCTTTAGAATTTTACAAGAGCGCGGTTTCAGACGGCACCTGATTCCGAGGCCCGGAGTGCCCGGAATTAATTTCCGAAGTTTGGCTCGGGTACGTTCAGTGAACGAACGAGCGGGAATTCCTAACTTTTGATCCGGCGCTCGGAATTGAAATCCGAGGGCACCGATGAACTCGCAGCGCTGATATTCGCTTAAAGAGACCTTTTCGGGAGTTGCGTTTGTTGCGGGTTGAAAGTTAATTTTGGGGTTTTTAGTTTGAGTTAAATAAAATTTGTGTAGAACAGCTTTTATTATAACTTGATAAAACCTACCAAAGGGGGTTGGAAGTGGGACCCACACCCACTTAACCTCCCTTGGGAGGATTAAGTGTGGTGGGGCCCACACGAACCCCTAATCCTTTCAAATTCTCCCAACTCCCTTAACGCCTCATTTATTGACTTGAGTTACTTATTTAATTATGGGAGTTAATCCTTTTGAATTTCAAACTTTTGAAATTCTATTGTGTTATGTAATAATAAAATAAGTTGTTGACTTATTTTATTTTGGGTTATTTGTTAGTCTTCTTGAGAGGTGGATAGATCTTCTTCTTCTTCAACTCTGACGAAGAACTCGAAGAACGTTCATCTTGACGAAGAACGCTCAAGCTCCGACGAAGAACGCCGCACCTCCATTCTTCGTTTACCGTGTCAACGAAGGGGACACCACTTCTTCCTCGGACAACCTTCGTCGGCATACAAGTTTCGCCAACGACGTGTCTCTTCGAACACATCCCTTCATCATTGGATTTGACGAACGGCTACCGCGACGCCCGACCTCCGCGACGTCGTATTCCGCGGAACGTTCACAATCTTCGAACCTTATACCCGAGGTAGGGGTTGTTGATTTCTTTTTGATTTCCTTATTTTTTTATTCTTGATCGTGAATAGCAAGTCTAACGTGTGGCTTGAATTATTTAAGTTGCGTTATTATTTTAACGAGAGGGGGCCGGACCGCACGAACACGGCCGAACCCCCCTCCATCGTTCTTGTTTATTCTTGGGGGTGGAAGCAAGTGGCGTGGTGCCGTCGCACCACGCGGATAATCGTGCTTTTATTTTACGCGGCGCCATCGCGCTACGCCGAGGTAGAATCTTCAAGAACGCGACGCCGTCGCGCCGCGTTGAAAGGAATCAAGGCACGACAAAAGGGGCGCGGTGCCGTCGCACCGCGCCGGACGACGAACACCGCGGCCGGTTCCGGGCCGCGGCGGGACGAGGAGACCGCGGCCGGTTCTGGGCCGTGGCGGAAGAGAAGACCGGCGGCCGGGCCGCCGGCGTCGGAAGCCGAAGGGGGGACCGGAATTTCCGGTCCCGTTGGAGAAAACCGGCCGGCCAGCTGGCCGGACGGAAGGCATTAAACCGGGGGAATTAATCCCCCGGCCAGCATGTAAAATCCCCCTCTTTAAGAGGGGGGCGGTTCCATGAAAGGGGGGCAGCAGCCCCCCGGTTCTCTATATTAAACCGGCCCCCACGTGGGGGCCGTTTGTTGCAAAGGCGCGGCACAAAGGCCGCGCCGCTTCAATCAGCGGGGGCTTAGCCCCCGCGTGTGGCCCCTCGCGGCGCCAGGCCGCCGCGGCCCGCCGCGCCGCCGCGCCGCCCCAGGGGGGGGGGGGGTCGGGCCGGGTCGGCCCGGACCCGGACCCCCCCCGTTTCGAACCAGAATCGGTTTTTGGGCCATATCTTGAGCCTCGGACCTCCGAATGACGAACCGTCTGCGGCAACGCGATCCTTGGATCGAGACGGTCGTTTCGGTATATCGCATTCAAGGTTTCGGTTTACTTTGAGTTTGGCTGGGTTGGTTCGTTCACGAAACCAACCGGGCCTTCGGAGCGGAAACACTCATATCTTGAGCTACGGACGTCCGATTGACGTGCCGTCAGTCGCGTTGTGTTCCTCTTAGTGAGACGGATCTTTTGGCATACTCCGCCCGAGGTTTGGACGCAGGTGGAGTACGGTCGGGTTGGTTTAGCCTTAAAAACCAACCGGGCCCCGGAGACGAAAATGCCAATAACTCTCAGACCGGGCGTCCGATCGACGCGCCGTCTGTTGCGTTGAGTTCCTGTTGACGATACGGAAGTTTTGGATACATCAACTCTGGTCTTTGTGACAGTTGATGTATCAGCCTCTCGGCTCGTGGAGCGGACCCTCCGAACGAGCTTGCTGTGTGCGGGAACCCTAGTGCTGGCTGCGACTGCTACAACTACTACTACTGCTACGACTGCTACTGTGACTGCGACGACGACAGTACAGAGATCCTGTGTGGATTCGACGACGACAGTACAGAGATCCTGTGTGGATTCGACGACGAAGACTACAGAACTCAGCGATCCTACGTGGATCAGTGCTACAGGTCCTGTGTGGGCCCGATCCTGTGTGTGTCCTTGCGCTCAGCGGTTCTGTGTGAGCCAGCGCCTACAGGTCCTGTGTGGGCCCGATCCTGTGTGGGTCTTTGCGGGGGTTAGTTACCTATCGATCCTTCGTGGGTCCGACGACTTAGATGGATCAGTGATCATCTTTATCGTCCTTGAAGAAGTATACCTGTGTGAGCTGAATCCTATTGCTTTCCTGTGTGGATTGTGTTGTGCAATCCTGTGTGGATTACGTTTTGCTTTCCTGTGTGGAATACGTTTACTTTCCTGTGTGGACTGAGTTGTACTTGGGCTCGGAGGTTGGAGCGTATTTAAATTGATGACTTAGGTATATGTATGGGTATATACCTAAGCAGTGTCGGTTATTACTTCGTGATTGTTCTTTTCTTCGTGGTTTATCCTTTGTGGATTTGTGGATTTGTGAGACCTTCAGTGGTCTCGGGGTCCCTACTGAGTAGCTTATACTCACCCCTGCACGGGTTTTGCCCGCACTACGTTGTGTTGGTTGCAGACGACGGACATCGTTGACCTTAGCTGAGGCTTGCAGAGCGGAACGGTACCCGGAGGTGGACCACTGGGCGGGACGTGCACGGAGCGGACGACGTGACCCGTGGAGCAGAGAAGCTATCTGTACCCACCCTTCAGGTGGGATTTCCAGTGGACAGCTCGGAGTAGCGGCTTTTACTTTTCAGTTGCTGTTTTTCCCTTTTTGAGTTGTACTTTACTTTCAGTTTGGGTTTGTATTCTGGCCCATTTACCTTTCCGCACTTTCAGTCGTACTCTACTTTGTTTAGTGTTTACTTTCCGCTTGTTTACTCTGTGGTGTTTGTTTACTTTACAAAGGCAATGCCTTCCCTTTTTACGGGGATTTACGCCTTGGTGCTAGTCGCCAGCCCCTGGCCTATGGAAGGCGGGCTTGGGGTAGTCACGGCACGGACCCCGAGGGCGGGTCGTGACAAAATTGAACTAAAAAAATTTTATACAAGAAACTGAAAATAAAAATGAACAAAAAAACTTAACTAGCTGAACCTGACAGCCCACTAACTGCATGTGACCCCACTGGTCACTCTCCAACAAAACAATCACATGTTTCTCAAGGAGATCAAACTCAATATAAAACCTACACGAGGGATACAAATAGAAAATAACTATAGGTGTGAGTATTAAAACACCACAGGATAGTCCGATAAACTATTTCCCTTGAACTTCCTTTAAAATAAAATAAACATCCATTTTCATGTTTGAACTACAATACATTAAATAATGTTTTTATAAATAATTTACTTAAAAACAAAGTACGAACCATTTCCCTTATTCATTTTGAAAAGTAGATTCATATTATTATTGCGCCATTAGAATTTTCAAGGGGAAAGTGATGTCTATATTTTTCATCTTACACAATGAGGGTAAAATAGTTTACTTGAAAATAGTTTTCATAACAATTACTAAAATCAGCCCATCAGTTTTCAATAAAAACAACACAAATGAAGGAACAATAGTAATCACACAATAATGGAAATGTGGATATATATACAAGCATCACAATCCTCACTACAATCAATTGAAAACTAATAGAAATGGGATAACCGAGGAAGATGGAATAATAATGATTATTTAGATGGATAATTATTATTTACTTTCCTTTCATTACTTCAGCCAAAAAAATGGAACCATATTTCATACGTATGTATCACCTACAATCTCTATGAAGGACATACTTAATTTTTTTGTCTCTAATTTTCATGAACGATTATAAATATTTACATAATGAATATATATGATATTTATATCATTTTTAAATTCTTAAAATGTTTCAAACATGATCAATGTACAAGAATCAAAACTACCAAACCAAAACATTCATGAATAACGATAAAGATACCACACAAAGTAGTGATTTTAATAAAGAATTGTTAAAAACTGGTGATAAAAAGATATAAAAAAATCATATATAGTATTATATATATTATTAAATTTATTTAATATATGTTTAATAAATATAAATTTATTATAATTTTGGGTCCAATTCTTATAAATGAAGTCAGACCTCGAGAAAGGGTTTTTCATCTAACTTTTATTTTTGTGGGACACATGCCTTATACTCTACCTGTCTCTTTTTTTGGTTTATACATTTCCCAAAAATTTATTTTATTATTATTATCATGAAAATTCTGAAATATAAATACCTATAAAACATTATTTCTTTCATTTGGTTTATGATTCAAACGGAACCCAAATGGTAAGAGTCTATTTCCTAATATCATCATTATTTGGGATTGTTTATGTTTAAGTCTCAATTGGGGAATATTTATCTTACATGACCATATTTTATATATTTTTTAAAATAAAATTTTAAATATCCTCCTAATATTTTTTAAAATCATTTTTACCTAATTTAAACTTTTTAACAAACCTTTTGGATGGAATCTTTATGTCATTTTCATAATTATGTTCTCTGTGAATTTTCTAAAAAAATACAAATGGAATGTTTTTTTAACTTATACGACATGAGTGTATTTTTGTACAGTCATTCCACATTAATGATTCTAATATTAATGTATAATTTTACATTTTTTATCAATGATTGTTTTGTTTTATAAGTGCATAGAATTTTAAAAAGCTGATTTCAAAATGGAAATGTTTTTTCCTCAAGAATTATTCAACATTATATTTCAAAATAATTTTCATCTAAAATGACATACTTTGATGTCACATAAGATTTATTGGGTATATTGTCTAAAGAAAAAATCCTTATTCTTTATCTGGATAGACTATGTTTATGGCGAAAGGAAGAAATTTTTATGAAACACTTTTCTTTTCTATGGTCTATGCAACGATGAAAAAATATGAAACCCATTTCTTTTATTGGGTTATGCTATGATTAATTGTTGATGATCATTAAAAACAAATAATATTTTTTTTCATAATATGATGGGTGAAATCTATATCTCTAACTAATGAATTGAGAAATGTATTATATATCACGATTTAGTAATGAAAAAAACAATGTGCTGGATTTGTAATGGAAATCAAGTCCACGTGCTTGATTTGTAATGGGAAATAAGATGACATGATAGATCCAAAATGGGAAATTGGTATTGATGCCCAATATTAAATTCTAGGAAGTTAACATTGACAAATGAAATTTTTTCAATAATTATGATGGGGTCAAAAAAAATTATGTTACAAAATTATGGTTCAAGATTGAGTTGTGATGAATTATCATTATTAGGATTCATGTATTTCGAAAATGAAAATATTATATGACATGAATAATGATTATGATAAATTTTATATTGGGTATTATCATTGTATGTTTGGGTAAATATCACGTGCCCTTATACTTAAGTTGTTCTTTCATATAAGAATCAATTTATATCTCCCATGTATAAACTTATTGAACATCTGAGATGACCCTTTACTATGTTTTCTTCCCTAGTTATAAAGGACGGTTTTATTTATGATAAGCCTATGAAGGGTTATATACATAAAGAACATAGAGGGAGAATATGTAATTAAACAATAAAGCAGTTGTTTATATGTAAATGTTTCAAAAGGCACTGGAAATTAATGATTTTTGTTTGGATCATTATGTTAGGTAATGAATATTTATCTAATTTAATATCTATGTATGATAAGTATGTGATGTTATTGTTTATATAAGAGTAAGGATTAGGTATCCATTGAAAACTAGGATGATAAAACTTTAGTAAAAACTATTTTAGATAATCCTATGTATAAGATAACATACTAGGTTGTGTTAAAGGTAGGAGTGTGATTTTCCTAGAAAAAATATATATCTAGATACTATAACTGGTTTTGAATATGGAAATTTTATACATAGGGGAAATAATCCCAAAAGGGTTTTTTGATGTTAACTCAATTGACACATGGTTCTGAAAATAGGTCTTCCAGCCCACCTGGTTTGACACTCAATGGGATATGTTTTTTAACTTAACAAATATTTTAAAAAACATTATCATGATTTTAAATAGATAATGATGAAAAATGACCAAGGTTAAACCTAAGGTGTCATATATTTAAAATATAGTTTCAAAATTTTGACATAATGTAAAATATTTTTCATTGTTATGTGGTTTCCCCTACTCTTAATGTTGTTGACACTTCGCTTTTTGGTTTTATTCAATGACTAAGACAAAGATACTTTTTTTAATTCTTTATATGTTGCATAATTTAATGATTTTCCCCATGACAATCCAAATGAAATGGGAGTTAGAATTCAAAAAGATGTGTTGAATCTTAATCATCTATACAATTTTATGATTAAAAATATAAACATGGATGAGTCTCCTAATACACCTAACAAGATAATGATGGTGTTACATGAATATAATGTTGGAATGAAGATTGAACTTCTTGCATGTCAATAATGTGGGAAGATACACTCATTGGAATATCTTATTGGTACAAGTAGTTGATTTGGGTTTTGAAAAGAAGGTTAGAAAATAAGTAACATCTGAAGAAAATTAAAAGTTCATTTCATGCAATGAAATATAACATTGGTCTCCCTAAGGTATTATTCATAGATGAATGTTTTAAATGTGGAAGGTTTGGGAATTATGAAGATAAATTTCATAGTGTTAAAGGATGTATTCATGAATAAAATGATGAAGCCTAGTTAATGATTCAAAAAGAAAGTGGAATGATTGAAGAATTTAAGTATTAGTATTTGAGAGTCATAATTTAAATGACAGATTATAAGAATCATGAAACACATATTGATTATTCTAAAAAATTTATTCTAAATGTATTTGTAAGAATATAATGAATGGTATAAATGATTGAGAAAACTGTTTTAATGGTAAAGTGATATTTTATTTTAAAAACATGATTTAGGAAGAATAACCCTTATTACATGTCCAATTCAGAGATAATAATGTTCACTTGGTGTATGCTGATGATTGATGTTGATTGGATAGTATTGAAAACATTGGAGTTAGTTAGTGATTTGATGATAAGGGGATATAGTTTAACATTCATGAATTTTATTTTAGTTTTAATTTATTTAATATATTCAATATTAGAAGATTTCATTTTAGGAATAAGGATAATGTTAATTTTTGGAATCATGTATTTTTCCATGATGGATTTATTGTAATTCAGGTTATTACATGTTTCAAGAGAATATATGACCAAGGTTCTCACATTTTAGGTATGTTACATTAATAGATACTTTGGGGTACTAATGCTATGTTGATCTAGGAATTATCTTGACATTATTTCTAAATCACGGGTCTTGAATTTGGATAGGAATATTTTGGAGTAGTTTTATTATTAACTAATTACAGATTTCTTTAGGTTAAACATTGGGAATTATTATCGAAGTTTTAGATATTAAAGCTTATTTGATAACATATTATAACCATTTCGTTTTGGTTAATTTATAAAGATAGGAGTAGTATCTTGATATTCTTTTGTGTATTATATCATCCATTAGAAGTTGATATTAGTGCTTAAAACATGGAAAATTCATCTTATATAGTCATTGTTTGGAGAAACAGATAAGATTTTCATGGAATGTGATTAATATAAAAAATTATATTTGTAAAGTAAGTACATTTTATTATATTTCTATCATAGATGGTAAGGGAATGATTCATCTCAAGGGAAAATATCTCAAGTAAAAAATGTTGTAACTTGACCATCAATTTCATTGAATTGATGGTCTTTTTTACATCATTGGTTTATAGTTTTGTGATTGTTAAATTTCCTAATATCATTCAATTTATTATAATTAATGATCTCTTGAAATTAATTATACACCATGTTCTTATATTTACCTAACTCAATTTTTCTACTATTTCGAATTCTAGTTATGTGTTATTCAAGATGACCTTCACAATTATCCTTTTCTATTTTCAAGTGAAAGATTTATAGACCCTTGTTCATTTTCAATATTTCAATAAATATATTTTTAAATGTCGAACCTTGTATAGTAAGGTAGAGTTCAAATTTAATGGATGATGTTTTTTAAGTGTAGGATAATGTAACATTACAAGAATTTAAAATGAATTATAGTGTTTGATAGCATATAAGATATGCAACACTAGGTTTATACAAAAAATATAATCTTATTATTGAAATGAGTTCATTATAACATATATTTTAAATTAGGGATAAATTATATTATTAACTAAGTTATTAAATATTTAATGGTTATAATCTTTTATAATGTATTAATAAATTTGTTTTAAATAATTACTAGATTTTTAGTAGTCATCTTAGTTTTCTAAAAATATATTTTCTTCACAAATGTGTTTTTATTAATTTTCATTATTTATTAATGTTATTATTTTCTCTAAATTTTCAAAAAGTTATTTGAAAAAGTGAATTTATTTATCAAATAAATAATGTCTTTATTATCATTAGAAGAGTTTTTTTAAAATTTTCCAAATGAATAATTTTTTAGTTAATAGTGAAAATAAAAAATTTTATATAAATTTAATCTTCCTTAGATTAAAAATCACCTTTATGATATGAATTAGAATTATATGCAAATCAAATATTATTTACTATGATAGAGGCTAACTTATAAAATTCTAATCATACTTATATCTTTTTTTAATTATGTTTTTTGTGAAGAAAAAATTATTTCTCATGAAAACTAATTTTTATTTTATTTTTGTAGGATTAATTATAAATTTGTTTTATAATTATATGAGTGTAATATTTAAAAATTGATTCCATATTTTCATATATTGGGTATAAATATGGTATGTATGCTCATTTTTTTGTTATTAATAAAAGAATATGTAGTAATTTTATAACCTCGGTGAGTGTAAATATAGTAATTTAGGTTAAAAATAAAATAATAAGGACAATAAAATGACCCTAATACTTTATATATCTTATTATATGAGTTCATTTCGTCCTTAATCATTAAATATTCGGTAATATAGATTTTTCAGGCCACTTTAATGATATTATAGCCATTATATGTTTTTATTTCATTTAAAGTCAAACATTTCACACTCTTTTTTAATAAGTATAATAGTTTTAAAATGGGGGGTATATAGAAGATATGTTATAATGTAAATATTATATTATAATATAAAATAATTATCTTTATCAAAGTAAATTATATTTAATTTTTATTAAAAAATAATTACCCTAAATGGTTACACAACCCTAACACAATAATTATTCAATTAATGGAAAAATAAACTAAATGATATTGAATGACTAAAGGTATTATAATATGAAATCATTTATGAGATACATGAAATTTAAAGATAAAAAATTAATTTTAAGGGTTTATTGATATATTTATTTTGAATTATCATATTTTTCTCAATGTTATTAATGCCAAATTACTAAGTAGTTTCAAAATTAAGAATAATTATATTTTATATAAATAATATGTTATAAAATTATTTATGAATAATAAAATTTTAAATAAGAATAAATAAAAAAATATATGTATTAAAATGTAATCTTATGAACATTTAATAGCCATTTAGAATCATTTGGCTCTAGAATAGTCTTAATAAATTTTAGTCTTTTGATAAATTCAAAATGTTCCCCTCACCAAAATTATAAAAGGGCACCTCCCCTCCCATTTATGTACACCAGTTAGAGCCTTATAGCTCAGCCATCGACTGAAAAATTCCCTTCTTAACTTTCTTATACATATTTTACAGTTTATGTACTTCTTAAAGGGCTATGTCTAGTCACCTTAAGAGGAGGTATAAGGGTGTCATCTCAAAGAGTAGGTGATCACCTTAACCAAATAATTTTTTATTATTCTTATACCTCCTATTAATATGTTATATTTTTCATAAAATAATAGATTTTTTATATTAAATATTCTAAAATGTTATTATGACTATGAAACCAAAATTATCCACCCTCATTCCATCAAATGAGAAGTGAAAGTATTACTCTTGTGTACACCTAAATTCATGTCTCCACATTGCGATACAATTCATTTTTAATAACCATTTTCATGGATTGTAAAAATTATTGATATAAAGTTTATAAATGATATTTATTAAATTTTTATTTTTCAATGGTGATAATATAATTTTTATTAACCCCGCTCCAATAGCTAGGAGATGATGAGTAATTTATTATAATGATATAAGATATAAATAATCACATCCTGAATGACAGAATAGTTATATTACCATGGAAAACTAGATACATACATGAAATGAAAATTACATTTTAAAACATAAAAAAATTTCTTTGAGAATTACATTATTCCCCTATGTTTATCCCTACATATCAATAAATAAACTTCCTTGTATACTAGTGAAAATAAAACAAAAGTAAGGGTGAGATTAGATGCTTAGTGAGGGTAAGCGTACAACAACAACTATGAATATATAAGGAATAATCAATATGGAAAGGTTAAAAACTAAAAATATTTCATTTTATCAATAACATGTTCATCATGTTTATTGGATAAATCATGATCAAATAATTATATATAAGTAATCACATAAGAATGAAGGTTAATCATGTATACTATAACTAATTTAATAATAACATTTAATATATATAACTGAATTCATAACGATAAAATGCATAATTTCAGACATCTAAAATATACTACAAAGTCTTTTTTCCAAGATATATAATACTATCAAAGACTAGTTCCAAGTAATTTATATAGATGATTTTTTCCACAACCCAAACCCAATCTTGTTTGTCTCATTAGACCTACCGATGCATCAACTGTATATAGCCAGCCCTACCCATCACATAATAATTCTAATAAATTCCTCACATTAAAGTGGTGAAACATAATAAAAAACATCAGTAGTGAAAAACTCATATAATAACTTTTAATACTTACCCAAATCAATAAACATAATCATAAACCATCTAGGGTAATATGAATGATATCAAATTGGTACATACCTATTCAAACCGATCATAAAAAATCCAAATAATGAATAAGGATGATATAAATATAAAATATCCCTAGTTTATCATATTTAAAATGAATGGTTTATGTATTTTATTAATATAAACTTCTTTATAGGATCCTTAAATTTGTTTTTCTAGAAGGTAATATTTAGATTTTGAAAATCACATTTTAAAAAAAAGTTAAAAAAGTTAAAAAAATTTCTATGAAAATAACATTTATTTATTATAAAATTTGTTTTAAAACATATATTGCTCTAGATAGAATGAAATTTCATTTATGTCGTATATGTTAAAACAACGTTTCCTTTCACATTTTCAGTATAATCCAATCAAGCATTATTTGGAAAACGACATAAAGATTCTATTTGATTTTTTTAGAAAAGTAAAAATTTGTAATAATTTCCTTAATAAAATATTTTTAAAGTGTTTAAAATCATTCTTTAAATTTCAAAAATAATTTTGTATTTATTTTGAAAACATGGGTAATAATTTAAAAATTATTTCTAACTAAAGAGAGAAATAATGTTGGATTTTATCGAAAATATTTTCTCAATAATTTTATGTACCAAATTGTGGAAAATTGAATTATGGATTCAAAATTTCATAAATAATAATATTATAATAAAATATATTTATTTTACGATAGAAATGTCAAATTATTCATCCATGGGAGATATAAACATAAGAAATCCTGAATAATAATGTGATTGTGAAATAAGCCATTACCACTTGGAAAATTTTGAAAAAAAAAGAAACTTGAATGAAATAAAATTAAATTAAAAATTCAATACTATGAATATAAAATAATTCATCATATAAAATAATAAAGGGAAGTATATACAACACACAAAAGGAATAATTGTTTCATGTGGTGTGTATGTGTCACAGAAGTAAAAATAAGGCGAGAAACCCTTACCTTTAGTCTAACTCATCACATACATTATTTAGGTTCTTTAATAATGATATTATTTTAATTTTATGATTTATTGAAAACCTTTTTCGTTTTTATTAATCCTTTTTTAATCTATTACAATGTTATATATTATTACATAATCATTTAAGTTTACATTGGATGTTTAAAAAATATTTGGCTTAAGTGTCAAAAAAGGCTTTGGTAGGTTGGATATGGTAAAAATATTCATTATTTAAAAATAAAAAGAATAATAATAATGATATAATTATAATACTTATATATAAAATATAATTTAAAAACCAATCATTATTTATTTTTATGAAATATGAACTATGTTACAATCATAGAGACGGTACACCATAAGTACACATGAGTAACGTTTCCATCTTTGAATGATCATTATGGAAGGAAGTTAAGTAGTATTTTAACATTACAAAATTATAAAAATATCATATATATGATATAACTCTTATAAATATACATATATATTTCATTCATGTTCTGTGGTGATGAAAATGGATTCACATTGCTTTTTGAAGGCGATAGACCACACAAACATTAACAACGATAACCTTTTCTAGTGTAAGAAATGAAATGATATATTAAATTATCAGAATGATAAATATTTCATTAATATAATAATTATAATATTTGTAAGATACATATTTATTAACATTATCTTTATTACGTTCTATATAAATTGCAAGTGAAAGACGTATCACATCACTTTGCGAGTCGTAAACAGGATCAACATTATCCCATCACCAACAGATTGGGATGTAAATATATATATATTATATAACTAATAAATAGGTATAATAATTTGATAAATATCATATATATACTTTATATCCAGAATAATACCCAAATTTTAGAGGTGGTAACCAAAATATTAATGAAATCGGTTCAGGAGGCGGTAGTACATCGTACACTTGAATGGAGATTTCATAACCCAATTGATGATGTGTTGATTGTTGTATGTCATTAAGTTAACATAACAACTTATTATTATATTTAAGATATTTACTTTATTATATCATAATGGTTTACTAATAGTTGAAGTATGCAGGGGAAGAAATAAAATAAAAATTCCCATCAAAGGACGTTGCCTCTTCTTCAGGTAACCTTTATGGGTTTTCAGCAAAATACTTTATAAGATCTATTTATTCCCAAAATAGGGTTTCTAGGATTATGGAATTTAATTTGGAAGTTAATTTTATAGGTATTTTTGGAACTAATAGTATTTCAATATTTTAATAAAATAGAAGAGAGGGTGGCCCTCTATAAGTGTGGTGATTGGTATATTTGTAATTTTTCAAAAGAAAAGGGTGTAGCTATGTTTTTCAAATTCAAAAAATAGAATAAATGAAGTATTATTCCCCATTATAAAATATAAGGAAAAAATATTTCTATAAAAATATACTTTTTAAAAAATATGATATTTAACCCTTATATTTGTAGTTCAACACTGGTAAATTATCTTTTACATTAACCACGATAATTAAATTTAACTTTTTTACTATTCATTATGGTAAAAAAATAATAAGAACATATTTGATAATATATATTATTAGTTTATGATTCTATAATAAAAATTTATATTCCTTATACTTCTAAGTTATTATTTTATAACTATTAACTATATCTATCCCCTCTTACCTAAAATGGGAAACAATAATGTCGCTCGTGTGTACAATAGACTACTGCCTCACGAACCAGTGTGACATGTTCTCCTTCAAAAACTCTCACGGTTGGGTTTTATAGTGGATATAAAGTATATATATAAAACTTATAACATAATTATACCTCTTGGGTAATTATATCATATATAATTTTTTAAATTTCTATTATGTAGGGGATATGATAATGTCGTTCATGTGTATGGAGGACAACCACCTTGTGAGGCAATGCGATTTATTTTTCACTTACTCTTTACCTAGAAGTTAATAAGGATATAATTAATGAATATGTGTCATATACATAAAATATTTATTATATTATTGACATGTTTTTCAATCAAAAAAATTAATATATCATTTTATTTCATATATTTTCACCCATTGGAAGATGATAATGTTGTTCATGTACACATGTACTACCACCTTCACAAAGTGATATTACTCTATCTTTTTATCACAAAACCACATGTATGATATATAAATTACATTTAAAAAATTAATATTATATTTTGATCATTATTTAATGATACAATATTACTTACATCCTTTCTATAATGATCATTGACTAAAGGAAATGTCACTCCTGCGTATGTATAGTATACGGTCTCCATGATAATAATATACTCCATTTATCAAAACCATCATCAATGATTGTTATTAAATGTATAATTCAGGTATAAATATTATAATTATTTAAGGAGTATAATTTTTTAGATAATTAAAATATACAATATTCTCATGAATTATAACTTTCATGACAAAACACACATGTGAAAATAATGCAGTTAACAACCGAAACAATGAAAATAATGATTGATTAACAATGAATGAGTGACAAGATGTTATAATTGGATCATTTATGATATTATAAATATGTAAATTGATCTATTATAAACTAATAAAATTATTTAAACCATTATCTAGGATGTCAAATCATGTTCATCCAAAATGAAGTGTGAGGTAAGGGACTTCGTCTAAATTTCCATTCATTAAGTAATAATGTATTGTTATGCACCTAATTTCCTTTACATGGTGCATATAATACATGTTTTACATTTAATTACATTAATAATCCATACTTCATGTTACTTTGAGTTATAATTGGAAATATTTGGTCTACGAGGATTTGAATTGAAAACTACGAAGTGGTAATGAATTTCATAGCTC
The DNA here is from genome assembly GCA_963277665.1 of Viscum album. Lineage (NCBI taxonomy): Eukaryota > Viridiplantae > Streptophyta > Magnoliopsida > Santalales > Viscaceae > Viscum > Viscum album. Next base: position 1,992,055,194 of record OY728137.1, read on the forward strand.
AATTTATTTTCAATTGGTTATATTAAATAATCTTTTTCTTTTAAATATTATAATATTGTGTGTGTGATTATTTTTGGATTTGTAATTTTTAATTTCCAATTTATTTATGTGTATTTATAGTAGGTACACACAATTTATTCATTGGATAGTTATTAATTCAACGTATGATCATTGTAAGGGTTTATTTCATAATAATATTTTTATTAGTGTTGTTTATACATGGATTTAAATATAAGGTAATTATTTTATAATTACTTAATATGATCATATTTACTACTCAGGGATTCTATATTGTTATGAGATGATTAATGTGTAGGTTTCCATGGAAATTTATATAGAATCGATCTAGATTACTTTGGATGCCTAGGTCATTTATACTCCTAGGATACAAATTTCTTAGAATGCCTTGGACATGATCCATAGGCTCCACCAATGTCTTTACAATGTTTTATATGGAGAACCACTAAAGAATCAATGAATATGACTTGGTAATTTTATAACTTTTATCTAGACCTTGTAATATTGACACAAGATTACTTAGAATAGTCGATAGGGAATGTTTTATAATGATTTTTAGATGGACTTTGTGTATGATTTATTATTTACAGTGAGAATTGTTAAGTTGAAAAATATCACAATTACATGTATAATTTTCTTATTATTTTATATTAGAAAATATTTTATATAGTATACAAAAACATAAATTATTATAAGCACTATTTGTGGTGGCCTTATGAGTATGATCTCATACCCTATTCGGGCCATCATTGGGTACCTGCAAAAACATAATTAATGTTGGTTATGATTAGGAAAGAACCAAATATACGATGATTGATTGATTATTCTTATGAGAAGGGGAGAACATAACTATGATATACTCATCATTTTATCTAGAAGTTATTATTTTTTTTCATCTATAATTTTGATATATATATTTTATGGGTTTCTTTTTTCCATGTTTTTCGTTAATGTTTTTAAAGATACCTGACGTACTTATCGTTTATATGATATTACCCATGGCATTATTTATTACCCCAACTATATGGATTTTTATTTTCTGATGATATTTATTTATTTTGTGATATCTATTTTTATTTATCAATTTCACCATTATGAAACTCATATTAATAGGGTATAGTCTGCTCACTATACCACATTATACCCTTCGTATAAGTCAGCTAACTCTAGCGTATGGCGAGGTGTGCTTGAGTACATGTGACCCATTGTTAGAGGGAACCTTTCAGTGGCTCCCAGTTTAAAAAATTTAATTAACACATTAAAATATAATATTTTAATGATGTATCATGGTTCTTTTAAACTATTTTTTATAGAACATAATCCATCAAACAAATAAATTTATTTAAAGAGAAACATTTTCTAAATTCTTGGGGCATTACAATTGTAGAAAAATATCTCAACATAAAAAATTCACATTATTTGAAATATAATAATGTTATAATATTGGAATGTTTTAATATTAATTGAAGGATTTTTATTAAAGAATAAAATGAAAATTCCTGTTGAATAACATTACCTCTTCTTCAGGTAACCTCATTTGGTTTCACCAAAACCATTCCAAGGTTGTCTTTTTACCCAAACTAAGGTTTAGTATGATGTGATGGATGTTGGAAACTGATTTGGAAATATTGTTTTTATACAAAAAGGTTTTATATGTGTTTTAGAGAGGAGAGGCAGTGGCCTATTATAAGTGATTTGAGGAGGACACCTATAATTTTTGAAAAGAAAAAGGTATTCCCCCAATTTTTAGATGCATAATGTGTCAAAAATAGAGTATTGTCCACTATGTTACATTATAATGACTAAATTTAACTATAAAATATATTTTTATAGGTGTTAGGAAATTTTAACCAATATCAATTTAGTTTAACTCCTCATTAAATCTATTTTTACCTTAATCATGATAAATATTTTTTACTATTTTTTTTCTATTAAATATGGTATAAAATTAATATGAATTTATTATATAATTGAAATTACTGTTATTAATAATTTTAATCCACTTTTTCAAATTATATTACTATAAGTGGCAATTTTCAATTTAAAATTAATCTCACAGTCGTAATGAGAAAGCAGGTTTTCAAAGATAAAATGATCTAAAGTTTCAATGTCTTTATATCAAAATTTTATCTGAAAATGATTCCGATGACATTTATTTTATTAATAGATATTTAATTTAAATAATATTACTTTTAAAAAATTTAAATATAATTTAAAATCATAAATAATTTTAATTATAATGTGGGTTTCAATTAAAATACAATAATTTTCACTATTCACAAAAAATGAAACTTTTTAGAAAAATCCTAAAAATCCCCCCAAATATAATTTTGAGATATAGATTTTAAAAATGGTTTTTTTAATTAAAAATTCTAGAATTTTTAAAAATTAATTATCTATTATGTGAGTAAAGTGAAAATAAACCTCCTTTTAGATTAAATACATTTTTTTTAAAAAAACATTTCTTTTTCTATTAAATGGTTTGAATTTTATCACTAATTTATAGATATACATTTTTATTATTTTATACATATTTAAACATATAAATTTCATAATTTATTTATTATTATTCATACTCACCAATTTAAATAATTGGTTATAATGGTATTTTTTAAATAATAATACTTTAATAGAGTATCATGTTCCTTTTAAACTCACTACTACATACATTTTAAGTCATCAAAGAGATTGGAATTGTTTTAAAATAAATATATCATAAAGTCTAGGGATGTTATACTTCTATCTATTCATTGTGTTTTATGTCATATATGCTATCAAATATGGAGTTCATATTTTAAATTCTTTTGGTGTGTAATAGTATTTACCTCCATATCTTCAAAACCATTGGAAAATGATAATATTGCTCATGCGTACATGTAGAATACATGCTCCATGATTTACTGTGATTCATTTTTGATTTCTATAATATTTTTATTGTAATGACGATATATTTGATTAATTTATATTAAATATATGATATAACCATGATTCTATAAACAGATAATTATTTTTTACCTTTCTTATATTCCATTAGTTGAAAAATAGAAATAACTTTCTTAAGTACGTATAACCTACCGTATTCATGAATGGCATAATACATTTATCTAGATCTAATTTTTTTTAATAATTATAAATTTATTATATAATAAATATATATTATATTTATATCATGATTAACATTTTGTAGAATATGTAACCATGTTCAATGTACAAGGACCAAAAATACTAAACCAAAACATACGTGAAAAATGATGTAGATGTCACCCAGAACAATGATTTTAAGAAATAATTGAAAAAAATGTGACAAAATGAATTAATTGAATCATATATGGTATGACATATATTATATGGTTTTTTATATAATTATAATAAATAAATATTTATTATAATTTAGATTCCAATGTGTATGATGGATGTCATGCCTAAGGTAATGGATTTTTTTACGTTTATTTATGTTGGATACATGCCTTAAAAATTGCTTATTTCATTCATGTGAATTATATACTACCCATGAAATTATTTTATGATTATTCTCATAAAAATTAATGGATACACATATCCATCTAAATTCCCTCTGTTTAGTAAGTTTATGATTTAAACGAAACCCATGTGGTAATGGTTTATTCAAGAATCTCATCCTTATTTGGGATTGATATTGCTTAAGTCTATACTGGGGTATATTTCTACTCAAATCCATGTTTTCTAAATTTTTATAATTTTTTTAATATTCACTTAAAATTTTTAAAAATCATTTTTCCTACCTTTTACATTATACAAAATGATTTAAGAGAAATATTTTGGTTATTTTTTAAATGAGTCACTTCATGACTTTTCTAAAAAAATATTGAAGAAATGTTTTTTCACTTATATATAATGTGTTTATTTTACCACATTTATGATGAATTAATTTTATAAAGCATCATTTATTAGTTTAAAAGATTGAATTTAAATAAACTTTTTTCTTTTATAAGTTCATAGAATTTAAAAAACTGACTTAAAAATGAAAATGTTATTTTACTCAATAATTATTTCATGTGATCATAAAAAATAATTTTCCATATTTTATGAAAAAATTTGATGTTATCTAAGAGTTACTCAGTATATGATCTAAGAATACCAACATTATTCTTTTAGTTGATGGTTTGTGGTTATGGGTAAAATATGAAATTATAATGAAACAAATTTATTTTCTATGGGGTTTGCTCTGATGAATTGTTTATAAAACCCATTTTTTCATGTGTTTTGAAATGATGATTGATTTTTGGTTTTATGGCACACATACATATGGTTTTCATTATTTTATATGAGATACCCATATCTACCTCAAATACACTGGGTATTTTTTTATATCTCTATAAATAGTTATGAGAAAAAAGTTGATGTGCTTGATATGTTATTCTAATAATGTTGGCGTGATTAATCTATGATAGGGATCAAGTTGATGTGCTTGATCATAACTGAGAAACAGGTGTTGATGTTAATCAGAGGCTCTCAGTAGTTAGCCTCAACGTATGAAATATTTTTTTTTACTTATGATACTTCAACACACTTCAATGACATGAACATATGGTTCATGGTTTAGTTATGATGAGTTTAGATTATTATAATTCATGTGCTTTGAAATGAAAATGTATTATGACATTAATCATGTTTATAATATTTTTCAGATTGGGTGTGAACTTTAATGTTATTGTCATGATATCATGACCTTATTCTTATCTTATTATATTATATAATATTCAATCAATATCTCTCATGTTTACTCTTAATGAGATTCTGAGATCACCCTTAATTTCGTTTTCTTCCATTATTAAGATTTTTTTATGCCTGATAAGTCCAAGAAGGGATCTAGATACAAATATATTAGATGTAGAATATGTAGTTCACCTATAAATCATCTGTTTAAGTTTCCATTAATCCTGAGGCACCTAACCTAAATGATTGTGGTGTGGATCCTTATGTTATGTAATGATTGTTAAATTATTAAGATGTAATATTTTTTTTGTGAATAGTTTTAGTAATTATAAAGTGCCAATCATTTTTACGGATATAAGAATATAATAGTTAAAGTGTGGTGGGACCGTTTGGTCTTGAACCATTATAGTGGACTGTTTTTTTTCATTTTTAATTTTTCAGGTTGAGATAGAGGAACTCAAGTAGTGTGGTGGTGGTAGAGACACAAAAAAAATCATTACAGTCCACTTTGTAGATCATCACAAGTCATTACTGAAGTTGGGCTAATGAGTACCTCCTAAATCATGGTAGTAATATTCTTGTGACACACTTGTTAGAAGGGAGGAATTGTACCATTGAATGGGTTTTATGTGTCCCCATTATAAGAGGGTTATGTCTAAAATTATCATGTTTTGGTGGGTATTTTCAATGAACTCTTAGTTTAACCCTTGTCTAGATATTATCACACCCCATAGAAAGACAATATTCTGAATATAATGAGAAATATTTAGATATATCCTTTGTCACCCAATTTTTATTGGTTGGATGAAGGGCCTCCATGGGGTTGCTCTTATGTAGTGGCGTAAGTAAATCCAATGTGGAGATACCAGCATAGGTTATTAGACGATGGTCCTTATGTAATAAGGGTCCTTGTCTTGTTTGAATCAACCAATAAAAAGTCAGCGTGGCATTGAGCACTAGAAAGTCATGATGTATGAATTTCCAAGTTCCATGCAAAAACCAAAATTTGGATTTAAGATATGTTAGTATATATAGATGATGTATTTTCATTGGGCATGAAATTAATTGGTGTGATAAAAATTAAATTCATGGGGTGACCACCATTCCATAACATGTTATCTGGTCCATTCCATGATCCATGACTTGGTTCACGGGTTGAATCACATTCATTATTTTCCTCAAGGTGTAAAACCATGTTTTGAGACATGTTTCATGGGGTGAAAACCTATTTCATGACCTATTTCAGGGGATAAACACGCGAAAAAAAAATCAAGAAATATTTGTTATGGTAAAACATTTGATTAATTTTGAAGAAGGTTCCATTTAGGTTGAAATTATTTTAAATTCTAGAGATGTTGGTACCATGGGGTTGGATCCTTGTTTTGGTTATGATGGGAGTATTAAATGTTTTTTATGGGACATTTTGGGGAATTGTAGGCATATGTCAGCCTATGAATGGATAGTTGATACTCATTTTTTGGCTTGAAATCATAGGTGTTATGGAGTTCTATCTCTAGCATGTCTCTTAACCATGTATAGGATTGGTGATATAAAATACATGTTGAGTGGGATATTGATATTCAAGAGAAGTGTTTTTATATGAAACACCAATGGTGGGGAATGTCTTGGGTTTTATGTGGTTGTGTAATTTTGGATTTTATGGAGGGGAGAACCATGAACCTATTGGTTTCTTGGATGAGGAAAAAATGTTATTTTTGAATAGATATAATTTTTTAAACATAGTCCAGTGGTTCAAGGGTGGTTTTGAGAGGGGTATTAGGATTTTATTGTTAATGTGAATGCTATTTAGAGTTGCAAAGTGGAATCAATTTTGACGTTCTAGAGTAAAGATGTGAATTTTGAGTTTGGGTTTGAAGCCCATGTAGAAAAGGTTCATCAATATAATTATTAGAGATGCTTCTTAGTGATGAGAAATTTTATGTTGGGTATATTGTATGAACCCTTGTTCAGACAGTCAAAAATTTTAGCAAGAGATTGTATTTCTCTCTATTGGGGGATGAGTTATTGTGAGAAATATAAATAATAATGAGGTTCAAATTGATTAAATATACAAACAAGATTTTTTTTGTATTTGTTTTATATTCTTGTGGATTTTATGGAGTTTTCCCAAAGTATCATAGGAAGAACAAAGTTATCAAGGTGATGAAATTGGCGGCATACCATATTTGCATTGTAAATTTGATATTTAGAATGTAAAAATGATTTTTAGGTGTGTTAAGTAGTTTTTGGGTGTAAAAATGGTTCTAGGATCCATATCTTATGATTTCATGGAATTCGCCAATACAACACATCGTGACACTAGTTGGCGAGAATAAATATTTCATTTAAAAAAAAAATAATGTAAAATCAGTTTTTATTTCATAAATATACATTTGGTTCTTAAAGTTGAGAATTTTTGTTAAAAAAAATATTTTTTAACACTACTATAAATTTAAGCTATAGCCACGGATCTATAGCCATGGTTTTATAGACTTGTGGCAATAGCTTATTTATATCCACGATTTTGTATATACTCCGTGGATAAAAATTTGCACTGTCATTTTTTTCCAAATCCAGTCAGGCTCCTCCTTTATTCTCCACTGATTGCGTGTTTTTTCCAAATTGTGTCGGGCTCCTCCTTCGTCATCCCACAATCGCGACCCTCCGAAACTCGGTCTCTCACGGTGGAGACCCTCCGAACCCTGGATGTCTCTCATTGTGCAGGACCCTCCTTCCCCAACCCATCGCGACCTCTCCTCTCCCCAATCCTCCTCCACTGACGGTGCCCCTCGCGACCCTCCGAACCCTCAAAATCTCTAACGGCGACACCCTCCTCCCCGATACCCACTGCGTGGGACCCCCCATCCCTGACCCATGGAGACCTCTCCTATTATCGATCCTCCTCCATCGACGGTGCCCCTCGCAACGGTGCCCATCACTGACACCGAACAAGGCAACCCCACCGCGAGCCAATGCCACAGAACGAGGGACACCTCACCTCTCCCACCGACGCTGCTCGTAGGTGGCCGCCCCTCCTCCTCCGGCGTGCCTTCGACGTGGCCAACCCCCTTCAAGTGATCCTCCTCCTCCTTGTTATGAACAGTTACGTGTTCATTATTTTGTTATCAGTGTGTATGAGTAAACATGAATAGTTTCACATGTTTGAGTATGTTCAAGAGGTTTTTGAATTAGATACATTATTCTAATTATAATTAATATGCGTGGAGTGAGGGACACATGGTTTTCAGTGAAGAACTATTTAGTCTAGATTGGGAATCTGCATGGTGAAGTTGTGGATAGTTGGAATGGATAATAAGTGATGGTATCAAATTTTGGTGGTTAAATTGAGAATCAGGGGATCATCCTAGACGCTTATCAATGATTGAAATTCTTATGGTTGGGAGTTTTTAATGACCGACATAATTAGAGGGTTGGTAATTTTAGAGGAAATTTGATTTTCTTTGCATGAAGAGGGGAGATTTTTGAGAATTGGGATATGAAGAAGAATATCAAGAGTTAATACATCTCTGGGATGTGTTTTCATTTCAGGCTAATGTTTATTTAGAGGGTTGGTTTCAAAATCGTAAGGTGGTGGCTAACCGCAATAAACTGCAGTAGTTATTGGGTATTCAATTGGGAGGCACTAGGTGCCTCTTAATGGGTTTGTAAAAAACTACACCCTTTATATCATACCCGATGGAGGGGTACTAGGTACTCAGTGGGCGGGAAAGTGTTGCAGACCTTTTATAAGGGCCATCAGGTACACAATAGAGGTGGATTGGTTACCCAGTATGGATGGGTGTTGTTTTTTAAGGATAAAAAAATAGTTATTCTAGATTCCACCTCTAAAAATGCCTTATGGGGTTCTTCTACTTTAAATGAATGTAGGTAAATATTCCTCTTCAACCTCCATTATTCTTTCATATTTATATCTTTTAATATTTAGTTTTTTTAGGGTATGGTATGTGTCATATTTCACCAAGACTTATTGTGGCACATGAGAATGTGATGTTTCCAAGATTTATTTATCCATTGACATGTTAGAAATATTATGCCACATGGAAACATTGTTTTCTTTTTCTCATTATGTTAGATACACTAATTCTTTCTTATTTATTAAAGTTATCATTGATGAAATCATTACATTGTCACTATTCCCTCATAGAATGTGGTGCAATGACATTAAACTTCCACATTCTCATCTTTAACCAAGATTTCATGTGATCTTATTCTTTCTTATATTTTGATATATTTACCCAAAAAAATATACCAATTGATATAGTATATGTTTACTAGCATGATTATTATTTATCATGGTTAATTCCCTACATAAATATTCGCACAAAAGTGTTTCTTATAGTTTGATTATATGTTAATACTATTCTAATATTTCTTGGATTCAGGTACGAGAAAACATGACCAAGATGCATCATGATCATATTTTGGTGTTATATTTAAAAATATAGATGTTCTAGAATCATCCCCAAGATAAAGGTGAGCACATGGAATTTACGGATCTATCCTATAATGATAAAATCAAATATTTAACCACATATTATACTTTGGTGGTACATAATTATTAGATTTAAAATTCTTAATAGTGATAATGTAGTTACCATCATTGAAGCTACTATGTGATGACATGGGCCTAATGATATTCTTCCCACTAAGAAAGTTTTAAATGTTACATCTTCCTCTTTACCTATAGTTATCAAGAATAATATATTTTTTTTCTAAAAACAATGAGTAATTTCATAATTCTGAAACTAAACCTCTTAATATGTCAGAGTGAATTGAGGTTCTTCCACATGTTCAATTTACTACTTTCATAAATATTATTGAAAGAAAACATAGTGGAGACATGGTATCTACAAACTATACTAATCCTAGGTTCCTCTCCATTCCATGTGTCCAACATTCAGAAACCCATGCTTCTTCTCTGCCTGACTTCCACGCACCTTCTTCGCAATAATCCCTTCCTCTCCCTCCCTCCATCTTCAGCACGCAGTTTACCTAAGATACTACTCCAGCTCGGGGTTCATCTCTTATCGACCTAGGGTTCGTTGTCTTCCGTTGCATCATATCGTTTCTTTTTCCTCACTCCCTATTCCGCACGCTGTTTCCCTCGGTTTCTCCCCACGCTCGTGCTTTTTCTCCTGTCAACCTATAGTCCCCGCAGACCCCAGTCGTCGTCTTCCTCCTAATCTCGGTTCCCGTCCACTCCTCAGATTCCCGCACACTATTTCTGCTTTCGTACTCCAATACCATCCTTCACATTAATCCACCCTAATTACCTCTATTGACTGTGATGCTGCCTTCCTTTTATGGCTCTAGAATTTTTTCACATCAATGCCAAGTATCGATTTCCCTCGATTTATCCTCCCTCTCGATTATCATCTCCTATCGAGCTAGAGTTCCCGCCTACCCCAGTCGACATCTCCCTCTATCACCCGATTCCCCTCTACTCCTGCAGGTGTTCCTGGTATTATTTGTCTTCTATGAGATCTACGTCAATGAAGCACACCCTGTAATCACTTAGATTTTCCATTCACCATCACCGGAACTTGCTACATTCTTCAAAAATCTATCTTACTATTGCTTCGTAGAAATAGACGAGAGGTTAGAAATGTTCCCTAAGTGCAGATTCATCCAGATCCCGATGAATCATGCTTATGGTATTTTTTTCTTCTGTAGAATCTCAGTATCATTTTTCTTTACTCTATAGTTTCAAATTTCACTATGTTCATACTAATTTTGCAGGGTGTAATACAATATAGTGCATCATAAATGGTGGGTTCTGATAAGTTTCTAGAATAAATTTCAGTTCTCTCCATGATTTAGTTTTTCTAGCTACATATGGATTTTTCAAACATCAATACAATATATCTCCTATTTTGATTCACCAATTACTACTTGTACTTCTTTTTCTTGGCCAATATTTCTTCATCTAAAATTTCTTCCATGGTTGATCAACTTCTATGTTATTAGGCTTTTTTCTTAACACTGGAGAACTTTTCTTTGTAGCTCAAAAGTGTTTTATTTTCTTTGCACTTTCTTATTTCTCACATTTTAAACATTTATTTTGAGGAAACATGGTTTTATCTTCTTTCACATGTTTATAATTGTTTGAAAATTTCATATTCACTTGAGCAATTAGAGAAATCACAATGATTTTTGTTCTTTAGATTTATCCTTTTATAACTCATCAGACTATATGATCAAACATTCTTTCTTATCATGTTCAACCTTCTTCATAGGTGTGGATCCATTTTTTGTTATGATATATTCCATTTGATTAGAAATTGTGTCCTCTAGTAAAATTTCATTATCAGGTGGGATAAAAACATGTATTGAAAAAAACCAAATTAAGTTGAAACTCGAGCCAAACTAATTATATACCATTAATAGAAAGAATAATTGTAAATTAATAGGAATGTACTATTTAATAGTATCATTTTGAATCATGGACATATTTCCCCATTTCTTTCAGGAACATGATTTGACCCATGGGGCATTGTGGTTCTTATATGTTGGGTGGTGACGTGTATAATCACATGAGACAGGTATGTTTTAGTTTAGTTTTTATTTTATTTTATTTATCACTTTTCCCACTTATGCCTACAATGTGTGTTTTTAGCTGTTTTGTGTTGACATGACCACCATAAATTATTAGCCCAATGAGAGTGACTAAAGGATTATATTGTGGTAATAATATAATGGAATTATAGAATATATAATGGTAATGGATTCATGTATCATTTATCATCACTGATAACATATATATAATAAGTTGTTATATCTCATTTCTTTTCCCACTATTTTCTTCCAGGTGGTTTCTTATGATGAGGCTGGTTCTATCCACCACCATCGACGACAGTGAGTTCAACATTTTATTTGGGTAAGATTTATTTCATTTTTATTCTTTGGCCAAATTTTAATTAGGGATTTTGTGATTTTTGGGTTCATTATATTTTTTTAGTGCTTTCTGGATCTCGTTGAGCTAGACTCGAGTTGCTTTTGATGAAGGATTACATGTGTATGAATAGGTAGTCATATAAATTTAAAATTTCCCCCTTTATATATATTCACTCATGGTAGTATGAATATATATATTGGGGATAGGTGTGTTTATATATAGATATGAAAAATGCATAGATGTGTACGTGTAAAGAGGTATATGAAAGTATAAACATATATCTAAGGATCCCCTTGTGTGTATTTGGCCATGAAAATATGTACATAGGGGATATGTGTCCTTATATATATGTGAAGTTTCATATGCGTGCAAGAGGAAAAAAAGGAATATTCGATTTGTCATTAAAAGCAGCGCCTTGAGGTTTAGGTAAGTTTCCTTTGCCTAACCCTTTAATTTGAATTCTATAATTGATCGAGTATTTTAAAAACTTGTTTTCATTATTATATAATGTGGATATGCTATTCAAATTGGTTGTGGCTCTTTATAATGATATTTTCACCTATTTTACATGATTTCCCTAAGCCTTCAATGTGGAGTAGTAGAAAGTTTCAGCCAACTCAATGGTAGAAAATGAAATTTCCTTCACTTTTGAGATGACCGTGTCCTCATTTTGAGAAAATATCTACCAAGAATTCTCTTAAAAATCTAAAACATAAAGAAAATATTTGTTTTCATTTCATCAAACACAAACAACCAGCTTTGAAAACATGATACTTTCTTCAGTAACATCACTGTAAAACACTTGACCTAGAAAAAGATAGAATTCAACCTATTAAAATAAATCCACCTAGGCATGATTCACGGTGTGACCAGGGGTTTAACACCATAAATCCATACCCTTGGGAATTTCATGGCTTGAAATGAGGTGCACAGCCAGAAATATTATTTGTTCATTGTTGGATATGGATTCATGTATCATTTATCATGTACGGTTGACACAGTGACCACATATATATAAGAAGTCGGTACATCTCATTTTTTCCCACTATTTTCTTATAGGTGGTTTTTATCATGAGGTCGGTTCTATCCACCACCATCGATGAAAATGTGTTCAAAATCATATTTGGGTAAGGTTTGTTCTATTTTTATTCTTTGGCCCAAATTTAATTAGGGTATTTTTTATTTTTGGGTTCCTTATATTTTTGAAGTGCGTTTTGGATTTTGTTGAGGTGGATTCGAGTTGCCATTGACAAATTCTTAGATGTGTATTCATAGGTAGGAATATACATATATAAGTTCCCCCTTTATATATATTCACTCATGGTAGTATGAATATATATATTGGGGCTAGGTGTCCTTATATATGGATATAAAAAATGCATACATGTGTAAGTGTAATGGGGTATATGCAAGTATAAATATATATCTAAGGACCCCCTTGTGCTTATGTGGCCATGAAAATATGTATATAGGGGATAGGTGTCCTTATATATATGTGAAGATGCATATGCATGCAAGCGGAAAAAAGGAAGATTCAAGTTTTCGTCGTCAAAAGAAAACGCGCCTTGAGGTTGAGGTAGGGTCCATCTCTTAGCCTATTTAATTCAAGAATTTTTTAAATTTCATTTAGTTACCTTCTTAATTCTTCATGTTTATATTAAATTAAAATTATTTAATAAGTGTTAGTTAAGATAATTTTTTTGTTTGATAAATAAGTCATGGTTTTGTAATAAAACCCTTCCAACAGAGGTGCGCTATCTGCAAAAACTCACAGTGGTATACCTTACTTAACATTATTGCATTGATGTTTTTCTTATACTTGATGTCATTGTTAGTCATAATGCACACATCGTAATTGACCCTTTTTATATCCCTGTAGGGGTTTCCCTCTTTTTATTAAAACGGTTATTTGAACCAAGACACTCTTTAAGTGCCGTGCGACTTTTAAGATGGGTCCCATGTTGTGTGACCATGTCACATGGCATGTGAAATTTAAATCCAACCAGAAGCCCAGTTCCACAGCCCAGGGGTCCCACAGTACCAGTAATGTCAGATTACATGTTATGTAACCTGTGATTTTCTTGATCCCATGGGGTATTAATTCCTCTAGGTATTCCTACACATTGCTAGATCTCCAAACCTCACCGAATTAGGTATATCAAGGGTCATCCAATCCTCTAGTCATCACATATTAGCATTCATTCTTTAAATCATATGAGAAAACATCCTATCATACCATCCATATCATCCTATTTGAAACTAAGTGGAAGATGTTGCCCCACGGATGTCGCTGGACCGGGCCAACATGCTGTGGTCACGCCGCGGTCACGCCACGGTCACGCTGCAGTAATGCCCTGATTTGGTCCTGCTCCAGCCACATATAGCCCACACCAGCCCCCTTCCACCTTCATTTCATCCCGCTGCCACCAGTATTACAGCCCGCAACAGCCCCCCTGCCACCTTTGAATCTATCCGCACCATCCCCCCAGCACCAGCAACCAGGCCCCTTCCACCAGCATTCGAGCCCTCACCAAATTAGGTATATCAGGGGTCATCCAATGCTCTAGTCATCAAAAATTAGCATTAATTCATTTAAATATTCGGAGAAAACATCCTATCATTCCATCCATATCATCCTATTTGAAACTATGTGGAAGATTCTGCCCTGCAGATGTCGCTGGACCAGGCCAACATGCTGTGGTCATGCCTCGATCATGCCATGGTCACGCCGTGGTCACACAGTGATCATGCTGCGATCACGACACAATCACATCGTGGTCATGCTGCAGTCACACCGCGGTCACGCCGCGGTAATGCCGTGATTTGGCCCTACTCCAGCCATATCCAGCCCACACCAGCCCCCTTCCACCTTAATTTCAGGGGTCATCCAATCCTCTAGTCATCACAGTTTAGAATTCATTTCTTTAAATATTCTAAGAAACCGTCCTCTCATGCCATCCATAGAATCCTATTTGAAACTAAGTGGAATATTCTGCCCTACGGATTTCACTGGACCGGGACAACACGCCGCGGTGACGCCGCAGTCAAGCTGCGGTCACGCTGCGGTCACACCGCAGTCACACTGCGGTAATGTCGTGATTTGGACCTGCTCCAGCCACATCCATCCCATACTAGCCCCCTTACACCTTTATTTCAGGGGTCATTCAATCCTTTAGTCATCACAGATTAGCATTAATATCTTTAAATATTTTGAGAAAACAACATCTCATGACATCCATATCATCCTATTTGAAACTAAGTTGAAGATGATGCCCCGCCGATGTCGCTAGACCGGGCCAACATGCTGCGGCCATGCCGCGATCACATCGCGATCACGCCGCAATCACACCGCGGTCACGCCGTAGTAATGTCGTGATTTGGCCCTGCTCCAGCCACATCCAGCCCACACCACCCCCTTCCACTTTTATTTCAGCCCGTGGTAATGCCGTGATTTGTTGTGTGATACCATGAAATTGAGTTTGAATCTAAAAAAAACTTCAGTTTTATCAATTTCACTCCATCATATTCTTAAAGAATTGAGGGGGCTCTAGGGGAACCTTTCTTACATTTATAACTTCATAGCTAACCTGGCTGACATGTCTCTACGCTTTTCATGTTAATAAAGAAGGGAGTCACCTTCCATTTTGATGAGGAATTCCATGAAGCCTTTGAGATTCTAAATAAATACTTACTGAACTGACAAGTATTGATTCCATTGGTGGAAGGAATTCCACTCATCTTATTTGTGGCCTTCATAAATTGATTTCTCAGTGTTCTCATTGCATATAAGAATGATGCGGGGAGTGAAACAAGTGTCTATTACATTAGTAAAATTATGTTAGGTACCAAGACACAATATTATTATGTTGAGAAAAACTACCTCACACTCATCATCCTAATTAAAATATGAGTCTTTACTTGTATCCTTACAAATTTCACCTGGTCACTCGTATTGACCCGCTCAAGTACATCCTTAGCTGCCCTATGTTGACTGGGAATTTTTCCCTATGATCAGTCTCTTTAAGACAACATTATATCCAATTCATATCACATATGTTAGTGAAAGGTAAGACCTTATCTAATTTCTTCATGGAACATCCTTCCTATGAAAGTGTACTACTAGAAATAAAACTTCTAGATTAGAAGGTTTTCCATTCCCATGAAGCTTCCCAAACACAGGATACATATTTTTTTCTGACTCCCAGAGTCCTATCAATGATTTTATGGAAAACCCAAAGATTATTTGTGTATTTCCAAGGATTGTATTACTTTCTCTAGACAAAGTAATTTTTCTATACTCTTTATCACTATCTGATGGATGAAAAAATAATTAGATATAATATGAAGCCCAAATTTCTATCTTGGAAGTGCCACTATAGCTGAAAATAGACTACCTAAATATAATAAGAGATTCAAAGCTAGTGATAAAATATATGATGATGAATATGCAATAAAAAAGATGAACTAGCCCCTCTCACTGGCTATGTTTGAAGATTGATGAAATATTTCCATTTTGAACCCACATTGTATCTTATACCGTATCAAAAAATTATTTTACTGATGTAATGTCTAATGAAATAATAGTTTTAGCTGACCCTGATAAGTATGAGGTTTTCTACCACATTATGCATCAAAGGATGGTCTCATATATTATTATCTGTGACATGGGAGAAATAAAATAGATCAAAACATCCCTAGTTCCTGATGAACTGATAGCCACCCCTAGATGGCAGGTGCCCATAATTGATTATCTTCAAAATGGGACCCTCCTGATATAGCGAGTTGGACGAGAATAAATATGGTAGCAGGCATAGAGATTTATGCTTCAGGACGGCCCAAAAGAAAAAAAAAATCCTTCTACAATATGGAAAATGAGACCAACTTCTTCTATTGATAGTTAAAGAAAGTGTACGAGGAGTATACCATTGAGTCTAACTGATAGAAGCCAACAGATGTTGAAAAGTAAGCTACTGTGAGATGTTTCATGGAAGGGGGAATAATAAAAGTGGGATATTGTTTTTTAGAAAAAGGATCTACTGTGCAGATACAGGGGCAGCGGCTATCGGCCTCACTATTCGACCACAGGGAGTCCTTTCTTCAACTGTTCTTCATTTTTCGTACTATAAATTCCACTCATTATTGTAGAAGAAATCAATATAAACTCTTGTTATTCATCTCTCTCAGACTTGAACACCTATCACTAAGAACTCATACCGCTATCTTGTAGAAAAAAATTGACAGATTCAGGCTTCCAATAAGTCTCTATCGAATAAGTAGTTGAAGATGGTTGAAAAATAGAATAAGTCCTAGACGGACAAGCTCCTATATAATTTATGGGCCTTCTATACCTACATGTGAACTACTACCCAAGAGACACCGTACACAAAAATGAGCTAGTTTTCCCATTGAAGTCCAGCTTCCATCGCTACAAATAGCTATCTATGGAAAACTCTACATTTGGGCCAGAACTACATAGGGAAAAGCCCGTTCCTGAACTACATGTGGGTTTAATTCTCCCATGACATGATACATAGTGAAACCCATATCTATTGTCTTGGGTCCAACCACAATATTTTATTTTCATGCTATGGAACCTACATCCTTTATGCATGACATTATACTACTTGGTTTTTGAAGAAAAATGTGTGGTTTGATTCCAGCCATCACACGATATGTAGTGATGTATGAAGATCCCATCCTTGGTCCAGCTGAAAAAATCAATGGGAACAAAATCCCCCTCTATATATGGGTCAGACCTATATAGATAGTTTCCCATTCATGAAGTATATGTGTATTTATTTATGTTATCACATGATATAGAGTGACACCCAAATCTCCAATCTCGTGTTCAACTAAAATAATTAATGGGAACAATGCCCCTCTCTATGTATGGATAAGACTTGAATAGATAGTTTTCCATTCAAGAACTTCATGTGGATATATTTCTTTCATTATAGGATATTTGGGTCTGATTGGATCTCCAATCTTGGGTCCATTTACAACAATCAACATGAAAATGATCCCTCCCTACCTACGATTTAGACCTGCTTAGGTATATTTTATACAAGAACAACATAGAAAATTATTACTTCAATCATAGGATAAATATAGAAAAATAAATCTTTCATAATGGGTTTAATCACAACATGTAAGATGATAAAAATGCAGATCCAAAAATCATACAGGATAGACCTATGTAGTAAGCCATCCATCACCATCTGAACACCTTGCATCAAAGTGGACCACCTCCCATAAGAAATTATAAAAAACCAGCAGTCAACTAGTACCATCCATCCGAAGTGCCATGCCTAACCCATCATACAACCTAAAGAATCCGAAAGTAGTCCCTGATCCAAATGTGAGCTAATACCCATCCAGAATCCAACACCTCTAGACCCACCAAGTCGTCAACATGCAGCCACCCTAGAATGAGAACCACCCATCTACCAGAAACATACTTCCCAACCTGCAGTATCCAACATCTCAAGGGAATTTTATAACATCCACCATAGGAATCCCTATACCATCATCAACCAGAATAAACAAGATGAGGAAACTGAGCACAAGAAAAACAGACTTTCTCCAAACCACCACCTGAAGACCCACCCCAAACTATATCCACCACGCTAGAAAATAGAGAGAACCAGAAGCCTAAAATAGTAATCCAAGAAAAAGAAGAAACACCAGACAGCCAACCCCTATTCACCCAAAACATGTTACCAACCATAATATAAATCACAAAACAACTAAAACCATGCACTATGTAAGTGTATCTTGTACAACACCATGTAGAAAAATCCAAACATCAACACGCCCAACTGAAACCCATATTTGAAGGACCTATAATTCCAAACAACAACACGAAACTCACAAACGCACCTCCTAAATCCTCCACAAGAAACCTATAAAACCACTTTAAGAATCTCTGTAAGTCTCTATTGGATAAACCCAGAATCTCTAAGCCTCAACCTTAAGAAGCATCCAAAGTTGGGGGGGGGGGGGGCTACTGTCTAGGGGGTCTAGTAGTGGGGTTCTATCTAGGGGGACCAGGGGGTTTCTGCCGGGGGGGGGGCTACTGTCCAGGGGGTCAGGGGGGGGGGTGTTCTATCTGGGGGGGGGGGGGGGGCTTCTGTCCATGGTGGTCCAGGGGGGGGGGGCTGCGGGTTTCTGTCCAGGGGGGCTGCTGTCCAGGGGGGCTGCTGTCCAGGGGGGTCCAGTTGGGGGGGTGCTGTCCTTGGGGGGGGGGGCTGTGGGTTTCTGTCTAGGGGGATGCTAATCAGGGGGCTACTGTCCAGTGGGGTCCAGCAATGGGGGTGGGAGTTCTGTCCAGGGGGGCTGCTATCCAGGGGGTCCAGCAGGGGGGTTCTGTCCGGTGGGGGTGGGGGGGGATTCTGTCTGGGGGGCTAATGTCCAGGGGGGGTCTAGCTGGGGGGATGGTGTCTAGGGGGGAAGCGGGTTTCTGTCCAGGGGGATGCTATCCGAGGGGGCTGTTGTCCAGTGTGGTCCAACAGGGGGGGGGGGTTCTGTCCAGGGGGGCTACTGTCCAGGGTGTCCAGCAGGGGGGGGGGAGGTGGCTACACTTTTCTTGTTTATTGAGTTATATTATTTGTGAATATTCTAAAATGTTTTTTTACCATAATTTTAGGGGATGAGAACTACTATTTTGTACCTTGTGTTGTAGGTACTTCTGAGCTGGTTCCAGACCTCTTTGATAGTTTGTCTTATAGGGGGGCTCATGTAAGTGCAATTATGTGTTTTTTTATATTTTGATTTGTTTAGTTCTTATTATGTAAGTAGATTTCGTGTATAATTTAATTTGTAGGGGACCGGTAGGGGGTAGGGGGGAAACTAGCAGGCGGAGGGGATTGGAAGGGGGTGTAAGTGGGGGCTGGTAGGGGGTGAAAGTGGGGGATGGTAGGGGCAGGGGGGAAACAGGCGGGGGGGGGGGGGGGGGGGGGTTGTCCAGGGGAGTGGAAATCTAGGCTGTCTAGGGGGGTCTGTCCAGTGTATGGGGGGTTTTAGGGTATTGGGGGGGGGGGGGTGGCTGTCCAGGGGAGTGGAGGACTGGGTTCCCCAGGGGGATCTGTCTAGGGTCTAGGGGGTGTCTAGGGTATGGGTGGGGGGGGGGGGGGTTCCAGGGTCTGTACGGGGTCAGTCTAGGGTCTGGGGGGGGGGGGGGGGTCCAGGGTCTATCCGGGGGGTGTCGAGTGTCTCTCTGGGGGGATGTTCAGGGTCTGTATGTGGGGTGTCTACTGTCTGGGGTGGGGGTGTTTAGGGTCTGTCTAGGGGGGGTGTCTAGGGTCTGTCCAAGATGGGGCCTTTGCAGGGGGAGTGGGATGTCCAGGGGGTTATGTAGAGTGGTGGTTTCCAATGTCGAGGAGGGAGGGGTCTACAGGGGGGTCTGTCCTGGGGGGTGCAAGGGGTGTCCAGCAGGGGGGGCTGTCCGGGGGGGGGGGGGTCTGTTTAGGGGGGTGAGTGGGGTCTGTCCAGGGTGGGAAGGGGGGCTGTAGAGGGAGGGTTTCATGAGGGGATTTAATGTGCAGGTGGGGTGCAAGGGGGAGAGTGGAGGGGATTTGTAGGGGCGGTGGGCAGGATGCAAGGGCCCAACACGGACTGAACGGTGCTGGTTTTTTACGGAATGTGTAGGCCTAGAGCCACGATTTTAAGCAGTGGCTCCAGGTCTACAACTATGGTTCCTAACTGTGGTAATATGTATATAGCCATGGATGCAACTATGGCTCTAGAAGATGAGTGCTTTCAGCCTATTCCACTGGTTGAAAATCGTGGATTTAGGGTTGTTTCCACTGTTTAAATCGTGGCTATTGGGCTATAGCCGCGGTTCAAATCGTGGCTAAAGGGATATAGCCACGCCAATACCAGCCACAGTTTTGGGAACCGTAGCTATAACTTATAGCCATGGTTTTTAGGCCTATAGCCACGATTTTAAACCGTGGCTATAGACAGATTTTGTTGTAGTGTAAACCCCAAAAATTTTTCCTACTGAAATCCTTGTAGGGAAGCGATAGTAAGGGGGTCCTACCGTATGGGAGCCCATATGATATCATCTCTCATCCCATTAAATTGTTTTCAGTTGTGATAGATTCATCTTATGGAATCATATAATTTTCAATCCTAGGATGAATCCAATTATCCTCAAAATCTATTTCATAATTTAGTTGTGTCTTGATTCCATATGATAAATCATATAACAATTCCATCTGATATTGATTGATTTCTATGATGAGGATCAAATCTTGGATTCTCCAACCAAGGGGCTATCTTATGTTAATTAATGAATTTTTTTGAAGTGTGGTCCGTTAAAGTTACTTTTCTCAAATCAGTGTCAAATGATCAATTTGGACTTTACATGGATGGTTGGTCAAGGATCTGGCAAGGTCGTGATAATTGGTATGTCTTGGGGTATGTTTATTTCTCGCCATTGAATGCAATGTTCTATCTTTGATTTAAATAATTATAACTGAGTAATAATTAATTATTTGTATTTATTTGTAATGAGATAGAAAATGTGGTGTTTATGAAAGACTAAATGTTTTGGAGAAACCTAAGAAATGTAGTTGGACTTCACTTGTCTTGGGGTTAAATTGTTTAAGGTGGGTGGTCCTGAAAAACTACCTTTCATATAATTCTACAATTATAGTATATGCAGTATGTGTGATCGTGTCAACACAAAATTAAAATAAAATAACTAAGTTGGTAATCTTATGCCATGATGAAATTTCATATTCTTGAACTCTTAAAGAACGAATTGGATATATTGTCATTATGACCGAGGCTTGGGACCACCTGTGATGTGTGTCAACCAATACTTAAATGGAAACATCGGAGAATTGTCTTATCCTTTTGAACATGAAATAATAGTTGATATATAATAATTTGGTATCCTGACATGACATTATACCAGTGATTATTTATAATGTAGGAGAATATAGTAGTTGAGAATAAAGGATAAGTAAATTTGTAAAGAGATAAATATGATCTTGATGGATTGTGTTTTTTGGATACTCGATATATACCATTGGTGATTCCTTATGCTGTAGTAGAATCTACAAATATAATTAAGTTCCTAGTTACTTGATGCTTACCTTTGATGACTCATCCTAGACATGAGAATCAATCTAATGAGATTACATTTCATGGTAATTGATAATTATATTAATTATAAGACTTGGTATGAAATTTAAATACTGATATATGATATCTTGGTTTGATATGGTATGATTGATTCATCCTAATATAGGAGAATCCACTAATTAATAACAAATTACTAATAAATTTTTATTATGAAAAATTAACCAATATTTTTTAAGATAATATGTTGATATGATTGATTCATGTTATTATTTTCTTATTTGTGCAGGATATTTCTAACATTATTCCGGAGGGATGGACCACTATCTTATGAGATGTGACATCAAGGATTCACCTTCGAATAGAGAAATACCCCACATTTGATTGGTATATTTTCCGTTGGGCATGGTATTGTGCCTTGGGAAGACATACATTACTCTTGAATAGAAATTATCCAAGAGTCCATTATGAGATTTTCTTTCTTGATATGCATGGTATTTTACCTTGGGAATATGTACATGAATCTTACATAATAATTCACATGAATCCCAGTATCTTTAATTGAGAGAAGATATAGGTAATCCATCTTGAGAAGAAAGATCCACCACTTGATGCATGAGTGTTAGACATTGAGTATCTTAAGATAAGATAATGTTAATTTATTCTAAGTCAGGATATTACAACAATAGTTTAAGTGATATATCCTGATGCAATAGGGCTGACTACCCGATAGTGATATTCGACAATGTGATGAAGCAGGTAAGGCTGAAATTGGGTGTTAACCCAAAACATGAGGGTTAGTGGATTTATTTTATGTGAAATATTTATTTTATTAAATCAATATAAATTTCTATCTCTTATTAGATCCTAATACTAGATTGGTTTAAACAAAATTTGTGGTGTCCAAATGAGTTATACACACATCTTTCTCAGGATACAATTGCACATAGGTACCCGGGAAACTCTTAGATGTATATTATAAAAACTGGTTCGGATGAGGCCTTGGTTAGTGTAACCAAATATGAAATATTGAAATGTATTTTGAGAGAGGGTGAATTTTATCTCATTGAAGTAGTATATACAATATTGTTCTATTATTATTTTACTCTGATGTGTATCGATAACCATCCCAATGGACACTTTTTTTAATGTTCATAATGGTTCTTCAGGCCTTTATTTCATTTCATATATTATTGATGGTTGTCTTTTATTCAACACAATAGGATTATATATCTTCATAAATGATGTTTGGTGATTTATTAAATATTTTAACACTATGATATAAGAGTATTTTATCCCTAATGTCCCATATTGCAACCACGTTGCTAGTCGACATCCTCTGGTATATGTGCATGCATGCTATATGTCTTGTGGTGAACAAATACACAAACCAGTTGTATAGTGAGTTAGGGTAGGATATTAAAATATAAAATTTAGTATTTTATTATTAGTAAATATACAAAAATTTTCTCCATAAAGTTAATTCATCCTCATTTTTAATGCCAAAATTAAGGCAAATAACTTGTAATTATGAATTGGGTAATTTTTCTCATGATCCATAAATTCTCACAAGGAAAAATATATCACCGTATCATTCTTCATAATAATTCCTCCAAGTCCATTATTCGATTCATTATTATAAATTACTTAAAATTATCTATTATAAGGTAAGGTAAGAATTGGTTCACCAACTAATATTGTCTTTACTTGAAATTTCCCACACATTCATCTATATAGAGGAACCTGGATCCCTTCCTGGTTAACTTGATGATTGGTTTCAACAACCAGAAAATTTTTCTAAAAACTATTGATAAAATATAGAAAAACTACGAAAATGTTGAATCTTAGTCATTGTGGTTGGTCCTATTCAATGTTCAATAGGCTACATCTTTGATGGATCTAGTGATATGCCCAAGATTAGAACTATATGACAAAAAATGGAACATTTTATATCCAAAATTCACAAATTGTAAAATTTTCATAAAGTTTATCTTTTATTATCATCTTTAGTAAAATTATCAGTTGATCTTATTTTCCTTCCTTTCTCTTTTAATATATAAGAATATCATTATTAAATACTTTCGTAAACTGATCAAGGTAATCACTATTGACTCTATCTATTAAATCCAAGAAGACAAATAGGGTATTATTAAGACTATAGGGATTCACTATATAATGATATTTTCCAAACCTTTAATAGAATGTTTTTTATCATATCCTCCTAATTTACCATAAATTTATGATATAAAAATAAAAATTGAATCTAGAAAAAGCGTTGATCTCTTCATATTTGGACAAAAAATCATCAATATGTTGTAGGGGATACTTCAAGATTGTGGTCTTTCTTAGTTCTTCATAATCAATGAAGAGTTTCATCAATCCACATTTCTTTTTTAACTATTGAAAATTGAACACCAAGGTAACTTAATTATAAAAATGACCCCCTTTTCCATATTATCCTATTGTTTTTTATTTAATTCATGCAAATCAATCGAGACCATTATCTAGAGAATCATTGAAATATGTGTGATAGTTGTTCTGAGTTTTATTGAGAACAAAACTTCATGATTTGATGGAAGACTAGAAAAGCGTTCCCAAAATACATCAACAAACTTATGAACAATTGGAATATCATATATGTTGTTTTTATCCTGAAACCTCTATGATAAAGCCACTTTTGAATAACAATCAAAACTCAAATAAATGATTTAATTTCAATTGGAGGTTCATGTTTATCATTTCAATAATATAAAATCATATGATAACTTGGAATATCAAATGTGACTTCCCTTACTCATTAATTGATGTGGTATTTTTACACGGAGATCCAATATATTCCAATAATAACATAAAATTAAAATATGGGGAGGATAACAGTGTTTTCAAGAAGAAAATTACTAAAAACATTAACCAATGATGAGTCAAATTCATAGGATATAATCATAATACCATTGGATATCTTCACTAAAAATTTGATATCTACTAATTAGAATTAGAAACTAACATTCATAAAAATATTTCATGACATTAGGGAATTCATATATAGAAGTTCATATATGGTAATTCAAAATACAATCAAACTTATCCCACCCCAACTTCATTTTTTTATCGTTAAACCCTTTGTAAAAATAAAATGTTTAGAAATAAAACTATACATCTTTAATCACAATGATCAATACTTTATTGGATTTAAAAATCATGAAACATTATGTTAAATATATGAAACCTTAGGTTTAACCAAGTTTATTCATTGTAATCATATATTTAAATCCATTAAGAACACTAAAAAATAAATTTTTATTTTTCAGAGCATATCCCTTGGGAGTTTCAAATTAGGTGTGAAAAAAGAACCATTATCATGCACCAGGTTATGATGGAGTCTAGATATGTGTGCTCTTTTCTATGTTATTACACCTAGGTAAATATATTCTAGATCCACATCAACTTGAAGTATCTAAACATTGATGTAATTTCTTTAAAACCACTCTCATTATCCTCTATCAAAATTCCAGGATATTTTCTTATACATTTACCTATCTATAGACATATTTTTTGAGATATCCTTAGAAATATAACTAATGTTTTCTTATCATAGTTTCCAAAAGGTAACTAAATGTTATTATCGAAAAATCTTAGTTAGAGGCAAAGCCTCAGACCATTTATTAAGAAAGGAAAAATCCAGTGAACAGGTAAATAAATAAGCGGTACCAATTACATGTTATAGAAGTCATACCCGTCTTTACACCCATCAAAATCCTCTGTAATGGCTGATTCCCATTCTGAGCTTTCGTAGTGCTTCAGGATCTTCGCGTACTTCCTTTTAATATTCAGTTTCTCCAAAGATATCAATTCCCAAGAGGATTTCTTGACAGAGGATCTAGTTGACACCGAATTTGGCTGATTAGAATAATCCTTCCTCGACTTTCTTTTATCTCGAAAAGGTTCCTCCTTTCCATATTTCTTCTTCCCATCCTTAACAGCATCACTATTAGAGGGTTTGACCAAAAACTATGATTTTACTTTTCACTATCCGACATGTACCCCCATTTTCCAATGATAAGTACATCTTGGAATGTAGATTGGAATTTCTCATAATGTCCATTACAGTCAATCATAGCCAAACACTGTGGCGGCTCCACAAAAGCATGACTAACATCCACCTCCTTCATCAATCCATCCTCCATGGAAACCTGCATGCTTTTGTTCTTAATTGGAGAGATCCCCTTCACTTAATCATTATAAAATTTCTGGAAATGGTTACATGTTTCATCTGTGATCTACAAACCACCATAAAATTTTGGCTTCACATTCTCCTGAATATCCATACAAAGAGGAAGTCCATCATGCACTAGCCCATCACCGGCTGAGCTCAATGCAAACTCTCCCTCCTTCTTCTAAGCATCACCAGAACCTAACAACCCACTATCTTCTCCTGCAGCACCCTAACTAATTCGATTCGCAAGATGCATTGCAACCCCTAAGGAATCAATCACTCTTGAACTGCCTCCAAATCCATTACCAGGACAAGGACCAGTCACACTATTACTCCGGATAAGATCTTTCTTCAACCTATCAAATACCGCAGTCACAGACGGATTATTAGGTGCCCTCACCTGTTTTCCCAATGATGAACCACCGAACTCATCAGCATTTCCATGTTTCCCAATATCTATGCGTATCGTCCCCTGACACGATATACCACCAGGCATCTTCATCACAACAACCGGCCTTCTTCTCCTTGATCCACAAAAACAATGACCATCCATATGACCTAGGTGGCAACATATCAGGTAGTAGTCAATCCAATCATCAAAAACAATAGCTTGCCTCCCTCAAAACTCCTCACCAATAGTAATCTAGATCCAATCGATCGGTGTCTTCGAAGCATCCACCTCAACACAAAGAAATGGATTCACCGGGTGGATCACAGAAGATGTGCAAGCATCGAAACATAAAAATTGACCAGCCGGGTTACCTATTATATGGATTACTGACAAATTTTGAATGCGCAAAGGAAGATGTGGCAGACTTACCAATTTCGCTACCGCATGAGGATCCCGGTTCATGAAAAGGTAAAACGACCATTGAAGAAGGAAAAATTTGCAACCATTGCATCTATGAGGAGCTCTAAACCAAGCACAAATTAAGTCCTCTTTTGAGGAAAATCATATCATCATGTGACAATTATCAATCAACCCTATTACCATGTGATCCTGTAGATCCCATTTTCTGAACACAAAGCGGTCAAACTCATAAACCGAAGGCCGTTGATGAAAAAAGTGGGAAACTAGGGTCAGATCCAGGAAGTTCGAGGCCTCAAACAATTCCAATAACATGATCAAGAGATGAGGTTCCCCAAGATGAAGGTCTAGAACATTCTGTCTTAGAGAGATCGACAGAAATTCCGGGAGGTAACTAGGGTTCGAGAAAGGTACAAAGGAACCCCGCGACAACAGATGAGGTGGAGCCAAAACATCCTCCCCCCTCACACCACCAAGAAGGGTGGGGGTGGGAATCCATCATCGGTCATCTGCTAGGGCATCGCCTCACCATCGACCATGAGGTTCGTCTTCCCCCTTAAAAATGGATAGAATCACCTCATAACTAAACCTTATTATAATACCAACTATAATTACCCACAATTCTCACACATATGTTTTATATCTTAATAGATGTATATTCCTTACATTATATAATGATACATGATAGAATCATATGAGACTACATCCTTTGGAAACATGGATACATAAAAAACTGGATCATAATTTAACTACATAATATCTCACATAGTCCTTAATTTAAAGATCAATTCTTCTCAATATCATACATAATACCTTTCATTATAACCGAGAGAAAGGAAACACAATATGGGATGGGATCAGATGCTTAGTAAGGGTATATAAGGGAGATATCAACATAACACAAGCATAAGGGTATGTGAAAAAGAGAAAAACATTTTAAAACCATACCCCGAATATCATAGATCATAAACATGAGTCATGAAATAAATATTGGAATTTTATAAGACATGAATCATAATGGAATCAAGAACATGAGCAATGATAACATAATAATGAAAGAGTACATAAATTTCAGGAATATATATATGCATATAAAACTTTATGTTAATGCTACACACCAAGAAATTAAAAACATGTTTGGATTCAGATAACCACAACTTAACCTTATTTAGTATTGGTATAACCTCTCATGTACTCTCTTTTTCAGACATGGGATAACGTCCCATATACCCTCTTTTCTAGGTAGCAATAATATTCCATTTACCATTAGAGCACCTATGACATTAAACATTACCAAGTGAATTGCAGGGAGATTTAGGTATCACTCTATACATTATCCATACACTTGTGTGCCACATGATCTTAATACATTGTTCACATCATAACCCATATAATGTAAATGGGTTTTATAAACATTTTATCAAAGCATAACCAATTTAATGGAAATAGATTACATTATCATCTCATCAATACATCGTAGAATAACCTATGAAAAAAGTGTGAGATTCATAAACACCTTATTTTAATAAACATAAACTGTCAAGGGAATGAAAAATGATGGTAAAATTAGATCATATCCCCTAAGAAACATAATAAAAACCTATGAATATTCTCATTTATGAATATAAATTCTATAAAAAGCTCATCAGAACATTATTAAAGGAAATAACCTTTCTATTTTTAAAACACATGAATTAAAATATATATTTTTTTCAAAGATTAATTAAATAATTTTATTAGAAAATAACATTGGAAACTTGTAAAGGAATATTTAAACAATTGAGTGGTCTTGATTTTGGAGAACACCATTTATTCCATACATGATAAAATAAAGATTCCTTTCACAGTTTAAATAAAAAGTCAAGAGATGCATATTTTTAAAATTAAAAGAGGATTCCTTTTAAACAATTTGATAAAAAAATTAAACAGGGGAATAATGCCTTTTAAAATTCACTATATAATAGTAATAACTTTCATTAAATCATTTTCAGCAATCAATGACATAGAATAATCATTTTTTTGATGGAATAGGTATGTAAATTTGGTTTTTCATTAAAAAATTAATTTTGAAACAAGAGTACATTAAGAGATGGAAATAAAAGGAAACCATGTAATTTCAATAAATAACTAAATTATATAAAAATAATGAGTTTCTTGAGTGGTTTATCATAATATATCATCATTTTTATTATAATAATAAACAACCTTAATAAATAATTAGATTATAACATCAAAAATATACCACATGGGAAACCATTAAAACATAATAACTAATATAGAAATAACATTATATGGACGTTTATAAAAATATAAATTTCGTAATAAGAACCATATAATACATTATTAAAAAGTATATACACCCAAAAAAAGAATCATGGTGTGAATATAGAATTTGTCTCACTGAAATAAAAGTGAAATAAAAATCAATTAACACTTTTGAACCTTTTGAATCATAAGCACCATTAAATAATAGCATCAAATGGAACTATAATAGAAATTAAAATAAATATATTATTGATATAAAATTTTAATGGTGCTTTATATACAACATAAAAACAAGGGAGTGGTGTAAATGACATATGTATTTTAGAAATAAAAGAGCGACAATAAGTCCCATACATTAAGTATCACCATTAATTTTACATGTTCAAACATCATGAATAATAAAACAATATATACTATAAATATATTATAGAAAAATAATTATATTTATCATACCATATATTATTTTTTATTAACAGTTTTTACCATTTTACTAACAATTTCTAGTTAAAATAACAATTCGTATAATAACTTCTCCACTTTTCATGTTTGTTTTGGTTTGTTATTTTTGGTATTTTTATATTGATAATGGTTCCATGATCTATATAATGATAAAAATTATATAAATATCATATATGGTAATTATATATATATTTAGAGTTATCAATAAAATTTATAGAATTAAAATGAATTACACAGTTCAGAGTGACAACTTGCCGTATGTACTTATGAACATTGATTAAATTTTCTTGACTGATGGAATGAATGAAATTTAAATGTCATATAACCTTTATAGGGTAATACTTATATCATATTTATAACATATATTCTTGTATTATATCATTATTTCCATCAATATATAAAATAAAATGTAAAATATTTCAATTCGCTTTGTGGAGGTAGGGGTCCACACATACACATGGGATACATTGATGTTTTCCATAGAATTGGAAGGTAGAAAGGTTGATGTGATATTATAATTAATGAAGTATAAATATTTCATAAATATCATATATAAATATTACATCCATCATTATCTCTATCTATGAGAGGAGGTGACAGAATATTGAATCACATCGGTTCATGAGGTGTTAGTCCACCATATACACGATCGATATTTTTGTTTCCCATTTAATAGAGGAGGAGATGGATATAAGTTATTACATTAACATAATAAAATCTTCATATATAGTATATAATTATGTAATTATATCATTATAGTTTAATAGAAACTGAAGGAGGCGTTAGAAGAAATAAAATAATTACGATCAATTAAGAACAATACCTATTATTCTCTTATGCCCTATTACATTAAGATATTTTTATTATAGAATAAAATTAATTTTGTTTCTATATATATTTGTACAAAAAACAATGTTAAGAATATGCTACACAAAACACTATGTTAGCTTTCATTAAACTTAAAGGCTGAGTTTTACACCATTTTAATAGCACACCTATTTTAAAAATAAAATTCGATACTTTTATAAATTTTTTTATCCAAATAATCATCATTTTTAAAATGAAAAAGTTTAAAAATAACTTAGGTTTATTTTTTGATATTTTTATGAGAAGAGTTTTTTTATGAATAGTAAAAAATACTTAATTTCTATAAAAAACTCCAATTTCGTTTAAGAAGTTATTTATGTTAAATTATATTATATATTGGTTTTAAAGTAAAAATAGAACAATTATAAATTTATTAATATAATTTAGTTCATTGGAATATTTTTCATATTTAATTAAGATATAAAAACTTAATGAACTTTTGACCCTTTTTCAAATTAAAAACCCGTTTTCCCATAACGTATGTAGGATTAGCTTTAAATTAAAATTATACACTTCTGGGAATTGAATTTTTAAAAACTAATATAAATGGTTGAAATAAGTATAATAATTATATTCTAATAATAATTACATTATTATTTACGAAAATGATTTGTTAATGTATTTTAAATTAATTACAATGATTAAGATAAAAATTAGTTTACATAGTGGTTAAACATTAGTCATAAAGGAAAAACTATCCTAGAGACCTGTATAAAAGTAATTTTATAAACATAGTTATACTATATCCCATCATGTTTCTAATTATATGAGTTATTGGGATACTATTCCATGAAAGTGTATAAAATAAGTTAAGTAGGGAAAAGGACAAAAATTACCTTCCTTGCCTATAACATTTATAAACATTGAGATATGGGAAAAAATAATATTTTAGGTTATACTCATAAGTTTTAATGATAACTGATATATTTTTATCATAATTATTTATCATTAATTTCACTATATGAATTAGTTGCTTAAAAATTTTACGAAACTCCAACACAATGATTATTTAGTTAATAATTATATAAAATAAATGATACTAAAATTATTAAATGTGATGAAAAGTGAATGGATTATTTTGTTATGTTATTTTTTAAGATAAATATGTTATTTTAAATTCTTTTTTACTTAATATATTTTAATTCCATCATTTTATTTATAATTTTAAAATTAATTTTAGTAAATAACATCAAAATCGACATTAATGTTATTTTATAATAAATGATATTTTATTTAAGGATTTAAAATTTACAAAAAATAACATATTTTTATAATTGATTTGTAAATTTTAATTAATATAAAATATGATCTATTAATGGGAAATTTGATCTTTTATAATGAACATATCGACCCCTAAATAGTAAAAACATTATTAGCATAGTTTGGGTTAAAGTAGTGTTTTGCGCATTACAAGAACTTGTTTTAAAATTATATTCAAACACAAAGGGGATATTTATTTTTTAAATTATAAAAAATATTTTTACATTAGGGGGTAGTATTTTATCTTAAATTTAACATTATTTTCGTATTCATGGTAAAATTATATAGTATAGAAAACCAGTTACATTAAAAAAACAAAAATGGAAAAAGTGTGGAAACATTAATGTTAAAGAAAAAAATTATAAAAATGAAATTATTTTTTTCGTGGATATTTTGATGACCATAAATTCATGTTAATTCATTATTTTTATATTTTTAGGCACCAAAAGAATGGTGGACCTCCCAATAGTGTTTTCTTTTAATATTTACAATAATTCCACAACCCCTCTAATATTAAAAGGCACCCACACTTCCAAATTAATAACAAATATCGATCCATTTGTCTGATAAAAATTGTCAACATAAACTCCAAACATAAAATCCATCAACCCAGAATCATTAATTTGGCTAGAAAAAAATCCAGGCTAGTGCTTTGGTGAAACCCAAAAAGAGTTACATGAAAAAGAGGTAACATTATTCTATAATCTCTATTGATTTATTTCTTCCTCAAATCATTAAATTAATATTATTCTAATATTATATAATAAAATAAATTCCATAAATATAATTATATGTTTTCATGTTAAGGTTTATACCTATAACTACACACACTTCCATTAAATGGGTAACATATTTACCATTCATGAGTACGACGTACTATTGCCTCTGGAAATGATGTCCTTCATTTTTTCCTTTACCACCATTCATGGGTGGTAAATATGATGTAAAAATAGTTTTTATATGATATTTATGTTATTTATTCTTTCATCATACTAGTATAATTTTTATATTACACATAACTTCATGTTATCTATTTTGTGTAAATACGATAACATCATTTGTGGACATGTGGACTACGACCTCCCCAAAGTGATTTGATACTTTCAAAAATTACATGGAATTTATTTAATTAGAAACATGTGACATAAATGAAGTATATATGATATTAATGACATAATTACCTTTCTTGAAATATTATATATTATATTATTTATTACCCTTTTGACACACTAAAAAAGGTAAAACGTTGTTCATGGATGTGTGGACCACCGCCTCCTCGACATGATGTGATTCATTTTACATTATAGGAATTATATATATATAAGTATACATGATTAAATACATTATTATTTAGAAATAAATTATCATTTTTTATAGGAAAAAATGATACTTACATTCTTTCCAAAATAGTCATGGAAAAATGGGAAATGTTACTCATATGTATATACGACCTACGGTCTACATGATTGTAACATCGGTTCATTTTTATATATATCTTTTTTGATTAATTTTATAAGTAAAATTTATTTACAAATATAATAATTATATTAGGATAATTATTATGTATATGTTTATATAATGACCCATTTTACCATAGTTTACCTTCAAAAGTCATTTTTAATACATGAAACATATTTGGTCAAAACAGTAAATTTAAAATTATTTTTTAAATAGTCATATAAATTGTAATAAGTGAACTAAAATTAACAATTAACATAAAAATTTGTTCTCAAGAATGGAATTAATTAATATAATTTTATTTTTCATGATGATAAAGTCTGATGTGACAAACCAAACTCAAAGTAAGGTAATATTGTCTCACTTTTAAATCCATGATGAATATACCATTTACACCACTTATTTATTTTATGTGGTATATAATTTGTATATTTTTTTATTTAATATCATGATTCTCTCTTTTTTGAGGGTATTATAATTTTTACATTTAACTATATCATCCAATGAGTATGTTTTGAATTTTTCTAATTAGTAAAAGTTTTCTTTAAAATATTACTTTATTTTTTTATTATTAACATTATATTGAAACAATAACTTTATTTTAACAATTATTAATAAAAAATTATATTTATTTAAATATAATTATTCTTTTATAATGGATATGATTTTTTCCTAAACCATAATCCATTTTTACAAATAGTATTTACTTTGAATGTCATATGATTTATTAGGGAAATATTGATAAATATGTATCCTTTACTCAATACATATATATGATAAGGCTCACTATTTATGTTTTAAATTTATGATCAAATATATGAAAAATGATTTGGAAAAATATTATACAAGTTGTGGACTATTTAATGCAATCTCATCGATTCATCTTTAGTCTCATTAGATAAAATTAGTTGGTGCCAAACCCTTCATGTTTTTTCAAAGCTATTTTAAATTTTCATAATGATAGATGTTTAAAAAAATTAGATAGGTTTCTACCCATAAACATAAATTTTCTTGTGGATGGGTCTTTATAGTAACTATCTTGAGGGTAGATCATGATGGTAAAAACATCCAACATTATGTATTCCTTTATCATTATTATTCCATATAATTATTTTATTTGTTATAGTATTCACGGTTAAGTCTTAAGATCATGTGATTATTTATATAGCATTATCAGATCATTTTATATTCTTTCTATATATATTATTCATTATAAATTCATGATAGAATCCAATATACTATACACTTACTGACTATTTTAACTCATCTATATTTTGTTTTCTTTCCACAAGGTTTGAAGAAGAATTCATTGAATGAGTTCCAAGTATACAAATAATTATATTTTTTTGGTATTATTATTTTTATGACCATTGTAAAATTGGTTCCATGTATATAATCCAGTTTTTCAAAACTGTTATACTGATCAGTCCTTCATGATTTTATTCCTTGTAATCATGCCAAAGTATTAATGTAAGGAACTAGATCTGAGATTCTTGGGTTAGGTAATTATAATTGGTATCAAAGGATGTTTAGAATAATCCTTGGGAACTAGATTAAAAATGACATAGACTTTAAAAGAAAACCCTATGATATAATGTCAGGATAAGTATATAAGAACTTCCCAGTTGAACCGTGTTTATGATTGTGAGATAATATATAATTTTTTTTTAAATTTTTGATAAGTATTTCACTAGTTTTTGGATTAATTTTTTTTACATAATGGTATGACCTAATAAAATATACATTGTCTTTTATGAACAACACCTATCATAAAGAATGCAAACTTCCCCAATGCACATGATCTATAGTGTAAGAAAAATCCTTTTTTATGTTATTAAGACATTATTTCTAAGGGAACTAGTTTCCGAATCATTATCATCATATGTAGGCATAATATTACATTATAATAAAATAGATAAAGAATTTACTATTTGTTATGGATTCATAGGGAAGAACTAGAAGAGAAGAAAAACACGAAAAAAATATGGTTAAAGGTAAGAAGGGAAAGAATAAATTTTCCACATTTAATAACTATGTAAATAACCACCCTAGTAATTTCTTAAAAGGATTGGTAATTTTATATAAGTATGATGAGAATGGACACCATGATTAGGAATATAATTATATGAAAATGGTTTTCAAAGTATAATTCTTTAACTGCAAGGAGATTGGGAACTATTTAAATCAATGTCTCAAGTGTCAAATAAATATACCCCAAAGCAGGATAATGGATCATGGTAAATATTTTTATACTAACATATGTGTAGTGGAATGATTAATAGTACAGTGTTTAGATTCAAAAATTATATAATTTGAGTAAGTTATTGGTCATGAGATTTGTAAAATATGTTAGGATTGAATTATATTACTATTTCATTTAAGATTTGATATCATATGTTAAATTATACCAAGAAATGTGATTCTATTGTATGTTAATTTTTTAACAAAACACATGGTTAAAGGAAAGATATACCTGAATATGGTTCTGTTGTTATTAAAACGATTCTTGGATATTGTGATGATTGTTTTTGATAATGTAAATTGGATACAACTAACATCATTGGAACTGATTTTAATATTTTGAATAATAATACATATAAGGGTTATAAGTTTAACCATTTATAAAATGGGTTGGGTTGAAATTTGGACATGGTTTTAGATATTTATGTATTACATGACCATATAAAGAATACTATGTAAAGAAATGAGGAACAAATTGTTCAAGGAATAACCAAAGGATAATATTATGCTTTTTAAATAAAAAAATACATTTTTTACATTCTTATAAAGTGAAATTATTATCCAAATCTAGGAAAATAATCATTAAATATAAATTTTATCATGTTTTGTTTATATTAGATTAATAAAATGGCCCTTTAGTTTGTCACATGTTTATGGTTTTGAGGCTCTTAAATTTCCCCTAATCACTTGCTATATTTTGATCAATGAATATAATTATTTAAGGTTTTCTTCTATGTCCATGTTTTCATTTCCCACCCATATTCTCCTATTTGGATACTAGTTATGTTATAGTTTCATTTCCATTACATATTATTTAGAATATATTTTTTAACCCTTTTATCATGTGGGTTATTCTACAATTGAATATTAAAATATCAAACACCAGATTATCGAGAACATGTTTGACTTGTGAGGATGTAATTTATTTAATATGGATAGAATGTAACACCCCAAAACATTAAAATATTTTTTATTTTAGAATAAAATTTATATTTTTGGCTAGCTTAATTTAGGATCAACACCATGTTAATCTTAGAGTACAAATAATACCGAGTAAGCTTGTATTACTTAAAAGACCATGTTTTCCACCTTTTCATAGCACACCTATTTTATATCTAAATTATGAAAATTTTATAAATTATAATATGTAAAAATAAAATTTATTTTTTAATTTTATATAACATAATTATATTATGGTTAATGTTTGGTATTTTTCAGAGATGTTTTATTTTTTTTTTGAATAGTGAAAAATACTGCATCTTTGTTTAGAATGCCTTATTGTTAAAATATTTATTAAAGTGAAATTATTCTTAAGGTGGGTTTAAGTAATAAAATATT
This sequence comes from Viscum album, assembly GCA_963277665.1. Taxonomy (NCBI): domain Eukaryota; kingdom Viridiplantae; phylum Streptophyta; class Magnoliopsida; order Santalales; family Viscaceae; genus Viscum; species Viscum album. The sequence continues at coordinate 1,992,091,821 of OY728137.1, forward strand.
AATTATAGATCTATTAATAAAATTTAGTTTGTTGAAATAATTTTTATATTTATCTTTGATATAAAAACCTTATGAGATTTTGAACATTTTCACAATAAAAACCCCACTTTCTTGCCACATCATTCGGGTTAGCTTTAAATTAGTTTTTTCCACTACCCAAAATTGAATTTTTAAAAGTAGATATACATTGTTTTAATAAGTATAATATTCATATTCTGATAAGGTAAACTTAATTTTTTACTAAAAATATTGGTGAATGTAATTAAAATTATACACAACAATTAAGGTAAAAAATAGTTTACATAGTGGTTAAACATTAATTTAAAATGAAAAAAAGTAACAATAAAGTTGTCCCAAAGACATTGGATGACCATTTTTAGAGCATATCCACTATTTATTAGTATTTTATTAGTTAGTGGGATACTCTTCCATGAAAGTGGCCTATATAATAAGTTATATAAGGAAAAATACAACAAATAAACCTTCTTTACCTTTAACATTTATAAATAATTGTGATATGAAAAAAATAATATTTTTAGTTATGAATATCCCTTTGAAAGATAAATGTGATATTTTTATCATACATATTTATCAATAATTTTTATAGACGAATTAGTCACCCAAAATTCTAAAGAAACTCTTATATAATGATTACTTTGTTAATAATTAAATAAAAAAAATGATGCAAAAAATAATAAATGTAATTAAAATTGAATGAATTATGGTGATAAATTATTATAATCGAAAAATATGACATTTAACATATAATTTAACATAATATATTTTAATTACATCATTTTTCTATTTTATTAAATTAAATTTAAATAAATAAGTTCAAAATTGACATTAATGTTATTTAATAATACATGATATTTTATTTAATGTTTTCAAATTTTAAAATAATCATATTTTATTTAAATTGATTTGTAAAATTTTATAAGTATTACATATCATTGATTAATGTAATAATTCATCTTTTATAATGAATATATTGACCTGTAACTAGTAAAAACATTGTTAGCATAGTTTGGGTTAATGTAATGTTTTTACGCGTTACATGCGCTTGTTTAAGAATTAATTTCCAACACACATGGTATCATTTTTTAAATTAGTTTTAATATTTATAATTAATTGGGTTAATATTTTATAAAAAATATCACTTTAATTTATCCTTAATTATAATAATACATTAAATAAAAAACTAGTTACTTTAAAAAATGAGAATGGTAAAAGTAGGGAAACATAGAAGTTTTGAAAAAAAATTACAAAAAAGTCACTTATTTTTCTATGGTATAGGTTTTAGTCAACCATAAAATTAATTTTATTCATTATTTGTCAATTTTTAGGCACATTATGTATGGTATACCTCTTAACAGTGTTTAGAATTTTATATTTACAAGAATGTTACCCCTCTCCACAAAAAAAACCTCATCCCGAGCACTTCATCACAACTAAAAACCCTTTTATATCATCCAAAATTGGTAAAAAAATCTCCCAAAATATCCCCCCTCAAAATAGAAATGTAACACTGGGCATAAAAAATCCAAGGAAGTCCTTTGGTGAAAAAGAAAAGGAGTTACATAAAAAAGTGGTAACACTTTTCAATGATCACTTTTTATTTATTTCATTATCAAACCATTCAATTATTCTCATTACATGATTGTATAGAAACTTATGTTTCCTAAATATACTGATTTTGTGTTATTTTAATGTTTATACCAACACCCATACACACTTATAGCAAATGGGTAACTAATTTACTATTCATGTGAATGGTTGACTACTGCCTCATGAAACAATGTTGATCGATTTTTTCTTTACCACCTCTAATGGTTTGGAATTATGATTGAAAAACTATTTTTATATGATTCATTGATATTTATTTCATATTAATACTTTTTTAATTACTATATATTACATACCATCATGCTTTCTATTTTTTTTAAATATGAAGACATTGTGGATGAATTGTCTACCGCCTCCTCAAAGCGATGAGATATGTTCACACTTTACCAAGAATGTATTAAAAATGGGCTTAATTAAAAATATGTGACATAAAATAAATATATATTATATTTATGAAATAGTTACTATTCAAGAAATATAACATATCATTTTATTTATTAGCCTTTTAACAAACTAAAAAATGGGTGATAACATCGTTCGTGGACGTGCAGACTACCACCTCATCGATGCGATGTGATTCCTTTTTGATCACATGAATTCTATATGTAAGAATATATGATTAATAAAAAATAAATTTATGATATAATTATAATTACGTAAAAATAATATTTTACTTACCTTCTTTTCATAATGATCATTGAAAAATGGGATGTTACACTAGTATATGTACGACCTACCATTTCCATGATTGTAACATCGGATCATTTTTTCTTACCATATTTCTTTATTGGTTTTATAATTATATTATCTATATATATAAAAATAATTTCATGATTATTATTATGGAGATGCTTATATTACCACCTTTTTTTAAAAGTCCTCTTAACAACGTTTTTTTAACACACGAATCGAATGTGTTTAAAAAATTTGACATAAACTTAATTTTTTAAGTAGTTTCATAAATAATTATAATAATTGAAGTAAAATTAAAAATAATTTAATACATAGTAAAAAAATAAAAAATTAACATAAAGTTAATATTTAGGATGATTATGTCACACAACATAAGTCAGACTCATGGTAAGGTATTCTGGTCTTAATTATTCTTTTTTGAGGCATAAAAAATTTTCTCCCCTTATTTCCTTTTTTGTGGTTTATATTATGCACCTTTTCCATTAATATTATTATTAACAATTATTTTATTTTATAATATGTTTTTTTGGAATTATTTCATACAAAGGGATTGATTTGAATATTTCTACATGGTAAATGTTATCTTTGAAATTTGATATTCTTCTTTGATTTTTAGCTTTCTCTTGGAACAATATCTTTCATGTAATCAATTTTCATAGGAATTATATTTATCTTGTCATTAATACTATTTTAGGAAGGATATTTTTATTTAATAAATTGTATTCCATTTTTAAATATGATGTTAACATTAAAGATGTATGATTTATTGGGGAAATATTTATATATCTTAATACTTAATTTAGATATTTGATAACACACATTGTTTAAGATTTAAATATATTACTAAATATATAAGAAATGTTCCTGAAATATAGTTTACGGGTTCGGTAGTGGTTAATGCAAGCCCCTCGATGTATCAATAGTCTCATGGGACACATTGAGTTGGCGACAAACCATTCACATTTGTTTTTAATTATTTTTTAAATATTTAGGAGGATAGATCTTGACACAAATCGTCTCAATCCACAAACATAAACTGTATTGAAGATAAACAAAGAAAATAACTATCTTGATGATAGATATTGATTATAAATACATCAAACATTATGCATTCAATCATTATTTTTTTACAAGTGATTATTTGATTAGTTAAAATATCTATGGAATAGTTTTAGGCTCCTTTGATTATTTATATGGAATTATTCAATCAGTTATTATTCATTCCATTTTTATTATAAATTATTAATTCATAGTATATTCAACCATACTTTACCCCTACTGATCATTTTATATCAATGTTACTTTTTTTCTTTTCCCTATTGTGTAAAAATTAATTCTTAGAATGAGTTTCAAGGATGATTATAATTTTTTTGTTAATAATTATATTTCTTGAATTACCAATGTAAAATGGTTTTCATGTACGTAATATAGTATTTAAAAACATATAAATATATTTGTCCATCAAGATTTGATTCCTTGTGATCAGGCCAATTTAATGAAGTAAGGCACCGGCTCTGGGCTTCTAGGGTTATGGAATTACATCTTCAGATAACCCCTTTAGGTTATCACTAAAATCCATATTAAGAGGGTATAATAATAAAAAAAGGTATCTAGTATCTGATTATGGAATAATATAAAAGATTCTATTTAGTATTGTAAGAAACAACTGGATTTGTAAGTGTGATGTGGGTAGTAAAGTGGGTTCCCTTTTATAAGTATGGAAGATGATACACATAAGAAAATTGAAAATAAATAAGTGTAACAACAATATACACAAAAAAATGATAAAAAATGTATCATTAAGAAATATATATTATATATGTTCTAAATATGTCAGTAAAATAGGATTTTGATATGTTTTAAGTAATTTTACCACTTATTATTTTAGTTTAACACAATGTGGAATCATTTTATCCTTAATTATGGTAATGATCATTTAATGTTTTTACTATTAATTTTCACTAAAAATTAAGTTTAACTGATTAAATAATTTTATTTATGATGATTCCAAATATGGAATTTATTTTTTCAAACTCCATTAAAAAAAGTTGCAAAAGTGAATTTATAAATTAGAGTATAGATGGAATGGAAAAAAGGTTTTCCAAATTGAAAATTTTCTAAACTATAGAAATTTGATATATCTAAATTAAATATAAAATTGATTCAACTGACCTAAATTAGACGAATGAATATATATCTGAACAAATTTTTTTAATACATAATTAATATAAATTGGATCTTAAAAAGTCTTCAGATGAAAATATAGCATTTAATAAAAATATGTATTTTTTTAATATTCATCGAAAAAAATTTATTTGTAGAAAATTATCATAAATTTACTTAAAGATAATTTTTTCATATAAACTTTACAAATGAATTTTATTTTATTAAATGAATTTTCTAAATGTGTCTGAAATTATTGTGACACACCAATATTTTCAAAATAGGATAACTATGTTTGATAGTGGGTACAACACACAACACCATGCATAAGATATACATTAATATCTCGAGACTATATGATATATTTATTTTTAAAAAATTATTATCTCTTAAAGATCTTTCAATGCACAAAACACCAATCTTGAGTGAAATATTATACTCTATTATTTAAACATTATCATTACAACCTAGTCCTTAAATTAGAGGGTATAAATAAGACAATCTAAATTTTACAAAATATATTTTTTTTGTATAGAAATTTGTTCTCTATATATTGTGAATTAAAATAATATTCATTTGAAATAAAAATAAATGTTCTCTAAAAAATGGGGTTTTTTCTAAAAGACGGTTCAATCACACTTTCCATACACAATTTAAATTTAAATTTAAATTTTACCACTTCTAAAAATATTATTTGAAAAAATAAACTTCATTTTTTAAATCAGAATATCAAAATTATAATAGTTTTTTTGGATTTTTCTAATATTTTTTTATTTTTGGAATAGTTAACATTAATGAAATTTAATCGAAAAATGTTTGTTATTAAAATTATTCACAAATTTAAGTGATATTTTTAATTGGTTTTAAAGTAAAATTAGTTCAATTATATATCTATTAATAAAATTTATCTCATTATAATATATTTTATATTAAATTTTCATTTAAAATCTTTGTAAATTATTCAACACTTTCTCCATGAAAACAAGATTTCTCATCACATCTATGAAATTAATTTTAAATTATAATTTTGAATTTACATGAATGAAATTTTTAAAAATGGACTCATTATTTGGAATTAAAATATTTTATATTATAAAATTTTATAAACGTAATATTTGACCATAATTATTTGTGAAAAAATGAAAATTAATTATTGTGGTAAATGTAAAAATGTATTTATTTGGTGTTAAACTAAAAAGATAAGTGATAAAATGAAATAATAACAGATATTAAATATATTTTATTGAAAAATATTGACTATATACAGTCTAATTAATATTAATAATCTATTTTGTATCATTTTTTATCATTAAAAAAATGGGTGGAACAATTTTTTTCCAAAATTAAAAGTGTGGTACTCATCACACTTATAAAAAGATACACACTCTCCTCTATTCTTTACAACATAAAAAAATTTTGGTTTGAAAAATTAATGTGAAAAACAATTTCAATCTTCCATAACATCATTCAAGAATCATTTTTTTCTTCCAAAAAAATCATCGGGATACTTTAGGCATAATACTAAAGAGGTGGTGCGTGAAGAGGTAGAATTTCTAAGCATGTGTTTTCATTTTATTTCTTCCTCGAACTCATTAAATTTTAATTAAAACATGGTGATATAATTATCTAACTATCATAAATATAATAAAATGAATTTATGTTATGGTAATTACCTACAACTATATGCACCTTTATCAAATAGGTTACAAGACCACCATTCATGTGTACTATAGACTACAACCACGTAAATAGATGTTATTCATGTTTCCATTACTACATATGAAATATGTGAATGATTATGGATATAAATTATATATATATTATATTTATAACTTAATAATACCTACATAATCATTATATTTTATATATCTTTTTTTACTTTATATTCCGTAGGTGATACGACAACATCACTCATGTGTATGAAAGACTACTCCACAGGGGAAGCGATGTGATTTTCTTTTCTCTAACACTTAACATGGGAGGTGATGAGGATAATTTCAATGAATATATTTGAAATTAATGAAAAAATAATTATATTCATGGCATATTTTTTATTTTTATAAAATTATATATAATTTTATTTCCTATATTTAAAAATGATAACATCAATTGTGTTTGTGTGGACTACAACCTCCATAAAGATATGTGCATATATTTTCATCACCACACCACATGGATGATATATATAAGTAATTTTAATGAAATAATATTGTATATAATAAATTGTAATCATTTTTTAGAGTTAAAATATTACTTAACTTCTTTCTGAAATGATCACTGAAAAATAAAAATGTTACTCATGCGTACGTACGAGATACTGTCTCCATGACTGTAAAATAGTTTTTTTCGTAGCCATATTTCATGATTAATTTTAAAAGTATAGTTTATGTACACATATTATACATATTTTATGATCCAAATTCTGGATAGGTTTAAATAATGACTTATTTGACTATAGTAAACCAACAAAATTCATTTTTAACAAAAAATAAAAATATCACCGAAACATATAACATAAATATAACTGATTAAGTAATTATATATAAAATATTAATAAGTGAAATAAAAGGAATAATAAAACAAAAAATTTTTATGCTATAGTTAAATAGTTAAACTAAATTTACTATTTATTAAGATAAAGAATACACGTGATGAGTCAGGCTAAAGGAATTATTTTTTCATCTGACTTTCACTTTTGTGAGAGATACGCCATATTCACCACCTATTTAGTTTAGGCGATGTATACACTACCATTATTGTATATTAAATCATGAATTCATTTAAATTCATGGTTTTTTATGTTACATTTAAATTTATTAATTTCAGGAGGATTGCGATACAGAAGTTACCACTGTGGAAGGAGTTTATTTCAAAATATCATCATTATTTGGGATTGTTTTTCTTTATGTCTCCCTTGTTGTAATAATTTTATATTTATATCTTAAAATAAATCATTATCCCTATATTATAGTTATTCATGAACATAATCATGTAGTAATATGATTTTTTTCTCACGTTGTTACATATATATTTAATAAAATGCATTTATGAAAATCTGAATCTATTTCGCAACTTGATCAGAAAATCTTTTTCATCAAAACACATGCTGTCTAAAAATGTTTTCAATTTTTTTTTTGGTTTTTTTAAAAATATTTATTAATGAGATATTTTCCCATTTTTACTTTTTATATTTTTCAAATAAAATTAATGTCATTATCAAAATAATTCATATTTTACTTTTACAAAAAAAAATTAAGAAATATTTGTTTTAATGTGTATAAAATAAAACTAGTTCATTCCTTTACGACCACTAAATGTTTTAATGGTTATTTCACGATTATTTCTAATGTATTTTTTAATGAAAATTATTTTCAAAAACTATTGAGTTTTTTTAAATGGTGATTTTTAATATAGAAAGGGCACTTTCTTCGAATATGGTTATAAGGACATTCATATTGTGTTTACATTCATCAATGAAATAAACCATTTATTATACGTATGACTTTCTAGGGAAAATTTATTTTCATACTATCCTTATTCTTTATTTGGATGGGTTATGATCATTTTGACTGGGGAAGTACAATATTCATACCTTTTATTTTACTCAAGATGGATTATGTTTATGTTTATTGATTGGGGTAAGTATTCACATTTCATATTCTAGTTCAAATATGAATTTTTATGTGAATTACGTTTCACCCCTTCATTTGAGAAACACATTAAACATAGTAAGTGAAAAGTGGGGCCAACAACAACCCATTGATGAATCTGTAGGCCTCATGAGACAAAATCCACAATGGTTCTAGTTGTGTCCTTTTCCATTTATATATATGTCTTGGAACATGAAATCAATGGGATATGATGCCTTGAAAAAAAAACTCTATAGTATGTTTTAGATTTCAAATATTATGAATTCCATATCATGAATTTAGTTATTGATATTTTACGTTATTATTCAACTAGTTATAATATCCAAGGTAATATTTTCTGGTCATATTATTATTTATAAATAATTATTTGATCATAATTTATTCCAACCAAATTATTCTCATGTTTTTCATTAAATGGAATATGCTTTAATGATTTATATTTCCAAATTTATTATGAATTATTTTTTCATAGATTAAATTTTAAGAATACCCTTATTGATCATATGGGATAACCATTTAAATGTTTTATTTTATATAGGATACTAGGAAGGGTTTTTTACTGATATAAAGGGTTTTACAAAGGGGAATAATGGAATTCTAAAAGAATATTGTTTATATTTTTTAGATATTAAAATATAATGTGAATTTAATGTATTTAACTACTATTCCATGATTATTAAACTATTACATGTTTAGTGATGATATTACATGTATCTCATTCTAATGTAATGAAGAAGACACCGACCCCAGGATATCAGGTTCATGGTCCGTAAAACTGTTATCAGATGATGTATAGTAGAATCCTTGGGAACTAGATTTAGGAGAACATAGATTAAGGAACATAAGCCTATGATAAAATTTGTGGGTAGTTATATATGAAAATACTAAAGTTTATATGTGAAGATGTTATGTGGTTTTTACTATAAAATACATCCTATCTAGGTACTATAAGTGAATTTGGTTCAAGCATAGATGTACATATGGGTAATAAATCTGAAATTAGTGAATATAGCTTAACATGATCATTACCTAGTTCATGATGATAGGTCTCATTGTGCATTTTGTTTGACACTCCCTAGGGATAATATTATGATAATTCAAATTTTATATATAACCCATTATGAAGAATTTTAAAAAATATATATCCCTAAAGAAACAAAGTCTGTGATAATGATATTTTCTATGCATAAAATTTTCAATTTATATTATGTATTTAAATGGTCATTGTAATATAGAATATTTTTTATAATTATTTGATCTTATTTAGTGTATGAAATCATTTATAAATGTTTCATATGATAAAAATTGAGAAACACATCAATATACATAATCACAACAGTAAGAATAATACTTTATTTTATAAGATCAAGATAATATTTTTAATGGAACAAGTCTCCCTTTCATTCTAATTATATGAGGATATAATATATTGTTCTAAAAAGACATAGAAATAATTATCAAAGATTTATTCCTTTGAAGGTAATCAATAAGAAAAGAAGACAATATAGAAAATGATAGACAAAGGGAAGAAAATAAAGATGGATTTTCCCACATGTGATAATTATGGAAAGAAAATCACTTATACTTTCTTAAATGGAATGATAGTTTGTTACAAGTGTAGATAGAAAGGACACCATGATTGTGATTAGAAGGAAAATAAAAAGGTTTTCAATGTACAATATTTCTACTATAAGGAGATGGGAAACACCATAAAAAAATGCCCCCAAGACAAAATAATTACCTCAAAATAAGATAATAGATAATAGTAAAGATTTAGATATTACCACAAACAAAGTGAAATGAAAAATGTTCCCATGTTTGTATTAATTTGTTTAAATTGATTAATTTATTAGTGAAATACTAGTTATGTGAATTATTATGTATTAAGGATTGTACTTTAATAATTTTTTGTTATGGATTTAAAATAACATATTGAATGGTACCAATGACCATGAAAAATTATTTAGTTGAATGTTTATATTCTTAAGAAGCACATGATTAGGGGAAATATAACCCTTAATAGGTTCTTCATATTGAGAAAATAACATTGTTATAATTATATGACAGATATGGTTAAATGAAATTGTAAAGTACACACTAAATTGGATCTGATATATTATTTTCTGAAAATTAACTCATGATACCATTGATAGAGTTCAAAAAATTTATAGATTTAAGGTATATATCCAAAAATCTATGTTTAATTTAAAGAATAAAGAATTATTCCTATTTTGAAAAACGATTTATAGTAATTCTAGTTACTACCACGTTTTAAGAGAATACATGTTTAAAGTATTCACTTTTTTGGCATGTGATGATTATGATCTACATCATGTTGTTTTTTGAATCAATGAAAATTTATTTTTAGAAATATAATGACATTCCTTCTAAAATTATGGATCTTAAGCTTTGGGATGGGTCATATTGTTGAACATTTATGAAATGGTTTATGTTAAACATTGTATGAGGTTTTAGTGATCAATTTATTACTTATCCATATAAAGATTCATGCATATTGGATAAAATTTAATAACAATTTTGTATAGTAATAAATAGAGATCAATGAAAGGACTTATTATTTGACTATGGAGCTTAAAATCTGTTAAAAGAAAATTGTAGTGCTTTAGGTATAAAAAAGTATTCATTGTTGGATTTCTATTTCTTGGAGTAAGTGATGAATTGTAAATTGATCTAAGTACAACCAAATGATGGAATTTTACATACGAAACTTAAATATATCAAATAATTACATTTCCTTATATTCTTAGATGATAAAAGAATTACACAACATTAGGAAAAGGATATCAAAACAAAAAAATTATCCTATTACCATCATCTACGATGAATCAATTTTTTTTGAAATAATAAAATATTTCAGGTTTTCAGTTTTTTAACATTCCATTTATCATTTAATTTTTTATGATCAATGACCCTATAATTATCTATAATCATTTATGCTTCCTTATATGTCTACATCTTACTTTTCCACCAATGTACTTCTCCATAGAAACGTAGTTATGTGATATTCTATTAGACAATTTTTATTACATTCTTTTTTCTTTATAGGATATTTTATTTAATTTTTTATTATTTGGGTCTTAAATGAATGAATTTTCTAATATCGAACCTTTATTTTTGATATTGAGTTTAAATTGTGTGGATACAATTTATTTATGGTAGGGATAATGTAACCACTTGGGTTTTTTAAAATAAGAACATCATGTTTGATAGAGTATATGGAACACAAAAAAAATATTAAAATATAATATAACATCCCTAATATTTATTATATATTTATTTTTAGGTAAATTTAATATCTTCATTAACTTACAATTCACCTAACATCGGGTTTGAACAAAGCACAATAGTCTATTATTTAAAAATTTTCAATTATAAAATAGCCATTAAATTGAAGGGTATGAATATAACTCAACAAACTATGAAAAATATATATCACAAACAAGTAAATTTTTTATATATTGATTATATAAAAATAATAATCATTTGGAAGAAAAAGAAATATTTTATGAAAAATAGTATTTTTTCTTGAAGGCAGTTTAGAAGAGGATTATGCACATTATTTAAAATTAATTTTTAAAAAATATAGAAAATTGATTTTAATAAATAATTTAATTCTTTTGATATCATCATAAAAAAATTAGTTTATGGTTAATATTTGGTATTTTTATAAAATCATTCATTTTTCAACAAATAGTGAAAAATACTGAATTTTAATTGAAAGATGCCTTTTATTTAAAATATTAACAGTGTTAAATTATTTTATGAATTGGATTCAATGCAAAATTATATCAGCTATATATCTATTAATACATTTTAGTAAAATTGTATCATTTTTTTATTGAAATTGATATAAAAGCTTTGTAAAGCATTGAACATTTTCTCTTGGAAACCCCATATTCTTGTTGTGTATACGAGAATAATTTTAAATTAATATTTCCCACTTAAGATAATATAATTAAAAAAATAGTTTAAATAATTTAAATTATAAAATTTTAATTATATAATATGTTAAACGTAATTCTCACCAAAATTAAGATTTAAGAGAGTAAAAAATAATTAAAGCAGTTATGGTAAAAATGGATTTGTGGGGGTGGGGTCTTAAATAGAGAATATTATGGTTAAAATGACCTGAAATCATTTCCAAAATATATATTATGGAAATATTTAAAAATTATAATATATAAATATATATAATTCTACATTTTGGATACTTTTTAATTTTAAGAAGTGGGTAAACCTTTTTCTTTTCAGAAATTACATGTGTGACACTCATCTCACATATAAAAGGCCACCCCCATCCTCTCCTATTAATGAAATTAAACCCTTTTGATTGTACTAATAACTATCAAAATGACATCCTAACTTCCATACACTTTTTCTATATTCCTTAGTTTGTTCATAAGTCCATTATTTGAATACAATAAGTATAATCCAAAAGAGGTGGTCTTAAAAGATTTAAAATTTATAACTATGCTTTGTTGTTTTATTTATTTTCCCAAATCCATATATTATTAATAAAATGTGTTGATAAAATGATAATTACATTAAATATAATTAATTTTTTATTTTAATTGATTGACCTAAAACCCTCTCATAATTAATCAAATGGGTTACAAAATTATCATTCGTGTGTACAGTAGATTATCGTCTCGCAAACTTTTGTTATTCATTTTTTAAATACCTCCTCTCACGGTAGGGTATAATGAAAAATATAAAGTTCATATATGATATATATAACATAATTGTACATATGTAGTCGTTAAATCATATATATCATTTTTTTACATTCTATTACTTAGGGCATATGTTGTAGCCAGTGTGTGTGATAGACTACCACCTCATGAAGCGATGATATTCATTTTCCACCAACGATTTACATGAATGGTAATAAGAATGATTTTAATGAATATATATAAATTAAATAAAATAATTATGTTATTTATTACAAATTTATAAATATAAAAGACAATATATCATTTTCTTTCTTACACTAAAAAATGATAACATCATTTGTGTATATGTGGAAAACCAACATCATGAAGTGATGTGAATATATTTTCATCACAAAAAATGGATGATATATATAAGTATGTTAAATGAAATAATATGGTATATAGGATTTTATTATGATTCTGTAAATATTAATTCTTACTTAACTTCATTTTTTTAATGATCGTTGAAAAGTTCAAACGGTACTCAAGCATACGTACAACCCACCTTCTTTATGTCTGCAACTTAGTTCATTTTTCAGCACCAAATTTAATTATTGGTTTTAAAAGTAAATTTTATCTATAAATATGATAACTATTTTCTAGATTATTATTTTCTCTATGGTTAAATAATTTCCCCTTTGATAATAATCAACCTAATAATGTCATTTTTGATAAATAAGACAAATAACATTGAATCCTCAGATGTAAAATTAATTAATTAAGTAATCATATATAACATGGTAATATGTGAAATAAATGGAATAATTAATGTTAAAAAGGATATTATGAAATTCCATACTTAAAATATTTTTAATTTTCAATTCGAAAAATTTCATACCAGATGAACCAATATTGAGGAAAGGGTTTCTCATGTCACTTTTACTTCAATAATGTATACACCACATTGAAAACCATTTTAATTTGGAACGTGTATATTATTTATTTTTTATATTATAGAATGAGTTAATTTATCTTCATGGTATTTAATATTTCATTTAATTCTATTTATTTCATTAGTCTAATGATACAAAAGTTACCAATGTGGTAAGAGTTTATTTCACAATCTCATAATTATTCCATATTATTTTTGATTAAGAATTACTTGGATGAATTATTTCAAATATATCATAAAATGAAAATATTTTATTCTCCATTATTTATTCATTAACTTTTCCACATAATTGTACCATGTTTTCACTCCTTGATACATAAATTTACTATGAAAATGTCTTTAAGAATGTCGAATCTAATTTATTTCTTCTGTCGAAAGTTACATTTTATAAAGAACCATGTTTTCAAAAAAATGTTTTGATAAATGTTTTTAACAATTTAATATTTATGTATTAAATTAATTTTAACCATTTTTATATTTTATAATTTTTTTGGAATGGAATCTTCATGCCATTTTCAAAAGAATTCCTATTTCAATTTTACTGTAAATTTGAAATAATTTTCTTTATTGTGTAGTCAAGAATTTAATTCTATAATATAATGAATAGTTATTATTTTATAGAATATTTTAAATGTTTTTATAGTTTATTATCATATAATAGTATTTTCAAATGTTTTTTGTTAAATTTTTTGTTTTACAAGGTGATTTTCAAAGTGAAATGGAAATTTACCAAAAATGTTTTGATGGAATTTTTATGGTGTTTCTACTCATCAAATACATGAACCATTCAATGCACTTATGATCCATTAGGGATTTTTTATATTGATAAAATCCTTATTTTTTCAATGGATGGTTTATGATATGTTTGACTAGGGAGGTACCATGGTGATACTATTTATTTAACTGAGGAGGGTTTATGATTATGTTTATTGATTTGGGAAAGTATTTAAATTTCATATTCTATGTTAAATACAAATTTTTATCTCTATTATGTTTCAACAATTTCATATGATTTAGGAAATAGAATTAGTATGCTATGGGTGGGTCCCTCTATATCCCATCAAATCATTGTTGATCTGATGAGTCAAACTAGATTAGGTTTTGACTGAGACATTACCCATTATTATAGATGTCTTGAAACTAGGCCCCAATGGAATTAATTTTTTGGTCATACGAACTGAATAATATGTTTTAGTTTTCCAACATTATGCATTCTATAATTATGAATTCATTTAATGATATTACATGTGATTATTATGTTAGTTAGGATATACATGGTTAAGTTTCATTCTCAAGTGATTATTTATATGGATTTATTTGATTTTAATTTTTTCTTTCTATATTATGCTCATGTTATTGATTAAATGTATTGTTTTTTAGTTATTTACCTTTTCATATTGATTATTTTTTATTTCTTCATGGATTCTAGTCTATTATTACACTTACTTAGCATCTTAGATCTATACATTATTTTATTTTATTCTCCCCAAGATCCAAGGATATGTTTTGTGATGGATATATAGGGATAAACTAATTGGAATGATGGAATTATCAATGAAAATTATTTGATTATTTTATTTTTTAAAAATTAATATGAATTAAAATTAAGTATCTAGTTTCACAAGACTACTAAACTTTTCGGTCCATCGAGATTCAAATCCCAGTATCTTATGCCAATGAAATAAGGAAGACACTAGTTCTGAGTTACTGGATTTATGGGCGATACAATTACTATTATCATTTGTTCAAAAAAAGGCAATAAAAATATATCCTGAGAAAATAATATTTTTGAGACATATAAATAATTTTAAAAAAATGTATATTTTTTAAATATGATTTAATTTTATAAAAAAATTATACTAAAATTTTAAATTTTTTTATTCATATACATTCCTTTATTTTTAAGGACTAAGTTATAAAAATCACTTCTAACAACTTATATTTATAGTATATTGTGGTTTTCTAAAAAACGGTGTTGCATGTAACACATGCTATTGAAGAAACTTAATTTTTTGAAAATAAAATTCATAAATACCCAAGGTATTACAACCACACCTCACAATATTATTATGGGTATGTTTTAATTGAAATTTATATCAAAATGAAACCACTCTATTTTTAATATTTTAGTGTTATATATAGCATGGGGTGATATAATTATTAATCATATAGCTATGAACCATGTTGATTTAGGAATGTTATAAGAGGATAGTGGATCATATGGTTTCTAACAGATCAAGAATAGTTCTAAAGCTATATGTGACATCAAATTAACATTATCGTACAAATTAATTTATTTTTGATGTTTTTAAGATATTTATAGTTTTAACAAGATCATTATATACACATACAGATTATAAATAGATGTATTTTTATCACTTTTTGGGAATAAAAGACTACACTTATTCATAGATGACACAATTTATGAACAGAATCATGTTAATAATCATATTTGTGTAATAATTTATTTTAAAAAGTGTTCATAATCAATAATGTATCATGTTCCTAAGAATCATATCAAACCTAACTATGGAATCAATGACTTTGTTAGATATACTGAAAGTTCTTGGTAAAGCATATAAAAATGGAATTTAATTTTTTTAAACTAAAATCACTTGATATGTTCAAAAACATGTTTTAATGAAAAAATGACAAAACCAACATTAAATAAAAAGTTTTAAAGAAACACATATCATAATTAATTGGTTCACACATATATGTATTATGAATTTATAGATGATATAATAGGTTCATATTCATACATCAATTCTTATACTATTGATTTTAGTAGATATGTATTTGTAAATTTAATATAGTAAAAAATTAATTACATTTATAAACATATGAAATACAAGAATGAATTACAGAATAAAAATAGAAAGAATATAAAAAACATTAATAATATCATGGTGTAGAATATAATAATAAATATTTCATCAAATATCTGTTGTATTTTGATATTCTATATCAACGAACTCTTACTTGTACACCAAAGTGGATTAATGTTAGTGAAAGGTGGAGCCTCAATTTATTGAAAATGACGAGATCAATGATGATTCATGGGATTATTATATTATAAATTTAAGGTTGATCAATTTAGTTTATATTATAATTAACAAAACAAGTTATACTCATATAGATAAAACTAATTACATATGCATAATGTTTTGAGGTGAAATATGACATGTAGGTTCTAAGTGTGTTTGTATTTGAAGATTTTGTTATGGATTCTTATAAAAAAAATTCACAATAAAGAAAAGAGAATATATTTATATGAAATAATAAGGAAAATATTAGATATTATCTATATTAATCTCTAGATAAAAAATTTAATAGTGTCTAGAATTGAAATGTACCTTTAGAGAGACAATATATCCAAAGTAAATAGTTAGATAAAGGACGACTTTGAGGATTCTAAGAATAAAACTAAAAAAATTGGTGTAAGAAAAAATTAAAAACAATCCTATGAAAGAGGTTGTTATAGACATAAGTACTTTATAAGATCACTAGAGAGTCTATAAAACTACATAGACATATTTTTATTGTAACTGAGGATGGTGACTCATTAATACATTATAATAATATTCATATATGTTGATATAAAAAAGTATGTGGATCTAATGATACTGTGTGGAAGGAAGCTCTAAATTATAATATGCATTCATTATATGAAAACCATGTAAAATCCCGGGTAAATGATTAATAATGCATATTTCATTTTTATTAATATTTGTGAATTAAATATTAATTTTACATAAAAGGTGTTTCTATGTTCGATAGCATACTCGATACGCAAGAACGGGTTTCTTTAGAATCTTAGGTTGCACACTAATAAGAAAATATTATTATTTTAAATGGTAGTTAACTCCGTTCCGTTGTTTTGGTAAGAATTAACAAAACTAACTACAATATGATTATTCATTATTGTTAAATGTATTTACATTTATCCAATAAAAAGTTAGAGGCTTAAAATATGAATGAATCAAATTTTAAGCATAATTTACATTAAAAGACCGATTTATCACTTTTTAATGGTGAACCATTTTTAAATATAGTTTGTTCACATTAATACATTATATATTACCAAATAAAATCCTTCTTTATAATGGGAACATCAAAATTTACTTTGTGTAAATATTTGGAATTATTCCGATAAAGTTCATTTTTTAATGAATAGTGAGAAATGTTGTATTTTAATTCAAAAGTGATTTTTAATTTAATTTATATATATGGTTAGATTATCTTTTTAATTTAATTTAAAGTAAAATTAAAATATATTTTCACCATTTAATTCAATTTTGGTCATTTGAATTAACTTCACTTTGAAATTGGACATAAATAAGTAAAAATCTTTTGATAGTTATTATTTCTAAAAAACAAGATTTTTGTTTTGATAACAGGAATTAATATTAAAATTTATTAATGCCACTTCTATGTTTTTAATTTGGAACAATATACATCATTTTTGAATTCGGAATATCAAATATAGCTTAGGCTTAAATTTTGGTATTTTTCTGATAAACTTCAATTTTTGATGAATAGTGAAACCACTTAGTGGTAGTTAAAAAAATTGAATTTTTGATTTAAATGAAATTTTACCACTTTTGTGAATTGAATTTCAAAAATTCAACATACATGGTTGTTATTAATAAGTAAAATTTGGTTCAATAAAGTGAAAATAATTTTTTTGAATAGTAACCTTTTTATTTTATTTACCGCGGTTAAAGGTAAATAAGGTAATTCAAGGTAAAAAGAATATTATAATAATTAAGAATTACCTTAACACTTTTCAAAACCTTATTTCTTGAGTCTTTAACAACCATGGTCATCTTTGGGTCGATTTTGGGACCCCATTGACCCACTTGGGAGTGAAAATGACAATTTAGATTAATTAATTTACTCTAAAGACAAAATTGTCATTAACAAAAATCTTTTGTTAATTAATATTTATATGGTGTTATATAAGTCATATTTTAGACTATAAATATTAATTGGGAAGATAAAAATATTTCCTCAAATATGGTAGTTTTTTTATAATTTCTAGAAAACAAATAAATTAAATTATTTATGACATTATAATGATGCAGTGTTTACCTCATTCGTAAATGATTTAAATAAATAAGATTATAATGCTTAAAATATTATCCAAAAAATTTTCAATTATTATTGGATGATTTTATTTCGACCATTAATCATATTATCTTAGACTATAATGATTTTTGGACCATTAGAAATAGAATATCATTATATTATAAAATATTACTTTCACACTTTCTTAAAGATCCCCTCCTTCCCCTAATAAAAGGATACCACTTCTAACCAATTCGACACACTTCTAAATCCATTTGGCTCATCCAAACACTGCCCAATTAGGATCCCTAAATCCCTATCCTCCTCCTAAAATCATTAACTTAGGCCTAAGGCACTTCAATAAGTCATTTGGTTCAAACCAAAGGGAGTTACCCAAATTAAAGCTAATGGTTTCTCTTAAATTGTTTTCTTTTATTTTACTTCTCTAAACCCTAAAATATTTTTATTTCCTTTCTTTTGTAACAAAAACAATATCCTAAATATACTAGGATGTTGTTATAAGATGGATGCTAAATACACATACACACACCTCCATCTAATGGATGAAAAACATAATGTTTTTGTGGATGGAAAACTAACGCCTCACGAAATGATGATTGTTCCATTACATCTTACTGCCTCTCATGGTGGCCATTATAATGGAACTGTATTTATATATGATATATATTATGTGTATTATTTCTTTATGCTTCTGTACTTTCTAATTATATAAAACCGTTATGGTTTCCATAGTGGGTGAATATGATAATCTCATTTGAGGAAGTGCGGACTACTACCCCTAAAAGTGAATTGATTCGTTAATGCCTTATATGGGATGTATAAAGGATGGAGTTAATGATATTATATATGATATTATAATGGAATTATAATATAACTATGTATCATTATGTTTTATTTCCATTAAAATATGAAATATAAATGAAAGTATCATTCATGTGTACGTACGACTTACTGTCTCCATGAACAGTGCATTTCATTTTGTACCTCTAAATGTTATGTACTATTATAAATACCGGAATATGATGGATATATATGATATATATGATACCCAAATCATGAATATAATTTTGGATATAATAAACCTTGGATCACATGAAGAACATGTAATTATAAGAAGTTTATTTTTGTCTCAAGTACCAAATATCGAAAAAATGAACGTTGTTAACTTAAATGAGTGCATAATGTTTATAACAAGGTAATAACTGATATAAAAGGAATAATTAACTTTAAAAAGGTTCTTAGGAAATATGAAATTAACATTAGTTTATTATTCAGGATATTAAAGAACGGTCGAGTCAAGTCAGACACGAGGTAAGGGACTTCGTCTCAATCTCCTTTCATTGAGGCGTATTTTGTTCTAATACAAGACTTTATTTTATACGCTGTATAAACACCATAGACTTTTCATTTCATTAAAAGGGAATATTTTTCTATGAGGCATTTTACTAAATGATAAAAAAATATTGTTTTTTTAACGTACGCGGTGACAACAACCTTTTCCATCGCCGTGAGTATTATTTGATCTTTGGCTTCCTCAACAAGCCGTAATGTTTAAAAAAAAATACATTATACACTTCTAAGTATTTTTGGTATTGAAAATGGTTTTGAAAAATGGAATTCTTATTTCAATATTTTTAAGTGATATATTGTGATTGAAATGTGGAAATGTTTTCATTCGTTTATATTTATTTCATGTCTTATGATTTTATAATGGTACTTAGACATTTGACGGGTGGTTACATGATAAACCAAATGAATAGTGGTGTCGTGAATACCAGGATGGGTGGTTACGTTATAACCTCCAATGCATTGGGTATGGATGTCATCCGTATAGCTATTCCATTTAGTGATATGTGTGGAAGTCGACTGTATGGTTATTCCATTTAAGTATGTTTATGTCCCAAGTTACCTTTATATGTTATGTGTTCTTTATATGGATTTTGTGGTAATATTTTGGATACAAAAGGGTAAGTAATGGTATTTTATTCCATGAAGAGTATTTACTACTTAATAAAGGTGAAAATTATTACTTATGTTAAAGTATTCATGGTTTACTTGTTCTTTTGAAAAACTTATAGTTATACTTCTATGTGTATCCCTTACTGAGCTTTTTATGCTCATCACAAGTTTTTGAAATGTTTTTTAAAGGACATAATGTGGAATATGGGCAAGGATGGTATCAAGGATAATTCATGCTGTATTAAATATGGAACTAGACATGACTCTTTTTTTCAAGAGTTCATGTTTTGTAAAAAAATGGATACTGGGTGGAAGTGTCTACTTTGTAATTTTTTTTGAAATGTAATAGTTATGGCCTAATTCTCTAAAACTGTAAACCTGAAAAGACCTTCAATGTGAATTATTCATTTAATTAAATATTATGTAATGTTTAAGGTTGGGTCATTATATTTGTTATTAGAGGTCGGTTTAGATAACTTTAGGCGTTAGATTACTGTAAAATTAATGTCCTTAAATTAATTTATGGTAAAATTGAAATAAAATAGAATTTATAGATTACCGTGTTGCTTCTCCTAAGATATTTCTGTATCAAGAACAGATTTTTGTAGAGGAAATAGAAAAAAATTTCAAGGAAGGCATACAGAGGGAAATGACCTTCAAAATCATCATCCTGAGAAGGCAGAATCAGAGTTGAACAGTTTACAGCAACGATTGATCAGTTGATTCAAGTGATAAATGGTGGTTGTGTTTTTTTGTTATATTTTGGTTTATTCTAAAATTAAAGAGAAGCATGAAAGTCATTTAAGGGTTGTCTTGAAAACTATGAAAGAAAATAAAATTTAAGGTAAATTCAGCAAGTGTGAGTTTTGGTTACAACAAATTTCATTCCTTGGTCACATTGTTTCAAAAAATGACATAACTTTTGATCCTGCTAAAATAAAAGTTGTTGAAGAATGGCCAAGACCCACAAATATAATTGAGATTCGTAGTTTTCTTGGTCTGGTAGGTTATTACTAGAGGTTTGTTGAAACTTTTGCATGGTTATCTAGTCCAATGACTAAGTTAACTCAAAAAGGTGTTAAGTTCATATGGACAAAATACTGTGATGATTATTTTCATGAACTGAAAAGAAGATTGGTGAATGCTCTAGTTTTAAGACTGCCTTCCAGAAATGGTGAGTTTGTTGTCTATAGTGATGCTTCTTTTAAAGGACTGGGTTGTGTCCTAATGAATAACGATCATGTAATTTCTTATACTTCACGTTTGTTGAAACCACAGGAGTTAAATTACCCTATACATAATTTGTAATTAGATGCTATTGTTTTTGCTTTAAAAATTTGGAGGCATCATTTGTATGGAGATAAGTGTGAAATATATACTGATCACAAAAGTTTGAAGTCTATATTCACTCAGAAAGAATTGAACATGAGATAGAGGAGATGGTTGGAATTGATCAAGTATTATTATTGCACGATCCTTTATTATCCTGGGAATGAAAATAAAGTAGCTGATGCTTTGAGTAGAAAAATTAATACTTCATTAAACATGTTACGTTTAGAATGAGATCCTTTGGTTTTTGATTTGATGAACTTTGGCATAGAAGTTGTTGTTGCAGGAAAGTTTTCTGTTTTGTTTCAAGTGTCAGTGAAATCATCTCTATCAGAGAGAATTAAGCAATCACAGAAGGAAGATAGTGAGTTACAGAAAAATGTTGAGTTGGATCAGAAGGGTATGTTTCCTGATTTTAACATTGATAATGATTGTGTTTTGAGATTTGGAAAGAGATGATGTGTACCTTGTGATTCACAGTTGAAGAATGAGTTGTTATGTGAAGCTCATAGTTTCCAATTTTCAGTTCATCCTGGTAGTACTATGACATACAAAGATCTTTGTGAGTATTACTGGTGGGATAGAATGAAAAGAGATATTGCTGATTTTACTATGAAGTGTTTGACTTGTCCACAGGTTAAAGCAGAGTGGACGTTACCGAAAGGGATGCTTCAGTCTTTGCTGGTTCCAGAGTGAAAATGAAAAATTTTATCCATGGACTTCATTGTGGGATTACCAAAGACATCTCTAGGTAATAATGCAGTATGGGTTATAGTTAACTGATTGACTAAATATGCTCATTTCCTTCCTATTAGAGATAATTTTTCTCTAGATCAACTTTCTCGGTTGTATGATAAAGAGATATCCAGGTTTCATAGTGTCCCCATCTCCATTGTTTCTGATCATGATCTCAGGTTCACTTATAACTTTTGGAAAGGCCTTCAGAAGTCATTGGATACTAAATTAAATTTTAGTACATCTTTTCATCCTTAATCAGATGGGAAGTCAAAACGAACAATTCTGACCATGGAGGATATTATACGTCCTTGCTTGATGGATTACAAGGGAAGTTGGGACCACCATCTTGCTTTGGTTTAATTTTCTTATAATAACAGTTTTCATTCCAGTATACAGATGGATCCATTTGAGGAATTATATGGAAAGAATTTTCAAACTCTAGACTTTTTGGATGAAGTAGGTGAAAGGATGCTGATGGGACCAGAATTGGTAGAAGAGATGGTAGAGAAAGTTCAGTTGATTCAGAAGCACATGAGAACAGCTCAGAGAAGACAGAAAAGTTATGCAGATAACTGGAGGAAGGATATTTCTTTTGAAGTAGGTGATCATGTCTTTCTCAAAGTTACTCCATGGAAAAGTGTGATGCATTTTGTTAAGAAGGGAATATGAGTCCGAGGTTCAATAGAACTTATGAAATTCTGGAGAAAGCTGGATCAGTTGCGTACAAAGTGGATTTACCTCCGAATTTATCCCAGGTACACAATGTTTTTCATGTTTTGATGTTAAGAAAGTATATTCCATATCCTTATCATGTTTTGAGCCTAATGATAGTTCAATTGGAAGAGAATCTATCTTAAGAAGAACAACCAGTCCAGATTCATGACCACAGAGAGCAAGTGTTGTAGAATAATGAAATTCACCAGTTAAAGGTTTTGTGAAAAACCATTTGGTTGAAGAGGCAACGTGGGAATCTGAAAATGCTATGGGGGATAAATACCCCCACTTATTTTGATAAATGAAAAAAAATTGCGAGGACACGATTCCTAAAAGGGGGGACAGATGTAACATCCCAGGTAAATGATGAATACGGAATATTTCATATTTATTAAAATTTGTGAATTAAATATTAATTTTACATTAAAGGGGATGCTATGTTTGATAGGGTACCCGATACGCAACAACAAGTTTCTTTGGAATCTTACGTTGCACACTAATAATATTATATTATTATTTTAAATGGTAGTTAACTCCTAGCCATTGTATTGGAGAGAATAAACTAAACTAACTACAATATGATTATTCATGATTGTTAAATGTATTTACATTTATCCAATAAAAATTTAGAGGCTTAAAATATGAAATAATCTAATTTTAAGAATAATTTACATTAAAAGGCCGATTTATATCCTTTTAATGGAGAACCATTTTTAAATATAGTTTTTGTCACTTTAATACATTCTATATGACCATATAAAATCCTTCTTTAGAATGAGGACATCAAAATTTACTTTGTATTTATTTTTGGAATTTTTCCGATAAAGTTCATTTTTTAATGAATAATGAAAAATATTGTATTTTAATTCAAAAGTGATTTTTAATCTAATTTATTTATATGGTTAGATTATCTCTTTAATTGGTTTTAAAGTAAAATTAAAATATATAATTACCATTTAATCTATTTTTTCTCATTGGAATTAACTTCACTTTGAAAGTTGACATAAACAAGTATCAATGTTGTGATAGTTATTGTTTCTTAAAAACACGCTACTTGTTTTGATAACATGAATTAATTTTAAATATAATTAACTCCAATTTTATGTTTTGAATTTGAAAAAATAGACATTATTTTTGAATTTGGAATATCAAATATATCTTAGGCTGAAAGTTTGGTATTTTTCTGAAAAACATCAATTTTTGATGAATAGTGAAACCACTTAGAGATTGTAAAAAAAAATGACTTTTTCATTTAAATGAAAATTTACCACTTCTGTGAATTGAATTTCGAAAATCCAACATACATGGTTGTTATGAAAAAGTAAAATGTTGTTCAATAAGATGAAAATAATTTTTAGTGAATAGTATCTTTGGACTTTTATTTACCGCGGTTAAAGGTAAATAATGTAATTCAAGGTAAAAAGAATATTATAATAATTCAAAATTACCTTAACACTTGTCCAAACCTTACTGGTTGAGTCATTAATGAGCTCGGTCATATTTGGGTCGATTATGGGACCCCATTGACCTACTTGGGAGTTAAAATGACAATTTAGATTAATTAATTTAATGTAAAGACAAAATTGACATTAAAAAACATATTTTCGTAATTAATTTTTATATGGTGTTATATAAGTCTAATTTTCGACTCTAAATATTCATTGGAAATCTAAGAATATTTCCTACAAGGCAGTATTTTTTTATAATTTTTCACAAAAAATAAATTAATGTATTTATAACATAATAATGATGCAGTGTTTACCTCATTAATAAATGATTTAAATAAATAAGATTATAATGCTTAAACTATTATCCAATACATGTCCAATTCTGGTTGGATGTTTTTATTACGACCATCACTCATCTTATCTTTGACTATAATGATTTTTGGACCATTATAAACTGAATATCATTATATTATAAAATATTACTTTCACACTTTCCTAAAGAGCCCCTCCTCCCCCTTATAAAAGGAGACCACTTCTAACCAATTACACACACCTATCAAGCCATTTGGAACGTCCAAACTCTACCCAACTAGGATCTCTACATACCTCTACCCCTCATAAAAGGATTACCTTAAGAATAAGGCACTTTAAGAAGTCTTTTGGTTCAAACCAAATGGAGTTAACCAAATTAAAGGTAATGGTTTCTCTTAAATTGTTTTCTTTTATTTTACTACTCCAACCCCTAAAATATTTTTATTTCCATTCTTTTGTAACAAAAACAGTATCCTAAATATAATAGGAAGTTTTTATAAGAAGGATTTTAACTACACTTACACACACCCCCATTTAATGGATGAATAACATAATGTTTTTGTGGATGGAAAACTAACACCACACGAAACGATGATTGTTCCATTACATCTTACTGCCTCTCATGGTGGACATTATGATGGAAATATATTTATATATGATATATATTATGTTTATGATTTCCTTATGCTTCTGTAATTCCTAATTATATCAATCCATTATGGTTTCCAGATTGGGTAAATACGACAATCTCATTTGAGGAAGTGAGGACTACCACCCCCCCCCCCTAAGTGATTTGATTCGTTAATGCCTTATGTGGGATGTATAAAGGATGGAGTTAACAATATTATATATGATATTATACTAGAATTATAATCTACCTATGTATCATTATGTTTTATTTACCTTAAAATATGAAATAGAAATGAAAGTGGCGTTCATGCGTACGTACGACTTACCGTCTCCATGAACAATTCATTTCATTTCTTACCTCTAAATGTTATGTACTATTATAAATAAATGTATATGCAAGATATATATGATATATATGATATCGAAATCATGAATATCATTCTGGATATAATGAAACTTTGATCACATGAACAATAAATAATTATAAGAAGTCCATTTTTGACTCAAGTAACAAATATCGATAAAACGAACGTTATTTACTTAAATGATTGCATAATGTTTATAACATGGTAATAAGTGATATAAAAGGAATAATAAACTTGAAAAAGGATCTTAAGAAAGTTTAAATTAACTTTATTTTATTATTCAGGATATTAAATAACGGTCTAGTCAATTCGGACACCAGGTAAGGGACTTCGTCTCACTCTCGTTTCATTGGGGAATATTTTGTTCTAATACAAGACTTTCTTTTATACGATGTATAATCACCTTTGACTTTTCATTTCATTCAAAGAGAATATTTTTCTACGATGTGTTTTTCTAAACGATAAATAAAAATGTTCCTTTTAATGTACATGGTGACAATGACCTTTTCCGCCGCCGCAAGTATTATTTGATCTTGAGATTCCTAAAAAAACCTTAATGTTTTTAAAAGAAAATAAATACCTTATACTCTTTTACGTATTTTTGGTATTGAAAATGGTTTTGAAAAATGGATTTTTTATGTCAATATATTTAACCGATATATTGTGATTGAAATGTGGAAATGTTTTCAATCCTTTATATTTGTTTTATGTATTATGATTTTATAATGGTAATTGGACATTTGATGGGTGGTTACGTGATAAACCAAATGATGGGTGGTGCTGTGAATACCAGGATGAGTGGTTATGTTATAACCTCCAATTCATTGGGTATGGAATTCGGCCGAATGGGTATTCCATTTTCTGATATGTGTGGAAGTCGACCGTATGATTATTCCATTTAAGTATGTTTGTGTCCCAAGTAACCTTTATATGTTATGTGTTCTTTATACAGGTTTTATGGTAATATTTTGGTTTCAAAAGGGTAAGTAATGATCTTTTATTCAGTGAAGAGTATTTACTGCTTCATAAATGTGAATAGTATTAATTATGTTAATGTATTCATGGTTTACTTGTTGTTTTGAAAAGATAACAATTTTACTTCTTTGTGTATCCCTTATTGAGCTTTTTATGCTCATAACAAGTTTTTGAAATGTTTTTCATAGGATATAATGTGGAATAGGGTCAAGGATGGGATCAAGGAAAATTCATGTTGTCTTAAACATAGAAATAGACATGACTCTTTCTTTCAGGAGTTCATTTTTAAAAAAAAATAGATATTGGGTGGAAGTGTGTACTTTGTAATTTTTTATGAAATGTAATAGTTATGGACTAATTCTCTAAAAATCTAAACCTGAAAATATCCTCAATGTGAATTACTCATTTAATTCAATATTATGTAATGTTTAAGGCCATGTCTATATAAACCAAGTCGTGGTTTTTGTAGATCCTTAATACTTTGTAAGTTCTCTATGTTAAATTTGGTTATTCATGATGAAAAATGGTAAGGATGGTAAATTTAATAACTGTAAATCAAGACAAGTTATATAAGGGTTTAGAATTAATCAAGGAATAGACTATGAATAAATATTTCTCACTAGTTTCTATATTGTAATATATCATCATTATAATTTATATAACTTTATTTTATGATTATGAGATTTATAAATTGAATTTCAAATTAGACCTCCAAAATGGGAACCTTGTTGAAGATATCAATATGAAACTACCAGAAGGGTTTATGACACAAAAATATACCAATAAGGCATGTAAGTGAGAGAGATCCATTTATGGAGTATTTTTTTATCATGATCGGGGAATATTATCTTTGATGAAGATATATGGGAATTTGTTTCATTAATAATGGATATGAGACCTATGTCTATTAAAGGATTAGTGGGAATGGATTATTTTACCTCATAATAAATGTTGATGATGTATTAAATAGTGGTAAATGACATACAAGTCTTACAATAAGTTTAGATGTGTTTGATAAAGTTATTCTCTATGAAAGTCTTAGTTGAAGCAGAATGCATTTTGTAGATCAAGATCATTCATGATATATCAAAGAGGTATCCAGACAATTTCATTGTATATACAAAGATAAGGAACCAATGAATTCAAATAAAAAAAATACAAGAAGGAATTTTTTCTTGTGTCGCATGGAATAAATCTCTCCAGGAAAATGAGTAGGATCTCGTACACTATTAGATATAATATTTTATTTACTCCATGCTGTATACTAATCACGATGTTACCTATGCCTTGAATATGGTTTTCAGATATCAAGAAAGACCAGTAGAACATCATTGGACTACATTGAAGACTATCCTAATGTATATAATGTGTAATGAGTAAATTTTATTTTTCAATAAAGTAGATAGAGACTAGTATTCTTGGGATATACATATCCAAGTTTCCAGATAGATTAAAATGATATGAAATCATATGTAAGTTTTCAGTTCTACCATAATGGGTGGTTTTTTTACTTATCATAGATCAAATTATCCCAAGATCATTGATTCTATAATATATTCTAAGTATATTATGGATTCTGACATTGTTAAAAAAGTATCATGGATACACAACTTCATCCATGATCTTGATGTGGTTCCTAGCAGTACAAATTCTATCAAATTCTATGTTGATAATTTTATAGTGGTATCCCTCTATAAAGAGAAAGGTCTAACCAATGTATGAATCATATACATCATATGTATCACCTCTAAAGGGATATTTTTTCAAGGAAGAAAGGATGAAGTTAGAAGATCATTCATGGAGGAGAACATGTAAATCTTATTGACTAATTCTTTATCTAAACAAAATCAAAGATATCACGTGAGATCTAAAAAATGAAATTCATTTTTATTTTTGTGACACGTCTTACCATCTCACATTGTAATGTAGTTGGACTAGACCTACACATGACCTAAATCGTTCCTCAATATATTCATGAAGCCACCACTAAGAAACCGGGTTATCTATGAATCCCTTGGGTAGACTATACCCCATGTATCAGATTTTCCAAAAACAATATACATAACCAAGAATCATACACATCAGAGTACGTAGAATTATAAATAAAATAAAAATTCTTTGACAATATTAAATTAAATAGATAACGTGAATAATCATACTTAGAATAAAAACTATAAACACATTTCCCATTGGTCCAACTGGTATAACCAAAATATATAGAGGAATAACAAAACTAGGATCTACTACACCCTTGAGCCTTATAATGTAATAATATCCTAATGTCTTACAATTTATACTTGTAAACCATACTAATCCCAATCCGTTGCCTCATCCCTACCCATACGTTTAATAACCATGTGAGAGCTTCTCGAGTACCCAAGTGTAATGATCACACAGGTATGGTGTGGGTACATATCTCATTTGAGAACCACAAATGTTATTACATACTATAACCATAATATGTTTTTATTTGAATGTGAAATTATATATTAAAATAGACAACTACTATAAATAAATGAATAAACCCACCTATAATACAAGTTTCATCTTGATGTCATAATGTCTTTGAGTACATCATTATGACATTTCCCAAAAATATAAAAACCACCCAATAGAACATACACATAAACTAGGAAAATATTAATAACCATCATGGATCCTCAGGCCCATAACCCTGGTCAACCATACATACCACAACCAAGGATAAAGTGTCTCTATTTATGAGCATTCCCTTAAGAGAACCAATGTCCACTCACCATGGATCCATCATTCAATACTCTATCCCAAAGGGTTTTTAGATGCTAGGGGTGTAAAGTAATCCCTCATCCTTGATCCCATAGGATGAATCCAATAGTATCACATGGGTGTTCTCAATATTAGGTTGGCATCTTATTCCCCAGAGGTGGAGGATCTATGAAATCCTATATTACATGGCCTTGTTGATTCCTAGGATTCAAAAGAAATAAAAATGGAATATTGTCTACATATTCCACGATCAATATAATAATAATAAAACATCTCACATTCCAAGATCTATCCATCACAAGTGCATTCACATAATAATAAGGGGATACACTAGGCATCGATCAAGGGGTTCTGATATTCTCACATGGGATGTACAACATCAGTGCTCATGGATATACACCACCTAAAACCTCATACCTCTATTAAAATCCATTGCATCATAGGTATTTCAAATGGTATAATGATATATTTATTTGAGTCTTGTATCCTTTGGAATTTTCAATTGTTTCACTATTTCAAGGAAACCCAAGAGTCACAGGCATTCATATTTGTATACTATATTTCAACATGATATTGTATCCCATGAAACACTATATTGAATACACCACTATATCACCCACAATAAATTCTAGTCAAACAATGCATCCCCCCCCATAATAATATGAGACATTATCATAGACATCACTGGTTTCCAGGGTCTCAAACATCATAATTGGTGATTCCCAAGAATCTTATGTTATCATAATAGTTCAAGATCAAAAATTTGATACCCTAGTGTTTTGGCCAATTTTATGTAATAAAAAAATAAAACAAATGAAACATTTCAAGAGTTGGATGGACACCAACACCCACAATCACTGTATAGGTATTCTTATGATCATAAGATTGGTATGGGTTATAAGTGACACTCGCTACCATCACAACCTGCATCTACATATACCCACTCAATGTCATCTCATTAAGGGTCTCCCATAGGTGTTCCCTAGTTTAATAATAGTATAGATATATACCACTCAACATACTTATCTACCATTATTCTTTTAGGTAAACACATGATGCTTAGGTTAAATCCCATCCCTTGGCATTATTGAAGTCATCTAATGGTCTAGTAGGCCTCAGGTTGATGCCGCACTGGAGAAAATAAAAAGAGATGGATTATGGACCCTCTCTATGCATGGGATCACTCTAGAATAGTGAACTCACCCAACCTATATAATATCCACCAAAAAATATTCACATTGTCTTAACAAACTACAAGGGTCCTCACGTAACCAACTAGGGCCATCCATTTATAGTCTCATCAGACCACCCATTGGGGTTTCTATATAATTGGATCCTTTCTTATATAGACTTCACCCATCAGTGTGTGAGGTTCCAAGACTGTTCTCAGGATAATCAGTGCCATTGAAACATTTTCTCTTGAATATTAGGTTCCCATATAATATAAAATATCAATTTAAATTAAACTATTTAAATTTAATCGAACAATTCAATTATAATAGGTTATAGAACTTTACATGAAATACTCTTCACCCGTATGAATATAAATATCATGCATATTACATATGGATATTACTAATATCACATACCTCATTTCTTATCTTTTTTTATTTAATCCTTAGCCTAGATTCTCACTGTCAAAGATCTTCCATGTATTGACTGAGCCCATACCACAACCCAAGATCTAACCTCAAGCAATATAGTAGATATAATTAATTATATAATTTATAAATTAGCTAGAAAAAGACAAAAATATCACAGGAAGACTCACTACACTAAAAAGAAAACAAAAAACTCACCAATAAACTATATAATTCACTCATACTCATTCACAACAAAAATCATAGTGTGAATTTCTAAAATCATAAGTAAATATATTAAATGTTATGGTAAAATGTTAGATAATTAATAATGTTTAAATAACTCCTAAAAACATCAGATGAAATTCTATAGAATAGGTTATGGGACATCCTATTCTTAGGAAGTGAAAACACCCTTCATGATCTGCTGATTCATGCATGAAATGATGAAATCGTCATCAAATACCTAGATAAAGAGGACCAAATATGAGACAGAAAAAGTTAGAAGAATAATGGAGTTCAACGGAGGTGAATAGTTAGCTCTTATCATTGTTAAAAGCTACCAAAACCCTAAAAAACAAGGGGAAGTAATGAGGGGAATGGGATAGGCCCCCTTGATTCTCATGGGAAACACATTAGGAGATGAAGGAATCCACATTCTTAAAATCAGTGGGGGAAGACTTTGAATTATTCTCCCTAAAAACCCCATCAGTTTGCTGATGGAGGGAGTTAAATTTCTGGGGGTGAAAAAATCCGAGGGGATTGTTGTTTGGAGCCAACAACTAGACAATGGTGTGTTTCACCCCTAGACATATAATCCATCCATATCTATATGGGGCTCTCCCATGACAATGGTATGTCTCCCAAATGTTATTACCTATTGTAAAAAAATTATAATGAGTTAAATATTCCAAAATTTTGTTTCATATCCTGATTCAATATAAAACCCCCTCACCCAACACGATTACTTAGGTTACATTTGGAAATTTTCATTCCCATACGAATGTGATTCATTAAAACATTTCCCATAAACCCCTTATAATACCATATAATCGTCATTAGTCATATATATATATATATATATGAGAAACCCTAGGAACTAATTTCCATTAATATTTTATCATCCATAACTAAATGATAAACATGCTTATAATGATTTACTCCAAAACTATGTTCCTCAGATCACCAAAACTATTGAAATCTTCATTTTCATTAACAAAATTTAATGGAAATGATTTCCCATGAAAATATGTCACTAGATAACCATGATTATTCATCTAATTTATTACCCAACCTATTGTTCTCCCCACCACATGAGTTATATAACAATTGTTGATTCCAAGCCCCAATATTTCCTACTATCTGAATTGCCTCTCCAATCAATATCTCAGTGGCCCGTCAACATTCAAGGAATTATTTAAATCATAAAAAACCTAAAAAATGATAAAAACACATAAATATAAGCACCCATTCATGATTATAAATTTATATTTTAATTAACGTGCCTCCACTGTCTAATAACACTTTGAACATGACAACTTTTCTTCAAAAAAATCCCATAAAACATTTGAAACCCACCCCTGATATAAAAAAAGACCTGATGCGATTTATAAACTACCTAAAAATTATCATCTACACATACTGAGGCACTCTCATTTTTCAATCATGTTTTTTTAAGTAGAAAATGAACCCAAAGATCATCCTGATGCATCCACCAAATTCTAAAACTAACTTCCAATGTGACTCCATGATTTGATCATCAATTGACCAATTATTTTTTCATGATCCATATATGAACACGGGTGTGTTTATGATCCAATAACGTTTGGACCATTTGAAAATTTCCCCAAACCCAAAGTCAATTCTCTAACTCCATTCAATATTACACCCAAATCACTTTTGAAATTACACTTGTAATTTGTTTCCATTTGGTATCACATATCCCCACACTCTAATGATCTAAACACTTTTACAATGTTCCATTCCATCACAATCCCACGAACCCAACCACATGGGATTTAACTCACCCAAAGAGAACATCATTATTCCCACAATAGGAGTAACAACGTCCACATATTACTAAACCAAAACCTTGATAACCACATATCACATCCTGTTTATCAGCCAACATAATGTATGTATGTAGAGAAAATCACTAATATTCGAGAGACATTATAAATATCCTATTAATCACCCATTCATGGTCCCTAATAACATTAACCATGAAAACCACTGGAGATTAGATTCATAAAAAGTGCAAGCACACTGAACCATCCACTGGTACACTAATAGTCACATGGATTTATTCACATAGTTACTTGAGAACACATCCTATTTAGGATAATAAACAATCACATGCATAGGTTCCACCCAATGCCACTTCAATTCCGGCGTATCCAACCCTACACCCTATATAGAAAAATTCACTCAATGTAAATTAGTTTAAGCACATGAATGTCCATGTACTTCATAACTGACCTTCATACCATGAATCTACCATCTCTAGTTATTGATTATAGAAAAACCTAGAAGATAACCTTGCATTCATAGAAAAGAGGATAACACATACCACACATCAATTTAAACCCAATGTGTTAACCCAAGATTCAATTTATTAAGTACTTACAATGCCTGTCTACGCTCTCTCATGGGACACCCTTGAGTGATGCTAAACACTATCACACTAAAATAAAGACCCAAATCTCAAAGTCTCTAGGTATCCTAACTAGTTCACAGGTGATGAATCATAGACAATGACATCTTAGGGAAAAAACCTCTCTATTCTCATATCAACATCCCATGGCATATATCACGTGGAACCTCCCACTCATGAGTTGTGTAACCATAATGACATATCATACCAAATGTACATCCCACAAGGGAAATGATTCTTACATATCATCAACCAATAGAAGAACTCCCATGAGAATCCAAACTAATGTTTGGTCATATATATATATAATTGAATTGTCTTAGGTGGTTCAAACTAAAAAACCCATCCACTAGCTTGGATTAGTTGAATTACATTCTAAGATATATGAGAATTCAATGTACAGGTTATTGCTAAAACATTTGATAAATGACCATCTAGTAGAAAATAAGAATAACTACAATCATTATAGCCCTATGATGATCCATATTAATACAAGAAAGATGTGATTCAGTTATATAGAATTACATTCTAATATATATTATATAAAACCATATGGTTTGTAACATTCACTTTAAATAACTGAATATACATTGTGTATACCATGCATATCATCTTATGGTGATCCTTAAATAGCGAACCAACCTCAAATGGTTCTACTATGTACATTTTCATTTCAATCTATATAGTACAACACTATATATGTTTTCATTATATCATTAAGAAAATTAAAACCTGAAATAAAAAACCACTATGTGTTTCCCACTATATCACCATAATCCTCACTAACCTACTAGGGTCACCTCATATCCCATACACTAAGGGGATATATCATCAACATTGACAAGAATCTCACTATTGACCCAAATAAATTATAATTAGAATAAAATACCTCTATATAGAGACCTAATTGAGGTGAATAACACCATGTAATTATATATTAAAACAAAATATGAGTATTTTATGACACTTTAAATATATGGACCCCTCTTAAGTAATATAAAACAATATGGAATGTATATACCGATCAAGTGAATCTTATATGACAACTCTTGAAGCATGAGATACCTCTTTCATATATGGTTCGAGAGCTAAATGCTTAATCGGTCTCTTGGAAATGCCCCAAGAGAAAAAAATACACAATAAATATTAAACCAAATTATAAGGGAATCAATCTAGGTAAAAATAATATCAATCATTACATTCAATACAACAAACCACAATCCAGAACCCATTGAAACATATAATTCTTATAGGATAAGGTGTTCATGATGCACCGGTCCGATATTTATCACATTCTCTGACACATTCACACTTTATAATTACCATGCCCCAAATAGTAAGAAAAAAATGTCTCTAATTCAACATTGTAACCCCTACCCCATCTCACTCCTATAGTAGCAGGATCATACCACCAGGCGACCTCAAGCGTTAATACCCATACACAAGAGGATATCATCTAGTGGTTGAGTTGAATTGGAATATCATGGGGGATGATACCTATACATTAGAGTATAAAATAATAATATAAAGAAATATAAATTATAAAAATCATTGTAAATAAGGAAAAAAAATTATACTAGAAATTCTATGAAAAAATGAATGGAAACATACTACTTGAGTGGTCAGGATTAAAATAAAAAATACAGATATATCACCTACTACACAAATCGATAATCTTAAAATAATTATAGTAACAATGTTTTTGGGATCTAACCAAATCTATGTACTTTACCATTACACGGTCACTTAATATCAACCAAGATATCCTACCGAACCACACTAATCCCAATCCCAGGCATCATCCCTAGCTATTCATGAACAAAAATCACATGAGAGATTCTCAGACACCTAATTAAAATTTCCACTCAAGATGTGAGTATATAACATAGTAAGGTATCACAAATTGGTTCCCAATATATATTGACAATATAGTGAAATATTCACATGGAATACCCTAATAAAATAAACAAATACTATAAACGAATAGAAAAAACCAACAATAATACCTTCTTTGGCCTAATTTCATAATGTATCTCTTCACATCTTGATGATATTTATAAAAAGTAACCCAAAATCCCCGAGGATCATATGCATAGATCAAGATAATCCAAATAACCATCATTGGTCCTCTGATCCTTGATTCCAATCCACCATAACTATATTGTCCTGTTTTGGAATGTCTCTAAGCATGATAATCACCTATGGGGAACCTACATCCACTCATTGGGGATCCCATAAGCACACCTCAACCGAAAGGTATATGATCCCAAGTAAATAAAGAGAAATTTATTGTCCTTGGGGTATTAGGATGAACCCCACAATAGTGAATGGGTGTCATAAGTGTTAGGAATATGTCTGATTCCTAAGAGGTGGAGGAGTTGGGAAATCCTATATGACCAGGTGTGACCCATTCCTAGGTATCCTAGTCAATTAAATGGAATACCCTCCTTAGACTGCATAACAAATCTCATAGTCATCCATTATCTCGCATATCCTCAACTAATCCACTACTAGTGCATCCAACTCATCATAGGGGGTTATATTAGCCATGGATCAAGGGGATCTGATATTCCCCCTAAGGATTTCCAACAACTATTTGCTGGGATATACTCCCACCCAACACATCATACTTCCTTTAAAATACCATTCCTCTCATGAATTCACAATTTCCTACTATAATTTCTATTCAAATTCTGACACCTCAGTCATTTATAGTGGCATCACTATGTCCATGAAACCCAAACATCACGATCATTATTGTATACATTTTACCATGTACTATGATGCTACATCATATAAACTAAGAATAGACATCCGACAATGAATCCCCAATAATGGATGACAACAAAACATGGAATCCACCTAAAGAACACAATGAGACTAGATCCTAGACATCTGGGGAATTCCTTGTTCTAATATTTTTGAATAGGTTATTCATGGGATTCCCAAGAGATCATAATAGTTATAGTCCCAAATGATGATTCTTACATGATTTGGGAAATCCCACACTGTAAAATAATAATAAAATTGAAACATGACACTAGATAACCAAACACCCATTCCCATCAACACAATCAAGATATCTTTAAGATGACATGTTCAGTATGGGTTCTAGATAAACCCCACTATGATCAATACCCAAAACTACAAACACATTACCAGGGTCATCTAATGAAAGTGCCTCGTTCCCCCCTAGATCAATTCTTTTCCAAAAGAATTGCCCTTGGGATTCCCAATCACTACTAGTCTTTAGTGTCAAGACGAGACACATAGAAGTCATAATGTTTCTTGAATACATCAAAGTAATACATCAACCTCACATTCCATAGGGGTATGTTGCACTGGTGATAGTCTCAATATATTTATGATGTCATCTATATATATCCAAGGTCACTTCAGATTGGTTAATACAACAAACTATATGATATCCACCTATGGTCTATCCCCCTTGGCATAAAACACTTAATAATCTGACCCAACCATTTTATAGATAATTTTACAAAAATTTTAATATAAATATATATTAAATACATACCAAAGGATTAGCAGTATGACGTATTTGGGATACTAGGTACATAAATAAGAAACATGAAGCTAAAATAAAACATATTTATTTTAATCTCCCAAATGAGATCTTAACTCCACATGATCTCCTAATACAACATAGGATAACCTGTGGAATATATAGAAAAGGGTGAGCTAAAAAACCTAGTATGGGAATACACATCGAAATAATGTATAACATATGTGTAATAAGGCATAACATAATAACATAAAATGTATGGATCATGGATAATCAAATTGAATTATGAAAAAAAATAACTTGGAATCATAAGACCGTAGAAATATAAGAATGTGATAGCAACATAAAACTAGACATAAACATAAGTCAAGGGTAACTACTAACATGACATCATAGAGTGGAAAATGTCACATCATGGATTAAATTCACTACATAATCACAAGAAATTACCTCATGAGACCAAACAATTACCCAATTATTTGGAGATCTATCTAGGTGCACCCATCATAACTTTTACATGCCTATATGTGACACATACATAAATCAAATATAAGGTATAAGCATTTGGGTTACCCATGGATTGAAATGAGGTATATAACCAAAGAATAAGGCATAACCAAATAGAATATCATAATGGTTTCTATAAAATAAGGGATCAAATAATTCTAAAAAATTAATAATGGAAAATTAAGTTTTGATTATGATAAATAGAGTCTAGATGAATTGAAAATGTTAAAACTAGTGGTCAGGTTAAAATTTAAATGTCCCACCGAAGTGTGGTTTTATAGAAAAGTGTAAAGTGTATTTAAAGTGGGAAAGATAATAATAATTTAAATTAAAAAGATAAATAAAATTTTATTATTTATAAAAATTATTATTTTTATAAACCACTATTTTTTTTAAAACATTTCATTGATTGGTATATTAAAAGAAGTATAGAAAATAGATAGGTTCCCTTTAATCAATTTTTTGAAAATAATTCTGAAGGGAACATTTAAAATAAGTATATACCTATCAAATAAAAGTCAAATAAATTAGGTATATATACATATATATATTTCATACATATTTAAATAATATATAATAAAAATAAAAGAATAATTAAGGGATAAATTAATGTTAATTGGGAGAAATTGTAACATAAAGAAAATAGTGAGGTTCAGATAGATCCCTTACCTTATATTTCATTACAGTTTTACACATGACCGTAGTGTCTTGAATAACCAAATTAGATTAATTAATTAATCAATAAACTTTTATATTTATATTTTATTTACTATATTTTTATTATGTTTATTTATTTCCATTAAGATGACATATAGAGTTCAACATTGTTGTTTCGAGGGAGTTCATTTAATGATTTCCTAGTTGGATAACTTATGGATGCTTATTAACGTTTTTTTAAATGGGAATATAAATATAGAAGTTACAAGAAATATTATTTATGAACATTCAACAATAAAAATGTTCTAAAATTTCTTTTTTGTTTTATGGGATATTGATGATCTGTTTTGTAAAAATGTTATTAATTAATAGTTAGTTTATTTTAGAAGTTTTGATGACCATCAAAAATTAGATTCATTTTGTTTTTTATTATGTATATATATTAATTACAGAACATGAAATGAATTTTAATATACTTATAATCATTTTATTTTATCATAATAATAATTTTATTACTAGTCTGGACGTCAGAAATGTAAAATAGAAACTTAGTGTCCACCGATAAGGTCAACTGACATAATCTGTACAATGGTATCATTTTAAGAATAAGAGTATAATAAAATAGTATAATGATATATATTTCATTAGAACCAATAAATTATATTATATATAATAACATAGTCCTTAATGCATATTGAATGATGGAGGTGATGGGGAGATAGAAGAAGAATTGAATTTAAAAGAGGTAAAATGATAATGTTAACTCTTAAATGATGCCTTCTTGAAATATTTATTAATAATAATATAATTGATATTTTGGTGAAAAAAAAATAATTATTACATGGAGGAATGGTTTGGGAAGATTTTTTGGTAGAATATTTTAATTCTCCAATGCTTATATGGTGTGAGCAGAAGGGCTGATGAGGGGTGGTACTTATAAGGGAGGAGTTGGGAGTTTTTTAATATAATAATCGTTAGTTTATTACTTTAGCTTAGGAAATACAATATTATTTATTATTGGTACTATATATAGTAAATATTTCGTGTTAATTCAAAAACAATGTTTGTTTTATCATCCATGAATCAAAAATTCACTTATTTATCATGTAATACGAAGTACCCTAATTTACTACATAATACAATTCTTTTAAAATACAACTATTTTAGTAAAATATCATAAATTCACCCTAAACATTTCATTATGTGTAAATATTAGAAAATAAATCCATTTTATTAATTTTATTTGAAATTATTAGTAACTTTTTTATAACAAATCATTATTTATTTGAAAAATTACACTTTATATTATGATTGATTTTATGACCGTTTGATAAAACACTTATGATCTCAAAAAATTATATTCCCCTTATAAAAAACATAACCTCAATTTTTAAATACATATTATAAAAAAAGGAATTATTTTATTTATCATAAAAATGAAAATAAAATATAGTCCTTAAAATATATAAACACTTATTATATATTTTTTAAAATATTTATTTACTTTTATAATGATATATATGTCATATTTCAATTTTATAAGATGTTTGAATGTTATTTTATAGATAGAATGGTAATTATACTACTTTATTGGTTGGGTTACTATATTTAAGGGTCATATTACTATTCTAATTCAATTATACTTTTCTAATTGTCCAATTACTATTCCGCCGATCAGATTTCTAATGGTTATATGGGTTCTCTACTTATTATTAATACCTCTCATTTCATTAATTATTCATTCACTTATATTGCCTATCATGTTTGTACATATTTTAATTTTAATTTTTTTTATTTAATTTGTAATAATATAATTTATTTATATAGTATAGTTCATGAGTGTAATTATTCTGGGGGATATAGTAGATTCAAATTTTCTATTTCTTATTGCCTTATTTTTTATTTATTTTCAAATTTCAAAACTTTCAATTCTTGTAGACATATTTTTTGACCAAATAAAATGTTCAAATTACTATAATCAAATATATTTGGTTTCATAATGTGGTACGTTTTCATTATATAAAATTATACTACTAAATGTAACACAATTACACATTCAGACCGAATGACCCGAATGCCTTATTTTTTATCAATTTTTGATTACCCCCCATTTAGGGGATGAGGGGGAACCATAAAAAGCGTTGCAGGCATAGAGAATACCTGAGCCATAGGTCTTATGAAATATACAGACTATAATTTGAACTAATCCTCCCTTGAAATATTTTTTTACATAGTAAGGTGAAAACAGATGAGGGTACTTCTCCTTCATCTCTTCCTCTGATTCCTACCTAGCCACCTCATACTTATAACTTCACAATTGTACTTTGGTTTGGTGAGTTGTCTTGTTGTGTATAAAATTACCTCTATTATCCAATATCATTACTAGATTCTGATCACAATAGAGCAAATTTTCATGATTTACTCAAACACCCCTGAATTTTATGGTATTTCCCATTTTAAATAAATTTAATTTTTTTGATAAATTACAATGCATGCAACACGAAGCTTAAATAAACCACGACATTCTATCAAATATTATTTTAACCTGAACATTATAAACTAGCAATCAAATTGTCATTAGTGAATAGGGTTAACTATATTATGAAATATATATTATGTTTATCTTTATTTATTCTTACGAAATAGGCACATAATTTTATTTTATTTCATTCTATTCGTCTGAAATACATTTTATTCAAATATGATTATTTTTTTTCGTTTTTATATATCAATAATATAATTAAATTATAGACATTTTAGCAGCATTATTTTGAAAAATTAACTACATTATCTAAATGTTCATATCATTTTTTATGGTAAAATTTTGAGAATTTTAGGGAAAAGATATTTTTGTTGGTGAAGAGTAAAAATATAGTTTTTTATGAAATATATGAGGCCCCAACCTTAAAAAATTACAAAATCATGAATTAAATGAATAATTAAAAATGAGGATCTTTTTAGGTTTATAGTTTTAGAGAGTTAGGTCATAATATTTACATAACAACAAGAATATTACATGTAGACACATCTAGTAAATTTCAATTTATTTCAAAAAATAAAAACTCTTGAAAAAAAGAGTCTTGTTTAGTTCCATTTTTTAGACAACATGACATTTTTTTATCCCATCTTTGGCCATATTCCACTTTATGTCCTGTGAAAAATATTTCAAAATCTTGGGGTGAGAATAAAAAGCTCAATAAGGGATACACAAATATGGAAAAATTTTAGTTTTTCAAAACAACAAGTAAACCATGAATACATTATCATAAGTAATACATTTCACCTTTCTGAAGTATTAAATACTCTTCAATGAATAAAAGATCATTTCATACCCTTTTGTATCAAAAAGATTACCATAAAACCCATATAAAGAACACATAACATATAAAGGTATCTTGGGACATAAACATTCTTAAGTAGAATAATCATACGGTCCACTTCCACACATATCACTAAATGGAATAGCCATACGACTGACTTCCATACCCAATGAATTAGAGGTTGTAATGTAACCACCCGTCCAGGCTTATCATGACCCCGCTAGTCATTTAGTTTATCACATAACCACCCGTCAAATGTCTATGTACCATTATAAAATCATAACACATAAAACAAAGATAAAGGAAAGATAACATTTCCACATTTCAATCATAATATATCATTTAAATAAATTGACATAAAAAAAACCCATTATCAAAACAATTTTTTAAATCAAAATACGTAAAACCATATATGGTATTTATTTTCCTTTTAAAAACATAATGGTTTATTTAGGAATCCAGAGATCAAATAATACTCATGGTGATGGAAATGTCTTTGTCACTACTTACATTAAATGAAACATTTATTTTTATCAATTAATAAATCAATTCATATAAAAAATATTCCCTTTGAATGAAAGTAAAAGTAAAAGGGTTTTATTATACACCATGTAAAAGAGGAAGGTATATATTATCGAAATGTGCCTCAATGAAAGGAGATTGAGACGAAGTCCCTTACATCTCATCTGACATGACCCATTCATTCTTTAATTTCCTAAATAATAAACTAAAATTAATTTCTACTTGCATAAGAACATTTGTAAAGTTTATTATTTCTTTTATATCACTTATTACCATTTTATAAACATTACTTAATCATTTAAGTTAATAATGGTTGTTTTGTTGATAATTGGTACTTGAGTCACAAATGACCCCCATATAATTACAAGTTGTCCACGTGGTCAATAGTCCATTATCTCCAGAATGTTATTCATGATTTAGATATAATATAAATCATATATATCAAGTATATATATGTAATTATAATAGTAGATAACATTTTGGAGATAAGAAATAAAATGCACCATTCATGGAGATGGTAAGCTGTACGTACGCATGAACACTACTTTCATTTCTATTTCGTACTTTAATGGAATTAAAACATAATGATATATAGGTATATTATAATTCCAGTATAATATCATAAATAATATCATTAACACTATCCTTTATACATCCAACATATGGCATTAACGAGTCATATCACTTTGAGGGGGTGGTAGTCCCCACATCCTCAAATGAAATTATCTTGTTTACCAATAATGAAAACCATAAAGGTATGATATAAAAGAAAAATAGAGAATCATAAATAAAACATAAACATAATATATATCATATATAAATATAGTTTCATCTTAATGGCCAC
The DNA here is from genome assembly GCA_963277665.1 of Viscum album. Lineage (NCBI taxonomy): Eukaryota > Viridiplantae > Streptophyta > Magnoliopsida > Santalales > Viscaceae > Viscum > Viscum album. The sequence continues at coordinate 1,992,135,490 of OY728137.1, forward strand.
TGTGAGAGGCGGTAGGAGATAATGGAACAATCATTGATTCTTGAGGCATTAGTTTTCCATTCATAGAAACAGTATGTTCTTCACCCATTATATGGAGGTGTGTGTAAGTATCATTTGAGTTCTTAACAAAAAAAAATCCTAGTATATTGAGGATACTTTTGTTGTTGTAAATTAAAGTAATAAAAAGAGTTTAGGGGTTGGAGAAGTAAAATAAAAGAAATGAAGTTAAGAGGAATCATTACCTTTAATTTGGGCATCTTCCTTTGGTTTGATCCAAAAGGACTTATTGAAGTTCCTTATTCCTAAGGTAAGGCTTATAAAAGGAGTAGAGGGATATTGAGAGATTATTTGGACAGGTTTTGAATGAGCTAATGGGCTTGAGAGGTGTGTGGAATGAGTAAGAAATGAGGGATTTTTCTAAGGGGAGGAGGGGCTCTTTAAGAAAGTCTGAAAATTTTATTTTATTATAAACCTATATTCAGTTTATGAAGATCAAAAACAAACTAACGTCGATGATATGATGACTCATTATCGAAATAAAATCATACAATATGAATTTTACATGTTTTGGATATATTTTTAATATTTATAATCATATTAATTTAAATCTATTATTAATGAGGTAAATACTGCATCATTATTGTGCACTAAATAATTTAATTTATTAGATATATAAAAATAATAAAAAAAATATCATGATGTCGGAAATCATTTTATCTTTCCAATGAATATTTATAGTATAAAATATAGCTTATATAACCCCATGTAAAAGTTTATTTACAAAAAGATATTTGTTTGTGTCATTTTTATCATCACTTTAAGTTAATTAATCTAAAGTGTCAATATCACTCCCAAGTGGCTCGATGGGATACCAAAATCAACAAAAATATGACCATGTTCGTAAATTACTCAACCAATAAGGTTAGGACAAGTGTTAAGGTAATATTGTATTATTATAATATTCTTTTTATGTTGAATAGTCCTATTTACCTTTAACCGCTGTAAATAAAAGTCAAAAGTTACTATTCACCAAAAATTATTTAAATCTTATTGAACCACATTTTACTTAATAATAAAAACCATGTATGTCTTATTTTTGAAATTTATTCCATAGAAGCTGTAAAATTTCATTTAAATGAAAATGTCAATTTATTACTATTACATAGTGGTTTCACTATTAATCAAAAATTGATGTTTTTAAGAAAACTACCAAAAATTAATCAGTAGCTATATTTGGAATTCTGAAATCAAAAATTATGTCTATTTTACGAAATTCAAAACATATAAGTTGGATTAATTAATTTAAAATTAATTCCCTTTGTTAAAACAAATAGCGTGTTTTTTAGAAACAATAACTATCACAAGATCGACACTTATTTATGTCCAATTTCAATGTAAAATTAACTCCAATGACCAAAAGTGAATTAAATGGTAACAATATAATCTAATTACACTTTAAAACCATTTATAATGATAATATAACTAGATAAATAATTCATTTTAAAAGGCACTTTGGAATAAAAATACATAATTTTTTACTATTCTTAAAAAAATGAACTTTAACCAAAAAATACCAAAAAATTACCCAATGTAAATTTTGATGTCCCAAAGCTAAATAAGAATTTTATTTTATCAAATAGAAAATATAAAAATGACCAAAACTATATATAAAGAGGGTTCACTGCCAAAAGGTGGTAAATTAACCTTTTAGTGAATATTAGAGTATTTGTGCTTAAAATTAGATTCATTCATATTTTTAGCCCCTAACTTTTATTGGATAAATGAATAAAAATTTAAAAAACTTGTATAATTATATTGTAGTTAGTTATATTCATTCCCACCAAAACAACGGTTATGCATTAACTACCTTTTAAAATAATAATATTATATTATTAGTGTGGAACGTAAGATTTCAATGAAACCTGTTGTTGCGTATCTAGTAATCCCTCGAACATAACGTCCCAATTAATGTAAAATTAATATTTAATACACAAAAATTAATAAATATGAAATTGTATTATTCTTTATTTACTTGGGATGTTACATCCTTCACCCCTTTTGGGAATTGCGTCCTCACAATTTTATTTCACTTATATAATAAATGGTGGTATTTATCCCTCGTACCATTTTCATATTCCCACATTGCCTCTTCAACCATATGGGTTTTCCAAAAAACCTTTACCTAGGGAATTACCTTATTCTACAACACTTTCTCTCTACGGTCAAGAATTTTGACTGGTTGTTCCTCATTAGAGAGATTCTATTCCAACTGAACTACCTCTTGGCTCAAATCATGAGATTGATCTGGCATATACTTTCTCAACATTGAAACATGAAAAACATTATGTACCTGGGATAAACATGGAGGAAAATCCACTGTGTATGAAAATGACCCAATTTTATCTAGGATTTCAAAAGCTCTAATGAACCTCAAACTCAGCTTTCCCTTCTTACAAAAACACGTCAAACTTTTTCATGGAGAAACCTTGAGAAAGAAATGATCACCTCCCCCAAATGAAATATCATTCCTCCGGTAATCCAGATAAATTTTCTATCTACTCTGAGCTATTATCATGTTCTTCTGAATCATCTGAAATTTTTCTGTCATATCTTCTACCAATTCTTGTCCCATAAGCTTCCTCTCTCCAAATTCATCCCAAAATTATGGAGTTCAACAACGCTTTCTATATAATTCCTCAAATGGAGCCATCTATATACTGGAATAAAAACTGTTATTATATGAAAATTCAACCAAAAATAGATGTCGGTCCTAACTTCCCTGGAAATCTAGTGAACAAGCACATAGCATATCCTCCAGGGTCTAAATTTCATGTTCTGACTGCCCATATGATTTCGGATGAAAATCTGTACGAAAATTTAATTCAGTACCCAACGACTTCTAAAAGCCTTTCCAAATGTTAAAAGTAAACCTGAGATCATGATCAGATACAATGGAGAGGGGAACACTATGCAACCTGAATATCTCTTTAACATACAACTGAGAAAGTTGATCTAAAGACAAAGTATTTCGAATAGGAAAGAAATGAGGATATTTAGTCAACCGATCAACAATAACCCATATTGCATTATTACATTGAGATGTGTTTAGTAATCCCACAACGAAACCCATGAATATATTTTCCCATTTCCACTCTAGCACTGGTAAAGACTGAAGCATCCCTTTTGGTAACTTCCCCTCTACTTTAACCTACTGACAAGTTAAACACTTCACAGTAAATTCAGTAATATCTCTTAACATTTTATCCCACCAGTAATACTCTCAATGATCTATGCACGTCTTCGTACTGCCAGGATGAACTAAAAATGGGGAACTATGAGCTTTACATAACAACTCATTTTTCTACTATGAATGACAAGGCACACATAATCTTTTTCCAGTCCTAAACAGACAATCATTATCAATGTTAAAACAAAGAAACTTATGCTTTTAAACAAACTTTACATTTTTTTGCAACTCACTATCTTCTTTATGCACTTTCTTTAATCTGTCCGATAGAGATTATTTTACTGACACCTAAAACAAAATAGAAGAATTTCCTGCATGAAAAACTTCTATGCCAAAGTTCATCAAATCAAAAACCAAAGGATCTCATTCCAAAAGTATCATGGTTAATGAATCCTTACTTTTCGACTTAAAGCATCAACCATTTTATTTTCCATTCCTGGATGGTAATGAATCATGCAATCATAATCCTTGATTAATTCCATGCGTCTCCTCTAGGTCATGTTCAATTATTTTTGAGTGAATATATACTTTAAAATTTTGTGTTCAGTATATATTTTACATTTTACTCCATACAAATGATGCCTACAAATTTTTAAAGAAGAAACAACAACATATAATTCCAAATCTTGTGTAGGGTAATTTAACTCCGGAGGTTTCAACTAACGTGAATCGAAAGAAATTACCTGATCATTCAGTATATGGACACATCTAAGTCCTTTCAACGAAGCATCACTATAAATTACAAACTCACCATTTCTGGAAGGTAGTGCCAAAACTAAATAATTCACCAATCTTCTTTTCAATTAATGAATACAATCATCACATTATTTTGTCCAAATGACCTTAACTCCTTTTCAAGTTAACTTAGTCAGTGGGATAGATAACCATGAAAAATTTTCAACATACCACTGGTAATAACCTACCAAACCAAGAAAATTATGAATCTCAGTTATATTTTTGAGTCTTGGCCATTATTCAACAACATTTGTTTTAGTAGGATCAACAGTTATGCCTTTTATTGAAACAATGTGACCAAGGAATGAAATTTACTGTAACCAAAACTCACACTTTCTGAATTTCCCAAACAGTTTCTTTTTGTTTAAGGTTTTCAAGAAAACCCTTAAATGGACTTCATGTTCCTCTTTACTTTTGAAATAAACTAAAATATCATCAATGAACACAACCAAAAATTTATCCAATAACTCACATGAAATTCTATTAATAAGATCAATGAATATAGTAGGTGAATTGGTTAAACCAAAAGGCATAACTACAAACTCATAATGGCCATATCTAGCATGAAATGCGGTCTTCGGAATGTATGCTTTCTTTAATTTCAACTGATGGTACCCTGACCTCAAATCAATCCTCAAAAAATATTGAGCTCCCTAGAGATGATCGAACAAATCATTGATATGAGGAAAAGTATACTAGTTATTAACAGGGATGTTATTCAATAATCTACAATCAATGCAAAGCCTCATTGAACCATCTTTCTTTTTAACAAAAAAGACAATATCACCCCATGGTGATGTTCTAGGTTGAATAAAACCATTATCTAATAACCCCTGAAATTGCATCTTTTACTGTAAAAGTTCAATTTGAGCCATTATATAAGGGGGTTTTGAAATTGTCTTAATATCAGGAACTAAGTCAACAGTAAATTCAACTTCCCGATCAGGTATAATACCAGACAACTCATCATGAAAAACATCAAGGTACTCATTTATCACTATCACGTCATTAATATAAACACTTAATTTATTTTAAACAATATGAGGAAGTTAACATTCATTTACATCTTTTTCTAGTTTCTTAGCTTCCTGATATCAAAATCATGGGATCATTCTTGTACAAAAACAAAAAATCTTTCTGAAAAAAACCATCTTTAGATCTTCAGTCAATCTTAGCATGATAAATGATAGGTCTACTAGGCTGAGTACCCTGAGAGGGGGGGGGGGGTAAATCAGGGTATGACTAATTCAAAATTAAATCCCGTTCTGATCTTGTTTCGTTGTTAATAAAAACACTCTTCTCTCACTTTCCTGTTTCACAATATAAATAGAAGGTAAATCATGCACATGGAAAGCAATTTTTACTTGGTTCACCGCTAAGGGCTGCGTCTAAGGAGCATACACTGACAAGATTCTAGTCATACCAAATTATAGTATTCTTTACTAGATGTGGATTACAAGGTTCGGGCACAGTTACTCTATCCCAGACTCACTGCCTTTACAAGGATTAGGGTCAGCTCACTGCTTTCCCAAGGGTCACTCCCTATTTCTCTCCCTAGCTCACTGCTAGTGGAGACGATCACCTTCTTCCTCTTCCTTTGCTCACGGCTTTATAAAGGATCCACTCACCGTTTATAGACCTGTAGGTCTCTTCATTTCCATGAAGGAATACATCTTTATCATTATGTAGATGCTCCGTTGAAATGCAACTTTCACCCGTAGATGAATATCTCTTTTCACCGAAGGTATCGAGCAAACATCTAGCTTCCACGCAGCCCGAAAATCACTGCCAAAACTAAACCTTACTTGGCACATAAGTCTAACTCGGCACGCAAGTATCGGCACACAAGTCAATATGGGCGTGCATGTCCCCTTAGACACTTGCACGACACAATTTTTCCCAACTCCAAACTTGCGAGACTCTCTTCCTTTTACGCCCAAAACAATATTGGCTAGCAACTGCCAACCAGCGCGCAACTTGTCACACTAGTTCCCAACTTCAACCACTTGTGCACAACTTCACCTGTACGACCACACACCACTTACGCGACCACCACACCTGCGCGACGGGAGCTCAGATTTCTCAAAGTGTTGATCTCCGGTGAAGAATGAGGAGGGGTGGTCCAGTATTTATATGCAATTTGACCACCCTACACGACGGCGTGCAAGTCAACCCTCAACGCGCAAGTCTTGGCGCACAGGTCTCTTCTCCTGCAAGTCACTTGCGCGAACTAATTCCAAACCTTCGCAAACCACTTTCCTTTTCCATATTTTGAACTTCTGATCTTGAAAAACTACATGCGTGCAAGTTCTCAAGCTTCCAAGGCATCGGCGCACAAGCCTCTTTCACGGTGCTCAAGTCACTTGCGCGACACCACCAATACTTGCTCAACACTTGCCGCTTTTCCATATTTTGATGATGTTATATTGAAAAACATATGGCGCGCAAGTTTCCAAGCCTTCAACTACACGACGTGCAAGTCCCTTTTCCAAAAACCAGTTTTCTTCATTTGACGATTTTCAGGCCCAAAAATTTGGAAAACATAGGAAAACGGTGCCACCATGTATCTGTTCTTTTTTTACTGCCTTCAGGACATCCATCTCTTTGTAGAAATTCTTGAATCAAACATGGATCATTGACCACAGCTCCTGAACTCGACATTTCACCCTGAAATCCTTTTTGTCAACAATCACAGCAAAAGTTTCCACTTTGTCAACAAACACAATCACCTCAAAAATGCTCCAATGATAACTTGAGGTATTTTTACCCAACAATAAACATTCAGATAATCCATGCCCAAAATAACATCAAACTGTACTCGATGCAAAACAATAATGTTTGCAGGTAGATTCTTTCTACACACAAGGACATAAAGGTTCTTATAATTTCGTTTTGTCTCAAAATTTCCTCCAGGTGTTTTTACAATAGGTTTAGGATTCATATATTGAGATGGAATTCCCAATTTACTAGAAAAATTATCAGAAATGAAAGAATGTGTTGACCCTAAATCAAACAACAGATTTTCATAATCTGAAGAAACAAACAATGTACCTAATACTACTTTATTTGATGGCCCAATATCTCCTGAAGTAGTTGAAAAGGATTTCACCACCCCTTTATACTTGTAGTATGGTTTCTTTCCCTCAGTTTAGTTCTTCACTGGACACTCATTTTCATAATGACCCATTTTATTGCACTTAAAACATCTTACCAATGGATTTTCATTTCCTGCTTGATCATTTTTCTTACAGTTACGAGCTATATGACCAGACTTACCACACCAGAAGCACTTCCCAGACTTTGATAAATATTCCCCAGGATTATTTTTACCACACTTCTCACAAGATGGATATTTAGTATTCTTACCTCCCGGATTGTATGATTAATTCTTTACCTTTGCATGCCAACTGGACCTCATATTCTATTGTTTGTCAAAGAACACCTGATCATCGACAAACTCCATTTCCACCTTCTCTGCACATCGAACAAGTTTTTCATAACTTTTAACCTCATGGGAGGATAATGATTTTTGATATAACGACTTTAGTCCCAAGTAAAATCAATTTATCTTACTATAAAGATCTTGGATGAAATTTAGGGCATACTTTGCTAGTCGAGTGAACTTTCCTTCATAAACAGCCACTGAGTCATCCTCCTGCCTCAATTCCAAGAATAGTTTTTTCATCCTAAGTTGAACCACTTTAGGAAAATATTTATCAAGGACATAACTTTGAATTAGTTCCAAATAAGAGCATCAACCTCCTCACTATCCCTGATATTTTTCACCGTCGACCACGGCTAATCAGTTTCACCTTCAAAATGGTAAACAATGAGACTAATCTTTTTATGTTCTGGACAACCCATGACATCGAAAATTTTCTCTACTAATTTAATGAACCCTTCTTCTAGAACTGGGTCAAATGATCCTCTACATGATGGTGGATGATGCCTCATGAAATGCTCCACTACCAACATGTTCCTCTGTTGTTGATATTACTGATCTTGTTCATGGATAACAACACCATTTATATCTTGAGTCAACTATTCCATTACTAAAACAAACTGTTCAGTTCTGATTCCAACCATTTAAGGTTACTGATTTGGAAGGTTGTTTTCCTCCTGATGTCATCCCAACATAGCTTTCCTGTTTCTTCAGTGGAAAACCATTCTGAACAAAGAAATAACTTAGGTGAAGAAACATGGTAATTTTTAAATGCTATATTATTTCAATATTATCAAAAATTAATTTATGGATATTAATTGAACAATACCCTAACTCTTAAAGTTGTCTAAACTGATTATTGATACCAACGATAAATCCCCGACCATAAAACATTACATAATTGTGAATTAAATGAATAATTCACATTTAGGATCTTTTCAGGTTTAGAGTTTTAGAGAGTTAGGTCATAACATTTACAAAAGAACATGAATATTACATGTTGACACATCTACTTAGTTTCCATTTTTTTCACAAAATAATAACTCTTTAAAAAAAGAGTCACGTCTAGTTCCATGTTTTAGATAGCATGAAATTTCTTGGATCCCATACCTGACCCTATTCTACTTTATGTCCTATGAATTTTTTTTCAAAAGCTTGAGATGAGCATAAAAATATCAGTAAGGGATACATATAGAAGGAAAATAGTTAGTATTTCAAAACAACAAGTAAACCATGAATACATTATCATATGTAATACATTTCATCTTGATGAAGTAGTAAATAATCTTCCCTGAATAAAAGAATATTTTTTACCCTTTTGTAACCAAAAGATTACCATAAATCCCATATAAACAACACATAACCTATAAACGTAACATGGGACATAAATATTATTAAGTGGAATAACCATAAAGGTCGACTTCCACACACATAAGTAAATGGAATATCCATACTAATGACTTACATACCCAATGCATTAGAGGTTATAACATAACCACCCATCCCAGTTTATCACAGAAACACCCGTTATTTGGTTTATCACGTAACCAACCATCAAATGTCCATATACCATTATAAAATCATAACACATAAAACAAATATAAAGGAAAGATAACATTTCTACATTTCAAACATAATATATCATTTAAAAATATTGACATAAAAAATCCATTATCAAAATCATTTTCAATACCAAAATACATAAAAATGTATATGGTATTTATTTTCCTTGTAAAAACATTACAACTTGCTAAGGAAGCTAGAGATCAAATATTACTCACAAAAACGAAAAGGATTTTGTCACCACTTACGTTAAAAGAAACATTTCTTTTTGTCATTTAGTGAAACGCTTTGTAGAAAAAATATTTCCTTTAAATGAAAGTAAAATTCAAAGGGTTTTATTATACATCATGTATAAGAAGAAGGTATATATTATCGAAATATGCCTCAATGGAAGGATATTGAGACGAAGTCTCTTACCTCGTGTCCAACATGACCCGTTCGTTCTTTAATATCATTAATAATAAACTAAATTTAATTTCTACTTGCTTAAGAACCTTCTGAAAGTTTATTATTCATTTAATATCACTTATTACCATGTTATAAACATTAATTAATAATATAAGTTAAAAATGGTTGTTTTGTCGATATTTGGTACTTGAGTCACAAATAAACATAATATAATTACAAGTTGTCCATGTGGTCAATAGTCCATTATCTCCAAAATGATATTCATGATTTATATATAATATACATCATATATATCCAGTATATATATATATATATGAATTTATGAAAGTACGTACCATTTTGGAGATAAGAAATGAAATGCACTGTTCATGGAGACGGTAAGCCGTACGTACACATGAATGCTACTTTCATTTCTATTTGGTACTTTAATTGAATTAAGACATAATGATAAATAGGTATATTATAATTCCAGTATAATATCATTTATAATATCATTAACACTATCCTTTATACGTCCCACATATGGAATTAATGAGTTATATCACTTTGAGAGGGGCGGTAGTCCGCACTTCCTCAAATAAAATTATCGTGTTTACCCATAATGGAAACCATAAAGGTATGATATAAAATAAAAATAGATAAACATAAAGAAAACATAAACATAATATAGATCATATAAAAATATTGTATCATCTTAATGTCCACCATGAGAGGCGGCAGGAGATAATCGAACAATCATCATTTCATGAGGCGTTAGTTTTCCATTCACAGAAATGTTATGTTTTTCACCCATTAAGTGGAGGTGTGTGTAAGAATAATTCAAATATTTCTAATAAGAACAACATCTAATATTAAGGATACTGGTTTTGTTGTAAAATAAAGGAATAAACAGAGTTTAGGGTTGGAGAAGTAAAATAAAAGAAAATAAGTTAAGAGGAATCATTACCTTTAATTTGGGTAACTCCATTTGGTTTGAACCAAAAGGACTTCTTGAAGTGCCTTCTACCTAAGGTCAAGATTCTAGGTGGAGGAGAGGGATCTCGAGACCTTATTTGGTCAAGGTTTGGACATAACATGTGGCGTGAGAGGTTTGAGGATGAGTAATAAGTGAGGGCTTTCTATAAGGGGGAGGATGGGCTCTTTAAGAAAGTTTGCAAATATTATTTTATTATAAACCTATCTTCAGTTTATAAAGATCCATAAAAAATTAAAGTCAAAGATACAATTACTCACTATCGAAATAAAATCATCCAATATGAATTGTATAGGTTTTTATTTTTTTTAATATTTATAATATTATTTATTTAAATCTTTGATTAATGAGGTAAATACTGCATCATTATTGTGTCATAACTAATTTAATTTATTTGATGTCTAAAAATTATAATAAAATACCATGATGCAGTAAATTTTTTTAAATTTCCAATAAATATTTATAGTCGAAATGATAGCTTATATAACCCAATGATATTTTTTTTTTACTAAAAGATATTTTTTTGTGTCATTTTTAGCATTACTTTAAGATAATTAATCTAAAGTGTCATTATCACTCCCAAGTGTCTCCATGGGGTCCAAAAATCGACCCAAAGATGTCAATGGTCGTAAATGAATCAACTAATAAGATTAGTACTAGTTTTAAGGTAATTATGTATTATAATAATATTCTTTTTTACCATAAACAATCCTATTTACCTTTAACCGTAGTAAATAAAAGTCAAAAGTTACTATTCACAAAATTATTATAATCTTATTAAACCATATTTTACATACTAATAACAACCATGTATGTCATGTTTTTAAAATTTTCTCCACAGAAATGGTAAAATTTATTTTAAATGAAAATGTTAGTTTTTAACTACTACTTAGTGGTTTCGCTATTCATCAAAAAATGAAGTTTTTCAGAAAACTACCAAAAATTCAGCCTAAGATATATTTGATATTCCAAATTAAAAAATGATTTCTATTTTTCCAAATTCAAAACATAAAATTTCGATTAATTAATTTAAAATTAATTCACATTGTCAAAACAAATAGCGTGTTATTAAGAAGTAGTAACTATCAAAAGATCGACACCTGTTTATGTCCATTTTCAGTTTGAAATTAATTCCAATGACAAAAATTGGATTAATTAATAAAAATATAATATAATTACACTTTAAAATAAATTAAAAAGATAATATAACCATATAAATAAATTATACTAAAAGGCACTTTCAAATAAAAATACAATATTTTTCACTATTCAAAAAATGGACTTTTCTAGAAAAATACTAAAAATTTAGCCAAACTAAATTTTGATGTCTCAAATCTAAAGAAATTTTCATGTCAAATAGAACATATAAAAATGACCAAAACTATATTTAATGATTTTTCACCATCAAAAGGTGGTAAATCGTCTTTTTAGTGAATATTAGAGTATTTATGCTTAAAATTAGATTCATTCATATTTTAAGACCGTAAATTTCATTGGATAAATGTAAAAACATTTAACAAATATGTATAATCATATTTTTGTTAGTTCTATTCATTCCCCCTAATTCAACGGTTAGGCATTAACTACAATTTAAAAAAATAATATTATATTATTAGTGTGCAACGTAAGATTTGAAAGAAACATGTTGTTGCATATCAGGTAAGCCATCGAACATAGCATCCCCTTTAAAGTAAAATTAATATTTAATTCCAAAATATTAATAATTATGAAAATGTATTATTCTTTATTTACTTGGGACGTTACAAAATAAGAATTATTTTTTGATATCTCAAAAACAAAAAAAATATTTAAAAATTTATTAAACTTATTTAAGGAAACATGTATAATAATATAATAAAAATATCATACATAATTTATCCATAACTTATAAATTATAAGTTAATAGATTATAATTCTAATAATCATTTTTATTTCTAATGTAGTGTGTGTGAAACATTGGAAAAGTAACATTTGGTTCATTTTAGACAATAACAGAGTGATATAAAGTCATAACATGAACTTTTTATTAATAATTATATATTATGGGTTTTTGGGATGATATTTTAATATTTTTATGTAATATTACATGAATTATATCATAATTCTTGTAAAATGATTATGCAAGGAAAAAAAGTACAATTAACAAATTGGAAAAGTTTTGATGACAGAATATGATTATAGATACACAATGAAAGAATATAATGGATTATATTCAGAAAAATTATTTTTTTTTATGGTAGTATTTATTTTTTATTTTTTATTTATTATATAATTAACATTAATGATTATTCAATGCTAATGTAGTGTTTGTTCATTTAGATGAAAAATCAATTAAAGTATTAGAATAATTATTGTTAAAACCCTTAAATTATAGAAATATTTTTTTAAATCTTTTTATATGATTATTTTTCGAACAAAATAATCCATGAATCTAATTTAGGTTATTTTAGAATCCTTCTTTTGACATTAATTGACTTATAATATTTTATTTAAAAGCAAGTCAAACTATTCACACTACTGTTTTTAATTAGTAATAATTTTTAATATATTGATTTTTAGCAGATATATTAAACTTTAAATAGTTTTAGAAAATATAAATTATTTATATAATTCATGAAAATTTATTTTTCATTTTAAAGAAATAGATAAAAAAATTTAATGATTACACAATGATGATGCAATAATTATTAAATTATTATAAACAATATATAATAAAAAATATTAAAATAAATATATTTTGAGATAATTATGCTGATACATTAACTATGAAGATAAATGTAACATTTATATGATACAATAAAATATTGAGTTCAAATATGAAATGTTAATGTGATGTTTTTATAATAATTATAATTAATATTAATAAATCAAATATCATCTATATAATAAGAAATTATTATGTTAATGGAAAAACCAAATTACATGTTTTATCAGTCATTTGAAAAAAAACACTCTGGGTGTATGCGTACATATTACCATCTTTATGATGTGGTGTAATTTTTTTTGATCTCCATAGTACATGGATGGGTATTATGATGAAAATAGTAGATATATATGATAATAATGGTATGATATTGAGTTTGAGAAATTGGTATACCATAAACTTTCTTACCCTTTCACCATTAAGAAAATGATATCACTGCTCGTGCATACATACAACCTACCCTATCCACGATGCGATGAAATTAATTTTCTATGTTCACCATTCAAGAATGATTAATAAAATTTATATAATAAATAAATTTGAAAACTATGTCATTAATAACATTCTGGATATAAGGTAACTATATGTTATTCATAAGAATACGAGATCCCACAAAAAAACATGCATTGGAAAAAGAAGCACTCAATGCCCAAAATAAGGGTAATAATGAAATATTATTAACCAAAGAGTGATAAGAGTTTTATATATAGTATATTAAATTTTAATATGTTTTTTTTATAAATTAATAACTTCATTTAAACCATTATATTGTAATTTAAAGGATGTTCAACAAAAAGAAAGTGTATTGTAAGGGTTTTTCATCTCACTTTTATTTCTTTGGGCCTTATGATTTATTCAACATGTATTTATTTTGTATGGTGTATATAATTCCATTTTGACATGTTAAGTCTTGAAATTTTTTATTCTCATGAAATTTAATGTTTCATTAAATGTATTTCCTTTTTCATAGAGTAAAATTCGACTAATTAGAAGTGGTAAGTTATTTTTTAACTCGACATTCATTTATTGGGTTAAATATTTATCTCATTGATTATAAAGTTATCTATGAAATCAATTTTGATTATATTATAGTGTATAAACACAATTTTAGGTGTATTTTTTTTATACACATAATCGATTCTTTTTTATTTTTCTTAATCCATATAAAAATTTATATACAGTTTCTATATTTAAATTTATTTTAATAACTGGGGAAATAATGTTAAATATGCATATATTAGTAAATAATGATATTTATTGATAATGATTATTGATTCATGAATAAAATATATCACTTCAATATATAAGGAATTTATTAGTCATGAATGAACATGTGGATACCATATATAAAAAGTCACCTCGATGCATCGATAATATCATGAGATGAAAAATGTTGGCCAAACTAAATGGTATTTAACCTATAATGATAAAATTGTTTTCTGAAAGGTATTGAAAAAACAAAATTCAGGTTCTTGGGGAACAAGAAACCAAAAAGTTTAGAATTGCCTTCATTAAGAATATCAATATTTTTATCAATTATATTTTCACAATGATATTATCTGTGGATTCAGAATGGAAAATGTTTTTATTTAAATGGAATGTGTGGTCATTTATTTTACCTTGCCATATTGTTTATGTATTATTGATTCAATATATATTTCATGAAATGTAACTATTACTATGAATCTAATCTGTATTTGTTCTCTTTTCCCTAGCCTGTGATGACGAGATGTTTGAATGAGGTCATGGATGAAAATTATTTTCCTTTTTTGTGTTCTATGGTTTATATTTTACTTATGTAATAAGGGATCCATGCATGTATCTACTTCTTCTAGAATAATAAATTGATCAGTCCATTGGGATGGGATTCATTGTATATTATTTCAATGTAATGATGTTACCACCAGCTCTATGTTACTAGGGTCGGGTTCCTTACTATTGGAACCTGAGCTAGTTTAGTATAAATTTTAGGATAATGAAAATTGGATATTAATAACTACCTTGGAACTAATTAATGATTTGTCAAAAAAGTTGTTAAATCTATCACTGATAGAGTTTAAAATTGTTTTGGATTTAATGAATATATATACATATTTGTGTTTTATTTTAGGCATGAAGAAGAATTCAGGTTTTCAATGAGCTTATAAGAAGATCAAGGTAAGCATATATTTGGTATTTGATAATAAGGTATACATTATTTTGTTTTGGGAATCTAATGTTAAGTTTATTTTTTAGGTTTAGTGACCTTACTTCTAAATATTTTGAAATTCTAATTTTTATAGAAGTATTTTGACTAATTCATAAGGTAACTACTAATGGAACAAAATAAGTAAAAATTTAGATATTATTATTTGATGTTTAAGTACAGTTTTTCATATTGGATTACCAGTAATAACCATCTTGGTTTTGATAAATATTTATTGGATGGAGGAATGGAATGATAACCTTATTACTCATCAAGTGAGCTCTAGGTTTGAATAATTAATTTTGAATATCCATCTATTTGATTATGAATTGGAGTGGAGATAGATCGATTCCCAACCAATGGATTTGATAATGCAGATGACATGGAAAAAAATCAAGTTAGTTTATTTTATCAATTTATTATCTAATTAGTAAAATAATACCTCTAATATAATAAAATTATTATTTAATAAAAATTTTATCCATTTATTTTTCTTTATATGAAATGAATTGTCTTTTATCCCATCAAAAATTTATGTGCTTATGATTGTTAAATTTATAATGACTTTATCTCCAATCACTCTCTATCTGAACTTGATAATTTGATTTCTATTATATTTCAATGTTTTCAACTGTCACTAATGTTCTATTTTTAAAAATACAAATATTTTTGGAGATTGTATCATTTCTATTTCCCACCTATTTAGTGGATGTTTCATTAATAGTATTTATGATTTGGGATAGCCACATATCAATTTTTATATATCACGCTATAATTTCTGATGTACAGTTTCAAATTGTGAGTAAAATATTTATTGAAGGATGGGGGGATGAAACACCCCAAGATTTAGTGGCATGTTTATTTAGAAAAAAATTAATTTCCTCAATATCATAACCTTCGCACAAGGCTAAGATTAAACGAAAAATGATATAATATCAAATATTATATTAACAAGACCATTATAAAATAATAGTTAAATTTGCGAGTTCTAATAATATTAAATTTCTTATGAAATATATATGAAGTTTAATTTAATTTATTTTTATTAAATATACACATAATTTTTATTAATCTTATTATATTTTTCAAAAGTTGAACTTTTTGAAATATGATTTTTATTGATCCTTATGAATAAATATTATAATTAATATTTGGATGTTTTATAAAACATTTTTGAAAAAAATGAAATCATTTTTTAAATCATCATATTGTTATTATTCTACGGTGAACTTTTATGAATTTTTTAAAACATTATATTTGTTAGGAATATTAAAAAATATAGTTTTTATGAAATACAATATTTTTGTGGTTTTTTCAAAACATAAAAATGATATAAAATTTTATTAAACTTATACAATTAATAATACATAATAATTTAATAAAATTATAATAAAAAATAATTCAACAAATATAAATTTCAAATTTTTTCATGAAAAATAAAAAAAGTATTTTTTGTGCTAATGAAACACCCATGTGGCATTAGAAAAGTCAAATTTGTTTCCTTATAGATAAAAATTGAGAGATTAAATGACGTTTCAAGAATTATTTATTAATTAACATTTATCATTATTGTTTCTGGATGATAGATTCTAATTTTAGGGTTATATGACATGAATCTTATCTTAATGCTTATGCAATGCTTACACATAGCAAGAACAGTAAAATTAACAAATTAAATAAAATTTATTTACATAGATATGAGTAAATATAATAAAATTAATGAATAAAAAGGATTTTATTTTGAATAATTTATTTATTTTATTAGAAAAAAATTACTTTTTAATTTTTATTTGTCATATAATTAATTTTAATACTTATTCAATGGTGATGTAGTTCTTTTCCACGCAAAAGAAAATCAATAATATATATTAATTAAATTATAATAATAATTAAATGACTAATTTTTTTTCTAAATATTATTATATGATTATGTTCCAACCAAAATGAACTTCTTGTTGAATTTAGTACCTTTTGGAATCCACTCTTTTGACAATAATTCCCTTATAAAATTTCATTTAAAAGAAAGTCAAGCTGTTCACACTATACTTTTAAATTAGTATACATTTTTAATATATAGTTTTACCGAAGTGATATTAATCTATAAATATTCTAAATAAATCTAAAAAATTGATCATCTTCATCGAAATTTCTATTTATTTTTTAGGCAAAAAGTAAATTCCTTTAATTCTCACACAATGAAGATGTAGTAATTATTAAATTAATGGAAAATTAAATATATTATATTAAAAATATTAAAATAATTATAATTTTGAAAATAATGATCTTTCATGAACATAATATTTAATTAAATTAATTAAAATAATAAAAATCCTAAATAAGGCCAAATGAGATAAAATTTGGTCAAAAATTGAATCTCATGTTCTTTATAGGTCTATTTAAAGTCATTTCTTATATAATAGCCTTAATTATATTTTATTTTTTTAAGTAATTCCCCATGTGCCCCTCACCTCAATTATAAAAGGAATCTCCTTCCTTAACATAATTTCACCACTTTAAGAATTCTATAATGACCATTATCTAGAAAATAATATTATCCAATTAATTATCCAATTTCTATGGATTTGTTTTCCTCCGAAAAGACTAACAATTGACTCCTTAGGAAGATGTCTAAAGGAAGTACTATGAAGAATAAGTAAGCATGTTTACAAACTCATTGAAGTTAATTTATTCTTCTATATACTCTTCATTATTTATTTCCATGATAATTTAGTTAATATAGTATCATAAAGATATTTATAACTTATAACGATTATGGGAAAACCAAATTTTATATGATATTCATCCCATAAAAAACAAAATCACTGCGCGTGCATCCCTACGACTTACCGTATCCACAACATGGTGAAATTTTTATTCATTACCACAATAATTGGATCATTAAAAGGATATTAATAATGGATATATATATTTATGTTTGCATGTGTGTGAAGTTATTACATAATAAATTTTTTGGAAAAATTGATCTACCAACTTATTCCCTACACTTTTACCATTAAGGGAATGATACTATCACTTGTGTGTATGTATGATGTGATGCGATTAATCTTACCTGTTCACCATTAATTAATGATGAAAAAATGTATATAATGAATAAATATGATATCTATGACATTATTATCATTCTGTATATAATGAAACTATATCTTATTTACAATAACTGAGACTTACATGACAAAACATGGAGAGGAAAATAAAGTTTTTAACACCACAAATAAGGGTAATAATGAACTATTATTAACAAAAGGGTATAAGGGGATCATATATGATATCATAAATATAAATATGGTCATGGTATAAATTAATAACTTGATTTAAACCATTATATAATAATTTAATGAACCTTTATCAAAAGAAAATCACCTGGTAAGACATTTTCATCTCTATTTTATTTCTGTTAGACATATGATTTATTGAACAATTATTTCTTTTTATTTGTGTATATAATAATTTATTGACATGTTATATCCTGGAATTATTTTTTCTCATGATATTTATTTATTTTTGAAATGTTATCCTTTTATATAGCATATGATTTAACTGATTACAAGTGGTAAGGGATTTCATAACTCAATTTTAATTCACTGGGTTAAAATTCTCTCTCATTTATTATAAGGTTATGTGAGAAATGAATTTTTTATGTGATATAGTATTTAACATCTTTATATGGATTTATAGTTGATAAACACAAACAATTCACTTTTTTATTGCATAAACCACATACCATTTTACATATGTTGTCTATATTGATTGTTATTTGAATAAATGGGGAAATAATTTCAAATATATATCATTTACTCCACAAAAATATTTTTTAATAATAATTAATGATTCATAAATTAAATCTATCATTTAGATATATGAGGAATGCTTTGGACATGAATGAATGTGAAGTAACCGTACATAGAAAAGGCCCTTGACGTATTCGTAGTCTCAATAAACAAATAAAGTTGGAAAAATTAAATGCAATTTTTACCATAATTACTAGACCTACTTATTCCTGCTCTTGATGTTAAGGGTTTCATGTTCATAGCAAATATGACATTGAGTATTTAAGAATTTCATTCCTTAAGAATTCAATTATTTTTTTCTTGATATTTTCCCAATTATAGTATCCATGGATTCAGATTACAAAAAAGTTATAATTTAAATGATATGTGTGTTAATTTATTTTCCAATTACATATTTTTTATGCATTATTAACTCAATAAAGCTTCAACAAAATGTAACTTTGATTGGGAATATTAGGTTGAACTTTTATTTTTTCTCTTTTCTTTTGGTTATAAAGATGAAATGTTTGAATGAGATCAAGGTTGTAAATTCATTTACCTTTTTATGTTCCATGTTTAATATTTTAATAATTTAATAAGGGAACCATGTATGTATCTAGATTATCAACACTACTATGTTTATCAGTCATTTGGTATGATATTACTTATATCTTATGCCCATATAAAAATGTAATCACCTGCTACTTGGGTTGGGGTCCTTACACACACCGACTCTAAATTTATTACATGTGAGGGATCTACATTGTTCTTCCTCAATAGGTATAGGTTGAGTACATAATATACTTTAGATATAGTTGTTGTATGTGCAAGTTGACAGGCCACACCATCTATAACATCCCGACTTGGGAGCCCCCTTAACCAGTGTATCAAGTTGGCAGGTCACATGGCCTCGAACGAATCTTCCCATTTGATAAGTGCTACCAACTAGAAATAGAGGTCAAAAGAAGAATGGTGGAGAAACTATACCTTCATATTAGTGTGGAACAACATATATAATAAATAAGCAGTAAATAGTAGACATATAATATAAAATATGTAATGAAAAAAAATATAATAATCAACCGTGGAAGCATAAACAATTAAGAAACTGTAATAAATAGAAAACTCCATAGGCTATGTCATATACAATGATGTCATCTCAGGATGATATACAAATAGAAGAAAAAGGGTTATATAAGATATGCATATACAACATGTGATACAAAATAAAAAAAATACAAAAACACTACTCCACTAGCATCATGAGTATACTATCAATCCTCTCCTCCCATGATCCCAGATGTAAGTATAATAGATCAAGAAATAGTAATAAGGACCATGTACTTATTTACACCAACTAACATATGGTCTAATCTAGTATGTAGGGCTTCCCATGTAGTCTATGAGATAAATTTAATAATCCACCACCAATGATGTCTATAAATAATCATGTTAGTGTACATATAATAATAGTGTGCATATATAATGAATGATGAGCATTTATGATTATTATATACCAGTCGTATCAGGTTCGTATAGGACACTAGGATGAGTCTACCATTTTAGCCGTATATCAAGGAATGTTTTTGAATATTAAATATATAAATATATATATTAATCATATATATATATATATACACAATATGAATACATGTATATGCACTCTATATGTGAGGATATTTGGAGGCAGATACATGGATACTTGGTGTTAGCTAGACCCAGGGTGTAACTTAGATGTCCATAACAAGTCAAATGAGAAAATGGATATAGAAACATGTATAATTCCATAATATCATATGAATTTGAGACATCATTCCCATTGACAGATATGGTTGGTTGAGTCATAATTTCCAACAAACAAAGAAAGGGATAGTGGAGCATCATTCCCATCATCCATATGAAAGTAAAATGGCATGATATGTAATGACCAACACGAAATTTAAGGGGGAATGAAATTCCATTTTCAGGATAACCCTTATCCATTGTTCAAAAACCAATAACCATGGAATATTAATAATAATAAGAATATTAACAGACATTAGTGATCACCTCTAATGGATTTTTAACCATTCAAATTAATTAACCAAGGCTGTGCAATTCATATAAATCATGTTCATAAATATTTAAAATGAGGTGTTTCCTTTCCACCAAAATTCATTCATATAACTCAATCCATTTGATTACCATTGTGTATAAAATCCATTTCTAGGTCAATACAAACACATAAGAGGTTCCCTAGTTATTTAAACATTTACATAAAAGAGGTAATTTGATTTGGCACACCACAAGGGGCGACAATCAATGTGGTAAAAATGCACTAATCATTTAATACAGTCTTCATAAGTAATTTAACAAGGCATAATTATTAAAATAGTTTTAACACATTTTAGGACACAAATATAAAATTAAAACATGAGGGACATTGAAAAAAGCTATAAAAACACCAAAACATTTAGGGAAAATTTGTAGACCACCTCTGTTAGGTCCGAAAATAGGAAATATCCGTTATCATAATTATTTGGAAGTGAAACAATAGAAAATAGACAAATTCATCAATGTACGAAAAATACGGAAAAAGCGGTCGCACTAAAATAGTTACAGAAATGGGACGATAAACAATGCTAGTAATCAAAAGAATTATAGACTTTAGCATTGTGGATCGAACATGACTGACAATTAAGAAATAATAGATTAGATGAAATAGTGATCTCAATCCCTAAAAAAGAGGGGTAAGAGCCATCTAGATAGGAAATAAGGTGATAAACATCTTTAGGAGGTGGAATAAAATGGGTAATTAACTTTAAATTTTTTTTGGGGAAGTTCAGTAAAATCTCACTCAAAATGGGGTATCATAGTTTGAATGGAAAATTGGACAAACAATTTTCCAAACATGCTTCATCATATATTCAAGGAACCCCTTTGAAAGAATTAGGCACACATTTTGACCAATATTAGACAAATGATGTCATATTTATCAGTAAATTTTCTATGATAATTCATATATTTTTGTGCCTTGCCACACATGGTTATAGAAAAACCTTACTGCCTTCTACTATATACAGGTTCCCTGCATAGAAAATTCTCATGGTTGGTACTAACCATGAACTAACCATGAAGCCCAGTATCTCTGTCCAAATTTCATATCTATGGAATCCGAATATGCCTCATAGGATCCAAAAACCCTTTTTAGGAGACATAATACATTTTCAAGATAAAAAAGTGGATTGACCTAAAAAATGAGCTATAAAATATTGAAATGTTGGGTTGTTACAGCTTTGACATGATCTAGAATCTCAAAGGGGGCAATGTACATGCGACATAGCTTTCCCTTTATCCCAAATCCCATTACCCTATTTAATTTATATGTTTGGAGGAATACATCATCTTTAACAAAAACAAAATATATCTTCAATGATTTTTATTATATATCTTCTATAAACATTGAGTTTCCTTGATGTGTTGCTAAATGTAATTGAACTTTCTATCATTTACTCAACAATTTTAGTTCCCTACAACTTTCATTCTCAAACATCATTCCAACACATAGGCGGTCTGTATTTCATCACATAAATGACTTAATATCAAGCTAATTGGATACTTGAGTGGGAAAAAGTTTAGTATGATATGTAAATCATAATAATATGTTGTTCCCATTTTTATTTGAAGTCCATAAATGATGCTCTAAAAGTTATTTCTAGTTTCTATATAGTCCATTTAGACTACCCATCTATTTAGTGGTTATAATCCATAATAATTTTTAATTCAATGTTTATATCATCTTGGATAATTTTCTATAAGATGGAGATAAATATCAGATATAGATCAAATACATTAAATATTGGCATTCTATGGGACCTCAAACCATATCTGATCTATATCTGTGCAAGTTGATTGAGTGAGTATTCCTCTCAAATTGTAATAAAGTGATTTGTATTTATAAGATGATACAACATAACCCATATTTCATTATTTCCTTTGGATGAATTTGTAAGTCTAGTAAAAAAGTACATGATGATTTTTTTCAATTTCTATGTTGGTATGGGTAATAGAAGAAACATCCCCTTAAACATTTTCCATTAGGTCTTTACATGATATCATACCTAGAACATTGATATATATATATATTTCAAGATCTCCTTATTCACATGTTCCCTCAAATAGTGTTCTTGAATATCATTATACATATTCATGATCCTTAGGTGGACGATGAATGTTGAGCAACATGCATCATTTAGAATATCCTTTTTTTCCTGGGATTGGATTGTACACATTGTTAGGACCCAAATCATTAATATCCATCCTCATCAATATTAAAATATGAGGATTTCTCTTTTCTGATGGCTTCCAACTTCCTTTGAATTCACTCATCATCTCTTTGATAACACATTATTATTTCTGAAAGGGATGGTGGATAAATTATTTGTGAAAAAATTGTTGATTTACATTCCTATATGATTTACATTTCCATCGTTTTTAAGTATATGATGCTTGGATCCATCTCAATAATAATCATTGATAATGTTGTAGGATCCTTTCTACATAGATAATCTTTCTCAGTATTTTATTTACCAGTGTATCACCCCTAGTTTCATGTATTTAACCCTTTATTTATTCTTTTTTAAGAATTTAAAGTTTTAAGGAGACGTTTTTGAGGGTTTTGTAGAAGTTTGGAGTGTTTTTGTGACATTTATAAAAGATCACGGTTGGTTCATAGTTAGCGGAAATCATGAAACACCTATAGAAAAATTTGCACAATGAGACATGGTAAAATGGAGGAGGCACACAGTTTGGCACATAATTTGTTTAAAAAGTGTTACCACCCTGGTGAAACCGTTCAAAGTGGGATAATGGGATTTTTTCACACATGGTGCATAGTTTTTATAACTGTAAAAGGAAACCATGTATGGATATCCTTGAGGAAGAGGATGAAACAGAATTATTATATAGTTGGAATAACCATATGAATAATCATATGACTAAGCATGCAAGATTTAAAAACAAGATCCTAAAAAACTGGATCTCGGTCAGGATTAACCTTTGACCCCTCGTTTGTCCTCTATTTCAGACCTAACTGAATATTTCATCATCCCAATGGATTTGAAAGCTTTCCCCATCAAATAAAAGGAAATATAGAGGAGTTTTTTGGTGCGTTGAAGCTATATTCCCTTAGTAAGTCTTCTTTCATGGTAGTTTTTCATATTTTTTTCTTAGATTTACTTTCTACCCTCCCTTTTATTCTTAGATCTACTCCACATTGAATATATCTAATGTTGTTTATTCCAATACTGGTTATATTTCGAATTGTTTATGTTTAGGTTGAAATCTAAAGTGGGTTTCTAGATATTCAACTAGGTTCAATGAGTATTTTCGTGTGGTTCATCATTTTGGCCATAACACTTGAGGTACTTGCTTTCAATCTCGACTTTTATTATTCGAACTAGAAGGATTGGTTCCATTTTTTAAAAAACTTATTGTATTTGGTTGTGAATGTTTTGTGAATGTCAGGTTATAAACCCTGTTTATTTATTTTTTGGTGGATTTTTGGAAATTGGTTAAGCAAAGTGATATGTTTTATTGATTTTAAAATGTTAAATTTTAATATATTTCTTTTTTGGATTTATGAAAATGGTTTGTTTTATATGATTTTAATAAAATAATTTTTTGAAATGGTTTGTAATGGTTGAATTAAAATGGTTTTGGAATAAACTAGTTGCGTGAGTTCAGTCATTCAATGTGACCATGAATAAGGGGAATGTATGATTGGGGTACAAAGTGATGCAACACTGAATAATGGGTGTTTGTCATTAAATAGCAAAGAGATTCACCACTTTGTGGTGACATAGTTGGTGGATAGAAGACCAGTCATGAGTTTGGAACATCCAAAGAAGAATGCATGAATGTTTTGGTGTGTGTGTGTGTGAATCATGGAATGGTTATGCCAAAATAAAATGTAAAATGGTTTAAAGAATTGTTTTATTCTTTACATGGTAAACAGTTTTTGTTTGGAATACTATAGTACCCCCGGTTTCTGGTACCTAACCCCCTTTCCTCACATTTTTTAATTAGTGTGTCTTTGATTGAGATTCCATAAAATAGAGAGTTTACATAAAATATAGAGTTTCAATAACATATAGAGTTTCTATAAATTATATAGTTTCCATAAAATAGATAGTTTCCATAATATAGGGAGTTTCCATAAAGTGCGGTTTTTTTATAAAGTGATGTGTTTCCATAAAGTTGGTTGTTTCTATAAAGGGGGTGTTTCCATAAATTGGTACTTTTCAATAAATATAGGTATAGGTGAAGTATGGAAGAATATGGGGGGTTTTTGGGAGTTTTGGGACCAAAAGGATGGTTGCATGATCCATACACGGTTGGCACAAACCGTGTGGTCAAATCTTGCACAGAGGTCAGATATAGATCCTATTTTCCTAGAGCTTAAACATTTCTTCCCTATTTATTTATCTTTGGCTTAACAACAGCCCTAATTCGATATTACTCTCCTTAGAAGGCTGGATAACCCTTACCACATGAGTTTAAGCCAATCTGGAGCCTTCCCTTAGTGATTTCGGGTCCGATTCTTGAGGTATGTCACCATTCTTTACAGATTTGTCATGTTTTATTAGGTCTCCTTAGATCTACTTATCCGATCTCTATTATTTCTCATATATGAACCTATTAAGGGTATATCTATGTTTTTGGATGCGAAATATTTCCATTTTCAGTCGTTATCTTGTAAGGATAAGAGATCTAAGGTCGCTCTTGGAGAATCGACCCACTTCCTTGTGCGTTCTTCGTCTAATGATAAAGTTTGGTCAAAACCTTCGAGGTAGGTGGCTTCTCTCTTGACTCTTCTTGATATAATTTATTGTATTAGATTAAAATTGGTTTATTTATTGTTAAATTCATTGAGAAATATTCATTTGTGATGATTTATGGTTTTTGTAAAATTTGGTGATCTTGGTGATTAATTGTGGAAAAGGGGGTTTAATTTAAAATGATGATTTTAAATTATGGATTTTTTTTTGGAATTGTTAAATGGTTTAGGAAAAAGGGGTTTTAAATAAAGATTTTTTTCAATAAAAATATAGTTTTATTTAAATTGTTTGGAGTTTAAATGGTTTGGCATTGAAATTGTTTTGATGGAAACAGTTTTCAATAAAAAGGGGGTTTTATTGAAAGGTTTATTTTGGCTTGATCGTTGGGAATATGTTTTGTATGTTCATATTCCATATACAAGAATTGGTTGAAATATGTCCTTGTGCTCTATGCCAAAGGTTTAATGGCACATGGGAATTACATTTACGGGGTTTGGTTGAAATATGACCTTGTGCTCGGTGCCAAAGGATTAATGGAACATGGGAAAAAATTACCTTGTGAATATTTGGTTGATAGACGAGAAACCACTCATGATTATAGAACTATCCTAACATAGCCTACATGGTTGGTTTCATGGGTTTGAGTAATGGTTGAGTATGCCTATATAGGGATATTGGGAAATGGTTGTAAAGATAGTTTGGTTATTTGTCTGGAAAAATATCTTGCTAGAAAAATTCGTTTCAATTGCACTTGTATGGTTTTGGTAATGAATGGTTTTGGCAATGAATGGTTTTGGAAACTTGTTTATATTTAGTTATAAACTACTTTTGAGAAATATTTTATATATAAAACATTAATTATAATTTTTTCTAACTCTTCTATCCTAGTGGTGTGAGTAGGGAAGTCATTGGGGAAAACCTACTGAGTTTTATACTCACCCCTGCATTGACACTTTGGTGCTTTTACAGATGCTATCTTTCGAGAAAGGGGAAAAGGTATTGTTTCATATGTGTTTAGCACTACCTCGTGATGTTGGGCTGTTTGGCTATTTTGGATCATGAAGCATCTGGAGCATGGATTCTTGAGGTCTTTGGAGAGTCTTGTGTCGTTTATCCGTTGTGTACTATGATACTTGGTTATCCTTCAGTTGTTGCTTACTTTGATGTGGTTTTGAGTGCATGATGTTGTTGAGATTCCTTTCATTTTCTCATGCATCGTATAGTGAATGTTTGGTAAGGGTTGGTAGGTTTATAGGTTTATTTTATAAAGGTTAAATCCTCTCCCACTTGTATTTGAAACCCTTCGACATTTATTTCCAGCCATCAGCGTCTTGGGGATTTCGCCTAAGGCCTAGTAATGACTCGTTGTACTCTCAAGCCAATGAGAATTTGTGGGTCAATACAAAAACTAATTTTTCATTGAAATATTTTAGGTTTTTGGATACTTTATTTTTATTTTTTTATATAAATTTTATTTTATTAATGTGATAACATGTTTTGTCCTAGTGGAGTGAGTAGGGTTTTCATTTTTCGAAAGCCTACTTAGATTCATTACTCATCAAAACATTAGAACACTGGTACTGTTGGAGGTATTTTTTAATGGGGTCAAAAAATGTAAATAATGAATCATATTTAGGTATTCTTCGTGATACTTGGGTTTTTTTGTGGAGTTGGTGCACATGGAATATTGGTAACCTTGGAGTTCCTTCTTGGAGTCCGTGAGAATTTATAGTTTCTTCTTCTAGAGTGTAATTTGAGGTTTAGTAGTCATCCATTGTGGTACTCTGTTGTAGTTTGGTTTTTATATAAATTATATAACATTGGGATTTTTAAATTTTATCTTGTATCAGGTAGTAGTCTTTTGTTATGGAATTTTTGGAGGGGTTGTAATTTTTCAAAGGGAAAATTGTCCCCCGGTTGTTTCAACCCCATTAGAATTCATATCCATCCTTTGGCGTCAAGGGAATGTTTCATAAGCCCATGTAACATTCCACTCCATTATAAATAAAATGAGGATGGGTGATATGTTACAAGTGATATCATCATTCTCAGTCATTCACTTGAAATGGGTAACAGTCTTGGTCAGTCATTGACTCAGTTATCTTTTCTCTATATTGGAGTTGAAATTCATTCTAGTCTATTCCTTGTGTTGGGTTGGTATTAAGTATTAGGATTGTCGGGACATGAAATTTAGATCTTACAAATATATAGATAACGTTTTTCTTTAGAACATCATGTTACCATGGAGTTGGGTACATAAGTGTTTTGGAGAAACATATAGGAATTTGTATCTCATTATTGTGAGTTTAGAAAATGAGATGAGCATGACATGAATTTTAGAAATGACTTCCCACCAGCAGTGCAAATTTCATTTTACGTAATGATTTATGATCTAGTGTAAAGTTTCCATTTTTGAAAAAATTTAATTTTATGTTCAAATGTGAGATTTTTAAACCAACATGATTGTGGTTTTTTGAAAATGACTTGATTTTCAAAATAATGGTGGAAGTTTCCAAAAACAATTTATAAGGAAATTGTAAAATTTTAGAAATAAATTAAGTGATATTTTTGAAGTGGTAAAATTTAAAATTGTTAAACCTTCTATTTATAGAGTGTGAGACTTATAACATTTTTTGTTTTTATATAAAAGGAGACCCATAAGTCTTTGTTGGAACCAAATAGAGGTAGCTACATAGAATGTGGTCACACCTAAGCCACAAGCGAAACAAAATATGGTTTAGATTATAGTGAAATCCTTTTAGGAAGTGTATAGAGGTAAATAAAGAAATGAAACAAGGAAATTTGATCATTCCCTCCATTACCAAAGGTAGAATCCACCCATATTTTGGGATGACTCGAGACTGGAGAAGGAATATGAGTTGATGAACTAGATAAATTTAATATTATATTTCCTTGGTACTCGAATATAGTTGAAAGTAAATACGATGACATATATAATGTAGGATCATGGACACCAATGGTGGGATTTTTCAATTCAAGCTACTTTAGACCAAGGCTGTTCATGGAATGATTTTGAAGAACTTTTCAAAAAATAAATCAAACCTCATATGTTGATGATTTCAAGATTGAAATAATTCTTCATCATAAAGAAATAAAGGCTCAAAATGACAAAGTATGTGACAAAATATAATATTTTAGTTCATTTTCGACCTAATTTTCTACTAGTGTGTCCTTGAAGGCACACATCTTGGAATCGAGTATGATGTAGAAGATTCAATTAAATATTTATGTAATTTTCTAACAGATTATACATAGACCGTAAATAGAGATACCAAGGAAAAAGGACATCTCATGAATTATGGATGGAGTGAGAATGCTGATACCTATGGGAAATAGTGTGGATTCTAATGCTGGGAGAAATCCCAAGTAGGACTGTTATTTCTAAGATACGAGGATGACTAAGAATCAGACATCCCGATCAATAAATATTCCTCCAAGTCCCAAGAGTTAATATGGATGTTTCAAATGATATTGTTTTGACCACATGAAATGAGAGTGTACAACACAACCTATATCATTCCACAATTGAAAATAGATGGGTTATATTCAGTGATATTGTCGCAACAATCCAATGTCAGGTGTTCCTGACACTTCTCATGTGTCACAAACATCATATGCTTCGATGGGACTAGAGAATCATAATACCTATCATTAGTTGAAGAGAGAAATCCATTGTGATTCTTGTAATTCCATGACCCACATATAATAAAATCTCCATAGGGAAATAATGAAAAAAGTGTAGTGAGTAAGTAGGTACAAAGGGCTGGACAATTTATTTTGGATGATCAATATTGACCATCAATGTTGAGAGGTACGATTCTTTGGAATTATACCACTATGCATTATTATATTGATAAAGGGACTCCCATTCCGTTATTTCATCTCTTTATTTTTATTTTATGAGTTTAAATTCTTAGATGATACCCTCTATGTTTAAACTAAAAACTCCCATTGGTCAAAGAGAATGTTGAGCCGTTATTTTTAAAGCATGTTCTATAATGTTTGATGGAGATGGGATGATATGTGATTTACCTATTCTTGAAATATATGTATTTGATATTATCCTGGGTATGTATTTTTTGAATATGTTTAAGAACCATATTTGTAACACCCTGAGATTTTATGAAAATATTCTTTTTAATTTCATTAATGTCTTGTGTTGTATGCTACACCAAAATGATCTTTCTCAACACGCATCCTTGAATTGCCTTGAATTACACGCAATCGCGACCTTCCTCGATAGCGTGTGTAGTACGCAATACCGAGTTTCACTAAACAATCATATGCTATTAAAATATCATTAAAACTAGCCGTTATGAATAGTAATAACGACGTTTTAGAATTTTAGAAATTTTATCTCTAAAAATCGACTTCATTTTTGGATTCGGAGTATCAAATTTAGCCTAAGGTGAAATTTTGGGACTTTTCGGATAACTTTCATATTCTGATGAATAATGAAAATTACTAAATTTTAATTAAAAACAACTTTTTTTAATAGAAATAATTAATAGTGATAAATTATTAATTTGAGTGGTTTTAAAGTATATTTAGAATATATTTTTACAATTTAATACAATTTTGGTCATTGGATGAAATTTTACATTTTAACCAGTCATAAACAAGTGTCAATCTTTTGATAGTTATTATCTCTTAAGAACACGCTATTTGATTTGACGACGAAAATTAATTTTTAAATGAATTAATGCAACTGATATGTTTTTAATTTGGTAAAATAGACATCAATTTTGAGTTCATAATATCAAATATAGCTTAGGCCTAATTTTTGATATTTTTCTGGAAACATTCATTTTTTGATGAATAGTGAAACCACTAAGTGGTTGTTAAGAAAAATGATTTTTTCATAAAACTTAATTTTACAGCTTCTATGAGTGGAATTTCAAAAATCCGAGAGACACGGTTGATGTCAGTAAGTATAATGTGGTTCAATGAGGTGAAAATAATTTTTGGTGAATAGTATCTTTTTACTTTTTTTACCACGGTTACAAGTAAATAGGGTAATTAAGGGTAAAAATGATATTATTAATACCGTAACACATGTCATAATTCTATTGGACAAGTGTAATTCGACCAAAAACAACCTTAGGAATAAAATATGACCATTTAGGCCCACATGGATTAGATTAGGACATTTATTATTAATTTATTTAAAGAAGGGTTAAAATAGTTAAAATCAAAGTCTAATAAGTAAATAATTTTTAATACGGGGTTATACAAAAGATAAATTCGACTATAAATATTCATTAAAAATCTAAAAAGATTTACTACCTAAGGGTATTTTATTTGTAATTTTTAGACACTAAAAAATTTAATTTATTTATGACACAAAGATGATGTAGTAATTATCTTATTAATGAAATATTGACATAATTGATGTTATAAACACCAAAATAAATTAAATTTGAGACTTTTTATGAATTAAACTAATTTTCTAGATTAATATGACATGTTAGTATTGATTTAATTAACTTTTCTCGAACTAATACTTCTGTTATGATTTTCACAAAAATTAATTACTAAATAGTGTCAAAATTGACATAAAATAGTTTTTAAAACAAATATTATATTATTAATTGTTATTTTATTCCTAAAAATTTGAGGTTCGGCCAAATGACTTAGATAAGGATATATATATTAATACTAAACAACTTGGGGTTCGTTTGGATTCTTATAGTATGTTTATTAATCTTATAGTATAAGAACACAAGATGACACAGTAAAAGTAAAATTATTTAACATAATGTTAAATCTAAATGATAAGGTTAAAATAAGAACCTAAACTTTTCTAAATTCTATTCGATGAGAGGATTTCGACCCATCAACACCTTAGCCTCTAAATAAATCAATTTGGAGATATTTAAAACCGAATTTGACTTAATAATAAAATAATAGTTTTAGTTATTCCAAAGGTGCCCCTCTCCTCCCTTATAAAAGGGCACCCCCTCCCTCTCTTCCTCACAACACTTTGAGCCTCCATGCTAGGACAACCTCTGACAAATTCTCTTCTCCACTTCCCAAGAAACATCATAGAGGTTCTGGGCTTCCTAAAAGACCAATTTCAGTGCCCTAAGAGGAGGTCTCCAAGTGGCGCTTCAAAGAAGAGGTAATTTCCGTTACCGATTCTTTCATCTTTATTTCTTCTTCCACTTCTTCTTCTTAAGTTGTTTCATTATGAAGTAATAACATCAGTATCACATATATACTGATATTATATTATAATTATGAAACAACCTTATTTCACCATCTATCAATCCTACGGAAAACGAAATCACCGTGCGTGTGTACGTACGGAATACCATCTCCACGCCGTGGTGTAATCTATTTTCCACCACCACCTTACATGGATGGGTATAATGGCATAAATAATGACTATATATTACTATTATTAAGTGATACTGATTATGAAATAGTATACATACACTCACATACAATTCCACGATCATAGGAATGATATCATCACTCGTGCGTACGTACGGAATACCGTCTCCACAATGTGATGCGACTCGTTCTACATGATCTTAATTTAATAATGATTATATAAATGAATTTAATGAATGAATATGATATATATTACACTAATACCATTCTGGAAATGAGGTATCTATAACCTAAAGATAATAATAAGAATTTATTCGACAAAACACGCATAAAAACAAAAAGTAATAAACACCCGAATAACAAGTAGTAATGAAATATTACTAATAATAAGCTGAGAATATGACCATATATGATATCATAAAAATACGTATGATTCTGTAATAAGTCAATAACATTATTTAAATCATTATACAAGATTTTCGGACACGGACAAAGCATATCGAACCAAAGGTAAGGGAAATATCACAATCTCATTTTTATCAGAGATTGTTTATACTATGGTATTTATTGGGGTGTATTTTATCATCCACATCCATGTTTCCTCAATATTATTTACATCCACCTACAATGTTTTAAATCCAATTTTACCCTTTGGTGAGTTTTTAGTAAAAGATATGAATGGAATCTTTTTTCGTTTTTCGTACGAGGTACCTTTTGACATTTCCGACAAAAGTAAGAGAAGAATGATTTTTTAACTTATACGGCATGAATGGATTTTTAAAACATTATTTCCAAGAAGCTTCCTTTTACATTTTTCATGTTTATTTTTAATCAACTTCTTTTAGTTTAGAATTGTTGACATGTTAAGAAAGGAAAAGTGTTTTTGAAGTAGAAAGGATATTTTTCTCAATAATGGAGTTCAAGAGTTTTATCAAAATTATTTTCCATCTAAGATAATATAGGTTTATGTTTCTATCCCTATTATTACATGTATTTGATTATGATGTTATGAAAATATTTTTATGAATTCATTTATCCTATATGAATTGTTTTATGATGTCATGACATTTAAGATTCCCATTTTTATTACATGGGTTATGCTATGATGTATGGTTTATGATTTTGTGGCACACATAAGAATGGTATCATTATGAGATTGATGGGACCTATATCTCCCTAAAATGCATTGGGTAAAGATTTTATATCTCATGAGATAGACATGGCTAGAATGGTAGGTTATACCGGTTCAGGGAAACAGGACTGAAACGAGGGTGACTCGGTTCAGAAATGGACTTTGTCCACTAAGATAGTCTTGGCAATGAGTCTTGACTAATATGATATGATTCTCTATGATTATGTGTGTATGAAAAAAAGTTTCATGTTTTATGTTATGATTACTGGGATTTCATTTCACTACTATGATTTATCCCATGTTATTAAATTATTCTCTCTTTTGCAGGTTAAGATTTCCAAAATGTTATGTTCTTATGAAAATGATGTGATTGATATTTCTTTTGTTTACCCTTACTGAGCATTTGAGCTCACCATTTTATGTTTTCTTTTCCCCAGGATATAAAGAATGGTTTTAGGTTAAAAAAAGGATGATCTTTATGGGAGATGTTGAAGATCTTTCACCACAATTAGAATATTATATTCCGAGTTTCCAAAGACACTAAACTATTACGATCCTTGTGTGTGTGTTTTTGCTATGTAATATGTATTCCGCAAAAGTAATGTAATGTACATGTACGTCAGGCTTCGGGTCTCTACAGTTGGTATCAGAAGAAAGGTTTAGTCAACCTTTGGAAACTAGGATGTGAAAACATTAGTGAGATCCCTAGAGATATTTCTAAGGTATGTCTAGGGATGTCCCTAAGGATAAGTATACGTATAGGATACAGTCCTAGAACTATGGTAACGATAATATAATTTAACCTAAGATGTTAGATATTGAGGATACTCTCCCTTTACTATGTTGTTTTCCCTAGCATGATTTTTGCCTCTCACACTATTCTTTTTGGGTTTTAGATGATGGATGGAACCTGAAGGAACCGTGTTGATCAATGCAATGGGCAATGCAATGATTGTCCTCCTGAACAAAAAAATGTTATGGGAGATGGAGTGCAAAATCGTATTGCTATACTTACACAAGCTATGAATCATTATGGACTTCCAAACGAGCAAATAAGGGAACAATATTCTATTGAGTCCTTCACGAGGCAACATCCACCTACTTTCAGTGGGTCTTCTGATCCACTTGTTGCTGAACAATGGATCAGTACAACTGAAAAGATATTTTCAGTTCTTCAATGTTCTGAACATTATAAAGTCATATTAGCAGTATATCGTTTGGAAGGTGAAGCTGATCAATGGTGGAATCTTATCAAGAATACGAGGCAAAGTGAAGAAATTGATTCCATGGAATGGGACGAGTTCAAGAACTTATTTTTTAATAAGTACTACTGTCTTATTCTTTGAACAAATATGGAGAAGGAGTTTCTTGAACTAATGCAAAAGGATGATAAATCTGTTGTTATATATGAAGCGAATTTTACAAGGCTTGCAAGGTATGCATCTGGATTTATCAACCAACCTGAAAGTAAAGTTGATCGATTCTTCAGTGGCTTAAAACTAAATCTTCGAAGGGCATTAGCTATAAGAGACTTCAGTATCTATGAAGAAATTGTGCATTGTGATATCAAGGTAGAAATGGAAGTTGGTATTACTTATCCATCTCATAGTTTTGACAAGAAACGAAAGAAGGAGTTCAAGGAGAAATTTCAGAATAATGGTGGAGAGAAGATGAATGTTTCCTTATGCTCAAAGTGTGGAAATAAGCATGGTGGAGGTTGTCTTAAAGGGACAAGTAAATGTTTCAAATGTGTAAAGGAAGGTCATCGGAAATTTGAATGCCGCAATGATGGGAAGAAGATGTCTAATGATGCAAACAAAGAAAGGGATACATAGAATGAACCTACTACACTTCAATGCTTCAAGTGCAAGGAAATGGGGCATTATGCTAATAAATGCCCTAATCCAAGGGTTAGTGATGATAAACATGAGCAACCACTTAAGGAAAATGACAAAGGGAAGTCACATGCGATCACCAATGGCGATGTTGAATATGATAACGATGTGGTGGAATGATTAAGTAATGGGATTCCAAAATAATGTTGTATATAGTATCGTGGAATATTGGAATATTTATGTATTGGTCTATTGTGGTTTTAAATAATTTTATGGTACCAGTTACCATGGAAAGTGATTGAGATATTTTTGGAAAAAAACGATAGGAACATAATGATGGGAAAACGTGAATATGAAATATTTGACAGTATTCAGGAGCTCATGATTGATATAAGGACTAAGTGATATCATGGTTTGAGTATATAGAATTTTGAGGATTTTGGTATGTGGAAAGTGTTAACTTTTAACTTCATTCATGTTTTCACTATGGTTCAATGGGTATTTATTTTTCATGAGAATACATGATTAAGGCCTCCGAATGGTTGGAATGTGACCAACAAGACATATCTTATGATATATGGGGATCAACGATGGTATTAAATTTCTCGTAATCATTTTCACTATATTATGAGAGTGGACTGTAGTATTATGGATAAGCCTAAATATTGGAATGGATTATGTTGGACATAAGTTATTATTTTTTATGTATAGAAGTTTTTTCGATATTATTGATGGGATTTTATAGTAATATAGTTTTAGAAAAAGGACAACCTGCAGGACGGGCAACAACCCATCACGTCGGACAAGGCCGTGGGAATCGGACCCACAACCGAAGTGCGACTGGCCTTTATCGCCTACCACTGGCCTACAAGAAGTCCCTGGTTAGTATAAAGTAGTTTTATTTTATTACGTGGTATGATAAATAAAGTATAAGTCCATTTTTGGAACCATATACGATTAATCTCACCATAAGATGGACTTATAACCTTTTCTTGAAATAGTTGGAATGACCCATCATTCTATCACATGATCTGCTAATGCTTCACGAATAAAAAATTCAACTTCATTTCTTTATGATATGAAGTGGAAATTGTTCAATTCCCGAACAACAGTTAGATTGTACCAAAATCATGTAAGTATTTCTTTTAATTCGTCATCTTTAGGGAAATGATTTTAAAAACCAAAAATATTGTCCTAGTGCTCTTATATCTGATGAACCAGATAGTACCCTAGATCTTCACAAGTTTATGGCTTTTTGATTGTTGGATTTTTCATAGCCATGTTCACTACCACTCTCCATCAGAACATGATGGTTAGGGTTATCTTCCATATACATATTTTCACATATGTGGAAACCCAGTGATTAGTTTATTTGGGTAATAGTTACATTTCATAAATTAGTTTTTAAAGACAAGTTTTGGTATTCCTTTTTATGATGTGGGTTTCTATTAAAGAAACATTCGAATAGTAAACCATTATAACCCCGACGAATTTCGAGGGCGGAATTCATTTTAAGGGGGGTAGAATGTAATACCCTGAGATTTTATGAAAATATTCTTTTTAATTTCATTAATGTCTTGTGTTGTACGCTACACCAAAAGGAGATTTCTCCACACACATCCTTGACTTGCCTTTCATTACACGCAATCACGACCTTCCTCGATAGCGTGTGTAGTGGGAAATACCGAGTTTCACTAAAAAACGATATGCTATTAAAATATTATTAAAACTAGCCGTTATGAATAGTAATAACCATCTTTTAAAATTTTAGAAATTTTATCTCTAAAAATGGACTTCATTTTTGGATTCGGAGTATCAAATTTAGCCTAAGGTGAAATTTTGGTACTTTTTGGATAACTTTCATATTTTGATGAATAGTGAAAATTACTAAATTTTAATTAAAAACAAATTGTTTTAATCGAAATAATTAATAGTGATAAATTATTAATTTGAGTTGTTTTAAAGTATATTTAGAATATATTTTTACAATTTAATACAATGTTGGTCATTGGATGTAATTTCACATTTAAACCAGTCATAAACAAGTGTCAATCTTTTGATAGTTATTATCTCTTGAGAACACACTATTTGTTTTGACGATGGGAATTAATTTTTAAATTAATTAATGAAACTGATATGTTTTGAATTTGGTAAAATAGACATCATTTTTGAGTTCATAATATCAAATATAGCTTAGGCCTAATTTTTGATATTTTTCTGGAAACTTTCATTTTTTGATGAATAGTGAAACCACTAAGTGGTAGTTAAGAAAAATGAATTTTTCATAAAACTTAATTTTACCGCTTCTGTGAGTGGAATTTCAAAAATCCGAGAGACACGGTTGATGTCATTAAGTAAAATGTGGTTCAATGTGATGAAAATAATTTTTGGTGAATAGTAACTTTTTACTTTTTTTACCACGGTTAAAAGTAAATAGGGTAATTAAGGGAAAAAATGATATTTTTATTACCCTAAAAAATGTCCCAATTCTATTGGAAAAGTTTAATTCGACCAAAAACAATCTTAAGAATAAAATATGACCATTTAGGCCCACATGGATTAGATTAGGACATTTATTATTAATTTATTTAAAGAAGGGTTAAAATAGTTAAAATCAAAGTCTAATAAGTAAATCATTTTTAATATGGGGTTATACATAAGATAAATTCGACTATAAATATTAATTAGAAAGCTAAAAAGATTTCATACATAAGGGTATTTTATTTGTAATTTTTAGACACTAAATAATGTAATTTATATATGACACAAAGATGATGCAGTAATTATCTTATTAATGAAATATTGACATAATTGATGTTATAAACACAAAAATAAATTAAATTTTAGACTTTTTAGGAATTACACTAATTTTCTTGATTAATATGACATGTTAGTATTGATTTAATTAACTGTGTTCGAACTAATCATTCTGTTATGATTTTCACAAAAATTAATTACTAAATAGTGTCAAAATTGACATAAAATAGTTTTTAAAATAAATATTATATTATTAATTGTTATTTTATTCCTAAAAATATAAGGTTCGGGAAAATGACTTAGATGAGGTTATATATATTAATAATAAACAACTTGGGGTTCTTTTGGCTTCTTATAGTATGTTTATTAATCTTATATTATAAGAACACAAGAAGACACGGTAAAAGTAAAATTATTTAACTTCATGTTAAATCTAAATGATAAGGTTAATATAGGAACCTAAACTTGTCTAAATTATATTTGATGAGAGTATTTCGACCCATCCCCACATTAGCCTAGAAATAAATCAATTTGGATATATTTAAAACCGAATTTGACTTTATAATAAAATAATAGTTTTAGTTTTTCCAATGGTGCCCCTCTCCTCCCTTATAAAAGGGCACCCCCTCCCTCTCTTCCTCACAACACATTGAGCCTTCATGCTCGGCCAAAATCTGCCAAATTCTCTTATCCACTTCCCTAGAAACAACATAGAGGTTCTGGTCTTCCTCAAAGTCCAATTTTAGTGCCCTAAGAGGAGGTCTCTAAGAGGCGCTTCAAAGAAGAGGTAATTTCCGTTACCGATTCTTTCATCTTTATTTCTTCTTCCACTTCTTCTTCATAGGTTGTTTCATTATGAAGTAATAACATCAGTATAACTTATATAATGATATGTTATTATAATTATGAAACAACCTTATTTCACCATCTATCCATCCTACGGAAAAAGAAATCACCGCACGTGTGTACGTACGGAATACCATCTCCACGCCATGGTGTAATCTATTTTCCACCACCACCTTACTTGGATGGGTATAATGGTGTAAATAATGACTATATATGACTATTATAAAGTGATACAGATTCTAAAATAGTATGCATACACTCCAATACAATTCCACGATCATAGGAACGATATCATCACTCGTGCGTACGTACGGAATACCGTCTCCACGATGTGATGCGACTCGTTCTACATGATCTTCATTTCATAATGATTATATAAATGAATTGAATGAATGAATATGATATATATTACACTAATATCATTCTGGAAATGAGGTATCTATAACCTAAAGAGAAGAATAAGAATTTATTCGACAAAACACGCATAAGAACAAAAAGTATTAAACAAACAAATAACAAGTAGTAATGAAATATTACTAATAATAAGATAATAATATGACCATATATGATATCATAAAAATAAGTATGATTATTTAATAAGTCAATAACATTATTTAAATCATTATACACGAGGTTCGGACACAGACAATGCATATCAGACTAAAGGTAAGGGAAATATCACAATCTCATTTTTATCAGAGATTGTTTATACTTTGGTATTTACTGGGGTGTATTTTATCATCCACATCCATGTTTCCTCAATATTATTGCCATCCAACTACAATTTTTTAAATCCAATTTTACCCTTCGGTGAGTTTTTAGTAAAATATATGAAAGGAATCATTTTTCATTTTTCGTACGAGGTACTTTTTGACTTTTCCGACAAAAGTACGAGAAGAATGTTTTTTTAACTTATACGACATGAATGGATTTTTAAAACATTATTTCCAAGAAGCTTCCTTTACAAGTTTTCAAGTTTATTTTTAATCAACTTCATTTAGTTTAGAATTGTTGACATGTTAAGAAAGGAAATGTTTTTTTGAAGTAGAATGGATATTTTCTTCAAGAATGGAGTTCAAGAGTTTTATCAAAATTATTTTCCATCTACGATAATAGAGGGTTATGTTTATATCCCTATTATTACATGGATTTGATTATGATGTGATGGAAATATTTTTATGAATTCATTTATCCTATATGTATTGTTTTATGATGTCATGATATTTAAGATTCCAATTTTTATTACATGGGTTATGCTATGATGTATGGTTTATGATTTTGTGGCACACATAAGAATGGCATCATTATGAGATGGGTGGGACCTATATCTCACTCCAATGCATTGGGTAAAGATTTTATATCTCATGAGATAGACAAGGCTGGAACGGTAGGTTATACCATTTCAGTGAAAAAGGACTGAAACGAGGGTGACTCGTTTCAGAAATGGACTTTGTCCACTAAGATAGTATTGGAAATGAGTCTTGACTAATAAGATATGATTCTCTATGATTATGTGTGTATGCCACAAAGTTTCATGTTTTATGTTATGATTATTGGGATTTCATTTCACTACTATGATTTATCCCATGTTATGAAATTATGCTCTCTTTTGCAGGTTAAGATTTCCAAAATGTTATGTTCTTATGAAAATGATGTAATTGATATTTCTTTTGTTTACCCTTACTAATCATTTGATCTCACCCATTTATGTTTTATTTTCCCCAGGATATAAAGAAAGGTTTTAGGTTAAAAAAAGGAAGATCTTTATGGGAGATGTTGAAGATCTTTCCCCACGATTAGAATATTATATTCCGAGTTTCCAAAGACACTAAACTATTACGATCCTTGTGTGTGTGTTTTTGTTATGTACTATGTATTCCATAAAAGTAATATAATGTCCATGTACGTCAGGCTTCGGGTCTCTATAGTTGGTATCAGAGGAAATGTTTAGTCAACCTTTGGAAACTAGGATGCGAAAACGTTAGTGAGATCCCTAGAGATATTTCTAAGGTATGTCTAGGGATGTCCCTAAGGATAAGTATACGTATAGGATACAGTCCTAGAACTACGGTAACGATCATAGAATTTAACCTAAGATGTTAGATATTGAGGATACTCCCCCTTTACTATGTTGTTTTCCCTAGCATGATTTTGGCATCTCACACTATTCTTTTTGGGTTTTAGACGATGGATGGAACCCGAAGGAACCGTGTTGATCAATGCAATGGACAATGCAATGATTGTCCTCTTGAACAAACAAATGTTATGGGAGATGGAGTGAAAAATCTTATTGCTATACTTACACAAGCTATGAATCATTCTGGACTTCCAAATGAGCAGAGAAGGGAACAATATTCTATTGAGCCCTTCATGAGGCAACATCCACCTTCTTTCAGTGGGTCTTCTGATCCACTTGTTGATGAAAATGGATCAGTACCACTGAAAAGATATTTTCAGTTCTTCAATGTTCTGAACATGATAAAGTAATCTTAGTAGTATATCATTTGGAAGGTGAAGCTGATCAATGGTGAAATCCTATCAAGAATACAAGGCAAAGAGATGAAATTGAGTACATGGAATGGGACGAGTTCAAGAACTTATTTTTTAATAAGTACTTCCCTCGTATTCTTCGAACAAATATAGAGAAGGAGATTCTTGAACTAAATCAAAAGGATGATAAATCTGTTGTTATATATGAAGCACATTTTACAAGGCTTGCAAGGTATGCATCTGGATTTATCAACCAACCTGAAAGTAAAGTTGATCGATTCTTCAGTGGATTAAAACTAAATCTTCGAAGGGCATTAGATAAAAGAGACATCAGTAGCTATGAAGAAATTTTGCGTTGTGCTATCAAGGTAGAAATGGAAGATGGTATTACTTATCCATCTCATAGTTTTGACACGAAATGAAAGATGGAGTTCAAGGAGAAATTTCAGAATAATGGTGAAAAGAAGATGAATGTTTCCTTATGCTCAAAGTGTGGAAAGAAAAATGGTGGAGATTGTCTTAAAGGGACAAGTAAATGTTTCAAATGTGTAAAGGAAGGTCATCGGGAATTTGAATGCTGCAATGATGGGAAGAAGATGTCTAATGATGAAAACAAAGGAAGGGATACACAGATTGAACCTACTACACTTCAATGCTTCAAGTACAAGGAAATGGGGCATTATGATAATAAATGCCCTAATCCATGGGTTACTGATGATCGAAATGAGCAACCACTTAAGGAAAAGGACAAAGGGAAGTCACATGCGATCACCATTGGTGATGTTGAATATGATAACGATGTGGTGGAATGATTCAGTAATGGGATTCCAAAATAATTTTGTATATAGTATCGTGAAATATTGGAAAATTTATGTATTGGTCTATTGTGGTTTTAAATAATTTTCTGGTATGGGTAACCATGGAATGTGATTGAGATATTTTTGGAAAAAAGATGATATGTGCATAATGAAGGTAAAACGAGAAAATGAAATATTTGACAGTATTCATGAGCTCATGATTGATATAAGGACTAAGTGATATCATGGTTTGAGTATATAGAATTTTGAGGATTTTGGTATGTGGTGAGTGTTAACTTTTAACTGCATTCATGTTTTCACTATGGTTCAATGGGTATTTATTTTTCAAGAGAATACATGATTAAGGCCTTCGAATGTTTGGAGTGTGACCAACAAGACATATCTTATGATATATGGGGAACAACGATGGTATTAAATCTCTGGTAATCATTTTCACTATATTATGAGAGTGGACTGCAGTATTCTGGATAAGCCTAAAGATTGGAATGGATTATGTTGGAAATAAGTTAGTATTGTTTAAGGATACAAGTTTTTTCGATATTATTGATGGGATGTTATAGTATTATAGTTTTAGAAAAAGGACAACCTACGGGACGAGTGACATCCCATCGCATCGGACAAGGCCGTGTGAATCAAACCCACAACCGAAGTGCGACTGGACTTTATCGCCTACCACTGGCCTACAGGAAGTCCCTGGTTAGTATAAAGTAGTTTTAGTTTATTAAGCAGTATGATAAATAAAGTATAAGTCCATTTTTGGAACCATATACGATTAATCTCACCATAAGATGGACTTATAACTTTTTCTTGAAATAGATGGAATGACCCATCATTCTATCACATGATCTGCTAATGCTTCAAAAATAAAAAATTCAAATTTATTTCTTTATGATATGAAGTGGAAATTGTTCAATTCCCGAACAACAGTGAGATTGTACCAAAATCATGTAAGTATTTCTTTTAATTGATCAACTTTAGGGAAATGATTTTAAAAACCAAAAATTTTGTCCTAGTGCTCTTATATCTGATGAAGCAGATAGTACCCTAGATCTTCACAAATTTATGGCTTTGTGATTGTTGGCATTTTCATAGTCATGTTCTCTACCACTCTCCATCAGAACATGATTGTTAGATTTCTCTTGCATATCCATATTTTCACCTATGTGGAATCCCAGTGATTAGTTTATTTGGGTAATCGTTACATTTAATACATTAGTTTTTAAAGCCATGTTTTGGTATTCCTTTTTAAGATGTGGGTTTCTATTAATGAAACATACGAATAGTAAACCATTTATAACCCCGACGAATTTCTAGGGAGAAATTCATTTTAAGGGGGGTAGAATGTAACACCCTGAGATTTTATGAAAATATTCATTTTAATTTCATTAATGTCTTGTGTTGTACGCTACACCAAAAGGTGCTTGCTCCACACACATCTTTGACTTGCCTTGAATTACACACAATCGCGACCTTCCTCGATAGCGTGTGTAGTACGCAATACCGAGTTTCACTAAACAACGATATGCTATTAAAATATTATTAAAACTAGCCGTTATGAATAGTAATAACGACCTTTTAAAATTTTAGAAATTTTACCTCTAAAAATGGTCATCATTTTTGGATTCGGAGTATCGAATTTAGCCTGAGGTGAAATTTTGGTACTTTTCGAATAACTTTCATATTCTGATGAATAGTGAAAATTACTAAATTTTAATTAAAAACAATTTTTTTAAACGAAATAATTAATAGTGATAAATAATTAATTTTGAGTGGTTTTAAAGTATAATTAGAATATATTTTTACAATTTAAAACAATTTTGGTCATTGGATGTAATTTCACATTTAAACCAGTCATAAACAAGTGTCAAT
The DNA here is from genome assembly GCA_963277665.1 of Viscum album. Taxonomy (NCBI): domain Eukaryota; kingdom Viridiplantae; phylum Streptophyta; class Magnoliopsida; order Santalales; family Viscaceae; genus Viscum; species Viscum album. The sequence goes on from OY728137.1 coordinate 1,992,179,457, forward strand.
CTTTTGATAGTTATTATCTCTTAAAACACGTTATTTGTTTTGACGATGGGAATTAATTTTTAAATTAATTAACGCAACTAATATGTTTTGAATTTGGTAAAATAGACATCATTTTTGATTTCATAATATCAAATTTAGCTTAGGCCTAATTTTTGATATTTTTCTGGAAACTTTCATTTTTTGATGAATAGTGAAACCACTAAGTGGTAGTTAAGAAAAATGAATTTTTCATAAAACATAATTTTACCGCTTCTGTGAGTGGAATTTCAAAAATCCGAGAGACACGGTTGATGTCAGTAAGTAAAATGTGGTTCAATGAGATGAAAATAATTTTTGGTGAATAGTAACTTTTTACTTTTTTTACCACGGTTAAAAGTAAATAGGGTAATTAAGGGTAAAAATGATATTATTATTACCCTAACACATGTACTAATTCTATTGGAAAAGGGTAATTAGACCAAAAACTACCTTAGGAATAACATATGACCATTTTGGCCCACTTGGATTAGATTAGGACATTTATTATTAATTTATTTAAAGAAGGGTTAAAATAGTAAAAATCAAAGTCTAATAAGTAAATGATTTTTAATATGGGGTAATACATAAGATAAATTCGAATATAAATATTCATTAGAAAGATAAAAAATTTTCCTACATAATGGTATTTTATTTGTAATTTTTAGACACTAAATAATTTAATTTATTTATGACACAAAGATGATGCAGTAATTATCTTATTAATGAAATATTGACATAATTGATGTTACAAACACCAAAATAAATTAAATTTGAGACTTTTTATGAATTAAACTAGTTTTATAGATTAATATGACATGTTAGAATTGATTTAATTAACTTTTTTCGAACTAATCATTCGGTTATTATTTTCACAAAAATTAATTACTAAATAGGGTCAAAATTGACATAAAATAGTTTTTAAAAAAAATATTATATTATTAATTGTTATTTTAATCATAAAAATCTAAGGTTTGGACATATTACTTAGATAAGGTTATATATATTAATAATAAACAACTTGGGGTTCGTTTGGCTTCTTATAGTAAGTTTATTAATCTTATACTATAAGAACACAAGAAGACACGGTAAAAGTAAAATTATTTTACTTAATGTTAAATATAAATGATAAGGTTAAAATAGGAACCTAAACTTGTCTAAATTCTATTGGATGATATTATTTCTACCCATACCTACCTTATAATCGAAATAAATCAAGTTGGATATATTTAAAACTGAAGTTGACTTTATAATAAAATAATAGTTTTAGTTATTCCAAAGGTGCCCCTCTCCTCCCTTATAAAAGCGCACCCCCTCCCTCTCTTCCTCACAACACTTTAAGCCTTCATGCTCGGCCAACCTCTGCCAAATTCTCTTCTCCACTTCCCTAGAAACATTATAGAGGTTCTGGTCTTCCTCAAAGACCAATTTTAGTGCCCTAATTGGAGGTCTCAAAGAGGCGCTTCAAAGAAGAGGTAATTTCCGTAACCAATTCTTTCATCTTTATTTCTTCTTCCACTTCTTCTTCTTAGGGTGTTTCTTTATGATGTAATAAAATCAGTATAACTTATATACTGAAATATTATTATAATTATTAAACAACCTTATTTCACCATCTATCCATCCTACGGAAAACGAAATCACCGCGCGTGTGTACGTACGGAATACCGTCTCCACGCCGTGGTGTAATCTATTTTCCACCACCACATTACTTCGATGAGTATAATGGTGTAAATAATGACTATATATGAATATTATAAAGTGATACTGATTCTGAAATAGTATACAGACACTCCAATACAATTCCATGATCATAGGAACGATATCATCACTCGTGCGTACGTACGGAATACCGTCTCCACGATGTGATGCGACTCGTTCTACATGATCTTCATTTCATAATGATTATATATATGAATTGAATGAATTAATATGATATATATTACACTAATACCATTATGGAAATGAGGTATCTATAACCTAAAGATAATAATAAAAATTTATTCGACAAAACACGTATAAGAACAAAAAGTAATAAACACCCGAATAACAAGTAGTATTGAAATATTACTAATAATAAGCTAAGAATATGACCATATATGATATCATAAAAATAAGTATGATTATGTAATAAGTCAATAACATTATTTAAATAATTATTCAGGAGGTTCGGACATGTACAAAGCATATCAGACCAAAGGTAAGGGAAATATCATAATCTCATTTTTATCAGAGATTGTTTATACTTTGGTATTTACTGGGGTGTATTTTATCATCCACATCCATGTTTCTTCAATATTATTTTCATCCACCTACAATTGTTTAAATCCAATTTTACCCTTCGGTGAGTTTTTAGTAAAAGATATGAAAGGAATCTTTTATCGTTTTTCGTACGAGGTACTTTTTGACTTTTCTGACAAAAGTACGAGAAGAATGTTTTTTTAACTTATATGGCATGGATGGATTTTTAAAACATTATTTCCAAGAATCTTACTTTACAAGTTTTCAAGTTTATTTTTAATCAACTTCTTTTAGTTTAGAATTATTGAGATGTTATGAAAGGAAAAGTGTTTTTGAAGTAGAAAGGATATTTTCCTCAAGAATGGAGTTCAAGAGTTTCATCAAAATTATTTTCCATCTAAGATAATATAGGGTTATGTTTCTATCCCTATTATTACATGGAATTTATTATGATGTGATGGAAATATTTTTATGAATTCATTAATCCTATATGAATTGTTTTATGATGTCATGATATTTAAGATTCCCATTTTAATTACATGGGTTATGCTATGATGTATGGTTTATGATTTTGTGGCACACATAAGAATGGTATCATTATGAGATGGGTGGGACCTATATCTCCCTCCAATTCATTGGGTAAAGATTTTATATCTCATGAGATAGACATGGCTGGAACGGTAGGTTATACCGGTTCAGTGAAACAGGACTGAAACAAGGGTGACTCTGTTCAGAAATGGACTCTGTCCACTAAGACAGTCATGGCAATGACTCTTGACTAATAAGATATGATTATCTATGATTATGTGTGTATGACACAAAGTTTCATGTTTTAGGTTATGATTATTGGGATTTCATTTCACTACTATGATTTATCCCATGTTATGAAATTATTCTCTCTTTTGCAGGTTAATATTTCCAAAATGTTATGTTCTTATGAAAATTATGTGATTGATATTTCTTTTGTTTACCCTTACTGAGAATTTTAGCTCACCCTTTTATGTTTTCTTTTCCCCATGATATAAAGAAATGTTTTAGGTAAAAAAAAGGAAGATCTTTATGGGAGATGTTCAAGATCATTCACCACGATTAGAATATAATATTCAGACATTCCAAAGACCCTAAACTATTACGATCCTTGTGTGTGTGTTTTTTTATATACTAAGTATTCCGCAAAAGTAATGTAATGTCCATGTACGTCAGGCTTCGGGTCTCTACAATATTGGTTGTAATACCAGAACAATTAGTTTCCGGACTGATGATGATGTCAAATATCTATTTAAAAGAGACTAAAATGTATGGAATGTTCAAAAGGCCTATTTTTTCAATATTTTGGAACAATATTGTACCATTTGGCATCATTATTTTCGAATATATGGGAGATATCGAGAATATCAATTTTACAAAAAATTTTGATTAGTTTTTGGATGTCTTTCTTGAGAATTTTTTAGGGTTTCTTCCCAAAAGATCAGTGTAGTCTATGATTTGACTCTTTCTAGGGACCATCCTTGTTTTTTCCTAAATTATTGGATGGAAGTAACATAATTATTAGATTTGAATGTTTAGTTTGAAGAGTTGGAAAGAAAAGGACTCATTAAGTTGAATACATCTTTGTGGGAAGAACCAAACTTGTTTTCCCAAAAGGTGGATGAAACTCTACAGTTGTTTGTGGATTACAATAAGCATATACATGTTACTATAAAAAATTGGTATAAATATCCATATAATAATCATATATTTGATTAATTGATGGGAGATCAATAGTTCTCTATGATTGAGATGTGATCAGGATATCACCAATTGCAAGTTCCAAAAGAGGATATTCAAATGATTTACTTCAGGAGTAGATATGGTGATTATGAATACATGGAAATACCTTTCAGTCATTTGAATTCACCAAAATTATTTTTGGCATCAATGAATTAGTTATTTTAGAGATATCTAGATTCTTTTATAATGGTGTTTGTGGATGAAATATTTGTGTATTTATGGAAAAGGGATGAGTATAATCAACACTTTGTGATTGTGTTGGGAATCTTGTGGGATAATCATCTCTATTCCAAAATATCAATTTTTTATTTTTGGATAAAATAGGTACATTTGCTTCACCTTGTAATCTAAAAAAATACGTTTCTATAGATCCAAAAAATATAGAGGTTTTTATCTCTTGAGAAACTTCAAATAATGTCCTCGAGATACAGAGTTTCCTTGGTCTATACGGTTTTTACCAAAGATTTGTTCATAACTTTTCATGACTATATTCAGTAATGTCAGCTTTGAAAATAAATAATGCTCCATTCCAATGGAATGAATAATTTCATAAGTCTTTTCAAGGGATGAATTATTTTCCTACATTAAGACCAATCTTGATTTTTCCAGAATTATGATAAGGGTACCTGGTGTATTGTGATGCTCTATGATCAGGGTTGGGATGTGTTCTCAGGTAGGGAGATCATATGGGTTCTTATTTCTCAAGTCAGTTATAGATTCTTGAGAAGAACCACCCAACACATGGTTTGGAGTTTGTCGTCAAAGTCTATGCATTAAAAATATTGTGTCATTACCTCTTTTTGGAGAAATTTACTGTGTTTATAGATCATAAGAGTTTGAAATATATTTTTACACAAGTATATTTGAACCTAAGGAAAATAATATGTATAAAATATATCAAAATGTTTGACATAGAATTGATTTATACATCGGTTAAAGTAAATACAATGGTAGACGGATTAAGAACAATGTTACATTATTTGATGGAAAAAGAAGACTCAGATGAGTGGTAGTTGATGTCAGCCTTTGCCAACATAAAATAGCAATGTGAAGACTGAGGTGAAGTTTCAGTTCTTTTTCTAGTTCTATTTCATCATAATTTGGTTGAGAGAGTAAGGAGGAATAGGAATCCGATCCAGAATATTTTGTGATAAGATCAAAATTCAATAGTGTAAAGACCATTGAGGAATGGAGGTTGGATGGGAATTCACTATTATGGTTCATTAATTAGATGTTCATACCTTTAGACTATTAATCAAATAATTCATCAGGCTTTCCACCATTTGATATGGGTAGTTCACCCTGAAATAGAAGAAGATGTATATGTAATTGAATGAATGTTTTTGGTGGGTCAGTATGGAAAAAAATGTGATTGAGTTCGTTTCAAGATGCTAAACTTTGAAATAGATTATGTATGATAAGCAGTGTCCAGAAGGTATGTGGAATCATTAAATATCTCTATTTTGAAATGGGAGCATATTTCCATGTATTTTGTGATAGGTCTCCCAAGAATGGTTCTGAAATAAAATTCCATATGGGTGATAGTGGATCGAATCACAAAGTTATACCATTACATCCTACTCTTAAATCACCTATAATGGTGTACTTATCTAAAATCTATAACCTATAAGTGGTAAAGGTGTATGGTGTATCATTTTTGATTGTATCAGATAGAGACTTGATGATTATGTCTCGTTTCTATAAATCCTTACAAAAATCCCATAGTTCTCATTTAAAATTGTGTAACTCATTGCATCTTCATATGTGTGGACAATTTGAAGAGATGATTCAAATATTGGAATACATGTTATACGGTCGGGTAAAGGATTTTTGTGTCTCCTAGGATGAGATCATATCATTAGAGGAGTTCTCATAATTATTTTTTATCTGTCCTCAGTACTTATGGATACTTTTTAAAAATGTTATGGGCATAATTTACATTCTCCACTTTGATGGGTGGAAATAGGTGAGAATTCACTAGTTAGACCAAGCCTTTTCCAATTGACAATGTAGAAGATTTAGTTGATTTGGAATCGTGTGGAGATGAATTAGAGGCCTCAAAAAGCATTTGTAGATCGTCATATGTAACCATTATCATTCAATGTGAGTGTTAATATCTTGTTGAGGTTAACTCCAAGGCTTAGAAATCATCAATTCAGTAAGCATGGAATGTTATCTCCTAAATAAAAAAGGCCCTTTTGAGATAATTTAACATGTTGGTGTGGTGGTATAATAGTCAGATTTTACACCATGGTTCAACAGGGTGCATAATTGTTTTCATTCATCTCCATCTAAAAAGTATCATCCTGTTCCTAAACAAGTAATTTGATGGGATCACATTGACTTAGAGATGAATTCATCATTAATTTAGGTGCCAGTATGAATTTTTATTGGAAACTGAATGTATTTTGTTGGAAAATAATTATTATAGCGTGTGTTTTTTTTGAAAAAATGGCCAGATTTAGGAAGAGACTTGGGAACGAGAGAAGTAAATGGTCAAGGAATGGTCTAAACAATTTCAGGATGACAATTGAATTCTACCTTTGTGGACTGAAATACCAATGGTGGGGAGAATGTATCACCACTGGTTTCATTTAAATAACCATTTATTTATAGATTTTATGTTTTTAAGGTGTTTGTGTGAAGGTTAGGAAGGTTTAAAATACTTTGGGAATGTTTTGGGAATTTTTAAGAGTTTGTGGTTGGTGCATCCTTATGGGAAATCGTGAATCTCTTACAGGAAACCAGGAAAAGTGAGACAATTTCTAATGTGGAGGCACAACGTTTGATGAATGGTTTTGTAAAACTATACATCCACCTAAGACAAAATGTAAAAATATAGATAGTGAGTTTTGCAGGGTTGGTGAAAAGTTTATAGAACCATGCAAACCAACCATGGGAAGTCCTCCTTGAGGCAGACGATATTTTATGGTTAGCACACATTTTCTTTAACCATGCAATTAACTATTCATGGATTAAAATAAGATCCAAAAAAAGTGGATCCAGGTCAAGATTAACTATTAAACCCTCTTTTTCATTCTATTTCAACCCTAACATGATATTTATTCCTTCAGAAGTCTATGTAACATTTCCACATTGAATCATAAGAAATCCAGAAGAATTTCAATATGTGTTGGGGAATGATTCCCTTAGTAAGTCTCCATTTGTGGTTGTTTTTATGGTTATTCATATATTTACATCATTCCCCTCTCAGTTTCATAGATCTAGTCTATTGTTAATATATCTAAATTGTTCAATTTCAATCATGGTTTTACATGGCCAGGTTGATTTTAGGCAAATATATCTAAGGTGGGTTTTTTGAGATTAAATTAGTTATGTGGGAGGTTTTTTTTATGTTCATCAGTTTTACAATAATTCTTTAATTAAGTGGCTTTACTCTGAACACCACTTATTATATCATAATGTATTATTTCCAAATTGTTTAAATTGACTAAATTTGGTTGTTATGTTTTTGTGAAAATCATGTAAGAGACCCTCTTTAGTGATGGTTTGTGTAATCTTATAGATTTATGGAAATTAATTGTCCAATGTGATTTGTTTTATGGCATTAAAATGTTAAATTTTAAATATAGATTTGTTGGATTTATAAAAATTATTTGATTGAAAGGTTTTTAATTAAAGAAAAGTTTTATTGAAATGGATCATAATGGTTTATTGAAAATGTAATTGGAATACATATGTTGTATTCATTCTTTTGATGTGAACATGAATAAGAGGCATGCAAAATTGTGGTATAAAGGGGCATGACCCTAAATAAGTGGAATGTATTATTTGGGAACAAGGATATTGGAATCTTTTTTATGACTTAGTGGATCGATGAGATACCTATCATGAGTATGGAAGTGTAAGAGAAAATGAATTTTTGGGTGTGTGTGAATAATGGAATGAATATTCCAAAAATGAATGTGAAATGGTTTAAAGAATTGTTTGTTGGTATCTATGGGAAACATTTTTGTTTTGGAAAACTATTTTTCCTAGAGATAATTGTGGGTTTATAATAATGTATTTTAAATTTTGTTATATATTTTATTTATTAATTCACTAACTATTATATCCTTGTGAAGTGAGTTGGGAATTAATTTGTGGAAATCTTAATGAGTTTCAGTACTTACACTAGCTTTATAAATATGGTGCTTTCATAGATATTTTTCACTAGGACACATGAAAAGGTAATGTGTCACACATATATAGTGGTGATTCATGAAACATTGAATGTTTTATGGAGTTGGAGAATAGATTATTTTGGATAATTTTAATTATATCATGGATTCCTTGAGGTATTTTGGTTTTTTTCTTCCACTGTGTACTTTGAGGTTAATATTCATCAGTTGTGTTACTCTATTGTAGTTTTGTTTTGACACCAATGATATTGCTTTGAGTTACTTTACATTGTTATCATGTATCATGTAGTATTATTTTATTATGGAATGTTTGGTTGGTTTGTTTTGTTTCTCAAAGGGGAAAGCATACCCCAATTGTATTGAAGCCCATTTAATTTATTTATAGCCTTTGGTTCATTGGGGATGTCTCTTATGTGAAGTAATGTTCCACATCCTTCCCAATCCCATGAATAGTGGTTCCAGTTTTCAACCAGGATGGTAATGGATTTATTGATAATAATAATTGATTATCTATAACCATAATTGTTGGTGAATATTAAAATCTCTTTGTGTGAATATCCATTTGAGGCTCATATGATCCATATATATTTTATAATTCACCCCATAGAGATAATGACACCATATTTTCAACATGAAGATCAAAACATCTAAAACTAGATCATGAATGTGATATTTTTTCTCATGAAATTTTAATTGTCTTGAGGCAGATGGTATAAATTTATAATTTTCATTAGTACACCACTTCATACATTTTTTAAATAATAAAATATAACACAAAATGTTCCCCAATTTCTGGTTGTTTTTTTACGAGTACAGTGATATGCTTTTTTTTCAACTCCATGAATCTCACTTCACATTCACTAGTCTAAAAAAACATTACTTCCTTATAATACCTCATGGATAGAAGGTTTAACAATCATGATAGTTTTCAAAAAAGTTTCCTTAATACAAAACTTATCTAATGTATCTTTCAATTATTTTTGTTTATTATGGAATAAGAGACTCCTCAATTTAAATTGTTTTGAAAGGGTCCATAGACATACCTTTTGTTATGACATCTTTCCCTATAAATAATACTTCCTCTATGAATAAATCACATTTACCGTACATGGTATATAGTTTTTTTCATAAAATCATTATCACAATATTCAAATTATATTCATTCCTCTCTTTATTATTAGAGTATATTAGAATATCATCAATAAGGACATCAATTTTTTTCAATGAAATCTATAAAGACACTATTCATTAATTTCATAATGATTACAAGAGAGTAATTGAGTCTAAAAGCCATCTCTATGATATGAGAGTGTCTATACATTTTTTAAAACTAATTTTTTTAGTATATTACTTCTTCACCTTTAATTTGTGATATCCCAAGTGAAGTTCCACCTTAGAGAAATACTGGGACCCAAACAGTTAATTGAAAAATTCATTTTTCTGTGGGATGGGAAACATTTTTTATCTTGATCTTGATGATCTCATGATAATAAATGTAAGAGAACATTGATTTATAATTCTTCTTGATGAAGAGTATAAGTGGACCCCATGGTGACACACATAATCAAATAAAACCATTTTCTCGATTCCTATCTAACTACTTATTCATTTTTTTAAATTGAATGGTTTCTTTTCTATAGGGTGTCTTTGTAATGGTAAAAGATTCATGTATAAGTTGAATTTAGAAATCAATATCTCATATAGGAGTAATAAAATTTTATTCTTCAGGGAACACATTAGTGTAGTCCCTCACAATGGGCATGTATTTAATTATGATTCTATTCTTTGTCTAAATATTTTGAGCTATATATGCTTCATCATGGGGAAATAATATCCATAATTAATATGAAGAAAGAAAATAAGATTATTCATCCTCTTTAAAGTTTTATAGAATCAAAGGATAAATCAAGATGTGAAGAGTGATCTCCCACTCCCAAAATTTGATTTTAGATTTATACAACGATACCAAATCTATTCTAAATAAATCATAATACTTAACTAAATAAAGTAAAATGAGATTACATAGAGGATTGGTCAATAATAATTGACTAGGGAAGTGTTATATAATTGGAATACAATAATATATTTGTTTACTATTCTGAAAGATAGCTCGATCCCTTGGATTTGAGATGGTGTTTGAATAGTTTTACTAAAATTTCAAGATATGAAAGAAAGAATATGAAACGAATAAAACATTATGGGTTCTATTTGGGATTGAATAACTTGTGCACCTACCACCACATCATTGTTGGGACCTAACTTAGTAGAAGTGGTACCATATTCCATTCCTTTATTAGTTGACCGTGGAGGTTGTTGTTGTTGATTGTATCAGATAAACTTTGGCTTGGGGAAATGATTTTTGTAATTTATATCTTCCTTATATTTGAAACAGTATAGTATTATCTTAGTATTGATTTGATCCTTCTTTTCCTCAATAATATTTATGTAAATAGTCAACTTCCTTTGATATCAATTAACTTAAGCCCATTCCATTCCAAATTTAAATCATCTTTTGGTTCCTTTTACATAGTTTTTGAGATGCTTCTTACCATATTTTCTATATATAGGTAATTGGGTTTCCTTTCCCCCATGGGATTTTTATAATGATCCTTTAGAATAAGATACAATTTTTTTTATTTTATATAAATTTCCATGAGACCACTTAGAGTATAAAATCTTCAACATTCCCTTGAGGTAACAACCAAAAATCTCTTTATAGATTTTAATGTCAAAAATCACTAATGATTTTCATATACAGGATTTAATCCACTAAATAAATACTCCATATTACGTTTGATGTTGATGACAAAGCTATAAGTTTACCAAGAATTTATTGTGTTATTTTTATAATATGCCCCAAATAGATTCATCTTCATTTTTAAACAATATAAGGAACTACCTCTCCATTTTATGATGGAGAGTCAAAGAAAAATATTTTAGAAAAAATATTTTCAATAATCCTTCCTAATCTATGTAATAAATTTACTTATTAGAATTTGTGTTCTTGACTAGTGTCCACCACTAATTATCTCCAATATCAAAATGATATACCTCCAAAAAAGAGTCTCCATATTATAATCATTTGATAATAGATAATATCTTCTTGGTGGTGTCAATATATTGTTCCAGAATTGAAGGATAATAAAATTCAATAATTGTTTTAGGTTGTTGTCAAATACAATACTCAACCAAAACCTATGTTTTCATTGGATAATGATGGAATTCCCCACGATTCAATTTATTATATATAACATGATATACTTATGCAATTAATTTCATGGAATTCTTATCACCCACTCCCATAGGGTAGGAATATCATTAGGTAAACTGTCACATTGCCTATCACATTGCCTATCACATTAGTTGTTGACATGGGTTCTCATATCTCCTAACACTAATGAAAAAATTTAAAAAATCAGGGGTAAAAATACCTTTTTAATTAGAATATTTAAAGTAAACTATAAAATTAAATGGAATATCTTATAAATGAATCATATATACTAACCTATGAGACTCTATGTTTCATGTAAGGGTTTCCATGGTAACTTTTCATATACATAGACATTTACTAATGGTTTTCACTAATGTTTTCTAGTCCAAATACTCATTAATAAGTAGACCATGCTCTGTTATAAACTATAGAAACCAAAACCATTTAAATATAATATTTCATGAGTTAAAAAAAATACCCATTAAATATAATATAAGTATTTAATATCCTTGTGCCTTTGGGACACTAGGCACACTAATAGACAACATGATACTTAAATAAATCTTTTATATTTTAATTTCAAAAATTATCTCCTTTTTCTCTTTAATCTATTAATAATTCATAGGATAACATGAGGAATACATAGACAAAAGGGGTGAAGAAAAATACCAATATGGGAGTAAACAAGGAAATAATGCATAATATATGATTCAAAAGCCATAATATGATAACATAAAAGGAATAGATCACGAATAATCACATGTAGGTATGATATATAGAATACGGGATTGTAAGATCATGGAAATATAAGAAGGTGGAACCAAAATAAAATGGAATACACATATGTCAAGCCTAACTTCCAAGACAACATCAAATAATGGAAAAATCCCCATTATGGATTATATTCACACCATAATCACATACATATCAGCTAACGAAACAAAATATTCCAAACACATTGAAATATTATCTAGGTAAACCCATAATAAAATGTACATTTATTTGGGTTCTATATAAATAAATGAAACTTAAGCCACAATTATAATGGTTACCCATTTAAATAAATGGATTTTGTAATCATGTAATAAGGCATAAACAAAGGGAATATCAGAATTGTTTCTATGAAAGATGACATTAAATAGTTTTTTCACATTCATAAAATACTAAATTTCATTGATCATGATAATTGATTCCCAAATTGAGTGAAAATATGAATTAAAGGTGTCTGGTAGCTTTATAAATAGGGAAATATAGGGAGGATTAAAAAAATATTATAAAGAGTCCCTACAGAGGTTATGATAAAAATAATAACCATAAAACCAAAAGTTAAATAAAATGGTCTTATATAAAAAAATTATTTTTTTTAAATCATTAATGTTTTATAAAAATGTATTTATTGGTAAATTAAAATTGGTGAATAAAAATGAGATGTTCCCTTTAATTAGTTTTCAAAAGAAATTTTGAACGGAACCTTTAAAACATGTATATCCTCATCAAATAAAGATTAAGTAAACTTTTTACCTATGTGTGAGAAATATATACATAACATTTAATAATTAAGAAATAATAATGAAGTGATAAATTATGATACTGATAGATAATTAATAACCCAATAAAAATAACAAGGTTTATATTGATCCCATACCATATGTTTTAGAACCGTTCTCCACTTGACCTTAAATTATAGAATAAAAAAATTAGATAAAATAAAAAACTAATTCTGAAAAGTTTTTATTTATATTTTATTCACAATAATTTTATTATGTTAACTTATGTCCATTTTGATGATATTTAAAGTCCTAACACATTTTTCTGAAAGCGTTTGTTTCATGCTTTCATGGTTGGATAACTTGTGTAAGATTATCGAATAATTCTATAAAATGAGAGTAAAAACCCAAAAATGAAATGAAATGGTATTAATATAATAATAAAAATTAAAATTATCCCAAAAATCATTATTTTTTTCAACAAATGGATAATCTATATAGTTGAAATATTAGTGTAATATAGTTAGTTTATTTTGGCAGATTTACCAACCCTCACAAACTAGTTGTGTTTTTATTTTATATTATGTCAACATATTAATTCTATTAAATGAAATGGGTTTTAATATAATTATATTTATCATATTTTACCATAATTATTGTTTTATGACCATCCTTTATGGAAGTAACAAAAAACAGAAACACATTCCCCATGGAGACTGCTAACCGACACAATAAGGATAATGGTATCATTATTATAATAAGAGAAGATTAGAAGAGGATGAATTATAGATATTAAATTATCTAAATTAAATTATAGTATATATACGATATTTTAGTGATATATTCATGTTATATGAGGATGGTTATGTTAATGTAGAAGAAGAAAAGAATTTAAAATGGGTAAAGTGAGAATGTTACATCTTAAATGACAACCCTATTGAAATTCTCATTAATGACTTTGGAAATTGTATATTTTTTGAGACTACTAGGACTGAAATGTGAGGTATAGCTTTTGGAGGATGTTTGGGAAAAATTTTAGTGACATCAGAGGCCTAGATATTTTTAAGAGAAGGGGTGATGGGGGGTGTTATTTTGAAGGTGAGGAGAAGGGTTTTTATAAATATTATATTTATTATATTATTATATTAGCTCAATACAATAAATATTAATGATTATTAAGACTATATAAAATAAATATTTCTTATTATTTTGAAAAAATGGGCTTTTAAATCATCCCCGACTCAAAAATTTATGTATTTATCTTCTAATTCTAAATACCGTAATTTGCCATATTTCACGATTGACCAAAAATTGAATAATTTTATAAAAAAACAAGAAATTAATCATAACCATTTTAAAATTGGTATATTAAAAAAAATCAAATCCATTTTATTAATATAATTTTCTAAATATTATAAATTTAATTTTTAAATTTAATCATCATATATTATAAAAAATATGATTTTAATATTATGATCGAATATCTGAACATTTAAAAAATTACTTATGGTCTAATAAAATTATCTTATTATTATAATAAAACAAAATATTAAATTAATAATATATTTTATGAAAATAAAAATTCCATTATTTATTATCAAAATGAAAAATAATCAAACATGTCTTCTATTAATACAGTTAATTTATATATTTTCAACAATTTCATATTTTTATTGTTAGATAAATATGTCATATTATTATAAAAATAAATAGGAGAGGATGGTATTATCATGGTTATGTTACTATTCATAATGTCCTGATTACTATTTTTTTAGTTAGGTTACAATTCCTACAGTAAGATTACTATTCAAATGGTCAAATTTGTAATGGTCATATGGTTTCCCCACATTCTTTAAATACCACTTATTTCATTAGTTATTCATTAAATTTTATTCCCTATAAAGGTTATGTATATTTTAATTTGAAAAATGGGTATTTTATTAATATTATTCAACTTCATATCTACATTGTTGTTTTTGAGTTTGATTAATCTAGGGGACTAAGTAGAACCAATGTTTCCTACTCCTATTGTCTTATTATCTATTTATTTTACAACTATAATACTTTCAATTCATATGGCCATATATTTTCTCTAAATATACTTTTCAAATTAGTATTATTATTTTTTGGTTTCATCATGTTGTACGATGTTATAATATAATATTTTAGTACAAAATGTAACACTATTGTTTTTTTAGAAGGGAAATTATTTGAATAAAATTATTATTTATCACACTACAAGGGCTCTAACACAACTGAATAGGGTCAACTATCTCAAGTATCATTGGACCTCATTTTGGGGTGTCCCTATGTCTAGGTGCCTTCTTACTTTAAGAATATTCTATCAGGGGTTGTGGATTTAATCAAATTCCCAAGGTCTTAAGTGGCCTTGAAAATTTGTCTCTTAAATTTCAGGTGCTCATACACTTTTAGAAAATAATTTAAATAAAAATATATAAATTTAATTTATAATTTAAATTATAATAAGGTCTATATAAATAATATACTGGATACATACCCACATGAATATAAACATCATGCATAAAAAATAATGTTTGTAGTAGGACCACCTGCCACATTTTTCGGCCTTTCTATTTTATCATAGGTAATATATATCACTTCCCAAGAAAATGAAAGCCTCGACTATGCTCTTACTACCCCCAAAACTCCTATATAAAGTCATATACCATAAATAATTAAATAAAAAATCCAATATAATTATATTATTTAACTCAATGATACATAGACACAAAAAATATCACCAACAACCATATCACATCAGAACCTAACTCTAACGCATGCAAAAAAACTGTGGCCTTCCCTCAACCTCATTCCTAAAAAACGGATAATTCATAGAACAGAAACCATAATAATTTTTTTTCAGAATTACAGAATAACCTTATAAAATTCATCAAGGAGACAAACCTCATCAGAATCTTTGAGAAGACAGGAATACGAGGTTTCAAGACATTGACTTTCTAGGAAGAGTAGAATCCATTTCATGATCATCCTATTATACCATGTAATGGTGGAATCAAAAACAAATATTTATACTGAGACAATGGAAAACTAAAGATAAAGAGCGTGGTAAATCAAGAAGACCATTATAGGTGAAGAACCATTTCATATATCCTAGAAAGTCTACAAATAAAATCCCAAAATTCAGTGGTAGAAAGGAGGGGAAGGGGAGGGTCCCCCTAGTTCTCACAACTAAAATAGTTAGAGAAGGGGGAATCCACCTTTTAAAAATATAAGGGATAAAATTTGAATTCATACACTTAAATAACCCAATAGTTTTCTAGTGGAGGGAACCTGTGAGCTGATGATGATAATAGTATAAGGGTTTGCTTTCTGTATTGACAAGGGATCCATTGGTGTGCTATAATACAACATCCTCAACCATACTAATCCTAATCAGGTGTCTCAAAATCCCCTAAGATGCCTCCCAAATGTTATTACCCATATAATAACATTCTTTTAATTAGTCTAGTCTCAAAAAATATTATTTTGAATCATGATTAAATATATGACACCCTCCCCAAACTTGAAATCTCTGGTTCCCTTAAGATATCTTCTATCCTAAATAATTACAAGAAATTAGAAGTCAGCTATAGTGAAATTGGGATTCTGTTGGAGTTTGTTCCCTAAATCCAACTACTATATTTTTCTGTTTTCATATATATAAAATTAATTTAATATTAATAAATATATTTTCACATGAATGATTTTTGTTTTTCATAACATTAATTTGACAATTTACATAGACTATTCTTTGTAACAAAAGGTTATAATGGTTTCTCACTATAATGTGAACTGTGAATATCTATGATAATATTCATAAATTTTTCCCCTATAAACTGGATGAAATTATCAAAAAATAAACATATGATATTTAGATTGTTATGTACATGATTCTCATAAGTGTATGAGTCTTTGGCTAATGCATTTTTATAGTTGGAAATCTCCAAGTGATGAGGGAATGATGATAAAAACACAATTATAAATTTCATATGTTTTATGAGTCACTACATATTATAATATACATACATGAATATTGGTCTTTAGGCATAATATTATTATTAATATATATCAAGATTTTATTACGAGGATATATTGATGAAAACTATGATAAAACATGCATGTAGTGTAGTAAGATAGTTTTAGTGTGTCCTAAGTGATATGAAATGAATGAATAAGTAAATATAGAAATTTTCACTTAAAATTTTTGAAGTAGATACATCAATCCCTTTGACTAGAATATAATAATCAAATTATGTCCATGCCCACATCAATTTTTTGATGCATAATTTTTTAAAATGATGAACAATGATATATCAAGTATATGGGATATTAAAAAAAGTAATTCAACATTTTTAATTAGATATCATGAAAAAGATATTGAATTACATCATAAGCTTATATATGAGGATTTTTCTATTTATGAAATTATTATTTTTTCTCTATGAGTTCCTTCATGTTTCATTAAACAATGATCATGATCTTTAGACCATGAGGTCCAATTCCACTATGAAATATACCAAAATGGTTACACAATATGTGTTTCTAAAATCTGAGTTAAATTTTATTTTTATTTAATATTAGAATAATAATATTCTCATAACCATGGAATTATAATTATTTAAGTTATAATTATCTTATTAGTTGAATAATCATTTATTTAAAAGAATATATGTGAGTTAAATATTATGTAAATACTTATTCACCTGTTATGGAATATAATGTTTATTTTCTGTTATAATACTAATATTAGTGATATTTAGTATTCATGGTTTGTAAATGATAAGAAGGATTGATGAGATGAAATATGGTTTTGGATGAAATGACAAATTTTATTTGTTATCATTCAAAAAAATTGAATTGATATTTTTGAAAAATTAACATTAAATATTTGTAATTTCTATTCATATCATAATAATATAAATATTATTATACATGGTGTTCATTTATAAATAAAGTATTATCTATTATTCTTTTTTGGAATTTCTAATATCTAACCTTATATATAAAACCTGAATTATGTCATTTCAATAATAATGATTTCATTGTGCACAAAATTATTTTCCATTTAGATTCCCTCAAGACTAAAGAATGCTATCACCAAAACTATCAAGAGAGTGAAGATAAATATTCCTCCCCTCTCTCAAGGATGGGAGAAGTATAAATATTAATTTACGATTTAAGATATTCTTATTTTAATTGATGAAAAATTTCTGAAGATGATTATAGGATCCATGATATATACAAGAGATACATCAACCATGATTTGAGTCTCATAGAGCATTTTTTGATACTATAAGAAGGATTATATCATTGGATATTTATTAAAATGATGATATGAAAAGATGGTTAAATAAATATTTAAAATATAGGGAATTAAATGCTATTAAATTTTTATCTAATGTAATTAATAATAAAATATATATGAATAAATTATCTATTTGAATCATCAATGGTTTTTTCATCCATATTTATAGAATTATTGTAAGAAACAGATGGCTCAAAAAATTACTAACCTACCCAATTACTTTTACTACACCCACAAAACCTTCATAATCTACTATAAAATGTCACAAAACTGATAAAAATTATGTTGGTAAAAAATCCTTCAAGGTGTCCTCTCAGCAC
The DNA here is from genome assembly GCA_963277665.1 of Viscum album. Taxonomy (NCBI): domain Eukaryota; kingdom Viridiplantae; phylum Streptophyta; class Magnoliopsida; order Santalales; family Viscaceae; genus Viscum; species Viscum album. Next base: position 1,992,197,969 of record OY728137.1, read on the forward strand.
TTCTTGGGTATGATTGTGTTTTTTGATAAATTCAGATGAATGCGAATGAGTATGGTCGGTGTTTTTTGAAGATATGTTTTTAAGGTGGCACAATTTTCCTTTATTTTCCAAATTTATGGGCCTAAAAATCAAGAATTTGTATTGGGAAATGTAAGGATTTTATAATAGGACATAGTGGTCTGAAAAATGGTGAATGAAATCAGCATAGGAAGAGAAACGTGGTTCCCGAGACATGAACCACATACCCTGACTAGGAATAGTTCACTGCTGTGTGCTATGAAGTGGGAACAATACATGAGAGCGGTTCACAGAACCAAAATGTTTTCACAACAACGGTTTATGGTGAATGGTATGTAGTATACAGAAAGCATGATGGTTTTTTGGATGGTAAAAGAGAATGGAGCCGTATAGAAGCCAAGGTAGTATGCAGACCACCTTGGAAAATTTGTTTTCGGAAAGGGTGTGGTTCACGGTACGAGGATCGGTATGCGGTGCAAGATATACCAAATCAACGATTTGGTAAATACTGGATATGTTGATTTTGTAGTTAACATTGATTATATAAGAATAGTTAATACTACTGATTAAAGGCGATATTTAATATCATTATAGAACATCTCTTTGATCTGGTAATTTGGTGAAATATGAAAGAGGTTTGTGATGAGGATTTCTCTGAGGAAAATTGGTTCGTGCAGAAGTAATTGCATCGATGGTTTTTAAAAGTAACTCGAACCTAAAAATGAAGTAGTACTTGGGGGAGAATGTTGGGTGGGCGGAGAAGAAGTTGGGTATGTAGAGAAGAGACTATCTATGAAATTGAAGGTAGTCTGCGAATAGAGAATAGTTTGTGGATAGATGGTGACATAGGAGGTTCACAAAGTCAGTATGTGGAGGAGGTACATGAAAACGAAGGCATAAGAAGTCCATGAATGGGGGGTAATTTTTAGAAGTGGAAATGGTAAGAGAATAATTCATTCCACCTACAATTCTAGGTACATAGTATATAGGAGGAGAAGGTGGTTTGAAAAACACTTAAGGATACTTGAAAAAGATTCAGATCAGTTTGAGAATGTATTTTATTATACCTAACAGTACTGAAAAAAGTGTAATTTATCTATGGATGAAAAATAGATTTCAAAAAAGCATATACCAATTGTTGAGGATGCAGTATTCATGAAAATTAAGGGACCTACATGACCATAAATATTTTGTGACCTACACGTCTATAAACTGGGAGTGGATTCCTTTCCAAATACAGTGAGAAAAGGAAGAGGAAGATAGTGACCCTTTCCACCATTAGTGATCTAGATAAAAAGATACAGTGACTGACCCTTAAGAATATAGTGAGTAGACCCTAAAGATTATAAAGGAAGTGAGCCTGGGCAGAGATGATGTTGCCCAAAAATTATACTAATATATGGAAACTATCTTTATTGAATTTGGTATATCGGCACACTGTCGTTGTATGATCCTTGAACATAGACCAATGAGGGTGAAATAAGTAATTTTTTTATGTCTCATATATTATTTAAATTCTGTTCATACTATTTAATAATAAAGAGCATGAGAAGAGAGTTTTGTTTAACGACAAAACAAGATTCGAAGGGGAATAATTTCTAATCGTTCATACCCGAATTCCCCCCCCTCGTTATTCGACCTAGTGGACAAAATAGATTCATATGATATATTCCAGGTATTAAAAAATGCACTAACTCTAATAACTTTGAGATACTATACAAGTATTCATAAATTGGGGGTTTAAATTTGTGAAATAAAATATTTTATTATTATTTAATAAGAATCATTCATCACTAGTTAAGATAAATACAAACAAGAGACCTCCCTTCATTCTTCTTTACCACAAAACTTTATAAGGCGAATAGATTTAGTTTTTTATTTATATTTATCATCCATATAACCAAAGAGAAAAAATTTATTATCATTGTTCACTATTATAAATGAATTGTAAAATAATTTGCATGATAAAATATCATAAATTTCTATAAGATCCATTAGAGTCATCAAATATATTAAAATGGTTATGGTATATCCTTGGACTCATTTTTCTAAAAATGTATCATAACTAGTATGATGTTATATCGTAAAAAACAAGATAAATTTTCAAGATATACTATATTAAGGTTCTTATATCACTAATAACAATATTAAATTCTTTTCTCAAAAGAGTTTCAACACATATCCTCCTCTTTAATCTTTTAAACTCTAAAATTCCTTAACCAGTTTTTTTATAAACCATTAAAAAAATTTATTTTTATTTTACCATGTGATTACTAAGTATAGATGATTCCTTGATCATTGAACAATAATAAAAAAACATTGGATCTCACTGCAAAATCAAATCAATCCATTAAATTCAATGTAATCCTTCAATATTCACTATCTAATAATTTATACAACTTTTTTTGATAATTTGATGTAATAAATCATATTCACACCCCTGGTGTGTTTTTATCCTATATTATGTCTTATTTATTTCAATAACATGCCACATGGTTTCACACAACACTATGATAAAAAATATTCTCTCATGAGATAAATTTTAATTTAAAATTAAAAATCAAATAACAACAATCAACTGTTTAAATATGATTGTCATAATCAATTTTAGTACTGTAATTCACTATTTCTACTGTATATGGTTTTTATTGAATGATTTGGAGTAATCTAAGTGCCATGTATAAAGTGTCATTATTAATGTTTTCAAAATATAATTTTTTTATTGAACCACTATAAATTTATGTGAAACTAGAATGTTTCTTTTTTAGAACTACAAAACTAATTTGAATATGTTTTTTGACCATGACCCATTCTGAGAGAAAATTATTTTTGCACTTAATAATTTTGTTACCCTTAATGAAGAATGGTTATATGTTCACCATGTTTTAAAGAAACATTTATCAACTATAATTAACCACAACCATGATAGTTACACCATATCATGGTGGGAATCTTATTTTTATTTCCTTAATAAGATGCTAATACAAGATAACTTTAGATCATCCACCATGAATATTTTCTATATTACCATGATAGAAAATATTATTATGATATTTTTGGGCATCCCTATAGTGAAAATTGATTTGGGAGTAGATCATGGTCATCACCCAAGTCCATTTCCTTGGTAATTAACATGTCAGTTTTTTGGATTTTCAGATTATGGAATATTTTGGATATCATCACCATGTGTTTTTATTCTATTTAGTGCTAATAGATTTAACCTCCATACTTTAATTCCAGTATGTTTTCACACATTTATACACTTATAAAATACATTAACCTCATTTGAAACATCTAAAATTATTTTAATTTGAATTTAATATATGTTTCAAATATAAAATAAAATACTAAGATCTTTAGTCACATTTACTGAATCATTTTTAATCGTCAATTTATCATTTTATAAATTAATCAAAACTTGTGGAATAAAAAACCCATCAAAAATATGATAGGATAAAAAAATCTCTACCAATAAATTTTTTTGTGAACTAAACAAAAATACATCCCATAAATATTATCAATGAATAATCATTCAATTATTATAATCCCACAAGAGGGAATATAGTTTAGAAGGTTGGATTAATGAAAATAATATTAATGTCATGCTTAAGATCAACATTCATTCAATTAAAAACAACCTCTCAAACTAATATTTATGAAATACTATCTTATGAAGAACTATCATATTACATTTACCACACTATTATTTTAAAAATAATCAATAAAAATTTTAATAATGTTTACAAACTAATAAAAAAGCACATTGAAATCACAAATTCAAACATAAATAACCACAATTATATAGTAAAATATTCACTTTATACTTCTAATAAACTCCTCCTAAAATATACACGACCCCATAATAATAAATATCTACACCATTAGAAATTTATATTTCTCATGATTCATATATCTATATTTTTATTTAATGAATGAAAATAAAATGAATAAATGATAGGGTAAATAAAAAACAATACCATCTCCTTGATGTTGTTGAGGACTAAATCCAATCATCTACTATAAATTCTTGAATATATTGATAAGAAGTATTTTTTTAAAAACATCTGACACTTCTTACTTCGAAGGATGATACTTCATATTGATGATTCCTTATTCCTGATTTTAAATGAAAAAATATACTTGATATCAATACTAATTGATTAGTAACTTTGAATTGGAATTCTTAAATGATTTAATATCATTACTAACTAATAATGGTAACTTCACTTATCCTTTGAGACCATCATGTTCATTTTTTTCTACAATAAACATGTTTTTGAATGGGTGGTACAAATCTATCATACTTAACTAGAAACAATTAAAAAGTTATATTCTTTCAGTATTATGGGATGCATCAAACTCCCAAAAAAATAATCCAAACAAAGAATTATGGTCATCAACACTTCCATCCCATTAATTTTTATAATTTTTAAATAGATCAACCCTTCCATTGTATTTATACTTGAAACCATAATATGTAGGTACTTTATTGTACCTTAAAATCATATTCACTAATATAAACTGATTTTTAGGTGAAAATTGATACCTTAAACAAAACTTCATTATATAGAATATATTCAGTCATGATGTTTTAAATTAGAACAAGATCCTAATAAATTCTATAAAATCCTTTTGATGAAACTCATTTCTACCGTCATATTTTGAAATCTTAGTTTCGTCTAAAATTTGGGTATAAAATGAAATATAATTTTCTAAATAAAAAATAATTATTAATTCTTGTACGTACATATGTATTAAATAAAATTTTATATTAAAATAATAAGGACACTCCATAATCATCAATGAATTTTTTGACATTCCTTGTTCTAATTGGGAAATCAATGTTGTTTATGGAATTTTCCACAAATAACACCATATTTAAATTGATTTTTTAAGATCACAAATGATTTTTTTTTCAATTCTAAAATCATTCATAACATTAAATAAACTGAATTCATTTTTAATTATCTCAAAATATAGTTGAATCTATATATTATCATTGACCACCAATTATAAATTATATACTTAACCCAAATTATTTCATATTGTTCAATGACTTCATCATATTAATCATAAAATTCTATAAATGTTCTAACATTTAAAACCGATGAAATTAATAATTTAATACATCCACATCCAAAAAATAAATACATTTTATATGTTATGTGTTGTATAAGTAGCGAAATTTTACATTTGGATGTTAGCCAAGTAAAATTATATCTACTCTTATATTCTCAAACATGTTCATATTCTCACCCTTACATCAGTGATTCCATGCATACTGAAAATCTACAAATACTTCAAGTCTATTCTCTTGTAATAAAACTTCTCATAGGAACATTTATTTGATTTCAAGAAGATATAGGCATAGACTTTTAATAAAAACCACTATCCCAATGTATTTACTTTAAAATGAGTGAGAATAACCATGCTCTACAAATATGATTATGTTCATATCAATCAATGTTATATTCTTCCTATTAGATGAAATTTTTATTAAGTAGTATAAAAAGTATTATACTCATTATAAATCGCATGATTCTCCAATAACTCATTTAAAATTTTAATTCAATATTCTCCCCCATTATAGAAATAGATAATCTTCATAAAATTACAACATTATTTTTTTTAACAATTAAATTTAAATTATTTTATATCTTCAATGTGTGGGGTTTTTTCTTCAAGGAAATGGTTCACCTGATCTGAGTAAATTAGTCAATTAGTTATATTAATAATTTATCCCCATTTATTTATTTATTCCTCATTTTACGTACATATATAAATAAGAAATCTTCATTGGATGAGTTTATTGAATTTATACATTTTATGTGAAAAATTTATGATTTATTACTTTTAACAAGGTCATTATCAAAAAATTTTCTATTTACAAAAACAACATGAAAATGACATAATATATTCAACATTCTCATTATATTTTTACTGATATGGACATATCATCGATTCCACAACACATTCAAATCATTTGTTCATAAGTAACATAATCCTATACTTCTACTACTTCAAATAGGTTTCTTTTAGTCTACTACCCATGATTTATCAAAAATTAATTCATCAATTTATTTACCATACATCATTTTTTTTAAAACTATTTTCAACATCTCATAGTTTATAAATCATCAAAAGGTTTTGTCTGAAACTATAAAATAATGATAGTAGTCTTTAACTTTATATTTTATCCCAAATAGTTTTTAAGAAAATCCCACTAAATGTTTATGATATAACATTTACAATTATTTTTAATATTTGTATTTAATTATAAAAGCATTTATTACATCACACATAACCCATGAAATGTTATGTGAACCCACCGTTGAGTACGCTTGAGTGATTCTGTGATGTATTCAAAGAAACTTAATCCACCAATGATATTTCTTTTCTACTTTATTTATTTTTTTAAAATATTTGAAAAAAAATTCTTATTAATTGAATTGAAAAGATGGTTATTAATTTATTATTTATTTGATTTGGTTGATAATATATTTCATATAATTCATTAAGAACTTTAAACTAATTCATTTATTGAATTTATAAATTATTAGTAATGTATTGAACATATCTTCTTTTGAGCAGGTTTCACCCAATAAATTCATGTATTCTAACTCTTATTTAATTTTGAAAGATGTTAAATTGAATAAAAAATTCCTCTCCACATGATCATATATACCACATAAGTGAAAATATTAGAAAAATGAAAATATGTTAGCATAAAATATTGTTTATCATTACATTGGGATTTTAATTCTCATAAATTGTGGACAATTGATTGTATCCCCATTTTGAGAGCACATTTTATTTCTTATTCCTATAATATTTCCCTTTATTTTATAAATAATTAATAAATAATCTACAATTTTACTTGTATCATATTTATAGTTAATGATTTAACTTCCTTATTTTATTGAATTATATAATTCACCTCATAAATAATATTTCTTCTTACTCATTATCATTTATTTACCTTTAGTATCTTTGTTATTGAATTCAGTACTTTATGAATCTATATAATAATATATTTTATTATTTGAGTGATCCAAAATATTCTTAGATGTTTCTCTAAATATTTTATTTATCGTTATAATTATTATAACTTTTTAAATATATTTGTTAAAATGGTACATGATTTATTTTTTAAAACATTTACCTATAACAACATCTTCTCATATTTTTAAATTTATTTTATATTTGTTATAATATTCTCCATAAATCCATTATTCGTATTCATATTCATAGAGATTGGAACACTTTAACTTTTAACTTATTTCACCAATTGTAGTCCTCCTTTCTCAAGGATTTAATGACAACATTTTCAAATTGAGGTACCTTTTCTAAATTTTTATTCTCCATATCCAATTTTTTTTATTTTAATGAGACACTAAATAAATAAAAACATTAGAATAAATTCCATGTTTATTCTTCTGTATCTCCTCCACTAGAGAACTCCAATACATTTTCCTTTAAAATTAATAATTTCTCACTATGATCACCAGAAGATTAAAATTATTCACATTGATTTTCATCTCATTATTCTCCCACAATCATTCAAAAAGACACTTTAATTAGAATTTATGATATTTATTTATCATTAATTAATAAATTATAATTAAATTTTAAATTATTCATTACAGGGAACTTATTTTAGGTCTCATAAATATGTTTAGTATCATATTATTTCAATTATAGTAAATTTTTAAGATGATGTTCAATTCAATAATAAAAAACTCCATTTAATGTATGTTTTAAAAAATTTCTCCATTTTACATTTTCAATAATTTTTAATCGAAAAGATAGTAAATTTCAAAAATTTACCTCAATATTAACACATGAATCTAAATATTATAATTATTCATTGACCACCGTAGAACTCTTATCATTATTAATGGAATTCAGATATATTTCCTTATCATATTTACTTATTTTAATAAAATAAATATCTTTTCTAATTTCATATGTAACCAATGCACTCATATATTCATCTAGTGAAAATATATCCAGATCAAGATCCAAATTTTATTTAAAGTAATGATCAAACTTATTCAAGAAGAGAATAATTAAATTATTAAAAATAATTAAATTTTCTAGAATTTCTCAATAAAAATATAATAGATATGACAATATCAAAAACTATAGTGAAAAAATAATTCCTTATTTATCCATTATGAATAATTTTTTCTTCAAATTTGGAATGTGTAATTGATATTTTCACCCATCAGTATGATATTTCTATAATGAATAATCCCTTTTTCTATCTTCATTCCCATATCCATTGTAAATAATTTCTCAAAACATATGCCTTTGATTGTATTAATATCTGTATTTAAATATCAATACTCATTCTATTAATATAATTCATCAATACATATTTTTGGATATTATAAACCTATTATTTATAATTTGGACAATATATATAACCCTCTATAGAAATTATGGCATAATTTATTCTTTATAAAAAAATATAAATTTTCTATTCAAATAAGTAACGCTATTATTGTTTAATAATTATTATTAACCATAACAGAACAGAAAGTTACAATGGATAACAATAACAAATTTTTTTATAAAAAAATTATACGTCAATGTGATTTTATTTTGTTGATGGAAACTATGATATTTCATTAATAAGAATTATAAAAGGTGGTATCACCAATTATAGTAAGGTCACACAAAGAATATTCTCAAAGGTTTGTAACTAGTTAATAAGAAACATTATGATTCTCTAAAAATCAATATTTATTAGAAGTATATATGGGTACGAAAAATATATCAACTTAAGTTACTTTGAATCATATAACATTATGATGTTTAGTTCTTTCCTTTTCACATTCACATAATCAAATTTCCAGAAATGATTTAAAAATTTCATTTTTAAAAATGAATGGATGCATCCTTAGAATGGAATAAAATTATTAATTATCATATCATCCACTAGAATCACTAAATAGATTAAAAAAATCATGTTATATCCAAGAACCCATGTTCAGAAAAATATCTCCTAAAAATTATTATATTATCCGACACACTACTAGATAAAATTTTAATATTTCTAGAAATAATGATCTTTTATGACCAATAAAAATATTTATATTAGTTTTCAAGTGATCATTACAAATTATACTTATCTATGAGAATCTAATTTAAATTATCAAAAAATCATCGATTAAATAAAATAAAGGAAAATATTAGAAAATGTCAATATAATCAAATAATCTCATCTTATTATATGAATGCATTCAGTATTCATTATATAAGGATACCCTCTCCAATAATCTATGATAATGTTTAGTTAGAATTATTTTTGTACATCTCTTGGGTGTATTTATCTAATCGATAATATATTATTCACAGTTGAAACTATCTTTATCAATAATAAAAAATTATATGAAACACATAATCCCCCCTTAATTGAATTTTGAATTTGGAATTAAAAATTTAAAACCCAAGATTAAATATTTCATGTTGATCATTCACGTAATGTTTAATTGTCAATATTTCGGTTGATATTTTATAGGGTCGTAAAGGATCAATTTGGATTTCCCCATTTTCAACCATAATTCTATATTTTTAAACACTATCAAATATAAACTCTCTATAAAGACTCACCACAATGAGGTGAAACCAGACCATATTTTTGAGTAATAACACAATTTTAATGAACCATTATTGAGAACATGACAAGTATAATGAATATATACAATATTTACTTACCTATTTTATTATTTAATAAAACAATAATCAAGGTTCAATATGGTATATAGAACTATGAAATCATTTAAAATTGACTATGAATATGACATGTGAACCATAACATAATGCGATGAAATTTTTCCCTTAAAAACATACCCACAAGCGTTTCACAACATTTTCCATAATAATTATTCATATAACCACGATTAACACAATAATATATGCCATAATTAGGTTTTTCTACAGTTAATATGATTTTCTAATAAACTATGACCATTATTCATGACTTTATCTATGGGTCAACACATTTTTATGAAGTATAAACCATTACATGGTATGTCAAAAACCAAAATATTTTATATATACATTCACTATATATTGGTTTAAACCCATCACCTCTAGTATAATATTATTTCATATACTTCTACACTTATATAGGGCCAATAACACTCTTAAAACCCCATAATTAATTTTATTTTGAATGTTATTTATGTAAGTTCAACAAAATAAAACATAAAAATATTTAATAACATCCAATTAAACTTTATTAATTAGTCATTACACCTTTTATGAGTCAAACACTCTTGGGTAATAACACAGTCATAAATTTTATGGGATGAAACATACATTTAAAAGTTTATATTCTTAATAAAATTCGACAAGTAAGACATAATAAATAATCCTCTCTAGTATTTATATTCAAGTTATAGACAATCATTCCACTAAGACAAATAATCCTTGAACATAACTTGATAAGGTTTATATCCCGATCACCATTTTCTTCGAAAATTAAAAATTATAATGGTCAATGGTATCTCTTGAAGAACTCTTCTATGTAGAAAATAAACAAAAAATGTTCTATGTGTGTGTACAAAAAATCCCCATCCAGCCATGTACAAATATGGAAAACACCCTTAATCCCATTATTCCATGAAAAAAAGATCCCTTAAACCTAAAAATAAACTATTTGAAATATACATTATCATGAAATATAATCCTACAAAAAATAAAGTAATGTACAAAAAATAATTATATATAAGAAGACTATGTAAATAATTATTATTAAAATAATGAATACCTAAATATGTAAATAAATATATTTTTATCAAAATACAATTAGTCCCACCATACTCCATATAGAAGGAAAAATACCAAACCATCATTGAAACATAACTATAAAATAAGTAAAATCATAGATCAATAATCTAGTGTATATATATGACAAATTATATTAAGACCTAACCTCTTTAGAAAAATATAGATTTCATGAATTTTCTATGGGTTACCAAATATTTTATAGTTCTAAATAAAAAGATTAATTAAAATCCATCGGAATATTATAAACACTCCATTGTTGATTATATGAAAAAAAATAATAGTCCAGAATACGCATTCTATATTAACATTCATCATATCTCCTTTGGACCCAATATAGTATTTCTTGTATTAAATGATTGCATATTCTAACAATATCATTCCATTTTCATATGATTTATAAAAAATAATATTTTTTATAAAAGATAACCAATATATTGAAAATTCCTTATTATCCTCCAAACCTGAACCCTTCTATAGATAATAATCATCCTATCCTTTACATAACTGTTGGGTTATGGAATACCCATGACATAAAATCTTTTAATGTAGAAATAATTCAGACCTCAATCTTTTAATATATGAAAAAAGTCATATAAAATTCAATATCAATAATTTTCTACTCACATTCACTAAAATCATAATTCATATCCATGACACTATGATCACAAGACAATAAAAAATCATGGATTTCCATTTTTGAATTTTAATTAATTTCATCTTTTTTAATTCTTAATTTTTTCCGTTTAATCTAAATGTCTCTTCCATGGCCTTTAATGAAGAGGAAAACTGGCCTATAATTATGACTAAATCCTTATATATGTATAATCTTCATAATATATATTGTTATATCATTTATCAACTAAAATAAAACTAATATTTAAATTTTAGTGAAGAATCATTATTTTTTCATTTTAAAGAGAGTAATTTATTGTTAACATAGTTAAAATCATCTAGTCATTTAATTTTATTGTACTGTAATATGTGGAGGTATATCATGACTATAATATCATAGAAGATTTTATGATAAATAGAGAAATGAAGGAATTAGATTTTTTATGATAATATAAACAAATTTATTGAACATTTAATGATTTTATGAGATGGAATAGTGGTGTTATATTTCAGAAAATCATGTCAGTTATTACAAGAACGATGTGATCATGTAAAAATTTATGTTATAGAGACTAACCAAAACATAAACTAACAATTAACACAATATGTGTACGGTATAATTATATAAAAACAACATTTATTATATAGAGATTGTAAATTTAGTGAAATGGAACCGTTATAGTTGATACACTAGGATTTTTTTGACCAATTAAGAGAGCTTCCATTAGTGGGATAATGTATATGGTGAAATTTAGTGATGATTTTATTGCATATATGGGTATACCATTTAAATGAGAAATCTAACACATTTCTTCATTGAAGAAATTCAAGTAGGTTATAGAAGTAAAATTTAGTATAAAAGTACTTTGTTTATGGAACAATAAAGTATTATAGTGAATCTTTGATGAGATCGAATATTTCTATACACCATGAGTTCTTGTGTGTGAAATACCTACAAAAAATGGCGTATAATAATAAAGGTTGAATAATATCAAAGAATCATATTAAAGTGTGCATCATGTAATCAATGCTTCACATTGATTTTGGTTAGAAGAAATTAATGTGTAAGCCTTAGTTTTCAATAGGCCTCCTTAAAAAAGGTAATTTCTCTCTCTATATTTTAAAAAATATAATAACAGACTTATTGATGATTATTATTCTATTTTAGGATGTATATGATATACATTTTAACTTAACCACTTAGAATGTTGATATGGAGTTCGTTAGATGTCTCTTTATAGAATATTAATGTCAACAGAAATATTAGTGAGGATCATTTTAACAACTAGAAGTGTTATAAATCATGTAATGTGCTATTTTATGAAGCTTTTATAGGTAGTCCTCACAAAAAAAATTACATGAAATAATTTTTTAAAATTTTCACTATAAACATTTCATATCAATTTCAACTTAGATGATGTTAAGATATCATATATTTGTGTGGATTAAAATTTTTACTATAAACATATCATATCAATTTCAACTTAGATGATGTTAAGATATCATCATTTTAACTATGTCTAGAGGAATCCATTATCATCCTCCCCCACCACCACTATCATTACCCCTTCAATTTCATTATCAAGCTAGACACATAGCCTGCCATTCATATGTGATCTACATTGTATTGCTTCCAGGTTCATCCACATCTGAACCCAATGCCACTAACCATCCACAATACAAAGAACACCAACATCTCATCACAAACACGAATTCCACTTTCTATTTACATTGGGGCATAGTGAACATCCATCCATTTTGATCACATATATGGGAGTACAACCTAATCCAATAGGTAGACACCTCCATCCCACTGAGGCTCTTCATTATTTATTGGATTTTAATTTTTTTTATAATATTAAAATGATATTTTAATTATTAAAGGGGATGGATTTCTCTTGAACCCAACATCAAAAATTGGAATGGAGTGGATAACCATAATTAATGGGACTAAATTTATCAATATTCAATAATAGAAAAGTTAAAGAGTTTGTGATGGTTCATAGAACCATTTAAGGGTGTGTGAAAATAAACAATATGGGGATTTTGTGAAGAACGTTTACTTTCACATTCCACGTAAGGGAACTATATTTTGTTGTTTAATAATTTCTATAGTGGATAATTAGGTCATAATATTTCAGGTTAGGCCAAATATTTATCATCACTAGGATCACCATGTTCAACAAGAAAGTCTGATCTGGACCATTGATCATATTGGTGTGATCATATGGTTATATATATTCACTAGAATATGCGATGTAGGCCACTAATTTAATATTAAGAAAAGACTTCCCAAATTGTAAATTACAATTCTCAAAAATGTTATAAAAGAGTTGTAGTTCAGTGGTAATAATTTCAATAGATGTTAAAAAAAAATATTTGATACTTATGATGCTCGAAGTGGAATATATACTCTATACATTAAACCCCCCTACATCTAAATAATAGAGGCAACATGTTTCATGTTTGTTTGGAAAATATGAGAACGTTGATATCATGTTTAAATGATATATACACATTGCATTAGTTGATTACCTCTTCAACCCATTTCAGTATCTTCCAAACACAAATGAGATATGGGGATATTTGGAACAAAATTACATTATATAGAATGTTGACAGTTATAAAATACAACTAATAAGGTATATTTCTTACAAAATCAAAGATAATAGATCTATCATTGAGAAACTCAATTAAATTCAAAGCATGTTATAAAACATAAATTAAAAATTGATGATCATGGTTTATGCTGTAGTTGTAACGTCAAACATAGATAAAATCCACCTATTCTTTTATGTATTTAAAATATTATTTTAAATACAATAATGAATATATTTACCTAAAATAGTTACTCACAAAAATATAAATTTACGAGGAATATAAATTCATAAATATGAAAATGAACCTAAGGATGGGAAATCGAGGGTCCTCAAAGTAGATAATATATCCACCCCATCCTTCAAAATATTAAGATATAATTCCATAAGAATAAAGGTCATTGATATGATTTAAGTAAGATGAGACACTTCAAATGGGATTATGGCATGTAGTCCCAAATCAACCTATCCTATGAGAATTTCTATAAGTCCTAATGCATGCCTCCCTATATGCTGGGGCTACTAATTAGAAAAATGGACCTAAATGAAACAATGGAGAGAATTTTACCACAATAGAAAATAGACCTGGTAGTACACATATAATTTAAAAACTAATAATACTAACAGAATAATCAAAAATCACATAGTGGAAGTAATAATAATATCATACCAAGATATATGAAAATAGAATATCCAATGATTAAATCATGTCAATATAAAGATCCCCACATAGGATAAAATATAAAAAGGAAAAAGTTATAATAAATAAAGTGGCATCTCTTAAAAATTACCCTAAAATATTTCCTAGAATCACTTAGACCTACCTTCTCCTCATATATTTATACCCTAAGTAAGAATCCGAACCACATATGAATCGTTATATATACATTTTTTACAAAAATCTAGATATCTATAAAAAGTGTTAGTATAAAACCAATAAAATAATACAAACAAATATTAATCAAAATTTAACCAGTAATATACATGTGTATATGATGAAAAGCAAAATTTATAAATAATATATTACCCTATTTGTCATTCTGCACTAACTAGGACTCCATAAGCCCCATAATTACCTACTTAAGATGTTTACTAGAAGAAATGTTTATATAAATATTGTAGTAAAAAGAAAAATTGTCCTCACTTAGTCCTTGACATGGTTTTGGAATAAAAGAATACCACATAACCACAAGGGAAAAATACATTAAATATGGTAATAGTAAGAGGATAATAACATAGAACGTACATTTCACTATGATAAAACAATATTTTTTATTCTAACCACACATATAACGATGTTACAAAGTTCTTAACGAGCATATTAATAAACATTCACTAATAAGAGTCTATGTGTTATTAATGTGATGCCTGTATTTAAACATATCTTCTTTTCATGAACGCCCTTGTTTATTCTTAACATTCCTTCCTAGTTGAAATCATGAACATTATATTATATTAAATATTGTTAGACACCAGTGTATAATAAATTTTCCCTTGTTATTTTATGTGATCCCTATCTTATTTTTGGATTATCTTCACATGCAATTCATGAACCATCCACTACTCCTTCATGCAAGTGTATCACAAGATATCACCAGTCATAAATGTAAATTGTATATGTGGCCTTCATAAAATATTCATGAAACTATAAATAACATTACTTCAACTTATATATTTTTCATCCTTAAAAAATGTGTATATGTGAGTAGGGTTTACTAGATCTCATGCAGTTACAACCTCATCATAAGAGTTTTCACCAATATATATGGTCTTCACACAAACCTGAATCTCTTTTCATAACATGGTATTTATATATAAATTCATGTGTGAAAAATAACACTATGTCCCACATATCATCTTATTAATGATCAATAATTCTCTTAGAATATCCTCTTCACAAAAAAACAGGGTTTAACAGTTCTCCAGTTTTCATTGAAAAAATAAAGCTATTTTAAAAATGACAATTAACCACTCTCTCATACCTAACAATAATTATATAGGTTATTTCACACCACATATGATCTAAAATTAATTTTTTATCCTATATATATTTAAATTTATAAGAAAAATAAAATTTCTCAATACCATAGTTCACCAATGCTTTCGGCATTCTTGAAAAATACTTATGTCATAAATTATTATACTGCCTTATTTGCATTGAACTCACAACATGCTTGTGATGATGATCACATTAATCAACATGAATACATATGAGTATGTGAATTCCAAAAACGAATTTCATATCACCCTTGGAAAGAATAAAATTTATTAAAATCTCGATTACATGAAAATCATAGTGTCATGCTAGATAGTCTAGTATATGATTGTCATAAGATAACAAGAACAAAGTGATCTAGAGATTGCCTCTATTTTTAGCCTTATTTAATGTGTCACTCTATTGTATAGGAACCATTCATGAGTTGATGGTTAGAGACAAAAACATGGTGGCTAGATATTTTTGGGTTCTCTATGGATTGGTCATACATGATACATCTATAGGATTTAAATAGGGATGAATTGTGTTTCATATGTTTTCTTACAATATTCAACACTCATGTGTTTGGGATGTGACATATTTATGTGAAATTAATATTCCCAGTTAGCATCAGGTTTAAACACCTACAAAACCTCACACATCCACATTTTATTGGCCTACACTCTAGCTACAATGTGCACTATTGTACACACCCCATGAGCATTCAATATTCCCACACAAACATCTTACCTACCAACGTAGGTGTTGGATACCTATCGTCGTCTCGCTAGCTAAGAGAGGTGTCCCTATAATGTGGTTTAGGTCTCCTCCAATAGTTTATTTATTGATATATATCTTTAATTATGATTTATGGTCCATTTTTTCCTATTACAATTTGAACAAATCTAGTGTAAAATTCCATAAATGGCGAACGATAACCTCAACAAAAATGACGAAAATTAAATTCATAAACTCTTTAAAATAAATGAATGGTAACCTTCTTCTTCCATCATGAAAATTAAAATTATTCCCAGCCTTCAATAAAACTACTCTTGCAAAAATATTTCATTTCCATCATTTAATTATTGTCTTAAGTAATGTGTCACCATTGAAACATTTCTTGGACTAAAATATAAATTCAAAAAGAATTATATAGAGTTAGGTGACTTATATACATACCCAAGCTATGTAAACAACATTGACCAACAAAAGAAAAACATCAATAAAAATTTATTAAATCGATTATCTTCTAAAATATTGGCATAAAAAAATCCACCATTGTATTTTTTATAACAAAGAAATGTATATCAGTTTATATAACTAAATCATACATTACCCCTTTTAATAACTCCTCATAAATAGATTCCTTATAATAAAATATAAAACACATAATAATTTATATATTTATGATACAACATTATTCTCCCCCTTGACAACATTATATAAGAATTGAGGAGAGGGGTGAAAGAATCACATACCATATCCTTGAAACGAGGGAGGTTGAACACCCATGATCAAACTTATCTTATGAAATGATTCCTGCAACATTGGTTTTGTTAAAATATCTATAACATAATTCATTATATTATAATACACATACTTCCTTACATTAATACCCACATTCTATTTGATGATGTTATACATAATATTAAAAAGTTTTAGATGAGGATATTGTGCTGGATTTTTATTGATATTTTTAGCACTTGGATTATCACATCCAAACATAAGGGGAAAATTCACAACAAAAAATTAATCATCCAAATATTTTATTGTCCAAAAATTATGTGATTCATCTTGGGTGGTGGAAACATACTCATATTTTTATATAATCAGTGTCATTGAATTTTTTTCTAGGTATTCTATCTAATAATTTTTTATATTAAGAAAAATATTCCACCTAATGTGGATTTTATATCATATACACCTCTTATATAATCAACATACATATAAAAAAATAGATCAATCATTACTATGATTTTATATTTAATAAAAAATCATTTATGCATGCTGTATAACTAAGAAGTTATATTCCATTCCTGAAATGAGTTTTCTATGGATTATTTTGATATCTGTAACAGAGAGTAACATCTTGTACTATATCTAAACATGATGCTATTATATATAAAAAATTCCATCCAACATTATAAACTATTAATGATCAAATTTTTTTCCTCACAATATTTATAAATATTTTATCTCTCTAAAATTGGGGTGGATACTTGCCTTGATTCATCCATATAAACATCTGGAATAGTTTCTCAACATTATTTTCTCGAGATAAAAATTTGAATATATTATTTTCATAGATTTATAGTGAATGAGTTTTTTTTTCATTTTTCAAAGATTGTACATCTCAAAAAGATTCACCACCTCCTTAAAAAGCTATCACATGTTTCATCACCATTCCCTAGAAAAATGATATCGTCAATATAAAAAATCAAAGTGAGAGAAAACTCTAGATTTTTTTTATATAGTTGTTACTATGAACTCTTCCTTTATTGAAGTTTAGATTCCAAAATCAAGTGTCAAATTTAAAATAACAGGTTATCAGATCTTGATTCAACCTATATAAATCCTTCTTCAATTTTAACACATAGCCATAATCTTTTCCAATAACAAATAAACATGATTTTTTAATATAAACATCTTCATTGAGATCTCCCATACAAAATTATGTCTTTATATCCATTTAATAACTCTTATATTTTAATTATACATTGATAGCAAGTAATAGTTTGATTGTTTATAATATTTCCACTACATAAAAATTCTTTTTAAAATAAATTCCTTCAATTTTTGTGTAAACATTATAAACCAGTCATGGATTGTTTTTTATCACTTTACTTTTTCATTAATCTTTAATTAAAACAACCACGTTTTTGAAAATACATTATTATTGATTGATTTGCCTGTTAGTTCCAAACTATGATTCATATTAATTCGATAATGTTCTTTATTCATAACATCAAACCTCTTATGATTATCTAGGGCTACATCAACAACTGTTGGCTCAACCTGTGAATATTATGATGTATGTGAAACTAAACATGATGTTATTCTGTTTTGAAACTATAGCCATTGATCTCCAATAAAGATTTAGACTTCCAGTTTCTTCCTCAACCTATGATGAGATGAAGTTAATTGGTTCTCATCACTTGATTGATTGTATTAAACATATTCATCTCAAGAATATTCAACAATATTATTATCATTAAGATATTTTTTATATTTTCAACTACACTCACTTGACCTTCATTTTCACCAAATTGTATATTTATGTATAAAACATTGTTATCAGGATGTTCAATAAAGATAAATATTATAGAGTCAATAATAATTCATGTTTATCTTTTATAACACATATACCCTATAAAATTGGCAGGGTAATGAAGAAATATTCTATTGAAACAAATCAGATGAAACCTACCAAGATCATTAGATTTTTTTTATAATGCAAGGACTAAAAATAACCCTAATATTTTTCAAACGTGGAGTTTCTTTTTAATTTAACTGACAAGAAGTCCTATAAATGTTTGATAAATAGAATCATCTATTTTTGAACATAAAATTTATGTCCAGTACCTTGTCTCCAAAAATATTAAGAGGTAACATGTTCTATCATCATTTTCAATGTACTGATAATCCAAACTTGGTTTCTTGTTTCACCAAAACCATTTTACCATGGTGTGTACGAAGAATTAAATTCTTGATATATTGCATGATTTTCTTAATAGTATCTAAATTCTCTTCTTTTATATTCTCCACCATTATTTGTTTGATTCATTTACACAAAATATCCATATCATTTTTCTTTACTGCTCTAAAAACTCTTAAACATTTTGACAAACTCCGATTTTAGTTCAAAACATATGATTCATGTAATGAGGGTAAAGTAATCAGTATAAAAAATAATTTACTATTGTCCAATTTTTTAATGCTTACTCATAGACCCACAAATATCAGAGTGAATATAATCTAATGGATGAGTACAATGTATGTTAATATTCTTATGTGTCGACTTTGTGATTTTCTATTTCAATCATTTAGAACAACATCAATGAATTATTTTTATCCTGTCAAGAATATCAAATATAAATTTTCAATTTTTATGATTTCACTTTTTCCTATGACACATATTTCCTGACTATTTATAACATATCTGATTTTCTTCTGCTACGTTTATTTGGAATGACCTCTATGCATTACCAATATGATGAACATTTCATTTGGTTATTTCTCTCTCCCTAGTAACTTTATACTATTTATAGAGTGTAATAATGAAACAATCTCTTCTAAATAAAACATCGTTAATTCCATAAAAAAATTTATAGACACTCAATAATCTGTGTATCAATCCATAAAAAATATGTCCTTTTAGATTTTAAAATTTCCTCCCCACTGATAGAAGAAGAAAATTCTTGGATTCTTAGGGATTAATAATTTATAGAAGATACAATATACTTTTTATAATAATTAACATTCAATAATAAAATTATATATCTAGAACACATGTGAATAAAAATCACTATGCAATATCTGGGGTCATCCTCCATTCATATAATTTTGATATGTTTATAAAACTATAGAATTTTATTTTATATTTTATTTCTTCTAATGTGGATTTTGATATTTGTTTTATCTTTTTTGGTTATGAATTCATGATATAAAATATCATTTAAATGAATATAGTATGAAAAAATATTTATAAAGTAGTTTATAAGGGTTGGAATCTACATTTAATATTCAGGATTCCTTTTTTGGTTCACTCATTTGAGTTGGTTGACTCCACCTCAAATTTTTTTCTCTGTAATCTATCATATTCACTATAATGTTGGTTCATAACCAAACACATATTTTTTTGAATCATCCAAAATTATAGTATTAACCACAAGATGCATATTTCTATTTTTATCTTACATACTTTCTAAAGACAAGTTTCTTCTTTTTATAAACATGCTTACCTTTAACTTTGGTATTATACTTTTCACCAATATTTTTGTTACCTTTTATATTTTTTTTCAAACACTCATTATAATATCTGATTTTAGAAGTTTTTTCTCTAGAATTTAAAATTGTAGAAATATAATATTTTATTCTCTTCATGTTTTTGCTATAAACATATACTTTTATTATATTTTTATTAGCTAAACAAATTTATATATATGATCAACCTTTAAGGATTTATTTTTTTATCCTCATGATATTGATTTTTTTTATAAAAATAACCAAACTCTAAAATTTATTATTAGAATCATGAAATTACTTTAGCAACTATGGAGATATTTTATTGTATATGTTAATTTTATTTTACTTTTTAAACTTATTGAAGAAGGACTTTTAGAATCTCATTTTCATCAACCAACATCTTCTAATTAGCTAACTCTCTTAGAAACATGAATTTTTTTCAGGATATGAATCTTGATTTTTTATATAAGATTCCATACATAATATTTGTGTTCTCTCATTCAAACATTACATTTATTTCATGATTTATTTTAACTCAAATTTAAGCATTAATTATATTTAATGTAATTATTCATTTAAAATACCATGTTTCTCACTATTAAACAGTTCATCATTCAATATTGCAATGAAATTTTTTATTATAGAATCATCACTAATGTTATTAGACTCCTCTTTCTTTTCATCATCTTCATCACACTAAGACATTTTTTTTACCATTCTTATTTATATTATTTACTTTTCTTTTCCATTAGAATTAGACATTGAAGTTTCTTTCTTATTTTAGAATATATTCTTTCCATTTTATCACCTTCACCACTTTCATCATATTTTTTTATTGATGATAGTTTTATATAAAATTCATAATAGCTCCACAATCAGAAAAAATCAAAGGAAAATTTCATTTGTAATTTTTTGTTCAACTTTTTACATTTTATATAAAAAAGACATAATTTTATCAAAATTTTCACTAATTTTATTTTCAGTATCAAAGTAATTGTATTTTAAGTTAAGAAAATTCTATGCCTTTTCTTTCTTGGTTGATTTGAAATAAATTTCTTGACTAGCCTTTTCATTTTTCATCATCACCTTTTATCTTCTTATAACATAAGTTATGTTCATTCTATGAAGATCATGTTCAAATATTTTCTCAAGGTATCTATCTTATAGGGATAAAAATATGATATTAAATTTATTAGGAATAAATCATAGGATCATTTCAAAAATGGTTCAATCAATTATTTTATAACCATGACATGTAATAGTTCTTATGATGTCAATCAACCTCATAAATAAGTCATCAACTGATTCATTATCACCAATCATATGATCTTCATACATAAATTTAAAAATCATAAAACATGATTTATTTACATTATTTTTTTCTCCATAGATATTCTATGGTTTAACCCAGATACCTTTAGTGGTTGAAATTACATTAACTCAATGAAACTCACTTTCAGAGAGTAAAGAAATTATATAATTTATTGACCTACCATTATTATAAAAATATCATATACATAGGTATTTACATGGTTCACTACTCAATTCTAGTATCAATTCCTTGGAATGGTTTAAAAATAATCCAATACTAGATAACCCCAAGAAATAAATACTTTATATATGGTTAGAACATGAAATGAATAACCTTTCCATTATCTAGAACTATGATAAAGAAATATTTATTGTGATATAAAAACTTATAAATAATTAAGAATGTTTTTTATAAAAAATATAATAAATATTTACCAACAAGATTCTGTGTGTTGTTAATGTGAATCTTATATTTACTTGTAAAGACCCGCAAATTTCAAGGAAATTTTTTTTCTTAATTTTCTTTGGAATTTTACAAGAGCGCAGCTTCAGACGGCACCTGATTCCGAGGCCCGGTGTGCCCGGAATCAATTTCCGAAGTTTGGCTCGGGTACGTTCAGTGAACGGACGAGCGGGTTTTTCTATCTTTTGAACCGGTGCCCGGAATCGAATTCTGAGGGCACCGATGAAATCGCAGCGCCGGTATTTGCTTAGAAACGCCTCTTCCGGAGTTGCGTTTGCTCAGACGTGGTTTTTAAATTTTACGGCTTTAAGTCAGAAATAAAATAATGTTTGTGCGACAACTTTATTTTATTTCACTTAAGCTGCTTGGAAGCCACTTGAAGTCACTTAAAGGCGGCTTGAACTGAGTTGAACTGGATAGGATTCTATCCAGAAATATCCTACCCCTTGGTAGGATATTTGTGAGGCTGGGCCCGCATGAGCCCCGCCGTTTCTTTCGCTAAGTAACGCACCCGCGAAAACCCGTCAAAGTAACTGAAAAGTCAACCGGCGCGTTTTCTTTAATTCTTAACAGACCATTTAATTGGGCGGTTTATTTCGTGAATTAAATGGACTGTTTCTTCGTGAATTAAATGGGTCGTTTCTTTCGTTGAATTAATTCAACGAATTGATGGATCGTTTCTTAACCGGTTTCGTGTGTTGGCATGTTTATAAAATAAGACCAACCCAAAAATCCTTGGAAAGGATTTGAAAGAATCTTCGTTCCTCCACCCTCTCCGCGAAGAACGCGAAGAACGCGAAGAACGCGAAGAACGCGAAGAACGCGAAGAACGCGAAGAACGCCGGCGACCGGAATTCGACGACGCACACCAAGATCTGCGACGTCGACGAGATCTACCCGCGACGTTCTTCGGCGACGCCTCTTCTTCCGCGGCCGATCCTCGTTCGGCAACTAAGGTGAGAATCGGATCTTTTCTTCTCCCTTTTTAATTTCAATATCAACGGATTTAAACTAATTAAATCCGTTTGTTCTTGATCCGGAGTTTGGCGACGCGACGCCGGATACCGCGACGTTTTTCCCCCTTCTTCCGCGACGAGCAATCCCGTGACGATCCCTCGTTCGGCAACGACAGCTGCGAGGTAAGGGTTGTTGGAATTCTTTTTAAAATCCCGTGTTTATTCTTTTGAAATATAGAACCCGATCACGAAACAATTTTAATTTATTTAAAATTGTTGATTGGTTTCTTTCTTGTTTCTCCCGTTGATTATGACTAACGCGGAGGGTGCGGGTCTAACGAACAAGACCCGGCAACCCTCCGTCGATCTTCCTTTTTGTGCGGATTTGGCGAGCGACGGCAAAAGCGCGACGCAAGGGCCATATGTTGATTCCGCAGTGGAGGACGCGTCCCGGGAGGAGCAACGGCGCAGACGGGAAAGAAATCGGGCCACCGGAGCATCTCCGGCGGCCCGCGGAAGGCGGCAGCGGCGCGGGTCGCCGGCGCGGCGGCGCCGGCGACCGGAGGCGGCGGCGCCCGGCGCGCCGCCGTGGAGAAAGCCCGCCGCGGCTGAAGCCGCGGCGGCAACGGCGGCCGGTTCCGCGGCCGCGCGGAACCGGGACGGACGCGGCGGCCCGGCCGCGTCCGCGTGGCAGGCGGCCCCCCCGCGGGGCCGCGTTCGCTTGAGCCGCGGGTCAAGCCCGCGGCGCCCAGCCAGTTCGGCCGCTCGGCCGAAGCCGAGCCGGCCGGTCCGGTCGGCCGGGCCGCGCCCAGGCCGGACCGGACCCGGCCGAGCCGGTTCGGGCCGGTTCGGGTCGGCCCGGTTCGGCCGACCCGGTTCGGCCGACCCCAGGGGGGGTTCGGGCCGGGTCGCCCCGGGCCCAGTACCCCCGTTTCGGGCCCTCTTCGGTCTTTCGCCCATATCTTGGGCCTGGGACCTCCGATTGACGAACCGTCAGTGGCTACGCGATCCTTGGATCGAGACGGTCGTTTCGGTATATTATTCTCAAGGTTTCGGAAGACTTTGGGTTCGGCCGGGTTGGTTCGTACACGAAACCAACCGGGCCCTCGGAGCGGAAACGCTCATAACTTGGGCTACGGGCGTCCGAACGACGTACCGTCAGCTGGGGTAGTTTTCTCTAAGTGAGATGGAACTTTTGGCATACTCCGCCCGAGGATCGGATACAGGCGGAGTACGGTCGGGTTGGTTTTGCCCTAAAAACCAACCGGGCCCCTGGGACGAAAATGCCAATAACTCTCAGACCGGGCGTCCGATTGACGCGCCGTCTGTCGCGTTGAGATCCTGTTGTCGATACGGAACTTTTGGATACATCAACTTCGGACTACGTGTCAGTTGATGTATCAGCCCCTCGGCTCGTGGAGCGGACCCTCCTAAACGAGCTCGCTACGTGCGGGAACCCTAGCGCTGGCTGTGACTTCGACGGCAGAGCAGAGATCCTCCGTGGACTGCGACGACGGCAGAGCAGAGATCCTCTGTGGACTGCGACGACGGCAGAGCAGAGATCCTCCGTGGACTGCGACGACGGCAGAGCAGAGATCCTTCGTGGACTGCGGCGACGACTGTGCAGGGACCTCAGTGGACTGCGTCGACTACTGCACTCAGCGATCCTACGTGGATCAGTGCCCGATCCTGTGTGGGTCCTACTACCGGTTCTGTGTGAGCCACTGCCTACCGGTTCTGTGTGAGCCACTGCCTACAGGTTCTGTGTGAGCCCGATCCTGTGTGGGTCTTCTGCGGGGGTTAGTACCTATCGATCCTTCGTGGGTCCGACGACTTAGATGGATCAGTGATCATCTTTGACGTCATCTGAAAAAAGTATACCTGGTTGAGCTGAATCTTATGTTACTCTCCTTTGTGGATTGTGTTGAACTATCCTTTGTGGATTTTACTGTTTACTCTCCTTGTGGATTTGAGTCTTGCTTTCCTTTGTGGATTGAGTTGTTCTTGAGCTCGTGAGCAGAGCTAGAAGTGGGGACTTAGGTATATGTATGGGCATATACCTAAGTCAAGTCAGATGTTACTTCGTGATTGCATCTTTCTTTTGTGCTATATCCTTTGTGGATTTCGGGAGACCTTCGGGGGTCTCGGGGTCCTTACTGAGTAGCTTGTACTCACCCCTGCACGGGCTATGCCCGCACCTTGTTGTGTTGGTTGCAGACGACGGACAGCGCTGATCACGGTTGGGGCGTGGAGCAGGACGGTACCTGGAGGTGGACCACTGGGCGGGACGTGCTCGGAGCGGACGTGGGACCCAAGGAGCCTGGAGGCTATCTGTACCCACCCTTCAGGTGGGATTGCCAGTGGACGACACGAGGCCGCCGTCTTTTCTTCAGTTGCTGTACTTTACTTTTCAGTTGTACTTTACAGTTGGGCTTGTATTTCCGGCCCCCTTTACCTTTCTGCACTTTACTTTCCGCTTGCTGACTCTGTGTGGTTGTTACTTATAAAGGCAATTCCTTCCCTATTTACTGGGATTTTACGCCTTGGTGCTAGTCGCCAGCCCCTGGCCTATGGAAGGCGGGCTTGGGGTAGTCACGGCACGGGCCCCGAGGACGGGTCGTGACAAATTGGTATCAGAGGTGGTCGGTTCTACCGCAGACTCTGATCGTCCTTTCTTTCTATGTGAAGCAATCGTGTTTAGTGTATTGAGTGTGGTTATCAGTTCAGGGAGCCCAGTGTTGGTGCGGCGGCCGACGTATCCGTACACCAGGACCCTGACTCCTGATTTCCGACTTAATGCATGAAAACATTGATTGCGTGTGTGTTTCAAGTTTTCTTTGCGATTACTTGTGTCAGCTCACCGGGTATACTGATCTGCTTTATGAAAGTCTCAAGTTTTCCTTGTGATTACTTGTGCCAGCTCACCAGGTATACTGTTCTGACTGTGGTGCTCTTGTTCTCAGGATGGCCCCGCGACGACAGCCAGCTAGGGTTCCGAGTGTAGGGCGCGACGGCAGCCCACCGAGCGACGAGGCCTCGGTGCAGGGCCCTTTGCCAGCAGTGGCACCGGCGGTAGCCTTACCCGCCGAGCCACCGATGCTTCCAGTACCAGACGCTGACGATGCACGTCGCCTCAGGGCACTGCATGAGTTTCAGAGCCAGCGACCGCCCAGGTTTCGCGGTGAGGCGGACCCCCAGGCCGCCGAGGACTGGCTAGAGGCGGTGGTACGGATCTTCAGGCTAGTGAGGACACCAGCGGATCTCATGGTGATTCTCGCAGCGAGCCTCCTGCAGGCGGCGGCAGGACGATGGTGGAGCCTGATGCTCCAGGTTCACGATGAGGCATCCTTGCTCTGGGCGGACTTCGAGAGCCTCTTCCGCTCTGAGTTCGTCCCGGCCACCCTCCGAGCAGTGCGCATCCGGGAGCTTCTCCAGCTGCGCCAGGGCAGCATGACGGTCGCTCAGTACGCGGCGAGGTTCACGGACCTATCTCGCTACTCGACCGACATGGTACGGGACCCCTTCTTCCGGGCCCTGACCTTCGAGCAGGGCTTGCGACAGGAGATTCGGTCGTCGCTGATCTCCCTCAGCATTCCGACCCAGGCGGGAGTGCTGGAGCGAGCCCTCCTGATCGAGAGCTTCCTGGCAGAGCCTTCTTCAGCAGCGAGACCTAGCGCAGGGCGGCAGGTAGCTGAGTCATCGGCAGCAGGCAGCCGACGGATGACTCACGAGTCCAGGCAGACCAGACCCCCTCGCAGACGGCCTCAGGACACCGGCTCAGCAGTACGAGGCACACCGCGGAGTGCCAGCCTTTCGAGAGGCAGGCTGTGCTACTCTTGCGGCGGGCAGGGTCACATGGCTCGTGATTGCCCGACTCGCCGACCAGAGGAGCAGCAGACGGTGGAGGGGCCACCCAGGCAGAGGCAGAGAGTCGACCGTGGCGGGCCGCATGGAGGAGGCGGACGAGGCAGAGGAGCTGGCCGAGCAGCGGGTGGTGGGCGACGCTTCCAGGCTCTACCCCCACCACCACCAGGAGGGCCACCTCGACCACAGGGAGCTGGCGGGCAGAGACAGGCCCAGCTCCAGGCAGTGGAGGCCTACGACCCCGACATGCCAGAGATGATTCGAGGTACGATCTGTGTCTATTCCACCCTTGCTGCAGTACTTATAGACACAGGAGCGAGTCACTCTTTCATAGCCTCTGCCCTTGTTCGGAGCTCGGAGATTCCGACTGAGCCGTTGGCTCGATCCTTACGGCTAGAGACTCCTACGGGAGCAGACTCGACGATTACGCACTGGTGCCGGCAGTGTGAGCTTACTCTAGGAGGCGAGAGCTTCGGCTGGGATCTCCTTGTAGCGGCGTCGAGGCCTTACGACGTCATCTTGGGCATGGATTGGTTATCCACGGTTCATGCCCAGATCGACTGTTTTAGGCGCAAGGTGCGATGTGTTCGTACCGACGGGAGCAGGTTTACCTTCACCGGCGAGAAGGGAACCTTTGCAGCACAGGATGGACTTCCGCGGAGGAGAGTGCAGCCCATCTCTCATCAGTTGGCTAGCCTCATCCTAGGAGCAGTGGATGTGCGGAGTCCGGTTTTTCCTGCAGTGGTGGACCAGTACGTGGACGTCTTTCCCGACGACGTTCCAGGGCTACCTCCTCGTAGAGAGGTAGACTTTTACATCGACTTGTACCCCGGGACAGCCCCGATATCTACTCCAGCATATCGGATGGCCCCCGCCGAGCTTCGAGAGCTGCGGGTACAGTTGGAGGACTTGCAGAGCAAGGGGTTTATCCGACCCAGTGTTTCACCCTGGGCTTCCCCGATTTTGTTCGCCAAGAAGGCGGATGGGAGCTTGCGACTATGTGTCGACTATCGTCGCCTGAACCAGGTGACAGTGAGGAACAAGTATCCGCTGCCACGGATTGATGACCTCTTCGATCAGCACAAGGGAGCGCGGTGGTTCTCGAAGATAGACCTCCGGTCAGGCTATCATCAGCTCAGAGTTCGAGACGAGGACGTGCAGAAGACGGCCTTCAGGTGTCGGTATGGCCATTATGAGTTCTTGGTTATGCCATTCGGCGTAACCAATGCTCCAGCAGTGTTCATGAGCCTCATGAACAGGATCTTCCAGCCATACCTCGACCGATTTGTCGTTGTCTTCATTGACGACATTTTGGTATACTCGACGACTGAGGAGGAGCATGCATACCACCTGCGAGTTGTGCTAGACACACTCCGAGAGCACCAGCTTTATGGCAAGCTCTCAAAATGCCAGTTCTGGTTACGTGAGGTCCATTTCTTGGGGCACGTCATTTCTGAGGCGGGAGTTGCAGTGGATCCCGCGAAGATCGAGGCAGTGCTAGCTTGGGAGCCACCCAGGAGCGTGACAGAGGTGCGGAGCTTCTTGGGCCTAGCGGGATACTATCGGAGATTCGTGCCAGACTTCTCCAGAGTTGCGGAACCACTCTCAGCGTTGACGAAGAAGGGGAAACCCTTCGTGTGGTCAGACAGATGTCAGCAGAGCTTCCAGGAGCTGAGACAGAGATTGACCAGCGCACCTATCTTGAGGTTGCCTGAGGAGGGAGTTGGGTACGTAGTTTACTGCGATGCATTAGGGACTGGACTCGGGTGCGTCCTGATGCAGGAGCGGGCCGTGATCGCCTACGGATCACGTCAGTTGAGGCCGCATGAGCAGGACTACGCCACTCATGACCTGGAGTTAGCAGCAGTGGTCTTCGCTCTGAAGACTTGGCGGCACTATCTGATGGGCGAGCGTTTCACTGTCTTTTCTGACCACCAGAGTCTCAGGTATATCTTCTCTCAGAAGGACCTGAACTTGAGACAGCGGAGATGGCTTGAGTTCCTCCAGGACTATGACTTTGAGATAGTCTATACTCCTGGGAAGGGGAACGTGGTAGCCGATGCCCTCAGCAGGAGGACGGGCATTCAGCTGCTTGAGGAGGCGACGGAGCAGCTAGCCTCCTTGCTGATATCCTTCGTGGATAGAGACGGAGCAGCCTTTCTTTAGTCTCTCACAGTCTCTCCTCCACTTCTATAGCAGGTCAGAGAGGCTCAGCGTGGGGACGCTGACTGTGAGACCCGGCGTGCACTGATATCCTCAGGTCAGGCGCCTGATGGTTTCTCCCTTGGAGCAGAGCATGACATCCTTTTCAGGGGGCGTACCTTCGTACCAGTTGCTTTACGAGAGGAGGTGCTGAGAGAGTTTCACACTTCTCCCTTGGCGGTGCATCCTGGAGTGGCAAAGATGTACCAGGATCTCAGACGACAGCACTGGTGGCCGGGCATGAAGAAAGCTGTGGCAGAGTTCGTTTCACGATGCCTCACCTGCCAGCAGGTGAAGGCAGAGCACCAGGTACCAGCAGGCTTGGTACAACCCTTGGAGGTCCCGGAGTGGAAGTGGGACGGCATATCTATGGACTTCGTGACTGGACTTCCACGTACTTCCAGAGGTCACGACTCCATTTGGGTGATTGTCGACCGACTCACCAAGTCGGCACACTTCTTACCCATCAGAGAGCAGGGCTCAGTAGAGAGCTTGGGACGTCTTTACGTCCAGGAGATCGTACGGCTTCACGGTGTGCCATCGTCTATCGTCTCCGATCGAGATGCTCGTTTCACTTCCCGGCTCTGGAAGGGGTTGCAGGAGGCGTTCGGGACGCGGCTCCATATGAGCACAGCCTTCCACCCTCAGACGGATGGTCAGACGGAGAGGACCATACAGACACTCGAGGACATGCTCCGTGCATGTGTTCTCGACTTTGGTCGCAGCTGGGAGGACCACCTACCCTTGGTGGAGTTCGCGTACAACAACAGCTACCACTCCACCATCGGGATGGCACCATACGAGGCGTTGTACGGCAAACCCTGCAGATCACCGTTGTGCTGGACAGACCCTGGGGAGTCAGCACTCGTGGGACCAGAGATGGTCCGAGCCACGACAGAGAAGGTCCAGATCATCCAGGAGAGGATGAGGACAGCTCAGAGCCGGCAGAAGTCATATGCTGACAGGAGGCGGAGGCCACTAGAGTTCGAGGATGGCGACCACGTCTTTTTGCGTGTCTCGCCTCGACGTGGTTTACGGAGATTTGGCCGAGGCGGCAAGTTGTCTCCACGCTTCATCGGGCCTTTCCAGGTCCTCAGCAGGATAGGAGAGGTGGCTTATCGCCTGGCTCTACCACCTCAGTTGCACCGGGTGCACGACGTCTTCCACGTGTCTCAGCTGAGGAGATACGTGCACGACCCGACGCACATCATCGACTTTGGGGAGCTGGACGTGGACGATGGGGCGACTTTTGCGGAGGTCCCAGTGGAGATCGAGGATCGACAGGAGCGGTTCCTACGTGGGCGGTCGATTCCTCTTGTGCGCGTCAGATGGCAGCACGGGAACCTCCAGGAGAGCACTTGGGAGCGGGAGGCTCAGATGCGTGCTCAGTACCCCCATTTGTTCCCCTAGTTTTTGATGTATCTTTACGGGGACGTAAAGCCCTGAGGTGGGAGTAATGTAAAGACCATCAAATTTCAAGGAAATTTTTTTTCCTAATTTTCTTTGGAATTTTACAAGAGCGCAGCTTCAGACGGCACCTGATTCCGAGGCCCGGTGTGCCCGGAATCAATTTCCGAAGTTTGGCTCGGGTACGTTCAGTGAACGGACGAGCGGGTTTTTCTATCTTTTGAACCGGTGCCCGGAATCGAATTCTGAGGGCACCGATGAAATCGCAGCGCCAGTATTTGCTTAGAAACGCCTCTTCCGGAGTTGCGTTTGCTCAGACGTGGTTTTTAAATTTTACGGCTTTAAGTCAGAAATAAAATAATGTTTGTGCGACAACTTTATTTTATTTCACTTAAGCTGCTTGGAAGCCACTTGAAGTCACTTAAAGGCGGCTTGAACTGAGTTGAACTGGATAGGATGCTATCCAGAAATATCCTACCCCTTGGTAGGATATTTGTGAGGCTGGGCCCGCACGAGCCCCGCCGTTTCTTTCGCTAAGTAACGCACCCGCGAAAACCCGTCAAAGTAACTGAAAAGTCAACCGGCGCGTTTTCTTTAATTCTTAACAGACCATTTAATTGGGCGGTTTATTTCGTGAATTAAATGGACTGTTTCTTCGTGAATTAAATGGGTCGTTTCTTTCGTTGAATTAATTCAACGAATTGATGGATCGTTTCTTAACCGGTTTCGTGTGTTGGCATGTTTATAAAATAAGACCAACCCAAAAATCCTTGGAAAGGATTTGAAAGAATCTTCGTTCCTCCACCCTCTCCGCGAAGAACGCGAAGAACGCGAAGAACGCGAAGAACGCGAAGAACGCGAAGAACGTGAAGAACGCCGGCGACCGGAATTCGACGACGCACACCAAGATCTGCGACGTCGACGAGATCTACCCGCGACGTTCTTCGGCGACGCCTCTTCTTCCGCGGCCGATCCTCGTTCGGCAACTAAGGTGAGAATCGGATCTTTTCTTCTCCCTTTTTAATTTCAATATCAACGGATTTAAACTAATTAAATCCGTTTGTTCTTGATCCGGAGTTTGGCGACGCGACACCGGATACCGTGACGTTTTTCCCCCTTCTTCCGCGACGAGCAATCCCGCGACGATCCCTCGTTCGGCAACGACAGCTGCGAGGTAAGGGTTGTTGGAATTCTTTTTAAAATCCCGTGTTTATTCTTTTGAAATATAGAACCCGATCATGAAACAATTTTAATTTATTTAAAATTGTTGATTGGTTTCTTTCTTGTTTCTCCCGTTGATTATGACTAACGCGGAGGGTGCGGGTCTAACGAACAAGACCCGGCAACCCTCCGTCGATCTTCCTTTTTGTGCGGATTTGGCGAGCGACGGCAAAAGCGCGACGCAAGGGCCATATGTTGATTCCGCAGTGGAGGACGCGTCCCGGGAGGAGCAACGGCGCAGACGGGAAAGAAATCGGGCCACCGGAGCATCTCCGGCGGCCCGCGGAAGGCGGCGGCGCCGGCGACCGGAGGCGGCGGTGCCCGGCGCGCCTCCGTGGAGAAAGCCCGCCGCGGCTGAAGCCGCGGCGGCAACGGCGGCCGGTTCCGCGGCCGCGCGGAACCGGGACGGACGCGGCGGCCCGGCCGCGTCCGCGTGGCAGGCGGCCCCCCCGCGGGGCCGCGTTCGCTTGAGCCGCGGGTCAAGCCCGCGGCGCCCAGCCAGTTCGGCCGCTCGGCCGCGCCCAGGCCGGACCGGACCCGGCCGAGCCGGTTCGGGCCGGTTCGGGTCGGCCCGGTTCGGCCGACCCGGTTCGGCCGACCCCAGGGGGGGTTCGGGCCGGGTCGCCCCGGGCCCAGTACCCCCGTTTCGGGCCCTCTTCGGTCTTTCGCCCATATCTTGGGCCTGGGACCTCCGATTGACGAACCGTCAGCGGCTACGCGATCCTTGGATCGAGACGGTCGTTTCGGTATATTATACTCAAGGTTTCGGAAGACTTTGGGTTCGGCCGGGTTGGTTCGTACACGAAACCAACCGGGCCCTCGGAGCGGAAACGCTCATAACTTGGGCTACGGGCGTCCGAACGACGTACCGTCAGCTGGGGTAGTTTTCTCTAAGTGAGACGGAACTTTTGGAATACTCCGCCCGAGGATCGGATACAGGAGGAGTACGGTCGGGTTGGTTTTGCCCTAAAAACCAACCGGGCCCCTGGGACAAAAATGCCAATAACTCTCAGACCGGGCGTCCGATTGACGCGCCGTCTGTCGCGTTGAGATCCTGTTGTCGATACGGAACTTTTGGATACATCAACTTCGGACTACGTGTCAGTTGATGTATCAGCCCCTCGGCTCGTGGAGCGGACCCTCCTAAACGAGCTCGCTACGTGCGGGAACCCTAGCGCTGGCTGTGACTTCGACGGCAGAGCAGAGATCCTCCGTGGACTGCGACGACGGCAGAGCAGAGATCCTCCGTGGACTGCGACGACGGCAGAGCAGAGATCCTCCGTGGACTGCGACGACGGCAGAGCAGAGATCCTTCGTGGACTGCGGCGACGACTGTGCAGGGACCTCAGTGGACTGCGTCGACTACTGCACTCAGCGATCCTACGCGGATCAGTGCCCGATCCTGTGTGGGTCCTACTACCGGTTCTGTGTGAGCCACTGCCTACCGGTTCTGTGTGAGCCACTGCCTACAGGTTCTGTGTGAGCCCGATCCTGTGTGGGTCTTCTGCGGGGGTTAGTACCTATCGATCCTTCGTGGGTCCGACGACTTAGATGGATCAGTGATCATCTTTGACGTCATCTGAAAAAAGTATACCTGGTTGAGCTGAATCTTATGTTACTCTCCTTTGTGGATTGTGTTGAACTATCCTTTGTGGATTTTACTGTTTACTCTCCTTGTGGATTTGAGTCTTGCTTTCCTTTGTGGATTGAGTTGTTCTTGAGCTCGTGAGCAGAGCTAGAAGTGGGGACTTAGGTATATGTATGGGCATATACCTAAGTCAAGTCAGATGTTACTTCGTGATTGCATCTTTCTTTTGTGCTATATCCTTTGTGGATTTCGGGAGACCTTCGGGGGTCTCGGGGTCCTTACTGAGTAGCTTGTACTCACCCCTGCACGGGCTATGCCCGCACCTTGTTGTGTTGGTTGCAGACGACGGACAGCGTTGATCACGGTTGGGGCGTGGAGCAGGACGGTACCTGGAGGTGGACCACTGGGCGGGACGTGCTCGGAGCGGACGTGGCACCCGAGGAGCCTGGAGGCTATCTGTACCCACCCTTCAGGTGGGATTGCCAGTGGACGACACGAGGCCGCCGTCTTTTCTTCAGTTGCTGTACTTTAATTTTCAGTTGTACTTTATAGTTGGGCTTGTATTTCCGGCCCCCTTTACCTTTCTGCACTTTACTTTCCGCTTGCTGACTCTGTGTGGTTGTTACTTATAAAGGCAATGCCTTCCCTGTTTACTGGGATTTTACGCCTTGGTGCTAGTCGCCAGCCCCTGGCCTATGGAAGGCGGGCTTGGGGTAGTCACGGCACGGGCCCCGAGGACGGGTCGTGACAACTCACAAATACTCTATTAGAAATTTTTTCGTTATTCATCAATTTATTTCCCTGTAGCTGACATGAACTTCCTTTTATTAAAC
Source organism: Viscum album (assembly GCA_963277665.1). NCBI lineage: Eukaryota > Viridiplantae > Streptophyta > Magnoliopsida > Santalales > Viscaceae > Viscum > Viscum album. The sequence goes on from OY728137.1 coordinate 1,992,232,781, forward strand.
GTGTTAATGAAACCTAGAATATAATAATTGTATCATTAATATTCCATGTGATCAATATATTTTATTTGGATCATATTCAGATTTATGTCAGGGAATTTCTAGTACTCTCTCACACAAGTGTATCACATGATATCTCAAATCCAATTAAAAAACTCTATACACAACCTTCATTAAAATTTCATGAATTTTACAATCATTGTACTCCCAATTATAAATTATATTTCATGAAATATTATATATATTTTAGTATGGTTCATGAGATCTAACGATGTCATAGCCATTACATAATTGTTTTCACATTTTTGTAAGCGATCTATGAAATATTGAAGGTATTCATGTGAATAGTTATTCATATAGAACTATGAATTATAAACCAAAATCATAGTCCCACAAATCAACTTTTTTATAACCAAGAACCTCAAAAAATATCCTCTTTGAAAAAAGTGGGTTTCATGATATTCTTGTATTCTTCAGAAAATTAGGATTATTTTGAAAATTATTGATATGTACACTCTCATATCTACCTATATTTGTATTAGAGTTTTTATAATTTATATGATTATAATTTCATTTCATACCATATCTATTTTAAATCTCCTTGAAAACCATCACGTATAAATATCATGATTCACCAATGCTTGAGGATTTTCCCAAAAATAATTACAATGAAAATTATAGTGTCTCCACTTATAAGAGGAAATCACCACTTGTGTGCGATGATAATCACATGAATAAATCTATATTATGTTATCATATTTTAATGTATTGTATTTTTTATTTTCGTTTTTTATTTAACTCTTGGATTTTTGGGTTTCAAAAATGACTTTTTTGACTCGCTAGCAGTTGGTGCGTGGTTGGGGGTTGGTTAGTAAAAATAGTGCCCCCAAACTAGTGGGTCTATTTGAGGTGCAGAGTTGACTACATAAATAATGTTTAATTCCCTTGGAACAATATGACCTCATTCCTCTTTTGATAAATAATGACTAAGGTTTTCACATAGATTAGAAAACTGTGCAGCAAAACGATGCAGCTTATCAAAGTCATTAATAATGTAAAATTCCCCATTTCCCTTTCATTATTTTAACCAAAATCCACCACTTTTCACCCCGGTCTAGAATTTACAGACCTAGGTTCCCTCACCTATATTCATGGGTCCAATTTATCTCCAAATATTTAGTGGTTTTGGTGTGGAATCATTATAAAAATCCAATTAGGCTCTTCGTTCCTCCTCCTCTTCTTTCGTCTTAGTTACTACTATATATTTATTGGGTTCTTCTTCATCCAGTGAGATGGTTATTATAATTAGAGATAAATATTTTAATAATGGGTTGAATCATGATGTTTATGGTATGCTATTTCATTTATAGTATTTCCCTGTATTGTTGTTGTTTTTTTCATCAGAATCTAGATGATTCTACAAGAAATGTAGGTGATTCCATTTTTATCATTCTTTGTTAATTTTGGTATACTTTCATTGAATTATAAATTATTTCTATGGATTGGGTGGGTGGTTTGAATAATTTTTTAAAAGGTTTTGGTGTTTTTAGAGGTTCAATGGTGGTTTTATATATGAAAAAGGGAGTGTTAGCATGTGAATTTCAAGTTATGAAAGGATGTGTGTGAAAGAGGTTGTATATGTGACATGAGAAGATGAAATTGAATATAATGGGAGTTTATTATAAGTATGTTTGTAATACTAGTTCCTTTATTTTAGGAGGATAAATTAGTCTAAGGCAGAGTTCCACTAGAAAAATTGATGATAGAACCCTAACTACACAAGTAATGATGAAAAGATGCCACTAGAACTATAGATTAACTCCTATCTAGTGTCTTGTGCATGAGGAAATTATGGGTAATGGTTTCTCTATGAGGTCACTAAGGTATGAGTATCATTTGTCCTCACTAACCATAATACCTTATGGATTACCCTTGGTGATCATGCGATGTTATGCCTACAACATCGTTCATGGTAGTGTGTTCTTTATTTTATAATTACAAAATCATGTTTTCTTTTAAATGTATCTTCAATTTTTACTAAAACATTCTTGTTTAATTTAATTTTTTTCTTTTATTTTTCATTAAAATGAACAATTTAATTTGTATCATAATGTTTTTTAATATAATCCTTATTGGATGGTATCTTACAAGTCATTGGCCCACACCCTTCATACACCCATAGGTGTATGTAGATCTTGTTTTTTACACATGTAAATGAATGTTTCTTCATGGTTTAGATGCTAGATCTGGGTGGTAGTTGTTTTGATCCTTTTAGGGGGTGATGTTTACGGCATGGGGGTGTTTTCTATCTTGGTTAATGGATGTTTTGGTTGTGTAGTTGGTTCCCCTCTTGTTGTGGTATTTTGGTGTGTTTTTTTTGGGTTAAAAGTTGTAAAATGTATATCTTGTGATAATGGTAACACCGTTGGTTATTCATATTTATCATTTCATGATTCTCTGTTTTGGTGGTTGTTTGGGACTGTATGTTATGATAAAAATCATCCCCAAATGATATTTTTGATTTCCTAATAGTAGTTTCCAGCCTGTGGGGATTACGAACACCCTTGAGGCCTTTCTACTACCTGAGTCAGGTATAGGGATCTATGGAACACTAGTTTAATTATTGAAAAAATGGTATTAGGGAAGGCTCTTCTATTTATTTGTGTTATTATATTTGGGAAGAGTCTAGATCGACCAGATATAGGATTTTCAGGGCTTTATGTTTTGGTTGTAATTGGGTTTTCTGGATAACATACTTTGTAATGGGAATTGAGTCTCCATGTGATGTTTATTATTTTTTTGAAATATATTTGAGTTTAGACAAACATTATTCAAATTATACATGGATACCAAGTTTTTGTGGAGTTTAATGACTTGTGATTATTCTTTTTATGGTTTCAGTTTTGTAAATTATGAAAGGTTTTTAATTGTTTTCTTTACATAAAAATCTCTAGAATGGTGTGTTTCTTGTTCTTCATCTGGTTTTGGATTTTTGTAGCAATATTCCTCCCCAAATACATCTTTTGTAACCATTAAATGGTGATTGAGAGACTTCTACCTCACCATTTGATTTGATAATATGGAAAATGGTGGTTTATGATGTCTGAGAACTATATCTGGGAGTGGGCTTTGGTCCGGCTCACGATAGGGATAAAATAAGGAAAAGTATCATGGTTTCCTCAAGAAGATTCCACATTTTTTAGCGGAGAAAATATCCCCATGAATATGAGGATTGGATATATAATATCGAAAAGGTGTTCGGGTTTCATGACACTTCTCAGGTAGTTAGAGTGAAATTTAATTCATTCTTGTTATAAGGTTTCAGTCAGAGTTGGTGGGACATAATGGTTCTGTATGGGAAGCATGATAGAATTGTATTGAAGGTCCTGAAGGTCATATTTAATGGGTAATATTACCCTGAGACGTTGGCCTTCATTATGAAAAATGAGTTTATAGATCTCCACTAAGGGGATTAATCATTGTTCGAGTAAACCAACCATTTTGTAGAGTAGGTTTAGTTCACTCCAAAGGTAGTCATTAATTAATATATGAATGCTAAACAGTGATAAATGGGTTTTCATAGAGACATCCCATCCCACGTCTTGTTTTTCTAGGGGATGAATTAGGTTGAAGTGGTTAATTGATCCATGATGGTTGAGATAAAAAATTCCTATAACTATGTTTTTTCTTGGGTAACTTCAACAGTGGTCCATGGTAGTGGTAGTTCTTATTAGTATAATAGAAAGAAAGAATATAAAGATAATATGGGATGTGGTAATTCATTTCATCCTTCTCGACCTCACTTTTCTATGACGTCAGATGTTGGGTTAGTTCTCTACAATATGGGAGGGAATCCAGCGCATGTGCGGCCAGCCTACCCAGCCTAACCTAGTCCTTTCTATTGATGTTGACATATGTGGAACTTGCATCATTTTTCATTGATAAACATCCATATCTAGGAGGAATAGGTTTGGAATCCTCTAGGGGAATGAAAACCCATGAAATGTTTTCCAAGAAAAGGGTCTCTTGGTTCGATGGTCATGGTGGAAAGGATTGATATACTTCTAGGAATATTTCGATTAAGGAAGAGCTATAGGTTAGTAGTTTCTATTACGCTCAAGAAGATACGAATCATCTTCATTCTATGAATCAAGCGCCAGTGGAATCAGATATAAGACCTAAAATAGTTCATTGTATTATTGTTATTTAATCATCTATAGTTGTTATTCTATTTGAAATCGGTGCTTTTAATTCATATATTCCATATAGAAAAGTGGATTTTTTGAAATTGGGAACTAAGATAATGAAGTATACAATAGAGTTAGTGAAACCACATGGAATTAAGAGAGAGAAGGTTTTGAGGTTTCCATGATGTAAACTCATTGTGTTAGGGGTTGAGCTGTAATTGGATTTATTGGTTTTAAAAATGGTCTTATTAGATGCGATCCTAGTTATGTATTAAAGATTTAATTTTTAATGAAACATTAATTTTTATTAGAAGAGAGTGAATTTTGTGGAACACGATGGGAGTATATAGTTATTTCATGTTTGATGGGATCCTTGGTCAAGATGTATTACAATTCCATATCCAAAATTGGTCAATAGTTTTCTCCAGAAATCATTTCTTTTGTTGTGGGATGATAATAGAAATTTTGATGGTGGATAGACTCTAATGTTAGATGAGTTCCCAAAGGTATTCTTAGATTATTTCTCATGTTTTTCTCTTGAGCGGGATATGGTGTTCACCATCAATATTTCACTAGGAACATAGCTGATATCACATCCCTTATAGTGTATAACTCCCTATGAGTTGATGGAATTAAGGATACTGTTGGAAAATTTTGAATCCAAAGGATTCATTCTCCCTAGTATCTCACATTGGTATTCCTCTATTTTGATTGAAATTAATTCTGATAGATCTATCAACTTGTATATAAAATATCAAAAGATGAAAAAGTTAATAACTAAGATTAAATATCCCTTTCCATTCATAAATGATCACCTTGATCTGGTCAAGGGGTAAGATGGTCTTCCAAGATCAATTTTCATTTAAGGAATCATTAAGTTCGAGTCAGAGAGGAGAATGTTCCTAAAAAATATTTCTGAATCAGGTATGGCCAAAATGAGTATTTGTTTATTCCCTTAGTATCGATTAATGATTCATCTGTTTTCATTGAGCTCATGAACAAGGAGTTCTATCAATACATTGATTCCATTATTTTGGTGTTTTGGATGACATCCCAATCAACTTAGGGACCGAGGAAGAGTAGGAACAACATTCAGAGATTATGTTGGGTACTCTTCAATATCATATCCTCTATAATATTATATTCAAGTGTACCATCTGGATTAGGGAGACCAAGTTTTTAGGCCACATGAGATCATAACATGGGATTTTGGTAGACCCGAATATGAGTAAGGTGGTGATATCATGGGAGAATCCTAGGAAGGTCTTCAAAGTTAGGATATTTTTTGTCTTGGAACGGTATTACATGAGGGTTTTCAGATATTTCTTGCATAATTATTTTCCCAGGTCTAATCATACTCAAAAGTGGATAGATTTTGGATGGATCCCATAATATAAGGTGTACATTTTGGAACATAATATGTAGTTGATCACAACCAGTATTTTTGATCCTTCAAAAAACTTTAATGAGATATGTGTTCTACTATGACGCCTTTGGTATGGGACTCAGGTGTGTGTTGATGAAGGATGACCATGTGGCGATGTATGGTTCTCTCTAACTAGGGCCTCTTGTAAATAATTAACCAACCCATTACTTGGAATTAGTAGTTATGATGCATGCATTGAAGATGTGGAATCATTATCTCTTTAGGTATAAGTTTGTGGTCTACTTAGATAATAGTATCTTGGTTTATATTTTCTCCCAAAATGAAGTGAATTTGAGCCAGTGTTGATGGGTCAGGTATCCTCAAGTATTTGATTTTGATATCATGTTTTTATTAGAAAAATGTAATATGATAGCCTATTATTTATGTTGGAATATGGTATTTTATGTGGTGAGAGTATCCAATGATGAGTGGAACTTAATGGGTCTATTCACCTAGCTTTACATGGAAATAAAGGAGCATTGTGGGGGTTTATTCTTGACTAGTATTAAGGAAACAGAATTTTTCAAGGAGTTTATTTAGACAGAGAAACCTGGTGATGATTTTTTCAATTGGTCTATGATGTTACTAAAAGGTGGGAACATGCACAATGATTAGTATTTGTGTTTAGATGGAGATATTTGCTTCAAGGGCCGCATTGTGGCGTTGTTGTCAATACGGAAGGTGGTGATGGAAGATTTCCACCAATCATAGTGGGTCATTCATCCTGGCAACAAAAATATGTTTTATTATGTGATTCATTTTTTATGGTGTCCCGGCATGAGTCAAAACATATATGACTTTCTATCTTAGTGTAATAAATTTCATTAGAAAAAAGTAGTGCACCAAAAATCCCCTAATTTGAATCATCTTGTACCTATTACTACCTTCATGTGGGGTAATGTCTCCATATATTTCATTATTGGGTTATATTGTACACATTGGAGAAGAAACACGATTTGGGTGGTGATTGAATGTCTTCCAAAATCATCCCATTTCATACCAATTTAAGACTATACTAAGGTGGATGAATTGTGTATGTTGTATGTTTGAGAGATAGATAGGCTTTATTATGTTCCATCGTTGATATTTTCAAATAGGGACCCTTATTTTACATTTTGGTTTTATGAAAGAAATAAATAGGTGATGGGATTATAGATCAAGTTGAGTACAACATTCCCCTCCCAGATTGACAGTCAGATAGAGATGGAAAATATGATACTCATAGACTAGATCTAAGCATGTGTTATATATTTTAGAGGGTCATGGAAAATCCATTTGGGATTAGTGTAATTTTCTTTAATAATTGTGAAAAATAATTAATAATAATTTTACCCTTTGAGGTGTTTATAGTCATCCATGTTAGGTTCTATTATACTGTTAAGAGGTGGGTGAGACCATGCTATTGGGAAAAAACCACTTGGAAGAGATGTCTGATAACGTCTGATTGATTAGGATATGATAGATGATAGTGTCAATTCTCTACATGTTATATAATCATTATTAGCTCTTATCCTATGAATTATTAGTTAGATATAGGTTTTTTACTGTGTGTCTTTGTTTGGGTCACTATCTTCTTGGTAATTAGGTGAACCTGACACCAAGGTATGTCTATCTTTTTGATATTACAAAGAGGGTTGGTAATGTGGCATAAATTTAAGATTTTCATCCGTAGTTAACCTCAATACATTATGTGTTCCACATCTCAAAATTAAATATGTATATCGCAGACCTATCTCACTTGTCAAATTGAGAGCAATTGGAGATGGAATCTGATTTTCTTGTGTTTGAGTGGCCGATATGGATTGTGGAATCTTAAGATAAAGTTCTTTAAGGAAAGTCCATAGTGTTGGTTTGAGCTCTTTGGTATCATAAGAAAGACAAGAAAGATAAATGGGAGAATAAATATAGTGTTGAGAATATGTTCATGTTATTATTCTCTTATCATACTTTGGAATATCATTATGGTGGATGAATGTTTTCATGGTGGGGATAATTGTCACATATGTGATCATATTTTGAGGTATTATTTTGTTTATTTTTTGTATTGTATTTATATATTTTCTTTCCAAGATTTATTTTTTAAAAATGAATTTTTTGTAACGTATTGCATGTGGAACAATGTTAGTGATAGCTTAGTAGAAACCATACACCTGATAAAAAGATATGGTTCTCCCTAGATAGTAGCATTATCCACGATGCATAAACTTCTTCCCATGCGTGAGGCTAACCATGTGCATCGACTTTTGGGTCTATATAATGTGTATAATAAACCACTTGGGTGTGAACCCTCCCCCAATAAATGTGCTACCTTGATCCAATTTGGATAGAGGAGGACTCATTGTTTCCACAACGTTTGGAAAATCTAGTGGCCAAACCGTTTAGCCTATCCAGGTCATTTAAAATGTGAAATTTTCCATTTTATATTCATCAATTTTAAACAAAATCCACCACTTTCCCCCCTGTTTTGTAATCCTAGATCTATTTTCCTCCCCCACTCTTCTTTCACCCTTTTGATTTTTTATTCATGAGTGGTTTTGATGTGAAATATTTATTAAAATCCAATTAAGATGCACTATTTCTTTTCTTATTCTTACTTCTTGGTTTCTACTCCATCTTTCATGGGTTCTTATTTCTCTATGGGGTTGTTGTTCCAATTAGGAATTAATCTTTAGATATTGGTTGGAATCATGATTTTTATGATATGATCTTGTCTTTATATGGTTCCGTTTCGGTTTTGTTATTTTTTTTACATTAGTTTCTACAACTTTTCAAGTGAAAGGCAAGAGATTCTATGATTTGGCAGTGATGGATGATTTTTCTAAAATTCATTTGTTTTCTAAATTGGTTATATGGGTCGTTTGGATAGTTAAAATCATTTTTAATTTTTTTTGTGTGTAAAGGTTTAATTTTGGGGTTATAAATGGAAATGGGTGTCTTGGAATGTGTATTTTACGTGTTGAAAGGGTGTTTGAGAAAGATGTGGTTTATGTGACATGTGAATGAATAATTTATCATGAAGGGAGTCCATGGTTACTAGGTTGTATGAACTAGGAGTAGTACTCTAGGTGGATCGTCATGGATAAGGCCATTTTCCCCAAGTAATATTAACATTAAAACACAAACTAAACATGTGGTGATGATTAGAGACCATTATAATTTTGGATTGACTCATCTCTAGTGGATCATGTATGAGGACATTGTGGGTTATGGTTTCTATAACATGTTGTTGAGGTATACTGATCCTTGTTCCCCACTAACCCTAATAACATAGCGATTACTCGTTGTTCTCATCCGATGTAATGCATGTGTCATGGATCGCAATTATGTAATATTCCTTTTTTAATTTTAAATGTGTGTTTACTTTTAAATATATTTTCCCTTTTCCTTAAAACTAGAATATTTCATTTAATATATTTCCTTAATTTATCATAAAAAACCTTCATGTTTATATTTATTAAATTTTTTTGACATGGAATCCTTTTCTGGTGGTATCCTAATGGGAATTGTCTCACACCCTTCATACACCCTTAGGTGTATGAAGATCTTGTTATGTTTGACCCTCAAAAAGAATAGTTGTTCCATGGTAGCGATGGTGGATCTAGGTGATAGTGGATTCTATCCCTATAAATGTTTGCAGTGGTATAATGGGGGTGTTTAACCTCTTGTTGAATGGATGTTTTGGTCATGTAGTTGGTTCCCATCCCGTAATTGTATTTTTTTTGTTTTGGTAAAAAGTATGAAACTGTTTAACTTGTTGGAGTGGTCATTCTATTTGGTTACAGTCATTGATCATGATGTGATTTTCTATTCTTTTTGTTCCTCGGGGTTGTATCTTATGGATCAAATCAATCTGGAATTTTATTTTTGATTCCCAATGCACTAGTTTGCATCCCAGGTGGATTGGGAATTCCCTTCAGGCCTTGCCATAGATCGGGTCGGGTTCATGGTTAGATGAAACCTCAGCCAGGTTCATGAAAATAAACATGACTGAAATTGGGTATTCAAACACCTCAAGTAAATTTCATATCATCCTTGGTAGAATAAAATTCCTCAAACTCCTAACTGAATACAAATCATAGGCTCGTAATGGATGATCCAATATACGATCATCCCAATATCTCATGTGTACAATGATATCAATTTTTTCTCTATTCATTGAGTATTTTGGAATATGCCATTATGACATAGAGGTTCTATTCAATTGTATGTAGTTGAAGACAATGATAGTGTCTAGATATTCATTATAAATATAATGATCGTATAGTTTTGATATATCCATACATTTTAAACCTAGATGAATTCTGCACTGCATGTGATCTTACCACATCAAACTCACATGTGTTTGAGATATGTTTTATAAACATTTTCATATCATTGAGATTCCATGACTAGAGTGGGGTTCGATAACCACCACACATTAGACACCAGTATGGGGTAGGACGACACACTATCCCCCAATACACTACTGCGTACACACTATGAGCAGGATATATGTTCACTCACACTACTTTGTTGGCCCCACATGTACTAGCTACATCCAGTCACCCCACTGACTGAGGGTGCTAGCTCTCTCTTGTTTTTGAGATCTCATCCCATAGTGTGGTTATTGATCTAGTTACTTAGTTGGAATTAATGAATTTTTTTCCACTTATTCTTAGAAAATATCAAATTTAAAATAACCATAATTCTAAACCAACCTCACAAAACAATTATCGAGAAATAAATGAATCTCCACTTTAAAATTAATGCAAGGCCACCTTATTAATCCCTAATTCTAATGAAAAAATATTAGGGACTTTAATAAAAATACTCTTTTAGTAACTTTTCATTGCATACTATCCCCCAGTCATGTAAGTATTTTTTTCTTGATTGACACAAGTCTTTGATAAGAAGACCAGTTTGACAACTATAAGGCCTAGTTATGTTATTTATGTACATAAAAAAAGTCTTGTAAATAATGTTTATAAACAGAGTACAACACTTCAAGAAAACATTATCACAACTAGAATCTTTAACAATCTTGGTTCCAACTTAAATTACCAACTAAGACAATATATTATAGGATGTGGTGGTTACAAAATAGTTTCTTGAAACTTTCATAAAACTAGAATCTTTAAAAATCTTTGTCCCAATTTAAACACTAATTTATAGTATGTGGTGGTTACATAACATTCATTGAGAGATTATATTTAGGATATTTTTTCACATATACAAATTCAATGTGGAAATATTCATGATCTTTATATATATGTACTCTTCCTGGATTCCTATTATTCAATGGGGTTTTATATACATGAGGTTTAAACACCTCCATCTAAGCTGAGTAATTTCTTCTTTCATTCAACACATCTATTTTTTTAAGTAGACTTTATTGATATATTATATGGAATGGTTGATAATAATCATTTTAATTGATGGATAGAATGCTTTTACTAATGTAAAGTATAAACATGGTTTAAATTTCCATTCAATATTTTTGAAATTTATTCCTTATTTGATTGATTATAAAATAAATTTCATACTTAATAAGATAAAATCCATCATTATTTAGTTTTTATTTTACAACATTTAGTTTTATTTGATCATTTTTTAGAAATGAAATCCACTGAATTAACTTGAAATTATGTTTTTTCAGAAACTATTGAGGATCTGAGATTAATGTAAATATCTTGTTATCATACAAATTCTTATATGACTATGTTATTATTACTTATATAGGATGTACCTATGTGTTTCATATATATATATATATATTATAGCTATATTATTTATAGATTTTCACTGGATACATGATGCTTATTCACATGTATCATTAATTACATAGGTATGAGTTATATTTTCTGATATATAGTCTCTAAAATTGTTAACACCATATATAATATATCTAATTAAATAAAATATAATAAATTACATAAACTAAAATCTTGATCAGTGTTGAACAAACATGAAAATAAATGTATATCTTTATTAATATAGTTAGTGATATACATATTTTTTATTTAGTTAGTCTAAGAAAAATAGTCACTTTTTATATTCTTTGATTATTGATATCATGTTTTAGATGATTGGTTATATTATTCCATGCATTGGAAATGTTTTTCTTAAAACTATTTCATTTTTGAGTCACATATTTTCACTCTTGTTAATTGCTTCTTCCCAAAACGATATTACCACACATGTGATGACTCTATACCCTATTTGGTTTTGTGGATTATAGGTCTTGTTATAAAATTCTGAAATTTACACATTTTTTCCATCAAATAGATGATAATTTTTATATTTTCTAAAAAAATAAATAATAAATTTATTTATTTTAAATTTACAATTTCACCCATTGACATTACATTTAACATTTATTATTGTTTATCACATAGATTCCATAAAAACATATTTATGTTGACCATATATTTGATACCCTTACATACAGTTATCATTAATAATTTCATGTTGTGTTTTAATAAAAGTATTTGGAAGTTTTTCATTCTTTGAGGTGTTGTTTGAGGGATAGAGAGTCATTTGATGAACATGGATAAACATTATCTCAAAATTTTATATGTTTCCTTCGGTATTAGATCCAATCTTTTAATGCATTTTTTGTTAAGAAATATATTCTTTTTCCAATAAGATGTTCCTTTATAATTATTATATAGAAACACTATCAATGAGAGATACTAATAATTTTTATAATACATTACATTAGAAGCAATAGATTATTCATATCATAAGAAAATTATTTTATTTTATCTGTTATATAATATCATATAATTTTTTTGAGGGTTTTGAAGCTCATACTCGTATATTTATCTTCCCAATATTTGATTGAGTTATCTTATTTTTCATATAGTTTATATTGAAATTATTACTTTATTGGGGCCATGGAGAGATTTTTTTATTGGAACTTGTAAAAAAAGAATTTTCATGACCTCTAATTAGGTTTCAGTGACTATATAGTTAATAAATTTAATTTAAGTGGTTGGTTGGGTTGGTAGTGATTTATCTGGGAACACCACTAGAATCCACCCATTATTTAATATTAAATTTTAAAAACTACTAAGGTGTTGGTGGATAATATGGGCTTCCCGAGGTCTTACTAAATTCAGAAATAAAAAATATTTGGCATCTAATGGGTGTCGATAAGGGTGAAACTAGTTGGCGATGGGTCATCAGGGGCTAGCCCGGTGTGTGGATAAGGGTGATGAGAAGGCGGTTAGGGGTGATGGGATATTTGAATATAATAAAGGGTGGTTGGATAGTCATCATTTGGTGGGGGAAGTTGAGGGAAAATGGGGGAGGAAAAATTAGGGTTTTAGGTAGTATGTGGGGATCCAATATTAAATACCCTTTATTAGATTAACTAGGCTTGAATCGAGAAATGAAATGAAAGGTGACCTCACATCCATAAACATTCGAATTAAAAAAGAGAAAAAAAGAATACCTAAAAAATATTTCTCAGAAATATCTAAAACCATGGTTACCAAATACTTATGTAAAACAAAAAAACATATGGTGTGACAAGGCTGGTTGAATAAAAAAATTAGAAAAAGTTACTCAAAAGAATTGAAAATTAGGGAATCAGGTTCCAAGAATAGAAGAGGTGGATCAAGGTGGTATAAGGATAGATCTTTAAAATTTGATGTAAACTCTAGAAGAAATGAAATTCATCCTAGACTCGATGATGGAACCAATTTTTTTAGTTTTGATGGGAGTCTATAAGGAGGAAGTAGATAAAAAAATATCTAGATTTATCTCTTTTATTCTAATGATGATACAATAGAGTAGTCCTTAACTTTTTTACAAAATAGGATTCCCATAGAATGTTCTAAATATAGCTACAAGTTGATATGAATTAAAATAAGGCTACATGGATTGATTAACATAATCTGATTTTGCTAAGTGGCTTTAACGAGGGGAAGACATGTTTGGAGAAACATGTACAGACTTGGGAACATATGACCTTCCACATCATTGATATAATCAATGGAAATCTATATTTTGTGGTTTAATACACCAAATTCCTTCTATATAGTCTAAAAAATCAAACTCTATTAATTTTTTTTATGAATAATAATGTTATTTAGTATACAGTTTAATTTTTTCAGTACTTGATTTTTTTTTGGTTTTCCAGTTTTCCATAAAATTGATTCTTGGAAGAAAAAGTATAAATTTTTAGTATTACAATTTTTCATAGGTGGCCACTATTGGTATTCATCAATGATAGAATAAATCAATTACAATGGTACACATTATTTATTATTTTTCATGAAAACATGTAATTGTTGTGAATGCTAGTATTCACAACCTCAGATGGAGCTAGAGAGTTTTTATCCTCATCCAATAGACAATGTTTTACTAGTATAAAGAGTATGATTTTTATGGTGAAATTTGGATTAAAATTTCGGATGTATTTTTTTCATGATTTAAAACTAATTTGAGCACAAATGCTACTTTTTCTTATATCTCAGATTCCTATAACATTTTAGATCATTTGAAAATATAGTGAATAGTTAAATATTATGATATTCTATTGTTTTACACCAGTGGAAATGCAAGATTCATGGTATGAATAATGTAAGAATTATTGTGTTTGATAATTAAACAAATCTATGGGCATATATTCTCTTATTATCGAAGTGATGGAGAGGTAGGTCACATTATGAATGATTGTATAAGTAGTTTAGAAATGAAAGTGAGTGGATGAAATTTTACTTAAATGGGAATTTAATTAAAACATGTTAATTTATTGGTAAATTAATGATTTATTTTGAAATATTTATTATTTTTTGTTGATTTGACTAAGGGTTCATTATTTATTTTTTTTATTTTACAATGAGTTTAAAAGGATTATATATTGAAGATTTAATTGGCTTGTAATTAACTAAAATTTTTATTTACTTTTACCTTAATTTAAAGTAATTATTTTATTTTTTTAGCTTTTTGTGTGTAGTTTTTTAAAATATTAGTTAATGACAATAATTGATGAATTAATATTAATTATTAAATAATAATACTATTACAATTTCATTATATATAATATTTTATGTATTTTTCGACATTATATATTATTACTCTTGAATATACTTTTTTTATTAACATATTATTAGTATGATAAGTTTTCTAATTATTATCACACTAATAATTTATATTAAAAATTATTTCTCAAAAAAATAAATATTTAATTAATATTATATCTAATTTGTTAAAATCATCATCATCATCGTTAAAATGATAATCATTATTTTCATCATAATCATTAAAATTATGATTATGATGATGATGGTTATTATTATTATTAATATTTTGGATAATTAATCTTTTAAAATTTTAAATTATGAAAAATGGGGATGGGAATTAAAGACATTCAGGAATGTGGGTATAAATCTCCTATGATATCCATCATCCCATTTAAGGGGATACTTCATCAAAATTGAAAAAACACTTGTCCCTATGTGCATGGTTCACTCACATTCAACCTCCACCACTGCCTAATTAATATCCTCTCTATATTTATCATCTTATAAAGATGAATCACTTGTAGGTTACATATAAAAACTAGTGAAAATCCTCTCATTACCATCCTCCATATTCCCACCCAAAACCACAATCCACCAATCATCCTCCCTATTACCATGTCTCAGTACCTACAGTGTCACTACTTCTCTTTCTTATTTAAATGTAGTGATAACCCATCAAAACTGAGTTATTAATTACGGGCCTAACTACCACAAACCTCCTCACCACTAAATAAATTCATCATTACATCATCAACCGTAATACTCTATTCATTCTACACTATCATAATCCTCTTTGCACATTACATCCATAATCATGAAATAAACCAACCTATGTTTGTGAGAAGCCACATTTAAACTCCATCATTGATGAAACATGTATGAAATTAGGGGATATGTTTGTTTTGGTGGAGGGTATTTCACATAGTGTTTACTAAAAGTTATTGATGGAATTTCATTTATGATTCACACTTTGTATATGTGCAGTGATATTTCATATATATGACGCTCATTGACAAAATATATTGAATGCTAGTTCATTTGTAATTCACTTTCAGAAGTAGTTCACATCAATAACTATTTTTAATTGTATATTAATGATTAGTGGAGTGAGGTTCTCATTTAAGGATCATCAGAAGTGATATATGGGATCATTTACTCTAACAAAAACATTTTGATCCCTTTTAATTATATTATTTGTTGTGTTTTGTTATAATGAATGGATAAATTCATTTTAATATTGTTTTGATTATGGGGTGATTCGTTGAGGATTTTTTATTTTTAATATATTCATTCCATTTTTAATTAAACCAAATCAGATCGTTAGGAATTTTAATTAGTTATGTATTTGGAATTATTATCAAATACATTTTTTTCATATACATTTGTGATAACTCATGTGATACCTAAAAATTAATTATATAATGGTTAAAATCATATGGTTGAATTATTATTCTTGTAGTCTCATACAATCTAGAATTATAATTTCTATATGAGATAATTTTTTTAAAAATCAATATATTAATTGATAAATAAATATATAATGTGATTTCTTGGCAAATCACATAATATATACCTAAAATTTGATCATATATAGGAAAATATGAAATAGATAGATATAATGAAATTATGAGAAATGGGTCTTGGTATTTTAAAAATTTATTGAGAACCAGAAAATTTCACAAATAATTCATAACACATAAAAATGAGATTATGAATAAATTGTGAGAAAAATTGGATTACTGTTTAGATCCAGTGAATGATACATAGTGATTGTAGAATTTAAATTTTAATGGGTGATAATCTAATAAATAA
The DNA here is from genome assembly GCA_963277665.1 of Viscum album. Taxonomy (NCBI): domain Eukaryota; kingdom Viridiplantae; phylum Streptophyta; class Magnoliopsida; order Santalales; family Viscaceae; genus Viscum; species Viscum album. The sequence goes on from OY728137.1 coordinate 1,992,249,214, forward strand.
TAATATATAATTTGGAATAATAATAATATTATTTCATGTAGCTATGAATTAGTCAGAACTATGACACTTCAATCTCTAATATGCTCAATTCGATTATTTTTAGTTAAAATTTTCATTTTTAGAACATTTAGTTTGTAGTCATATTGATAACATCATCAGCCGGACCATTCCCGAAAGTGGATAATAATAGTTTGTACAGATATTCCCATTATGGGATTAACCCTACTTCTACTACTATATTAGTTAGTAGGTATAAAATATCTTAAATTTGGAATATCATGACAGTGTGTACATGCGAAACATAAAAAGGTGTGGCTAAAAGATCCATTGAAATTGTATGTGTACTAAAGGCTCAAAAAATAAGAGACAAAATGTGAAATTGATATTTAAATTTTTTATAGAATGTTGAAAATAATCTAAAGGATAAATATTGTGTAATTTAATATCATTATAGAATAAGTAGTAGATAAAAACAAACTAGATACATTTGATTATTTAACTAATAATCATGAGTGGATTGATTCATTGGATTTTGAAAATTAATACATTGAAGAAAATTTTAATTTGGAGATGATATGACATCCAATAGGTGTGGATTATATTTATATTAAGTGGTTTTAGAAAAAAATGAAAAACTAATTTAGATAAATTGTGGTGAATAAAAATTTTATTACGGCTCATGGATTCAGTCAATGTTATAGGATAGATTACGATGAAAATTGAGTCTAGTAATGAGGCATATAATTTTAAAGGATATACAAGTACATTTATGATGTAATGAAAATTCTATTTTAATCAATTTTAAAAAAACATACATAATAATAATGGTGTGTTAAAATGATAGAGACTAAGGGATTCACCCCCAGTGATGAGCAAACAATCATTTTGATGGGTGACCATACCAAAATAAAAATTAATACCCAATTATATAACAACGAAAATACATATAATGTAGTGACCCTATCCTTTACATATGTAATTAAATTAATTTAAGAATAATTAAACATCAAATTATAAGAAAAGTATCATAAAGTACAGTTTCTTGAAACAATAGGTACATAAAACTGAAAACATATGAGTAAATAAAACATTTCATTATATATTCTTCATAAAGTGATCCTAACTCCCATTGTGCACAAATATCTTCATATGATAACTTGGGGATAACAAGACAAAATAGGTGATCTAAAAGCCCAGTAAAGGAATAAACATAAGAATAATTCTTTAGCACATGGGTTAGAAGGCATGACTTAATGATATAAAAAGGCATGTATCATTTTGAATATTAACATATTAACATGTAATCATATAGAAAAGGACTCATTGTAATGTGAAACAAACAAAAAAATGACATTATCATGAGTTAAGGATTGTTTCACATAGAGGATCACAAGTCAAGGATAACCAACAAGCCTATTGCACATGGTAGCACGAGTCATAGCTAACCCCCCCAGACTATTGCACAAAACATCTCATGAGAATCAAACTTACCCAATGAATTAAAGCGTTATTTATGAGAACCTGTCATAAAATGTTCATGAAAATTCTTGTCACATACTGAATCTTATATAATCAATCATACCTTAACATAAAGCAATCCATGAAAATAAATGGCCACTGTAATCTTGGCATGAAACATAATTCAATAGGCATATCATAAAAGTGTCCATGAAAGAAATGAATTATAACATATAGAAAAAGTAATAATGTGAAATAGGCATATATCATGGCAAGTGATGTAAAACAGAAGTGATAACTTGTAAAAAGAGTATTTAAGAAATATTATCATTAAAACATTTTAATATAGTTTTAAGGATAATACTAATCGGAATTTTAAAATAAAAAAGGGAATAATATTTTATATAAAACTAGACTTGAAAAATGTTTTTTTTAATAATAAAAATATTTATTTTATAATTTTTTTTTGATTAAATTATATGGTAGAGTGCACTTGAAATTGGTCAAAAATCTAGGATGTTCTTTTAAAATTGGTTTTCTTATTAGGAAGTATTGAGGAGGGAATCACTTAAAAGCATGTATATCCCTGAAAGTGAATGATTAATGGATATTGTAAAATGATTTGGGAATGTAAAAAATAATTATAATATAAAAATAAAAAGAATATAGGATTTTACTTGTGTAAAAATAGATTTAGAATAACCTAAAGGAATAATAGAGGATCAAGTAGAATCTATTACCCTATGTACGATGGTGTTCTCCTCTTGATATTAATAACCAGAACAATCAAATTAAGTTAATTAATTAGTAAAAATGTACAAATATTACATTTAATTAATATAGTATACCCTTTTTATTTTCATTCATGGACTTTTTGATTTTTTAAGAGGTTCAATTTCATTGTTTGGGTCCGTTTTGTTCCTGACTGGTTTACTTATATATATGAACGAATTATCATGTAAAATGAGAATTGTTGTATTGAATTGGTTTTATATTTTATTATTGAACATATATAAGGTTACATGGTTTTAGAATTCATTTGGTTATTTATAATGAAGATAAATAATTATATAAAACACTAATTATAACCTTTTGTGTTAATTGGTGGTTTTTAATCACAACGAATACATTTTGATTGAAAAAAAATCATGTGTAAAAAAAAGACTTCAGAACCATATACTTTACATAATACATATATATTATTCCTTTTCAACCATAAAAATGGTTTCATTTACTAAATTTAAGATGGTAAAATAAATTAAAAACATGTAGTCCTTGAATGTGATGAATTAACACATCTCAGATGGTGGTTTCATTTGTAATATAAAAGAAAGGTAAAGGAGATATGATAAAAACTTATTCCCTTATCATAAAAACATTACAGTACATGAAAGGTATATGAGATATCATAATATTTGTATGAGGATAGGTATGGATATAAAATAAAACAAAGGAACATGAAAAGAAAGTAAAAGTATTGATTAGTGGAATTTACCTCTTGAATTAATCTTCCTTGAGAGACTTTTTAGGGGAAACGATTTCATATTTTGAGGATACCAAGGGATAATATACATGGGGGGGGGGGGATTTGGAAGATATTTTAGTTGAATTTAGGCAAGGAAAAATGCTTGATAAGAGTGAAGAAAATAGGGGTGTGTGGGTGGGTTTATAGTGCTAGGGAGGAGGGGATTTTTAATATTTGAATTAGTATATTATTATTGGTTGATAATACAAGAAATATTGTTGATTCCATGACCCAAAATAGTTATATGTGCATTTTATTTCAAAATAAAGTCCATTTACATCATCCATGACTCAGTCATGATGCATAAATTAATTTATTTATGATTTACATAAATTATAATATTTTCGTATTCACAAAAAATTCATGTTTTTTTGAAAAATCCCAAAAATTCCCTAAAACAATTCATCGATGTGTTGAATCCAAAACTTAAATCCATTGTTAAACAATTTATAAGTATGATTAATTAAATTTCTAATTAAAATCATAATTTATTTTAAAAATACATATTTTAGAGCAATACCTAATTTTATAATGCTTTCAAAAATTACATATGGTCTTATAAAATTATCTTAAAACTAGAAGACATATAATTGATAAATGAACACATTTTTGCAAAATAAAACTTCTTTTAAATTAATTAATTAATTAATTGTAAATAATTATTTATGACTTAAAAATATACTAATACTTATACTATAGTCATTTTATCACTCATAAGATTCCAAAATTATATTTATACATTCAAGGGTGAGGTTACTATTCTTTTGGATGATTTTATATTTATAATGGTCACATTACTATTCATAATAGTAGGTTAATATTCATAATGGTGGGTTTCTATTCACCAAAAATTATGTTTGTTCCATCATACCCCAAAAATCACCCTGAACGCAACCGTGTGTGTCTGATTTTTGAAATTCAATACACAAGAGTGGAAAAATTTAGTTTAAGAGATAATTTATAAATGTCTCCCAAAAGAAATGTGTTATTTTACATAGACATAGGGATTAATTAATTTAATTAAACTTATTATTAAATACTTGGGGTGTTATATTCTTCCCACTTATGAAACTTCTCCCTCAGAGTTTCTTTTTATAGAGTAAGGTGAAAATAGTTGAGGTTTTTCATATAACTAAGAAGCATAAAAGGAACACTTTAAACCTAAAAAGATGAAATATTAATGAAAATGTATATCCAATCTTGGGATTCACTATGTTTAAATATATGTTATCCTTGATCTATTTATTTACTTATATTCATATTTGGTCTTTTTTAATTCCCTTGATAATTATTTGTACCATGCTCATGAATTTACTAAAAAATATCCCCTAGGAGTGTAAAATCAATAGTGCAGTAAGGCCTATTTTTGTGAACCAGTTCATATTTGAGTATAGGTCAATTTTTTTTTCAGGTTTTTCCATTAGATACCTATATGCCAGATCCACCTCTACCTATTTGTATCCAGACATGGATGAATTTTCTTGATAAACAACTTACACTATACATACCAAGATTTAGGGGTTTTTTCTTATATATATTCCCTTCCTTAAGGTTAATACTAATGTACTATATTCATAATCTCAAAAAATAACTATACCATCTTATGATAACAACTATAGAGACCCTATCCTTTACAAATATTATTACATGTGTTTTTCATAATTAAACATCAAATTTCAATCCAAGGATCATTAAATCATGATTCTTGTAAGACTATGTAAAAAAAACATAAAACATCGTACTAAATAAAAAAATATGTATTTATTATTTACAAATTGATCATAAATCCCATTTTTCTCATAAATATTCATAGGACAAACTTGAGATAACTTGAAAAAATGTATGATCTAAAATACCCGTATATGAATAATCGTAAGAATAAAGATTTAGCACAGGGGTTGTAAGGCATAACATAATGACATAAAAAGTCACGAAACATATTGATTATTAACATATAAATATTTAATCATATAAACATGGAGTCATTGTAATGTGTTAGCTACATAAAACATTATTTTAGCATGAGGAATTTCTCTTTTCACATAGATCACATGTTAAGGTTTACCACCAAGACCGTAGCACATGGTTGCAAGAGTCAAGGATAACTACCAAGACTGTGGCACGTAACGTCTGAAGAGACTCAAATTTACACCATTAATTAGAGATCTATCTAGGAACACCCATCATAAAATGATTATTAATATTATTTCCACATATATAATCATACATAATCAATCATTCAAAAAGATAAGGGAGCCCATGGAAAGAATTGAGTAATGTAATCATGTAATAAAGGATAATTTAATGGGATTATCATAATAGTGTCCATGAAATAAAGGATTTAAAACATAAATGTACATTTATAAGGGGAAATAGGCATATATTATGGTATGTGATGTCAAACATTAGTGGTAACATGTAAAAGGATTATTTAATAAATTTTATCATTAAAACATTTTAATGCGAGTTTAAGGATACTGCTAAAGAGTATTTAAAAATTAAAATGGGAATAATCATTTATATAAGAACAGAAATGAAACAATAAATCTTTCATAACAAAAATACTGATTTTATAAAAACAATGGTGGCTTAAAACATATGATAGAGTGCACATGAAATAGGGTATTAATTTGGGAAATTCTTTTAAAATGAGTTTTGTTAGAGGAATGTATTGAGGAGGGAATCACTGAAAAGAATGTATATCCCAAAAAGAGATTGATTAATGGATATTTATACATTATTTTGGGCATATAAACATCAATATGAATATGTACATAAATAGAATATTGGAGTCAATTTGGGTAAAAAGAGAGTAAGAATAACCCGAAGGAATAATAGAGGTCCATGTAGAATCCCTTACATGAAGTACGATGGTGTTCTCCACTTGATAATAATGACATTAATAATCTAATTAGGTTCATTAATAAAAAATTTAAGAACCTATTTTAAATTTAATTTATTAATTATTACCTTTTATGTTCAATTAGGTCCTTTTTGATGGGTTAAAAGGTTCAATTTCATTATTCGGGTCTGTTAGTTTCACGATCTGTTTACTTATATACACGAATGGACAGTCCTGTCAAATGAGGATGTTTGTATATAATTGAATTTATATTTTTATTATTTAACATACATTAGGTTACATATTTGTAAAATTTATTTGGTTATTTAGAGTGCAGATGAATCATTATATAAAACTTTATTGATAAAATTTTGGTTAAATTTGCGGTTTTAGGTCACAATGAATATATTTTGATTTATAAATCAAAACCACGTGTACAAAAAAAATGCTAAAACAATAGGTGAGAAATAATACATATATTATAGCCTGTTACAACTACAAAAATAATTTTATGACCATAATTGAAGATGGTAAAAGAGATTGAAAAATTGCCATCCTTGAATACCTTCAATTAACACATCTTGGATAGTGTTATCATTTATAGAATAAAAGATAGGTAAATGATAGATGATAATACTTATTAAATTTTTATAAAAAGTTATAGTACATTTATGGGTTTGGATTTTTCATAATATTTTTATTAGGATAGGTTCGGATAGAAAATAAAATAAACGAACTTGAAATGAAGGTAAATTAATCGGAAAAAGAATTTACCTCTTGAAGTAATTGTCCTCGAGAGCCTTTTAAGGGGACTGGATTTGTCCTTGTGATGATAACAAGGTTAGATGGATATAGGGGAGGAACTTGGGGAGATATTTGAGTAGAATTTATTCATGTTACAATGCTTGAGAGTATTGAAGAGAATATTGAAGAGAATATTAGAGTGTGATTGGTTTTTATAGTGGACAAGAGGACAATTTTCTTAATATTTGAATAATTAGTTTATTATTTTCCAATATTAAAGCCAATAGTAATGATTAAAGGACCCAAAATACTAATATATGAGTGTGAGTTCAAAAAAAGTCCATTTACCTCATCCATGACTCAATCATGATGCAGAAATTAATATATTTAGCATTTATCATAAATTATAATTTTTACTATTCCCCAAAAGATCAAGTATTTTATAAAAATCCCTAAAAGCCACCCCTATTCTTTTTTATAATGTTGAATAAAAAAATAAAATAAATTTATAAGAAATAATTTTCTAAATATTGTTAATTTATTTTTTAATTAAAATCATAATTTAATTAAAAATACAAATTATAAAAATATAACTATTTTTATAATTCTTTAAAAAATTGCATAGGGTCTTATAAAATTACCTGAAAACCATATAACATAAAATTCTTAATTCGTGAACACATTTTAGGAAAATACAATTTCTTTTAAATTTATTAATTAATTGTAATAAAATATTTATGACATATAAAAATTCCAATAATTTTACTATGGTCATATTATCACTTATAAGATACCGAAATATTATTTATACATTATAGGGCGAGGTTAATATTATTTTGGATGATTTATAATTTGTAACTATCATGTTATTATTCATAAGGGTATGTTAATAATCTCTTAAAATTAAGTTTGTTCCATTAGACCCTAAAATTCTCCTTGAATGCAACCATGTATGTCTGATTTTTGAAATTTAAAACACAGTAGTGGAGAAATTTAGTTTAACATATAGGTTGTAAAAATATCTTTAAAACAAAGTATTTTTTTATAGAGAAATAATCTTTAATGAATTTAATTTATTTTATTTTTAAATCCTTGATGTGTTGCATAAAACATCACCCATAATGTATAATTCTCTCCATATCTCAGAGGCCTCAATACCCTTTTCCAAAATCATCCTTCCATTCCTAATAAGGTATGTCATGTCCCATAGGGGGGGTTACACTCCCCCTGTAGGAAGTCCAACAACACCTTAGAGTTTGTTTCCACCACTTTGATATTAAATTTTTATAATATTCATAGAAAAAGAATGTAGATCAAGACACTAAATTTATCCCAAATAGAATTACATGTACCATAGAATGCACTAAAACCCAATAGAACTGATCCACATTCACCAAAGACAATCATAGCACCTATCATTATCCATAGCACACATGATTAATCAATATTTATCTTCATTCCTCTTAATTTAGTTTTCAAACACACTCATTCCTTCTTATTACTACTTTAATTGTCCGTTGTATTAAAAAAACACTTGGATCCCCATTCTCAAAAAATTCGTTTAGTAGTCTCGAAGAGAAAGTGAACCAAGACATTCCATAAGAAACTTAACCTAAACCTACCTGAATAAGTGTGAATAAATTTTTCCTTCCCTTACCTTGTTACATTCTTCTTATATGAACAATCTTATGGTGGACATTACTAGGGCTCCCGCTTCGGCGTCTTACATGGTCTGGCCTCCCTGAATAAAAAATCTATAGAAGCTCGCCCACACATTCCCTCAACCCTGATACAACCCTGAAACCTATAATTGTATTTGATATTAACATCACCCACTCACTTCAAAAAAATAGGATCCATGTTTACTCATGACATAGTTTAAGTGAAGAACTAGTGATGGGATGCCAAAAAAATACATTTCATTTAAACATTATCATGAATTAGATGTTCTAGGTTAATCATCAATTTTTTTTTGAAATTTATTATCCCAAGTATAAATTTTCAATCCAAATTTTTTCCCACATATTATACCATATTATAAAATATATTAGTTGGTGTTTGTACTTTCTATTGATCCATCCATAACTTAAGGCAAAAATGACACATATATCAGGTATTTCGGTCATAATAATTCTATCAAACACAGGTCGTTTTTGGTTATTGTGTATCATTATAATAATGTTCAATAAAGTATTGGTATCCAAAATATTAGTATCTTGGACAGGGAAACTTTGTAATAATAGATAATCACCTGACCAGTTATCCTTCAAAAACGTGATATCCCCTATCCCCACAACCCAAATAACCTTATCCTTTATAACCTCAATTTGTTTTTCAGGATCTTATTCATTATTGATGGGTTCCTCAAGTTATAATCCCACTCCACCAGAACTATTCTATATCTACATATCATGAACTTGGCCCAAATAATTTCTCCTTCATCAATTTCCAAACCCATTTTGTTCTACATGGCTTCTAAAATGTCATGTAGATTGACACCAGCCTCATCGACTGACCTCACAAATGTCTTCCAATCATCTTAATGATATTGTTTCAAGTCATTTTCATCCCAAAAAAACTTTTTCATAATGTTTCCTAGAAGGTTTATGGTACCGTTTTAGATATTATTACCTAATATAAAATCCATATTTAAAGACGATAACACACAATGGATGAAGGTAATATGCCCCCCAGATGAAGGAAATTTGTTATTCCAATTTCAGATACATCCCATAATTTTATTCATCATATATTCATACTAGATCTTCTGAATTCTTCCATTCAAAATGGGGTAAATAAGGGACACAATTGGTAGAATTCATTAATGTAAACCCACCATATTTTGAATAACCCTATAGTGGTTTTCTGATCACTTAGTAGAAAAAAAAATAATATTATGAACTAAGTTGATCCATTTTTGACATAACATTCCCTAAATCCACACCATTTTATTCCATCCTATTATAGACTTCTTACTAACATCAATTAATAAAATAATGTCATTAGTGAACATAAAATGAGAGATAAATATATCTCATGACCTATTATTATAAGTCATGATCAAACCCACTTCCAAGAAAATTTTATTTTTGATGGTGAATAACTCATAGGAAATGAAAAAATATTTAGGGATATAGGGTCACCCTGCATTACACCTTGTATGATGATAAAGAAACCAAATATCCTCCTAATTGAAGAGATGAACAACCATTCTGAAAAATAACATCAAAACAATAAGTCACATAAGGTTTATTTTAATCCCATTTCCTCATAACCTTAATAATGAAACACCATTAATTCATGTCATATGACTTGTCCATGTCAACATTAATAATAAAAATAGAGCTTGTGGTCTTCTTATTTAAATATTTAACCATCCTTGGAGAAATTACCACCACCCCTAGGATACACCTCCTTCGAATGAAGACATGTAATTCATTTGAAAAAAACTATCAAAATCATACATTTTAGTCTCTTATTCACAATATTAGATATAATTTATTTAGGATAAGATACATTGTTACATAGGAGGAAATTAAATAATAGAATCGGTGTGATGAAGTTTAGGGATCTGGGCTACTCTGGAAGAATACACATCTCTAGTAAATTCTCATCCTTTAAGGTAGTCCACACTACCTCCCTTGAATGATAATTCATGATATCCACATCATCCATATAAAATAAACCTAAAAACTATATAGAATCGGTGAACTATATAACCCCATACTAAAAAATCCTCTTGGATCCCTCTCCCATTGGAAGGTCCATGAGAAATCAATTTTCATTATCCTTAACAAACCTGGGAATGTGATGCATGAACCTATCCACCCTAACTTACTATTATAGACTTCTTCTGATGTATACATTAGTCCCCACCATAAGGTTCTTAATGTTATTCAGGTACATATTAATTTCCACTTCGATTCCATTTGTATAGGACCCATCACATATCTTTAAATTTATTCCCCTTAGAAAATCAATTATTTCATTGAGGAATTCATGAAATTATTTTATAATTTATTATCCTTCCCTAATCTATGTATCCAATGATTCTTTAACACCCCAAGCTTCCATAGTACTTTTCCCTTTGAATAATGCAATAGCATATATTGTACACAACTTCTAGTTCTAACACACCACAACCAATAAATCTAGCCATTATGAATAGTAATACCCACTATTTGAAAAAAATTAATGGACTTAATTTTTGGATTCAAAATAGTGAAATTTTCTTAGGGTGAAAATTTGGTATTTTTCTGAAAAATTTCAATTTTTGATGAATAGTGAAAAACACTAAGTAATAGTTTAAAACTGAATTTTTATTTAAATAATTTTTTATTTTATTTAAATTTATTTTAGGTCAAAATAGATACATAATACCTATATAAGTTCAATGTAATTCATTTGATTCAGTTTATAATAAATTTAGATATATAAAAATTTGTTGAACTTTTTACCATCTTTTACCCACCTCATAGGAGCAATTTCAAATTTACATAAAACATAAATTTACCCCTTCTATGGGTTGAATTTTAAAAATCTCAGAGACATGGTTGATATCAGTAAGTAAAATGTGGTTCAATGAGATGAAAATAATTTTTGGTGAATAGTAACTTTTGATTCTTTTTTACCACGGTTAAAAGTAAATAGGGTAATTAGACGTAAAAATGTAATTATTATTACCTTAACAAATTTCCTAATTCTATTGGATAAGTGTAATTAGACAAAAAAAACCTTAGGAATAAAATATGATCCTTTAGGTCCACTTGGATTAGATTAGGACATTTATTATAATTTAATTCAAAGAAGAGTTAAAAGTGTTAAATTCGAAGTTGAATAACTAATCCATTTTTAATGTAGGGATACATATAAGATAAATTCGTCTATTAATATTAATTATAAATATAAAATTATTTAATACATAATTTTATTTTTTTTATATTTTTATACATTAAATAATATAATTTATCTATGACATAATGATGTTGCATTAATTACCAAATTAATAAAATATTAAAATATTTGATATTATAAATATCCAAATAAATGTAATTTGAGAATTTTTATAAATTAAACAAATTTTATAAGTTAATATGACTATTTAGGTTTGGTTAGATGAATTTTTTTTGAATTAATAATACTGTTACGAATTTAGCAAAAACAAAATACCAAATAGTGTCAAAATTGACATAAATGTGTTTATAAAACAAATATTATATTATTAATTGATTTTAAATTCCTAAAAATATAAGGATCATCCAAAAGACTTATAAAAATATATTTGTATCATTAATGAACATCTTGGGTTTCTCTTACATGTTTATTGTATGTTTATTAACCATATAATATAAAAATACAAAGAGACATGGTAAATGTCAAACTATTTAACTAAGAGTTTAATCTAAACGATAAAGTTAAAATAGTGACCCAAACTTGTATAAAACCTATTAGTTGAGTGGTTTTCGACCCATCCCAATCTTATCCTTTAAATAATTCATTTTGGAGCCATTAGACACCAAAAAATATTTTATTATAAAATAATATTTCTTGCTTTCCCTAAGGTGCCCCTCACCCCTCTTATAAAACGACACTCTCCCTTCTCTCTAATTAACACCTTCAAAGCCCTTTGGCTTGGAAAAACACTGCCCAAATACCATTTTAACTATCCTACCTTCATCTTATAGGACTTTATTTAGTGAAAAATCCAACCTATTGAGCTTTTTTATCAAATCAAAAGGAAGAACCCGAAGAAGAGGTAAATATTTCATCACAACTTTCAAGTTCCTTTCTTCTTCCACTTCATCTTTATTTATTGTTTCCAATATAAAATAATAACTCCAGTATCTTATATATATTGCGATGTTATTATAAATATGTTACAAACATATTCATTATTTTATCCATCCTCTGAATTACATGTCACCATATGTGCATACGTACGACTTACCGTCTCCACGCCGTGGTGTAATTGTTATTCAATACATTATTATTGGATGGATATTATAATGATGAATAATTGATGTAAATAATAAATATAATATTATAATTATTCTTTTATATATGATATAACATCATATTATATATTATTTTAATATCAAAATAATGATATTGTCTCTTGTGCATACGTACGGATTACTGTCTCCACGAACGCGATGAGATTAATTCCCCATCGTATCCATTTAAGTATAATTTTATTTATATGATTAAAAATAATTTTTATAGAGTTAATATCATTCTTAATATGAATAATATACTTTCTATCCAAAACAAACACTACTTACGTAACAAAGCATACAAAGGGAAACAAATCATTTAACACCCGAAATGATGATAATACTAATATATTATTAAAAAAGCAATGTTAAAAGATAATATTTGATATCATAGTAATGTATATGTATATTTTATAATTTAATAAAAATTATTTCACCATTATATAGGAGGTTAACCTACCCTAAACCAATTAAAAGTAAAAGGTAAGGGTTAATTTCACAATCTCTTTATAATCTGAGGTTATTTATACGTAATTACCTACCGGGACATCTTTATCATACACATCCATGTTTCATAAAAATTTATTTCAATTTTTTTTAATATTTACTAAAAAATGGATTAAATCCATTTATACCATTATTTGACCTTAAATGTTTCGAATGGAATATTTCCGTCGTTTTCTAAACAAGGTACTTTGTGACCTTTTCGATAAAATTAAGGTAAGAATGTTTTTTTAACTTATATGGTGGGTGAAGCTATTTTTTGCCATTATAACAACATTGAATCATCCCTAATAATTATATAATAATATTTTCATAAATAAATGTTTTCTTTTATAATTACACAAATTTTAAATGATTTCAAAAATATAAAGAGATATTTCTCTAAAAAGGTTTTGATTTCATATATTTCAACATCCTTTGATGGATTTTAAGATTATATGAAGTTGATTTATTATTATACAAAACTTCCATATTGTATTAAAGGTTCTGTGATATGTCTGACTATGGGTGTGTTATTATTACACCATTCATGGTTTGTGGATAATGTATTGACATTTCGTATGCTAGTTTTAATATGAATGTTTTGTTATGTTTAAACTTTTTCTTATGAGGAATGCATTGGAATTAATAGGTTATGGATGGATCCCACTATAGCTTCTCGATGAATTGGTAGGTCTCATGATTCAATATATTGTCTTGGAATAGGGCCTTGAAAAAATCTTATTTGTAGTCTTAGAAAAAGGCCTTGACTATGTGGTCATAAAAGTCTACAATTATGCCTTCCATCATTATGAAAGTGGCTATTTATATTGCATGTGATTATTCAACTTGTATAATATCCATGTGAATAAGTAAATTGAATTATTATTTTTTAACTTATCCATATTATGCTGAAGTTCAAGTTTAAAAGGATTTTTCTTTAGTCTTATACATTGCCTTAAAAGTTTATGCTTATTTAAGAATGTTTTCACTATATTGTTATCCTTACTGGGTATCTGAGCTCACCCCTTTCTATGTTTTATTTATCCCATTATGTGAAGAATTATATTATGACTGAACTATAGGGATAGTCTATGGGATCTTAGTGTTGCATATGGAAACAATGATGTTTAGTTTTCTATTTTACGATTTAATGTAAACCATATGAATGCATCTAGTACTTCCAAGGGTACTAAACTAATCAGTCTTTCGGGACTTGATCTTTTGTGATCATGCCAATGATATGTAATAATTCACTGACTCTGGGATTTTGGGGTCAGGGCATTTTAGTTGGTATCAGAGGAAATTTAGTTCAAACCATGGAAACTAGATTTAGGTAAACTCTGATTAGAGCACATATCCCCAAGATAGACTTTGAGGATAAGTATAGAATAACTTCTTAAAATTTTGGTAGTGTAGATATTTTGTGAGTTTTCCGAGAAATACATCCCTATTTGGATACGAGCAGGTATAGGTGGCTCTAGGACGGATGTACCTAGGGTTAAAACCTGAAAACACCGCTTTCAAATAGACTCGAACAGGAACTAGAGCACGACAATGAGCCTTGCTGCACTCTTGGTTACGACACTCCCAGGGGATATTCTTAGGATAATTCTCATTTTCATTACAAAACATTATGAAGGGTTTATGAGTATATAATTCTTCAAAGAAACCATTTTTATGATTATGTATTATATCTATAAACTCTTCAATTTATGTTAAGTGTTTTAAAAGTTTGGAATTATGTATTTCTATTCATAAACTAATCTAGTTTATTACATTGTTTAGAAATGGTGCCTTATGGAAGGAATGGAAATTGTATTAATGTGCGCACTCCATGTAGGGATTTACCTCCTGATCAAGAAAATTATAATGGAGCCGGTGATACAACTGGTGCATATCAACTTATCACTATATTGGGGCAACTCACTCAGGTTATGAATAATAACCTTACCTGTATGGATCATCTTGATCCGCAGCGTGGAGGACTAATGTTAGAACACTTCATGATGCAACAAGCAGCAACATTCAATGGGGTTACAAATCCATTAGTAGCTGTCAAACAGATAAATTTCTTAGAGAAAATATACCACACCATAGTGAGTAACGAAAGGTAAAAAGTTGTAATGACAATTTACCGCCTCACTGGAGATATTGATAAATGGTGTTCATTGATTCAAAACACAAAGAAAGATGATGAAGTATCAAATATTTAATAGAGAGAGTTTCAAGAAATTTTATTAGAAAAATATTTTCCTCATGACCATCAAGTGGATATGGAAAGACAATATCCGACTCTGAAGAAAAAGGAGGATGAGAATTTCGCAATGTATAAAGCCAAATTTACATGGTTAGTGAGGCATGTTGCAGATTATATACGTAACCAAAAAAGTAATATTGATCATTTCTTTGACGGGTAAAAACCATTTCTCTATCGCGCATTAGTCTCACAATACTTCTCGTTGTACGAAGATACTGTCTCATGTGCTATCAAGATAGAAAAATAAATCTCTAAGTCTTACAACTTTAAAGAAAAGCATAAGAAGAATAGATCTAATGAACACTATGGAAATGGAAATAAGGGGATGAAAGGAAAAGTTAAATATCTATCCTACAGAAAATGTGGGAAGAAACAACCTGATACTTGTCTGAAGGGAACGAGAGTCTATTACAAATGTGAAAAAGGCCACCAAGCACTTGATTGCATGTGAAAGAATGAGGATGTCACTGTTGAATGCTATAATTGTAGAGAAAGAGGGAATTCGGAAAATGAATGTCATAAGCACCAAGTGAACTTACCTTGGAAAAGGCCAAGGGATCAAGTCCAAGCTTATGCTATCACTATTGCTGAGGTTCAAGCTCTGAAAGACATAGTGGTAGGTAATTTAATAGTTTCCTCAAATATAAAAAATACCTTATTTGATTCTGGATCATCGCATTATTTCATATCTTCCTAGTTTTCTAAAAAAATTAGATATTTCCAACTTCATTTAATAAGGGAGTTGTCAGTTAAAACTCTTAAAGGAAGTATCATTGCAACAATGTTTTGTGAATTAGTCCCCATTAGGGAATATAAATGTTCTTTATCTCCTGATATCATCATCATACCCATGATTGAATTTTATATAATGCTTGGTATGGATTGGCTTTCAGACCATGATCCAAATTTTTTTGAAAGAAGATGGAGGTTACTATTTTTTATGATAATGATAAAGAACCCCTTATCTTTAGAGCAGAATCGTGACCACCTAATTCTTATCTAGATACACCCCCAGTAGCTCAACTAAATTCAATTATTTGGGAGGAAGAGAATGAAATAACTATGGGTGAGGAATGGAATGTTCAAATAGAGGATGTATGTATTGTGAAAGAATATATTGATGTATTTCAAGAATATTTACCTGGACATCCTCCAGAATGAGAAATTGAGTTTTCAATTGATTTAATTCCAGGATCAAGTCCCATATCGAAGACCCCTTATAGAATATCTCCTTTGGAATTAGTGGGACTAAAGAAACAAATAGGGGAATTGAGTAAAAAGGTATTTATTCTCCCTAGTGTTTCTCCATGGGGAGCCCTTATTCATTTTGTTAAGAAGAAATATGGATCTATGAGGTTGTGCATTGACTACAGGGATATCAATGCTATAACAATAAATAAAAAGTATCCCCTACCTTGCATTGACGATTTATTTGTCCAACTTCATGGATCTCAATACTTTTCAAAGATTTACCTTCGATCTGGATATCATCAGTTGTGTGTGAAAAAGGAAGACATTCCAAAAATAGAATTTCGAACCAGGTACGAGCTTTATGAGTTTATAGTAATGCCTTTGGGATTGAATAATGTACCCTCTGTCTTCATGGATCAAATGAATAGAGTTTTCATGGAATATCTTGATGAAATTGTATTGGTATTCATTGATGATATATTGGTATACTCCAAAAGATATGAAGATCATGAAAATCACTTGATCATTATCCTGAAGAGTATTTGAAGAAATTAATTATATGGGATGTTTAGCATGTGTGAATTCTAGATTCAAGAGATTTCTTTTCTTGGCCATATAGTCTCTAAGGATGGAATCTCTTTTGATCCTTCTAAGACAAGAGAAATCCATGAGTGGCTAGCACCAATGACTATAACTGAGTTACGCAATTTTATTGGTTTAGAAGGTTATTATCGATGTTTCTTCCAGAATTTTTCCCGGTTGGATAACCCATTAACAAAGCTCACACGAAAAGGGGTTATTTTTTTTTGGATAGAAGAGTGTAAAGAATATTTTAATTAATTGAATAGAAGATTATCCAATGCTCCTATGTTGATTCTACCATCGGGGAATGATGAGTTTATTATTTATAGTAATGCTTCAAAGAAAGCGCTTGGTTGTGTCCTTATACAGAATGATAGGGTTATTGCCTATGCATCACGACAACTAAAAATTCATGAGAAAAACTATTCTAACACTGATCATGAGTTATCAGATGTAATATTTCCTATGAAGATTTTGAGACTCTATCTCTATGGTGAAAAATGTGAGATATATACTGATCACAAGAGTTTGAAGTATATTTCTCCTAGAAAGAACTAAACTTGAGGCAAAGGAGATGGCTTGAACTTCTCAAGGATTATGATTTCACTATACACTACCACCTGGGGAAGGAAAATAAGGTGGTAGATGCTTTGAGTAGAAAGGATCATAGAGTTTCGAATAAGATGAGAGTTTAAAAGGATCTTATATACATGGATCTAGTAAAGATGGATATTGGAATCACCATGGAAGGTAAAACATAAATACTTTTTTAAATGGTTTCCAAACCATCTTTATTAGAAAGGATAAAAATTTCTCAAGTTGATGATGAGGAGTTTCAAAAGAAGATTAAATTTGTGAATTATGTGAGATTGAGTGACTTTGTATATGAAGATGGAATTTTGAAATTTGGGAAGAGACTTTGTGTTCCTGTTATAACTAATCTAAAAAGATAATTTTTGTAGTATGCTCATAGCTCAAATTTCTCTATACACCCTGGGAGCTCCGAAAGTTTTAGATATTTGAAGGAACAGTTTTGGTGGGACAACATGAAAAGGGAGATAACTGATTTTGTGTCATGATGTATGGTTTGTCCACATATGATAGCTGGAAGGCAACATCCTGGAGGATTCATGAAACATATTCCCATACCAAAGTGAAAATGGGATAATATTATGATTGACTTTGTCAACGGACTACCAAAAACTCCTGGAATGAATGATGCAATATCAGTCATTTTTGATCATCTTACCAAGTCAACACATTTTATTTCTTTAAGGGAAGATTTACCACTAGAACATTTCGAAAGACTATATATTAATGAATTTTTAAGACTTCATAGAGTACCAATTTCAATTTTTTCTTATCATGGTCCCCATTTTACATCATGATTCTGGGAAAGTCTTCAGAAATCCCTAGATATTGAACATCGTTTGAGCACTGCCTACAAACCCCAAATTGATGGATAATAAGAACAGACTATAAAAATCTTAGAAGACATGTTGAGATCATTCTCACTTGAGTTTCAAGGTATGTGGTATCAATATTTACCTCTGGTAGAATTTTCCTATCACAATAGCTTCCATTCAAGTATTCAGATGGCACCAAATGAAGCGTTATACAGAAAGAGATGTCGCACACCAACCAATGAGGAATTAAAACTGGGACACGATCTGTCTTATTGCGAAGAGCCTGTCAAGGTTCTTGATACAAGAGAACAAGTGTTGAGAAACCGGACAACTCGTCTGGTAAAAGTTATATGGAGAAACCATAAGATGGAAGAGGAAACGTGGGATCCCGAGGAACTTATGTTGAATAACCACTCGAATTATTATTTTTAGTAATATTCTATAAATTTCTAGAAAAAAATATTTTGAAGGAGGGGAGAATGTAACACCCCAAGCTTCCACGACACGTTTCCCTTTGAATAATGCAATAGCGCGTGTTGTACGCAACATCGAGTTCTAACACACGACAAAAAATAAAACTAGCCATTAGGAATAATAATACACACTTGAAATTTTTTAATGGACTTAATTTTTGGATTCGAAATATCGAAATTAGTTTTGGGTGAATTTTTGGTATTTTTTTGAAAACGTGCAATTTTTGATGAATAGTGAAAAACAATAAGTTATAGTTTAAAACAAAATTTTTATTTAAATAATTATTTATTTTATTTAAATTTATTTTAGGTAAAAATAGATACATAATACCTATATGAGTTCAATGTAATTCATTGGAGTCATTTTATAATAATTTTAGATATATTAAATTTTTATTGAACTATTTACCGTCTTTTACCCACCTTCTAGGAGCATTTGCAAATTTACCTAAAAATTAATTTTACCACATTTTTGAGTTGAATTTCAAAATTCTGAGAGACATGGTTGATATTAGTATGTAAAATGTGGTTCAATGAGATGAAGATAATTTTGGATATATAGTAACTTTTGACTTTTATTTACCACGATTAAAAGTAAATAGGGAAATAAATGGTAAAATTGATATTATTATTAACCTAAGAAATGTCCTAATTCTATTGGAAAAGTGTAATTTGACTAAAAACTACATCAGGAATAAAATATGATCCTTTAGGTCCACATGTATTAGATTAGGAATTTTATTATTAATAAATTCAAAGTAGAGTTAAAAGTGTTAAATTCAAAAGTTTAATAACTAAATAATTTTTAATATATAATTAAACATATGATAGATTCGACTATAAATATTCATTATTAAGCTAAAAAGATTTTCTACATAATATAATTTTATTTATATTTCTTATACATTAAATAAGTTAATTTATTAATGACACAATGATGATGCAATAATTACCTAATTAATGAAATATAAAAATATTTGATATTATAAATATACAAATAAATGTAATTTGAGACTTTTTATGACATTGAATAATTTTCTAGGTTAATATGGCATGTTAGGTGTGGTTATATTATTTTATTTCGAAGTAATAATGCTGTTATGAATTTAGGAAAAACACAATACCAAAATGTGTCAAAATAGACATAAAATAGTTTTTAAAATTAATATTATATTGTTAATTGATATTCTATTACTAAAAATCTATGTTTTTTCCAAAAGACTGATATAATTATAGGTATATAATTATAGAACCACTTTGGGATTTCTTGGAAGTTTATATTATGTTTATTAACTATATAATATAAAAATACAAAGAGACATGTTAAATGTCAAGCAATTTAACTAAGAGTTAAATCTAAACGATAAAGTTAAAATAGTGAACCAAACCTATTTAAATCCTATTGGTTGAGTGGTTTTCAAACCATCCACACATTTTCCTTTAAATAATTCAATTTGGAGCCATTAGTAACTGAAAAATATTTTATTACAAAATAATAATTCTAGTTTTTTCTAAGGTGCCCCTCACCCCTCTTATAAAAGAGAACTCCCCCTTCTCTATAATTAACACATTAAAATCCATTTTTCTTGGAAACACCCTGGCCAAATACCCTATCATCTGTCCTCCCATCATCATAGAGGCCTTAAGATAGTCATAAATCCAACCTGTTCAGCCCTTTTGATCAAATCAAAAGGAAGAACCTGAAGAAGAGGTAAATATATCATCACCTCTTTCAAGTTCCTTTCTTCTTACACTTCCTATTTATCTGTTTTTTACATTATAAAATAATAAATCCAATATCTTCTGTATAATGTGATGTTATTATAAATATGGTATAACCATATTAATTATTCTATCCATCCTTTTAATGACATGTCACCATACGTGTGTACGTACGACTTACCGTCTCCTCATTTTGGTTTAATTGTTATTCAATACATTATTATTTGGATGGGTCTAATAATGACGAGTAATTGATGTAAATAATACATATAACATGATAATGATTCTATATATATTATATAGCATCCAATTATATATTATTTAAATATCAAAATAATGATATTGTCGCTCGTGCATACGTACGGATTACCGTCTCCATGAATGCGATGAGATTCATTACCCATCATATCCATTCAAGACTAATTTTCATTAGATGATTAAAAATAATGTTTAAATACTTAATATAATTCTGAATATGAATAACATACATCTTATCCCTAACAAATACAACTTACGTAACATAGAATATAAAAGAACACAAATCAGTTAACACCCAAAACGATGATAATACAAAGATATTGTTAACAAATAAATGGTAAAAGATAATATTGAATATCATATTAATGTATATGATTCTTGTATTATTTAATAACAATTATTTCACCATTATACAGGATTTGAACCTACCATCGACCAAGGAAAAGTACAAGGTAAGGGTTAATCTCACAATCTCTTTATAATCTGAGGTTTTTTATACGTAATTATCTACTGGGACCTCTTTACCATCCACATCCATGTTTCTTAAAAATGTATTTCAAAACATTTTTAATATTTAATAGAAAATGGGGTAAAGTAACTTAGGAACTTATTTTACCTTATATGTTTTAAAAGTAATCTTTCTGTTGTTTTCCAAAAAAGGTACTATATGACATTTTTGACAAAATAAAGGTAAGAATTTTTTTTAACTTATACGACGGGTGCGGCTATTTCCCCCGTTATAACAATGTCGAAGATTCCCTTACAATATTATAAGAATATTTTCAAAAATAAATGTTTTCTTGTATAATTACATTTCTTTTAAATGATTTCAAAATAGAAAGAGATATTTCTCTAAAATGGTTTTGATTTCATCTATGTCAACATCCTTTGATGGATTTTAAGCTTATTTAAAGTTGATTTATAATGATACAAAACACCCATATTTTATTGAAGGTTTTGTGATATGTTTGAATGTGGATGTTTTATTTTTACACCCTTCATTGATTGTGGATAAATTATTGACATTTTTTATGCTAGTTTTAATAAGAATTTTTATGTTATGTTTAAACCTTTTCATATGAGGAATGAATTGAACTTAATATGTGATGGATAAAGCCCGCTATATCTCCTCGATGCATCGGTAGGTCTAATGATACAAACACATGTTTTGGAACTAGGCCTTGACAAAATATTATTTGTTTTCTTGGCACAAGGCCTTGACTATGTGGTTATGAAAGTCTACCATTATGCATTCCATCATTATGAAAGTGGCTATTGATATTGCATGTGATTACTCTACTAGTAGAATATCCATGTGAATAACTAAATAGAATTATTTGATTTTTATCTTTTCTATTTTATTCTAAAGTTCAAGTTTAAAAGGTTTTTTTTAGTCTTATACATTTCCTTAAATGTTTATTCTTATTTATGAATGTTTCCGCTAAATAGTTATCCTTACCGAGCATCTGAGCTCACCCCTTTCTATTTTGTATTTTTCCTAGGATGTGAAGAAGTATATTATGACTGACCTGCAGGGATAGTCTATGGGATCTCAATGTTCTCTATTGAAACAATGTTGTTGTAGTTTTCCATTTTACGACATAATGTAAACCTTATGAACGTATCTATTAATTCCAAGGCTACTAAACTTATCAGTCTTTTGAGACTTGATCTTTTGTGATCATGCCAATGATATGTAATAATTCACTGACTCTGGGCTTTTCGGGTCGGGGCGTTACAATTTCTACATAAAAAATTTCGCAAATTCGTGCATTTCATTAACTAATTGAAATTGTTTATCATTTAAGGCTGAAAAATTATCATCATCCAAAGACAACAAAAACCTTCAATCATGCCTCCCAATTTTCACTTGGATACCCCCAAGAAATAATCATGGTTATGGATACTCCTGATACAATCCTGAATAACATATATTATACACTTCATCCATCTTGGTAAATATACCCATGAATTCTAATCGATAGGCTAACACTAAGTGTAAGTAAATGTAAGCAAGAAATCATCCCTTCTCGACCAGAAAGTGGAATATGTGAAATTATATTCATTTATATTTTTCCTATATATTATAAAACAAATGAAAAATGAACAAACAATGATCTGGTAAGATTTCTATCCAATGTTTTATGGAAGGAATGAAAAAACATTTCTGGTTTGCAAGATAGAGATAAAATCCTATCCATGTGTTTTTCATAACATTTCCATTGTTACACCCCATAAACCTATACTTGAAAAAACAAAGATCCATTAGACCATTTTGTGCCCAAATGAATTTATAATATTTCATGATAGAATTAGATAAATTCACACCACCCTTATTTCCTCTGTAATCTTCCATTGTATTGAAATCACGTCCAACAAACCTAGCTCGACACCCTTGTTTTAAATTCCCAAACTTCATCCACAATTAAATCTATCAATTAGAATTATAATTAGTGTAAATAGTAGAAAAAATGATCTTCAAGATGCCCATATTCACAAGAGTTAAAACATGTTGTAATTAGGCATTAATAGAACCCAATGAAACACACTTCTTCCAAAAAATCCATATAGACTGGTTTCTTGAATTGGAATGAAAAATATGTAAAGACCATATATTTCAAAAAAAATTTAATACACTTGGTATTTTTTTATTTGTTCAATAATAGAATAAAATGATACATATAAATTATTCACATCATAAAAACATATTCACATTGGTACCATAGGCCTAGACCTGTCGCATTCCAAATCATGAATGAAAAAATGAAAGGATAGAAGAGGTTTATTTGTAGCCTCATGGATTTACCATCCCCACACCCATGTTTAGAGAATATTCTTTATTATGTGCATGCTTAACTAGCTTGAGATCCATTGGAGTCGAAGAAACCCTTATAATATCTCACTCTATGAAGCCATAAGCCTTTGAGACCTGCACATAGACAATGAAATCCAGAAGCACTATGAAATATTTTCTAAAGAACAACATGCTAAGAAAATTAAAGATCATATTGAATATGTTGGTATGTTTTGGAAGGTGAAATATTTGTTAAAACTAGTACTTTGATCATGGTATGTTAACACTGTTGTTGTTTATACATATAGTGGTTACTTGATGGAATTTATTTATTGCATATTTTCATAAAAACAAATAGAGGGAATCCTAATATTATGTTACTATTTGAATATTATTTAATCATCATTAAATACATTTGGAAATAAATTCCTTCATGTAATGTGATTTTCATTGATTTCACATCTAATAAAGAAACATAGATAACACATGAATTTTCTTATTATAGATATTAATCACAATAAAGAATGCATAGTTTTTCTTTAATAGAGGTATTATAATTATTAACAAAAGACATTTATAATTATTTAGGGGAATTTGAAATTGAATATACAAGATCCTGGATGAAAAAATGTACACTCATGATGAAAATGTTTTGGAAAAAATTATATTTTATCTAATTTGTTTGGCAGTATTATCCATTAATCATAAAACATGAATAGATATTTCCTTAAAAGTTAGTATGTCTAGTCACTACATGAAAAATACAAGGACGATTTATTTTGAATAAATATTAAAAATTCAAATATATGTGAAGAGTACACTTTGATATAATATAATATTTTAGAAATGGGGATAGAATATGATACTTTGTTATTATAATGTTGAATTTCAAAGTGACAAGGACACATGATTTTCATCTAATGGGTCTGTTTTTGGTTTCAGTTTTAAAAAATATTTGTTTAGAAAAATGAAAACAAAAAATATATTTATAAATAATGGGATAGGAGTAATGAGTTTTTATTATTAGAATTCAAGAAAAAACATGGCTTATGTGATTTTAATGAAATTTTATCAGACAAATGATGATTTTAACCCTTTTTATTATGGAAACATTTTTGTAAAACAGTTTGAAAAGAATCTGGTAGTTCATTTAAAAATTATATATGTCATTTTTTATTACAATTTTAAAGATAATTTTTTATAAAAAATTTAAATTTGAGTATATTAGAATAAGAAATCATGTTGTAGTATTATTTACAAAAGTATTAAGAATCAATAATTGTGAAACTTTATACCACTAGCTCTATATGGTAGAAATTTTATATTGTAGCATTATAGGGAGTATTTAATAAATCAACACCATGATTGTATAATTAATTACATATAAGTTTTTTAAACAAATTGAATTTAATTTTTAGTTAGTTTTGTAGTAATTCATTTTATTTATTTTAGCTGTAGTTCTTTTGTTAGTTTTAGTTAGTGGACTAACAGATGTAGAAGAAAACCTGTGATATTTATATTTATAATATGTTCCAATTTAGAATTATTTAATGAAAAAAATAAGTTATACAAGAATTATTCTTATCATTCATTAAAATATTATTTATTTTGAGTTATTTTTGTTCAATATATAATTTATTGAAAATTATTAAATAAAATAATTTAGTATACATGATTTTATATTCAATAAAGATATATATAGTTTACTTCAAGAAAGAAATTTAATACTATATATTTATTTATTAATTTTTCTTGAAATAGTGTTTTTAGTTTGTATAAATAGATATTTGATCTAAAAATCATCTATTTATGTAATTTTCCTTTTAATATCTAGCATCTAATGGAATAAAATAATTTTTTTTAAAAATCACCCTATAAAGTATAAATTTTGGAGATTTACTTTTGTATTATCATCCCACGTATAAATGTTCACAAGAAGTCGAATATTAATATAGTTATTATTAATAATTTTTAAAATTATTTAAATTATTCAAACAGTAACTATGATAAATATTTTAAAAAACAAATGATAAGAAATGGTTTGGATAATTGTAAGGCTATGTCATATATTGTAACAGAAACCATATACTAACAATATTTGGGTTAGTCCTTATCTAACTCAAAAATATCTATGACTATGCCTTTTTTTGCTGGACTAATCAAGTTATTTTAGTTGAATTTACTTTCCAGCTTGCATTTCTAAATTTATACAATTAATACTATCATTTTAATGTGTCTGATATAAAAATATTTAAATTCAATCACAAAATAACTCTCTATTTCCCTTATTAAGAAAACATGTACTAACGAGTTTATTAGATCTTAAATTTACTAAGTAATCCTATGAATTATAAAACACCTTCCACATAAAATGTTGGAGCCAAAGACTGATAATTTTTCTTCAGGTACCCCAAGTACGTGATGTGATATAAAATATGGTATAGTAATTCAAATTACATTAAGTGTAATATATGTATAGATTATATACCTAATGAGTCTTATTTAACAAAATAAGGTAATTGAAAACATGATCCACTTAAATATAATAATATTGATGGAAGCCACATTAGCTTGGAGAAACCAAAATTAACCCATCAATAATCAACCCCTTACCCCACTTGTAAAAAATATAAATTAGATTATTTTTATTCTACACTAGATAAGTTTTCCTTTTTTATAGATATATAACTATAAGACTTACTATAAAGGGTTTTTATGAATATTAAGTATTATTCCCTTTAATAATGATATTTAAAATAATATCAATGTGACCCAAACCAATATAAATATAATGAATGGTTTGGTAGGTAAAAATCAGGTTCTTTTATAAATTACTGGACGATATTCAATGATAAAAACCATACATTTGATGTTATTACAAAAGAATACAAACATAGTTATTAAAATATGGAAATCAGACACTATTATAAAAACATGAAAATCATGCATCGATCATTCTAAATTCATTTAATATTCACTAAAAATGGACTATATTTTTTCACCACTAAGAAATGTATATTTCAGTGAAAAATCATATATATATTTGTTTGTGTGTATGTATGCACATTAAATGTTTATATCAATATAAATAATATAAATATATATATATATATACAAGTTTATATTTATAATATATATAAACCACATTTAGGCTTGCACACAAACACAGAGGTGTATATATATATATATATATATTAAATTTATATCAGTAACATATGTGTGTTTTTTTGTGTTTATTTATATGTATGTATATATATATATTTATTCTTCATAATATTTAAGTTAAATTTATGTGTTTAGAAAAAATCTATAAATCATATCCAATATATATATATATTGAATTTTTAATATGTGTGTGTTTATTATATGAAATATATTTAATTTACTAAATGTATATTAATTGCGAAATTTAAATAAAATTTTAATTTATTTATAATATCATGTATATATGTATATTCAAAAATATTATTTTATGATTAAATTATAAATATAAATATGAATATCTCAAAAATATATATTTAAAATATATAGAAATAACTTAATTAAAATTTGAAATTGAAATAAGTCCAAGTTATAGTTATATGTAAAATTAAAACCAAAAGATAATGATTTAAATTAAGAATATATATATATATAAATATATATATTTCAAAATAATATTTATATACTTATATAAAAGTATGAATTATATATTTAAATTTAAATAATTATAAATGTATATTTTTCATATAACATATACATATCTGAAAATATATTTTAATATATTTATTTATGTTCATATAGATATTGATTATTAATATATAAAAATAATATATATATACATTAATATTAAATTTTAGTATTAATATTAAATATATATTTTTATGAAAATTAAAATGAAAACTAAAATTTAATATATATATATATATATATATATATATATATATATATATAATTTACGAATATACTATATAATTTTATCTAAGTGAGTACATGTTAATGTGTATAAAAATGATCAAATAAGTACACTTATAGGTATATTTATATATATTTATAGAAATAATGATACAAAAAGAACCACACAGACACAAAAAACACAAATATATATATATACTATAATAATTGTTTTATGAGTTATTTATGTTAAGTGATTATCAAACTATTTACTAGACTGAAGAATAATGGTTTAACCTCCATCAACATCCAAAGAGTCAGATTTTTAGTTCATTATTAATTTTAGTACTAATAAAAAGCTCTGAAATAGTTCATTTTTCTAGAAAGTAAAAAAAATAATTGGGAACCAACAACATTAATTTAGTTGGGAAATGATATTTTTTGAAAGGAGTATAAGGATTTAATAACACTCTTTTAGTATAGTGTATAGAAATAGAAACCACAAATCCAAATATCTTCATTCTATAAAAATAGAAATTATGCATACTACATAGAAAGAATATGTTCCCATCATCATTGAGAGTAGAGCCTTTTTCTTTTTATTCAATGTGTTTAATGAACATAAATGAGAACCAAGCAACATGTTCCTTACTCTGGGTCAACTAATTCACTCAATGCATGGGTAGGATACTCCAACAAGCACAATATTTTTGAAACTATTGATGCATAAGAAAATAAGGTTAGTGGACATCAATGAAGAGAATTATTAGGGATATCATACAACATATCAATGCCACATTCTTCTTTATATATACCTTAGGCTAAATCCTTGAGTATCCATGTATTTACTCATACATTTATAAGAAGTGGGTAAATGGATTATAGGTAAAAAATTCATAAACCTCAACCTAAATGTGTTTTCCTGAACATTCCATCACATGAAACATTTATAATAAATTATTATCCTATTTAGGTTATTTTTAACATTAAACCATATTATTGTAATTCTGTTCTCAATGTCAATATAATTATATCATACCCTATGATACTGGATAAAATATATCATATAAATATCAGGAGTTTGGGAATATTCCCATTAAAAATGATTTTTACTAATTACCTATAGTAATAGATCTATTGAACAATGTAATATATCAAATAGTATAACTTGTGAAAACATATCAAAAAAACATTTTGGTTATCTTTTAAAATAATTTTAATACAATCATAAATTCTACCTTTTATAACATGGAAGAGCCTATCGTATAGATATTATCAATAGAATTATATAAATTCCCAACAATAAAACATTGGGCTGACCATGCTCTGCCCGCCAAAGTGTCTGGAAACAAACTTAGTGATTCCTAATTTATTTTATTATTTTATTGTTTCTAGCTAAATAATAGAAAATATACCTGAAAAAAATGATGTTTTTTAGATTTTAATGAAACAAAATATAATAATAATGTAGAAAATATGAGTGATAGGTGGAAGAAACTACGCATTTACCAATACATTCATTCATGTTAATCATTAAATATATTTCTATCGTATATCATTGAATAGTCATATTATACACCATTCCTCCAATAAACATTCTTGATTTTGTGAAATGGATCATGGAACAGACAAAACTATGCAAGCCAATATACACTCATATATCCACTGGAAATCTAGTCCCTTAGACTCTACTTTCATCTCACAAGACACACTCCACAATATGTGATATCTGTTTAATGATTTGACTGTATATGTTTAAATATTCAATGAAATTAAATGTTTTAGTTATATTAAGAGATATTGGGACCTACCTCCATTTAAATTAGACATCCATTTTCAAGGAATGTCGTAGAGATCAAGTGGAAAATCTTGATCACTTATCTTTAAAACACACCAGTAATTCAAATATTAATGAGAAATTAGAAAAATTATATTAAATAAAACTCTTTTTAGATTGGATCCTCCCAAAACCGGCCTTCAATGGTGACAATAAAAATCCTTGATATGTACATAATAGTGTTTTCGATGCACTCCTAACATTCTTGAAAGGAATAAAAATTAATTCTATGATAAACATAATGTGTGAGACTATTCTAATTTTAACAAGGATCTATTACTTGATCAATGTGACAATAATTTACTATTAATTTCCTCATAATAACTTATGGACTCTCTCTAAAATAAATGGATCACACTACATGTAGGGTTAGATTTATTCTAATTCACTATATTTTCTAAGGTTGCAACATTTAGTATCATCTTCCACCACAACACTAAATATTTCTCCAAATATCCCTACAAGAATTTGAATCCATATTTAAATATTCATGATAGTAGGCTTGACTTCTTAACTATTTTACTTTACTATTGTGAGAATTTGTAAGTGATATATTCCCTTATTCTCTCAAAACATTCATGGTGTATTCATGTTATTGTGATGAAATAATGGAACTTTATTGGTTTTCATGGATCATTATTAGGTCTTATAGAATGATATATATAACACATTCATGATTATTCAAGTGTTTTCAAGGATCAAATCATTTTGTGGTGAAATCATATTATTATATAAATTTGTGGATATATCTCAATCATATTATGTTATTCTTATATAATAGTGGGATCCCCATATTGTTACTAAGATTGTTTGCATTCACACTTTATCATACAAGATGGTTTTGCATGATGTTTTGTTTCTTATATATAAACCTAAATATGAGAGTTAATCACTTGCTAAGTGGATCGATTGTTTTAATGGTTCATGGGTCGATGTTATTTTGACATAAACTTCCAATTCCATGATTTAATATCAAAAAACATGTGTCTTGGGAAATAAAATTATACATAATCATTGAAAAGTTTTATATAATCATACACAGTAATCATCACTATAGATATGATTTTTTCATAATATTTTCTCCTTTAATTTTATCACATGTGGCATTGGTGAAAGAGAGTCCTTCTTACACAGTGACTAGGTTATCAAAATGATTTATACATTATAATTGGTGGTAGGAGTTATTTTGACATAAAACACTTTGAGTTTGGTATAACCCTATGTACCATGTCCCAAGACCTTCTAATCTTTTATATTGACATAAACAATTTTAATTGAACGTATGCTTGAGATTTCATAATTTAATAATCCATATCCATTGAAATTTTATATTTATTCATATTTGGTTTCATGTTTCCCTAGGAATTATTCAGAATTAAAAATGTAAAATATTATTTGATAAAAATATTCTATAAATAGTTAAAACAATTGAAATCATAATTTTATGCATGCTTCCAAATAATTTCATTTATATTATAATTTTTTAAAAAATGTGAATAATGATCTAAAAAATTGAGTATTTGATTGAAAATTATTAGATTAATTCATTTAAATATTATTATTATTTTCCTTTTATAACTCCCTAACACATATACTTTTTCACTATTAGGAGAAAATCTATTTCCAAATTAAAATACATAAAAACTTAAGGGTGATATAACTTACAAGAATATTTTCATGATAGAATTTATGACGCCCCATTTATTGACTTATATTTCCTTCATTTTTATTTTATTACAATTTTTTTTAACATCAATATTAAAACCATGACACAATATACAGTCCATATCACAATGAATTGACATAACTTATATCTAAAGTGTGATAAATATTCAATTTTATGTTCAATTAAATATCCATAAGTTATAAAATAATATTCATAGAATCTACACCCTCTAAAATAGTTATTAGTGAGTGTGTTGTATTAAAATGGATTTTCGATTGAAACTAATTTAGAATAAGGATTTATAGAACAATTTTTTGAAACTTTTGTTCATTAAAGATGAAGTTGGAATCATTATATAAAACTTATAATCAATTATTCAAAATAAAATACCGATTCACCACTCAAATTATAAAGAGATAAATCCCCCATGAGATTTCCCAAATCCAAGACAATATAATAGGCCATGATACATCAATTAAAATTAAATATCAATCATTATAATTTTATAATTTTTTGTTAAAATTATCACTTTTTTTATAGAGTATGAGAGTAAAAGATAAGACAATTAGTGAATTATAAAACTATCAATTTTATTTTTATGATCATCAAGAGATATATAAATGATTGTTTTGAATATTTAAATTATATATTATTTTAAATATTAATTTTTTTCAAGAGGAATTAGATGAATTACATTCTAAGATACATTACTTGAGGTTCTAACTTCAAAGGAAAATAAACATTAACACTCTCATAGAATGTATCTTAATACTAAAATGACACATGATGAATGAAATCATACCAAAATATGATCATGATTTTTTTTTCTAGGAGTGAGGGTAGGTATGTAAAATTATTTTACATTTTTTAAAAACAATATTCAATTTCATGGAAACTTGGATCTTCATAAGGGTTAATGTATGGATAGGTCTGAAATGGATAAAACAAGGTATTATTCTAAATAAAAAAGCATGTATTGGCATATTTTCTATTCCTATTATTTGTGGGAGTATTTTCTCTGATATTTTTTCATAAAATAATAAAAAAAGAATTCTAAATAATTTTAAACTAATGGAAAATAAACTTAATTGGGAAGGGATTAATGTATGGGTGTAATCCCACAAAAAGATTATTTTTTTACTGTATTAAGTTAGAGAATTCATAGGTCATCCCTACTACGTTTGGGGATTGAAATACAGTGATTCTATACCCCAAATAATCTTTTCAACTTTTTCACTAAAATCTTAATTCTTCTTTTAGAGGAAAACATTTTATGAATTTTCATTCTCTCCACCTAGTAAAAAATATGATATTTTTTAGGGTGGATGTTTATAAGGGGACACATCATTTACTATAACTTCAGTTGTTGTATTATCCATTAAGTTTTGATTTTTTATCTTATAAGTTAAAAATTCTATCTATTAATAATTTTTGGATATATATCTTGTGGTTATATGGAGCTTCCTGTTTCCATCAACCTTACTACCAAGTTCACATTCAAGGTAAAATAGATGTCATCATGTAATATATTTTCAATAAATATATTAAAAAATCAATGTTTATATAAAATATAACCCAATTTTTATTAGCTAATACTTTATCCTCAATGTTTAACGCTTATTTCAATCCATATGTATAAAAAATAGGAATGTAATCAAACTCCTCTTCAAGTTTTACCACCACTAAACTAGAGTTATATTATTCATCATGAGAATAAATTTTTTTGGGTGGGTCACCTTGATTGAACCATGGAGGTTCAGTTACTGTTTCATCTTGAGAAGTTTCTAACTAGAAGATATTCAGTACAACTTTTCTCTAATCAAATGCTACTTCTACGGATTGATTTAAGGATAGAAACTTTTCTCATATGTCATATGTATGTTTCATGGGGAAATATCAAGATATTAATTAACAACGTTGATATATTCATGTGATTACATGAGTGAATTGATCCATTTCATGTTTATAAAACTTATACTTCAAAAATCCTACATATAATTTTGAGAAGAACTACCAAAATAGATTAAAATGTTTGGAGAATAATTATATAAATTGATGTTAAATATCATCTTTATAGTGTTTAATAATATAATATACTATATCTATACACCTGGATCCAATGCCAAAAACATAAAATTTCCATATTAGATGTGGCAATTAATTAATCAACCTAATTTAAACTATCTAAAATTATAATAGAATAAAAATCATTGAATCACTAATACAACAGATACATTTTATAATTTAGATCATTATTTAATTAAAAAAAATAACCCATATCTTTCTCATATAATGTATGTTTTCCCAATTGTGTGTAGAATTTATTATTCCCCAAATATAATTCATGTAAGAACACAGGTTTTGAGTCTGTGAGACTTTAATTTTTTCTTGATGATTATTCCAGAGCAGGGCATTTAGACGGTGTGTGATTTCGAGCCCTGGTGTGGCAAGAATTTAATTTTAAGTGTGTTCACACTATCTCGCATGTTTTTCCACGAGGTGTGCCACAGTGTAATCATTTTGGGTGTGCAGATCCTTTTTAAATATATCATTAAATGTGGAAACATAAAAAGGAGTTGGTCAGAGGTTCCTTTAATGCACTCCAAACCAATGCATGGTAGCGATGTTAGTGACACCCAGTGATCGTACAGGCAGTGTGGAGTTATCAGACCAGTTCCGGGTTTACCCTCCAGTGGGGTTGGTTAGTGGGGTACCCATCGGCATATTAGGGTTTACCCTTCAACGGGGCTAGGCAGTGGGTTACCGGTTGACCTTTGGTTTTACACTCCAGCGGGGCTGGGTAGTGGGTTACCCATTGACCTTAGGGTTTACCCACCAGCTGGGCTGGGCAGTGGGTTACCCAATGACCTTTTAGGGTTTACCCTCTAACTGGGCTGGGTAGTGTCTTACCCGACGACTTCTTTTAAGCTCAACATTTTCTATGAGGCTAGTCAGTGACTTTTCTCCGTGATTACTGGATCGGGAACCTTGGTTGTACGGTTTAGGGATGAGATAACTTTGATGTGCAGGACATTTGGGCATCAGTAATGGATATCCTTAGAACTATTGGTGATACTTCCTGGTCTGAGCTTGGAGATAGAGATCCCCTTACAGACTCGTTCGGGCATCTTGTTGAGAATATATATACATACGACCCACATTATTTTCCACTCCATGGGTTCAGTTTCACTCCTTCTAGGAGGGACGAAGACATGTGGGGTATGCCATGTGCTTTCCATGTCTAACTTCTCTTGGTTGGTTGATTCTGCTTCATTTTTCTTGTTGGATTGAGCTGCACTCTGTTTTCTATACTCTTTCACTATCCTTTGTTCTGTCTACTGCTCACCTCTTTAGTGCCTCATTTATTTCTCCTTCGAGCTTTCGAGGCACCCTACTGAGTATATTTATACTCACCCCTGCTTGGACTTTTCCCACACCTGGTGTGCCCTTCTAGACGACTGACATGTCGATTGTGACTACGGTGGAGCATAGAGGGCAGAAGGGCTTGGGCCACGTACAGGGGTCATAGTAGAGTTTTCAAGTGTGGGACTCTCTAGTTTTTTACTTTTTTTACCTGTTGTCGGGTTTTGGAACCATCCTGGTTAGGCGCGTGTTTTTCTCTTTTTCTATTCAGTTTCTTTATCAGTACTTATCAACACTTTATTTGTTCTATTTAGAAGTTGATGCATGACTATGGTTAGTTTATTGTTTTTTTCCTTTTGGTTATTTTTTTACTCTGTAGTACTACATCGAATGGGCTGTGTTTGTACAGGTACTTAGGCGAAGGCCTCCATGAGATCGTTATGCCTTCGGTGCTTGTTGCCAACCCCTGACCTATGGAGGCGGGCTTGGGGTAGTTACGTCTCGAGACTGGTAGGGTCGGGTCAAGACCGAGTGGTATCAGAGGATGGTTCGTTTCTTGGGGCATTGTTCGGACGTCCCTAAAAACAAAATGGTTAGGATTAAGGGAAATAGTTTTGACGTGTCTCGAGAGCAGCTCTCAGGGTAGGGAGTCCAGTGATGGTACGAGTGACCGACATATCCATTCACTAGGACCCTGATAACCCGCTTGTCGACACGGCATGCTGAGACATTTGTTGCAAGGAACTTTGGAACATGAATCGACTAGGATTTAGTCTTTGACGGTCCTTTTTGAGTCTGATAACCTTTGTGATTATTGTTATATATATATAATCTCATCTGATCATGGTAATTCTTGATAATTTTCAGGATTCCCCCACGACAGCAGCCATCCAGGTTACCCACTCCAGTTCGTGACAATGACCTAGCGAGTGATGAGGCTTCAGTTCAGGGACCCTCACGTTATCCACATCCACCTAGTGGTTCTACAGTATCCCCTCCAATTGGAGAGTGGAGGTTAGTACCAGCAGCACAGGCCGAGGTTGAGTGTAGGCTGAGTGCGCTCTGAAACATCCAACGTCAGCGGCCGTAGAAGTTCCATGGGGACCCGGATCCCCAGGTAGTAGAAAACTGGCTGGAGTATGTGGACTAACTTTTTATGTTGGTACAAACTCCAGCAGACTAGATGGTAGCCCTAGCTGCCAGCCTTTTCCTCAGTACAACTGGGCGTTGGTGGGGGTTGTCTACACAGACCCACGACGAGTCGTCTCTCACGTGGGATAACTTCTAGAATATCTTTTGGAGGAGTAATATCCCTCTTTTTTATGCTCCATTAGGATTCTATAGATTATGGAGCTAAAGTATGGTGGATGACCGTGGCACAGTACTCAGCCCAGTTTAACGATCTGAAACACTACTCACAGGATATAATCTCTGATAGTTAATTTCAGGTGTGAAAGTTTGAGCAGGGTCTTTGTAGGGAGATCTGTGCTAGTGTAGTTGCCTTGTGCATCCCTACTTATTCTAGGGTTCTAGAATTAGTTCTCATGACAAGGAGATTCTTGAAAAAAAGACACCAGCTGGTAGGGCCTAGTAGTGGCCGCTTCTGAGAAATGTCTTCGGTAGCATGCAGGTGGTAGAGAGAAGAGCCTTAGTCAAGGAGACCCTTCCGTGAGAAAACTCTGGGGTAGGGTCGTATGCCGTAGTGGTGCCATAGAGAACTAGGATAGTCATGAGAGTGTTGATTCTATTCTTGTGACAGACGGGGTCACCTAGCTTGGGACTGCCTGACCAGGCATACCGAGTAGCTGTGGTAGGCAGTGGGCGCACCGGAGTGATAGAGGCAATGCTGTGACCAGAGATCTCCAAGGAGAGGATAGGGCGATCCTCAGGAAGGCGGCACAGGCAGAGCAGCTAGACCCAGAGGTGGGGGATGACATTTGAAGATCCTTCCACCACCACCACCGGGCGGCCCACATCATGCTCAGGGAACTAGCGGTAGGGGCCGCAGGCAGCTTTAGGCTATGGGTGTTCGTGACCCCCAACACACGAGATGGTCCGAGGTACGCTTTGTATTTACTCTACGCTTGCTTCGGTACCAGTAGACATAGGATCCAGCCACTCTTTTATATCACTGATTTTGGTACATGAGTTGGAGCTCCCAGTAGAGGTGCTGACACCTGTGCTTAGCCTCAAGGTTCTTATAGGAAGTGCATCGTTAGTGAACTTTGTTTAAAGACAGCGTGAACTATCGTTCGGAGGAGAGAGTTTCACGTGGGACCTACTGGTCATCATGATCTAACATTACGACATCATCCTAGGCATGGATTATCTTTCTATGGTTCATGCCCAGATCGATTGTCGTTGTAGATGAGTCAGATGCATGCATTATGATGGGACAAGGATCACCATCCTCGGTGAGCGTGACCTCGTGGCAGAGCAGATGGTTACTCTGAGCAGGATACCACAAACGTTTTCTCACCGGTTGGCGAGCATGGCTCTCGGAGCAGTAGAAGCTACAAGCACCTGGATCCCTACAATTGTAGAGGACTATATGGCTATTTGTCCCATAGATTTACCAGGACTACCTCTGAGGCAAGAGATGGAGTTCTACATTGACTTGCACCTAAGGACTGCCCTGATATCATGTGCATCTTATCAGATGGCACCCACATAGCTTCATGAGATAAAAATTCAGTTGGAATACCTTCTTCAGAAGGGATTCATTAGGCCCAGTGTGTCCCCCTGGGTAGCTCTAGTTTTGTTGGTGAAGAAGGTATATGGGCGTCTATGGCTTTGTGTGGATTATCATTGCCAGAATCAGGCCAAGATATTGAACAAGTACCCTTTACCGAGGATTATTGACTTCTTCGACTAGTTGAGAGGTGAGAAGTGATTCTCCAAGATTGATATTCGATCCGGATACCACCAGTTATGGGTTCATCAGTCTGATATCCCAAAGTGGATTTTTTGTTGTCGTTATGGGAATTACGAGTTTTTAGTGATGCGCTTTGGCGTGACGAATGGTCCTGCCGTCTTCATGGTTTTGATAAACCTGATTTTCCAACCGTACTTGGACCAGTTTGTGTTCATCTTTATTGATGACATACTCATATACTATGCGACATAGGAGGATCACACAAAGCATATGAGGATGGTCCTAGACTTACTTCGGGAGCACCAGCTGTATGGGATGCTCTTGAAGAATCAGTTCTAGATTCATGAGGTTCAATTTCTGGGGCATGTCATTTTGGAACAGGATTTATCCATAGATCCTGCAATGATATATGCAGTGCAAGCTTGGGATCCACCTAATAATGCATTTGATGTGCAGAGATTCCTGGAATTGGAAGGTTACTACAGGAGGTTTGTGGGAGATTTCTCCAGGATTGCTTCCCCTTTGACCACATTGACATAGATGGGACGACCGTTCACCTAGACGGATCAGTGCTGGAAGGCCTTCGAGGAGTTTAGGTAGAGACTAACTAGTGCTCCAGTGTTGAGGCTGCTAGAGGAGGGCGTTGAGTTCGTGGTATATTACGACACTTTAGGAGCTAGGATCGAGTGCGTGCTGATGCATCAGCGGGTAGTGATTGCATATGGGTCGAGGTAATTGAGGCCCCATGAGAAAAATTATGCGACTCATGATTTGGAGGTGGAAGCGGTGGTCATCACCTTGAGGTTATAGAGACACTACCTTATGGGTGAGAGTTTTGTGGTCTACTCAGACCACCAGAGCCTCAAGTACATCTCCACTCAATGAGATCTGAATATGAGGCAGAGGTGCTGGCAGGAGTTTCTGTAGAACTATGATTTTGAGATAGTCTACACTCTAGGGAAGGGAATCATAGTAGCAGATTCCCTTAGAATAAATTCCCAGGATCGTCTATTGTAGGAAGATTTAGTGCAGTTGGATTCCCTACAACAGACCATGGTGGAGGAGGAGGGTATGACTTTTCTACAGTCGATGATGTTGGCTCCTTCGCTCCATGAGCGTGTGAGAGAGTCATAGCTGGGGGATGTTGGAAGCGAGGTTCTGCGTCATCAGATATCCATGGGTGATGCACTTGATGGGTATTATGAAGGAGGGAATCACAAGATCATATTCCAAGGGTGGGCTGTAGTACCAATGGAGATGAGGGAGGAGGTGATGCAGGAATTCGACACTTTTCCCTTGGCTGTAAATCCCTGTGTGGGGAAGATGTATAGAGACCTTCAGCGGTATTTTTGGTGGTCTTGCATGAAGTGGAGCATAGTTGAGTTTGTTTCTCGGTGTTTTACCTGTCTGCAGGTGAAGGCAGAGCAACAGGTTCTTGTAGGGTTGTTGCAACCCCTTGATATCCCAGAGTGGAAGTGGGGTGGCATATTTATGGACTTTGTCAGAGGGATTCCACAAACAGGGAAGGTACATGATTCCATTTGGGTGATAGTGGACCGACTAATGAAGTCGGCATAGTTCCTTTCCATCAGGGAGAAGAGATCGGTGGAGAGTCTAGGGAAACTATACATTCTAGAGATCGTCCGCCTTCATAGAGTACCCTTGACCATCATCTCAGACTTTGATGCGCGGTTTCTATCACGATTATGGCGAGGCTTGTAGGAGGTATTCGAGAGTCATTTGTGGATGAGTATAGCTTTTCACCCCCAGATTGATGGGCAGACCGAGCGCACTATCTAGGTGTTGGAGGATATGCTCAGGGCATGCATGTTAGAAATTTTCCTTAACTGGGTGGATCACCTTCCCATGGTGGAGTTCGCGTATAACAACATTTACCACTCTACTATCGTCATGGAACCTTTTGAGGCCCTCTTCGGGAGACCCTGCTGGTCACCGTTGTGCTAGTCGGAGGTTGGGGAGACCTCCCTCATGGGCGAAGAGTTGGTACGGGTGATGACAGAGAAGCTGCAGGTCATTCATTAGAGGATGAGGATGGCTTAAAGTAGACATAAGTCCTATACAGACCGTCATTGTTGGCTATTGGATATTGGGCAGGGGGACAATGTCTTTTTGAGAGTCTCCCAAAAGGGTGGAACACAGAGGTTCAGCCAGGTAAGAAAGCTATCCCCAAGGTTCATCGGGCCTTTTGAGATCACGCACAAGGTTGGCAAGGTTGCCTACCATCTTTCTCTACCACCATAGCTGGAGTGAGTGCATGATGTCCTCCATGTGTCACAGCTGTGGAAATAAGTGCATGACCCTACTCACGTCATCGAGTGGGGAGAGCTGTACATTGAGGATGGAGCCACCATTGCGGAGCATCCGGTGGCCATTTAGAATTTGTAGGAGCAGTCTCTGTGTGGAAGGACCATTCCTTTGGTTCAAGTGTTGTGGAAGAATTGAAGGGTGCAAGAGAGCACTTGGGAACGTGATAGCTAGATACTGGCTCAGTAACCCATGTTTATTTTTGTATTTTTGTTTTTTGAGGATGAAAACTTAAAGGAGGGAATGATGTAAGAACCCGAGTTTTGATCCTGTAAGACTTTGAATTTTTCTTGATGATTATTCCAGAAAAGAGAATTCAGACGACGTGTTATTATGAGCCCCGGTGCGGCCAACATTAAATTTTAAGTTCATTCACACTAGACACACCAAATAAATAGAATAACTCCTAAACGGCTGCTTATATGGGAAAACTGATGTCACCATTGAGTCTGGAGTGTGTTGTTTACCCATGGAGGGGTGAAACATTCGCGGGTGCGACCCTTCTGTGGAAAACACCACCAGGGGTGTTTTCATAATGTAGTAGCCTCAGGTGTGAACATTATAACTTCTGAACAGAGGCTCAGATTAAAATTATGAGGCCACCGTTGTGCTCAAAATGTGGATTTTACCCTTGGAGAGACTTAACACTGACCCCATCGAGAGTTCAGGTACAGGCCCATGAGTTGGTGATTAAAATTAATTAAATTTTAATTAATTTTCCCTACTTAAACACATCCACCCCCTTCTCCTTCCATTTCATTTCTATGGTGGAATCTCCCAACAATAACTCCCCTCCCCTTCCTTAAGGCTCCACCTCTTCCCTATCAAGGTGTTTTCAGTTCCGATGAAGGCAGATCGATCGTAGAGCGTCGGGCTACACCATGCGAGGTAGGCATCGTTGCATTTTTATTTTTAAATCTCCGCATATTTTTTAAATTCAATTTATAGCATTTAAATTCTGTTTAATTATCAGGAAAGGTCCATATTTGAGTAGGGTTCGATCTAGGCTTTCCAGCGATTCTTTTGGATCAATATTTTGAGTCCCGGGGTGTCCGGGGTGACTGCGGGAAGTTGGCCGGCCAAATCCCCATTTTTCCGGCAGATCTAGGGTGGTCTGGAGGCTACGTGCAGTGGTCTGGAGAGTGGCGACGATGGAGCGGGCTGCCCAGGAGGTGGAGCGGCACCCCAGCGGCGGCGCGTGCTCCCTAGGCTGCGGCACGACTCCTCAGTGTTAGGTGCGGGCGAGCAGGACGGTGGCCCCGTAGTCTGGGCCACGGGAGGGCGCACTGGCTGGCTTCGCTGGGCAGCGTGCGGCATGAGACCGGGGTCGTCGCGACCCCAAGAGCAGACTGAGACCCGTGAAATGCGGGTCCTATGGAAAAGTTCTGGATTTTCTTAAGCAGTTTTGGGCGAAGCAGTGCGGCCTGTGCGGTGAACCGCATGCCGCGATGGACCGGGCGGTACGAGCGGCCAAGACGCGGACCGCTGGTCGAAAGGGGTGGACCAACCGATCCGGTCCGCCCACCTCGTCTCTATCTGTTGGCATTAAAATTCCTCTCTAACTGTCAAACTGGTTATTATATTTGTGTTCGGTCTATGGAAAAGTGATCCTCTGGTTATTTAGTGCCTCGCCGAGAATCTTGTTTTGGATGGCATGAGCACATACCGAGTTTATTTTAGTTGTCGTCAGCAGTGTTGTGACCCTGGCATGAAGATGAGGTTTTCCAGGGAGATTTCAGGCATTGAGTCCAAAGTTGAGGCATGGTCCCCACATGTCGCCTTTCAAGCTGCGTGCAGCGTTTGTGACATTTTCATCAGATGACCATTTGGAGTGAATTAATAGTCGATTTGGCATGTTTTTCTGAGAGCATCGCGATGGAAAAGTTCACCAGACCTTTTTCAGGACTTAGGTGTGGGCCCCATGAGATACTGTATGGGCATAAGGTGGTGTTGAACAACTTTTTCATCCGGAGTCCGTTTCAAGCGAGTAAATATTATATCTCGCGTGTTTTTCCACGAGATTTTCCACTATCTAATCTGTTTGGGTTTACATAGAATTATTTGAGATCTAATTAAATGTGGAAACATGAAAGAGCATTGGTCTGAGGTTCCTTTGACGCACTCTAAAGAAACGCACAGTAGCAATGTTAGTGACACCCAGTGATGGCACGGGCAGTGAAAAGTTATCGGACTAGTTCCTAGTATACCCTCCAGTGGGGCAAGGTAGTGGTTTACCCACTGGTGTATTAGGGTTTACCCTCCAACGAGGCTAGGTAAGGGGATACCCATTGACCATAGGGTTTACCCTCTAGCGGGGCTGGGCAGTGGGTTACCCGTTGACGTTAGGGCCCTCCAGCTGGGCTGGGAAGTGGGTTACCCGACGACCTCTTAGGGTTTACCCTCAAACTGGGCTAGGCAGCTGGTTACCCGATGACTTCTTTCAGACTCAACCTTTTTTATTAAGCTAGTCAGTGACTTTTTTCATGATTACGAGAGTGGGACACTT
Organism: Viscum album; assembly: GCA_963277665.1. NCBI lineage: Eukaryota > Viridiplantae > Streptophyta > Magnoliopsida > Santalales > Viscaceae > Viscum > Viscum album. The sequence continues at coordinate 1,992,291,390 of OY728137.1, forward strand.
GGTTGTACTGTTCAGGGATGAGATAGCTTTGATGTGTGGGACATTTTGGCATCAGTGATGGATATCCTTAGAAATATTGGAGACTTTTCTTTGTCTGAGCTTGAAGATGGAGATCCCCTTACACACTCATTCTGGCTTCTTGTTGCGCATATATATACATCCACCATACTTTTGTTCCCAATACTTGGGTTCAATTACTATCCTTCTAGGAGGGGCGAAGACGCACGGGGTATTCCATATGCTTTCGGTGTATAACTCTTCTTGGTTGGTCATATCTACTTCATTTCTCTTGTTGGGTTGAGCTGCACTCTATTTACTGTACTCTTTCACTATCCTCTATTCTGTCTACTACTCACCGGTTTAGTGCCTCCATTGTTGCTCCATCTAGATTTCGGGGAATCCTACTGAGTATCTTTATACTCACCCCTGCTTGGGCTTTGCCAGCACCTGGTGTGCCCTTGCAGACGACAGATAAGTAGATCTTGACTACAAAGGAGCGTAGAGGGCACATGATCTTGGGCCGCATACCAAGGTCACAATAGATTCTTCAGGTGTGGGACTCTCTAGTTGTTTAATTTTGTTTACCTGTTGCCGGGTAATGTCACCTTTCAGGTTAGGCACGTCTTTTTGCCATTTTTCTGTTCAGTTTCCTTGTCTATGGTTTTCAACACTTTACTTGTTCTATTTAGAAGTTGATGCATGACTATGGTTGGGTTATATTGGTTTGTCCTTGGGTTTTCTTTTTTAATATGCACTTCTGCATTGAGTGGGATATGTGTGTGTGTGAAAAAATACTTAGTCGAAGGCCTCCCTAAGATCGTTACGCCTTCGGTTCTTGTCGCCAGCCCCTGGCCTACGGAGGTGGGCTTGGGGTAGATGCGGCTCGAGACCGGTAGGGTCGGGTCATGATAATTCATCATTTTTAATAACTTTTCCATACATTAATCCATTATATATATATATATATAATTCATATTATTATTCCTTATATCATATTTAAATTAAAATATAATAAGGTTGAGCACAGATTCTCAATAAAAGAATGCAGATGGTAAAAGAAGTCTTTGAATAAAAAAGTCGTGGAAAATATTTAAGGAGTAAGTAATAATCCAAAATTCCATTTAAATTACAACTTGATGTTGAATTATTTCAATGTATAATTTAACATCATAAATGATCACATGGGAAATAATAACTTATTTAATAATTATAAAATTCATAATGATGGACATCACCATATTACCATCAATGATTAATACCAAGAAAACATACATAAATTGGTAATGCACAAACAAAAAACCCATTATTGTTTTTGTTATGATTCCTAATGATAAATCAAGAGGCTATTTTCTATAAACACAAAACCATCACATACTATTACCAATACATTCATTATATGAATCAAATGAATAAAAATATAATACTCAATATATATTACATGATGTTAAAAAAATATCCATATTGAATGAAGTATGTAATTTTTTATTATTCCTCAGTACGTAATCATCCAATGTTAGTAGTCAATAAAAAACCATATAAAAATAAAAGGTGTATATATTTTCAATATTTCCCTTTTAAAAAAATGTTATATCATTCTTGGTAAAATTCCCTAATCAGATTTATATAAATATGATGTTTAAACCATACAGAGTAATGAGTATATGACTATTCCAACAATTGAAATTATATAGAATATCTCCATGATAATTAATAATATTTCCACGTGGGATACAATTAATTCATCATAAATGAAGTATTTTTAATTATTTCATGTATTTTATATGATATAGTGAGAAATAAGGGAAAAAATTGGAAGTAAAAGTCCCCATACTATTATATCACAATTATAACATAGAGTTAAAAGTATCATACAAAACTATCTTCATGAAAATAGAACAATAATTTCTAAAAAATAATTTTAATTTTTTTTAAAATAACATTAAAAATAAAATTCATATATGTATGGAAATGTTGATTGGAAGATAAAAATAAATATTATTTGAATTGAATCCATATTTAAAAATTTTAGGACAATAATATCCATTTCTTTTGAAAAATGCCTAAAATACTAGGGATTGATAATACATTATAAAATCCATAAAAACATGGGAAGAAAGATATATAATTAATAATGTCCAGGATAATGGGAAATTAATTTCATGAAAATCATGTTTAAAAATATATTTGTTTCCCACCACAAAAAATAATGTAATAAATTACTTGTTGATAGAAAATTAAAATGATTTATAATAAATATTTTAACAAAAATATAATGTTAATATAATTTACATTATGAAATTGTTGAAGAATAGAAAAAAAGTCTTGCATCAAAATAAATAATATGGAATTGGAATAGAAATGTTCCTAAAAAAAGTATAAATATGGTTGAATATTCTTATAGACATTATATTTTTTATTTTGATTATCAATGTGAGTGAAAATAAAACATCTAAATAAATACCAGTGAAGAAAATATGATCAGGTATATTTTACATTCGTGTGATTCTATACATGAGTGGGGCATACATGTAGAGGATTCTCATGATGAATCTACCTAATAACAGTTAATGGATGAGGGGGATATATAAAATATAAGAGGGACATAATATCCAAAAATAAAGGTTATGAATTGAAGAGAGAAGGTTCTATGGTAGTCATCATGTTCAATAGTGTAATTGGGACATATTAATCCACTTAATGGGATATAGAAGCTTCTGATTTTTTATACCTTATTCTATGTTTTTTATAGAACATAGGTGTTAAAGGCTACAACATGTTTTAGGTGATCCACCACTTATTCCCCAAATATTGATTCCCTCCTTACCAAGTGGATGAATGATCAAAAGTACCCTAAAAACCATGGTGGTTAGAGAGGATATGTGGGAGATAGGAACTGACACCCTAAGGGCCCGGATGGTTAGGGGGTATATGCATGATAAAATCATTACCAAGGGAATGAATGATTTGTGATGGGGGGGACATTGGTGCACCATGCACCCTATCTAAAAAAATATGCGGGTCATGTGGGATTCCCCAATATAAAAATTATTAAAAAGGATTCATGGGTAAAAATATATTTTACTAAAAATCATAATGCTTCCATGGAGTTTGATATGGTGATTCAAAATTATTTTGGACATAATAGGGATCCCATAAGGAGTCTTTCCATAATATGGTATTATGATGAGACGATCACCAATATATAAAAACCAAGTTGTGTCACACCCTAATGTTTAACCATGGGTGATGGTTCCCTTTGGTGAGAATCCCATGGTGATGGGTCACCCATGTGATAATTTCTATTACGATGGGTCACATAGGTGATTATACCCAAGCGATGGGTCTCCTAGGGGACATGCCCCAAGTAATGGGTAAACTAAGTGATAGGCCCCAGGAAATGGTTCACCGTATTTTAAAGTACTGAGTGACTTGTTTACCAGAAGATGATCCCCAAATGATGGGTCTAGATAAATATTCACTATTAATTCATTGATATTACATATTTTTAGAAAAATATTCAATACATAACATAATTATCTATGTCAAAATCTAATTAGTCTAATATATTTAGAAACATTGATACTTAGAGACCAACTTCCAAAGTATACTACATCACCTCGCACTAAAATATTCATAAATTGAACCCTTCTAGGATATATCTTCCTTAGTTCCTTTATTAATACCCTGGGGAAAGGAAACATGAGAAAATACTGAGCTCAGATTCTTAATAATGGAAAACCTGTGAGATATTAGTTGATGATCATATTAGATCACAGAATAAAAATAAGGAAAGATTTTATAACCACATAATACAATGTTCATACCCAATCTATCTAAGATTATAAACATGAGTAATAGAATAATAATTATGAATTCAAAATACATTATATATAATATTTTGAATTATTCACAAATAAATCATGAGCCATAATTTTATTTCATAAATTTGTGGCCCCATAATAAGTGTAGAAAACAATTAAATTAAAGAATTTAAAAACCAATAACCTCATATAATAATGGATCATGAATAACAACATGTTTTCTATAGTATATCAATAACATTAACATGTTTTCCATATCAAATCTATCACATCTGCTGGTTTTTGATAGTGGATTAAGAACATCGACTTGTATCCCATTGCGTATGAATCTCATAAACTTTTTTCCCTTAGAGGATCAAGAACATCAACTTATTTCTCATAATAATTTAACAATATATAAAACACAACCCACTAAATTATAGGGAAAAATAATTCCAGTCCATATATAAAAATTATTTTAACGATACATATTTTTTTAATAACATTATAAGACATTCACCATATCATAATGTCATAATACATGCAAATAACATATCATTCATAAACATTTCATTATTTTAACATAACAGAATTGTTGAATATAAATATGATTCATAAATATATCATTTTCATATCATAAAACATTTAAATGACAAATAAGGATTAAATCAAAGAATATTATCCCTGTTAAAACGTTATTAATATAAAAGGATACAATAATTGATGAAAATTACTTTAAAATATTACTGAAACATTTCATGTCGAAAATAAACCTTCAATATTGATAATAAATATTTAAATTAAAAAAATACTTCCAAAATATTATAGAAGTTTATTTATTTGAAACTACCCATGTATGAATTTAAATTAAGCTTCAACATATTGAGTTGTCATGGAGATGGTAAATTATATTCTTGTTGTGTAAGTTAAAAGAAAACATTATTTTTTCACTTTTAAAAAAAATTAAAAAAGTACCTTGTCATGAAAAATAAGAAATATTCACTTAAAAGAACCTAAAAATAAAATAAAGTGTTAGAATACCATTAAACTAGGATATTAAAATATTAAAGTAGTTCTGGATTTCTTTTAGAAAAAATAGATGTGGAATAAAAATTACTTTACACCAAAGAGGAAAATAACGTTTATATTCCATAAAACACACTTTTAGTAATTTGAATACATAAAGTGACTAATTTTAATTGAAAATATTTTATTCTCAAGAATAAAAATAGAGAGGATAAAATGAATTTTATTTATCAGATAAGGATTATATAATTTCTGTAATGAAAATCTATGTGTAAAAAATCATGATTAAAAATAGAAATGAACCATCAATCCCTTACCACTTTAGTGTCATTTTAATTGTATCCCCTATGAAATATTAACAAAAATATAAAATTAAATATAGTGAAAATATTGATAATCATGACATAACATGTCAAAATCTAGTATTAACATCTTATAAAATATGATAGGTGCATTATATAACATATTCCCAACGAACTAAAATTGAGACGCAAAACCTATAATTCCATTACCACTTTCATTGAAAGCACTTTCAAATAATTTATAATAAATTTAAATTTATTATAATTATTTAAAAAAATATATAAATTATCATTCTATCATATGTTACCCCTTCACAAGATTTCAACACTCATTTATCAATAATCCCTTATTAAAATCATTGTTTCCAAGTGTTATCAAGTTTTGTTTCATAACAATTTTGGTTATATACATGATACTATTACATTGATCATTATTACATAATAATAATAATATTTATGTTGATTGAAATATTACATATATTTATTATATATATACATATATATTTAGAGACATCTATAATGGTTAGAGATTGAAAACTTAATTAAACTGTTCATGGAGATGGTAGGTCATACATATACATGAAAGCGGTTTTCACTTTTTGAAAGATGTAATGAAAGGAAGGTAAAAAATAATAAAATTTTATTGAATAATTATTATATAATAAATATCGTAAAAAATAATTATATATACCATTATTACCATCCATATAATACATAAAAAATCACATCACTTTATGGAGGTGGTGGTCCATACATACACACAAGCTGCATTATCACTTTTAAATGAATTAGAAGGTAAGACTGTAGAAATGAAACTATCATTCCATAATTATAATTATTTCATAAATATAATATATAAATATTAAAACAATCATAATATCCATCCACAATATATATTGATGAAAAATGAATAGTATTTCAATGTGGAGATGGTAAGTCATACCTACACACGAATGATAATTTAACATCCCATTTGGTGGGAAGGAGAGTGGATAATGGGTATATATAATCATAATAAAATTTAAGTATATATATTTAAATTTAAAAAATATTTTATGATAAATAATACTGATTTATAAGAGGAAAATAATAAGAAAAAAAGTGATTCGTTAAGGCTATTACTTCTTCTTTCAAAGTACTCCTTTATATGTCCTCTTAAGGATCCTAGGGATGGACTTTTTGGAAGACCATAACCTATATAATTTGGATAATGATGTTGTAAAATGTTTTTTAAGGTTCTTGTTGAGTTATATGTCTTAAAAGGTTTGATGATGTGAGGGGAGGACGAGCCCTTTCATAAATTATGTGAAGGACAGTTTTGTAATTTCATAAGTGATTAAAATATATTAAATTCATTATCTAGAAAAGGGATTCCCAATGAAATTATATTCAAATATAAGTTAGTATTTGGTTATAATTCCATTGAACAATTCAAATTATATAGGTTTAGGTAATATCTTAATCATAATCTTTTAGTTGAACACCGTACTTAACCCATTTTAACCTTAACCACAAGAACTACCTTTTCACACATAGACGTTTACAATTTTACTCATAATGTAAAAACATACCTATAAATGGGAAAAGAAGATATTTTATACCATATATTATTTTAATTTTACTATTTAATAATTTATATAATTTTCAAATAAATTAATAAAATATTATTTCCATAATATATCTTTAATGTCATTTTTACACTATTCATTTAATTTCATTTTATGGAAAATAATACAAAGAAGAAATTTGAATTTAGACCATTAAAAAATATATAAAAAGTAACAAATATGTTGAAAATTCTTGGGAAAAAATTAATTTTCCCAAATTACATTTCTTTTAATATTTCATGAATCATTTAATTTAATTTTTTTTAATTGAATAAATATTGTATTAGCATTACCTAAGAATTTATGGTAATTTATTCATTCTAATTTTTTTTATAAATTAAAATGAAAAAAACAATTTAAACTTAAAATACCCATTTGTAACTGAACATATACTCTTTTTATCATTAAATTACATTTTAAGAGATATTGAAGGCAAGAGAATGAAATTCTTGATCTTTTCTGGAACATTAATATAATAAATGTTATTATCAAGGAAATTTGGCACAAAGAATTAATATATTGAATAATTTTATTGATATTTCTAAACTAAAATCATAAAAGTAGATAAATACTAGTTTGGGGTCGATATTGAGATATTATTATATTATTTTTAACCATATTTAACATATTGTACCTTTATTGTGATAATAAAAATTTCCTATGATTATCATTCATTAAGTCCAAAGGAAAATGTGAAATATTTACCAAAATTTTACTTCCATATTCTGAATTTGAAATTAATGTTTCAGTATTCCCTTTTTAAAATTGCAATAAATCTATTTAACATAAAAACAATGAATTCATCAAAAAACTGTTCTTTAGAAAAATTGCAATTTTATTATAAAGTGTTTTTATAAGAAATTCATATTTAAAATTCATTTAAAAAGAAATAATTTTTTTAATAAAAATTAAATAATTACATTATAAAAATAATTTAATAGAGTATTATAATTTATAAATAATTTAAAATATAATAAAATATTCAATAATAATTCAAATTTTTCATTATTCATTGAAAAATCGAGTCTTTCCGAAAAATCTAAAAAAACCATTAAACATTATTTTGATTTGATGAATTAAAATTTAATGAAATTTTATCTAATAAAATTTGTAAAATATATAAAATTTAATTTTAAATTTTTGTTACAAAAGTCAATGAAAATAATTTTTGAAGATATTGCATTTTTTAAGCATAAAGATACCTTACTAAAAATTAAATGTTCATTTCATAATAATTAGTAAAATGTATTTTATTTAGTAGTTCCTTTATATATATATATATATCATGATGTGTATAATCCAATTCATACCCACCAATTCCTTGGAATGTTTTTAGTGATAATATTTTATGGTTTGTTTAAGATTGGTCATGCATATTTTCCACGTTATAGATCATACTATTATTTTAATATTTAACGGTGTTATATCCCCCAACATAGAAAGTAATGTAGTTAAAATTTTTACTTGTCATTGGAAATAATGATTTTGATATTTTGAAATTTATTTTTGATGAGAACTCAAATCATAAAAATCATTAATAATACATCATCAAAAAATAGGGAAAAGGGAATACATAGGATATCTAGAATACATAATATCTAGGTTTCCAAATAGGTAAAAATAGTGCAGATTGAAAATATATACTTGGAAGAAAAAAATAATAACCACATAATGATGGAGAGTTAATGGGTATATTGATCACAAGAAATTGATTGATCATGATAATGATGATGACCATAAAACCATACGATGATGAAATCTGAAAAAGACATCAATTCATCACAATTGAAGGTAATATGATTTTTTTTGTTTCAAGATACTTTTCTTATATTTGAGGGATTGTATTTCAAAATTTACTATAAAAATAAATATATTTACTTACTTGGAATGCATAATTTGATAGTATAATATATTTAAAAAACAATATAACTATGTAGAATACAATATGTTAAAAACCCAAAAATCATAGTTACTTGATTGGAATATTCCTCCAAGATCAATGTACCATTTTTCTCCAAAATATTTCAAAATATTTATATTCCTCAATAATATAATCTCAAAAAAAAATCATAATCATTACAAAAAATTGCTTGAATCATCATAAATCCCTAATAAAATCATTCATTCTTCTTTAATAGAAATGAACCTTTACCACTTAGGTGAAAACCATATTAAAAAAATTATTTAGATTTACTTTAGTAAATTTTTTCCAAAAATAAACATAATCATTATATTTTACATAAAAATATTGTCTTAATAACCTATACATCACACATGTAAGTGGTAGGTTTTCACCCATTAATTGTAGGTTCCATCCCATTAGTCCTTCAAGATGTTACAAGTTTTCACCTAGTCTATAGGAAGATATATTTACAAAACTATAACAATTTAACTCCTATATAGCACCCAAAAATATAGATTATATTATAAAAGGTTAGCTTAAAATTTAAAAAAGCCTTAACCTCAATGTTTTGTTTATATCCTTAAGATTACACACTCAAAAAGTTAATTGGATTCATCAAAAAAGTACCACATGTTAATCCAAAGGGTATTTATTCCTTATATATATAAATTTATTCAAAATTATCATAATTATCAGGGATAATTTTCTATATAATCTTATAATCTAGTGAAAATCCCTAAAACACCCTGAATCAAATTTAGATACTAACATGAATGGTACTAATTACATTGACCATAAATATCATTTAAATATCACATTAAAATTTAATTAGTACTGACTCATCAAAATTATATATATCCCTATATCTAATAGAACATAATTATATTTGTATTACATTTTATAAAAATTTAAATGGTTATTTAATCCTCAATAGAGTCTTCTTCATAGTAACTAGAAAACATTATATATAACTTCAGAATACCATCACTGAAAACCTTAAAAAGGCGTGTTAATGTATTTAAACTTATTATGAACCTTTAAATTATAAAACCATGATGATATAAATACATTTAAAGTGATCCTTACAAAAAAATCTGATTCCAAGATTAATACAATCCATATTCCTCTAAAAATATCATATACAATTTATTATATCCAGTAAACCCAAAAATGTAATAAACATAATAAAAAATGACCTATATAACATTATCATAAAATTATTTCACAATTTTTACGTTACTGATATTATCCTATTATGGAAAATCATCTTTTTTATCACAACTTTATAATATCGACATATAACTAAATCAGTTTTCTGGGTTATCAAAACCATTAACCATTGATTTTAAAATACTTAAATAAAACAAATATAGAATAATAATTACATTTTTAATTATTTGTATATCCAAAATATCATCGATATAATTATTGAATAGCTATATAAAATCACATATATTCATTCACTTCATAGACTGGAATAAAATAGTTCCTTCCTTGTTTTGGGAGTTTACCATTAGAATAGGTTATGTGATCAGATAATACTCATATTCCCTATAAATTAGACACTAATATATAATTGGTAACCTTGGATGGAATTCAATTTACTTTATCAAAACCTTCATTTTCACAAGAAAATTACTTTCTCTATTCCCCTCATTTAAACATTGAAAAATTCTTCCAATTCTTTTAAGAAATTTCCTTGATTTTCTCATCCCACATTCTTGACATGCATGAAGATGAATCTTTTTTCTATATGGTATTCATGAAAATATTTATTTTTCTTATTATGTGGGTTTTGAAACTCACATAAGTTAAATTTCCTTAATTATATAAGGGGATATACTAATATCAATAATAAAATGGTTTTAAATTCCATCTCCGATTTCATTTCGTTTCCCATTAGGAAAATCATTCACTTATTAATTAACATTGACAAGAATCCAACTTGTTATGTCTATTGACTAACAAAATTATAGTGTGAGAAGTAATACTAATTAATCATGAAAACTAATTTATTAGGTGTATTAATTTTGAAAAAAATTCTTAAATATTTGAATCCTCAGGTTTTCCATAGGTCATCCAAAATCATTACCCAAAATTTAAGTTGTTATCTTATTCATAGGAATTTCTCTAATATTCTCCCTAAGTTTTTTATCATTCTCATTTGGATTGGTAACAAAATCATTCTTTAATAAAAAATATAGAAACCTATTAATTTTATACATGGATATTACAAAAATTTAGTTGAATATTCAATACATAATATAAAATTACATGATAGAATATTATAAGAACATTGTAGCATCCCAACCACGCTTGGAACTCAAATAGTGCTCCAGATTGGTTAGAAACTTTAGTCATGCCTCCCCATACTCTAAAAAAAGTTGACTAACAACAAAATTTAGACGAGGTGATAGTGGGGAGATATGACATCTAATGGTGAAAATATTAATAATGATCCATTTATATATAGAATAATCGAAGAAATACAATAATTTGAAAATAATAAATAGTATTAAGTGGAATCATAAATAAACATAAATAATTAACATAATTCCAAATAATAAAACCATTAAAATATGAATCTCCATCCATAAAATTTCATTGAAAATAAATAAGAAAGGTAACCCCCACCCAACCAAATATGAACATACATATATTAAACAACGATTAAGGTCCAACCTGATGCATAAGAACCACTGGGTCCACTTCCATCCATACCATCCTAATGTAGTACACTATGATCGCTAAGGTCCAGCTTCAGAATATGATCCCTCATGTAATCTCAAAGATATAAATTCAACATGCATCTCAATAGTCCCATTTAGGGAGAGTCCATGAAATCAGTTGGGCACCAAAAATGCATGCATGTGTTACATCAATAATTATGCATGTTTATGAAAAATAAAATAAAAATCATCACAAAACATATAATAATTTAACCCACTTCCCTAGTGCTTAGCGACCAAAAGGGAGAAGTTACCTTCTTTAGTAATCACCAGTATATATATGATTATGTGCACAAAAAATATAAAACATAACATATAGTTCTATATATATATATATAGTGGGGAGGACCTAGGGATTAAATCCCAAGGTGTCCCCTGAGGACTATCATACCCGGTGAACCCTCTAGTTCCACCCACAACATGTCACCGAACACCTTGTGCTATTCAACAACTCACGTTCCCCCTTATGAATAAGGAATCCTAATAGCAAAAAAAAATTATATGTACTAGGTCCCATATAAATCTACATATAATTCCCTTCTAACTAAATAGACCAATATCCCATGTCATGGCGATATTCATCCTCTAATCATCCTTGCTCATCAGCCTCATGTATGATCACATGCCTCAGTGCCCAGTCAATGGTATCAAAACCATCACCCGATGGTCCATCACCATCCATTATGTCTTTATATGGTGACCAACACCAAAATAACCAATGGACAACACCATATTATAATCCCTGATATAGACTGTGGAATCAACCCATAATGATTGAGAAAAATCACCAAATGTGAGTCTCATCAATGTCAACATGACTCCAATGGTGCATCAGCTGACAATGGTGAGAACAAATCACAAACATAATCATAATAAATATCATCTAAGACCCCATCCCATATGACCATGTAACTAATTCTAAATTCTCCACAATATCCCATGTCCATTTAGCCATTCCCTCATCATAATGACCTCATCGCTTCAATCCTAACAACCATGTCGCATCAACCAAGATATCATCATCACCATATATATCCTTGTCCACACAATTTTCTTGATAACCATATCACCTCAGTCCAGGTTATTAATATCACCTTAAATCCATGGTCCACAGTATTATGATTCTATGGAATCAATTGCACATAATACTATATATTAATTAAATTAAATCATCTGGCCTAAAAATTAAAAATTGATATGAACCCCTTACCGGGATTTGTGCATATATAAATAGTTAGGGGAATTCTAAATTGAATACCATAACCTCAATTAAAAAATTTAAATGACATTTTTAATTATTATGTATCTCCTCAGTCACACACCAAAATAAAATTTAATAACACTCTTATAAAGACTTTGAAATTAATTTTAAATCCCATAACCACCTACCTCTTTCTTAGTAAGGTCCCCTTATCCAATATTGAACATTTATGTGATCCACTTCAAGATAAATAAATCAAATTAAAAACCCCATGAAAATAGGGAAAAATATGTTGCATGGATTTATAATTCTACATGGAATAATAAAATAGAATGAAATGTCAGAGGATTGAAGGACTTACTGATACACTTCTAATTAATTTGACACTATTGAGATGGTATGTAATATCAAATATAGGAACAAATATGTAAATATGAGATAAAAATACAAGATGGGGCTGAATTTTATAATTTAAAAATAATTCTGGAACTTTTAAAGATGGTTATGTTTAACAAGGTTAAACAAGTTAATTCAAAAAAACCTCTAGTTCTACACACTTTCCTGATTCATGAAAAATGATTTTGAGAATGTGAATTCGGAAATATGGTTCTAGAAAATGAAACATAATGAATGTTTACAAAGATAAAGATTCTACCTTAAATCATATAGAATCTAACTAAATCATAGTACATGTATAATGGAGTCTGAGATAGTTATACCTTCCTCAACAATACAAAATGCAGTGGAAAACATGAAACAAACAAGTAAAAAGTAGTAAGTATTTTAACCCAAAGAGAATGGTATCCAACAACCTTGGATAAAGGTCCATTGATTTATACTATCAAGAAATTTTGTCTTACCCACACCAGGTTAAGCCCTCGATACAATGATTGAAGTCGTCTTGCTATCCCGGAAAGCCTTCAACTTCAAGGTAGTCGGCACCTCTGTCTTCCTCAGCAAGGAAGCACTTAACTTCAAGGTAGTCGAAACCTCTGTCTTCCTATCCCTAGAAGCCCTCGAATGTAATCTGCAAAATTCTAAGTCACACAAAGAAAATCTTCACGAAGAAAAGTTTGAACAAGTTATTCAAACTTTCTGCATGAATCATGAGAGTTTATAAGATACTCTCTCTCTATAAATCACTTCAACAGCATGGAAGCACAATTTTCAAAGTTGTGTGTAGAAGTTGTTTTAAATGAGCTCTTATTTATAGGCACAACTCTAACATTCGGGTCCCTCCACCAACGGTAATATTTTCCATAAATTATAGAGGGACCTGTACATGTGTCACTCAAACAACGATTAGTTAGTAACTGAATGCATGACATCGTTTTATAACAAAACAAGTGTAAACATAACTAAAATATGATATTCAGAATGTAATAAAATGAATGTTTAGAGTCTAACCAAAATTGAATTCAGATTTTATAATACAATGATATTCGGATTCTGTTTTCTAGGAAATTGTATCCTGAATTCTATTGAAATTCGGAGTCTAAATTTTAAGGAAATTTGGAAACTGGATTCAGAGGAATTCGGAACCAAAACATACAATGTTCAGAGTCAGAGTTCATGATAATTCGGATTTAGATCTCATAAGAGTTCAGAGACTGTATTCAGAGAACTTAGTGTCAAAGCATATAAATGTTCATAATCAGAGTTCATATTAGGAATTTGGAGTCAGAACTTAGAAAAGTTTGTAACCAGAATTTGTAATCAGAATTCAGAGTCAGATCTCAGAGAAGTTTGTAACTAGAATTCGTAATCAAAATTCGGAGTCAGAACTCATAATAGTTCGTAACTAAAATTATGAGAATTCAGATCCTAAAATAGAATTCTTCATATTTAGGTAATTATAGGATTCCAAGGTTTTGGTTTCAAACCTAATTTTACACTTAGGTGAATTATGATATGAGAACTAAAACAAGGTAAGGATAAATTTCCTTGGGAAAAGAAATCATTCCTTATAGAGTTAAAACATAGCGAAAAAAGAGTTTTTCCATGAGATAAAATGTTTTTGATTTTCAAAACAAGAAGGAATTGGAATGTCATAATGAAACCTAAAGAATTAACAATATTTCCCATGTATGAAGGAATGGAAAAGTCATAAGGAAAACCTTACTGACTCAACAATCTGCCCTATTTTGGAAAGCACAAACATCCTTACCAAAAAGAATACAAGGAGTTAGAAATTTTTTCTCAACTTTACAAATAAAACTTATCTCCCTTTTTACATTGGAAAAGATGAATACGACTAACTTGTTGAGTCAATAAGGTTTTCCTTATGACTTTTTCATTCCTTCTTATTTTGAAAATCACAAACACCTTTTCCTTAAGGAAAATTTCTTTCTTAAGGAAAATGATTTCTTAAGGAAAATTGCTTTTATAAGGAAAATCGCTTTTATAAGAAAAATTATCCTTATCATATTTTCATCTAGATTTTTCTTAAGTATGAGATTCGGATTCATTTCAATTTTCTCGGAATTGCTTGAAACTTTGATATAAAGCATTCTGTTTTAGGATTCGAATTCTAGATAAGAACTATTAGAATGTTTCACTCCGAATTCCAGATGAGAACTGCAATAAAGTTTCATTCCAAATTCTGGATACGAACTCTGATTAAGTTCTACTACAGATTCAGGATAACGAATTCTTATGAATTTCGATGACGAATTCTCATTACGAATTCTAATGATGAATTCTGATTACGAATTCTGATGACGAATTCTCAATACGAATTATGATGATGAATTCTCATTCCGAATTATCATTCCAAATTCTCTTATAAAACAGAATCTAATTATCTTTGTTTTATACACTCTGAATTTATTCAGACTCCGAAAATTATTTTTTGGTTAGACTCCGAACTTTCATTTTGCTTATGCCTTTATTTTTTGACTACTCTTTATTATTCTCCTTACACTCCAAACATTCACTCCGAAGTTTTCATTCCGAACTTTTCAGTTAGATTTTAAACAATGTCGTACATTCTGTTACACTTTTTTTGTTATAAAACGATGTCGTCTATTTTGTTATAAACTAACCGTTGTCTAAGTGACACATGTACAGGTCCCTCCGATCTTTAATGAAAATATGACCGTTGGGAAGGAGGCCGACCTTACCTATAAATAGGATATCTTTTGAAAGAGCTCGGTGCTGAAAGGATGACAGATCTTCGACTCATGTGATTACATGCTTGAAGTGATTTCTAGAGAGAGAGGCTCTTATTAACTCTCAATGCTTCGTGCAACTCCGAATGTTGGTGATTACATTCAAGGGCTTCCAGGGATAGGAAGACAGAGGTGCTGACTACCTTGATGTTCGAGGGCTTACTTGCTGAGGAAGACAGAAGTTGCCAACTACCTTGAAGTTGAGGGCTTGTGGGGATAACAATTCAGAGACTCTGATCTTCGTATCGAGGGCTTACCCTGGTGTGGGTAAGACATACTTGCTTGAAAGTATAAATCAAGGGACCTTTATCCAAGGTTGTTGGATACCCTTCTCTTTGGGTTAAAAGACTTATATCTTGTTACTTGTAGTTCTACTACATGTTTATATTCCACTGCATATTGTATTGTAAGGAAAGTATAACTTTCTTATACTTCCTTATTTGTACTCTGTTTCATTTAGATTCTATATGCTTTAAGGTAGAATCTCATATTGTAATCTTTTGTTAAGTTTTAATTTCCATAACCATATTTCTAGAACCTAGTTTTGGAATCTCTTTCCATGTTTTGTTTGGTGTTATAGGTGTTGTGAAATTGCTTAAGTTTAACTTTGTTAAACTTATCCCTTTCCTTTTCTTAAGGAAAACATAGTTATTCATAACTAACTTTAAAGGTTCCAAAGGAATTTTTAAAGTATAAAATTCACCCCCCCCCTCTTGTATATTAAGCATCTACATCACTATTTCAATCCTACATAACTCCCCCATAAACATTGGAACACTAAAAATCATATTCTAGATTTCCGGAATGATAATTTTCATTATCTTGAGTATGGAAATCTTCATAATGGAAAACTCCCCCTTGGATAAACTTTCCCTTTCTTAAGGATATTTTCTCTTTACTTAGACTTATTTTTCCTTCTCCCTCTTTTTGATTTTCAAAAAGTGTTTGAGGGAGTGGAATAAAATATGGTACCTAAAATATTAGTACAAACATCCAAATTAAACAAGCAACTACAATTTCATTCAGATTGGAAGATCTTGTACAAGGATAAAAAACATATACAACAAATGATCATATTTGGATCTATTTTTATTCTTTTTTCCTTGGGTATCAGATTTTTCATGACGGTTTTCAACTTCTTTAGCTCTTAGTGATCCTCGTCTGCTTGGGTATCTAAACATTAATCCTATCATCTTGAGCCTTCAGACCCTCTAACTGAGCCTTCAGCAAATCATCTGGCTTCACTAGCTTTTCTCGAATCTCGTTCTGGAGTTCCCTTTCTATTTTCCAACTCTAAACAACATAATTTAACTTCCCATTCAGATATTTTACATCCTGAATCTGGGTATTTTGGTCAAGGGTTAGCTTATTATCAAAGCTATTTGAGAGATCCTTGATTTTTCTATCTTGAGTATCAAAAGAATCCTTGACATCATTTTGAAAGTCATCATGTTCTCTCAAATCTTCAACAATATTCTTTGAACAGCTCACTATTTTCTTGCAAGATTTTCTATGAGATTCATAGTTGATAAGAAAATTATTGTGGTTGGTCTCAATATTTACACACCTATCTATGATCATGGATACAGAGTCTGATTTATAATTCATTCTATGATGGAGAATCTGACATCTCGAGTCAATTGTTGGAATGATCAGAATGGTGTCCACTAGATTCTTCAGGGATGGAATGACAAAATAATGTACTAGAGATGATAACTTAGAGTCTAAGACACTACGTGGTGATGGTTCTTCCTCTCGATTGATCAACATCCTCTTAGAAGATCCACCGGCTTGTTTCTTCCTTAAAAAGATTTTGGTTGGGGTATCAACAACCACTTGTTTCCTGTTGCTGGTTTTCGGAAAAGCTTTTTCATCTAGAGACTCCTGCTCACCCTTAGACAACTGAAAAATCTTATCTTCATCCACTTTTTCTTTCTCAGACCCTACATCAACATCCTCTGGGTGAATGATTAGATGATTATAGATTTCTTCCTCAGATAGTTTGTTCACATCTTCTTCATCCTTCTCATCTATTTCAAGAGTAGCAAGTTTCGAAGATCCAGCTTGAGAAGTCCGGAGTGAAAATTTTTCAGAAGAACTCTCTTTCTCATGAAATTCTTTAACTTGATTTATTAGATTAACTATTTCATCAGTGCTTTGAGCTTCTTGAAATTCTTCTACAGCTTCCTTATCTTCGATAGCCTTATCTAGAACTTTTTCTAGAGTCATATACTTTTTTCCTAGTGTCTCAGGTAATGGTTAATCTAAGAATGTTTTTGGTATAGAAATATTCTAGGATGCAACATCAACATCCTTCAAAAGATATTGCACAATATTTTCCTCCAAAATATTTTTCATATGAATATTTTCTTTTTCTTTCATATCAAGCTCATCAACTGATTTTTCTTTCAATGCTTTGTACTTTGCAAGGTCTAGGCCAAACTATGGCTCCCCTTCCTTCCGATTCTTCTTATCCTCCATCCATTTGGCTGCTAGCTCATCTGGATAATATTTTTGCTTCATGGGCATTGGATGTACGGTATGAGATTCCTTATATTTAGGGGTTTCACCATTAGCTTCTACTTCCTTCAATTTTCTTTTTCTTCCCAGCTTTCTTTGATGGTTCATCCTTTTTAGAATTTTTTGAAATAGCTTCAACCTCTTCCTCTGGAAGGTCAGGGAACTCTCCTGACTCCTTAGAGAAACCGACATTCATCCTCTTGAAGGTATCATCACTGATAAGAATTACATTTCAATTTCTCAGCTTGGAAATCCAAGGGATCTTGAAATATTCAAGGCACTGAACAATCAATTTGGAGAGTAAGGCAGGAAACATGATAATCTGTGCTCTCAGATTCCCATTTTTGATATTCTCTATCGTAATGAGAATATGCTTCATCTAATTGATTTTCCTTATATTTACCAAAAAATATAAGATATACATATTAATTTTCTTAAGAGTTTCCTTGTCACCCTTTCTCGGTACAATAAGACCCTAAACCCATAAATCTAGGATCCGATTGTTGGTAGACATGTGAGCAATCTTTCCAGTCTTGACATTTGTAAGTCCAAGACATAGCATAACCATTACTTTAACAAAACTTCCTTTTACATAGAGTAACTTGTGGGAATAAAACTCAGCTTCCCCTACATATGATAGCACTACTAAGATAGAATCATTGGTGTAAGAGAGTTTATATGTATTTCCATAACTTTTGAAGGAAAATTTTTCTCTACCATCTTCCTTAAAGAAACAAGTTGACTCAAAAAACATTATCATCAAATATAGATACACTACATCCTAAGCTTCTAGTTTTTATAGGGATACACTATCACATCCATTAAGCTTTATATTATTTTAAAAAATTGAATCATATCTGTTGAAGAAGTTCGGAAGCACCAACCTCTACCTCTATATCTTCCACCCTGCAATCGCCTTAACAATAGACATCTCTTGAGAAGGAACTTCACCATAAATTTGGAATTGAGTACTTCTGAAAAGTTTTGAAAGACCTTTTGATGTGGGATAGAGCTTTAACACTGAGAAGATGGAAAGTCGATGTGGGAAAACCATCAGGGGTCCCCTTTTTATAGTTGTTGAAGTGATAATTGATCTTTCCATCTAAATATAATGGCTACGAAATCTTTTGATCTTATCTGATGGTTGAAATGATAGCTGCAAATAAAATTTGGAAGAATCTGATCTTTTGAGGTTTTTAAAGGAAAAGATCAATATTTAATGAAACTAGAATCCACAAAATTCAATAATAGAAAAGAAACTATCAGTAAGTAAAAGGTGATTTAAAAACTCACAAAAGTATCATAACTTTTGGATTTCTAGAAAGATTATTCGTAATCGGTAATATTCTATTTGATGAATTTTTTATTCTGGGAAAAAAACATGACAACAAAAAATATCTTTATCAAAAAAACTGAGTACAAAAATTTTTAAAATGAAAATCATCCTTATGAAAAACCCTTCATTATGAAAAATCTTCATTAAGAAAAATTTTCATTACGAAATTTTTAGTACAAAAAAATCAGTATGAAAATCTTCAGTATGAAAAATTAAAAGAAAATTGGCTACAAATTTTTTGAAAAGTTCATTACAAAAATTTTGAAAAAATTCATTACGAAAAACATGAAAAACTATAAAAAAAAATGTGCCCCCCCTATGAAATAGAGTTTATTACTATAAGGAGATTTGTTTCATTAGAAAGTTAATAGGAAGGATTACCTTATGGTTATCATTCCTAACTTCTTGTTTAATGTATTGAAATCTATAAGAGGGTAGATATTTTGTGAAAATATCAACAAGTTTATCTTGCATTCTGATAAATTGAAGTATAACATTTCCTTTTTTTGTGTGGCCTCTAAGAAAGTGATGCCTAATATCTATGTGATTTTCATGAGAGTTATGTTCATGGTTTTTAATAAGGGAAATGGAACTTGTGTTATCACACATAATTTGAGTTTTAGTGAAACTCATACCATAGTCTGTGAGTGTGTGTTGAGTCAACAATACATGAGCACAACAACTTCCAGGTGCTATATATTTATCTTCAGTAGTGGAAGGTGCTACTGAGTGTTTCTTCTTGCATGACCAAGAAACTAATGAATCTCATCAGAAATGACATGTTCGAGATGTACTCTATCTATCAATTCTATATCAACCAAAGTCAGCATCTGAAAAAAATTTCAACAAAATTCATTTCCAGAGGAATAAAAGAGTCTTAAATCCATGGTTCCCATTATGTAGCGAAAAATTCTTTTCACTCCCATTAAGTGAGATTCCTTAGGATTGGATTGATATCTTTCACATAAGCATACTAAAAACATTATGTCTGGATGACTAGCCATCATGTAAAGTAAACTTCCTATCTTACCTCTAAAAGTTATCTGATCTACTGGTTTCCCAGCTTCATCAAGATCAAGTGTGCTTGAGGTACCAATGGGAGTACTTATACTTTTAGTGGTGTCACATCCATAAATTTTATGAATGTATTTAACATACTTATGTTGGGATATATAGATTCCTTCTAGTTTTTGAGAAATTTGAAAACCAAGAAAAAAATATTAACTCACCCATCATAATCATTTCAAACTCAGATTTCATTAGATCCACAAAGGAATTAGTTAAATATTGCTGAGTTGAACCAAATATAATGTCATCAACATAAATTTGAACAATCAAAACATTTATCTTATCTTTCTTTATAAAAAGGGTTGGATCTTCATTTCCCTTAACATAATTATTTTGAAACAAAAATCCTATAAGTCTATCATACCAATCCCTGAGTGCTTATTTATGTCTATATAAAGCTTTGGTAAGTCTAAAAACATCATCGAGATGTTATGTACCTTTAAAACCAGGAGGTTGTTCAACAAAAACATCCTATTGAACATATCCATTGAGGAAAGAACATTTCACATCCATTTGAAAAAGTTTGAAATTGAAGAATGCTATAATGGCAAGTAAGATACGAATAGATTCAAGTCTAGATACTGGAGTATTGGTTTTTTCATAGTCTATTCCTTCTTGTTTATTATATCCTTTAACAACTAATCTAGCTTTATTTCTTACTCAGATTCCATTTTCATCACACTTATTTCTGAAAACGCATTTTACTCCAATAATAGAAGTTTCCTTAGATCATTCAAACAAGTTCTTGACTTTATTCCTTTCGAATTCATTTAGTTCATCTTGCATAGCTTTTATCCAATCATCATCACCTAAAGCTTCATGAGTTCTTTTTTGTTCTAATTGGGAAAGGAATGCTAGATGTTCTACTTCATTTCTTAAGGAACTTATAGTCCTTACAGGTTGATTTACATCTCCAATGATACTATAACTGGAATGATTCTTAAGAAACAACTGATTTGGGTTTTGTAAAACCCGTTCATCAACATAGGTTAGGAAATATTCTGGGGTAAATGCTTTAGAAAAATTCTCTTGTGCATTTTCCTTATTAGAGGGATCTTCTAACGAAGGTTGATAATCAATTTTTGAAAACACATCCAAAGATGTAGGTTGAGGTTGTTTAAAATCAAAAGGATTAGTTTCATCAAATTTGACATGTACTGTCTCTTCAACCGTCAAGTGTTTTTATTGAAAACACTATAAGCCTTAGAAGTTGTGGAGTAGCTTAAGAAAATTCCTTATTCAGATTTTGGTGAGAATTTGTGTAGATTATATTTATTATTCATAATGAATACTTTGAAACCAAAAACCTTAATGTTGGAAAGTATAGGATTTCTACAATTCCATAAATCATAAGGATTTTTATTAAGAAAAGGTCTAAACAAAACACGATTTATTATATAACAAGCAGTACTTATAGATTCATCCCAAAAATGTTTGGCAACAGAATACTCACTCAACATGGTTATTAATATATCTTGAAGAATTATATTTCTTCTTTCAACAAAACCACTTTGTTGAGGTGTTATGGGTGTGGATAAGTTACGATTAATTCCTTTTCTACTAAAAAATGTTTCAAAATCAGAATTTTCAAATTCATCTCTATGATTACTATGAATAGTTTTTAATGGAAGTTTTTTCTCATTTTTAACTTGGGCTCTAAAACTTTTGAAATAATAAAACGTTTCAGACTTCTGTGCTAGAAAATTTACCCATGTAAATCTAGGGCAATCATCATCTAAAACAAATACATAATACTTGCCTACAATGCTTCCAGTTTGTATAGGACCAAAAAGAACCATATGAACTAACTATAATGCATCAGAAGTTGTGACTTCATTGACTGATTTAAATCTTGATTTATGTTGCTTTCCATATTGACAAGTATCACAAAATTTTGAAGAATAAAATCTAAGCTCTGGTAGATCCTTAAATAATCTTTTCTTAGAATGTTTGCACATGTTTCTAAGGTCACAATGTCCTAACCTTCTATGCCATAACAAATAATGATCTTCCATTGCATTGAGACATGGTAAGTCTTGGCTCCTATGATCTACTAAGTTTAGTGTGTATACATTTTCTTGCCTATGGGTAGAAATAATATACTATTCCTTGGAATTGTGTACTAGGCACTTGTCATTCCTAGAACTCACAAGGTAACCTTCATCACAAAATTGGCATGTGCTTATGAGGTTGTTCATAGAACCCTTAACAAAAAAAACATTTGAAATCAACGTTTTCCCATGAAGAATAATGTTACCTATAACAATAATTTCTCTCTAAGCATTATATTTGAAAGCAACTTTTCCTCTTTTCGTCTTGATAATCTTATCAAAATAGTTTTTGTTTCTAGTAATCTATCGGGAACATCCACTATACATGTACCAAGTATTTATGTTGGAACCTTCTCTATTTTTCAAAAAACAAAAAGAGTTAGACTTTCAGAATACAAAATTTCTTGGATCCTAAAATTTCAGAAATAAAAATTTTAGGCACCCACATTTTCATAGAGAAATAGGCTTTATGAAATTATAAGGACTGGGTTTTGATTAAGGAACATTTTTTCCCAGTCTCCACCACACTGATACTTAGTACAGAATGGAGCACTTTGAGGAACAAAGTAATTGTAACTAAAAATCATTATAGAACCAGTATAACCAAAACTAGAACTATTTATTAAAGGCTGGATTTGAGAATATATTTTATTAAAATTTTCCTTACCTAAGGTAAATTTGAAAAACACTACCTCCAGGAAAATATTTTGGATTTCAGTTTGACAACCAAGTTCTTGTCCCCAATATCATTTAATTTTGAAATAGAGCTGGGCTCGACAACATTTTTTTTTAAAATTACATATTCTAGATCTTTATAATGTTTATTCTTCTAAGAAATTAATTCCCCAAGATTTTTTGAAATTCTTTCAAAATCAAAATTTTTCTTATCAAGATCTTTAGAATGATCTGATATTTCCATAGTAAGAATAGTATTCCTGGATTTTTCCTTATCAAGTTTTTTCATGAGTTTTAAATTATCAATCTCAAGAAGATTGGAAAAAATAGAAACATCTTCATAGGAAGGTAAAGTATTATCTTAATCAGAATGATATTCTTCATCTGAAGAGTTATAATATTTATCATTACTATAATTTTCATTTAAAGAGACATTGGTCAGTGATTCAGCATTATGTACCTTAGCTATTAAACAATGATTTTCAATAGGTAGTCTGCCTATTAAACCCAGATTCTTTTGACCAAAAGATTCATAATCTGAAGATTCATTTGGAGAGTCAACACTAATGGAACTCCAGGTGTCATTAGCATTCAAGACTTTCTTAACTTTAGCCTTATAGTACTTCTTTCTGTTTCTCTCTGAATGCTTTTCCTTTCTTTCATTTTTCTTAAGCATAGGACAATGAAGTCTTATATTTCCAGCTCTCTTACATTCATAACTTGTAACTTTTAAATCTTTTTTTATCTTTCCATTCCATTTTATTATATTTGGGTTGAATGTTTCTCCATCCATATACCTTATTCATCATTCGACCATGATTTTCAAATTCATTTTCTGAAGACTCACTTCCACTTGATTTAGATTGTATAACAACCTTCTTAGATTTTTATCTAGTAACTCTCTCAGAAGTCTTGTCTTTCATCTGATTAGAAGTTGAAGTAAAAGCAACACTGCCATTTCCATTATTCTTCTTTACATTATCAGCATCACTCTTCATTCATGTCTCATGTTGAAGAAGAGTTCCAAATAATTCATCAAGAGTAATATGAGTAACCTTTCTATTCTCATAAGTTATAGTTCTCTTGGATTACCACTCATTAGGCATGATGTCTATGATCTTATCAACAAGAACATCATCATCTAATCCTTTCTCACACATTGATTGTAAACTATTCAGAATAGTTATAAATCTCTATTGCACCTTACATATGGGTTCTCCATAAGGAACGTTAATACCATGATATTCATCTCTGAGAATATCTTTTCTTATTTCAATAACTTTAGAAGTTACAAAGTAAGTAACTTCAAGTTTCTTCCATATAGAATTTTCTGCTTCACAAGATGAAATTTGGATATATATATATTTCTAGTCATGGATGAAAGAAAAGTATTGTGTACCTTATGATTCAGTTGATATTCATGCTTTTATTGATTGTTAAAGGTATTAACTTCCTTGTCAGGGATTTTATATCCTCTAGTAATCAAAAAAAAATTATCAACTCCATTATTGATAATTAAAGACTTCATGAAATCTCTCCAATACATATAATCATTTCCATCAAGGATAGGTGGTATGGTTGGATTGAGATTGTCTATGGAACAACATTGATCCCTACCATCTTATAGAAAAATTATTTCCAAAAAATTATTAATAGAAAATATTTGTAAACAAAGAATATATTTCTATGTAAGGAAAAATATAAAACATGAGTATCTCTGAAAAATGAATACGAACATTATGAGTCTGAAAAACAGATTCTTAAAAATAAGAATACGATGAAATTATCTTCTCAATCAAATCGTGAGATTAATTCAGATTGAACCAATCCTCTAACACAAATTTTTGAATTTGTATAGGGTATGTGGTTACCTTACTCTTATATCAACTATTGAGATGGTATGTAATAACAAATGTAGGATCGAATATGTAAAGATGAGATACAAATACAAGAGGGGGGGGGTTAATTTTATACATTAAAAATTCATTTGGAACTTTTAATGATGGTTTTGTTTAACAAGGTTAAACATGGTAATTCACAAAAACTCTAGTTCTACACAATTTCCTTATTCCGGAAAAGTTATTCCAAGAATTTGAATTTGGAAAGATGGTTCTGTAAAATGAATCTTAATGAAAGTTTACGAAGATGAAGATTCTACATTAAAGAGTATATAATCTATCTAAATTAGAGTACAAGCATAATAAAGTATATGATAGTTATAAGTTCCCAACAATACAAAAGGCAAAAGAAAATTTGAAACAAACAAGTAACAAGTAGTAAGTCTTTTATCCCAAATAGAAGGGTATCCGACAACCTTGGATAAAGGTCCCTTGATTTATACATTCAAGAAATTCTGTCTTACCCACACAAGGGTAAGCCCTCGATACAAAGATCAGAGTCTGCCTTGCTATCCCCGCAAGCCATCAACTTCAAGGTAGTCGAAACCTCTGTCTTTCTAAGCAAGGAGGCCCTCAACTTCATGGTAGTTAGCACCTCTATCGTCATATCCCTAGATTCCCACATATGTAATCAGAAACATTTGGAGTCACACAAAGCAAATCTTCACAAAGAAAAGTTCAAACATGTTGTTCAAACTTTTTTCATGAATCCCGAGAGTTTATATAAGCATCTCTCTCTAGAAATCACTTCAAAAACATGTAAGCACAGTTTTCAAATTTTTGAGTTGAAGTTGTTTCAAATGAGCTCATATTTATAGGCACAGCTCCAATGGTCACCTCCCTCCTCTAAAGGTCACATTTTCCTTAAATTTCAGAGGGACCTATACACGTGTCACTCAAACAACGGTTAGTTAGTAACTGAATGCATGATATTATTTTATGACAAAAAATGTTTATACATAACTAAAATCTAATATTAATAATGTAAGAAAATTAATATTCAAAGTCTAACCAAAATTGAATTCAGAGTCTATAATACAAGATTATTCGGATTCTGTTTTCTAGGAATTCGGAGCCTAAATTCTATAGAAATACGGAGTCTGAATTTTAAGGAAATTTAGAAACTAGACTCATAGGAATTCGGAACCTGAACTTAAAAATTTCATTGTGAGAGTTCATGAGAATTCAGAGTCAAAACTCATAAGATTTTAGAGTCTGTATTCTGATTACTCGGAGTAAGAACATAGAAAAGTTCATAATCAGAATTCATATTCGGAATTCAGATTCCGAACTCAAAGAAGTTCGTAACCAAAATTCATAATCAGAATTCATAGTCAGAACATAGAAAAGTTCGTAACCAGAATTCGTAATCAAAATTTAGAGCCAGAACTCAGAAAAGTTCGTAACCATAATTCTGAGAATTCGGATCCTAAAATAGGATGCTTCATATCTTGGTAAATATAGGATTCTTTAGGTTTTTATTTCAAACTGAATTTTACACTTCAGAGAATTATGATATGAGAACTAAAATAAGTAAGGATAAATTTATTTGGGAAATGGAATTTTTTCTTTATAGAGATAAAACATAGGGAGAAAGGTGTTTTTCCTTGAGATAAGATGTTTGTGATTTTCAAAACAAGAAAGAATTGTAAAGTCATAAGGAAACCTAAAGACTAAACAATCTTCCCCAAGTATGAAGGAAAGGAAAATTCATAAGGAAAACCTTATTGACTCAACACACACACTTTAATAACTAGAATGGTTTCGCTACATAGTTTGGATAATTGTTCTGCAACCATGTGGTGCTCACTCCTCATGAACCAAACCTCGCAAGGATAGGTGGAAGTTTTTCCAAGCCATGCACAAACCAAGAATATCACATTGGGTAACAACTGTAAAGGTGTCTCATGGACCTGATTTCCCAGATTAATGCTTCTTCAATCCTTATCTAATGGAAAACTAGACCACACTATTTTTTCTTACAGGCCACATAGATTTATAAAACTGTGAACCTCTATCCGTCGATTCTGAAAATGTGGATTTTTGGGGCCGGATGCACCATAAACCCATCTAAACCAAGAAGGAACTTTTCAAACCCACGTCATTATCTAAAAACACCTATAGGTCAAAACATCTTTTGTATATATGTTCTGAATTACAAAAATAATGTTTTCTCGAACATAAAACTCAAAATTCAAAACTTTTGATGAGTTTTCAACTGCTAAACAACTCAAGATTACACAATTTCCATAACATAAGATAACTTATCCCTGATATATAAGTTATCATAATGTGTAGTTATAGAACATGACCACCTCATAAAATCATCATGGTCAACCCTGGTTATTATGTCCCATTCTGATTCCCCTATTGGAGCTCCCCACCATAGATATTATCTACTAGGTCACTTTTGAACCAAAATCAAACATTATGATGGTTCCAATTTCCATACCTAGAGATAAATATCCTATTTTGACACACTATCATTCCTAAAACTCATCATGTGCTGAATTTATACTGATGTTATAAATGAAACCCATCATGTCTTGCATATCATCATATTCCCCCATCATACTCATTCCATACTCGACACCTATAAAAAGATTCATCTCATCAGATGACCAATGATATTTCATCTCAATAAATGCCCAAAATTATTGAATATCATATATATATATACATATATATATATTCATTCTCAACATATTTCTGATGCATATGGACCTCATACAGAAATCTGCATGACATTAAGGCCCAGATGCCAATTCACCTTCGATGAAACTCATTTAGCAAACTGAAAATTCAAGAACAAAAGGTCATGCTATGATCCATGCGCACCTCTAACCATCATTTCAAATATAGACTACTCTGAAGCTAACTAATCAAAAGTATGAACTCAGTCTGAAGCATGGATTCTTGACACATAACCTCGTTATAAAGATAAACCATTCATGATCCCTGAACCCCACTGCTAGGCCTCTCTGTCCATTCCACAACCTCCATATGAAATTGAATACCAGATAACTGTTTATGGTACCACTCCATATAAAACCTAAAATCCTTGAGTCTGATGTGGTCCTTTCTTTCTAGATATTCGAGAAGGATTTCTATATAATATATTTAAATGGACCATCTGGTCACATGCCTGAAATTCCTTTGGAAACTAATCATATCAAGCCTAGACATTCCCTAACTTCCCACAATAGAAGTACACTATTCAATAACCACTCCACAATGGTCTATGTGAATCTCTATCACAAATTCCTAATCGAAACACATCATAGTCTCTCTTATTGATATCAAAAGTATGACTGATAAGCTCATAAGACTGTATCATAAGACATGAATATGGTTGGTCTGACATGTTTCCCGTCGATGCGAGTACCTAATTTACCACCTCTAAGAATGATGTCATCTTGGAGATGTTTACCTACACCCGGATGGTATTCGTCAAGCCATCCTCAAAACATTGTACCCTTCTGATATCGGCACCAACCATAGTTGATGAAATTAATTATATTTCTATGAAATTGGACACATAGTCTAGTATAAATGTATCCACATACTTGAAATTCATTGTCTTATTTCCTATACCATGAACCAATGTCTCAGGTAAGAATTTATCAAAGAACCTATCTTAAAATTCTATCCAGGACATCCCCTCTACTCTACCGTCCTAAACCTATACGTCCCACCAATTCTTTGTCGGTTCTCTGATAATATATTTTGATAACATCAACCTCCTCCCATGGGGTATATTGATCTAGTAAATAATAGTATTCAATTAATCAATATAGTATTTTTCTTCTTTTGGTCCACCCACACCTGAAAATAATGGTGGGTGATGAGACTATAACTCACAAGTCAAATAAAAAATAGATGGCTCAGCTCTTTGAGCTATCCTTTCGATACCCTATATGAAACGAACCAAACATTCCTTGAGCTACTCATTAATACATGATCTATCATATTCTATATACTATATCTACCCTTCCATTACCAGATCCTATACTTATAGATCAAGATCATCAAAACCCTCAGGGTATGCATCTCGACCCGTTATGGTCCTCATCCCATACATGCTAACGAGGCACCACATCACTACCATTCTAACATGATAGTAGAAGCCATATTGGTGGCATAATTCTTGGAAGCCAAACACAATGTTCAGAAACCCATAATAGTCATATATATATCTATATATCTATACAAGTAATGGTGTCAATGTAATCACATATCAACACCCTAACACTCCTTTAATTCACCATTGTCACATTATATTTGGCCGAATGTTCCCTTACCTCCCCATATCATAGTCCGATATCACATATAATGTGGCTGCATGTCCCCATGCCACCCATATTAGAATTAAGAATCACATATCATCCACATCGGATACCATTATCCAGGGGTAACTAAGTAGAATTCCACATAAAATGATAGAAAGGGATTTTTATGCTTCTATGTTAACAAATTAAAAAATTCACCCTTTAATTATCCAATAATACCATTAAATATCATGGTACATACACACTATATTCACATAACATCACAAATTGATATCATTAGGAACCACATATATTTGATGGATGAGTTGAATCCCACAAAAATGGCTATGTAGGAAAAAATAGTTTAACTTCATTATTGAAACATTAAATAACACAACCCCTCTTAACACATCCCATTTTCCCAATAAAAATCACAAAAAATACACATCATATGAGCCTATGTTCCTATCATGATGTGAAAAAAAGCTCCCTTTCCCTAATAGGATAAGGTTCAAAACCAAATAATCCAATTAAATTACACCATACTACACCACATGAGGTCGAAATAAACTATAATATAATATTACACCACATAACATCAATTTCCACCAATAGAAACATGGTTTTCCATAATGTATAAGGATTCACACACAGAAACTCAGTCTCTTTACGATGTTCTAGCTACATCATTGTGTCTAGTCTTCCAAAGTATAAATAATATTAACAAAAAACGAATAATTAAATTCCACTGAACAATTTTTAGAATCCCAGCCCAATTTTCCACTCAAATAGTTCTTTAGGGTGGTACCCACTAGTCTATAGTGGCACCTCCCCATACGCCAATAGATACTGACAAGAAATGAGGGTCTGATGAGGTGATAGTGTGGAGAGTATACCCTTTAGTGATGATGATAATAGTAATAGTTAAGATATATAAAACACAGTTGATGAAAACCCATAATGGGAAAATTCAATTTAGAACTCAATTGAAGATTAAATAAATAAAATTAATGAACATGATCGCTAAGAATAAAACCATTTTTAGATTTTAATAATTCTATAATAGGTCATAAAAAATTAAAAACAAAGGTCTCTTGTGGCCACCCATATTTGTAAATGGATATATAAAATAAAAAATAATGTCCATACTAATGTAGAGGAACCTTTGTGTCCATTCCCTTTCATCCCATGCTAATGAAGTACTCTCTGATCAGTAAGGTCAAACTCCAAACCCTGATCCATTACCTGATCTCAATGACATAAAGACTACATACATCTCGAGGGGACCATATAGGGTTTGAGTGTAGAATCTTTAGGCCATCCCCAATTTTTTCCAATGATACTTCGAGAATTATTCTAGTGTATGAAAAATATATTAAAAAGTATCACACATGCATATAATAATTTAACTGACTTTCTTTCTTCTAAAAGATCATGAGGAAGTGGTTACCAAGTTCATCCAATGTTGATATATCTCTAAATATGTTCTCCAAATTAATATATAACATAATATATAAATATATATATATTTGGGGTGAAGAGGACCCATATATTAATTTACATGTTGTCCCCTAAAAATTATCATACCAGGTGAACCCTCATGTTTTGTCCATAGCATATCACATCACACATCATTCCATCTGACACCTCACATTCCTAGTTAAAAATCTAGTGTCTTAATGGAATGCCCAATCAATAAGTCACATATCCCCAAGACATATTCTTAGAATGCCCCTGATGGATCAACACCTTGTCATCCAAACACATGGTGATATTCATCCCCAAATGATCCCAGCCAATTAGCCTCAAGATTTGAGAGCGAGCCTCAACCCCCAATCGATGGTCTCAACACCATCACCAGATAGTCTATCCCCATTCCACATGACATTATATAGTGAGAACCTCCCACACAACTAATGCTCAAAACCATCACCAATTTTGCGACATCTATGGATGCCTCAACCCACAATGATTGGTCCACACCACCTTACTAAGAATAATCATTGTGAACATGACTCTTATAGTTCTTTATCAAATAAAGTTGAGTGGTAATCACCAACATAAACCTAATATACATCATCTTAAAACTTCTTCTCCTATGACCATGTTACTAAATACTATTTGTTAAAACCATCCCATGACCCACAGTCAAAGCCCTTATCATGATCACCTCATCGCGTCAATCTAGATGACCATATTCCTCAACTTTGTGATCTTTATCATTCCATATATATTAGGACCATGAACTCTTATTGACAACCATGCCACCTTATCCCAGGTGATCAACATCTACCAAAATCCTCAGTCCACATTCTCACAATTCCAAGGATTCATCAAAATACATTTAATTAATTAAATTAAACTGACTTTTCTAAACATACCAATTAATAATAAGCACCTCACCTGACTTAGTGAATCTATAAACAGTTAATGACATGATCAATGAAATATTGTATCCTGAATTAAAAAATTTTATAGAACCAATTTAATTAGAAGGGGTCTCACTCAGTCACACACCCCAAGTGTATTGCATACCATACACACAATGCATTTAAAATGAAAAATAAATCTTGGCACCACAAACATTATTCACAGTACTTTCCAATCATCTAGTATTGAGCTTATATTTGAACTGGTTCGATAGAAAATTAAGAAAATATACAGTAAAAATAATGAAAAAAAGTATCACATGGATTTATCATTACATATAGAGAGATAAATGTAAAATATAATCAATGGTACTGAAAGCCTTACCACTATAATTTTAATTCACCTGATGGAATCCAAATTGAAGCTCTTATAGAGGTGTTCCCCCAATTTCACCAAAGAGGTAAACATGAGTGCTCCCCCTCTGATGCACGTGTTGTTGATGAAGAAATAGTGGGGGGATATAAATTTAAGGTGGTATAAAAAATTCATCTCATACTCATTAATTTCACACATGGTCTTGCTGTATAGTTTGGCTAACCGTGTTACAAATCATCATTTCCCACTACCCAAGAACCACAACTCACACATTTAAAAACATAGTTTAGAATACCTAGTGTAGACCATGTGTATACATTATTTTAAAAACTCCAGAGTTACTGCATGTCTATGAACACCACCTATAGGATTTGATAAACCTTACCATATAAAAAAGTGCATCGAATGGTTTTCCCTTACATGCCACACTGTATGATCAAATCATGTACCTCTGTCTATGCATTCTGAAAATGTGGGTTTTTGGGCACCACTGTACTTGAAACTCATCCAAACCCCCAAAAAATTAAGATCCTAAAAACCCATCAAAAAATTTTTAAGGCAAAAAAATAATATAATAATGTTATAATGTCCAAAAATAATGTTTCCCCGGCCACCAGGAAAAAAATTAAAAACGGTTGTGTAATATTTTCCAACTTAGGAAACCAAGATGTTAAAATCAGTATTATTTGAAACATGGATTCATAATCCACTCGTTCATAAGTATACCGCATCATGTACCACTAGTATATTCATTATTAGAACCATTATTAAACATATCCAACTTAGTTCCTTTCTTAAAAAACTATAAAAAGAAAACATAATAAAATAGTGATCATAAATTCAAAATAAGAGAAAACATGGGAGATATTAATATATGATCTTATGAAATAATAAGATGAGAATAAGTTTATGGGATCATAACCATAAATAGAAAAGTTAATAATGAATCTTTCAATGAACATAAACATAAGTCATGGGATAAATCATTATCATTTAAAAATTCATGAATCATAATAGTGAGAAGTATTCATAAATAAATCATGAAACATAACTTCATGTCATAAAATAATGGTACCAACATATGTATAGAAAACAATTAATATTTATAGGTTGACTATAAAGACTATAAAATTAGAACATATCAGGTATCTATACTTGTTTCGATAGTCGATAGAGTACATTGACTTGTTTTCCATAGAAGATCAAGCGCAATGAGTTTTTCCTCATTGAGGATCAAACACATAAACATATTTCTCAAAGTAGATCAAGGAAATAAAATTGTCTCCAATTATGGATTAAGTACACTTATTTATTTCCAATAATTATCCCATGAGATATAATTCATTAAACAATGAATTTGAGGGCTATATAATTTTGGTATCACCAAACATATAATTCAAACCACATATACGCATGCCACAAGATCAAAACAATTTAGCATAACATCACCTCATTATCCACAAAATGAAAATGGGTTTCATAAAAATTTTATCAGTTGAACATAGAATAAACCATGAAAATAAATAGGTTTAATAAACATCTCATCATAATAATCATAAACCATTAAAAGAAAAAACTAGGATAGTATAATTCTTGAAAACATTTTTAGAAAACATGGATATGGAAGGAAACATATTTTAGACTTAAGAGATAAAAAATGTCATTTTTCATAAAAACACTCTTTTGATCTTATCAATAATTAAAGTGGGTAAAATGAATGGAAAAAAATTCATAAGAAATAACTAGAGGATAATAAAACTAAATAGATTTTTTTATACAACGTTCATATTACTTCAAAAGAGGAAATTGAATAAAAAAATATTCATTAAAAATGGGATTGACACGTAAATATCGTACTACATTAGTATCATCTAAATCATAAGTACCATAAAATAATAATATAAAATAAAACATTAAATATTATAAAAAAATATAAAATAATAATATAACATGAAAAATGGTAGTTTATATGCCTCATAAAATAATATCTCTTCATGCCCCAACATATGTCCTAAAGAAGTTAAATTGAGATGATAAACCCTTATCTCGATTTCCACTTTGTTAAAACCACTATATTATCCTGTATATTAAATTTACATTTATTATAAATATATTTTAGAATAATTTTTTGACATATGATATAATATATTATCCCTTTATAACATTTCATCAATGATTTATTAATAATCCATTAATAAAATCATTGTTTTTGGTTGTCAACTATTTCATTCATTCATAAGAATTTTAATTCTATAGAGCAATTCCTTCTACACTAATCTAGTTTACATCATTAAAAAAATTTAAAATATGATATAAATATCATATATATTCATTATATATATATACATTTCTTTATAAACATTTGATATCTAAAATTGAATTACATCGTGCTTTGATTTGGCAGGTTGAACGTATAGATAATTGTTGTTTTTAATTTTTGACAAAATTATTGATATAAATTAAAATTAAAATTAACCTTTATGAAATAATTAAAAAATTAAATACATCATATATAATTATTTAATATATTCTTATTAATGTATAATTAATATAGAAATTAAAATGAAATCACATCGCTTCATGGAGGTGGTATTGCCCACATACAAAAAAAGAAATGTCAGGTTTCTCTAATGGATTGGAAGATAAGAAGGAAGATATGATATTATCATTATATAATTATAATTGTGGCTTAAAATTCCTATATAAAAATTAAACCAACTTTATACACCATTATAAAATATGTTAACGAGAAATGAATAATATCACAATGTGGAGATGGAATGTCGTTTGTACCATTGAGTGATAATTTTGCATACCATTTAAAGGGAAAGAGGGTGGATAATAGAGATTTAATAATCATAAAAAAATAATTTTATTGAGTGTTTAGATGTTTTTATTTTGTGATAAATAACCAAAATTTAGAGGTGGCAACAAAGAAGTAAAAATAAATAGGCCAATTATAAGCTAACGGTTGACTCATAAATTGACAAAAGATATATATTTTGACCATATATGATTATTATTTTCCTCCTGAAATATTGTATAATTTTTTATATAATATACAAAAATATTATTCCCATAAAATATCATTAATTACATTTTTTCACTTCATTTATTTTGAATTGTAATGGCATTAAGAAAAACATGCACTCTAGTGTAAACAATTAAAAAATAAAAAATATACATTAATTATATATAAAATATCTTGGAAACCATATTTTATCAAAATTTATGTAATTATAATATCTTTAGTTACATTTATTTTATTTTTATTAATTTAATAACTATTGTATAATCATTTTGAAAGCATTTAATGTAATTACATCATTTTAAAAATTATAAACAAATAAGAATAATAAAATATTAATTCATATATAAAATACCAATCTAGCGATGAACTTATAATCATTTTTTACTTATATAAAAATTTAAAAGATATTAATTCCATGAGAATAAAATTTCCAGATTTATCATTTACTTAATAGTTATTAATTTCATTATCAAGTGAGAAATGAACCAAAATTTCATTTATTTGATATGTTGATGGAATTTTTTGAAATAAACTCATCCAGGAGGATAGATTCGCATTGTGGGTTTCTTTTAGGATACTAATATATTAGTTTTAAGCCCATTTATTCCATTTTACATTCACTATTTTAATAAAAATTTAAAATGATTAGTATAAATTACGAAATAAGTAAAGGTGACCAATTTTCCAAATTTTCTAATCCTGATTCAAAATTTGGACTCCCTTTTTTAGATTTGTATTCTTATATGTGTATGAAATTACATTTACTCAAGAACAAACAATCTAATGAAAAATAATTCTTCTGAACAATTTCCTTAAAAGTTAAGAAATGATTTTATATAAAATTCAAAAATAAAATTGATTACAAAGAACATAATTTTATTTTTATTAATCTATAGTAACTAATTATTTTTTAATTCTATTTAAAAATATATTATTAATTTTTTTATAATTTAAAATAAAATATTGTTTTCCATAAAAATTGTTATTTTTCACTACTTAATGTAAAATCAATCCTTTAATAAATTTAACAAAAAATCATCATAATCTTATACTGATTTTATAAATTCAAAAATTACTAAAATATTATCTGTAACGCCCCGACCCCAGTTACCCAGAGTCGGTGCATTACTTCGTAACATTGGCATGATCACAAGAAAGATCAAATCTCGAAAGACCGATTGGTTTAGTAGCCTTGGAAACACTAGATATATTCATAAGTTTTACATTACATCATAAAATGAAAAACTACTACAACAACATAATGTCTCCATAATCCACACTACTATCCCCTCATAATATCCCTGCAGGTCATTCATAATTTACTTCTTCACATCCTGGGGAAAAATAAAACATAGAAAAGGGGTGAGCTCAAATGCCCAGTAAGGATAACAATATAGCGGAAACTTTCATAAATAAGAATAAACATTTAAGGCAATGCATTACTAAAACAAAAGCCTTTTAAAATTGAACTTCAACATGGTATGGCAAAAGTAAAATGAAATAATGCCATTTACTTATTCACATGGATATTCTACTAATCGAATAATCACATGCAAAAATCAATAACCACTTTCATAATGTTGGAATGCATAATGCCAGACTATCATAACCACATAGCCAAGGCCTCGTGCCAAGGCTACAAATAATATTTTGTCAAGGCCTTGTGCCAAGACACTAGTTTGTCTCATGAGACCTACCGATAAAATTTTTTTAGAAGATACTTACGTTTAAAATTGCTCAAATATACTCCAGTGTTTTTCTGAAAACATTATGCAAGCCTCTGAAAACAAAATAACTAATTCTGAGACTGCTCGACTAATTACAGGCCATGATGGGTCCACGCCCAATCCCTTCCTGTCTACCATACTCGAGAGTCATATTTTCTAAAAACATTTTTAAGCTTGCGTTAAATACGTATACATTTGCACTGGATTTTCATATATGTGAGAGAAATATCTCTTTTTTGAAATCATTTAAAAGTTATATATTTATAAAATAAAACATTTTCTTTGAAAATATTCTTATAAGATTGTAAGGAAAGCTTTGAATATTTTATAATGGCGTAAAATAACCGCACCCACCGTATAAGTTAAAAAAAACATTCTTACCTCAATTCTGTCAAAAAGGTTAAAAAGGACCTTGTTTTGAAAACGACGGAAAGATTCCTTTATAAACCTCTTATAAAAAGTCAAACAAGGGTATAAATGACTTTAACCCATATTCTTGTAAATAGTAAAAATGTTTTGAAATACATTTTTAAGAAACATGGATGTGGATGATAAAGATATCCCAGTAGATTATTACATATAAACAACCTCGGATAATGAAGAGATTGTGAAATAACCCTTACCTTGTACTTTTCCTTGGTTGTGGTAGGTTAACCTCCTGTATAATGGTGAAATAATTGTTATTAAATTATACAAGAATCATATACATTAATATGATATCATATATGATCTTTTAATATTGATTTGATAATAATATCTTAGTATTATCGTTGTTTCGGGTGTTAACTTACTTGTTTTCTTTCATATGTTTTGTTACGTAAGACATGTTTGTAAAGGATAGGTTGTATATTATTCATATCCAGAATGATATCAAGTCCTTAAACATCATTTTTAAATCATAAAATGATAATTACGCTTTAATGGTTACGATGGAGAATGAATCTCATCGCGTTCGTGGAGACGGTAGTCCGTACGTACGCACGAGCGACAATATCATTCTTTTGATATTAAAATAATATATAAATGGATGGTATATCATATATACAGAATCATTAACATGTTATATTTATTATTTACATGAGTTACACATCATTATTATACCCATCCAAATAATATTATATTGAATAACAATTACACCACGACGTGGAGACGGTAAGCCGTACGTACGCACGTATGGTGACATGTTATTCAAAGGGTGGATAGAATACTGAATATGATTGTACCATATTTATAATAACATCACAGTATATGTGAGATACTGGAGTTATTATTTCAGAATGGTAAGAACAAAGGAAGAAGAAGTGGAAGACGAAATGAACTTAGAAAAGGGTGGTGAGATCATTACCTCTTCTTCGGGTTCTTCCTTTTGATTTGATCAAAAGGGCTCCTTAGGTTGGCTTTATGATCAAACTAAGGCCTCTAGGTTGTATTGAGGGATGTTGGGAGAGTATTTGGGCAGAGTTTGGCCGAACCAAAAGGCTTTGAAGGTGTGAAGAAATGAGAAGGAGGAGTGCCCTTTTATAAGAGGGGTGAGGGGCACCTTTGGAAAAGCTAGAAAT
The DNA here is from genome assembly GCA_963277665.1 of Viscum album. Classification (NCBI taxonomy): domain Eukaryota; kingdom Viridiplantae; phylum Streptophyta; class Magnoliopsida; order Santalales; family Viscaceae; genus Viscum; species Viscum album. The sequence continues at coordinate 1,992,330,006 of OY728137.1, forward strand.
ATTAATTTATAATAAATTCATATTCGGTTTCTAAAGGCTCCAAAGTTGACTATTCAAAGGATGAGGTGGGGATAGGTCGAAAACAACTCATCCAATAGAATTTAGACAGGTTTGGGTACTTATATTAACCTTATCTTTAAGTATTAACTCTAAGTTAATTAGTTTCACTTTTACAATGTCTCTTTGTATTTTTATATAATATGGTTAATAAACTTACTATATACATCCAAGCGACCCCCCAAGTGGTCCATTAATGATTAACCTATCATAATATAAGTCTCTTGGCCGAACCTTAGATTTTTAGTAATTTAATATCAATTAATAATATAATATTTGTTTTAAGAACTCTTTTATGTCAATTTTGACACTATTCAATAGTTGATTTTTTGTGAAACTCATAACAGATTGATTACTTCGAACAAAGTCCATTAAATCAATCCTAATATATCATATTAGCCTAGAAAATTAGTTTAATTCATTAAAAGTTTCATATTATATTTATTTGGGTATTTATAATATCAATTATTTTAATTTTTCACTATTATAGTAATTACTGCATCATCATTGTGTCATAAATAAAATAACTTATTTATTGTCTAAAAATTATAAATAAAATATCATTATGTAGGAAAGCTTTTTATCTTTCTAATGAATATTTATAATCGAAAATCCAACATGTATAACCCTATGTAAAAATTGTTCTTCTAAAAGATATATGCTTGTGTCATTTTTGTATTCATTTTAACTTAATTAAAATAAAGTGTCATTATCACTTACAAGTGGATCCATGGGGTCCCAAAATAGACCCAAATATGCCCATGGTCGACCATGTATCAACCAATAGGGTTAAGACACGTTTTAGGGTAATTTTGTATTATTATAATATTATTTTTTTAACCCTTATTTACCGGATTTACCCTTTAACCATGGTAAATAAATTATTTACCGCAGTAATTATTCAAAATGTCTAAAAATAAAAGTTACCTATTTACATAATTTGGAAATCCTGATTCCAAATATGGAATCCATTTTCCTAAATTCAAAACACAGAAGTGGCAGAAATTAATTTAAAATTAATTCCCGCTGTCAAAACAAAACGCGTGTTTTTAAGAGATAATAACTATCAAAAGATTGACACTTGTTTATGTTCGGTTTAATTGTAAAATTATGTCCAATGATAAACATTAAATTTAATGGTAAAAATATATTCTAAATATTCTTTAAAACCACTCAAATTCATAATTTATCACTATTAATTATTTTGATTAAAAAAGTTGTTTTTAATTAAAATTTAGAAATTTTCACTATTCATCAAAATATGAAAGTTATCCGAAATGTACCAAAATTTCACCCTAGGCTAATTTTGATATTCCGAATCCAAAAATGAAGTCCATTTTGAAATATAGAATATATATGATTTCAAAAATTAGGTATTACTATTCACAACGGCTAGTTTAATTAGTTGTGGTGTGTGTTAGAACTCGAGGTTGCGTACAACACACGCTATCGCATTATTCAAAGGGAAACGTACCGTAGAAGCTTGGGGTGTTACATTCTCCCCTCCTTTAAATAATTGCGTCCTCGCAATTTTTAGGGTATTACTACATAAAAAGACTCGGGTGGTTCTTCATCATAAGTTCCTCGGGTTCCCACGTTGCCTCTTCCATCTTATGATTTCTCCACAAAACTTTTACCAGACGCGTCGTCCGGTTTCTCAGTACTTGTTCTCTCGTATCAAGAATCTTGATGGGCTCTTCGCAATAGGAAAGATCGGGTTCCAGTTCTAATTCCTCATAGGTGAGTACATGCGTTGGGTCAGGCATGTATTTCCTCAACAGAGATACGTGGAACACATCGTGAACTTTGGAGAGACTTGGCGGCATTGCCAATCGGTAAGCCACAGCCCCAATTCGTTCTAGAATTTCGAAAGGTCCGATGTACCTGGGACTCAATTTACCTTTCTTACCAAAACGTATGACTCCCTTCCACGGAGATACCTTTAGGAAAACATGATCACCGACTTGAAATTCCAAATCCTTCCTTCGATTATCGGCATAGCTCTTCTGCCTACTTTGAGCTGCTTTGATGTGATTTTGGATTACCTTTACCTTTTCCATCGTTTCCTCCACCAGTTCTAGACCTACAAGTTTTCTTTCACCGACGTCATCCCAACAGGTTGGTGTACGACATCTCTTTCCGTATAACGCTTCATATGGTGCCATCTGAATACTCGAATGGAAGCTATTGTTATAGGAAAATTCTACTAGTGGTAAATATTGATCCCACATACCCTGAAAATCAAGTGAGCAAGATCTCAACATGTCTTCTAAGGTCTGAATAGTCCGTTCTGATTGTCCGTCTGTCTGAGGGTGGTAAGCAGTGCTCAAATGAAGTTCAGTATCCAGGGATTTCTGAAGACTTTTTCAAAATCTTGAAGTAAAACGGGGATCACGATCAGAAACAATCGATAGGGGTACTCCATGAAGTCTCACAACTTCATTAAAGTATAGTCTTGCTAGACGTTCCAGGGGTAGATCTTCTCTTATAGCAAGAAAATGTGCTGACTTGGTAAGACGATCAACAATCACCCATATTGCATCGTTCCTTCTAGGAGTCTTTGGTAGCCCCATGACAAAGTCCATCGTAATATTGTCCCATTTCCACTCCGGTATGGGAAGAGGTTGCATGACTCCTCCAGGCTGTTGCCTTCCAGCTTTCACTTGTTGACAAACCATACATCTTGATACAAAATCAGCAATCTCCCTCTTCATGTTGTCCCACCAAAAATGTTCCTTCAAATCTCTATACATTTTGGTGCTCCCAGGGTGTATAGAGAAATTGGAACTATGAGCATCATCCAACAATTCCCTTTTCAGATCAGGTAAATTGGGAACACAAAGTCTCTTCCCGAATTTCAAAATTCCACCTTCATACGCAAAGTCTCTTAATCTCCCATCATTCACAGCTTTAATCTTCTTCTGAAATTCTTCATCATCGGTCTGAGAACTCTTAATCCTTTCTAGTAAAGATGGTTTGGCAACCATTTGAAAAAGCATTGATGTTTCACCTTCCCTGTTTATTCCCATGTCCATCTTCACTAGATCCATGAAAATTGGATCCCTTTCAATTCTCATCATGTTCAAAACTCCATGGTCTTTTCTGCTCAAAGCATCTGCCACCTTGTTTGCCTTCCCCGGGTGGTAGTGTATCGTACAATCATAATCCTTGAGTAATTCAAGCCATCTCCTTTGCCTCATGTTGATTTCTTTTTGTGAGAAAATATACTTCAAACTCTTGTGATCAGTATAAATCTCACATTTTTCACCATAGAGGTAGTGCCTCCATATCTTCAAAGAAAAGATCACAGCTGCTAACTCAAGATCATGAGTAGGATAGTTTTGTTCATGAATTTTCAACTGTCGTGATGCATAGGCAATAACTCTATCATTCTGCATAAGGACACAGCCAAGTCCTTTCTTCGATGCATCACTATAAATAACGAACCCATCATTCCCCGATGGTAGAGTTAATATAAGAGCATTGACTAATCTTCTCTTCAGTTCTTCGAAACATTCTTCACACTCTTTTGTCCAAACAAATTTAACCCCTTTACGTGTGAGCTTCGTTAATGGGTTAGCCAATCGGGCAAAATTCTGGACGAAACGTCGATAATAACCTGCCAAACCAATAAAACTACGTACCTCAGTTATATTCGTAGGTGCTGGCCATTCTTGGATTGCGTTGGTCTTAGAAGGATCAACAGAGATTCCATCTTTAGAGACAATATGGCCAAGAAAAGAAATCTCCTGATGCCAGAATTCACACTTGCTAAACTTTCCATATAATTCATGCCTCCTCAGAGTCTTCAAGATAATGCGCAAGTGATTTTCATGATCTTTGTAGGTTTTGGAGTATACCAAGATATCATCAATAAATACCACCACAAATTCATCGAGATACTCCTTGAAAACTCTATTCATCAGATCCATGAATACAGAGGGTGCATTGGTCAATCCAAACGGCATTACAGTAAACTCGTAATGCCCGTACCTGGTTCGAAATGCTGTTTTCGGAATGTCTTCCTTCTTCACACACAACTGATGGTATCCAGATCGAAGGTCAATCTTTGAAAAGTATTGAGCTCCATGCAGTTGGTCAAATAAATCATCAATACGAGGTAGGGGATACTTGTTCTTTATCGTTATAGCATTGATCTCCCTGTAGTCGATACATAACCTCATAGATCCATCTTTCTTTTTAACAAAAAGAATAGGGGCTCCCCATGGAGAAACACTAGGGCGAATAAATCCCTTATTACTCAATTCCTCTAGTTGTTTCTTTAGTTCGACTAGCTCTACAGTGGCCATTCTATAAGGGGTCTTCGATATAGGCCTTGATCCAGGAATTAAATCAATGGAAAACTATACTTCTCGTTCTGGAGGATGTCCAGGTAAATCTTCCGGAAATACATCTACAAACTCTTTCACAATAGGTGCATCCTCTATTTGAACATTTCTTTCCTCACCGATAGTTATTTCATTCTCTTCCTCCCCGATAATTGAATTAAGTTGAGCTAAAGGGGGTGGATCTAAATAAGAATTAGGTGGTGACGATTCTGCTCTAAAAATAAGGTGCTCCTTATCATTATCATCAAGAATCGTAACCTCTTTCTTCTTACAATAAATCTTCGCATCATAGTCCGAAAGCCAGTCCATACCGAGGATTATATCAAACTCAATCATAGGTATGACGATGAAATCAGCAGATAAAGAAAATTTATGTGCTCTAATGGGGACTGATTCACAAAACTTTGTTGCAACGATACTTCCCTTAGGAGTTTTAACTAACAACTCCCTTATTAAATCAAATTGGAAATATCTAATTTTCTTAGCAAACTGGGAAGATATGAAACAATGCGATGATCCAGAATCAAATAATGCATTTGCTAAACTTGAGGAAACCATTAAATTACCTGCCACCACGTCTTTCGGAGCTTCTACCTCAGCAGTAGTGATAGCATAAGCCTGGCCTTGATCCCTTGGCCTTTTCTGAGGTAAGTTCTCCTGACGCTTAGGACATGCATTTGCATAATGCCCCATCTCCCTGCAATTGTAGCACTGAACGTTGGTAGCTTCCTTCTTCCCCTTGCAATCATGAGCTTGGTGGCCTTTTTCACCACACTTGTAACAGACTCCCATTCCCTTCAGGCAAGCACCGGGGTGTTTCTTCCCGCACTTACCACAAGATGGATATTCAACCTTTCCCTTCTTCCCCTTATTTCCATTCCCAGATTGATCAGCAGGTCTCTTCTTCTCTTGCTTTGCTTTAAAGTCATAAGACTTAGAGAATTACTTTTCGGTCTTGATAGCACATGAGACAATGTCTTCGTACGATGAAAAGGATTGTGAGACTAATGCTCGACGGAGAAATGGTTTTAACCCATCAAAGAAACGATCAATCTTACTTCTTGGGTTGCGAATATAATCACCAGCGTACCTCGCTAACCTTGTAAAGTTAGCCTCATACTTTGTGACATTCTCATCCTCCTTTTGTCTCAGACTCAGAAATTGCCTTTCCATATCTGCTCGATGGTCGCGAGGAAAGTATTTTTCTAAAAACAGATCTTTGAACTCCCTCCATTCCATGTTTGATACTTCATCATCTTCCTTCATGTTTTGAATCAATGACCACCATTGATCAGCATCTCCAGTGAGGCGGTAAACTGCCATGGTAACTTTTTCCCTTTCACTACTCCCCAAAGCCTGAAATATTTTCTCTAGGGAAAATATCCATTGCTCAGCTACTAAGGGATTTGTACTCCAATTGAACGTTGGTGGTTGTTGTCTCATGAATCGATCTAACATTGATCCTCCACGCTGCGGATCAGGGTGCTCCATACGAGTAAGGTTATTATTCATAACCTGAGTAAGTTGTCCCAGTACGGTGATTAGCTGATCAGCACCAGTTGCATCACCAGCCCCACTATAATTATCTTGAGCAGGAGGGAAATCCCTACATGGAGTGCGTGCATTGATACGGTTTCCATTTCTTCCACTAGGCGCCATTTCTAAAAAAATGGCATAAACTAGATCAGTTTATGCATCAAAATACATAATCCCATACTTATAAAACACTTAACATAAATTGAACTATTTATGGATATAATCCATAATCATAAAAATGTTTTCTTTGAGGAAGTATATACTCATAAACCCTTCATAATGATTTGTAAAGATAGTGAGAGTTATCCTAAGCATATCCCCCGGGAGTGTCGTAACCAAGAGTGCAGCAAGGCCCGTTGTCGTGCACCAGTTCCCGTTCGAGTCTAGCTCAAAGCGGTGTTTTCGGGTTTTACCCCTAGGTACATCTGTGCCAGAGCCGCCTCTACCTGCTCGTATCCAGACAGGGATGTATTGCTCGAAAAACTCACAAAATCTCTACAATACCAAAATTCTAGGAAGTTCTTCTATACTAATCCTCAAAGTTCATCTTAGGTCTACGTGCTCTAATCAGAGTTTATCTAAATCTAGCTTCCAAGGTTTGTACTAAACTTCCTCTGATACCAACTGTAACGCCCCGACCCCAGCTGCCCAGAGTCGGTGCATTAATTACATAACATTGGCATGATCACAAGAAAGATCAAATCTCGAAAGACCGATTGGTTTAGTAGCCTTGGAAACACTAGATATATTCATAAGTTTTACATTACATCATAAAATGAAAAACTACTAAAACAACATAATGTCTCCATAATCCACACTACTATCCCCTCATAATATCCCTGCAGGTCATTCATAATTTACTTCTTCACATCCTGGGGAAAAATAAAACATAGAAAAGGGGTGAGCTCAAATGCCCAGTAAGGATAACAATATAGCGGAAACTTTCATAAATAAGAATAAACATTTAAGGCAATGCATTACTAAAACAAAAGCCTTTTAAAATTGAACTTCAACATGGTATGGCAAAAGTAAAATGAAATAATTCCATTTACTTATTCACATGGATATTCTACTAATCGAATAATCACATGCAAAAATCAATAACCACTTTCATAATGTTGGAATGCATAATGCCAGACTATCATAACCACATAGCCAAGGCCTCGTGCCAAGGCTACAAATAAGATTTTATCAAGGCCTTGTGCCAAGACACTAGTTTGTCTCATGAGACCTACCGATGAAATTTTTTTAGAAGATACTTACGTTTAAAATTGCTCAAATATACTCCAGTGTTTTTCTGAAAACATTATGCAAGCCTCTGAAAACAAAATAACTAATTCTGAGACTGCTCGACTAATTACAGGCCATGATGGGTCCACGCCCAATCCCTTCCTGTCTACCATACTCGAGAGTCATATTTTCTAAAAACATTTTTAAGCTTGCGTTAAATACGTATACATTTGCACTGGATTTTCATATATGTGAGAGAAATATCTCTTTTTTGAAATCATTTAAAAGTTATATATTTATAAAATAAAACATTTTCTTTGAAAATATTCTTATAAGATTGTAAGGAAAGCTTTGAAGATTTTATAATGGCGTAAAATAACCGCACCCACCGTATAAGTTAAAAAAAACATTCTTACCTCAATTCTGTCGAAAAGGTTAAAAAGGACCTTGTTTTGAAAACGACGGAAAGATTCCTTTATAAACCTCTTATAAAAAGTCAAACAAGGGTATAAATGACTTTAACCCATATTCTTGTAAATAGTAAAAATGTTTTGAAATACATTTTTAAGAAACATGGATGTGGATGATAAAGATATCCCAGTAGATTATTACATATAAACAACCTCGGATAATGAAGAGATTGTGAAATAACCCTTACCTTGTACTTTTCCTTGGTTGTGGTAGGTTAACCTCCTGTATAATGGTGAAATAATTGTTATTAAATTATACAAGAATCATATACATTAATATGATATCATATATGATCTTTTAATATTGATTTGATAATAATATCTTAGTATTATCGTTGTTTCGGGTGTTAACTTACTTGTTTTCTTTCATATGTTTTGTTACGTAAGACATGTTTGTAAAGGATAGGTTGTATATTATTCATATCCAGAATGATATCAAGTCCTTAAACATCATTTTTAAATCATAAAATGATAATTACGCTTTAATGGTTACGATGGAGAATGAATCTCATCGCGTTCGTGGAGACGGTAGTCCGTACGTACGCACGAGCGACAATATCATTCTTTTGATATTAAAATAATATATAAATGGATGGTATATCATATATACAGAATCATTAACATGTTATATTTATTATTTACATGAGTTACACATCATTATTATACCCATCCAAATAATATTATATTGAATAACAATTACACCACGACGTGGAGACGGTAAGCCGTACGTACGCACGTATGGTGACATGTTATTCAAAGGGTGGATAGAATACTGAATATGATTGTACCATATTTATAATAACATCACAGTATATGTGAGATACTGGAGTTATTATTTCAGAATGGTAAGAACAAAGGAAGAAGAAGTGGAAGAAGAAATGAACTTAGAAAAGGGTGGTGAGATCATTACCTCTTCTTCGGGTTCTTCCTTTTGATTTGATCAAAAGGGCTCCTTAGGTTGGCTTTCTGATCAAACTAAGGCCTCTAGGTTGTATTTAGGGATGTTGGGAGAGTATTTGGGCAGAGTTTGGCCGAACCAAAAGGCTTTGAAGGTGTGAAGAAATGAGAAGGAGGAGTGCCCTTTTATAAGAGGGGTGAGGGGCACCTTTGGAAAAGCTAGAAATATTAATTTATAATAAATTCATATTCGGTTTCTAAAGGCTCCAAAGTTGACTATTCAAAGGATGAGGTGGGGATAGGTCGAAAACAACTCATCCAATAGAATTTAGACAGGTTTGGGTACTTATATTAACCTTATCTTTAAGTATTAACTCTAAGTTAATTAGTTTCACTTTTACAATGTCTCTTTGTATTTTTATATAATATGGTTAATAAACTTACTATATACATCCAAGCGACCCCCAAGTGGTCCATTAATGATTAACCTATCATAATATAAGTCTCTTGGCCGAACCTTATATTTTTAGGAATTTAATATCAATTAATAATATAATATTTGTTTTAAGAACTCTTTTATGTCAATTTTGACACTATTCAATAGTTGATTTTTTGTGAAACTCATAACAGATTGATTACTTCGAAAAAAGTCCATTAAATCAATCCTAATATATCATATTAGCCTAGAAAATTAGTTTAATTCATTAAAAGTTTCATATTATATTTATTTGGGTATTTATAATATCAATTATTTTAATTTTTCACTATTATAGTAATTACTGCATCATCATTGTGTCATAAATAAAATAACTTATTTATTGTCTAAAAATTATAAATAAAATATCATTATGTAGGAAATCTTGTTATCTTTCTAATGAATATTTATAATCGAAAATCCAACATGTATAACCCTATGTCAAAATTGTTCTTCTAAAAGATATATGCTTGTGTCATTTTTGTATTCATTTTAACTTAATTAAAATAAAGTGTCATTATCACTTACAAGTGGATCCATGGGGTCCCAAAATAGACCCAAAGATGCCCATGGTCGACCATGTATCAACCAATAGGGTTAAGACACGTTTTAGGGTAATTTTGTATTATTATAATATTATTTTTTTAACCCTTATTTACCGGATTTACCCTTTAACCATGGTAAATAAATTATTTACCGCAGTAATTATTCAAAATGTCTAAAAATAAAAGTTACCTATTTACATAATTTGGACATCCTGATTCCAAATATGGAATCCATTTTCCTAAATTCAAAACACAGAAGTGGCAGAAATTAATTTAAAATTAATTCCCGCTGTCAAAACAAAAAGCGTGTTTTTAAGAGATAATAACTATCAAAAGATTGACACTTGTTTATGTTCGGTTTAATTGTAAAATTATGTCCAATGATAAACATTAAATTGAATGGTAAAAATATATTCTAAATATACTTTAAAACCACTCAAATTCATAATTTATCACTATTAATTATTTTGATTAAAAAAGTTGTTTTTAATTAAAATTTAGAAATTTTCACTATTCATCAAAATATGAAAGTTATCCGAAATGTACCAAAATTTCACCCTAGGCTAATTTTGATATTCCGAATCCAAAAATGAAGTCCATTTTGAAATATAGAATATATATGATTTCAAAAATTAGGTATTACTATTCACAACGGCTAGTTTAATTAGTTGTGGTGTGTGTTAGAACTCGAGGTTGCGTACAACACACGCTATCGCATTATTCAAAGGGAAACGTACCGTAGAAGCTTGGGGTGTTACATTATCAAATAAAATTTCTAAATTTTCTTGAAATAAAATTTCAATTTTTTTCACAATTATTTATAAAAATCATTTTTGAAGAAAACATATTTTTGAAGCAAAAAATTAATTGAATAAAAACTCTATGTTCATTTCATAATAATGTATAAATAAATTTTTATTTTAGAAGCATTATATATATATATATATGTTTTATAATAAAGTTCATATTATACATACCCACCAATTCAATGGATAAGTTATAATTATAATATTTGATGGTTTATATAAGTAACTATTATATATCTTTTATCTTGTCAAACACAATGTTATTTCTAAAATCTTATTGTGTTACATGGTCACTTGGGAGATTTTTTCAAGGCAATGGTTCACCCATATGATGATCATCAGGTGATGGTTTTATTTGGTGATGGTTTTAGGTAACCGATACTTCTACATAAATTAGTTTAATTAGGTGTTCAAGTTCAATAGACTACCTAATTGAATTGAAGAATCCTAAGAGGAGAATATCCAGCAGGAAATATATACCTTCAAAATGAAGGTATATAATGAAATATTCAAGGGGAAATATGGTCTACTTATATAGAAATATATAATTCAAGGTAGAGTAGTTTGGAGCAAGTGAGGTAGTGTGTGCAGGTGACCTGGGTGACATTGGATAGGTAGTCGAATGAGGAATATATAAAATTGAATAAGAAAATTTTGGAGGCTAGGATGAGATATACTAGGTGACCACATGATACATAGGGTTGGTATCCCCACTAAACAAATAAGATATTGGTCTATGAAATGAAACATCTATTAGATGTTCTAGACCTTCCATTTACTTTAATTTTTATCTAAAATAGAGAGAACCAAAAAATTCCCCTCAAAATGTTATCAAAGTAATATGTATGGTATTATATTCTTAGGTGAAATCCACATGGGGTGAAAAATTATTTACAATTTTTCCCAAAATGTAGCTAGGGTGATACACATTGCACAAGATTGAAGGATGGCACTAGATATTCTTGGAGAGTTACACCCAAAATTTTTTGTTAGGAGATGAGATCACCATTAAATAATGGTGGTCCTAAAATCAACAAGTAGAAAACCCGACTATTTCTCTTATATAATCATTTTATACATCACTTTAATATGATAAAATATTCAAATTCCCCTTAGTGTGACTACCCTTGAGAAGGGCCTTGAGAAGGCCTAACTGGACCACCATAGTTAGGGGTCCTGAGTGGGGCCATCCCAGCAAGGGTCCTGAGTAAGGCCACCCTCAATATGGGTCTTAATATGGGCCAAAATAGTGAGGCGGATAGGGGTATGAGTGGGCCTAAGTAGTTCAAACATAGTTAGGGGCCCTGAGAAGGGCCACCTTAACTAAGGGTCATGAGCAGGACCACCCTCACAAGGAGGCCTAGGATAGAGCACTCTAGTGATGGGGCTGTAGGGGGCTATTTAGAAGGTCGACCTAAGGGGTTACAATATAGTGGGGGTGGGGTGTATGGGGTAACCCCAGTGAATGGTTCTTTTTGGAGTAACCATATCATAGGGACCCCAGTAAGGGAAATTGGGTGATTATTTTGACATTTATAAATTCATTGTTGGGTTTCTACACACCTTACCCATCCACATCTTATGGGTAAGGCTCATGTTTTATTGATTCATCATACTGAAATAATTATCAAATCCATTTGTTGGTTAATTATTTAATACTCTTACAATATTTCCTGAGATGATGAAGTTACTTCTTGTATCATGATCCCAATTTCAGAAGTCGAACAGGGGTGGTTTGTTATAAAATAACCCTCCCCTTCATCCTTATTTAGTATCATGGAGAAGAGTAATTTGGGGTATCCAACATTGGCCATCTAAACTTAAATAGGAATTGAAAATTGATTGAAATAGACATCCCTCATATAAACACATATCTCCCATATTCAAAGATTATTGATTTTACAATATTGGGGGTGAGGGTGAACTTATTAGTGACAGATTCTTTCATACATGAGGAAATAAACTTTTTTATTTGTGCGGCACTATAATTAGATGTCCCCAAACAACAAAAATATTCAAATAGAATCTAAGACATACACTCATCTATCTAGAAATTTTTTCATTATTATTGACTAGACTAAGGGCTAAAATTATTAATGATATATTCACCATAGAGATGGATTCAAAGAAAAGTGCAGGTAAACCTTCTAGGTATGGGTGGCATGTGTATAAAATGCGATTATGATCAACATGTATTTTTTCTATGAATCTCTCTCAGATTATCAATTTTATTTCTAAAAAAGTTTGTTTATTCCAAATTTTTTTAGAAATTAGTTCCCTTAAATGTACTCCTTTCATCTCACAAATGATTATGTGGGGATCGGTTTGTGGGAAATCAATTGGATCTCATGGTATTTCATCATTAGGGATATGTATGATTAGTTTATACCTTCTCAAGAAACATTTTTAAATCCTCAATGAGTATATTATTGAGTTAGGTAACTATTAGGAAAGTCCAAATTTATTATGGAGAAAATCCTAGGCCCATGTTGTTATAATGTTATAGTCTTGGTTGATGCCCTTTCTGCTCCCCTTTTAATACAAAAAAAATTCAAAATGCCAATATTATTTCAATACATCCAAAATATAGGATCTATTGGGAAAAATTTTCTAGATATTGGGTGGGGTGAGAATTAAATGAGGGGAATGAAATACACATAATGGTCCCTTTAGATACTCATATATAAAGTTCTTATCAATGTGGATAAGTAGGTATCTCATTAAAGTGCATTATTCAAACAATTCTCTTAGGATGAGTATATTTATTTCGACAGACAAACACAAAATGGGGGAGCTATAGGGCATGGTCATGATGAATGTAACACCTGAAGTTTTTTAAAATAAATTGAATGGATGAAAACTTTGTTTTAAGTCAATATTTATAAGTATCATTTAAACACATTTTCCCACTTTTATGTTCTGAATTATGAAATAAATGGTCATCTACAATTGTGTTTAGTAATTTATTTAGAGTTAGATAAAACCAACATTAATTTTTAATGAATAGTAACATACCCTTATCAATAGTGATATGAATAGTTATATGACCCTTATTAACATAAATAATATTATTACTTTATTATATTAAGGATATAAGATAATGAGATGTTGATTAATTTTTCAAGGTGTTAAAAATGATTTATATGTTTAAAATTGTTATTTTTTGAATAAATTATGATTTTATTAAAAAATTTAATTAATAATATTTAGAAAATTATTTACAAAAAATGGTTTTTTTTATGAATTCTACACATTGATGAATTGAAAGTTTGGTTTTTTGGGATTTTTCTAAAATTCTGAAATTTTTATGAATAATGAAATACAGTAACATATTGTATATTCCAATTATCAGATCAATACACTATTTATGACACCATAAGTGATTTAAGACCACATTATTTGAAATCAGATGCCATTGTTACTATTTTCGGTCACATTAATTAATACTATTCATAGTATTGAGAAAAAATATTATAATAATGATTAAAATAATGTAAAATACCTCCTTTACTACACTATAAATACCACCCCATTTCCGTCTTCTTCCGACACCTATCAAGCATTAAGAAATAACTATGTTATACCAAATAATCCTCCAATGTATCTTACCCACTTACTAGTGATTATGATCTCACCAAAATTCCAAGTCCAATGGCCTTAAAAAGGATCTTAAGTAGAAGAGATCAAGAGGTAAACATACTCTTTTGGTCTATTTCTTTTGTTTTCATTTTCTTTTTGATTCTTATTCTATCCTCACATACACTTATCCAAAAGTCATGAATGATCAAGTATATTAAATATTTTAGATTCAATCATGTTTATGGAGCCATTACATTATAATTATCATCATCTCCAACTTATTCAAGAAATTAAAACATCGTATGTGATGTGTCGACATACTGATATCGTGGATGATGTGATTTCAATTTCCTTTAATTCCTTCAATACTGGTTATGAAACCATTTTTATGGTTGAACATGATTATAATTTATATATTTTATCTTATATAATGTTTGGAATAATTTTTTTCACATGATATTAATTTATAAAACAAAATTAGTTCATTATGATCAAGGAATCACCAAAATAAACTAAACAAATATCGATAATGTTTTAAATTATTAATAATCCTCATGTAAGAATTCAAAATGATATATGGGATAATTTATAAATATTGAAATATTTGAATACCATTCGATACCAATTCTATAGTTTTACTTCCAATTGGCAAGAATACATATCAGGAACCGATCATGGGAACAATGTAAAGAACGCATCCAAAACATTGCAAGGAAGAAAATACTAACAATTAAAGGGTGAAATGATGTAATGAAAGGATTATATAAGGTATTATAAACAAAAATATTTTCTTTTTGATATTAATAACTATCATTTAACCATTATACAGGAGGTTTTAATAAGATTAAAGTAAGACAAACCCTAGGTATGGGAATTCTTAACCCGATTTCCCTTCTTTGGGTTAACCTTTTACTTAATGATTTATATTGTAATAAAATTGTGTGTGTGATGAATTTTTATTATATTATGTTTAATTTGGTGTATAAAAGTTTGTATAAATATTCTAACCACTCTATTGAGTCTCGTTGGAATTGTATGATATTTGTAAGGGTCTTTTCTTTTAAAGACCTCTTTTAATATTCTGTTTTACAAAATTTGGAAGAAATGTTTTTATGGAATTATTAATGTTTTATGATTATGTTCTGGTTCTTGAGAATTTTTTAGGATGAATGGTGGGACCTGCATCCCACTCCAATTCATTAGTTACATGTATGTTGTACATCGACCATATGGTTAATCCAAGTGTAATTGTAATGGTTACATAAATTGTATGGTAGCTGTGAGGGTAAACAATTATAAGGTATCCGAGAGGGTTAAAATATCATGTTAGAAGTGCCCAATGATACATTTATGGTTCGGTGTATGTTATAGATGGTTTTTATAAATCTCATGTAAATCTCATGTTTCACAAAATATTTTTATATGGGTAACTAGTATGTTTTTTAGAATGATTTCATACGATACAAGTATTGATGGACTAATATGTTTCTTACTTCTCTTCATATCCCATAATGATCAATATTTGATCATCCCAGATTTTAAAATTCTTTTCACAAGGTATATGTATGTGTAAGAAAAATAAGTAAGCAATGATAAATGATTGAATAATTTTCAGAGAAAATCATGTTATATTTGAATTTTTTTATATTTTGGAAGAAATGTGTACTCTTTTTATGGTATCAACACTGGATTAATGTGTAATGAAATAAATGTGTTATTTCACTTTTCTCTAAATATATAAACTATAAAAGATCCTCAATGTTAAAGGAAGTGATTTATTTACTAAATTCAATATTATTTATTTTAATATGGCCAAGTCCTTATAATTTTTATCAGAGGATGGTTTATATAACTTTAGGGGAAAAGATGTTGTTAATATAATATAATAAATGTTTTCTTTTTCTCTAGGGTTAAATTGAAATTATATACTATTTAAATATTACCATGTTTCTTTGAATAAGATATGTTTTTTCATAATGGTTTTTTGCAGAAGAAATAGAGGAGCTGAGGAGGAGAGGCACTAACCCAATAATATCCTTCAGAATCTGTAGCCTAGAATCGTAGAGAATGGAACCCAACAGTTTTTTATAGTAATGGATCGCCTAACACATGCAATAAATTATGGTGTAATCCATGAGAAGAAAATGAATATAGGTACAAAAACATAACATGCCAATAGTGGAACATTTTATGAGACCACACCCTCCTACATTTAATTGATATTCTGACTCGGTAGCGGCTAAACGATGGAGTAAAGCCCCTGAAAAGTTATTCGATGTTATGGGGTGTTCAGATAAAAAAATGTAAAGTCTCACCTTTTATGATTTTGAATGTGAAGATGACTAGTGGTGGTCAATGTAAAATAATATCAAAAATAGTGTAACACCCCGAGATTTTATGAGAATTATTATTTTTAATTTCTTTGATGTCTTTTGTTGTATGCTTCAACAAGATTATGTAGTGCTATATGCAACCCCATATTACCTTATAGTATACGAAACACTATTATTGGCTTGTGATGCACACAATTTCAAGTATTTTTGAGTAAAATTAATTTTACACAACACAAAGTATAGATTTTGATCAATGTATAACTGAACTATATTTTTAGTATGTTATATGAAACACCAAATGAATCTTTCCATACACGCAAACCTGACTTGGCTTGCATTACATGCAATCAGGACATTCCTCGATATCATGTGTAGTACACAATACCGAATTTCACTAAACGAGACATTATTAAAATATTATTATGATCTAGCTGTTATGAATAGTAATACCCACTTTTTAAAATTTTATAAATTTTATCTTTCAAAATGGACTTCATTTTTGGATTCTGAATATCGAAATTAGCCTGGGGTGAATTTTTGGGATTTTTTTTAAAACATTCAATTTTTGATGAATAGAGAAAACACTGGGTTACTATTTAAAAATGAACTTTTTATATATATAATTATTTATTTTATGTAAATTTATTTTAGGTCAAATAGATACATAATACCTATATAAGTTCAATGTAATTCATTGGAGTCAATTTATAATAATTTATGATATATAAAAATTTTATTGAACTTTTCACCGTCTTTTACCCACCTCCTAGGAGAAATTGAAAATTTACATAAATCATAATTTTACCGCTTCTGTGAGTGGAATTTCAAAAATCAAAGAGACATAGTTAATATCAAGGAGTAAATTTTGGTTCTATAAGATAAAAATAATTTTTGGAGAATAGTAACCTTTTACTTTTATTTACCATAGTTAAAAGTAAATAGGGTAATTAAGGGTAAAAATTATATTATTATTAACCTAACACATATCTAAATTCTATTGGATAAGTATAATTCGACCAAAAACAACCTTAGGAATAAAATATTACCCTTTAGGTATACTTGGATTAAATTAGGACACTCATTATTATTTTATTTATAGAAGAGTTAAAAGAGTTAAAATAAAAGTTTAATACGTAAAACATTTTTAATATAGGGTTATACATAAGATAAAATCTAATATAAATATTAATTAGAAATATAATAATATTTACTATGTGATGGTATTTTATTTTATAATTTTTAGACATTAATTAATGTAATTTGTTTATAACACAATGATGATGCAATAATTACCTTATTATTAAAGTATTAACATAATTGATGTTATAAATACACAAATAAATGTAATTTGAAACTTATTATAAATTAAAATAATTTTTTAGATTAATATGACATGTTAGTATTGATATAATTAACTTTTTTATAACTAATCATTCAGTTATGATTTTATGAAAAATCAATTACCAAATAGTGTCAAAATTGACATAAATAGTTTTTAAAACAAATATTATATTATTAATTTTTTTTCTATTCCTAAAAATAGGATGTTCGACCAAATGACTTAGATAAGGTTATATATATTAATAATGAACCACTTGGGGTTAATTTGTCTTTTTATAGTATGTTTGATTACCATATAGTGTAAGAAAACAAGAAGACACAGTAAAAGTTAAATTATTTAACTTAGAGTTAAATCTAAATGATAAGGTTAAAATAGTAACCTAAATTTGTCTAAAACCTATTGGTTGATAGGATTTTGACCCATCCCAAAAATATCGTCTAAATTAATCAATTTAGAGCTATTATTAACCGTATATGACTTTATTATAAAATAATATTTTATGTTTTTCCTAAGGTGCCCCTCTCCCCCCTTATAAAAGGGCACATCCTCCCTCTTCTCTTTACACAATTTTGAGCTTTCAAGCTCTGCCAACCCCTACCCATTTCCCTTCTATACTTACCTAGAAACATTATATTGGTTCTAGTCTCCTCAAAAGACCAATTCTAGTGCTTTTATAAGAATCTTAAAAGAGGTGTGTTGAAGAAGAGGTAATCTCTTATACCTATTCTTTCAAGTTTCTATTTTCTTCAACTTCTTATTATTTAGTTTTTTCATTATAAATTAATAACATCAGCATCAATAATATACTGATATGTTCTTATAAATATTAAGAAAACCCCATTTCACCTTCTATCCATCCTACAGAAAATGAAATCACCGCAAGTGTGTATATACAGAATACAGTCTCCACGCCATGGTGTAATCAGTTTTCCCACCACCACCTTACATGGATGGGTATAATGGTGTAAATAAAAACTATATATGGATATTATAACATCATACAGATTCTGAGATATTATATCATCCAATCCAATTCAATTCAATAATTATGGGAATGATATCATCGCTCGTTCGTACGTATTGATTAATATCTCCACGATGAGATGAGATTCATTCTCCATGTTAACCATTCAAGAATAATTATAGAGTATTGAAATATATGACATGATAAAGATAGTGGATTTATGTATATATATATATGTAATCTACTTACTTCCATTCAATTCAATAAGAAAACGAAAATGTTGGTCGGAGTGGATACTCAAGAGGGGGGTGAATTGAGTTCCAATTTAAAATTTCTGCTAAAAACAATTTCTATTAAAAACCCCAAATTTCAAAAACAGATTAAACTGTAGTGAATTTATACAGATTATAAAGGTTCACATAGTTTCTCAAAGATTTATTAGTTCTTAGTTAACTTAATCTTATGATGAATTTAACTTTTGAAACTAACTTACTGGTTTACAATAAATATAAACACTTGCGAGTTTAACTATCAATGTAGCCTTGAAAATAAATTATATTTCAAAGTAATAGCAGCAGAATATGAAATAGATAAGTATTGTATGGATATAAACTTTTAACTAAAAACACATAGGAGTTAACCAAGAGGTTCAGTCTCAAGCCGAGACTTAGTCCTCTCAAAAGTTTTATATAAGGATGATCCACACCCTGGATCGGGGTTCAACAGTTTACAACTGTCCAGGTCGAAGACCTCTACCACAGTTATTCGTGGGAACAAACACAACAACAACCAGCTGTTCAGGTCACACGACCTCTACCACTGTCCCAGTGGGAAAACAAATATGTAAGAGTGTTGAGTGAGGATTAACAAATCCTCCAGTTAAAGTACAGGAGACAGTGTGTGTGTTAAATACAGTAGATAACACACACTACTCAATATGTAAAAAGATAAATCACAGAGAAAATATTTAGAGTGTAGAAATGGCTCTAGTGATCTTCGTGCATCTCTCGACTCCTTTTGTTGATTAGAATTCGTTCTGAGTCTTCTTCTGGTTTTTGTCTGGAAAACAGAGTATCATCTGTTTCCTTGACTTCCAGGTTCAGCTTGCTTATCGGCTCAGATAATGAAGAGATTTGTGTAGTTCTTCTTTAGCATAAATTGCTCGACGTATGGTCTATGTTCTGGAGGCTGGTAGCAGTAGTCTCGTGAGTGCAAGTTCTCTAGTTGTTCTTTTTTGCACGTTTTGAGCTTGATCGCCAGCGTATATCCTGTGCTCTTTTCTGCATCCTTCTTTTAAAGCACGAGCTTCGACAAAAGATATGATTCCCTTTTTGCAAGTACGAGGTACGGTTTCCTGAAAACCAGTAACACAAATTAAATATATCTCAGTGCATTAAAATATACCTAATGTGACCGTTGGTTAGATTAAATAATAATAAATAAATTTAAAGCATGTCGGGGTTCTGTCTCTGGACGGTTGCTCATGATAACGGTAGACTTTGTCATAGTAGGTCTGAGTATCGGTAGGCATCTGTAACGGTAGACTTGTCTGTCAGTAGACTTGATGTATCGGTAGCGGTGGACTTGTAACAGTAGCGGTGGCTCTGCCTTTACCAGTAGCGGTAACTCTTTATCGGTAGCTGTGGCTCTGCCTTGTAACGGTAGCGGTAGCTCTATATCGGTAGACTTTGCATAACGGTGAACTTCAGCATATCGGTAGCTGCCAGCTTTGCTGTAACGATAACTGTCTACTTCGATGCAGCGGTAGACTTTGAGTATCGGTAGACATTGAGTGGCGGTAGACATTGTGTAGCGGTAGACTTTGATTAGCGGTAGACTTTGAGAAGCGGTAGACTTTGAGTACCGGTGGACTTTGAGTACCGGTGAACTTCGTATCGGTAGCTCTTATTCGATGTCGGTAGCTTTAAGTCATAACGGTAGCTACTATCTGTAACGGTAGCTATAAACTGTTTAAGCATTCTCTTGGAAGAATGAGTTAAGTCACAGTAAACATATATCCGATAATGCAAAATCAAGATATAAATAAGGAATGGTTGGGATTATCAAAACATAATAAAGCAACTTAATTCCAGAGGGTTCAACAATCTCCCCCTTTTTGATAATCACCACTTATGCCAAGAAAAAAAAATCAAATTATGATATCAACATTATAGTATCAGAGAAATAAAGATCAAAAAAAAAAATATATATATATATATATATCAGAGGAAAAAGAAAAAAAAATGAACAACATTATCTTTTGGTTTTCCAAGAATTTATCCCCCTTTGTGATTAACAAAAAGATACATTCGGGACAATCAGAAAAGTACAAAAATACAATGAATCCCATAAAAAAATAGAAGCACTCATTAATCCTCTCGGACAACTGTCTTTCCCTTGGGATCAGCAGAGGGTGCAGAGGTAGAGTCAGCAGGCTTGGGAATTCCGGAAAGAACTATTGGTGGATCAGCCACTGATACAGTACTAGATCTGTAATCTGTCTCTTTCTGAGGGATCAAAGGTGTCAAGCTCCTGATGGCATGAACTGGAGTCAGTTGAGGAGTACTCCCAGAGGCAAGTGGTGGAAGGGTAGGTGGTACAATAACCGGTCGAGCATCCACATGTAGGAAAGGTAGTAAGAGATTCCTGAAATCCATGATGATGCTTCCACCTCGCTCCATAGCAGAGAAAAAATCATCTCTATTCTCAATAAACTTATCTAAAGAAGGAGTAAGCTCCCGGAGCTTACTAACCTGTTCTCTGAAGGCTTGGGTAACTGGAGGTAACTTCATATTCTCAATCAAAAGATTGAAATGGTTTTTTATTTGGTGCTTGGTATAAACTTTGTCAAAATAAGAATCCACCTTATTTTTGATTGCCTCTTGAGAAGCAGTAGCTGCCCGCAGGTGATCACGAACAAAAATACTAACTTACCTAGTGGTAGCAAGAATCGGAGTATCTGATGCACCACTAGGACTGGCCTTAGCCAATTCTTCCTGATGAATAGTGAAGATCTGGTCAAGGTTCAAACTCGTGTTGGATGAGGGAAGAGGTTTCATTGAGAAGGCCACTGTTTCCTTGAAAGAGTGAGTCAGACTACTAACCATCTTCTGTACAAGTTCATCCTGACTGTTCAGATGTTCTTTAACTGAGTTCTTAAAAGCCTCAAAACTGCCACAAACTGTTTGACCACTTCTTTGATATAGCGAATGTCAGTGTGCACTTGGGTTTGAGAACTATTTAAAGCAGTCAAGGAGGCAATTGATTGTCTAAGAGAAATTACAGCTCCTGTCCAACTCTCAATCTGAGTGTGGCACACCTTATGTTTGTCCACTATTTGTTCCACAGGACTGGATATACTACATCCAATGGATAACTCAAGGGATTGCTCCACGTTTTTTATCTCTTCAAACATACTTTTCTTCATATCTCTCACTGATTCTCTTATTACTTCTATCAATTCGGCTTTTAAAGACTTAAGGTCATCTTTTGTTGCCACATTGTCATTCATAGTGGGTAAGGTAACTGGTTCCCTTTGGGCTTGGTCTTCCTCATCAGAATCACTATAAGATAGTCCAAGAATCATATATCCGGGAGCTGATTTCCAACCTTAAATGTCATATGATACTGATACTGAGCCGAGATTCTCTCCTTCTCTTGGAACATTCTCCTGAGGTATCTCTTCCAACTCTTCTCCCTGAGGTAATTCTATAATTTTCTCCACAATTTCAGCAGATTCAGTAGGCATTAGTTCTAATTCATCAA
Organism: Viscum album; assembly: GCA_963277665.1. Lineage (NCBI taxonomy): Eukaryota > Viridiplantae > Streptophyta > Magnoliopsida > Santalales > Viscaceae > Viscum > Viscum album. The sequence continues at coordinate 1,992,352,354 of OY728137.1, forward strand.
TAACTCTCTCATCAACAGGTGCTGCTGCTACATCTTCCAGCTCAGGCACTATCCTGACTGTATTGACTATTAGAGGACTCAAACTGAGCTCTCTTTCAACATTTTCCTCATCATCGGCTTCATCATCAGCCTCCTGTTCTCTATGATTGGATTCGGTTGTCTCATTCTCCTCAGAGGTGTCCTTGACAACATATTGGCATGATTCTTCTCCTCCTTCTGTAGTCTCTGAATCATTATCCTTCAAGACAATTTCTCTCTTTGGTAGTTCTTTTGGAGGGATAGCTGCTCCATAAGAAATAACTTGATGCATAGGACTAGGGGGTAAGTCTGGATCTCCTCCTTCCTCAACTGAAGTCTCTTCCTCCTCAGCTTCATCGTCACTGTAAACTGGTTCTGGCTCATCTGGTCCAAGACCAGGATCTCTAACATATTTTGGTCTGGATGGATGATTCTCAGGAGTGAATTTCTCATAAATTTTTCCATCATCATTTACCCATGATTTCTTCCAAGGATTCCAGCTGTCTTTCATGTATTTACAAATAGTTCTTGTAATACAGAAGTTATCCTTAACCACTACCAGCTCATCCTGAGGTCCAGCTATCTCCTTCACTTTCAGCATCTCAGAAATTAGTTTGGAGAAAATCAAGGCATTTGATTTTGACTTTGGTCTAGTCATCTCTTCTACTTGAACCATAATCAATCTACATAGATTGATTTTCATACTGTGCTTTAGCAAATGTAACAAATATATGTCTTGGAATCTTAAAGTGGCAAAGTCTCCTCTTCTCGGACTAACAACATGCTGAATAAATTTAAATAACAGCTTATCTTCTCCTTCCATCTCTGCAGCAATCACCTTTCTAGGGGTCCCATTCCCTGTGAGTTTCAGCAAAGCGTCTTCATATTGAAATACATCACTGGTCGAAGGTACAGACTTGGAATAATAAGTAAAATCACCCTCATGTGGAACTCTTAGGTTCTCAGCCCATTCTCCTGAAGTAAACGATACTTCCTAACCATTCACATAAGAAACCATTCTGTTTTCTTCTTCAGACTTTTCAAAACGAACGAATTCGTAGAACTGTTTCACCAATCCTGGATAGTAAGGTCCGTTATTGTTCGTGAATCATTCTAGCCAACCTTGTTCTTTTAACACTCTAAGAACCAACGACTTGATTTCCATAACCCATTCTGCACACACCTCTTTTTCAACAACTATCTCGCGCTTCGATAGGTGTGGATTTACTGATATTCTCTAAGCTAAACTTCCCTTTCCACTTCCACTGGCATCAGTACTAGCTAATTTTTGTCTCTTCAGTGCCGACGCTTCACTTCCATCAGTCATCTAATGTCTCTTGACTCGGGCCATTACGGATTTGAGGCTAGGGTTCTGAAGGTCGAGAGGTTTAGGTTTAGGAGAGTTCGGGCAGACAAGTTCGTGATGAGATTGAGTGAGTCTAGTTCGAGTTTTAATATCATTTAGGATTCATAAATCACATAAATCATAAAATAAAATAAAACGGTTAGATGTCTCGGCATTAAAAAAACATGCAAATGTACTGGTAAAGTTCTCTAACGGTGAGGTTTCTCTAACGGTGAGGTTTCTCTAACGGTGAGGTTTCTCTAACGGTGAGGTTTCTCTAACAGTGAGGTTTCTCTAACGGTGAGGTTTCTCTAATAGTGAGGTTTCTCTAACGTTGAGGTTTCTCTAACGGTGAGGTTTCTCTAACGGTGAGGTTTCTCTAACGGTGAGGTTTCTCTAACGGTGAGGTTTCTCTAACGGTGAGGTTTCTCTAACGGTGAGGTTTCTCTAATGGTGAGGTTTCTCCAATGGTGAGGTTTCTCTAACGGTGAGGTTTCTCTAATGGTGAGGTTTCTCTAATGGTGAGGTTTCTCTAACAGTGAGGTTTCTCTAACGGTGAGGTTTCTCTAACATTGAGGTTTCTCTAACGGTGAGGTTTCTCTAATGGTGAGGTTTCTCTAACAGTGAGGTTTCTCTAACGGTGAGGTTTCTCTATACTATAGTTAATCATACCTAACTCATGTTTGATGTAATTTAATCTCTCAGAATTCAACGGCTTTGTAAAAATATCTGCTAACTGATGTTCAGTGCCAATGAATTCAAGAGTGAAATCACCCTTTTGATAGTGATCCCTCAAAAAGTGATGTCTCACATCAATATGCTTTGTCCTAGCATGAGATACCGGATTTTGGGAAATATTAATAGCACTTGTATTGTCACACTTTATAGAGACATGTTTGAATTGATATCCATAGTCTAGTAAAGTGTGTTTCATCCACAAGATTTGTGCACAACAACTACCGGTAGTTATATACTCAGCATCGGCAGTAGATAATGCAACAGAATTCTGCTTCTTACTACACCAAGATACTAGCGATTTGCCTAAGATGTGACATGTTCCAGAGGTGATTTTTTTTGTCTAACTTACAACCAGCAAAATCAGCATCAGAATAACTCAATAAATCAAATGATTGTCCTTTTGGATAAAATAGTCCTAAATTGGGAGTATGTTTTAGATATTTGAATATTCTTTTAACAGCAGTCAAATGAGACTCCTTTGGGTTTGCTTGAAATCGAGCACACATGCATACACTGAACATGATGTCGGGTCTACTGGCAGTAAGGTACAGTAGACTTCCTATCATACCTCTGTAGTTGGTTTGATTTACTGGTTCTCCAGTTTCATCACTATCCAACTTACAGGTGGTACTCATAGGTGTATCACTGCCTTTACTACTATCTAATGAAAAACGTTTTAGAAGATCTTTAATATATTTAATTTGATTCAAAATAATACCATTTTTGTTTTGAAAGATCTGAAATCCAAGGAAAAATTTGAGTTCTCCCATTAAGCTCATTTCAAACTCATTGTGCATTATTTTAGAAAAATCAATACATAATTAATTTTTAGAAGATCCAAAAATAATATCATCTACATAGATCTGTACTATTAAAACATTTTTAGAAATCCATTTAATTAAAAGAGTAGGATCAGCTATTCCTTTAGTAAATCCTTTTGAAATAAGAAAAGAGCCGAGCCTATCATACCAAGCTCTTGGATCTTGCTTTAAACCATATAAAGCTTTAGATAGTTTGAAAACATGATTGGAAAAATGGGGATTTGTAAAACCAGGAGGTTTTTCAAAAAATACATCCTCATTTATATATCCATTCAGAAAAGCGCTTTTAACATCCATTTGATAGAGTGTGAAATTCATATGAGCAGCATAAGCAAGTAATATCCTAATGGCCTCTAATCTAGCCACGGGTGCAAAAGTTTCCTCATAGTCTATTCCTTCCTCTTGACTATAGCCTTGTGCAACTAGCCTAGCCTTGTTTCTAATGATAGTTCCAGATTCATCAACTTTGTTCCTAAACACCCATTTAGTGCCTATGGTTGGAGTGTCCTTAGGTCTTTCCACTAATTCCCAAAATTTGTTTCTTTCAAACTGATTTAGTTCTTCTTGCATAGCCATTACCCAGAATTCATCATTGAAAGCATCATTGATATCTTTGGGTTCATGTTGTGAGAGAAAAGCTTGATATTCAACCTGATTTCTTAGAGAAGCTCTTGTTTGTGTTCCTCTATTTAAATCACCTACAACAGCATCAAGAGGATGATTCTTGAGAGTTCTAACACCTCTATAAGGAGTTGAACTGGCTTCTTCAGAGTTTCCTATGGGTCTGGAATTGGTATGAGCAGATTCTGGAAAATTTCCAGAACTGGATTCTTTTACAGGGGATTCAGTATTCTTATCATTTAGGTCCAGATTTGACAAATCATCCTCAAGATCTTCAAGGTAGGATTTAGGCTCATGTGGATCAGTCTCATCGAATTTGACATGAACTGATTCTTCCACACATTTGGTTCTTTTATTGAAAACTCTATAGGCTTTACTAGAGATAGAGTAACCTAGGAAAATTCCTTCATCACTCTTGGATGCAAATTTGTCAAGATTGTCTTTAGTGTTAAGGATAAAGACTTTGCAACCAAAAACTTTGAAGTAATCAACCTTAGGCTTCCTATTATTCCAAAGTTCATAAGGGGTCCTTTTTAGAATAGGTCTAATTAAAACTCTATTAATGACATAGCAAGCTGTATTTACAGCTTCAGCCCAAAAATAAATAGGTAAGTCATACTCATTAAGCATAGTCCTTGCAATTTCTTGAAGGGTTCTATTTCTTCTTTCCACTACACCATTCTGTTGGGGTGTTCTAGGAGCAGACAAGTTGTGATTATAGCCATTGTGTGAGCAGTAGGATTCAAATTCATGATTCTCAAACTCACGCCCATGATCACTCCTCAGGGTCTTAATTTTGAGTCCACTAAGATTTTCTACAGTCTTGGAATATTTAACAAAGTAGGAACAAGATTCACTTTTGTGAGCTAGAAAGTATACCCAAGTGTATCTAGAAAAATCATCTACAAGAACATAAACATAGTGCTTCCCATTTAGACATGAAACTCTTGAAGGTCCAAACAAATCCATGTGAACCAATTCAAGTGGTTGAGAAGTTGAAACTTCATTCTTTGGTTTAAAAGAAACTTTGTGCTGTTTTCCCATTTGACATGGATTGCACACTTTATCATTTGGGAATTCTAATTTGTTTAGGCCTCTAACTAAGAATTTCTTAGAAAGCTTCCTAAGTGAGTGAACATTACAGAGTCCTAGTCTCCTATGCCACAACCAAGACTCTTTATAGAAATCATTTAAGCAGGAAACATTTTTTTTGACCAAGGAATTTAGATCAACAGCATATACATTTTCATTTCTAGATGCAGTGAAAACTAAGTCATGTTTTGAATTAAAAACATTGCAGGAATTATTTTCAAATTTAACATTAAAACCATCATCACACAACTGAGATATACTAAGTATGTTATACTTTAATCCGTCAACAAAAAGTACTTTAGAAATCAAAATTGTATCAGGGTTACCAATCTGGCCTAAGCCGATGATTTTTCTTTTTGAATTGTCACCAAAGGTGACATGCCCACCATCAACCTTAATCAGACTCTTGAAGTAAGAATAGTCTCCTGTCATATGTCTTGAACATCCGCTGTCCAAATACCATAGAGTGTTACAGATGCTCTTTAAACAATTTCCCTACAAAACAGATTAGACATATGATAATTTTGGTACCCAGATCTTTTTGGGTCCATAAAGGTTAGCTAATAAAACTTTGGAAACCCATATTTGCTTTATAGTTTTTCTAAGACCAGAAAGCATATTTTGAGACAAAAATACTTTGTTGGGTCCTTTAGAAAACTGTTTTGTATATGATGGTCCTGAACTAGAACTAGTAGAAAACTGTCCAGATTTTGGGACAAATTTGGTTTTGCTTACTTGTCTCTATCCAGGCTGATATCCTAGACCGGTTGTATATTTGGGAGCAATATGTTTTCTTAGCAGTTGTGTCAAGGTATCCCTACCAGCAGTGAACTTTTCAATATCTTTTCTTAATTGTTCATTTGATAATTTAAGTTGAGTGTTCTCTTTCAATAGTTTAGCATACTTCTCTTTTTCCACACTTAAACCTATTTCAATATTACTAGTCAAAGCATGTTGTTTCTTCAAAGATTTATATTTATTCTTTAGTTCATTGCAAGTATCTTCCAGCATATTGCAATATTCAAACAGTTCAGCCTTAGACATATTTTCCTCATTGTCTGAATCATGGTCATTTCCAGAATAATAGTTGTTTAAAGCTGGTGAAATAGGTACCTCAGATGTGTTAGTCATGAAACACATATTAGCATGATTTCTTTCAGATTCACTAGCTTCTGATTCACTTGTGCTGTGCTCCGAAGCACTTCAGGTTGCTTTCATAGCTTTCTTGTACCTCTTGTCCTTATAGTCATATTTTTTCTTGAATTTTAACTTAGGACAGTCGGCTTTGATGTGTCCTTTCCTCTTTCATTCATAGCAGACTATATCATCTTCTTTATCCGACTTCTTCCACTTTCCTTGTTGATCATACTTACCTTTGTAGCTAGGTTTTCTGAAAAACTTTTTCTTCCTATATAACTTCTTGAATCTCCTGGCTATTTGAGCCATTTCTTCATCACTGTCAGAATCTGAATCTTCACTAGACGAGCTTTCAGTAGGCACATGTACTTTCTCCTTGTCTTTACTTTTTGATAAAGTAGTCTTAAATGCCACAGATTTCTTCTTGGGTTCATTATCTTCTTCTTTGTTCACCTTAAATTCTTCTTCATACATCATAAGTTTACCAATTAACTCCTTGACAGGCAATGTTCCAATGTCACAGGATTCTCTGATTGAGACAGACGTGCCTCTCCATCTATCTGGCGAACATCTCAGTATTCTCATGATTTGTTCCTTTGCTGGAACACCCTTTCAAAGTGAGCTCATTGTGTTGACTATCTCATTAAACCTGAGATACATGTCAGAAATGGGTTCATCAGCCTTCATTTTAAAGTTATCATATTTAATAGTATAAGTATTTAACTTCATTTCCTTAACATTAGTTGTTCCTTCATGAGAAACAGCCAAGGTATCCCAAATATCAAAAGCAGTTTTGAAGGCAGAAATTCTATTGAATTCCTCATCTCCTAAAGCATAGTAGAGGGAATTTATGGCTTTACAATTATTATTGTAAGCAGCCTTAGTAGGTTCATCCCAAGTTATTCTTTCATTTTCTGGAATTTTGTATTGAGATTCTATAGCAGTCCAGATATCAAAACCCATACTTTCTAAATGGATTTTCATTTTAAGTTTCCACTGAGCATAGTTATTTCCATTGAAGAAAGGTGGCCGGTTAGTAGCAGCACCCTCAAGTCTATTATCCATTATAAACAAAATTTAAAGTGAAAAAAATTTAGAAATAACAGAAATTTTAAGAACTTTAAAATACAACTAAAATCACAGTTAAAAAACAGAGTAATATAGAAAATATTTTTTTTCTTTTTTTTCTTTTGATACAAAATGTTGGTCGGAGTGGATACTCAAGAGGGGGGTGAATTGAGTTCCAATTTAAAATTTCTGCTAAAAAAAATTTCTATTAAAAACCCCAAATTTCAAAAACAGATTAAACTGTAGTGAATTTATACAGATTATAAAGGTTCACTTAGTTTCTCAAAGATTGATTAGTTCTCAGTTAACTTAATCTTATGATTAATTTAACTTTCGAAACTAACTTACTGGTTTACAATAAATATAAACACTTGCGAGTTTAACTATCAAAGTAGCCTTGAAAATAAATTATATTTCAAAGTAATAGCAGCGGAATATGAAATAGATAAGTATTGTATGGATATAAACTTTTAACTAGAAACATAGAGGAGTTAACCAAGAGGTTCAGTCTCAAGTCGAGACTTAGTCCTCTCAAAAGTTTTATATAAGGATGATCCACACCCTGGATTGGGGTTCAAAAGTTTACAACTATCCAGGTCCAAGACCTCTACCACAGTTATTCGTGGGAACAAACACAACAACAACCAGCTGTTCAGGTCACACGACCTCTACCACTGTCCCAGTGGGAAAACAAATATGTAAGAGTGTTGAGTGTGGATTTACAAATCCTCCAGTTAAAGTACAGGAGACAGTGTGTGTGTTAAATACAGCAGATAACACACACTGCTCAATATGTAAAAAGATAAATCACAGAGAAAATATTTAGAGTGTAGAAATGGCTCTAGTGATCTTCGTGCATCTCTCGACTCCTTTTGTTGATTAGAATTCGTTCTGAGTCTTCTTCTGGTTTTTGTCTGGAAAACCGAGTATCATCTGTTTCCTTGACTTCCAGGTTCAGCTTGCTTATCGGCTCAAGGAATGAAGAGATTTTTGTAGTTCTTCTTTCGCATAAATTGCTCGACGTATGCTCTATGTTCTGGAGGCTGGTAGCAGTAGTCTCGTGAGTGCAAGTTCTCCAGTTGTTCTTTTTTGCACGTTTTGAGCTTGATCGCCAGCGTATATCATGTGCTCTTTTCTGTATCCTTCTTTTAAAGCACGAGCTTCGGCAAAAGATATGACTCCCTTTTTTCAAGTATGAGGTACGGTTTCATGAAAACCAGCAACACATATTAAATAAATGTCAGTGCATTAAAATATACCTAATGTGACCGTTTGTTAGATTAAATAATAATAAAGAAATTTAAAGCATGTCGGGGTTCTATCTCTGAACGGTTGCTCATGATAACGGTAGACTTTGTCACAGTAGGTCTGAGTATCGGTAGGCATCTCTAATGGTAGACTTGTCTGTCGGTAGACTTGATGTATCGGTAGCGGTGGACTTGTAATAGTAGCGGTGGCTCTGCCTTTACCAGCAGCGGTAACTCTTTATCGGTAGCTGTGGCTCTGCCTTGTAACGGTATCGGTAGCTCTCTATCGGTAGACTTTGCATAACGGTGAACTTCAGCATATCGGTAGCTGTCAGCTTTGATGTAACGATAATTGTCTACTTCGATGTAGCGGTAGACTTTGAGTATCGGTAGACTTTGAGTAGCGGTAGACTTTGAGTAGCGGTAGACTTTGATTAGCGGTAGACTTTGAGTAGCAGTAGACTTTGAGTACTGGTGGACTTTGAGTACCGGTGAACTTCGTATCGGTAGCTCTTATTCGATATCGGTAGCTTTAAGTCATAACGGTAGCTACTATCTGTAACGGTAGCTATAAACTGTTTAAGCATTCTCTTGGCAGAATGAGTTAAGTCACAGTAAACATATATCCAATAATGCAAAATCAAGATATAAATAAGGAATGGTTGGGATTATCAAAACATAATAAACAACTTAATTCCAGAGGGTTCAACAGAAAATAGTGTTCATGCGTACGTACGGTCTACCGTCTCCATGAATGGTGTATTTCGTTCCATTTATTGATCTTTTATATATATTTATATTCTAAATTTATATGATATATAAATATTTTTTGACATTATGTAAGTAAGTGAATAATTATATAAGTTATAATAATATCAAGAATAACATGTCTAAATGCGTATGATAAATGAAACAATTTTTCCCAAAACACTGCTTTAACATGGAATTTACAATAGAACGGGTAATACAAAGTCATAAGTAAACCCTAGATGATATCATAAAAATGAATATGATTCTGTAATAAGTCAATGACATTATTTAAATCATTATACAGGAGGTTCAGATAAATATGAAGCATATCAGACATAAGGTAAGGGATAACTTCTCCAATCTAATTTTTATCCGAGATTGTTTATTTGTAAGTATTTTTTAGGGTTATATTTATCATCAATTTCATTGTTTTATAAAAATGGTTTCATGTATGTTTAACGTACTTTTTACCCATTTTTGACTTTTACTTCATGGAATGTAAGGAATATTTTTTTTACATTACGAGGTACTTTTTTGACTTTTCTGGAAAAAGTACAAGAAAAATGTTTTTTTAACTTACACAGTACGAACGGATTTTTACGGTTTCATAACACCTTATTTTCATGAAGAATACTCTACAATATTTAATGTATATTTTCCAAAAAATCTTTTTCTTTTAAAATTTCATGGAATTTTGTGAAATGAAAATGATTTTGAAGAAGAAAGGATATTTCCCTCAAGAATTCATTTCAGGTGTTTTATCAAAACCATTTTCCATATAAGATGGAATTATTTCATATGTGTATGTTTCATGTATAATGTCTCTATGATTTAAATGGTTTAACTTTTCTTAAGATGAAATGATTTCCATTTTTATAATATGGATAATGTTATGATGGGATGATGTTTATAAAACCCATTTTATTCTTTGGGTAATGATGAATGATTTATGTTCATGTTGTGGCACACATAAGAATGCTATCATTATGAGATGGGTGAGACCTATATATCCCACCAATACATTCGGTAAAGATTTATCTCTCATGAGAACGACATGGCTGGAAGGGAAAATAAATCAGGTTCAGTAATACAGAGCTGGAACGACAAGTAAACTCGGTCCAGTAAGGGACTTAGTCCACTAAGATGGTCTTGGAAGCAACACCTTGCATAATATGGAAATCATATCATGTGCTTAATGTTTTTCAATAATTAGAAGTTTTATTCCCATGCTATTTTATCATGATTAATGTTCTTTTATGATCTATTACTTATGTACTACAATGCTTTATGTCATTGCTCAAGATTTTGATGTTTAGATTTTATGATCATGTTTTTACATTCAAATGTATATGGATTGTTTTATGTTCTATATGTTTACCCTTTCTGAGAATTTGAGCTCACCCTTTTTATGTTTTATTTTCATCAAGATATAAATAATGGTTTTAGGTAATAAAACAAAAGGGGAGGATCTTTATGGGAGATGATGATGATCTTTCACCATGATTAGAAGATTATGTTCTACGTTTCCAAAGACACTAAACTATTACAGTACTTGTGTGTTAGTTTTTGTTATATATTACGTATTCTAAACAAGTAATGTAATGTCCATGTACGCCAAGCTTTCGGTCTCTACAATTGGTATCAGAGGAAAGGATTAGTTAACCTTTGAAAACTAGGATGCGAAAACTTTAGAGTGATCCCTAGAGATATATCTAAGGTATGTCTAGGGATGTCCCTAAGGTTAAGTATAAGTATAGGTTATTGTCCTAGAATTATGGTAACGATATTAGAATTAAACCTAAGATGTAAAATATTGAAGTTACTCCCCCTTGATTATGATTTTTGTGTCTCACACTATTCTTTTTGGGTTTTAGAAAACAGCTGGAAACAGGAAGATTCACGATAATGGAGGATATGATGGACAATGGAATGGTATTCTTCATGAGCAAGAAAATGAAATTGGATCTGGAAGTCCACATATTGTTATTATGCCTAATCAGCAATCTCATAATATGATCCATAATCTCAACTTTGGTAAGTTTCCTGACACAGATAATAAGAGAAATATGGAGTTTCATGATGATCATAGAGGAAAGAAAGTTCAATTTCCCTCATGTAAATCATGTGGTAAGAGGAATCAAGAAAAATGTTTCAAAGGAACTAGAAGATTCTTTGGGTGTGGAAAAGAAGGACCCAAAGCCAGTAATTGTAAAGGAAAAGGTTTAGTTATCACCATAGACAAGGATAATGGTATTTCTAAGACATCAGCAATGTTTAAATGCTTTAATTGTGGATTGTACGGGCATTATGAAAACCAATTCCCTAAGGGAAAGTCTCATGAAGAGAATCAGCATGTTTGTATGGGTAGTATTTATGTTGATGATAATTAAGAGACTACAAATGATATTTGAGATGAAATAATTGTTCAAGATCAGTCAATGGTTTAAGAAGGTAGTGGAATAATTACATGTTTATCAAGAGTAATGTTGTATAAGTAATCTCATAGTACTATGGAATAGAAAGACATCTAAGGATTGTTACAATATTGCTTTCCTTATGTTTTGGAAAGTATATGTTGAATGATACCGGTAACCATGAAAGGTTATTCAGTTATTTTTGGAAAGCACCTAATATGCGCATAAAGAAGGGATTAGGAGATAATGAAATGTTTGATAGTATTAATGATCTCTTGACTGATATAAGTACGAAGTTATATCATGGTTTGAGTATATAGAATTTTTGGATTTTGGTACGTGGAAATAGTTACCTTTTGACAGCATTCATGTTTTCACTATGGATGTATGGTAATTAATGTTTGAGGTATTCACATGTTTGGAATGCGATCAACAAGATATGTCTTATGATATAAATATTATGGTATTCACATGCTTGTTATGTAACCTTTCCAGTAATAGTTTTCTTTATAATATGAGATTGGACATATGTATTTTGGATAAGTCTTAAGGTTGTACTGGATTATATTGGGAATCAGATAGTATTGTTTAAGGATAGAACTTTTTTCGATATTATTTATTTATTGTTATAATAGTGTAGTTTTAGAAACAGGATAACCTGTAGGATGGGTGATAAACCATCGTGTCAGACAAGGCTGCGAGAATCGATCCCACAACCGAAGTGCGACTGACCTTTATCACCTACCACTGACCTACAAGAATTCCCTGGTTAGTAGAAACTAGTTTTATTATATTAAGCGGTATGATAGATGAAGTATAAGTCCATTTTTGGAATCAATACGATTAACCTCACCATAGATGGAGTTATGTATATTTGATAACTTTTGCTAAGATTTTGTTTGAAACAGATTGAATGACCCATAATTCTATCACATGATCTGCTAACACTTCACGAATAACATATTCAACATCATGTCTTTAAGATATGAAGTGGAAATTGTTCAAGTCATGAACAATAGTGATATTGTACCAAAATCATGTAAGTATTTCTTTTAATTCATCAACTTTTTGGAAATGATCTTAAAATTCAAAAATTTTATCCTAATGTCCTCATATCTGATGAATCAGATGGTACCTTAGATCATCACAAATTTATGGCATTGTGATTGTTGGATTTTTCATAGCCATGTTCTCTACCACTCTCCATCATAACATGATGGTTAGATTTCTCTTCCATATACATATTTTCAACTATGTTATCCTATGTGGAACCCTAGTGATTAGTTCACTTGGGTAACCGTTAAGTTTCATAGTTTATTTTTTAAGGTTATGTTTTGGTATTCCTTTAAATAAACATTCAAGTAGTAAACCATTTATAACCCCGATGAATTTTGAGGGAGAAATTCATTTTAAGGGGGTAGAATGTAACACCCCATGATTTTATGAGAATTATTCTTTCTAATTTCTTTGATGTCTTTTGTTGTAAGCTTCACCAAGATTAGCTTACACTATACACAACACCGTATTATCTTGTAGTATATGCAACACTATTCTTGGCTTGTGATGCACCCAATTTCAAGTTCTTTCGAATTAAAATAATTTTACACAACACCCGGTATATATTTTGATCAATGTACAACTGAATTATATTTTTAGTATCTTATACGCAACACCAAAGGACTCTTTCCCTATATGAAAACCTGACTTTTCTTGCATTACACGCAATCAAGACCTTCCTCGATAGCATGGGTAGTACGCAATACCGAATTTCACTAAACGAGAAATTATAATAATATTATTATGAACTAGCCGTTATGAATAGTAATACCCACTTTTTAAAATTTTATAAATTTTACCTTTCAAAATGGACTTCATTTCTGGATTCGGAATATCGAAATTAGTCTAGGGTGAATTTTTGGTATTTTTCTGAAAAATTCAATTTTTGATGAATAGTGAAAACACTAGGTTACTATTTAAAAACCGACTTTTTATTTAAATAATTATTTAAACTATTTTAATTTATTTTAGGTCAAAATTGATACATAATACCTATATACGTTAAATTTAATTCAATAGAGTCATTTTATAATAATTTTCAATATATAAAAATTTTATTGAACTTTTCACCGTCTTTTACCCACCTCCTAGGAGAATTTAAAAATTTACATAAAACATAATTTTACCGCTTTTGTGAGTGTAATTTTGAAAATTTGAGAGACACGGTTAATATCAAGGAGTAAAATTTGGTTCAATAAGATAAAAATAATTTTTGGTGAACATTAACTTTTTACTTTTATTTACCACGGTTAAAAGTGAATAGGGTAATTAAGGGTAAAAATGAAATTATTATTACCCTAACACAAGTACTAATTTTATTGGATAAGTATAATTCGACCAAAAAAAACCTTAGGAAGAAAATATTACCCTTTAGGTCCACTTGGATTAGATTAGGACACTTATTATTATTTTATTTAAAGAAGAGTTAAAAGAGTTAAAATCAATGTTTAATAAGTAAAATATTTTTAATATTGGCTAATACATAAGATAAATTTGACTATAAATATTCATTAGGAAGATAAAAATATTTCCTATGTAATAGTATTTTATTTATAATTTTTAGACATTAATTAATTTAATTTATTTTTGACACAATGATGATGTAGTAATTACCTTATTAATAAAATATTACCATAATTGATGTTATAAATACCCAAATAAATGTAATTTGAAACTTTTAATTAATTAAAATAATTTTTTAGTCTAATATGACATGTTATTATTTATTTAATTAAATTTGTTTTAACTAATCGTGCTGTTATAATTTTTGGAAAAATAAATTACCATATAGTGTCAAAATTGACATAAAATGGTTTTTAAAAATCATATTATATTATTAATTGTTATTATATTCCTAAAAATATTAGTTTCGGTCAAATGACTTAGATAAGGTTATATATATTAATAATGAACCACTTGGGGTTCTTTTGGCTTGTTATTGTATGTTTGTTAACAATATAGTGTAAGAAAACAAGAAGACACAGTAAAAGTTAAATTATTTAACTTAGAGTTAAATCTAAATGATAAGGTTAATAGAGTAACCTAAACATTTATAAAACCTATTGGTTGAGAGTATATTGACTCATACCCACTTTAGATTATAAATAAATCTATTTTGAGCTATTATAAACTGAATATGACCGTATTATAAAATAATAGTTTATGTTTTTTCTAAGGTGCCCGACTCCTCCCTTATAAAAGAAAACCTCCTCCCTCTTCTCTTTACACAATTTTTAGCTTTCATGATCGGCCAAACCCTGCATATTTCCCTCCTATACTTCCTTAGAAACATTATAGTGTTTCTGGACTCCTCAAAATACCAAATCTTATTCCTTAAGAGGAAGCTTAAAAGATGCGCGTCGAAGAAGAGGTAATCTCTTCTACCGATTATTTCAAGTTTCATTCTTCTTCAACATATTATTCTTTAGTTTTTTCATTTTAATGTAATAATATCAGTATCACTAATATACTGATATGTTATTATGAATATTAAACAACCCATTTTACCTACTATCCATCCTACGGAAAATGAAATCATCGCACGTGCGTACGTACGGAATACAGTCTCCAAACCGTGGTGTAATCAGTTTTCCCTCCACCACCTTACTTGGATGTGTATAATGGTGTAAAGAATAACTATATATGGTTATTATAACATCATCCAGATTCTGAGATATTATATCATCCAATCCAATTCAATTCAATAATTATGGGAACGATATCATCGCTCGTGCGTACGTATGGATTACCATCTCTACGACGCGATGAGATTCATTCTCCATGTTAACAATTCAAGAATGATTATAAAGTATTGAAATATATTACACGATAAAGCTACGAGATTTATATATATATATATGTCATCTACTAACTTCCATTCAAGTCAATAAGAAAACGAAAACAATGTTCATGCGTACGTACGGTCTACCGTCTCCATGAATGGTGTATTTCGTTCCATTTATCTATCTAATATATATATTTATATTATGAATATATATGATATTATAAATTTTTTTTAAATTCATGATGTATTTAAATAATTATATAAGTAATAATAATATCAATAACTACATTTCAAAATGCGTATGATAAATGAAACGATTTTTACACAAAACGCTGCTTTAACATGGAATTTACAAAAGAACTGGTAATATAAATTCATAAGTAAACCATATATGATATCATAAAAATGAATATTATTCTGTAATAAGTCTATGAAATTATTTATATCATTATAAATGAGGTTTAGATACATAAAAATCATATCATACACAAGGTAAGGGGTAGCTTTTCCAATCTCATTTTTATCCGAGATTGTTTATTCGTAAGTATTTACTGGGGTTATATTTATCATCAATGTCCCTATTTTCAAAAAATGGTTTAATGTATGGTTAAAATTCATTTTTACCCATTTTATACTTTTACTACATGGTATGTACGGAATATTTCTTTTTTTTACGTTACAAGGTATTTTTTTGACTTCTCTGGAAAAAGTAGGAGAAAAATGTTTTTTAAATTTATACAGCATGAACGGATTTTATGGTTTCATAATGCCTTATTTTCAGGATACTTACTCTACAATATTTAATGAATATTTTAAAAAAATCCTTTTCTTTTAAAATTTCACTGAATTTTGTGAAAATAAAATGATTTTGAAGATGAAAGGATATTTTCTTCAAGAATTCATTTCAAGTGTTTTATCAAAAACCATTTTCCTTATAAGATGGCATTATTTCATATGTGTACGTTTCAAGTATAATGTCTATGATTTATATGGTTTCACTTTTCTTATGATGATATGATATCCATTTTTTTAATATGGATTATGTTATGATAAGATTATGTTAATGAAACCCTTTTTATTCTTTGGGTAATGATGAATGATTTATGTTCATGTTGTGGAACACGTAAGAATAATTTCATTATCAGATGGGTGGGACCTATATCTCCCTCTAATGCACTGGGTAAGGATTTATATCTCATGAGATAGACATGGATTGAACGGAATGTAAATCCAGCTCAGTAATACAGGGCTGGAACAGCATGTAAACCCGGCCTAGTAAGGGACTTTGTCTACTAAGATGTTCATGGAAGCAATGCCTTGGATAATATGGAAATCATATCATGTGCTTAATGTTTTTACAAAATTACAAGTTTTACTCCCATTCTATTTTATCATGAATAATTATCATTTATGATCTATGCCTTATTTACAGCAATGTTTTATGTTATTGCTCAAGATTTTGATGTTTATAATTAATGCTCATGTTTTTACATTCAAATGTCTATGGATTGTTTTATGTTCTCTAAGTTTACCATTACTGAGCCTTTGAGCTCACCCTTTTTATGTTTTCTTTTCCCCAGGATATAAAGAAAGGTTTTAGGTAAGAAAACAAAAGGGGAAAATCTTTATTGGATATCTTGATGATATTTCACCATGATTAGAAGATTATGTTACAAGTTTCCAAAGACACTAAACTATTACGGTCCTTGTGTGTTGGTTTTTGTTATGTATTAATTATTCCTCAAAAGTAATGTAATTTCTATGTACTCCAAGCTTTGGGTCTTTACAGATAGTGATTATAATTATATCTGGGAGTGTGATGAATTTAAAAGACTTTTCCTTGAAAAATATTTTCCAAAAGTATTGCGACATAGGATGAAGAAGAAATTCCTTGAATTGAATTGAAAGGAAGAAGATTTGGTGGATGTTTAGGAATAAATACTCACCCGACTGGTGAGTTGTACTTGAAATCTTATTCTCAATATTGATAGTAAAATTAAGAACTTTTACTTCAGACTTAAGCCTTGGTTCTGAAGGGCATTGGACTCTAGTGAATTGAATAGTTATGAGAAACTTGTTTGATTTGCTGAGTGGGTATAGATGAATTTTGATGATGATCACATGCATTTTTTATACAAGGAGAGGAGGAGGTGTTGATGGAATGTGATGGGTATGAATTAACGAAAGAAATATGATGGTATGAATATCCACTTTTCAGTTTGTGAAAAGCGAGGCAAGAAGCACCCTAGGGATGCCTTACCCAAACTAGGAAGTGTTTACGATGTGGTATGTTTGGAAATATGGCCTGATATTGTAATGAAAATTATTCCAATACTAATCGATATAAGAAAACTATTATTTGTCTTAAATGTGATGAGATGGGTTATTATGCAAATGAATTCCAAAAGAGGGCTCCAAATGATGCAAAGAAGCCAGAATATAAGGTGAAATCCATAGTGAGATCCTTTGAAAATATGTCAATGGTTGTTGGGCCATCTAATGAAGTTGTATCAGGTACATTTTTTGTTTACATAAATTTTTCTAATGTTTTTTTCGATACGGGGTCTACACCTTTTTCATTTCTGAGAACTTTTTTGGTAAATTGGACATATCACCTCATCAAATGAGACAAGAACTTATTGTTAAAACACCAGGGGGGTATTTTTGCAATGAGGAATTATTAGAATTCTTATATTATGGTATGTGGAATGAAATTACCTGAAAACCCTATTGTTTTTTCCTTAGTTGAGCTTGATGTTATCCTGGTAATGTATTGGCTTTCTATTTTTTATTCTAATATTGAATTTATAGGCCAAGAATTTGTTCTTTAGAAAGAGTTTTATTTTGTATATAAGAATGAATCCATAAAATTGATAACATATGCGGAAGGTGAAAAACTATTGAATGATGGAAATGAAATTTATCTTGCTCATATTGTTGAAAATAAGGGAATTGTTCATATTAATTAATTTCTAGTGGTAAATTAATACATTGATGTATTCCCAAATGTGTTTCCTAGTGTCATACCTAACCGGGATGTCTAATTCAAAATTGAATTAGTTCCTAATTGTAATCCAATTACAAAATCCCTATATTGTATGACTCAAATAGAACATCTTGAATTAAAAAATAAGTTGCTGGATTTTCTTGATAAAGGCTTCAATCATCCTATAATTTCACCATGGGGTTCTCCGGTTTTGTATGTTAAAAAGAAATATTGTTACATGAGACATTATGTTGATTGTAGAACTTTGAATAACATCACTGTTAAAATCATGCATCCTTTTCCTCATATCAATGAATCTTTTGGTCAGCTCTAAGGAGCTCAATACTTTTCTAAGATTGACTTGATATTTGGATACCATCAGCTGAAGGTGAAGGAGGATGACATCCTAACAACACCGTTTAGTAGTAGATATGGGCATTATGAATTTTTTGTTATTTCATTTGGGTTATATAATACACCTAATGTATTCATGAATCTTGTTAATATACAATTTCATGAGTTCATGGATAGGTTTGTGGTTGGGTTTGTTGATGAAAATATGTTACTTTTTAAGAGTAAATAATAGAATAAAATACATATATGAGTTTTTTAAAAACCTTAAAGGAAAATAAATGTATGGATAATTCAGATAGTGTGATTTTTGGTTTCAATATATTTGTATTTTTATTATATTAGTAGGATATTTTCAAGAGTTTTCCAAAAACATTGCATTGTTATCTATACCACTAACAAAGTTAACGTGTAAAGGGGTTAATTTATTTGGATAGAAGAATACGATGTTTATTTTTAGAAACTGAAGAAGAGATTGTTTAATGCTTTAATTTTAGCCTTCCCTTCTCTAAAATGGTAAGTATTTTACCTACAGTGAAGATTATTTGAAGGGACTTGGTTTTGTTTTCGATAAAAAATGATCAGGTAATTTCTTATGCTTATAGAAAATGAAAACCTCATGAGTTAAATTATCCCATACATGATTTGGAATTCGCAGCTGTGATTTTTTCTTTGAAAATATGTAGGCATCATTTATACGGAATCAAATGTCGAATACATACTAACCATAAAAGTATGAAATATATATTCAATCAAAATGAATTCAACATGAAGCATATAAGATTCCTTGAATTGATAAAGGATTGTGATTGCACTATCAATTACCATCCAGGAAAATCAAAAAAAGTGGTGGATGTCTTGAGTCAAAAACATCATGCGTCATTAACCATGTTATGTTTGGAACAAGATCCCGTGATTAATGATTTGGTAAATTTTTCCTTAGAAGTTGTTGGTGAAGAAAATACATCTTTTTTGTTTTAAGTTTCAGTGTAGTATTCGTTATCAAACAGAATTAATCAATTACAGAAGAAAGACTTTGAGCTACATAAAAAGGTGTAATTGGTAAAAATGGATAAGTTTCTATAATTTATCCATGATAAAGATTGAGTTTTTAGATTTTGAAAAAGGTTGTGTGTGGCTTGTGATTCTTAGATTAAGAAATAATTATTGTAAGTATCTCATAGTTCTCCATTTTCAATTCATCCTGGAATAACTAAGATGTATAGATTCCTTCGAGAGTATTATTGGTCGAATTGAATGAAAAGAGATATTGCTGATTTTACCATGAAATGTTTGACAGTTCAATAGGTTAAAGTAGAGGGACAGTTAACAAAGGGGATGCTTCATCGTTTTCCAGTGAAAGAGTGGAAATAGGAGAATGTATCCATGGACTTTGTGGTGGTACTACTGAAGACTTTTTAGGTGAAAATATGATTTGGGTTGTTGTTGATCTGCTGACTAAATCTGTACATTTTTTTCTATTCGAGATACACTATCATTGGATTGGATTTATCGACTGTACAATGAAGAGATATCTAGGTTAGAAGGAGTTCATTTTTCTATTGTAACAGACCAATATCCCATGTTCACTTCTATCTTTTGGAAGGGGCTTCAAAATACATTGGGCATAAAAATGAATTTTAGTACAACTTTTCACCATCAATTAGATAGGCAGTAAGAATGAATGATTCTGACTTTGGAGGATATGGTTCAATCTTGGTTAATATACTACTAGGCAAGTTTGGATCATAATTTTTCATTATTTGAGTTTTATTACGATAAAATTTTATATTCTAGTATACAGATTGCATCTTTTGAGTCATTGTATGGGAAGCAGTGTCAAACTCCATACTTTAGGGATGAAGTTGGGGAAATGATATTGATTGGATCAGGATTAATAGAGGAAGTGGTTGAGAAAGTTAAGATGATCCAGCAATACAAGAGGACAAATGAGAGAATGAAGAAAAGTTATGTAGATAACATATGGAAATACTTCTCTTTTGAGGTAGGTGACCGTGTTTTCCTTAAATTAAATCCTCAAAAAATTGTGATGGGGTTTTGTAAGAAAGGATATATAAGTTTACCATTATTCATCTCTTTTGAAATACTAGAGAAAGTTGGACCATTTTCATACTGAGTACCTTTGCCCTTGAGTTTCTCTCAGGCACACAATGTTTTTCATGTTTCGATATTGAGAATTTCTATGCCAGATTCAGCTCATGTATTGCACCGAGAAGAAATTTAGTTGGAAGATAACATTTCTTATAAAGAGTAACTGGTTCAAATTCTTGATCGAAGGGAAAAAGTATGTGGAATAAGGTAGTCTATCAGGTAATGGTTTTTTGGAGAAACCACATGGTTGATGAAGAAACACGGGAATATGAAAATGGTATGAGGGAAAGACACCCTCAATTATTTAATGAGTAAATTAAATTGTGAGGGTGCAATTTCTAGATGGTGGGGATAATGTAACACCCCAAGGTTTTCAAAATTAATTGACTACATGAATACTTTATTTTATGTAGATATTTATAACTATCATTTGAACATAATTTTTCCACTGATATGTTCAAAATTTTAAAAAATGATCATCTACAATTGTGTTTAGTAAGTTTTTTAAATTCTGATAAAACCAACTTGATTTTTTGGTGAATAGAAACATACCATTATGAATAGAGATATGAATAGTAAAATGACCCTTATGAAGAGTAAATTTTCTTATTATTATTTTTTTAGCATATATAACAATGAGACGTTGATTAATTTTTCAAGGAGTGAAAAAATGAGTTATAAGATTAAAATTGTTATATTTAAATAAATTATGATTTTAGTTAAAAATTAAATTCATAATATTTAGAAAATTATTTTCAATAAATGGAGTTCATTTTTCAATTCATCACATTGGGAAATCATACAGGTGAATTTTTGAGATTTTTCTATACTTCTAGAATTTTTGATGAATCGTGAAATATGGTAAAATACCATATATTAAAATTATCTAATAAATATACTATTTATAACATCATAAGTGATATAAGACCAATTGGTTCAAACCCATAATCTATTATTACTATTTGGGGACACATGAATTAATACTATTCATAATCTTGAGAAACAAATATTATAATTATGATTGAAATAATGTAAAATACCTCCTCTCCTCCTCTATAAATACCACCACAATTTTCCTGTTCTTACTACACCTCTCAATACATCATCCTTACCTACGTTATTCCCAATAATCATCCCAAGGCTCTTCCCCACGTCTTAGAGCCACTGGTCTCACCAAAAGGCCAAAACCAAAGGCGTTAAGAAGGTTCTCATGGAGAAGAGATCTATAGGTAAACACCCTATTTTGTTTTCATTGTTTTCTTTTCATTTTACTATCTATTATTCTTATTTATTCACTTAATATTATCCAAAAGGAATGAATGATCCAGTATCTTATATATTCTATATATCATCGTTTTTATGGAACTTCCAAAATGACCTAAACAAATATAAAAAATGTTTTAACTTATGAATCATCTTTATGTCAAAATTAAAAATGATAAATGGTATAATTTATGGTTTCATAAATATATATATACTATTCCATTCTAATTTCTGTGTTTTACTTCCAATCGATAAAAATCTCTATCATGAACCGATCATGGGAACCCCATATAAAATGCTCCCAAAACAATGCGAGGGACAAAATACAAAAAATTAATGGGTGAAATTATGTAATAAAATGGTAATATATGGTATTATAAACAAAAATATGTTTCACTAATATGTTAATAAGTCTCTTTTAACCATTATATTGGAGGTTTACACGAGTTTTAAGGAAGAAAAACATGAGGTAAGGGAATTCTTATCCCGATTTTTATTCTTTGGGTTGAAATTCTAATTCATTATTTATATTGTATTAAAATTGTGTGCGTGATGAATTTTGTTCATATTATATTTAATTATGTGTATTT
This sequence comes from Viscum album, assembly GCA_963277665.1. Taxonomy (NCBI): domain Eukaryota; kingdom Viridiplantae; phylum Streptophyta; class Magnoliopsida; order Santalales; family Viscaceae; genus Viscum; species Viscum album. The sequence continues at coordinate 1,992,374,748 of OY728137.1, forward strand.
ATAAGGTATATACATACTTTTTCATCTCTACTATGTTTCACTTGAATTTTAAGATATTTTTAGGTACTTTTCCTTTAAAAACCTCTTTTAAATTTAATTTTTACAAAATTCAAAAGCATTGTTTTTATGGAATTATTCATGTTGTATGATTATGTTATACTTCATAGGAATTTTTTTTTGATAATGGTTCGGACATATAAATCCCTCCAATTCATTGGGTATGATTGAGATGGATGTCGGCCATACAATTATTCCTAGTGTAACTGCGATGGTTACACAAATTGTAAGATAGCCGTGAGGGTAACAAATTATAAGCTAGACGAGAGGGTTACAATATTTTGTAAGTAATTCCCCAAGATACGTTTATGGTTCTGGATATATTCTATATTTTATTTCAAAATATCATGGAAATCTTATGATTCACTAATTATGCTTATATGGGTAACAAGTATGTTTTTTTAAAATGATTTTATACATTACAAGTATTCATAGAATAATATGTTCTTTCATTATTTTCATATCCCTTACTGAAATTTTTGTTCTAGTACCATGTTTTTAAATAATTTTCATAAGATATATAAGGGTATTTGCGACAAAAAAGGGAGCTAGGTTAAATGAATGAATAATTTTCAAAGAAAACCATGTTATATTTGAAAAGTTTAATATTTTGGAAGAAATGAGTACTATATTGATTGTATCCACTATCTATTAATGTGTAATGACATGAATGTGTGATTTCCCTTTTCTCTAAATCTATAAACTTGAATAAATACTCAATGTGAGTGGAATTTATTTATTTACTAAATTCAAGATTATGTATTTTAATAAGGTCGGGTCATTATACTGAAACTAGAAGGGTTCCACTGGTCATCTCTACACAATGAAATAAAGAACCCAACCATTTTTATCTAGTGGTTATTACATATATTATAGGGCTATACAGTGGGACTAAATTATATCCAACTACCTTATCATCCTCATAGGGATTCTATAATGCATGTTCTAATAATTTTTTCAATCTATTTTATATCATTGTGAAATTATCATCGACCAGTGAATTTGAACATAAAATATAATTTTTTTTCCAAAATTCAACGATTTTCCATATGGTCCAGCTTAGATTAAAATGATCACTGATGTTGGTATGGAAATATAAAAGCTATGGTCTAATATTATTTCAAGGAGGGATAGTGTGTTGGTTTTTTAGATTGACTCTAATATCATCTTTGAGATCTATGCACCTTACAGCTTCACACAACACATATGATCCATTCAATAAAAAACCTTATCACCTCTGGTGGATGTGTGATATGATGAAATATTATGGTAGAACACTAACACTAATTGATAATAGACATAAATATGGTGAGTGTTTGAAGCTATTTAATTCTTGAGGGTGCATTCACTAGGTTATTATTTATCTATTTATAAACTTTTATATCATCATTTTCTAAGAAAAATTGTTGAAGAACAATTCCCGAGTCACTATAGAATCTCCTTCAACAAGGGGGAAGTGAGTTATCAACATTTTATCTAAGTGGTATTCCACAAATGAGGCATCTATGGCTTTTATGGAATGTTGATACCCAAGATTTATTTCCAATTAGGTTTAATCCCATTCACCAAGATGTCATTTCAATTTTGGCTAGTCGACATCAACAACCAGAAGCCATGATCTCCATTTTATTTCCCAAGTATTTAATCATATCAAAGGGTTATAAGTCGAATTTTAGTCAAAAATATAATAAGGGGTATTATTTGGAAGATATATATCCAAAGGTAACAAATATTTACTATTCTAGTACCTTATCATCCAATTCCTAGGAAAAATGGTCCCCGATCCAATGAAACATTCACATTCCCTAGATTGTTATTGTAAAAGATTCCTTAGACATTGAATTTGATTCCAAACCCAAGGATGTATAGAAGAAAATTTAGGAGCTATATATATATTCACATTGGCCAATATTTTCAGTTTCCTATTACTTAGTGTGTTTAAGCCCTAAATGACTTATAAACTCTTGAAGGGGTACACAACTAGTCCACAAATTATGAGTGGTATTTTTTTCAATATATAATATGTATGTTCACATATATTTATTTATATTGTTCAATCAAAAAATGTATTGTATCATCCCGGTCTATGTTCTATTTATTATGATTAAAGTAATGGAATGTGTGATAAATGAAAGAAATGATAAGACCCCTTGAGTATATGGATGGGGCCACCTCTATAGAAGATATTGAGGAGGAAATCATGGAGGGGAATCTATCCCCTCATTGAGTATTGACATGGAGGGATGAACATGATGATATTTCTTCTATTGTCCCTCTTTTATTGTTGCTACAATGTGTGGAAAGGGATAAACATCCATTATCATTGTTTAAATATCGTCAATAGTCGAAAACATTGTTCAATCTCATTATTTTGAAGAGAGTGGTAGTATCCTAGACATTTTTTATAGTTATGTAATCATATGGGTGTTTATAAAAATTTGTCGAGTAATACTCTTAAGATAATTATGTTATCGATACAGCTTACCTAAGTAAAGATGAAATTTTCCGTAATGAAATTCCCTCACAAACCATTAAGATAACACTGATAGTGTAGGGTGAATCATTTAAAAAGGAAGATCCATTGGTCGAGAGGGTAAGACTATTATAGGGGACATCATCAATATCCCTAACATTATATAATTAATTTCACATAATGAAGGATCTCCTGGTGACCATTGATGCCACTACACTATTGACCAAACATGGAGAGGCTATCCAGTAATCAAAGTATCCTGATACCAACCATGAAACCCCTCTCGGAATCTCATCCCCAACAGAGGTTCCTCTCCAACCAAAAAATGTGGAGTACGACATATGGGATGTTTAGGGTCCATTAACTGCTTCAAAAAATAGTGGGATATGATTGTTTATTTGTGGTGCCGACCAGTGGGGAAACATCAATGACTTCCACCTATTTTATGTAGACAATGGGAACCTTAGGTATGACAATTCTTTGTAGTTCAATCTATTAGGGTCACACACATCTAAGCGGTCAATTTTTTCATTAAAAATCGTGATGGAATCTACTATTACATATCGAATCCAAAACAACCAGATTTTATATATTTATTATATCTTTCAGAACATTTCCACCAATAGTGGGGGTACTAAGTTGGACCGTCCCAGCCACCACAAAAACGTCACCATAGAGAGGCACCCAGGTCAATCTATGTGACCTCATTCTTGATTATATTATGGTATCTTGTAATTAATTTTATCTTGAATATAAGAACCTCAACTATTACTGAATCAATTAAGGGCTTGAATATGAAGGAATATGAATTCTAAACTCCATCAATCCAAGGGATGAGTTGAAGATGCATTTCCATCAGTGTCATCAGTATATTATGCTCCGAGGAATTGAGATATATTATTACAAAGTTATTAATACCATCATATTGGAAGTCATCTGAGATAAAGGGAAAGAAGTATCAGTCTATGGAATCTATCATCTTGAATTACTGATGACATAGTCTTCAAAAAATCAGGCTGATGCAATCCAAAAAAGATTCTCATTATACAACCAAGGTATTTGGTATGTGTATTTATACTTAGAAATAGGATTCAAAAATATTCAGTATCCAATGGTATATATAGTACAACAGAAGACATTTTTATTTATCAAATATTATTAGAAGAAACCTGAAATAATAATAAAAAGGAAACAATGTTGGTAGAGATCCATCACAATAGTGAAGAAGTCAATCCTGAAAGGGTAATCAAACATCAGAATGCAGAAATAAAAAAATATTCCCACGATCTTCAATCCATTGTTAAGTGACTTCCATAATAGTTTTCTTATAACTAACTGGGACTCCAATAAGTGGATGTTATTATTATTTTGGTAAATGAATATAACCCAACTTTTTTGCATCAATTTTATTTAATTTTCTATTGTTATTTCCCTACCTTATTCAGTTTCCTTAGGTATTTTAACTAGATATTTGAATAGATATTTCTAGATAAATTGAATACACTCCATCATTAAACTTTAATACCTAATAATTGTTTTGGATCATGAATTTCAATGTCAACACTGTCTGTTCTTATATATTTCTCAAGAATGTATATTTCCACATGTACTATAAATAATGTTTAGCGATATCCATTTTGTAATGGTGATAGATTCTTCTGATGAGTGCTTCAAGGATGAATATATTTATAAAAACTATAACTAATATAATATATTTATCCCACTAATAGTAATGATTAATTATATAACACCTTAAGATTTTATAGTTATTTATTTTAAACTAAAAAAAGTATTTGATAGACTTCTCTACAAGAATTCCCAAGTCTAAATGAAGTGAAAAATTATTATAGATTAATATCATATTTTTTTGATTTAAAGGTATGAATAGTATTAATGCAATTAAGAAATATATATAAATATATTAATTAAATTCAAGTGGATTATATAATACCTAATTTATCATCACTATATTTTATTAAAATCATCTAATGATTAAAATAAATTTTTTTAATGAACTATATTTATCCACATGTTGTTCATTATTATTAAAAAATTATATATATCACTCATAAAAATTAATTATAATGAAATTTATTTTAAACTTGTGAATAAATTTTGACAAATTTTTTATCTGAAGGTTAGAAATAAATATAAATCATCTCATGATAAAAATAAATTCTTTTCATAAAAATGTTTCTTTGTGCACAATCTGTTTTTATTAAGATAAATTAAATAAATAATTATTAATTAATGGTTATGAATAAATGTATAGATTGTAAAGAGAATTAAATAATTTACATTATATTTGATAGATTTTACTAAGTTATGATGGAATGTAAATTATTTTTTATTATTAAAAAGTCACTTATCATAAAACATGTTTTCGTCTCATTTTATATGATTATATTAAATTTAATATCTTCAATGATGTTAATTTAATATTTTAAAATGTATTCTATATTTAGAATCCAAATAATTAATATATTGTAATACATTTAACCAAATATTTTTTAAAATGAATAATAAAAATTGTAAAACCTAGTTACCAAAGTTATGGTTAAAATGGGTTCATCGGGGGTGGTGTTAAACTAAGAGATAAGGTCAAGATTTACAAATAAAAAAGAAAAAATTTTTGTTTTAGGATATTTAGACCATATAATATATTTTTATAAAATCCTTTTCTATTTTTATAAAATTTCACAATAAATAACACTATATTATTTAAATATTTTAAGTAAATCCATGTGTGTTCTCTCCTAAACATATAAAAGGGAACCTCTTGTCCACTCTTAATCAAAAATTATGATCATTATATCTTGAAAAAGATATTCCCAAAAAAATAATTTCTTCGTTCTCCTCATCATAACACTCATGTTCTTCTCCAAAGAAAACAGTTAAAGCATTAAGTTGTAGCCAAAGAAGGACCTTCAAAGAAGTTTTATAAATCAATACAAAGCTATTTTAATATTTTTTAATTGTAAAAGTTATCTAATTTTTTATAAATTCTAAAAATAATGAATAAACTATCATAAATGTATTATGTTTTTATTATGATGATGTAATACCCTTTTTACTCCTCATTTCTATGAAATTTGAAATGAAAGTGTTACTCATGCATATGTGAGAACAACTGCCTCTATATTGAAATATGATTCATTTTATCTAACCACCAAAATTTTATGGTTATCAACATTGATTTTTAAATATATATTATATTTAAGATAAAAATATGATAATTTAATGATAAAGTGTTAATTTTATTTCTATTATTTTTTTCATTAGATATTGAAAACAACAATCAAGCGTACGTGAAAACTATTATATCTATGAACAATGTAATTAATTTTTAATAATATATATTTTAAGGATGGATATAAATATGTATTTAATTAAAATATATGATATTTATATCATTATTAACATTATTTAGATTATTTAACCATGATCAATATACAACGTCCATAACCACTGAACATAACATTAATTGAAAAATAAAACAGTTGACACTTGAAAACAACAATTTTGATAATGGAATGTAAATAAATTGGTGTTGAAATGTTATAAGTGGACCATATATAGTATTATAGGTATTAATATGGTTCTAATATATAAAAAAAATAAATTTTTTTATACATGATGTTATATCACATTTTTATAATTTTAAACATGAGGTAATGGTTTATTGACACTATCACATTTTTATATGGGTTGTTTATCCTTAAATTTCTACAGATTAAATTTTATAATCTATGTTTCATAAATATAAAGAAAATTCAAATTTTCTAGTTATTTATGTAAATCACATTTTATAATTTTCTTTCATATTAGAAGAGTCAGTTTGAAGTGTGTATTTGATCTATTCCTCTTATTTTAGGTTTGGAGTGGATGAGATAATTTGTATAAGGAGTTTGGAGAGATAAGAATATTAAGAGAAAAAATATGGCTATAGAAACTAGTTCAAGCTATGAATTGTTAATAAAAATGTGAATGGTTATCGGAAATTACCATGGATCTCATTCAATGTGTGAAAAGTTAAATGGGTTGAATTAGTTCAAAATTTGAGATTCCATTCACAACCAAAACGAATGTTTTAAATTTTAAGCTAAGAAAACTTTTTTTTGGTGTGTGTGACCACATAATGATTCATGATGTGGATATGTTATTGATTCTATGAATTAAGTTAAATATATCATTTTTAGCCTATATAACACCAGTAATCCCATATGCAGTTTCTATTATCTACCTCTCAGTTCTTTACCTCTAGATTCTAATTTCATCGATTCATTATGCATTGGACATTCCGAATCAAAGATAATGACTTAATTCTCCCCATATGTTTTATATTTTTACATTTTATCATTAATTAAATCCAAAAATATGGGATTCATGCAAAAATCATTGGGAAACAACATGTTTTAATTCTATAACCTTATGATTTAGAAGAGAAAAGAAAGAATGAGCCTAGATCTATAGATTTCCAGAAGTTTTGTTGCACAAAATGTATATGATAAATATTTTTTCCCTTATTTATTCAATATATATAATATTAAATCTCTTGGAATTAGATATATAAATATCTTATTATTTTAAATGATTTTTACCTACTGAAACTCTTACCGATTTTCTCTTTTTGATTGCTTTGAAAAATGCTAGATGAAAGCGTCACCAACATGTTTTCCAAATTGAATAAATATATTTTCCCATTAAATAAGGGTATTTACCAGCCTTATTAATATATATGGGTTGTGTGGGTTCTTATTAATGAAAGACATACCATGTATGGGAGTAACACTTTTTAATAGGGAAACTTAAAAAATATCATGGTCAGAAGTACCACTATTAAATTGGATCACAATGTAATTGATTGGTGAAAGGATGGATCACTAATCATGAGTATACAGGTGATTGTGTTTTGTATATAAATTCTTGTGCATTTTGTGTGAAATTATGGGAGGTATATTGCAAATTTAATCCAATGATCTTCTTTGTAACACCCGAGATTTTTATGAGTAATATTTTGTTTTTATATATAATCAAAGGAATCTTTCACTACATACTAGCTTGGCTTACTTTACACGCAATCAAAACCTTCCTCGATAGCTTGCGTCGTACGCAATACTGAGTTTCACTAAACAACGATATGTTATTTAAAATATTATTATAACTAGCCGTTATGAATAGTAATAACCACTTTTTGAAATTTTATAAATTTTATTTTTCAAAATGGACTTCATTTTTGGATTCGGAATACCGAAATTAGCCTAGGGTGAAATTTTGGTATTTTTCTGAAAACTTTCAATTTTTGATGAATAGTGAAACCACTAAGTGGTAGGTTAAAAACTGAATTTTGCATAAAACTTAATTTTACCGCTTCTGTGAATGGAATTTCGAAAATCCGATAGACACGGTTGATATGAGTAAGTAAAGTGTGGTTCAATGAGATAAAAATAATTTTTTTGGTGAATAGTAACTTTTTACTTTTTTTACCGCGGTTAATAGTAAATAGGGTAACTAAGGGTAAATATGATATTACTATTACCCTAACACATGTCATAATTCTATTGGATAAGTTTAATTCGACCAAAAACAACATTATGAATAAAATATGACCATTTAGGCCCACTTGGGATATATTAGGACATTTATTATTAATTTATTTAAAGAAGGGTTAAAATAGTTAAAATCAATGTTTAATAAGTAAATCACTTTTAGTATGGGGTTATACATAAGATAAATTCGACTATAAATATTAATTAGAAAGATAAAAAGATTTCCTACAGAATGGTATTTTATTTATAATTTTTAGACATTAAATAATTTAATTTAATTATGACACAACGAGGATGCAATAATTATCTTATTTATGAAATATTGACATAATTGATGTTATAAACACCAAATAAATGTAATTTAAGACTTTTTATGAATTAAACTAATTTTATAGGTTACTATGATATATTAGTGTTGATTTAATCAACTTGTTTTGAACATATAATTCTGTTATGACTTTCACAAAAATCATATATCAAATAGTGTCGAAATTGACACAAAATAGTTTTTAAATCAAATTTTATATTATTAATTGTTATTTTATTTCTAAAAATATAAGGTTCGGCCCAATGACTTAGATAAGGATATATATTAATAATAAACAATTTGGGGTTCGTTTGGCATGTTATAGTAAGTGTATTAACCATATAGTGAAAGAAATCAAAAAGACACGGTAAAAGTTAAATTATTTAACTTAGAGTTAAATCTAATTGATAAGTTTAAAATAATACCCCAAACTTTTCTAAATCCTATTGGTTGATAGGATTTCGACCCATACCCACTTTAGCTTCGAAATAAGACCCTTTGGAACCATTATAAACCGATTTTAACTTTAATATAAAATAATATTTTGAGATATTCCTAAGGTGCCCCTCTGCTCCCTTATAAAAGGGAACCTCCTCCCCCTCCTCCTCACACCAATTTGAGCACTCAAGCTCGGCCAACCCCTGCCATTTTCTCCTCTCCACTTCCCTAGAATAATCCTAGAGGTCCTGGTCTTCTTCAAAGACCAATCTTAGTTCCCTAAGTGGAGGATTCAAAGAAGCGTTCCAAAGAAGAGGTAATATCCATTACTGATCTTTTCAATTTCTTTCTTCTTCAACTTTTTCTTCTTTAGTTGTTTCATGATAAAGTAATAACATCGGTATTAATTACATACTAATATGTTATTATAAATATTAAACAACCCTAATTCACCTTCTACCCATCCTACGGAAAAATGAAATCACCGCGCGTGCGTACGTACGGAATACCGTCTCCACGCCATGGTGTAATCTATTTTCCACCATCACCTTACAAGGATGGGTATAATGGTGTAATGAATAACTATTTATTATTATTATAAAGTAATATTGATACTGAAAAAATATATATATACTCCAATACAAGTCCACGATCATAGGAATGATATCATCACTCGTGCGTACGTACGGAATACCGTCTTCACGATGTGATCCGACTCGTTCTACATGATCATCATTACATAGTAATTATATAAATGAATTTAAGGAATAAATATTATATATGTTACACTAATACCATTCTGGATATAAGGTATCTATAACCTTAAAAGATAAGAATAAGAATTTATTCGGCAAAACACACATAAGAACAAAATGCAATAAACACCCGAGTAACAAGTAACAATGAAATATTACTAACAAGATGCTAAGAATATGACCATATATGATATCATATCAATATGTATGATTCTGGAATAAGTCAATAACATTATTTAAACCATTATACAAGAGCTTCGGACACGTACAAAGCAAATTGTACCTAAGGTATGGGAAATATCACAATCTCATTTTTATCCGAGATTGTTTATACTTTAGTATTTAATGGGGTGTATTTTATCATCCACATCCATATTTCCTCAATATGTAATATTATTTCCATCCACCTACAATTGTTTAAATCCAATTTTACCCTTCGGTGAGTTTTTAGTAAAAGATATGAAAGGAATCTTTTGTCGTTTTTCGTACGAGGTACATTTTTCACTTTTCCGACAAAAGTACGAGAAGAATGTTTTTTTAACTTATACGGCATGAATGGATTTTTAAAACATTATTTCCAAGAAGATTCCTTTACAAGTTTTCATGTTTAATTTTAATCAACTTCTTTTAGTTTTAAATTGTAAGACATGTTAAGAAAGGAAAATGTTTTTGAAGTAGAAAGGATATTTTCCTCAAGAATGGATTTCAAGTGTTTCATCAAAATTATTTTCTATCTAAGATAATAAAGGGTTCTGTTTCTATCCCTATTATTACATGGATTTGATTATGTTGTGATGGAAATATTTTTATGAATTCCTTTATCTTATATGAATTGTTTTATGATGTCATGTTGTTTAAGAATCCCATTTTTATTACATGGGTTATGCAATGATGTATGATTTATGATTTTGTGGCACACATAAGAATGGTATCATTATGAGATGGGTGGGACCTATATCTCCCTCCAATGAATTGGGTAAAGATTTATATCTCATGAGATAGACATGGCTGGAACGGAAGGTTATTTCGGTTCAGTGATACAGGACTGAAACGAGGAGTGAACTCGGTTCAGAAAGGGACTTTGTCCACTAAGATAGTCTTGGCAATGAGTCATGACTAACAAGAAATGATTTTCCATGATTATGTGTGCATGCCACAAAGTTTCAAGTTTCATGTTATGATTATGGGGATCTCATTTCACTTCTATGATTTATTCCATGTTAAGATATTATGATCTCTTTTGCAGGTTATGATTTTCAAAAAGATATGATATGATTTTTATTTCCTTTATTTTCCCTTGCTGATCATTTGAGCTCACCCTTTTATGTTTTCTTTTCCCCAGGTCAGGAAGATGGATATTAAGTAGAATATGCTAAAAGGGACCCTAGATATGATGAAATAAATTGGAGACACTGTAGAAGATTTATGAACCAGTTGTTTATGTTTCCCAGTTTCTAAAGACACTATACCTATACGGTCCTTTGTGGTTTTGTCATATGTTGTAATAAGTGTGCTTCAATTTTGAAGTATTAATAATGTATGTAAAGTATGGGCCGTTATAGTTGGTATCAGAGGAAAGTTATAGTCAAACTTTGGAAACTAGTTTGTGAAAGCCATAGTAAGAACCCCAAGGATAAGTCTAAGCATAGAACACAATCTTAGTGTTTTAGAAATGGCCATGAATACCCTAGGATAAGACCTTAAGTGTGAAATTTTATCCTTGATTATGTGTTTTTCCTATAATAATTAGTGTTTCTCACACTATTCTTCTTGGTTTTAGTCAATGGCTGGAACCTAAAGGAACCGTGTTAATGCGGAATGTGATGGGCAATGCAATGATTGTCCCCCTGAGCAACCAAACGATATGGGAGATGGAATGAAAAATCATGTAGCCATGCTCACACAACATTCTCAAGCTATGAATCATGCAGGACTTACAAACGATCAAAGGAAGGAGCAACATTCTGTTGAATCCTTCATGAGGCAGCGTCCACCTTCTTTCAGCGGGTCTACTGATCCATTATTTGCTAAACAATGGATTAATACTACTAAAAAAATATTTTCAGTTCTTCAATGTTCTGAACATGATAATGTCATCCTAGCAGTGTATCGTTTGGAAGGAGATGTTGATCAATGGTGGAATCTTATTAAGAATACGAGGCAAAGGGATGAGATTGAGTCTATAGAATGGGACGAGTTCAAGAAAATATTTTTCAATAAGTACTTCCCTCGTATTCTCCGAACAAATATGGAGAAAGAGTTTCTTGAACTGAAGAAAAGGGATAATGAATCTGTCGGTACCTATGAAGCAAATTTTACAAGACTTGCAAGGTACGCTTCTGGTATTATTATCCAACCTGAGAGTAAGATCGATCGATTCTTTAGTGGCTTAAAACCAATTCTTCGAAGGGCGTTCGCCATAAGGGACTTCAATAGCTACGAGGAAATCGTTCGATGTGCTCTCAAAGTTGAGATGGAGATTGGAGTAACCCATCAGTCACATGGGTTTGATAAGAAGAGGAAGATGGAATTCAAAGGAAAATCTAAAGAGCACACTGAAAAGAAGATGAGCTTTCCCTTATTCTCAAAGTGTGGAAAGAAACATGGAGGGAGTTGTCTTAAAGGGAGAAGTAAATGTTTCAAATGTGGAAAGGAAGATCATCGGGCATTTGAATGCCGCGATAATGGGAAGAATATGTCTAATGATGCAAACAAAGGAAGGGATACACAGAATGAACCTACTACATTTCAATGATTCAAGTGCAAGGAGATGGGGCATTATTCCAATCAATGCCCAAATCCAAGGGTTGATGATGATGGTCAACGTCAACAAAACTTTAAGGCTAAAGACAAAGGAAAGTCACATGAAATTTCTATCAGCGATGTGGAGTACGATAACGAAGTGGTGAAAGGTACACTTACCATCCACTCTAAAGTAGCGAATGTTTTATTTGATTATGGATCCACCCACTCTTTTATTTCTGAAAAATTTTCTAAGGGTATCATTGTATTACCTCAACAATTAGATGTTGAGTTATCCGTGACAACACCTAATGGCACAACAGTCGCATCAAAAGTTTATAATTCTTCTCCGATCGAAGTTTGTGGGAAAGTGCTTCCTGCAAATCTTGTGATCCTTCCTTTAGTGGAATTTGATGTGATTCTTGGCATGGATTGGCTTTCTCTACACGGAGCTCATATCAATTGCCAAAGAAGGTAAGTCACATTTCATATTCTAGATCAATCTACGATCGTCTATCGATGCAAGGATGAATATAACCTTCCAGTGGAAATTTCTTCCATCTTATGGGTCTTGATTCCACTAAATGAAGGTTATTTATCTCAAATGGTTGGTGAGAAACTTACGATTAAGAATATTCCCATCATACAAGAGTTTGATGATGTCTTTCCAGAGGAATTGCCGGGTCTTCCACCAAATCGTGAAGTTGAGTTTTCAGTAGAACTCGTACCGGGTGCTTTGCCTATTTCAAAGACACCTTATAGAATGGCCCCAATTAAGTTGCAGGAATTGAAGAAGAAACTCCAAGAGAATCTTGATAAGGGATTCATACGCCCTAGTGCGTCACCTTGGGGAGCACCTGTTCTATTTGTTAAGAAGAAAGATGGATCAATGAGACTCTGCATTGATTATCGAGAACTTAACAAGATCACTATCAAGAACAAATATCCTCTCCCACGCATTGATGACTTATTTGACCAACTACGCGGATTTGAATACTTTTCCAAGATTGATCTTCGTTCAAGGTATCATCAATTAAAGGTCAAAAGGGAGGATATACCAAAGACGGCTTTCAGTACAATGTATGGACACTATGAATTTATAGTGATGCCATTTGGTCTTACTAATGCCCCTGCTATCTTCATGGATCTAATAAATAGAGTCTTTAGAGACTATCTTGATCAATTTGTGGTAGTCATTATAGACGATATTCTTGTCTATTCAAAGAGCAAGGAAGAGCATGAAGATCACTTGAGAATTATATTTAAGACCCTGAGAAAGGAGAATCTTTATGCCAAATTTACCAAGTGTGAATTTTGGCTTCAAAAAGTTGCATTTTTGGGTCACATAATCTCAAAAGAGGGGATATCTGTGGATCCAGCAAAAACAGAGGTTATCGAAAGATGGTTGAGACCAAAAACAGTAACTGAGATCCGAAGTTTTCTTGGTTTGGCTGGATATTATCGACATTTTGTAAAATATTTTTCATGATTATCTAATCCACTCACCAAGTTGACTCAGAAAGGAGTTATGTTTGTTTGGACAGAGGAATGTGAAGAGAATTTCAAGGAGTTGAAAAGAAGGTTATCCAGTGCACCTGTGCTCACACTGCCTTGTAGTGGAGAAAGGTTTGTGATCTATAGTGATGCATCCATGAAGGGATTTGGGTGTGTTCTTATGCAAAATGATATGGTGATAGCTTATGCCTCACGACAGTTGAAAATCCATGAGAAAAATTACCCAACACATGATTTGGAGTTGGCTACGGTAATATTTGCATTAAAGATTTGGAGGCATTACCTTTATAGTGAAAGGTGTGATATTTATACTGATCATAAAAGTTTAAAGTATATTTTCACATAAAAGGAGTTGAATATGCGTCAAAGAAGGTGGTTGGAGCTGATTAAGGATTATGACTGCTCAATCCATTACCACCCTGGGAAAGCAAACAAGGTGGCAGATGCATTAAGTCGACAAGACCATGCTAGTTTATCCATGATGAGGATCACAAAAGATCCAATATTTATGGATTTACAAAGTATGGATCTTGGAATTATAATGGAAGGGGAAAAATATTATCTTTCTCAAATGAATGTTTAACCATCTATACATGTGAAGATTAAAGAGGCACAGAAAGAAGATGTCGAGTTACAATAGAAGGTGATAAATGTTCTTGAATTCAACCTTGATTGTGATGGGATAATAATGTTCAGGAATCGAGTTTGTGTTTCTCCCATCCCCGAATTAAAGAAGGAGCTGCTGGATGAGGCTCATAGTTCTTCATTATCTATTCATCCTGGAAGCATGAAGATGTATAGGGACCTAAAAGAGTACTTCTGGTGGGATGACATGAAAAGATATGTTTCTGAATATGTCTATTGATGCTTGGTTTGTCAACAAGTTAAAGCTGAGAGACAAAAGTCTACAGGGATGTTACAACCATTACCCATACCCGAATGGAAATGGGAAAACATCACTATGGACTTTGTCACAGGACTTCCTAAAACATCCAAAGGCAATAATGCTATTTGGGTCATAGTTGATCATCTTACAAAGTCTGCACACTTCATTGCAATTAGAGAGGATTTATCTCTAGATCAGCTTGCCAGGATATATGTAAAGGAAGTGGTAAGATTGCATGGAGTACCACTTTCTATTATATCTGATCGGGATCCGAGATTTACCTCGAAGTTCTGGAGAAGTCTTCAGCATACTCTAGATACAGAGTTGAGTTTCAGCACTGCTTATCATCCCCAGACAGACAGTCAGTCTGAGAGAACAATTCAAAACCTAGAAGATATTTTGATAGCTTGCTCTATGGATTTCAAAGGACGTTGGGATCAACACCTACCTTTGGTGGAATTTTCTTATAATAATAGCTTTCACTCCAGCATTCAGATGGCTCCTTATGAAGCTCTCTATGGAAAGAAATGCAGGACTCCAACTTGCTGGGATGAAGTTGGGGAAAGAAAGCTATTATTACCTGATCTCGTTGATGAAATGGCAGAAAAGGTCAGATCTATTCAACAACACATAAGAGCAGCTCAGAGTCGACAGAAAAGTTATTCCAACAACCGAATAAAAGACCTAGAGTTTGAAGTGGGTGATAAAGTGTTCTTACAAATATCTCCTTGGAAGTGGGTTATGAGATTTGGAAAGAAGGGGAAGTTGAGCCCTAGATATATCGGTCCTTTCGAAATACTGGATCGTGTTGGAAAGGTAGCTTACCGATTGGCGCTTCCACCGAATCTCTCTCAAGTTCACGATGTGTTCCATGTATCTCTCCTGAGAAATTACATACCTGATCCTTCACATGTACTCAGCTCAGAAGTTGTACCACTGGAGCAAGATCTTTCTTATGAAGAACAGCCGATAGAGATTCTGGATCGTAGCGAAAAAGTCCTACGAAACAAGACCACTCGATTGGTGAAAGTTTTATGGAGGAACCACCAATTAGAAGAAGCTACATGGGAGCTTGAGGATATGATGAGGGAGAAGTATCCTTATCTGTTTGTTACAAAGTGACGAATTTCAAGGGCGAAATTCTTTTTAAGGGGGGTAGAATGTAACACCCGAGATTTTTATGAGTAATATTTTGTTTTTATATATCATCAAAGGAATATTTCACTACATACTAGCTTGGCTTACTTTACACGCAATCGCAACCTTCCTCGATTGCTTGCGTCGTACGCAATACTGAGTTTCACTAAACAACGATATGCTGTTAAAATATTATTAAAACTAGCCGTTATAAATAGTAATAACCACTTTTTGAAATTTTATAAATTTTATTTTTCAAAATGGACTTCATTTTTGGATTCAGAATACCGAAATTAGCCTAGGGTGAAATTTTGGTATTTTTCTGAAAACTTTCAATTTTTGATGAATAGTGAAACCACTAAGTGGTAGGTTAAAAACTGAATTTTGCATAAAACTTAATTTTACCGCTTCTGTGAATGGAATTTTGAAAATCCGACAGACACGGTTGATATCAGAAAGTAAAGTGTGGTTCAATGAGATAAAAATAATTTTTTTGGTGAATAGTAACTTTTTACTTTTTTTACCGCGGTTAATAGTAAATAGGGTAACTAAGGGTAAATATGATATTACTATTACCCTAACACATGTCCTAATTCTATTGGATAAGTTTAATTCTACCAAAAACAACCTTATAAATAAAATATGACCATTTAGGCCCACTTGGGTTAGATTAGGACATTTATTATTAATTTATTTAACGAAGGGTTAAAATAGTTAAAATCAAAGTTTAATAAGTAAATCATTTTTAATATGGGATTATACATAAGATAAATTCGACCATAAATATTCATTAGAAATATAAAGAGATTTACTACATAATGGTATTTTATTTATAATTTTTAGACATTAAATAATTTAATTTAATTATGACACAACGATGATGCAGTAATTATCTTATTTATGAAATATTGACATAATTGATATTATAAACACCAAATAAATGTAATTTGAGACTTTTTATGAATTACACTAATTTTCTAGGTTACTCTGATATATTAGTGTTGATTTAATCAACTTGGTTCGAACATATAATTCTGTTATGACTTTCACAAAAATCATATATCAAATAGTGTCGAAATTGACACAAAATAGTTTTTAAATCAAATATTATATTATTAATTGTTATTTTATTCCTTAAAATCTAAGGTTCGGCAAATTGACTTAGATAAGGATATATATATTAATAATAAACAATTTGGGGTTCGTTTGGCATTTTATAGTAAGTGTATTAACCATATAGTGAAAGAAAAAAAAAGACACGGAAAAAGTTAAATTATTTAACTTAGAGTTAAATCTAATTGATAAGGTTAAAATAATACCCTAAACTTGTCTAAATCCTATTGGTTGATAGGATTTCGACCCATACCCACTTTATCTTGGAAATAAGACCCTTTGGAACCATTATAAACCTATTTTGACTTTAATATAAAATAATATTTTGAGATATTCCTAAGGTGCCCCTCTCCTCCCTTATAAAAGGGCACCTCCTCCCCCTCCTCCTCACACCAATTTGAGAACTCAAGCTCGGCCAACCCCTGAAATTTTCTCCTCTCCACTTCCCTAGAATAATCCTAGATGTCCTGGTCTTCTTCAAAGACCAATCTTATTTCCCTAAGTGGAGGATTCAAAGAAGCGTTCCAAAGAAGAGGTAATATCCATTACCGATCTTTTCAATTTCATTCTTCGTCAACTTCTTCTTCTTTAGTTTTTTCATGATAAAGTAATAACATCGGTATTACTTACATACTGATATTTTATTATAAATATGAAACAACCCTAATTCACCCTCTACCCATCCTACGGAAAAATGAAATCACCGCGCGTGCGTACGTACGGAATACCATCTCCACGCCGTGGTGTAATCTACTTTCCACCATCACCTTACAAGGATTGGTATAATGGTGTAATGAGTAACTATTTATTATTATTATAAAGTAATATTGATACTGAAATAATATATATATACTCCAATAAAATTCCACGATCATAGGAACGATATCATCACTCGTGCGTACGTACGGAATACCGTCTCCACGATGTGATGCGACTCGTTCTACATGATCATCATTACATAGTAATTATATAAATGAATTGAATGAATAAATATGATATATGTTACACTAATACCATTCTGGATATAAGGTATCTATAACCTTAAAAGATAAGAATAAGAATTTATTCGGCAAAACACGCATAAGAACAAAAGGCAATAAAGACCCGAGTAACAAGTAACAATGAAATATTACTAACAAAAAGCTAAGAATATGACCATATATGATATCATATAAATATATATGATTATGTAATAAGTCAATAACATTATTTAAACCATTATACAGGAGATTCGGACACATACAAAGCAAATCAGACCTAAGGTAAGGGAAATATCACAATCTCATTTTTATCCGAGATTGTTTATACTTTAGTATTTACTGGGGTGTATTTTATCATCCACATCCATATTTCCTCAATATGTAATATTATTTCCATCCACCTACAATTGTTTAAATCCAATTTTACCCTTAGGTGAGTTTTTAGTAAATGATATGAAAGGAATCTTTTGTCGTTTTTCATACGAGGTACTTTTTTGACTTTTCCGACAAAAGTATGAGAAGAATGTTTTTTAACTTATACGGCATGAATGGATTTTTAAAACATTATTTCCAAGAAGCTTCCTTTAAAAGTTTTTTAGTTTATTTTTAATCAACTTCTTTTAGTTTTAAATTGTAAGACATGTTAAGAAAGGAAAATGTTTTTGAAGTAGAAAGGATATTTTCCTCAAGAAAGGATTTCAAGTGTTTTATCAAAATTATTTTCCATCTAAGATAATAAAGGTTTCTGTTTCTATCCCTATTATTACATAGATTTGATTATGTTGTGATGGAAATATTTTTATGAATTCCTTTATCTTATATGAATTGTTTTATGATGTCACGTTGTTTAAGAATCCCATTTTTATTACATGGGTTATGCAATGATGTATGATTTATGATTTTGTGGAACACATAAGAATGGTATCATTATGAGATGGGTGGGACCTATATCTACCTCCAATTCATTGGGTAAAGATTTATATCTCATGAGATAGACATGGTTGGAACGGAAGGTTATTTCGGTTCAGTGATACAGGACTGAAACGAGGAGTGAACTCAGTTCAGATAGGGACTTTGTCCACTAAGATAGTTTTGGCAATGAGTCATGACTAACAAGAAATGATTTTCCATGATTATGTGTGCATGCCACAAAGTTTCAAGTTTCATGTTATGATTATGGGGATATAATTTCACTTCTATGATTTATTCCATGGTAAGATATTATGATCTCTTTTGCAGGTTATGATTTTCAAAAAGATATGATATGATTTTTATTTCCTTTATTTGCCCTTGCTGAGCATTTGAGCTCACCCTTTTATGTTTTCTTTTCCCCAGGTCAGGAAGATAGATATTATGTAGAATATGCTAAAAGGGAACCTAGATATGATGAAATAAATGGGAGATACTGTAGAAGATTTATGAACCAGTTGTTTATGTTTCCCAGTTTCTAAAGACACTATACCTATACGGTCCTTTGTGGTTTTGTCATATGTTGTAATAAGTGTGCTTCAATTTTTAAGTATTAACAATGAATGTAAAGTATGGGTCGTTATATTATTCTACTACATGAAAGGAAAATGCATTTTTTGTATATATATATTTTTAAAATTGGTTCATTTAATAATTATTAAAATTTTGGAAACTATTTATTATTTCTTTTTATTCTTACATCCTATTTTATAATCTTGTGATATTAATTATCTATTATTATAGTGGTATGTGAGAATCATATTTTGGGAGTTTCTTACAATGTATGATTACTCACCCCCAACATATTCACATTGGTGTATTTGTAGATTTTCTTTTTCCTGATATAGGAAATGGGAAGGTCTCCTACTTATCTAGTGGAATGTTTTGATATCCTTATAATATATGGTGGAGAGGTAACATTTGTGTGGTTTATGTTTAGGTTATGAGTGATTCAACATCAGTGCCAGAGACATTTAATGCTCTGTATTCATAGTGTTCCGATTTTCACTATTTTGTTTCTACTCTAATGTTTTTTATTTTTCATTTAATAATACTTATTTTTATATAATATTATATATCAAAATAATTGTTTTTATTTTTTTTTCATATTTATCATGTGATTTTTGTGTGTGTTTAATATAGGGTAAATTTTCCCACTTTATTTTTTAAACCCTTGGAATTTATTTCTTGTATTTGGTGTCTTTGGAATGCCACCTATGGTTAGCAGCACGTCTAACCCATCCCAAACTAATGGGTTGGGAAGGTATGATACATATTTTATCACTATGTTCGGTCTAACATTTGGCATGATATCATGGAGATATAACAAATTGAGTCACTAAATGCTTAGATAAAAATAGAAAATATTTTTATGATGAAATTCATTTTACTTGGTAAATAAGTGTACAAAAACTATTCTAAAACACTTTTTTTATTTTTTCAACTCGTCATCATGGGATTACCTAGTGATTGTTTGGTATCATGAATTTATAATCTTAGATCCTTCTTGTATTTTTTTGTAACATTGTTATTTGATGTTGATAATATGTAATTATTATTATCTTTATAATTTAGAATATATTACAATTAACAGATGAATAATAAATGTTCTTATTTGTTAAATTTTTAATGTTCTATTGAACAAGAAATTCCTCTAGTAAGAATTATATGAAACTAGTTAGAGGGATATTATTAGAATGATGTTTCAACCAAACAAAAACTAAACCAAGATTTGGTTTACAGTATTGTGGAAGCCTTTTAGGTTTTTAATAAGGACCTCAGATCGAGGAACATCATCAGGTGAATAAATTATAAGAATTTATAATGTAGAACACAACAATGTTTTTTACTAGCTCTAGAACTATGTAAAAATTCATGAAAGTGGGTGAGATGAAAATAATATTTGACTTATAGGGGACCGGAAATGAAATTAAGGTAAATCTAGTAACAGACATTCTTGATGACATAAGAATTATAATGTTATATGTAGATGTTCATGGTAATATGGATTTAGATTTTACAAGGAAACAATTTTTGGAAATCATAAATAATAAATTCATTCCAAAAAAATCCAAAAGAGAGTATATGGGAAAATTATTTTTTCAATAAAAAGGTTGATTGTTTGTAACTTATTATAATAAAAAATTAATCCACCCTTTTTGATTTTCCCGAATGTAGTTTCCTTTGATATGATGAATTCTTGAATCATTAGTTTATGTATTTGAACTAAGGTTATCTCAAAATTGTTAATGTTCTATACTACTGAATACTTATAAATGGAAAATAAAATTCAAGTTGAGGAGAGAGGAATTGCAGTAATTCATATAGAAGGAAAACACTTGTGTTTTCAGATGCTAGTATGAACATCAACATGGGGAATAAACACATGATGGAAAGGTTAGTCCTAGGGGATCAAGAAATCATAGAATCCATCAATCATACCAAACACATATCTACCTTGTCAAAACAGTGAACCATGATATTTCTAGTGTGGATCACATAAACACAATAAGAAGTAAAATTCTACACCACTATAGAATTTACACTATTAATCTAAGAGAGGTCTTATCAAAAAGAATTGTCCTAGATGTCTGAAATGAGAATTTGAAACTATATCGATTCAACCTCAAGAATGTTATGCATGGAAGAAACAATCCCATTATAATATTTCTTGTCCAAACAAATAGTTGAACCTATATATCTCTAAGAACACTTTATTTTTCCGATCAACACTAAAAAAGGTAGTAAAGAAATATCCTATAATAGATAATCGATATTTATTTAATGAATTGTAGGCAAGAATGTCTGAGTAATATGTCCCTCCATAGTGTGAGGTTTTATCCAACTGAACTCACCTCTTATGGATGTATTGTTTTCTATAAGTTCATCAAATTCATTTCATACATCTCATGTTTTCAAATAACAGAAGTTTTATATAGAAATGATGTTTCACATTATTAGTATGAAGAAACACCTAATATAGTTGGAGTAAAATTATTAATGTTCCCAAAATTTTCTAATACCATTGATTTTGTGCAATTTCTTAGGTATTTTACAATCCTAGATATTGATATATTTTATGCAATCTATAGAATATATTGGATGATGGAATTTAGATCTCATATTGATTATTATCCTTAATAAGTGTCACCATTATCACAAAATGGAACTCTTTTTGTATTCTTGTGGGTTTGAGATATTAATGAATGCAAAGCATGAAATTTAGTGTTAATAGATGAGTCTATCTCTTATGAGTTTCCAGAAATTACCCAGGGTGTGGTAGATCAAAATAGAAATATGATTCTTCTAATAATATTGAATTTATAGATGGATAAATTTTTTAATTATTTCATTGGGTTACAACATAATAAGGAAACATATTTCTATATCGATATACTCTAAGGGGAAATTAATATTTCACTCCTATCATATATAATGGTTCTTATAGATTTTTGGGAATTAAATATATAGCTAGAAGTATTGGAGAGTAAATGATTCATCAGACCCACAATAATGACTTAAGCTCTAACAGTTTTTTTCATAATGAAGTTTGGAATGTTTCCACTAGTTATGTATTTATTATCATAAATATAATCAAGTTAAATTATGAAATACACACCATATTTATCAAATTGTTGATCAATTTGATCAATTAATGGGTGTTAAGTGGTTCTCAAAGATTTATCTATGATTATGATGTCTTCAGAAATGAATCAAAAAAGTGGATATTCTGAAGAAAGTATTCTGTTGATTATATCACTATTATGAATATATCATCATTCCTTTTGGTCCAACAAATGAAAATGTGGACTTCAAGGCCTTGATGAATCATATCTTCCACTGATACCTCTATTATTTTGTTTTGGTATATTTGATGATATATTATTTTATTATAAAAGTATGAAAAACCATTTATAGTGTTTTGAAAATATATTAATCACTTCGTGTGATCTATAATTATATTATATGTTTTATAAGTGTTCTTTCTAGGTATAAAAACATTTCTTTATCAATCACATCATTCCTAATGTGGGGATATCTTTAAACACAAAGAATATTGATTATTTAATATCTTAGTAGCAGCCCATGAAATATCATTGCGACGATTTGTTTGGGGATTACCAGGGTATTATTGATGATCATGGTGGGGCATCTCATGGATTTACTCTCCTATGATTTCTCTATTGAGAATGTATGTTTTATTCACATTTATTGATGACTATTATAAATGGATTCTAGATCTTAATTCTTTTCACACCTCATCTCACATCCTATTTTTTCTATAATTAGTTCATGGATATTTTTCACAATGTGTTACATCTTGACCTAGTCAGGGTTGTGTTATCAGGCAGGGAAAACCTATTATAACCTATGGTTAAATGTTATTTAGAATGAATGAAATGAACTTTACAACACAAGTCCTAGAAATATCTAAAGTGTTTCATCCCTTAAACTCATGAAACCACTATAGAATTGGAGACATTTTCATCATCTTCAAATATTATAAGAGATCGAAATATAACATCTATTAGAAAAAACTGTACTTGAGGATTCAAATATGGATTGAGTATAAGATGATTTATTCATTGAATTGGTGTAAAAACACCACATATGGGATTCTATAGAAAATTTTTTGATCCAAAATCTATATAAAAAATTTATTAGATAGGATAATGAACAATTAGAGGTGAGGAGATTTATCCTTGGATTTCATCTGGATTGGTCCAAAAAATGAGAATGTGATTTTATTCCTATTTAATATTGTCCAAGAAATAATTTATTTTTTCAAATAGGACCAAATATTACATCCTAATTTAAAAACCATTTGTTCAAATGTAAATGGTCATGGTATTTTTGATGTATAGAAAAAAGAAAAAAACTCATTATTATTCCTTTTGAACGAAACAATTATCCCTCAGTCATTTAATGAAGTTATTCATTTTTTAGGATGTTAATTCTGATATTTAGAAAATTTACTTGGAAATGGAAGCTCATTTTTGGTGGTTAGGAATAAAATAAAAGATTTAATATTATTTAATAAAATGAAAAAAAAACATCAAGTAAACACTTCATTATTGACCGAATAACATACTATAATATATGCATATACCTTTATGAATGTTGAATAAAACATCCAAAAACATTTCCACCATCCTACAAAGGATAATTTGAAAGCTATATTCCATTTTTGTTATTATGGATGAGATCAGAAAGTCATCACACTTCCATACAGTCAGAGAATCCATCATAGTAGAGAAATTGGAAAATAAATATTTTTTAATGGTTTCGATGTTTCAGGGAGTTAAAGTTTTTTTCATATCTAACATAGATCCATAATTCACTTCATGATTATTTAAATCATTACAACAGGCTCTTAGAACACAATTTAACATGAATATGGAAAATCATCCTCAGATGGATGGGATGGCAAGACACACAATTCAAACATTGGAAGATATTATCAAAACGTGTGTCAGGGAATTTCGTAGATTGTGGGAATATCATATTTCATTATTTGAATTACCCAACAATAATAACTACTAGCAGACAATAAATATGACCCCATTTAAGGAATTATTTTTCAACCATTTTCATCATCTACTATATGGGGTAAAAACTGTAGAAACATCACTAATTAAACATATTATTTTATAGGTATATATTGAGATGACTAGATGATCCACATGTTGATGACTCCGTCTTGATGATGAAAAAATTCATATGCATAACACCATCATTGGTCTATATCATTCAATTTGAGTACCACATATTCTTTCATGATTCATTGAGTCTTGGTCATCAATGATTCAGAATTAAGGGAAATTGTATCCATGGTATATTGGCCCATTTGGGACTGATACATTGATTTGAAATAGTGTGTTTTAGTTATCCTTTACACATAGATTCAGTTCCATCTATATTGTCATCCATGTGTCAAAAACGAAGATATATTATCTAGATCTAATAATGCAATCAATTGGGATCGGGTTACTATTTGAGTTGGATGAAAATTTATCCATGTACTCGTTCAAATCATAGATAAGTAAGAATCACTCATACATGGAAGAGGTATGTATTTGGTATCAATACTATAAAAATATAGAAATATCTTTTATTAAACAAGGGAATGAGAGAATTTTATATATGGAAATTGATTAGAACATATCAATGTTGTCGAGGACCTCATGAATTATGAGGGAAAATCCCAATTTTTTATATAATATAGAACCCCAGTTTGTTATATTAAATTTTATATTATAATTTTTGGTTTTGAGTTTTTGGGAGAATTTATAAAAGGATTTCAATGGGATAAAGAGTATGGAATATGAAATTAATATATGGGAACTATTTTATGATTTTAATGGTAATTCATGATGTTAATGGTTTAGGGCAGACACCCAGAATTTCATTAGGAGGGTGAATAGTTTGTTAGGATCATTCAGCTCGTGATATGAGATTATATTCATGAAAGTAAATGGTTTAATGGATTTAATTTTGATGAGACATGTTTTTTAATGTATTTTGGACCTTAAATATTCTTTATTTAATTATATTTTTCATGTCCTTAATCTGGTTGGGTTTATCCTATTTTAATCTAACTAGTACTTATAAAACCATCATTAACATTACATTTCCTTCCTCTCTACTTCTAGTGTTCTTATAAGTGTTATTTTATGATTATTGGCCTAGGGATTATTATTTTATAATTTTTTCAATGAGTAGACCTTGGGAATCAATAGTGAAGACTTTATTCGTCCAATATGTTCAAGATAATCAAACTTTATCAAGAATATAACTCATTATTTTTTCTACAATTCCTAGATCTCCATGATGAGAGATTTATTAATGGTATATTCTATTTTATATATCCACTTTTATGGGAATGCGAAGGATATTAGAATTCAATAAAGATATCTCTCATTATTTTTAATGACTTTCCTTGCTAAGACTCTAATTTATTTTTTTATTACTATTTTTTTCTCAAAATATGGCTTTTGGAATCACCCAAAACATGTTTTAAAAAATGATTAAGGGGAGTTTTGAAAGAATGTTGATTTTTGTCATTTTTTATTAGAGTATATGAGTTGAGTGTGTTAATCTGAATTTGGGGTGGATAATGGTTGTAATTTACATCATAAAATATTATTTCCTTTGAAATTAATGCTTATAAGTTCCACCGTAAAATTAGATCACCAAGTGTTGACTTTGTGAATGGATGAATCACCACTCATGATATACAGAGGTTTTATTTATGTACATAGATTTATGTGTGTGTGTGTTTGTAAAAATATAGGTTGGGTATGAAAAATTCAAATTTATGAACTTATTCTACTACATTAATGATTTTTTTGGTTATAATGGTTTTGGAAAAATTATAAATCTATTTCAAATTAATATTGTTGAAACTACTTATTCTGATTTTGATATTATTCCTACATTTTTAATCTTATGAGATAACATATTTAGAATCCTACATTATTATGGGAATAGTCTATTGGGGATTTCTTACAAGGTATGGCTACTCACCCCCCATATATGGACTTTGGTGTGTACATATATGTCATTTTCTATAACACTTAATAGATCAAGTATATTACTTCATGAGTATGGATTCTCAATTCCACTATCATATTTTGAGTGTAAAGATCATTAGGTTGGCTAGTGTCTTCTTCGTGAGTGGTTTCACATTGTTTCTAGTGTAATTTTCTAATTTGGAGGGTTATTTTTTATATTTATAATGTTCCACTGTTACATTGACATCAACATCTGTAACAATTATTATTAATAGGTTTACATCAATCCCTTATTTGTATATACATCATAAATTAATTTATTTTATCATTATAAATTTATGTCTTAGTGTGTTCATAATAATGTAAATAGTTCCCACCTTGTGATTTTTTATCCATACACATGGAATTTGTTTCTATCCATTTTTGATTGGGGAATGTCATCTATTGTTAGTAGAACCTCAAAAATATCCAAAACTAATACGTTGCACAATGTTTTTATATTTACTCTCTCCATGTACATAAAGGTCCAAATGAATGTTTTTAATGAAATCCAAATTTTCTTTCTATTTAACCATGATTATTTTTATTAAATGTATAATTTATTAACAAAATATTTTGAACAATGTTTTTATTTTTCTTCAGTGATTGATAAAAGTCATTTTTACCCATTTTAGACATTCAAATAATTTTTTATAAGCAATCTAATTTTTATTCACTAAATTATGTGGATTATACCAAATCCATGAAAAAAATATTAATTTTAGCCTATATAAAATGAATGACCTTTCTACTATATTGACTACTTTATGTTTTTAAACCTCCCTTTCAAGATTCCCTGGATTGTTTTTCAAATTGTTTTCTTAATATTTTGTAAATTTTATATTTTAAATATTTTAGTTCAAAATGAAAAGGGTATATTTCACAAAAATTATTCAGGTGGTCATTTAACGATACTTTTTTCTACTATAATGTATTTTAATGTTTATTATAATTCACTTGGGATATGGTCCAATGAAATCATCTTCATTAATTCTTTTAAAAGATTATGATTAGGATGATAAATGATTATAATGTTGAAATATTGAGGAAATCAGTTTTCTATTCAATGGATTATGTAATGATGAAATGATAAATGTTTTCATGATCATATATCATAGATATGATTATATTATGATGAAGTGATGGGTGGGTCTATTATATCTTTCTATTGTACTAGGTAGATATTAATGTTTTATGAGATCAATTGGTATATGAGTTGTTATCCCCGGGATAAAAGAGGGTACACAAAATGTTATCCCAATGAAAATTTTCATAAATGGGTTGTTTGATCTAGCCTATCATGTGATTAATTTCATAGTGGGTAAAAATGACATATGATTTATATAATTTTGATTATTCCACAACTTATGAAACTATTTTTTGACATGATCTTAGGGAAATGATATACTCTAAATGATCATATTTAAGAACCCTTTCAGATATGTGTCTTATAAACTACCAATATTTATTCCTCGGTAAATTATTATGCTCCATGAATTACCTAGAATGAATTTTAAAATTTTAATATTGTATTCCAAGAAATTATACTCAGGATTATTGTTAACAATGATCACAGATTTATATCTCTATTTTTTATCCTTGTTGAGAATCTAAGCCCAACCATTATTATGTTTCATTTTCCATAGGATATGAAGAAATTTCTCAAGTGTTATATATATAATAAGGTTTCCTTTTGTGAAGTTCCAAGTTGGATATAATATTGATCATTTATTTACAAGTCTTTTATTTATGTTTTAAATGACACTAAACCTATATAGTATTTGGGCAGATCATAATGGTATGTAATGAATAATCATCCAATACGGTGTAATATTTACATATGAAATGATTGAGACACCCCAATTCGTATCAAAGTATGTTTTAGTTATTTTTGGATAATATGATGATGAAACATTAGTGAAAATCCATAGGATATGCTACAGTGTGGAAGATTGTACATGGTTTTTGTATATATAAAATATTGGATTTCATATAAAGTACATTGATATCTGGATGAAAGAAAGAGTATTTTGTTGTTAAATTGATCTATATAAGGTTATAAACTATGAAAGGGATTTATTATGTATTAGATCAATTGTCACTAGTGCTTAATGAGTATGATGAGGATACCACACCATGCTAAAAACTCCCAAGAGATATGATTGAGTCAACTAAAATTTTATTGATGAACCATTATCAAAGATCTTAATAGATAATGACCTTAGATTATCTAAGTTAAATCATTTATATCATAGCCTAAAAATATTTTGTCTCAATTTAGACATCCTATGAATGATTTTTATTATTTTATGGTTACTCAATAATACTTTTGTGTTGATAGTATTCTTTTTAATTTTTATCAATGGCAGGAACCTAGAATAACCATGAAAATAAAGAATTTTAATGAAAATGAGATTATTTTCCTTTTTGAGAAACTCAATTTTATCAATTCTGTGTTACAAAATATCATTGATATAATTATAAAAATTTATCAGGCCATGATTGAGGATGATCATTCAAATGATAAAAAGAGATAACAATGTTATATTGTGTCTCTCATGAGGAATAATGTATCATCACTTAGATGGTATATTAATCCACTAATTATTGAGTAATGGATTAGTACCACTAAAATGAATATTTTCATTTTTCGATGCTCATAGTATAAAAAATTAATTTTGGTTATTTATAGTCTAATAGGAATATCATATAATTTATAGAACCTTATAAAGAACACAATTCAAATAATGAATAAATCGTTATTATGTATTTTTTTTAGTTAAAATTTAATTTTTAAAAAAGTACATTCTTTTTATTCTTTATAAAAAATAGAGAAATAATTCATTTAGAAAACCCAAAACAAGGATGAATCCATTAGTACCTATGTGGAACATTTTACAGTACATTTTTGGTATGCTTATGATATTATTATGATGCCATGGATTAAGTTAGATCGATTATTATGTGGGTTAAAACATAGTATCCAATGGGCATTATCCATAAGATACATTTACAGTTCGGAATAAAGAGTTCGATTTTAAATTAATCTAGAAAGGGAGATCGGAATATCCCATCAATCTAATCATTTTGATAAGAATTGAAATATTGAATTTAAATGAAATTTTAATAACAAAATCCATAGAGAGTAGAAGTTGGATATTCCATTATGCTAACATTTTGGAATCAAACATGGAGGAAATAATTTTAGTTGGTCTAGTATATGAATTAATTATGGAAATGAAGGTCATCTTAAAATTGAATGTCAAATTGATCGGAGGAAGTTAACTAATAATGTGAGTAGAGAGTAATGGATATATAATAAACCACCTATACTACAGTGTTTCAAATGGATGGTGTATAATAATTATGATAACCATTATCAAATCAAATAGTTAATGAATTTATTTATTTTTACACCCTATTAAGCAAAGAGGAAATATGAAATAACATGTAAACACTATTGTTTATGTGGATTACAAGAATAAAGTTGTAAAAGGAAAACTTACCATCAACTCAAGAACTACTAATGTATTATTTGAAACTAGTTCCACCCACACTTTTATATAAATTGAATTTTGTTAGGGTGTAACATTTCAAGTTAGATAGTTTACTTTTGAATTAACCGTGAAAACTCCAAATGGTATGGTGATCAAATCCCAAGACTATGACTTCACAACAGTTTATGTTCACTAGAATGTACTTCCTTAAAATTTCATTATTCTACATTTAGTTGTATTTGATGTTAAATTGGTAGTGGATTCATGTTTTTTATAGATCCCTTATGAATTATCAAGTATTGGAATTCACATTTGATATTTTAAACTATCTTATGAATGTCTATCGATGATAGGAGAATATAAATATCTAACAAAAATGAAATCCATTTAATGGGTCTTGATTACTATTTAAAGGGGGTATTAATATTGGATGGTTTGGGTTAAAATCATTATCTATGATATGCCTATTCTATGAGGCTTTGTTAGACTCATTTTAGAAAATTTAATTATAATTACTCTGAATCATGATGTTGACTTTTTACAAGAAATTATATGTGGTGTTCTCTTATTTAAATGAATCTATATAGAATGGCCCAAATTTAGTTGTAGGAATTGAAGAACTAACTCTTAGGGAATATTGATATGTGATTTATTTGGAAAATTGTGTCACCATTGGGTGAAACTATTTATTACTTTTTGATGATATATGGATCAATGTAGCTCTACATTGGTTATCATGAACATAACATGATCAGGTTATAGAATAGCTATCCTCATCCACATATTAATTTTTTGTTTAATCAATTAAAATGATCTAAATAATATTCAATGATTGATTTTAAAAATAGATACATTAAAATAAGGGTAAAAAGTAAATATATACCCCATAAAATAGTCTATATGAGGGATGCACTCTATGTACTAGTCATGATTATATTTTTTCTTAAAATTATATCATTATCTTCAAAGATTTAATAAATAAAGTATTTATATATTACCTTGATTTGTTTATTGTAGTCTTTCTAGAAAATAATATTTTATATTTTAAGAGAAAGGAAGAACATGATGACCACTTGAAGAATACATTAATAACCATAAGGAATGATAGGTGGTATGAAAATGTTTCCATATTTAAAATTTGGAAACATAAAGTATCATTTTGGGGCCATATATTCTCAAGAGAGGTTATATCAATGGATCCATTAATGACATATGTTTTGAACATTGCTCCAAACTAAACATTGTGAATGTGATACATATATTTAATGTATTTTATGGATATTATCAAATCCATGAAAAGAATTTATTATGTCCATATGATACACTAACCATGTAGAGGGTTTCAAGTTCTTTAGGATAGATGAATGTGAATAAAACTTCAAGTAACTAAAGAGATGGTTGGATAGTAAAACAAATCTGAAACTACCCTAAATTATATAATGGGTTTTTATAGTGATGAATATAATAATGGAATGGGATTTTTTATATAAAATGACATGGTAATAGCCTATGCCTCACATCAATGTACGGTTCATGATAAGAATTACCTAACACATGCTTTGGAGTTATCTACAGAAATATTTGAATTAAATATATTTAGAAATTATCTTTATGAAAATATTTGTGATATATATACTTATAATAAAATTTTAAATTACATATTTATCAATAAATAATTTGATATGTGTTTTTGTATATGGTTACAACTGATTAATGACTACAGAATCTCAATACATTACCACCATAGGAAACTAAAAAAAAACTGGAAAATGTGTTAAGTTGAAAGGATCATGCTAGGATATCTATAATTAGAATCACAAATTAAACAATATATTTGTATTTTAAATTTATTTTTACAGCTGAATACTTTCTGAATTATTTTCTCTTGAATTAATTTAATCTTTGAGGAATTTCTTATTTCACATAACACTGAAAATAATTTATTTTATATTAAATCACTATGTTTGGATTGTGTTATTGAAAAACCAAGTCAATCGTGCACTAAATGAAACATAAATTTTAGCTTACTACACAAGGAATACCAACGTTAGCTGGCATTACACACAACAGTGACTTTCCTTGATGGCTTGCGTGACATGCATGACCATGTTTTACGAGACAATAATATATTATTAAAAAATTAATATTTAATATAATAAGATATAACCTAGAAGATAAATTAGAATTTATGAACATTATTAAAAAATTTATGAAAAGATATTCTTTATAAAAATATAATAATAATTCATAGTTTTACAATTTATTAGAAATAAATATGAAAACTTATTTAATAATAAAGATAATATTATTATTTTTCGAGTCAGAAATCTATTTTAACATAATAAATTAAATTAATTAAATTTATTGAATAATATTAATTTAATAAATATTTTATATATTCAATAAAATATTTTTTAAAATTAATCCAATATATTTGATAGATATAAGATAAGAACAAACATAATGTTATGCATAAAAACCTAAATTTTTCCTAAATGCAGATTTAATGACTTTTAATTGAGAATCCCAATTAAATCCTAATTTCAGCACTTTTATAGATTATATGTATATATACATAAAAATTACCTTTGTAATAAAAACAAAAAATGTCTGTTAGGATAATTTTTTTGGTATTTTTTTGTATGGTTTCATTTTTTATTAATATTAAAAAATAATAGTTTTTATTCAAAAATAATTTTTCATCTAATTTATTTATAAGATAAAATTATAATTTCTGGTGGTTTATATAATTAATTAGAAAATATTTTTATCAATTAATATAATTTAGGTCATTAGAACCAATTTCACATTGAAATTTGAAATAAAAACATAGCAAACGTTTGAACATTTTTACTTAAAAACCCCAGTGTCGTCCCATCAATTGGACTAATATTAAATAAATTTATAACACTTTTGTGGTTTAAATTTGGAAAAATGGATTTAATATTTGTAAATATCATAATTTATAATTTCTAACAAGGTCAACATTGTTTTTTTTTCCAAAATTATTTTTGAATGTAATAAATAGTAATGACATCGATTGAGGTAAAATTAACTCAACTACGGAAGAAAAAATATATTTATGATTCAAAACGACCCATAAAATTTTATAAAGAAATTATATGGGAATTTTTTTACCCTATAATCTATTATCATGAATTTTGGTAATTATTGGATCCAATTTCAACATGAAATATTTGGGTCGAATTCAATCTTCAAATATTTACCAGAGTGGCACTCCTCCTCCACTATAAAAAAGAATCCATTCCTCCCAATTACCTGAAACTCTCAAGCACCATGTCTCAATAAAAATATAATAAAATAATCTAAATCATACCACTATTCATTAATAATACATTTTTGATTAAATCCTTCCATGGATGACTTTTGGTACAAACAAATGGGTGTTGCCAAATTAAGTGGTATCATCTTCCCTCATGTCCTTTCTTTTATTTTCCTTTTCCACTCCCTCAAATCCATTAATTAACTCATTATTTGAAAACCATTGTAAACATAATATAATATGTTGGTTTTATACTATTTTTTTGAACTACACTTACAAACACATTTATCTAATGGGTAATGAACATATTCTTTACGATTACAGAGAACTACCATCTCAACAAATGATGATTGTTCGATTTTCATTACTGCGACTCATGGTGGAAATTATGATAGAAAATATGTATAAATATGTCATATATTATTTTTATTATGCCTTTTATCTTATTTATTTCTTTTTAAAACACATATATTTAACTATCCATTATGTGATAATATGATAATTTCGTTTGGGGATGTGTAGAATACCTCCCCTCAAAGAGATATGATTTGTTTATACACTACATAGATTGTATTAAGGATGATTTTAGTGAATATATATGATATGTTAATACTAATTTAGAAATTATATTCATATATAAATATATTTTATTTTCTTTATTTCTTTGAAGATGACAATAAAGACATATACAACGTTCATGAATAAGTATGACTTACAATCTTCGCATGTGAGCCTTAGGACGATTGGTGATGACTCCATAAGTGTATCCAGGTGACACGAGATCAAATCCAGGAGGAGGAATATTTCTGGGCACTATAGCAGTACTGAAGTGGGACTATAGAAGGCACTATAGCAAGTACTCTAGCGGGACTGTAGCAGGAACGATTTGGGGCTGTAGCAGTCAAGACTATTTCTCTCTTTGGGAACTCAACCACCGATTTAATCCCCGAGTCTTTTAAGGCCATCAGGCCACCCTGGCCTTTGGGTTATTAAGGCCTTTGGGCCACGTTAAGTCCTTCGGGCCACCTTAAGTGTAGATGAAAACCAAACAACCTATAAGAAACAAGCTCCCTAAAGGTGGATGAGAAAGGATCTTTCACCCTAGATGAAGCTAAATGGATTGAAATAATGAGAGAGTATGACACATGACATCAAGAAAGCATGTGCAAGCAGAGTAAGCTTATCCAAACAGCCATGCGAAGGTGGTGAGCCAATTTCAAGATAAAGACACTAGGGAGGAGCAATTCCAAATAGTTAGTCTGGGTTGTATTTAATGTTTGAATCCTATGGGAAATTAATTCCTCTAAGTCCTATAGTCCATTTAATACTTACACCTATAGGTCCTGTAAGGGTACCACCTCACCCCTGGAAAGGTGTATTATCAAAAAACAATAATAAATGAAGGTATTTGGGCCATTGGAGGAGGTTTACAATCTCCTTTAACAGTGTATTCAATTTTCTACTTATATATTACGTAGATAATTATAATACACATATACTGTATATAAATGTTATTTATATCTTGATTTACATTATATTAATCATAATATAAATTATAAGTACCAATGATTCAACAATTTAAGACACAAGTGAAGAATAAAGTGAATATTACCTGAAGTGAAACTTTAACATATGATGTTTAACAAGTTGGTAATATTAGGCGCAATAAATCCATATATTCTATTAGATATAATAATATGGTTCTTAAAAATATTAATAATGAATTTATATTTATTATTAAGGTGATTTTAATATGTACAACAAAATTCAAGACACACAGGAAGTAGATTTCATATCACTTTCTATATCTGTGAGATATATATTTCATTTTGTGTGGTGTTCGTACAACCCAAAATTATATATTATATATATTATAAATAAATTTTTGGGTATTTACATATCAATTTGTATGTTGTTTCATTCATGGATATTATGTTTCAAATGTTACCAAATCGATAAAATAGTTTTGTCTCAATTTTCCTTCTTTGAGACTCATGTTTTGTTATGAATCTAAATTATTTTACTAGGTGTATATAATTCCATATTAAATGTTATATATTGAAAATACATATTTTCATTATATTTTATGATTAAATTAAACTTTTTTTTAAATGGAGTGTATGTTCCGAAGATAACATGTTATAAGAGATTATTGAAACAATCTCATCACTTTTTGAGATTGTTTATGTTTACAATTCCATTAATGAAATCATATGATCTATATCTGAAAAAAAATTATGAAATTTCTTATAATCAAGTTATTAATTATTTATTTATGTATTTGTACCATCTTTATACTCTTTGGTACACAATATAGTTAATAATGTATTTTTATGAAAGCCTAACATTACTATCTCTTCCATTAGAAAACTATGTTCATTCAAAAACATGTTTTATAAAAACAGTTTCCAATAATATTTGACTTATATCATTGGATAATTAAAATAAATATCCACCATTTTTTATTTTACCATTGTTTTCAAAGGAATCTTATTCCCAGTTTTTGAAGTATGAATTTTTTAATCTTTACAATGCAAAGGTAATTTTCTTTTTACCTCATATGACATATACATATTCATCCATCATTAATGATTTGACGCTTTTTTAAAGTATAAAGGATAAATTTTAAAATAATTTTTTAACTGTAATTTTCAAGGGAAAATATTTTCAAAAAAACAATCAATATTATTTTATAGGTTTTAAAATAAAATAGATTTCAAAATATTTTTAATCATTAGTTATAAGTTTTCAATTTATTTTCAAAGAAATGGTTTTAAAAATGATTCCAAGAATTATTTTTATGTTTTCAAATAGTTTTCAATGTTAAATCATTTAATGTGAATTACATCATATATTTTATTTTTTATGGAATATGGTTTTCAATATTATTTCAATTATTTCATATATTTTTTCAATGTATTTTATAGGAAAACAATTTTTCCAATGGTTTTATGTATCAAAAATATACTTTCAAAGAAGAAATGATATTTTCTACAAGAAACCATTTTTGAAAGATATTTAAATATTATATTCCATCTAATATACCTCCATTTATGTTACTCATTACCATTTATGAAATTATGTAAAGGGTCCATTCATATTATTTCAATGAATGAGTTATGTTTAATTCCATGGTCATTGTGAAACCCATTCCTATTTCATGGGTTTTACGTATTTTAAATTTGGTTCTCTTTCCTAGGATATGTGATTATGAAATATTTCTCTCTTTCAAAGGTTATATGTTTATGAAATCTATTTCACTTTCATGTGTTATGATTTTAATGATATGATCGTTAAATCCATCTTATTCCATAGGTAATGATATGATTATAGGTTTATAGTACCCATTTAATTTGATGGGTTATTATATTATTATTAATGATCTTATGAAAAAATGTATTTATGATTTCATTATTAAATCGATAGGAAATATATCTCTCTTCGATGGATTGCGTAAGGATTTATATCATAGGAGATTTATTAATATGGTCTTGGGAATGAAACTTAACCTATGATATGGCCATGGGAGTGAACCATGACAACCAAGACGTTATGAGTAGTGAACTAATGATACTAAGATGGCCTTTGGAGTGAAACGTGAATACCAAGATGGTATGTGTAGTGAAATTCATTAGGTAGAATTAATAAAGGTTGAGGTCTTCCTAGGAGACGTTTATGATCTTTAATCAGGATAGAATATTTTTTTTCCATGTTTCCAAAGACACTAATCTATTACAGTATACATGAATTTACTTTCGTAAAGTACTTAGTATTCATCTCAAATGAGGTAATATGCTTGTATGTTAAACATTGGAAACTATAGTTGCTATAAAAAGAAAATTTCAGTCAACCTTTAGAAAAACTAATGAGAAAACATTATTGATATCCCTTTGTATATATCTAAGAATTTGAAAAGAGATTTCTGTAAGGATATATATTAGTATGAGTTGATAATTACGATAGTGTCTTGGAATTTTTGTAATGGATAGAGTGAGTTATTTCCTTGAAATAAATACATGTATGGATACTATAAGTGTATGTCGATATAGAATATATATACCTATAGAAACATCTAAAAACGTTGTTTCAGGCTAGACTTGGGGTAATCTAGTACACAATAATGGGCCTTACTGCACTCCTAGTTTGACACATTTGGGGGACATGCTTTTGGAATTTACAATCTCTTCATAGGCCATTATGAATTATTTTAGGATATATTTGCTGTAAAAATATAGGATGAACCTAGGGTGTCATATATGAAGAATTGTTTAATGATTCAGTTATCCTATAAGTAATTAGTTTCATGACTTGTAGTTTTATGCAATGATAAGTAATGCTAAACGATGCTTTGGGTTTTAGTCAATGGTGTGAACTGGAAGGAACTAAATTAAATTTGATTGTGATGAATGATTTACTAATGAGAATTCAAGTGGGTTTATGACTAGAGTGAGATATGTTGTGATTAAACCTAATAACATTTCACGGAACATGATTAACAATGTGAACCTTAACTATCACTTGGACTCACCAAGCAAGAGAAAGAAAGAGTACACTAAGAGGTAGGGTAATGGAAACCATATAAGAAAGAAGATTCATCTTTATATAATTCAATAATGTTGAAGGAATAACCGAATAGAATGACTTATAGAAACAATAAGATGTTTTTATTGTGGTAAGGAAAGACAAAAAACTTGTGTCTATTGGGAAAAAATAAAGATTTCAGTTAATAGAATAGACGATAATATTGGCCTCCATAAGGAATAATAAATGTATAAGTGTTTTAAGTGTTTAATAAATATTCATTATGAAAGTCAACATCCCAAGAAGAATTCTCTTGAAGAGGATCAACAATGTGGTATGAGTAATGGTTACAATACTAATGATGAGGATATTGAAAAAGAAATGTGAAAAGAAATAGGTATTGTAATATAATATGAGGTAGCTAAGCTAATGAAAAAAGAATGAATAATAATAATAATTTTTTTATGTATTTGGATTCAAGATGCATGTTATATAATAGATGAAATAAATATGTATCGTACAATTTAGGTTTTTTTCTAAAAATTTATAAGAAAATATTAAATGGTTTAGATGGAATAAAAAAGTGATATAATGGAAAGGTAATGTCCCTGAAGAACACATGATTAAGGGTAAAAAAACCTATTATATGTTCCTTAGGTTATTATAATATTGTTTGGGTAAATATATATGGGATGAATAAGTAATGTAGATGGTGCTTATAGCCATGGAACTAATTATAGACTTTTTTATGAGCAGTTTATGCTATCATGGATAATGTTTAAAACTTTTTCGAATTTTCAAATAAATTCAATATACATTGAATAATAAGTCATGCATGTTTTCAATAAGGAATTTTTATAATTACCATATATCAAATTAATATATTATGGGGGTATTTACATGTTTGGAATGTGATGACCATGTACTAATTTTTGATACATTGGGGAATCAATGTTAATCTGATTTCATTATTTTTTTCTAATGATATAGATTTTAATCTTTTTGATGGAATATAAGGTTAAACATTCTGGAAAATAATAATTTAAACTTTAGAGGAAGTATTTATGCATTGAGTTTATATTGACAAGATTAGTTAAAATGTTGGTTTGTTAAAAAACACATTTCAAGGATGTCAATATTATTTATTTAAGAAATTATAATTGAGATGTTTTAGAAAAGGAAATCATGTATATCGATTGATGAACATTCACGTATGATAAGGCCATGGGTCATGAATCTAGGACTGAAGGATGATAGGGTTTCATGCCTACCAATGTCCTAGTGATATATTGGTTAATGTATAATTTGTTTCATGAAAAATTATTTATGATGAAATATTGGTGTTAGTTTTTATGTTTAGTGATTGATTCATTAACCATTTTTATTTTTATGAAAGGTTATAGACAAATAGTTTCATATTTAATTCTTTTATAGAATTTAATATCTACTAAAGGTATGTTTTAGTACTTTGGGCATCAATGTAAATTTTTGGACTTCTACTTCCTTAACTAATAGATGAATTGGATTTTTTGAAAAGAAAAACCAAAGAATGGTTTTTTATAGAAATATATTATGTAACTATAGTTATATATATTATTTATTGATAAAATAATTATGAAACATTTTTATAGTGAACAAAATAAAATGTGTAGTCCTAAAACCTTAATTTTATTCAACAGATGGACTTTTAAATCATAACAAATTTATGACTTTGCGGCTCCAAAATTTTCTTTTATCATTCACTTGTTTGTAATTAATGACCTCAATCGCTCCCTATAAATATATATACACTTATCCTCCATGCCCAATATTCACTCACATCCTATGTTCTCCTCTGTTGAAACCCAGTTATAAGTTACTCTAGGTTATACTTTTGGATATAACATTTCCTTTTTAAGGGATGTTTTAGTATCCATTTTAATAATGTGGGTTTCTATGAATGAAAACATCCAGTATTAAACCTTTTATTGAACATATGAATTTTGGGGGAGAAATTCATTTTTTGTGCGGTAGAATGTATCTCCCCAATAGTTTTTCAATTAATAAATTTCCAATAAATTTATCCTTTGTGATATTTTTCATTTCACATAACACTAAAAATAGTTTATTTTATATTAAATAACTATTTTTTTCTTCTGTTATATACCAAAAAATCTAATTATGCAATACACACAACATAAATTTTAGTTTTCTCTACACTAAACACCAATATTAGCTTCTGTTAGAAGAAAAAATGACTATACTCGATGGCTTGTATAGCAGGCATGACAAAGTTTTAGTAACCAATAATATATATTTAAAATATTATTATTTAATATAATAAACAATAATCTAGAAGTTAAATTATCAGTTTTGAATAGAATTGACTAATTACAAAAATAAATGGTTTACAAAAATATAATATGAATTCCTAGGTTATAATTTAATTTAAAATATTTATGTAAACTAATTGAATATAAAGAAAAATATTAATATTTTTAGAGTACCAAAACTATTTTAACATATTAAATTAAATTAATTACAATTATTGAGTGATATTAATTTAATATATATTTTATATATTCAATAAAATATTTTTTGTATTATTCTAATATATTCTATAGGCACAAGATAAGAACAAACATAATTTTATGCACAAAAATATATTTTTTATAAAGGCACTTTTAATTCCATTTAATTGGGATCAAATATTAAATCCAAATTTCTGAATTTTTATAGATATAATATATAAAAATAAACATTTTATTTGGAATTAAAAAAAATAAAATTATGTTTCGATAATTTTTTGGTATTTTTCTATAAGTTTCTATTTTTAAATTTTTTTTAAAAAAACAGGATTTTTAAGTAAAATTTATTTTTCTTATAATATATTTTTATGTTTTGATTATATAATAAGTTAGTTTCAAAGTATAATTAGATTATAATTTTTTTCAATTAATTCAATTTGGGTTATTGGAACTAATTTCACATTGAAATTGGATATAAAAACTTAGCGAACTTTTGATCTTTTTTATTTTAAAAATCCACAGTGTCATCCCATCAACGAGATTAATTTTAAATTAATTTCTACCAATTATTTGATTTGAATTTTCAAAAATGGATTCCATATTTGTAATAAAAATAATTTATAATGACTACTATGTTCAACTTAGTTTTTCTCCAAAAATATTTGTTAATGTAATTAAATTTAATTAATCGATTGAGGTAAAATTAAGCTTGACCAAAGACAAAACCAAACATTTAAGACCCAAAAAAACCAAAAAAACTATTAAAAATTCATTGGATAACCATATTTAGACAATATAATCTTTTTTTATAGAATTATGAAAATTATTTTATCCACGTGAAATATAAAAAATGTGGGTAAAATTCCCTCTTCAAATATTTATATATGTTTCAGTCCTCCAATATAAAAAGGGATCCATTCCTAAAAATTCCTCATAACATTAAAGCCCCTTGGTTTTCCAAAACTCTACTAAAAAATCTCCAAAATGTACTAATTATTTATACACACCTTCCACATAGTTCATTTCATTAATGTATAAAAATTTAGTGTCTCAAATATCCTAGGATTTTTTTATACTAATTGTTTGACCTATACTTACACACACCTTCATCTAATGGGTAACGAACATAGTGTTTACGTGTACGGTGAACTACTACCTCACTAAATGATTACCATTTATTTTTCCTTTACCACCTCTCATGGTAGACATTATGATCAAAACTATGTTTATATATGTGACATATTATATTTTTTATGTTTTAAGGTTTTTTATTCCTTAAAAAAACTTATATTTTGCTTTCATTTTTTTGTTAATACGATAAATTAATTGGAGGAAGTGTGGACTTCATCCCCCTCAACGTGACATGATTTGTTCATCCACTAAATGTAATGTATTAGGGTTGGTATTAGTGATTATATATGATATATATGAAATCATAAATCATAATTAATAATTATTTTTATATTTATATACATATATTTCATTTTATTTCATTCTCTCAATACGATAATAAAAACGAAAACAATATTCATGTATACCTATGGCTTATCATCTCCATGAACAATGTATTTTATTTTATAATTATATACTCAATAGATAGATATAATAAACATACAATGGATAATAATTTTATTTATATCATTATTTAAATTAAGTTAATCATGATATAATTTATAAGTACCAATGATATAACAAATTAGGACACATGAGAAAAATAAAGTAATTATTACCTGAATTGAAACCTTCACATAGGATTCTTTACAAACGGGTAAAATAAGGTCATAATCAAAACATATATGGAATTATTTATAAGAATTTGGTATTTTAAAATATTTATAATAAATTTATATTTATTATACAAGTGTTTTGAACGAGTACCATGGAATTAAATACACAAGGTATGGGGGTTTCATCTCACTTTTTATTTTATCTGTGACACACACTTTGTTACCCTGTTTTTCCTTTTCTGTGGTGTATTTACTGAATGAAATTGTATTATATTTATATTATAATTAAATTTACTTATATTCACATATCAATTTTTTATCTTTATTTTATGTGTTTTTTGTTTCAAAAGTTACCAAATCTGAAAAATAGTTTTATCTCTGTTTTCTTTCTTTGAGAAACGTGTTGTGTTGTGCACCTAAATTCTTTTTTGAGGTGAATAAATTTTCATTTTACATGTTATATCACAAAATTTCATATTTTAATGATATTTTATGTTTCATTTAATTTTATTTTATTACATTGAGTGTCTGATCCAATGCTACCAATTTATAAGAGTTTATTGAAACAATCTAATCACTATTCGAGATTGTTTATGTTTATACATCCTTTGATGATATAATATGAACCATATCTCTAAAAAAATTGTCAAATTTATTCTCCTCAAGTTATTCATAATATATTCATGTGTTTATACAATATTTCTACTATTTAGTACATAATACAGTTATGAATGTATTTTTACGAAGGCCTGACAATACTCTCTCTTCAGCCTGAAATCTGTATTCCATCAAGACAAAATTTTATAGAAAACGATTTCTATTAATATTCTACTAATATCATGTGATAATTAAACTAAGATAAACCCTTTTATATTTTACAGTTTTTTTCATTGTAATCTTATTTTCTATTTCCAAATGTATTATTTTCTAACCTATATAATGAAAAAACAATTTTTTTTACATCGTATGACATGTACAGATTTATCCACCATAAATCATTGGATATTTATTTTCCGGATTAAATTTTAATTATATAATTTTTTTAAAGAATATTTTCACAGAAAATGTGTTTCAAAATTTTTTCAAGCTTATTTAATAATTTTTAAAGGAAAATTGTTTTCAACTGAATTCAACCATTATTTATATGTAATCAAAGTGTTTAGAAGAAAAAATTTTAAAAATGTTTTAAAAAATATTTATTATATTTTAAGGGATAATTTTTTCAAACATATTTTAATTCTTCTTTATAAATTTCCATGTTATCTTCTATTAATTTCTTTTTCAAACTGTTTTTAGTATTAAAAATAATTTTTCAAAGAAGAAAGGATATTTTCTTCAAGAAAAAATTTTCATGGATATATAAAAATAACTTCCATCAAAGATGACATCCATTTATGTTGCTCATTCCATTATAGGAAATGATATAAAGGTTTTATTCAGACATTCTTTTATGAATGGGTTATTCATAATGTTATGGTCTTTATGAAACTAGTATCTCTTCCCCGGGTTATATGTTGATTAAAATTGTTTCTCTTACAATGATTATATATTTATGCAATCTGTCTCTCTTTCACAATTTATATTTTTATGAAATTTGTTTCTATTTTACATGTTATGCTTTTAATGAAATGATTATGAAGCTTTCATTTTTCACATGTTCTGATGTTTTTATATGTTTGTGGTACCCAATTCATTTTATGGGTTATGATATGATTATTTATGATGTTATGGAACATTTATATATAATTTAATTATGATATGGGTGGGACCTATATCTCCCTCAAATGCATTGGGAAAAGATTTATATATCATTAGATCAAATATGATTATCTTTAAAATGAACCCCAACTACTAGGATGGAAATGGAAGTGTACAATGACTACCAATATTTTATAAAGAGGTAAATCTTACTACTATGATGACCATGGCAGTGAAACATGACTACCAAGAAAGTATATGGAGTGAACCCATACCACCAATATAGTCTTGGTAGCGATTCCTTGGCTATTATAGAAATATTATTATTTTCAAATATGTCAAACATAATTCCTTATATTGTTCCTATGTTTTGATCTCATGGAATATGCTATTTATTTGTTTATGATTCATGTATTATGAAATTACAATGTTTATTAAGATATCTAATATGTAGGGTATGATATTCAAATGTTATTCTCAAGATTCATAACT
Source organism: Viscum album (assembly GCA_963277665.1). Taxonomy (NCBI): domain Eukaryota; kingdom Viridiplantae; phylum Streptophyta; class Magnoliopsida; order Santalales; family Viscaceae; genus Viscum; species Viscum album. The sequence continues at coordinate 1,992,418,947 of OY728137.1, forward strand.
TATTTTTCATGTTATTCTTATTAATTTTTTTATTTCCCTTATTGAGTATATAAACGCACCCCTATTTTATGATTACCTTCCTCATATTATGAAGAAAGGTTTTATGTATAATTACTAATGTTGGAGATTTATATGGAAGATTTTGAATATCATTTACTAGGATATAATATTTTGTTTCCATGTTTCCAAAGACACTAATCTATTACTATCCCCATGCATGTATTTTTGTAATTTAATAAGTATTAATCTAAAATGATGTAATATACATGTATGTTATGCTTGGATCACTATTGTTTGTCTCAAAAGAAAGGATTATTAATCCTTTAAAAACTAGTATGAGAGAAATAAATTGATATCCCTAGGTATATTTGAAATGATATTCCTAGGTATTTCTCCAAGAATATGTATAAGGATGAGTAGACATTTATAAAAGTTTCATGGAATGTCGTTTGAGGATGGAGTGAGTGGCCTTTGAGAAATAAATCCATGTCTAGATACTAGAAGTAGATGTGGCACTGGAAGGAATGTTCATAGGGTAACAAATATGAAAACACATTCAGGGCCTGACCTAGGGTAATTTAGTACACAACATTGGGCCTTTCTACACACCTGGATTGACACTCCTAGAAGATATTCATTGGGAATTAAAAAATATTTACAAACTGTTATGAATGATTTAAATATAATTTGACTATGAAAATCCTAGGAAAAAACTACTGAGTCATATATTAAGTAAAGCATCATGGCTTAGATATCCTATAATTAATTCTATTCCTAACAATGTGATTTTCAGAAATGTTGAGTAATTATCTCTCTCAACCTATAGTTTTAGTCCATGGTGGGAACTAGAAGGAACTCGATTAACGTTGAATGTCATGGAATATTTACATATGTGAAATCAAGTGGGATTATCAATGGGGTGAGAGATATTGCGATCATGCCTTATCAGTTTTCACAGAACATGATTTATAATGTGTACCTCAATCAACACTCAAAGACACCAAGGAAGAGAATCAATGAGTTATTTGGGAGTTCATGTAATATAATACAAGAAGCATAGATTATTTTACATCCATTATGTCAATAATGTTTAAATAATCAATTAAGTGAATGTATTAGTGGAACAATAATCTTCTTTGACTATGGTAATGAAGGACCCAATTTTAGGGAATGCAGGGGGCAATGAAGAGTGAGGTTAATAGAATCGACGGTAATATCAAACTACCTAAGGAATCATTGATGGTTAAGTGTTTTAAGTGTCAAATAAATAGTTATTATGAAACTAAATGTCCCAAAAGGAAATCCACAGAAGAGAATCGTCATGGTGGTAAGGGTAATTGTTAGAATGCGGATAATAAAGAGACTACATATGAAATGTGAAAGGAAAGGGGAATTGTGTAATTGGATGAGGCCACCTTGCTAAATGTGTAATGATGAAGTGGAATAATAAAATTTTATATGTATTTTTATTTAAGAAGTATGTTATATTAAAGGTGAAATAATCAATTATTGTTGAGTTTATATTTTTTAATACATTTCTATAAGAATACATTGAATCGTTTTTATGGAATAGAAAAGTGATATAGTGGGAAGGTTTTTCCATATGAAATACATGATTGAGGGAAATATAACCCATTATATGTTCTTTATGTTATGATAATTTTTTTGGATAAATATATGTGGTATGAACAAGTAAATTTGATAGTTCTTATTACCTTGGAATTAATTATGGAATTTTTTACAAGAATTTTATACTATTATGGATGAGGCTTATAAAAATTTTTATTTATGGAATAAATCCACTGTAATTTTAAAAGGAAAAAATTCATGTTTTATATAAGTATTTTTGGTAATTTCCATGTTTTATGAGAATATATTATAGTTTTATTCACTTGTTTGGAATTTGATGAACCAGAACTACAGTATGATATACAGGTGAATCACTGTTAAGATGATTTCATGACATTCAACCTAATGTTTTTTATTTTCATTATTATACTGGTTTATAAGGATTACCATTCATGAAATGTCTATGTTTAACTTTAGAGGAATTATTTATTCACTATGTTTTAATTGAAAACCTTGGTTAAAATTCTATTTAGTGATTATCCTTATTTCAAGGATTCCGATTTTATTTATTTTGGAAATTATATTATTGATGTTTTAGAAATGTAAATCATGTATATTGGGTGATGAAAAATGAATTCTGGTAAGGCTATGGGTATTGATCCCATGACTGAAGGATGATAAGGGTTCCATGCCTACCACTAGCCTATGCGATGCCCTGGTTAATGTATAATTATTTTTTAATGAATAATAATTTTTTAAGAAAAATTAGTGGATAATTTTTATCTTCGAGATTAATGTATGAATTATATTTATTTTTATGAATAGTTATATATATATAGTTATACATTTCATTATTTTATGGGACTGAATATCTAAAAAAGTTTATTTTAGTGTATCAGGCATCAAGGTTAATTAATAAAAATCCATTTATTGAAGTAATGAGTGAATTATAAATAGATAAAAGCATAACAATTTTTTTTGTTAATAGTAATATATCAGTTAAATATGTTTTTTTATATTATTGGTTGATCAAATAATTACTAAATGTTATGATAATGAAAAAAAATAGTGTAGTCCTAATACATTAATTTTTTTGGTCTAATAGACATTTAAATCATCATATATTTAAGGGTTTGAGGCCCTAAATGTTATTTTGATCATTCACTTTTTTCGTGATTGATGAACTCAACCAATACCTATAAATATATACACATTTACTCCATGTCCAATATTCACTCCCATAATATGTTATCCTCTGTGTAAACCCAGTTATATGTTACTTTGGGTAAACATTATGGCTCCACCTTTTCCCTTTTAAGGGATGTTTTAGTATCCATTTTTATGATGTGCGTTTCTATGAGTGAATCTTTCAAGTACTAGACCCTTGATAAACTTGATGAATTTTGAGGGTGAAATTCATTTTAATGGGAGAAAAAATGTAATGCCTTGATATTTTTCAAATATTATTATTTTAATTATTTATCCTTTGTGATATTTTTCATTTCACATAACACTAAAAATAGTTTATTTTATATTATATCCCTATGTTTTTCTTGAGTTTAATGAAAAAAAATTTAATCATGCACAACACACAACATAAATTTTAGCTTTATCAACATGGAACATAATGGTTAGCTTATGTTACAGGAAATAATTTCATTCCTTGATGGATTTCATAACACTCATGACCATGTTTTACTAAAAAATATAATATTTTTAAAATATTATTATTTAATAAAATAAGATTTTACCTAGTAGTTAAATTAGATGTTATGAATAGTATTAAATGATTTAAGAAAATATATGGATTACAAAAACATAAAATGAATTTATAGGTTATCGATTAATTAAAAATAAATTTGAAAACCAATGAAATATAAACAATAAAAATTAGTATTTTTTGAGTGACAAAGCTGTTTAAAAATAAAAAAATTAAATTGATTACAATTAGGGATTGATATTAATGTAATATATATTCTATATATTAGATAAAATATTTTTTAATATTCATATAATATATTCTATAGAAATAAGATAAAAACCCTAATTTTATTCAGAAACCCGTACATTTTTTATAAAGGTTGTTTTAACTTATTTTAATGGAGAACCCATCGTAAATCCCAATTTCATAACTTTTATAGCTCTAATTGGTAAAAATAAAAATTATATTTTGTATCAAAACATTCAAATTAGGTTTGGATAATTTTTTGGTATTTTCTTATGAGGATTCATTTTTAATGAATATTTAACAGTATTGGGTTTTAATTCAATTTTTTCCCTCTAATTTATCGAAAATGTCAGATAATTTTTTTTTTGGTTTCAATGTTTAGATAGATAACATTTTTATAATTTAATTCAATTTATGTCATTTTAAATACTTTCATATTGAAACTGGATATAAAATCATAGAAAACTTTGGATCATTTTAACTTTAAGAACTCGTTGTGTCTTCCCATCTCCAGGATTAATTTTAAATTAATTCCTCCCACTTATGTGATTGAAATTTAGAAAAAATGGATTTAATATTTATAATAATTATAATTTATAATTTCAAATATTCTTATCTTAGTTTTTATAAAATTATTGGTTTATGTAATTAAAATCAAATGCATTGATTATGGTAAAATTAATCTTAATTAAAGAATAAACTATAAATTTAAGTCCCAATAATACCTATAAACTTTTACAAAATCCATTAGATGAAAATATTTTTATCCTATCTTTCGTTATATCGACTTTGGATCATTAATGGATACACTTTCAATATAAAAAACGTTTATGGAATTCTCTCTTCAAATATTTACAAGAGTGACACTCCTCCTCTACTATAAAAAGTTATCACTGACTCCCAATTCCTAACATTTCTCAGGACCATTTTCAATCCAAAAAACTTCTCAAATAATCTCCCAAATTTCATCCCTTAATATTTAAGCCTACCTGTGGGCATAATGTCTTCTAATAAATCCTTTTGGAAAAAACAAAATGAGTTACCTAATTAAGACGTAGCGTTCCCCCCCCCCCCAAGTCCATTCGTTTATTTTCCTTCTCCACCACTCCAATATCCTTATTAAATTATTGAATACAAACACCATAATCCTAAATATACTAATATTTTTATGCTAATTTGTTTCCCAAACTAACAAAAACCAGCATCTAATGGGTCATAAACATACTATTTACGTGTGGGGTAAACTAACACATCAATAAATGATGATTGTTTAATTTTCTTTACCCCATATCATGGTAGAAAATATGATGAAATTTATATTTATACATGTCATATATTATATTTTTTATTAATTTAACCTAATTTAATCCTTTTTGAAACACATATTTTTTACTTTCCATTTTGTGTCAATATGATAATTTCGTTTGAGTAAGTGTGGACTAATACCCCCTAAATGTGATATGATTTGATAATAAACTAAATTTAATGTATTAAACATGTGTTTAGTGATCATATAATATATATATGATATCATATATCCAATTTAAAAATTATATAACCATATACAAATATTTAATTTTTTTTTCAAAATTCCTGTAAAAACAGAATCATCGGTCATCCCTATGTACGAATGAACGTCTCCATGAACGATGTATTCCATTTAATACTTATATATTAAATATATAATTATAATAAAAATATAATAGATATAAATTTTATTAATATCATGGTTTAAATTATGGGAGTCATGATATAACGTATAAGTACCAATGATATTACAAATTAAGACACATGTGAAGAATACAACAAATTTTACCAGAAGTGAATCCTTAACATAGGATTAACACCAAGTGGGTAATATAAGGTCATAAATAAAATTCATGTGGTATTAGATATAAGAATATGGTTATATAAAATATTTATAATAAATTTACATTTATTATACAGGTAGTTTGAATGAGTACGATGGTAGTCGAGACATAAAGTAAGGGGATTTCATCTCACTTTTTAGTTTCAGGAGATACATGATATGTTTACCATTATTTACTTTTCTGTGGCTTATGGTCCACCCAAAATTTTATTCTATGTATATTATAATTACTTGTATGGGTACTAAAATATTCATTCAATGATATTTCTTTCATGGTATTTATGTTAAAAAAGCTACCCAATCAGTAAAATAGTTTTTCTTAATTTTATTTCATTGAGAATCATGTTTTGTAATGTGCCTAAATTATTTTTTTGATATGTATAAATTTCAATTTTAAATTTTAAATAATGAAATTAATTATTTGAATGATATTTTATGCTTCATTTAATTTCATTTTCTTATATATAGTGTATGATCCCATGTTACCATGTTATAAGATTTTATTGAAACAATCTCATCACTTTTTGATATTGTTTATGTTTATGCTTCCTTTGATGGTATCTTATGATCCATCCCACAAGAAAAATAATGAAATTTATTAACCTCTAGTTATTCATGGTATATTCATTTATTTGTACCATATTTCTACTTTTTGGTAAATAAAATAGTTAAGAAATTATTTTTAAGTAAGCTAGACTTTACCCTATATTTGGTAAGAAATATGGGTTCCTTCAAATCAATGTTTTATAAAAAGCATTTCAAAGAATATTATAATAATATCCTATGATAATTAAAATAAAATTTTATCCTTTTTGTATTTTAATTTTTTTTTCAAAGGAATCATCTGTTTGATTTAGCAATTGATGTGTTTTTAACCTTTAACATGAAGAAAAAATGTTCTTTTTACCTCATAAGACAAATATGAATTTATCATTCATCAATCCTTTGAATATTACTTTTTATGTATAATGTTTAATTTTTAAATATTCCTATAAAATATATTTTCATGGAAATTGGTTTTAATTTTTTTTTCATGCTTATTTTATATGTTTTCAACGAAATTGGATTTTGAAATTTTTTCCAGGCATATTATACGATTTCAAATTATTTTCTATGAAATTATTTTAAAAACGTTTTCAAAGAATATTTATATGTTTTTAGTGTATTTTTTAAGATAATGGGTTTTAAAATTATTTGATTCTTATTTTATATGTTTTAGAGGAATAATTTTTTCAAAATTTTTTCAATTCTTCTTTATAAGTTTTCAAGTTATTTTAAATGAAAATTATTTTTCCAATGGTTTCTTATATTATATTTTTTTCCAAAAAATAAAGGATATTTTACTCATGAAAATATTTTAAAAGACATTTCAAACTTATTTTCCATATCATATTTCATCTATTGATGTTACTCATTCACTCCAATAAAATGATCTAATTCTTCTATTTAAATTCTTTTTATCAATGGGTTATGCTTAATATCATGGTATTTATGAAACTGATTTCTCATTCAGGGGTTATATATTTATTCAATATATTTATCTTTGACAAGTTTTATATTTATGAAATATGTCTCTCTTTCAGGGGTTATATTTTTTCAAAATCTATTTCTCTTTCATGAGTTATTCTTTTGATGAAGTTATTATGAAAAATATCGTTTTCAACATTTTATGATATTTTTACATTTTTTTGATACACATTTGATTCCCATGGTTATGATGTCATTATTTATGGTCTATTAGATCATTTAAGTATTATTTATTTATTAGATTTGTGGGAGCAATATCTCCCCCCAATTCATTTGGTAAAGATTTATATCTTAGGAGATGGACTAACATGGTTTTAAGAATGAACCTTGACTACTAATATATCCATGGGAGCAAACAATGACAACCAAAATGGTATGAGTATTGAACTCATACTACCTAGATGGTCGTGGGAGTGCATTTTTACTACCAAGATGGTATTGGCAGTGAACCCATACTACCAAGATATTATTGGCATTGATACATTGGATACTGTGGAAATCAGATTATATGCTTATGTTTCTGCCACAATTCCATGTTTTATTACTATGTTACACTCTCATTGGTCATGCCCTTCATTTAAATATAATTCATGTCTTATGAACTTCCAAGGATTATTATGATGTATAATATGATGAATTCGATAATAAAATGCAAATCTCAAGTTCCATGCCTTTTTGTTCATGTTATTCTTATACATTTCCTTCATTTACCTTAATAAGAATTGGAGATCGCCCCGTTATTATGTTTCCTTTGTCTAGGTTATAAAGAAAGGTTTTATGTATAATTAATAAAGGTGGAGACATTTATGGGAGATGTGGAAGATCTTCCACTAGGATGTAAGATTGTTTTCCATGTTTCTAAAGACACTAAACTATTATGGTCCTAAGGCATATATTTTTGTACTGAATTTAGTATTTATCTAAGATGATTTCATATCCATGTATTTTAAGATTGGTTTTCTATAATAATGGACCATGATTTCCTATTGGGAAGGTATAAATATTGTATTTCTCAAGTTACTTTTAAACCATATATAAATTTGATGACTAAAGTGTTGTAGAAAGATGGTTTTAAACAAAAAAGAATTTGGGAATGTATCCTAATATTAAACATGATTGTTATGCAATAAGATGGTTCTGGGATAGAGTTTGTATACTATAAATACTAGAATTTATGAATAATCTAAATGAATATGACCATATATCTCCATTTTCTATTTATCCTAGAAGTATGAAAATGTATAATTATTAAAAAGAGTATTTCTGGTAGAACAACATAAAGGGAAACATTATAGAGTATGCTTCCCAGTGATTGTTATATTAGAATGTTAAGGATGATAGATAGATACATAAGGGGATGTTATAACCATTACCCATACAAGAATTGATATTCCATTATAGTTTCTTGAATTTTATAATTTGAATCACCAATACTTCTAAAGCCTATAATGTTATTTTGGTAGTTTTTCAACACCATTCTATGTCAACACATTTCATTTCTATTCGAGATGATTTCACTAGGGATAATATTTCTATGATGTACAATGTGGATTTGGAATATTTTATTGGATTACCATATTTGATTCAATATGATAGATATGTAATGTTTACCACTATGTTTTATAATTTATTTCATTAAGCTTTAGATATAATGAAGTTTTTTTATTGAATATCATCTTTATAAAGATAACCAGTTTGAGAGGACCATTCATGTAACACCCCAACCCTTGAAGACCAGAGTCAGTGCATTATTACATAACATTGCCTTGATCACAAAAGATCATGTCTCTAAAGACTTATTAGTTTAATAGCTTTATAAGTACTAGCTATTTTCATAGAGTTTAAATTATATCATCAAATGGAAAACAACAACATCATTTTTTCCATAGACAACACTGAGATCCCATAGACTATCCCTATAGTTCAGTCATAATATAATTCTTCGCATCATATGAAAAATAAAACACACAAAGGGGTGAGCTCAGATTCTCAATAAGGATAACAATATAACAAAAATTTTCATAAATAAGAATAAACATTTAAGGCAATGTATAAAACTACAAAAATCCTTTTCAACATAAACTTCATCATGATATGGAAAATATAAACATGAGAAAGGGGTGAGATCAAATTCATAGTAAGAGTAAGAAATACAGTGTAAGATAACATAAACATTACGCATAGTGAATAATTGAAAGCACATGCCTTTACAAATAATTAATATGAAAACTTTATGGCAGGAATATGAGCAAAGTAAATAATGCCATAATAAAACATAGTCATGGGTATTCTACTAGTCGAATAACTACATGAAATATCAATAGCTACTCTCATATTGATGGAATGCATAATGTAGGACATCATAACCACATAGTCAAGGCCTCGTGCCAAGACTCTAAATAATATTTTGTCAAGGCCTTGTTCCAAGACACTAGTTTGTCTCATGATACCTACTGATGCATTGAGAAGATAGAGTGGGATCCATTCGTCACTTACTAAGTCCATTGTATTCCTGATATGAGATGTTTTAAAAATAAATATTCATATTAAAACAGGCATATAAAATGTCAATACATTATCCACAAACCATGAATGGTATAAAAATAGCACATGCACAGTCAAACATAACTAATTCAATACAATATGGAAGATTCTGTTGTAAAAGATTATCCTCAATTGAAAATAATAAAGGACGATGACATAGATGAAAATAATCATCAAAACTATTTGAGATAAATATCCCCCTTTTTCTTGAAAACATTTAAAAGTCACACTATTTTTCAAAAAGCCATTTGAAAATAGATTTTTAAATCAAAGTGTACCATACCACATTGAAACATTTAAAAAAAATTTATTTTAAAAATTTATTTTCCATATAAATAAATCCTTCAAACCATTTTTAAAACATCCTCATTAATGAGAATGATTTAGAATAATAAATCTTTAAAATGTTTAAAATGATATTTTAGGTAGTGTTCCTAACCAAAAGAGAGACACATGAAAACAAATAATTGAAGTAATAAAAACTATATAATATCATTAGAATAAAGGGATTAATGATATACTATGTCAAAGTACATTATATACACCATATACTAGTGAATTGGTATATAACAACAAATAAGTCTCAATGGAATGTAAATTGAGATGAAATCTATTATAAAGACCATATCCTTAGGTTAAGGATAAATCAAGAACATAATTATGTGCAAAAAATATAAACACACTAAATATTATTGGATATTCAGTGTAAATAAATCAGAGGACATTCACACATATTCTTGTAAAAATAACACCAATGAATTGGATTTTTAACTCAATAAATGGAGATTGAGTTATAATTACCTTTATAAAGTTCATATCGATGTCTTGAGAATTTATCAATGGAGAGGTTATGTGTATCAAAAGTATATCAACATAAAGGGGAGTAGAAATTACTATAGAATAAATAAATATTGATTCCACACATAATCATGGAGTAAAATTATCAATGAAGTATGTGTAAAGCCTAATGAGTGGAAATTGAAATTTGAAATTTCGTTACCAATTTGGTAACTTATGAAACATAAACCCATGAAAGAAGTATCAGAAAATAAAGATGTAAATACACATAAATTAAAGTAAATTACAAATGTAATACAATCAGGGTCATTACATACTCCACACAAAAGAAAATAGTGGCCAATATAACATGACTCTCACAGGAATAAAAGTGTGATGAAAAACCCTTAATTCATTGTAATTAATCGATTTATATGAACGAAAGTTAATAACCAACAAATGAATCAAAGAATACCATGAGTATAAATATAATAATTATAATATATTTGAAATGGAACTATATAATACACCACATGCAATAAATAAGTGACGAACAATGGAAATCTAATGGAATTAAACGTGAGGTAAGAAACTCTTTACCTTGTAATTTTCCTTGGTAGAGGGTAAGTTAACCTCCTGTATAATGGTTAAATAATTGTTATTTAATTATAAAATAATCATCTTCATTAATATCATATCATATATGATCTTTTAACATTGATTTGTTAATAATATCTTAGAATTATTGTCATTTCGGGTGTTAACTGATTCATTTTCCTTCGTATGCTTTGTTACATAAGTAATGTTTGTTATAGACAGGATTTATATTATTCATATTCAATATGATATTAACACTTTAAACATTATTTTTAATCATCTAATGAAAATTAGTCTTGAATGGATACGATGTGAAATGAATCTCATCGCATTCGTAGAGACGGTAATCCGTAAGTATGCACGAGCGACAATATCATAATTTTGATAATAAAATAATATATAATTGGATGGTATATCATATATACAGAATCAATATCATGTTATATTTATTATTTACATCAATTAAACATCATTATTATATCTATCCAAATAATAATGTATTGAATAACAATAACACCACGATGTGGAGACGGTAAGTCGTACGCACACACGTATGGTGACATGTCATTAAAGGATATATAGAGTTATTAATATGGATGTACCATATTTATAATAAAATCATAGTATATATAAGATAATAGATTTTTTATTTTAGAAGGGAAACAACAAAGAAATAGGACGTGGAAGAAGAAAGGAACATGAAAGAGGTGGTGAAATATTTACCTCTTCTTCGGGTTCTTTCTTTTGATTTGTTCAAAAGGGCTCCATAGGTTGGATTTATGAATAAATGAAGGCCCCTATAATGATTTTAGGATAGTTGGGAGTATATTTGGGTAGGGGTTGGCCAAGCCAAATGACTTTGGAGGTGTAAATTTGAGAGAAGGGGAATTTCTCTTTTATAAGAGGGGTGAGGGGAACCTTTGAAAAAACATTAAATATTATTTTATAATAAAATACCTTTCTTTTTATAATGGCTCCAAAATAAATTATTAAAAGGATAAGGTCGGGATGGGTTGACAACCACTCAACCAATAGGTTTTAGACAGGTTTGGGTCGCTATATTAACAGTATCTTTTAGATTTAACTCTTAGTTAAATAGTTTGACATTTACCATGTCTCTTTGTATTTTTATATTATATGGTTTATAAACATACAATAATCTTCCAAGAGAACCCCAATTGGTTCATTAATGATACAAATATCATTATATAAGTCTTTTTTTCAACCATTGATTTTTAGGAATATAATATCAATTAATAATATAATATTTGTTCTAAAAACTCTTTTATGTCTATTTTGACACTATTTGGTATTTTTTTGCAAAATTTATAACAACATTATTACTTCAAAAAAAATTCATTTAATCAATATTAACATGTTATATTAACATATAAAATTATATTAATTCATAATAAGTCTCAAATTACATTTATTTGGGTATTTATAATATCAATTATTTTAATATTTTATTAATAAGGTAATTACTACATCATCATTGTGTCATAAATAAATTAAATTATTTAATGTCTAGAAAATATAAATAAAATACCATTATGTAGGAAATATTTTTATCTTTATAATGATTATTTATAGTTGAATTTATATTATGTGTAACCCCATATTAAAAATTGTTTAGTTATTAAACTATGAATTTAACACTTTTAACTCTACTTTGAATTAAATAATAATAATTGTCTTAATTTTATCCAAGTGGACCAACGTGGTTCATATTTTTGTCCTAAGGTTGTTACAAGTCGGATTACAATTATCCAATAGAATTAGTACATGTTTTAGGGTAATAATAATATCATGTTTTCCCTTAATTACCTATTTACTTTTAACCGTGTTAAATAAAAGTAAAAAAGTTACTATTCGCCAAAAAATATTTTCGTCTTATTGAACCAAATTTTACTTATTGATATCAACTGTGACTCTTGTGTTTTTTAAATTCAACTCACAGAAGTGGTAAAATTATGTTTTATGTAAATTTGCAAATGCTCATAGGATATGGTTAAAAGACGCTAAAAAGTTCATCAAAATTTTTATATATATAAACTTATTATAAAATGACTTCAATGAATTATATTGAACATATATAGGTATTATGTATCTTTTTTTTACCTAAAATAAATTTAAATAAAATAAATAATTATTTAAATAAAAATTCTATTTTAACCAACAACTTTGTGTTTTTTACTATTCATAAAAAATATAACGTTTTTAGAAAAATACCAAAATTTTACCCAAAGATAATTTTGACATTATGAATTAAAAAATTAAGTCTATTTTACCAAATTAAAAATATTGAAGTTTCATTTATTAATTTAAAATTAATTCCCATTGTTAAAACCAAAAAGCTTGTTTGTAAGAAATAATAACTAACAAAAGATTGATACTTGTTTATGTTCAATTTAAAAGTGAAATTATTTCCAATGAATAACATTGGATTAAATGGTAAAAATAAAATCTATTTATACTTCCAGACAATTAAAATTTATAATTTAACACTACAAATTATTTTGATTTAAAAAGTCATTTTCAGTTAGAATATAGTATTTTTCACTATTCACCCAAATATGAAAGTTATCAGAAAAACACCAAAAATTTATTGAAACTAAATTCTTATTTCATGATTCTAAGGAAGAAGATTATTTTGTCAAATTGAATATATAAATGTTTCAAATATTGGATTTAAAAAGGGTTCTCCATTAAAAGGCGGTAAAATTGTGTTTTAAAAAAAATACATCTTTTATCTGAAAGGAATGAATTAGTATTTTGATTATGTCTAAGAAACTCATAATATACATTATAAAATTATAAGGATTATATAATGTTTAAAATTTAGTTAATACTATTTATAACCTCTTTTGAACGACTAGTTTGGTAAGCTGTGGTGCGCTTGAACTCGGTGTTGCGTGTAGTACAAGTTATTGAATTACTTTGATGAAATAAAGTACTATAAAATCTTGGGGTGTTATATTATTCCCTCCTTCAATAAATTGTGTCCCCGAAATTTGAAATTGTTCTTTGGAAATAAAATGTTGAAAATAGAAAAAAAATTTGTTGGAAAACCCACATTGAAAATTTGGTAAAAAAAGTTATTCTTAATAAGAGGAAAAGAATAATGAAAAAGCCACCACCAAATTATGAACTCTATTAGAAGAACATTGGTGGAAATTAGAGACACATAGTTGGAGGAAAAACCTAAATATCTAAAAAGGTGATTATGGTAATAAGTCATAAACAATTGTATAATTGAGGGCCTCAAAGCCATCAATCTACGATGATTTAAAATACCATCGGTTCAACAAAACATAATGTATTAGGATAAAAAAAATTTGGTTTTAAGTTCCCTTCCCTAGAGCTTAAGAATTAATTTACCCATATAATAAGAGGGAAAAAAATTATATATATATATATATATATATATATACTTGACATGTAGAGTTTCATCCTTCAACTAATTCCTACAAAAAACTCATCTTTTACTCCAAATGATTTAAAAAAATATTCTGTTTATCCTAAATGTTTAGGGTTCCCAAAATAATGAATTTATAACTCACCTCTCAGACCCTTTGAAAAAACTAGATTATACAATCTAGGGACTTCATGTAGTTCAGTGGTAGGAGATAAATCCCAATCGCACTATGGTTGTGGGTCTGATTCCCACAACTTTGTCTGACACGAGAAATTGTCACACGGTTTGTGTGCTGTCCTTTTTATAACAATCCAAAAATAACCTTAACAATAACATCCAATTTCAGACATAATCCATTCCAACCTTCAGACTTATCCAAAATACTTTTATCCAAACTCACAGTCCAATATTTTTAAAGATGTTAAACACAATGAAGATCCTTTTTTCCATGTAATAACATATGAACACCTTCATCATGTATTATTTTAAAACATGGTAACACCCTGAATTACCGTACAATCTTATTTATTACATTCATGCTCCATTATCCTTTATATAATACCTAATATATTCATTATATCCAAAAAAAATTAATATTCCAAAAATGATGAAATAAACAAACCATTAATCAGTTCCAATATAGTCATGAATATCCAATATAATTTATCAAAATCAACCACCTCTTATTCCCAAATTAATACCTCAGTATAAGGACCATATTAAGGTTTATATTTCCTCCAACCATGTATTTTCTGAAAAGTTTAACATTATATTGATTCACTTTTCATAATACCATATAATCTCAAATAATCAATGAAATAATACTGTAGTACAATCTTTATTTATTTCTATAATTCATATAAGTAGTATATCATTGATACAACACTAAAATGACATAATCTTTTAACAATAACATAAAAACACTAGTAAATCATCTTCATATGTGTTAATATCATAACATGATTATTATCAAATAGCATCATTTTGGGTATACTCGGATGATTTGGAAATTGATTCACGTAGTGACCCAACTCCTTACAGATGAAACATTTTACACATGAAACCTTTTTCTTATCCTTGAAATCACGTACTTGGTGTCCTTTTTCTCTACACTCATAAAAGACTCTCATTCCCTTCAATATTTTAATAAGGTGATTCTTTCTACAATTATCACATATAAAAAAATCCTTCTTTCCCTTCTTCCATTTATCCATCTTTCTCTCTTCCATATTATTCTTCTCTGGCTTCCCGTCAAAGCCATATGGCTCAAAGAATTATTTACCTATCTTATTATCACATGATACTATTTCTTCATATGATAAGAATACGCAGGATTCTATTTCTCTTGTAAATGATGGATTAATACTATGAAATATATGATCCTTCTTCATATTTGGATCATACATATTGTTGGAGTTCTCATCCCTTCTACCGGTTACCATTTCAAAACAATGGCATACACTAGGTCAGTATATGAATCACAATTCATATTTCCAAACATGTAAAATAGTTAACATAAATTGAACAGTTTTTTAATATAATCCATAATCATAAAAAAATTTCATTGAGGAAGTATATACTCATAAACCCTTCCTAATGGTTTGAAAAGAAAATGGAAATTATCCAAAGTGTATCCCCTGGGAGTTTCATAACCAAGACTGCAGCATGGCCCATTGTTGTATACCAGTTCCCTTTCGAGTCTAGATAAATGTGTTGTTTTCGGGTTTTACCCCTAGGTACATATGTGCCAGAGCTGCCTCTACCTTCTTGTATCTAGACTGGGATGTAATGCTTGGAAAACTCACAAAATCTCTAAAATAAAAAAATTCGAGGAAGTTATTCTATAATAATCCTCAAAGTATATCCAATGGAAATGTGATCTAACTAGAGTTTAACTAAATATAGTTTCCAATGTTTGTACTAAACTTTTCTGATACCAACTGTAATGCCCAAACCCCAGAATCCCAGAGTCGGTGCATTATTACATAACATCGGAATGATCACAAAAGATCATGTCTCGAATGACCTATTAGTTTAGTAGCCTTGTAAGTACTAGATATATTCATATTGTTTACACTACATCATAAAATAGAAAACTACAAAAACATTGTTTCCATAGAAAACATTAAGATATCGTAGACTATCCATGCAAGTCAGTCATAATATACATCTTCTCATCCTGGTAAAAATAAGACATGGAAAGGGGTGAGCTCAGATGCTTAGTAAGGATAACAATATAGCGTAAACTTTCATAAATAAGCATAAACATTTAAGGGAATGTATAAAATTAAAAAAAAAGATTCTTCAACATAAACTTTATCATGATATGGAAAAATAAACATGAGAAAGGGGTGAGCTCAAATGCTTAGTTAGAGTAAGTAATACAGTGGAATATAACCTAAACATTAGGCATGGTGAATAATTGAAAACACATGCCTTTACAAATTAATAACATAAGCACTTTATGGAAGGAATATGAGTTGAGTAAATAATTCAAAAATAAAACATAGTCATGGGTATTACACTAGTCGAATAATCAAATAATATATTAATATCCAATCTCATAACGGTAGAATGCTTAATTCCGGACATCATAACCACAGATTCATGGCCTCGTGCCAAGACTACAAATAAGATTTTGTCAAGGCCTTGTTCCAAGACTGTAGTTTGTCTCACGAGACCTTCTGATGCATGGAGAAGCTATACCAGGCTCTAGCCTTCACTTACTAAGTCCAATGCATTCCTCATATGAAAAGTTTGAAACATGAACATTTGTATTAAAACTAGAAAACTAAATGTCAATAATTTATCCACAAACCATGAATGGTATAAAAAATAGAACATCAACAGTCAAATATAACTAATTCAATACAATATGGAAGATTTTATTGTAACAGATTAACCTCAAATGAAAATAATGAAGGATGTTGACATAGATGAAAATAATCATCAAAACTACTTGAGAGAAATATCCCCCTTTTACTTAGAAACATTTAAAAGTCACACTATTTTTCAAGAATATGTTTAAAAATAGATTTTTGAATCAATGTGTCCCATACCACATTAAAAATTTTAAAATGAATTTTTATTTTAAATCATTAATGTATGTATAAATAAATCCTTAAATCGCTTTTTAAAACATGGACATTAATGAGAATGTTTTAGATTAATAAATCATTCAAACATTTAAAATGATATTTTAGTTAGAGTTCCTAACCAAAAGAGAGACACTTGAATGCAAATAATTGAGGTAATAAAACTTTATAATATCATGAGAATAAAGGGAATCATGGAATAATTTGTCCAAGTACATTATATACACCATATAAAAGTTAATTGTTGTATAACAATAATGAAGTCTCAATGTAATGTAAATTGAGATGAAATCTCTTTTAAAGACCATATACATAGGGTAAAGATAAATAATGGACATAATTATGTGTGAAAAATACAAATCCACTCAATATGATTGAATATTCATTGTAAATCAATCATAGAATATTCACACATATTCTTGTAAAAACAATACCAATGAATTCGATTTATAACTCAAAAAATGGAGATTGAGTAAAAATTACGATTATCAAGTTCATATCGATGTCTTAAGAATTTAGAAATGGAGAGATTATGTGTATCTAAAGTATATCCACATAAAGGGGAGGGGAAATTACTACCGAAATAATAAATAGTGATTCCACACACAATCATGGAGTAAAATAATCAATGAAGTAGGCATAAAGCCCAATAAGTAGAAATTGAAATTTGAAATTCCCTTACCGATTGGTAACTTATGAAACATACACCCCATGAATGAAGGATCATATAATAAAGATTTAAATACCCATACATTAAAGTATATTAAAAAATTAATAAATCAGGGGCAGAACATACTCCACACAAAAGGAAATAGTGTCTAATATAGCATGAATCTCACGAGAATAAAATTGAGATGAAAAACCCTTACTTCATTTTAATCAATTGATTCATATGGAAAAAAGTTAATAACCACCAAATGAATCACAAAAATACCATGAATATAAAGATAATCATGATAATATATATCAAATGAAAGTACACAATACACCATTTGCAATAAATAAGTGGTGAACAATGGAAATCTCACAGAATTAATAGTGATATATGAAACCCCATACCTTGTACTTTTCCTTGGTCGAGGTTAGTTTAACCTCCGTTATAATGGTGAAACAGTTGTTATTAAATTATACAAGAATCGTATACATTAATATGATATCATATATGATCTTTTAACATTTCTTTGTTAATAATATCTTAGTATTATCACTGTTTCGGGTGTTAACTGATTTGTTTTCCATTACATGCTTTTTTACGTATGTACTATTTTTTATGGATAGGATGTATCTTATTCATATTCATAATTATATTAAGTATTTATACATTAATTTTAATCATCTAATCAATATTATTCTTGAAAGGATACGATGGGGAATAAATCTTATCGTGTTCGTGGAGACGGTAATCCGTGCATACGCACAAGCGACAATATCATTCTTATGATACTAAAATAATATATAATTGGATGATATATCATATATACTGAATCATTATAATGTTATATTTATTATTTACATAAATTACACATCATTATTATACCCATCAAAATAATAATTTATTGAATAACAATTACACCACGACGTGGAGACGGTAAGACGTACGTACACATGTATTGTGACATGTCATTAAAAGGATGGATAGAATAATGAATATGGGTGCACCATATTTATAATAACATAAAATTATATATAATATACTATATTTAATATTTTATAATGGAAAAAACAATGAAAGAGGATGTGGAAGAAGAAAGGAACATGAAAGAGGTGATTAAATATTTACCTCTTCTTCGGGTTCTTCATTTTGATTTGATCAAAAGGGCTCCATAGGTTGGCTTTATGACTACAATAAGGCCTATAGAATGAATTTAGTATAGTTGGGAGGATATTTGGGCAGGGTTTGGACTAGTAAAATGGCTTTGGTGGTGCTAATTTCAGAGAAGGGGAAGTGTTCTTCTATAAGAGGGGTGAGGGGCACCTTAGAAAAAAGATAAATTATTATGTAATAATAAAATATTTTTTGGTTTCTAATATCACAAAAATGAATTATTTAGAGAATAAGGTGTTGATGTGTCGAGAAAAACTCAACCAATATGTTTTAGACAGGTTTGGGTCACAATATTAACCTTATCTTTTAGATTTAACTCTTAGTTAAATAGTTTGACATTTACTATGTCTCTTTGTATTTTTATATTATATGGTTAATAGACTTACTATAATCTTCTAAGAGAACCCCAAGTGGTTCATTAATGATACAACTATAATCATATATGTCTTTTTGTGGAACATTTGAATTTTAGGAATATAATATCAATTAATAATATAATATTTGTTTTTTAAAACTCTTTTATGTCAATTTTGTCACTATTTGGTTTTTTGTTTTTTCTAAATTTATAACTGCATAATTACATCCAAAAAAATTAATTTAATCAACCCTAAAATTTCATATTATCTATAAAATTATTGGAATTCATAAATTGTCTCAAATTACATTTATTGGGGTATTTATAATATCAATTATTTTAATATTTCATTAATAAGGTAATTAATGCATCATCATTATGTCATAAATAAATTAAGTTATTTAATGTATAAAAAATATAAATAAAATACCACTTTGTAGGAAATTATTTTATCTTTCTAATTAATATTTATAGTTGAATTTATATTATGTGTAACTCAATTCTAAAAATGGTTTAGTTATTAAACGTTGAATTTACCACTTTTAAATCTTCATTGATTTAAATAATAATAAATGTCATAATATAATACAAGTGGACCAATGAGGTTTATATTTTATTTAACAGGTTGGGTTTTGTCGAATTTAACATATCCAATAGAATTAGTACATGTTTTAGGGTAATAATAATATCATTTTTACCCTTAATTACCCTATTTACTTTAAACCGTTGGAAATAAAAGTAGAAAGTTACTATTCACAAAAAAATATTTTCATCTTATTGAACCAAATTTTACATACTGATATTGACCATGTCTCTTGGATTTTTGAAATTCAACTCACAGAAGTATTAAAATTATGTTTTATGTAAATTTACAAATTCTCCAAGGAGGTGGGTAAAAAACGGTAAAAAGATCAATAAAATTTTTATATATCTAAACTTATAATAAAATGAATCCAATGAATTATATTGAACTTATGTAGGTATTATTTATCTATTTTTGACTAAAATAAATTTAAATAAAATAAATAATTATTTAAATAAAAAGTCTGTTTTATCTAATAACTCAGCGTTTTTCACTATTTATCAAAAATTGAAAGTTTTCAGAAAAATACAAAAATTTCACCATAAGATAATTTTGATATTATGAATTCAAAAATTAAGTGTATATTACCAAATTAAAAACATAGAAGTTTCATTTATTAATTTAAAATTAATTCGTGTTGTCAAAACCAAAAAGCATGTTTTTAAGAAATAATAACTAACAAATGATTGATAATTGTTTATGTTCAATTTAAAAGTGAAATTATTTACAATGAATATAATTTGATTAAATAGTAAAAATTTAATCTATTAATACTTCCAAACCATTTAAATGTATTATTTAACACTATGAATTATTTTGATTAAAAAAGTTGTTTTTAGTAAAAATATAGTATTTTTCACCATTCACCATAATATAAAAGTTGTCAGAAAAACATAAGAACTTTATTGAAACTAAATTCATATGTCTTGAATCTAAAAAAAGTTTATTTTCTCAAATTGAATATATTAAATTTTTAAATATTGGATTTAAAAATGGTACTCTATTAAAAGGCGGTAAAATTGCATTTTTTAAAATATACTTCTTTTATCGAAAAAGAATGGATTTGTTTGTTCATTATGTCTAATAAACTAATAATATGGATTCTATAATTATAAGGATTATATAATGTTCAAAATTTAGTTAATACTCTTCATAACCCTTTTTGAATGGCTAGTTAGGTATGTCGTGGTGCGCTTGAACTCGGTGTTGCGTGTAGTGTAAGTTATTGAATTACTTTGAAGAAATAACATACTATGATATCTTAGGGTGTTACTATTAAAACTCTTCTGGATATTTTTAGATAATATTAACTAGTTTTCTAAGGGTTTTTGTATCAAAGACTTCCTCTTTTGGAATACTCATATGAAAATAGATTTTAGTTAATCATTGAGATGTCTCATTATGAATCCCTATAGGGTAAGAATTTTATAACTCATATATTTAAGGATGATGTTTTATAAATAAAGACATTGGTAACTTAGTTAGACAAGGAAATTAAAAATAATTTTTTATCTATTTAGAAACATGTCATGGAATCATATAGACGATAAAAAAGTTGTAATTATTTTTTATATTGAGAACTAGAAATTGAAGTTTCTAATAAGGCATTCCTATGATTTTCTTGAAGGAATATTGATAAGATATTTGAAGTAAGGGAAGGATGAGACCTAATTATATTCGTCCTGTTGAGATTATTGATTGATTTGGGGTGAACACTTCCATCGAACCTCTCTCATTTATTGATGTGTTATATTTATCTCTCTGGAAAAATTACCTACCTGCGTCTTCACAAGTAAAAAACTCATAGGTTATAAAATTGGACCATTATATATATTATGACAGAAAAATTGGGGTTATTGTGGATCAAAAATAGAAATTTCATTGAAATAATACCACGTACCAGGTTAAAGATTTTAGATGAAACATTAGATTTGAGGAACCCACATAGGGACCCATAGATCTGATGAGGAAGAGATATCATAGTTTTTAGTATTAAAGTGATAGAATATTTAGGAGAAAATAATTTTAAGGGGTAATATTGAAAAACCCCAAGAGTTTATGTTTATTTCCATTCAAATAAGCATGAACTATTCAATAACATTATTTATAAGAAATGTCATGTCTAAATAAACACGTGATATAGTAAACCATTGCGATATAGTCTTCGAAGATGTGGGTATGATTAAGATTAATAATAATATTATATATATATATATAATAATGTTTTCATAAATTTAAATTTATTTATTAATGCTTAATAAAAAAATAAATTTATAATAAAATAATTTAATGCTTGGAATAAATATTTTTTGAAGATGTTTTTTTTCATGTTATGTATTAATGTAACAAAAAATTATATGGTAAACTATTAAAAAAGAATTATAAGAATTATTATTAGTAACCTTTTAATAAATTTGATTAAATTATTTATCTAAATGTTAGTAATGAAGATAAACTCTATTAAATATAAACATAATTATTTTCCAAAAAACAGTTTTTAAGTGAACAATGTTTTTTATCAATCAAATTTTAGTAACTAATTATTGATTAATTATTTTTAAGATATTTTTAGATTATATATTTAATAAAATAATTTAAAATTCATATTATATATCTTTATAGGATTTTAAAGAATGTAAATTTACTATTATCATTAAAAATTCATTTGTCTAAAAATAATATAGTGTTTATTTTCTAGAGCTTATTTTTTTTATTTTCTTCTAGTTATATAAATTTAATTTTTTATAATTTATTAAATATTTGGACTTTCAATAATTAATATAATTAAATAGAATGAACTTAAATTTTTTCCAAACTAAATATTGACAAAGTAAAAATAAGTTACCATAGTCAATGGTTAAAAGGGATTGCCTGGTGGTGGTTAAAAAAAGATACATGGGTAATATTTCCCCAAAAAATTAGTAATTATTATTTATTGAAGATAAATAAATCCTATATTATATTTCCTACTAATTATTGTGAATTTTAATCCACATTCACAAGATAATGAAATTGTATTATTTAAATATTTTAATTAATTCCATATGTATCCTCTCCCTCAGTAATATAAGTGAACCCCAAAACCACCCTTATTAATAAATTTTAAAGATTATATCTTATCCAATACCAATTAATAATTGTTCAAATATTCATTACCTTCATTCTAGAGCTCATTGGGTTCTTCTATGACCATTTTTTAGTGATAAAGGTGTATATAAATAAAGGACTCTTAATGAAGAGGTATACATCTTTCTAAGCAATTTTGATTTTATATATTCATTAACTTAACTAAAACTATAGTATCCAAAATAATATGGTTAATTTAGTAACAATTATATACTAAGTTTTCATTGTTATTAATTCAGAACCATTTTTCATATCCTTTATTCCAAATGGAAAATGAATGTATCACTCATGCGCACATGTGTATTATCACCTCCACGTAGCTATATGATTCATTATCCCACACCAAATTTAATTTCCCATTTAAAAATATGTAATTAGTGAATATATATAATATATATATTATTATTATTCATCTAAAAATATGAAATATTATTTATCCTTCTTTCACCCCTTATGTTTGAAAATGAAAACAACATTCATGCGTACGTAGGGACTGCAATTTCCATAAATGATGAAAACTATTTTCATATCTCTTCCATTTATGGAAATTTTTTATTATTAATATAAAGAATATGTATTATTTTTATGTAATTATTAACATTATTTATATTATGAGACATTTATTATTGTCAAAAAACCTGAATTTTTAATATAAAACTTTTATGAAAACGAAACAATTAAAACCATGAACACGACATTTTGGTTTATTAGTATTAATAAATCATTGTTGAAAAGTAATAAGTGAAACATATAAGGTATTATGGGTATGAGTATTTTTTTGTTTAGAAATATGTTAAATTTAAATTAATTATATAGGTTATTATATTGCATAGGAATAATGTCACACATAAGGTAAGGGTTTTACATTATAATAACATTTTACTAGTATTATTTACGATTAAATTTAAGATGGTGAAATAATATGATCTATCAATATAAGATAACATTATATTTATTTTCCTTTGTTTACTTCTATAAATCTCATATTTTACTATCAATTTTACCTCTCAAAATTCTCAATATTATGAAATAGTTATTTTAAGGAAAACCGGCTTGGTTTTCTATTTGGATGAAAATATTTTCCTACCATGTCCTTAGTTTATTTTAATAAATAATTAATTGTTTTTTATACTCTGAAATAATTGATAAAATTAATTATATTGTAATGTTTAAATTCTAATAAATATTTTAATAGGAATATTCTTTACATTTTTTGAAAAAAGATTCTTTTTAACCAAAGGTGTAAACAGAATATTTGTTTTAATGTATACTAAAAAAACAGATGTTCCTACTATCGAGAATAATATTTTTATTGATGTATTCCTTATATTAGTATAGATTTAAATTTTATAAAATAAGAGATTATTAGTATTTTGGAAAATATTATATTTTAATATGTGTTTTCAAAATTAAAAGTGTGTCTTCCCCTAGAAATATTTCAATGATTTTTAAATTCAATTTTAATATATGATAAATTTCTCTGATGATAGTAATTCATTACTGGGGATATGATACTATAACACCATCCTTATTTATTATCTAAATGATTTATGAATATAATAATTAAATATTGAAGAAACCCATTTTAATTTGAAGGTTTTTGTTATGATGAATTGATAAAAAATTTATGATATTTTGGAACACATATAAATGGATAATAATTATGATAAGAGTGGTTCCGTTGTAGGAATAAAATGTATTGGGTGAAGATTAATGTTTTATGAGCTCAATGGATACATGAAAGGTAATATGAAGACTAAAATTTGGTACATGGTTTGTTATCATAAGGGAAAATAATGTATAAAAGTGGTAAGCATACTGCTAATGTGTGATGAATGTCTAAGTGTCTATACTTGATATAAGATTTCAATGAGTATTATTCCAGTCTTTGTGCCACTCTTTTATGAGATGATATTATATTAATTTTATAAACTTATAACCCATATTCTTTGGATTTTTTTCTAATTATTGTCTTATGAACTCCCAACATTTATTCCATGACTTGTGATTTTGACCAAAGATGTACACCTCAAATTGAAACAACGGGTGTGAAAATGAGTGACACATGACCTCCTATATTCCTCCCCATATGCAAGAGTTTTTTTACTAGATGTGATGGTATAACTATATTACCGGGGATACTATACCCACAGTTTCATGTTATAGGGAAAACAATAATATAATATAATACAAATAAATTTAAAAATCAAGGTAATTCAGAAGAAACCACCTAAATGGAATACCAATTATACACGATATAAAAGGGATTTTAATATTGATTTCCAAAAAAGTGTATAATTTATGCAGGTAAATAAATTTATAACATTTTTTGGAGTCCTTCAAATCATGTATAATCTTCCATTACCTCATATAATATCAACTCACGCATCAGCCATGATACCCTTTACCTTACACTGATCCCTATACTTAAAGTATGTAACCATTATTCATGGTTTCAAATGTATAAAATCTTATATAGTTAATTACTCTAACATACTAAATGGTTTACACCATGAAATAAATTTTTTAAAGTAATAAAATTCCAGAATCATTTCGATTTCCATATTAAATAATGAATAAAATTTTTCAACATCAATATTGTGAGAAACCTATAACATTTTATTAAAAATACCCAAGACTTAACATCCATTTTTTGATATTCCTTCAAAATTATGTAGTTTAGAAATTATTTTATATAGAATTATAAAGTATTCTTGGAACAACCAAGATTATTTGTCTAATTTAAAGGCATTGAAGGACCCTCACCCTCTCCCTTATTTGGGTGCAATTTTTTAATGTAATAATTCTCGGTGGGAATTTATATTCAATTTTTTATTATTATGATTGAATGGAAATAAAGTTCTTCCAATGACTTCTGTAAAAGATATATAAATATACATAAATGATAATAATATTAATTTATCTAATAAAGATAATTATTTATTATCTTATTTTTATCCTATATTATTATGAAGAGGATTGAATATTATCTCATATAAATTATGATTCTCATTAAGAAAGAAGGGTTACATGATTCTATAATTGAAAATTATAATTGGGAGCTACTAATGAGGGAGAAGGTGTTGTCACTTGTATGGTTTTTATTTATTTTTAAATTAAATATTGGATGCAGTTCATGGAATCCTCGGAGAATATTTTGAGTTGATGAGTAATTGGAAGTGATTCGGGTGATAATTCCTTAATGAACCAAAATGTAGATATTGATGGCCATGAGGATGAATGTCCCTTACAATTTATGATATCTTTTACCCATGTTTATTTGGGTTTAATTCTTTTGTTTTTATACCATGATTACCATATATGATTGTGATCACATGTGGGTGTGTGTATAACTAATAACACCTATTTATGATTCTTGATTCCATGATTATTATTATTATAGTTTAATGAGAAAGGTTTTATGATGATCACATGAATATATTTTTCTTCTTTATTATCAGGGTGATAGGATTTCAGGGTATGTTCTACATTGTTATATATGTCACACAATCTTCATTGTAATTATTCTTGGTGCTTAGAGATGATATATTATCATCACACGATTGTTTCTTTGAGGGGTAGTGAACATGTATTATGATGATGGAGATGATGGACCTGATAACAGGGTGAGATTATGATGATTATATGGAATTCCATATTGATTATACACATTATTCATAGTTTCCAGGTACAGAGTTTCTACATTTCTAGTTTTTTACTACAACTTAACACCTAGTGATTCGTGGATAGTTTCTTCTACTTCCATAAATTTTTCATTATCCTTATAGCATAGAACAAACGTAGGTACAACTCGGGGATTTTGGTATCTTGGTTAATACATGACAACTTGGTACATGATTTTATAATTTAAATTCATGTAAATGAATTTATAATTATCTTTTAATAGACCTTTTATACATGTTAACAATTTTATGGACACATTTTTGGTTCCCTACTGGTTTTTATTACTCTCACCCAACATGAAAATACTAATCCATGTTCAAACTTCTTGTTTACTTATTTGATAAAGGGAAAGGGTATCATTAAATAAGTAATGGAATTAAATTATGGATTTGGTTGAATATGTGGGTGGAATTTTATTAAATCCACATGTATTTATTTACAAGTTAATATTATACTTTTCTTTGTATTTACAATTAGGGAGCCCATTTAAATCTTGTATAACAAGTATTTCACCAAGATACTTTCTGCTTGTTCACCTATATTGTTGTACTTGTTTATATTCTATCATATAATTTTTTATGTATACAATTATGATAATGGTATATTCTCCTTAATTATGGATATAGCCTCTTTGTACTAGTCTAAAACCTCTTGTAGGGGGAGGGTCACATGTAGCCATGTGGAACACCGGTTCCGGCCTTGTTATTCGGGTTGATTTTTTTTGAAATTGTATTAGAGGAATGCTTCATATTCTACATCCAAAATAACCCACGACATGGTAAGGAATAGATAGATATATGGGACTTGGTTAGATAATTTTCTTTATTCATTTCCAATACATGAATGATAGACCTCTTTGTTACCATGGATTAGATGATTGTTACCATTTTTGAGACATTATGTGCGTTAATGAATCAGGATCAAAAACATTGGTTCAAATTCAATATATGTAAATATTTTTCTACTTAATATTAGTTATTTGATTTAATTATTTTTTTTGAATTTCTATTTGGGATATATTATCTATTATGTGATTTATCACTTTTTCATTTCTATTATGATATATCTCTATTGGCATTAATTAGATGAATTGTGCATGATGTTGTGTTATTATATATATATGATGACTGTGAAAAATTATAAGAGTTGATAGTTTTTAACTTAAAATATTTTTTATAATATATTATTGAATTGTTCACCATACATAACTCTTCAATATCATTAAGAAAAAAAATTCCACTTCAAACTCCAAATCAAATGATGAGTACTTTTACTCATGATTTTTTCATTGAAAATATGCATAAGCTATCACCATGAAATTCATCATGAAATAACTTGCAAGTAATTTATTTAATCCACCAGTATAGATCAAAAACCCATATCCACTCTGTCGTAGTGTAATCATAGGCATGCCAACAAACTGCTTTATCAGTTCTATGAAATTCTCTTCACATCCATATGTCCATAAGAACATCACCTACTTCAAAGTCATGTTGGTGAGTGGATTATATAGTTATGATAAATCTATCACAATGTTTCAATATTATATAGACAACATAAGATCACTACAAATCATGGTTTTTATGGTACAATTTCGCTATCTCTCAAAACATTCATCTTTGAAGGATCTACCGTTATACCTTCTTTTGAAATTATATTACCCATGAATGAAACTATACAAAGATATAATACACAATTCATAAATATATAATAAAACCACTCTATACTTGGGGTCTTCAGAACAATTATAAATTATCAATCTTGCTCTTTCTTTTTATTAAATATTTTGGAATAAATTATAAAAATACTACCAAAAACTGATCATTGAAATAGCTAATGAATCTATTTATTAAATACCTAAGATAATAGGAGACTTGGCATACCCAAAAGGTATTACTATAAATTCATAATCACCATACATCATAAAAAATTGTTGTATTAGGTATATCATCTTTGTTGATCTGAAGATGTTGATATCTAAATCAAAGATAAATCTTTAAAAATATTGAGCTCTTTATAATTGATCAAACATATTATCGATATATGGTCGTTGATTATTATTATTTAGAGTGATCCTTTTATGTTACTATTCTTCAAAGAAACATTGAATTTACACATATTTATTCTTACAAAAATATAGGTTCAACTCACGGTGAATCACTCGTATAAATGACTCCCTTATCTATATTCTCCTAGAGTTTCTTCTTCAATTTATATTACTCAATCACGTTCATTCTACATAGATCCATTAAAATAGGTATAACACCATCTATGAGTTATTAAAATTATCATCACGATTCAGGGTAATGCTAGTAAAGTACTCAATAAATAAATAATTATTTTCTCAAACAATGGGAACAGTTTAAATGTTGAATTTATCCTTATCTATAAGAGATTAGAATCCTTAAATAATTGGAACCAAAATGAATATGATGAAATTAATTTCCACATGGTTCTCTAGTTCATCCTCAAATTGATAGATGATTAAAAAATGTTTTGTAAAATGAAATTTTACATCCCTTCCTCGATAATAAAAACAGGACTGATAATAAGAGAGAAAACAAATACCCATATTTTGATAAAATTAAACTAGACGAATTAAAAAAATATTCATAGGAAGAACATTCCCATAAACATATATACATTAGTATCTATAGTCTTGAGTTGTGGTCCTCTTACCAATTGGATTTTACATCCCCAAATATACATATAATAATTGATGTGGTGATTTTATACCCCTATAAAATTATGTAGCTATAAAATTTTGGGTATAATCATAATTGAATAAAAAATTTCTATTATTTAGTAGGTGAGATATATACATTTAATACTATTGTTGGAAACATCTACTTCAACTCTATTAAT
Source organism: Viscum album (assembly GCA_963277665.1). Classification (NCBI taxonomy): domain Eukaryota; kingdom Viridiplantae; phylum Streptophyta; class Magnoliopsida; order Santalales; family Viscaceae; genus Viscum; species Viscum album. Next base: position 1,992,448,730 of record OY728137.1, read on the forward strand.
TTCATAAGCTTATATTTTTTTTAATATTCTTGTATAATAAAAATATTTTCCAATATTTCATAATTTTTTTAATTAAAATTTAAATTAACTAATAACTATATCTTATGATTTTCAATGCAGATATCCAGTAAGGGCACACATACCATGCACCTAAATGGCCACATAGATATACTCAACCAACACTCTTTAGGGATATTATTCTAAGATTTATTTTTTCTAAATAAAAATCCTTTTGTAGTATCCATAATGGGATTTATTTATATGAAGAATAAATTGTATCTATAATAGGAAAATATTAGAATGATTTCCTATACCTATAATAATCTTTAATGTCAGTCATAGGATTATATTCCCTAACCGATGTTTTCATAAATATAGTTCCCATTGTTTCTACTAAAATTAATTTAATACCAACTATAAAAACATAGTACCATATAGAAAATAGCTAGTGGTTATGTTACTTTATTAGAACTTTAAATAATAAATTGCGTAAAAAAGATCTAAATTTTTAGTGGAAAACAAAATAAATACATAAATATCCAATTTAATTTGAAAACATAAAATAAAATATAGTATTTTCTTTTTGAACATCATTAATCCATCTTAATATCCATAAATATCAATCATAATACACATATAGACATCATGGGGAAATGATACATTATAATGGGGGCCTCTATAATAATATAGGTAACAACAGAATAAATCAATATCATGATTTTATACATCATAAAATTATAATGTCATTTTTAGATCAAAAATGAAATATTTTTGTCTAATTTTTTAAATATTTATATAAAATTTTAATTTCTAAGTTTGGTAATTTAAATTAGTAATAATTAATTTTATATTTGAAATCATTATATCAAATATTACTTTGGGTAAAATTTTGGGATTTTTTAGAAAATATTGATTTTTAATTGAATGGTAAAAATACATTTTATTTTGAATATGATAAATAATTTAATAGTCCGAAAATGATATGAATATGATTTAGATTAATATTAGTAATATGTAATTATATTTAATCAAATTATTTACTTTTTAATTGATTTTATGAGGGAATTTAATATAAGTTTGTTTTGGGTTTAAAATGAAAATTTTCTTAAAACTCATTTAAAATGCATAATATATCTACTTTTTAATTAATAAAAATAATACCTAATAGCGAATTTTTTAAATTAAATATGTAGATTATATATAAAAAATTATTTATTGGGATCCGCATAATAATTATTATTAGTCTTATACTTAATATAAAATCAACCTTTTCTTGAGAAATACACTTCTAGAAAACCATAATTTTCATCACAATTTTGGGTTTTTGGATAAACATTTCCAATTATGTAAATTTAATTTGGTAAGAAATATTATATTTTGTAAATAATAATAATTTATATTTTATAATAATTTAAAAATAAGTTTAGTCAATAATGAGTAGGGAAAATATTAATAAATAACTACCATGATTAAGTTACAAATGGGTTTACTCGGTTTAAAATAAAAATATAAGGGTTAAATTGTAAATAAAACATGTCTAAAAACTCATGGATGGGAATATTTCAACCTTATAATGTGTTACACTAATGTATAATCCATTTTCCCATTTTTAATGTGAAAATCATGTTACATATTTTATTTTCAGAATTTGCAGGCATCCCGCTAAACCCACTAATAAATGGAAACCTGTCCCCTCTATTATTCATAGATTAAGACACTTTTGGATCAGTGATTCCCTAAAAAAATAAATTCCCAACCTTGATTCCCAAATATAAGGAGACTTGTTTGGGTTATAAATATATTCTAGGAATACATTTGGTATTATCTTGAAGAGGTTGTCAAAGAAGAGGTAAAATTATTAACTATGAGTTATTGTTTTATTACACTTCCAAAATTGAAAAATATTTTACATTTATATTATATAATAACAAAAGTATTTCCCATATAGATAGATTTTATTATTTTAGGATAATGACATTTATAAATCCCGTCTAACTCGAATTTGTAAATGATAGTGTCACTCATATGTATGACAGACTACCACCTCATGAAATAATAAGACACATTTTTCATCATCACCTCTCATTGTTGGGTATTATTATAGATATAAAGTATAAATATTATTTTAATGACATAAAGATACCAATTTAGTAAGTATATCAGATATACCTTATTTCATGTCCATTCATAAGGGGATATGATTACGCCCCTCATGTGTCTGGTGAACTACAACTTCAGGAAGTGATGGGATTCTTTTTTAACTTGTGTTTTACTTGGAAATTAATAAATATATAGTTAATTAATTTATGTGATATACATAATATAATTGTTATATTAATTACGTATTTAAAATTATTTAAGCATAATATATCATTTTATTTCTTACAATTTCACTATCTAAAAAATTGTAATGTCATTAGTATTTTTGTGGACTAACTCCTTCACATAGTGATATGAATCTCTTTTCATCAACAATCCACAGGGATTATATATATATATATATTAATATATAATTTGGTATATATGATACTATTATCATTATGTATATATAAAATAATACTTACCTATTTTCCATAATGATGGTTGAAAAATGGATATGTTACTCATGTGAATGTATGACCTACAACCTCCATGATCCTAATGAACATCACTTCTAAAAGCCATAATGAATGATTTGTATTGGAAGTATAATTGATATATAAATATGATAATTTTTCATGATCATTATTCTATTAATTTTTAAATAATTAACACTTTTACCATTGTCATCCTACCAATGTCATTTTTTGACCGAAAATCAAAATATAGTTATAATATCCCACGTAAACTAAATTGATTTAGTAATATTATAAAACATTGAAATAAGTGAAATAAAACCGATAATAAAATTGTAATTTTTTTCCATGAAATTATATAAGTAACATAATTTAATTATTCATGAATATAGATAACATACTTGATGAGTTAGACTCATTGCAGGGGACCTCATCTCATTTTCCTTCTATTGAGGATAATTTTGATTTTATGAACCTATATTATTTAATGAGGTGATTATGCATGACCTTTGAAATTAAATATCCTAAATTTATATATTCTAATTATATTTAATCTTTATTATTGTTTTTATTTCATTTGTATTAAGATTAAAATATTTCTAATGTAATATGAGAATTTTCTTGAACCCAAATCTTTTTTAATGTTTTAGTATAATTATCCTTTTCTTCCATGTACTTATTTTTAAAAATATGTAATTATGGACATGTTAGTTTTATAAAGGAATATTTTTCTTTCTTTAAATGTTATTGATAGAAGGAATCTTTGTTCAAAATGTTTGACATTCTTCAAAAACAATAGAATGAATGTTCTATTTTAATGTATACAATGACAATATATTTTCTGTCCACCATAACCATTATTTGAAGCTCAGAATACATTACAATATTTCATGATATCTTCTAAGAAAAACAGTATTACCTTCTTTTTCGATAATATATTTTTTGAATATGGTGTTCTAGTAGAAATGTCTTTTTGATAACTGAACGTGTGATGAAAAAGTGTTTAAAATATTTTTTCAATGATTTTAGCATGAAAATTTTAAATATTAATTTTTTTAATTCATTATATATTCCATGTCCATTATTTATGATGTGTTTAAGTAGATATAACTCTGTGAGGATATTATATATTATATTATGGGTGAACCTAAATTTAAAACCAATGCATTGGGTAATGGTTACGTTCTCGGAAGATTCATTTATGAATTTGGCCATATGGAAATTCTAATTTTTCAGGGTTATATAAGGGATCTATATGGGTTATATAAGATTATGTCCCAAGGAATATTAATGATTTTTTTATTATTGATAATGAGGATTCATGAAATTAATTTTATTTCACAATGTAATTTAATTGATCATTTCAAAACAATGATAATTATATTTCTAGGTAAAAAGATTAGTTTTTACGGAAATTATTTTGTTGAATTTTTATGTTGTTCTTTCGACTAAGGATTTTTTCCCTTTTTTGTTTCCCTTACTAATTATTTTTTTCTGATACTATTTATTTAAAAAATAATTCATTTTATTTGGGAATGAGTAAAGGGAAATTGTTAGGGTATGTTGAATGTTTTTAAAATTTTATATAAAATAGAATCATGTTTTGTTTTAAAAATTTTATATTGTCGGAAAAATAGATACTAACCAGAAATTCCAACTCTGTATTATATGGTTTTGTAATTTTTGATTTATTACTAAATTCTATAAAACTATAATTTTGAAAATATCCTTAACTATAATTGATTGAATTATTAACATAGTTAACAATATTATATAATGTATAAGGTTGGGTCCTTATATTTGGTACTTGAGGATGGTTATGATAACTTTGGAGGATTGGATATTGATAACTATGTTCCATCAGAGATTTTTTTTATGGTTAAGTTAAAATGATATAGAATTTTAATATTACCATGTTACATAAACAATATTATGTTTATTCAGAATGGTTTTACATAGAAAAAAACAAAGATGTTATAGTAGGAAGGCCCCAAGGGGAAAACATCCTTATGAATTTGCATTCCAAGATTGTTAGAATTTGAATGGAATAGTCTTTTATATTAGTGGATCTAATGAAATAAGTTATAACGGGTATTGGTTTCCATAAAAGAGATGAACTTGATCAAACATGAAGGAACATGTCCATAGTGTACCATTTCATAAGGAAACATCCCCAATCATTAAGTGAATCATCTAACCCTCTTATATGTAAATGATGGATCAATGATCTAGAGGCGATATTTTAATTCATGGGATATTTTACATGATAAATATTTCCCTAAGGTTGTTTGAACCTGGATGAAAAAAACAGTTCCATGATTGATTAAAAAAGACAATGATTAGTTGACCACTTATTAATTCAATTTTACAATATTAGACATTAATGCACAAAACTTGGTTTGGAAAAATGATAGTAAAATTAATATATTTTTCTCCAGATTGGAACCAAATCATTGAATAACTTTGTACAAAAGATAATTTCAATGCTACTATATAGTGTTTTTTTTGTACAAAAAAAAAATGAGATGGAGTTTTATAAAACTTCTGCGTCCCGTAATGATGAATGTAAAACGTGGTCCTAATGAGAAGAGATATCTAAATATACAACAATGAAATGTAGAGCTAAGAAAATTATGTTACCATATTTTGGTATGTTTGGTAAAAATAACCCTATAGAATTCAATATGAAATCCAGAAAGTGTTATTAATGTTGAATGATTATATATATGAACCATGATTATAAGGAAAATAATCATCAAGAATCAGATAATGAGGTAACATATAGTAACCCTATGGTGAGGTGATTTAGTTTCTCTGAGATGGGTCACTATGATAACTTTTGCATGTAGATAATAACTCAAAGTAGAAATCATCAACATAAGAAGCAAAGGGGTGTGAAAAATTCTTTTTATTCTAATATTGTTGATGTTGGGTAATCAAATGAAGTGGTGACATGTATTTCAGTTTTGATTATGAGTTATAAAAATACCCTATTTTCCTTTGGATATTTAATTCCTTCATTTCGGATTAATTTTTATTTAAATTGGGAATATCACTTCATGAATGTAATATATAAATATCAGTAAAAAATCTATGTATATGTGTTAAAAAACCCATATTTATAGGAATATTCCTATTTTTATTAGTGGGGTGGTATTTCTTAAAAAAGTTGTTGAATTGAACAGAGTAGGGTTTGATTTCATTTTGTGTATAGATTGGATTTTAGTTTACCAGGATAAGATATATTTCAAAGCCTATAATTTTCTTTCAATTATTTCATGACTTTGATACAATACTAAGATGCTGATAAATTTATTAAATATGGAAGTGAATGTTTCCCGGCTCACATTATTAAAAATAAATAAACTCTTCAAATTTGTGATGTGAATGTGGTGAATGAATATGTGATTGATTCTTTGGATGATTTTCTAGTGCAATTCTTGAACATGAGGTTCAGTTTACTGTTGACTTATTGACTGATTCTAAGACTATTTCTAAACCCCTTATAAAATGATTCATTTCAATTATTTATAATTGAAAAAGAAAACACATGAGTTGTTAGATTATATTTTTAGTTCCATAGAGCTTCACTATTGGGTGAAATTATTTTTTTGTTAAAAATGATAATGGTTCAATGAGAATTTTCATTGATTATTCATCCATTAATAATATCAAAATTAATAAAAAAATTATTTTCCTCATATTTTTGATTATTTGATAAGATCAAGGGAACACTATATTTTTTCAAAGGATTACCAAAGGTGTAGGTACCATTAATGGAAGTTGGTAGAGGATTACATTCTAAAGACCACATTTCCAACAATATATGGGCACTATGAGTTTTTATTTATTCCTATTTGGATTCCTAATAAACCCGATCTATTTATGGACTATAAGAATATATTTTTTCATGAGATCTTGGAAAAGTTTTGGGTTGAGTTTATTAATGACATTTTGGTGTATTCTAAAAGTACGGTGGAACATGAAATACACTTAATGATTTATCTTCAAACCATTGAAAATGAAAATACATGGGAAATTAAGAAATAGTAAATTTTATTGAATTTTTTTAATTACATGGACATATTATATTTAAATTTGGGGTAGAAATTGAACCAACTAAAAATAGGATTGTTACATAATGTCCAAGACTCAAAAATATAACTAAGATTCATACTTTTCTTATATTAAAGGGTTACTATTGATTGACTATTGAAATGTTTTATTAATTTTTTAGACCAATGACTATGTTAGCTTTAAAAAGAGTTAAATTCAAACATAAAATAGAATGTGATTTATTTTTGGTGCAAAAAATAATATCAGTCAATGATCATGTTCTGGACATGAATTCAAAAAATATATAAATTTTAATCAATATTGATACTTCTTTGAGAATACTTGGCTGTTTCCTACTGCAAAATGATCATGTAACTGATTATTATTTACTTCATTTGAAGAATCAATAGTTAAGTTACCCTATACATGATCATGAATTTCATTTTGTGGTTTTTAATTTAAAAATTTAGAGGTATTATTTGTATAGAGTAATTTGTGAAATATATAGTGATTATAAAACATTTAAGTATATATTGAATCAGAATTAATTAAAGATGGGATAGAGAAGATGGATGGGATTGATTAAGGATTTTATTTTGATGATTCGTTTTTAGACAAGAAATGGGAAAAAATTGATGCTTTCAATGAAAATAATTCTACATTGACCATGTTACATTTGAAATATGACACATTTTGTAATGATTCGATAAATTTTATTCTAGATGTTGTATATTCCTTGGAATTATCTAATTTTTTAGGATTCAGTATAATCAACTTTTTTAGAAACAATTAAGCATGCTCAAAGGGAGGATCAATCATTGTAGGAAAAGGAAGAATCCATCAAGAAGATTAATATTAAAGTTTTTAATATTGATGAATATTTCAACTTATGGTTTGGAAAAATATTATAAGTTTCTTGTGGTTCCATTTTGGATAAAGAGTTAATGAGTGAATCTCATTTTTCCACGTTTTCTACAAATCTTGGAAGCACTGACATATATAAAACCCTTCAGAACTATTACTAGTCAAATGAAATGAAAAGATATATTACTAAAATTTCTAGGAAGTGTTTAAATACACATCATGATAACAAATAACTAATATTACAAAAGATAATTCTTCAACCATTTCTAGTGAGAGAGTGGAAAGAGGAAAATATATCCATGGATTTATGGGGGGATTACCAAAGACTCTACATGGTAATAATCTGATTTTTATTATTGTTGATTAATTAACTATATATATATATTTTCTTCCCTTTTTAGGCAATAAAATTTTTGAACATATTTCTCGACTCTATCTAAAAGAGATCGTCAGGTTATATTGAGTTCCTATCACAATTTTATTAAAATGTAATCTTATATTAAAATATAATTTTTTTGGAAAGGATTTAAGAAATATTTTGGTTCAAATTAAATTTAAACACATATTTTCATCCTAAAATCTATGTTTATTCTTAGAAGTTAATTAAGGCCTTGGATTATATGATTTTATTTCATGGGATTTCCATGGATGTTGGGATCAACATCTATCTTTTGTTGAGTTTTCTTATAATAACAGTTTTCATTCTGGTATTCAAATAAAACCATTTGTGGACATATACATAAAGTGGTGTTGAACACCAAACTTTTGGGATTAATTAGAAGGAATGAGGTGAATCGGACTATTGTTAGTAGAGTAAAGGGTTGATAAGGTGAATTGAATTCCCAAATATATGTGGAAGGTTCAGATAAAGTAGAAATGTTATGTAGATAACCAGAGAAAATATTTTCATTTTGATATCGGTAATTATGTATTTCTCAAATTATCACTATAATAAATTGTTATTACTATTTTTTAAAAGGGAAATAAATTTACTTGGTTAATTAGACCATATAAAATCACGTAGAATGATCAATTAGTTTCTTATAGAGCCGGTTTTCCTCACAGTTTATCCCAATCACAAAATATATTTCGTGTTTTCATGATAAAAAAGTGTGTTCCAAATTCATCCCAAATTCTGAACACAAAATTAGTTAAGAAAGAGGAAAATATATCTTATTATGAATGAACAGTTGAAATTCCTGGAAATAGAGAGCATGTGTTACAACTTAAGATGATTCACCATGTTAATATTTTAGGGGAAAACCATATGGTTGAAGTGGAGACATGGGAATCAGGAAATGATATTAGTGAAATATATCCCAATATATTTTAAAAGTTAATTAAATTATATGGAATCAATTTCAAAATGGGGGTATGAATGTAACATCCTTGCTAAGGATAGAATAAATCACTTATAAGAATATATTTATCATTTAAATATCAAGTAATTTTTAAAACCAAAATGGAATATTTTAACTAACTTACTTTTTTGTAACATTTTATTTAAAAGATAAATTTTAAATTTTAAAAAATATAATTCATCCAAAGGAATTAAAATTTTGAAATTAATGTAGCAAAATTTACATTTGGTGATATTTTGGCATTTTTTGAGAAATAAGGATTTTTTAGTGATTAGTGAAAATACATTTTCATTTCAATAAAGTAAGAAGTTTAAAAATTCCTATATGTTTCAAATATGATTTATAACATCATATGTATTGTTGAGTTAAATAAAATCCAATTGATTTTTTTGAATGAACCTTATATTTTATTTTATTATAACATAGTTTTTTTGTTTAAAAAAAGGATTTTTATAAAAACTATGTAAAATGAATTATATTTATCGTTTTTAATTAATCAAAATATTTCCAAATTAATAATATTTTCAATTATGATTTTGGATTATATATAAATATATATTAATTGGTGTTCACCTAGTGATTATTATTAGTCATAGAGTTTATATACAATCATCTTTTTTTGGAAACAAACACTTCTTGAAAGCCCAATTTTTCTTAACATCTATGGGTTTTATTTAAAATTTAATTTCTGGAATTATATGAATTAAATTTTAAAAAATGGATTTTATATTTTGAATTATAATATTTTATATTTTATATTAATTTCAACTTATGTATTACCAAAATTAATATTAAAAACTGCAAACAATTAATTACCATGGTTAAGGAAAAATTGTGTTTAGCAAGTATTATTCCAAAAACAATAAGTTATAAAATTACTTGAAAATTGGTATAAAAACTATTTAAGGACATATGATGACTTTATAATTTCTAAGTATGATTAATATTCTACTTTGGTCCCTTTTAGAATGTAGAAAGTGTGGGTACACCTTTCTTCGAGAATTACAAGTGTGACACTCACTTCAATTATAAAAGGCCACTGACTCTTCTCCATTATTTACAAATTAAAACTTTTTTGGTTGGGAAAATACCAAAAAAAATCAATTCCCAACATCCATCATCTAATATTATAATCCATTTTTGGTCAGAAATCCATTTTAAAAATACATTATGTATAATCCTAAATAGGTGGCATGAGAAGAGGTAAAATTCAAAACTACGGATTTTTTATTTATTTCATCTTTGAAATCATTAGAATGACCTTAATTTTAAATTCTACGAAAAACATCAGTATCTAAGATATATTTTGTTGCTATTATATTAATTTAATTCCTTATATTCATCTCTTTTTCCATCAAATGGTAAGCTATAACATCGCTCGTGTATATAGTCGACTACCACCATGCAAACTAATCTGACAGATTTTCTTTCAACACCTATCATGGTTGTGTTTGAGGATCAATATATTGTATATATATTATATTAATAAATTTATTATAAAACATTATTCAATATATTATATATACATCTATTAATTTCTATTCTATAATGGATTTGATAGTGTCGCTCGTGTGTACAGTGGACTACCACCTTCCAAAGCATTGTGATTAATTTTTCACGAAATCATTACATGGAAGGTAATAAGTGTAAAGTTAATGAAAATATGTGATATATATAGAATAATTATTATATTAATGTAATATATATCATTTTTAAAGATAATATGCCATTTTATTTTTTACCTTACATTTAATGAAAAATCTTATCGTTGTTCAGGTGTGTATGGAACACCACCTTAAAAAATAGATGTGACTCTAGTTCCTTAAAAAAACCACATTTATGATATATATATATATATATTTGTATTTAAATAATTTATATGGTATATATGATATTATTATCATTTTGGAAATATAAAATGTGTCTGTGTACTACAACCTTCAAAAAGAGATGTGACTCTCATTCCATCACAACAATACATTGATGATATATGTGATAGTATTTAAAGAAATAATATTGTATATATGATATTATTATAAATTTGGTAAGTTAAAATATTACATACCACCATTCCAAAATGTTTTTTGAAAATTGGAAATTTTATTCATGCGTACACATCATACACCATCTCCATGATCCTAACATACCTCTTTTCTCAAAACCATCTTACATGATTAGTATTAAAAATACTAATTGATGTATGAATATATTAATTATATCAGGATTTTTATTCTATATTTTTTAAAATAATGACCTGTATGACCATATTAAACCTACCAAATTCATTTCTTAACACATAACCCAAGTATCATCGAAACATTTTAGGTAAAATTAATCAACTATGTTATCATATATAACATGGTAATAAGAGAAATAAAGGAATAATAATCTTGAAAAGGTTCTTAATTAAGTAAAAAATTAATATATGTTTATTACTGAGGAAGATAAAAAATTCACGTGGTGGATCATACCCAAGGCAAGGGATATTATCTCAATTTCCATTCATTGAAGAAAATTTGATGTTATGAAACTATATACTATTAATAGGTGTATATACAACCAAATTTGAAATTTTATATCATGAATTTATATTTTTGGATAGTATTTAATGTTTTTGAATGTTATTTCTTCTTGGAGTTTATGATTCAAATATTTCAAATGTGATAAGTGACATTTCATTAAAGAAAGTATCTTTTAATTTATTCACTCTAATTCACTTTTCCTTTTGTATACATGTTTTTAAAATGACTTTACATTATACATGAGAGTTTAATAATATAATTTAAATTATTTATTCAAATTTATAGAAAAATAGAACCATTTTTTGGAATTATTTATTTTTTAACAAATTATAAAATGAATGTTTTATTTTAATGTATATGAAGATAATGAAATTTTCTTCCTTCATACCCATTTTCTTAATCTTGGATTACATTAAAAGCTTTCATGTTTTCTTCAAATAATTTCCGCATAACACTTGTTTTTGGAAATTAATTTTATTTAAAAAAAATTTTAAACGAAAAATCAATTTTTATATCTAAAAGAGTTCAAAATATGAGTTTAAAAGAATTTACAGTAGTTTATGTTGAAAAATTTCAAGTCAAAAAAGATTAATTCATGACATGGTCATTGGGAAATTTTTTATGATGGGTTCACCAAGATAGTGTCAGGTGATGCCATTATATATTATATGATGGGTGTTTCTAGATAAGACTCAAATTATATGGGTAATGATTATGTTCCCTGGATAATTATATTGGATGTTCTCCATATTGTTATTCCTATTTGGAATCATTTTTTTAGGGTTCTATGAAATGATTTCCCAATCCACCTACATGAATTTCCTATGACTGATAATGAATTTTCATTGAAATAATCATTTTTAAAAAATTAGTATGAATATATTAAAAAAAAAATACTCCCATTTTTGTGTAAATAGTTTTTTATGAAAATGATTCTCATGGGTTTTCATGTTTTTCATTGGACTAGAGTTTTCTTCTTTTTTGTAACATATTGAGATTTTTGGGCTCATACCAAGTTATTAAAATGTTATTCACTCGAATTGGGGCTGGATAAGGGAAATGAATTTGTCATGTTTAAATTTAAGAAATATTTTCCATGAAAATAAATCATGTTTTTAATATGTTTTATACAGTGTGAAGATGTATTTTGATCTGAAGTGTCCACTTTGTATTGTTTTGTTTTTTTAGGTTTGAGTAATGGCATAATTCTCTCAAAATATAAACGTACAAATATTATAAAATGTATGAGAATGAATTCTTGATAATAAACTCTTGATTACATAATGTGTAAGGATGTTTTCTTATATGATCTCTGATTCATAGTAATAGTATGTAAGTAATTGAAGCTAAATATGTCATGAATAATACGATAAGAATAAATGATTTTCAAATAATTTCATATAATAATAACATGATATCGAATCATATCCATTTATATCATAACAATTCACATAATAAAATTTACATCACTAACTACTTTTAGAAAGATGTGATTCATAATGTTATTCATCTTATACTAATATGCAAGGCCTTACCTAAGATATCTACCGAAATGGGTAAGGCCTCATCCAAATACCAAATAGTTGTTTCCTCAAAATACATACCAATCCATAACTAGGTTGTCTAATTATAGGCCCTACCCATCACTTAAATAATCAAATTCATTCATTATATGAATAAAAATCACAAATAAAACAACATGAATTGAAATACAATAACTATATATATTTGAAGAACTTGAATTCATAGTATCAGTACATTCCCTTATAAATATGGTCATAAAAAATCCAAATAAATATGGTGTATGATTTTATTATTGTATATCCTCAGGAAATAATAAGATTCAAAAAAGTATTTTGAATAATAATAAAATACATTAAAAACTCAACTAGATAATTTCATGAAGAAAATACCCTTTTTTACTTTAAAATAATGTATTTAAAATCTATAAATATCCCAACTAGTAAGGAAATATTTTTATTTAATAAAAACATTTAAACAAATATTGTATGTTTAATATTAGAGGTGGATGGATTAGGGCTTGGAAATCTGGCACTCGATCGATGCCTCACCATGCCCAAGGTGGCGATGGGTTCCACACCGGCCCTCCCCCGTTGGCGAGGGAGGGTCCTTCTCTAACTCATGCGGGTGATCGACCAACTCATTTAATTACCTTATCTAATCTTGAATTTTACCCTCATTCCCTCAGATTTCTATAATCCCAAAAGTTCTTAAATGTTTTTATGGATCCCTACAATTGTCGATTTCTACTTCGGGATTCATGGAATCATCCTCTCCACTGCATCTTACCTTTGTTGTTAAAATCAAACATAACTATCCTTTAGTGTATTTCTTTGATCATATTCTCTTTGAATAATGTGGTTTTCAAGAACATTAAATGGCAGGGCTACTGGATTCATAACACATTATATTTTGGTTTTCATCTACGGATGAAGAGATACTTTCTTGGTCGTGCTCAGCTCTCACTTATGATGGATCGTGTTTTATGCTTCTCAAATAGACATATGATTTTCATATGAAGAAGGATTCCCTAAAAATGGTGGTTTGGGTAATATTTCTGGAACATCCACTCCACTTTCAAAACCCTTCAATACTTTTCATGATATGCAATTTGGTAGGGTGTTACCTCTTCCCAGACAATAGGAGTAGGGATGTCTGTCACCCAATATATACAAGTGTTTGTGTCGATGTGGATGTTTCTAAAATTAATGTTGAGTCTTTTTTTATTTATGTGGGTGAGGGGTTCTAGTATATATAATTTTTTGTTTTTGAGTCAAGGTTTCAGTCCTATTTATTGTGTAAGAAATTTGAGAAAAATATAAAGGTTTTAGGTGCATGGGGTTGAACCAATCGGGTACCTTGGTGACTCCGTCTTGATATGTACCCTTGGATGGAAAGAACATGGATGTGGGGTTCAATGAAAATACTAAGGTTTGTGAAGGTTCTATTTGAATTTCTGGAAGTGCTTATCGTCGTAGTAATTGGGATGTTGCAATTTTACAGAAAGAGGCAATGGTTACCCCTGATAATCTAAAGGTCACTAAAATATTTAACATGTTAAAAAATAGATGGAATGTCCTTCATGTGACAATAAGATTTTAGGGTCTTTCTATGTTAATGAAATTGTGCATTATAATTTGGATGTTCAGAATGATAATGTGAATAGTGCTGCAAGGGGAGAGGTCCAATTGGATTTGAGTAATGAAGTTGTGGGAAAGGAGCCAGAATGTGATGATCAAGTTACTGTAGAGGGGGATCCACAGAGATCATATGACTTTGTCCCTCCATACTCTTCCAATTATGTTCTTTTACTATATTCCTAAGAGATGGAAGTGGTGCCTCAATCAAGGACTAACTTAAGGGGTTTCCCCATATAGCGGTGAAACATGCCACATTTGGGTATAAATGGGATTCTAATCCAATGAACAGACCTTCAGTTCAGCTAGGATATATCTTTTGAGGACTAGATAAGGAGAGACTGAATATTGACCAAAATGAATCATTCTAAGCCAAGTTTAAAAAAGATCGGGTCTATGAGAATAAGTCTATTGAATACGGTTACTATATTTCTATAGGTGAAACACCTCCGAGACCGTGGAGAAATAGGATTCAAAAGGGTATTCATAATGATAAGAATGATTAATCTTATTTATATCCTCAAAATTGAGACATGATCAACCATGAAATTGAAATCCATGAAGATATAGTGTGATGCCACATTCCAGAGGAAGTCATGTGGTGTGTTTTAACAACATATGGAAATGATTTTGAGCTCATAAGAATAAGTGGATGTGCAGGTTCTTATAATCAATGTCACTTAAGGGGATGCTTTTAAAATTATGGGGAGGTCATTGAGTGTGGCTATCAATGAGGATAAGTACACATTAATAAAAAATAATTACCTAATTCTTATTGGGGGATTAAACAGCAGGAAGATTAGCCTTGATGAGTACATCTACTCATGGGACAAGTTGGCCTTCTGGTTTGAAGATATGATAATGGATGGAATAGACATTCTGGTAATCAATATCTATTTGAAATTGTTTAGATATATTAATTTTGGTAGACTTAAATTTTCATTCAATGACTCTATTGTCTCTTTTTGTTGTTGAACACATAGTTTCACACATTTTCCATAATAGTGTTTCAAAAAATAGAAAATAATAATTTTTAATCAGAATGGTTAAAATATTTGGGTCTTCAAGATAAAATAATGTTTTTTCCATGCCTTGTTCTTTAAAATAATGATTCCTTTCTCATTTTTATTAAAAAGTAAAAAGTTCCACAATTAAAAAACAAGCAGAATAATTGTTAATTTTTTTTAAAGATAAAACATGGGTGAAAATTTATTTAATAAATAATAATATAAAATATAAAACATTCTTTTAAATATGTTTATTAAAATATAGACAGGGACGAAAAAAATTCCCAACAGAGTAGAAAAACAATGTCGATTTCCCATAAATACATTATTTTATTATCATTAGTATATAAAGAGTGGAAAATGAAAGTCACAAATTATAATTTATAGAGATAAAATATTAGAGGAAATTACATTGTGAATATGATAATGAGATAAAATAATTCATTAATATGTTACTTAAATGTAACTCATCATGAATATTTTGGATATTATGAAATGAACCCTTACCTAATATCCATGTTATCTCATATGTACTCGAACCTCTTATATAATAAATATATATTTACTATTAATATATTAAATATAAAACCCAATTCATATTATACCATATATTATTTACTTATAAATTATTATCACCTATTCATTAACAATTCATTATTAAAATCCCTTTTCTAATTGATAACGGCTTCATTTAGCACATATGTTTTGGTTCGATTGTTTTGGCCTTGGACTTTGATTATGGTACCATAATATAAATAATGTTAATAATTATATAAATATTCTATATAATAATTATATTTATATTTATTATCATCTATAAAAAAGAGATTTATATTTAAATTAAACCATTTATGGAGATGCTAGGGTTCACCTCGCACCACCTTCCTTTTCTCTGTCACATAACAGCTGTGGATCTCTCTTTGGGTCTCCTACTCGATGCATTCATGGTGTGAATCCCCATCCAGTGGTTGTGTCGTGCGTGCTCATCAATTCGGAAGCCTCCACCACATGCTTTGTTTCATGGCGGTGCGGTTTTGGTTAGAATATTGAGCATCAGATGCCCCGACCTGAGTTTTTTGTCATGTTTCGTGTCAGGTGTGGGGGTTCTAGGAGGATATACTCTCTCTGGGCGAGATTGAAGGCAGCGGCGGGATCTATGACTTTGGTCCTCTACGAGGTCTTCTTCTAGCGATGTTCAGAAGATCCTCTTTTCTCTTCCTCCTAATCTTCGCTTGTTTCTAGCGGTGGCTTTACCGGTCAAGGTTGGTGTTCCTTATGTTTGATTTGTGAAGGGATGTTGATGGAGGCGGTTTGGTTTTTAGACTTGATGTGGTTGATTTTGTTGGAAGATGTTATGCAGTTTTCATTTCGAATCGAAAGTGAAATATTATTATATCATTGGCGATTTTTTACGTTTTGTGGTTGATAATGGAAATGTGTCCTTTCCGAGGGTGTCATATTTCCGGTGATGGTATTATGTCTAGGAGTGGACCTCTAGTAGTGTGCCTTGGGGAATCATGGACAGATGTGATGCCGTGTTTGAATGTTGGATTCTGTTTTTTTGAATTTGACCTCTGAATTTTTGTTTGATGTTTTGGGGTGGATTTTGGATCTTGTGATGTTTGAATCTTGGTATCTTGCTATTTGAAATTTGGCATATTGTGAGGTTCCCACTCACCCTTAAAGTGGATTACTCAGAAAATGGAAAAAAGGATTTGGGGAAACCATTCATGGAGACAGTACGTCATCTGTACACAAGAATGTTGTTTTAATTTTTCAGGGGCTAGAATGAATTAAATGAAAACATATATCATATCTTAATAATTATTATTATATAATAAATATCATATATTTATATATATATATTAAATATATCGTTATTACCATCCAAAGATAACAAATCTCATCGCTTCTTCGAGGTAGAAGTCCACACGTACACACGAGCGAAATCATCATTTTCCAATAGTTTGTAAGATGAGAACATATATATGATATTATGATTTTATTGGTATAAATATTTCTTAAATATTATATATAGACATTAAATCTATCATAATAACCATCCATGATGGATTTTGATTGAAAATGTCATGTACCACTCTGTGAAGGTGGTAATCCACATGCACATACAAGAAAAATATTTTATTCCCATTTGATGGAAAAGTTGGTTGATAATGAAGAATTCATAATCACAATATTGTTTTAGTATATTGAGGATATAAATACTATTATTTTTTTATAAATAAAACTGATTTATAGGAGTAAATAAGAGATGTAAACAAAGAAAGTGAGCAGTTAATTTAGTAACCTCTTCTTTAAATAACTCCTTTAGATATCCACTTAAGGAACCAACAGCTAGTATTTTGGAAATACCAGAACTTCTTGATCATAGAAAAGGATTTTTGGGATATATTCATTCAAGGTTTTATATTGACATATTGATCATTTTACTGTAAAGAAGAGACGAAATTGGTGTCGTTTTATTAATTGGAGAGAGGAGAAGCTTGATATTTTTTTAACGAATAAAATATTCTAATGTCATTATAAATATTCATGTATCCAAAAGGATAGGGGATTAATGTTGGAATTGTATGAGGTTAAATATGGACACCCATAGTATATTGACATGTTTTTTAAAAATAATACACTTATTTACTATTTTAACCCCCATAAAACATGTTTTATCCAAAATCACGGTGACAAATTTTCAATGCTTTTATTATTTACTAGGGAAAAATTGAATGTGGAATAATTTAAAAAAATTTAAATTATGATTAAAATTAAGCAATAATTTTTATCATATTTAATTTATATAATTATTTGAATACAATTTACAATTAAATCAGCAAAACATTATATAAAGTCTTTATTCTATAAATTTTTTTGTAATATATAATATCTTGTCATTCTAGAAAGACATAAAGATAATTATAATTATCCTAAATGGATTATTAATAATATAAATACACTAATTTTACTTTAAATTAATCTATATAAAAAATTTAACATCATAATTGTTTTCATTCAAAATAATGTTTTGAATAAAAATCCTTATTTTTCAACATTCATTAAAATATGAATCATTCCTTAAAATTCCCAAAAAATCACATTAAGATTACATTGAATTGATTATTTCAAAATCGAAGATATTTTTTTCTAAAAAAATATAAAATTTTATGTAATTAACTATAATATTTTATAATGAAAATAAATGAAATCCATTTTGATGAAAAATGTAATTTAAAATCATATAATTTATTGGAAAAAATAAGATATTATTTATCAATATATTTTCATAATGTAAAATAGTTTTTTAAAAAGAAGTCCATTTTTTCAATTCATACTACCAATTTAACAACTAAAAAATAACAATATACTAAATTAAATTTTATTTAGAATCATGGTTACTTGTAAAGTTAGCTATTGAATACTTCAAATTATATATATATATATATATTATAATATTTTAGTGTTAAAATTATCTTCCCCTATATCATTTTTCTCATTTAAAAGGTTATTGATGGATCACATCACAAAAGCGGCATATAATATGAGTGGCTTCCCTTAAACTAGAGGCATTAAAATTTTTGGTTGTTGTGGATATCTATTGACCTTATTAATGGATTCATATAAATCTTCATGACATTGGTAATGTACTCATTTAATCATCATCCTCAAGAACATTATTCATTTTCTTGCTATATTGTATGTCAGACTCCTAATGAAAGTGTAGAGTCCTTAATCCTTAAAATCACATTATATTTTTAAGGAGGTGGTATTGAAAGGATTGAAACAGTGTTCACTAAGATGGCCTTAATTTTGTGGTATTGTACTTAAAACTATTTAATTTTATATATGCTGTCTTGGAAGTTCGCTTTAAGAGTTTCATCTTTAAGATATACAGATATAACATACCAAATATTGTTCTGAGTATCATGAGATGGTTATAGAACTATCATGAATTAACCACTAGATAATATATATAACAATATGTGATTCTTCCCGAAAAGGGTTTTAAATTATATCACAAGGAGTGTTGGTATGTGGTTAAAACATTATTTAAACCAAATAACATGAAATGGTGGTATAATAGACTTATGGATGCTCTGGAGGAAGTGGATTCATCATATTTAGGGTAAATCTTGTCTGAAATCTAACCTTAATAACCATCCATAAAATGAAGGGGTTATAATCTAGTAGTTACATCTATCAGAAGATCCCAAATTAAAATAAGGTAAATCCTATTTCAAATAGGGTCGGTTGAGATCCCTAAAATTGATATATAACATGATATAGAAGTTATTTTTATTAACGAAGACAATGTTGGTGAGATATTATAGGTATTTCATCGCTCTAATGAAGTTATCATTAATGATCATATCATCTTTAGACTCTGCCATGGTATTATAAGAATGATGATATTTTTTGGATGGATGCAGGAATCCTAGATGATAATCTTATAGGACTAGGATTATGGGTGGCCATAATGGGATAAAACCCTAATATAGAAATTTAGTTATGTGAGAACACATAATTTCACTTCTTCATGAAGGAGATATACATCTATTTCCCCTATAGAGGCTTGGGGATATTGATCAAAGTGGGTTAATTATAGGTCTTTATACCCAGATGAATTCTTAATATCTAAAAATGAACGTTTAGTGACCTTCCTTAAATATTGGAGGGATATCTCTAATTCTACACTCTGCATATAGCATTACACCCAAGACAAAAGTTCCCTTGGGAATAGTAAATTTTCCAAAATAATATTTACCCTTTTTTAATTACAATGATTTGTTCATTGAAAATTGGAGTTCTATGAAATTGGTATCATGATCTTAAGTGTTCTTAGGACCCACACTTTCTTCTCTATTATCATTGATTGTAGAATAAACATTGAAATGAAAAATTATATGAGTTTTCATAGGGATATTTACTGTTTCTTTTAGAGATGTGGTTTAGTAATATTTTATATATGGCTAAGAAAAGATACTCTTAGGTTTCTAAATATATAAAAGGAGATTAATAGTTCATAGAATAGACATTACTACCTCTCAAAGTCTATTATACATAATGAATTATTTTATAGGAAAAGGCCAATGAATTTGGTGAACAATTGATGCTTACAAGAGATAGAATTTTTTCCTATAACTGATTGATAGGAAACATATAATCATTATTGGAGAATCTATAGGGGGTCGTAGGTTTGGTTCATTAATAGTTATGTAGGGAAACCCACATGTAATTATCTCTTATATGTTTCTTTTTATTCTGTCTTCTAGAATCCTTAATAATCATATCGGGGTTCTCAATATTCAAAGGTATAACTGTCTCCATATATGATTTCAACCTTTTTGTTTATAGAGTATTTCAATCATTTATGGTATTAAAAATACACTACAACACATGTATGAATCCAAAAATGTTTGACTAGAAAAAAATTAAGTGTCCTAGTGGATTACATGGAACATAAAATTAAACACCACATCCATGAACCATGCCTTGTGTTTTATTTTTTATATAGGATATCCAACTCTTATCAGACCCATGAATTTTCACCTCGATGAATGTTAATTAATCCTCATTATATAAAAAAAATTGAATTGTGTATACTATCATAGGATTAACCCTATAACTATTTTCAATTAGATCCAATTGACTATAAACAATATTATTACTTCTTAAAATTTAACATGATAAGATGTGACTCTAAATTAATTCTTCTCTAAATTTTATTATTAATGATATAGGAGTATTGTGATCTACTAAATTTTTTCTCACACAAAAAATCTAGGATAGAGGGAGTTCATTCTCAAACAGTGGTTGACTCTATATGACATAAAAATACTCACATGGATCTGATTTGAAATATAAGGAGTGTCTTGGATTGAGAGAATGGATGATACAACCACAAAGTGTTTTAAAATAGAACACTTCCATACAAGAGGATTGGGATTCCATTTTTGGTTTTTATTCATAGAATTTTTCTTAGTGGATAAAGTGATAAATAAATAAAAATTGCGCTGTTGAATAAAATATTATTTAATAACTATAACTGATGGGTTTAGCGAAGCTAGGATACCCAATCATTTAGGATGGTCGGATAGTTTCACACTCACTAATATGACTTCCAAAACAATTGGTTGTGAAAAACACTTCATGGATTCATAGGGTGTATCCATGAATCTAATGATTTTTTTGAATTGTTTTCCCATGGGTTGTGGCCATATATAGATTCTATAGTCAGATTTTTGTATTAAAGGATTGAACATACTTTCACCTTCTCCTACTTCCTCTGTTTATATTTCCTTTACCACTAAATCCCAGATTAGGTCTAAGGGACTTAGATTCATATTCATATTCATCATTATAGAATTGGTCTAAAATGTGAATTTCATTAAAATAAGTAAAACATGACTTTTTTCTAATGAGAGTTTCAAATGGTGAGGTAGTTTTCATGATCCCCATTATATGGAAGATAAATCCACTAGATTTTTGTCCATATTAGGTGTTAGATGAGATGATTAATCTAATTCCATGTTATTCATATTCAATTTGCATCTTCCAACAAGAGATTTGTCTTACGGAACCATATTATATAATGATTTTGGTAGAATAACTATTAACATTTAATATATATTCACCATGAGAAAGGATTTATATTGATCAAATATATTTCATTTCATCCCATCATTGAACTTTCATTAGTGACTAGTGGAATATTGCTATCATTTATCATCTTCTATTGATTGGATTGTGGCCACAAAGATAACTTTCAATGGGGATTCCTCAATGTCACTTATCAAGAGTAGAACTTGATTTTGAAGATATCATTAATGAAAATTTATTCATGGATGGTGTTCCACAAACATTGCTAAAAATGGAAGCAATTAGAATGATGGATAATGTTGACATATTAGAGTTTTTTATGATTAGGTTTCATGAATGTATTTCTTTTTATATCTATAAGAATATAACCAACAACCTGTTTGTTTTTTATGTATTAAATTTAATATTCCATTATCATTATCATTAGTGGAATTGATGTAATTTTCCATCCTAAAAGGGGTTTTTTGTTGGTTTCCTAACATAAAAGGATGATTTGGGAAATTTTATGCTTTCTTGGGTGCTCAAGCAGTCACTAGAACTTGTTCAAGTGTAATTTATATAGTTTAATCCTTACCATTTCTATTACTTTATTCTAAAAACATGTGACAATATTTGGTCATTGTTTTTTGTGTGAAATATTCAACACTCCATGTCATGTTTGTAAACGTCGAGAATATTCCAAAAAATTTCTACTAGATCAATGGTGTTTTTAGTTTTCATGATGGCTTTATATATAGTTTTATAATAGTTTCTCTTATGGGACATCAATGACAAGTGATTTTTTAGGCCATTCCATCTAACATTAATGTTATACACCCTCAAATTTTATTCTTTTTTTATTTCAGGAGTTACAAACTCATCCTTTTATTTATTGTGAAGCTATAACGATACTGTAATTGAGACAACGGTCTTCTCAATCTGTTATCGGCCCTACAAGGATGCGATTTTCTATAAGAAACTTTACCCACTAGTATTTGCATAATGAAACTCCATGTTTCCATGTGGTGATGTTCACTTCATTTGTGTGAGTAATGGGTAATTTTTAATGTTGTCATTCGACAATTGAATATGAATTCATGCAAGTATTGGGTAGATGTTCTTATATGAGGGAAGTTCTTGTAGTAACTATGTGAAATAATTGAGTTCGTCACATAATATATTTAAATAGAAGTTTTTCTAGATCCAAATTTATACTAGTGTATATATTACAATCTTACGAGTATAATAACCCCATCCTTGTGGTTCGTAAGAGATTTAGACATATTTTATTTATGACGATACAAATTTAGTAACTCCAAATTTATTCACTCAAGAATAAATATCACAAAGTCCTACTATCCTAACATCTCTTCCATAAAATGGATCCATTTTCCCTTTTTAGTGAGTGGGATGTAGTGAGATAATTCTATTTATTTCTATTGGAATGAAATTAATGTGCTGGATACTCCTCATTTGGAGGCTCTAAGAATAGGTTCCTCCTTTGATTCTACGTACTCATGGCCCCACCTTGTGCTTTATCACAACCCACACCTCTAGTTATTGTCTCCTTCTTGCATGCTTCAGTGTCCATATGTTGATCTATATCATCCACTAGATTTAAATCGGAAAAATTTACCAAGTAATATCAACCAACATGGAACATTTCTTCATCATCTGATATGTAGAGTGACTTTTAAATTCCAACCACCTTTGAGATCTATGTCATGGTGTCCCCCAACCCAATTTTATAATGGTATTCCTTATCTTGTAACCTACATGAAAGGAATATTTCACCTGAAGGTGAAAATGAATATGATACCAAACTCAGGAAAACAATACCCAGCCTAGAAAAGAATGATTTTCTTATGGAAGATTGAAATAACTCCCCTGTACCTTATGAATGGGTATTATGTGGGGGATCCATCTATTATTCTTGAACCACATTATTTTGATAAACGTAGAGGTGGTGTTTGAGATAATCATTCCATCTTACCTATGAGATGGGTTTGATTTAGATCATCCACCTATATCCTATAGTCTCGATGGATATTTTATAAACTATTGGGTGGAGTTAGTTGTAGTAATTTCCCCACCCCTGTGTGATGGGGTTTCTTCAAGATATATTCCTTAGCACCTTCTGATGAAATCTTCCAGATTTTGCGTATATTAACCCAATCACGATCCAAGTGTTGTTCTTAATGTAAACATAAACTATTAAAAAACGAGTTTCCATTCTATTTTATGTTTTTCCCTTAATCTAATATGTTTTTTCAAGAAATTTGAAAAATTGTATTGTTAACCTAAAAATTACATTCTTTATCGTCTTACAGTGGTTCTGTATCCTAAAAAAATTGGTATATTTTATATATTGAATAATTGGAAAGTTATATAATCAGACCCGTGACAAGTCCTACTACAGTGAGATTGTGGTAGGTCACCTTTAATGTAATCTACTAACTTGGGGATGAAGTTTTGTGTCAATATCCCTACTCACCTCATCCCTTGATAAGTACATCAGATGATCCATTTGAAATTATCTACCAATGGACTCATAGGATTTGTTTATAAGTGTGATATAAGAACTCATAGGGATTTTATAACATCAGTCCCAATCCATGAATAAATACTGAGGTATATCTTGCAACACTAGTTTTTCTATTCATGTTGATGGAAATCATATCCTTGATAAAGAAGGTGCTTATCATTTAACTGATGTAGGATCACCCATAGGTTCCGGTGTATGTAATATATGAATTTGAACATTAACCCATTTTGTATGTCAAAATCAGATGTGGTGAGGGGCTATAACATTTTCAGGATATTTTTCATGGAGAATTAATTCCATATATCCATGATATCTACTTTTATGAGGTGTATTCATTTAATAGGTATCTCCAAAGTGTTCTCTTTATTATTGTTGATGTCTCACGAAATGTTTATGGAAATAATGGGGGATGCCAATCTCTGTCACCTACTGACTGAGGTGAGGTTTTGTTAGAAATTGATGGGGATCTATATTTAGTTTACCCCATTGTTTCAATAACCTATCTATATAAAGGTTACTTAAAAATGGAAGGATTTTCTTTCAATTGTGATGTATCGACATGGGGAGGTTTTCCATGGTAAATATCACAAATATGATCCTATTAATATATATCTACACTACCACGAGTATAAATTTAGTGGTAGATAAAATATTTTCTATATAAGAAGATTTGAAAAATCAATGATATAAAACATATAAGGTTTTTATAGCCTTAAGGATGCTTTCCATCATTAGAGAAGGAATATGAGCCTCATCCTATATTTGTTTCTCAATACACCGACCTACCAAATACGGTTGTTAAGGGATACGGGCCTATGTCATGGCATTCTTTGGAGTATGGAAATGATTATTTTTTATTTTTCCATTAATACATTTTCCTTTTAGGGAGTGTTCAGGTGTATTCAATAAATACTATGATTTTTTTGTAGAATTATAAGGCATTATTTTTGTGGTTACGAGAATATGTTAGCCAACCTTGGTTGAAATGGTAACATGTTGTTGCTTTTAATTTTAATTCCACACCAATATATGTCAACATACCTATAGAATATTTAAAGGGATACGAGTATCACATTTTAGATACTTTGATGGGATATGGATGAAATCCCTTATTAGAGGGAGTATGAATGTACCCCTTGATCCCATCGATAGTAGAGTGTTTTTGAAATCTATTGAATTGTACCTAGGGATAAAAGTTCACCCTGATATGAATTCTAAAATATGATGAAAATGAATAATTGGAATATGTATATGTGATCAACCATAATTTTCTATTATAATATGTATCCTGATTTCATCCATTAAAATATCTGCATGTATTGAGGTGACTATCAAAATAGTTTGATGAAATTCTAATGGAATATGCATGTAATCCTAATCCCATTCGTCTTCCATTATCTGAATATACATGTAATCCTATAGAATGAGGGTAAGAATGTACCATTTCTTCACATTAACTATCTATTAAATTTGGAAACACTGATATAATTAAATAGCGGTTTGAATAAGAATATGTTAACCTTGTTGAATGAACACTGGAATATATCAACAAATATCCTATGTTGCTCTTAGAATATTCTAGTAGCTCAAATGGGTATGAATAGGAATATGACCCTATAAATCTTCTTTCTTAATGATATAGTGGTAGAAATATTCAATTAAATTGAGAATATTAACCCAGTTATGTCCTTTATATTACATTAGGTTATGTTGATGGGCATATTGTTCATTGGGGGGTATTTTTATTTTACTTTTAGCTGCTTAAATATGATAGTAGAATTTTTGTGTGAATATAGGGAATGAACCTTATCATTGATCATCAACATAATATGTTTTAGAGATTATTTTGTATAAAATAGGATATGAGACTAATCTCTATGATCTATCACTTCCCATTCCTTGAGTTATCTACAAGATGCCCAATTTTTGTTGATAAATGTAGAGATTTTGGCCAACATCATTAACATGAGGTTGATGGGAAGGGGATACCAAATGTTGGTAATGATGGTTAACATGAAACCTCCTTGGAGACCTATGAATTATGTTTAATTCATGGTTAACTCACAGATCCACCTTCATAAGATTACAATTTATAGATTATCAATCTCTAGGGATAAAAACCCAAAGAATTTTTTAGCACTAACAAGTGTCAATGGATTATTTCGAGATATAATCAAATAAGATAGGCTTGTTGGATTTAGTTCCATGAGAACCTTTCATGAATTATGTAGGTTTTGGATGAAACCATTACGATGGTACTCCCTAACCATTTCTTTCACCTTTATTTTTTTGAGGCACTAATTATGTGATGTTATCCTTCTATTTCATGGGGCAATGGTTCTTATGGAAGCTGAATCCTAGAAATATATGCTCTATGATAATTCCATTTTGTTAGATCAAATAAATTTCATGAGGAATTTTCCTAAGGTTACAATATCAAAAAAAATGAGAACAATGATCATTGAAACATCACAAGAATAAATCCATGCTTAAATAACTCTGTATGGAAAACTCTGTCATCATGGAAAGATTCATTTCAGGGTGAACCTTTTTTTAGGAATAAAAAAAGAAATAATGGTAAGAAATATCAGAAACTTGATTATTTTTTTATTAATGGTTTCATGTTTGTTTTACCCTTTTTGTTATGACTTGGGTTGGGTTTCATATAAATTTTTCTTCCTTATTGGATAATAATGGATGAAAAATCCTTTGATTATGTTACTACTATTGTCTTAAATGGTTTACATTTTTGTTTATTCATGGAAAGAGGAATACCCAATGAATACCACATCCATGAAATTCCATAGGATTACTTTCCAATGGAAACTAATCAATGTTCTTTCTTACCAACGAGGCATAGGCACTCACACTAGTTGAGAGAATGGGTGGTTTGTCTCATCACACACTTTTTAAGGGAATTATTGCATACTATGAGACTTATTTACCAATTTATTTTAAATTAGTGAATCTTTATCAGATCCTAACAATGTAATGGTAGCCCAATCATTTAATGATTGATTATTTACATTTACTAATGGGTATTTATAAACACAAATGAGGTATTTAATAGATATGAACATATATATATATATTGGAAGTTATCTATAGATGAAATCATCTATATGTATCATAAGATCTGTATAATGTTACATATTATTACTAAGTGATACTTGTTTTGGGTTACCTATGTTTTAAATACATACAGTTGGTCTCTCTGTATTTGATCGCAAAAAAAGATAGAGGTATTTGTTTTTGGTGTTGGTATCAGGCCCATGAAAGATATTCCTATATGAAATTGTGAAAGGAATTTAAACCCTCAAATTTAGGTTGATCTTAATTGGGTACACCATACCTTTTACGGTTATGTGACGAGTACCAATCCATGATGTTTATCATCATTCCTTAAGGATGAAAATCGGAGGGATTCCTAGAAATTGTTGGTGTGGGACATATTCATGAGTAAAAATATTTGGTTGAGCATATTAGTAACATAAAATGGTACTGGTTATTTGGGTTCATAGGAAGAATGGACTAGTAAAGATGATCTCACAAGAGGTATTCCCAAATGATGATAGTATGATAGGACCCATAAGTTGTAAATCCCTCTATGTGGGTGTGTGATTGTTTCAATGTAATGGCTTGATAGAGGGTGTTCGGTATGAAATACAATCCAATTTAATGTTATTTATAGGCCCATAATAGTATATCAAATACATGGGAGGGCATTAATAATATCAAGAGATATATGAAATAATGAGGACAACAACATAAGGTTATTGATGGTGGGTTTGAACCATAGAGTGGAATTTTATGTATCATTTAGAAATAGGAACCATATAACATGTAGTTAAAGTGGAAAAATTTAAGAATATGTCATATGACTATTCTATATAATTTTAAAATTTGAGGTTAAGGTTAATTTATTGTATGTGAACTTCGTGTAGACAGAACATTCGCTAATCGAATTACCATCATGTTGTGGGATCATTTGTGTTTTTGATGGTGTAACCCAAGAGAATATTATGGGTATTTAGACTTTGGGGGATACCGAAAGATACTTTTTTGGTAATATATATATTTGAATGATTTTCTTATAGAAAATATTTCTATCTTTGCATAATATTATAATGTTAAGAAAAAAACCTAAAAAATAGCCCCATTTAAAAAATGTGATAATGATAAAATTTATTCAAATCTATAAGAAAAAATTAGTTTTGATTGGTTTTATAATCTATATATAATAGATAATTAGGAACATTATCGAATAGAATCATACTGAACTTGTGTATATCTTAGAAATGATGATTCCCAGGATGAATCCACTACATGTCTATTGATGGACAACGAAGGAGTTCATAAAGGAAAGTGGAATGTGACATCCTACTAGAAAGGATGTGTGTATTGGAGGGAATGATTCTAGGTATTAATCATTAATAACAATAAAATTTGGGATTTTCAATACAATTATTAGAAAAAATAATGGGAAGATTCAACAACATTCAATCACATTTAAGGAAGCATATAGTATTTAAATTATAATATGTGATTAAAGAGAGACCCTACCCCAACATTCAATATTATTTCCATAATTACCAATGTTTTGGAAGAAGGTAAACACTCTAATGACCATAGTGTTTAGAAAGGGCACATAAGTATCATCCTTTACCAAGGGAATTCTTGATCAATAGGGGAACTAGTGTACTTGAAATAGTTTCCATGAATATATTGTGACCACGAGGGAGGCCTCAATGAGGAAATTAATAAATATAAAACATCGTAAAAGGGGATTTGTTCTTCGAAAAACGATCTCCCATGATATCCTTTTATTGTAATTTAAACAGTTCCTTTCCCAAATAAGTGGACCTAGAGGATTTTTACCTTAATGTGGGAATAAAAAACATAAGATCACCTATATATATAGTTCATGCTATACCTTTCCTTGGTTTTCAACCTAAGGACATGATTCAACTTGGAGAGAGGTCCAATGCAATAGGTTTCCCAAAAGAAAATACCCAAGAGATAGGTTTCATATGTGATGAGACTTGGGCTATGGGTCGCCTAGTTAAAGTTCAGTAGGCAATGGGTCACCCAGGCGAAGGGAGCGAAGTGATGTGTTTCTTAGGTGACTAGCCGAAGGTGAAGGCTCACCCAATTGATATCATTGGGTTATGGTTATATATGTTGAAGAGACATTGGTTATTCTCTCCAAGTTGATGAAATTGTATAACTCAACCCACTAATTAAATAATTACACATTGGTGTTAATGTTCTATAAGATATATAAGGGAAGCACTGGAGGCTAAAGCAATGAATCATTGGGTGTATCACTCTATATATTCTTGAATTGGGGATCTCATATTCTATAAATAAAATGATCCTCATTGTATAATCTTGATTTTATGATTCTAAATATGTAATTCATTTAAAAAAATAAACAATAACTATAGGTTTTAAAGTTAAATAACAAAATATTTACATAAAACACGATTTTTTTAAAAAAAATTACATTTAAGAATAAATAAATAATACCAGAATAATGTATAGAATTGATTCTCTTGATATTTTTCACTTTTTAAATAAAAAATGGAAGTAATTTGGTATTGAATGAAATCAAAACTGTGTGTAAATTTTCAATTACTTAATAAAATAAAATGACCAAAAAGGGTACTTTTATAAGAATAAAACAACACTTAGGATATGAAATGTAAATAGAAGGCTTGAAAATCCAAAAAAAATATTTTTAAAATGATATTTTTTCTTGCTAAATATAAATTAGTTTAAATAAAAAAATTTATGAACAATAAAATCATTATTATAACACAATGATATAATAAATATAACCATATTTTTAATTTAATATTTTTTACTATTCATCATAAAATCAATATTTTATGAAAAATTAAAAACCACCCAAATATAATTTCGTAATTTTGAAATAATAAATTAATTTAAATTAGGAAAATTAAAATTATAAAATTTTGTGGGTTATATTTTAAATAAAAATATAAAATATAAATTAAAACTAACATTACAATAATTATAACCCTTTTAAAAGTCGATGTGTTTTTAATAAATTTTTTATATAATTTTTTTGTCAATCTATTTATTCATATATTAATATAATCTATATTTTTGTATTTCAATAGAGATTAATTTAGTATACAAAAATACACAAAATTAAATAAAAACACTAATGTTAAATATATTTAATTTTAACAGTGAATTATTTTAATCATATAACATTAATTATTATTTTATAATCATTAAATTTCTTCAATCCAAACAAAATAATACAATTTTAGTATCCAGATTTTAATCTATATTACTATTTAGTAATGGTTTATTGTAATGAATCATGAATGATTTTAGTTTTAGGTTTTTTGTAACATAGGATATCGAACATGGTATAATCTAAATGACATTTACATATTGAAATTTAATAGTGTTTCATTATCCCCTTAATTAAATATAATCATCACAATTATAATTTATTCTTACTAAAATGAGTGTTGCATGAAATAACAAAACAATATTATGTATATTTTTTTATGATAATAAATTTCTATTTTGGTGCTATGAAAAGTATTATAATTTAATATTTTTATTTAAAACCATGAATGTATCATTATAAGAATCATAATTTTGAATTATTTTCCAAAAGTGTACCTTGGTGGCTGAGAGATATTTTTTACATTAAGATTGAACGATTTTTCTTTCTCTTTCATTAGTTGTGAAATTCATTTATAAAAAAGAAATTGAAAGTGAGAAAATAATATTTCTTAACTTAATTCTTTTCCATAAGAACAATATAAATGGTTGGTTTTGATCCATGTTGATGTCCAACTATGATCCATCTCATATTAATGATGTTAAGAAACCATGTTAATATTTTCATTCCTAAGGCACTAAAATTTACTTTTGATGGATTATAATACCCATATATGGAATGAAATGGTATTCCTACTATATATATATACATTGACTAAAACTAAATATGGTTGAAATAAGTAAATATAATCCCAAAGGAAATATTAATAAACCCTTAAATTTTAATTTTTACTTCCAAAATAATAAACCCAAAAGGTAAACTTAATTCAATCCATATATAACTAACCGTAAAACTCATCATAATAGTCTAATCCAAATTCAAACATGAAAAATATAATATATTTTATCACATTTTTATCCAAATATAACTAATAATTTATCTCTAGAATAAATTATTCAAACATAAATTCCACAATTAATAATATATATTTTATTAATATAGAGTCTATAAAATATACTAATATACATTGATGATAACCTCAAATAAATTTAAATTCACTTATTATTCTGTCTCCATTTTTATAAAAACTTGTTAACTTATTTTAAAAATAGAAATTTTCACATTTACCTTATCAACCATTATAAAATTCAGGATAAAATATTCAAATCCTTCATAATGGTTCATTGAGAGTATATTAAAGTGAGAAAATAATTTCCCCTAGGAGTGTCAAACTGGGTGTGTAGTCAGGCGAAATTATTTTGTTCTAAATGATTATGAAAAAATACATAATAAAAATTTTATAGTGTTATTAAATCTTGGTAAATATGCGTCTGAGTTGGTATACACATGTTTCTATCGAAATAGGTGAATTATTGATGACAAACCACGCACACTATACAAGTTTTCATTATATATATAATACTAAGAATATGGCTATAGATGGTTAATGTTATTTTTAAAAAATGAGAAATAAGGTTTGATTTACTTATTCACATTATCCTAGTGGTTTTTCAGTACCAAGGAGAAGGAATATGTATAAAATACTAAAACATATTTGAAATAATTAAGTTATTATGAAATTAATTGGGGTTTAAATTGTAAGAACATTAAATCCCCTTAAATAAAATTTAGGCACAATCAATCTCAACCAATGGTGGGATTATACAATAATACATTATAGTTATTATAACACTTTTCACAGTATAAAATACCATAAATAATCATTCTAAAAATTAAATATTTAGAAAATAATTAAAATAATTTCATTGTTGAAGAAATTTATATTTTATATTTTTATATTATTAATTAATTACCCTTGACTAATAAAATATTAATTCAAAAACGGGGTTCTTCCACCCAGTATCAATTTTCACCACAATATAAATCATTGAAGATAAAACAACTTTTATTTTCCTGAAATGTCTTGACAATTTTCATGTTTAACTCATAATCATCATAAAAAATCCTTAATAACCAATGAATAAAAATTGAAATCATTAGATGAGAAAAATATATATCTTCTATGTATATAAAATTGAATTAAAGAAACCAGTTCATACATGAATACACATACAAAATAATAATTTACCTTTTTCATGATAAACAGTAAGATAAAAATAATCATTTTATAACCTAATATGTAAAATCTAATATTCAACACTTTTTATAACACATTTCATAAAAATTAAAACATTAAAAACAAAATATATAATGTAGCTTTCTTATAATCAAAAAAAGTCATGAAAATGTTTTCACAAAGCTATACATTCAACCCATTAGAAGTAGTATAAACATTATTTTATACATAAGCCCATTACCTTACCTTGTGAAATAATAATTTGTCTATAAAAACTGATATAAATAATTTATTACTAACATTAGTTAAATTGGACACCAATTTTATATCAATCAAATTGGTTAATTGGTAAATTCCAAAAATCTCTTATGAGAAACTAATAACCAGATAACTTTTTCCCTTTAACAAATGAATTGGAGAGCTACATCTAAATCACCCATTACATTAATATATATGGGGATTACGTATCATTATGAGATATATCAGTATCACCCACCATTATTAATAATTACCCAAATCCTTAATTCGTAAATGACACGAGACTGATTTAACTTTCATTATTATAGTCATAAAATTATACCCTTGAGACCATTAGTAAAAAAAAATCAAATACTAATATGTGTATTTTGTATAAAACCCAATTTTTTCAAATAATATACCTATAACATAGATAATAATAGTTTATGAAACACCCCATGAACTTATGGTATGTCTCTTTTAAAAATTAGCATCTTCTATAGTTTATGCTTCACAGGACACCAAGATTAAAATCATAATATAGTATAAAATATGACTTTTGGAATAGTAATGTGACTTTTATGATTAGTAATATAACCAATAGAATAGTAAATTCATCCATGATTGTATAAATAAAATCTTGGTATCTTATAAATGAATGTATTGAATATTTATATTATAGAATAAGTAAATAAATGACTTCAAAATGATAAAATAAATGTTTCTATTTTTTTATGTTATAAATATATAATTATAATTTTATAAATAATATAATGATTTAAAATAAAATATA
This sequence comes from Viscum album, assembly GCA_963277665.1. Lineage (NCBI taxonomy): Eukaryota > Viridiplantae > Streptophyta > Magnoliopsida > Santalales > Viscaceae > Viscum > Viscum album. Next base: position 1,992,482,761 of record OY728137.1, read on the forward strand.
CATTCATAATATAGACTCACAAATTAATATATATATTTCTTATGGTTATATGATAATTTTATGACATCGTATTTTATTTCTTCAAAGTGTTAAAAAACAAATTGTTATTTTAAAATTGTTTTTTTTTTCAATAAGCGTTGATTGTAATTAAAAAATAAATTTATCAGAGATAAAAAATTATTTTTAAAAAATGGATATTATTTTTTTAATTCTAAATGTCTAAATATTGTATTAGGGAATTTTGGGGATTTTTTTAAAATAATTTTATTTTTAGAGAAAATAAAAATAAATAATTTATAGTATGTATACATTATAATTAAATGTAACTATTCATTTCATAATCATTGATGTAAGCACAAAATGTATAAATATAATTATCTACATAGTTATTTTGGGAATGTTTTCATCAATATTTCATTTCCAAGGTAAAAATAATAATATAATAAATAAAATAATAATAAAAACACCCGACTCCACCACTATAAATACTACCCCTTACTTCTTATTATCCTAAGTCCTCTTATTTATTGAATCATGACCAATTTATACCCAATCAGCTTTCCATACACAATTTCCAAGTTTAAGAGGTTTCGGTAAAAACAAAAGACTAAAACCAATTTCCCTAAGGAGGTTCTCATGGAAAATAATTAAGGAGGTAAGACCCTCATTCGCATTCATCATTTTCTTTTCACATTATTTTCATTTAATATACACCCCTCACCTAATCTATTCAAACATACATGATAAAAATATTGTATTATATATACTATAATTGAATTATTTTAGTGAATAATTCACCATAAATTCATTTCTCTTGTTTCTATTATTTTAAAAATGAAAACATTGTATGTGAGGTGCCGACTTACTGCCTTCATGGATGATGTGCTTTCATTTTTCAATTCCACCATCAAGGATGGTCATAAAAAAATTATGGTTAAAACAAATTATAATATAATTATTACATCTTATTATATTTTTAGGAACAAGTATATAAACATAATATTAATTAATGAAACAAAACTAGTTTTTGATGATCCATAAGCCACCAAAATACTCTAATGGATTATCACTAACGTATTATCTAATGATTCATTCTCAACACAAATAACCAAATGAATTATACAACTATTTAATATTATATAGGATCATTAATAACATATAATTTAATTCTGGAAAACTATTCCCATTTTATATGATCTTTTTTACATGTATACAAGTGAACCAATCATGAAAACAAAGGAAAAGAACACTCTCGAACGATGAAATTAAATCTTATAAATCATTTTAAAGAACATATTTGAACAAAATAATTTTTTAATATATCAAATACATGTTAAATTAGATATGAAATAATTTATTAATTATTATTATATCATTATCTTTGATGTGAAGTAAAAGTTAATAATGCTTTTGGTAATAAAGTATGGGTTTCTTCCTGAACCTCTATTTTCACTAGGGTTACGCTTTCTCTCTCTTTACTTCAATTTAATTCTTGATTATTTTTATATACATATTCTACATTTTGTAAATATGTTCTAAAGAGATATATTCATATCATTTAATCTATCTTTGATGGATTAGTACATATCTTACAAGGTCCCCTTCTCAATTCTTCATGATAATCAGTCCTAATTAAAGGAAACTGTACGATTTCTTACCCATTTTCATGTACACTTCATAAATTTTTTTACACTCCAATGTTTTTTTAAACAAAAAATCATTATCATGAAAAAATATCTTCTTATTTTTATTCTTTAATGTAAACAATTAATCCTTTTTCCCTATTAAATACTCTTCTATATTTTCTATGAAACCAAAAAACCGATTTATAAAGTATCTAAAAAACAAATCACACATGTTTTCACATCAGTTGTGCATAATAATTGTATTGTCTTTAAATTATAGGATATACATGTTTATAATTAGATTTTATGAGAAATAGAAATTATTTTTTCAAAATAACCCTTTTCTATAATGTAAAATGTGTTTTTCCGTCAAGAATACGTCGATGATTTTATTCAAGTATTTGTATCTTTTTCAACACCCTATTTAAAATATTTCGATTAATTAAGATTTATTTATTATGGTATCAAATACAATTTTTTATTAAATATTTTATGAATAATTTGACTGTGGATATGCTGTATTTATACCATTCACCATACTACTCAGAATGGTTAATGATTACGTTTACGGTTTGAGAAAATCTATTTATATATAATATGTATATGTTGTTAATGATTGACCCAAATCAATTGAGGAACTCAATAGACATATCATGTGTTGGTTAGGGCTTGCCATAGGTCTATAATGAATTAGTAGGTCTCTTGATATCAATCAAATATGGACTTGGCCGAGCTTATGCCCATTTATTTTCATATATGGATTTTACTGAGGTGTTAACAATTTATTATCAGATGTATTGGACAAGGAATCAGTAGAATGTTTCATATGTCAATCATTATGCACTACGTCATTATAATATTATTAATTGATAATCCATTTTATTATTTGACAAGTTCAATTTCAATAGATATGTTTTTCTCTCACGTGTTAATTTATGGTCTTATTTAACTTGATTTTATTCCCACCAAATTATGCTCAATAATATGTTTAACAGAATATATCTTTATTTATTCTCTATGAATTATTGTTATATTTATCTTATGATGTATTTTATACCACTATTTATAATATGAGCCCAACCCTTTCTCATTTTTTATTTTTTCCAAATATTCATTGATGTGTATTATAATTGACTTGCAGGGATAATCTATGATTTTACAGGTGTTTCCAATGGAGTTTATTTATTATCTTATTTTCCATTCATGCTGCAATGTAACAATTTTGTTTATATCTAGTTTTTTGAATCTACTAAACAGTTCAGCCAATTGGGATATGAACACTTTTTCATAGTATTAATGTAATATAGTATGGAACCAACTCTATGATACTGGGGTGGTAGTATTGATAATTGGAAAGAGGTTATTTTTAGTAGAATCCTTAGAAACTATATTTAGAAAACATATATTAGGGAACATAACCATAAGATATACATTAAAGATATGAATAAAACAACATCCAAAATTTTTTGTAAGGATGAGATTTTGTGGGTTTTCAATGCAATTTATCCCTTTTTAGATACTATAGGTGAATTTGGTTCTTGCACATATGTTCTTAGGGGTGAAAACATTAACAAGGTTCATCCATACAGACTCGTCTTAACCTGGTACTTGACAATGAGACACATTATTCAATTAGTTTGACACACCCATGGTATATTATTTTGATAAATAACATTTTATTTAAAAACCCACACTCAAAGGGGTTAAAATTAAATATATCCTAAAGGAAACCATGTTTATTATTATGAGATTATCTAAAAAAAATTTTAATTTATGTTATTGGGTTTTTAGTTTTAAATTATGAATGATATCCTAATTTAGTGCATTCCACTATTTATAAATAGAACCTTGTATAAGAAATAGAAACGTAATCAATTTTAGCATCTCATGTAGTGATTTCCCTCCCATGAAAGATAATGATTTTGGAGCTGGAGATGAAACTAGGGATGAAAAACCTATAACTACATTTGGATAATTTACTCTGGTTATAAAAATACCCTTACTCGCATGAAAAAACCTGATCCATAATGTAGTGTAACAATGTTAGACCTCTTAATGTTACAACAACCTCCAATATTAATGGAGACTACAAGACTATTTATATTTCCTCATTGGATACATTCTTTAGATAAGATATTTCTCACTTTCGGATGTAATTAAAGGGATAAGGTTATCATGGAATACTATCATCTATCAGGAGATAAAAATAAATGGTGGTCATCGATCCAAAACACAATGGAAGATGGAGAAACTTTATATATGGAATTGAATTATTTTAAGTTGAATTTATTAGGAAAATATATCCCTCACATACAATATGTGTATATAAAGACAAAATTCATAATTCTATGGAAAAAAAGAATGATAATGTTTCCAAGTATGAATCCAACATTACAAGGTTATCATGGCATGTGGTACATTACATATGAAATACAATTGTCATTATTGATCGATTATTTGATGGGTTAAGACCATTTCTCTGAAGGTAAATGGTCTCCCAATCCTTCTTATCCTAAGAAGACTTATTCTCAAGTGCTATTATTTTACAAAATTAATTCTACATGTATAATTAATTTGATGGGAAACATGTGAAAAAGAGGTTGGTGAATAAAATAATGGATAAAGGGGAGAATAAGAAAGTAATTTTTCAATGCGTGATACTTATGGAAGGAAAGAACTTGGTTCTTGTATAAATGTAAAGGTATTTTTCTATAATTGTGGTGATAAAGTCCACCATTATCTTGATTTTAAGGGAAATAAAGGAGATACAAATGGTCAGTGTTTCAATTTTAGGGACATGAGACACTATGAAAATGATTTTATGAATCATTATGGAAAAAGATCTAATAAAATTCCATGGGATAAATTATAATCTTATATGATCACAACAACTGAGTTTGAAGTTATTAATAATGTGGTGGAAGTTACTTTAATCATATAATAATGTTTAACTAAATATTTATTTGATTCTAGATCATCTGAAATAAATTTTATGCTTCCATTTTTCATTAAAAAATAGATATAAAAAAATACAAGAGTTTTTAGTAAAGAATCATTATGGAAACCTAATTAAAACAAATATATGTCAATCATCTTCTATTATGACACATTAAATTTCTCCAATTACAGATTTTTTCATCACACCAATGTTTTATTTTGATATAGTCCTTAGTTTAGGCTATCTTTTAAAATAGAATTTAAAATTTAATGTAAAGGGAAGAAAATTATTATTCATTCTGATGGTATGACATTTCTCATCCTTAAAGAAGATAATTCATCATCTGAGTCATATATAGATCCACCTCCAGTAGATCATCTAAATGAAATTATTGGGGATGAAGAGAAAAATCATATATCGATGAGGAAATAAATATTCAAATTGATGACGTACCAATTGTACAAGAATAAATTGATGTATTTATAGATGATTTACCTAGAAATCCTTTAGACTGAGAATTTGAATTCCCTTTTGATATATCCCCTCATTCAATGGAAATATCTAAAAATAATTATAGAATAGACGCTGTGAAATTAGTGGAGATGATGTAAAAACTAAAGGAGTTTTTCAATTAGGGGGTTATTAAACCTTATGTTTCTCTATTGGGAGACCCTATTCACTTTTTCAAGAATAATTATTTATCCATGATGGTTTCTTTATACTATATAGAAATAAATTTTATTATAATAAAGAACATTTATCATTTACCTCGAATTGATGATTTTTTAATCAACTTCATGGAGATCAATATTTTTTGAAGATTAATCTTCAAACTGGATGTCATAAATTACATTTGAGTAAGGAAGATATTATAGAGATAACAATATGAATTAGTTATAGAAATTTTGAGTTAATAGTAATTCGATATTGATTGAATAATTAACCCTCTATTTTTAGGGATCAAATGAACATATTGTTCAACTAATATATTAAAAAAATTGTGGTATTTATTGATGGTATATTGATATATTACAAGAACAATGAGGACCATGAGAACTACTAACAGATTGTTATGGATACTCTTATAAGAAAAGAGTTATTTGGGATGTTTAGAAAGTGTGAATTATAACTTCAAATAGTTTTTTTTCCTTGGCCAAACATTCTCTATGTATAGAAGCTATGATGATCCTGTGAAGACAAAGGCAGTCCCGGAATGGCCTACACCACTGAACATAACAAATTTATGTAGTTTCATTGGTCCCACAACATAATATCAAGGCTTCACATATAATTTTTCTAATTTACCTATTCTGTTAACCAAGAATACTCATAAATGGGTTCAGAATATTTGAAAAAAGGAATGGGAATCATACTTTGAAAAACTAAAGAGGATATTAGTGAATTATATGATATTGACTCTACCATAAGATAATGGTGGATATTTTAATTTTATTAATGCAATAATGATTCGATTTCCTTGTTTCCTTATGCAGAATGATTGAGTTATTTCGTATGCATGCAATAAGATAAAAACTCTTGAACAAATCTATCTAACTCATGATTTTGTGCTATAAGATTTAATATTTAACCTGAATATATGGATAAAATATATCTATAGTGAAATATGTGATATATATAAAAACCAAAATATTTTGAAATATATTATCTCATCAAAATAACTCAACCTAAGGCAATAGTGATGACTTTAGTTACAAAAGAATTATGATTTTCAAATACACTATCATTGAGGGAAGGAAAAAATTGTAACAGATGCACTGAAAAGGAAGGATCGTGGAGTTTTAAAGAAAATGAGTTTTGAAAGGGATCATTTGTTCATAGATCAATAAAATATGGATATGGGAATTATCTAAAAAGGTCAAACCTCATTAATTTTTCAAATTTTCTTCCCAACCTTTTTATTGGAATGTATGAAATGTTCCCAGACAGAAGATAGAAAATTTTAAAATTAAAATTACACATATTGGCATGATTCATGACTGAGGATAGAATTATAATATTTTCTATGAGGCTTTGTGTTCCTCCTATACCATTTCTAAAAAGAGAATTATTGGATGATCCCCATATCCCAAATTTCACTATACAATTAGGTAATACTAAGATGTATAATGATTTGAAGAAATATTTCTTATTGGATAATATGAAGTTGAAATTTTTGATTATGTATCAGTTTTTTTAGTTTGTCTATATGTGAAGGATAAAATATAACATCCTTGATGAGACATTAAACCTCTAAATATTTATTCATTACAATTGGATTAAATTTCTGCGTATTTTTTCACAGTACTACCTATAAAATGAAGATAAAATGATTCAATATTGGTAATTGGTTATCGACTTATCAAATATTCAAATTTATTCACTATAAGGGCATATTTTCATTTGGTGCACCTTGCAAGACTGTATATTAATGAAGTTGTAAGACACAATGCAGAACGTATTTCTATTATAACTAATTGTGATCCATTATATACATCAAAATTCTGGGAAAGTATGTAAAAATATTTGGATATTGAGTTTCATTTGAGTGCTGCTTATTTCCCTAAAACTAACAAGTAGTCATAAAAGATGATCCCAATATAAAAATGACATATTGGGATCATGATCACCTTACTCAAGGCATGTGGGATTGTTATTTACATTTGGTAGAGTTTTCATACAACTAAAATTTCCATTAAAGTATTCAAATGGTATAATATAAAGCATTGTACGGGAATAGATTCCATACACCAACTTATAGGGACGTAGTTGGGGAAATGATGATTATAGGCCTATAACATATGGAGGAAACAACATCAAAGGTAAATCCTATTTAAAAACACATCAAAGGAGCTTAAATTATGAAAAAGGGAAATTCCAATAATCAAAGGATGGATTTGGAATTTCAAGTGGGAGATCATGTTTTTTTAAAGTACCTCCATGGAAGAGTGTTATATGATTTGGAAACAAAGGGACGCTAAGAACCTGGTACATTGGTCATTTTAAAATCTTGGAAAGAGTTGGATCAATGACTAATCATTTAGAAATTCCACCTATAATTTTAAAATTTCAAAATGTGTTCATAATCATTTTGTTAAGTAAGTACATGTAGACCCAATGCATGACCTCACTTACAAAGGGATAGAATTAGAATTTAATTTATTTTATTTTAATTAGCCTATCTTGATTCACAACACTAGAGTGTAGTTGTTATGGAATTGGATTACATGGCTGTTAAAGGTAGTTTAGGAAAATCATAAAATTAAAGAGGTGCTGTAGGAACCAAAGTAAATTATGATAATGAACTACCACAATATTTATATGAGGTGAAATTCTAGAAATTTGTAGAACAAAATTTTGGTAGGGGAGAATTTAACACCCCAATATCTAATGGTGAGTATCTTTTAAAATATACATCTTTGATACCTTATGCTTCATGAAATAATGAGTATAAAATCATAATATACTATTAAATATGATCATGGAATAGTAAGATGTCCATTATGAATAGTTTTATGACAAATAGAATAGTAAAATCAAATATGAAAGTATAAATTAAATATTGATATAAAATAAATGAATATATTATATATTTATATCAATGAATAAGTTAATAAATGTTTTAAAATGATAAATTAAGTGTTTTAATTTTTCAATGTCAAAAATATTTAATTAAATGCTTATAATTTATATAATGATTTTAAAGAAAATATATTTTCATAAAATAAACTCATAAATTAATAGTTTTTTCTAATTTATAAGATAATTTAACGTGATATTATTTAATTTTTCAATGTGTTATAAAAGAAATTATAATTTTAAAATTAGTATTTTTTAAATAAATGATGATTTTAATTTAAAAGTTAATTAAAAAAATTAAAAAAATTATATTCATAAATTGGATTTCATTTTTTTATTCTTTGGATCAAAAAATTGTTACGGTGAATTTTTGGGATTTTTCAAAAATAGATGAATCTTTTTTAATAGTAAAATACAATAATTTATATAATTTGTGCATTATAAGTTAAATACACTATTTCATGATACATATGTGACGTAATAAAAATAATCTAGAAATTTCCTTCACTATTTAATATATTTATTCATGTAATAATCAATATCTTTTGTTCAAGTCCAAAATAATAATCTAATGAATAAGATAATAAAAAAACACCCATCGCCCCCACTATAAGTCCAACCACTCACCACCTCTTCTCCTCACACTTCTTAATCCTTGATTCTTTCCCAATTTTTTCCAATAATATTCCCAAGACTCTTACCCTTGTACATGAGTTTTGGGTCTCAAGAAAATAACTAAACCAGTTTACCTATGGTGGTTCTCAAGGAGATTAATTAAAGAGGTAAAATCCACATTCACTTTCTTCATTTTCTTTTTACTTTATTTTATTTATTGTTATCTACTTACATATCATTCAAAACATGCATGATAAATCTAGTATCTTTTATATACTTTAATTTTATTATTTTAATGGAAAATAGACCATCTACTCTATTCTCTAATTCCTTTTATTCTAAAAATGGAAACAATATCAGTGAGATACCGATTTACCGCCATTATGGATGACATGTTTTCTTTTCAATTTCTACTTCAAGGATTGTCCAAAACCCATTTTTTGGTTAAAAAATAATAACATTTGTAGTACAATTTTAATAATGCTTGTTTACCGGTATATATACATATTATTAATTAATGAAACAAAACTAGTTTGTAATGATCCAAAAACCACTAAAATTATCTAAACTATTATCATTGACATCATATATAATGATTTATCCTCAGCCAAAATAACCATATGACATATATAACCATTTAATCTTATATATTTTCATTAATGACAGAATTTCAATTTTGGATAATTATTCCCATTATATAATATTTTTTTTAGTTGTATATAAGAGAACCAATCATGAAAACCCAGGAAAGGAGTACTATGAAATGAAAGAAATAAATCTTATAACTCATCAAAAAGGCTATAAATGTTAAAAATATGTTTATAACAAATCAAATATATGTTATATAGGTTCTTAATTAATTTAGTAACGAATCTATTTTTATTATAGATTATTTTAATGTAATTTATCATAATTTCCCATGTATCATTTTTTGGATATTATATGTTTTATTTTCAAAACGATGTGTGAAGACGACTTTGGATTATAAGGTTCGGTATGCCTAGAATAAATGTTTGAAATATATTAAATATAATAAATCTCATGTTCATACCATTCCCTAAAATGTGGTATAACATCAAAAAGGATTTCTAGTTTTGAAATATTATGGCATCATCGAGTTTATAATGAGATGTTTTTTCTCAGAGTGACTTTATAATATTTCAAATTGGATATTTTTGGAAACTTTTTGGTTGGTATAGAAATGAATAAAATAATTGAATAAATTATTTTAATTCAACTTGTTGAAAAATAAAATTTTATGTCGTTACATATATTGATATGAAAAAATACAAGGGTTATCCACATAACCCTATATCCATTAGAGATCTGCTGAGAAAATGTTGGGGGAATTATCTTGGACACATGAAGACAAGATTGTGGATCAACGAATGACACAACTAAAAATCGATGGATCTTACCTATAACAAAGACGAAAAAATCATTCTTCATTAGCAACTGGTCTAAATCTAAGTAGGTCATGTGTTTTATATAGAGTTTTTCCTCAATGTTTATCTATATAATGAACATGAATCAATCAATGAACTAATTGATTGTAGTTCGATCGTTATACAAGGAGGGTTAGTTAATACATGTGTATTATTCTTTTGGAGTTTTTTATTTTTTTTTCTTCATTATTCATTATAATGGAAACAGATCGAGGCTAACCGAACATGGCCAATGTTCATTCTAAATTCTAATGTTTTTTTGTTTTCTCTTATCTTTATTTGTTCATTGGGGGTATTCTTCACAAGGACCATGGTTCGATGCTTTACTTAAGAATTAATTGTTTCATGTGTGTTTCATGGTGCAATGGTCTCAGATTTTAGATTCATACTCACGATGATACAATGGAGGTGCAACAGAAGTAGAAAAAAATGAATCGTGCCTATTTGGAAACCCGCAATTTCGAGTAGGATGTATAAATGATGATCGAGGTGAACATAGTCCATTTTCCAAATGGATTATGGTGAGTTGTGGTGAAATGAATCATCCATGTAAGATTTATTTTTTTCAACTGTATTGAATAATGATTTCTAGTCGACGATGTCGCGGTCATGAGTAGGAAGAATAAGAAGGGATTCTAGAAAAACATGTCTCACACAGAGTGTAGTCTTGACTACCAGGAATGTATTACCCTTTTAATGACTTAGCTTGTACTCTGGAAAGCACAGAGAAACATGATAAAGGATATGGGTTACCTACATGGAATGTGATCCCTCACACGACATAGACTGGACAATATACATGGGATACCATGTGTACTGGTATATGGGAAAAGGTACATGGTCTAATGTCATGTATTGGAACACTGTTGAAGTATATCGGTGGGATCTGTGATACACATAAATGATGTGTAACCCCTCTTATTTGTTGTTTACTCTATTTAACATAGCTTGGATCTCTTTTCCTCCATATCATGGAAGAAAATTTATTAGGGTCCATTCCCCTTAGACATTCCCAAAATGTTGGTATGGAATTGTTTCCTAATCTAAAGAATACAATCCATTCAGTAATAGTTCTTAGATTGATTCATGGGAATCACTCTGAGAGGCTTGGAGTGTGATCCTTTATTCATATTTTTTCCCTAGGTGGATTTCATAGTATCACTGTGAACAAAATTATGTAGATGCCGATCCTCTTCTTATGGGGTTCATCTATATTGAGTTGTTCGCATCACCCCATGGCCTTCGAGTTGATCCTCATCCTTGTATCAAATTTCTCCAGACAATCACAGTGTTCTTTCTCACGATGATACTTGATGAGTTGTACCTCTTGTATAGAATTCGTCATTATTATCAGACTTATAAATATGTTCTCCCAAATGAGTGCTTCATGTATTGTTTGAGTAATAATCTTAGTGATGGTATACTATGGTTGTGACATACCTTTAGACTGTTTTTATTTGTTGATTATATATGAATATTCTTGTTATATGTATTGTAGACTTACACTTATGTGGATATAAAAATATTTCTTTTTTTTCTTGGTGGTTTCTGGGTGTCCTACTAAATATTTTCATACTCACCGTTACAAGAACTTTTCACGCATATGTTATGTCTTGTGTAGATGGTATCCCTTTTATGGAGTCTTAGGTGAACCATAAACAAAGAATGTTTAGTGAGATCAGATAGATTGAGGTTCATTCCAATGACTTTCAATCAATAGTCCAAGTACCCTTGCTTTATGGTTGGACATGTGTTACACACTCATTGTGGTGGGATTGTATTTGGCCCTGTCCACTTTTTTTACATCCTAACATTATCATGTTACAAGATTTAGATATATGCCTACATGTATTTTTTGTTTTAACATTTTATCATTATTTATGGGCATGCAGATTCATGCATTTTTATATGTACTAAGGCTAAGTCATCCCATGTTAGTGATACACCTACTTGGCACTAGTCTCCATCCCTTATCTTGTTGGAGGTGGGATTGGGGAGACGCATTGTGGTCCCCATAGTTATGGGTCATAATAGAGTGGTGTCAAAGTTGTTCTTACATTCTAAAGAACTGAGGGTCTATAGATTGGTTTAGTGGATATCAATTTATTGTTTTGAGATCATATTTCAGGACAGAGACTCCAGTGTTGGTGTAGAGGTCGACGTATCTCTACAAGGGGACATTGATCACCTCCTTTTCGACTTAGTAAATTTCAACATTGGTTATAGGGAAACCAATTGTACATGAATCAAATATGAATGTTTTATGTTTCTATGTAATTATTTAATATGCGCTCCAGATATACTCATTGACTATATCACAACTTATTTACTTATAGGATGCCTTCGTGACGTATTCCAGCTAGGGTTTAGCAGCAAAATCATGAGGATGATCCCTTTAGTGATGATGCATTAATACATGGAAAAACTCTTGAGATGTTACCTCTAGGAGGTGCACCAGACATACCACATCCTTTAGATAAGAACAAGGTACTTACAATACCAGAAAATGAGGATTACACACTGAGCATGCTTCATGAGTTTTAGTTGTAGAGACACCTAATGTTTCGTGGAAAGCCCGACCCACAAGAATCTGAGGACCGTCTTGAGGATCTCACCAAATTTTAAATCTAGTTATCACACAAGTATATCATATAGTGATCCTGGATGCACGACTAATTCATCTTTTAATAATGAAATCATGAGGTTTATTCACCTAGTCTTATGTGGAGGGGACTCTTTTTTGGAAAAAGCTCTAGTGCCTTTTGAGAGAGTATTTCCCACTATCTACATTAAGGTTTGTGAGTGTCTTGGAGAATCTATAGATTCATCTGAGTAGCATGGTATTAATTGATTATTCATCGATGTTTGAAAACGTATCTAGGTAATCGATGGATTTGGTTATTGATCAGTTCATCATGGATCAGCTCATTGATTGAGGATTGAATAGAGAAATATAAGATAGTTTTATCATTTTTTAATTCCTACTTTTTTTGGGTGGAACGATAGATATTTTTTGTTTGAGTGTTTCTTGGCTTAGAAGATACATCCATTGGTTTTCATCAGTAGGAAAGTAGATGCAATGACATTGGAAATAGGGAGTCGATGTTAGTCCCAGGGACATGGTGATGGGATTTGTTTTAGGAGGAGGTCCTAGATAGAGGTTCTATTTTTCAGGGTTTACATATTGGGTCTATCTATACTAGAGATTGGTGGTACGACTCATGTGACAATAGAGGACATCTCACCCATGATTTTCTGACCCTCCGTATCGCTAAAAAAGGAACCTTAGATTTTCCACCAAGGTAGAGACATTAGAACAAGTAGGTATGTTCGTAGGGTGGTGGGAGTGGCCATGTTGCTGCGAGAGCAGTCAGAGTTAGTCGATGTTTTGACATGCTACCACCACCACTCCATGTTGGTTCACTCCAAGATTAGAGTGTTGGAGGATAGGGGCGAGGAAACCTAGAGGCATTCGAAGCTTATGAACCAGAGGGCCCATGAATAGTTTTATGTATGATCTGTGACATTTCTACATCAGCTAAAATACTGTTAGAAAAATTTTATAGTCTCCTTGATCGCTAAATATATATTTTGAGGCTTAAATATTCTTTTTGAACAATTGAATCAACCATACACTTGAATAATCATACTGTAGAATACTCAGGGATCATGAACATGTGTTGTCAGTGTCACCTGAAACTTGGAGGAGAGAGTTTCAGTTGGTATATCTTGATAGCATCCTTAAGGCCTTACGAGGTCATTCTTGGAGTAGATTTTTTTTATACAGTACATCCCCATATTGGTTGTTCGAGGTAATGGGTGCATTGTGTTCACAGTGACAAAAACATATTTCCTTTATGGGTGAAATGGAAACCAAGGAAACGTAGGATGGACTCATGCATAATAGAGTTATCTAATTACTCACAAGTTAGCCAGCCCGAACTCTGGTGTAATGGATGTTATGAGTTTTTAGTTTCCTATAGTGGGGGTGTAGTATGAGGACATCTTCTTCAATGATGTTACAGGTTTACCTACCCAAAAATATGTAGTCTTCTGCATTGATCTACACCCTTGAATGACAATGATATCTACACTAGTATATTAGATGTCTCCCATAGAGCTTTGTGAGATGAGGGGGTAGTTGGAGGACTTGTAGAGGAACAGATTTTGTTTACCATGTGTTCCATCTTGGGATCCGAAATTATATTTTATAAAAATGTATATGAGATCTTGAGGTTTTTTGTGGACAATAGGTACTTGAACTAGGTGGACATGATGAACCAAATCCAGTACAATGGATTAATGACCACTTTCATCATTTGAGAGAGGTGTGATGGTTCTCAAGGATTAATCTCAGATTAGGTTATCACCAGTTGCGATTACTGAATAAGGATATACAAAAGACAACATTTAAATGTTTCTACTATCGCTATGAGTACTTGATGATGAATTTTGGAATTATGAACTCTGTAGAATTGTTCAAGGGACTCAGGAACTAGATCTTCCATCCCTAGTAAGACTAGTTTTTTGTAGTCTCCACTGATAATGACCTTTTTTACTCAGTGTCCAAGGAGGAGAATGCGAGACACTTAAGGATAGTTCTATACAAACATTGAGAAAACAATATTTTCATAAAAATCTTGTTGTTCCAATTATAGATATATGAAGTTTACTATCTATAACTTGTTATATCAGTATATAGAGTGGAATTTGACCCAACCAATGTCAGGGAAATGTCATCATGGGAGCCACTTAAGAGACTGATGGGGGTTCTGGGATTCCTTGGGTTAGTAGTAATTTATCATTTATTCATAACTGATTAATCTAGAATAATACTCCCCATGATAGCTTACTCAATTGTTGTATCCATTCACGTGGATGGAAAGTTGTAAGATGGATTTTCGGATGAGGAGGTAAAGTATAATGGGCACTCACATATTGAGATTACTAGAGGAAGGTGTTGTGTCCATATTATTATATGACGCATTAAGAACTCAGCTTTGTTGTGTTCTAATATAGAGGAAAGGTATGATTTCTTATGGTTCATGAGAGTTGAGACCACAAGACCAAACCTATGTTACCCATGATCTTGAGATATCTATCATAGTTTTCTATTTGAACATGTGAATACACTACTAGATATGAGAGAGGTTTATCATCTTCTTGGATCACAAGAGAATCAAGTATACATTCTCTCATAAGGATCTCAATGTGAGATAGAGGATGTGTCAAGAGTTCATTTTAGATAATAACATCAAAGTTTTATATACTCTTTATAAGGGTAATGTGGTAAAATATTCCCTATATAAGATAACATATTCCCATTTTTTGAATGATGAATTAGAGTATTCGGCCTTGTTGCAGTTATCCTTTATGGTTGGAGATGTGACATCTTACATCCATTCGATTGTTTTCACACCTCTTCTCTTGTAGTAGATTAGGGAGACACATATTAGTGAGACTGATAGTGATATTCAACATGCTCAAATAACTATAGGTCATGACCCTAATGGATAATATAATGGTGGAGAGTATTTCATTATTTTCAGAGGAAGCATGATGGTACCCATGACATTGTAGGAGGATGTAATAATAGAGTTACATATATCTCCTTTTAAGGAACATATAGGTCTGTAAAAGATGTACCAAGGCTTTAGATGAAAGATTTTGTGTCAATTAATATATAAAGGAGATGCATATTTTGTCTCATGATGCCTTACATGTCAACAATTAATGGCTGAGCAACAAGTTCTAGTCGGTTTAGCTCAACCCCTTGAGGCACTAGAATGGATGTTGAATGGGATATCTATGGACCTCCTGACTGTCTTACCACATTTTTCTAGGGGAAATGATATTATCAGGGTGATTATTGACCAACTCCCCATGTTGGTCCACTTTATAGAAATATGATAACAAATTTGAATAGAGATCACGAGATGCCTCAACATAAAATATATTGTTTGACTCCATGGAGTTCCATCAACTAATTTTTCTGATTGTGATAATCTCTTTACATCCCAGTCGTGGAATTGATTACAAGATTCATTTAGCACCCAATTCTACATGAGCATATAATTTCACCCTCAAACTGAAGGCCAGATAGAGTAGACCATTCATGTTCTAGAGGAAAATATATAAGCATTCATGTATGTCTTTTTCTATAGTAGGTGGTATTACCTACCACTAGTTGATTTTTCATACAAAAATAGATATCATTCCACCATCACAATTGAACCATTTGAGGCCTTTTATGGGTGACCATGTAGGTCACCACTTTTTTGGACTTACCAAGAATAGTGTGAACTCATTGTCCGAGATTTATTGCATGTTACAAAAGATAATGTTCATATCATAAAGGAGAAGATGAAGATTTAAATGTGTCATCAAAATTATTATGCTAATATGTGAGGGTGTATTTGGAGTTCTTGTATGGATACCATGTATTCTTATGAGTTTCCCCTTGATGTGGATTATAAAGATTTTCATGGGCGACAAGGTATCTCTGAGGTTCATTATCCCTTTCTAGTTACTGTGTAGAGTTGGATAGGGGGTGTACTTATTAGATCTACCTCCGTCGTTCGACGGAGTTCATGACATCTTCGACATGTCATAGGTGAGAAGGTACATGAATGACTTGTTACAAGTTATCTACTGGGGAGATATGTACATAAAATATGGAGTGAACTTTATAAAGTACGGGTGGATAATAAGGATCCACATGAGAGGATCATTTATTAGTGATAAAATACTATGGAGCATGTCTAGTGGCAACATGAGAATCTTCAAGATAGGATGTGGGAGTGGGATTCTAATATTAATGATCAGTACCCCCATATTTTTTTATTAGACCTTATTTTTTCTTTTTGGGATGTAAATCCCCAAGGTGAGGAGAAGTTAATGTATTGTATTTTACCATGTAATATTTTTTTATATTATATGGAATTTTTTTCCAGACCAAGCATGAAGACAAAATGAAATTCGTAGTCCCGATGTGCCAAAAATAATTGTATGAAACATATTAATATATAAAATAGAACATTAACATAGTTTCATGAAAAAGTGGAATAACATATAAATAGGTTCCTAGAGTAGAAATATAGGGGCACTGTTAAGTTCAGACGATGACTTCTACCCTAGTCAAAACCTAACATTAGTTGGTGAGGGTCATTTTTAGAAAAGTCATTGTAAACACAGAAATGAAAAAAGTAATTGAATTTATTAAATTCATTTTACTAACACATTGCTTATTTTAAATTTTAATATAATTAAATGGAAAAATACAATGATTAGCTTCATAAAGAAGAATCTGTTAGTGATTCATTAAGAAATTCTGGGAGTAATTCTCTCTGGTGGATGATGATGATATTGTGGATTGATGATTGAAAAAACGCTGATTCGACCGATCAGTCATAGGACCATGACACAACAATCATTATTCATAAAATACTAATCCAAATTGAGGTAGGTAATGTGTATTGTTTATAGTTATTCCCCATTCTTTATCTTTATGATGAAAGAGAATCAATCAATAAAATATTGATCTGCGGTTTGATCGTTTTTGGGGATGGGATTACTTTTGATGGGATACATTTTACTGGGAGTTGTTTATTTGTTTGTTTCTATATTCTTAATTATCATAAAAATGAATCAAGGCTAACTAAATTGGTCCATGGTTTGTTACTATTTTGGGGGTTTCTTAGATTTATCCATTATTTATTTCTTCATAGTGTGCATTGTTCGCATGGCCAACGATTCGACACTTCACCAATGAATTGATCAATGTGCACACATATATTGGTGCACAGATAAATGATTTTGATCTAGATATGGCATGAAAAAATAGCGGTTAAATTTATGTAGTGGTTGATGAATCTGATCAATTTGAAATCCATTAATCTTGAGAAGGACTTATGAATAAAGACTGAGATAAAAAAATCCATTTTATGAATGTATTCAGACCCCAGATTCTAGCCAGAATCTGTCTTAAGATTCAAAAAAGATAGAATCATGTTTTTTGGAATGATTTGAGACTAATTTCAAGGAGAAAAAGAAGCAAGAACAAGTGGAATGAAGAAGAATGGTTTCCAAAAAAACCTGATAGACATATCATGTAGTTCCCTATTAATGACTCCATGTGTACTATATAAAGTACACAAATATGCGGTGGAGTACCTGGGTTGCCTACATGTGTATACATCCTCACATGAAATGGCCTAGACCATGTACATTTTCTTTCCTATGTATAGTTACAAGGGAAAGGGTATACATCTGAACACCTTGTATTGGCACATTGTTGGAGTACACTGGTGGGACTCGGGATAAAGGGTCACAATGTGTAGCCACTATTATAAATTGTGTAATATATTAAAAAATTCTTGGATCTCTTATCCTATATATCTTTTGATAGTTTTTTTCAGGTTAGTTCCCCTTATCCATTCCATGAAGGATGGTATGAAATCATTTCCTACCCATAGGACAACAATTCCTTAAGTAGGACATCATGTAAAGTGTTATGGGAATCTCTCTAAGAGGCCCTTAGTGAGAGCCTCTATTCATCATCATTCTACAGGTGGAGTTCATGGTATTTTTTTGACCTACATTATGCAGGCATCGATCCTCAACTTAGTAGTTTGATCTAGACTGAGTTGATTGTGTCACCCCATGGCCCTGGCAGTGATCCTCATATGTGAATCAAATTATTTTCATACTATCAGTGTGTTATTTTTTCGTAAAGATACATGATGATTAGTATCTCTCATACCTATGTTATCAGTCCTATAGGACTCAAGAGTGTTTTATCTTGGATGAGTAATTCATGGATAATTTATGATGGAATACTAGGGTTGGTATACTATGGTTGTGATATACCTATACACTATGTGTCTTTGATGAGGATATCAAGATATTTTTTATACGTATTATAGACATATACCTATGTAGAGAGAACTCGGTTTCCTTTTTTATATGATTTCTGGTTTTAGGGTGTCCTATTGAGTGTTGTTATCCTTGTGATTTCATGGGAGTATCCCACATATTTCATGTATTATATAGGTGATCTCCATTTTTTTAGAGTATTAGGTAGACCAAGACAATATGTTTCTTATTGAGACTTGAGAGACCGATGTGCATTCTCGGGGCTTTCAGACTACTATCACGGTACCATTACATTCAGGTTGGACTTGTTTTACATACACTTTATTGTATTATTATATTTGGAATTGTTTACTTTATTTTACATCATTTCATTCCCTTTCAGTGATATATATATGAATTCATGCATGGTTGGTCAGTTTTTACATTTCATCATTTTGTATTGTCTTGGAGATGTGTGTGTGTGTATTGGTACATAGGCTAACACCTCCCATGTTAGTAAGATGCCTACTCAGTGCTTGATGTATGAACTGTTTGTATTTTTTGGTAGGATTAAAGGGTCATGGAATAGTACCCAATAGTAGTTTTTATAACAGTTATGTACAAGGTATAATTTCTTCAAACATAAGGTAAGGGTTTTTACCTGAAACTCAATTTTCCACTTTGGTTATTCTTTCTTTATCTTTCCTCCAATGTAATTATTCAGTATTTTTAAATAATTCCTTTACATTCTATGTTAATTTTATAATATATTGTTTCTATATCAGTTAATGAATCTTTGATTGAAAAATACCGATTCTACAAGGATCCCATTTCAATTCATCCTGATAAGCAAGCCCGATTAAAGGAAACACCCCAATTTCTTACCTATTTTCAAGTAAACCCCATAATCTATTTCAAGGAACTAATATTTTTATAAAATAAATTGATTTATAATTAAATAATATATCATCTCTTTTTATATTTTATTTAAATAATTAGGATTTTTTTCTCTAAATACTCATTTATAATTTTACTAAAACCGCTCCGAAGCAACCCATTTCTAAGGATTCATAAAAATAGTATTTTACTTGTTTTCACTTCAGTTGGAGAAAATGATTTTAGTATCCTTATTTACTTAAATATAAATGTTTCAAATATTATTTAATGAAAATTGAAATGATTTTTCTAAAAGAAATTTTCTTTACAATGTAAAAATGGTATTTCTCTCAAGAATTCATCCATGATTTTATTATAGTATTTTCTTCTTTTTTGACACCCTCTATTAAATATTATCATTAATTTCGATTGATCATTTATTATATCATCTACCATATTTTAATAAATGGGGTATGATTAGTTTTACTTGTTATTTGTTATCTTGATACCATTTACCTTACTACTCATAATATTTAGTGATTATATATACTAATTTTGGAACATTTTTTACATTTCATTTGTATATTTTGTTTATCATTCAACCCATTCCTATGAAAAATTCATTGGACTTAGTGGGTGATGGGAGAAGCCCTCAATTTTCCATCTAGTCATCGATAGGTCTAATAATGGAAAATAGTTATGGACTTGGTCAAGGTGTTTTATACTTATTTTAAAATATGGATTTGGATAAGGCCTTAACTATTTGTTTTTATACGTCTTTTCTTGAGGAAATGATGGTATCTTTCAAATGTCTATCTTTATGAATTCTTTCATTATTATTTTCTTAATTGGTAATGCATGTATTTTTTAGTAGTAGAATATCCATGGTCAAGTTACATTCTAATGTGATTATTTATGGCATTATTTAGTTATCTTTTATTCATACCATATTAGTTCAAGATTTGGTTTAATGGATTGTGATTTATGTTATTCACCAGCCCTTAGTATTTATGTTAGCTTATTATGTACAACTTTCCATTACTGAGCATCTGATCTCACCCATTTCTTTAGTTTTATTTTTCCCTAGGATGTGAAGATGTGTATTATGATTCACTTGAAGGGATAATATATGATTTTATTAGTGTTTATAATGGATATACATTGGTGTTTTTTCCTTTAATGTTGTTATATAATGATTAGGATTGTATATTGTTTTCTAAAGCTACTAATATATTCTATCCATTGGGATGGAAACACTTTTTCGTAGTACTAATGCAATAAGGTAAGGAACTGACTCCGAGATAATGGGGGCTAGGTGTTTAAAATTTTATTTAATAAAAACATGGAATCCAATAATTAAATCCAAATTCAAATTAATTTTTATAGAGGTTTAAAAAGTCATCGAAGACATATATAATATAATAGAACATTTCTTTTTCATTTTTTAATATGTTCTATATAAAATATGTAAATAATTAATTTTGATAATCATTGAACTAATGTTATATGAGATATAAAATTTTATTTATAAATAAATTTTTTCTATATAAATACACTCATAAAATAATATTAAAAATATATAATTTCACAAAACATATTTAGAAAATAATTTCTTCAAACATTTCAAATGAGATTTTTATGGTATGGGGTCCCTTATATAAAATTAAACTTATCACATATGTTCTTGAACATATTAAATAATAATATTATGTTAATTATTTAAATACTTAATAACATGTTCATGTTTATGTTTATTTTTTATTTCATATAAAAATGATTCTTTATTACTTAACTATTTAAGATTTCTTCGACTAGTATGAAGTTGTCTCATTCATAAGTGAAAAATGGATTCGGTGGGTTTACTTTGGTCAAATGGATCATGATTATATAATTATTGAAAACAAAATAAAGTTAAAAATTTAGTTTTAATAAATTTTTATACTTTTAAAACCATCAATGTAGGATGGTTATTAAACATTACTTTTGTAACAATCATTGAGTAGTAGGTCAAATGTAAACTTGTGTAACATTTTCATTTTTCATTGTTCATGATGAAAAGGATGTAAGATTTATTTTATATTTTTAGAATTTGGATGAAATCATAAATATAATAATATTTCTTTAAGATATTATTTATATCCATTAATGTGATGGATTGATGGAAAATAAAATACAGCATCTTGAGAGGTGGTTGTCTAAGGAAAACAATATTGGTGTATTTATTATTAAATTGGATCATAAATATAGAATTATGATATCTATTTCAACATAATATAATATAATTATATAATATATGTAATATTTTATCTTTTAGAGTCATCATTTTGACCATGCATTGGTGGTGGTGATCGAAAATCAATTACATTGGTTCATAGGGCGGTATTCCACCATACAAATGAACAATGGATATATTTTTCATTAGATGAAGAAGATATAGATGATGATCAATTCCTAACAAACATATATGTATATGGGATATACTTATGTTACGTTATTATAATGGTTATATGTGTTTTGAAGGAGGTATAATAAGAAATAAAACTAAATAAATTGGTTAAAATCTATACCACTTCTACAAAAAACAGCTTCATTTTTACACATTATGCCCTATAAGGTTTCTATTCTTACAAAACCAAGACATATTTTACATTATTAGGGAATTTATAAGTATATTTTTATAGTAATGGTTCAAATAAAAAAATTCTTAATAAGTGTGGATAGGTAGGGAGATGTGGGTGTCCTTTTACAGGTGAGAGAGTGGTCACACTTTCTATTTTTATAAGATTCAATATATTAATGTTTTAATCATGAAAAGATGAAAAAATGGACCATTTATGAATATTATATAATATAGGTAGGAAATATATCCATAAAACTGGATTTAAACATGTATTAATTGATTTTAATCCAATTAACTTTAGTTTAACTCCCAATAATCCTATTTTAACCTTATCTAGGGTAATATATTTTTACTATTTTTACTATTCATTATAAAAAAGTAATCTGAAATTATTACCTAATATTAAATAAAATATTTTAAAAATGGATACTATTTTCTCAAAATAAAGAAAAATATTTTTAGAATTTATTTCAAAATTACTCTAAGATACCTGATGTACATTGGTTTTCACCAAAAATGTATCCATAAGTATAAAACATTTTATACCTAAATAAAGAATAAAATTTATAATTGTGAAAAAAATTAATTAAAAATAATATAAATTAACTTAATTTAATTATAAATCAATTTAAAACAAAATTTATATTTTAAATTACTTGTAAAAATATAGTTTTAAACAAAACATAATACATTTATATTCATTTAGAAAAATAATTTTATAAAAATTGTTCAAAATTCATCATAATACTTTTTAATTTTAAAAATTAAAAATGATATCCATTTTGTTAAATTAAATTTATAAAATTGATAATTTATATTTTTGAATTATACCATATAATGAATGAAATTCCATTTTTTCTAGAAATAATACTTTTCCTTTGGATTGAAAAGTAACATTATATTTTCTTAATTAATAAAACATTAATATATCCATGTTGAATATTATTAAGAAATTAAGTGGATTTATTTTATGATTAACAAAGTTGACACCTTCATCCCCACTTCTTGAAATTTCATCATCATATTTTGATTTACTCATTAAACGACTATTTATATCTTTTCCTCATAACATTTTATTATCAACATGTTGGTTCTCCAATAAAATAAGATTTACATAAAACCTTAACATGGGAAATCTCATTATTTTCAAACACATGATATCCATATTCAAGAATGTCCACTAGTTATTCCTCTTAGGAATGTATTTATTTCAACTGAACTACATCAGTTCTCAAAACATGAGATGCATTATACACATATTTTCATAAAAATAAAACATGATATACATTAGGTACCTGATAAAAAATTAGAAGAATGTCTATATTCTATGGAGCTTATAAAATATCCTTTATATTTTAAAATGGTATAATAAATCATGGACTTATCTTTCCCTTTTTTGAAAAATCCATATAACTTTTATATGAAGTGAATTTAAAATAAACATAATATCCCACAATGATTGATAGATATTTCTTTAGATTATCTATATAAATTGTATGCCAACATTAATCCTTCCTCGTATTATAGAGAATAATCATCATCTTATCATGAATTTCTTCAGCTAATTCTAGTCCTGATAAAATTATTTCCCTAAATCCATCCCAACGAGCTTATGTCTGAAAATGTTTTCTATATAATTCCATAAAAGGTACTTTATGAATATAGGAAAAAAAATAATTACTATAAAAATATAAAGCAATTTTATATGTTGATCACAACTTACTTTATAATCAATTTTCAAAACTCGATGTGTATCACGCAATATATGAATCATTCTCTCCGAATATCCTTCAGATTAAAGATTAATTTTTTCTTTTTGAAATTTAATTCAGTTCACAAAGAATTTTGAATTTCTTTTCAGAAATTATAGAAAAATAGTTGGATCAGAATCAGATACAACAGAAAATGGGTATCTTTTTATTCTAATTTCTTCTGTAATATACTGTCAAAAACGTTTATGTAAAGACATATGATCTCAAATGGGAATAAAATTACCAGATTTAGTCAACCAATAAAAATTTACCCAAATTTAATTTTTACCATGATAGGTATTTGGATCCCACACCAAAATCCATTGATATATTATACCATTTCACTTCTAAAACTAGAAAAGGATGAAGAATCCCATAAAGTAATTTTCATTCATCATTAACGTTTTTAAAATTCAATTATTTTATTAAAATTATAAATATCATTCATTATTCATTCCTTTAGTAAATGTTCATAAAAGTCAATATACATTTTGGGATGTTATTAAGAATATAAAACAAAGAAATATGAACCTTACTCAAAAGAGAATTCTTTAACTGGAGGTATTATGAAATAAAAGTTCTTTTTTGAAATTATAAAAAACATTATTTTTAAACATTAAATTTAGGAAATTTAAAATTCCTAAAAATTATACCTTTTCCAATAACTCACAGTATTCACTCTCATATTTCTTAATCCTATCTAACAAATAATATTTTGCATACACCTAAAAAATTACAAAGGGATTTTATATTTTCAAAATTTAGAATCTTAAATTCATTAAATCATTATCCAAATTTTCATGTCCTAGATTTATGTTGTTAATCTGGTATTATCATTCCCACTCAATGCATCAACTACATTATTTTATTTACATGGATAATAATTATGTTTTATTAGTAATATTTTATGAAATCCAACAATATTCTTTTTCTCATGTTCAATACATTATTTGTGAGTGTATACATTGAAAATTTATTATCATTATATACTTCGTAATTTGTAGTAAAAAAATGTGGCCTCTAAAATTTTATATAAAAATCTATAGCCACTTTTTTCATGGTCATGTTTATGAAAATATTTGATATATGTTTTCAGTTGATGCGACATATAATCAATTTCTTGGTAATTATATAATAAAAGAAAACCCATTTCCTTTAATGATCCATATATGTAGAGGAAGATGTCACCATTTCTAGATGTTGGTCCCAAAACTATAGAACATTCTATTCATATATTTTTTCCATAAAAACATTCATCACAATGGTTTTTCTAGATGAACTGAACTGTTTTTTTGTAAACATGATAAATGGGAAAGATAATTTTTAAAAAAATTTATCAAAATTTCTGTATTATCTAATGTATACAATAAATTTATGATTCTATATAACATTTTAGGTTTATAGTCATTCATCAAAAACGCCATTTTTATTAGGATCTAGAATTACTGCATATTTATTTATTAATTTTAAGGGAGTGAAATCCAACCCAACAAAAATCAAACACTCTTAATTTCCCATATGGATTACTTTCATTAATGGTTTTCAAAAGAAATCATTAGATGTTTTTTATGATCGTAAAAAGTTTTAGAATTATGTAAAACGAAAATAAAAATGAAACCACAAATTTATTCAAATATTCATAGAAAACCATATTCATATGATCCATGAGTACAATAATATTTTTTAACATAACTAGCATAACCACGAAATCATAATTCTTATACCTATTAGGAAACACTATTTTGGGATTTCAACCTCCTTCACTATTAGCTTCTGTTACCCGTGCCATCTATTATCCTTAAAAATTACAATGATCCTTGATTAAACAAGTAATTGATATGAGGAAAAAAATACTTATTATAAATTTTATTCTTATAAATTTATATAATCTTTGAAAATCTTCATAGAACTATCATTATTTTCAACAAATAAAATAATATCACCCCAATATGATCATATATATGAATGAATCATTTATCAAGAAACACTTTTAAATACTTTTTATTTTGTAAAAGTAATTATTCATCCATTGTATTGGGTATTTTGAAATTATCAGAGCATCAAACACTTATAAATTAGTAAATTCAACTTCCATATCAAGTATAATATTTTTGAAATAAATAAAAAACATCTATATGTACTATAATGACCAAAATATCATTAATCTCAACAATTACCTTACTTTGAAAAATAGGTTTAATATATCAGTCATTTCCATAATTTAACATTTTTTCAACTTCATGATATGTTTTTAATGTATTGAATTCATTATTATATAATAACTAAAACACAATTAGGAAAATACCTTCTTCGGTTTTACAATCGATCATGGTATGATAAACTAAAGAAAATACATTACTAGAATAACTTCAGCATATTGACTTGGAAAGACTATAAGAATTTTTATGAAACGCTTATCTAGATAATAATATGAAGATCTTTATAAATTCTTGTATCCTTAATACTATCCATTGTGTATTTATGAAAATTCATGAATTCATTTCTTGAGGTGAAAATTTCATTTTACTAGTAAAATTCTTTAAAATAAAAGTATGTGTAGACCCTACATAAATCAATAATTCATCATAATTAAATTAATTAAGTAATGTACTTGTTACCACTTCAATCGAGGACCCAAAATCTACTAATTTAATTGAAATAAATTAACACCTATTATATTATTATAGGCATACCGAATCCCATAATTCATTATCCTCCTTTGACAAACATTTTCATAATTAACCATATCATTAAATTTTAAAATCCAAAAATCTTGCTTATAAAAATTAGTCTTACTAATACCAAGATCCCTTTCTTAGAAATCATGATATATATATACATAATTATTACAATAGATGAACTTATATGATTTCATAATATGTTTATTAGGGTAATTTTATCACACCTATCCAAAACAAGAAACATTATCTTTATTCTGTCAAATTTCATTAATGGATACATTCACATTGGACACTGCCTCGACCAAATTGTATTCTTATTTTCATGGAATAAATTTTCATTATAAAACTTCATTTATACCATTAAAACATAGTGAAAAAGATTCTCATGAATTTTAAATTCATGAGAGGCCAGATCCCTTTGGTATCATTATTTTAAACATATGAAAAACTTATATATTTTTCAAACAAGATCTATAATAAAATTTGGTGTGTACCTTTTCAATATTTTAGTTTTTTATTTATAAAATTCCACCAAAGACTCACCTTTATTTCTCAATTCCATGAATGTATTTTCCAACTAAAATTAAACAATAATAAGAATATATTTCTCAAAGAAATGATTCTTAATAATATACATTTTCATTGAATCAATATATTATCATTCACTAGTATTCATAGCCATTAAGAACCACTGATTGGATTAATCATCAAAATAATAAATCGTAAGAGTTTTGGTTTTATTATCCAAATTACATATTACATAAAATATCCTTTCTAGATCATCAATCCATTCCTCACCAACATGGAGATTGAAAATCTACTAAATTCTTGTGGGGTTCATATTATAAAATTCTCCACTATCATAGATCAGGTTTTTATCTAGTATAGATACGAATAATATTTAAAATATGCCCTAAATTTAATATCATAGCTCCTAGAAACTATGTTCTTATTCCAACCATTCCATATTGCTCATTTCCTACTTCAACTTTTGTGTTTCCTCTATATAATAACATTTTAAAAGGAAATGTTTTAGATAAAACTACATGGTAATCATAAAATTATATATCATAATAACCATGAATTATAATTTCTCAATTCCACTTAATAAAATTATCTTTTTCCTCTAAAACTATCTATTCATTATCTCTGATATCATGTATAAGGACCCAGAATTAAACATTTTATATATTGAATCTTTTAACAACAATTCTTTTTTATTTCCTTCCATAATTAAATTTAGATTTAGAGTTTTATATAATTAGTTCATCACCCTTCAATAATAAAAAATGCATCATATAGTAGAGAAATACACTATGTATATATTTTTCCCATAATATAAAAAATATAATATGAAACATGTTTTATTTTTATGAAATATCTTTATAATTTTCATCTTGATCTAATATTTGTCCCAAATCATCTTTAAAAACCTAAGAAACCTTATTGAAAACATGGGATGAGAAGAAAATATCAATAAGGGAACTATAAAAATAAATAAACTAATAATTCCATGAATACACATTAAAAAAATAATTTTCATTTTTCATTATAAACATTTAGCCCAAAAAAACTTTTCTTACCTAATAATTCAACTTCACTTCCAAAATATTTTAATAATAAATTGCGATAGAAATATTAAATGAAAAATAAAAAGTATATTTTTTTTAAATTAATTAAAATGGCAGGAAATGTTTTTCACATAGTTATAAAATTCACCCATAAAAAGTAGCATAAAAATTCATTTAAATGTATGTTCATTAACATACCTTATAATATCATACGATTTATGTAAACCCCCATAGAATGTATAAACAATCATGTTGGTATCCAGATACATCGTATTGTCATAACTATTACACTAAATCCTACATATAGAATACATAACCTGGTAAATTCTAATAATAGTGTTCGATAAACCTATAACCAAAAAACATCACCCATTTACCCAATCCATTGGAGATCTATATCAAGCTCACTAATTATTTGGATCTATATTGGGATCAACCATCATCATGAGCTAATTTGGGATCAACTAGTATTATAAAAAATGACCAATAACCATAACATGTTCATAATATAAAAATATCGTTTCTTCATCATAGACCCCTAAAAATATACTTCTGAACTCATAAGAAAAAACATTTTTGATCTTGATATATCAATTTCAATTAAAACCCAATTATAAAAACTAAAAAACCCAAAAAATTGGGTATGATAGTTTTTATATAAAAACACACAGAAGAATATAATGGAATATAAATGTAAAATATTGTTTTCAGTGATGGTAAAATTTGTCTAAGTCATATATATTAAAATAGAACATTCATTTTTCATTTTTTCAATCCATTTTATACAAAACATAAATAAAGATTCAAATTGAAAACCATTGGTAGAATGTCAAAATTGACATAAAATTACCTTTAGAATTCAGTTTTGTCTATATAAATATGATCATAAATAAAATATATGAATATGGGAATGGAGTAAAAAGATTAATATATTATATCTTTAAAATATGTAAAACAAATATTTTAAGGTAAAGTGCCCTTTACCACAAGTCCAACTTTCCACATATGATATTTATTTACCTAAATAATAAAAATATTTTAATTATTTACTATCTTAACAACTCTTTCACATTTAACTGTTTATTTTATTTTACATGAATACATTGTATACTTAATCACATAATTGATAAAGATTATTTCAAACTTTCTGGGGATGCTTGGTTCACAAATCAAAAATGAATTTGGTATGCTAACTTTAGTAAATTGGATAATGATAATATCACTTCCATAATCTTGATTTTGATATAAATACCATTTTTAATCATTAATTATACTTTCAAAATTAACAATGCAATATAATTAGGAAAATTTAACTTTGTTATAATCTTGTTGATGGTATGTCATATATATGCATGAGTAACATTTTTTATTTTTCAAAGTTCATGTGGGAATGAATGTAAGTTAAATTTTATCTCTTGAGAATAATATATATAACATAAATAAAATACTATTTTAAAAAATATTGATATGTAACCATCCATTTTAGGTGGTGATTGAAATAACATACATTATCTGGTGAGGTTGTAATCCAACATAGACATGGGAATTGTTTTTTTATTTGCACTATAAACAAAGAATAATGATATTTATATTTCAATAAAATAATATTATTTATGTAATATATATAAATATATATTATCATTTCTATCCCTAATTTCAACTATCTGTAAAAGTTAGCTATGGAAAATTAATTACATGGGTTTTCTAGACAACATTTCGATATAAACCTGAAAAATAGTTTCATAGCCCACCAGATGAAGAGAAGGTGGATTATAGTAAATATATAAAATTAATAACTTAAAAATATATGTATGATACAAATATTATTATATGAAAAAATTTATAATATTTTTTTATAAGGAATTATAATAACTAAAACTAAAACCTTTGGTAAAAAGTCATACAACTTATTTAGTCGACCTCAATTGTTTTACACATTTGTCCCTATAAGGTTTGTATTCATCAAAAAATAAGATTGCATGGATGTGGGGAGGTTTGTTTGGATGGTTCTAGGTAGGTATTCCTTTTAGAAAAGTTATATTTATTTGTAGATAAGAGTTGAAACGGGGGGGGGGGGTCCTTTTATATGTGACAGAGAAGATACACTTACAATTTTTGAAAATATTAAAATATATTAATTACTCAATCAAGAAAATGGCTCTAAAATGGACCATTTAAGAATATAATATGTTATATGGTATTAATAAATCCATATAATAGTTTTGATAAATGTTTTTAGTCAATTATATCCCTTATCAATGTAGTTTAAACCCTATAAAACCTATTTTAACCATAACCATGGTAACATATTGTTACGGTTTTAACCATTCATTTTGAAAAAAAATTATGTTGACCTTATTACCTAGTTCTAGTTATGATAACTCAAAGTATGTAATGAATTTTATCAAATTTAATCTATATAAGTGGATGAATTTTATTAATATTTAAAAATAAGAAAATACTGTGAAAAGTGATTTTCTAGAAAAAAATATCATCAAATGTATAATTGTTTCGCAAATAATTGGTTTAAAAAAGATTTTAGTGACTTAAATTGGATTATAAATAATATGAAAGATTTAATATTACATTGAAATAGTTTTATGACAAAATGTAACATTTTAATTTCATGAAACAAGAAGGACGTTTTCATAAAAAATGATTGTTTTCACTATTTATTTTAAAAATAATACCTTTTTTTAAATTCTGAAAAATTCAACCAAAGATAATTTTGAAATTGTGAATTAAAAATGATATCCCATTTATGTAATTAAAATTATAAAATTTATAAAATATATTATTCAAATAATTTTATATAACAAATGAAAACACAATTTATCAAAAATAAAGATTTTTTCCTTTTGGCTGAAAAATTGATTAATATTTTAATAATAAATATTACTCATAAATATATAGATGATAAATATTAATAAGTCATGAAAGATAATTATTTTCAAATTACCTCTTAATTCACCCTCAAAATATATTGAAATAGGGAACATTAAGTGGAACTTTATTTACCAAGAATAAAGAAGGATTCTAGATAAAATAATAAAAATAGTTAGTACATACACTATATAAAAAACAAATAAATGGTTCATAATATGAAACATGTTTCAATAAAGGATGTGTGAGACAATAAACCCTTAACATGGATTCTAGATTTGTTGGATTCATTCTAACCTCATATATAATAAATTTATATTATTTTTCATCTATATCATATACAAATTTACATCTATCCTTATGTATATATTTTTCGATTCCATTGTTTTACACATTTAATCATAATTATTCCTTAAAATCAATTTTATTGGTCTTAAATATTTTATTTCACATTATTTTTTTTATTCGGATATAACATCCCACCACCCCTGACCACAAATGAATTCCTAGACAGACAATCTCTAATCTACCTTAGGTGAATCTCTTCATATTCCAAACATTTCTCACATGTTGGGGGGGTCTAAAGAGGTAATTTAGAGAGGCTAAATCTCCTATATTATAGTGTTAAATCAATGAAAATAAGCAAATATCATCTACCGTTACATTATAGTACACATAAGTAAATAAACATATCTAATAAAAATGAATATTAAAGTCATAAAAAGTCAAATAATCATATATAAATATAGATTCATAAACAGATACAGAAACCAAATAAAAATAGAGGTGAATAAATAAAAAAATGATAAAATAGGTCAGGTCAGCTATTTTGGTCATCGACGCCAATCTCCTGGTCCCACTCAACCTATTTTTTCTTGAAACTAAAGTTAATGGATCTTACCCAACCTGGACATGAAACTATGTGAGATTCTACTCAGGTACTCATGTGAAATGGTGGATCGAGTAGGCTATGAGAAAAACTTAGTAGGGAACCACAAACACATACATTTATATCAAAAACAGTGCATTCATATGTGCATGTGGCATGTTCATTATTATTAAATGAAATGAAGAAAAAAAATAAATGACCAATAATACAAACTTCAATTATTGTAGGAATTTCACTCATCACATCATGGGAAAAATATCAACTACATTATCATAGCCACCATGATGGATTATTTATATAACCTTGGACATGCAAATAACCATCATAGATCCTTGGGTTTGTGAACTCAATTGACTTAATTATTGTTTCATGTTCTATAATGTCTCTTAGAACATCGTGTGGAACGTGATAATGAACCTATCACAACCACCAATAGGGATTATGAATATATCCCATGCTGATCCTAATAACTATTATCGACCCTCGATTACAAGACCTTTATCAACCATAATTTCTTTGTAAAGTTATATGGTCTATTTGAGAATGTTTTATTTATCATTCTTACTACTATAACATACACATTTCTCCCATGTATATAGATAATTATCACATACATCCCATACTAGAGTTTTCTCTACCAGGTTATTTCCCACAAGTAACAGAGACCTACCCTACAATAGTTTTATTTGTTGATAATAAAAAATACATAGTGTGTTATCCTAGAAATATTGATCCTATAATATCGGATCGACACTTGCAATGATCCATAGCATCCCAACAGATAGAAAAATAGAACTCACCTACTATAGTATTCTTACCCAAAAGTAACACATATCACAACAATTGGGTTTTTCCCATCGAATCGTATCACATAATAAAATATCACCAGTTTGTAATTTTACTTACGCATGAATAAAAACATACCAACCCAATGGTGTTAACCATTCATAGAAAAGGCTTAGGCATGGATATTTTTAGTAATTAATAAAATTCCTCCCCAAAATTATGTTATTAAATTACATAAAAAATAAAAATAAAAATGGTTTTTTATAACACCTAAACCCTCCATAACTATCCCTGACACATCATACACATTCATGTTTGGTCTATCACTAGGGAATCAATTGGGATCCCCTCCCATAATACAAAATAGAGTAACCCCTCATGGGTCCCAAATTCCAAACACAGTATCAGGTCATCACTCAGTGATCTAGGAATGCCACATTCCATGGTATAATCATTAGGTTTTCTTGTCTCATGAAATACATGGGGTACACCATTCTGGAAGTAATCGTAGAGACAGACCACCACCCATCTCAATCATAAATGTATCACTTGGACATTAAACAAATCATAAATTATATATACCTTTATTATCTCAATACACTTAGTCTTAGCCACATAAAACTGTATTAGACCACTCAACATGGGTCAACAAAATGATCCAAATGGTTCCTACTTTTTAAAAGAGACCCCAAATACCCATAAGAGCCGAGTTTGTTTATATAATTACATGACCCTAGTGTATTATTTTAGTAATCCTTTTAAATGGCCACTCCACTTGGTTAAATTCATTTAAACATTAAGGTCACACGTCCATAATAGGTTTAACACATATCAAGTCATTTCTGAAGCTAATACCTCATCAATAAATGAAACAAGCATCTAGTATGGGTACTTGGACTAACATGGAAAATTAACTTTTTTCCTCTTCCTCAAGACACAAATATACTATTCATATACATTTGAAATTAAAAAATATATCAAAATTAATTACATAGATTGATTTTAAGGGCTTTTAATATAGAATATAACCTAATAATAAAATTCCACATGATCATAAAACATAAATACTAAGGGATTGTATGTGAGAACACCAACCTTTTAAGAAGATTACCTTTTAAAATTATAATGGCCTTTAAAATATACATAAGGTAGTGAAGTTTCATTCATAACCGATCCCGGTATAATAAAGATAGAGGATCCTACCTCAATCACGTAATATAAAAATAATCAACTATATCAATGATAATTAACTAAAAATATTTATATTAATGAAAATGTTACCAAGAATCTAATGATTGCTAGTTATCTAGGATACAAAATGTCTACCATTCGTAGAACACTCTCGAACCTATTATGAGCCGAAGTCTAAACACATGAAACCATTAAAACAAAAAAAATTATAAATGATTAAAGATAACAACATGGAGTTCATGTCACAATAATCCTTTATCAAATTATCCAATGAAAAAAACTAATCATTATCTTATGTAAAATTATACAGTTGATGGTCATTATTTGATGAAAATGATCCCATTATCATGCCTATATAACATGGGATGCCTACCTTACTAATATGATATATTGGACACATTTTTCCTGTAGAAGAAAATCTCTAAAATCAATGATTGTCATCATTACAATGGTATAGAATAAAAATATATAATAACTCATAAGAAATATATCTTATACTTAATTTTTATCATTTTAGGTGATATTTATAAACCCTATAACAAATAAATAAAAGAAAATCAATCCAATACCCTTGCTTTCCTAGACTTCCTTGGTAAACGGTGTTTTCAATGCAGTAGATTGGTTTCCATGTATGCTCCAAAACATTCCAACGTCTCATGTCAATTATCTCATGAATTTGTAAACTAAAATAAAAGTGGACTTGGGAACACTTTGTAGCATCCTTCCACCATGAACTACAAACAAGTTTCCAGACTGAAGGTCATTATTATACCTCAGGTGTTCCTATTCATATCCAAGGGGTTGATGACTAGCTATGAGGGTCCATGGAGTTACTATAAAGATACTATAATCCATTTATCAGATTTCGAAATTATAGAAAATAACCAAATATCTTCTATCATCCCATTATAGAACGCATATATAAATAATAATATCCTATAAAAAATATGGAAGTAATACAAACTCAAAAGGTCATCCTCAAATATAAATAGATCAACCAATGATCATGACACATTTATAGACATGTGAATAAATAAATAAAAGTAGAATAAAAGGTCATATCCCCAACTCCTCACACCACCTTTAATCTCTGGAACCCACTTTAGGTACTCTATCTCAAACACATTGTAATGGCCTCTATACCAACATGGACCTACAACTAGTTGGGAGTTTTTTTATGTACCCAAGTACAATGGTGGAAAGAGGAGGGTGTGTATACAAAAACTAATAGGGAACTACCATTTTGTCCCATAAACACTCTTAAATTAATTTACATGTGAATAATATAGGATCCAAAATAATCATTACACTATTGAATAATAATAAATAAAACTAAAAAAATAAAATCTTAGTCTAGTATCGGATTGTAACATATCATCTCAAAGACTATTAAAACCTATATATCAGAATCTATATGAAGGAATAAGAATATTGATTTTCCAATCCCATCATCCATCATTGATCCTAGGGTCCTTGACTTCATTCATAAATTCCTTATTGGGATAGTGTTAGAATGCCTCTAAGCACATTAGATGTATAATTTGAATAATTGCATCACATCCCCCATGGAGGAGTATGTATATAGCCTAATCCACACCTAATAACCATCGTAGATCCTTTGTTGCATTACCCCAATCCACTATAAATCCTTATAATTGTTTTTTGGGTTTCTCTGAGAATGTCATCATGAACACACCTCCCAATATAACAAAACTGGTTCCCCCCAGTATATATATATGTATCACAAAACTCCCTTTTTTAATTTTTCATAGTCCATAGTATCCTATATATTGGTAATTATAGGAAATGAATTCATCCATGTATATTAGATCATTTTCATCTTCATGTCAATAGTATCCCCTCAGATAGTGACACATACTTCCCCCGCGAGATGATAGTTGAACTCATGATTCTTATAAAATACATTAGGTGACTTCACATCAAACCATATTCAATTACCCACCTAGGTACTCTATCCCAATAATATCTACCCCCATGGTAATTACATTTAAATTCTGTGTGATTTTTCCTTACTCACACACACCCTAGGAAACTATCATGGAGGTCACTAACCTTGAAACTACTCTATGGAAAGCAAGATTAGATGTGTATTTTTAATCTGGTAGAATCCCAAAGAGTAAGGTGGGACTGTTGATATTTGTAGTAATATTCTATTTTATATGTCTCACTTTTCTAGGGGAGTTCATTCTCCCCCTCATTGAATCCCTACATCATCATTATGGGGCCCATACCTCACTTTTGGTTGGGTATTGTCACTAATACCATGTGTTATGGACATTCCTAATAGGATTACGAAACTAGTCATCTAAAACCATGTTTATTATTCAATAACATTGTTTCCTTCCTTGGACACCATATGCTATTACCCCTCAAGGTCACCTATCAAACCAATGACATTCCCTACATACCAATAAATGTTTAGTTAGTGTTATTTATACTCACTCACACATTCCCTTATAAATGCATCAAGATTTATCCCATTATAACAATACCCTTATAAAAGAAATCCTAAATATGTATTTTTAAATAGGTTTCCTCTTAAAAAATAAAGTTTCAATTTTATTTAATATATAGTAATGCTTAGTATTTTTTATTTCTATTTTATATGGGTGTTACATATTCAGTTAATTTCCTTGAACATTGGTGGTAGTTTATTTAACTAAATAATTTTAAAAATTTCATATAAATATATAAATCTCAGATTTTTAAATTAAATATACTTTCAGAACCATCCATGTAAGATTTTATCGAAAATGGAATTTCTCATTCATAGATATGATAGTCCACACAAACACATGAGTGACATTTTCATTTTTCAGAAGATGGAATGAAAATGAGTTTGATAGTAATTTTTAGTTCTATAACATTAATTGTTACATAAATAATATATTTATTCATTAATTTAATCTAAAAAACATCCCAAGTTTTCATTGATGAAAAATTAATTACATTTCTTTATAAAGGTTTTAGTCTGAACTTACATTTGAGTGATGTTTCCATTTTTAAACGGATGGTAGAGAGGGAATGGAGATTTAAAGTTGTTTTACCATTAACATAAAAATATTTATTTATAGTTAATATACATATTTAAATATTTTAATTTTATTTTAGTTAATTTAGAGTATATTAAAAAATAATTAAATTTGAAAAGGATATGTAAGAACATATACCAATTCTTTGGATAATCAATTAAAAGATTAATGGATGGATTGTTGAGAAGAAATTAATCAATATGTCATGGATTAGGTAATTTTTAATGTCTTTTTTGTTTGGAATAGTTGATCCAAGAGATGAACAGTGTGTATATAAATGTGTAGTGGAGGTTTCCTTTTATAAGCAAGAGGGTGAAACTTTCGAAAATACTCCAAACATTATAATAATATAATTTAATATTAACGACAAAGTGGAACACGATGGATATGATTTAAAAGATAAGATAACTAAAAGACAAAATGAACTCAAATTATAAAATTTATAAATGTTTTAGCATTACTTTAATCCTCATCTCTTAGTTTTCCCCCATCATTAATCCTTTTATCCCGTACTATGGTAACAACATTTTTACTATTGTAACAATTCATTTTAACTAAAAATTATGAATTAATTATAACATAATTTTAGGATCATTACTACAAATTTGGATTCCATTATATATATTTAAATTAATATAAATATGTATTTTTATACATAAACCTGAATTTATACCCAAATCATGTATAAAAATTATTCTCAATAAATTTCATAGTTTATAAATTAAAATTTTTGATATTCATAACTTTTAAACCAATTCAATAATAAATTTAACGTTTTAGAATACTTAGTTAACAAAAAATGATAAATTTTCATTTTATTAAAATAATTCATCACAAGGGTTTTAAAAAGATAATCATTCGTTTCTAATTTTTAAATAATATTATTTTATATGATTTACAAATACTTATTAATTATATTTTTATCATTAAAAATGGATTTGAAAATTTTTATGTCAATAATGTACATATAAGATTGATCGCTTTTATATTATCTTCTAATTATCATATGAAATGGAAGATGACCCAAAAAACATGAGATCTATCATGAAGAAATAAATTCCGAAATTATAATATAAAATAGAGTATCTAGGAAAGGAGTGATTTAGAATCCATCTTTATCCTTCATGGGGGAATTGATGATGGAAATCATGAGGAGCTATAAAGAAAAGAAATGTTCCTCTGAGGGAGTACACCTACTAATTGATCAATGGACAATTCATGAGGATTCCTAATATCATAAGGATTTCAAGAACATTCTGAAAGAGGAAACCTGTGTTTCATGTAGAAGAGAGATTTGTAGAGGCCCATAAACATCACATAATACCACTACAAAAGGGGTCTTATCCTTTTAAATAACTAGAGTGGAAGGATACATTAAATATTTTCTTCAATCTAATTGGGTATAATTAATTTAAAAGTTTATAATAATTAATGAAACTCATTTAATCATTTCATAATGTATTGTAAATGAAAATTCAAAATTCCAAGATAAAATGAAAAAAATATATTTACCACATGTTTGTATAATAATATTTGAATACATCACTTGTATGAAAATTACATTCATGAAATGTTCACCATATATTAGATCTAATGTATGATATATATATATATATATATAACATGAATCATATTTATGTGTACATGTTTACAATGAATATAAATATTATTTCACTTCCAACAATCTACCTCTTACACTAAAATTCCACAAGAGATTTATGAAAACTTCATAACACTTTATGAATCCATCCCAAATGTATCTGAAATGGGTTTTCATCAAACACTTTTAATA
This sequence comes from Viscum album, assembly GCA_963277665.1. Classification (NCBI taxonomy): domain Eukaryota; kingdom Viridiplantae; phylum Streptophyta; class Magnoliopsida; order Santalales; family Viscaceae; genus Viscum; species Viscum album. The sequence continues at coordinate 1,992,521,906 of OY728137.1, forward strand.
TTAAGAAAAAACATTATAAAAAATTATCCTTATCCAAGGTAATTAATATTTGACACTATGAGCATTAATATTGACTACAGAAACAATGAAATTAAAATTTCATATATATAATAAAATAGTATACAATAGAAAAGTGTCAGTGTTATGTAATATACTAAGGGGTCTGATGTTATCTAAATTAAAAATACTCATTTATCTATATGATCATACATACAACAATATGTATCATAGACATCTTATGTATCCAATACAATCAATTTCTCCATGATATTGAGATACCACTAGACAGGAACCATGTTAATCATGTTTTAGCCTCTCATTATTTCATAAGTCATAAAAAAGGACTGAATAGGTCAAAGAATACAACTCAATTCATTGACCCATTTGATAAGTATATCTAATGTAACTTATCCATGAATTTGAACACATTATATTTTAATTAAATAAACATGTCCATGTATTAATTTAGAATAGTTAAATTAAGAACCAGATGTATTTTGTTGTCATTCAGGTCGAAAAAATACCATCTTGGTTTAGATTTATCCAATAAAATTATTAGCTATATAAAAAATAACTCCCAGATTAGCTAAGTTCATATGTTGGATTGTGTAATTATAGTATCAAAGTATGATGGTCCTCATGATAGTTATTTATCCATCCTTAGTTAATAATGATCAATAATAAATGTACAACCCTAAGTATATATATTTCCATATAAAATTCCATGAAATAAACATTCACATATCAGTTTATGTTTTATGTCACTACATATTACCTCATGAATAAATTCTTCAAATATTTTATACAACCTTTTTTAATTGATAAAAGAATATATTCAAGATAACCTTTATATATCATAACATCCCGTTAAACTCTCTGATGATCATCAGTTAGGGGAAACTCAATGTTTATGAATTGAATGGATATATATCAATTGAAAATTCATGTGAAGTAGAGTTACAACGCACATAAATTAATGATAAATGTTTATTAACATTATTATAAATACATTATGTGTTTACAAAAGAAAGAACCAATCTCCTATAATATTAAACATGAATTTCATATTATTTTTTATAGAAATGATTTTTTGATCATTACATCTCTATGTAATTCATATCACATGCCTATGTGTCCATAAGATAGAATACAACAATTAACCTCATAGAGAGTAACATTTATTGACCAATATATTTTCAATAATGGTGATACTTTGGAATAATATTCCTTGATTTCAACTATTTGAACTTATATAAAAAACATTATAACATCAATTGGTGTAAACTTATTTTATTTTGTTTACATATAACCCTTTCAATGTATGCCATCATCATAAACTTATAAACCATTCCATAAAAATATATTATTGAAATATTTTGAAAATAATGAAACTTGATATATTTTCACATTATAAGCATATCCTACACTTTTTTCGATACATTAGTATATGCTACTTTATGGAAGGTAATATAAAAAAAAATTATTTATCTTTTCCTCCATAAGCAAAGTATTTTTATGATACTGAGTGATCCAAACTTTGTATTAAATTTTATAAACATCCATGTAATAGTAATGTTCACTTTTTTAATGTATCTAAATGAAACTCTTTACTTTATGGTAACCATCACATATCCTAAACATCACTAGGTTGTTATGGGATGAATCATTATAATATTATAATTGTATAATCATTCAGCTAACAATGATATTAATATTATCCCAGTAACTAAATGTAACTATTTATATTTTTTATTAAAATGTTATATTATAACTATTTAGGACATATTATTTGAAAAAAAACTCATACAAATATTTTGAAAATCAGTAATTTGTTATATTTAAACATATATATGTTAAATTACGGTCCCACTAGCCTCTTCTGTACTATATTATATTTCTATTATCTTTCTAAGACCCAACATAAAGTACTTTTAATTTTAATAAATAACATTTTTTTTCCATTTATTTCGAATATAATACAAATAAACTCTCATTTCTATATCACATAATAAATTTTATGTGTTTATAACCATTCATATTTGAAATAATATTTTATTAAAATATACCACCAATGTGTGTTGATATCATATTCCCACATATCTTAAAAAATACCTGGATAAAATGTTTATCTTGGATAAAATATTTGGTTGAGATATTTTTCTCAAATTTATTTTTATAAATTGATGAATCATGAACAATGTAACATCTCAAGATTCCATAGTACGTTATCTTTTTAAAGTAATTCAATAACTTTCACTACACGCAGAACCAATTTTAATAACAACACGGCCTATCATACTAGCCATTTAATGAAATCTATTATGAATAGTATTACCAACATTTTGAATAATTTTAACATTCATCTTTTTTATTTCTTAGACATAATATATGGAAAAAAATCACTTTTTCAGAGAAAAGAAGTACATTTAAAATATATAATTAAATAAAAAGTTTGACACTTTTATATATAAAATTTAATGAAATTAAATTATTCTTTAGAATAGGGACACAAAAATTCAGTTACTATAATTTTTTGTTACTTTTTTGATAACCTTCATATTTTGATGAATAATAGAAAATACTAATTTTTAATTAATAACAGTTTTTTATCAAAATCATTTATAGTGTTAAGTTATGAATTTGGGTGATTTTGAACTATATATTTATTATATTTCTATAATTTAATATCATGGTGGTCATTGCATATAATTTTACCTTTAAATTAGACATAAACACATGCCAATATTTTGATAGTTTTTACTTCTTAATAACCCACTTTTTGGTTTTGACAACAAGAATTAATTTCATATTAGTTAATCCAACTTATATGTTTTAAATTTGGTAAAATAGAAATATTTTTTGAATTTGGAGTATCAAAATTATATTAGGGTGAATTTTTTATATTTTTCTGAAAACATTCAATTTTTGATGAATAGTGAAAAACTCTCCGTTATTGTTTAAAATATACCTTTTTATTTTAATAACAATTTTTAATTAAAATTTATTTTCATGTAAAAATATATACAGAATATCTATATTAGTCTAATATAATTAATAGGATTCAATTAATAAAAATATTATATATATAAAATTTTATTAATCTTTTAACGTCTTTTACCGACCTTCTAGGAACATTTTCAAATATGCACAAAACGTAATTTTAGTACTTCTATGAATTGAACATATGAAATTTGATAGATACAGTTGAAAACATTAAGTAAAATTTGGTTCAATAGGGTGAAAATAAATTTGGGTAAATAGTAACTTTTGAATTTTATTTACCATAGTTAAAATTAGTATGGTAATTAAATGTAAAATTTATATTATAATTACCATAACACATGTACTAATTCTATTAGATAATTTTATTTCAAATAAAATCAACCTTAGTACTAAAATATGATCCCTTTTGATCCACTTGGATTAAATTAGAAAATTTATTATATTTTATTTAAAGAAGAGTTAAAAGTGTTAAATTCAAATTTTAATAACTAAACCATTTTTAATATAGGGTTATTAATAAAACAAATTCGACTATAAATATTAATTAGAAAGAAAAATAAATTTACTACATCATGTAATTTTATTTATAGTTTTTAAACATTATATAATGATGCTTATTTATGACACAATGATGATGTAGTAATTACCTTATTAATGAAAGAATAAAATTATTGATGTCATAAATATTAAAATAAAAGTAAATTGAGACTTTTGATGCATTCCAAGAATTTTCTAGGATAATATGAAATGTTAGGGTTGATTTAATGTATTTTTTTTCAAATTAATACTGTTCTTTTTACTTTCAAAAAACCAAATACAAAATAGTGTGAAAATTGACATAAATGAGTTTTTAAAAAAATTACTATTTTATTAAATTTTATAATTGTCATAAAATTACAAGGTTCGGCCAAAAAACTAATATATTGGTATATATGTCATTATTGAACAAACGTGATGTTCTATTGGAATTTTATAGTAAGTCTCTTAACCATGTATTATAATAATACAAGAAGACATGGTAAACGTTAAACTACTTAACAAAGAGTTATATAAAAATGAAGAGGTAAATATGGTTACCTAAACATGTATAAAACCTATTGGTTGAGATTATTTAAAACTACAACTACCTTATCCTAAAAATAAATCCATTTGGAGAAATTGTAAACTGAAAATGATTTTATAATAAAATAATATTTCTAGGTTTTCTTAATGTGCCCCTCACCTCTCTTATTAGAGAGTAATTCCCCTTCTCTCAAATTCAGACATACATATCCATCTGGATCAGCAAAACCCTGATCAAATATCCTCCCAACTATCCTCAATTCTACCTATAGTCATTATGTTTATCTAGAATCTATCCCAATATTCCATTTGGATCAAACAAAAAGAAACACCCGAAGAACATGAAATTATTTCATCATCTCTGTCAATGATCTTTTCTTCTTCGACATCCTCTTTATTTGGTATTAACATACCTAAATAATTACTCCAGTAACTTCTAAATAATGGGATTTTATTATAAATATGATACAACCATATTCATTATTCAATACATCTTATGAATGGAAAAGTCACCATACATGCGTACGTGTGGCTTACCGTCTCCACGTCATAGTGTATTATGTTATTCAATGTTTCATTATTTGTAAGGGGATAATAATGTGTATAATTTGTTTAAATAATAAATATAACATGTTAATGATTTTGTAAATATAATATACCGTCCAATTACATATGATTTCACTATCAATAGAATTATATCATCACTTGTCTGTACATACAATTTACTATCTCCATGACTTAATGGGATTCATTTTCACGTTCACCATTCAACGATGATTACAATAATATATTATATTAATAAGTAAGTCATATATGAAATAATAATTATAATGGATATATATATATATATATATCTGTGTGTGTCTGTATTTATGTATGTATTAACATATATCTCATTCACATATATTTGTTCAGTACGATATGAAAACATAAATAGTGTTTATGAGTATGTACGGTATACCATCTCCATAATCGGTGATTTACATTTCATATATATATATATTTATATTCTGAATATATATGATACATTAATTATTTTTTATATTCTAAAAGTATTTAAATCATGATCTATGTGATACAATTATGAATAACAAGTTTAAACATGTACGATAAAGAAAGTGATTATTACACAAAATGTTACATAAACATAGAAATTATTATTAAATGGGAAGTACAAATTAATAAATGAATCATATATTATATTATAAATTTTAATATGTTTCTGTTATAATTTAATAACATACTATGATCATTATAATAGAGGATAAATGTACAATGGACTAAAGGAAAATTATAAGGTAAGGGTTAATTCTTCAGTCTCATTATTATCAGAGATTTTTTGTGTGTAAGTATTTACAGGGAAATATTTATTATCCATGTCCATGTTTCATAAAATAGTATTCAAAATGATTGTTTTAAGTGACTATTTAACTAAAAAATCATTTTAAATGTTTTAAATATTTATTCCTCTAAATCGTTCCCATTAATATCTCTTTATTCAAAATTTTTATGGTTTTTTATATGGACATGCATGTTTTAAAATGATAATTCATTTCCAAAGTTTTAATGTGGTATAGAACACTTTGATGAAGAAATATATTTCAAATTTCTTCCTTTACAAATTGCACAAATTTTAAATTATTTCAAGAAAAAGTGGTATTTATATCAAAGAATTTTACTAATGATTTTCAACTATGTCTATATCTTTTTCTGGATATTATTCTTGATTAAAGTTCATTAATTATAATAAAATCCTCCTTATATTATTGAATGAGTTATGATATTATTTACTATGGATGTTCTATTTTTATACCATTAATGTTTTATGCTTAAAGCATTTACATTCCGTATGATAGTTTTAATACCAATGATTATGTTATATTTCATCATTTTCGTATGAGAAATGCATTGGACTTAGTAAGTGATGGGTGGGCCCCGATATGGCCCCTCGATGCATCTGTAGGTCTAATGAGACAAATTTGTGTCTTGGAACATGTCCTTGATAAAATTTTTATTTTTAGTCTTGGCATGATGCCATCACAATGTGGTTATGATGTCTGGTATTTTGCATTCCCTCACTATGAAATTATTTATTACATGTGATTATTCGACTAGTAGAATATCGATGTGCCTATTTATATGGTACTATTTGATTTATTTTTTTCCGAATTACGTTCAAGTTTATGTTTTAAATGCAGTTGTTTTTATTACAAATCACGCCTTAAATGTTTATAGCATTCACTAAATTATTTACCCTTGCTGAGCATCTGAGCACACCTCTTTCTTATATATCGTTTTCCAAAGATTGCAAGTAGTGTGTTATGATTGATATGAAGGATTGATCTTGGGGAATACTAGTGTTCTAAAAGGATTATTTATGTTGTGTTTGATGTTTTATTGTGTAATGTAACGTTTATGTATGTAATATATTTTCAAAGACTGCTAAATGGATCGGTCTTTCAGGACATGATTCCTTGTTATGATGACAATGTATTAAAATAATGCACCGACATTGGACTCCAAAGCTCGACACATTGAAGTTTGTATTAGAGGTAGTTTTGAAATAACCATGGAAATTATATTTAGATAAAACTATGGTTACGAAACATTGCCCTAAGATAGAAATTGAAGATTAGTGTAGGAGAACATCCAAAAAAGTTGATAATGTAGATATTATGTTGGTTTTCCAAGAAAACAATCTATGTTGGGATACTACATGTGGATTTGGTTCTAGCTTAGATGTATCTAAGAGTGAAAACTCTGAAAAGGAGTTACAGTATAGACCTGCAGTATCCTGGTACATGATAAAGGGCCTTACTAAGCACCCGGTTTGATGCTCCTAGGTGATATGCTTAGGATAATTCACATATTCATTACAAACCATTATGAAGGATATATGAGTAAATATGTCAGAAAATAAACCACTTTTATTTTTATGAAAATAGATGTGTGAAAATTTTCAATCAATGTTGAGAATGTTTCTAGTTTTTTTAATATAAATTATGATATGATCTAACATAGTGCATCTCGTCATTTAGAAATGGTGCCCAATAGAAGGAATTAGAAGTCTATATATATGCATGATACAAAGAGTAAGAAGGATCGTATATATCATCATCTTAAGAAAACATTTAGAAGGTAAAAATGTCTCTAATGTATTCTCATCATATGAAGAAATAATATAATATGTTAAATGAGATAAGAAAATAATTCTATGAGTCATATGGATTTGATGGAAAATAATAGAAAAATAGGATGGAAGAGAAAAATATTGATATAGAGAAGAACATAAAGAAGGATTTTTCCATAGCTGATAACTGGGGAATGAATCACCTTGGTAAATAAATGAAGGGAATGGGAGTTTTTTATAAGTGTAGAGAAAAAAGGACACAAAGTACATGATTTCAGGGATATGAAAAAGGTTTCAAATCTACAATGACTTCTCTGCAAGGAGTTGGGACACTATGAGAATCAATTTCCTAATCATCAGAGTGTGCCCAAATGATGTTGTTAGATAATAATCAAGTTTTGACACTACTGTAGATAAAGAAGAATGATTATTGTTCTTATGTTGTTATTAAATAATTTTGTAATTTGACTGTTGTATCAATGATGTACTGGTTATATGAATTATGGGAATAAATAAGGATTGTATAGGAGTATTATTTCATTATGCATTTTAGATTGTATGGTACTAAGAAATGTGAGTCAATAATATGATAAAGTTTTGGAAAATATATCGTTGAGGGAAAGATAATCCTTAACTAGTCCTGATATTGGGGTATTGATTTTAGAATAAGAGATGATTGATTTGGATAAACTGTATTGGATATTATTGACTACCTTAAAACTATTTGTTTGATTATTCCATCATTATAGGAGGTCACAACATTTTTGGATATAATGAATCAATCTTGTATTCTATGATTTAGAGAAGAAATAAAGAATTAAATAAATATTAAAATAACGTTTTATGGTAATTCAGGGTTTTACCATGTTTTAATAGAATACATTACGAAGGTTATCACATGTTATTACATGACTGAAGAGATCTTAATTATGTTTACCTTTGTTATAAATTTTGGATTGTGGGATTGGACAGAAGTATTTCGGATAAGTCTAGAGGTTGGAATGGATTATGTTATACGTGTGATACTATTGTTTATAGTTAAAACATTTCTTAACATCATTTTTTGATTTTTATAAAAAGGATAACCCAGAGGCGATTGTCAACCCATCGCATCTGGCTAGGTTGTGAGACATCAATCCGCAACCAAAGGGTGACAATGGTGCATCACCTACCATTGGCCTATGTGATGTACTTGTTTTTATAATGTAGTTTTTTAAATAGTCTGATATATGAAATATAAATTAATTTCTTCCCCATACGATTAGGATAAATAGAATATATATTTTTCTATTATCTTTTAAAGTGAAAGACGAGTTAGTGGTAGAAATTAGATAAAGGATTGAACTCTAATTGTCAAGTATTTTTATTCTTCTTCTATCAATTTTTAAACATTTGGAAAAATATCTTAAAACCAAAAATGTTTTATCTTAATTCCTTATGTTTTGTTGAACCGATGAAATTTTAAATCATCATAGATTTATGAATTTTAGACCTCCAATTTTCCATTTATTTTTTACCAGTTTCTTATTGGTGGACCCAATCTCTCCCTATAAATATTTACTTTATCCCTACAATTATATGTCTATAATTTCAACCAATGTTCTCCTATTTGAAACCCTAATTGGGTGGTGATTTTTTATTTCCATTTCCCTCTTATTAAAATTAAATTTTAGTAACCCAATTTCTGATGTGGGTTTTCAACAAAGGTATTTTCTATTTTCCACCTTTTATTTTTGAATAAAAATATCAAATTACAAGGAAACAATTTATTAAAGGGGGGGGGGAGAATTTAAAACCCTAATATTTCATAGTATGTTATCTTTTAATGTAACTCAAAAGTTTGTGCTACATAACACAGAGTTCAATCAAATCACAGACTATCAAACTAGAAATTTAGATAAAGTGTTTATGAATAGTAATAACCACATTTTGAAAAATTTTAACATTCATATTTTTTGTTTATTAGACATAATATAAGAGAAAATTCATTTTTTGAAATAAAATAAGTATTTTTCAAAAATATAGTTTTTCCGCCTTTTAATGGAAAACCATTTTGAAATCCAATATATGATACTTCTATATATTAAATTTAAAGAAATTTAATTATTCTTTTCAAGTGGGATATAAAAATTTATTTTGGATACTTTTTTGTAATTTTCTAATAACTTTCATATTTTGATGAGTAGTGAAAAAATACTAAATTTTAATAAAAAAAATCAGTTTTCTAATATAAATAATTTATAGTGTTAAGTTTTGGATTTGAGTGATTTTAAAGTATAATTAAATTATATTTTTATTATTTAATATAATTTAGTTCATTTTATGTAATTTTACATTTAAATTGGACAGAAACACATGTCAATCATTTGATTGATTTTAATTCTTAAAAACCTGCTTTCTGGTTTTGACAATGAGAATTAATTTTAATTTAATTAATGCAACTTATATATTTTAAATATGTCAAAATAGAGATCATTTTTTAATTTGTAATATCAAAATTTTCTTAGGGTGATTTTTTGTAATTTTTCTGAAAACTTTCACTTTTTGATGAATAGTGAAAAACACTACGTTATTGTTTAAAATTTACCATTTTATATAAATAATTATTTTAAATTTAAATTTATTTGAATGTAAAATAGATAAATAATACCTTTATTATTCCATTATAATTCATTGGATTAATTTTATAATAATATAATATATGTAATATGTTATTGAACTTTTTAACGACTTTTACCCACCTTCTTGGAATATTTGTGAATTCACATAAAACATAATTTTGCCAATACTCTGAAATAAAGTTAAAAAATTTTAGAAACATGGTCCACATCATTAAGTAAAATTTGGTTCAGTAGGATGAAAAGATTTTTTTTCAAATAGTAACTTTTGAATTTTATTTACCACGATTAAAACTGAATAGGGTAATTAAAGGTAAAAATGATATACTAATTACCCTAACACATGTCCTAATTCTATTAGATAAGTGTATTTAGAATAAAATAATATTTAGGACAAAATTATGATCTATTTTTATCATCTTGAATTAGATTAATACATTTATTATATTTTATTTATAAAAGAGTTAAAAGTGTTAAATTCTAATTTTAATAACTAAACCATTTTTAATATTGGGTAATTCATAAGATAAATTAGACTATAACTATTCATTATAAAAAAAAATATTTAAAACATCATGGTATTTTGTTTATAATTTTTATTATTTTTATAATTAAATTTATTTATGACACAATTATGATGCAGTAATTACCTTATTAATGAAAGGCTAAAATAATTGTTAATATTAATATAAATGTAAAATGAAACTTTCGATGCATTAGAAGTATTTTTTAGGTTAATATTACATTATAGGGTTGATTCATTTAAATTTTTTCGAAGTAATAATGTTGTTAGGACTTTCAAAAAAACCAAATACTAAATAGTCTCAAAATTGCCATAAATGAGTTTTTAAAACAAATACTATTTATTAAATTACATAATAGTCCTAAAAGTACAAGGGTTGGCCAAAGTACTTATATAATTTTAGATATTTAATTAATAAACTACATGAGATTTACTTTTCATTTTATAACATGTCTATTAAACATGTATTATAATAATACAAAAAAGTCATGGTAAAAGGTAAACTATTTAAATAAGATTTTAATTTAAAAGATAAGGTTAATATGGAGACCTAATCTTGTCAAAAACCAATTGTTTGAGAGGATAATGACAAATAACCACCTTATAGTCGAAAAAAATCCATTTTTAACCACTATAAATAAGAAGTGATTTTATAATAAAATATATTTCTAGCTTTTCATAATGTGCCCCTCCCCTCTCTTATGAAATCGTACTTTCCGTTATCTCATATTCACACCTCCAAATCCATTTTGATTAGCCAAACCAATCTAAAATATCCTCCCAACTACCCCAAATTATATCTAGAGGCCTTGATTTTATCATTAAGCCAACCTATGGAGCCCTTTTGATCAAATCAAATAGAATCACCTAAAGCCGAGCTAATTATTTCACCCCCTCTTTCAATTTTTTTTCTTCTTCCACTTCCTCTTTATTCCTTATTTCCATACCAATATAATACCTCCAATACCTTATACATAATAAGATGTTATTATAAATATGGTACTATAATATTCATTATTCTATCCATCCTATGAATGACAAAGTCACCATATGTGCATATGTATGGCTTACCACCTCCAGGTCATGGTGTATTTTGTTATTCATTGCTTTATTATATGGATGGGTATAATAATGAGTATAATTGACTTAAATAATAAATAGAAAATTTTAATGATTATTTATATGTAATATACCATCCAATTAAATACAATTTCACCATCAATATAATGATATCGTCGCTCATGCATACGTACGGTTTACCGTCTCCACGACGTGATGATATTCATTTCCACGGTCACCATTCAAAGATGATTATTAAAATATATATTATCAATAAGTAAGTAATATATGACATAATAATGATAATGTAAATATATATACATATATATACATATGTATTTATGTATTTATGTATGTATTTACATATACATCATTCACTTACTTTTGTTCAATACGATATGGAAACGGAAACAGCGTTTATGCGTATGTACTGTCTACCGTCTCCATAAAAAGTGTTTTAAATTTCATATATCTATCTATAATAAATATTTATATTATGAATATTTATGATAAATAATTTTTTTTATTCTATAATTTTTTAAATCATGATCTAGGTGATGTGATCAAAAATAACAAGTTAAAACGCCTATGATAAAAATAGATTATTACCCGAAATATTACTTAACAATAGAAATTATTATTGAAAGTTTAGTATAAATTCATAAATTAATCATATATGATATCATAAATATAAATATGTTTCTGATATAGTTAATTAATATACTATTGCTATTATACTGTAGGATAAATGTAACGTTGACTAAAGGAAAAGTACAAGGTAAGGGTCAATTCCTCAATCTCATTATTATCCAATATTTTTTATGTGTAAGTATTTACTAGGAAAAATTTATTATCCAAGTCCATGTTTCATAAATGAGTTTTCAAAATTATTGTTTTAAGGAACCCTTTAACTAAAACATCATTTTAAATGTTTTAAATATTAAATCTTCTGAATCTTTCTCGTTAATGTTAATGTTTTCAAAATGGGTTTAAGGATTTATTTATATGAACTTGAATGTTTAAAAATCTTAATTCCTTTAAAAAAATTTAAAGTGGTATGGGACACTTTTATGTAAAAATATATTTTAAATTCCTTCCTTTATAAATTGTGCAACTTTTAAATGATTTAATGAAAATGGGGTATTTCTCTCAACGAGTTTCACCAGTCATTTTCTACTATGTCAACATCCATTACTAGATATTATTTTTGATTAAAATTCATTTATTATAATAAAATCTTCCATATTGTATTGAATGAGTTATGATATGTTTTACTGTTGATGTTTATTTTTATACCATTCATGGTTTATGGATAAGGTATTGATATTTAAAATTCTAGTTTTAATATGAATGTTTATGTTGTGTTTCAATAATATTATATGAAGAATGCATTGGACTTAGTATTTAATTGGTGGGGCCCACTATAGCACCTTAATACATCGGTAAGTATCATGAGAAAAATTTGTGTCTTGGGACAAGGCCTTGAAAAAAAATTTATTTGTAGTCTTGGTACGAGGCCGTGAATATTTGGTTATGATGTACCACATTATACATTCCCTCGTTATGAAATTAGTTATTACATTTGATTATTCGACAAGTAAAATATCAATGTGCATTTTTATACAGTAATTTTTTACTTATTATCTCTAAATTATGTTCAATTATATTTTAAAAGGCTGTTATTTTTATTACACATCTTTCCTTAATATTTTATAGCTTCTGCTAAATTATTTACCCTTACAGAGCAACTGAGATTACCCCTTTCTTCTAATTTGTTTTCCCATGATTCTAAGAAGTGTATTATGATTTATATGAAGGGTTAAGATTGAGGAATAATGGGACTATCAAAGTATTATTTTTTGTCATGATTTATATTTGAATGTGTTATGTTACGTTCAAGTATGTAACCTATTTTCCATGATTGTTAAATCGACTAGTCCTTTGGGACTTGAGTCCTTGTAATCATGCAAATGTATTCAAATAATGCACCAACTCCAGGCACTAGGGGTTGGGGAAATACAAACAATGTGTAAATACTTAACCATATCACGTTGATAGTAAAAATAAATTTTATGAAACATATTATCTTAACACATAATATAAATCAGATGAAGATACACATTATTAAAATCGAATCATTTATTCTTGATCAAATATTTTATATTAGACTCCTTAATGTGGTAAATGATTAGTGTCTTTAATTAATATAAACAAAAAATTATTAAATTAATACTCTGATTTTCAAATCATTTATAGTTAAAAAACATGAAATATAGACATCTAGATTCATATAACCTTCAAAATAAACAATTCAATTTCAAAAAGAACAACTAACATAGATATTCTTAGAGTTCTCAAACTTCATGATGATTTATAAAAAATCATATATTATGGAATAATTTATTATTCCTTCTAAAACCCTCATGTTTCAAATAAAAATAACTATTTTTTGAATAAATTTTATTGTACTTTTGAATATTTCCTCTTCCAATTGTTATTTATTACCTACTTATATTTTCATTATAGTAATAGAACATAGAAAAATTAATCATAAATAATCTATTCTAAAAACATTGAAAATATTGTTTCAAATTTTATTGAATTAATTCATATTTCTATTACAATTCAATAGAGTGCAAAATAATCAATACATAATTTTAAGAATTCATTAGTCTCTAAAAACAAATACATTCCTACAAAATAACATTTACACACCTAATAAAATTGAGTACATGTGACTATAACTCCATAAGTTAATTATAACATAGTACCTTTGAAAAATTAAATTAATATTTCCATGTTTCACTAAGAATCTAGATTCACTTGTTAAATAACAACAATACAAGGGGTACTCTGGAATGAAATATTATAATACATAGAATATTGTACTTTCATAAAAACGTTTCTAAAGATATGATTCATAGGAGTTTAATATTTAATATTATACTTTCACTAATTAATATATTGATTATTTTGATTATAATGATTCATTTATCAACAACAAAACTGTCTCATATATTATTACTTTGTATTGGATCATTCCATTAAGGGATTTTAAAGGTATTACTACTTCTAAAAATTATGAACCCTTAAATCATATATATTTTGTGATCCAAGATCCATATTTCACTAAGCATTGATTCCACTCAGGTATTTATCTCACCCCATAGTAATTTAGATACATAATTATTGTGATCTAGGATTATCATTCATATATATGACATCATTATTTATGACTTTTAAATACATTACACAATCAAACTCTTATAGGTTATTATACATTAGTGTATTTGGAAATATGGAATCACAAATAACTGATCCATAGGTAAACAACATCATCTCCCATAATGATCTTTATAACTGGAACCCTTCTTAGACATATCATAAGTAATACATTTCTTTTGATCCTGGGTAAAGGAAACATAAGAAATGGTGACATAAAATGATCAATAAGTAAAAAAAGGGATATATGTAAGAATATAATGACCAAAATGGTAGGATAATGTCATTCTAGAATTTGAAATCTATATCCATCCTGTGAATGATCATTATAATGAGTTATGGCATAAATATTTTAAGTTTATAAGAAATGAATCATATGTAAATCAAAGAACCTGATCCATGAGAGCATAAAATTAGAATATTAAATTTTTTATACACATAATCATATAAAATCTTTTGTTAAGGATACCCACCATGATATTCATAACATTATATGATTTTTCTAACAACCTTAGTACTTTCTTTAGGCATCGGACGACCTCTCATATATCATCTTTCAGTCATGGGATAGCCACCCTTGTACCCAACATTTATAGATTAGGATAACTATTTGTAAACCCTATGATATAATAGAATATTTAGGATTTCCCAATTAAATTTAGGGATATATATTCCCCACCTATCACAAAATTAAAATATTGTATTTATGTGACATAAGATCATGAAACATTAATCTTATCATAACTCATGAAATGAAATGGGTTACATAAACTTTTAATCATGTAATAACGTATGGAAAATATATTTTCTTCATAATAATTTTATAATTTCATTATAGAATACATAGAATTAGAAATAATTGGGTTTCATAATATTTATATCATGGTGAATCCTAGGGAAAATAATGGGGGTTCATAAGATTTCTATCATGTTATAACCAATTGACAAGAAATGGGTCTCATAAACTGAATTCCATTATAAACATAAACCATTAAAAGAATGACTAATAATGATATACTTGGATCATATCTCTAGTAAGTCCTATTTAACATCAATGTAATTCTTCTTAGATGTAAGATAATTTGGATCGATCATTTAAATCACGCCTAGAGGAAAACATACTTTCTTCCATAAAAAAACTTTTTAATACATATAACATTTTTAAAATATTTTACACTAAAAATAACCTTAAAATAGATAAATTAAACGTTAAATTAAAAAATAGACATGATGATAAGAAGTTTCATTCATACCGTACACATTAAAATAATGGCTCATTTTATTTTTTTTAGTAAAATCCAAACAAGAATTGTTTGAAAGACGACATGAAGATTCCAATAAATTTTTTTAAATATAATAATTGTATAAATATTCCTTTTAAAAATAAAAGGATAATAATTAATCATTTTTTTAATTTCTTTTCTGAAAACATGGTTTTGGAATAAAATGGATTTTCTACTAAAAGGATAAGTAATGTAGGATTTTATTAAAAACATTTTAACAATTAAAATATGTACCAAAGAGTGGTAAAATAATAATATTTAATGAAATTATAATGAATGGTGAAAGTATAATAATATCAATGAGTTTATTTATATATTGATCATAATATTTTATCCTTGGAAACATAATAATAAACAATCTCTATAAATGATTGGACTGTAAAATAAAATCATTTCCACTTTCATATAATTGAATAATAATTTTTATGAAACAATAAAATTAAATTGGAATTATAATATCAAGATGATAAATAAATTCATGATATTAAACATCAAATTTTCTGTATATACACCTTTTGAGAGAATATATGTGCATAATATAACCTATGTCTTAAAGAATGAAAATTGAGATGAAAATGTCTTACTTCTTTGGTAATCTTTTGAATCCTAATTCGAAATAAATAATAACATAAAATAAATCAATAAATATCAGAAAAATAATTGGATTCCTGAAATATAATTTAAATGGTTATGTATATGGACCACACAAAATACATTATTGGTTTTACATGTCTCCTTGAAATTGAAGAGAGACTGCAAATCTCTTACCATAAATCATGAATTGCGTTACACACATTCAAAACTCCTGTATAATAAATATTAATTTTTTATAAATCTGTAATGGGAAAATATTAACATATATAATACCAGATATTTTTTTAAGAAATTTTAATGACTTTTTTTCAAAAATTATATGCTAAAGTTGCATTTCAGGTAATAACTGCTTTGTTTTTCATATATGATATGATATTTTATTTTTTTGGTCCTCACACATTGATCCTGATTTAATTATAAAATTAAATTTAAACATTATATAAATATAATATATATTCTCTATATATTTATTTATAGTGATTCATAAGATTTAGTGACGGATGGTGAAATACATAGTTCATGTTGATGGTTGGTCATACGTACATATTAACGTTTTTTTACATTTTCTTGTTGAATTGAAATAAATAATTATAAAGTATATATTACCATTAAAAATCATTATTATTTAATATATATGACATATTTTTATTAAATATTTCATATTATGTTCACTGTAATGATTTAAAGAATCACATCACTTGACAAGGTAGTAGTCTACCGTACACACGAGTGACATTATCGTATTCCCGTAAAATGCATAGTATGAAATTATATATGATATTATGATTCAAAAATCATAATAATATAAAAAATATAAAATATAAATAATAAATATATAATTACTATCATCATTGATAGGTGTAAATTAAAAAATGAATGACCACAGTTCGTGATGTTGTTTTTCATCACACACATGAATAATGATTTCATATCCCATTCGATGGTCATCCAAATAGTTATAGTTAATTGACTTGACATAAAAACACTTATGTATATGGATATAAATGATGTTATAATATCATAATGTTTTAATAATATGTTATGAATGTGGAGGAATAAATTGAACAAAAAATCTTCTTGATGAATGTTACCTCTTACTTGGGTATCCAATTGAAGATTGCCCCATGTTCCTAGTTTGGTTGTATTTATATCAAAAATTAAAATAATTGGAGTAGATAAAGGGATTTGGGAAACTAATTGGGTTCGTATTCACAAAAAAATGGTTATATGGAATGAATGAGACAGGATAAGGGATGACATTTTATATGTGGGTTGAGTGGCATAATTGTAATTTTTTAAAATAAAGATATCCATCCAGGTTTTTTTCATGGAACAGGGATAAAAAATAGTGTATAATAGGGAATATAATGAATAATGTATATATATATCCATACCATTGGTTTTTGGAATTTTTATTTTTATTTTTAATCCTTATATATTAAATCGAACCCCATGGTAAACTTATTTCTACATTAATAATGACAAAAAGTTTATATGATTTTTTCAATTTATTTTGGAAATAAATTATTGTAAAATTCAAATAAAATATAAATTACTCCTATTCTAAATATGAAATCAATTTTTATATTTACATTCACATAATTGGAAGTATTATAATTTAATCATAACCCCACACACACTACTGGAAAGATGGTTTTTAAAGGGAGAATGTGAAATGGTATGATTTTTATATAAAAATTTAATATTGAATTGATCCCAATGAACTAGATTGGAATAATGAATGTAATATTTAACTAATTTAAAATTAAAACCAACCTAAAATATAATTTATCTTTATAAAAAAATAAACAAAAAGGTTGTTTTCAATTAAAATTCAATATTTTCCCTATTAACCAAAAATTAAAAATTCATAGAAAAACAAAAATAATTTAACCTTGGATATTTTTTACATTCGGATTTTAAAAATATAGTTTTTATAATGAAATTAACTTTCTAGAGATGTCAAATATTAATTTTAATATATTTCACAAAAAGACATGAAAAATATTTTAGTGAGAAAATTTTATTTTTGAATCATATAAACCCTATGCATGTTAATGGGTCATGTCAGATCATGTCAATGGAGTTTTTAGTCCTAGATTGGCTAAAAAATAATGTTCCAGGTTGGGTTAGGTCACATGCTTCCTATGTAGTTGATCTGAACTGTCCCAACCCATTTGGGGTCGGGTTAAGTGATGCATGGCTTAAGGATCCTACCCAACCTAACCCATTAAGGGTGGAGTTAGTTCAAGTCAGGTTAAGAATATTATATGTGTTATACTTGATCCATCCTAATAGATACTGACCCATCCCCAAACCACATGTAATCTATATAAATATATATGAACGAAAATTAAAATGTAACATCACAACAACAAGGGAATTTGACGAGAAGAAAAATATAAATTAGTAGGAAGGACACAACTCCATAAACCTAAGAATATAATCATTAAGAAGCCAAAAAAATAGAAATTCAATCCAATAAAAAACACAACAAAATAAGGATAAAACAGGTAAAGCTTCATAATAATGTGAGGATGTGATTCCAACTTATAAAACAACATTCATAAATTCACATTTGGGTTCCACACTGGAAAATAGTTCCACGTGATACTTGTAGCATTTCATATACACCATCAGAAAAAATCATATTTTATCACTCCATATTCATGTAATTAGAGTAGTTAAAAATTTTAAACCCCACACTTCCTTCTAAAATTATTTAATAAATCATAAGTAAACCATCAAATCTTATAATATGTATAAGATTCATGAACTCATACCGAATTACTAGAACACACACAACATAAAATTATTATTGAATCTAGATTTTTAACATACAGTAGTTTTTAAATTGATAATTGATGAAAAATAAATGATACGAACTATATTTAATAATTTATTTACATTTTGGGGAAAATGATTGACTTCCAACGGTAGTAGTTGGGTTATATCACTTGGTATACCACTTTACATTAATGGATCACTAGCTAGGCCGACTAGTTACAAAATAGTCCCACTTGTAACCCACTAGAGATTTTCTAGACATGACACACCCTTGGTGGAAGATTAATAAATAGGTTTTGAGTGATAATTGGTTATGAAAACCATAATAATAGTGAATGGTGAGATATTAATAAATAACATGATAAACAAAATTGACTACGTACCAGCGAACAAACATGAAACAAGGAGGAGGAGGAAAATTAGGTGATTAGGGTTACTCTTTCTCACTTGTGACAAAAGGTAAGAGGATGAGGTTATTGAAGATGGGGTATCAAGATGGGTGGTTGAATTAAATATGATAAAAAATTATGGGAGATATTAGGAAGGATTAGAAGAAAAGAGCATGGTTTTCTCACGAGGAAGGAGAAGAGACTGTGGGACAATGTTTTTTTATGAGCGGAGGATAGGGAAGGATTAAAAGACAATGCAAGTGGAATATAAATAAGAATAATTAGAGAGGGAGTAGGTCTTCTTTAGGTATGAAGTAATTTTAGTTGATGAGGAGGATGATTATATTGCAAGAAAGAGGGGATTGAGAGAATGTAGCTCATTGGGGATATTGAAAGTGATTATGTGACTAGTATAATTTTTTTATGCATCGATCAGGTCCATCAGGTCAGGTTGGGTCTATATTTTTCTTACCTGCTACCCAACATGGCTCATGTGTGGTTCAACCCGACATAACTCAATCTGATTATTTTTTGTGTGTAATTCAACACAACCTGACTCGGCCTCATTGGGTCTAGAAACTCATAGTATTAGATTTACCACAAATTGTGCATTTTATTATCAACCTATTTTATTTATATAAAACATTATTGTTAATATTTAAAATGATTTTATTACTCTTCATATATATCAGTTCAATGGAAATGTTATATTGGAGGATTTTAAATAATAATAATAATATGTCGCAGTTTTGATAAAACATTGTGGCATGTGTCACAAAAGATTACCCAGTGTTGCATATGGAAAAAGTATAACATGGTGTCTCGTATAATCCAAGATTACAATTAAATTTAATATATTCGAAAAAAATTACAAACACTCTGGGTGTCATATTACACCCCACTTAAAATGAATTTCTCCCTCAAAATTCATCACTATGACACAAATAATAAGGATATTTCTACCCCATCATCTCTTCAAGTTCACACCTACCTTTCTCAAACTATAGGTTTCACAAAAAAAAACTTTTACTAGGTGAGTGGTATTGTTACATATATCTTTATTTGTATGATCAATGGTATCTAACATTTTTTCTTCATAATAATGAACATTCTCTAGTGGTATGACCTCGATATTAGATACATGTGAAATGTCCGGAATGTACTTCCTTGGGATAGATACATGGAACAAATTATAGAATTGAGATAGGTTTTATGCAAGAACCATGTAAAAGGATATGATCCCTATATAATCAATAAATCAAAAGGACTGATATACATAGGGCCCAATTTCAACTTCTTCTAATATCTCATAACCTTCTTCAATGGATAACTTCCTAGAAACACATTTTCATCAACTATAAATTCAAGATCATATTGGAGATTATCATCAAAACATTTCTTCTGAATTTGATTTTCATTGATTTGTTGCTAAATAGATAAATTATTATCCGCTGTTTCGTAAGATATATAATGTCCAAATAGATTTATTTATCTAATATCATTCCATTAAGATGGAGCTATACATTTTATTAGAAATAGGGCCTCATAAGAATCTATATGAATGCATTAGTTGATGATATTTTTGTATGGAAACTCATCTAGAGGAATGTATTGTTATCTACCACATTTGAAATATAAAGAAATATATCACAACGTATCTTCTAGTGCTTTAATTATTCTCTAAAATTGACCACCTTTTGAAGGATGATACATAATACTGAAACTCAATACTATATCAATAGCTTTCTGAATAATTTTTCATAACATTGAGTTAAGCATTAGATCCTGATCAGAAAAAAAGGAATTTTTTACTCCATGAAACCTTACCAATTCCTTAATATATATCATAGAAATATGATCAATATAGATTCTTATCTTATAATAATGAATATTTCTAACTTATTATGGTGATTGACTACAAACCATATAGAATCATGACATTTATACATTTTGGGGAGTCCAATGACAAAATCCATTTTTCTTTTTCCCCATTGAAATATTTTCATGGGTAATTTATATAACATCTCCTTATATATATTTATTTTAGACATAATGTTCTTTTATACCTAGCACAGAAGCAAAAAATATGTGATATCTCTCTTTATTCCCTTCCACCAGAAATACACCTTCAAATCTCTATACATATCCATACATACTAAATGAATAGAGAATAAAAATATATCAGCTTCCTCTAAGAACCCCTTCTTAAAATATGATATTAATTTAAAGAATACAAGGATCCGGAAACATATTATTCAATCATGATCAATATAAATCTACAATGATCTTTTAAGATCAAAGCATCAGCCACCGTTGTCACGACCCGCCCTCGGAGCTCGTGCCGTGACTACCCCAAGCCCGCCTTCCATAGGCCAGGGGCTGGCGACTAGCACAAAGGCGTAAATCCCAACAAAAAGGGAAGGCATTGCCTTTGAAAAGTAAACAAGCACCACAGAGTAGGCAAGCGGAAAATTAAACACTAAGTAAAAATGGTACAAGCTGTGCTGAAAGTAAAAGGGGCCGGAAATACAAGCCCACCTGTAAAGTACAACTGAAAGGAAAAACAACCACTAAAAGGAAAAGCCGCAGCGTCGAGCTGTCCTCTGGAAGTCCCACCTGAAGGGTGGGTATAGATAGCCTCCACTGCTCCTCGGGTCCACCTGACCGCTCCGAGTACGTCCCGCCAAGTGGTCCACCTCCAGGTACTGTCCTGCTCTGCAAGCCTCCACCACGATCAACGATGTCCGTCGTCTCCAACCAACACAACGTAGTGCGGGCATAGCCTGTGAAGGGGTGAGTATAAGCTACTCAGTAGGGACCCTAAGACCCCTGAATGTCTCCTGAAATCCACAAAGGATAAACCACAAAGGAAAGATACAATCACGAAGTAACATCTGACATGGAATAGGTATATGCCCATACATATACCTAAGTCATCAATTCCCGTTCGGCTCCAACGTCCGAGCCCAAGCACAACCCAGTCCACACAGGAAAGAAAAAGGTATACCCACACAGGATAGCACAACACAATCCACAAGGAGAGTAAACAATAAATCCACACAGGATAGCTCAACACAATCCACAAAGGAGAGTAAACAGTAAATCCACACAGGATAGTTCAACACAATCCACAAAGGAGAGTAAACAGTAAATCCACACAGGATAGCTCAACACAATCCACAAAGGAGAGTAAACAGAAGATTCAACTCACACAGGTATACTTCGTCGAAAACGTGAAAGGGATGATCAGGTATGGATAATGAATCATCTACGCTGGGACCCACATAGGATACAAGACCAGCACGGCTGGGACCCACATAGGATACAAGACCAGCACAACTCGGACCCACATAGGATACAAGACCAGCTGTCTTCATTGATTCATCTATACTGGGACCCACATACGATACAAGACCAGTATTAAATCATCTAAGCTAGGACCCACATATGATAGAAGACCAACACAGCTAGGACCCACATAGGATACAAGACCAGTTGTCTTCATTGATTCATCTATACTGGGACCCACATAGGATACAAGACCATTATTGAATCATCTAAGCTGGAACCCACATTGGATACAAGACCAGCATAGCTAGGACCCACATAGGATACAAGACCAGCTGTCTTCATTGATTCATCTATACTGGGACCCACATAGGATACAAGACCAGTATTGAATCATCCAAGCTGGGACCCACATAGGATACAAGACCAGCACAGCTAGGACCCACACAGGATCGGGCCCACAGAGGACCTGTAGCACTGATCCACATAGGATCACTGAGTGCTGTAGTCGTCTCATTCCACTGAGGATCTCAGCACGGTCGTCACCGCAGTCCACTGAGGATCTATGCGCTGTCGTCGCTGTCGAAGTAGCAGTCACAGCCAGCTCTAGGGTTCCCGCACATAGCAAGCTCGTTCGGGAGGGTCCGTTCCACGAGCCGAGAGTCCGTTACATCAACTGTCACAAAGACCGAAGTTGATGTATCCAAAAGTTCTGTATCGTCAACAGGAACTCAACGTCCCAGATGGCGCGTCAATCGGACGCCCGGTCTGAGAGTTGTTGGCATTTTCGTCCCAGGGGCCCGGTTGGTTTTTAAGGCAAAACCAACCCGACCGCACTCCACCTGCGTCCAAACCTCAGGCGGAGTATGCCAAAAGATCCGTCTCACTTAGAGGAATTAAACAAAGCTGACGGCACGTCAATCGGACGTCCGTGGCTCAAGATATGAGTGTTTCCGCTCCGAGGGCCCGGTTGGTTTCGTGTACGAACCAACCCGGCCGAACTCAAAGTATTCCGAAACCTTGAGTGCGATAAACCGAAACGACCGTCTCGATCCTAGGATCGCGTTTCCGCTGACAGCGAGTCGTTTGGTGTCCAGGGCGGCACCCGCGGGGTGTCGGCCAGACAGCCGGACGCGCCGCGTGACAACCCCGCGGCACCCGCGGGGTGCTGCCCTGGACACCCGGGGGGTGTCGCGTGACAACCCCGCGGCACCCGCGGGGTGCCGCCCTGAACACCCTGGGGGTGTCGCGTGACAACCCCGCGGCACCCGCGGGGTGCCGCCCTGGACACCCGGGGGGGTATCGCGTGACAACCCCGCAGCACCCGCGGGGCGCCGCCCTGGACACCCGGGGCCACCGGACCCGTGCGGCCGCCGGAGTCGCTCCGGTGGCCCGTTTTCCTTCCCGTCTGTGCCGTTTTTCCTCCCGGGTTCCATTCATCACTTCAGGATCATCAAATTTCGCTTGCATCATATTGTGTCGTCACCCGCCAAATCCGCAAAACAGAAAGAACGGTGGAGGGTTGTCGGGTCGTGTTCGTTTGGCATGCACCCTCCGCGTTAGATAAAAACAACTAGAGAAAATTGTTCAACACATGAACCGAAAATTTTAATAAAATAAAAATTGTTCATTCGAAACCAGTTCATTAATTTTTAACGAATTTTCACGGGAATATAAAGAGGGGTATTCCAAATTATAAAATCCCTACCTCGTTGGTCGTCGTCGTACGCACGTCCTTCGTGGAATTGCTCGTCGCAGGAGGTGGAGATCGTCGCGTCGTCGCGGAAGGGCGTCGCGTCGTCGCGGAACACAACGTTGAGTCGGCGAACTCAACGGACCATGAAACAGCAGATTTAATTTAATTAATTAAATCCGTGTTTTGGTAAAGAACCACGAAGGAGATTAAAAAGAAAGTCTGAGACTCTTACCTCAAGCAGCCAATCGAAGACCCGTCGCGGAGGAAGATTCGTCGCAGAAGAACGTTGCAGGAAGGGAACGTCGGCGTCGCGGATCACGGCATTGCGTCGTCGATTTCCGGGTTCGGCGTTCTTCGCGTTCTTCATGTTCTTCGCGTTCTTCGTGAAGAAGGAAGAAGATACAAGGATTCAGTCTCAACGAGTAATCCTCCAAAAAGAGAGGTTGGTCTTATTTTATTATTATGCCAACAAATGAAAACGGGTAAAAACGACCCATCAATTCATTGAATTAGTTCAACTAAAGAAACAGCTCATTTAATTTACGAAATAAACCACCCAATTAAATGGTCTGTTGAGAAATTAAGAAAATGCGTCAGTTGACATTCATAATGACGGGTTTTCACGGGTGCGTTACTTAGCGGAAAGAAACGGCGGGGCTCGTGCGGGCCCCACATCAAAAATATCCTACCAAGGGGGTAGGATATTTCTGGATAGCATCCTATCCGGATCAACTCAGTTTAAGCCGCCTTTAAGTGGCTTCAAGTGGCTTTCAAATGGCTTAAGTGAAATAAAATAAAGTTGTCGCAAAATTATTTTATTTCTTAACTTTAAGCCCGAAAAATAAAAACCACACCCGAGAAAACGCAACTCTGGAAGAGGCGTTTCTAGGCGAATATCGGCGTTGCGATTTCATCGGTTCCCTCAGAATTCAATTCCGGGCACCGGTTTAAAAGTTAGAAAAACCCGCTTGTCCGTTCACTGAACGTACCTGAGCCAAAAATCGGAAAATGATTCCAGGAACACCGGGCCTCAGAATCAGGCGCCGTCAGAAACTGCGTTCTTGTAAAATTCCAAAGATAATTAAGAAAAAAAATTCCTTGAAATTTACGGGTCTTTACATTACTCCCACCACAAGGCTTTACGTCCCCGTAAAGCTTCAACACAAACTAGGGATACAAAGGCGGTACTGAGCACGCATCTGAGCCTCCCGCTCCCAAGTGCTCCTTGGAGGTTCCCGTGCTGCCATCTGATGTGCACAAGAGGAATCGATCGCCCACGTAGGACCCGCTCCTGTCGATCCTCTATCTCCACCGGGACCTCTGCAAAATACGCCCCATCATCCATGTCTAGCTCCCCATGGTCAATGATGTGCGTCGGGTCGTGCACGTATCTCCTTAGCTGAGATACGTGGAAGACGTCGTGCACTCGGTGCAACTGAGGTGGCAGAGCCAGGCGACAAGCCACCTCGCCAATCCTGCTGAGGACCTGGAAAGGCCCGATGAAGCGTGGAGACAACTTTCCACCTCGGCCAAATCTCTGCAAACCACGTCGAGGTAAGACCTGCAAGAAGACGTGGTCGCCATCCTCGAACTCTAGTGGCCTCCGCCTCCTGTCAGCATAAGGCTTTTTCCAGCTCTGAGCTGTACTCATCCACCCTGGATGACCTGGACCATATCCGGCCCCACAAATACTGCTAAGATTTCTTCTTTTCCGATAAAAGAAATCTGGTCCCATCCCCTAGATGAACCACATTCTTTGCCTAATACGGTCAATCTCAACATGGATGATACTAATCCATTCCAAGGATGACGTCGTAAGGCCTCGACGCTACTACCAAGAGATCCAACCGTTACTCTCGCCTCCAAGGGTTGAGTCACACTTTCAACATCAGTGTGCGGTAACTGGGTCTTCTCTAGTAGATGTCTCACAAGTGAGGGTCAAGTCAACAGTCAAAACTGGAACCTCTTAGTAACAACATAAAAGAAGACAGGAAAGAAAACATCACAAAGGTATGCATATTTTATTATTGCATCTCATAATACAAAGATGCTACACAAAAGCAACAAGGAACTATAAGTACAAAATATGTATCCACTAGTTCTGATCCAGTCCATATACTCCTAGAGCTCCATGATCGAAGGCCTTGGCTGCCTGAAGCTGAGCTCTCGCATGTCCACCTACTCCCTGCGGTCGGGGCGGACCTCCTGGTGGTGGTGGTGGCAGAGCCTCAAAGCATCTCCCACCACCTGCTGCTCGGTCAGCTCCTCTGCTTCATCCGCCTCCTCCCTGCGGACCACCACGGTCGACCCTCTTCCTCTGCCTGGGTGGCCCCTCCACCATCTGCTGCTCCTCGGTACGGCGGGTCGGGCAGTCACGAGCCATATGGCCCTTCCCACCGCACGAGTAGCACTGCCTGCCTCTCCGAAGGCTGGCTTCGCGCTGTGTGCCCCGCACTGCTGAGCCAGTGTCCCGAGGTCGTCTGCCGGAACCCTGAGTCATCCGTCGGCTACCTGCTGCCGAAGACTCAGCCACCTGCCGCCCTGCAGTAGGTCTCGCTGTAGACTCAGCCAGAAAGCTCTCGATCAGAAGGGCTCGCTCTAGCACTCCTTCCTGGTCGGGATGCTGAGGGAGATCAGCGATGCCCTGATCTCGTGTCTCAATCCCTTATCGAAGGTCCGGGCCCGGAAGAAGCGGTCCCGTACCATGTCTGTCGAGTAGCGAGAAAGGTCGGTGAACCTCGCCGCGTACTGGGCGACCGTCAAGCTTCCCTGCCGCAGCTGAAGAAGCTCTTGTATGCGTATCGCATGGAGGGTGGTTGGGATGAACTCGGAGTGGAAGATGTTCTCAAAGTCCGTCCAGAGGAGTGATGCCTCATCGTGTACCTGGAGCATCAAGCTCCACCATCACCCTGCTGCTGCCTGCAGTAGGCTCGCCGCGAGGATCACCATGAGGTCTGCTGGTGTCCTCACTAGCCTAAAAACTCGGACAACCACCTCCAGACAGTCCTCGGATGCTGGGGGTCCGTCTCCCCATGGAACCTGGGTGGTCGCTGGTGCTGGAACTCGTGCAGAGCTCTGAGGCGTTGTGCATGGTCAGCTGCCAGTGCTGGAAGCATCGGGGGCTCGGCGGGTAAAGGTACCGCCGGTGCCTCTGCTGACAAGGAGCCCTGCACCGAGGCCTCATCGCTCGGTGGGCTGTCATCACGCTCCACTCTCGGAACCCTAGCTGGATGCCATCGTGGGTCCATCCTGAAAGAAACAGGTGTGCCACAGTCAGAATAGTATACCCGGTGAGCTGACACAAGTAATCACAAAGAAAACTTGAACAGACATGCAATCAATGTTTTTGTGCAATAAGTCAGAAATCAGAAGTCATGGTCCTGGTGTACGGATACGTCGGCCGCCGCACCAACACTGGACTCCCTGGACTGATAACCACACCCAATACGCTAAACACTATTGCTTCACAGAGAAGAAAGATCAGAGTCCCCGGTAGAACCGACCACCTCTGATACCAATTTGTCACGACCCGCCCTCGGGGCCCGTGTCGTGACTACCCCAAGCCCGCCTTCCATAGGCCAGGGGCTGGCGACTAGCACCAAGGCGTAAATCCCAACAAAAAGGGAAGGCATTGCCTTTGAAAAATAAACAAGCACCACAGAGTAAGCAAGAGGAAAAGTAAACACTAAGTAAAAACAGTACAAGCTGTGCTGAAAGTAAAAGGGGCCGGAAATACAAGCCCAACTGTAAAGTACAACTGAACGAAAAAATAGCCACTGAAAGGAAAAGCCGCAGCGTCGAGCCTTCCTCTGGAAGTCCCACCTGAAGGGTGGGTACAGATATCCTCCACTCCTCCTCGGGTCCGCCTGACCGCTCCGAGTACGTCCCGCCCAGTGGTCCACCTCCAGGTACCGTCCTGCTCCGCAAGACTCCACCACGATCCGCGCTGTCCGTCGTCTGCAACCAGCACAACGTAGTGCGGGCATAGCCCGTGCAGGGGTGAGTATAAGCTACTCAGTAGGGACCCCGAGACCCCCGAAGGTCTCCCGAAATCCACAAAGGATAAACCACAAAGGAAAGATACAATCACGAAGTAACATCTGACGCGGCTTTGGTATATGCCCATACATATACCTAAGTCATCAATTCTCGTTCGGCTCCAACGTCCGAGCCCAAGCACAACCCAGTCCACACAGGAAAGCAAAACGTATACCCACACATGATAGCACAACACAATCCAAAAGGAGAGTAAACAATAAATCCACACAGGATATCTCAACACAATCCACAAATAAGAGTAAACAGTAAATCCACACAGGATAGCTCAACACAATCCACAAAGAGGAGTAAACAGAAGATTCAGCTCATACAGGTATACTTTGTCGAAAAGGTGAAAGGGATGATCAGGTATGGATACTGAATCATCAACGCTGGGACCCATATAGGATACAAGACCAGCACGACTAGGACCCACATAGGATACAATACCAGCACCGCTAGGACCCACATAGGATACAAGACCAGTTGTCTTCATTAATTCATCTATACTGGGACCCACATAGGATACAAGACCAGTATTGAATCATCTAAGCTGGGAACCACATAGGATACAAGACCAGCACAGCTAGGACCCACATAAGATACAAGACCAGCTGTCTTCATTGATTCATCTATACTGGGACCCACATAGGATACAAGACCA
This sequence comes from Viscum album, assembly GCA_963277665.1. Classification (NCBI taxonomy): domain Eukaryota; kingdom Viridiplantae; phylum Streptophyta; class Magnoliopsida; order Santalales; family Viscaceae; genus Viscum; species Viscum album. The sequence goes on from OY728137.1 coordinate 1,992,551,262, forward strand.
GTATTGAATCATCTAAGCTGGAACCCACATAGGATACAAGTCCAGCACAGCTAGGACCCACATAGGATTCAAGACCAGCTGTCTTCATTGATTCATCTATACTAGGACCCACATAGGATACAAGACCAATATTGAATCATCCATGCTGGGACCCACATAGGATACAAGACCAGCACAGTTAGGACCCACGCAAGATCGGGCCCACATAGGACCTGTAGCACTGATCCATGTAGGATCGCTGAGTGTTGTAGTCGTCGCAGTCCACTGAGGATCTCTGCACGGTCGTCGACGCAGTCCACTGAGGATCTATGCACGGTCGTCGCTGTCGAAGTAGCAGTCGCAGCCAGCTCTAGGGTTCTCGCGCACAGCAAGCTCGTTCGGGAGGGTCCGCTCCACGAGCCGAGAGGCCGATACATCAACTATCACAAAGACCAAAGTTGATGTATCCAAAAGTTCCGTATCGTCAACAGGAACTCAACGTCGCAGACGGCGCGTCAATCAGACGCCCGGTCTGAGAGTTATTGGCATTTTCGTCCCAGGGGCCCGGTTGGTTTTTTAGGCAAAACCAACCCAACCGCACTCCACCTGTGTCCAATCCTCGGGCAGAGTATGCCAAAAGATCCGTCTCACTTAGAGAAATTCAACAAAGCTGACGGCATGTCAATCGGACGTCCGTGGCTCAAGATATGAGCGTTTCCGCTCCGAGGGCCCGGTTGGTTTCGTGTACGAACCAACCCGGCCGAACTCAAAGTATTCCGAGACCTTAAGTGCGATAAACTGAAACGACCGTCTCAATCCAAGGATCGCGTTACCACTGACGACGAGTCGTTTGGAGGCCCGTAGCTCAAGATACGACCATTTGAATGAAAACCGTCCGAAGACGGGGGGTCCGTGCCCGGGCCAACCCGGCCCGACCCCCCCTGGGTCGGCCGAACCCGGTCTGCCCAGTCAGACCCGGTCGGACCGGTCTGGCTCAGCCAACCCGGCTCGGCTCGGCCGAGCGAAACGGGGGGGGGGGAGCCGCCACCCCCACGTGACACCCCCTCGGCACCCGCGGGGTGTCGGCCAGACAGCCGGACGCGCCGCGTGACAACCCCGCGGCACCCGCAGGGTGCCGCTCTGGACACCCGGGGGTGCCACGTGACAACCCTGCGGCACCCGCAGGGTGCCGCCCTAGACACCCGGGGGCGCCGCGTGACAACCCCACGGCACCCGCGGGGTGCCGCCCTGGACACCCGGGGGGCGTCGCGTGACAACCCCGCGGCACCCGCGGGGTGCCGCCCTGGACACCCGGGGGGTGTCGCGTGACAACCCCGCGGCACCCGCGGCGTGCCGCCCTGGACAACCGGGGGGTGTCACATGAAAACCCCGCAGCACCCGCGGCGTGCCGCCCTGGACACCCGGGGGCGCCAGACCCGCGCGGCCGTGGGTCCACGGGCGCCGCCGTCGGCTTCCGCGGGCCGCCGAAGTCGCTCCGGTGGCCCGTTTTCCTTCCCGTTTGCGCCGTTGTTCCTCCCGGGTTTCGTTATTCACTGCAGGATCATCAAATTTCCCTTGCATCATATTGTGTCATCGCCCGCCAAATCCGCAAAACACGATGAACGGCGGAGGGTTGCCGGGCCGTGTTCGTTTGGCCCGCACCCTCCGCGTTAGATAAAAACAACGGGAGAAAATTGTTCAACACATGAACCGACAATTTTAATAAAATAAAAATTGTTCATTCGAAACTGGTTCTTTAATTTAAAGAACGTTCACGGGAATATAAAGAGGGGTATTCCAAATTATAAAATCCCCACCTCATTGGTCGTCGTCTTACGCACGTCCTTCGCGGAATTGCTCGTCGCGGGAGGTGGAGATCGTCGCGTCGTCGCGGAAGGGCGTCACGTCGTCGCGGAACACGACGTTGAGTCGGCGAACACAACGGACCATGAAACATCAGATTTAATTTAATTAATTAAATCCGTGTTTTGGTAAAGAACCACAAAGGAGATTAAAAAGAAAGTCTGAGACTCTTACCTCAAGCAGCCGATCAAAGATCCGTTGCGAAGGAAGAGTCGTCGCAGAAGAACGTTGCAGGAAGGGAACGTCGGCATCGCGGATCACGGCATCGCGTCGTCGATTTCCTGGTTCAGCGTTCTTCGCGTTCTTCGCGTTCTTCGTGAAGAAGGAAGAAGATACAAGGATTCTGTCTCAACGAGTAATCCACTAAAAAAGAGAGGTTGGTCTTATTTTATTATTATGCCAACAAACGAAAACGGGTAAGAAACGACCCATCAATTTGTTGAATTAATTCAAAGAAAGAAACATCTCATTTAATTTACGAAATAAACCACCCAATTAAATGGTCTGTTAAGAAATTATGAAAACGCGTCAGTTGACTTTCATAATGACGGGTTTTCACGGGTGCGTTACTTAGCAGAAAAAAACGGCGGGGCTCGTGCGGGCCCCACCTCACAAATATCCTACCAAGGGGGTAGGATATTTCTGGATAGCATCCTATCTGGATCAACTCAGTTTAAGCCGCCTTTAAGTGGCTTCAAGTGGCTTCCAAGTGGCTTAATTGTAATAAAATAAAGTTGTCGCAAAATTATTTTATTTCTTAACTTTAAGACCGAAAATTAAAAACCACACCCGAGCAAACGCAACTCCGGAAGAGGCGTTTCTAGGCAAATATCGGCGCTGCGATTTCATCGGTGCCCTCAGAATTCGATTCCGGGAACCGGTTTAAAAGTTAGAAAAACCCGCTCGTCCGTTCACTGAACGTACCCGAGCCAATATTCAGAAAATGATTTCGGGCACACCGGGCCTCGGAATCAGGCGCCGTCAGAAACTGCATTCATATTTAACTGATTCTATGTAAATATATACTTCAATTTTATATGATTGGTATATTTATCAAACTTTTATCCATAAAGATAACACCTCCATACCATTAATCAAAAAACTACCACATGTAACTCCAAATCATGAGATAGGAAATAGAATAATTGATAATAAATTATCATGTGGAATAAGATATAACAATGTTATTATATCTAATAACACATCACAATACCATCTTAGATTTATAAATATAGATTACACAACCTTATATACTATAATGTTACGTATGCATTGGTGTAATGAGTAATCATTTCTTGATGAATTGGATCCCTTTTAGTTAACTTTTAAAGAGGATTAGATATTTATGATAAATTATCTACAAACCATAAATAATATTAAGATAGAACATAAAAAATATGGATATTATTAATTATGGTTATTTTAGTCCAACATTAAATAGCCACAATCATTGATTGATTTAATGATATAAACTCTATTGATATTTTATAACCCAAAAATAAATCCTTTACAGCCAAAATTCACACTTAGAGAATTTTTAATATAGTTTTTCCTTACATAGGGTCTTTAATAAAATTATAAATTGATATTAATGCACTTATTTTCTTCTTGAATATATATTTATATCATCTATATAGACTACCTGAAAACTGATAATATAAATGTCAAAAGATGATACTCATTAAATTCATGATGACATTGGGGAAATTTCTATGAAAAAATGGAATCACTATATAGTCATAGTGTTCATACCTTATATAAAATGTTATATTGAGTATATCCTCCCTGATCCCCAATTCATTATATCAATAATGAAGGTAAATCATGGAAAAGTATTGACCTCTCTGAAGTTTATTAAAAAATTCATCAATACGGGGAATATGGACCATGTTATTAATTATGGCCTTGTTCAACTCATGATAATCAATGAATAGTGACATAAATCAATCATTTTTTTAATAAAATGAACATGTTAACCACAAGGAGACACACTGGGTAGAATGAATCCCGAATCAAGGCTCTCTTAGAGTAACTTATTAAATTACTGTAACTCAATCATGGCAATTCTATATGGAGTCTTCGATATTTTGTGGCACTAAGTTTGAGTTCAATTAAGAACTCAAATTCAAATTTTGGTGAAATGTGAGAAAACTATTTTACAAATAAATCATAAAATTCTTTCGAACTATAAATTCAATCGATTTTGTGTTTCTCCACAACCATATGAGAGAAAACCCCATTCTTAATTGGAATTAAGATCCATACAATGGATGTAATCTTCATATGATGTTCGTACTTTATCATTACATCAATTTAATATCATATGTTGGATTGGAATATTAATTTTATCTTCCATTCTAAAAAAATTAAAATTAGATCTATATAGAAAAATCCAATCCAATACATATAACATCAAATTTATCCAAAGTAATAATGAAAATAGTTTCACGAATCACATTTGCACAAACTTCAACCGGAGAGGAATCATTTACATGATATGTGATCATCATACCATTGTTGGTTTCTATTGATAATTCTATATATAATAATTTTTTTTGAATATTTATACTCTTAAAAAATAATTCATAAACTAAATATTTTGTATATTCATAGTAAAAAAAATTATCTATTCTAGGATGGATGGTATGTGTACCTTTTAGCATGTCATTATTTTACCCCTAATTAGAAAAAATGATCACATGCTATTTTACATTCCCCCTTTCTTAAGAGGTTTCTTGAATTGAACTCCATCATTAACCCTCAATTTTGGTAAATTTTAAGTATAATTCCAAAACTCCTTGAATTTGAAACATTGGAGTGTGGGTGGTGTGTTATTTGTATCATTGTATCTATTCACATCTATATCTAAATTCTTCCCATTACATCAGAAATAAATTTCCCGACGACCATCCCTAACATGGTTAATAAATTTAGTAGTCCCATAAATATGATTTTCGACATGATTCTTCTAACACAAGGGGCTTAGAAAAAATCCCAAATTATTATCTCCATGGTTCCAAGATTTTATTTTGAATTCAATTTTTATATTCTTATCAATAGCATTATATTGATGGGAAATTCCAACCTCCATTTACTCCATGATCACACATAGAATAATCACTTCATAAATATTGATATAAATTACAGATAATTTAATATGGATATATGGTTTTAATCCCCTAATAAATCAATCATCCTTACTTTTCATTTGGAGGATAATAATAGAAATGTACCTCACAAGTCAGGTAAAATTTTCTTCAAAGGTACCAATGGATTCATCATCCTATTTTAAACTCAAATATCAACTTATAAATATTAATATAGATTATATGATGAAAGTACTAATTGAAAAAAATGAATTTAAACACATCCCAATCCATGAATTCAATTTCATCATGCTGCTTTTTATTATTTATAAGAGCCCACCATTAATTTGGTTCACCATATAAATGGAATACAACCAAAATGGATTTTTCATTTTCATAATAATAGAGAACAAAAAATATATTTTAAGTGGTACTAATCTATTATATAGAAACTAGTAGATAAGAAGACCAAATAAATTAATATGTTTGTTTCCTCAAGATAAACTCAGCAGAATATTGTAACATATATTGATCATTTAGAAGTTAATCATGATTGATATATTCTAAATGTCCTAAAGGAATAGTAAATATATTATTCATTCCATCTCACAAAATGAGTGGTTGATCAGGAGGAAAATCATTGAATTTTCTATTTCATTTAACATTATCACAGTTCATTTAGGATCTATCCATTGAATAAAACTAAGAAACATTGTGTAAGAAACAATAATCATGATGGGGAACCAAAAAATCATGAAAATTCACATATAATATGTCTAAACCACGACAACTTATTTAATCTGTGGATCCTTTGGTTTATACTAGGCCATAAATAGTGATAATGTATTTAATTCTTATATTATGCTATATAATATTCTCATGAATTTACAAATCATATAAACTAGGAGGGTGAAATTAGGTGTGATGTACGGCTCATTTTCATGCACCTGGTGATGATTAAGTCAAGCCTAATGCACCTTTTTTAGAGCGATTAACCCTAGTTACCATTGATCCAGATCCACAACCACATGTAGAATCTGAAAATGGTAGTAATTTTGTGGAAACCACAATTTATATCATTTAAAAAAATTCCAAGAATCCACCATTTACATTGACATAACCTTAAAAATATCCTTATACATGTCATTTGGGATCTCAATAAGGTTTTATCATCCTCCCTTCCGATGGTTAACTAACACTATCCTTTGATACTATAGATACCCGATTGTTTCCTATTATGACTTTGAAATATTTCTATATATATATATATATATATATGTATCCTGACCTAGGAAATAAGATGTTGCGAAATTCTGAGACAACATTTGGGCCCGAAAAAAGGTGTTTACCCTTTTTGCGGCATAAAATGGGGTTACGTAGAATTTTCAGACCCCTCACTCATTGGTTGTATGTTTATATATATCATGTGATTACATATATACATTAATTAATTCATTTAACCTAAATGATATGTTTATAAATATATCATTACCGAACATTTTCTAGGGTTAGTTCATAACATTGATATCGGTGATGGGAGATCTCTGCCATCTCTATTAGCGGATCTCGATGAACAATTACGAATCCCTGGATTTATACACAGTGAATGAAATAGATCTTTCCAGTTATTTTGAAAAAACCTTCTCAATCATAAATCAATCAAAAACATATACAGTGCTCATCAATTTGTGTTTTAACCATGATTAAAGGATTCGGTAGATCATTGATTTTATGTCTTTAATATATGGTACTATTGTGGAATTTTCCTGATCCTATGTATTGGAATATTAATTTTTTCAATTGTTTTCTAATAATAAATTCTTATTCTCGATCAATTGGAAAAGAATGCTTGGCCTAGATTTACCTTTTTACCTATGCCTTTCCCCCCCATTTCTTTACTTTCTTCATCTGTTCGATCCCCATGGTCCTCGTTCGATGGTTTTCAGGTGTTCCAATCCAAATTGGGCACCCAAATATATGGTGAATATATGTAACATTAATAGTTTTTTGAAGTGTTCATTGATCTGGGATCATTACGAAGTAGGCATGTTCGATTCATTGGTTAGAAAATAAATTGGGGAGGAATGGATGTGTGGTGGCATGAAGAACACTAGGTGAAACACACATGGTGATCGTAGTTCAATTATAAGTGAGAAATGTCCAAGATCCTTTTACATGGATATATCCAAAAATTTTGGGTTGTTTCCTGGAAGAATCTAAGGCATCAAGGTGTTATTAAACATGAAACTCCGAATCTAATGTTTATATGAAAAAGCGCATTTATATCTTGTGTTCTAGGTTAAATACACAACATGTTCACTCCATCAACTATAAATCCAGGGTTTGTGAAAATTTGAGGTTGACATCATGTGTAGTGATCCACTACACATCTTGTATCGCTTCCTCAATAGGACAACATGTGTGATAGGTTACATGGGTGGAGACTCCATACAGGAGAAGATAGATGCGGGTTGACCACGTAGACAACCTCCCATGTGGGATAATATGCCATGTACGAGAGTATATAGTCACGGGGTCCAAGTTCATAGACACAGCCACATGACCTGGCCTCAGTCCCTATAAGTTATTACATGATGTGTAGTAAACCTACATAGTGTGTTTTACTTCATGTGATAGATTTGTGTGTCATTCATTGACACAAGAAGACTATAGAGTAGGATCAAATTCAATTTGGGTCCCCTCACATGCTATGTACCCCTTTCATCTGTATATCTTTCCATTAAACTCGGATTTTGGAATGCAAGTAGCCTATCAAGAGCATTTTTTTTTCAGAACACGATGGTTCCATCGTTTGTGTCTATAGAGATATTATGTGAACTGTTAGAAGCCCAAAAAATTATTTGGTGATGCTCAATGAAGTCATTAAATAGACAAGATTACTGGAAATCTTTCTAGGTGGTACACTCTAGAGGGGCGGGGCAATAGAGTTCCCTGATGATGTTTTCCAGTTACTCACCCATATAGCTGGGCAGTAGTGTCCCTTGATGTTCCAGGTGGTACCCTCCTAGGGGAATTATTGTGGAGTTCCCTAGTGTTTTATTCTAAGAATTACACTCTAGCAGAGCTGGGAAATGGAGTTCACTAACAAAGGCTTCCACTGGTTGTTACCGTCCAGCAAGGGTACACAGTGTTGTTTCTATATAGAGTCTTCTGGGAGTTACCCTTATGTGGGGCTTGGAAGTGGAGTTCCCTAATGAAATTATTGAATGATACCCTCTTGTGAGGCTTGATAATGGATTTCCTCAATGACCAAATATATTAGAACTATCCAATCCTACTAGGGAACGTGATCCATACCTAGAGTTTGTGACCCGTCGATCGTGTGGCAAATAGATGGCATGTCATTGATGTAGCTTTGAATCATGAAGAATATGGTTGAATTACCCACTAAGACACATATATTTTATTCGACCTAAAATAGTGTGGGTGATACAGTTCAATCAATAAAAGAAAATACCAAGGTGTGTTGAATGAAGACCTTATAATTTTGGGTTCATGTAAATTCTTGGGATGCTATGAATCACTGATGGTCTTTTGGAACTATGGGTTACTCTTCTTCTTAGGCTGATATATGAGATGGATATACCCTTATGTAACACCCCGAGATTTTATGAAAAATATTCTTTTAATTTCATTAATGTCTTGTGTTGTATGCTACACCAAGATTACCTTGCGCTATACGCAACACCGTATTAGCTTGCAGTATACGCAACACTATTCTTGGATCGTATTACACACAATTTTGATAATAGTTATTCTACACAACATTGAGTATATATATATATATATTCAATGTATAAATGAAATATGGTTGGATTCTGTTATATGAAACAACAAAAGATTCTTGCACAACACGCAACCCTGACTTGACTTGCATTTCACGCAATCTCGGCCTCCCTCGATAGCTTGCGTTGTACGCAATACCGAGTTTCACTAAACAACGATATTCTATTAAAATATTATTTAAACTAGCCGCTATGAATATTACTAACTGATCTTTTAATTTTATAACATTTTTATTCATCTTATACATTTTCTAGAACATGGTATGAGAACAAAATAAATTTTTTGGGTAAAATAAGTATTTTTCAAGAAATGCAGGTTTACAGCCTTTTGATGGCACACCCACATCAAATCTAGTTTTTGAAATGTTTATAAGTTTAATTTGACAGAATTAAATTCTACTTTTGAATCAGGATATTAAAATTTACATTGGATAAAGTTTTTATATTTTTCTGATAACATTCATATTTTAATGAATAGTAAAAACACGCTATATTTTAATTAAAATCAACTTTTTTCATCATAATAAATTATGTGGTTTAAATAATATTATTGAATGCTTTAAAAGAATAAATAGAATAAATTTTTACCATTTAATATAATTTATGTCATTAGCTTTGATTTTACCTTGAATTCTTAGGTTAAATCAATTCAATCTTTTGCAATGTTTTAAACAAAAACCCGTTCTCTTTCGACAAAGGGATTAATTTTAATTTAATTTCTGCAACTTTTGTGTATTGAATTTGGAAAAATGGATTCCATATTTGGAATTAGTGGGTCCAAATTATGTTAATAAGCTACTTTTTATTTTTGGGCATTATGAATAGTAACTACGGTAATTTTTATTTACTGCGGTTAAAGGTAAATAGGGTAATTCAAGTTTAAAATAATATTATAATAATTCAAAATTAATTTTAAACACTTTGTAACCTTATTGTATGAGTAGTGGTTGACCATGGGAATCCTTGGGCAGATTTCGGGACCCTAATGAGCCACATGGTAGTGAAAATGACAATTTGGATTAATTAATTTAATGTAAAGAAAAAGTTGACTTTAACAAAACACTTTTAGTAATTAATTTTTATATGGGGATATATAAGTTATATTTTCGACTATAAATATTATTTGTAAAGCTAAAAGGATTCCCTATATCATGGTATTTGTTTCATAATTTTTAGACATCAAATGAATTAAATTATTTATGACACAATAATGAAGTAATGTTTACCTCATTAATAAATGATTTAAATAAATAAGATTAAAATGATTAAAATATCATCCAAAACCTGTCCAATTCCTATTGGATGATTTTATTTCGAATATGAGTCATATTATAATCGACATTAATGTGTTTTGGACCTCTTGAAACCGAAGATAAGTTTATAATAAAATAATGTTTTCACACTTTCCTAAAGAGCACCTCCACTCCCTTATAAAAGGAGACTACTTCTATGCAATTCCTCACACCACTCAAGACTTTGGGCTCATCCAAACTCTTCCCAAATAATCTCCCTAGATCCCTCTACTTCCCCTTGAAGCCTTAAATTGGGAAGAGGACTCTCCAAGAAGTCCTTTTGGTTCAAACCAAAGAAAGTTACCAAAATTAAAGGTAACAATTTCTCTTAAGTTGTTTTCTTTTATTCTACTTCTCCAACCCCTAATATCTTTTTAATCCTCTATTTTGTGAAAAAACCAGTATCCTCAAAATACTATGATGTTGTTATGAGAAGTATTCAAACAACACTTAAACACACCTCCATCTAATGGATGAAGAACATAATGTTTCTGTGATGGCAAACTAACGCCTCACGAAACGATGATTGTTCGATTTTCTTCTACCGCCTCTCATGGTGACCATTATGATGGAATTGTATTTATATATAATATATATTATGTTCATGATTTAATTATTCTTATTTAATTCCCAATTATATCAAGCCTTTATGGTTTCCATAGTCAGTAAATACGATAATTTCATTTGAGGAAGTGCAGACTACCGCCCCCTCAAAGTGATGTGATTCGTTAATACCTTATGTCGGATGTATAAAAGATGTGGTTAATGATATTATATATGATATTATACTGGAATTATAATATACCCATGTATCATTATGTTTTAATTCCATTAAAATAATAAATAGAAATGAATGTAGCGTTCATGCGTACGTACGGCTTACCGTCTCCATGAACGGTGTGTTTCATTTCTTACCTCCATATGTTATGTACTATTATAAATGCTTGTATATTATGGATATATAATGAATTTAGTTGATATATAAATCATGATTTACTTTTTTTAGGTAAGTAAATCATGATATAAGTAATAATAACATCCAGAACAACAAGTCCAAACACGTACGATAAATAAGATTATTTTACCCTAAACCCTACTTTAACATTAATTTACATAAGAATGGGTAATATAAAGTCATAAGTGAACAATATATGATATCATATCAATGAATATGATTCTCTAATATGTAAATGACATTATTTAAATCATTATACAAGAGTTTCAGACACTTACTAAGCAAATTGGACCTAAGGTAAGGGAAAATCTCACAATCTCATTTTTATCCGAGATTGTTTATACTTTGGTATTTACTGGGGTGTATTTTATCATCAACATCCATGTTTCCTCAATATTTAATATTATTTACATCCACCTATACTTTTTTAAATCCAATTTAACCTTCAGTGAGTTATTAGTAAAAGATATGAAAGGAATCTTTTGTCGTTTTCCGTATGAGGTACTTTTTGACTTTACCGACAAAAGTATGAGAAGAATGTTTTTTAACTTATATAGAATGAATGGATTTTTAAAAAATTATTTCCAAGAAGCTTCCTTTACATGTTTTCAAGTTTAGTTTTAATCAACTTCTTTTAATTTAGAATTGTATGACATGTTAAGAAAGGAAAAGTGTTTTTGAAGTAGAAATGAAATTTTCCTCAAGAATGGAGTTCAAGTGTTTTATCAAAATTATTTTCCATCTAAGATAATATAGGGTTCTGTTTATATCCCTATTATTACATTGATTTTATTATGTTGTGATGGAATTATTTTTATCCTATATGAATTGTTTTAAGATGTCACGATGTTTAAGAATCCCATTTTTTTACATGGGTTATGCTATGATGTATGGTATATGATTTTGTGGCACACATAAGAATGATATCGTTATGAGATGGGTGGGACATATATCTCCCTCCAATGCATTGGGTAATGATTTTATATCTCATGAGATAGACATGGCTGGAATGGTAGGTTATACCAGTTCAGTGAAACAGGACTGAAACGAGGAATGAACTCGGTTCAGAAATGGACTTTGTCCACTAAGATAGTCTTGGAAATGAGTCTTGACTAACAAGAAATGATTCTCTATGATTATGTGTGTATGCCACCAAGTTTCATGTTTTATGTTATGATTATTGGGATTTCATTTCACTACTATGATTTATCCCATGTTATAAAATTATGCTCACTTTTGCAGGTTAAGATTCCCAAAATGTTATGTTCTTATGAATATGATGTGATTGATATTTTTTTTACCCTTACTGAGGATTTGAGCTCACCCTTTTATGTTTTCTTTTCCCCAGGATATAAAGAAATATTTTAGTTAAGAAAAAAAGGGAAGATATTTATGGGATATGTTGAAGATCTTTCACCATGATTAGAAGATTACGTTCTGAGTTTCCAAAGGCACTAAACGTTTACAGTCCTTGTGTGTGTGTTTTTTTTTGTACTTAGTATTCCACAAAATTAATGTAATGTCCTTGTACGTCATGCTTCGGGTCTCTACAGTTGGTATCAGAGAAAGGTTTAGTCAACCTTTGGAATATAGGATGCGAGAACTTTAGTGATATCCCTAGAGATATTTATAAGGTATGTCTAGGGATGTCCCTAAGGTTAAGTATATGTGTAGGTTATAGTACTAGAATTACGGTAACCCAAGATGTTAGATATTGAAGGTACTCATCCTTTATTGTGTTGTTTTCCCTAGAATGATTATTCCCTCTCACACTATTCTTTTTGGGTTTTAGATGATGGCTGGAACCCGGAGGAACCGTGTTGATCAATGTAATGGACAATGCAATGATTGTCCTCCTGAACAAACAAATGTTATAGGAGATGGAGAGCAAAATTTTATTGCTATACTTACATAAGCTATGAATCATTATGGACTTCCAAATGATAATAGAAGGGAACAATATTCTATTGAGTCCTTCATGAGGCAATGTCCACCTTCTTTCAGTGGGTCTTCTGATCCACTTGTTGCTGAACAATGGATCAGTACCACTGAGAAAGATATTTTCAGTTCTTCAATGTTCTGAACGTGATAAAGTCATCTTAGCAGTATATTGTTTGGAAGGTGATGCTGATCAATGGTGGAATCTTATCAAGAATACGAGGCCAAGAGATGAAATTGATTCTATGGAATGGGACGAGTTCAAGAACATATTTTTCAATAAGTAGTTCCCTCGTATTCTTCGAACAAAGATGGAGAAGGAGTTTCTTGAATTAAAGTAAAAGGATGATGAATCTGTTGGTATATACGAAGCGAATTTTTCAAGGTTTTCAAGGTATTCATCTAGATTTATCATCCAACCTGAAAGTAATGTTGATCGATTATTCAGTGGCTTAAATCCAAATCTTCGAAGGGAATTAGCTATAAGAGACTTCAGTAGCTATGAAGAAATTGTGCGTTGTTCTATCAAGGTAGAAATGGAAGTTGTTGTTACTTATCCATCTCATAGTTTTGACAAGAAACGAAAGATGGAGTTCAAGGAGAAATCTCAGAATAATGATGAAAAGAATATGAATGTTTCCTTATGCTCAATGTGTGGAAAGAATCATGGTGGAGATTGTCTTAATGGGACTAGAAAATGTTTTAAGTGTGGAAAAGAAGGTCATCGAGCAGTTGAGTGTCGAAGTAATAGAAAAAGGGTTTCTAATGATGTGAATAAAGAAAAGACAGCAGAGAATGCACCACCGACACTTCAATGCTTCAAGTGCAAGGAAATGGGGCATTATGCTAATAAATGCCCTAATCCAAGGGTTAGTGATGATAAACATGAGCAACCACTTAAGGAAAAGGACAAAGGGAAGTCACTTGCGATCACCATTGGTGATGTTGAATATGAAAACGATGTGGTGGAATGATTAAGTGGTTACGTAATGGGATTCCAGAATAATGTTGTATATAGTATCATGGAATATTGGAATATTTATGTTTTCATCTATTGTGGTTTTCAATAATTTTATGGCATCGGTAACCATGAAAAGTGATTGAAATATTTTTGGAGAGCAGATGATATGCACATAATGAAGGGATAAATAGAATCTAATATGTTTGATAGTATTCATGAGCTCATTATTGATATATGGACTAAGTGATATCATGGTTTGAGGATATAGAATTTTGAGGATTTTGGTATGTGGAAAGTGTTAAATTTTAACTGCATTCATGTTTTCACTAAGGTTCAATGGATATTCATTCTTCAAGAGAATACATGATTTAGGTATTCACATGTTTGTAATTTGACCAACAAGATATATCTTAGGATATACGGGGGATAAATGATGGAATTCACATGATCATTTTCTTTATACTATGAGCTTGGACCGAAGTATTTTAGATAAGCCTAAAGATTGAAATGGATTATGTTGGACATAAGTTAGTATTATTTAAGGATAAAACTTTTTTGATATTGTTGATGGGATGTTATAGTAATATAGATTTAGAAAAAGGACAACCTACAGGACGGGAAACAACCCATCGCGTCGGACAAGGCTGTGGGAATCGAACCCACAACTGAAGTGCGACTGGCCTTTATCGCCTACCACTGGCCTACATGAAGTCCCTTTTTAGTAGACACTAGTTTTATTATATTAAGTAGTATGATATATGAAGTATAAGTCCATTTTAGGAACCATATATGATTAATCTCACTATAGATGGGCTTATGTATTTTTTCATAACTTTTCTAACCTTTTGTTTGAAACATATGGAATAACCCATAATTCTATCACATGATCTACTAACACATCACGAATGACAAATTCAAATTCATTTCATTAAGAGATGAAGTGGAAATTGTCCAAATAACGACAAACGGTGAGACTATACCAAAATAACGAAAGTATTTCTTCTAATTCCAATTTCATCAACTTTAGGGAAATGATCCTGAAAACCAAAAATGTTGTCCTAGTGCTCTTATATCTGATGAATTAGATGGTACCTTAGATCGTCACAAGTTTATGGCTTTGTGATTGCTGGATTTTCCATAGACATGTTCTCTACCACACTCCATCATAACATGATGGTTAGATTTATCTTCCATATCCATATTTTCACCTATGTGGAAACCCAGTGATTAGTTTATTTGGGTAACCGTTACGTTTCGTACATTTGTTTTTAAAGATTGGTTTTGTTATTCCTTTTTACGATGTGGGTTTTTATTAAAGAAAGTTTCGAATAGTAAACCATTTATAACCCTGACGAATTTTGAGGGAGAAATTCATTTTAAGGGGGGTAGAAAGTAACACCCCGAGATTTTATGAAAAATATTCTTTTAATTTCATTAATGTCTTGTGTTGTATTCTATACCAAGATTACCTTGCGATATACGCAACACCGTATTAGCTTGCAGTATACGCAACACTATTCTTGGATCGTGTTACACACAATTTTGATAATAGTTATTCTAAGCAACATTGAGTGTATATATATATATATATTCAATGTATAAATGAAATATGGTTGGATTCTGTTATATGAAACAACAAAGTATTCTTGCACAACACACAACCCTTACTTGGCTTGCATTTCACGCAACCGCGGCCTTCCTCGATAGCTTGCGTCGTACGCAATACCGAGTTTCACTAAACAACGATATGATATTATAATATAACTAAAACTAGATGTTATGAATAGTATTAACTAAATTTTGAATTTTATAACATTATTATTCATCTTATACATTTTCTAGAACATGGTATGAGAACAAAATAAATTTTTCGGGTAAAATAAGTATTTTTCAAAAAATGCAGTTTTACCACCTTTTGATGGAGCACCCACATTAAATCTAGTTTATGATATGTTTATAAGTCCAATTTGACAGAATAAAATTCTTCTTTTGAATCAGGAAATAAAAATGTACATCGGATAAAGTTTTGATATTTTTCTGATAACTTTCATATTTTAATGAATAGTAAAAACACGCTATATTTTAATTAAAAACAACTTTTTTCATCGTAATAAATAATGTCGTTAAATAATAATATTTAAGGGTTTCAAAGTATAAATAGAATATAATTTTACCATTTAATATAATTTATGTCATTAGCCTTGATATTACATTGAATTCGTAGGTTAAATCAATTCAATCTTTTGCAATGTTTTAAACAAGAACTCGTTTTCTTTCGACAACGGGATTAATTTTAATTTAATTTCTGCAAATTTTGTGTATTGAATTTGGAAAAATGGATTCCATATTTGGAATCAGTGGGTCCAAATTATGTTAATAAGCTACTTTTTATTTTTGGGCATTATGAATAGTAACTACGGTAATTTTTATTTACTGCTATTAAAGGTAAATAGGGTAATTCAAGGTTAAAATAATATTATAATAATTCAAAATTACCTTGAAACATGTCATAACCTTATTGTATGAGTAGTGGCCGACCATGGTCATCTTTGTGCCGATTTTGGGACCCCAATGATCCACTTGGTAGTGAAAATGACAATTTGGATTAATTAATTTTATGTAAAGACAAAATTGACTTTAACAAAACTCTTTTAGTAATTAATTTTTATAAGGGGATATATAAGTTATATTTTCGACTATAAATATTCATTGGAAAGATAAATATATTACCTACATCATGGTATTTTCTCATAATTTTTAGAAATCAAATGAATTAAATTATTTATGACACAATAATGAGGTAATGTTTACCTCATTAATAAATGATTTAAATAAATAAGATTAATATGATTAAAATATCATCCAAAACCTATCCAATTACTATTAGATTATTTTATTTCAAATATGAGTTATCTTATCTTAGATATTAATGTGTTTTGGACCACTTGAAACTGAAGATAAGTTTATAATAAAATAATGTTTTCAGACTTTCCTAAAGAGACCCTCCACTCCCTTATAAAAGAAGACCACTTCTATGCAATTCCTAACACCACTCAAGCCTTTTGGCTCGTCAAAACTCTGACCAACTAAGCTCCCTACATCCCTCTACTTCCCCTTGAAGCCTTAAATTGGGCATAAGACTCTCCAAGAATACCTTTTCGTTCAAACCAAAGAAAGTTACCAAAATTAAAGGTAACAATTTCTCTTAAGTTGTTTTCTTTTATTCAACTTCTCCAACCTCTAAAATCTTTCTAATAATTTCTTTTGTGACAACACAAGTATCCTCAAAATACTAGGATGTTGTTATGAGAAGGATTCAAACAAAACTTACACACACCTCCATCTAATGGATGATGAACATAATGTTTCTGTGATGGAAAACTAACGCCTCACGAAACGATGATTGTTCGATTTTCTCCTACCGCCTCTCATGGTGGCCATTATGATGGAACTGTATTTATATATAATATATATTATGTTTATGATTTCATTATTCTGCTTTACTTCCCAATTATATCATGCCTTTATGGTTTCCATAGTCGGTAAATACGATAATCTCATTTGAGGAAGTGCGGACTACCGCCCCCTCAAAGTGATGTGACTCGTTAATACCTTATGTGGGATGTATAAAGGATGTGGTTAATGATATTATATATGATATAATACTGTAATTATAATATACCTATGTATCATTATGTTTTAATTCCATTAAAATAAGAAATAGAAATGAATGTAGCGTTCATGCGTAGGTACGGCTTACCGTCTCCATGAACGGTGCGTTTCATTTCTTACCTCCATATGTTATGTACTATTATAAATGCTTGTATATTCTGGATATATAATGAATGTATTTGATATATAAATCATGATTTACATTTTTTAGGTAAGTAATTCATGATATAAGTAATAATAACATCAAGAACAACAAGTCCAAACACGTACGATAAATAAGATTATTTTACCCAAAACCCAACTTTAAAATTAATTTACATAAGAATGGGTAATATGAAGTCATAAGTGAACCATATATGATATCATAACAATTAATATGATTCTTTAATAAGTCAATGAAATTATGTAAATAATTATACAGGAGGTTCGGACACATATGAAGCAAATTGGACCTAAGGTAAGGGAAAATCTCACAATCTCATTTTTATCCGAGAATGTTTATACTTTGGTATTTACTGGGGTGTATTTTATCATCCAAATCCATGTTTCCTCAATATGTGATATTATTTCCATCCACCTACAATTTTTTTAAATCCAATTTTACCCTTCGGTGTGTTTTAGTAAAAGATATGAAAGGAATCTTTTGTCGTTTTCCGTATGAGGTACTTTTTGACTTTACCGACAAAAGTACGAGAAGAATGTTTTTTTAACATATATGGAATGAATGGATTTTTAAAAAATTATTTCCAAGAAGCTTCCTTTACAAGTATTCTAGTTTATTATTAATCAACTTCTTTTAATTTAAAATTGTATGACATGTTAAGAAAGGAAAAGTGTTTTTGAAGTAGAAATGTTATTTTCCTCAAGAATGGAGTTCAATTGTTTTATTAAAATTATTTTCCATCTAAGATAATATAGGGTTCTGTTTCTATCCCTATTATTACATTGATTTTATTATTTTGTGATGGAATTATTTATATCTTATATGAATTGTTTTATGATGTCATGATGTTTAAGAATCCCATTTTTTTACATGGGTTATGCTATGAGGTATGGTATATGATTCTGTGGAACACATAAGAATGGTATCATTATGAGATGGGTGGGACCTATATCTCCCTCCAATGCATTGGGTAAAGATTTTATATCTCATAAGATAGACATGGCTGGAACGGTAGGTTATACCGGTTCAGTGAAACAGGACTGAAACAAGGAATGAACTCGGTTCAGAAATGGACTTTGTCCACTAAGATAGTCTTGGAAATGAGTCTTGACTAACAAGAAATGATTCTCTATGATTATGTGTGTATGCCACCAAGTTTGATGTTTTATGTTATGATTATTGGGATTTCATTTCACTACTATTATTTATCCCATGTTATTAAATTATGCTCACTTTTGCAGGTTAATATTCCAAAAATGTTATGTTCTTATGAATATGATGTGATTGATATTTATTTTGTTTACCCTTAATGAGAATTTGAGCTCACCCTTTTATGTTTTCTTTTCACCAGGATATAAAGAAAGGTTTTAGGTAAGAAAAAAAAGGGAAGATCTTTATGGGAGATGTTGAAGTTCTTTCACCATGATTAGAATATTACGTTCTGAGTTTCCAAAGACACTAAAATTTTACGGTCCTTGTGTGTGTGTTTTTGTTATGTACTAAGTATTCCGCAAAAGTAATGTAATTTCCTTGTACGTCAAGCTTCGGGTCTCTACACGTTACTCTCTAATTTTGGATAATTTGACTAATCATATATATATATATACATTATTCTGGATTCACACCATAGATTTGGATACATTTCTTCTAGGAGTAGGGAATACACATGGGGTAGGCCATTTACTTCTTGTGTTTAGTGTATAATTGTTGGATGAGTCTAATCTCTTTCTATAGGTGGTGAATTTTTTATGGGTTGTTTATCTACTCGCTTCAAACCATTTTTTTCATTTTCAAATAGACGGTTTTTAGGTAACCGGTTCCCATTTGAAATGCATCCAAATTTCAAATTTCAAATTCAAATCCAAACATCATAATACCAGATCTCTAACAACGCCCCTTCCATCAAAACCTTTGTTGACACCACCAAGCCATCGTCAAACATCACCAGCGAGAACCCCCTCGTTGCCGGCGCAAAAACAAGGACCCATCCACACAACCCATCAGGAAACCAGTGGAACCAAGACATTGTCGTCATCGAAGAACAGTCATATACCACCATTATCACTTCCACCAGAGAAACATCCATAGTCTGTTGTGAAACACAAACGAGAAAATAGTTTATCCGCATCAGTCGGAACGAGGTTGAGGACAACCAACATCCGTTGTCACTACCGTTGAAGGTCTAGAATCAAAACTACCAACCATCCATAGCCAAGAAAAACCAGGCCGATGACTAATAAACAAAAACCACCACCAAATAAAATCAAATCAATCCGCAAAACAACATTCCTCAAAGCAAAGAAACCAATGCAACAACTTAACCACAGCTCATCATTCAATATGAAACCCTACTAAAAACAATAAAGTGAGGAGGAAAATAATATAACACCCAAAATGTCGACTAAGAACCCAGGAAAAAGCTAGATCCTGAACCCAGTGCCACCAACCATAAAGCTCGTAGAGGATAAACTCAACCACCTATAGCACGCATCCACTGATGAAGCGGCTCTCTCAACCTGCAGAAATGGGACTCTGCCCAAGGACCGTGCACCACTATGAAACCGTATCCAGATAGAGGAATCGAGAAAATGTCAGCAAAATCAAGTGCACTACCAAAAGATCGAGCCGAGGAGGCCGCAATCATGAACAGCGGACCAAGGAGGAAGAACGACACTTGGGCCGGATGAGGAAAGGCAACGACAACAAGAGAAAAATCCTAGCACTACTTCACCCCTTACGGGCCCATCCTCCCAATTGATGGGTTGTTTATCTAATCACCATGTTTATACCCTTTTTCTTGCATGATAATAGATTCACTCTCTTTTTGGGTTGAGTTGTACTCTTTCATTATACCTTGTTCATATATTATCTTTCTCTCCTATTATATCTATTACTACTCCCCCATTATCTTTCTTATGATCATACATGGTATGTTTATACTCACTCCTTTATTGGATTTTCCTACATGTATCATGTATTCTGTGGATGAAATAAAGGTCAACCGCAACTACATAGAAATATTGGGATATTGGGTGGTTAGACCACATATGGTGGTTATATAATTGGATTCAGAATAAAGGATTTATTTTACCTATTTAATTTTCTAGTTTTCAGTCAGGATTGGACACATTTTTGGATGGTCGTGTATTTTCCTTCTTTACTTTTTAGTTTACAATACATTACTTTGTACTATCTAGCGGTTCATGCATAATTGGTTAACTTTATATTAGTGCATCATCTTTTACTCTTTACCTCTAAACATTTTGAAAGATATTGATGTGTGTGTGTGTTTATAGGTACATATGGAAATACCTACTTGAGTTAGTTATGACTTCAGTGCTTAACGCCATGCCTGGCCTCTGGAGGCGTGCATGGGGTAGTTGTGGCTCGGGCCCCAGCTTTGTTCAGGTCATGAAATATTGGTATTATTGGTGGTTAAATCTTTAGTACATTGTTCTGACATTCTCCAAAATGTACTTTGGTTGGGTTTTAAAGAAAAAATGTCATTTTTTCTTGAGTATAGTCTTCATTTCTGGGAGTCTAGTGATAGTGCAGCAGCCGACACATCAATTAACTAGGACCTTGACTACCAACTTATCAACTCTATATGTCAGTACATTTATTACAGGGATAAATGGTACATACATCATATAAGATTGAGTCATTTTCTATCCGTATTGGGTTATATCTAAATTTTTATTGATATATATATATATTAGTTCATTTGACCACAGTTCACCTTGATATCTTTCAAGATTCCTCTACGACGACAGTAAACTAGGATACCAGCTCTCGTTCATGATGATTACCCTATGAGTGACGAGGCCTTAGTTTAGGGTCTATCCCATTATACTCATCCTCTAGTAAGACATGTTGCATCACATTTTCCTATTGAGTAGTAGATCATCCAAATAGGTTAGGATAATGATGTGCGTAGTCTTAGCGCACTTCATGATTTGTAGTGTTAGAGACCATTGAGGTTCCACGATAAGGAAGATCTTCCGACAACATAGTATTGGCTAGAATCATTAGTTTGTATCATCATTCTTGTTTGGACCCTGGCAAATCACGTAGTGTCACTAGAACACATCCTTTTTCTTGGACAAACTAGGTGTTGATCACGTCTTGTTACAGAGATGCATAATAAGTTGAAAACCTTGCGGGAAGACATCCATTAACTATTTAGTGAGGAGTACTACACCTACCGATTAAACTCTATCAAGATATAGGATCATATAGATTTTTAGTAGAAAGGTATGATTGTGGATGAGTACATGGTGAGTTTGACATCTCCTACATGGTATTTCATTCACATGATCTGTGATGGATACTTCTGAGCATGAAACTTTTAGAAAAGACTCTATAGAGTTATATAAGTCAGTATTTTCCCCTTATACATCACCAATTATGTTGTGGTGCGAGAGTGGGAAATGGTGATAGAGTTCTTTCTTTTTCAGGGACTCTATCTATTTGGTGCTGGAAATGGTCACCCAAGTGCTGGGTCATCTATTATAACTACCAGGAACCAATTGACGAGATTTTAGAGAAGGATAACCTCTTGGGAGAATGCTCAAGCATGCTGTTGTATGGGGACGATTCAACACAGAGGAACAAATCATCCCAGAGATGGGATTTTATTTTATTATGATGGGATATGCCACATTTCATGGGACTTCCCGACTAGACATGTTGAGCATCCCAGGTATATAACAGATGGACTACCACAATACAGGTAGTGTCGTGATGTAGGATCTCCCATGTGCAGATAGGATGGCCCCAAGGGTGGTAGAGATGCTAGCGGAGCATTAAAAGCTCTGGGTGGTTTATTCCATCATTATATCCTTTCACCACAACCATAATGATTCCAATGTAAAACTCATTAAGCTAGATATTGGGATCACTAATTGTAGAAAGCATTGGATTTATGTGATCCTATAACACACGATACAATTCAATATACAAACTTCATTTATTATACACTTCCCTCAATATTATTAAACCCATATTCTAGTAATTATTTTATCAATCGAATCCCGGTGTGGGACCTAGAGCTCCCAGTTTAGACGCTAGAATAATAACATCATCTTATGGTTTTTATAGGGAACACATCTTCTATATATTTCATCTTTTGGATGTGTCATATATCTCTTAGTATAGAGGGGTTCACGTGGAACCTTTTTATCATTATTTTGAAATCATAAAACTCCATTATGGGTATACACTAGTAGAAAATGGATTT
Organism: Viscum album; assembly: GCA_963277665.1. Classification (NCBI taxonomy): domain Eukaryota; kingdom Viridiplantae; phylum Streptophyta; class Magnoliopsida; order Santalales; family Viscaceae; genus Viscum; species Viscum album. The sequence continues at coordinate 1,992,574,216 of OY728137.1, forward strand.
TAATGTAACAAATTTGATGTAAATTTCTTATAAACTGATTTAATATATGTTTGTAGAAACATTCCTATGTAGTTTTTTTAAAACTGATTAAAAAATAAAAAAATTTGTTTAAGCATCCGTTTCTTTAAAAACCAACATGAAAAAATTCAAAAATATATATTTGGAATCAGTATTTGAAAAAATCGACCCCAATAGTTATATTTTTAACTATTTTTTAAATTATTTACTAAGCTTCGATTTGATAGGTCATGGAGAAAAAATGGAGTTATGGATTAATTGTTATGGATGTCAGAATTTGATCTTCTCTAAGAGATGTATTAAATATTTCCATCTCTCAAAGGCCAAAACTTTTATTCCATAACACTGTTTAGCACCATAACCTGTCAAATCAAGGATTAAGGAATTCTCTAAAACATTGTAATTTGTTTTATTAATTTTTGGCATTGGTTTGCCTAAAAACCAATCAAATTTTTTTCTCTTCATTTTCTTCTAAAACTTGATGCCAGAACTATTTTTTGGTTTTTTCAAATCAGTTTTTAAAAAACTGAAGTAGATATTATTTTCTTTTCTTTTTAGCATTAGATTATTTAAAAACCAGCATAATTTTTTTTTACTTTTTGACATTGGTTTTTCAAAAAATTCTATGCAAAAAATATTATATTTTTTTTAAATTTTTAGCATCAGATTAATTAAAATACGACACAAAAAATGATATCGATTTGAATTTTTGGAATCACTTTTGTATAAAACCTACACTAAAAGACCAAATAAAATCATCTTTTGAATATTTTTAACAAAAACCAACAATAAAGTGTATTCTCCAAAATGTGGGATCAATATTTAATTTTTTTCCCAACATGAATTTTCCTTTTTAAAATCTCACATATATATTTTCGGACAACTCTATCGAAAATATTTTCACTTACATTAAATTAATACATTTTCTACTTCATTCATCATTTTCATCATCTTCGATTCAATCAAGTTGTCAACATGGCTTCAATTGTATTTTTCTTATTTTTATTTTCCTTCATTTCTAAACAACTCAATTTTCTTTCTTATAAAGTTAATTTATTCCTATGATCATCGTAAAAATATAATTCATTCAGATGAGATTTAACCACCTTGGTGTAAATTTAATTATCGATCACTATTTTCATTGTCGTATGAGTTCTAACATAATTATAAGAGATATGATGATAAAAACTGTATCATTTTCATGAATATTTATAACACCATTGATATATGTATGAAATATTATGTTTATATTATTTCATTTTGTATTTGTTATTTTAATTCATATTTATAATTTTTTCATTGAAAAGAGTTCTTTTAATCAAAACATTGACATCTTCCACTTCAGATGGCTATAAGTTTTAATCTGTAACTCTATTTTAGCTCCATGACCAGTCAAAGAAAATATTAAGAAATTATATAAAACATATAAGAAAAAAAATTGATTTTTTGAATCATTTTTTATAAAAAACTATTCTATAAATATTTTTGTTTCGTTTTTTGTGTCAGATTTTTAAAGACCGACACCAAAACAATTTAGTTCAATTATGGCTTCAGTTTTTAATGAATCATTCTTCTAAAATGATACCGATGGATTTTTTTGGAATCATTGTTTTACAAAACCGATGTCAGAAGTCATATTTTTATTTCGACAACATCATCATTGGTTAAAAACGAACGTTAAAATTAAAAAAATAAATATAAAGACCATTTTAATACTAGTGATAGATTGGATTTCCATGGTCTGAGACGAGATTGACTATCACATCAGATAGGCCAGATGCCTATGCACTGATGGGTCATGATTCTCCTTTTTTAGTGACATAAATATCTTGGTGAGACATGTCGATGCTTCGAGCAAGAGGTTGTGGCCTATAACCCAAACGTTGGAGAATGTATCCATTGGTGAATTAGGCCCTTCTGGCATCTAGGTTCCATCAGTTTTCATGGATTATATGGATGAATTTCCATAAGGTGTTCTATGACTACCTCTGACATGGGAGATGTATTTTTCATTGGCTTTAATCTAGAAACATCCCTGATATCTTCGGTGGCATATCATATGAAACCAATAGAGCTCCCAGAGCTATTGTTCTAGTTAGAGGACCTTTGAGAGAAATACTTCATTGGACCCAGTGTGTCCCCTTGAGAATATCCAGTCATGTTTCTGAAAATGGTAGTCGATATCTTATGGATTGTCATGGATTATCGTAGTTGAATCAGGCCAAGATAAAGAGAAAGTTTCCGTTGTCGAGAATTGATGAACTCTTTGAACAATTTCAAGGTCATAGATGGCTCTTGAAGATTGATCTCAATTTTGGATACTACCAATTATGGGTTTATGGGGTTGACATTATAATGATGGTGATTGGATGTCTCTATAGACACTATGAGTGCCTAGTTATTCACTTTCGTATGACAAATTCCCAATCCATTTTTCTGACTTTGATAAACCATGTTTTCCATCCATACTTGGATGAATAAGTTTATGTCATCATCGATGACATACTCATATACTCTATATAAAATGAGATTCATGTAGAGCACCTAAGTATAATTATTTAATTTCTTTAAGAGTCCTATCATTATGAAAAGTTTGTGAAGTTCTAGTTATAGACACATGAAGATCACCTTCTAGATAATTCCATTAATTGTAAAAATTGTTTAGAAGTGGATATAGTGAATATCAAAGTAGTGCTTTCTTATTATCCAGCCCAGAATGTGTCATAGGTGTGGATCATTCACTATTTGGTGGGGTACTGTAAAATATTTTCAGAGTAATTCTCCAAGATCATAACCCATTTGACCTTCCAAACATAGAAATGGTAGAAATTTTCCCATTTTGAGTTGTGTCATCTAGCTATTGAGAAGATTAGGTAGAGGCTGGTGATTTCTCAGGTGTTGAAACTAGTAGAAGAATGTATAAAGTTAGCAGTGTATTTTGATTCCTTGGCATATGGGTGTGGTTGTGTGTTGATGTAGTGGAAAACAATTGTCACATAAGGTCCCATGATGTTGATACCCCAAGAATAGAACATCAAAACTCATGATTTAGAGATGAAAAAAGTATTCCTACCCCTTAAGATATGGAGGCACTATTTATTGGGATAGAACTCTATGGTTTACTCAGATGAACAAAGTATCATGTACATCTTCACACAAAGGGACCCAAACATGAGACAAAGATCCTACTTTGAGTTCCTATAGGAATATGACATTGGGATAGTATAAACTCTATTAATGGTCAATGTTTTAGAAGATTCTCTTTGAAGGATGTCCAATGGTTTCTTAGTGTAAGAAAATTTAGATCAATTAGACTACTTACAACTGAACCTAGAAGAGAAAGAGAGTAAAACACCACTTCAGTTGATGGTATTGAACCCTATTCTTCTCAAGGTTGTAATATATTCCCAGCTGAGATACATTGACTATAAGGATTTACAGAATCATATATCTATAGGTGACTCACCAGATGGATATTTAGGAGGAGGGAATCCTTACTAGGTTGAAAAGTGGTTCTTATCGTGATGTCGCATGATGTGAAATGAGAGTTTCAAACTTCTCCATTAGTTGTACAACCCATTTTGATGAATATATAATGATACCATTAAAAATAGTTTTGGTTTTCCAACATGAGAAAATGTCCAATTTAGTTTGTCTTTTAGTTCCTCACCTGTCCTCATGTGAAGGATGAGACCCATGTTTTATAAGGTTTGTTGTAGCCTCTTGAAATCACCGAGTAGAAGGGATATGACATATCTATTGATTTCTTCACAATAATTCTACATATAGAGAAGGACCACGATGTCATATGGGTGATAGTAGATTGACTCATGATGTCGGCACACTTCCTTGAAATCAGGGAGTAGTGTTCGGTGGGGAGTTTAGGGTAGTTATACATATGGTAGATCATTCTCCATCCTGAAGTACCCTTGATGATTGTCTTTGATTTTGATGTTTGATTTATGTCGTGATTTTTAAGAGGCACGCATGAAGATTTTGGGACCCAATTGTGGATGAGAATTTTATTTCACCCCCAAACTGATGGGAATATAAAGTGAATTATCTAGGAGCTTGAGGATATGTCGAGGGCCAACATGATGGACTTCGGAAAAAGTCGGTAGGATCACTTTCCCCTGGTAATGTTTTCATAAAACAATATATACCATTCTAAATCAGCGTGGAGCCTTTTGAGCCCTTGTATTAGAGACACTTTCAGCCACCATTGTGCTAGAAAGAGATTGAAAAGTCATATATAGTGGGACCATATATGATTTAGGTGATTATAGAGAGAGTGAAGGTCATATGTGATGGATGAGGATAGAACAGAGAAGAGATAAATTTAATGTAGATCACTGTCTTAGGCCGTTATAGATTGATTATGGCGACTATGTTTTCTTTTGAGTCTCCCCATAATGAGAACATTGGATGTTTGACTAGAGATACATGTTATCCACAAGGTTTATCCTACCTTTCAAGATCTTAATGAGGGTTGGAAGGGATGCCAAACGCCTCACCTTACCCCCACAGTAGGAGAAGGTGCATGATGTCTTCCACCTATCGCAGGTAAAGTGATATGTGCATGAAACCATGAGCATAAATGACTCTGCTAATATGGACATCAAGTATAGATCCCCCATTGCGGAGAACCCAATAGAGATCATGGAATTAGAGGAGTGGACCCTATATGGATGTACCATCCATTTGGATCGTGTGTTGTGGTAGAAAATAAATGTACATGAGAGTTCCTTGGAGTTGGAGATCCATGTGCGTGTAGAGTATCCAAAGTTTTTTTTTCACAGTGTTTCTTTTCATGGATGAAAATCTAGAATTATGGAATGATGTAGTGACATGGTGTTTTACATTTAAGAATTTGATATATATATATATATATATTTATTTATATCCAAAGATATTTTTTGAGACGGTGTGCTATTCTGAGACCCGGTGTTCCCGGAAATAATTTTATAATGATATTTACAATATTTTCTATTAGACACATCCATATTATTATAGAAAATGATATAAATTTTAAAAATCCGATCATATCAGAAATCTAATACCACTGTTGGTTATGAAACGTGGTATTTACCCAAGGCATGACATTAGATGAGTCGACATTGGATTTTTGGAACCCTCACTCGTTGACGGTGTGTTTATGTTAATTTATTAACTATTAAAATTAATTCATTCATTCATTGAACCTCAATGATATATTTATAATTATATAATTATATATAATTTTCTAGGGTTGGATCATAAAATTGATTTCACCAGAGAGAGATCTCTTCCTTCTCTATTGGTGTATCTCGATGAACACTAAAAACATTATGGATTGGGATGAAACGAACATAGGAAATCCTTCTAATAATTGTGTGAGCATGTTCACCATCAGAAATCGATTCAAATAGAGGTAGGACTCATAAATTGGTGTTTCTATTCCCATTATTAATGGATTGATTATATCGTTTGTTCTTTATTCGATCTACGCTACTTTTGCAGCCTTTTAATGAGCATATATATTGAAATATTGCATTCATTCAATTGTTTTCTAATAAAAACTATCTTTTCATGATTTATTGGAAAAAAACACTTGTAATTGATCTAATGACCCATTTTTTTTTGTTCCTTTTATTCCTTTATTTCTTCATGTTCTTCCTGATTGGATTCTAGAGGTCCTTATTTGAAGATTTTTTGGTAACCCAATCTCGATATGGCAATAGGATCCTCACCAAGTATTCCAAACATGAACAATTTTTTGAAATGATAATATATCATGGATCGTTTCAAAGAATGAATTCTCATTTTTTGGTTAAATAATAGATCAGGGATGAACAGAGGTGTGGCAGTGTAAAGAATGTTCAAGGAAAACCTCATGGAAAGCATAGGCCAATTTGCGATGAGAAACAACCAATATCGTATTTCTATGGATGGATCCTCATTTTTTGGGTTGTTTTATTGTGAAATATGAGGAAACAAGGCAGGATTAAATGTAAAACTACGAATTGGAGGTTTCTGTGAACAAAACTGACTACACACTGTGTTCTTGGATGAACTCATGGTGTGTAATCTCCCTCAGTAGTGTCACAAGAATTTTGAAAAATATGAGGATGACAAGACATGTAGTTCTCCCCTACATGTCGTCTATCCCTTCTTCGGTTAGACAAACTATGTGATGGGGCACATGGTTAGGGACTCAGTACAAGAGAACATGGACACAGGTTTACCACATGGTCATCCATCCATGGGTAAAAACATGTTGTGTACTAGAGTATAGGGACATGGGATCCGAGTACATGGACATGGCCGCATGACACAATCGCGGTCCCATTTACTGAGAAAATGACATGTAGTCCACCTACATAATTCATTTCACTACATGGAAGGGATTCGTGTGCTGGTTAGGGAGATAAACATAATGTGGAGAAGGAACACACATCATTTTGGTCCCCTCACACATCATTTACCTCCCAAATATCCTTCTAGAAAACATCATTCATCTATACCACTTTCATTAAAATTCAAATTCTCTTATGCAAGTATCCTATCCTATTTTTTACCCATAGAATGTGATGGTTCCATCTGATGTGGCTTTAGAGATACAATATCAAATGTTATAATCTCATAACCTTCATAGGTTACGCACAATGGAAAAAGTAATCATACATGGTGTCCAGTGACCTTTACGGGTAGTTCTATCCAGTGATTCTAGGTTGTAGAGTATGTCGATGATTATCAAGAGTTTCCCTTTAGTGGGTCATGGTAGTTTCTTTCCTTGATGTTCTAGTCAGTACCCTTTAGCAGAACTAGTTAGCATAGATAACTGACTATTTTTTTATGTGTTACCCTTCAGTAGGGTTGGGCAGTGGAGTTCCTTGGTGATAGCTTCTACCATGTGTTACCCTCTAGCAAGGTTGGGTGGTGGGGTTCCCTAATGGATTATTCCCGTCATTACCATCTAGTGGGTCTAGGTAGTGGAGTTCCCTAATGAAATTTATTAAGTGTAACCATCCAGTGGGGTGAGAAAATGGATTTACTTAGAGATAAGTAGAGAAAGACCCTCATATCATATCAGTTCATTATATTCTTATATAGAGTTTACGACCCCGTCAATTGTGTGGCGTAGAGATGGGATGTAGTTGATGTAGATTTGGACTCATGAGGAAGATGAACTCATTCAACATCAATATAATTTTTTGAGACGGATCCTAAAACCATGTAACTAAGATAGTGCCACTCAAGTAGGATAATATCAAGGTTTGTTGAATGATTCTCTTAGACTTCTATGTTAAGGGAAGATGCTTTAGATATTGGGCATTATTGATGAAATATTGAAACTATTGGTGACTCATATTCTTGGGGTGAGGTTTGAGTTGGAAATCCCCTTACTATATCTTTTGAAAATCCTTAAATGATCATATATATATATTATTTATTATGGATTCACACATCGGATTTGGATACTATCCTTCAAGGAGAGGTGAAGACATGTGGGTTATTCCGCATTCTTTCTATGTTTAGCATATTATGGCTAGATAGGTCTATTATCATATAATATGTGAGGAATTCTCTACAGTTAGTTCATATACTCTTTGTGTTAAGACCATTATTCTTGGTTGAAATTACTTTTAATCTCTTGTTGGGTTGAGATATACTCTTTCACGGTACTTTATACAGCAACTATCTTTATCTTCTATTTTATATCATACTGCTCCCCAACAGATTTCAGGGCATCCTACTTGGTATGTTTATAATCACCCCTTCATGGGTTTTTCCAAAATGTACTATGTCTTATGAAAAATAATAACATGTCCACCATGACTAAAATGGAGTTAAGGGATACCGGTTTCTTAGATCACATATAGTGGTCATAGCTTGGTATTCAAAATCTAGGCTCTCTTTCAGTCATTTACATTTCTATTTTTTAATCTATTTATGACACATTTCTTTCGGCATATTTTTTCCCCTTTACTTATCAGTTTTCACTACTATACTTTTGTAATATATAACAGTTTATGAATTCTTGTCTTAATTTATATTATTGTATCATCTTTTATTCATTCTATATTCCTTTTTACGTTGATATTTCTATGTTTGTGTGTGTACATGTACGTGAAAAAAGGCCTCTTGAGTTAGTTATTCCTTCGGCACTTGTCTCTACCCCTTAAATTATAGGTGCATGATTGGTGTAGTTTCTTCTCAAGCCCTAGATTGGTTCAGGTCATAAAAGAATCAAACTATAGAGACCCTCGATTTTCATACATAGATATAGCATCATTTTTTATGCATATCTATTATATTACACAAAAACAAACCTATGTATTATAATAGTTTATTGTATTTGGAAGCTTTGAAATGAAATATTACTTGTCCCTATAGAAACTACATTATCTTCCACTATTTTCTTAATAAGTAGAACCCTTCTTATACATATCATACATAATACATTTCTTCATAACCTGGGTAAGGGAAACATAAGAAAGGGTTAGATATGATTCTTAATAAGGATAAAAAATTGATATATATATGTATATATATAACAATTTAATGAATATAATGTTATGAGAACATGAGTATAAAATAATTAACCCATACCCTGCATATCTATGCTACGAATCTAGAGTCCTGGAGTAAAGATTGGATGTTCAAAATAGTTTTATAAAAAGTGAATCTAAGAACATGACCCATGAGATCATAAAATTGTCATAATATATTTTTTTCTAGAATGCACAAAAGTATAGAAAATATTATGTAAATACTAACCACTAAGACACTCATAACATGTTATGATAGTGATAACCACCATTGTACCTGCTTGAAGCTTGTGATGACCTCTCATGTATCCACTTTTGGGCTTGGGATAACAACCCGTGTACCCTCCTTTTCAGTCTTTCTCTAACCATTAGTATACCATTTGATCTCATAAAATATTTATTATTTCCCATTTCATTGGAGGGTGATATAGTTCCTACTAATTAAATAATAAAAATCATACATATGTGTTCCATAAGATCATAAAACATCCATATTCTCATAACCCAAGAAATGAAATGGGTTTTATAAATAGATCTTCATATACAATCATATGGAAAAGTGACATTTTCCAAAATCATTCAATTATTTCATGATAGATTAACCCATAGAAGTATATGTGTGTTTTATAATAATTATATCACTATATAAAACATGGAAAATGAAATTTTCTTTGTAAGAATTATATTCTTGTATAACACATAAAAGAGAAATATATTTCAAAAACAACAAGCCACTATAAACCCAAAACAATTTCATATAAAATAAAGATGGTATCCTCAGATCATATCGTCAGTATAGGATATGTGAAATCAACATATGTCATCTTTGATGGAAAATGATTTTAATCAATAATTTAAAACATTTATAGAGGAAAATATCCTTTATTCTTTGAAGAAAAAAATATTAAAATAGAAATAATTTTAAAAATATACACCATTAAAAATTTATTTGAAAACACATAATGTAATATTCAAATAAACTGAGGGTCTTGATGAAAATAAGTTTCATTCAATTTGTAAATGTTAAAACACATATTTTTTCACATTTTCGATAAAACAATAATTTGAATTATTTAAAAAATGACATGAAGGTCAATTTAATGAAATTAAACAAAGAAAAAAAAGTATTTTAAAAATCAAAATATAATTATAAAAAAATATAAAAATGTATTTAGATAATATCGCTTTAAAAGATAATTGATTTCTCACCAAAGATAAAAATAAAGATTGATTTTCAAGAAAATATTCTCAATTATAACATGTACAAAAGAGCTGAAGAATTAGACTATTACATTAAAATATAATTAATAACAATAGTATATGAATATTTTTTTTCTTAAGATATAGATCATAATATTTTACCAATGGAAACATAATTATAAGCAATGTTGATAAACGATGAGGTTGTAACATAAAATAATTAACACTTCGGTATCATTCAATCATATACACAGTGATGGAATAACATAAATTTGGATTTATAATGTAATATAGATAAATAAATTAATGATATTACATGTAAAAGGTAGTTTATATACACTTCGTTAAAGAATATAGGTGCATAAAGAATGTATGCATCAAATAAAGAGAATTGAGACAAAAAACCCTTACCATTTTAGTAATATTGCGAATCTTAATCCCAAAAAAAAGAAACACATAAAATATAAATTAAATTAAATTAAAATAATTGTATTCATGATATAAAATGTTAAATGGTAAATATATACTCTCCAAAAAATATTCAAGTGGTGAATTTTCACCTGTCTTCCAAATATAAAAGAGAGACGAGAAATTCCTTAGTTTTTTCTTGAGTTCCCTCATTCACCTAAGAAACTCAAATATTATAAATATAATTTGATTATGAATCTATTATAGAAAATTATTAATATATATATAATACCATATAATATTTTCTTATGACTTTTTTTAGTCGTTTATTAAAAATTACATGTCAATGTTATGGATCATTCAATAACAACTTTTTTTTCTAAATGTTAGTGGATTTTTTATTTTTCATGTTCTATAAATATTATCCTGATTTAAAATTCTCCATATTTTAAACCATGATATAAATATCATAATTATACAATATATTTTTATTTAGATTAATCCACAAATATTTGTGAGAGAAAGTAAAATAAACCATTCATGGAGACGGTAGGTGGTACATACTTTTGGATGTGGTTTCTAATTTCTATTACTATTGAATTAAATATTTTTAATTGTTATAATATCATTATATAATATTTTTTATTTCATATATAACACTTAATTTCATTAAAAATGTCCTTATTACCATATATGTAAACCTGGAATGAATCACATCGCTTTGTGAGGCGGTAGTCCGCCGTATGCACGAGCGAAATTATTGTATTACCAAAAAATGGAGTGTGTGAAGGTATTTTTTATATTATGTTTCTATAATTTTAATTATAACAAAAATAAAATATAAAAATAGTAAATACATCATCATTTCCCTAAATGAGTTGTGGAAATTTATAAAATGAATAACATCGATTTGTGGGGCAGTAGTGTTATGTACGCAAAAATAATGATTTCATAACCCATTTTATGGATATGGAGATTGTTTTAGGTCATGAAAATAACATAAAAAATTCATTATATATAAGATACTATGTTTACTATATATTCATCTTATAATAATAATTTTCGGATGCTGAAAAATAAAGAAAACTAAAATCCTTGATAATAAAATTTACCTCCTTTTCAAGTACCCCTTTAGGTTTTTTATAAGTCTTATCCGATTAGAATATTTCCAAGAATAATACTTTTAGTATGATAGATGACAATTTGTTTCCTTTTATAAATGAGGTGAGAAGCAAACTTGTAATTTGTTGAAATAAATAATTCCACGATCCTTTTTTCAAGTCATAGGAATCCCAAATGAATTATTCATGATACTATAAGTTATAAGATCAAAATAAATTCATATAATGGGGTTTTATAAAATTTTTAAGCCTTATCATGTTTGTTTAACCCCATTTTAAACCCATTTATAAATTAACGAGGTTAAATATTGTTTTATATTTTTACTATTAATATTATAAAAAAATGAAGTCTGTCATATTAGATAATAAAAATTATTATTTTTTCCAAATATTTTATTAATCGTTCAAAATTCAATTCATAAAATAGGAAAATTATAATTTAAAAATAAACATGCAGATGTGATGTGAATGTGGTTCTTAAAGGGAAAATGTTCAAAATTTTGAACAGTTTTCACATAAATTTTCTTAATGAAATTGATCCAATGGACCTATATTAGATTAATGGATGTTTAATTCAAATAATATGAATTTAATACCAATTTAAAATACCATTTTACCTTATAAATAAATTAAAATTAAAATTAATTTTTCAATTAAAACACAGAATACAAAATATTCACCAAAAATGAATCTTTTAATGAAAATCTAAAAACATAACCATAAAGTAATTTTGAAATTATAATTTCAAACATAAAATTTATTTTTTCCAATTAATTTTATAAAATTTAATAAATTTTTTTTTATTATTTTTCACAAAAATACATAAAAACATTTTTTGAGAAAATAGTATTTTCGAAACATAAAAAGGCTTTACCAAAAATTATGTTTTTAATGAAAAATATTATTTCCTTATATAAAATCATTATAAATAATACATAAAAATTATTTATTACTCTTAATATCACATAGTATACATTTTAGGTTATATTTTCTTTGTATAAACAATAATAATAATAATATATAATGGCTTTTTTAAAACTCAATGTCGTGTGTAATGAAATTCAACTCAATGTTGCACGTGGTAAAGGGAAAACATAAGGTTGTGTATAATGTATGCTAAAAATAAATTTTATTTATTGTCCAAAAACTCAATATTTTATGGGATTGATCCTAATCACAATAGTGTAACTATTTAATAGTAAACTGGATAACACTTTATCAAAATCTATATTATAGAGAAACTCTTATGTATTCTTCTAGTATCCTACTCAATGGTTTTCCAAAAATGTTTAGCCCATAACAAAGAACAAAAAATAGACTAAAAAAGGAAATTTAAGTTAAATCATCCCTGTAAGAATCTAACCAAAGATAATTTTTTTATCTATCACTCTCTTACCACACACATGATAATTTTGTGGTAATGTTCATGGAAATAATCCAACATGATTGAGTGAACAAGGTCTTTGAATTTATTATTTTAGAAGAATTCTCATAATTAATATATATGGAGTTTTCTTTTCATGTCTCGCCAATTTAATATAATTTGTTTTCATATAAAATTCCAAACAATTATATAAAGAATAAACATTTTACTTTCATGTTTTTTTGTATATGTGCATCTAACAAATTAGTTTTGGTAAAATTTATTCCCACCACAAAATTTAGTGTTCAAATCATAGTAATGTGTAACTATTTTAAAAACACATAATTCTTTGTTAATCACAAAAAACAAAAATCATTTATTTTCATAAATAATTAAATTTATCATATTCATATGGTATATTAACCCATCATTTTAAGTAATTGAGTAATGTGAGATTGAGAAAATTCTCATAAGTATCCCAAGAGTGATTGTTAGCCAATCCCATTCACCGTCATTGCCTATGAAACCCTCCATGAATGTAGGAGGTATGACCATAAGTCTCTCTGCACGAGGATATATTACTCAATATAGAATTTAATTCATAAAAACTATAACACCTAAATTGCACAAACTATTCCCAAAAACAATTATCGATATAATAAATAATAATACCAATGAAGGTTATTGTAAAAGGAACCAGAATTTTATGATATCAATCATAGAATGATATTAATGGATCTCTCCCTGAAGAAATTTGTTATATAAACGGGTATAAAAAATACTCATAATTCCAAAATACTTTATTAAACATGAATAATGAAAATATTAATTAAATTAATAATTATTTCTTTTTTATTCCAAAACCTGATAAATTTATGAATAATTCATATATAATTGTTAACTATAAACATATGAAAATGTTGTAAAAATATAATAATTTTATATTCATTTTAATATTTAATCATTACTATTTTATAGAAAAATTAATTTATATGAAATATAAAAAATTATCATAAATTTATAATTCAATATGATTTTTTTAAATATTATTTGTAATCTAAATATCTTGTATTTTTTATTTAATAATAAATTTAAAAATAACCTATTATGGTTTCTAAATAAGTCACCCATTTCTAGATCATTAGGCATGACATTTAATTTTTTAAATTATATTTAAAAATATTAAACATTAATATTTGGGATTAATATTTCAAAAATACTTTTCTAATTGATTATAAAAAAAATTATTTTTTATTAATATTTATTTAAATTAAATATTCCCAAAATAAATTTTCACAATTTTTATAAAATATTTATAAAATAGAAATAAAATATAATAAAATAAACAATTTCTAGTTTACCCCTACATAGAACCCCCATTATTCATAAGGGTATTCTCTTATTACCCTTACATGGTTGATATGCATTATGGTAAATAATGAATTTAGAAGCCTTTGTAAAGGTAAATATTCTATTATGATTCCATAAACCTCTAGGTAAAAATAATATGCATATTACCTCTATACATATGCCTCATGAAAAATTATTACCTTTAAAAGCACTAGTTCATATATTTAATCCCATAAATTCATATACTGCATAAAGGTAAACATCAATAAATTTTACGAAACATCTAAAATACCTTTACACCTATGGGTAAAGAACTGATCTACCCTTACTCAGTGGATTTTGTAAGGGTATAACCGTTACACATCCTTCTAAATTTTTAAAAAAGGTTACAACATTAACATAGCACATTGTCATAAATGTAACGAAGAGGATACCCTTAAGCAAAACGTTTTCATGAGGTTATAAACATTACATAAACAACTTGTATAATAGAAAATGAATTATACGATTTTTTAAAAACATGTAAGGCTATGTTGGTTATAATGAGTAACTCTAGAGGTTGGTAAATTATATTCCCAAAAAACTATGTTAAAACACGTTTAAATAAATATTCAAAATTAAAAATAAAATCACCATGTTAATCAAAAAATGGTTTTATATAAATTTAAACTTTTAAAATATTTTAAAATTCATTTTTACAACTTAGTTAAAATAGTATGAAAATTACATAATCTTTTAAAATCAAATTACACAAAAAAATTCTTATATAAATCCTGTTTAAAATTTACTATCATTATATATTTTTTTCTATGTTTAAAATAAAATAATTTTGAAATTTTAATTAGAGAAAAAAAAGACAAAGTGGAATAAAAAAAGTTGTTCAGTATCAAGAATATAAAAAATCCTCTGCACTCATAAATCACCCACATAAAAATATATATATACACATAATCTTGACTAATAACCTGTATTAGGTATAAAAAATAGTAAAATGTTTTCTTGGATACATAGGGACCTCTTCCACAATAACTGTGGGAAGTTATGAAACCCAAACCACTAAGGGACCTCTTCCACAACATGTAGGTTAGAAATGTGTAAATAGAGAGAAGTAAATATAATGTATTAACCAAATATTGTATAGGATATAGTGTATGTGTATAAATAGGTCCAACAACATACTACTCGATAATAATAGTAACAAACAGAATAATAAAGTATAAAGACGTAGAGAAGGTAGTGTTACTCGATCTAATGTTGAGTAGGAAAATAATGAGTCTGATTGGATGCATGTCATTTTGTAGTTATTCATGCTCAGTGGTGACATATCTCAATGGTGACTTTTCTCAATAGTGAAACATCACTATGATGACACTTCTCAGTGATGGATCATCCCAATTATAAATCATCTCATGGTAGGTCATCTTGTAATACGTAAAGTATGAAGGTATGTCATCTAGTGGTGTGACATTAATGAAAGTGATACTTTTATGAGGGTGCCCAATACTCAATGGTGATTCATTCTTAGAGTTGACTCATTATTGATGGTGAATCAACTTCAATGGTGAGTTTTTTATTGTAGTGATACATCTTTGTCAAGGACATTATTATAGCGGTGAATTAAAATAAATGGTGAGTCTTTTCTAGTGTGATTTATTTTCAACACTTATCCAAGAATATACATACTAAATTATATTATAACATGATATCATATAACATAAAAATAGAAAAAAAATTTACATTATTTTGTGATCACTAAAACATGGATTCCAACAATATCCTCATTTTGATGGTCATAAATTATTTCATTTTTTAAAATAAAATATAAAATAAAAATTTTCATAAATAGATCACGTTAATTGTTTAAAAAGTTATCGTCAAGATTTGAACATAGATTTAAATACATTAAAACATAATACAATTGTAAAAAATTTATCAAAAGTACTAAATAAAAATGGTGTCAAAGATATGTCAAACATATTGTGTGAGAGAATAAGAAAATCCTAAAATAAAATAGCCATAATTAAAAAAGATGGTGTCAAATGTATACTTTAAATAATTATGGTGTCATGGAGAAACCCAAATTAAAAATAAAAATATGATCATGATTAGTTGTTTTCAAATTAATTCAAAATTTATTCTATCAATTTTTGGATTATCAGAAAGTGATGTAAAGAATTAGAAAATACAAAGTGTAAAAAAAGAATAATAAGAGACATTTCATTAATAACTAAATATATTTAATTACATCCAAAAAGGGATAAAATATGTCACACAAAATTCTAAATTAAAAATATCCCAATTTCAATGATTTTCAGCATAGGTTCTTGGAACAACAAGTGGTATCCCTTGTTAGTGGTAGATAATATAATGGTAGATGATGAGGATAAGGTAACCATGGGGGAGGTTGTGAGGAATATCGGGAGGGAGGGAGAGGATCTTAGATGATAATCCACTAGATATATTATACACCTTCTATAGGAGTCATGTTGAATGTATGGAACTAGTCATGTAAAAGAGAATTTATATCTCAAGTAACAACTAGTTTGAGAAACTCTAGGTTATTGGATAGAGGAGTGAGAATACTAGTAACTAGATTAGAATCCAGACATACTACTTGAGTACCAAACCTGGGCATGAAATTCTTCATCAGATTGATGAATTCCATGATAACATTTCCACCCTGATCCATTGCACGTAACAAGTCCTTCCAAAAACAAGTTAAGAACTAGATCCATCTCTTTCATCTAATAAACATTATACTTGATGTATTGAGTAACTGGATATATGGATAGGTTCTCTGTAGAAATTATTAAATGGATGTTCAACTCAGGAATGGTATAGATCATAGATTGAAAATACTTAATTGAATTTGTGATGGTTTCACTATCATTTAGTATATCATTCATACATTACCTTACCATCATATACACATTATCAATATTTTGAAAAAATTTCCTTAGTCTCTCCAGAGGGATGCCATGAACAAATTATGAAATAACTTGAAGCTCCTCTCTTATGGCTGATTTGATCAACTCAACATAAATGAATGGATTAGCACAATAAGTAGATGATACTAAATGCATATTCTCCAATATCACCAAAAATTCTTCAATTAGAATAGAAAAAGAACATTGTGTCTCCTATAATGTAGACATTAAGGTATCCATTTTATTGGAAAGTCATTAGTTTTATATATCTACGTCCTAAATAGGGTGAAACATCTTGGGATGAATGTGGTGAATTACAAGATCAATAAAAATATCATATATCTCTCGTTGAGCTTTGTGACCAAAGGAGGATGACTCCCTAAAGTTCCATTAACGTCAAAAATAATTATTTAGCTACTAGACTCCATGATAGCTTATGTAACCACAAAAATAGTAACAAGGTATACAAAGAGAGTATAAGGTGAAGAAACTATCTCAAAATTAGCCTCTATTGGATCAAACGTTGAGGTAATATATAAATGAAATCATTGAAGCTCCATTAGAAAATCTATCTATCCGACCATTAACCCCTTTGAATCCATATCTACCTGTAATATGATATTAGGTCCTCCATTATTTTTTGGATTGTTATCATCATCATAGTTAGGGTTGTCGAAACCAGGTCTCACATATCCTTGATATGTCTCTCATTATTCAACTATTGAAACATCTAATTTGGTAGAAGGAAAAATAGTAGGATAATTAGATTCACAATCAGTATCATCTACATATGTACAAGAAAATATATTACTAACAAAAATAGAAGTTTCCTCCCACTCAATTGGTGATCTCAACTCATCTCTAATACATTAATCAATATCTCAAATAAATCTTGGTCTATCCTCATACCTAAAGGTTTCTGAAAAACCTAGAGAAGAAACATGTGCTTGATATATATCATGGTCATCATCCCTATCATGAAAATAGCAATCTCCATGTTCACTACTATCTCTATAACCATCTCATTCATATTTAATATTTTCATCTCTTCCATCATCATCACCTTCTCATCCATATTTCCAGTTTTCTTTGTAAAATCAATTTTATTCTTCAGAGACATCCACATATTCAATTTATGATTTTGAATTGGAGCTCTTGAACTACTCTACTTCAGAATCATTAGATTCCTTATATTTTCTTTCATATCAAAAAAGTTCTTCTCAAATATGTAGTGATCCTGGAGGACCATCCCAAAAAAAGTGATAACTAGGCATTTATGAATGATTGGGTCACTACCATCCTCAAGCGATAAGTCCTCCTCATTACCAAAAGAAAAAAATCTTCTTCTTCTGGCTCTTCATTAGAATATTCAAAAACCTCATTTGGTTATAATCTATTATCAACAACATCTTTCTATATGGAAGGGTGATCAATATGATTAACTCCTTATAAATTTTATGACCATCAATAATCCACATTCTCAACCATGAGTTTAAATTTATTTGCATTATTTTACACATGATTTTTTTCAATGAAAATCGCCCACTTCTTCTCTATCAGAGAATCCCTTATCCTCTATCTTGTCAAAAATGAACATATGCTAAATTATATAGTTTGACCTTGAATATGTGTTTCACTTATCCATCATTTGATGTATAAAATACCTTTATAGGTTGATTTTATCTACCCCTTTTATAATTTAATATAGATATACATATTGATATGTCATTTTACAAATATATATTTTTATCGGGAACAACATGTGATGAATGAACTTGAAAAGCCAATTGTCCTCACCATCTATCACAATTGCAGATGGTATTATCAATTTACCTTCTCCTTTCAACAAGACCAATGAATTATCATATTTAAAATAATCTCTATCATTAGGAATCAATCATTTATAAAAATTAGAGACTCCTTAAAGAGTAACCTTAAGAAATCTATCCCATAAAATTCTATAGAAAATAGATTTATTCCCGTTTATCATGCTTCAAACCCAATGTTTATCTTCCCCAATAAAAAACTGATAATTCTGATAAAATTAATGCACTAACCTAGGAAAGAATGAACACTAATTATTCAAGAACCACTATACCCATCACTGGACTTTGGTCACTTTTAGAAACAATGATCTCCTCTATATCATAAAATCACTATTTACTTCCAACTATAGTAATGTTGTGTGCTTTATGAGTTGTGGGATCTATGGATTGATAATAGTTTATCTCAAATATATTTTTAACTTCTTAAAAGTATGTATCTCACTAGGATATAATATATTAGATCTCTTAAATCCATCCATTTAGATGGAGCTGGAGAATTTTGGTGATGTTGATTGATGGCTAACAGTAATGAAAGAAAGGGTCCTATAGAATCTTTCATGGTCAAGATGCATGAGGGAGAATGAATTGAAATTAAACTAAGTCTCTACTTTATATTATTTAATAATTTTAATGTAGAAAAACAAAATATTAAATTTAAATAGAATAATAATATGAACATGAAATAAAATTAGAAATTATGGGTTAATTCTAATGGAAGTTCATCAAATGTTGGGTGATTGAATGGTGGGTTATCCAATGCTGGGTTATCAAAATGTGGGTTATCCAATGGTAGGTTATTCAATGTTAGGTAATTCAAAATGGTTGGTAATTTTTGATTATGGTAAATTTCCAATGGTGGTTAATTTCCAACTATGGGTAACCTCTATTAGTGGTTAATTTTTAGTGTTGGGTAATTTACAATTATTTTTTACAGTAGTTAAAGTATATCTAAATTTTACATTTCATAATTCATTATTTAGGTAATTTAATCTCTTGGAATTAAATGTATTATTAAAAATATCTGAAAGAAGATTTTTATATCTACCATTTTCAAGGGTTATATTAACCTTATGAAAATCGTATCTCAATAAATTGATGTCTTATATAAAAATGTTTCATTCTAGAGTGAGGCATAGAATTTTTAGTGATGTTTAGTGCACTATGGTTATCAAAAAAATTAGGGACATGTCTAAATTGATATTAATTATCTAGTAGAGTGTATTCTACAAAAAAAACTTCTGCATAATAAATACCTCTAGCTATTTATTCAGATTCGGTAGTATATGGTGAAAATTAATTATTGTTTCTTACTACACAAAGATACAAGAGACTTTCCCAAAAGGTAAAACATTCTAGATGTTCTTTTTTATATATATTAAACCACAGAAATTATTATCTAAATAACTATCAAAGTCAAATGAACATTCTTTAAGAAAGAAAAGTCCTAAATTGGAATCATTTTGGTGTTATTAGAAAATTATTTTAACAAGAATTACATATTATTATTATTGATTTTCTGTAAAATGAGAACACATACACACACTAAACATAATATATGGTTGGATATCAGTTAATTATTAGTGACTTCCAATCGTACCTCTATAAATCGTTTAATCAAATGTCTTCCTAGATTCATCAAGACATATATTATTGGTGGTATTCATGTGAGTGTCACTACTTTTAGTGATATCCAAGAAAAATACATTATAAAATTTTATTGGTGTACATAATTTTATTTTAAATAATTCCTTTTTTATTTTGAAGAATATGAACAAAACAATGATATTGAGTTCACCCATTAAAATCATTTAAAATTCATATGGAAACATTTTTAAAAAATAAATACACTATTAAAATTATAAAAGACTCAAGAATAATATCATCTACATAGATTTTAAAAACTAAAAAATCATTTTAATTTATTGTTAATAAAAATGGTAGGATCACCTTTATCTCTTAAAAATGATATAGATATCATAAAATATCGGATTCAGTCACTCCAAGATAAAAAATTATATTTTAAACCATTTTATGAATTTTTAATTAAAAAAATTATTAGGAAATTGAGGATTTTGAAAAGGGGGGGTATTGTTCAACAACAACATCCTCAGTTGAAAAAAGATTCAAGAATTAATTTTTTTACAACCATTTGATATTTTTAGAAATACAAGTGTGCTACATAGTCAAGAAATATCCAAATGAATTTATGTTTAGATACACATGAAATGGTTTCTCCATATTCTATACCCTCTTCTTAACTATATCATTATAAATTTATTCTAGCCTATTTCTTTACTATTATGCCAGATTGATGAACTATGTTTTTAAAAACCCATTTACTTCTAATAATGATTGTGTATTTATGTTTATCATCATGTTCCCTAAATTTATTTCTTTAAAAACATTTATGTTCTTATTTCACAGACATCACAAAAAATTCATCATTAATAGTATCACTTATGTTATCAGGTTCAATTTTTTACATGAATGTTTTATGTTCCACCTAATTCTAAATAGAAGATCCAGTTTCAATACCTCTATCTAGGTTTCTTACCATAGAAGCTATTGGGTGTTTTTCTATGAAAACTAATAGCGCTAGGAATATATGGGCTGGTAATCTAAAGTTCTTTTATAGGTTAGGTTCTGGTTCAAGAAGTTATTTTTAACTTGTTGATATTTCTCCATGTTTTATAGTACTTGTAATTAGATTGGTATTGATGTCTAGAGTTGAAAAATCATTTTCAAGGATTTATAAATAATTTTTAGGCTCATGTGGATCTGTCTCATCAAACATGGTATGAACACATTCTTCCACAATCTTGTTTCTATTTTTAATCAAACTCTAGAACATACAAGTACATATCTCTTAATAAAAATTTGTCAATATTTTCATTAGAGTTAAGAATAAAGACCTAGGAACCAAAAACACCAACGTAATTAACCTTATGATATCTATAATTCAAAATTTCATAAGGTGTTTTTTTTCTAAAATACGTCTAATTAAAACATAATTAATTATATAGAAGGTTGTTTTCACAACATATTCCAAACAATATATATGTAAGTAATATTAATTAAGCATCGTACAATCAATATATTAAAGTATTCTATTCCTTCTTTATACAAATACATTTTACCAAGGATCATAGTAGGATAAGAGTTTGAAGTATGACCATTTTTTCAGAAAAAGGATTCAAGGTCTTTCTTTTCAAACTCATATCCCTGGTCATGACATAAGGTATTAATAAGAAGTTTACTATGATTCTCTTCATATTTAGCATACTTTTTAATGTAATGAAAAGATTCATATTTGTGAGCTAAAAAGAAAACCCATGTATTCCAAAAAAAACATCTAAATTTATATAGACACAATTCATCCCATTTAAACTTGAATCTTTAGATGGTCAAAAAATATCCACGTCAAATAACTCAAGAATTTGAGATGTTGAAACTTATTTATTTTATTTGGGAGATATTTTTTGTGGTTTCCATTTTTGAAAATGGTTACAATATTAATTTTTTGAAATTTAGTTTTAGGTATATATTTAACTAACCAATTATTAATAAGCATCCTTTGTGAGAATATATTACAATTCTTGAGCATTCAATGCCTAAGATAAGATTATTTATGAAATAAACAAAATGATGATATTTTCTTGAAAATATTGAATCTAAATTAAGAGTATAAAAATTTTAATTTATCATGGCAGTAAACACTAAATAATTTTTAGAATAAAAATAATTTCATGTGTTACTATCAAATTTCATATAAACCCCATCATCTCATAGTTGTGTGATGTTGGGAAATTATATTTCAAAACCTCATCAAATAATACATTATAAATTAAAAATAAATTATAATTACAGAATTCGAGATGGAAAATTATTTTCCATTTAAAATTTTCATCAATGGTGACTTTTCCACCATTAACTTTTATCATGTTCTTGATTATCGAGTAATATCCTCTCATATGTCTAGAATAAACATTGTCTTGGTACCATAGATTTATATAGGATATCTTCATGTAGGTCCCCTAAAACAATTATATCAAATAAAATTCAGGTACCCTAGTATTCTTGGTCCTAAATATTTCAGCGATTAGTGCAACATGAATCCATCTTTTCATAATGGGTTTCCATTAACTAGATTATATAATCTTCAAAATATATACTATGTTTGGTATATTTGAATAAAAACCAATAATATAATTTACAAAACTAGATTTATGAATAAAAGTTCTCTTTACGAGTATTCTTTGTCCCTGTTGGTAACCTAGACCACTAATATAGTTATACAATATTTGTTTTCCTAGAATTTTAGTGAGATTTTCTTTTCCATTATTTAATCTCTATAAGTCTTTCCTTAAATTTTCATTATACAATATAAGTTTAATATTTTCTTTCAAGAGTTGATAATTCTCTTCCTTTTCTACAAAAATATTAGATTTATCAGTAGATGAGAAATCAGGTTGTTTCTTCATAATTTAATATTCATCTTCCATATCATTTAATATTCCCTCAATCATATAATATTTTTTAAATTTTTCCTAATTTTTTATATTCTCATCAATATGTTCATCTCCTTAATGATTAGAATTATTTATAAAAGAGATAGTAGGTACCTCAAATATATTTAACATGAAAAACACAATTTCTTGAGCATGATTTTATTCATGAGTCATGTTTGAGTAATTGGATCTATCCTTAGTGGAAATCCGTGTGGATTTCAATTTTTAATTATATTTTTATCCTTATCATCATAATTATTTTTTTATTTTAACATGGGATTGTCCTCCTTGACATGTACTTTTCATTTAAACTCACAACTGGTAATCCAATTTGAATTATCATATCTTTTATAGTCTTTATTCTAACTAACATAGTTTTCATTAATTTTATTATAGATCAATTTCCTGAAGATTTTTTTCTTTTATAATTTAATAATTCCTTTAGATAGATGGGTAATCTCTTCCTGAGTATTGGCAGGTGAATCCTCATTAGTGGTGATTTCATCATGAACTTTTTCTTTCACTTTATATTTTGAAGTAGTAGACTTTAAAGCTATAATTTTTTTCATAGGTTAATATTAATCTAATCGATTAACTTCAAGGTCTTCGTCACATATCATATAATTTAAGATAAATTCCCTGATTGGAAGTTTACTTCTATCATGAGATTCTCTTATTGAAACTGATGTTCCCCTCCATCTTTCAAGAAGTCACCTCAGCAGTCACAAGATATGATATATGTATGACACTATATTTCCAAAGGAACTCATTGTATTCACTATATCATTGAACCTTAGATACCTATTAGAAATAATATCATTAGGTTTCATCTTAAGTGTACCATATTTAATTGTATAATTATTTAGTCTCCTTTCTTCCACAATAGTTGACCCTTTATGAAAAATCTATATTGTATCCCAAATATCATATGCATTTTCAAAAGATTATATACTCTTAAATACTACATCCCCAAAAGAAAAAAAGATCATATATGGATTTACAATTAATTAATAAATATTTTTTTGTCATATCAGCCCATGTAACTCTAACAGTCGCAGGTAATTCTTATGTATCCTCAATAGAAGTTCATATTTCCAAGACCATGCCCTCAATATGAATTTTCATCAAATTTTCCATTTATCATAGTTATTGACATTATAAAAGGTTGTTTTATTGGTAGAAGAACATTCTTTTCTATTGTCCATTTAAAGAACTAAATTTAGAACCAATAAAATTCGTGATCTTTAAAATACAATAAAAATTGTAGAGGAAAAGATATTGAAATCATCTACGTCCCAATGTTTATCACATTGAGTATCTCAAGAGGGGGTGAATTGAGTTATTAAAAAAATCTATTAAAAAGGATTAAATAAAAACCACCAATTGAAAATAAAATCTTTTAGTTGAGGAAAATATTAGTTTAATTTAATTTTTACCTTTTAAATGATTTATAAAATATTGATTACTGATCAGTTAAAAAATGGAAAATTACATGAACATTTAAAGAATATTTTTTTAATAAAATACTTATATAAAGAAAAATTATGACTAAAAATCAATGTATGTTTTTCCTAGTTTAAAACAAAATAAATTTAAAACATTATAGATAGAAAATAGAACAAAGACAAATAAAAAAAATAAAAAACAAGTGGTTCAGTTTCAAGACGAGGCATAATCCCCACCACATGGAAATCACCAACTTCTATAAGGATTATATAAATATAATCTTGAAATAAAACCTAGAATAGGTATAAATAATAGATAAAAACATTCTAGGAAACATAGGGACCTATTCCACACTAACTGTGGAATGTAAACAAACGGATCCACACAGTGACATATTCCATAACACATGGGTATGAAAAGTGTAAAGAGAGGTGAGTGAATATCAATTATTTCCTAGATATAGTGAAAGATACAGAATTTGTAGACTAATTGGTCAAACAAGACAATGCCTGATAATAATAGCAAAAAACATAAAGAGTAATTATAAAGATGTTAATATGGTGGTGTTGCCCAATCTAATGTGCTCTAGAAGATTGAGTGTAAGATCCTTGTCATTATATTATGTTTGGATCCTTTTAATTTTAGAATCATTCAATTTTTCGAACCTAATACATATACAAACTGAGTTTAAGAAGGTTCAAGGTATGTTCAAGGATTGTTTACTGAAAGGAGCCTCGGCTGATGGAGAAAAACATTGGCTTATGTGCTTAATGGAAACCATGTGACCTACCCCGTAAGCTCTCTTCCAACCATATACGGGTTGGACCGTGGTGTTTGGAAAGGTGCACATTATTCCCAAACTGTGAACTAGGGGCTTTAAAGTAATGAAAAAACTATATACTTTTTATCAGAGTAGTTTTGTGTAGTTGGTGCACGGTTTCCATTACCATGCGAACTAACAATGAAAAGTGCCCCCTAAATAAGAATTTGTTACGATTTTGGTGAATGGTTTTTCCAAATTTATGTCCAAAGAATGCGACCCATGTTTTTTTGATTAAATTAGGAGAATACCCTTAAAGAGGTTTTTTAATTATTCCCCTCCCCCCATGTCTTCTCCAACAAAGAGTAAGGAATCATTTCTCTCATAAGAAGCTATCAAATCCTATTTTATAATATTTGGTCTCCTTCATCTTCCTAAAGAATGATTGAATCGACATTCATCTATTTGGATCTAATATTTTAGGAACTTAATTCCTTTTCACCTTTCTTCATTTCTCTACTCCTCAATTGAGTTATCGAGGTGCATGCTTATATCCCCTATTTTTAGGTCTTTGTCACATTATTCATATATCCTCTAATACCTTCCAAACTAAAGGATGGTACTATATGAGGAGAAACATAACAGTATGATGTAGTTTTTCTATAATTTATCCCTAAAATTTATTGTTTTATTAATACAACCCTTTGTGTCACACGCTAGTTTCACCATGTGTTTCCCCTGAATATTAATTTTACTTTAGTTGGTTTTCTTATTTGGAACTTAAGGATCTTATTATACCCTTTGTGTTTGACTACCTATGATGGATATACACCAATTATGTTCCCTTTTACATGCATATATGTATTTAATGATAATATGGGCAAAGAAACTATTAGAGTGCTTAGTATTTCCTCTAGATTGTGATATTACAAATTAAATGGAGGAATTTAGTGTGTTAGTATAGCTAACACCCTTATAATGAATTTAATTGGATAGTGATGAGTAGTAATACCATTACACATATCATTAAAGTTAAAAATGGGTTTTTCATTGTTTATATTGAAATATCATGAGAAGTGGATTATACCATATATCATATTAAATTTGGTGGTTATTTATCAATGATACATCATAACGGAATAAAAACCCATTGGAATTACAATGAATGGGAATAATGAAAGTTATGTATAATTATTCAAAATGGTCATGGAGTCCTAGGATGATTAATTAAAAATGGGAATTAATACTCTTATTATAATTAAACTGACATACTGACCCATATATAAATGTGATAATATAAAAGCATGATTTCCCTTACTCTAATTCTGAGAATGGAAACACTTATTATGATACTAGGTCTGGTGTCCCTTATAATTTTGATACTAGGAATGAGGTCCCTTATAAATGTGATTCTAGTCATATAGTTTCTTATAATTGTGATATTGGGCTTGTCGACCCTTATAAATGTGATACTGGGAATGGTTCCCCTTATAAATGTGATATTGGGCCTCCAATCCCCTATAATACTATGATATCGAGCATTGAATCCCTTAATGTGATACTAAGAATTTCATACCTTGACACTTTTTAAGAGTTATTCCATCACATGTCGTTGTAGGTATTGTCATCTCTATTTACTCTATGGAACTAGAACCAAACAATTTACAATTCTTATTACGGTTTTAATTTATTATATCTGCACAATACCATGTTGTATAAAAAGGCATGATATTTATATATACAATTGGCTGTGGCCAATAAAAATCTGCCTCACAGCCTACTCAGGCATCCTATGGAACACGAGATGACTACATGATTGCAGGTGTAGATCTTACAGATTCTTTACTTCTTGTATAACATTGGATGGACCTAGTAGCAGATAACTGGGATGATGATCAGGATGCTAGAATATATTTTTACCATTTTGGATTCATTTTTTATATCTTTTATAATTCTATTTATTATTTATTGTATCTATGTTATCCTTCTTTTTATACATGAAATTATCATCTGTTTTATATAATCCAGTCTTAAGTTATCATTTGATTAATATTTATTGGTTTTTTATATATTCTTTTATTTTTCCATCTATTTATATGTACTTTCTCTATCATTTTTAATTACCTCTATATTTTTTCCCTCTCGGGTAATGAGAGCGTGGTTATTCCATGGGAATAACATCTTCCCTCGGTACATGTTAGCAGCCTCTGGCATCCATGGAGATGTTCTTAAGGACATGTGTCTCACCTGACTCAGGGATCCTTTGAGTGGAATCCAGGTCATAGATGTAAAAAAGTGGTATTAAAGGATCGTTTCACTCTTTACTATTTTGAGATAATAGAGAGGCAATTATAAGGTTATAGAGTTTGGTATTGAGTTGTTCTTGGGATCAACTAACCCATGAATAAAGAAATTCAAATTTCCTTGAATGAAATTTTTATTTTATTCATTTTAATATTACAGTAGATTTTATTCCACTATTGGGTCAAACACCTGAAATATGATATTATAATTGTTATAATTTATATTTATCTTTTATGCTTGGCTTGATTAGATGTGGGAAATTAAACATTGTGAATGCATCCCATTAGGAAACTTGTAGGAGATTCACATTTCATGCATATTCCATTCCATATAGAATCATTATGTGTTTTCATCAACTATGATTTCTATGAGTTCCTTTATTAATATAAATACACTTTTTATTATCTAACTATTCATTTCATGTGATTGGGAAAAAATATTTGATACATATATTTCATGTGACAACCTAACTCTTTTTTTGTGAATGGGCTTTATATGACACCATAAGAAGCCAACATTGGCATGTTTAGTCATGTACTATTGGTCACGTGGGATAGAATGTGTAATTCTATGGAATTAATGGATTCAAAATTTTAGTTTTTAAAGTTTCATGGGAACATATAGATCATAAATTTTGAACCATGTTTTCAACCAATAATAGAGAAATATAATGTAAATATAAACTAAATGAAAAATACAAATTCTGAAACATAGATCTTGACTTAGTCACGACCATAGTAGTGTAATGTAAGCAACAACTCTTTTGTTTTTTTAGATGTCTCTATCACCCATACCTAACTCTTTGAGTTATCATTGTTTTGAAATTAATAATAATAATCGATTTTTACTTATTCCATTCCAATATTTGACGATTATCGAATTATCAAATAAAATATCAGGTGTATTTATGGAAATTTTAGACAAGTTATACAACAATGTCCTCCAGTCATATGCCTAGAGGGTGGCACAAACCATGATCTAGAGGTGGTGGGCCCCGAGGCACCGTTTTTACATCCATTAGTGCCTCATGTGGTAGGCCATCATGTTCTCGACATATATGATGATGCCCAGTTTTGAGGAGACTCTCAACGACTTATGTATAACATAAAGGGACCTCTACTCTCTGCCCATTATATGGGAGAGTTGACACAGGAGTTCCAATAGGAGAATCCACCAACATTTTCATGATATGGTTGAAAACATGCTGCAAATGTATGGATCCAAATGCTCATGTCTATATTCAATAATTTGCAGAGACCTCCTGAGAGGATAGTGAAATGAATAACTTATATGGGAAGAGGATCTTGGAAACACTGGATGGGTATTCTAAATCCTGCTAGTCAGTAATGAGAATCAATGTGGAGGGACTTCTAGTCAAGCCACTTCAATTATTTATTTCTTGAGACTCTATGTGATGACTATTCTGGGGATTTCATGATTCTAAAACATGTTTAGATGATAGTAATGGACTATTCGGAATGTTTTATAGAGCTTCAGGGCTTTGTTCATATATATACTGCTGATAGGATAGCGAAAGTGAGATAGTTTGGGAAGGTTTTTGGAATCATATTCATAAATATGTTAATTGTTTATTCTTGACAATTGTATCAGTTATAGTGAACTAGTTCCACATTATAGAGAAGAACCTGGGGGATGAAAACAGTGTGACCAGGGCACTTCAAAACCCATACTAAGTAGTGATTCTTCTAGAAAATAGAATCAATTATTTGTGATTGCACATGTGAAAAACACAAGCTAGTTAACACCCACAAAAAGCACAATGGTATCTCACCCATGTGGGAATCCTGGGCATAAAAGGTCTTGGTGTCCTAAAGACTCTGTTGAGTGTCAACACTATGTAATATGGGAGAATATATAGTGTTAATGCAGGACCTTCCTATAACGACCCATACTTTACATACATTGTTAATACTTTAAAATTGAAGCACACTTATGACAACATATGAAAAACCCACAAAGGACCGTATAGGTATAGTGTCTTTAGAAACTAGGAAACATAAACAACTGGTTCATAAATCTTCTACAATGTCTCCCATTTATTTCATTATATTTAGGGTCCCTTTTAGCATATTCTACTTAATATCCATCTTCATGACCTGGGGGAAAGAAAACATAAAAGGGTGAGCTCAAATTCTCAGCAAGGGCAAATAAATGAAATAAAAATCATATCATATCTTTTTGAAAATCATAACCTGAAAAAGAGATCATAATATCTTAACATGGAACAAATCATAGAATTGAAAATGAGATCCCAATAATCATAACATGAAACTTGAAACTTTGTGCCATGCACACATAATCATGGAAAATCATTTCTTGTTAGTAATGACTCATTGCCAAGAATATCTTAGTGGGCAAAGTCCCTTTCTGAACTGAGTCACCCTCGTTCCAGTCCTGTTTCACTGAACCGGTATAACCTACCG
Source organism: Viscum album (assembly GCA_963277665.1). Lineage (NCBI taxonomy): Eukaryota > Viridiplantae > Streptophyta > Magnoliopsida > Santalales > Viscaceae > Viscum > Viscum album. The sequence continues at coordinate 1,992,604,422 of OY728137.1, forward strand.
TTCCAGCCATGTTTATCTCATGAGATATAAAATCTTTACCCAGTGCATTGGAGGGAGATATAGGTCCCACCCATCTTATAATGATACCATTTTTATGTGTGCCACAAAATCATAAATCATACATCATTACATAACCCATGTAATACAAATGGGAGTCTTAAACATCATGACATCATAAAACAATTCATATAAGATAAAGGAATTCATAAAATTAATTCCATCACAACATAATCAAATCAATGTAATAATAGGGATAAAAACAGATCCCTTTATTATCTTAGATGGAAAATAATTTTGATAAAACACTTGAACTCCATTTTTGAGGAAAATATCCTTTCTACTTCAAAAAAACTTTTCCTCTATTAACATGTCATACAATTTTAAACTAAAAAAAGTTGATTAAAAATAAACTTGAATACTTGTAATGGAAACTTCATGGAAATAATGTTTTAGAGTGGATGGTAAGTGTACCTTTCACCACTTCATTATCGTACTCCACATCGCTGATAAAAAATTGCATGTGACTTTCCTTTGTCTTTAGCCTTAAGATTTTGTTGACGTCGACCATCATCATCAACCCTTGGATTTGGGCATTGATTGGAATAATGCCCCATCTCCTTGAACTTGAAACATTGAAGTGTAGTAGGTTCATTCTGTGTATCCCTTCCTTTGTTTTCATCATTAGAAATCTTCTTCCCATTATCGCAGCATTCAAATGCCCGATGACCTTCCTTTCTACATTTGAAACATTTACTTGTCCCTTTAAGACAACTCCCTCCATGTTTCTTTCCACACTTTGAGCATAAGGGAAAGCTCATATTCTTTTCAGTGTGCTCTTTAGATTTTCCTTTGAATTCCATCTTCCTCTTCTTATCAAACCCATGTGACTGATGGGTTACTCCAATCTCCATCTTGACTTTGAGAGCACATCGAACGATTTCCTTGTAGCTATTGAAGTCCCTTATGGCTAATACCCTTCGAAGACTTGGTTTTAAGCCACTAAAGAATCGATTGATCTTACTCTCAGGTTGGATAATAATACCAGAAGCATACCTTGAAAGTCTTGTAAAATTTGCTTCATAGGTACCAACAGATTCATCATCCCTTTGCTTCAGTTCAAGAAAATCTTTCTCCATATTTGTTCAGAGAATACGAGGGAAGTACTTATGGAAAAATATTTTCTTGAACTCTTCCATTCCATAGACTCAATTTCATCCCTTTTACTCGTATTCTTAATAATATTCCACCATTGATCAGCATATCCTTCCAAACGATACACTTCTAGGATGACTTTATCATGTTCAGAACATTGAAGAACTGAAAATATCTTTTCAGTAGTACTAATCCATTGTTCAGCAACTAATGGATCAGTATACCCGCTGAAAGAAGGTGGACGCTGCCTCATGAAGGATTCAACAGAATGTTGCTCCTTCCTTTGCTCATTTGGAAGTCCTACATGATTCATAGCATGAGAAAGTTGTGTGAGCATGGCTACAAGATTTTGAATTCCAGTTTCCATATCGTTTGGTTGCTCAGGGGGACAATCATTGCATTGCCCATCGCATTCCGCATTAACACGGTTCCTTCGGGTTCCAGCCATTGACTAAAACCAAGAAGAATAGTGTGAGAAACACTAATTATAATAGTAAAACCAGATAATCAAGGATAAAATTTCACACTTAAGGTCTTATCCTAGGGTATTCATGGCCTTTTCTAAAACACTAAGATTGTGTTCTATGCTTAGACTTATCCTTAGGGTTCTTACTAAGGCTTTCACATCCTAGTTTCCAAAGGTTGACTATACCTTTCCTCTGATACCAACTATAACGACCCATACTTTACATATATTGTTAATACTTCAAAATTAAAGCACACTTATTACAACATATGACAAAACCACAAAGGACCGTATAGGTATAGTGTCTTTAGAAACTGGGAAACATAAACAACTGGTTCATAAATCTTCTACAGGGTCTCCCATTTATTTCATCATATCTAGGGTCCCATTTAGCATATTCTACTTAATATCCATCTTCCTGACCTGGGGAAAAGAAAACATAAAAGGGTGAGCTCAAATGCTCAGCAAGGGAAAATAAAGGAAATAAAAATCATAACATATCTTTTTGAAAATCATAACCTGCAAAAGAGATCATAATATCTTAACATGGAACAAATCATAGAAGTGAAAATGAGATCCCCATAATCATAACATGAAACTTGAAACTTTGTGGCATGCACACATAATCATGGAAAATCATTTCTTGTTAGTCATGACTCATTTCCAAGACTATCTTAGTGGACAAAGTCCCTTTCTGAACCGAGTCACCCTCGTTCCAGTCCTGTTTCACTGAACCGGTATAACCTACCATTCCAGCCATGTTTATCTCATGAGATATAAAATCTTTACCAAATGCATTGGAGGGAGATATAGGTCCCACCCATCTCGTAATGATACCATTTTTATGTGTGCCACAAAATCATAAATCATACATCATTACATAACCCATGTAATACAAATGGGAGTCTTAAACATCATGACATCATAAAACAATTCATATAAGATAAAGGCATTCATAAAATTAATTCCATCACAACATAATTAAATCAATTTAATAATAGGGATAAAAACAGATCCCTTTATTATCTTAGATGGAAAATAATTTTGATAAAACACTTGAACTCCATTCTTGAGGAAAATATCCTTTCTACTTCAAAAACACTTTTACTTTCTTAACATGTCATACAATTTTAAACTAAAAGAAGTTGATTAAAAATAAACATGAATACTTGTAAAGGAAACTTCATGGAAATAATGTTTTAGAAATCCATTCATGTCATATAAGTTAAAAAAACATTCTTCATACTTTTGTCAGAAAAGTCAAAAAGTACCTCGTACGAAAAACGACAGAAGATTCCTTTCATTTCTTTTACTAAAAACTCACCGAAGGGTGAAAATGGATTTAAACAATTTTAGGTGGATGGAAATAATATTACATATTTATGAAACATGGATGTGGATGATAAAATACACCCCAGTAAATACTAAACTATAAACAATCTCGGATAAAAATGAGATTGTGATATTTCCCTTACCTTAGGTCCGATTTACTTTGTACGTGTCTGAAGCTCCTATATAATGGTTTAAATAATGTTATTGACTTATTCCAGAATCATACATATTGATATGATATCATATATGGTCATTTTCTTAGCTTCTTTTTAGTAATATTTCATTGTTACTTGTTACTCGGGTCTTTATTGCCTTTTGTTCTTATGCGTGTTTTGTCGAATAAATTCTTATTATTCTTTTAAGGTTATAGATACATTATATCACGAATGGTATTAGTGTAACATATATGATATTTATTCATTCAATTCATTTATATAATTACTATGTAATGATGATCATGTAGAACGAGTCGCATCACATCATGGAGACGGTATTCCGTACGTACGCACAAGTGATGATATCGTTCCTATGATCGTGGAATTGTATTGGAGTATATATATATTATTTCAGTATAAATATTACTTTATAATAATCATAAATAGTTACTCATTACACCATTATACCCATCCTTGTAAGGTGGTGGTGGAAAATAGATTACACCACGGCGTGGAGACGGTATTCCATACGTACGCACGCGCGGTGATTTCATTTTTCCGTAGGATGTATAGAAGGTGAATTAGGGTTGGTTCATATTTAAAAAGACATATCATTATGTAAGTATTACTGATGTTATTACTTTATCATGAAACAACTAAAGAAGAAGAAGTTGAAGAAGAAAGAAATTGAAAAGATCGGTAATGGATATTGCTTCTTCTTTGGAACGCCTCTTTGAATCCTCCACTTAGGGAACTAGGATTAGTCTTTGAAGAAGACCAGGGCCTCTAGGATTATTCTAGGGAATAGGATAGGAGAAAATGGCAGGGTTTGGCCGAGCTTTAGTTCTCAAATTGGTGTGAGGAGGTGGGTGAGGAGGTTCCCTTTTATAAAGGAGGAGAGGGGCACCTTAGGAATATCTCAAAATATTATTTTATATTAAAGTCAAAATCGGTTTATAATGGTTCCAAAGGGTCTTATTTCGGATATAAAGTGGGGATGGGTCGAAATCCTATCAACCAATAAGATTTAGACAAGTTTAGGGTATTATTTTAACCTTATAAATTAGATTTAACTCTAAGTTAAATAATTTAACTTTTACCGTGTCTTTTTGTTTTCTTTCACTATATGGTTAATACACTTACTATAACATGGTAAACGAACCCCAAATTGTTTATTATTAATATATATCCTTATCTAAGTCATTTCTACAAACCTTAGATTTTTAGGAATAAAATAACAATTAATAATATAATATTTGATTTAAAAACTATTTTGTGTCAATTTTGAGACTATTTGATATATGATTTTTGTGAAAGTCAGAACAGAATTATATGTTCAAACCAAGTTGATTAAATCAATACTAATATATCATAGTAACCTAGAAAATTAGTGTAATTCATAAAAAGTCTCAAATTACATTTATTTTGGTGTTTATAACATCAATTATGTCAATATTTCATAAATAAGATAAATACTGCATCATAATTGTGTCATAAATAAATTAAATTATTTAATGTCTAAAATTATAAATAAGATACCATTATGTAGGAAATATTTTTATCTTTCTAATGAATATTTATAGTCGAATTTATCTTATGTATAACCCCATATTAAAAATGATTTACTTATTAAACTTTGATTTTAACTATTTTAACCCTTCTTTGAATAAATTAATAATAAATGTCCTAATCTAACCCAAGTGGGCCTAAATGGTCATTTTTTATTAATAAGGTTGTTTTTGGTCGAATTAAACTTATCCAATAGAATTAGGACATGTGTTAGGGTAATAGTAATATCATATTTACCCCTATTTACTATTAACCGTGGTAAAAAAAGTAAAAAGTTACTATTCACCAAAAAAATTATTTTTATCTCATTGAACCACATTTTACTTACTGATATCAACCGTTTCTGTCGGATTTTTGAAATTCCATTCACAGAAGGGGTAAAATTAAGTTTTATGCAAAATTCAGTTTTTAACCAACCACTTAGTGGTTTCACTATTCATCAAAAATTGAAAGTTTTCAGAAAAATACCAAAATTTTACCCTAGGCTAATTTCGGTATTCCGAATCCAAAAGTGAAGTCCATTTTGAAAAATAAAATTTATAAAATTTCAAAAAGTGGTTATTACTATTCATAACGGCTAGTTTTAATAATATTTTAATAGCATATCATTGTTTAGTGAAACTCGGTATTGCGTACGACGCAAGCTATCGAGGAAGGTCGCGATTGCGTGTAAAGTAAGACAAGCTAGTATGTAGTGAAAGATTCCTTTGATGATATATAAAAACAAAATATTACTCATAAAAATCTCAGGTGTTGCACTTCCAATATGTTTTTAGGGGGAGAGGATTCGTGATAGCCCCAAATTTAGGTGAGGGTTCAGTAGCACCTCCCCAAGAAGCTAGTTGGACTAATACTGGCCATACAGGAAGAGGAGGTGGTCATGACCAGAGTAGCCATACATCAGATTTTCAGCACCTATAGAGTGAAACTACTCTGGGTTGTTGGGTTGCACCATATGGCTAGGGAATAGGACATATCTGTTCACCACAGCCTATATCTGAGGAGAAGTATTCATGTCAATCTACTTTTTTAGGTATTATTATAGTAGAATATACTATCCTTTATTCCTTATATGATATTGGACCATTAATTTTTTTATCTTTTCCTATTGTAGAGAGTCTCGATCTTCCTGATGATTACTCTTGTGGTGTGATGACTATAGATACACCATTGGGTATACGATCAGAGAGTGTATGCCAGTGCATGTACTATCCTCTTAAATATGGGATTATTGGAATCTTATATAACCTATTCATCCTTGATATTGACGGATTTGACAACTTTATTGAAATGTACTGGTTGGTTCTTTATCATGATTTTGTGGGCTATTATATTCATAGGTTCTCTTATACATCAACATTGGGTGGTAATTATATTAATAAAGGAGACAAGGATATCAAGGTGGGTAGAGTTGAACCAGATCATGATGGACTTGGTGGAGTGACCACCTAAATGACAAACCTTTATATAAATTATCAGGGAATACATCAGATTGAGTTCCCTACTATAGTTGATCAACTAAGGGATTTATTACCCAAAAACATTCTTGGACTTCCTTTGAAGAGAGAGGTAGAGTTTATAATAAATATAGTTTTTTTATCTTCACAAGTATCCATTCCTCCCAATATGATGGATAATACAATGTTTACTGAGCTCAAGAGGCAGATAGAGGATTTATAAGAAAAGCGTTTCAGACATCCCAATACATCCCCGTATGTTTCACTGGTACTTTTTTTCAATTAGGGTGATATAACTCTTAGGATTTGTATGGATTATCAAAAACTGAATCATATTAAATTTGAAAAACTAGTATCCATTACCTCACATAGATGATCTTTTTGAAAATATGAGAGGATTGAGGTTGTTATCAAAGATCAACCTGAGATAAAGATATCATCAAGTTTCAGTAAGTCCATCAGATATTTGAGATATAGCATTCCATAGTTGGTATAGATTATATGAGAATATTTTGATGTCATTCGGTCTTATGAACTTAGTTTCTATCCTCATGGATTTGATGAAAATGGCTTTCTATCCTTATATTTTTTCCTTTTAAATAGTATTTCTAGATTACATATTTATTTATTTTCATACTCACAATGATCATACCACTCATCTTGAGATAATTTTGAATACACCGAGAGATAACCAGCTATTTCTGAATCTCAATAAATGACATTTATGGATCAATAAGATTCAATTCATGGATAACATTATCGAATAGGCAGAAGTTTCAGTGTACGCAAGAAAGGAGAGAGTATTAGTTACTTAGGAGAATCCAAAAAAAATTATTGATATACCGAGTGTATTCGGGATATCTGGATACTAAATGAATTTAATATCAGACTACTCATGCTTATCGTCACCTTTTACTGGTCTTACAAATAATGGTGTTAAATTCTTAGGGTTATAAGCAGGTGATAAGACCTTTTATGGGATAAAAAGAAGGCCGACCTCGACATCTAATCTGATTCATCTAGAGGTAGGTAGAGGATATACATTATTTTAGTGATGAATCGGAAATTGGAGTATGATTGGTGATAATGAAGGAATATTGTTTCATTGTTCATGGGTTGTAGTAATTGAGACCTCATGAGAAGAATTACATGACGCATGATCTCAAGATGACATCTATTTTGGATTCCTTATTCTATAGAACACATCACATATTGGGAGATCATTTTGTGGTGTTTACAGAATAAAATATCATTGGGAATATATTTACACAAAAATACTAAAATCTTAGGTAGTGAAGATGGGAAGAGTACCTAAAGTTTGTTGACATTGAGATTTCATGTACACTAGGGAAGGGCAATGCTATTGTCGATGTTGTGAGTATGAGGACTCAGAAATAGTTAGCTAAGGAGGACAAAATCGATTTGTATCTTGTTGTTATATTTTCTAAGATGAATATATAAGTACAAGACCATCATGGAAAATATGATCTTTCATCACTATCAATTTCATCTTCACTTATAGAGAATGTAAAGGTTAGGAAATTTTCAGATTCAGAGGGTTTGGTCCTATGAGAGGGAATTGCCGGTGAGGAACCACATCCAGATTGGACTATCAATGATGGTCATATATATTGTATAAAAGAGAATATCTAGGATTCCATAGATGTTATACATAATGTGATATATGATCCATGTCCTACTTAGGGGAATGTTCACCTCGATATCTCCAACATGTATTGAGATATCAATAGATAGTTTTTGTGGCTGTGGATAAAGTGTAGAATAATAGGAATTATAAATGCATGTTCCACACATTAGCAGTTGAAGGAAGAGCCCCAATAGAATGTAGGATTTCAATATCCATTACTAATTTAGGAAAATATATTGGAGGAAGTTTCATTGGATTTTTTAGTTGGTTTACCATGTTATCTTTGTGAGAGTCTTGTTGTTTGTGTATGCATTGACTAACTGATGAATTTATTCCAACACTATCCAATCTATGAGACTTTTTCAGTTGATGAGTTGGGAGGATTGTATGCACATGCGATTATATGATAGCACATGATCCATTCCACTATCAGTTCATATATGGATAATCTCTTTACATTGATGTTTTTGTTGGGATTAAAAAAGGCTATGGGTATACATGTGCTTCTTAACACTGAATTTCACCCTATGACCGATGGTCAGATAGAACAGACTATAATGTTTCAAGAGGATATGTTCTAAGTTTTCATCCCTAATTTCAATAGTTCAAGGGAGACATATATCCCTATCATCGATTTATCTTACAATAATAGTTATCATGATACAATTTAGATGGATCCTTATGAGTATTTATATGGTACACTTTTATGTTCAACCCTTTGATGGTTATAGGCTAGAGAGGTGGCGATATTGGGTCCTCATATCATATAGAATATTTAGAACAAGTTCATCTGATCAAGAAGAAGATTTTACTACTCGATTTATTTATAAATCGTATGTTGATCACTATTGATGACCTATAGATTTTGAGGTCTTATATCATTTATTCTTGTAGATATCACCCAGACTTGTGAATAGATAGATATGAAGGCAAGGGAAGTTGTCAAAACACTTTTACAGACCATTTTTTATTCCAGAGAGAATCTAGAATATAACATATCGGTTTCTATTACCTCATGGGTATAATGTTTTGCAATATGTCTTCTACATTTCATAGATTCATCAATATCATTTAAACTTGTCTCTTACTTTTGATCTTAGGTATATTGAGAATGATGTTGATGATTGATTTAGGAGTACTATATAAGATGTGTTGATTAGTGAATAAAGGCTCTCTAAGGTTTGTATTATCCTTTAATATTTATATTATTATAGATTGACCATATACAAGATGACACATGGGAGAGGGGATAGATGTACGTGCATAGTGGCTAGAGTGGATTTTAGATGTTGTTTTTCTGCCCTTAGAAGGTAAACTCGGAGATGAGATCCCTTAAGGGGTGATGAATGTAAAAAACCCATTCCTTATCGTCGATACGGATACTTTGAATTTTGGTCTAATTTTTTGTTTCAGATAAAATATGTAGGCATAATGATTTTATGATGGTTTCGAGGGTGTCCAAGGCCTGTTCAGATCCTAGAACCCTGGTCGATAGAGAAAAACACTAGGATGAATTATTAGTAGAAACCATGTGACCCAGCCTGCATGGTCTCTTCTAACCATGTGGGCCTGGAAAGAGGGGTGGGGCAGGTTGAACAATTTTTCCTTACCATGCGTCAGGGGCTGCAAGCCCATGAAAAAACTACATACTTTTTAGTAGATAATTTTATTCACAGTTGGTGCATTGTTTTCCTAATTGTGTGGCCTAACTGGGAAAATTACCTGTTGATTTAGTAAAGGATTCATAATTAGAACATGGTGTTTTAATCAATGTGGCGAAATAGCTCAATTCCTTTTTTGTTGAAATGACAAAAAAAAATCACTTATTGGAATATTTCAACACATCATTCATCCCATTTCTTCTCTAGAAAACATTATTCACTCCTTTCTCTCGTAATAATATATCAAAGAATATTTTATAATATTTGATCTAATTCATCCATTCAGGGTTTGATTGAAGAACTATTTATCTCATTGGTTCCACATCATGAAGATCTTAATTTTTTTTAGTTATTCTTAGTTTCTCTTCTCCTTCATTATCTTATTAAGGTGAAGGCTCATATGCCTTATTTTCACAGTGTTGGTCCGTTCTTCAACTTTCTTCAAATACAGGATGAACTAATAAAAGATATTAGACGAGGTGGGTGATACGAGTATGGAAAACATGGTCTATAATTTATTACTCATGTTTTGGTATAAAAACCCAATATTTTATGGAACATTATCTATTTAAATTAATTCAATAACTTGCGCTACATGCAATACCGAGTTCGAGAGCACCAAGACTTAACAAACTAGCCGTTCAAAAAGAGCATAAGAATAGTATTAACTGAATTTTTAATTTTATATACACCATATAATTTTAGAATCCATATTATGTTTTTCTTAGACATAATATAAGGATAAATTCGTTTTTTCAAATAAAATAATTATTCTTCAAAAAAATAAATTTTACCTTATTTTAATGGAGAACCCTTTTTAAAATTAATATCTAACACTTTTATATAATAAATTTAATTAAATTAAATTCTTATATATAATAGGTACATAAATAATTAGTTCATATAAAGTTTTGGTACATTTCTGATAACTTTCATATTTTATTGAATGGTGAAAATTACTAAATTTTAATAAAAAACCACTTTTTTAATTGAAATAATTTACAGTATTAAATTATTAATTTGAGTTATTCTAAATTATAATTAGATTTATTTTATTCATTTAATATAATGTATTTCATTTGAAATAATTTCACTTTTAAATAGTACATAAACATATGCCAATCTTTTGATAGTTTTTACTTCTTAAAAACCTGCTTTTGGGTTTCAACAATGGGAATTAATTTTAAATTAATTTCTTCAAATTATGTGTTTTGAATTCGTAAAAATGGATTTCATAATTATAATTATGGGTTCCAATTTGTTTATATACGATAATTTTATTTTTATACATTATGAATAATTACTTCGGTAAATATTTTATTTAACATGGATAAATGGTAGGTCTTGTAAATAATGGTAGAAAATAATATTATAATAATATTAAATTAATATAAAACTTATTAAAAACCTATTGGATGATACATGTATGACCATGGGCATCCTTGGGTCGCTTTTGGGACTCCATGGAGCCACTTGGGAGTGATAATGACATTTTATATTAACTAATCTAAGGTAAAGACAAAAAATAACCAAACCATGTATATTTTGGAAAAAACATTTATATGAGGTTATATAATAGATTTATTTGACTATAAAGAGTCATTACAAAGATATGAATATTTCTTAAATCATGGTACTTTATTTATAATTTTTATATATAAACTAAATATATTTATATGTGACACAATAATGATGCAGTATTTTCCTTATTAATGAAAGAATCAAATAAAAAATATTTTAAATATTAAAATAAATAAAATTTTGATGTTTTGATGCCATAAAAGAATTTTACATGTTCATATGACAGGTTAGTATTTATTCAATGTATGTTTTTCTAAGTAATCAAGTTTTTATGACTTTTATAAAAACAAAATACAATATAATTTCAAAATTGAAAAAAACAGTTTTTAAAACAAATACTATATTATTAAATGATATAACAGTCCTAAAAATATAAGATTCATAAAAAATACTTATTTATAATATATATTGAATTAATGAACCAATTAGGGTTATTTCATCATTTTATAGTATGTTTATTGAAAATTTATTATAATAATACAAATAATCATGGTAAAAGATAAACTATTTAACTAAGGGTTAAATCTAAAAGATAAGGTTAATATAGTGACCTAAAATTGTCTAAAACCTATTGGTTGAAAGGATTTCTACCCATACCCACCTCATACTCAATATAAATCGATTTGGAGCAATTAGAATCCGAAAATAATTTTATAATAAAATTATATTTCATGCTTTTCCTAAAATTCCCCTCACCTCTCTCATAAAAGGGTAGTTAATATTCTCTTAAATTAACACCTACAAATAATTATATCTTGCCCAAACCCTGGCCAAATATTTTTCCAACATCACTAAATTGAAACTAGAGGCCTTCTTATTACTAGATATCCATCTTAATGAGCCCTTTTGTTCAAATAAACATGAAACACCCAAAGAAGATGTAATTATTTTTTCACCTCTTTCATTGTTCTTTTCTTCTTCCTATTTATCATTATTTCTTATTTAAATAGAAAAATAATAACTACAGTACCTTATACATAATATTATGTTAGTATAAATATTTTACAACCATATTTATTATTCCATCCATCCTATGGATTATAAGTCACTATGTGTGCGTATGTACTGCTCACCGTCTCCACGTCGTGGTGTAATTTGTTATTCAACACTATGTTATTTTGAAGAATATTATGATGATTAATATGTATATAAATAATGAAAATAACATGATAATTCCTCTGTACAATTAATAAACCATCAAATTCCACACCTTTTAATAATTAATGAAATGATATCGTCACTCGTGTGTACGTACGGCTTACTATCTCCACGACGCGATAAGATCCATTTCCACATTCACCATTTAATGATGATTATAAAAATATATATTATTAATAAGTATGTAGTATATGACATAATAATTCTAATGGATATAAATATATATATATATATATCTACTTACATATATCTTATTCACTTACTTCTGTTTAATACGATATGAAAATGAAAACATCGTTTATGCGTACATATGACCTACCGTCTCCATAAAATATGTTTTCCATTTCATATATATATATATTATACATATTTATATTCTAAATTTATATGATATTTAAATCCCATTTTATATTCTGGATGTATTTAAATCCCGATCTAAATGATACGATCAAGAATAACAAGTTAAAACACATATGATAAAGAAAGCGATTATTACCCGAAATATTAATTTAACATGGAAATCATTATTAAATGGGTAATCTAACGTCATAAATGAATCATTTATGATATAATAAATATAAATATGGTTCTTTTATAATTTAATAACATACCATGGTCATTATGAAAAGAGTTAAATATACCCTTGACCAAATGAGATTGCAAGGTAATGGTTAATTACTCAATCGAAATATTATCTGAGATTGATTATGCGTATGTATTTTCTAGGATATATTTATTATCCATGTCCTTGTTTCATAAAATAAATTTCAAAATTATTAATTTACGGTACACATTAACTAAAGCATCATTTTAAATGTTTTTAATATTTCTTCTTCTAAATCTTTCTTTTTATTGTCCATAATTTCAAAATGGGTTTAAAGAGTTATTTATATGGACATGATTGTTTTAAAATGTTAATTACATTCAACTATTTCAAATTGTTATGGAACAATTTGATTAAACAATATCTTTTAAATGAATTCCTTTATAAATGTGTGACTTTTAAATGATTTCACAAAAAGGGATATTTCTCTCAAAAAGTTTTACTGATCATTTTAAACTATATCATCATCCTTTATTGGATATTATTCTTGATCAAGGTTGATTTATTATAACAAAATATTTTAAATTTTATTGAATGGGTAATGATATGTTTGACTATGGATGTTTTATTTTTATACCCCTCGTGGTTTATGGTTTAAGGATTGACAATTCGTAAGCCAGTTTTAATACGAATGTTTATGTTATGTTTCTACATTTTCATAAGAGGTATGTAGTGGACTTAGTAAGTGATGGGTGGGGCCCATTATATCCCCTCGATGCATCAGTAGGAATCATGAGACAATCTAGTGTCCTGGCACAAGGCCTTGACAAAAAAATTATTTATATTTTAGGCACGATGCCTTGGATATGTGGTAATGATTTTTGGTGTTAGGCATTCCATAATTATAAAATTAATTATTACATATGATTATTTGACTAGTATAATATCCATGTACTTGTTTATATGGTAATTTTTTGTTTATTTATACAATATTTTGTTCATGTTTATGTTTAAAAGTCTGTTTTTTTGTTACACATCTTTCATTAAAAGATTACAACTTCTGAAAAATTATTTAAACTTACTGAGCATCTAAGCTCACCCCTTTCTTATGTTATGTTTTCCGTGTATTTCAAGAAGTGTATTATATTTGATATTCAGGGTTAATCTAGGGGAATAATGTCATTCTCAATGGATTATTTATGTTTTGAGTTATCTTTGAATGTGTAATGTAACATTTAGGTATGTAATCTATTTTCCAAAACTACTAAACTAATCGGTCCTTCGGTACATGATTCCTTGTAATCATTTCAACGTATTACAATAATGGACCGGCTCTAAACATCTGGGGTTGGGGTGTTACAGGTGATATCATATGAATTTTAGTATAATCCTTTGAAAATAGATTTAGAAATACTCTTATTAGAGAACAATACCCTAAGATAGACTTTGAGAGTTAGTATTGAAGAACATTCTAGAGTTTTGGTATTGTAGATATTTTGTGTATTTTCCTAGAAATATATCCATATCTGGATACGAGAAGGTAGAGGAGGCTCTTTCAAAGATGTACCTAGTAGTGAAAACTCTAACAAGGAGTTTTGGGCTTGATTAGGGGTATCATGGTACACGACAATGGGCCTTTCTTCACCCTTGGTTACGACACTCTCGAGGGATATGCTTAGGATAATTCACATTTTCTTAATAAGACATTATAATGGATTTAAGAGTAAATACTTACTCAATAAAAACATTTTTACGATTATATATTATATTCATAATCTTTTCAATTTATTCAAGGTATTTTACATGTTTGGAATTATGCATTGTGATTCATAATCAAACATGGTTTATGACATTGTTTAAAAATGGTGCCCAGTAGAAGAAATGAGAACACTAGCAATACACATGATCCCAAGAGTAAGTAGGATCATATCTTTCATGGTATTAAGCCAACATTTAGAAGGGAAATATTCGCCCACATATTCTCATCATATAAATAAATAGTATTATATTTTAATAATAAAATTAACAAATTCTCTAAGTCATATGGATTTTAAGGGAAGCCAGAGAATAAGTTGATGGTAGAGAGAATGATATAGTAAAGAGAATATGGGAAATAACGATTATCCCACATGTGATTACTGTGGAAAGTATCACCTTGGTAAATTATTTAACGGAATGGTATTTTCTTATATGTGTGGAGAAAAATTCCACCAAACATGTGATTTCAAGGGTAAGAAAAAGGATTGAAATGTATAATGCACCATAAGCAAGGTGTTGGGACACTACATGAATCAATGTCCAAATCATCAGAGTATGCCCCTAATGAAGATATTGGATAATATCCAAGTTATGATACTACCACATATGAATATGAATTTAAAAGTGTTCATATGTTTTTATTAATGAATTATTTCATTTGAGTGTTTTAACAACAATGCACCGGTTATATGAGTTATGGAAATAAATAAAGATTGTATTGCAGTACAATGTCATTGACGATTTGAGATTATATGGTTCTAAGAAAATCAACCCAATAACAAGTTATACTTTTTGGAAAACACATGTTTTATGGAAAGATAATCTTTAATATGGTTCAGATACCATGGTAGTGATTTTGGAATAAGATATGATTGATTTGGATAAATTATATTCGATATTCTTGTCTACCTTGAAACCAATTAATTTTTTGTTTATTCCTTCATTGTTTGAGTTTACAACATTTTTGGATATAAGGCATATGTCCTATATTATATAAGAAATTAGGGCGAATAAATGTAATCAGAAAGGTTTTATGAAAATTCAGAGTGTTAATATGTTTTAAAAGTGTACTTGATGATGTTATTTCCATGTTATTATGTGGAAAATGAGATCTATATTATTTTTACCTTCCTTAGAAATTTTTTACAGTGAATTTAGATATATATATATATATTGTACAAGTCCAAAGGTTGGAATGAATCGTCTATGAAATTGGATACTATTGTTATGGTTAAATCATTTCATATGATTATTTTTTGGATATTCATAAAAATGAAAACCCTAAGGTCGGGCGACAACCCGTCTTGTGTTGCAAGGCTGCGAGACTTGAATTAAAAACTGAAGGGTGAAAAAGGTGAATCACATACCACTGGCCTACGTGATGTCCTGGTTTGTATAATATATTTTTTTTAAAAATAGTTTGACCGATGAATTACAAATTCATTATATTTTGAACCCTCTATGATTAAGATAAATAGAATATTTTTGAATTCTATTATCTTTTGGAGTGAAAGATGAGTTTTTGGTAGACGTTAGTTGAAGGATGGAACTAAAATTGTCATGTATATTTTTTCCTCTATCTATATGGGTAAATTAATTCATAAACATTAGTGAAGAGAACTTAAAACCAAAAATGTTTTATCCTAATACCTTATCTTTTATTGAACCGATAATATTTTAAATCATCATAGATTGATGGCTTTTAGGCCCCCAATATTGTACTTGTTTGTGATTCACGACCTTAATCACTCCCTATAAATATTTACTTTTTCCCTCCATTTATGTGTCTCTAATTGCCACCAATGTTCTCCTAATCGAGATCATAATTTTGTGGTTACTTTTTCATTTCCCTTTCCCTCTTATTAACACTAGATTTTAATAACCCTATTTCCAATATAGGTTTATACAAAGGTATTTTTTCAATTTTTAACCTTTTATTTTCGATGAACAATTTCAAATTGTGAGGACACAATTTATTGAAGGAGGGGAGAATGTAACTCCCCAAGATTTCATAGTACTTCATCTCATCAAACTAATTCAATAACATGCGCTACACATAAAACCGAGTTCGAGCGCACCACAAATTACCAAAACAGACATTCAAAAAGAAGTTATGAATAGTAATAACTGAATTTTGAATTTTACATACTCGATAAAATTTAAAAATCCATATTATTTTTTTCGACATAATATAAGAACAAATTACTTGTTTCAGATTAAAAAAATATTTTTTAAAAAAAATCAATTTTAACACCTTTTAATGGAGATCCATTTTTAAAACTAATATTTAAAACATTTATATATTAAATTTAATGAAATTAAATTCTTATTTAGAATTATGACATAAAAATTTAGTTTGTATAAGTATTTTGTACTTTTTTGATAACTTTCATGTTTTTATTAATTGGGAAAAATACTAAATTTTAATTAAAAACAACTTTTTCAAATGAAGTAATTTATATTGATAATTTATATATTTGGGTTATTTTAAAGTATTATTATATTTTTTATCATTTAATATAATTTTGGTCACCATAAGTAATATTAAATTTAAATAGTACATAAAAAAATGGCACTCTATTGAATGTTTTTACTTCTTAAAACCCCGATTTTTTGTTTGGACAACACGAATTAATTTTATATTAATTTCTGCATATTTTTTTGTTTTGAATTTGGAAAAATGGATTTCATATTTTGAATCAAGAGGTACAAATTTTTAAAATTGGATACTTTTAGCATTAGACATTATAAATAATTACATCAATAAATATTTTATTTACCATGGTTAAAGGATAAATCTAGTAAAAAAGGGAAAAAAATAATATTATAATAATATTAAATTACCCTAACAAATGTCCTAAAACAATTGTTTGATAATGTATGACCATGGGAGTCCTTGGGTCGATTTTGGGACCCCATGGAGCAACTTTGGAGTGATAATGACATTTTATAAAAAAATAATCTAAAGTAAAGACAAAAATAACAAAAGCATGTATCTTTCAGTAAAACAATTTTTTTATGAGGTTATATAATTGATATATTCAACTATAAATATTCATTCGAAATATAAATAAATTTAATACATATTTATATTTTATTTATAATGTTTATATATAAAATATATATATTTATACATGACACGATAATGATTCAGTATTTTCCATATTAATGAAATAATCAAATAAATGATATTATGAATATTAAAAGAAATATAATTGGATAGTTTTTATGCCATAAAAGAATTTAATTTTTTAATATGACATGTTATGATTGATTCAATGTATTTAGATCGATTTAATAATGTTTTTATAATTTTAACAAAAACCAAATACTAAATAATTTTAAAATTGACATAAATTAGTTTTAAAAAAAATAATATATTATTAAATGATATAATTGTCCTAATAATCTGAGGATCAACTAAAATACTAATATAATAATAGATATTTTATTAAATAACCACTTGGTGTTATATTGGAATTTTATGGTATGATTATTAACCAGTAATTATAGTAATACAAGAATACATGGTGAAACTTAAACTATTTAACTAAATGTTAATTCTAAGAGATAAGGTTAATATAGTGACCAAAACATGTCAAAAACCAATTTTTTGAAATTATTTCGACCCTTACCCACCATAGAGGCAACATAAATCCATTTTTAGCTATTAGAAACTGAATATTATTTTATAGTAAAATAATATTTCAAAATTTTCTTAAAATTCCCATCACCTCTCTTAAAAAAGAGTACTTCCCATTCTCGTTAATTCACACCTCCAAAGCCATTTGGATCATCCAAACCCTACCCAAATAACTTTCAATATTACCTCACTTCAACCTAGAGGCATTACATTGAGAATAAATCCAAATTAAGGATCCCTTTTTTCAAATCAAAAGGAAACACCCAAAGAAGAGGTAATTATGTTATCACCTCTTTCATTGTTCTTTTCTTCTTCCAATTTATTTTTCATTGTTATTTCCATAACAAAAAAATAATTCCAGTAAATTCTAAAAAAATGATGTTGTTATAAATATGGTTAAATTGTATTTATTATTCTATCCATCATATGAATTATAATGTCATTGTGTGTGCGTACGTACGGCTTACCGTATCCGTGTCGTGGTGTAATTTGTTATTCAATAATATGTTATTTTTATGAATATAATGATGAATAATATGTATAAAAATAATTAAAATGAAATGATAATTTATCAGTAAAATTAATATACCATCAAATTCCACACATTTAAATCATTAAGAAAATGATATCATCACCCGTGTGTATGTACGGTTTACCGTCTCCACGACGCGATGAGATTCATTTCCACATTTAACATTAAATAATGATTATAAAATTATATATTATTAATAAGTATCTAATATATGACATAATAATTCTACATGATATATATATATATATATATGTGTTTTTGTGTTTTCACATACATATATATTATTCACTTACTTCAGTTCAATACGATATGAAAACAGAAACATCGTTTATGCCTACGTACGACCTACCATCTCCATAAACGGTTCATTCCATTTCATATATCTATCTATTATAAATATATATGTTCATCAATATGTATGATATTTAATTCATGTTTTATATTCTGGAATAATTTAAATCAAGATTAAAATTATACAATCAAGAATAACAAGTTAAAACACTTATGATAAAGAAATCGATTATTACCTAAAATGATAATTTAACATGGAAATTTTTATTAAATGGGTAGTATAAAGTCATAAATTAATCATTTATTATATAATAAATATTGATTTGTTTCTGTTATAATTTAATAACATACTTTGGTCATTAAAAATAAGGTTAAACATACCCTCGACCAAAGGAAAGTTCTTGGTAATGGTTAATTCCTCAATCCCATTATTTTCTGAGATTGTTAATGTGGTTGTATTTTTTGAGAAATATTTACTATTTATATCCACGTTTCAAAAAAAATTTAAAAAAATAATTATTTTAATGTACTTTTTTTAAAAAAAAGAATCATTTTAAATGCTTGGAATATTTATTCTTCTAAATCATTCTCATTATTGTCTATATTTTCAAAATGGTTTTAAGGATTTATTTATATGGACAAGATTAGTTTAAAATTTTAATTCCTTTAAAATGATTCAATGTGGAATGAGAAACTATGATTAAAAAATATCTTTTAAATTAACTCCTTTATAAATGTGTGTCTTTTAAGTGATTTTACAAAAAGGATATTTCTCTCAAAAAGTTTTACTTATCATTTTCAACTATGTCAAAATCCTTTACTGTATATTATTCTGGATTAAGGTTGATTTATTATAATACAATCATCCATATTTCATTGAATAATTTATGATATGTTTTACTATGTATGTGTTATTTTTATACCCTTCATGGTTTATGGTTGAAGTATTGACATTTTTATGCTAGATTTAATATGATTTTTTTTGTAATGTTTCAACATTTTTATATGAGGAATCCAGTAGACTTAGTAAGTGATGGGCATAGCCCTCTATAGACCTTCTATGCATTGGTAGGTCTCATGATACAAACTAGTGTCTTGTAATATGTCCTTGACAAAACGTGTATTTTTAGTCTTGGCATGAGGCCATAGCTATGTGGTAATGATACCTGGCATTAGGCATTCTCTCATTGTGAAATTATTTTTTTCATGCGATTAGTTGACTAGTACAATATCCCTATGCTTATTTATATTTTAATTTTTTATTTATTTTCTCCATATTATGTTCATGTTTATGATTAAAAGGCTTTTGTTTTTATTACACATCTTTCCATAAAATTTTCTATCTTCCTCAAAATTATTTAACATTACTGAGCATCTGAACTGACCCCTTTCTTATGTTTTGTTTTCCCAGGTTTCCAAGAAGTGTAATATGTTTGATATGCAGGCTTAAGCAATGGGAATAATGGAATTCTCAATGGTTTATTTATGTTGTGTTTAATGTTTTAATGTGGAATGTAACGTTCATGTATGTAATCTATTTTCCAGGACTATTAAACTGATTGTTCCTTTAAGACATTATTCCTTGTAATCATGCCAATTTATTAAAATAATGCACCAACTCTGGGATTCTGGGGTCAGAGTGTTACATTTTGTGTTTTTATAATACGTTTCATTATGTTTTATCCATGTTCCACCATGTGTTTCCCCTAAATTGAAATTTTTGTTTAATTGGTTACTATGTTTGCAACCTAATGATCTTCTTAGACCCATTCTTATTGACTAAATTATATTGGTCCACCCCTTTGGGTGAGCTATCCTACATGAAAATATGAAATTAATGAGTATATGGCTAATCTCCCAATTAGTGTTTTTTTTCATTCTTCTATATTGTCATATTATAAATGAAATGGATGGATTTTGTATTATATTATGGATAATAGACTAATAAATAATTGAATTGGGTTGTGGTGTGTAATAATCTAATGTCACCTATTTTTAAATTGAGAAATTATTATTTCCTTATTCATAGTAAATGGTAATAAGAAAAAGATTATACCTAGGATATTATTAAAACTAATGGTTACTTATTCGTGAGATGATATAAGGGTGTCATGACCCTTGGAGAATTAAAATGAATGGTTAGGATTCCACTTATGCATAAAAGTACTAAATGGGAATGGTATCCCATGCTATGTAATATAAAAAGGACATTGGGACACTTATTATAATTAAACGAGCATGTTGAACCTTATATATATGTGATACTATAATAGAATGGAAACCCTTACTGTGATACAGATCATGGAGTCTAATGTTGTGGTACCATTCATGTTGTCCCTTATCAATGTTATACTTGGAATTTGTCCCATTTAAATGTGATAAAGGGCATGACATCCCTAATAAATGTGTTTTGGGGCATAGAGTCCCTTATAAATGTGACACGATTCATGGGGTTCCCTATACTTCTTTGATACTGCGAATAACATCCATTATAAATTTGATATCGGACATTGTGTCCCTTCATACTTATATAATATTACTCCAACATATGTTAAAGTGGGTAGTGTCATTCTAGTTACCTTGTTGGATGTATAGAAGTCCAATATACATTTTTTATTACTACATTACTTTATTACATCAACACACCGACATGTTATATAAAGATACTGAATATTTAGGTTCTGGGTGTAGTGGAAGGGCGGGCGGGATAGTGCCCAACATTGATTTTTCATTAATCAATGATAAATATTAGATCAATACGATAATAAAAATATGTATCCATAGAATTGAATCAAGGAATTAAAAAAAGAATAATTTCTCCCAGAACCAAGAGAGAGGATAAACATATAATTTTTATATTTAATTTAGTTAAATAATAATTACAGCCATGGTGATTCTTTTTCATTGTTGTATTTGACCAAAGATCATTAGGTGTATCTTCATTGAGTTACAGAGATCAACCATAGAACTCCTATAGCGGTGATCCACACAAGTTACACATATTTTCAGATTTCATCGAAGGAGTCTCCAGGTTCTAGCATGATATATCTTTATACATGTAAGGACCACCTTAGAACACATTGAGAAACACTTCTAAAGAAATCTCCTTGATCTGATGTAGGAGGATCTTTCTAGTTCATGAGAGTTCTCTTGGAGAGGGAATAACTCTCTAGGATTGAGATAATTTATCCAATTCATTGTGCACAACCCCATCAGTATCTCTTCACTAGAACACAACTAATAATAGAATAATATAACTAGTAATTTACCACACCAGGATAATAATAAATAATTTATGGAAGTGGATTAATTATTTTATTAATCTTAGTGGTACTCCCCTGTCAAATAATAATAAAAACATTATTATATCTTGAAATTTTATTCACATGTGAATAATAATTAAATATTATTTAATTAGATAATATTCAATATTATTATTTCTCACAATACCCTTAACTCGGTCCTCTAATCCCCCACCATATTTACTGAAACATGAATAATAAAAATTTATTTACTAAATAAATATCACTTCATGGTTCTCCAATAAATATACAAATATATTATTCACTAAATAACAAAATAAATATTTATTAATGATTTTCCCACAATATACTCTCTTGAATTACTAGGGCCCAAATAAATGTAATCATGAATGCATAAATAATTCTTAAAACATAACAGAGAATAATATTTATTCAACCTGTTAAATAATAAAAAAATATATCACTAAACTGGGATACTCAATACACTAAGTGTGTGTCCCTCTAGGTCTCTTTCTGTGTGGCATTAGGCAAAGCATACTAAAGTCCTATTTTATCATCTAGCAACATGACAAGGTGCCCATAGGGAAATAAGTTAATGTTTCAAATACATTTCACCACATTTGAATTCTTATCATGTAATACAATACATTTTTTCTTAATATCACTAATCAAGAGGGTTTCATGTGAGTTTCATCAACCCATGAGCTTGATTTCTCATTCATAGACTTCTAGTAAATTGAAATTTCCTATAGAAAAATATGTCCTTGGATTATTTAGGCTATATAACTTCAGTTAAAGGGAACAAGATATCAAATTTGGTTATGGAATAGAAGGGAAAATCCTTTCTCACATTATTCATTAATGTAGTATCACTCCTGAAAGACCCAACATATCCTAAATATCCACGAACATATGTCATCATGGTTATCACCAATACAGATACGTGTGTGCGTCATAATACTGATTAATAACAATCTTAAATTTTAAGTAACAATATATGATTCTGCATATACGAACATCTAATGACACTTATAAATGTGGATTTCCTACAAGCAGGTCTCTTCCTCATGATATCCTCCTTGATATTACTAACGGTGTACACAAAGATAATGTTACTCAATGTCCTATGATCCTCCACCCATGATATCCTATTACATTTGTGGCCATGAAAATTATATCAACTGGCTATAGAACACATATTCATAAATAGTTTCATTGAACATATGGGTTTTCATCATAGCAGGGAACTGCTATGACCTTTTAATCAGACAACAACTCTTAGAAAATTATCACATGAATAATAATGCAGAAAACTATCTTTATTTGATAATAAGTTTACTAATATCCATAAAATGAATTAATGTTTATCATAAAGAAAAAAAAGATTATTCTAGGGCACCAACTCGAATAGACTCCCTCTCGCACTAGAACCAACAACTATTGAACTTCAGTATGCTCATTCTCACATTATATGTATGCTTCTACTGAGATAGGTCAATAGTCAAGGGGTCAACTATGTTCTCTTCCATGTATACTATGTTCCCTATAACTTCACCCCTTTGATCAAAATCTCTCAAGTGGAGATACTTCTGGTGTATGTGCTTTTTTCATTGATGTGACCTTGGATCTATTGCAAGAGCCATCACTGTCGTATTATCACAATACATTGTGATATGGTCTAAACTACTTGGAACCTCATCAAGCCCCTAGACAATGTTATGAATCGATACAGCTTCCTTGGATACATCAAAATCTTCTATATACTCACACTCTTCTATAGAATTACAGATAACTGGATTCTTTGAAAGCTTCTAGCTTATAGGTCCTTTGTTGTGATAGAAAACCTATCATGATTATGAATTTAGATCATTATGATCTATCTGAAACCCCACATCAGCATACCCTCTGATTAAAATCTCCTCATCTCCTCCATACACTAAGAACATATCCTTGGTTCTTCTTAGATACTAAAGGATTGTCCTAACATTAGTCCATTGTTTTTCTCCTTGGTATTCTTGATAACAACCTACCATGCTTAGTGCATAGGAATCATTAATTCTAGTACATAACATGTTATACATGATTGATCCTATCGCTGAAGCATATTGGATCTTACTCATTTTATAATTCTCCTATTATGTCATGGGACACACTTTCTTAGGAAGATTTAAACCATGTGAAACTTGAACCAATCACCCATTTGATTGTTCCATACTAAATATCTTTAGTATCTGGTCATGTTATGTACTTTGACTTTCTCCATTCATTCTCTTGGATCTATCGTGAATAATCTTGATCCCTAGAATGTAGGTTGCTTCACCTAAGTCCTTTTTTTGTAAGCACTTGTTCAACCAGTCATTAACTGACTGTAAGACTAGTATGTCGTTTCCAATAAGTAATATTTTCTCAACAGATAGTACTAGGATAATGACCATAATCCAATTAAACCTTTTTTAAATACATGGATTCCACTAATTTTTAATGCAAACAAATTCTTTTATAGATTCATCAAGTCTAATGTTCTATGACCTAGATTATTGCTTCAATCCATAAATGGATCTATGTAACATAAAAATTTGTTTTGAATCTCCTGGTTTTAAAAACCCTTTTGGTTGTGTCATATATACATCTTTTTGAAGGTTCTTATTAAATAATACATGTTTTACATCTATCTTCCAAATCTCATAGTCATGGTAAGCTACAATGGAAAATATGATTCTGATGGATTGAAACATGGATACTGGAGAAAAGGTTTCATCATAGTCAATTCCTTAACAATTTTTAAACCCTTTAGCCACTATTCGTAATTTATAGGTACTTACATTACCTTCCATATAATTTTTCCCCTTAAATGCCTATTTAATCCCAATTTTCTTCACATCAAATGGTGCATCGTCCGAAACATAATCTTGGTTCTGATACATGGAATCTATCACATAATTCACAGATTCTATCCATCTTAGATCTTCTGATCCCTCTAATACCTCTTTATAGGAGATATTTTAATCAATTTCCCACAATAAAGAGTCACCATCCTTGGTGACAAGAAAACCATATCTCTCTAGTTCCAAAACCACTCTTTCACTATTATAGAGTACTTGTGTTTTAAGAAGCAGTTCTTCAATAGGGACCTATGGAACTTATTCCTATTCCAACTCCTAAATATCTTGACCATGAACTTAATCAAAGTAAATCTTGTTCCCACTATCTTTTTTGCGGATTTTCTCTCTCTCTCAAGATATAAATCTTGTTTGGTTATAGTAAATTTCTTATATAATGGGTTTTGTAGGTAGTATCTTTTTCTTTCCTAGTGAAACCCTATAAAGATACACTTCATTCCCTGGAGTTATTGTTTGTTTCCTACGAAAGCCTTAAAAAATTACCCACATCTTCATTCATTTATATGTTATAAACTGGGTTTCATTCCACTCCATAGAATGAATGAAATTCTATTTTTCAATTTAGTTGGTAGTCGGTTAAATGTGTATTCAACATTTTGTAATGCATATCCAAAAAATGTTCAGAGATGATCTTATTGACTCATCATCAACCTTAGCATGTCCAAAAAGGTACGGTTCCACCTTTCACTAACAACAATCCACTGTGGTGTATATGGTAGAATAATTTGAGATAGAATCCTTAATTCCATCATAAATTTGATGAACTCTTGGTTATGATATTCTCCACCATGGTTCAATAGAATATTCATTATCTTCTTACAAAATGATTCTCTAGTTCATTCTAGAAATCCTTGAATTTTTCAAAGGACTCAGACAAGTACCTCATCATGTAAATTGAACCATATCTACCCAAGTCATCAGTAAATGTTATGAAATAATAATATCCACATATAGATTCTACTTTAAAAGGTCCTAAAACATCATTGTGTACCAATCCAAGAAGCTATGTGGCCCTTTTACCCTATCCAAAAAGGGAGGTTTGGTCATTTTTCCGTCTAAATAAGGGTGACATCTATCAAATGTTTTTAGCTTAAAAGATTCAAAATAAACATCTTGAGATATATTTTTCAATTGATTATCATTTACATGACCGATACAGTGATTCCACAACTCTGTGTAATATGATTCACATGAAATTGATTTTTTATCAATTTCCCACACATGGTTTTAGTAATATAATACATACAAACCATTATCAAAATGCACCATACCTTAACATATGGTGTCCTTATAAAAAAACAAATTCTATTTCTATACTTGAAAATAAATCTATATTCATCCAAACTTGATATAGAAATTATATTTTTGATAACACTAGGTACATAATAACAACCATGTGAAAAAATCATTTTCATTGGTAATGTGAGGTTGTAGTAACCAATGGAAAGAGCATCGATCCACACACCATTGGAAGCTCACATATCGACCTCTCCTCTAACAATTTTCTGGCGTCCACTTTGATCTTGTATTTGAATAAAAATGTGATAACTACAAGATGTATATTATACCAAATGTGTATAAATGGAAATATTTCACTCCATAATGAACATAACATTAGGTTCCCTTTTCCTCTGGGTGGAGTGCTTCTTCCAATCTCCTGGCTTTCCATATAAAAATCACCCTTCCTCTTTTTACTTTCTCTACCTTTTGATCATTTTCTTCTTGGTCTGACGATGATCAGGGGATTGAGTATTTTTATATGTCTTAGTATCCTTTCTCTTGTCCTTACTCGTCTTATTCTGCATAAGGACTATGTGTTTTTCATTCCCCATGTCCCAATCCAGTTGGTGAATTAAACTAAGAAGTTCTGATAGGCTCTTCACATTATTTCTCATATTATAATTCAAAAAAAAACTAGATAAGGTCTTGGAAAGTGATGATAGTATGTAATATTTAAGCAAATCAACTTGGATTTTAATCCCTTAGATTTTCAAACTCTTAATGTATCCAAAAAGCTTGAATATATGTGTCCTAGTTGGCGTAGACTCTCCAAGATTAGTGATTTACAAATCAGTAGATATCTCATACCTCTCTTTTCTCACCTTCAATTGAAAGATGTCCAGAATGTGGGAAATCATGCTATAAGAATCAACTTCTTCATGTTACATCAAGAGCTCATTGGTCATGGATAATATCATGAAGCACTAAACATATGTAGCATCATTAAAATATTTATCGTATATATAGATATCATAATCACTCACCTTATTTCTAAGTTCAACTAGGAAGGGTTCTTCCAACACATATAATTTTATTTTCAGGGAGAAGGACAACCTGAAGGCATCTTTACCAATCCTAGGAATTAGTACTGATTAAAAGGTTTTTCATCTTGAGTATGGATCAAAAATATACGTTTGATGTCATTTTTAATGTCATTTCTACAAATAAAATGACAAAAGTTTTAGTACATTATCTTTGAAAATTATGAAAAATAAATACATAAATATCCATTAGTCTCCCACCATTTTATTGAAACCCGATAACCCCCACCATTGGCATTATAATATCCTATTTTTTGGACTTTATAAGGGTAAGGATCCATATTTTTCTTCACATTAACCCAACATTAAATGGTCATGAAATTTTTAATGATTTTAAGTTGAAATTAAAAATTCTAATTGAATTAACTCAGAGCTCCATGATATGTCAAGTGGACCCCCTAATACTAAAATCCTTAATTTTGGATTTCCTCAATCTTTGCCTCTCAATTACACCAAGTCCGGATTTGGTATCCTACCCTTGATGTAATCTATGTTATGTCAGGACAAAACGTTAAATTATAATTCCCCAATAATTGAAATCACTCTAAATTTGGCTGGTCATACACTTTGAACTATGTTCTCATTCAAACTGGTAATGGAAAGCTATACCATATTAATATTTTATTGAGGTATTTTATCTTTAATTTATAAATTTCCATTTATTATCATTTCACATGCCTATTAATATTATGTGGGATAAGCTTAACTGATTAACCATGTATTTGATAATATTTAAACACAATACATTTTATTTTAGTTCCATCATCCATGCTAGTTAATTTATTAATTATGGGATCATGATAAAAAATACATAATGAATAACAATAAAACTATCATAAATTAAAAAAAGGGTATGATCATGAGATTATTCTGAGGTTTTGTTTATTTAGCAGTTGATAAACTGACTGCTAACCAAGGGGAGAAACCCATTGAACCAATTAGGTTTTTGTTCACATATTTAAAATTATCCACAATTTTATATCCTTAGATTGATTTGCCCTCAGCTTTTAACATGAACTGCCTCCACTATCTTGGGAGCTCAATC
Source organism: Viscum album (assembly GCA_963277665.1). Taxonomy (NCBI): domain Eukaryota; kingdom Viridiplantae; phylum Streptophyta; class Magnoliopsida; order Santalales; family Viscaceae; genus Viscum; species Viscum album. Next base: position 1,992,632,898 of record OY728137.1, read on the forward strand.
CATTACATTTTTTTCCTTACACATATTTTTGGGGTAAAATGGGTTTACAAAAGAAAATACATGGGTATCCTGGCCCTACATATTAATTAGGAGTGAAGGAACACAGGTCAACAATTTAATTAAATAAATTAACGGGGAAAAAATAACATATAAAAGGTTTGTTCTAGATCATGAGAATCCACATGCATGAATGAAATTTAATAATTAAATAAAACTACAATTAAATTCTTTAATCATTATTATTTAAGATAAATCATGCTTGAATCTATTAATTTTTATCTATTATTAAGCAATCCTTTTATCTTAATCATTTTATGAATTTCCTTGACATTCTCACCCCTTACAATTTTAAACAAATTAGAATTCATTTCATGTTGACCTTCTACATAACATGTAACTTGGAGGAAACCAAGTGAATACTAATCCGAATCTACCCAAAATGTATTATGATCATATACTAGTTTACTCTCGTGACATATGGAATAAATGACATATCACGTACTTTCATGATGTTTAATTCATGGATGATTACATGAATTACTTGACTTTTTGGCCACATGTTATGCTTCATTGCGCCTAGAGGAGAAAATTATAATATGAATTATACATGATATGAATATTTTAAAACTATAAAAATATTAATGTTTTAACTCTTTATAATTTGGAAAAGTAAATGGTGTGTAGATCCAATATACACAACATGTACTACCTTCACCATATATCCGATGTACACTTCTAGGGACTGAATGTGTGAGGCATACTTCAGAAATTTTGGAGTACATGGAGTGTCTAGTGGGACACACACTGTATTAACTCTGCATTACATGATCATCAATATGATAATCCATTTATGAGATACGTGGCCCACCTTTGACCCAAAAAGTAATACACACCCGGTCTAGGGGGACATATGGTGCGTAGTCTAGCTAACCATTACTTAGTCTATTATGGTCTACATGTGGTCGAATAATTAACTACACCATGTGTCATTAATGCACAAGTGATGAGAAATTTTTGACCAGCTGCTGAAGCATTGAACACAACTACAAGATGTTTAGATCCAACCACATGGTTGGTACTGCTAAACTACATGGACAGAACCCTTGGAACCTCCGGATGAGATCCTTGATATAATTTTAATTATAAAATTAATTGTTTTTATTAGATCTATTAGAAATGATAAATGAAAAAAGAAATGTAATTATTCACATTAAAAAGAAGTGATCAACCATGAATTGGAGAAAAATTATAATTGTGAAAATCACTAATGATTATTAAATAATTAAACACAATAATAAGCCTCCCTCTGATACTACTTCTAGTTCCAGACATAGGGGAAGCATGGGAGGGACGGTGCATAAATTTGATTTTATCCATAATTGATGATCAATCTGTTATCAATTCGATGATGAACACCAACATCCAAAAAATTGAATCATGGATTTAGACAAATAATAATTTCACCTAAAACCATGAGAGAGGATCACCATGTTTTGTTTATAATTAATTTTAAAAAAAAAGAATTATCTCCCAAGTGATTCATTCTTCATTGATGCAATTAGCCACAGATCTTTAGGAGTACTATCAATGAGATGTAGAGATCAAGGTTAAATCTCCTCTAGAGGTGATGCACACATGTTCCGAATATCATTGGACATCATTGAAGGATTATATGGGTTCTATAAAATAAGATCTATACACTTGCTATGTCCGCCTTTGATCTCCTTGAGAACTACTTCCAAATATTTCTCTTTGATCTGGTGGATTAAAATCTCTCTCTTTCTTGAGAGTGTTCTCGGAGAGAGAATAACTCTCTAGTATTGAGATCTTTTCACCAATTCATTGTGCATGACCCCATCAGTGTCACTTGGATAGATATTTATTAACAATAGAATAATATTACCAAGAATTTAATTTACTAGGGTCATAATAATCATTAATCATAAGTGGATTAATTATTTTATTAATCCTAGAAAAACCCCCATGTCAAATAATTACAACAAAATTATTATTTCTTAACATGAACATAGCATGAATTTTGTAATTCAATATTATTTTATAAAATAATATTCAATATTATTATTTCTCACTAGACCCTTAACATAGTTCTCCAATACGTCACCAAATTTAATAAACTTCAAATAATGACTATATATTAATAAAATAAATATCACTGCATTATTCACTACAAAGTATATAAATAATATATTCACAAAATTGAAATAAAATATTTTTTAATTATTCCACCTATAAAATATTATCTTCAATAACTACTATCAAAATACATGTGATATTACATCCATGAATAATTATTATACCAAAACCAGAAATAATTCTTTTTTTTATCTTGTTAAATAATAAATAATATATTATTTAACTGAGATACTAGATACACTTATTGGGTGAGCCTCTAGGCCTCTTTCTCAGTGGAATTAGGTGAACCAGCATAATGTCCATGGTTAACATCTAGAAACACACCAAGGGACTCATAGAAAAATAATTACATCCTCCAATGGCAAGAAAACTCATACTAACAATTATTATGAAATATAATCCCTTTGTCTCGATATATCTAGTCAGGTGGGATACATGTGTGTTCTATTAACCCATGTGCTCTATTTCTTATTCTTTAACTTCCTTAAAATTAAAATTTCTTATAGAAGACAATATACATGGATTTATTTAGGTTATATAATTTATATTAAATTCCATAAGATATACAGTTTTATTATGTAACCTATGGGACAAATCGTTTCCAACATTATATATTAACGTTGTATTACTCACGATGCACCCAATATATCCTAACTCACTATGATCATATTTATTCATGGTTTTCACCAATATATCTAAGTGTGTGATTCATAATACCCATTAAAATGAATCTTAAATTCTAAGGAACAATACACATGTCGGCAGATAGGAACATCCAATGACACTTTTAAATGCGTATTTCCTACTCATGCGTCTCCTTCTCATATAATCCTCCTGTACATTACCAAGGGAGTATAACATTAGAAGGTTCCTCAAAGTCCTATGAGCCTCCAACACAGATATCTTGTGTCATTTTTGTCCCTTTAAATTATATCATCCTACTATAGAATACATATTTAATAATTGTGTCATGGAACTTTTGGGGTATCATCATAGTGGGGAACAACAATAACCTTTTAGTGTGACAGCTACTCTTGGAAAATTATCACATGATATGTAATGATGAAGAATAATCATGATGTGATAAAAATATTATTAATATCCATCCAATGAATAAATGTATATCATAGTGTACAATGAATGACTCCCACATTCACTAGAGCCAACTACTAACAATATTCTATCTGATAGCTCTCACATGATATTCATACTTCTGCTGAGATATGACATTAGTAAAGGGGTCTACCACATTCTCTTCCATGGATACTATACTCATGGAATATTCACCCCTTTGATATAAATCCCTCAAGAGGTGATACATCAACATTATGTTCATTTTCTATTGATGTGACCATGGTTCTTTTACAAGTTCCACCGCTATAGTATTACCACAATACAATGTAAAAGGGTATTTACTTCTATGTACCACATCAAGATCCTTGACTAAGTTCCAAATACAAACAACATTCTTTTCCACATTAGAAGCTGCTATATACTCGAACATTGTTGTAGAATCATCAACAATTGGCTACTTTGAACTCTTCCAACCCACACCTCTTTCGTTGATATAGAAAACCGATCCCAATTCAGACATTAGATCATTCTAATCTGTCTAAAAACCAGAATCAACATACCCTCTAATGATAAGCTCCTCCTCTCCTCAATACACCAAGAAAATATCCTTAGTTCTTCCCAGATACTTAAGGATAGTCTTAATAGTAGTCCATTTTTTCACCTAGACATTCCTGATATCTGCCCATCATGCTCAGTTTATAGGAAACATCATCTCTAGTAAATAACATGGCATACCTAATATATCCTATCACTAAAGAATTTTGAATCATACTCATTCTATCATTATCCTATTGTGTTTGGGAAAACATTTTCTTAGAAAGAAATAAGAAATCTAACACTAGAACTGATCCCCTCTTGGATTGTTCATTACTAAATCTATTTATTATCTGGTCAATATATGAAATTTGACTTATTCAATGAAGCCTCTAGGATCTATCACAGATGATCCTGAATCCTAGAATGTAGGTTTCTTTTCCAATATCATTCGTGGAGAAGCACTTCTTCAACCAGTGTTTCAATAACTATAATATTGGTATGTCTCTTCCAATACGTAATAAATTTTTGACATATGCTACTAGGATAACAGCTACATTCCCATTAATCCTTTTATAAACCTATGTCCAATATTCACTCATAATGAAACCAAATTACCTTATGGCCTTATCAAATTAAATATTCCATGACCTGTAGGTTTTCTTCAGTCCCTAAATGGGCCTCTGCAACTAAAAAACCCATTTGACACCACCTGGTGTCACAAAAACATCTGGCTGTGTCACATATACATCTTACTAATTATTTCTATTAAGGAAACCAATTTTGAATGCAACCTTCCAAATCTCATAGTCATGGTAATTTATTATTTTATGTATGGTTCTTATAAATTTAAACATGGAAATTGGAGAAATGGTTTCATCATAGTCAATTCCATTATTATTATTAATACATTTATCTACTATCCATGATCTATAAGTACTTAATTTACATTCCATTTCCATTTTCCACTTGAATACACATTACCCCAAACATGATTTACATCAATTGGTGAATTGACTAGAGACCAAACATGGTTCTGTTACATGGAATCCATCTCATAATTCCTTGCTTCTATGCATATTATATCTTTTATGATCTATACTACCTCATATTTTTATAGTAGGAAATCCTTGTCCAATAATAATGAGTCACCATCCTTGGTGAAAAGAAATCCATATCTCTTTGGTTCCATTACCTCTCTTGTTCTCTTATATAAAACCTGTGTTTCAAGAACTACTTCTTCCTCAGGGAGTTGTGGAACTTTTTCTGTACCAACTCATCTGCATATTGAGTATCAACTTAATCAAAGTAAATCTTTCTCCCACTATCCCTTCTGAGGATGTGCTCCCTCTCAAGAAATATGGCATGTATGGAAAAGTCACATTATTATTTAATGGGTTGTAGAGGCAGTATATTTTTTTAGCATGGGATGCCCTTTAAATATACACTTCATGCCCCATTGTTCTAGTTTCTTTGTTGAGAAATAAAAAACAAATTCCTTGCATCCCCATACACGTGTATGCAATATAATGTGTTTCATTCCACTATATAGCTTGTAGGGAATTATATCTTCCTCTTTAGATGGTACACAATTTAATATGTATGCCACGATTTATAATAATTATCCCCAATAGGATAATGGATGATCTTCATGACTCATCATTGTCCTTTCCATGTCCAATATATATGATTCCTCCTTTCACTAACACCATTCCATTGTGGTGTATAAGGTGGTGTGAGTTGAGATAATATCCCAAACTACCCAAAAAATTCAATGAACACTCGGTTAATATATTATTCACCATTATCTAATCAAAGATTCTTTATCTTCTTACCATGTAGATTCTCTACTTCATTCTAGAATTTCTTGAATTTATCAAAGGACTCAGACTTATACATCATCAAGTAAATATATCAATATCTAATCAAGTAATTGGTTAAAGTTATGATGTAATAATATACCCCTCTATCTTTTAATTTAAATGGTCCACAAACATTAGTTTTTACCAATCCTAGAAGCTTTGTGGTCATTTCACCTTGTCAAAGAAATGGCGGTTTTGTTATTTAACATTTTAAACAAGTGTGACATATATCAATTAGTTATAGCTATGAAGAGTCTAAATAACAATCGTGATAGATATTTGTAAAATGTTTATCATTTATATGACTGATATGGTGATTCCACAACTAGTTCTTAAATGATTCATGTGAACATGATTTGTTATCAATTGCCAACATTTGGTTTTTGTAATCTAATACATACAGAGTGTTATTTAATTATGACATACCATATCATATGTTTTCATTATAAAAGAAACAACTTTTAATTCAAAACATGAAAATAAACCCATCTATATCTTAACTGGATATAGAAATTTTGTTTTTTTGGTAACACTAGGTACAAAATAATAGCAATGTAAAACCAAAATCATTCTCATTGACAATGTGAGGTGGTAGTCACCGATGACAAGAGAAGCCATCCTCTCACCATTGGATGCTCACAGGTCCACCTATCCTCTAGGTGTTTTCTGTAATATACTTAGTTCCTTCATCTGAATATAGACGTGATCATCCCAAGCAATATACAATACCCAATGTGTAGAAATGGAATGATTTCACTCGATAACAAACACACGGTCAGCTTCGCCATTCTTCAGGGTTCAGTTCATCTTCAACTGGATTGATTTTCCACATGTAAAGTGTACTCCCAACTTTACCATGCCCTACCTCCTGATCTTATTCTTCTTAGTTAGATGGTTCTTGGTGGTTTTATACTATTTATAAGTATTATGCCCCTTTTATTTTCTTTTCTATTCCAATTCACAATAAAAACTGTGGATTTTCCACACCCTATGTCCTTATCCACTTGGTGAATTAATGTAAGATGTTCTAATAGAATCTTCTAATTATTTCTCATGGTATTATTCACAATAAAAATAGATAAGGTATTGTGTAGTGGTGATAGTATGATATCAGTAAACAATGAATCCAGGAATTTAGTCCATAAAATGTCTCGATGCTCAATGTAGCCAATAAGCTTGACTATAGTTGGCATAGTTAGCACAGACTATCTAATATTAGTGGTGAACAAAGAATTGGATATATCATACCTCTCTTGTCTCACCTTCTCTTGATATAGATATTGAAGGTAATAAATCATGATATAATCATCCATTTCCTCAGGTTGCTATAATAGCTCATTGGTCTTGGATGATAGCACGAGGCACTGAATATCTATAGCATCATTCAGATGTCTCTCATTCAAAGAGAACTATTCATCACTCACCTCATTAACAAGTGCAACTTGTAAATGTTATTCTAGAACATATGGTTTCCATTCATCGAAAAGAATGACCTAAAGGATCCTTTTCCACTCCTATAAGTTAGAGTCGTTCATAAGGTTATCCTTCTCGTTTATGAATCACAATGATATGTTTGATGTCATTTTTAATTCCATTTATACAAATAAGATGAATAGAGTTTTAGTAAATTATTTTATAAAATATTGACAAATAAATAAATAAATAATAATTAGTCTCCCACTATTTTATCGAAACCCAATAGCCATCACCATTAGATTCAGAATATTTTGTTTCATGGACATTATAGCAGAAATGATCCTTATTTCTCTTTGAATTAACCCAAATTTTGTATGTCAATAAATTTTAAAGGTTTTAGGTTGGGATTAAAAATTAGAGATGCATTAACTTTTATCTCCATGACCTATTGAGTGGACTCCCCAGTCCTGAAATCCTTAATATTATATTTCATCAACCTTTTCCTCTCAATTACACCAGGTCCTGCTTTGGTATTCAAATGTTGATGTAGACTATGTCAACTAAACCCAAATACTCAAATTAGAATTCCTTACTAATTGAAATCACTCCAACATTGTCTAGTCCAACACTTTGAACAATGGTTCAATTATAACCGAAGTAAGGAATGGTTATACCAACTTAATAATTTATTGGGTTAAATTATTCTTTATGTGTAAATTTAAATTTTTAATCTTTTCACATGAAAGTTAATATTATGTGGGATAAGTTTAATTGATTAACCATGTATTGGATAATGTAGAAGACATTTTATTTTAGTTCTATCTTGCATGATTGTTAATTCATTAATCATGGGATCACGACAAAACATCCATAATAAATAACCACACAAATGATATAAATAAAATATAGGGTATGATCATAATGTTTTTCTAACGTCAGTTTATCTAGTGGTTAAAAAACTAACAACTGAGCTAGGGGAGAAACACATTGAACCAATTAGTTTTAGGTTTACAGCTTTCCACCTTTCTGACATTATATTTTTTAGAATAGTTTTTCCTTGGATCCTACCTTGATAAACCTCTACATTCATGGGAGATCCATCCAATACATATGCTTTTACTCACATCCATGTGAAGCATAAAAGGTGGATTTCATAAAAGAAAACATGGGCATGCATGTCTTACATATCAGTAAGAAGAGAAGGCATGTAGGATAACAATTTATTTAAATATATCAAAAGGAAACCAATCACATAAAAAAGTTCTGATCTAGATAAATACCATCCCCATGCTTGCAATGAATTTTCATACATAATAAAACTAGCATTAAATTATATAATTGGTCATATTTTAGATAAATTATTATTGAATCGATTAATTTTTATCTTTAATTAATCAATCCTTTTATCTTAATCCTTTTATGAATTTTGTTGAGACTCTAAACCTTTATATCTTTTAAAAAATAAGAATTTATTTAAAATTAACCTTGTCCATAACCTGTACCTTGGAGGTAACTTGTTGAATAACCATCCAAGCATTCACAATATTTATTATTCTCATATAATATTTTACTCTTGTGACATGTGGAATACACGACATATCATGTACTTCCATAATGAGTACATCATGGATGATTGCACAAATTTCTTGAATTTTTCATCCATGTGTAATGCCTTAATACCCACCGAGTAACAACCTGTAATACAAATTATATATATGACATGATGATTTGAAAATTATGGAAATTTTAAAGTTTTAATTTGGCATAATTTGGTACTGTACACTGCGTGTAGACCTGATATACATGGATTGTAATACCTTCATCACTTATCCTAAGTACATGCCTAGGGACTCAATGTGTGAGGCACACTTCAGAAATTTTGGAGTACAATGTGTGTCTATTGGTCTAGATGTCATGTTGGATTTTCATTACACAGTCATCATTTGACTAATCCATTTATAGAATACATGGCCCATCCCTGAACTGAAAGAGACTACACCCCATGTTCTATGGGCCACATAGTGTATAGTCTGGCTGACCATGATCTAGTATCTCATGGTCAATAAGTGACGTAATAATTAAATACACCATGTGTCATTATTGCCTAGGATTTGAGTATTTTCTGATCTACTCCTGATGCATTTAACATAGCTACATGACATGTAGACCAGAATACACAAAGTGTACTACTGTGTTTCTTGGACAGAACCCTTGGCACCTCAGGATAAGATCCTTGATATAATTATAATCATAAAATTAATTATTTCTATTAGAAATGTGATACATGATAGATGAAGAAATAGATCTCATTGTTTATATTAGAAAGGACTAATGTAACATGAATTAAAAAACTAAATAAAAAATGTAAAAATCACCAATGATTATTAAATAATTATAAACAATAATATACCTGCTCTGATTCCACTTATAGGTTCTGAGCACAGTAGAAGCGTGGGGGGGGGACATTTTCCCACATTTATTTTGTCATATTAAATGTACAATCTAGGATCAATATGACGGAGAATTATAGTGTCCACATAATTGATTCAAGGATTTAGACAAAGGAATAGAACTCAAAGCTAAGTAAGAGGATCAACGTATTTTGTTTATAATTAATTTAATTTAATTAAATAATTTCATCCAAGGTGATTCATTCATCATTGATGTGTTCGACCAGAGATCTATAGTGAACCATAATTGTGTGGTAGAGGTCAAGGGTAGATCTCCTTTAATGGTGATCCAAACATGCTCCATGTATTTTTGAACATCATTGAACGAGTATTTGGGTGCTTTCAAGGAATATCAGGGAACTTATGATATTCACCTTTGATGTCCTTGAGAACCAATTCCAAAGTGTTCTACAAGATTTAGTGGAGGAGGATATCTCTCGTTATTGAGAGCATTCATGGAGAGGGAAAACTATCTACGTTTGAGTGATTTTTTCCAATTCATTGTTCACAACATGATAGGACTAACATCGCTAGCCCTGGGATAATGATTGAAATATATAACCATGAATTTATTTTCCTCAGGTAATAATAAATAATTTTCACCATTGACATTAATTATTTCATTAATCCTAGAGAAATCCTATGTAAAATAATAATAGCCACATTATTATTTTCTAATATGCTCTTAATTTAGGAGTTATAATTAAACATTAGTTAATCAAATTATATTTAATATTATTATTTCTCACCACACACTTATCTTGGTCCACCAATCCTCTGCCATATTTATTGAATCCTTAATAATGAGTATTTTTTAGTAAATTAATATCACTTCAATATTCTTCGATAAATACATAAATTTAATATTCACATGAAGAAAATAAATATTTATTAATTATTCCACCCACAATATATTCTCTTGAATAACTAGTGTCGAAGTAAATTTGATTATCCATCCATGAAAAATTATTAAAACACATTCGGGAATAATCTATTTTCAACTTGTTAAATAATAAATAATATATTATTTAAAAGAGAAACTGGACACACATAGTGTGTGACCCTCTACGCCCTTTTCTCATTGAAATTAGGTGGAGCATCCTAAAGTCCTTGTTTAGAATCTATCCACATGTCATGTAACTCATATATAAATAATGTAATGCTTCAATGACATGTAACCTCATACAAACTCTTACCATGTAATATAATCCATTTCTCTTGAAATATTCAATCAAGAGGGTTTCATGCAAATGACATCAATCCATGTGCTCGATTTATCATTCCTTGACATTCTAGAAATTTTAATTTCCAATAGAAAACCATGGCCATGGATTTATTTAGGCCATATCATTTCCATAAAAGGGATTGAGATATAAAATTCTATTATGGAATATAAGGGACAAAACCTTTCTCACATTATTCATTAATATAGTATTACTCGTGATGCACCCAATGTATTCTACCTCTCTATGAACATTTTTCATCATGGTTTTCACCAATAGATATAAGTGCGAGAGAAATAATACACACTAATAATATTATTATAATCTAAGGACCAATTCACACAATTGCAGATAGGAACATCCAATGACACTTATAAATGTGGATTTCCTACTAGCGGGTCACATTCGCATAATATCCTCTTAGAAATTACACAGGGAATATATAATGAGAAGGTTCATCAAAGTCCATGAGTCTCCACCCCTAATAGCCTGTATCATTTATGTCCCTTTAAATGATATCATACAACTATATAAAATAAATTCAATAATAGTTTCATGGAACGTTCAGATTCTCTTCATAGTAGGGAATTTCTATGACCTTTTGTGTCACAACTACTGTTAGTATAATATCACAAAAAATTTTATGCAGAATAACAATATCGGTGTGATAAGTAATTCATTAATATCCATCCCAAGAATACATGTTTATCATAGTGTATAGAGATATTAGTTCTAGGGAACCAGGTCCAACAGTTCCCTTCAACCAACTTAATATTTATAGATATCAATGGTGATGGCATAATGAGATTTGTCTGACACACTATATGGACCACCTATAGAACTTGGGAAGGCTATATGATAATAGGTGTAAATAAGGGGAATTGTCCTATTATAGATGTTTGAATTCATTTAAGACATAGAATGGAGCCGGTAGTAGATGACCGGGCTGGAGCTCGATATGTGGTGATAGAGTTTTATATTTTTTGATTATTTTGGTAAATGTTGTATAGTACAACCACCAAGTTCTTGTATCCATGTTTTCTTACTTTATTGACAAGTCATTATCATCTATTGTGCATGATTAAGTATTTACTTATTAGATGATTAAAATTTCTTAGTTGTTTACATCTTCTTTTGTTATTTCATATGTTTAAATATGATTATTCTATTATTTTTTTATTAACTATCATTTTAGTCATGCTATAGTAATGATGATATAATCTCCCCAATGCCACACCGAGGCCATCAAAACTATTTTTCATCTAGTGGTGTTCAGGAAGATTTGATTGAGGCCATGTGTCCCAATGGGATAGGGGAACATTTGAGTGGCCTCCAGATTTGGTTTGTAACATTGTGACTCATCATATGTATCTTGGAGAGGATCTGAAGAAGATTATCTAAAAATAATATTAAAATATATATTCATAATAACTTTTTGTTCAATACATAGGAATGGATTTGATTATTTTTGAATATTCCACTCTTTCACAGTCTATGTGTTTGCAAGAATGATTCGTGTATGGTTATTCAGTGAGTGTCATGTGTGAAATTCTGTTCACACTCGGTCAATATCTTGTTCACAAACACAGCTTCAATTTTACTTGGGAGTCTTTTTAAAATATATAGAGATACATGATGGGGATTTCATTTCAATAATAATAATCAAAATTCTTTATATACTCATACTGAACTCTAACACATTATTTAATGATTTCCCTACAATAGTTAAGAATAATCATTAAAACTATTGTCACCATTAAATCTATTAATATATCTATAAGAGTCACCTAATTAAAATATAAAAAATTATAGACCGGGAGTCATATACAAGAAAGTTAACTTTTATATTAACTCATCCTTTAATTGACTCAATCTAACAGCAATTTAAACCAACAACGAGGTGATCTAGTAGTAAGTCATATAATAGAAGGCTATGTTCAACGTTGAATTATCTCAATGGTGACTTGCCTCAATGGTCAATCATCTAAATGGTGACTCATCTCAATGGTGACTTCCTTAAATAGTGACACGTCTGAACTTTGACTTTTATAATTGTTAAATCGTCTGATGGTACATCATCTGAATGTAGATAAATTCAAGTGGTAGGTCATCCAACGACGAGACATTCCAGACGGTGTCTCTTTTCTGGAGGTGAAACATTCTCAATGGCGAGTCAATCATGATAGTGACTCATTATGGATGACAAATCAATATCATTGGTGAGTCTTTTTTAGATGTCATACAATTTTAAAGGTGACCCATTTCTTGTAGTGACTCAACATCAATGGTGAGTCTTTTCTATCGATGACTTACTTTCAAAAACTATCAAAATTTTCATCCAAGTGACTTATCTAATAAAATGTTTTCATAAAACACAGAAGCCATTAAAAAATAATTGATATTTATTTATCAATAAAAAAACTGACAATAGGGTATGTCATGTCCCACACTATTTTCCAATTTTCTTCAATAACTAGTGATTAAAAAAATGTTAAAAACGTGATTATGTTGTCTTTAAAACCACTAATGGGTTTCATATGGAACTTTGATGATCGTATATAGTGGAATAAAACACATAAAATAGAATATATTTCCTCTATAAATTATTATATAAATAATATTAAAAAATAGTGTACCAGGAAAATGAATGTTTTATTAGCAATTTTATTCTTTTATAGTGGAATGGTTAATAAAGACCATTATGAGTAATAAAAAAATTACACATCCAATGATAGAGTACACCAACTAATGGATCTATGAATTCCTTATGATGACACATGATATCTGAAGGGGTGATAGGGAATTCTCAAATGATATAATCAATGTTTCTAATGTAAGGGTGATTAGTATGATTCATATACATATTATCATACCCCATTAAAGAGGATCCTCTCCTCTAAAATTTCAAATTCTCGAGGATACATGCTATTTTCATTTATATATGTTTGTTTATAATTAATTTAACTATTTAAATGAAATAACTCAATTTATTTAATCTATTCATAATGGATTTTATTTTAAGAATAAACCATCAAGGATAAAATGAGTAATATAAATACCACACATCTCTATATTATATTTATTCATCATGTGAATGAGCAATATATTCATTGAATTCGAACCATATATTATATCCAAAATTATATATATATTTATAAAATGTGCCATATGCATGTGTACATGCATATCATAAATTTAAGTGTTAGTTCCCATCCAATAATGATGTCATAAAGTTAAAATTTTTTGTAAAATCAATTTGTATTATTCACATGAATTTCCACCTTTCTAGAAAAATACCAAGAAAATAACCGAAAGATAATTTTTATATGGTGAATTTAAAACTGAATTAAATTTCATAAAATATAAATTATAAAATTTGGTAATTTATATTTTACATGAAAATATAAAATGTAATGAAAAATAGCTTCTATAAAAATATGACCGTTTTATAATATTTTTATAATAGTTAATATATATGTGTATATATATATTTAAATATTTTATATTATTATTTTTTAAAATTGGTCATTTTTGTTTATTAAAATACAAAAACATAATAAAAAAAGTTATTTGAAAAAATAAAATTTCATAACATTGAATTATTTTAATCATATCAGATTAATTATTCAATTTCTATAAATTATTTTTCATCACTGAAAACAAAACTATATAATTTAAGAAACAAAACTTATTACTGTATTTCATTTAATAAGTTTTAATTATTAAATGTCATAAATTTTTTTTGTCTGATATTTCATGTAACGCAAGATATAGAACATTGTAATAATTAAAAATAGAATTAAATATTGAAATATCAGGGAGTTATATGTAATATATTTGACAACATCCTCACTAATACTCATGGAAAATATAAAAAAATTGATGGAAAAGTATTCCACAATTTCATCCTTATAGGGTAAGTCATAGTGCATTAATTTTCCTTTTATTATAATATTTCATGAATGAAATACGAGGAAAAAAATAATAAATGAAAAACTAAACTAAAATCAATCATTGTATGGAAATGGAACCTTGTTGGGGAGGATTATATTATAGGGATATTTTAAATAGTGATTTATACATCTCCTGGAATATAGAACATGGATAACTGGGTTCATCTCCTTATGAGGATCAATACTTACTCAATGAATCCCAATTTATTATCCTCATTTTTTATTTATTTTTTTAGAGAATAAATATCATAAGAATGTTGAGATAATGATGAACTTTATATTGAAAATAAAAAAACAATATAAAAACTTTTGAAACTAAGGTCTATAAGAGGTCCCCCCTTGGAGTCTATAAACCAATTCATTCATATTCTACTATGAATTTATTTTCATTCTGATTTACTCATATAGAAAAATATATAAAATTATTCCTTTTAACAATCCAAATTTAAAGAAATAGATGCATGAAACACACATAAAAATCCTTCCCTATACATATACTAATATATCATTTCCACTGAGACATTAAAACTAAACTACCATCTCACACATGTAACCCCATCATTTTAATTCTATGATAAATTTAGGTAAAATAGATTCTTAAAAATGAAAGAGATTCGATTGGGGAGTAATATTTCTTTATAGTGGTTCCTAAATTTCCATGAACCATCTCAAACTTCCCCTTGCGCCAAAAACCCAAGCCATCTCATGAAATTCATGGTGTGAATTTATGAATTATTCATTATGTAAACTAGTTTTAGGCTATGAGATCATAACCAAATGGAATGATGGCACCCTTGATAAACAAATGTACACATCCAATCAAAATATTTACATTAACTAAAGATCCATTCTATAAACCTAAACATAAAAAGAAGAAACAATTCATAAAATATAGAATTAATATTAAAATTAAATACTACTTATGTTATCCCAACTAACACACATACATCTAAAATTAATAATACTAAAAACCTGAAAAAATTTCTAACATAATATTAATGTGACCCTCGGTCACAGTCCACGTACCATAAATATTGATACAAAAATATTGAACACCCTATGTCCCAAAAAAATACCACATCTAGGGTACCTAAAATAATACAATAAGAGTTGGAAAAACCAAATAATATATCTAAGTCTTGGGAGAAACTACACTGAGTGAGATCCCACAAATGAGTATGAGATATTTCCTTACAAATGAAAAATCAGGTATAATTTTTTGAAAATAAAATTTTAAAAATTACATTTTTATACATCAATAAATAAAATAAAATATAAAATTTATTCTAAACTAAAAAAATTCCTTTTTGTTTTCCTTAAATGAAAACATTCTATTAGAAAAAATTTCCTCAACTAAATACCATTTTACTAAATCAACCACATAAAATAAACATTCATGTAACTTTCTAAATAACCATTCCAAAATATTTTAGAAACATTATAATTAAATAAGAAATATAAAAAATTAAAAAAATTAAAATGGAACCTTATTATAATAGAAACTTGGAAAGAAACAAGAAAACATGATTCCATGTGTACCAATTGATCATATGAACAAAAAATAAAGAATGAAGCCTCATTTTAATCATAAATAATAATGATAAATTCCTAAAAATATTCATATTTTATCCAATAAATTTTAAGATAAAATCCATCAATAAGACTGTTGATGAATTCCTATGTCTATAACCAAGGGACATATCTAAACTAGAATCCATGATAGCACTATCCCATGGTCTCCAATGATGTGTAGGTTTTATTTTATCTAATCATGAATTAAAAGTAACTCTCTATCATCCATTACTAAGACACCTGGGATCCCCATTAATTTTTTAAACAAGTAGGTGTGAAGTCACATGAAACAATCAAGGATATGTAGTAAATCTCATCTCACTTCTATCACCCTCTCAAAAAATAAAACCTTTTGAAATATCATCCATATCACAATAAGTTATTCTCTTAATACGATATTTAATATCAATATCAATCAATAAGGTAATTTAAGAGGCTCTCACACATCCATATCATTTTTCAAACCATTCAAAATAGAAAATATTATTTCACTAATGTATACACCAAATTTTACATCATTTCACATCATTTTAAAATTAATTTATAAAAAAATAAATACTAATACATTGAAATAAATTCATAAAACATATTCATAACCATACTTTTTAAAAAATTTAAAAAATAATTTCATCATTGATAGTATCAAATTGATGATTTCATTTCCATTCACTTCCTTCCACCCAAAAGTGGCCAAATCCATTTTAGAACATCCAATTCACTTGAAATAAACCATTACAATCCATTATCAGGAACCTAACATTGAAAAAAATATTATTAAAACAAAAACAACAAGAAAAATTATTGATTACATGTGATGAACCCTTGAAAGACAATTATGACATTAACTATAAAAAAACATTTATGAACAATACATTAATAATTAATATTAAAACATCATTCATCGAAAGGAATTCTTATTTTAGGAATAAAAAAACAACCTAGGTTCAATGGAAGGTAAAAAATACTAGAAAAGGACCCTATATGAATGATTTTAAAAATAATTATTATATCATAAAGAACCATTGGTATAGACAATAAAAATAATTCCTTGGACTATTTTTTTGTAGTCCATATGGATATCACTATACCAATTGTTTTTTCTGAACTATTGGTCTAATGGATCTAGATTTTATTCATTACAATAGTTTAAATGAATAATATCTACAGGTTTTTATTATATAAATAATCTATTTTGGTTACATAAATCACCATTCCACCATTGAACTAGTATATTAAAAGAAACAAAACTCATTTAAGTCTTCAACAAGTGATATTTTAAATTAATTCAGTTTAAAATTTAAAAAATAAATAAATTAAATATATAGTAAGTTTCCTACATAAAACATGGTACACATAGTATTTTATATAAATATCAATTAGAAAATATTGGCGATTATCATATATCTCAAAACCTTGACAAATATATTTGATATCACTATCATATAAAAGATCCCCAGTAGCATCATCACCTCCAACATCTTCATAACCAAGAACATTATGAATATTGTCACCCAAAATAGCACTAGAACCTCTATGTCTATATTAAGGGGCTTCATATATAGAGAACACTGGCAATATGAATGTATTAAAAATTACAGTTGTACTATGTGGCAGTGATGTACATTACAATGACCTTAGGGTTCAGAAACCACTCATTGGCCTTTTAATCCATTCATGTTGCTATATGGATAATGGTTTATCCTCAATTACTTATGTATGGGCCTCTTCACAAGCCACATGTAGCTAAGTTATCTTAGAGCTATTATAGTTTCCTATAGTGGGTCAATAAATAATTTAGATGATACTCTTCCTAGGAGGATATCAAACTAATCTGTGGTTTGAATCCCTGAATATTTATCATTAAGGGTCATTATACACAAATATTTCATCCTATGACTCATTAAGGGTCTCCAAAGAACATTGTTGATAATAAAAAGGATATATTTAGTATAAAAGAGATTTCAAAATTTGAATATTTAAAATTAAAACTAATAATCTTTTCTTATGCCTGTTTATTTATTATAATATTGTATTTATTCTTTATTCTCTAGGAAAGAAATCACCAATAGAACATGCCATTATATTTCAATATAACCCACATTAAATGGAATTGAATGTCAAAAAAAATATTCAATAATATTGTATTGAGGATTTAACAAAATTATCCAAAACTATTTCTAAATAGTTTAATCTTTTCTGTATATTGTACTGAAAATACATTATTTATATTTTTTAACTAATATTTTGAATTGTTTTTTCAATTTAAAATTAGAGAATTTCTAAAAATGTTAATTTTAAAAAAGTTTGCGACACAAAACCCCAGGATTTTGGTTCAATAAAATGGGTTCTAAATGATTAATATTTTAATAAATATTTTATCTTGTTGGATAAGACTTCTTTAGTATATTTAATATGGAATATGTAATATATTGAAGTTTTTATGATTGGAATAGTGGTTTATATGGTTCAAAAATGGGATGTTTTAAATTTATTGATTTAATGTCTCAATGGTTCAATTAATTTTTTATTATATTGGGTTTTCATAATATGATGAGTGATTTATTTATAAGGTTTTGTTTGTTTTGATGATTGGTAAATTTATACTAAATGGAATTATATTATTGATTTTGGGTCTTACATGTGATATGTAGATGTGAATCTTTTTTATGGGATGAAAACATTATATATGGTTTCCTTTTATGAAATTATGTAAGAATATTTCTGTTTGGGTAGTTATTTTTTTGATTTTTTTATGTTAGGTGTATAAATGGAATGAGAAAGTAACCACTTTAAAAGATAACAATTTTTATGGTTATATTTATCAAATTATATTTATTTAAGAAAAATGTTTTTTATTTGTTATTTAATGGATTATTGGGATGTTATTTGGTTTCCATAGGGATAGAATTGTGGTTGTGGGTATTGAGGTTGCTAGTTTTGATTGAAATTCAATTACATGTTGATTCTTTGGAAGACAAATCTTTAAAATGTCATAAATATAGTGTTTTAATGATAAAAAAAATCTTAATATTCATAAATAGTGAGTTGTATAAGTAATTGATTGGTATATTATAAAAATCATACAAACAGTATGTTTTTTATTATTTACACATAAACATTTAACGTTTTATGAATTATTTTGACTTGGTTCAATTTAGTTAATGTATGTTTATCTCAGTTTTATTCATTTAATTATTTTATGCTAAATACTATTTCATTTCATTTGTTATGGATCACATTAGGTATAGTACGTTTTTTTTGTTTCGATCATTCATGTTGGTACCTAGTTAAACATAGTTGTACCTAGGAAATATTCACTGACTCTCACTATTCATTATGGTGTTATGGTAAAATATCATATTATTAACATTATTTATATATATTTTATTGTTACTATAAAATAATATTTCATAAATATAATTTATGCATTAATAGAAATGATAATTATCATCAATAAAAATATGAATATGAATATTAATTTGAAAACATTTTTCTAACAAAAAACAATAATTTCTGGGAACTATGTTATTAAAATTTCATCAAAGGTTGCTATACACTATGAACAAGAGTGATGTTATTTATTTGGTTAGGTGATTTGATTAAATTATTTTAAGCTATTTCTATCACCAATGAGTCATTTCATTTGGTTCATTTTTGGGATAAACAATTTTAGAATATTTGTTCATTTTTACATTCAATTTAATCTTTGATTAATTTTTAGTTAGCTCGTATTTGTTAATTTGGGTAAGGTCTTTTTATTCATTTTGGGTTAATTTATTTTTTTGTTACATAATTTTGTTCATTTGTGGTTAGGTTATCTGGTTCATTTTGATTTATTTCAGTTTTGCTAAGATCACCTAGTAAATTTTACATATATTTATTTTTTCAAATTGGTCCTTTTTTAAGGTTAAGACATTTATTGGGTTTTGGCTTATGTTATTTTATGTTAGTTCATTTTGTCATTAATTTCTTTTTTTGGTCCACCCAATTAGTTCACTTTGTATTAGTTTATTTGGTTTATTTTTGGTTATATCATTTGTTCGATTTTTGGTTTGTCCATTTCTGGGTTAGGTAATTCAGTTAATGTCACCAACTTTTTATGTTTCTCTTATATCATTTTATAAATTTTTCCTATAATTCTTTTTCTTTCATTTTTTAGGTTTTTTTTAATTTCTGTTATTTCATTTCAATTTCTTTGGTTTAGACTGTCTTCTTCATTTTTAGGATAAGTATTTTTTTTGTTTTATTATTTGGTTTAGTCAAGGATAGGTTATTTGGTTCAATTTGTTTAGGTCATTTTGGTTTAGATTATTTTGGAGTATGTCATTTTGTTAATGTTTTTTTATTTTGTTTTTTTTATTTTGGTCATTTGGATTAATTTGGATTAAATCATTGGGTAAATTGTTGGGATGTTTCATATCTCGTCTAGTCATTTGATTATTTTTTATTTAGGTTTATTGGTTAAATTGGGGATAGTTAATTAGGTTTATTCTAGGTTATTTCAATTTTTTCATTTTGGATTAGGCCATTTGGTTCATTTTCTTGTTATTTCATTTTTTAGTTTGGTCATTTGGTTAATTTCAATGGTTTGTTCATTTGTTCATTTTTGTTTAGTTCATTTAATGAATTGTTTAATTTTTTTGGTTTAATGGGATTTTTTTATATTATTATTATTTATTTGGTTTATGTTATTTTGAACTTTTTGGGACATCTTATTTGGTTTATTTCGGGTTAATTCATTTGGTTCACTTTTGGAATTTGATATTTTAGTCTAAATCAATTGAAATGAACTGTTTAGGTTGATTTCAATATATTCAATATCATTATGATTTATTTAAATTTACTATATTAAATTTCATGTAAGTTAATATTAAATTGTACATGTAAAATATTTATTAAAATAATTTTTTAGTCCGAAGAATGAATCCAAAATAATTAAATATGAATATAACGTACCTGAAAGACTCAAGTCAAGATAAAATAAAAAAACTAAGAACACATATGTTTTCATCTATTTTTTACCCACCACTACTTATGGTTTATAATGAATTATGACTATTTGGCTATTTAATTCATTATATTCAATATAATGATCAATAACAATAGGGAATTCAATGAAATTAACTAACCCCAATATCATTAAAAATATGAATTGGGATCGCATCACCAATGACCCCAAATTATGTTCTCAAATGATCATTCAAATACAAAACACATGTCATCATTGATACAAAAATATAAGTCACATTTATTGTAATTAAGTGATTCATGTTGAGTTCTCTAAATCCAAAGCCATGAAAATATATTCCATAGCATATCATTTAATCAAACTACATGTATTTTATTCTGGTGACTCAACTGTGGAATTAATAATCCTATATTAGTATTTTATAAACAAAACTATATTAATAAACATTTCCTTATCAAGGGAAATTATAGGACGCATTATGAAAAAATTATGTTGTTTTAGTTAACCTTATACTATCATGTTATGTTCTCTTGTTTACAACTAAAGTATTTACAAGAAACTTTCACCCATCGATAAATAGTGTAATTAAATCATGAAAAAAATAATTACGATCAAAATTGAATGCTCTTAAATAATTAGATGTATAGTCAAGAGGTAAAATTAATAATTATAATATAAACCAATATAAAAACAATAATAATATGTATTATTTTCTATTTTACAATACTAATGATCTTACCTTCAATTTTAATGAAATAGAGATCTTATTTCTATGAAAATTAACTTAATTTGTCCATTGAAATAGAATATGGATTTTGGTAAATTTTTTATATTACATATATAAAATGATAACAAAAGATAAATATATTTGTGAAACTACATAGTATGAGATTACATATATATGTTAAAATATATTACAATACGTATTCATGGAAAAAATATCTGATAAACAACATAGTTTATGTGATATATCACTCTCTTCAATGGTCAATTTAGTAAATTAATATGATCTATAAATTCCTATTATTTATGGAAGTGTTTAAAAATTGGGTATAATTTTCTTATAATACACTTATTTGTTTGTATTTGGTTATTAGAAAATTTATATATCTCTTTATTTTGATAAATTACACTTTTATAAAATTCAAATAAATCTAATTTTATTTCAAAAATATTAATCATTCTTAACATGTTCAAATAATTATTTATAATCTTTGGTTGTTATTTTATTTATAAATATTTTTTTTATTTTCAATAAAAAACGTAGCTATCTAAGAAGAATTAACTCTAAACCATTGACCATATTTAAGGGGACCTTGAGTTCTACCCTTGACTGAGGTCCACCACTCATGGCCCACACATAAACTGGGAGGATCGTAGTTCATGATTTGTGCATCAGGGCTCATGTATAAGGTACGAGGAGTAGAGGTGAATTTGTTGGGAATGGGTAACCAACATGGCACATTGGTCGAGTGTGTTTAGTGTTTTTAATTTGATTCGGGTAAAAGAGCTTTCTGGTACTTATACAACTCGGCCCCCTTGTTATCAGTTTAATGTGGGATGCGAGTTATAAACTGGGATTTAATTTTAGCTAACAAATCTCCTCTTTTTTCTCACCCTTATGATCGTCTTATTCATCCCACATCTATGTTTTCAACTCACGTGTGATCAGATTTTTTAAATTCTATCATCCTCTTCCGACGTCAACCTATCCATCAAACTCATTATTGTCCTTTTCACCAGATTAATAGTGTCTTCTCCAGTTTTTCTTCCTCCGTTCAATTTATCATTTAATCCATCCATTTTGTGTTATTTGTTAACTAATATTTTTAGTTTTTTGTTTATTTATGTTTTTATACTACACATGGTTTCTATATAGGTTAAATTCTTCTCTCAACATTATTTTATTCTTGTTTTTTCTTCTTGTTTTGTATATTTTTTTTCTACTGGTTCATCATTTTCTTGAAATTTCATTTTTTCTCTTTTACTCATGGTTTTTTCTTCATGTATTATTTCTTATAGTGATATAACATTCATTATATTTTCATCTATTTATTCTATGTTTTAAAATCATCTATATTTTATTATGGTTCGAAGCATTCTATGTTGGTTTTTGTCTTGCCAATAGAAGAACCTAACTGTCATTGTTTTGAGACAACATTGGAAAATTTCCAATGGTGGGTGATTTTACCTACTAATGGAACCCAAAAATGGGTCATTGATCCATCTCTTGTAAATCAATGGAGAGTAAATTTACCCACCATCGTACTTTAATGGTAGGTAAATTTAACAACTCTTTCACATCGATGGTAGGTTATATTTCTTTACCCACCATTTTATTATCTTTAATGCACAGTACCTTGGAAGAACTATTCATCGAGATATTTCTTGAAATCACCCTCTTATTATGTGTTGGAATATTTTTTTGACAAGTATTTTACTTATTTATTCTTATTTTTATGATAATTTTTTATTTATATTTTTTCAAAGAATTTCTATAGTATTTTATTTCATCAGAAATAGTAAATTAGTTTTTTATTAATTTATTTTTTTTCTGTTTTTATTATTTTATAATTTTTAAGAAAACATAATATTGTATTCATATTTTTATCATAATATGTATGGAATTTTGGTTACTTTTGTTTAATATTTTTATTTTTAATAATAATTACAATGTTATGTAATACACTATTTTTCAAACGTTTAACATTCAGAGCAGTGGTTAGTGAACCACCACAATATTCTTTCAATTGTAGTTCAATGACCGAACATTATTTAGAAATCATTTACATTATTTTGATTTATTAATTTTAATAAATTTTAAATATTTATATTAATTTGTTAATTTTTTTGATTATTTTCTGTTAAAATTTTATTTTTAGAATGGTTAAAAAAAATTGTAGCATTTTTTTGTTCTACTTGTTTTTACAGATTATTGTTCATACAATGCTATGTTTTTTCACAGCATTATTTCATTATTTTTCATATGAAATAATATAATATTATTTAAATTGTATTCCAATTATTATTTGGTAAATTATTATTACTCTTAATATATGGAATGTTTTATTGTATATTTCATGATTAAATATAATCTTGGTTTTGTTTCTTCAGCACACCTTCACCAAAAATAATCCAATGGTCATATTATAATATTACAATGAACTAACAAGTTTCTCGTAGACATTAAACATGAACACACTCATATTGATCTCAGTTTTAATATTTTTGGATATTATTTCAAGGGTAAAACACAAGTACTAGTGAAGATGGTATATTCTTCAAGGATAAGATAATATATTTTCTACTACTACAAAAATAGAACAAGAAACTTCTTTGAATTCTATTGTTATATAATGATCAATAAGAATATTCACCACCTTTATCATTCTCCACTGATGTGATCAAATAACATGATCTACAATGAATTTATACATCATATTCTCATCTACTCTTAGTTTTATAATATTTCTCTATTTTAATTCTTTATACTATATGTATTTTTTCATGAATTTTGGTTTAATATTTTAACATTAAAATGGTGATGTTGGATTATTATGTCCATCTTAATGTAAGTTTGGGTCATTCCTCCATGAAAAATTTAAGGTTGGTTGTAACTCCTTTTAATTCCATATATTATACCACCAGGAGTGAAAAGTTATGTTTGTATTTGTATTTAATTAGGATATCACTACCATTAAAAATTAAATATTTACTGTATTCCAATCTCCTCATGGAGTAGAGAAGATTTATTAGAGGACTAGGATGTCGGTGATCCAAACCTATATAAAACCTTCGTATTTTATATGCTTTATTTATGATATAAATTTTAACAATTATCTAACTCTAATGAATTGTTATTAGTAATAATAAATAACAATGAACTATTCAAACCTAAATAGTCATGACTCCCATACCATGGGACCTCACAGTTGGTATCAAAACGTGATACCCCTTTAAGGATTTGGTTTTAATTATTTCATTGTCTATTTTTGAACTAAAAATTTCCTTATACAAAAAATTCTAAGAAAAAGATACACTACTTTGTTATGTCCAATTATGATTTTGATATTTTGAAACCCATCAAACCAAATCACTTCATGGGAAGTGAATATGACTACTCAAAGGAAATAATTGAGTTATTTATTAAAAATATGTTTCTTGATTATTGGGCCCAAATATAAAATCCATATATGTTTCTTGAAGTTTATTTTAAAAATCACATTGGTTATGATGCTTGAAAATGTGTGTTAAATAAAAAAGTTTTAAATTAAATATATTTATATTTAGGTGCAAATATGTATAGTCATATTTAATCTTGAAAAACTACTTTGGACATTTACAATATGTTAAAAGTCACTCATCAAGGAACTGATAAGTGGTAGAGAACCATATTAGGTATACCAAAGTTGAGCTTCAATAATTCTGAATTTTTGATCAAGAACTCATTAGTGATATGTATAATAGATTCATCAAAATTTTCTACATCTTAGTTGAACTTGCAGAGACCACGAAGAATAATGCTCTTATTAAAATATTACTTATATCTCTATATAAGAAATGTAATAAAATTGAATGCTTATATTAGAGAATGTAAGGATTTTATTAAATATTAAATTGATGATTTTATAGGATCACAGCTTCAATGTGAGATTTAAATGAAAAATGATAATGTATATAACTAGGATAAAAGGAAAGAATAGCGTTAAAATCAAATATAAGTCTTATTTCAAATTATTCTAATTCTATGATACAGAAAAGTGAGAAGGATGAAATAGAAAATTAAAAAAAAGGAGTTTACGAGTACATTAATGGTATGAGTTTCATTAAGAAGTTTCTAAGAATTTATTTTCAAAAGGATAAAAAAAGTTTATTAAAAGATGTAAAAGTAGTAAATATGATATTTCTGAATTAATATAATATAAGTGTAGTTTAAAGGGGTATATAAAATCATACAATCCGAAATTAAAAAGTGACAGATAAGAGAAGTAATATAATAAGTTGAAAACAAAGGGATATTATTCAGGATGGAGTTGTACATATGTGTATGACTCAAGTGATGAGGGATATAAAAGAGAATAAGAATCATTAAATCATTTTTAATGGCTAATATTATAAATGAGGTACACCTTGGATATAAATAATCTTCTCATAATGAAGATATTAATAAAAATGAATTAAAATAATTAACTAATATTAATGAAAATTTTCAAAGTGACATAACTAGAATTGATGAACAATATAAGGAATTACAAAGATAAAATATGATGTTTAAAAAATAAAATAAACAATTATTTACGCTTATTTTAATTAATATTGAATATAAAAAGATAATAGATTCTGAATGGATCAATGTAAAATATGAGAATATAAAAATTAGATATTTCTTTTCAAAAAATGATGAAAATAGACACATAATATTTAATCTAGTAGTTGTTGATTTATATAAAATTGAGAAGTAGTGAAAGAATCATAAAAATGAAAATAAAAAACCAAAAAATTATGGATCATACGCAAATAGAAAAATATGTGAGGAAATGGATATTATTATAAAATGGAATGAAAACATAAAAATGAAAATTACGAGCTTAAAACCCTTCATTGTTTTTTTTGAGGCCAAGATAAATTTGGTAAAATTATGGCAACGAATAAACCTAAATATGATAAAAAAGTGTTATGGGTATAATAACTTCTTTCTTAATATGAGTAAAACTATTTTTATTAAAGGAATAAATGAGAATATTAAAAATGTTGCATTATTTAATTGTAACTTCAAAGGGATTTAAGAAAATGAATGATCATTAAATATTTCTCAAATATTGTGTAATACTAGTAGTTTATTTTCTATTAAATTGTAATCCGGATTAAT
Source organism: Viscum album (assembly GCA_963277665.1). NCBI lineage: Eukaryota > Viridiplantae > Streptophyta > Magnoliopsida > Santalales > Viscaceae > Viscum > Viscum album. The sequence goes on from OY728137.1 coordinate 1,992,659,974, forward strand.
ATACAAAAAATTCATCAAATATGTTTGGGTTTGTTAATATTTTTCTACTAATCTATTTGGAAAAAATTTAGATTCAGTACCAAAACCACAATCTCTTTGAATTTTCTATAGGAAACCATCCTAAAGAGTCTTGAAGTCACATGGTATATGGATAGTGGGTTGTTGATTTACATGACTGGTGAAACTTATAACTTCTTATATTTTAATTCTTGGGATAAAGGTTCTATTAATTTTAGTGAAAACTATAAATTTATGGTTAAATATTTTGGATAAGTAGTTATATTAACCTCTATATAATTTCTAAGTTACTATTTTCATAATTTATAAAACATAATTTAAATTTACAATCACAACTATGTGATGATGGAATAAATGAAAAATGTTATGATAATAAATGTCTTATTTTTAATGATAATAGAGTGTTATTTTATTCTAATAGAAAAGAAATTATATATTCTATTTATTTTTTCTTAAATAACCAAGAATAACGTAAAATTCATAAATATTGTAGTTACATATCGGAATCTGTAGAATAAGATATCAGGACATGTTTAACTTTGATAGTTTTACAAGATGGTGAACAATGAATATGTTCTGGAACAACCAAAATTCAGTACATGTAAGTATTATATATGTGATTATTTTTTTTAAAGGTAAATAGATAAAATATTAATTCAGATCTATTTATATATAAAATACTACCATATGTTTATAACTAGTACATCTTGATCTTTTTGGACCCATGAGAACAGCTAGTTTAGGTTCTAAGAGATATGCGTTTTTATTACATATGATTTCAATAGATATATATGGACAACATACTTATCTTAAAAAAGTTAAACCATAATTAAATTTTTTACATTTTTAATGAATATTAAAATTAAAAAATGTTACTAAATTTCTTTTACTAGAAGTGACAATGAAAGAGAATTTATAAACATTGATTTTGAAAACATATATTAAACTAATATATATTTTCTTAATTTTTACACCTCTTTAACTCCACAACAGAATGGTGTTGTAGAGAGGAAAAATCAAACTACTCATGAAACTGAAAGAATAAGGATTGATGAATTAAATATTCTAAAATATTTTGGGCTGAATCTATTAACCGTTAATTCTATATATTAAATATATTGTAAATAATAATCTTATTTATGAAAAATATCTGTGAACTATTTCAGAAAAAACACACACAAAATTATTTTAATATTTGTGGATGCACTTTTTATATTTCAAATACTAATGATAATCTATAAATGAATGATTCAAAAAGTGGTAAAGTGATATTTTTAGGATAATATAATAATATTAAGAATTATAGGGTACATAATAAAATAACTATAATAGTGAAAGAATATGTGTGTGTTAAATTCGATGAAAATAATGATAAATTGAATATTGATTCTATTTATACTGTTGATGATTTTAAAATTTTCAAATTTGATGATGATAAAGTTAAGAATATTTATTCTTCAATTGAGGGGAAACAGATCTCATATCAATATGATCCTTTAATTTGGAAAACATAAAAAGATCAATCTCTATAAAATCATCTATAGAATTTTGAATCTGATATTTGGACTATGTATTCAATTTTAAATTTTTATTCCAATTCTATTATCATAGATTATTTTTTCATATTAATTTTTAAGAAGTTTTGATATATTCTAATTAGGTTATTGACATTCATGATTAAATTGATTAGTTTAAAAGAAATAAATTATTGATTCTAGTTGAGTTACCTAAAGGGGAAATTCATATAAAAACCAAATGGATTTTTCAAAACAAATGTCATGAATTTGGTAATATTTTTAGAAATATGGTAATAATAGTTTCATAAAGTTATATTCAATAAGAAGGAATTTATTTCTGAGATTACATTTCAATAATTTCTAGACTATAATCCATTTTAATTTTATATGATTTTCTATTTTTAAAAAGCTGTAATCTTTTAACAATGTTTATAAAGAGTTTTTTTAATGGTGTTATTTTAGAAAAAATTTATATAAAAAAATCTCATTTTGAAAATAATGAATTTGAAAAAAAAATAAAATAGTCTAAATATTAATACGGTCATAACAAATATCATTGATCTTGGTATTAAATAATAACTATTTTTTCAATTAGAAATTATTTTCACAATGGTAATGTTGATCTAGCCTTATTCATACAAAGAGTTTCAAAAGATATACTTATTTTTCATATTTATATTGATGATGTTATATTTGCTTCTACAAATGATAAACATTGTGATGAGGTTTCAAAACTAATGAAAAATAAATTTGATATGAGCCTAATTGAAGGATTAAAAAAATTATTTTTTAAAAAAAATAATCAAAGAAATTGTTATTTTTTAAAACCAAGAAATGTATGCTAAAGAACTTTTTAAAAAGGTAAGAATTTATTTTTGTAAAAATATATGAACCCTTATTAGAAAAAACTATAAATTATATATTTATGAATCTATAGAGTATATTTATGATAAGTTTTATAGAAGAATGATATGAAGTCATTAGTACCTTAGTACTTCTAGGATAAACATTATGATTGTTATAAGAATGTGTGCTAGATATCAGACAAACCCAAAAATAAAGTCTCCATAAAGCTATTATAATAGTAATTAGGTATATTAATGGTAATATAAGTTTTTTAAAATAATATTATAATGGTTTTTTTATTTACATTCATATATTGAATATGACTTTAGAGGTTGTAGACTTCATAAAAAAAGCACTTCTGGTATATGTCACTTTTTTGGAGAAAATTAAATTTCATAGAGATCTAAAAATATTCTCAGTGGGAATGTCAACAAATGGGGATAGGTATGTTAATTCTACTATTTTCTATTAGTAGAGAATTTGGATAGAGAAAAAATTGGATGACATCAGTATAAATTTTTTAATAAATTACTATTTATTGTGAAGACACTTGTGCGCATTCAATTTTATAAAATACTCTTCAATAATCAATAACTAAACACATAGATGTTAAATTTTATTTTCTTAGGGACCAAGTGAATATAGATTATATTTGTTTATAATTTTTTCCATTTGAGAAGAAGTTAGTAAATATTAAAACAAATCAATAAATTTTGTTAAATTTGAGAAACTAATGTCATAAATCAGTTTTATAAAAGATTATGTTTTATATTATCATTTTTGTTTTTGTAAATATATTCAATGTTTTTATTGACTTATGTAATTGAATGTTCATTATTATACTATGGTTACATATTATCAAATAAAACTATCTACTTGAACACAAAAACTATTTATTGATATTTTATTAGTTCTGTATCCCTCTACTATAATCTACAATGATTAAATTATAATTCGATGATAAATGTTTAAAAATAAATTTTTTAAAAATAAATATTTTTAATACTATATATAAATGTGAGATTTTACATTTTTTCATACACTATTATTTATTTTTTGAAGAATTGTTTTTTATTAATTTATTTTTAGAATAAATTTCAAAATTGGTGAGAAAGTGTTTTAGTTTTTAGTAATTTTATTTTATGTTTTCTAAAAATTAAATAAATATTATGTTTTATAATTTACAAATATGGGGAGATAGTTTGTAACAATTTTTTAAAAATTTTATTTCCCTCATTATTTTGTTAAGTAACACTTGCATAACCTTTAATTAAATTTACCTCTATTTTAGAAATATTATTAATTATTAACATGGTTTAAAAATATGGAATGAATTTTGGTTGTTCTTTTCAATGTACATTTTTTTAAAAAAAATAGCTTTCTATAATGGCATTCTCGAAAAAAATGTGTCTACTTTTAAGGGGACCTAGTGGTATAGCCTCATGGGAGGTCCATCCGTCATGGACCATACAGAAACGAGGAGAATCATAGTTGACAAATTAAGAGTGGGTGACCTTGTATAAGGCCCAAAGAGTGCACCCATATAGGCAATCCATGGGTCTCCAAAATAGCCTGCAAGCCGAGTGAGTGTAGTGTTTTTAATTTGATCATAGTAATAGTGTTTCTGGATTCTAATATTCCAAGGCCTAGTGTGCTAAATTTGATGGGGCACCCATGTTATAAACTGAGATTTAATCATTGCTGATCGATTTCCCCTATTTTTTTCTGACATGTCTGATATTTTAGTTTATCCCACATCCTTGTTTTGAATTTATTTTTACACTGATTTTTAAAATTCATTCATCCTCTATAGACATCCACATATACTTCTTTCTCAGTGGAATATTTATTTTATACATATCGATGACATCTACACATGTGTTTCTTCCTCCTCTTATGTTCTTTTTTTATATATTCCCTTTTGTGTTCTTTATAAACTCATTTTTTGGTTCACATTTTCTTTATTTTTTTGTATTGCTCAAGGTTTCTATGCAGGATTAGTATTTCTTAAGATTTTGGTTCTTCTTATTTTTCCTTCTATTTTTATTTATAGATGATGTGTGGATTCTTCATTTCAAAAAGTTATTATTTTTGTCTGTTTTTTTCTCAGTTTTTTTTATTTATTTTTTCTCACAATGATTCCACCATCATAATAACTTTATATATTTATTCAATATTTTTTCGTCATCTATATTTTATTCTAGTAAGTTTTATTTTCTGTTGGTTTCACATGGAATCGCCATTATAAGAATCCAATGATTGGTGTTTTAAAGCACCGTTGAAAAATTTCCAATTGTGGGTGATTTTACCAACCATTGGAACCCAACTATGAGTGACCTTACCAACCGTTGGTACTCAATAGTTGGTCACTGACCCACTAGTACGAAATAAATTGTGAGTACATTTAATCATTATTGGACTTCAAAGTTAGGTAAATTTACATATCATTAAACATAAATAGTGGGTTATATTTCTTTACCCACTATTTGTTTCTCTTTACTACAAACCACTTCAGAAGTATCCATTATCAAGGTATTACATGAGCTCTTACCCCTTATAATGTTTTGTTACTATTTTTTTGAATATTTTTAGTTTTGTATTCTTATTTTTGTCATAATATTTTAATTATAATTTTATTGATTTTTTGTGTTATTTTATTTCAATATAAACATGATAGTAGTTTTCTCTTATATTTTTATTTTTTATTATTATATTATGATTATTTGAGAAATAATCATTTTTTATTCATTTGAATATTATATATCATGTATGAAATTTATTTTTTCATTAGCCATCATTTGAACCCCATAGTAGGTAATTTACCAACTGTTGGACATCCAAAGGTATGAAATTTTTTATTCAACACATTTACCCTTTTTATTAAGATGCATGGAATTGATTTTAATTTTTTAAAATCTATTATTTTTAAAGAAAATCATACTTGTAGGTAATAATAAGTCCTTACACCATTGTAAATTTATTATGGTAGGCAATGACCTGCTGCAACTTATTTTCAACGGTGGGTCAACGACCCACCGATAGTTAAATATTATTTTCAAATTTTTAATTTCTTAATTTTAATTGATGTCGTTAAAATAAAATATTTTATTTTATTCTTACTAATATTTTATGTTGTAATATAATTTCAATAGCGTTTAAAAATAATTTTCGTATTTTTTAATTACACATGTACAAAAAAATTGTTGTTCATATAATTCTCTATTTTCACAAAAAAAAATTTGTATGTATAATCTAGAAAATTATAGTATTATTTAAATTATTTTAATAATATATTTTTTGTTTCACAATATTTCAACATAATATATTAAATGATTTATTTTATATTTCATGATGAAATATAAGCTTGGTTGTGTTTTAGTTAAGTGAGACTTCAAAAAAAGGTAAAATCTATATTATTTAATAATTATACACTAACAAGGGTCATGCATACATCGGACATGGAAATCATCAGGATGATATTAGTTTTAACATTTTGAGAGATTGATTCATGGATAAAACAGAAGTACCTTTTTAGATGATCTATTCTATAAGGATACAGAAATTCATTTTTTAATTACTCCAAAATTGATTAAGAAACTTATTCAACTTTTATTTTCTATTGTGATTACTAAGAATATTCCCCACCTTTATCTTCCTCCACTGGTGTGATCAATGAACACAAGATGAAATTAATTTCTACATCATCTTCTTGACTACTATTTTAATTTTTTTATTGATCCATTGTAATAATAATTAATAACTATTTTTCCTCTATAATTTTGGTTCATATTTTTCCATCCAAAATATTCCATTGTTTTATTCCTCCCATATAAAAGTAAGGTATGGTTGTTCCTCCCATACAAAAGGATGGTATCTTGTGACTCCATCAAAACTCAAGGATTATACCACAAGGTGTGAACAATGTACTTTTGTATTTTTTTATATAATCTGGTTATCACTCTCATTCAAAATTGAGGATTTAGTGCATACCATCCTTTTATAATAGTAGAATTGATTGTTGAGATGGCTACCATCTTGGTGATTTGAACCTCTATAAGAACATCCTATGTTAACTTTTTTATTTCCATTATAAATTTTAAAACTTTTATAACTCTGATAAATTTTTATCTGTAATAATAAATCATAAAGTATTATACACCCCTATAGTCACTAATGTCATACCACAGTACCTAAAATTCATTATTTCTCAATGGTTAGTTGTATATAATTATTATAACAACCATATAAATTGAATATAAATTCAATCATTATGGAACCTGGTTTCATTTAACTTTTGAATCATCAACAATATTCTTATTCCACATAAAAGAAATCATTATGAACATACTTATTTTGGTTGGATACATCCAAATAAATGAAATAGGTCCCTTAAGAATAATTTCATATGAGATATGGATAATATGATAATACGTGAACATGAAGAAAATATGGAAGAAAACATTTCTCGATCTAAGACAAAATTAGTTTTTTCACTTCTTGAACACTTTTAAAGAAATCCCTACAAAAACATTTTGCATATAGATCTCTATGAAAATGAAACAGTCAAATCACTATCACATATACATTATTGGATTGTAAATTTCATATTGATATTGGAATCAATTGATATAGAAGGATTTGGTAGTCATATGTTTTATGATATTTCAGTATTAAATCTATTTTATTGTGTTATTTTAATATATTTCTTAAATATACATGAAGAATATTTATAGTCTCTAGTAATTTTAGAAATTTATTTTTTTCCCAAAAAGTAATATTACATAAGTTACATAGGGAATATTCAATTTATTTTCATTGATAGATACATGATGTAGTTTTGGTATAATACCAAATCCAACAATTCACTTTTAAATACCATATCATATTTTTTATTCTCTAACATTTAGAATAGTATATATAAACATTTCACATATGGCTTTCTTAATAAAATATACCTTTATACAATGGACTAACAAATTGGTTGACCAATAATTCATGTCAAAGAGGATGCATTCATTTTTGTAGTTTTACATTTATTCAATTGAAATAGTTTTCATATTTTTATATTTTGGTTGATATTTTCCATGTTAAAAATCAACATGTTTCAATTCATTAAGCATATAAGTCCAAGAAATATGACTTATATGACTCTCTATATCAACTATATTATAAAACATTTAATGATTATTCCCACATACATGATCTATTGGAATGAATCAGTGATGTACCATGAAACTAAATCATTATAAAAAATATAAGCGTTATAAATCATGTATCATTCATACTAACTGTATATTAATGCTTCCCTTTCTACCCCATCTCAACATCCTTGCAAATGATGGAAAATTATTTGTCATCCATAAAATAAAATCAGACATCTAAAATTTGTCTTCCAAATAAATACAATATTTGAGAGAACACATATTATAAAGCTTCTCCAACTCTTTTAATAAAAGTTTCACATACACAATATTCAATTAGATAGACTAAGAGGTAAATATATGAGTAGAATTAAGATAGTGAATGGTTTTCTCATAATTATATTTAAAGGGTTGATATAAATCTTATTTAATGTTTTCCATAGCTTATAAAAAAATCTCACCAAATGAATTCAGACTATCACATGATAGAATAACCCTAAAATTATACACCTTAAATATAGAATCAGGATACCACATATAGAATGTGGGCCATGAAGATTCATCAACAAAATAAACCAAATCATTATAATCATGAATTATCTTGATATAAATTCACCGCATGTTGGTTGTGATTTGATCAGAAATGAAAATATTTTGGATCCTATTAAATAAAGTAAATTTATGTATTATATTATTTGGCATAGAATATGGTGTCCCATATAAATTTATCTTCCATTATGATGCACAAAATTAATTGTAATTTGTTATCCTCATTACTTCCTCCCATAATAATTTGTATTCATTTATCCAATCATTAAGTTTATTTATTGAAATTCAAATTTCCCAAATTAATTCTGATTCCATATAATTAGTTGAGGGGTTACTTTCATATTTAGAATGAAATGAAATTAAATATATAAAAATATAATTAATTGTAATTAGGGTGAATTTGATTGTAGATTCATAAATTAGACACATCATTTTCTAATGATACAACCTCATTAAATATTCCAACTTGTTCATTATACAAAATTGTTTATATAATTGATTTTGGTCTTCATCAATGAATTTTTTCATCCTCTCTGTGTAACCGTTATCATTAGTTGAATCATTTGTATTAACATTATTATCTTTATATATTGGTATAAATCATATTATTTTATAATGAATAAATTAAAACAAAAGAAATATCAAATTCTATATTCTACTCTATTAGTTTTAGTCATGAATATCATTCTATTTTCTTTGTATACCTTATGATACCAGACCTAGTACTTATTTTCTAGAACTAATATTGTTACATTATAACTAAAATAATTTCAAAATTACCAAGGTATAATAACACAATTATGACAAGGTAAGTTTATATGAACATTATATGAATAATTCTTGAATGAAAAATACAAAAAATAGTAAAAATTCTTTTGAAACAAGGTTGAGGTATGATTAGTATCATATATCCAAATTCCATCCATTATATTAAAAAAATAGTTTAGATTAAAATAGAAGTAGTAGAATATAATTTATAAAAATAATGATTGTTTAGAAGAATTAACATGTCATAATTATATAAGAACATGATAGTAGGGAGAATGAAATTCATGAAGGGAAAGGGGGTCATGTGAGATATTATTGTAGTGATTTTATACCATTAATTATTATCAATGAGAATTTTTTGTCATACATTTCTACAAAAATGGTAAAGAGACATTCCATGTTCTACCAAAATGTTTGGAGCTATCTCCAACAAACAAAAATTGTTCCATAATTATATAAACATCCCACTAAAACTGAGTATCTATTTTATTCCCATTTTCCTACCAAATCATATAGAAACATAAAATGTACATAATTAATTTAGGTAATTCATAATATGGGGTATGAAAGTGAATAAAAATGGAATTATCAATTGGAAACATAACCTAACATCATTATGAGGTAACCATACATTAAGAAAACAAGCTAAATGATTACAAAGTTCAGAAACATAGATCATCTAAAACTATCTAAACATAAAAAAATTCTTATATAGTAAATCCAAAAAATATAATATTACATTTTTTATTAAATCCATAGGAAAATTGATTTTTAATATTTTTATTACTCCTAAGTATTCATTACTTCCAATATAAATAATGAATTATTCAATCTCAATGGATAATATCATATCAAGATTCTTATAAATATATATTTTTAACACATAAGAAAATTAACTCTATTTTAGTTTAAAACTAAAATTTCATTACAAAATTGAAAAAAATTAATTAAATGATCTTAATTCAATACATTTAAATCACTTTGGAAAACATTGAAATCAGATTAAAGTAAAATATCTTTTAAATCCTACGCCATTTGGTTCATAAATACAAATATTAATAAACATTAATATAGTATTATAAGAAACCAAAATATTACATCATGAAAACCATCATTTAAGAAGGGGAAATTTCATTTTAAAATAATTAAATATTTATATTTATAAATTATGTCCTTAATTTCAAAAATACATCCCTTGAGATAGCACAATACCATATATATGTAAAACCTTAATATTGAAATCCATTATGTTAATGAATAATAAATATACATAATTTCTTTCAAATAACTCTAATATTGTAATTAAAAATACACATTTCATTTCTAATATTGAGAACTTAATATCATATAAAACTATTCCTTACAAAACCCTTCACATAATGGGGTTTCAATCATATTATATGAAAAATTAATTTTAATTTTAATCAATTCAATTTTAAATTTAGATATTCATCAAAAAAATTATTTTAATAATTCTGATTTTTATAAAACACACTAAATTATGAAACATTTCATAAAATCATTAGCACATTAATGTTTTGAAACCCAATTAGAAAAAAAATTAAAAAAATATTTCCAAACATCTAGGGTGCATGAATTTTTCTTTGAAAATTTTCTAAAAACCCCCAAAACCCTCTTTAAATTATAACTAAATACGCTGCATTTTTAAAAAATAAATCATTTATTACTCAAAACATTAATATTTGATCACACCAATTTCAAAAAAAATATTTTATGTTAAATTATATTTGAAATATTTATGTTGATTCATAACCAATCACATTGTAATAAAACTAAATATTAGGTCATTCAGTATTTATGGAATGAAATTCATAAAGATAAATATAATATATGATTAAATTAGAATAGAATAAATATTCCATGATGATTTAAAAAAATGATAATTATATGAATTATGGATCAATACCAAATCAAATTATAATTAAATCATTCATAGGAAATTAATACATTAAAAGGAATAACAAGATAAGAAGAATATATACCCCTAAGGGGAGAATGTTTTTATTAAATAGAACGGGTTTAAGTTGGATTTCATACCAACAGTATTACAAAACCATTGATATACCATGGTCATACACCAAACATTTTTGGAAAAAATATAACCTTCCCATAAAATACTAGAAACATACATAACCATGATTAAACCCAATACTAAGCCTAAAATCACCCCATATAATGGTTAGGTCTTGTGATAGAAAGATTAATTGATGAAGGGGCTGAATGGAAAAGACAAAAGGAGAAATAAGTAATCTAACCTTGATAAGCTACTAGCTATCGATTGAGGATGAGACATGAAACCAATGAGAAAGAGGAGGGAGAGGGATTATCTCCATGAGATCTTATTTTATTTGAAATTGAATGAGTAAGTGGATGAAAGGATACAAAATTCCAATAAAAATATACAAAACGGATAAACTAGAAAAAAATGGAAAAAAAATAAAAAACTGGTAAATCCATTTCATGGAGTAAATAATGATTCATGGGTTGAATTATATCCACATAATAATTTATTTCTGTGAACCAAATTTAATTTGTTAAATTACCTTCCCCCCAAATAATAAAGTGAACATCAGAAGGTAGAAAACCCTTGTTAGTGGGTGGCCTAGTTCCCTAGGTAATGGACTGGTCATAGTGTGAAATTCTATTGGCATAACCATGTAGCTTCTTGGGCCCTCCCAATACACATTTAAAATCCATAAATTCCATGATAACTACAAAATAATCAAAAATAATATTAAAAATAATATGGTCATATTATGGTGTGATAATTATCCACATCATATCACATTCTTCATTCAAAAACTCTTTAGTAAAAAAAGGATATGAAAAACAATACATTCCACACACAAAAGCTCTGGGTGGGTTATCAAAAAAATCTAACAGAGGGATAAAAAATGGTAACACCACAAAATTGATTCTTTATCCAAAAACCATCCAGGTAAACCACTTAAAAATATTTACCATAATCCTCAAATAATACCAACCATGTTAAAGCATAAACTAAGCCCTAACTATATTTCCCGAGGTTCTAAATGCAAGAAGTCCCATTAATTGTCACCAAAAAATTTACAACTCTCTTAAAATGGTAGTAACACACACCTCAAAAAACACCATCAATGAGTAAAATTATGTAAAAACCCCATGGAACCATATTTCACTTATGAAAATGTGATTAAAACCATGAAATAATTATCACCCATAATAATTTCATATAAATTTCATGAGAACTATGAACAAGATAGAAAAATTGAACCAAAATAAATAGATCACATTAAGACACAACTTGAAAAAACATGCATTATGTCCTTAATTCCCCACACCCATCTTATAAATAAGGATTTATACCCAAAACACAATATAATGGGGAACTGGAAATGTATAAACTATCAATAAGAAGTTCTCAATATCCCTAATGAAACAAACATCCTAATTACCCAAGAACAATCCAACGGTTCCCCAATGATCAAATAATCTAGAATCCAACCGCAAAATGGTGCAAACCCAACCATAAATCCAAGAGTTCATGAAACTATGAAAAGTAAAGAAAAAAAACATCTCATCCCATTCTAGAAAATAACACCTACAAAATATCCAATATTGACCATATTAGAGTTCAACAATAAAAAAATGCTCCCAAAAAAAATCTCCCCAAAACCAACATATAATTGTGACTTACCTTTTCGATAAATCAATTTATACGACCTCTAAAAATGGACCAAGTAGCCACAAAAAATGCAAGAATTTATATCCTTCCAACAAAATGACATATATTTCATTTATTGTTCACATAAGAAGAAAAAAATATATTTTATTACTATTTTTCTTCTTTTAATGATATCTTCTTTTCTAAACCTACCCATCCATATTAGTCTCAAACAACTAATCATTTTCAACTAATTGGTTAACATCACTTTCTTGATCTACAAACTTATCTCTAACAATTCATGATATGGATCTAGTAGTTATCTCTTCAAAATATTATAATCCATCTTCAACCACAGTAGCTCGAAGATCGTGATAATGACCACTAAAATTTTAAAACTCTAGTATAAAGAATAACACCTGGGAAAAATTCTTTTATGCCTATTTCCTCTATAATTGAGGATGATCTCATTTATTTAAGATTAAAACATTCCAAGTGGTTTATAACGGGTTTGTTCAAAGAACTGGAAACATCCAATGATTCCATATCCATTTGATCCTACTTTCCAAAGGTATGTGCTCATTAGTTGTGGACTGATGAGGCTTAGGAATTTTCATTGGTCAAGAGGATGGGAGGTCGGACTCATCACACATTTTTAGGGGAATTATAGTCTACTATAATACTCTCTTTATAGATTTAAGTTATGTTCGTGAATCCTTATTACATTACCTAGTATAAAATGAGCTTTCCTTTAGATCTGATAATCAATGTTTGATATGTAGGAAATTTAGAGAATCTTTTTTATGTATTTGAGGTTCTTCATCGATAGAGAATCATCTATATTTGTTTAGAGTCTCTTAGCCAATGGTATACTTCAATACATAAAATTATCTTTCTCATTATGATGACCATACTAGTTTTAAAGCCACTCAGTGGGGCATTTTAAATTTATTGTCATTCAGAAGGACATGGATTATTTCAGAGTTAGGATCATACCCGCATATGGGCTACCTACATATTCTTTATTTTGGAAAAGGAATCAGAACCCACGTAGTTCGAGTAAGGGAGTATGATGTTTATGTATGATTGATGGCTCAAAGAAACATGTCATGATTACTTTTACACTCTAAGCTCATGCGAGTCATGCTCGGTGTGAGAAACAAGAGGTATTGGTGAAAACAGAAAATTTTATCATGAAGGATACAATAATGTGGTGCTTATTGTGTATGATTTCCCAAATAGATGAGGATTAAGATTTACTTCAGGGAAGAAATCTAGGAATAGGGTCCATAAAGGTATATGTTCTTCATGGAGATTTGGATACTCTAATCTTGGGGATTACTCTTAAAGAAGATGCTCAAGTTAGGAGGGGACTTATTATTGAGTTCTACTTTTGAGAATGAATCCCAGATCAAAAAAAAATTAAGACTGGTTAAGAGATATTAAGGCCGGGGTTTACTCCTGAGAAGAAGGCCCAGGTTAAGGGACTTGAAAAATTAAGGGACTTGGGGCTTACTCTTTAAGAGGATGTCCATATTTGAGACTGGGGCTTACTCATGAAAAAGAATCCCAGGTTAAGAGAATTATGGTTGGATCTCACTCCTAAGGAGGACACCCATATTTAGGTACTTGGGAAAAACTCCTGAAAAGGATTCCTAGATTAGGGGACTTAGAGACCACTCTTGAAAAGGATGCACAGATTTGGAAGGACTTGGGGCTTTCCCCTAAGGCGGATTCCCAAAATTAATTGGAATTATGACTGGGACTTACTCATGAAAAGGAGGCCCAGGTTAAGGGGTTCTCTCATCTTAAAGGATGAGGTTGAATGAATGAAATCTCAATCTTTAGTGACATAAAGATGTGTAAATCACTTGTTATTGAGAGATATTCCACGGATTTCCTTTCAGATAAGGAAGTCAAATCAATAAATCATTCCATAAATGGCCTTGAAGAGTTTCTTGAGGAATGAATCTTGAATAGGAGAGGTGGAATGACATAAGAGGGGTGAAATGGGCAGAAAAGGCACCCAAAAAGATAGGGGCATGCAAGTCCTGGTAGGTGCGCACGTACTGTGTGGGCGCTCATGTTTTAATGAATAGATAAGGAGACATTCAAGTATGTTCATTTCCCAAAAGGGTAAAACACTTTATGTGCACAAGTGTTAGTGATTTCTAACACTTTGACCTTATTCCTCTTGTATAGACCATCCATTCTCGGTAAAGAATTGTCTTAGAAGTGTTTGGAAGACTTGAAGAAGAGACTTGGGCATTCAGAGCTTTGTATCTGAATTCTGGAAAAAATCCCCCTCAAATGGGGGGCCCACTCGGGGGTATTTATAGGCTGGAGAAGACCCCGGGCGGTTGTCATTTAGGGTGTGAAAGTCACTTGCGCGACCATTAGGTGGCCAGAAAGTATACTTGCATGACAGTAAGGGAACTTGCGCGACCCTAGGTCCCTTGACTCCTTTTTCATTCCTTTTTCGATTTTTGATGTTTTCTTCAATGGATGAGTCACATTGTGCTAAGTCATTTCCCTTTCCATTATTTTAGACAATGTGATGAAAAGGAGCATAAAAAAAAGTCCCCCCTCAGAGTTGGATCAAATTAATAAGGATTTGACTCTGAGGAAAAGAAGAACACTAAAGGGAAAGAGGCGCGCATGTGTTCACCACGCAACTATCAACGCGCAAATGTGAGTCGCGCAGGGCTGGAGGGCACTGTTTGTAGGCACGCAGGTGGCTAGCCTAGCCTATATATATCCGCTCATTTGTTGCGCATTGCACAGAACTTCAGATTTTTCAGCTCTCGCAGCGCAGATCATCTCTGCCGCACAATTCGCTCTCTTTTCCACTTTTCCTTTGCTGTCACGCTACTGTCAATGTATCTGGACCTGCGCGGTGATACTTTCACACCAAATACTTGCGCGATAGATTATACTTTCACTCCAAGTTTTATACTTCTGTGCCTTAATGCCTTTGTTATTCTTTCTGAATACCTTCAAAAAATTTATGAAAAATCAACTTACATAAGATTTAATTATTCAACTTTTGTGCAGAATCAATGGCTCTTAGGAGAATCGGAATAGATGATGAACTGGCAAGCAAACATCTTGATGATATGATGGCTATCATTGTCCATGATTATTATACCATCAAAAATAGCACTCTTCCATATTTGGCTGTGTATCTAAAGAAATATCATCGCGACATCACTCAAAGTATTTATCTGCCTTTGTAGGGCTATGGTCATCTGGGAGAAGTCACTATTCCGAAAGAAAAGAACTATCTACAATTTTCATGGTTTCAGAATTACACCAACTTTTCTTCAGAAAATATCTCATGTGGGGGAGGATTTATAAATACTAGAACAATGGAGAAAGACCATATGATCCATCACAGCCCGTGTATGCCAGATCTGAAACCTCATTAGCCCGAGCTGCAACCACATTGTCACCCCTTAATCTATTGAAATGCTCAGATGGATCAATCCAAAGACTGAAAGTAAAGTTGGGTCTTCCGTCCTGGGGGAGGTGTGAAGCCAACTTGGATATGGGCATACTAGGTACGACAATCCTATGTAGAGTTTTTCGAGGATTTGAAAGGAGTTACGATATATAAATCTGTCTGTGTTGGAAAAACATATTTTTACAGAAATGATAACTTTGTGCTGGAGATACTCATCCACTGGAGCCCAGAAACCAATTCTTTCCATTTGACTCCAGGAGATGTAGGCATCAGTCTTTGGTATGTCCACATGATCTCAGGGGATCCAATTTTGGGCGACATGTATGATGAATTCATTCCTCCCAAGGTGACTTTTAATGATTTATAGAAGACTCCTACTTTGGCTCGGGAATTACTTAAAATCATCCACATGTTCAAGAGTTCAGAGACCTCCTTAACTCATTCTGGAAAGGATATTCATCCGGAGGAGTGGATGTATATATTTCTTATTGAGAATAATGACACGGAGCCAATGGAGATGAAGCCGAAGGAGAAAGGATCCAAGAAAAAGAAATCCATGTATTAGAGTCCCACCCTTCCTACCACCTGTCCAAAACCTGAGAAGAGGGGTGCTCCTGGCACATTCTGGAAAACTCTAGAAGCAGGAGAGTTTGAAAAATAGGGATATGAGGTGAATCAAAGGATCCCAAAGAAGACTCATCTGGTAGGCTTCTTGGCTTTGTGTCTCAGTGTTTATCTCTTTCCAGTTAGGGACTCAAAGGTAGGCGTCAGGCTAGAGACCTTCGTTATTGCAGAAAAGTTGGCTGAGGGAAAAAAGGTTGGGTTGGAGACCCCCATTTTAGCAAAGATTCACAGGAGTTTACTTCATGTCTTTATGGGAAAATATCCTTTGAGAAGAGTGGGACCATTCCAGGTTTTATGGGGATGGATCACCACTCAATTTAGGACTTATAATGTACAGAATGAAGTAGAAATTCGTGGAAGTTCTTTCAGGAGATCAGTGCAAGAATTTTCTGGAGTTTCTCCATTTGATATTAATTCCTATGACATGAAAGTGAGGTCGGGAATGTTTAAGGAATTAAACTTCTTTCCCTAAGGAAACCTGCCGACAGGTTGGTTTGTTTATGATGGAATAGCCCACATGGATTTAAGGGCATACATACTTTCTTGCAGAGATGGTGTGCTAGTTTCCAAGATTGAAAAAGAAATTATAAGTGAGGCCTATGCTCTATATATATTTTCATGTCAATTCAAGTGTCTCCAACAGATTTCTATATCTCCCCCAGTACATGTCATGTTAGAGCAAGATTCGATGGTTACTCAGCAATTGTGGCTGCTAACATCAAGGGAGAATACTGGGGTGGTATTTGATCTACTAGTTGAAAAAGCGGAACATAACATGACTACATGGTATGCAGAGAACTAGATAGTGTCATACCCTAAAGGGGTACTAAATCGCCCAGTTTATCAGGTGGTGAAAAAGAAGAGGACTGTAGAGAATGAAACCCTTCCTAATAAAGGTAATGCTTCCCCACCTAAAGCTAATTCTCCAGATTCCTCATCTAGGACTGATTCACCGGATTCCCGTGATGGGATGATGAGGCACACCATGTGTAAAAGCGGCCTCGTGCCCGATATAATCTTCCGGCTAGATTCAAGAGACCTACTCCGTCAACTTCTGGTGAGTTAATTCATTGTGGTAATTTAATCACAACTACTTTATAAAGAAATAAGTCTTATTTTCTTATTCTCTATCTTCAGTTGCAGGAGCTGGGACGAAATTGAAGTCAATGATTATAGGACCTTCCTCGTAGCCTTCATATCTAAGAACAGAGGTTGTCCAGACATGGCAGAGTTTATATTGTGGTACTGAGACCACCAGGTTGTATTTGTGTGAGGTCCGACAACTTCCTGGAATAGGGAATCTTCTAGCATCTACAGATAAACAATACGAGGATAACCCCAATGAAGTTCGGGATTACATCAGAGAGCTGGAAATGCTCATATATTCCACTGATGAGTCTGTTCCTGTCACCAGGCAGGTGAAGGAAATGATTGATCATGGTGCCACTGAGGGGGTTGTTGGTTCTAGAGATGAGGAGTGGCATGATTATGTGTCTCCTGAAGATATAAGTTTTCGTTCCTTATTTTATTTGTAACATGATTCCAGTTGAAGCTTTGTTACTGAAAAAAGTTATTTTCTTCATCTTGCAGCATGCAAAGAAAAGAACTACTGAGGTTCCTTTGCCATAGTATATCCCTGGTGGTACTGCCATCGGGGCTGCACATGAATCTCCTCACGAATCGAGCGAGATATCTCCAGTACACCATGCCATGAATGAGGAGTTGGACATGGCCTTCCATTCTCCAATCCATGTGCCTATAAGAGATACTGCTGACACTCCCAAAAATCCAAAAGGACAAAGGCGACGAAGGAGGAAGTCCACCGCTAAAAGCTTTATCAGTAGTGGAAAGTCCTTTGGATAATCATGAATTTTAAACCATGAAAAATATTGCTCATTTTACTTGGGATTATAGGGGCTTATTCAATTTCCCCTCTAAGGGAAAGGACTGGTCCTCATTTGGGGACCACAGAGGGTGTTGTGGAACAAATGCAAATGCTGGCTGACTTGGCTGCTCCTGAAAAAGAGCCAACATCTATTCACAGAACTGCTCCTACTCCTGCTATAAGTAGAGAAGAACCTGCACCAGAATCATTGTCGACTGCAGCAACTGAATCTTCCATCCTTCCTAAAGAAGTTGTCCAGGGTCATGGGCCGTAGAATGAGGGTCACCAAGAGGACACATCAAATGCTCCCACTAGTGGGACTAACCAGGATTCTGAAATATCGTAGGATTAAATGATGAATTGTGGCATGTCATTCGAAGAATTTTATGATCACTCTAATTTATCATGTGATTTAGAAGACCTTGGGCATCAGTGTTATCCTTTGTCCCATAAATTTTTTTATAATTTACAATTCTAATCATGAATGAAAATAATATGAAGTTCCATCCATAGAAGCTGCTGAACTGCCAATGCTAAAGAGGGTGTGGACATTGATGTCAACCCTACCATTGTATAAACATTAGATCAAGTGGATAAAACCCCAGTAAACCCTCTTGATCCCCATCTTGGAGATCCTGTTGAAACTGGGAAAGATTGGGAGGAGTCTTTTCAAGCTGTTGATATACTATTAGGTAATGATTGTACTGAGTTTTCAAGATAGACAACCAACATCCATTATTATATGAAATTAACCATACATTTAATTTATCAAATAGGGCTATCAACTTCAATGTCTTGAACTGGTGGTGAAGTCTCAACCTCAACCCAAACAATAGTAAAAGATGAAGCAACCAGGGTCATGGGGGGAAGGAGCAGAACATTGCACTTCTTTAAGTGCATTAGTCCCAGATTACATGCCCCCTTGTGATGATGATGTTGAATCAGACCCAGAGGTGGTTATGGCGCTCAGCTTTTCACAACGCAAGGCATGGAACAACATATGGAAAATCATATCTGAGGTTCCTTTAGAAGAGATATAATCAAATATCCATCGATTGTCATCCCAGTTCGTCATGCTAGGACTTGGCCATTCTGGATACCAAGAGATCCATACCATGTTGAAACAAGTCATCGTCAGGTGGGAGCTTGAGCAAAAGTGTCGCGAAGATCTGACCAGGGTGACACTGTCAGTCAACATCAGCGAATTTGAGGCTACAGTATCCCGAGCGGAGGTTGACTATGCTTCCAAGATGAAGGAGCTGAAGCATAAGATCAAAGAAAATGTTGTCCAGTAGGTGCAGCGCCAACAACAGTTAGATGTTGTTACTGGGGAACTTGACCAGCTCAATAATTCATTAAAGGTAGCTCAAACGAATGGTATGAAAGCAATTGTAGATGACAAGAAGGCACTCCATCAAGCTGAGAAGAGTGAAGCCGGTCAAGTTCATGAGCTTCATGTAGCTACTGATGAAGCTCCGGATGCTGTACATAAAGTGAAGACTTATGTTGAAAGTCTTTTGTAATTTCCTGAAAAAGAGAAGAGGCTCCAATCTTTGGATGTACCTCTAATTCTTGTGCATCAATGGAGAGTACTTTTATCTTCAATCATTAATTATTTTATTCTTTCAATACCTTATTTAAATTTTACCAAAGCCAATGGGCCTAGTAATCATAGTTTTATTTTTTTACTAGGATTAAGGTAAATATCCCTAAAAACTTTGAATATTTTAATTTCTCAATATTACCTAAATCATACAAAATGTATGTTAGTGAGATGGATTTGACTTTTATTTAGAGTTCCTTTGACTTCTGTGGGAATTTTAAATTCATGCACGTTTGATATAAAGAGGCTAATGTTTAAGGTCGAAATAGATTTGACCGAAATGGATTAAAATTGACTCAATTCCTTGAAAATTTATCTGAAATCATATTACCATACTCAAGTATGAGGGAAAATATGTAAACTATGACTTAAGAATATTTGAATCTGAGAAATGATATGAAAAATATCTAAAAGGCATTATACATAGTAGTTCTCAAGAATGAAGTTACCATTATTTTACAAACCTGTTAGGGTGTTGAATTATGCAGGGCCACCTAAGGGAATTGGCTGCATAGTCAAATAAATAGTATCTTTTGGCTGATAGGTCCGTTATGTAGACTACTTATGCAAGGCCACCTAAGGGAACATGCTACATAGTTAGGCAAAAGAACTCTCAGAAATTTAATTTCCTAGTGCTAAAAATCCAGTGATAGTTTATGGAGATTCAAATTTTACAAATTATAGAGTTTGAAATATGGAAAAAGGTACTTGAATATGGAGAAGATATTTCCAAGCAAGATTATCGAAGAACTGGATGGATATCACTCCTACGAAGGTCTGACCCAAACGTAGGGAAAGAGAATATAAAACATAGACTTGAATACTTTCATATCATGAAAAAGGATATTGGACAAATATGTTAAGGATGTCTATTTTTGCGGATCCCTACATATTATCCAGAAAAATAATGACAAAAGAGGTTTTCCTCCAAATAATGAAGTTACTAATATTTAAAAAAACCCCGTTAAGGGGTTGAATTATGTAGGTCCACCTAAGGGAATTGATTGCATAGTCAAATAATAGCATCTTTTGGCTGACAGATCCATTATGTAGACTGTTTATGCAAGGCCGCCTAAGGGAACGTGCTACATGGTCACGCAAAAGAACTCATAGAATTTCAGGACTGTTGTGATTACAAGATAAGAAAAGCGTTATGAAGATATGAAAATATTTAAGGTTAAGATTATGACATATAAATATGGGTATTGTCCAATGTATGCAGAGATACACAGATCAATGCTAACCATAATCATGTTGTGGCTGGGTCCTGAATGGAAATGTTGGACTTCACTACGTATCCCATAAGGATGGGAATCAAGACATACATAGTTCTTGAACTATAGTTTAACGTCATGTGGGACAAAAGTATTGGAGATCTAAGTTTAGGGTCATAGATCTTGGACCATTATAAGAAATACACAATGTGTGTTTTCATGGGGACTTTTCAGCCAAGGGACTGAAAGAGGAATTTGGGGTTAGGCCCAAAAGACTTGGGGCTGGATTCGAGGGACACTCAAACGTTCCTACGTATCCCATAAGGATGGGAATCAAGCCCATGTAGTTCTATAACTACACTCTGTACAAATTAGGTTCGTACATGTGAAGGGTGAAAGGGGATTTTAGTGCAATGATGGTTTAACACAAGATAAAAGGTTTAGGTATTTCCATGTATGCATGTAGTCTTTGAAGTGAAGAAAGATTGAAAATCAATGTAAATAATGATTCCCTTTCAGGTGAGGGTATCAAAGAATATTGTAGTTTATTGTCATACTAGACAAAATTGTTGTATAGTTTAACGTCGTATAGTAAGGATGATAGTGAACCATTGTAAAGATATTGATTCTAGGGGTGGTTTCATGAATCAACATCGTATGAGAGGAGGTGAACCGATGTGAAGAGATTGGTTTTGGGATTGAACATTGGGAGGTTGCCTACGTACCCAGCCTGGAAGGAAAGGATCAAAGTCCATGTAGTTAAATTAAAGAATGAATTAGTGATCATGTTGTCCTTGGGGACAACGACCTAAAAAATTGTGTTGGGACTTACACATGGTTAGTAGCCCAGAGAGAGTGTTATGGTTGAAGTTTTCTCTAAGCTCAAGTGAGTCATACTCAGTGTGGGAAGTAAGAGGTAGATAAAACCCTAATGATGCACAGTTTAATGTCATGTAGGACATATAAAGGGACTATGAAGTTTTATGGTCTTTCATTTAGGAATAATAGTGCTGCACAGTTTAGCGTCATGCAATTAGGACGATAGGGACAATATAGTTTTAATGTCACGTTGGACAAAACGGGGACTGTGCTGTTTAACATCATGCAGTGAGGACAAAAGAGTACACCATTTAACGTCATGATGGATGTATTAGGGAATTTTTCACAGTTTAACATCATGTTGGATGAAAAAAGGATGATACAGTTTAGCGTCATGTTGGATGTAAGTGACAATAGTTTAAGTTCGTATGCATGGACCGTTGGTTATGTAGTTTAACGTCTTCCTTGACGTGAAGGACTTATATATAGTTTAATTTCATATAGTAAGGATGATTAAAGGGGACACAATTTAAAGTCATGTTGGACGAAAGAGCGAATAGTTTAAGGTCATATTCATTTACCCTGGATGGTGTAGTTTAACGTCATGCTGGACGTAAGGGACGTGAAAATAGTTTAAGGTCGTATGCATGGACCGTGGATGGTGCAGTTTAATGTCATGCTAGATGTAAGGGATGTGAAAATAGTTTAAGGTCGTATGCATGGACCGTGGATGGTGCAGTTTAACGTCATTCTAGACCTAAGGGATGTGCAAATAGTTTAAGGTCGTATGCATGGACTGTTGCTGTATTTTGGGTTCATACAAAATATTTCTTCAGAAATATAGCATTGGTTGGAGTATTGATGAGTTCTCCATCCATTGAGATTAAATAATAAGCTCTATTTGAGTAGACCTTATGTATTGAGTAAGGTCCTTCCCATTTTCACTCAACCTTGGGAGGTTTCTTTCCAGGTATCATTGGAGTTTTGAGAAATAATACCAATCCTCCCTGAGTGAATGAATGAAGATGAACTTTTTTGTTGAAAGATCATGCTATTCGATTCTGATAGACTTCCAAGTGGTGCAGTGTGCACAATCTTTTCTCATATAACCATTCCAATTCATTCAATCGATTTTGATATTTTTCATCTGTAGATGACTGACCACAAATGGCTACACTGAGCGAGGGTAGTTGAACTTCAATGGGCAAGACGGCTTCCATTCCATATACCAGTGAATATTTAGTTGACCGCTTTGTAGTGAGGGTGGTAGTCTGATAAGCCCATAAATCCTGAAAGAGTTTATCAGGTCAGGATTTATTATCTTTATCCACCATCTTTTGCAGTATATTTGAAAGAGTATTGTTGAAGGCTTCTATCTGGCCATTGGTTGCTGCATGATACTGAGATGAATGGTTGGATTTGATGTTGTATTCTTGATACAAATTCTTCACCTCAGACGAACAGAAGTTGGTGCCACTGTCTGTCAATATGGTATAAAGGACACCAAATCTGGTAATGATGTTAGACTTGATGATGCTAACAATGCATTTAGAACTGACTTCCTTAAGAGGTATTTCATCTGCCCATTTGGAAAAGAAGTCAGTAGCAGTAAGAATTAACTTAAATTTCTTGGTCTTAGCTGAAGGGTAAGGTCCCACCACATCCATTTCCTATGTGGAAAATGACCACGAGTATATAGCTATATGAAGAAACTCTGGAGGTTGATGAATGAAGTTGTCATGTACTCATTATGAATGAAACTTCTTTGTGAAATCAACGCAATCATGTATCATTGGAGGCCAAAATTGTCCAAGCTTTCGAATCTGATTAGACAGTCTATGTCTAGACTTGTGGGCACCATAGACTCCTACATGCACTTAGTTCATGATAGCCATTGTCTATTCACCATCAATGCTTCTGAAGAGAACTCCATCGAAATAACGATTGTAGAGAATTTTCTCTAGGTTATCTGGGCTATCATAAAGAGTAAATTTGACCACACATCACCAGATTTGTTCTTTCTTGGCTCTATCAGGTGGAAGTGTTCCATTTTGAAGGTATTCCCTGATAGGTGACATCCATCCTATAGTATGACCATACGGTTCAAGAATGGGACTAATTTCATTATTTTCCTCTGTTCTGATTCAAACAAAAGGTGAAATTGCATGATGGTGGGAAATAATGATAGTTGTCTCGTCCCGATTTGGATCTGCCAGAGTTATGGCTATATTAGCTAGTGCATCAGGTTATGCATTTTGTGATCGCGAGGCATATGAAAATATCGGTTCCAAAGGGAATTCCATAATTAACTCTCTGACGTAATCATACAATGGTATTAGTTCTTCTTTTCTGATGGCATAATCCCCATTGACTTGTTTTATTACCAGGTCTGCATCACCTATCACCTTTAAGTGATTCACTTGTGCTTGAAGCGCCAATTCCAAGCCTTCGATGAGAGCTTGGTATTCTGCTTCATTATTGGTACCACCTTCCCACAATAGTAAAGAATAATATAACACTTCCTTTTCTAGAGAAATTAGAAAAATTCCTAAGCCAACTTTTTTTAACCTAGTATATTCTATTTCCCTCCCTGTTGGACTTCTGGAAGCACCATCAAAATACATTTCCCATGCCTGAGGACTTTCTTGAATAGAGAAGACCTCCTCATCAGAGAGTTCAATATCTGAAGATGTGTCTTCCATTGAAGGGTGATTAGCCAAGAAATTATCCAGAGCTTGTCCCTTTATTGCCTTTTGAGACACATACTGAATGTCGAATTGCTGCAAAATAACTGCCCACCTTGCCAGATGTCCTGTAAGCATTGGACGACTAAAGATGAATTTGACCAGGTTATTGTGATATACCAATTGGACCTCGTGATGTTGCGGGTAGTGTCTCAAATTTTTAACTGCAAAGACTAATGCCAAGAAGAACTTCTCAAGACTTGAATACTAGGTTTCTGCTTCAAGAATAGTACGACTAAGGTAGTGGAGGCTGTTTTCATTCCCAGCATCATTCATCTGAGCAAGAAAGGCACCCAATGATCGCTCTAAAGCTATCACGTAGAGGATAAGTGTTCTTCTTTCAATAGGTGGAATGAGTACCGGTGGACTCAAGAGGTATATCTTGAGAATATAGAATGCTTCTTGACATTCTTCATTCCACTGTTATGTGACTCCCTTCTTCATCAATTTGGTGAAGGGTAAAGTTTTTCCTCCCAAATTGGTGATGAAATTCCAAATATAGGCTAAGTGTCCTTGAAGTCCTCTTAATTCATTCAAATATAGAGGAGGTAACATACCAAGGATTGATTGTGTCTTCTCAGGATCGACTTCAATACCATGATGGCGTACAATAATGCCGAGAAATTTTCCTGAGGTTACCCCGAAATCAAAATTTAACGGGTTCATCTTCAAATTATGTTGTCGAAGCTTGCGGAATATGACTTCCAAATCAGCCAAGTGATTAGAAATTTGTTTGTATTTGACCACCAAATCGTCCACATAGCATTCAACAAACTTTCCTAAAAAGGGATTGAAGATACGATGCATGGCACGTTGATATGTTGCACATGCATTCTTTAAGCCAAATGGCATTACCCAGTAGAAAAAGACACCCTGCGGGGCATTGAAGGCTGTGGATTCCTCGTCTTCTGGGGCCATTCAGATTTTATTATATCTAAAATATTCATTCATGTAGGAAAGTGCTTCATAGCCAGCTGTTGCATCAATTAAAAGTTCTGTAATCGGAACTGGGAAATCATCCTTAGGACAATGCCGATTAAGTCTCTAAAATAGATGAAAACTCTAATTTGTTTGTTCTTCTTCTTTACAGGGAAAATATTAGACATCCACTTGGGATATTAAACATCTCTGACGAAGTTAGCTTTGATAAACTTATCCACTTAAGCTTCAATTTTGGAAGCATAAGTTGGGTGTGTTCTCCTCACGGCTTTCTTAAATCCTAGATGTTCTTTTGGTAAACCCAAATTATGAGTAGCAACATCATGATCAAGCCCAAGAATCTCTGTATAGTTCTAACCAAATATTTCTCAATTTTTTGTTAAAAAGGAAATATATATCTCTTGTTCTTCAAGAGTCATGGCCACACTGATTAAATTGGGGTGTGGATCTTATTTTGTACCCAGATTTATTTCTTTGAGTTCATGCATGGTGGTAGAGATACCGTCTTCAAATGCTAGAGGAGAATCTCTGAGATCTTCCTATTCTGCTTCAACATGTATTATTTCATCAATTTATACTTGCATAGTAGATGATAAAGCAGAATTTCCATGATCAGAAGAGATGATAAATTTTAAAATCTTGAAGAAGAAGCTTCCATTTCTGACCCGATTGATGATAAAGGGTCTTCCTTGGGAAATAAAGAGGAGATATTGGATTCAGAATCGACATCATTTTTCACCTTTGATGTTTCTATAACTTCTTCTATCATGATTGGTGATGTATAAACTTGTTGGATTTCAGCAGATGAAATGAAGACGTCACTATTTGGGATTTCATCACTTCTTGGTGGGTTACCAATTTCTCCCATGTTGTTTGGCTCGATTTCCGTAATTGACATTATGGATATTTCCATAAGAGAATTTTCATTTGGTTCTATCCTTTCAATTTGACTGATAGGCAACACATAATCTATACACACATGCGCAAATGGATTTACTGGAATCTTTTCCAAACATAAGGAGCATTTACTTTGGTAATACCCCTGGTTGTGGATTTATCCTTTCCCTTCATGTGATAGAATTATGCCTCAATGTATTGAGACTCACATGTCTTGAATGGTGCCTTATCCCCATACAGTGTCCCAACTTGACCATCGAAAAAATATTTGAGACATTGATAGTATGATGAAGGGATAGCCACATATTGATGTAGCTAGGTTCTTCCAAGAAAGATATTTAAGGCTGAGTCTTGATCAACAAAAATGAAATCTAAATTGGATAAAAGATCTCCAAACTGAGTTCTGAGTGTAACTTTTCCCAGTGGTTCTTGTTCATTTTGATCATATCCTTGTTACAACATGGAAGAAGGAGATAAATCAGATTCTGTGAGGCCTAATCGATGAAAGGTTGACTCTTGAACCATTATCAATGAATGATCTTCAGAAGTCTACTCCATTGACCTTTCTAGATAAGTACAAAGGTCAAATATGTCCATGAACGACATCATCTTCATCTTCATCAGTAAAAGATATTACTGCATGGTATTCTACAGGATTATTCTATATGTGATAGACTTCAGCTGTAGCAATTTTAGATTCAAACTCTAGAGGACTTGACAAAGCCTCAATGAGTGCTTCTCGAAGATCCTTTGATAAATTCAAGGCATCCAGAATTGATAACATGGTTGGTACTTGGGCCAGGTGTTTCAATATATCATACTTCTGATCCAAAGGTCTGTGTTTCCCAACAGGAACATGTGGGTTTTTAGGTTTCTTGGAAGTTGATGCATCTTATATCTGGATAAGAGTTGGAAATATTCTTGGATTTGGAAGATTAGACTGATTAGATCCATTTACTTACTAAGATGAAGAAGATGGAACATTCAACTGGTCTTCCAGAATAATAGTGCCAGGACTGAATTTGCTATTAGTGGAAGAACTTGTTTGTTCTTGTTGAGCTCGCTGAAGTGTTCTACCTCGAGTTTCTGTTGCATACACAGTTCTAGCAGTTGTAGAATTGGAATAGTTGCTTCTAAAAGATCCACATCTTCCCCTATATCCCGAGCCTTTGGAACATCCTCTGATTCATCTATTTGATATAGGGAATTAGGGCTCATCAAAATTGAAACTGCAACTGGCATATGGATTTGTTAAATGAATAATATTAACAGAACCGAAAATATACTCTTCATTTGATGAAGACTCTTCCTGATTAGCCTATTTAGGCTGTGCCGTTTGGTGGGATGGTGCCCATTTCTTCGAAGTAGATGGCATGAAATCTGCTAGAGTCAAAGACAACATAGGATTTGACACAGAATCACCTTCTTCTGACTGTTCCTCCTAGTAATTGTGTCGTTTCATTGAGAAATTTTCCTTTGATGAAGAGGGTTTTGCTGCAGCATTCATGGCAGAAGGCACAATTGGTTTTTTCAATTGTGTTCAAAAAATAGCATGAGTTCGTTTGATCAACTTTCTGACCATCCAATAATCATATTTTTGTGCATTTTTTTGACTTCTTTCCACTCTCCTTCCTCCTCTGGAACTGTATCAGTAACACATGCTACCTGGGCTAAAGAACCTTTTAGTTTGACTTGTACCGAGTCAACCATCTTTTTCAGGTGGTCCATGAAAACAAAACACTCCTGAATGGGATGCCCCAACATCTGGTAAAAAAGGAAATAGTTGGGACGGTATTCATCTCCTTCCTTGTTTGGCCTCTTGGGCCTTGGAAATTGAACCAAATTATTTTCCAGAGCCGAAATGAAATAACTAGGAACTTGTTCATTTAGGAAAGAGTAAACTTTTCTTTTCAAATCCTGAAATTTATTTCGTCTTTGATATCTTTGATCATCTTGACGAAATGGCCTCTATTGTTGACACTCAGGAGGTGGAGACCTTTGGGAAGATGAATATTTTGGAGTAGAGGTAGGTAAAGGTGCTTGCTTAATCATAACTGTAGCAGTCTCTGATTTACCCATTCTCCTTCCTGGAGATGATGGAATTACACGAGATTTAGGCTTAATCAGTATAAGAGAATCATCAATCTATTGAGAGATTGAATTAAGGTCTCGAAACCCTCATATGTATTTCACAGGGATCAGCGGTGTGTGTAATTTGTCACGCAGATTTTCCCCACAGATTAGCAACAGTTCTTCTTGAGGGAGTGGAAATCTTAGGGAATATGTTAATCCCTTCCAGTAAGCATTGAAATCTGAGACCCTTTCATTCTCCCTTTCCTTACAGTTTGTAAGATCAGAGAATTTTGTCTTTGGCAACTTTGAGCAGAATTGGAGAAGAAATCTTTGGTGAAGATCCTCCCATCCGGTAATTGACCAGGATTGCAAGCTTGTATACCAAACAAAAGCTTATCCTTGCAAGGTCCGCACAAAGCATCTGAGTTTCACTGCTTCTTGCAGCTCTGCAGTTCCCATCATAGGATTGCAAAAAGACACGTAATACATCAAATGCTGCTCAGGGTCGCCTAATCCATTGAAAATAGGGAATACAGGGTTTTCAAAACTTTATGGTGGAGAGATTTAATCTACCCATTCAGGGTAAGCTTTCTTTTCTGGTTGAACCTACACACGATTACCTTCCATAGTCTCTAACCGAGTTTTTAATGACTCAATGGTAGTTATTAACTTTTTAGAAACATCCGGTTGAACTTGGATTTAGAAAGGTGAAATGACTGGAGTTTGGACAGGTATGGTAGCTGGTACTAAAACTAATGGAACCACTACCAATTGTTGTTGTACTTGACCCGTAGGATTAGACCTATGAGGGTGTACTAATAAAGGAGGATATTACCGATCCATCTTAGTAGATTAAACAAACTCTCCTGTCTGACTGACTCTTGGAAGCTTATGAGGAAGACTACCTCGAAGTAGTTCTGCATTCAACCTCATCAATTCTTTCATTTCTTCCTCTTGTTGCGACAATCTTTTCTTTAGTGAGAGTGATTGGCCTTATCTAGAGGAAGGATATGTAACCTGATTCTTTCCCTTCCCCTTGTTTGATACCATCCGGAGAGGGGGAAGTGGGTTATTTGAAGGAACACTCAGATTTTGGGTAAACATTTGATTTCGTGCATGCACACCTTCTTCATTTGTGTCTGTGCGTACAACTTATTGAGCAGGAACCTCTTTATATGAGTCCCCTGAGTGAGCCTCATCTGATAGATCAGCAACAACGACACTAAAGGCATTGATTGATGCGTAATTCATTTCATTCTTCCTATCATCATTCCTGTGATATTGTCTTCTTCCATTTATTTGATGATACATTGCCTTTTGTTGATTCGATCCCTCGGGAACTTCTTGGCGAACTATAATTTGGAGATAATCTCCTAATAATTTGTCTCTTCATTCCTCTTGTGGCTTCTTCCTCAATATAGAAAAGACCGATTTTCTCTAAAGAG
Organism: Viscum album; assembly: GCA_963277665.1. Lineage (NCBI taxonomy): Eukaryota > Viridiplantae > Streptophyta > Magnoliopsida > Santalales > Viscaceae > Viscum > Viscum album. The sequence goes on from OY728137.1 coordinate 1,992,690,183, forward strand.
GGGGTTGATTATTTGAAAAAGTCCCTAGTCCGGTGGACTGGGGCTGTTCCTCTTGTCTTTGCTCAACTCCTAAAATCCTATTTGATGATTCTGAGGGTTGGTTTAAAAGAGTCCCCAGTTAGGCAAGCTAGGGTGGCTCTTGACATGTTATGTCTGAGACTTTCTTAAAAGATCTCATGATCTTGTGGACTTTAGTCTAGAAATTAGCTGGATGTATCAATCGACATCCACTTTTATCACCCGGCTCGAAAGACCATTAGATGATTTTTAAAACTTCTGTCACTTGATGATATGCTTGCTCCATACGAGAGGCATGTTCAATATTCTAGTTTGATTGATGTAGGAGTAGTTCAACAACTTTTTCTCTATATTATTGATTTTGAGAAGAACTAGTTGCAGCATGTTCTTGGGAAAGATTTTTATTACAAATAAAACCCATTGACTATGCCCGGCCACGAGCAATAACATTACATGAGACCATTTTCGGTGGGCTTTGCTGACTGGAGAGCATAGTGAAATGTAGTGCTCCCAGAACAACCCATCCTCTCACATTAATACTAGATGTGGATTTGGCAATTAACTGGAACAATCTTCTTAGTGCCCCAAGGCATGAACGTTGAAGGGCTCTCTGTTGCTTTTCAGCCTTCAGATATCGAGAGACTAATAGAGATGCCAAATCAATCTAATGTTGAAACCCTTCTATTATCTTAACATGATTTTCATATTCATCATAAGAAAATAATTTCATTTTCAACTGATAATGAGTTTTCCATATGTTGAGACAAATATCATGAATTCCATCTTCTGTCAACATTTATGGAATGTCATAAGAAGAGTCAGCCAGAGTCCAAAACATGATTGGCACTTCACCTTTTTCCAATTGTTTTCTCATGTTCAGCATTTCTTCTTTACTATATAATGAAGGTTCGTCTACCTGATTTGACTAGAGCTGGTGCATCCTTGTTGCTTCATCGAATTCAATAATATTGGTATATAAATCACTGATCAAACTAGAAGATGCATGACTTAGGGTTGGTTCGGAAAATGACTTACACCATGGGATATCTTCTGATTGAGAAATTATTTCACCTTCTAGCGATGAAGCATCGTACATGACTGGTTTTGTATTTTCAAGTGCCTCAAGATAAGAGGGCTCTCTTGGCACTACATTATCCACTAGATCATTTTCCGCGCAATGTGCATCACTACTGCAGAGAGGAATTTTGCAGCGAAATTCATCATCATGTGGAGGACCACCATGGTGGGTTACAACGAAAGATGAGATCTCTTGCTCCTTGTCTTCTGAGCACACAGAGGGTTCCAGTGGCTCTCATATGAAGATGAAACATCAAGATTGACAGAATTTTCATGAAGCACGCCTTCATGAGGATGTGTATGTTGAATACCTTCAGAATTAATGTTCCCGCTATTGGGAAATGAGGGAGTAGAATATTGAATTCAAACAGATACCTCTTTGAGGGCTTCAAGAACTCCAGCATCGAGAAAGGCCTTGTTATAATTTGGATCTTGATCTCTTGGCTGTGATGGGCATGTCTTCTTCTTAGATGCCCTCTAACTCGCCTTGGAAACCACTTGTTGACGAAATTGGCTGCTCTAAGCAAGTGTATGTGCCTGATTAGGAGATATAGCCAGGTTAGGCTGACAATCTATACTTAAATCAGGTGTATGTGCCTGACATGGTTGTCTGTATGATATGGGGGAGTATGCCCCGCAACCCTCTGGGACTGTAACAAATGTGTGTGTCTGTTTTGGATTGAACTGTTGATGCGTCACTCCACTGGTAGGGATATATTTATGTTTTTTCCCTGAGATGTTGCTGAAGCTGTTATAATATCCTGGAAAGCATCTAGAATATGAGTAGTGATTTTATTCTTCTCCTTCACCCTTGATAGAATATTCTTGGTCACTTCAGCTACTGGAATGGGGATATATGTCCATTAAGTGCTTGGAGTGGGTGTGTGTGTATGCTCTTGTCCTCCTTTTCCTGTCAGTGAATCTTGACAGTACTCATGTGTGGGGGCAGAATGTTGAGTCTGCCTCCTGTTTGTCGCTGGAGCTTTCCAACTAACTTCTTCGTGTGCTACCAAGAGAGACTATTGGTAGGATTGATCAGTACTAGAAGGTGTATGTGCCTGCTGATTGCACTTCGCCAAACGTGGATGACAAGCTCCATAATATGTAGTCAGACGAGCCTGCTGACTAGCAGATGATGTACAAACAGATATATGTTCCTGCCTGTAGTACTTCACCAGAATTGCCTGGCGGGATTGGCGTGATGCTGCCAGACAAGTTTTCTGGACAGCAGAATTAAAAAGGGTAGGTTTCTGTACCTACTCGTTGCTTTCCACCATGTTAGGTTGGTGCACTTCTCCGGAGATGTCATAGATGAGAACATGCTTACTGTTAACCGGATTTCGCCTCTGGCAATTCGTCTTGCCTACTCGGGTTCGAGGAACCTGAGCCAAACGCCTGGAGTTGGTACCCCCATCATGTTGAGGGTGCCTTACTACACGATTCTGGTGGTGATTGTTGATGGTATCCCTTGAGAAGGACTCCTGTGTCCTTGAATTAAGGCCCTGAGGGACCTGCTCATTCACCTCCCCAGAATACAGGAGTGAATGGTGATTGTGTTCCGGCGATAACAACCCGAAATGGTTGGAGACGATGGTTAGCACCGCCTGCTTCTTGATCACTGGTCGTCGCTATCCAGATGACCAAGGTGAATTATTCACTTGGAGGGCTCATCGAGCAGCCTCTAGAGTTGGAATAGTACCATTATGACAGTATTCTTTAACCAATGCATTTGATACCCAGTGTTGAAGATGTTGAGTAGGTGATGTCATCCTCAGAGCGGATGACGATCTAGCAGGAGTAGCAGCAGTGCAATTCATAGCAGCGGTATTCACAGGTGTGAACTTGAGAGCATCCATTTCTTAGAATACATAAAATCTTGAAATAGAGTGCCTTTTTGATATAACAGACATAATCAAGATAAATTCAGCCACTACATCTTTTGGATGAGAACATATGTCAATGATTGTTTTTGTTTGCCCTCTCATTGAGTTTTAAATTGGGGCCCAACAAATAAGTAAAAAATCATTTTAACTTGGTTAAGGATTCACGTCGGGTTCACCATTTTTTGTTTCCTCTGGAATTGGGGATGATCTCATTTATTTAAGATTCAAACATTCCAATCGGTTTCTAACGGGTTTGTTTGTAGAACCGGAAACATCCAATGACTCTATATCCATTTGAACCTACTTTCCAAAGGTAGGTTCTCATTAGTTGTGAACTGATGAGGCTTAAAAATTTTCATTGGTCGAGAGGATGAGAGGTCGGACTCATCACACCTTTTTTAGGGGAATTATTTTCTACTCCGGGACTCTCTTTATAGATTTAAGTTATGTTCGTGAATCCTTATTACACTACCTAGTATAAAATGATCTTCCCTTTAGATCTGACAATCAATGTTTGATAAGTAGGAAATTTACAGAATCTTTTATATGTATTTGGGGTTCTTCATCGACAGATAATCATCTGTGTTTGTTTAGAGTTTCTTATCCAATGGTATCCTTCAATACATAAAAGTCTCTTCATCATTATGATGCCCATACTGGTTTTAAATTCACTCAGTGGGGCACTTGATGTTTATTGTCATTTAGAAGGACATGGATTTTTTTAGAGTTGGGATCATACCCGCAGATGGGCTACCTACATATCCTTTGTTTAGGAAAATGAATCAGAACCAACGTAGTTCTAGTAAGGGAGTACGATGTTTATGAATGATTGATGGCTCAAAGAAAGATGTCATTTTTACTTTTACACTCTAAGCTCATGTGAGTCATGCTCGGTTTGAGAAACAAGAGGTATTGGTGAAACTAGAAAATTGTGCCATGAAAGATACAAAGATGTGGGGATTATGTGTGTATGAATACCCAAATAGTTGAGGATTAAGATTTACATCAGGCAATAAATCCAGGAATAGGGTCTATAAAGGTATATGTTCTTCATGGAGATTTGGATACTCTAATCCTAGGGCTTACTCTTATGGAATATTCCCATGTTACGAGGGGACTTATGATTGGGTTTTACTCTATAAAAGGAAGCCCAGATCAAAAGGAATTTAAGACTGGTTAAGAGAGATTAAGGCTGGGGCTTACTTTTGATAAGAAGGACCAGGTTAAGGGACTTGAAAAATTAATGGACTTGGGGAATACTCTTGAAGATGATACCTATATTTGAGACTGGGTCCTACTCCTGAAAAGGAAGATCAGGTTAAGAGAATTATGGATGGGACTTACTCCTAAGGAGGATGCCCAGATTAGGGGACTTGGGGCTTACTCCTGAAAAGAATTCCCATATTTAGAAGGACATGGGGATTACTCCTAAGGATGATGCCCATAATTAATGGGAATTATGACTCGAAATTACTCTTGAAAAAGAGGCCCAGGTTAAGGGGTTCTCTCATCTTAAAGGATGAGGTTGAATGAATGAAATCTCAATCTTTAGTGACATAAAGATGTGTAAATCACCAGGTTTTGAGAGATGTTCCATGGATTTCCTTTTAGATAAGGATGTAAAATCAAGAAATCATTCCCTAAATGGATTTGAAGATTGTCTTGAAGACTAAATCTTGAATAGGAGAGGAGGAATGGAAAAAGAGGGGTGAAATGGGCAGGAAAGGCACCCAAAAAGATAGGGGTGTGCAAGTCCTGGTTGGCACACAGGTACTGTGTGGGCGTGCAAGTTTTAATGAATAGATAAGTAGGCGTGCAAGTATGTTCATTTCCCTTAAGGGTAAAACAATTTAGGTGTGAAAGTGTTAGTGATATCTAACACTTAGACCTTATTCCTCTTGTATACACCTTCCATTCTAGGTAAAGAATTACATTATAAGTGTTTGGAAGAATTGAAGAAGAGACTTGGGTGTTCAGAGCTCTATATCTGAATTCTGGAAAAATTCCCCCTCAAATGGGGAGCCCACCGGGGGTATTTATATGCTGGAGAAGACCCCGAGCGGTTATCACATAGGGCGCACAAGTCACTTGCGCGACCATTTGGCGGCGCACAATTATACTTGCGCGACAGTAAGGGAACTTGCACGACCCTATGTCCTTTGACTCCTTTTTCATTCTTTTGTCTTTTTTTGATGCTTTCTTCAAAGGACAATTCACTTTGTGCTAAGTCATTTCCCATTATATTCTTTTAGAAAATGTGAAAAAAAGGAGCGTCAAAAATACAACTCAAAAATGAGTATGGGTAGAGTCAAAAAGAAAATAAACCACTGTTAAATTGTGATATTATCTATCCTTTAGATTATCCCGACTAATGTATATCCCATTTTTAGGATTCTATTATAGTTATATTGTAGAAAAAATTAAAAAAGAAACTCCATCATTCAATATTTTTGAAATAAAATTACTTAAACCCACCATAAAACAAATCAACTCCAAAATAAAACTCACTCAATAAAATAAATACGATTTATTTCACCAAAAACATACACAACTAAAACAATGCTATTGACACGGTTCAAAAACATGGCAATAGGCCCAAAAACCGTGGATATAGGCTATAACCATTGTTCCACAGTTTTGGCCAACCGTGGCTGCTAACGTCATAACAATAGGTCCCAACCTATTTCCATGGTTTTAACTATGGAAATAGGCCTTCAAATTTGACACTGTGGTGGTGGACCTATAGCCACAATTTAATATGCAGATATAAGTGGCTACTGCCACAATTTTAACCAAGGCAATAGCCTTGGAAAACTGTGGCAATAGCATAAATATAAAATGTGCCCTGTAAGATTTGATCCCTACACCTCCACTTTACAATCCAGTGCAGATACCACTTCATCGCGCCACAATTTGATTTTATTTATTTATATATATATTATAATATATATATTAATAAAACCCATGGGAATAGACTAATAACCATGGTGGTAGGTCTTCCCGCCCAATTTTTGGCAGGAATTTTTGTCCCCACGGAAGAGAAGGAACCCTATAGCCACTTTTTGGGAAAACCGTGGCTATAGGGTGTTGAAGATATTGTCATATCACCACGGTTTTAAAAATTGTGTCCATAAGCCACAAAACCGTGGAAATATCCCATAGATATTTCCACGATTCAGAAATATGTAGCCGTAGGCCATGAAAAATAGGCCTATAGCCATGGTTTCAAAACCATGGCTATTGGTTTGGGGCAGTAGCTCCATTTTCTAGTTGTGATACTTAGAAGAATAAAATTTATAATAAAACAATTTTCCCAAAAATCAAAATTTTAAAAAACAAACAACATATTGAAATATTTTATACTATCATAAAAATTCAATAGTTACATATTATCAAAACTAAATAATCACAATAATTTTCATAATAAAAAAAATTCCTTAAGAATTGGTAGTCATGGTAAGTCACTTTATAATTTTATGTCTAAAAAATCTAAAATTTAAACACTTATCTGGGGTCAAAAACAAGAAAAAATTCAAAATATTATTTTCAAAACAAAAAACATTATTTAAATGAAAAATCCCACCTAGGAACTAAATAATATTCTAAAATCAGAACACATTTCCCAATTTATCCTTTTGATAAACAAATTTTTCAACTAGTTTTGATACAAAAATGCCTTCTATAATTCATAATGAAATCATCCACTTCAAAAACATTTTAAGAAAACTAAATACATTTTAAAAATGATAATTGGGGATTTTTTTAATAAAATACCTCTATAATAATATACACATTTCACTAAAAAATTAATTTATGAAATTATCATGAATAAGAGAACACTATAATCTTCAAACAATATCCCATCCAACAACATCAACACATCATAACACCCACCATGAAGCTTTCACCATTTATGAGATAAACTCTAAAAACACATAGAATGATATTTTCTAAATAAAATATCCATGATGTATTTAGAAACATGATTGAGTTTTCCCCGTGGTTGATGGGATACATTCTGGCTATGAAACTATTTGGAAAAAGTTTTAAAAATAAATTACTCATCCAATTTATGTTTTTAGTCTAAACATTTTACTCTCATTCTTCTTCATTATATCACAATAAAACAGGGATAACTGATAAACATGATCATTTGATTCTAATATGGATTTAAATACCACCATATAATATCAAAATCCATAAATTCTTCTAAAAACAAATTCAATATAATGATTCAAATCCCAAATACTCATAACTACACTGGTTTGTTTTATAGAAGATCTCACCAAATGAATACCCACAATCACCACCCATGTCCTGATAATAATCATTTTCTCTATACTCATAAGATACAACAATGTTAGAATAGGGTTTTATAACACCTATTTGTCTAAAAGAATCCCAAGATTACCTTAGATCTGGGAAATCGAGACAACCCATGACATACCCAAGGCATGTTCCAAATCATCCTAGGTTGTTAACTAGTTCTAGAGTCTCATACATTAATCGAACATGAATGATTTCATCCCCATCATATAAATACACATATCGAATAATATTATATACTATAAATAACTATAAATTCCATAAATTTAACCACAAAAAAGAATAAGTAATGCAAAAACCAAGGATTGAATAAATAAAATATTCAAGGTACCAGACATCTAGTCCAATAAATATACATACCAATAAGAAATAAAATTATATCTTTGTAAACATTTCACCATAGTCTCTGTGTAAACCTCATCCACACTCCATATCATAAGCCAAATAAAAAAATAATATTAACAACCAACATCCCAAACTGTAATGCCACATCCAATGATCACTAAAATAAATAATAAGAATTACATACATTGAATAACATATACTGGTTGTGAGTGAAGTTGAGGTAAGTTGGATCTTACCTATGATTCTGTATAATAACATTAAAAATGAGAATAATTTTTTTATTGTTTGAATATATAGTTTATAAAATATTATTATTATATATTTGTACATAAAATCTAGTATCATCTATATTTGGATAAGAAAACATCTTTTTGTTTTCACTTATAAATTAAATAAATAACTTAGAAAATATTTCATATATCCATCATATTTTTACTAAAAAGATATTTAAAATAAACTTTAAAATGTAATATTATAAATTATAATTTATAAAAAAATTTAGATACATTTTTAATTAACAATAAAAATACATGAATAATATAATCACTCACTATGGAAATATATTAGAAGAGAAAAGGTGTAACAAAGAAGAAATCATGGTGAAATTTTTAAAAATAAAAGAAGGGAACCTTAAATGAAAAATTTAACTAAGAATAATCATCAAGAATATTTGGAAATTCTTAAATATCTTGTGATTTGATAATAGATATAATTGGGTTAACTCATTTTGTATGTTTATCAATGTATTACGATTTATGAAAGCAATTAACTTCATTAAACTGGAATCACATGTGGAACTCCACCATGACCTCTAATTAAAAGTTGGATCAATTCTATCTAATAAGTATTGATAGAAACAAACTTTCATACCTCACTTAGAAACCTAGTATCTTCTTTAAAGTGAACTAATAATAGATAAAATTTTACATTAATCAGTAAATCATCAGCCGAAAATTTCATCTCACTTCTGTCACGATCATAAAAAATATTCCCTTTTCACATATCATCTATATGAAAATATGGTAGTCCCCTAAGTTTAGAACCTATATCTATAACAATCAATAACGGTATTTAAGGGGGTCTCACGCATACAAATCATTTGAAACCCCATTTAAAATTTAAAACATGCCTTCACTAAAATATACTATAGATTCCAAGTCCATTCTCATTATTTCAAATTACATTACAAAAAATATTTTTAAAAATCCATTAAAATTTTGAAAAACTCTTTTGATTTCCATTATTTAAAAAACCAAAACATAACCACTTATCACCGTTTTGGGATCAAATATAATTGAAAAATATTTTCCTTTAATATAACCAAGTAGGGTCAGATCTATTTTGTAATATCATGATCACATGAAATAAACCATTGATTTTTTTTCATGAACATAGAAATAAAATCACTTTTTTGAAATAACAAAACTATAAATATGTTTTATGTTAATAAAGGGACCCACTGAAAAAAAATATTAAATCCAACTTAATGAAATCGATAATGAACAATATAAAATACTAATTCTTTTAGAACCTCATGCATTGAATAACACATGGATTTTCTTAATCAAAACAAAATAAAAACCATGGTTCAATTATAATCATGCAGAAATATTTTTTCCTTTAATGGATATCATTCAAAAAAATTAAGAGAGAACTCCCAAAATCTTTACAAATAAAGAAACTTCATAATGAACACCAAAACTGAAAAAAATAGTATTTAGGTTTCATTAGAGAAAGAATGATTTAAGGGTTGTGTTAAAAGTGAAGAGTAGATGAAGAAATTGGGAACAAACCATGATGGAACTCTTGAGATAAAAGCATTAAGAGACATCAAACCATAAATAATGAATATGGAGAGGGAAGAAATCCAATATTTATCCCACAAATCAATGATGAATGAAAAATGAATTTAAATTTTCCAAATCCATTAAAAAAAGTAACAGGAGGAAATTAAAAAATTGCAAGAAAAAATTGAAATGTTGAAGATACATTTATAGGGTGAACCATGTTTCATTGGGTAAATTTTCTCCCCCTAGAAATCTCATTGGGTGGACCATGTTTCATTGGGTGAATGGTCTCTCCATAAATCTTTCCTTCTGGAAAAATTTATTTTATGGGGTAATGTGTATGAGGATGAAAAACAAGTTAACTTGGAGGGATGGCTCATGAGGTGAACTATAAAAGGATCATCCCTTAAACTTCCATATCCCTCTGTAACCACCATGAATATCTAAGAAAGACTATATATACTCTAAAATCACATATAATTAAGTAATAATAACATCAAAGTTAATGATAATGGTATAAATTATATCAACTTCATTCACACTCCCATGATCATATAATGTCTTGGCGCTCGAGTTGAAAACCTAGATCAATTATACCCAAAACTCACTACCAATTGAAATTTAAATGAGTAAAATATAATAAAAAGAAAAAGAAAACAATTTATAAGATTAGAATCACTCTTTCCTTGATTTCAAATGTGACTATGATCCCGCTAGATAGATACCCAATGAAAATACCACTATCTTTGTATCCTGGATCTAGTGGTTACGTAATTACATTATCACCAGATTTAAGAAATCATATCCTAAAAGGCCAAATAGTTTAGTAGTTTGGTCAACTCAATACATGCCTAAATATCACATTATATAAAATAAAACATATATGTTTTTTCATTAAGAACACAATTAATCCCTCTTTCAAATACATTTATATCAATCAGAACACACATATTAGAATCGAATGGAAAGGAAAAATCAGAAGGGTTGAGCTTAGAAGCTCAGTAAGGTTATTTTTTACATCAGAAGATGACATTGAATAAATATAGAATGAATAATATTGAAGAAATAAATGATGATAAAATAATGAGATATAAATAATAATATTTTCATGAAACATGTCCATCAATATAATAATAATTTAAATAATCAAATGGATATCAATAACTGATTTCAAAATGATGGAATGAAAAATATTGGACATATTAAACTGATCATTGAGGCCGCATACCAAGACATAAAAATAAATGGGTAAGCCCTCATCCAAATACCCACACTATTTTGACTCATGATACCTACTTGTGCATTGAGGGGATATGTAATTCCTGGACCCACCATCACTAATGAGTCCAATGAATTAATAATTTGAATAAACAATACAACTTATTCAACAATAGTTTTACATATCTGAAATTTTTGAATATGAAATGTAAATACATTCCCTAATAAAACAAATAAAAATCCATGTAGTGAAATATGATAGATAGTATCATTATATTATATCATAACTATATGAATAAACAATTGATGTTGACATAGATGAATGTATTATACAAAGATCACTCAATATTTTATTAAGTAAAATAACCTTCTCACTTTGATATAATTTATTAAAAATCTAAAAAAAACGAAAATATTAATGAAAAAATTTTATTTTAAAGGAATGAATTTTAATTTAAAATGTAATTCAATGGAATTTTAGATCATGACATTAGAAAATTTAATCAATTTCCTATATGTTATACCAAATATTCCTTTCACATTTTGAACAAAAAGATAAAAGTGACTCATTTGAAAAATTAAAAAAAATATTCATTTTAATTTTTTTATAAATCAATATATGGATTTAAATTTATTTAGTAAATATTTATATAATATTAATAATGTATTATTTATAACATTTAATGATAACTATAGGCCATAAAAAAAGTATTCTTGACAGAGTTAGAAAACAATTAGTGTCTTGAAAAATATTATATCAGTATCATGAAACACTTAAGGGATAAATATGAAAGGAACAATTTTAATTTGATGAAATAACTATAACATAATATATTGAATTACTTTTAAGAGATAAATATCAACTAATGGCCCCAAAGGATATTTAAACATAAAAAACCAAAATAATGAAGAGATTGTGAAATAAACTATTACCCCATGCCCGACATACTTTACATATAATCAAGAGTCGTGTATAATAAATATAGACTTATAAAACATATATTTTATATCCATAAACATATATATCATACCATACATTATTTACTAATTAATAATTATCACTTGTTTATTATTATTTTTTATTAAAATCATTGTTTTGGGTAATAAATGCTTTTTTTTCTTGTATTCTTTGGTTCAGTAGTTTGGGACCTTGTACTTTGATTAAAGTAACATAATATATAGTAATTTAATAATGATATAAATATCATATGCATTAATTATATGTATTTAAAATTTTATCACCCCATTATCATATTTTATGTCTCTTTTAAAATTTAGCATCTTCGATAGTTTATGAATCATGTAACACCAGTTTTAAAACCATAATATACTATTAAATATGAACATTTGAATAGTAATATAACCATTAAGAATAGTAATATGGCCTACATAATAGTAAATTAACCGATTAATTTATAAATAAAATTTATTTATAATAAAAATGAAAATATAGTATATTTATAACATGGAGTATGTAAATAAAAGTTGTAAAAATGATAAATTAAGTGTTTATATTTTTGAAAGTCATAAATATTTAATTAAAATTTAGTAATTAAAATAATAATTTAATAAAAAAAATATCTTCGTAAAATATATTCTTAAATTAATATTTCATTTTCTTATGATTATAATATAATTTTATGAGCCCGTAATGAATAATTCCAAGTGTTAAAAAACAGGTTATAATTTTAAAATCAGTATTTTTTAATACGTGAGGATTTTTAATAAAAAATTAATTTCTCATATTTATAAAATTAATTTCATAAAATGGAGTTCTGTTTTAAATTATACACATTTAGAAATGGTTAGGGTGATTTTTTGGGATTTTTCAAAAATAGTTAATTTTTTTCGGAACTGTAAAATACCAAAATTTTCTGTACATATAAATTATAAGTTAAATGAAATTTTTCATTGGAAATGTATGATGTAATAACCATAATATAATACTATACATTTATATTTTATTTTTTTATTCATGCAATCTTCAATATTTATTTTCTTGATCTAAAATAATAAATTAATGAATAAAATAACTAAAAAACACATCTACTCACTATAAATGCCACCCTCACCACCTCTTCTCCTCACAAGTATTAATCCTTGAATATTGTTCAATTTTTTCATAATACACATCCCAAGTATCTTTACCATTTATATTATCCTTTTATCTTAACAAAAAACAAATACCACACCCCTTAAAGAGGTTATCAAGGAGAAGAAAATTCAAGAGGTAAAATCCAATTTTGTTTTCCATTATTTCCATTTCAAATTCAATTATATTATAATCCATAAATAAAATCCAATATTCAAGAATGCATGATAACTATATAATATAAAAATATATTATAATATTATAGTTTTAATTGATAATAAATCATTAATCCCTTTCTCCTCTCACTTTTAATCTATAAATGAAAATATCATCTGTGGCGTGTTGATGTACCATCCACCATGGATGACACATTTTCATTTTCCAATTACACAATCAAGGATGGACATAAAAGTAAAAGTATTGTTAAATAAAATTTTATTATAAATAATATATGTCATATAATCTTTTGTAACCATTATATATATACAATATTAATTAATAAAACAAAACAAGCTTGTGATAATAAAAAACTCACCAAAATAAAATAACGTTCACCATTACTGTTTTTCTAATAAATCATCTTCTTATCTAGAAAAAAATGGTATATAATACAATTTAATCTTCAGTAAGTTAATTAATAACATATAATTTTAATACAATATAATAAACCCTTTTTACATGAACATCCATATAGGTATACAAGTTAATCAATTATGAGATCCAAGGAAACGAACACTCCTGAATGGTAAAGATAAATCTTATAATTCATCAAAAAGGACATAAATGAACATAAAAATTTATAACAAATATAATACATATTGAATATTATTTTTATTAAAATATTAATTAATCTAATGTTGTTATCCTAGATTTTAAATACAGGATCATAATTCTTTCATACATATGGTATGAGTTTATACCCGAAGCTCAATTTCACATTCCGGTAATGTGTTCTGTCTCTTTACCTGAATGTAATTATTTTTTATTTTTATAAAATTCTCTAAAGTCCTACTAATGTTTTCCAGAGTCATCTATCTATATATTTTCATTATTATTTTATGTGGAAATAAATTTTTTATATGGTTTTATTTTCAATTATTCCCCCTAAGGAATCAATATTTAAGGGAATTTCCCGAACTCTTTACCATTTTAGGTACACTCCATTATTTATTATAATAAACCATTTTTTGTCTAAAATTAATATATTTTATAATTACTTTTTCAGATAATTTATTGTTTTAGGTATTAAAACAAAAAAATTTCTAACTTAAATAATTTTTTATATTTTTCCCAAATATAACTAAAGTAGACCACTTCTAAAGTTTACTAAAAACATTTTTACATGTTTTAACATTGGTTGAAAATAATTTATTCCTTGGAATTATTTCAGTGTCTTTATTTTTTATTTTCTGGGATATACATGTTTATAACCTGATTTTATAAAATATAAAAAAATATTTTTTCAAAATCACTCTTCTTTGAAAATTAAAAGGGGCATTTCTATAAATAATTCCATGATGTTTTTTTGAGTATTTTCATATTTTTCAACAATTTTTATTTAAAAGTTTTTTAATTGGTATTTATATTTTATTATATAATCTATAATAATTTTTTAATGGGGTTATGATCAGTTAGACTATGGATGTACTTTATTAATACCATTCACCATATTAAAATAAATTGTTTGTGATTATGTTTACAGTTTGGGAATGGTTATTTACATTTATTTATTATATGTTGTTTATGTTTTAGCCCATTCATATAAGGAAATAATTTTACATATTCGGGGATGGGTTGGACTAATGATGGACCCTCAACACATCATTAGGTTTTATGAGACAAAACCGATATGGATTTTGTAGAGACCATAACCATTTATTTTCATATTTATATTTTAAGGCTTTAATATTATAGTTATCATGTCCAATATTATTTATTCCATCATTGTTACATTAGTTTTTGATAATACAAGAGATTATTAGACAACTAGAATATCCATGGTTCTGTTTCATTATCATGTTATTATTTATATGGAATTATTTATTTATCTTTTATTCCTTCAATATTATGGTCAAGATAATGTTCTAATTACAATGTGTTTTTATTAATCCATCATGCCATATTTTATATGTTAGCTTCTGATGTATTTCTTACCCATATTGAGTATATGAGATCACAACTTTCTTAGTTTTATTTTTTCCCTAGGATGCAATCATGTTTATTATAAATTCTTTATAGAGATAATCTATGATTTTATTAGTATTTCTTATGAAGTTTCTAATATTGTTTTTATTTCAAATGGAAATGTAAAAAATATGTTTTTATCTAGTCTTCCAAAGCTAATACACTATACAGTCATCTATTTTGTAAATTCCATGTTTATTTTACCAATGTAATTAAGTAAGGCACATGATTTGGGCTACTGCAATTGGGGTCTTTACAACAATAATCCATAAAATGTATATATAAGAAAATTAATTACATTACTCATGGAGATGGTGGGTCATACATATGTGTGAAAACTGTTTTCACATTTTGATGGGTGGAACAAAAGATATGTGAATATTAATTCACCTTATAAAAACATTATTACATCTTATATATCATAAATATTTATAAAAAAATTTCTTTTTCTATATTTATGTTACTTAAAAAATGAAAAATGGGTCACATTACTACCTAGAGAAGGTAGTCCATGGGTGTATATGACTGATATTACCATTTTCTGACTATATATAAGGTATTCAAGTAGATATAATATTACAATTATAAAATAATTAATAATTATTATATGTCCTATAATAAAATTATATACATCATAACAACCATTAATGTAATATTGTGATGGAAAATTAAATGTAGCATAATGTGGATGAGATTGTGTACATGTACGCAAAAGAAATACTTTTGTTTCCCATTTTATTGAAAAGAGGGTTCATAATGGTTGTTTCATAATCATAAAAAACATTATTTAAGACCACTAAATTATATGTTTATTACATATACCATATATTCATAAGAGGTAAAATAATAATTAAAATAAGTTATCAGATAATTTAATTACATCTTCTTTGAATGAACTTGATTGGATCTCCTCTTAAGGACCCTAGGTTACGTCTTCTAGGAATACCGTAATTTTTAGAACATTTATAAAGATTTTTGGGAGAGATTTTTTTGGTTGTCCAAACAATACAGATCAATATTGAATAAAAAAGAGTGTTAAGGGGTGTAATTTTAAATTTGGATGAGGGGACACACTTGGGATTTCTTAAAAGATTAAATTATTATAATGTAATTCTCAATATAACTTTTTCCAAATGGATATTTGTTAAATGATGGGGTGTGATGAGGTTAAAATATGGACATAAATTAGAATTTCAACATGATTATTTGGAAAAATTTCTCTTATATATTTGTTTAACCCCCTCCACAATACACCCATGTTAATATTAACTCTCATGAAAATTGTTTATTTTTTTTAACAATTAATTCTTAAAAATATTGAAATTTGAGTAATTGAAAAATTTGAAAATGGTAATTAAAAATATTTAATCCATATTATCAAATTCAATTAATTGAATTATAATAATTTAATATAAAATTAAACATGTATAATGAAAAATAAAATCAGTTTTTAAAAATATTATTAAGTAAAAAATGTCTCTATACAAAAATAAATCCTAAAATTATTTCTAATCACACTAGTTGGATTATAAATAATAAAAATTAACTATTATAAATATTATATATATATATATATATTATATTAACTAAATTAAATGTATGTTTTAAAAAAATTAATATTTGTAACTATTCATCAAAAACTAACTTTTATGAAAATTCTAAAAAATTCACTCTATGATAATTTTTACATATATATTTGAAAAATGAATATTATTTTTTAAAATTGACTTTATCATAGTAGAAACAATTAATTATATTATTTTCTCATAAAAATATGTTTAACCCATTTTGAGTGAAAATATATTTCTGAAACATTTAATGACCATACTAAATATTAAATTCTTATTTATTCATATATTTTCTTTAACTAAAACCATGATACATATTTTATATTAAATTTACATTATTCCTATCAATATATCTAATTTAATGGATATGTTATAGCGGGCAAATTTAAATAATATTATTTTTATATTATGATGTAGTTCCCTTTAACATTGGTTTTCCGTGTTTAGAATGATATTTAACACGTCAAATTATATAAAAATAAATGTATCATAGAATCATAGGGAATTAAATTATACACCATTATAAGAATTTAACCATTGAAATTCCATCACATTGATACAAACAACTAAGGATATATTTACCCCATCAAATCCTTGTGTTCCCATGTTGCCTCGTCAAATTTATGGTTTCACCACAAAACATTGACCATGTGATTAGTCTTGTTTTTTTGCACATTCAATCTATAATCCAGAATATTCACTTTTAATTCTTAATAATAATGATCTTGAAATAGTTTTATGGCCTCTATGTTCAATACATATGAAGGATCCTTTTAATACATTCATTAAATAGATACAAGAAACACATTCGGAATTTGAGAGAGCTTTAGTGGAAATTATAGAAGATAAAATACCATTACAATATGATCAATAATCATGAATGTAATGAAATATATTGGGACTCTATTATGTTTTTTATAGATATAATAACCTTATTCAAATGAGATATCCATAGGAATACCTTGTCATAGATTTCAAACTCTCTAACTCCTCGATGACAATCAACATCACTTTTTGGTTGATTATGAGAAAAACGTATATGATGGTGAGTGGCTCTAACATCCTATATCATTTTTCTAGATAGATACTAACTCATTATAATTTTCCCTATAACATAATTTTTTGATTTTGGGGTTCTTCACTTCCATCTACAGAGTGCTTCAAGATTAACCTTCAATCCCAATAAAATATAATATAATATCTTA
The DNA here is from genome assembly GCA_963277665.1 of Viscum album. Classification (NCBI taxonomy): domain Eukaryota; kingdom Viridiplantae; phylum Streptophyta; class Magnoliopsida; order Santalales; family Viscaceae; genus Viscum; species Viscum album. The sequence continues at coordinate 1,992,707,886 of OY728137.1, forward strand.
CTACATAAAACCTTAACAACTTTTTATTCATATTTGGAAATTTATTCAAGAGATAAATCTAATCTAATAGTAATCATGTGTGTTGACATTGTATGTTCATTGAATAAAACCCAAATAGAATTATTTCCTTTTTATATTTTCAAGAGTCTAATGAAAAAATATTTGGTGATGTTTTCTAATTTACATTCTTGTATGGATAATCATTATTAGATCACCTTAGTCTTAATTATCTCATACATAACTATATGATATACTATTCAACATGATACAAAATCTCTAATATCTCATTTAATATTATCCTATCAGAAATAATATTTATGATCTCTATATATCTTTGTCAAAATATGAATAATTGATAAGGAAAAATTATGATCTTCACTCAACACCTCCTTTATAATGATTGGTATTGATGAAAAGAGATAACCATTTCCAAAATCTTATCATTCAATATTTATCATTGTTAGATTTTAGAACATTCATCATCTTCATTTATAATTCCATATATTTCTAATATTCCTTCATAATATTTGATGGTTAGATGGTAGAAAATTCATATGAGAAAAATTACATCTCTCCCCTTTCTTCATGACTTCAACATCCATCTTCTACTACTCAGAAAATATTATATAACTTTTTATCCTCATCATGGAAAAATTATCATGGTATTTGTGAATAAGAACATTAGCCACCTTGTTTTTCTTCCATAGTTAAAAATGTATCAATAAAGAACACACATTGATCAACTCCAACCACATTCTTTGGTTCATATTTAATAAATTAATTGTAAATACAAACTATAACAGTTTATTATAATTATATATATATATCACACCATTAACTATAATGATAATTCCTTAATATATTCAATACAAAAATTACCTCTCTAAAATCCAATTCATGGGTTCGGTAATTTTACCATGTTGTTTTATTCGGGAGAGGCATATGCTCTTACCATTTAATTTTTCATTTGGATGAATCCCGATCCATTATTTGATACATCATTATAGCCTAAAAACACTTTTCCAATATTTGGTATTCTAAGCATAAGTGTACGGAAAAACACCTTTTCAACTCATTAAAACTCTATTCACATTCATCTATCTATAATAATATAAACCCCTTATGAGCCATATTGTTGAGTGTATAAATTAATAATGACCATAACTCATATGAATGTTTATTTTCTATATATCCCCATTCTTGATATTTAGCTAATGAGATAATATTCAGATATCAATCTTGGAAGAATATAGATATCCGTGTAATTTATCAAACAGATCATTAATACAATGTATACGGTAGTTTAAATTAATTGGTATGTTGTTAAGTTCTTAATAATCAATGTAAATAAGCATTGAGCAATATTTTTTCAAAATAAATTTATAGGTGTACCCCTTGTAGAAGAACTAGGAAAACAAAATCCGTTATCTAGATTATCCTAGAGTAGAATCTTCACTTTATGTAACTTAATCAATGATATTATATTTAGAGACTTTGTAGAAGAATTAAAACTAAGTGTGATTTATATGAATAAGTCGACATTAGGTATCGACAGAATCCTATGAAATTCTTCAAAAAATAAATTATCATATTTTTGAATAATTTGCGAATTTTTAATTTTTAGTTTATCCCTAACCATTTGAGGAAATTAAACCTCATGAATTAGTTTAAAAATACATACAATTGAATTAATTTTTATTGTAAAATTTGGTTCTTCCACACATTGATAGATGATTAAATGATAATTTGTGATATTGAATGTAACATTTATAAGTATATAATTAATATGGGACCTATTATAAGAGATCCTATCCATACCTAAAATTATTTCAATTTCAAATTGAGGAAGAATAAAAAGATTCACATGAAGACCATTCCAAAATTCTTAGATCTGAGTGGAGATATATACGTTAGATGAATCTATCCTACTATAAAGATTTTTCACCACCAACTAAATATTAAATCATTGGGTAGGTGATAAAATAACCATATAAAATTATTCATATATAAAAGAGTTGGTAGAACTAGAATCAAATAAACATTTTAGATATTGCATTGGATTAAAATTGTATATTTATGCACATATTTAGGAACATACACTTTAGATATAATTATAAAATGATCTTATCCTTCTCCCCATGGATTAATTGGAGGTAATTTTCTTTTAATTGTTGGGTAATTTTTTGGAATACTACCCCTTCTACTTACAACTAATTCACTATATTTTGATATATTCTCTTATACTATTTCATTCTTGTGAAAGGTTATATTTTTCTCCAAAACCTGAAACAAGATCCATTTTCTTTTAAATATATACCATGATGTTTCCTTCCTCATGTACCACATTTTAGAAAATTTATCTTTCTATTATTCCTCTTATCCATTTTTCTCTATATTTATATTATTCTTTATATTCCATTCACATCCATTAGAAATGGATAATTTTTTCCCTATATTAATATAACTTTATATTATCTCCTCATATTATGTGAATTTTATTGATTGAAGTTACCTTTAATGAATTAAATTAATCCCATCACAGAAATAATAAATCATGAAATTTTTATTACGTACATGGTCTCCAACATGACTTTATAACAATATAATTTTATCTTCATACATTGACATATTTTCCTCTTCCATTTTTTTAAACATGGGAATCCTATCTCTATACGCACACATAGTTCATGAGGAAAATATTTTTCTAAGGAAGGTAAGATAATATTATTCCATTACATAATTGATATTGATTCCTTGTATTTACTATTATGAATCAATGAAATTTTTTTATTAGAATACACATTGAGACTATAAAATTAAATGACAATATTCCCCATATCATTATATAAAAAGTGATATATATTACTTTTCCTGGGAATTTATCCATTTCTCAACCAAAAATGTTTTTGTTGTTCCATTTAATTAGGGATATTTATATCTTGTGAAATAGTATAACATTTTAAAACATGATTTAGATCCACATGTTACTCTATAAGGGAATGGTTATTAGTCATAACCTATGTTAGTTTCCCCAACATATTAGTAATTTGTTTAGTTTCAACTCCTAATCTTGTTCCAACATCATTATTTTTACCAATAGGTAAATCCTTACATAGATTATTTTCTTTGATATTGTTCTCATTCCATCCCCTAGGAGTCATTTATAAAAAGTGAAATACACAAGATTATATAATTACATCATAAATCATAAGGTATAATTTTTAAACTAGTGAAACACATAACATTAATTGAACATTTATTTATAACTAATCTCAAAATCATAAAAATGGTTTCTTTGGGAATATTCTAAAATCAAAAACGTATTTTAATATATTTATTAACTATTAATATAGAAAAAGTGTGTTTACACAGGATTATCCCCCAGGAGTTTCAACCCCGGTGAATAGTAAGTAAACACTCACCACTCATCAAAATAATGGTTATGATATTCCCAACCAACTTTTTTTAGTGCTATTTCCCATACCTGTATATATACTAAAACCATGAAAAAATTCAGTAACTAGAAAGGGATATGTTGGATATGTGTAATCGGAGACAAATTCTACTCAACACAGTGGAAAAAGATTCTCTCATCCGATATAAAGAATTATCCTGTTCAGGACCATCTCCATGGAAAATAGAGTACATCATTAGGAAGTGAAAACAACTATTGGGAAATCACACTGAGGTCACTCACACATCATGGGAGGGGAACAAGGTTGCAGACTTCTTAGCATCCATGGCTTCACTGAATCATAGTATGGTTTTGTTTACTAGTTTAGGATCCTTTTCTCAGGAGGGCCTCAAACATGTGGTTAATGATGCTCTTGGCCTGCATTTTTTCAGACCCCCATGACACTATTGTTCTTTTCTTCTCAAAAATTAATAAAAATGGTTATTTTCAGTCATATACCATAATAAACCATCAGTATATTATCTTATACATGAAATTATCCTCAAATTTAGTAATAGTGTTTTTTCCATAAGATATGTTTTCATAAATATAATTCACAATGATTCAAATAAAATTACATAGATACTAACTATAATGACACTAAACTTTTTCACCAAAAGTCAGTGGCCACTTTTATATATTGTCACTGGATTCAAGAAATTTATTTCCAAATGACCAAATAGTTTATTAGTCTATGTAAGATAGATACATGCTTTAATATCATGCTATATAAAATAAAAAAATTAAATTTTATCTGAGAACATAATTATTATGCATTGTATATCCTCATATTTCTATCATAATACACCTCTTTGCATCCATGGGAAGTAAAATATAATAAAGGGGGTGATCTTGGATACTCATCATGATTTTCTTACAGAACATGCTTACAAAGAATAAATAAGGTATAAATAATATTAAAGTAGTAAATTCTGATCAAATAATTCGATATAAATAATCAATTGATCCTAAATCTTACACATGGATATTATAAATATTCATATATTGAAATATAAATCAATAAATTATTCATAATGGTGGAATGCATAATTTTAGATATCTAAAACATACCACCAATGTTTCATAATATCTATATAAATGGGTATAGCCTAAGAAATATACTAATCATGTTTCCCTAAATTTGGCACTAGATATAGGGTATCACATCCCGATGGAATGAATTGTTTTGTAGTATTGTAAAACTAGATACATTCTTGAATATCACATAATATGAAAGAAAACAACTTATTTTCATTGAAAACATATTTATTCCCTCAAGAATATTCTGTATTATAAATCATAATGAACTTCATGGTATACATTGGAAATAAAATATAATAAATTGGTGAACTCATATTCTCATTTAGTTTTTTCATATAATGTAAGAAAACATGGAATTGATAAGGAATGAATAATGTGAAAAATATGATTGTCAAATAATTCCTTATAATTTAACACATAATCTTGATACTAATCCATAGACATAATAACTATTCAAATAATAACATTTATATCCATAAATTCTTTCATTATGGTAGAATTCATATTAATAAACATTTTAATCATTCCTTTGAGGCATTATGAAAAGATATCTACATAAATATGGAAGGCCTTGGCCAAATATGCAACATTTTTTTCTCCCCACACTGACTTATTCACCAAGGGGATATATGATTCTAGACCCCATACACCACTTAATTACTCATTTTCATTCATCATATGAAAATAAATCACAATATAATCAACACTAACATTTCATATTGGAAAAATTTTCATACGTATTGTAAATACTCTCCCTAGTAATAAAATAATACACCAAATAGAGAAATATGGTGGATATTATCATAATAGTATATTATTAGAATAATAATAATTAAACAACATTGAAATTATTTAAAATATATAAAATTATTCCTATAAATTTCATGAGGAAAACACCTTTTCACTTTGAAATTAGTTATTTAAAATATGAAAAAAAAGTCTCTAACATTCATGGAAATTTTTTTCATTGAAGTTAATAATGGAAACTTGTAATGGAAGAATAAATTAACTTAGAGTTCATGATTAGAGGAAATTATGTCCATTATTTCTACGTTACATAAAATATTATATTCCCATTTTCACTAAGAAATTAAAAGTACCTCAATTTTAAAATAGAAAAAAAGAATCATTTTGAACTATTTTTTGAGAATTCCAACATCCATAAAATTTTCTCAAAAATAAATTGTAAATTAGTATAAAATTATTTATGAAATTTTATGGATTATATGGAAATGGAAGAAATATATTCCCGTACAGTTAAAAATATTGATTTTTTCTGAAGAAAAAAATATTATTTTGAAATCTTGAGTATATAAAGATATTAAAAACCAAAAAATGATTAATTTATATAAATAAATAATTTAGATAAAATATAATTTTTTTTGATAGAAATGTAAAATAATTCCCCCAATGAATACATATATATAAACAAACCCAAATAATGATGCCACATTGAAATATACCCATACATGAGGCCCAAATTACATAGATTGTGTTCTAAAATCTTATATATTAGATATAGATTTATTATAATTTTTTCCAAAACAATAAATATATATTTTATATTATAAAAGATTTATTTTTTACCTTTTATTATTCTCTTATTAATAATTATTTATTGAAATCACATTTTGATGTGGTAACTGTTTAATTTTTTAAGTTTTCTTTGGTTAGGTTGTTTTGTTCCTTGTATATTGATCATAGAAAAATTATCTCATGAATTTTAATTACCATAAAAATATCATATATATTCATTATAAATATTTACGATCATCCATAAAGTAGAGGTATTGAGAAATAAATTTCACTGTTTATGGAGATGGTTGGTTGTACATGCGCAAAAATAAAATTTTCACTTTTTAACTGATTGAGGGAAAGAAAATTAAAAAACATAAAACCTCTTTTGAATAATTATTATATAATTTATATTTTATATATTAATGAAATGTATCCTTATTACCTTCCATGTAATTCATAAATGAAAAACAGATCTCTTCGCTTCATAGAGGTGGCAGTCCACATGTTCCCACAAGCAATGTTATGATTTTCCAATTGATAAGACAATAAGTATATATATCTAATATTATAATTATAGAATAATAAATATTTAATAAATATCACATATAAAAGATAATCCCATTATAATAACCATCCATTAAAATTGGGGGTGGAAATTGGATTATATTGTTATACAGAGGTGGTAGTCCAGACGTATGCACGACCCATGTTTTTTCTTCCCATTTGATTAAAAATAATATAGATGAACGTTATGTCATAAACATAAAAACATTTGAGTACATTGAAGATACTTAACATATATTTGATGATAAATACCATATAATATGGTGAGGTAAAATAAGTATCACAAAAATAAAGTCGTAGGTCAAAGAGAATATATCATCCTTGAAAGAACACCTCTAGATCTCATCATAAAGACCACAAGCAAGGTCTTTTGGGAATACCAAAATGAATAAAACATGGATGAAAATATTAATTAGGTATTGTTAAAGGGGTTTTTCATGATATATTTATCAATTTAGTGGAATGAATGGAGGGAAGGGGTGCCCTTTTATATGTGAGGGAGAGGACATACTTGGGATTTCATAAAATATTAAATATTATAATTTCATTATCAAGGAAAATGATTCAAATGGTAAAAGGATAAAATTTGGGATAGAATGAGGTTTAATTATTTCAATCCAATATTATTTATATATGTTTAATTGGAAAACATAAATTTTATTATTATTTAAGCCTCGACAATCTTGGTTTAACCTTAACTGTGTGACGAATGATTATTGTGCTTATTAAACATTATCTCTAAAAATAAAAGTGGACTCATTAAAAGCGTTCAACCTTATGAATCCAAATATGGAATATAAATTTTAAAATTCAATTCATATAAGTATAAAAATAATTTTTAAAATTAATCCTTTAAAAATAGAAGAATATCGGTTTTCTAGATAAATGATTTAATAAATACAATAGGTTTTTATTCCAAAATCCAAAATAAAATAAATTATAAGGGCCTTAATTTAATTATTAATAATATAAATGAACTAATATATCATTTAAAACAAGTATAAATTTAAATTTAATCTTTTAAATAATTTAAAATATAAAATAGGTTTCAATAAAAATTGTTATTTTTAACTATTCATCGAAAAATCAATCATTCTAGGAAATTTCAAAAAATTAAGTGTAAGATAACTTTTACATGAAAAATAATGTTAATTTCTTCATTTATCTTTAAAAAAATAGAAATTATTTATATTGTTTTTGTTAAAATAATATAAAATCCATTTTTTAGGAAAAATGTATTTCATAAGAATATATTGTCATAACTAAAAATTGAATAATTATTTGTCAATAGATTTTATTTTTTTAAAACAGTTATAAATATTTTTTATAAAATATTACTATCCTAATACAAAACTCAAACATAATATCAACATTATAAGGGTCAAATTAAAAAAAATATTTTTAATTATCACATAGTTTTCCTAAACCATGGTGGCGTGAGTTAAGAAAGCTATTGAACACATTAGATTAAATAAATAGAAATATATCATAATGTTTTGGGGAGTTACATATGAAAATTGTTCATCCTCACCCCAAACATGAATGATATAAATATATAAACTTCTATACTGATCAAAATTTGATGATCTACAAAATTCTAAATCATGAGTAAAATAATCCTTACAATATTTTTATTCACATATGAAAGAATCCATAAAAATTGTCAAAATATATATTAAATCATATGATTAAACCACCTATCAATATATATTGATTCCACATTTCCATCTTCTAAGAGGTTCTATATTTGTGTATCATCTACCCTACACCTCTTCTTTCTTCTCCTAATATCACCATGTGTATTTCATTCATTTTTTCTAAAGTTCTTCAAAAAAGGATTGGTTTCAAAACAATTTTCATGATATGGTTTTACATTTTGTACCTTGGATAACCCAGTATTATATCCTAGAATGTATGAATTACATGTGTACTATTGATGAATTCAATGTAATATGTTGATTCTTATTTATAATTATTGGTTCTTGAAGAGTTGTATTAAGAAACCGTGCACAAAGATTCATTTTTTATAGTGGTATATGCCATTGGTTTCCAAAAAAGAGTTGTTGCATCCTTTTTGATAAATATCAATCATACAATACTATCCTTATAAATTATTTTAGTTCCTATATTATTTTTTGGCATGTATTTAATGGAATCTCATGTAAGATTTCATGAATTGTTTTCACATAGTTTAATTTTCTTACATAATGACAAGAGTTGCATAGTTAGTCACATAATATATTATTGACCATTTTAATCAACCATAGGTTAATGATTTTTTAACATTTAATTTAGAATCACTGATTTAATACCACATAATGTGTGTCACGGCCTATTTCACCGAACTTACACTTTTGAAAAATTTCAGGTAATAATATGTGTAACATAGTCAATAAAAATTAATCCAACATAGTTCTTCACACATTATTTTATTAATATTAAATTATAGAAACCCAAAATAATTATAACATAGTAACTTGGCTGACTATAAGAAGCGTAAAAAATATCTAAGAGTGTGGTTTTTTATCCCATTCCCTTTAAATCTAACATAGTTAAATAAAAAAATAATTTAATCACATGTGAGCGTATGATTTTATTGTTTAATTAGGAATAGCATGTGAAGTTATATATTCATTCAAATATGGATACTTATTCCAAACAAAATAATTTAAAATTAGAATACTAAATGTATGAGTTATTCTCAATAATCACACAAATATATTAAATAATTAAAAACTCAATATTAATTCTATTTCGACTAAATTTTTAATATTTAATGTATTTTTTAAAATGATTTAAATATCCAATATTATTTAAAATTTTAGGAAAGTTAATATTTAATTTCAATTAAACAGTAATGTTTTCTCCTTGTAACACATGTCACAATAAATGCCTTATTAGTATCTATAAAAATATCTTCAGGATAAACTCTAAATACTTTTAGGGAACATCAATGTGTTTTGTGAATCTTAGTCCCTATTCAGTCAGCCACATAGTGTGACAACTCAAGCATTTTTTGAACATAAAAAATATGAATTCCAAAATTTATAATAGATGTAAAAGTGATCCCTCGAGAAAAAGATTAGTGTTACTCAAGCTGCATAGGTATCTAGAATGATCTCAATCAACAAAATGTTTCCCAAAATCTATATACAATAAAATTGGTCATATACAATTATATCAAATCATAAAATGATTTTTCCCTAGATAATAAATAATCAAGGGAAATATATTATGTTGATACCATATATCCAAATCAAATATTCTTGGTTATCCAAGTAAAAATTGACCAAGTTGATGAATACATCACATGTCATTCATCAAATTGGATTAGAACAATATAATTCCCAGATAAATGGTTGTAATATTATAATATGTTTTAAACAATATTTTTGAAAAAAAATACATGTTCCATCCAACCCATAGTTTTTTTGATTATTGGGTAAATAAAATAGTGATCAAAATACAAATCAAAGTAAAATTAATGCATGTAGTGTAAAAAAAATTATGGAATAAAATTAACACGATAGAAATTAACATGTTAGAATTTTATAAATAATAAAATAGTGATATAAGAATAAAAAATGATAAATTTTATCTTGTAGTAATTGAAAAATTAATTATACAATACATTAAAAAATAATTGTATAGTTTTGGTTCGAAAACCAAGAACACCTCAAAAGTATATTAATAAAACAACACTTTGAATCAAAAATGTAAGTAAGATCATTAAACCATATCTAAAGTATGAATTAATTTTAACCATTTTTATGGTATCCTTATTTTTATAAAAATATTATGTTTTTTCTTCCTATCCTTGGAATCCCCTAACTTAACTTATCAGAATTAACAATCCTCCACGCACACTAGATGTACCCGAAATTTTCCATTCTTTGGTCATATTACCTTGATCATACAGGATTAGAATTGAATATAATCCTAAATTCTAAAATATTTAAAAAACAATACTCAAAAAACATATATATTTTTAGAAAAACTACAAAAGAAATAAATCTACTAATCAGAATCACTCTTAATAATAAGAAATTGAAAAAAATTCTAAATAATCAAAAAAATTAGAATGCTCTATCAAATATTCTGACAGTTCTGGTATTGACTCTATTTATAGTCACCTTTGTAAATAACATTAATAGTTGGATTCTACAAATCTAAATATTTTCTCCCATCACTATAGTAATATTTTCATATACTAAGGAACTCAATAATTTAATTTATCTACTAATGTAGTTTTTAGGTACCGCAAAAGATCTCTTAAATCCAGTGAATGAAATATTCTAAGAAGTCCTTAATTACAAAAACCATGATGTGTTTATCAATATTTCATTTACCAAAAATAAATTATATATAAAAAAGAACTGAAATGATATTCAATTTAAAAAAATTATATATAATGATTATTTTGATTTCTAAAAACAATAAATGAAATGATTCGTTGACTTAATAATTTCATCAATTTTAGAAAGTACCAAACACACATTAAAAATTGAAAAGACAAATATCATTTTAAAATAAATATTTATTTGTGTTGGAATGGAGTTTGGAAATAATGATTGTGTAAAATAGTACATCTTCTATTCACAAATAATTCATATTTAAGTTATTCATCATCAATATGATATAAAAACATAATTTACAACTTCAATACTCTCTTCCCCTTTGATAAATTTAACAAATTTTCATAAAATCACACATTTGTGATTTTTAAAAAAAGTAAATAATTGAATAAATAAGATAATTGAATATAAAAGAATATAAATAAAATATTAATTATAAATTTAGATCTCTAACAAATTTTATGATCGTGTGTTTTTCATGCTTATCATGTTTCAAAAAATCATTGGGTATTTTGGAAAAATTATTCAAAATGGTTGTTTTTTACTAATTTTTTTACATCATTTCAATTTCATCCTTTTTTTCATAATTTAAGTATCATGAATATTTATTTCATATGATTTACCTCATCTTCTTTACTAATAATTTAGACATTATCAATAATTTACTCATAAAAGAAGATATATTTATTCATTTTATAGCTTCAAACTTATTTTCCATCAACAATTATCCTTTAAAATACTTGATAAATAGGTTATAGTTTCATTATATTGAATAAAATTACATTCCTCTTCAAAAATGATCTTTTTATATTTTTCTGAAAAATAATCTTATATATAATTTGGTTAAAAATGATTCCATCATTGAATAGAGATGTAAGAATATATGAAATTTAATTCATCTAAGATCCTTCAGATTTAATTCCTTATATAGAAATTTTAAATTTATATCATCAAAAATAAAATGTGAATTTATCTATCAATGTATTATAATGATAACCTTGAAATTATTTTGAAACCCTGTATATCCTATGAATAAATTTTATGAATTAAATTTATTATTTATTTATAAAAAAGTATTTATTTCATTCCAATATGAACAAAATAATTATGAATAGTATTACCTTGTATATAATAATAAAAACATAAGAGATATTAATTTATGAAATTATAAACCATAACTCACATTGATAAATGATTAAATCACGTAAAGGATAATTTAGAAAAATATATGAATAAAATCATATTTAAAACACCCTAAATTTAAATTTTTATAACAATATATTTTTTTTAATATTATTTAGTGAATTTTTTATCTAGAAATATTTATCTTTCATAGAGATGAAATGATTATAGTAATAAAATATTAATCTAAGGATAATAGAAATTTTTTCATCTGATTATAATATGGATAGAAACATGATGATAAATTGATAAATTTTTTTTTAAATGAACATTTCTAACACCTAATTGAACCATTTTCTGTGTTTGAATATAGTTTTAACATTAAATTGATTTAATAACACTATATATTGAAATCTCTAAACTTTTATTTAATATATTTGATTTTTTTAAAATTTTATGTTTTTGTAAAAATTGCAACAAGATAATGCTTACTTCTGATGAACTCAAGAATTAAATCCTCTTTTGTGAGTGTATAAATGAAGATAATGGGTTATATATATGTGATTTTCATGTGAGTTGTGTGTTGGGTTCTTAAACTATGAAATATTGTTGAAAGATAGATTTTTAATCATTCCTGAAATACAGAACTTGAAAAATGTCATTGAGTCATAATGTATTGATGTCCATTCATGTAATCAAGAATAATAGTATTAAAAGTCTATGGAAGGGATCCTAAAAGGGAAAATATATAATGCAAGGAAAAATAATTTACTAAGGAATCTAAACAATCATATACATTATTACCTTTATTCTAGTTTTTATTGAATCTTAAAATTACGGGGTATAGAATTATTATATTCCGTTATTATAAAGGATACTAAGAAAGAGTATGTGTTTAATCTATTAAATTTGAGTTCAATAAATTTATGTTTATACATATTCATATTCACTGGAGGAATGTGCTACAAAATATTCATTTTTACTTGATCATGAGATTAAATATTCTCATAAGAAATGACATGCTCTAGAATTAATTAAATTATAATTTATACATATTCAAAATTCATTATATTTTTAACCTTTTAGAGTAAAAACACTTCTAGGATAATAAAATATATAATGTTTGGAAGTTATATTAAAGAAATAGAAAATATATTTTAACTATTTCTAAGTGTGATTCCATCGTATTTGCATAAGTACTCACACACAACCATTCTGAATACATATTCCACTTTCAAATAGAAATGCGATATAGTGACAAATAATTGAGAGTTTTTTGTTTTTTTATCTACAACGTTACCATAGTCATTAAGATTATTTTTGATAAAATTTTCTACAGAAGTACTTATAATTTATTCAATTTAAAAACTATGAGTTTTGGGTAAATATTTGATATATTTATATTGAGTTAAAATATTTCCTTTTGGGTTTTGATAAGATAATATATAATAAAAACATTAGTTGTTACCATCAAGATCATTTCACATTAATTTTTCATAATTTCATTAACAGTACCAAAAATGGATTCTGGAGTAGAACTATAAATTATTTCACCAAAATAAATTTAAATAATAATAGTGTTTTCTTAAAAAAATTAAAAAAATTCTTAAATTATGACATCCTTTAAAATAATTATTTAAATATCTATTAAAACAATCATATATGTCTATTTTGGATTATTTATGTCCATTTATTTATTTATTAAGATTCAATATTTTTTTTGAGAATACAAAGTCTTCAAAACTACGAGTTTTATAACCATAAACTTCTACTTGTTTGTATCCATTAAAATATTCCTTTTAATATCCATTTGAAATAAATAAAAATTCATATGTTATATAAAATTAAGTAATATTTAGATAGATTTTAATATTTATAAATTAGAAAATTATTCACCAAAATCTATGGGTTCATATTAAAAATCACCCTTAATATGTGTCTAGCTTTATTTTTACCAATAATTGCATTTTCTTTAAATTTATTTATAAATAACCATTTGAATATTATTAGTAATAGATCATTAGGTGGTTTAACTATGGTTCAGACATTATTCAATTGAACGTAATTGATCACATATTGAATAAACCTTACCTTAAATTCATCAATTAAGGTATCATCATTTGTTTTAAGATTAAATTATGACAATAATGCGTGGTAATCACATTTATTTCTCAAGAATATTCATGTTATAACGAACTTACATATATCACCAATTATATTTTTAGTATGATGATATATTAATATTGAATATAATTTATAAAATTATTAAGTTTGTTTTTATATAATGGATATAATTTTTCAATTGATATTGGTTCTTGACATTAAAAATATGGTGATCTAACTTTTAGTGGTTATAAAATTGATTGTTCTGAAACCAATTTTTGTGAACTAAAAATTTTGTTTTCAAAATAATCATAAGGACATTATAAATCCAAATATATTCTAAAAAAATGATCTAATATAAGAAACATTCAAGTGCCATTTCTTCAACATCATTAGTTGTTTTATTTATAACTCTATAAGAAGTACTAATTGTAGAACAACGAATAAGAATTATATTATTATCATTAGGTTCAAATATATGTAATTTTTATTTTATTTTTTAGGATAAATACTTTATTCACAGAAAATATAATGTAAACACATTTTGGATTTCTTTTAGACCAAAACACATAATCAGTATTATTAAGAAAATTTCAATTTAAAACATGATATATTATGTAGCATTTTTTACTCATCATTTCTTCACAAGAATGCATTAAAAAATAAAAATTATACTGAAAATTTCAATTAATTTATTTAGTAATACTATTTGTTGTTCAACTATAAAAGAATTATATTATGTTCTCGATGCATAAAAATTATGAATAACACATTTTTCACTATAAAAATTTTCAAAATTTGAGTTCACAAACATACCACCATGATCTATCCAACTAATAATATAATATATGTTTATTTCATTTTTTAGATTATAATTAAAAAAAGTAAAATTATTATGAATATTTTATTTTCATTTAAAAAATGAGACAAAAGTTAATCTAGTGTAATCATCAATAAATACATACATATTTTGTTCTCCCCAAATGCTTCCATTTTATGTTATGGGGGAAACCGTCCACAGTAACTATAATTCTTGGAATTTTGAAACATAATTTTAAGAATTAAAACTAAACTTATGTTTATTACTAAATAGACAATGATCAAAATATCATGCTGAATTATTAAAATGTTTTGATAGATCCAAAACATGTCCCCTTCTATAAATTATGGATAAGTTTTAAATTTATTGTTTTTTAGTAATTTATGCCAAAACGAAGATAAATATTCAATTTTACTTAGAAAAAGTAAAATATAATGGCATAAATATTCTCTTCCAAGTTTGTAAACATTCTTTTTACAATATTTACAGATAAAATGAATGTAACATTGGAAAATTGAATAATACTTTTATCAATAC
This sequence comes from Viscum album, assembly GCA_963277665.1. NCBI lineage: Eukaryota > Viridiplantae > Streptophyta > Magnoliopsida > Santalales > Viscaceae > Viscum > Viscum album. The sequence continues at coordinate 1,992,723,400 of OY728137.1, forward strand.
TTATTTTCACAATATAACGCTCATCACATAGTTGATTGGTGTTTATAAGATTGTTCGTAAGACTTAAAAGATATAAAAAAATATAAATAAAGGTTTTTTCTAGAAATTAAACCCCAATGATTTTAATTATTTAACCCAACACATTATCTTTAAATGTGACTCATCTAGTGTTTAGTATTTTCAGATTTGGTAAAATAGGTTAGTATCTTGTGTTATATAAATTAAAACCATAGTAAATGTTCCCCTAGTTTTAGTTTTTAGTACTCATATTTGTTTCATGAAATATGTTAAACTTTGTTCTTGGCTTAGAGAATTTCTTGGCTCCTATTATATTTTAAAATAAAATTTTATGAAACCAATTTTTTCTCTACCATGTTGAACAAATTATTGTTCTTCATATATAAATTGTTTTTAAAAACTAAAATATTCTACATTATTTATAGAATAATATGTATTCCAGTTAATTCCTCTTTAAGATTTAGTATAAAATGGAGAACTATTTAGATTTAGTTAAATTAATAAATAATGTCTTTTATCAAAAGAAAAAATATATATTTTAGGTTCTATATAATCTATATTTTTATAAATATTATCGATTGTTTTTAGAATAACCATTAGTTAAAATATGTATACTAATTTAGAATTAAATTTAACAACCAAATTTGTATCTACTATGTTAAGATCATAAAATTTATGATCATAAAATTTTTAATCATTAAAATTATGATAAACTGTATTAATAATTGAATTTTACTAAATATAATTTACTTGAAATTTTGAAATTTGAGTGATTAATTTTAAAATTATATTAATAGATATAATAATATTTTATTTAAAAAATCTTAGTTATTTTAAAACTATTTTTACAAATGTGTTACAAATCTAGTTAGTTCATCAAATGTAGGATGATATTTGTTCCATTTCGATATACCAAAATTTTAATTATTTTATGCATTTTTAAATTCATCATATTATGAATTTGAATAATCAACCTCAAAAATGTTAGATAATTCAGAATCAGGATTTTCATTTTTCATATATTTAGTAGTTTAATTGTCCACGTATCACTTTTAATTCTTCAAAAAGGTGGAATCGAATAAAACTTTTTTTACCTTAAATATTAATTTCTTCCAATAAACTCATTGTAGACCAACAAATTTTATGTTATCTCTGCATTATCATCACATTAAAATATTTATTTCTTTTTTATTTCAAAATATATTCATGAATTTACATAAGTCATCTAAATTTTTGAAAAATATGAAATAATATGACTTATATTCTTAAATTAATTTAAAATCACTTATAAAGAAACATTATTTAATACATAAATTTTCTATCTTTCTGATTCTTGTTCTATGAATTCATTTTACTAAAAAGTGTAAAAAATTTTCATACAATTTGAGTATTTTAATTAGCAAAATCTTCTAGAATACATGGACCTGAATTCTAATGTTTCTTATTGGAAACATAACTTTTTGATGTACTTAAATAAGAAATAAAAGTAATAGAATTAGTACATACATAATTTGATGAAAAAGATACTAATCCATTCCTCACATTCCCTTTATTAGCATCATATTTCATTTACTCTAATTTTTTATTATTGCCCAAATTAATTCATTCATACATAACTTTTTCAAGTATTTTGAATCATCAATTTCTTTACATTTTTAATCAATATATTTCAGTATTATATAAATATCTTATAAATAAAATAATATTCTAATAATAATTATTCACCTATAGATTTTCCACTACTACCAATATAAATAAATAATTGATTAATTTCAGTTACCATTTCACTAGGCATTAAATCAAAATCATGATAATCAATGATCAATGTCTCTATACCATTTTCCAAAAAAAGTATTAGTTATGAAATAAATAGTATATAACTTATTATGAATACCATTTGTAGTTTTTATAGGTTAATGTTTCTAAATAAATGTTCCTAAACAAAGAAGAAAACATAGTAATATTATTTTTATAATTCACCAATTATAGTTGCCTTTCTTATTAGGAAAAATGAATGATTTATTTTTTGGAACTTTTAAATTTCCATTCATCATAATTTTTGGTTTCCACTTATTTATTTAAAAGTTTTTTGAAAATAAAAAAAATCATATAGGAATCTTCAAAATAAAAATCTCAACTCCTGTGTTAAAGAAAAATTATTAATAGGATCATACCCATTGTATTAATATTCTCCATCAAAAATAGAGCCCTTGTGGGATTTAAATTATTTAGCATCCAACATGAAAAACATCCCCAAATAAATATCAAATCTCTAACAACATACTTGTTTCAAGGAACCCAATATTAAATTAGATGAACTATAAGATATTCAAAACATACACAGAATCAATAAGTGGTTTTCTATAATTAAAAATAGAATCCAGAAGATAAATAGTTGTAATATTACAATACGGTATGAATTATATCTTTTACAAAAACATACATTTTTTCTAATACATAGGATTTATATTGATTGGATATAAAATATACTAATCAATTGATAAATCATAGTGAAAAACATGTATTAAAAGGAAAAATATGTCACGACCCATCTCATGGGGCATGTGCCATGACTACCCCAAGCCAGACTTCCATAGGCTAAGGGTTGGTGACTAGCAGCTGAATGACATATCCCTAATATAGGAAGGCATTTCCTCAACACCTATACACACACTGATCTTGAAAACAATATGAACAAACGACATAGTATAATTTCTAATAGTAAGACTCTGAACTAAAGAAGAATGAGCAAGAATATAAACCCAACTAAAAGAAAAATGAAGAAGAAAAGAAAAAATATCTCTTGAGGTCGTTAGACAAGGATCCTACCTGAATGGAAGGCACCTTGTGTCCCAACAGCTCTTTGCATGAACTGTTCACCTCTGTGAACCATTTGGTCCTAGATCCCAAACATCGGTCAAATCTGTCAGTTGTCTTCACAATACACAACAAGGTGTGGGAGAAGACCTTGTAGGGGTGATTGTAACAATATGAGGTAGGGACCCCGACACCCCCATGAAGGTCTCCCAGAATTCCAAAAATGAAAAAACAAAAATCCTGATTCCAATCACAAAGCACAGGTAAAGGCTCAGCTCAAACTAGCTATATATAATAAAAAATAGGAATAAAGATTATTAGTCGTAAAGCTAAATCATCTTATTTTGTCAAGTGGATATTTCTGCTGAACCGCATAAGGTCTCAAAGTGCTGACCCATAATAGATTTATAGGTGATCACCCATAGAGATTTTTAGGTGTTGAACCAAGTAGGATCTCTAAGTGATGACCCATAGAAGATCTCTAGGTGCTCACCCATGGAGGATCGCTATGTGCTGACCCAGATATGATCGCTATGTGAAGACCCACAGAGAATCACTAAGTGGAGACCCACAAAGGATCACTAGGTGCTGACCCGGGGAGGATCACTATGTGGGACCCATAGAAGATCTCTAGGTGTTGACCCACAAAAGATTTCTAGATAATGACCCCCAGAGTATTACTAGGTGTTGAACCATAGAGGATCACTAAGTGCTGACCCATGGAGGGTCACTACATGCTGACCTGCAGAAAATCGCTAACTGCTAACCTGTAGTGGATCAATATTCCTTCATCACGTCAAAGCCATCCCCTAGATTCCCGCACAATGAACAGTTGATTTTTGGAGGATCTTCTCCTCAAGGAATTGTTCGTACCTCAAATTCCACTATGTCTTACAAATATGTAACCTAATGAACTGCCATGTCATAAGGGTTCTAACACAATAGACAACGCGTCAATATGACAACTGGTCTATAAGTTATGGTCATTTTAGTGATGGGGACCAGGTTGGATTCAAGTCCGATGTAACCCGGATGTCCACCAAATTTCTCCAAAACCAAAGTGGATTAAATCAACATAACTTCTTCATCTTAAGGGTTTCATCACAACAGATAGTTCATCAAACTGACGTCTGGTTTATGAGATATATCACTTTAATCATAACTAGGTTGTAGGTGGGTTCAGGTCCGGTCCGATCTGGTCAAACCCACCCGACCTAGCCCTCTAGGCCCATCCCGAAGGGGCATGTCTCTTATCGGTTCAGCAGAGGCCTGTGATTGGTTGGGCCGTGGGCACAGCCCGCTGGGCCATGGGACCAACACAGCCAGCTGGGTGGCCCCGGGCTTCCAGCTGGGGGCGGGGTTCTGTTCCCCTCTAGAATGGAAATTTTTTCCATTCAGCATTCAATCAGCAATACTAGTTGGCACCGCATTACTTGGACGTTGTGCGTGGTCCGGTAATATTTGGAACCCATGGGGTGCGAGTCTGCATTTCACCTCCCACTGTGGCTCAGAGCTGCCACACCTCCTCCACGACCAGCTGTCGTGGAACGCCTCCCAACTTCAACGAAGTCGGTGATTTTCAGCCACCCCCTTTGCCTGTCACAACACTTTTGAGCACCGACACTTCCATGCGCTCAGTGATAGCCAGCCACTGCCACCGGTCGCTACCACCGCCAATCATCGACATCGTCATTTGCCACTACTGTTGGTCGCCACCGCCACCGCATTGGCAGATCTTCCACAGTACATCGATGAAACTTCTGTGGTCTTGTTTTCTTCCTGATTGCGCCTATAGGACTTCTAGGATGTTTTCATCACTGTGTGGCCCTCGGTTTCATTTTCCCACTATATCGGTCTGTCTCCAACAAAGATTGCAATCAATACTGAGATTGACATATGTTCTGGGACTTGTTCAGTTCATCCCACACCATTCGTATTTGCATCATAACATGGGTAGGGTTCAATATCATAAAAAAAAGATGAAACATTGAAATCTTAAAAAAAATCCCGGCCTCGAACTCGTTGGAAGATGTTGTGGATGATGGATATGAACCTACATTTGTAGGTGTTCATTGTCACCAATTTTTGGCATGTTAGAATACTCCAACGGTTGTCAAAGCTCCGTTCTACTTTGGGGGAAGACGTCAATGGAACTTTGTCAGGGGTTCCTCCATTGAGTGACCAAAACTCATTCCCAAGATTTTTTTTAAATAGAATAAATGGAACCACCCATGTTTCATTTCATTAATGTTGTTCATTGATTAACTGCAATTAAGGTTCAATTTATTCAATGAACATCATTGTTACGCAACACAAGGGTCAAGTCATTAAACAAATTCCAATAAAGTCGGACGTTACACTATGGTTCTGCCCCCACCAATCAATGGTTACAAGGAAAGAATAAAATAACTTTCGAGTAATTTTATTATTATTTTGAAAACTCAAAAAATTAACTTTTTCATTCAACCCTCATTGGTAAAAGTTAAGCTTCACCTAAGTGAATCTCAGTGTTGAAAATTTGACATTGTCCTTATATTTTTAATCCGAGCATCGGTTCAAAAATTATAAATTTGTGATCATACGTTTACTAAAGGTACCTTAAAAAATGATCAATAAATTAATAAGATTCACCATCGACCATGTCGGTCGAGGTAAGGCTTTGACTAAGGAAACAACTCCCTCATGGGCTCAACAGTACTAATAGATTTCTAATCTGAGTTACCGTTTAGGAGTTAAAGGATTTAAGAGTAATATAATTATTAATTAATTATATTATTTCTGGCCGAAAACTAAAATTAACTATTGGCCCGCACTAGCCAATGGTAAGATCTACTCAAGAAAATAATACCCTCATGAGTTCAAAGATGGTATTAGATTACTAATTCATGTCACCTTCCATGAGTTATAAGCATTTAAAAAATAAAATAATCGTATTTAATTATTTTATTTACAGTAATCCCATTTTTGGGTTTTCTAACTGGTGGCCTATGCCAACTAAAAATATTCACAACTAGGGTAAACCTTTCATCATGAACACAAAGGTGCCCTAATATTTCTTATTTGGGAACCTATTTAAGAGTTATTCCACTTTTCATGAAAACTACTCACACATGCTATTTATAGCCTAATATTTTTTGACAGATCATTCCAGGCACTTCGGGTCTCAGAATCACATGCTGTCAATTTTCACAGTCTCATCATAATCCAAAATATTTTAACAAAATTATATGTAAATAACAGGTCTTTATATTCTCCCCACTTTTGGGATTTATGTCATGAGAATCCACAACAATGATAGGGAATCAAATGGGGGTATTGAGAATGTACCTGAGCCGCTCACAACCATGTTATCTCCTGGAGGTTCCTTTATTGCCAACAAACTCACACCAGAGGAATGAATCTTCCATGATGGACCCACTCCTGGAAATCCACTATCTCCACTGGGAACTCTGCGAAATTCACCACATCGTCAATTTCCAGCTCACCCTAGTCTATAACATGTGATGGATCATGCATGTACCACCTCAGATGGGACACATGGAAACAATTATCCACCCGATGCATCTTTTGGGGGGAAATCTAGGCAGAAATCCACCTCACCTACTCTTCTAAGTATCTGTAAATGTTCAATGAACCATAGAGATAACTTTTTTCCCCTAACACATCTCTGCAATCATCGTCGGAGTGAGACACATAGGAAGACTTGGTCTCCCTCTTCGAACTCCTAGGAACTATGTCTCTTATAAACATAAGATTTCTGCCGGTCCTATAGAGTCTTCATCTACTCTTGGATGATCTACACCTTCTCAGTGGTTGCTCGTACCAACTCTAGACTCATATGTACCGACTCCCCTGGGTCTGTCCAGTATAGAGATGATCTGCACAGTCACCCGTAAAAGGCCTCAAACAGTGCCGTGTAAATGGTGGTGTGATAACTATAGTTGTATGAGAAATCCACCCAGAGAATGTGGTCTCCCACCTACAACAAAAATCAAGGGAAAAATCATGAAGCGTGTCCTCAATCATCAGTATGGTCCAATCCATCTGACCATCAGTCCGATGATAAAATGTTGTGCTCAAGCGTAGCTGAGTCCCAAATGCCTCTCGTAATCCCTTCCAAAATAGCGATGTAAAATGAGCATCACGATCTGATACAATCATCGATACCACCTCCTAAAGATGTATTATCTCATGTACGTAGAGGCATTTCAACCCCTCTACTGAACCCTACTCTTTGATGGGTAGGAGGTGGGTCGACTTGGTGAGTTGATCAATGATCACCCATAGGGAATCAGGGCCTCAAGATGTATGTGGAAACCCTATCACAAAGTACATAGAGATTCCATCCCATATCGACTCTGAAACCTCAAGTGTCTGAGTGAAGCCTGTTAGAACTTAGTCCTTGGCCTTCACTTGGTGCCAAGTGAGGCATTGTGAAATGAACTCCTCCATTGCTTTCTCATCCATGTACACTAGTACTAATGTCGGAGGTCCGGGTATATCTTCGCCACACTAGTATGTACCACCAAAGGGAATTTTTGGATATCCTTATACACCTCCTCTCAAAGCATCACTAGTACCATGGTGCATCCTTTCAAAAGGATGATGTACTCCCCACCTTCAGAAATTTTTTGGGAGCATGTCCTAAGGACATCTGAGCACATAGAGCTTCATAGTCCACATCCACAAGTCGTGCCTCCCAAAATCACTGAAGGAGTGGGATAGTTATAGTCATAGACTAAAGGTAAGATTCTTCATCCTCATCCTTGATGAAAATTGGAATCACAGATAGCTAATCTGTCACCTCACTCAGTAGTTGTAAACCAGAACTCTTTATGAGCGTATCTTCCAACACATCCCCATTCCCAGAAGTATATACTACCTCAAGGTCATGGTCCTGGAAGATCTCCAACCATTATTGATGTATCAATTGCTAAAAAATCTATAGTTACCATTTTATCTATGTGAATGGATACCCCATTTAATTGATTTATGTTCCCAATAATCATTTAGTAGTTGGTACTTGCTCTCTATAGCCACTTGTTTAAGGTGTAGGTAGTCCACACATAACATCGAACACTGGGTTCTACTAAAACCTTTCTCTACTAGTCATCCACCAATTCCCCTGCATGTGAAGCCCTACGAAAGCCCTTTGATATACTGAAGATGATATCAATTCCATCTCGAGGTGTAGAAAGATAGAGAAGTCCATTCCACTACAGGGAATTAGTACTAGAAACATCTTTCGAAAGGATGTTCCCACCCTCCACCACTACTATTGGGAACTGAGAACTCAAAACATCTATTTACACTAGGATAATGTTGGCCGACTGAAGAGCGATCAGCCTCAACCTTCTATGCATGAGTTTATCCTTTGCTTCCTAGGTATAACGACCCATACATTACATAAATTGTTATTAATTCAGAATTGAAGCATACTTATTACAACATATAACAATAACATGATAGGACCATATTGGTATAGTGTCTTTAGAAACCGGGAAACATAAAAAACTAGTTCATAAATCATCTATATTGTCTCCCGTTTATTTTATCATATCAAGAGTCTATTTTGGCATATCATACTTAATACCCTTATTCCTAACCTGGGGAAAAGAAAACATACAAAACGGTGAGCACAAATACTTAGTAAGGGTAATCAAAGGAAATATTAATCATATAATATTCATAAGATCATAACATTTTGAAAATCATAAAATGCAAAAGAGATCATAATATCCTGACATGGGATAAATCATAGGAGTGAAATGTAATCCCAATAATCATAACATAAAACATGAAAATTTGTGGCATACCCACATAATCATCGAAAATAATTTAATATTAGTCAAGACTCATTTATAAGATCATCAAAGAGGAAAAATTCCATTCTTGAACCGAGTTCACTCCTCGTTCCAGTCCCATATCAATGAACCAGATTAACTTTTCATTCCAACCATGTCTATCTCATGAGATATAAATCATTACCAAATGAATTATAGGTAGATATAGGTCCCACCCATCTCATTATAAAACCATTCTTATGTGTGCCACAAAATCATAAATCATACATCATATCATAACCCATGTAATAAAAATGGGAGTCTTATACATCATGCCATCATAACATAATCCATATAAGATAAAGGACATCATAAAAATAATTTCATCAAAACATAATAAAATAAATGTAATAATAGGGATGGAAACCAAACCATATATCATCTTAGATGGATTATAATTTTGACAAAACATTTGAACTCAGTTCTTGGGAAAAATATCCTTTCTTCTTCCAAATCATTTTCTTTCCTCAAAATGACTTACAATTTTAAAAGAAATGCATTTTTGTTGAAAATAATCATGAAATATTGCATAATATGCATCATGTAAATAAGTTGATATGAAACCAAAAAAATCCGTTCACGCATTATAAGTTAAAAAAACATCCACCGTGTACTTTTAACGAAAAAATCAAAAAGTACCATATATGGTAAACAAAAGAAAAATTCTTGCAAAACAAAAATAAAAGTCAAATATGGGTAAAAATGACTTTAAAAATACATGGAAGAATATTAAAAACTTTATTAAAATTATTTTTATGGACATGGATGAAAAATATAACCCTAGTAAATACTTACGTATGAGCAATCTCGGATGAAAATAAGATTGCAAAATTATCCCTTACCTTAGGTTTGATATGGTCTGTACATATCTAAACCTCCTGTATAATGATTTAAATAATGTCACTAACTTATTGTAGAATCATATACATTGTTATGATATCATATATGGTCATATTCTTATATTCTCATTAATAATATTTCATTGCTACTTGTTATTCGGGTTTTCATTGATTTATGTTCTTATGCGTGTTTTGTCGAATAAATTATAATTCCTCTTTTTAGGTTTTAGATACATAATTTAAAAATTGGTATTAGTATAATATATATAAGATTTATTCATTAAATTTGTTTATATAATCATGTTTTAATGAAGAGCATGTATAACAAATCACATCGCACTATGGAGACGGTAAGGCGTAAGTACGCACGAGCGACGATATCATTCCCATGATTATTGAATGGTATTGGAATGGATGATAGAATATCTTAGAATTAGTATCATGATATAATAATCATATATAGTTGTTCATTACACCAATATACCCATCCATGTAACGTGGTGGTGGAAAAAAGATTACACCACGGCATGGAGACGGTATTCCGTATGTACGCACAAGCGTTGATTTCGTTTTCCATAGGCTGGATAAAAGGTGAAATAGGGTTGTTTCATATTTATAATAAAATATAAGTATATGATTGATACTTATGTAATTAATTTATAATGAAAAAAATAAATAATGGTAAGTAGAAGGAGAAATAAATTTGAAATAATCAGTAAAGGATATTACCTCTTCTTCGACGCGCCTCTTCTAAACCTCCTCTTATGGCACTAAAGTTGGTCTTTGAAGAAGGCCAGGACCTGTAGTATGTTTATAGGTAAGTGGAAAAGATAAATGGACATGTTTTGGCTGATCATGAAGGATAAAAACGTTGTGAATAGGAGAGGGAGGAGGTTCCCTTTTATAAGTGAGGAGAGGGGCACCTTTGGAAACACAAAATTTTTTAATTTCTAATAAATTAATACCCCACTTAAAAACCTCCAAAAATTACTCAATTAGAATATGAGGTGATATATGGTTCTAATATAATCAACCAATAAAATTTAGACATGTTGTGAATTTATTTTAAACATTATCAAATTGATTTATCCTTATTTAATCTATTTAATTTTATTTGTGGTAATAATATTCTAAATTTTAAATTGTTATAAATAATTAATATTTGTTTTAAATTGTCCATAATTGGATACATTATGACATTTTAGACGATATAAATATTAATTTATAATTTTTAAATATTTTTTGTGATTTTTAAATAATTTTATAATATGTTATTTTTATAAATTAACAATATTATCAATTTCGACACTATTCATTTATTTTCATTGAAATAAAATCCACACAGACAATATATTCAAACCAAAATGTTTAATAGATTCCAGATATCGAATATTCATCTAGAAAATTTTTGGAGAACATTAATTAGTTCATATAATATTTATTTTCATATTTTTAAAATTATTAATTTGATATTTCAATCAATAAAATAACTTCTACATCACTATTGTGACATCATTAATTATAATCATTTAATCCCAAAAAATTCTAAGTAAATTATAATGATGTAGATAATTTTATTATATTTTTTCGTAGATTATTTATATTCCAGTTTTTATGAAGTTTTTCACTAAATTAAAATTATTACACTTATAAGATATAAGAGAGTGAAATGTTGTCACTTTCTTTGGTATTAATTATAATTATATCATTTTCATGGTCAATAGTCAATGAAACGAATATATTATGACCTTTATCTAATATGGTAAGACTTTTATACATCAAATAGAATTTTTTCAGGTGGTAGGATAATATTATAATCTTATTTTTACCGTTAATTTCTCGATTTACCATTAACAATATTAATAAATATTACTGTTGTTACTATTCATAATGTCTAAAAAATAAAAGTCACCTATTACCATAATTCAAACCCAATGAATCCAAATATGGATAAAATTTTTCAAAATTAAATAGACATAAGTTTCAGTAATTAATTTAAAATTAATCTTGTTGTTAAGAAAACAGTTTTTAAAAGTTAAAACATTGTCAAATATCGAAATGTTTTTACCCATGAATTCAATGTAAAATTAATGGTAATGATATAAATTATATTAAATGATAAATATATATTATGTTTATACTTTAAAACCATTAAATTTTATCTTGATGAAAAAAAATTAAGAAAAATTTAGTGTATTTTTAATACTCATCTAAATATAAAGGTTATCAGAGAAGTATCAAAAATTTATCCAATGTAAATTTTTATATCTTCATTCAAAAGAAGAAGTTTATTTGGTAAAATTGAACTTAAAAATTTATAAAAAAAATTAGATTTAAAATGGGTGCGCCATCAAAAGTCCGTAAAACTTCATTTTTTGAAAAATACTTTTTTTATCTGAAAAATTGATTTTGTTTTCATACCTCATTTTGGAAAATGTGTAAGATAAATTATAATGTTATAAAATTAAAAAATTTATTAATACTATTCATAATGTCTAGTTCATAAAATTATAATAATATATCACTTTTTAGTGAAACTCAGTATTGTGTATATTACAAGCGATAGAGGAAGGTTACTCTTGCATGTAACACAAGCCAAGCCAGTGTTGTGTATAGTGAATGATTATTTTGGTTTTGCATATAACAAAAGACATAAAAATTATATTTCTCATAATATCTCAGGGTGTTACATTCTACCCCCCTTAAAATGAATTTCTCCCTCAAAATTTGTCACTTCATAACAAACCGATGAGGATACCTCCCCCTAATAATATCATCAAGTTCCCATGTACCTTTTTCTAATTGGTGGTTCTTCCAAAAAAAACTTTATCCAAGCGCGTCGTCTTGTTTTGAAGAACTTTTTCACTATGATCCAGAATCTCTATCAGCTATTCTTCATAAGAAAGATCTTGCTACAATGGTACAACTTCTGAGCATAGTACATGTGAAGGATCGGGTATGTATTTTCATAGGAGAGATACATGAAACACATCATGATCTTGAGAGGGATTTGGTGGATGTTCCAATCAGTAAGATTTTTTCCCAACACGATCTATTATTTCTAAATGAACGATATACCTAGGGCTTAGCTTTCCCTTATTTCCAAATCTCATTACTCTCTTCCAATGTGATATTATTAAGAACACTTTATCACCCACTTCAAACTCTAGGTCTTTTCTTCTGTTGTCGGCATAACTTTTCTGTCGACTCTGAGCTGCACTTATGTGTTGTTGAATAGATCTGTCCTTTTCTGCTATCTCTTTAACAAGATCAGGTCCTAATAGCTTTCTTTCACCAACTTCATCCCATCAAGTTAGAGTTCTACATTTCTTTCCATAGAGGGATTCATAAGAATCCACAGGAATACTGGAGTGAAAACTATTATTATAAGAAAATTCCACCAAAGGTAGGTGTTGATCCCAACCACCTTTGAAATACATAGAGAAAGCTCTCAACATGTCTTCGAGTGTTTGAGTTGTCCTCTCATACTGACCGTCTGTCTAAGAATGATAAGCAGTGATGAAACACAAATTTGTATCTAGATAATGTTGTAGACTTCACCAAAACATCAAGGTAAACCTCAAATCCCGATCAGATAAAATGGAAAGTGGTACTCCATGAAATCTTACCACTTCCATTACATATATCCTGGAAAGATATTCAATAGAGAAATATTCTCTAATAGAAATTAAGTGTGCCGACTTAGTAAGACGATCAACTATAACCCAAAGAGAATTATTACCTTTGGATGTTTTAGGAGGTCTACTGACAAAGTCCATAGTGATGTTTTCCCATTTCTATTTTGGTATGGGTAATGGTTGTAACATCTCTTTAGACTTCTATCTCTCAGCTTTAACTTGCCAACAAATCAAGCATCGAGAGACATATTCAGTGATATCTATTTTCATGCCATCCCACCAAAATTACTCTTTCAGGTCCTTGTACATCTTTGTAATTCCAGGATGAATAGAGACTGAAAAACAATGAGCCTCATCTAGAAGCCCCTCCTTTTATGCCTCATTAAACTTCACTTGTATAGATGGTTGAACATTCATTTGAGAAAGATAATATACCTAACCTTTCATTAAAATTACAAGATCCATCGATTGTAAATCCCAAAATATTGGATCTTTTGTGATCCTCATCGTGGATAATCTATCATGGTCTTTTCGACTTAATGCATCTTCCACATTGTTTCCTTTCCCTGAGTGGTAATGTATAGAGGAGAAGTAATCTTTAATCAAATACAATCATCTTATTTGGTTCATATTCATCTCTTTTTGTGTGAGAATATACTTTAAAATTTTATGATCAGTATAAATATCAAACTTTTCACCATAATGATAATGCCTCCATATTTTTAATCCATTGATTACCATGTCTAACTCCAAAGCATGAGTTGGGTAATTTTTCTCATGCATTTTCAACTATTGTGAGGCATAAGCTTTCACCATATCATTTTTCATGAGAACACATCCCAATCCATTCTTGGATTCATCACTATAGATCACAAACCATTTTCCACTACAAGGCAGTGTGAGCATAGGTGCACTGTATAACCTTCTTTTTAACTCATTGAGATTCTCTTCACACTCCTCCATCCAAACGATCCTAACTCCTTTTTGAGTCAACCCGGATAGTGGATTAGATAATAGTGAAAACTCTTTCACAAAACGTCAATAATATCAAGACAAACCAAGAAAAAATTAGATATCAGTTACTGTTGTTGGCCTTGACCATCTTTCGATAACATCTATTTTTGTGGGATACACAGATATCCCCTCTCTTGGGATTATGTAACCCAAAAATTAATCTTTTTGAAGACAAAATTCACACTTGGTAAATTTTTCATAAAGCTTCTCCTTTCTCAGGCTCTTCAATACAATTCTTCTGTGATCATCATGTCCTTCCTTGCTCTTTGAATATAAAAGAATATTTTCTATAATGACTACCACAAACTGATCAAGATAGTCTCTAAAGACTCTATTAATTATATCCATGAATATAATAGGGGAATTAGTAAGACCAAATGGAATAATTATAAATTCATATTGTCTATACCTGGTACGGAAAGACGTCTTTGGTATATCCTCGTTTTTAACCCTTAATTGATGATACACTGAATGAAGATCAATCATGGAAAAGTATTGAGCTACACATATTTGGTCAAATAATTCATCAATTCATGGGAGAGTATATTTGTTCTTGATAGTGATCCTGTTAAGTTATCAATAATCAATGCAGAGTCTCATTGATCCATCTTTCTTCTTAACAAACAGAACGGTTTCTCCACAAGGTGATGCACAAGGGCATATGAATCCCTTATCAATATTCACTTGGAGTTTCTTCTTCAATTCTAGAAATTCAATTGTGTCCATTCTATAAGGTGTCTTTGAAATGGGAAAAACACCCAGTATGAGTTCTATTGAAAAATCAACTTCACGATTTGGTGGAAGAACTAGAAATTCCTTTGAAAAGAAATCATCAAACTCTCGTATAATGGGTATATTCTTAATCGTGAGATTCTCTCCAACCATTTGAGATAAATAACCTTCATTTATTAGAATCAAGACCCTTAGGATGGATGAAATTTCTACTGGAAGGTTATATTCATCCTTGCATCAATAGATGATCATAGATTGATCTAGAATATAAAATGTGACTTCCCTTCTTTGGAAATTGATATGAGATCCATATAAGGAAAGCCAATCCCTGCCAAGAATCACATCAAATTTCACTATAGGAAGGATCAAAATATTTTCATGAAGCACTTTTCCACAAACATCAATTGGAGAAGAATTATAAACTTTTGATGCAACGGTTGCGCCATTAGGAGTTGTCACTGCTAACTCAACAACTAATTGTTGAGGTAGTACGGTGATACCCCAAGAAAATTCATTAGAAATAAAAGAGTGAGGGGATCAAGAATCAAATAAAACATTTTCAACAGTAGTGTGGATGGTAATTGTACCTTTCACCACTTTGTTATCATACTCCACATTGCCGATAGTAATTGCATGTGAAATTACATTGTCTTTGGCCTTAAGAGTTTGTTGACACCGATCATCATCCATAACCCTTAGATTAGGGCATTGATTAGCATACTACCCATTTCCTTGCACTTGTAAAATTGAATTTTAGGAGGTACATTATGTGTATCCATTTCATTGTTCGCATCATTAGACATATTCTTTCCATTATTTTGACATTCAATTTCCCAATGACCTTATTTTCTAAACTTGAAACATTTACTTGTCCCTTTAATACAATTCCCTCCATGTTTTTTTCCACACATTGAGCATAAGGGAAAACTCATCTTCTTTCCTACGTGGTCTTTAGATTTTCCTTTGAATTCCATTTTACACTTCTTATCAAACCCATATAATTGGTTGGTTACTCCAATCTCCATCTCAACCTTGAGAGCACATTGAAAAATTTCTTCATAGCTATTGAAGTCCCTTATGGCTAATTCCCTTCAGGTACTTGGTTTTAAGCCACTAAAGAATCAATCGATCTTACTCTCAGGTTGGATAATAACCCCAAAATCATACCTTGCAAGTCTTGTTAAATTTTCTTCATATGTACTAACAGATTAATCATCCTTTTGCTTCAGTTCAACAATCTCCTTCTAAATTTTTTTCGATGAATACGAGAGAAGTACTTATTGAATAAGAAATTTCTTGAACTCGTCCCATTCCATGGACTCAATTTCATCCCTTTTCCTTGTATTCTTGAAAAGATTCCACCATTGATCGCCATCACCTTCCAAATGATATACTGTTAAGATGACCTTATCATGTTCAGAACATTGCGGGACTGAAAATATATTTTTAGTGGTACTGATCCATTTTTCCGCCACTAATAGATCAGAAGACCCACAAAATGAAGGTGGACGCTCCCTCATAAAGGATTCAATAGAAAATTTCTCCTTTCTTTTCTCATTTGGATGTATTGTATGATTCATAGCTTGAGAAATTTGTGTGATCATGGCTATAATATTCTTCATTCTATCTCCCATAATGTTTGGTTTCTCAGGGGGACAATCATTGCATTTCCCGTCGCATTCAGCATTAACACGGTTCCTTCGGGTTCCAGCCATTGACTAAAACCAATAATAATAGTGTGAGAAACACTAATTACAATAGAAAAACCACATAATCAGTAACAAAATTTCACACTTTAGGTCTTATCATAGGTTATTCATGGAAATTTCTGAAACACTAAGATTGTGTTCTATGCTTAGACATATCCTTAGGGTTGTTACTATGGCTTTCACATCCTAGTTTCCAAAGTATGAATATACATTTCTTCTGATACCAACTATAATGACTCATACTTTACATACATTTTTATTACTTTAGAATTGAAACATACTTATTACTACATATAAAAAACCACGATAGGACCGTATAGGTATAGGGTCTTTAGAAAATGGGAAACATAAACAACTGGTTCATAAATCATCTATATTGTCTCCCATTTATTTCTTCATATTTAGAGTCCCTTTTGGAATATCCTACTTAATACCCTTCTTCCTGACATGGGGAAAATAAAACATACAAACTAGTGAGGTCAAATGCTCAGTAAGGGTAAACAAAGGATGTATTAATCATATCATATTCATAAGATCAAAACATTTTGAAAATCTTAACCTGCAAAAGAGATCATAATATCATGACCTGGGATAAATCATAGTAGTAAAATGTAATCCCAATAATAATAACTTAAAACATGAAACTTTATGGAAACACAAATAATCATATAAAATCATTTCATATTAGTCAAGACTCATTTCCAAGACTATCATAGGAGACAATGTCCATTACTAAACCGAGTTCACTCCACGTTAAATTCTTGTATCACTGAACCGGATTAACTTGTTGTTCCAGCCATATCTATCTCATGGTATATAAATCATTAACCAATTCATTAGAGGGAGATATAGATCACACATATCTCATAATTAAACCATTCTTATATGTTCTATAAAATCATAAATCATACATCATAGCATAACCCATGTAATAAAAATGGGATTCTTAAACATCATGCCATCATAACATAATCCATATAAGATAAAGGACTTCATAAAAATAATTACATCATAACATATTCAAATCAATGTAATAATAGGGATAGAAACCTAACATTATATTATCCTAGATGGAAAATAATTTTTATAAAACAGTTGAACACAGTTCTTGAGGAAAATATCCTTTCTTCTTCAAAATCATTTTCTCTTCTCAAAATGACATACAATTTTAAAATAAATGAATTTTTTCTGAAAATAATCATGAAATATTGCATAATAAGCTTCATGTAAATAAGTTGTTATGAAACTATAAAAATATGTTCATGTCATACATGTTAAAATACATTCTCCTGGTACTTTTAATGGAAAAGTCAAAAAGTACCATGTATGGTAAACAAAAGAAATATTCCATCCATAAAACAAATAAAAGTCAAAGTGGGGTCAAAATGACTTTAATAATATATGTAATAATATTAAACCCTTTATGAATAACAATTTTATGGACATGGATGAAAAATAAAACCCCAGTAAATACCTACGTATAAGTAATCTCGGATGAAAATGATATTGAAAAATTATCCCTTACCTTAGGTTCGATATGCTCTGTACGTATCTGAACCTCCTATATAATGATTTAAATAATGTCATTGACTTATTTCAAAATCATATACATTGTTATGATATCATATATGGCCTTATTCTTATCTTCTTTATCAGTAATATTTCATTGCTACTTGTTATTCGGGTGTTCATTGCTTTATGTTCTTATGCCTGTTTTGTCGAATAAATTATAATTTCTTTTTTTAGGTTACAGATAAATCATTTAAAGAATGTTATTAGTATAATATATATCAGATTTATTCATTCAATTCATTTATATAATCATGGTTTAATAAATATTATGTAGAATGAATCACCCCGCACCATGGAGACGGTAAGCCATACGTACGCACGAGCGACGATATCGTTCCCATAATTATTGAATGGTATTGGAGTGGATGATAGAATATATCAGAGTTAGTATCATGTTATAATAATCATATTTAGTTATTCTTTACACCATTATACCCATCTACATAAGGTGGTGGTGGAAAACAGATTACACCACAGCTTGGAGAGGGTATTCCGTACAAACTGACGTGCGGTGATTTCATTTTTCATAGGATGGATAGAAAGTTAAATAGTGGGGTTTCATATTTATAATAACATATCAGTATATGAGTGATACTGATGTTATTACTTTATAATGAAAAAATATAAAGAAGAGGAAATTAGATGAAGAAATAAATTTGAAAGAATCGGTAAAGGATATTACCTCTTCTTCAACGCGCCTCTTCTAAACCTCCTCTTAGGGCTCTAAAGTTCGTCTTTGAATAAGACCAGGACCTCTAGTATGTTTCTAGGGAAGCGGAGAAGAGAAATGGACAGTGTGTGGTCTAGATTGTAGGCTCACAATGTTGTGAAGTGGAGAGGGAGTAGGTGTCCATTTATAAGGGAGGAGAGGGGCACTGTTGGAAACATAAAACATATTAATTTATAATAAATTCAAAACCCACTTAAAAATAACCAAAAATTACTGAATTAAAATATGAGATGATATATGGTTGTTATCTCATCAAACAATAAAATTTAGACATGTTGGTATTTTATTTTAAGCATTATCAAATTGATTTATCCTTATTTAATGTATTTAATATTATTTGTGTTAATTATATTCTAAATTTTAAATTATTATAAATAATTACTTATGTGTTTTGAATTGTCAAAAATTCGATACTTTATGAAATTTTAGACTATATAAATTTCAATTTATAATTTTTTTAATATTTTTGTGATTTTTAAACAATTTTATAATATGTTATGTTTATTAAATAACTATTGTGTCAATTTTGACACAATTCATTAATTTTCCTTTTAATAAAATATATACAGATAATATATTCAGAAACAAATATTTAATATATTCATAATATGTCATATTCATCTATAAAATTTTTGGATAACATTAATTAGTTCATATAATATTTATTTTAATATTTTTAAAAACCATTTATTTGATATTTCAATCAATAAAATAACTTCTGCATCACCATTGTGTCATCATTAATGATAATTATTTTATCCCTAAAAATTATAAATAAATTCTCATGATGTATATAATTTTATTAGATTTCTATATAATATTTATATTTTAGGTTTTATGAATTTTATCACTAAATTGTAATTATTACAGTTATAAGATATAAGAGAGTGGCATGTTGTAACTTTCATTGGTTTTAATTATAATTATATCATTTTAATGGTCAATAGTCCACAAAATGAATCGATTCTGACCCTCATGTGATATGGGTCGACTTTTATTAATGCATTAGAATTTTGGTAGGTGGTATGGTAATTTTATAATCTTATTTTTAACTTTAATTACCCAATTTACCTTTAACTGTAGTATATAAAAATTACCGTAGTTACTATTCATAATGTAAAAAACATAAAAGTAACCCATTAACATAATTTAGATGCACTGAATCCAAATATGTAATCCATTTTTCAAAATTCAAAAAACAAATAATTTTAAGTAATTAATTTAAAATTAATCCTATTGTTAGGAAAACATGTTTTAAAAGTTAATAGATTATCAAAGATTGAAATGTTTTTACCTATGAATTCAATGTAAAATTAATGGTAATGAAATAAATTATATTAACTGGTAAAAATATATTCTATTTATACTTTAAAACAATTAAATTTTATCATTTAACCATATAAATTATCTTGATGAAAAATCTTGTTTTTAACAAAAATATAGCGTATTTTTTCTGTTCATGAAAATATGAAAGTTATCAGAAAAGAATCAAAAATTTATCCAATGTATAAATTTATATTTTGATTCAAAATAAGATGTTTATTTTGTAAAATTGAACTTATAAACCTGTCAAAAAATATATTTAAAATGGGTCTGCCATCAAAAGGTGGTAAAACTGCATTTTTTTTGTAAAATACTTCTTTTATCTGAGAAATTGATTTTGTTTTCATACATCATTATAGAAAATTTGTAAGATGAATTATAATGTTATAAAATTAAAAATTTTCTTAATACTATTCATAACATCTACTTCATAATATTTTAATAATATATCATTTTTTAGTGAAACTCGGTATTGCATATAACGTAAGCTATCGACGAAGGTTGCTCTTGCATGTAATGCAAACCAAGCTAGTGTTGTCGGTAATGAAAGATTCATTTGGTGTTGTGTATAACATAAGACATAAAAAATATATTTCTCATTAAATATTAGGGTGTTAAATTGGGTTTCCTTTTTTTGTCGACCAAGGAACCCCCATTCCAATGCTTCAGACATAAGCTTCCTTTTTACCTAAAATAGTTATTCTGAGCCTGAACTGTGGATAACCATTCTATACCAAGACAAACTTCTTAAGGCCTCAACCCTATGACTAAAAGGGTCCAACCAAAACACTTGCCTCAAGGGTTTGATAACACTATAAGCATAAGTTTTATTTTTGGGTCTCCTCCCATATGTATCTTAGATGTAAGCATCAAGTCAATGGTTAAACTTGAAAATATTGGTGTCTAACAAGTTCCATGACAAAAAATGAATGATTGTATCTGTTTCATTTAATATGGAAGCTATAAGTATACATAGACCATACCTTTAGTCATTTATAAATCCCTTGGATCACACTCCATGACCATATGTAGCTACTCCCCCGGTCCTCCAACTCCCACATTCTAGTCGGGGTCACATTGGGGTGGTGTGTAACAGGTAAAAACAGAAACCACCTCTTGCTGCTCTACTAGCTCCTATTCCATGTCTTCTACCCTACCAATTCATCTATCTCTATCACTTTCTCTTCTTGAAACCTTTTACACATCCATGTCTCAAATACTAACACTAGTTTCCTGCTTTCCCACTTCTAACATTCACTGGATGTATCTGGTCAGCCAAAGAACTATCTGTAGCATCCTAACATTGTTGTGAATTCATAGATAAATAAAGATATCATGGATGCCCCTAAACACATCTCACTCGAAGCTATGATCCCTGAATCACTGGTCGTATTGTATTCATTGGGTTCCTAGAATGGTTGGTACACCTCTTTGAATACTCAGAAACGAACATGTCATCTGGCCGAAGCTGTAGAAGCTCTTGGAAACACATACCCCTTATATTTTTATGGCAAGAGACCCCCTTCTCTACAGATGGTTCTCCAGCTCTGTTCATGGAAAATCCATATCATCGTTAGATAGGGGTAATCTAAACCCGTCCATCACCATGCTGCACCACATAGAATGCTCACTTCCAGGACCACTATCTGATCTAATTGTTCCCGGGCAAGATTCCAACTCAGTCACGCCTCAATCCAGTCCTTATCCACCTCTGAGTTCGGCTCACCTCAGAACCTAAGGTGTATCTTTCACTAAAACTCATGTAAGTAACTGAGCCTACATGTTTCCTCTACAAGTAGTACCAGTAGTAACCCCTGACCATCATGAAGTGGTATCACTGGAACACTACCCGAATGTAACCACTCGGGCAGCAGTCCTTATACTAAAGCCTCATCACATTGTGGACCATCCTCATGGTTACACATTAGAATCTTGGCTAGCTATATACATTAAGGAATCTTGAAATATATTCAAGATGATCCAAGGTCAATAATTTATACCTGGAGAGCTGACATAGAAGATATAAAAAGAAAAAAAAATTCAAAACTCATGAAACTAGGGTTTTTGTGTACTGAGTCAGGAAAATGAGTTTATGTTCCTTGTGTATGGATACGTCAGCCGCTGCACCAATATTGGACTCCCTGGACAGAAATATGAACTCAAGACACTTAAAATTAATTCCCCCATTGAAAACATAGACTCTAAGTTCTTCTGGTAGAATTGATCTCATTAATTCCACTTAGTCACGACCCTCCCCCCGGGGCCCTTACTGTGACAACCCCAAACTCTTATTCCATTGGCCAAGGGTTCGTGACTATCACCAGAAAAGGAGATCCCTAAAATGGGAAGGCATTACAGCAAAAACAATACACACACAGACAATGAACATATTAGGAACAAACCACATAGTATAACTGTATAATGTAAAAGTGTAAACTAAAGCAGAATAGGCCATAATACAAACACAACTAAAATAAAAATATTCTGGAAAGGAAAAAACAACTATTGAGGTTGTCCTCCAAGGATCCTACCTGAAGGGATCATACATCTCGTCAGTATGGCTCTCTACATCAACTCACCTTCTTCGTGCACCATCTGGTCTGAGCTCTCAAACCTCAGTCAATGTTTTCAATCATCTGTACAAGACACAACAAAGTGCAGGTAAAGCCCATGCAGAGGTGAGTATAACAATACCCAATAGGGACCCCGATACCCCTCGAAAGTCTCCAAGATTTCCACAATGTTAAAGTCACAAAGCATGATCCCAGCCACAAAGCACAAGTAAAGACTCAACTTAAACCAAGTATATAACTTAAAGAACAAAAAACGATGATTAGTCATAAATCTATATCATCTTATTCATTTGAGAAACTTTTTTTGTGGAACTGCATAACGTCGCTAAGTGATTACCCACATAGTATCACTAGGTGATGACCCAAAAAGGATTACTAGGTGCTAACCCACAATGGATATCTATGTGTTGACCCACAGAGGATGGCTAGGTGCGAACCCATGGAGGATTTCTACGTGACGACCCCCGGAGGATCACTAAGTGTTGGCCCATATAGGATCACTAGGTGGTGACCCAAGGAGGATCACATGGTGCTGAACCACAGAGGATCACTAGGTGTTGACCTATAGAGGATCCCTAGGGGCTGACCCACAAAGGATCTCTAGGTGTTGACCCACAGATGATTACTAGGTGCTGACCCACAGAGGATCGCTAGGTGATGACCCATGGAGGATTTATAGGTACTGACCCGCATAGGATCTCTAGGTGGTAACCCATGAAGTATTGTTACGTGAAAATCCTAGAGGATCACTATGTGCTGACCCATAAATAATTTCTAGGTGGTCACCCACAGAGGATCGCTAGGTGCTGATCCACGAAGGATCCCTAGGTGCGGACCCACATGGATTTCTAGTTGTTGACTCATAGAGGATTTTTAGGTGTTGAACCACAGAGGATTGCTAGGTGATGACCCAATAGAGGATTTCTAAGAGAAAACACAAGGTGGATTGCTAAGTAATGACTCATAGAGTATCTCTAACTACTGACCCATAGAAGATTGTTATTCCTTTATCACGTCATAGCCAGCCACTGGATTCCCACACTAAGCATAGTTGATTCTGGGAGGATCCGCTCCTCTTGACACTGGTAGTACCTCAAACACCACGAATTCCCACGAAAAAGTAACATGATGAACCACCATGTCATAAGGGTACCAATGCAACATATGTCACGTTAATTAGACACCCAGTCTGTAAGTAATAGATATTTTAGTGGTAGGGTTTGATTGGATTTGAGTCTGATCCAACTCGACCATACTCCCACTTTCCAAAATACTCATGTGGATTATCTCAAAAATAATAACCTCATCCTAAGGGTTTTGGCGCTGCAGATGGTCCGTCAAATGGATGTCTCGTTTTGGAGATATAGCCCATTAATCGAAACATGGCCATAAGTGGGTCTGGGTCTAGTTTGACCTGATCGGACCGACCTGACTCGGCTTGCAAGCCACAGGCTCGGCCTGTTGGTCTGTAAGACTGGGCCGACCCACCCGGGTAAGCACGGCCCATCGGGCCGTTAGACCAACCTTGTCCACTAGCTGGGTATGGGCAACAAGCTTGGGGTGAGGGTCAGCTCCCCTCCTAAATGGACAAGTTGTCCATTCAGCTTTCAATCAGTGGTGCCAGTGGACGCATCTCCACTTAGTTGTTCTATGTGGACCAGTCATCCGTAGGACCCACAGGGCTTGGGTCTTCCCTTCGCACAACGGCACGGCTCGGAGCCACGACACCTCTTCTATGGAACGTTGTCGTAGAGTGACTCCTTGCTTCAATGAGGTCAGAAATGGTCGGCTACCCCTTCTTCTTCCCCATCACCTACAGACGCCGCCTCCCCTTCAATGCTGTTAGTACCGCCACGTAGGCAGATCTTCTGCGGGCCACCTGTGGTGCTCTGGTGGTCTGATTTTCTTTCTGACAACGTCTACGGGCCATCCAAGACGTCACCATCACTACATTACCCCTAGTTCTATCTTGCTACCATAATGGCCAGCCTCCCATGAAGAACGCAATCAATACCAATATTAGTGGAGGGTCTGGTCCTTTTTCAGTTTAGCCCGCACCCTCCGTGTAAGCTTCATAACATGGGAAGGGTTCAACATCATAAAAAGGAGATGAAACTATAATCACTTAAACAAAATCCCTACCTCGAACTCGTTGGAATATTTTCTAGATGAGGGAGATGAACTCATGATAGATGCTATTCATCGTCACCCATCGTTTTCCAGTTTGACTCCTCCAACAATTGTCGAAACTCCACTATACGATGGTGGAAGACATTGGTGGAACTTCATCAGAGTTTCCTCTCTTGGGTGACCAAAACCCTTGCCCATGCATTGATTAAATAGAAGGGAGGGAACCAACCACATTGCATTTTAGTAATGTGGTTCATTAATTAATCGTAATTAATGTCTCTGTAATTCAATGAACATCATAGTTACGCAAACCAAGGGTAATGTCATTAAATGAATTCTATTCAAGCCTGACGTTACACTATAGTCCCACCACCATCGCTCAACAGTTAGAAGGAAAAATAAAATTACTTTGGAGTTATTTTATTATTATTCTTTGTAAAGTCCAAAGAATTATCTTTTAGTTCGACACTTATTGGTTGATGATAATATTTTCCTAAGTGAATCTCAGTGCTGCGAATTTAACAGTGTCATAAGATTTTTATTCTGAGCACCGGTTCAAATGTTAGAAATTTGTGCCCATAAATTTATTGAATGTACCTTAAATAATTTAAAAAATATTAATAACAACCACCTTCATCCCACACCCGTCGAGGATAGACTCTGCTAAGGGGAACACACCCCCATGATTCAACGATACTCTTGGATTTCCTATATGAGTTACCATTTAGGAGTTAAATGATTTAACAATAAAATAATTGTTACATAATTATTTTATTTACACAAAATAACTAACATCCACTATTGGACTGAACCGTCCAATTTTAGGATCTTCTAAAGGAAAGAATACCCTCATGATTTCCATGGTGGTCTCATATTTTTATTCCGAGTCACTATCTCTGATTTGTAAGCTCTTGAAAAATAAAATTATTTTATTTTATTTTTTTAAGGTAATTCTAATTTTGTTTTTTCTCACTAGAGTTCTGCACTGACTAAACTTAAGTAATACCTAAGATAAACCTGCCATCTTGAATGCAACAGTGCCCCTGAATTTGTTATCTGGGAACCCGATTATGAGTTATACCACTTTTTTAGGAAACTAATCACATGCACTATTTAAATATTAACATTTTTTGACAGATCATTACTGGCACTCGAGGCCTCAAAATCACGTGTCGTTGAGTTTTGTAGTATCTTAATAATCCCAAATAATTAAATAAAATTATATGGAATTTCTAGGTCTTTTCTAAATATTATTTGGAATAATGTAAACTATGAAGTAATAAATGATCCAGAGCATTATAAAAACCCAAATGTATTGATCAATATAGTAGAAATAAACATTTTAATAGAGAGACAATTGAATAGGAATACATGATAACGATTTATCAAATGGATATTTCTTATTATTGTAGTATATTTTAATTTTCATTTACTAATTCTAATTAAAGTATGAAAGATAATAATGAAAGGATGGTATTTTCATTACAGAAAATTCATCTAAGGTTACAAAAGATACTTATACATATTCTTCTCATATTTATAATATCACTAAAAATAAAAATAAAATTGAAAATTATATTCCTACTCAATATATCCTTGAATATTTCAATATTCTAGAAGTTTCCTTTAATGAGTTTAAAAAAATTTAATAAGCATCATGATTTATCTGTATGTCTTAAATTAGATGTTACTATTGAAAATAATATCTTTTCATTTTTAATGGATAATAATGAAAATATAATATAAATGAAAAGAATAAAAAGTTTCATGATATATTTATAAATAGAAAATAATCCTTGAAAATAATTTTGTTAAGAAAACCACACATAATTTCAAACTATGATTTGGTACCAGACAGACAAAGGGGAATTTATAAAAATCTTTTTCTTATTAGATGAAGCTCTTATAAAATTTGAAATATTTAAAAATATTATTGAACAAAAAGTTGTATGTTTGAAATAACCATAATTCTTTTGATGTAAAAAATCTTATTAAAAATTTTACTTCCAAATTATAATTTTTTATAACATTTGAATACCCAATAATGTGTGGGTACCAAAATCATTACTTGTTAAACCATGTTGTGGGAATACTGCATGAAGAGTACTGGAAAGAATTTACAGTATATATTTCATGGATATTCTAGAAACATTGTTGGAGACTACATATGATTTTAAAGAATTATAAAGGATAATGGTGTTCATGTCACATTTATAGATTAATTCTAGAATAAAGATAATTGGACATGTCCAAATATGTAAATATAATTCTATTTAACCTCTAAAGTCTTATTTATTGATCATTTGTAGTATTTTTTTATTGAATATAAAAATTATATGAATATGGTTATCATTCAATGTTTTGAAATAATTATTTATAATTCTATGATTTTAAACATGATATATTTGTTACATTATTATGAAATAATAATTTTTATTAATTTGATTTAGATTCATTATTTTCTAAAAATATATCTTGTCTTAATGAATTTTTTATTGAATATTGGACATGGAATAAGGGACTAGGCCATAGTATCCTTCGATCTCTTAGGAACCTTACTAGAAAAGGATTTGTTTATGATCTTCCGAAATTATATTTCTCACCGGAAAAAGTATGTATCCCCTATCAAAAAAGAGAATAACATAATATATATTTCAAAACAAATAAATAATTTCCCAACTCTCAATCCTTAGAGACTCTTCACTTAGTTTTTTAAGAAATTCAACAGTTTCTTGACAAGGAAGAATGTATTATTCTTTTATTATGTTAGATGAATTTTAAATATTTACATGAGTATTATTTTCATCCCCCAAAAGTGAATCTATTTCTCAGTTCTCTAGATATGAAAAACTTATTAAAAACCACAGTAGACATACCAATAAGTCCTTGGTAATTCATCAAGTCCATGAATTTTAAAATACGGACTATGAGAACTTATATTCAAATAATTGAGATGATCACATCTTCTCTTCTCTTACGAATCCCTAGTGGAATGGAGTAGTTAGAAAAACAAATAATATGATTGAAGAGAATACCCTGAAACTTCTCAATGAATATGACATGCCGATTTATTTTTGTAATGCAGTTATTAATATAGCCTACTATATCATCAATAGGATCCTTATTAGAAAAAATTTAAAGAATCCCCCATTTGAGTTATAAAATGCACGAAAACTAAAGGTTAAGTACATTAAATATTTTGGCATTAATATCTTAATTATCAACACAAAATATAGTGTAGATAAAATTTCATCCAAAGGTGATGAAGGAATTATCTTTGGTTATTCAACCTCTTGTAATTCATACATTGTATTTAATAAGATAACCAAATTTGTGTAAGAATGTATATATTTCAAATTTGAGGAAACAAAACCATATGAGACCGAAGCTTCTTTAAAAACCATGTGAATTATGTTTCTAAAATTAATGATAATAACTCAACCTAGACAAGTGATCTCACTATAAAACATGTTGTAGATAAATCACCAAGTATAATGGAAATATTTTTACCATCCCATTAAAAATAAATGTAATACTATGTAATTATATTCTTATATCCATTAGAACCCTTAGTTACCATATTATATATTTTTGTTGAATATATAAAAATAGGTACTCGGAAAATAGTTTCTGTTATAAATTATGTTAAAACACTTCTTCTCGTAGATTAATTATAAAACCTAAAATAAATATATTGGTGATATATACTGGGTAATATCTATGAAAGAAGATTTGGTTCAATCTAAATGAAAAAATCTTTTGGAAATAGTTGAGTGACCTAATGACAACCTAACCATTAAAATTAAATCAGTATTTTGGAAAAAGCTTGATATTTCTACATCAACATAATAAATCAAGCAAGATTTCTTTCACATACATATATCCATAAAAAGATATTAACTATGAGAAATCCTTTTCTATAGTATCTAAACATGAAACTATTATAATATTATTTGCCTATGAATCACAGTTTATTTTCCAACTATATCATATATAGGTCACGAGTGATTTTATTAGTAGTTATATTATTGATGTTGTTTTTTTATACAAACACTAGATTTCGAAGTCCACATTTTCCAAATCCTGTTTTCAAAACACAATAAAAAAGATCTTTATGGTTCAAAAAAACATCTATGTTATTAGTGTGAAAGGCTCAACTCATTCTTAGTTTAAAAAACAGATGTTCATCTTTCCCCACTACAAGAATCTGATGTTTAAATAATGGATATATACTAATGGTTTCTTCAAACCATTATTGTACTATAAAAAAATGCAACATTTGTCTACGGTTTGTTAAAACTATTGGCAATGTGTAAATATTATTATGATTTCCAAATGGTTTGACCAAAACATTATGAAATATTTAGTTTCTCTTAGATATCGAAACATTTTTAATAAATTGTTGCTAAAGAGAGACTCTCGCAATGGTTTTTAAAAACCATTGTGAATGTTTTTCCCCAAATACCCAGCACCCCAGCTCCCACTTACCCCGATTGAAGAACCTAATAGGAAGCCCCTTTAGAAGTTTTTTCGACCATGAAACTCCTTCCAACCATATATCCATCTTCAATCTAACAATTATTTAATTATACACTTCAAATTAGTAAGTGTTATCTTAGTTTTAATGTTATTCCTCTATTTTTTTCTATTTTCTGTTTTGATTTTAGCTAAATTAGAGTCTCTGATGTATGTGGAGTACCAAACACTTTTAATTTGTTTCAATTTTTTATTCAAAACTTCAAACATCTTAAAGGGTTTGTTTAGTGGGATGATATGGTAGTTTCTATGGAAATTCATTTATTTGCAAATTCGATTTAGATTTTTTATTTTGAGTTGATGTTGAAGGAATAATGGGAATGGTATTGATATTGAGGATGAATTTGTGTTGGTTGGGTGATGGATTAGAATTGTGAACACCGCCACTTCAACCCCCTTGGACACCTCCCACCACTAGAAAGCCCCCCCCCCACCCTCTGGACACCCCCACCCCTTGGATAGCTCCCTCCCCCACCCCCCCAGGACACCCCCACCCCTACCCTCCCTTGACTCCCCTCATCCCCCATGGACATCCCACTCCTTGGACATCCCCCCACCACCTTGGACACCCTCACCCCTCCCTGGACACCCCTCACCCCCCAAGGACAACCCCCCCCCCCCCCCCCCACCACCCTTGGACAACCCCCCCCCCCCCACCCCCACACCCACCACCCCAAGACACCCCCACCCCTGGACATCCTCCACTCCATTGGACAACCCCCCCATACATCCCCCTGTATACCACCACACCTCATATACACCACCGCACCTCCAAGTGATTGACCCAATTTTTAAATAAGAATTATCAATGTAGATGATTTCAACTTTCCCCAATGAAATGTTTTAAGTTACCCATAGAGCCTTCAAAATTTAATTTGTCATGTTTTGAAAAATTTAATTTTTCATGTTTTGATATATTGAATTTGTCATGTTTTGATATATTTGAATGGGTTGTTTGGAATGAAGTGGCTATATCATGATGGTTTTCCTTTCTTAATGAATAAAATTATTTTAAATAAAATTACCCTAAGGGGTGATATAGGAGGGGTGGGGGGCTGTCCAGGTGTGCAGGGTTATCCAGGTGGGGGTGGTTTTTCCATTGGGTAAGGGGCTGAAGGGAGTGTAGGGGGATATATAGGTGTGGGGGAGGTGGTATGGACTGCCCAAGGAGGGGCGTGGGCTATCCAGGGGGTCTGGGTGGGGTGTCCAGGTGGGAAAGGGGTGTGGGGTGTTTAGGGAGGGGGCTAGGCTATCTAGTTGGGGTGGGGGATGTCATGGTTGGGGTGACAGGGGGTGGAGGGGGGGGGGGGTTGTCTAGGTGTTGGTGTGGTGGGATGTCCATGTGGGGGGGGGGATAATTCACTAAACCTATTTACCCAGAGTCAATGCATTATTTTAATACATTTTCATGATTAAAAAGAATCAAGTCTAGAAGGACTGACCAGTTTAGTAGTCCTGGAAAATAAATTACAAACATGACCGTTACATTACATTATAAAATGAAAACAACAGCAACATTGTCTCCATTGACCACATTCACATCCCTTATATTATCCCTTCAGTTCAGTGATAATATACTTCTTTTCATGTGGGGAAAAATAAAACATAGAAAGGGGTGAGCTCAGATGCCCAGTAAGGATAACAATATAACAGAAACTCTCAAAAATAAGCATAAACAATTAAGGGAATGTATAAAACTAAAAAAATACTTTTAATCGTAAACATCATCATAATATGGCAATGATAAATCAAATAATTCCATTTACTTAATCCCATGTAATATAAATATCTAATTTCATAATGATGGAATGCATAATTCTGGACATCAAAACCACATAGTCAAGGCCTTGTGCCAACACTAAAAATAAGATTTTGTCAAGGACTTGTGCCAAGACACTATTTTGTCTCATTAGACATTTCAATGCATCGACGAACTATAGTGGGATCCACCTGTCACATACTAAGTGCAATACATTCCTCATACGAAAAGGTTTAAACATAACATAAACATTCGTATTAAAACTAGCTTACAAAATGTCAACACTTTATCCATAAACCATGAATGGTATAAAAATAACACATCCACAATCAAACATATCAAAAAACCTTAAATACAGTATGTAAGATTTGTATCATAATAAGTCAACCTCGATCAAGATTAATATCCCATAAAGGATGTTAACATAGTTGAAAATGATATGTAAAAATCTTTGAGGAAAATATCCCATTTTAATGAAATCATTTAAAATTTGCATAATTTATAGAGGAATTAATTTAAAAGTTACTTTTGAATCAAAGTGTCCTACACCATTTTGAAACATTTTAAAGGAATTAGTATTTTAAAACATTCATGTCTATATAAATAAATCCTTAAAACCATTTTGAAAACATGGAAATTAATGAGAAAGGTAGAATAATAAATCGTTAAAACATTTAAAATTATGCATTAGTAAAAATTTCATTAATAAAAATCCCATTGAATACAATTTCAGGTAACATGGACATGGATAAGAAATATGTCCCAGTAGATACTTACATAAAAACAACCTCAGATAATAAAAAGATTGGAAAATTAACCCTTACCTTGCACTTGCCTTTTGTCGAGGGTACGTTTATCCTCTTATATAGTGACCATAGTATGTTATTAAATTATACCAGAACCATAATCATATTTATTATAGGATTAATGATTCATTAATGACTTTACACTACCCATTTAATATTGATTTCCTTGTCAAATTAACATTTTGAGTAATAATAACTTTCTTTATCTAACGTGTTTTAACTTGTTATTCATGATCGTATCATATAGATCATTATTTAAATACATAAAGAATACACACCTTGATTTTTATATCTTGTATATTTAGAATATAAATATTGATTTTATATAGATATATGAAATGAAGGGAACCGTTTATGGAGATGGTAGGTTGTACGTATGCATAAATGTTGTTTCCCTTTTCATATCGTATTGAACGGAAGTAAGAGAATAAGATATATGTAACTACACAGACATAGATATATATATATATTAGAATTATTATTTCACATATTACATACTTATTAATAATATATATTTTTATAATCATCATTGATTGGTGAATGTGGGAATGAATCTTATCGCGCCGTGGACACAGTAATATGTACCAATAAACGAGTGAAAATATCATTATATTGATGGTGAAATCGTATTTAATTGGATGGAATATCATATATACAGAATAATTAATATTTTATATTTGTTACTTACATCAGTTATACTAATTATTATACCCATCAAAATAATGAAGGGTTTGAATTACAAACTACACCATGACGTGGAGATGGTAAGCCATACGTACGCACGTATGGTGACATTGTTATCCATATGATGGATTGATTAATGAATATGGTTGTACCATTTTTATAATAAAATTAAAGTTTATAGAATATACTAGAGTTATTATTTTAGAATGGAAACAACAAAGAAAGATGAAGTGGGATAAGAAAATAACTTGAAAGAGGTGATGAAATAACTTCCTCTACTTTGGGTTCTTTCTTCTTATTTGATTTGATCAAAATGGCACCATAGGTTAGATTTCTGACCAACATAAGGCCTCTAAGATGAATATAGGAAAGTTGGAAGGATATTTGGGTAGGGTTTGGCGGAGCCAAATGTCTTTTGATGTGTGAAATTAAGACAATTGGAAGAACCCGTTTATAAGAGAGGTGGGGGTCACTTTAGAAAAAGCCTGAAATATTATTTTATAATAAAATAATTTTCGGTTTCTAATAACTAAAAAATATATTATTTATAGGATAAGGTGGGGATGGTTCTAAATCCTCTCAACCAATAGGTTTTAGACTGGTTTAGCTCATCATATTAACCTTATATTTTAGATTTAACTCTTAGTTAAATAGTTTGACATTTACCATGTCTCTTTTTATGTTTATATTATATGGCTAAAAAACATACTATAACAAGACTAGTGAACCCCATGTGGTTAATTATTAATATATATAACCTTATCTAAGTACTTTGGCCGAACCTTATTTTTTTAGGAATATTATATCAATTAATTATATACTATTTTTTTTAAAACTCAATTTTGTCAATTTTGAAACTATTTAGTATTTTATTTTTTTGAAAGCCATAAAAACATTATCACATCGAATAAAATTTATTTAATCTACCCTAACATGTAATATTGACCTATAAAATTAGTGTAATTCATCAGAAGTCTCAATTTAAATTTATTTGGATAATTATAATATGAATTATTTTAATATTTCATTAAAAATGTACTTATTGCATCGTTATAGTCACACAAATAAATTAAATTATTTAAAGTCTAAAGATTATAAATAAAATACTATTAAATAGGAAATAATTTTAGATTTCTAATAAATATTTATAGTCGAATTTATATTTTGTGTAATCCTATATTAAAAATGGTTTAGTTATTAAACTTTGAATTTAACTCATTTAACACTTAATTAAATAAAATAATAATAAATGTCCTAAAGTAATCCATGTGGACCAAAGGTGGACATATTTTATTCCTAAGGATCGTTTTGGTTGAATTACACTTATACAATAGAATTAGGACATGCGTTAGGGTAATTATAATATCATTTTTACACTTAATTACACTATTTACTTTTAACTGTGGTAAATAAAAGTCAAAAGATACTATTTACCAAAAATTATTTTCATATTGTTGAACCAAATTTTAATTTTTGATGTTAACTATGTCTCTTGGATTTTTGAAATTCAACTCACAGATGCGGTAAATTTTTTTTTGCAAATTTGCAAAGGCTCTTATGATATGGGTAAAAGACGGTAAAAAGTTCTATAAATTTTTTATATATCTAAACATATTATAAATGTAACACCCCGAGATTTTATGAAAAATATTCTTTTTAATTTCATTAATGTCTTGTGTTGTACGCTACACCAAAAGGAGCTTTCTCAACACACATCCTTGACTTTCCTTGCATTACATGAAATCGCTACCTTCCTCGATAGAGTGTGTAGTACGCAATACTGAGTTTCACTAAACAACGATATGCTATTGAAATATTATTAAAACTAGCCGTTATGAGTAGTAATAACCACCTTTTAAAATTTTAGAAATTTTAGCTCTCAAAATGGACTTCATTTTTGGATTCTGAGTATCGAATTTATCCTAAAGTGAAATTTTGGTACTTTTCGGATAACTTTCATATTCTGATGAATAGTAAAAATTACTAAATTATAATTAAAAACAAATTTTTTAATCGAAATAATTAATAGTGATAAATTATTAATTTGAGTGGTTTTAAAGTATATTTAGAATATATTTTTACAATTTAATACAATGTTGGTCATTGGATGTAATTTCACATTTAAAACAGTCATAAACAAGTGTCAATCTTTTGATAGTTATTATCTCTTAAGAACACGCTATTTGTTTTGACGACGGGAATTAATTTTTAAATTAATGAATGAAACTGATATGTTTTGAATTTGATAAAATAGACATCATTTTTTAATTCATAATATCAAATATATCTTAGATCTAATTTTTGATATTTTTCTGGAAACTTTCATTTTTTGATGAATAGTGAAACCACTAAGTGGTAGTTAAAAAAACTGAATTTTTCAGAAAACATAACTTTACCGCTTCTGTGAGTGGAATTTCGAAAATTCGAGAGACACTATTAATATCAAGGACTGAAATGTGGTTCAATGATATGAAAATAATTTTTGGTGAATAGTAACTTTTTACTTTTTTTACCACGGTTAAAAGTAAATAGGGTAATTAAGGGTAAAAATGATATTATTATTGTTACCCTAACACATGTCCTAATTTTATTGGACAAGGGTAATTCGACCAAAAACAACCTTAGGAATAAAATTTGACCATTTAGGCCCACTTCGATTAGATTAGGACATTTATTATTAATTTATTTAAAGAAGGGTTAAAAGTAGTTAAAATCAAAGTTTAATAAGTAAATCATTTTTAATATGGGGATATACATAAGATAAATTCAAATATAAATATTCATTAGTAATCTAAAAATATTTCCTACATGATGGTATTTTATTTGTAATTTTTAGACATTATATAATTTAATTTATTTATAACACAAAGATGATGCCGTAATTATCTTATTAAGGAAATAATGACATAATTGATATTATAAATACCCAAATAAATATATTTTGAGACTTTTTATGCACTAAACTAATTTTCTAGGTTAATATGACATGTTAGGATTGATTTAATTAACTTTGGTCAAAGTAATCATTCTGTTATGAGTTTCAAAAAATCAACTATTTAATAGTGTCAAAATTGACATAAAATAGTTTTCAAAACAAATATTATATTATTAATTGTTATTTTATTCCTAAAAATCTATGGTTCAGCCAAATGACTTAGATAAGGTTATATATATTAATAAAACACAACTTGGTGGTCGCTTGGATGTATATGGTAAGTTTATTAACTATATAATATAAAAATACAAAGTCACATGGTAAATGTCAATCAAATTAACTAAGAGTTAAAACTAAAAGATAAGGTTAATATAATGACCTAAACTTGTCTAAATTCTATTGTATGAGAGGATTACGACCCATACCCACCTTAGCTTCGAACTAAATAAATTTGGAGATATTTAAAACAGAATTTGACTTTATAATAAAATAATAGTTTTAGTTATTCCAAAGGTACCCCTCTCCTCCCTTATAAAAGGGCACCTCCTCCCTCTCCACCTCACAGTAATTTGAGCCTTCAAGATCGGCCAAACCCTGCCAAATTATCTTCTCCACTTCCGTAGAAACATCCTAGAGGTTCTGTTCTTCCTCAAAGACCAATTTTAGTGCCCTAAAAGGAGATCTCAAAGAGGCGCTTCAAAGGAGAGGTAATGTCCGTTACCGATTCTTTCATCTTTATTTCTTCTTCAACTTCTTCTTCTTAGGTTGTTTCATTATGAAGTAATAACATCAGTATCAATTATCTACTTATATGTTATTATAATTATTAAACAACCTTATTTCACCAACAATCCATCCTACGGAAAACGAAATCACCGCGCGTGCGTACGTACGGAATACCGTCTCCACGCCGTGGTGTAATCTATTTTCCACCACCACCTTACATGGATGGGTATAATGGTGTAAATAATGACTATATATGACTATTATAAAGTGATATTGATTCTGAAATGGTATACATACACTCCAATACAATTCCACGATCATAGGAACGATATCATCACTCGTGCGTACGTACGGAATACCGTCTCCACGATGTGATGCGAATCGTTCTACATGATCTTCATTTAATAATGATTATATAAATGAATTGAATGAATTAATATGATATATATTACAATAATACCATTCTGAAAATGAGGTATCTATAACCTAAAGATAAGAATAAGAATTTATTCGAAAAAACACGCATAAGAACAAAAAGTTATAAACACCCGAATAACAAGTAGCAATGAAATATTACTACTAAGAAGCTATAAATATGACCATATATGATATCATAAAAATAATTATGATTCAGGAATAAGTCAATAACATTATTAAAATCATTATACAGGAGGTTCGGACACGTACAAAGCATATCGGACCTAAGGTAAGGGAAAATATCACAATCTCATTTTTATCCGAGATTGTTTATACTTTGGTATTTACTGGGGTGTATTTTATCATCCACATCCATGTTTCCTCAATATGTAATATTTATATCTTTATACAACATTTTATATCCAATTTTACCCTTCGGTGAGTTTATAGTAAAAGATATGAAAGGAATATTTTGTCATTTTTCGTAAGAGGTACTTTTTGACTTTGCCTACAAAAGTATGAAGAATGTTTTTTTAACTTATACGACATTAATGGATTTTTAAAACATTATTTACATGATAATTCCTTTACAAGTTTTCAAGTTTATTTTTAATTAACTTCTTTTACTTTAGAATTGTATGAAATTTTAAGAAAGGAAAAGTGTTTTTGAAGTAGAAAGGATATTTTCCTCAAGAATGGAGTTCAAGTGTTTTATCAAAATTATTTTCCATCTAAGATAATAAAGGGTTCTGTTTTTATCCCTATTATTACATTAATTTGATTATGTTGCGATGTAATTATATTTTTATGAATTATTTTATCTTATATGAATTGTTTTATGATGTCACGATGTTTAAGATTCCCATTTTTATTACATGGGTTATGCTATGATGTATGGTTTTCTGATTTTGTGGCACACATAAGAATGGTATCATTATGAGATGGGTGGGACCTATATCTCCCTCCAATGCATTTGGTAAAGATTTTATATCTCATGAAATAGACATGGCTGGAACGATAGGTTATACCGGTTCAGTGAAACATGACTGAAATGAGGGTGACTCGGTTCAGAAATGGACTTTGTCCATTAAGATAGTCTTGGCAATGCGTCTTCACTAATAAGATATGATTATCTATGATTATGTGTGTGTTCCACAAAGTTTCATATTTTAAGTTATGATTATTGGGATTTCATTTCACTACTATGATTTATCCCATGTTATGAAATTATGCTCTCTTTTGCAGGTTAATATTTCCAAAATGTTATGTTCTTATGAAATGATGTGATTGATATTTCTTTTGTTTACCCTTACTGAGCATTTGAGCTCACCCTCTTATGTTTTATTTTTCCCAGGATATATAGAAAGGTTTTAGGTTAAAAAAAGGAAGATCTTTATGGGAGATTTTGAAGATCTTTCACCACCATTAGAAGATTATATTCCGAGTTTCCAAAGACACTAAACTTTTACAATCCTTGCGTGTGTGTTTTTGTTATGTACTAAGTATTCCTCAAAAGTAATGTAATGTCCCTGTATGTCAGGATTCGAGTCTCTACAGTTGGTATCATAGGAATGGTTTAGTCAACCTTTGGAAACTAGGATGCGAAAACGTTAGTGAGATCCCTAGAGATATTTCTAATTAATGTCTAGGGATGTCCCTTAGGATAGGTATATGTATAGGATATAGTCCTAAAACTATGGTGACGATATTAGATTAAACCAAAGATGTTAGATATTGAATTTACTCCCCCTTTATAATGATTTTTTCCTCTCACATTATTCTTTTTGGGTTTTAGAAAATTGCTGGAAACAAGATGATTCACGATAATGGAGGATATGATGGACAATGGAATGATATTCTTCATGAGAAACCAAATGAAATGGGATTTGGAAGTCCAAACATCATTATTATGCCAAATCAGCAATCTCATAATATGATCAATAAAGTAAAATTTGGTAAGTTTCCTAACTCGGCTAATAAGAGAAAGATAGAGTTTCATGATGATCATAGAGGAATGAAAGTTCAATTTCCCCTATGTAAATCATGTGGGAAGAGGAATCAAGGAGAATGTTTCAAAGAAACTGGAAGATTCTTTGGGTGTGGAAAATAAGGACAAAATGCCAGTAAGTGCAAAGGAAAAGGTTCAGTTAACACCCGGGATGAGGATAATGGTATTGCTACGACATCAACAATGGTTAAATGTTTTAAATGTGGAATGTGTGGGAATTATGCAAACCAATTCCCTAAGGGAAAGTATCATGAAGAGAATCAGTATGGTTGTATGGGTAGTATTTATGTGGATGATGATGAAGAGACTACAAATGATATGTGAGATGAAAGAATTGTTGTAGCTCGGTCAACGGTTTAAGAATGTAGTGGAATGATTACATGTTTATCATGTGTAATGTTGTATAAGTAATCTCATGGTATTATGGAATAAAGAGACATCTAAGGATTGTTACACTATTGTCATTCCTTGAGTTTTGAAAGTGTATGATTAATGTTACCAGTATCCATGAAAGGTTATTCAGATATTTTTGGAATGTAGATGATATGCGCATAATGAAGGGATAAGGAGAAAATTAAATGTTTGATAGTATTCATGATCTCATGACTGATATAAGGAGAATGTTATATCATGGTTTGAGTATATAGAATTTTTGGATTTTGGTATGTGGAAAGAGTTAACTTTTGACAGAATTCATGTTTTCACTAAGGTTTAATGGATATTCATTTTTCAAGAGAATACATCATTAAGGTATTCACATGATTGGAATGTGACCAACAAGATATATGGGGGATAAATGATGGTATTCACTTGCTCTGTTGACGACATTTCAAGTTATCATTTTCTTTATACTATGAGCATGGACCGAAGTATTTTAGATAAGCCTAAAGATTGAAATGGATTATGTTAACCATATGTTAGTATTGTTTAAGGATATAACTTTTTTTTGATATTATTCATGTGATGTTATAGTAATGTAGATTTAGAGGAAGGACAACCTACAGGACGAGCGACAGCCCATCACGTCGGACAAGGCTGTGGGAATCGAACCCACAACCGAAGTGCAACTAGCCTTTATTGCCTACCACTGGCCTACATGAAGTCCCTGTTTAGTAGAAACTAGTTTTATTAAGCAGTATGATATATGATGTATAAGTCCATTTTAGGAACCATATATCATTAATCTCACTATAGATGGACTTATGTATTTTTTTTTTATAACTTTTCTAACATTTTTTTTGAGACAGATGGAATGACCCATCATTCTATCACATGATCTGTTAACACATCATGAATGAAAAATTCAACTTCATTTATTTAAGAGATGAAGTGGAAATTGTCCAAAGAACGATCAACGGTGAGACTATACCGAAATCACAAAAGTATTTCTTCTAATTTCATCAACTTTAGGGAAATGATCTTGAAAACCAAAAATGTTGTCCTAGTGTTCTTATATCTAATAAATCAGATGGTACCTTAGATCGTCACAAATTTATGGCTTTTTGATTTCTAGCTTTTCCATAATCATGTTCTCTATCACTCTCCATCAGAACATGATGGTTAGATTTCTCTTCCATATCCATATTTTCACCTATGTGGAAGCCCAGTGATTAGATTATTTTGGTAATCGTTACATTTCATACTTTAGTTTTTAAAGCCAAGTTTTTGTATTCCTTTTTATGATGTGGGTTTCTATTAAAGAAACTTTCGAGTAGTAAACCATTTATATCCCCGACGAATTTCGAGGGAGAAATTCATTTTAAGGGGGGTAGAATGTAACACCCCGATATTTTATGAAAAATATTCTTTTTAATTTCATTAATGTATTGTGTCTTACGGTACACCAAAAGGAGCTTGCTCAACATGCATCCTTGACTTCCCTTGCATTACATGCAATCGCGACATTCCTCGATAGCGTGTGTAGTACGCAATACCGAGTTTCACTAAACAACGATATGCTATTAAAATATTATTAAAACTAGCCATTATGAATAGTAATAACCACCTTAAAAAATTTTAGAAATTTTAGCTCTCAAAATGGACTTCATTTTTGGATTCGGAGTATCGAATTTAGCCTAAAGTGAAATTTTGGTACTTTTCGGATAACTTTCATATTCTGATGAATAGTAAAAATTACTAAATTATAATTAAAAACAAATTTTTTAATCGAAATAATTAATAGTGATAAATTATTAATTTGAGTGGTTTTAAAGTATATTTAGAATATATTTTTACAATTTAATACAATTTTGGTCATTGGATGTAATTTCACATTTAAACCAGTCATAAACAAATGTCAATCTTTTGATAGTTATTGTCTCTTAAGAACACGCTATTTGTTTTGACGATGGAAATTAATTTTGAAATTAATTAATGCAACTGATATGTTTTGAATTTGATAAAATAGTCATCATTTTTGAATTCATAATATCAAATATAGCATAGATCAATGTTTTGGTATTTTTCTGGAAACATTCATTTTTTGATGAATACTGAAACCACTAAGTGGTAGTTAAAAAACCTGAATTTTTCATAAAACTTAATTTTACCACTTATGTGAGTGGAATTTCAAAAATCCGAGAGACACGGTTAATATCAAGGACTAAAATGTGGTTCAATGAGATGAAAATAATTTTTGGTGAATAGTAATTTTTTACTTTTTTTTTACCACGGTTAAAAGTAAATAGGGTAATTAAGGGTAAAAATGATATTATTATTGTTACCCTAACACATGTCCTAATTCTATTAGACAAGTGTAATTCGACCAAAAACAACCTTAGGAATAAAATATGACCATTTAGGCCCACATGGATTAGATTAGGACATTTATTATTAATTTATTTAAAGAAGGGTAAAAATAGTTAAAATCAAAGTTCAATAAGTAAATAATTTTTAATATGGGGTTATATATAAGATAAATTCGACTATAAATATTCATTATAAAGATAAAGAGATTTCATACATAATGTTATTTTATTTGTAATTTTTAGACATTATATAATTTAATTTATTTATAACAAAAAGATGATGCAGTAATTATCTTATTAATGAAATACTAACATAATTGATATTATAAATACCCAAATAAATATAATTTGAGACTTTTTATGAACTAAACTAATTTTTTAGGTTAATATGACATGTTAGGATTGATTTAATTAACATTGGTCGATGTAATCATTCTTTTATGAGTTTATAAAAAATCAACTATTGAATAGTGTCAAAATTGACATAAAATAGTTTTTGAAACAAGTATTATATTATTAATTGTTATTTTATTCCTAAAAATCTATGGTTCGGCAACATTACTTAGATAAGTTTATATATATTAATAAAACACAACTTGGGGGTCTCTTGCATGTATATGGTATGTTTATTAACTATATAATATAAAAATACAAAGTGACATGGTAAATGTCAATCTAATTAACTAAGAGTTAAAACTAAAAGATAAGGTTAATATAGTTACCTAAAATTGTATAAATTCTATTGGATGAGTGGATTTCGACCCATCCCATCCTTAGCTTCGAAATAAATCAATTTGGAGATATTTAAAACCGAATTTGACTTTATAATAAAAAAATAGTTTTAGTTATTCCAAAGGTACCCCTCTCCTCCCTTATAAAAGGGCACCTCCTCCCTCTCCTCCTCACACTAATTTGAGCCTTCAAGCTCGTCCAACCACTGCCAAATTATCATCTCCACTTCCCTAGAAATATCCTAGAGGTTCTGGTCTTCATCAAATACCAATTTTAGTGCCCTAAAAGGAGATCTCAAAGAGGCGCTTCAAAGAAGAGGTAATGTCCGTTACCGATTCTTTCATCATTATTTCTTCTTCGACTTCTTCTTCTTAGATTGTTTAATTATGAAGTAATAACATAAGTATCTATTATATACTGATATGTTATTATAATTATGAAACAATTTTATTTCACCATCTATCCATCCTAC
The DNA here is from genome assembly GCA_963277665.1 of Viscum album. Lineage (NCBI taxonomy): Eukaryota > Viridiplantae > Streptophyta > Magnoliopsida > Santalales > Viscaceae > Viscum > Viscum album. The sequence continues at coordinate 1,992,766,160 of OY728137.1, forward strand.
GTAAAATGAAATCACCTCGCGTGCGTACGTACGGAATACCGTCTCCACGACGTGGTGTAATCTATTTTCCACCACCACCTTACTTGGATGGGTATAATGGTGTAAATAATGACTATATATGACTATTATAGAGTTATATTGTTTCTTAAATAGAATACATACACTCCAATACAATTCCATGATCATAGAAACGATATCATCACTCGTGCGTACGTACGGAATACCGTCTCCACGATGTGATGCGACTCGTTCTACATGATCTTCATTTCGCAATGATTATATAAATGAATTGAATGAATGAATATGATATATATTACACTAATAACATTCTTGAAATGAGGTATCTATAACCTAAAGAGAAGAATAAGAATTTATTCGACAAAACACGCATAAGAACAAAAAGTTATAAACACCCGAATAACAAGTAGCAATGAAATATTACTACAAAGAAGCTAAGAATATGACCATATATGATATCATAAAAATAATTATGATTCTGTAATAATTCAATAACATTATTCAAATCATTATACAAGAGGTTCGGACACGTACAAAGCATATCGGACCTAAGGTAAGGGAAAATATCCCAATCTCATTTTTATCCGAGATTGTTTATACATTGGTATTTACTGGGGTGTATTTTATCATCCACATCCATGTTTCCTCAATATGTAATATTTATGTCCTTATACAATAGTTTAAATCGAATTTTACCCTTCGGTGAGTTTTTAGTAAAAGATATGAAAGGAATATTTTGTCATTTTTCGTACGAGGTACTTTTTAACTTTTCCATCAAAAGTACGAAGAATGTTTTTTTAACTTATATGGCATGAATGGATTTTTAAAACATTATTTCCAAGATGCTTCCTTTACAAGATTTCAAGATTATATTTAATCAACATCTTTTACTTTAGAATTTTATTTTATAATGTCACGATGTTTAAGATTCCCATTTTTATTACATGGGTTATGCTATGATGTATGGTTTTCTGATTTTGTGGCACACATAAGAATGTTATCATTATGAGATGGGTGGGACCTATATCTCCCTCCAATGAATTGGGTAAAGATTTTATATCTCATGAGATAGACATGGCTAGAACGGTAGGATATACCGGTTCAGTGAAAAAGGACTGAAACGAGGGTGACTCGGTTCAGAAATGGACTTTGTCCACTAAGATAGTCTTGGCAATGAGTCTTGACTAATAAGATATGATTCTATATGATTATGTGTGTCTGCCACAAAGTTTCATGTTTTAAGTTATGATTATTGGGATTTAATTTCACTAAAATGATTTGTCCCATGTTATGAAATTATTCTCTCTTTTGCAGGTTAATATTTCCAAAATGTTATGTTCTTATGAAAATGATGTGATTGATATTTCTTTTGTTTACCCTTACTGATTATTTGAGCTCACCCTCTTATGTTTTCTTTTCCCCAAAATATAAAGAAAGGTTTTAGGTTAAAAAAAGGAAGATATTTATGGGAGATGTTGAAGATCTTTCACCCCTATTAGAAGATTATATTCCGAGTTTCCAAAGACACTAAACTATTACAATCCTTGTGTGTGTGTTTTTGTTATGTACTAAGTATTCCGCAAAAGTAATGTAATGTCCATGTACGTCAAGATTCAAGTCTCTATAATAATATGACTCAAATTGATGACATTGAGAATATATAGGTATTATGTATCTATTTTGACCTAAAATAAATTTTAAAAAATAAATAATTATTTAAATAAAAAGTCATTTTTAAACAATAACTCAATGTTTTTTACTATTCATCTCAAATTGAACGTTTTCAAAAAAATACCAAAAATTCACCCTAAGATAATTTTGATATTATGAATTCAAAAATGAAGTCTATTTTATGAAATTCAAAACATAAAATTTCCATTTGATAATTTAAATTTAATTTTCATTGTCAAAATAAAAAAGCGGGGTTTAAAAAGTTAAATCTATGAAAAGATTGACGTGTGTTTATGTCAAAATTAAAAGCTAAATTACTTATAATAACCGAAATTATATTAAAAAAACAAATATTATCTAATTATACATAAAAACCTTTCAAATTCATAATTTGACACTATAAATTATTTTGATTAAAAAAGTATTTTTCAATTAAAACATAGTATTTTTCACTATTCGTCAAAATATAAAAGTTATTAGAAAAGTACCAAAAAAATTTCGATACAAAATTTTTATTTCCCAAATCCTAAGAAGAATTTAATTTAATTTAACTGGATATATAAATTTGTCAAATATTTTTTTAAAAAAGGGTTCGCTATTAAAAGGCGGTAAAATTGCATTTTTTTTAAAATACTTCTTTTACCTGAAAAAAATGAATTTGTTCTTATATTATATTTAAGAAACACATAATATGGATGTTAAAATTATATAGAGTATATAAGATTTAAAATACAGTTAATATTATTCATATCCTCTTTTTAAACGGCTAGTTTGGTAAGTAATGGTGCGCTCGAACTCGGTGTTGCGTGTAGCACAAGCAATTGAATTACATTAATGAGATAATGTACTCTGAAATATTGGGGTGTTACATTCTCCCCTCCATCAATAAATTAAATCCTCTAAATTTGAAAATGTTCTTTGAAAATAAAATGTTAAAATAGAAAAATACCTTCGTGGAAAACCCACATCGGAAATTGTGTGAATAAAATTTATTCTTAATAAGAGGGAAAGGGAATGAAAAATTCACCTATAAATTTTGATCTTGACAAGGAGAAGATTGGTGGAAATTAGAGGCACATAATTGGAGGAAAACATTTTATATTTATATGGAGTGATTGAGGTCATCAATCACAAAAAAGTGTAAAATGAGGGCCTCAAATCCATCAATCTATGATGATTTAAAATATCCTTAGATAAACAAAACATAAGGTATTAGGATAACACATTTTAGGTTTTAATATCCCTTTCCAAAAGATAAAAATTAATTTATTCATGGAATAATATGAAAAAATATATACTTGACATTTAGAGTTTTATCCTTTAACTAATTCATACCACAAACACATCTTCCACACCAAAAGATAATAGAATTCAAAAATATTCTATTTATCCTAAGGGTTTAGGAATCCAAATATAATGAATTTATAATTCATTTGTCAGACCATTTAAAAAAACAACATTATACAAACCAAGAAATCACATATACCAGTGCTAGGTGATCCACCCTTGTCACCCTTCTGTAGCAGGTTCAACTCTCGCGACCTTGCCAGACACGATGAGTTGCCACCCGACCTCTAGGTTGTTATTTTTATAACAATTCAAATATAATATCAAGAAATTATTTAACCATAATAATAGTATCCAATGTTAAACATAATCGATTCCAACCATTAGATTTATCCAAAATACTTCTGTCCAAATTAACAGTCCAAAATTTATAAGGAATGTAGACATAATAAAGAGCATTTTTTCTATGTAATAAAAAGTGAATACCTTCATCATGTATTCTTTTACAACACTATACCACCCTGAATTACCATAAAACCATATTTATTACATTCATGCTCCTTTATTTCTTATTGAATACTATATATACTCATTCTATCCCAAAATGTTGTAAACTCCAACAATGGTGAAATATACAAATCATTAATTTGTTTCAAGGTAGTCAAGAATATCCAATATAATTTATCCAAATCAATCATATATTATTCCAAAATCACTACCTCAGTTTCGGAACCATATTATGGTTTATCATTCTCTCAACCATATATTTTCCAAAAAAAATAACCTACTATTGACTCACCATTCTTGGTTCCACACAATCTCAAGTCCTTATTGAAATAGTATTGTAGTACAATACTTATATACTCCATAATTCTCATAACATGTATATCATTAATACAATAATCAAATAACACAATACTTTAATTACAACCTAAGAACTCTAATCATTCCTCTCCATCTTTGGTAGTATCATAACTTGATTATTATCCAATTGCAGTATTTGCGGTATACTCTGATCATTTAGAAATTGATTTGAATCATGTCCTAACTACTTGCAAATACAACATTGTATATTTGAAACCTTTTTCTTATCCTTGAAATCATGTACATTGTGTCCTCTTTATCCAAACATATAACAAACTCTTAGTCCCGTCATGAATTTACCAAGGTGATTCTTTCCACAATTATCTCATATGGGAAAATCCTTCTTTTCCCCTCTTCCCTTTATCCGTCCTTCTCTCTTCTATCCTTTACTTCTCGTGATTCCCTTCAAAGCCATAGGACTAAAATTATTATTTACTTATCTTATTAACACAAGATATTATTTCTTCATATGACAAGAATACATGGGGAGACTATTTACCTTTTAAATATTGGCTTAATACCATGAAAGACATGATCCTTCTTAATCTTTCAATCATGCGTATTGATGAAATTCTCATTCCTTATACTTTGTTCAATTTGTAAATAATGGAATACACTCTGTTAGTTTATGAATCACAATCCAAAATTCCAAAATTAGTAAAATAATCAACATAAATTTAATAGATTAGGCATATAATCTATAATCATAAAATGTTTTCCTTGAGGAAGTTTTTACTCCTAAATCCTTCATTATGAATTGTAATGAAAATTTAAATAATCCTAAGCATATCCCTTGGAAGTGTCATAGCCAACAGTGCAGCAAGGCCCATTGTCGTTTACCAGGATACCTAAGGTCAAGCCTGAAACTCTTTGTCGGATTTTTCACTCCTAGGTACATCTGTGCTAGATCCATCTCTACCTTCTCGTATCTGTATAGAGATTTATTTCTTGTAAAGTACACAATAGCTCTACATTACAAAAATTCTAGGAAGTTATTATTTACTAATCATCAAATTCTATCTTAGGATAATGTTCTATAATAAAAGTTTATCAAAATCTATATCCAAGGATGATTGTAAATATCCTCTAATACCAACTATAATGCCCCAACCCTCATTACCAAGAGTCGGTGCATTTTTTTAAGACATTGGCATGATTACAAGGAATCATATCCTGAAGGACCAATCAGTTTAGCGGTCTTGGAATATACATTACATAAATGAACATTTCATTACATTATAAAATGAAAAACAAAAACAACATTATATCCATTTACGACATTCACATTCCTAATATTATCCATACTGGTCAGTGATAATATACTTCTTTGCATCCTGGGAAAAATAAAACATAGAATGGTGTGAGATCAGATGCTTAGTAAAGAAAACAATATAGAAAAACCTTTCATAAATAACCATAAAAATTTAAGGCAGTGCATAAAACTAAAAAACACCTTTTAAAATTAAACTTCAGCATAATATGGCAAAGTTAAATCAAATAATTCCATTTACTTAATCACAAGGAAATTCTAATAGTCGAATAATCATATGTAATATTAATACCTAATTTCATAATGATGGAATGCATAATGCCAGAATTAAAAGCCACGTAGTCAAGGCCTTGTGCCAAAACTAAAAATATGATTTTGTCAAGGACTTATGCCAAGATACTAGTTTGTCTCTTGAATCTTGTTGATCCATAAAGAAGTTATTTTTGGATCCACCCTTCAATTACTATGTCTGATGCATTCCACATATGAAAAGGTTTAAACATAACATAAATATTCGTACACTACGGGAAATATAGATATTTGCGACGGGATCCCGTCACAAATAGCCTTTTGCGACTGGCCCCTGTCGCAAATCGCCCGTTGTAGAAAACGCCGTCGCAACTAATTTTTTTTGCGATGGGCCCATCGCAAAAACAGGTATTTGCGACGGGAAACTGGCCCGTCGCAAATAGGCTTCTAGTTTTTTTTTAAAAATCTTTTGCGACGGGCCCGTCGCAAAAAGTATTTGCGACTGGCCATATTCCCGTCGCAAATGGTTACTTCGAAGCGGGTATTTGCGACGGGCCCGTCGCAAATAATAATAAAAAAATTAAAAATTTATTTATTATTATATAAATCAATAAACCTATTTATATTGATATAAATATAATATTTATTTTGTAAATATGTTTAGGAAAGGAAGAATGAAAATCAAATATGAATGTATAAGATGTTCAGTAAAAGAGGCTTATAAAATAAATTAAAAAATATTTTTAATTAGTAATTATGTAATTTTTATCATTTAATAGTCATTTAATAACTATTTGAATATAAAAAAATAAAAAAACTAATGAAAGATGGAAAATAAGTTAAAAATGAAACCCAAACATCAAACGGCCATAACTTTTGAACCGGGACTCCGTTTGAGCTCCACAGCATATCAAATCGAAGCCTGCGACGAGCTCTACAGCGCTATGGACGGGTAAGACCCGTCCATGGTTGTTTCAAGGCCAAAAAATTCCCAGAAGGTCTCCAAAACTGAGTATTTAGTTGGGGTACCCCGATTTTTCACCGTTTAAGCAGCTATAACTTCTGCTCCCAATGTACGATAAACCACTACCATATATCATATCGAATATCGTTTCATGTTATTCGATTTGACTGATTGTGGAGCTGAAACGGACTTCTGGATTAGAAGTTGTGGTCGTTTAAACATTCAGATGCCTATAACATCTGATCCGGATGTCCGTTTGGCCTGTACCGCATATCATATCGAAGATCGTTTCATGTTCTTCGATTTGACTGGTTGTGGAGTTATAACGGACTTACAGATTAGAAGTTATAGCCGTTTTAACATTCTCAGTGGATTTTCACCCCCTCATTCCTATGTATTCATTCATAACTATACATATATATATATATGTGTGTGTGTGTGTGTGTGTATCTATTGTATATATGTATTTATTTATTTATTTATTTATTTATACATATACATAAAAACCCATATTTTATAAATTTATTTAAATCTATGCTTATAAATATATATTAATTAATATACAAATAAATATACGAATAAAAACTTATAACTACATATATATATATATATTGAATAAATATATATTAATATACGAATAAATATATATATATATATTTATATAACCAAATATATTTATGTTAATATAATTCTATATTAATATGCGAATAAATATAACTATATATATATAGATAGATCATTAAATGTATAAAAAAAATGAAATGGCTTAGTTGTAAAGGTTAATGCGCGCATGGGGGAGGTTTATTCCTATTTATTATTAATTATTTCTAATTATTATTAATTACTACTAATTACCATTAACTATGAAAAATTAATACTAATAATTTAAATTTATTAAATAACAAAACAATATAAACACAATTAAATTACAACTAATTAAAAATAAATAAAACTAATAAAAAATTTAAATTAAATATTAAATTAAAAAGAAAATAAATACCTTTAAAATTGATCTGAGGATGATCTCCGATAATTGTTGAAGACATCAATATCAAATCTGGAAATAAATATTAAACATAAGATACTGTGAACTCTAAAAATAGAGTTTTGAGAGAAGTTAAGAATGAATGGAAAAAATGGGTGGGGGTATTTATAGGTTAGATTATTTGCGACGGGACCTGTCGCAAATACTTGAGCCCGCATTTATCATGGTCAACGGTTAAATAGTTATTTGCGACGGGTCCCGTCGCAAATATTAACCTGCCGACATAATATTTGCGACGGGGGGTATATTCCTGTCGCAAATAGTTTTTACCGCCGCCGGGTATTTGCGACGGGGTATATTCCCGTCGCAAATAACTTTCCAGCGGTTTGGCGCGCTTTGCGCGCCAAGCCTTTTGCGACGGGTGAGATTTCCCCGTCGCAAATAAGTGGTTATTTGCGACGGGAAAATACCCCCGTCGCAAATAAGTTTATTTGGGACGAGATTTATTCCCGTCACAAATAACCCGTCGCAAAAACCCCCTTTTCCCTTAGTGGTATTAAAACTAGCATAAAAAATGTCAATACATTATCCATAAACCATGAATGGTATAAAAATAACACATCCATAGTCAAACATATCATAAAAACTTCAATAAAATAAGGAAGAATTCTATCATAATAAATCCAGATTGATTAAGAATAATATCCCGTAAAGATGTTGACATAGTTGAAAATGACCAGTAAAATTCATTGAGAGAAATATACCTTTTTCATGAAATCATTTAAAATTACCATAATTTATAAATGAAGTCATTTAAAAGATTGTTTTTAATCAAAGATTCTCATAATACTTTGATACATTTGAAAAGAATTGGAATTTTAAAACATTCATTTCCATATAAATAAACCCCTAAAACCATTTTGAAAACATGGACATTAATGAGAACGGTTTAAAAGAATTAATCATTAAAACATTTAAAATTATGTTTTAGTAAAAATACCCTTAAAATAATCCCTTTTAAAACTATTTTATAAAACATGGAAATTGATAATAAATATGTCACAGTAGATACTTACGTAAAAACAACCTCAGAGAATAAATAGATTGTAAAATTAACCCTTACCTTGCACTTTCCTTTGGTTGAGGGTACGTTTAACCTTCTATATAATGATCATAGTATGTTATTAAATTATACCATAACCATATTCATATTTATTATATCATACCTGATTCATTTATGACTTTATACTACCCATTTAATAATTATTTCCTTGTTAAATTAACATTTTGTTTAATAATCTCTTTCTTTATCCGAGGTGTTTTATCTTGTTGTTCTTGATCATATCATTTAGATCATGATTTAAATACATCCAGAATATGAACCTTGATTTATATATCATATATATTTAGAGTATAAATATTTATAATCGATAGATATATGAAATGGAAGGGACCGTTTATGGGGACGTTAGGCCATACGTACGCATAAACGTTGTTTCGGTTTTCATATCGTATTGAATTGAAGTAAGTTAATAAGATATATGTATGTACACACACACATGTATATATATATATATATAGTAGAATTATTATTTCATATATTAAAAACTTATTAATAATATATATTTTTATAATCATTGGTGAGTGGTTAATGTTGGAATGAATCTTATCGCGTTGTGTAGACTGTAATACGTACGTACGCACGAGCGACAATATGATTATATTGATGGTGAACTTGCAAGTAATTGTGTGCTATATCATATATACAGAATCATTAACATTTTATTTATATTATTTTCATCATATATACTCGTTAATATACCCTTCCAAATATTGATGTGTTTGAATAAAAAACTACACATAGACGTGGAGACAGTAGGTCATACATACGCAAGTATGGTGACATTGTCATTTATATGAATGATAGAATAATGAATATGGTTTTATAATTTTTATAGTAACATAAAAATATGTATATGATACTGTATTTAATTTTTTAGTATGGAAACAACAAAGAAAGAGGAAGTGGAAGAAGAAAAGAACTTGAAAGTGGGGATGAAATATTTACCTCTTCTTCGTGTTCTTAAAATTGATTTGATCAAAAGGGATCCTCAAGAATTTTTTATTACCAACAGAAGGCCTCTAGGATGAAGGGAGGAATGTTGGGAGGATATTTGGGCATGGTTATACTAAGGAAAATGGCTTTGGACGTGTTAAATTAAGAGAAGGGGAAGTGCCTTTTTATAAGAGAGGATTCGGTCACTTTAGGAAAAGCTTGAAATATTATTTTATAATAAAATAATTTTCGTTTTATAATGGCTCAAAAATGAATTATTTCGTTGATATGGTGGGGATTGTTGGAAAACCACTCAACCAATAGGTTTTAAACAGGTTTAGGTCATCTTATTTACCTTATATTTTAAATTTATCTCTTAGTTAAATAGTTTGACATTTACCATGTCTCTTTGTATTTTTATATTATAAGGTAAATAAACTTACTATAACATGCCAAGAGAACCCTATATGGTTCATTATTAATTTATATATCCTTATCTATGTACTTTTACCTAACCTTAGATTTTTAGAAATATTATATCAATTAAAAATATAGTATTTGTTTTAAAAACTCAAATATAACAATTTTGACACAATTTAGTATTTGATTTTTTTGAAATCCATATAAACATTATCACTTCGAATAAAATTTATTTAACCAACCCTAACATGTCATATTACCGTAGAAAATTAGTGTAATTTATCAGAAGTCTCAATTTACATTTATTTGGATATTTATAATATAAAATATTTTAATATTTCATTAATATGTTAATTAAAACATCATCATTGTATCATAAATAAATTAAATTATTTAAGATCTAAAAATTATAAATAAAATATAATTATGTAGGAAATTATTTTATCACTCTAATGAATATTTATAGTTGAATTTATATTATTGGTAACCCTATATTAAAAATGGTTTAGTTATTAAACATTGAATTTAACTCTTTTATCTCTTCTTTAAATAAAATAATAATAATTGTCTTAATCTAATCCAAGTCAACCAAAGGGGGTCATATTTTATTCCTAATGTATTTTTTTCTTGAATAACTTTTATACAATAAAATTTTGACATGTGTTAGGTTAATTATATTATCATTTTTACCCTTAATTATCCTATTTACTTTTTACCGTGTTAAAAAAAGTCAAAAGTTACTATTCACCACATATTCTTTTCATACTATTGAACCAAATTTTACGTCTTGATGTTAATAGTGTCTCTTGGATTTTTTAAATTCAACTCACAGAAGCGGTAAAATTATGTTTTATGCAAATTTACAAATGCTCCTAGGAGGTGGGTAAAAGACGGTAAAAAGTTCAATAAACATTTTATATATTTAAACGTATAATAAAATGACTCCAATGAATAACATTGAAATTATATAGGTATTATGTATCAATTTTTAACTAAAATAAATTTAAATAAAATAAATAAATATTTAAATAAACAGTCAATTTTAAAAAATAATTCAGTGTTTTTCACTATTCATCAAAAATTGAATGTTTTAGAGAAATACAAAAAATTCCCCCTAAGCTAATTTTGATATTCTGAATTCATAAATGAAGCCTATTTTACCAATTTTAAACCATTTATGTTTCTTTTATTAAGTTAAAAATAATTCTCATTATCAAAACAAAAAGCGGGTTTTTAAAAAGTAAAAACTATCAAAAGATTGACATGTCTTTATGTCAAATTTAAATGTGAAATTACTTTTAATGACCGATATTGTATTAAATAATGAAAATATAATCTAATTATACCTCAAAAACATTCAAATGCAAAATTTAACACTATAAATCATTTTGATTAAAATGTTTTTATCTCAATTAAAACATAGTATTTTTCATCAAAAAAGTACCAAAAATTTATCCAAACTAAATTTTTATGTCCAAATTTTAAAGAAGAATTTAATTTCATTACATTGAATATATAAAAGATTCAAATATTGGTTTCAAAATGGGTTTAACATTAAAATGTGGTAAAATTTCATTTTAAAAAAAATACTTCTTTTATTTGAAAAAATGTATTTGTTCTTGTGTTATGTCTAAGAAAACATAATGTGGATGTTAATATTATATAGAGTATATAAGATTAAAAATAAAATTTGTACTCTTCATAACCACTTTTTGAACAGCTAGTTTGGTAAGTATTGGTGTGCTCGAACTCGTTGTTGCATGTAGCGCAAGCTATTGAATTACTTTAATGAGATATCGTACTATAAAATCTTGGGGTGTTGCAGGGGGTGTCTAGGTGGGGGAGCTATCCAGGTGGGGGAGGGGGGTATGGGTTATCCAATGAGGGGGCTGTCCAGTGGGGGTGGGGGCATGTGCTGTCCAGATGGGGGTGGGTGGGGTGGGATTTCCAGGGAGGGGGTGGGCTATCCAGGGGTGGTGGTGGGTGGGCTATCCTGGTGGGGGAGGGGGTGTAGGTTGTCATGGGGGGTGGGTTGTACAAGGGGGTGGGGGTGGGTTGTCCAGGTGTGGGAGGGGGGTGTTCGTTGTCCTGGGAGGAGGGGGTGGGTTGTCCAGGTGTGGTGGGGGTGTCTAGGTGCGGTGGAGGGCTATCTAGTGGGGGGGGTGCTGTAGGGGGTTGGGGTGTGGGGGTGTGGGGGGGAGTGTGCTGTCCGAGGAGGGGGTGGGTTGTCCACTCCAATACTCTAAAAAAATTGGAATAACATGTAAACATTATATAGTTTCGTTCATGTGTTAAGACATTTCATGAAATTCCATACTAACACTCACACATACCCTTTTAAGAAGAAGTGATCTATTCCATGAAATCTTACTCAGGTTCTTATCCACTATACATATTGATTTCATTCAAATTTAACATTTGTACAACTTCGTATCACCTAATGATATAACAAGGCTCATATTCCTATGAGAAGTGTCTCATCGAAACATGGATCATAAAATCATATCCACGTATGAAATTTTGTAGTGTGTTTATAGGTGGGTGTGTCATTATTTATATGAATGATATTCATGGTTTACACCAACAGTCTTCCTGGTCATCTATAATAGGCTTGAAATCTGGCTACAATTGGATAATGATGGGATTTTATGACCCTAGTTTGGGGCTGGACACCCCCACCCCCTTGGATGACCCCCACAACCTTGAACTCCCCCCCCCCCCTCAGACACCCCCACCCCCTGGACAGCCCTTCCTCCCATGTGGATAGCCCTGCCACCCCCGTGGATAGCCCTGCCACCCCTGTGGATAGCCCTCCCACCACCCGTGGACAGTCTTCCCACCTCCATGACACCCTATACCCCCTTGGACAGCCCCGCCACCCCCGTGGATAGCCCGCCCACCCACCCCGTACCCTACTGGATAGCCCCGCCACCCCTTGGATAGCCCGCCCACCCACCTGAACACCTCATACCCCATGAAATCCCCCCCAGATACCCCTGACCCCCCTGGACAGCCTTGCCACCCACGTGGATAGCCTACCCAGACCTCTGGACACCTCGTACCCCCATGGATAGCCCCCCCCCCCACCCCCGTGGATAGCCTGCCCACCCCCCTGGACACCTCGTACCCCCTGGACATCCCCACTATAAAGGCCCCCTTAGACACCCCTGACCCCCTCTAGACAGCCCTACCACCCCCGTGGACAGCCCGCCCACCCCCTGGACACCACGTACCCCATCGATATCCCCCCACACTCGTGGATATCCCTCCCACCCCTGGACACCCCATTCCCCCCTAGACAGCCCCGCCACCCCCATGGATAGCCCGCCCACCCACCCCGTACACCATAGATAGCCCCGCCACACCATTGGACAACACACCCACCACCTAGACACCTCGTACCCCCTAGACATCTAACCCCAAACCCCACTGGTGGAAATCTCCCCACCCCCACCCCATGGACACCCCCGACCCCCCTAGACACCCCTGCCACCCCCGTGGAGAGCCCACCCACCCCCTAGACAACCCATACACCCCTAGACAGGCCCCTACCCCCGTGGAAAGCCCTCCCACCCCCTGGACACCTGCCCCACCACCCCCCAGACACCCCCCATCAACCCGGGTACCCCCACCTCATGTACCCCCACCCCCACCACCACCACCACCACCATAGACACCCCTGACCCCACTAGACAACCCCAACACCCTAGTGGATAGCACAACCACCCCCGACGATAGCTTGTCCCCTCCTTGGACACCTTTTACCCTCTAGACCACCCTGTCACCCCCGTGGACAACCCACCCACCCCCCTGGACACCACCCCACCCCCGTGGAAAGCTCTCCCACAACCTAAACACCCTGTACCCCCTAGAAGGACCCGCCACCCCCGTGGACAGCCCTTCCACCCCCTAAATAGACCCTTCCCCCATGGAAGGCCCCTCACCACTGTGGACCGCCCCTGTGGACAACCCCCCCCCCCCCCATTGGACTGCCCACCCACTACCATTGACAACCCCCCACCCCCTTGGACACCACATACCCCCTAGACAGCCACGCCCACCCCTAGAGACCTCGGACCCCCTAGGCAGCCCCTCCCTCCCCCTAGACAGCCCCGCCCACCCCCCTGGATATCTCTCCCATGGCCTAGATAGATACTCTCCCCATGGACACCCCGTACCCCCGTGGACAGCCCGCCCCACCCCCTTGGACACCCTGTACCCCCCCTTGAGAGCCCCCCCCCCCTCTTAGACAGCCCACCCACCCCCTGGACAGCCCGTACCCCCTGAACATCCACACCCACCCCCTGGACACCACGTACCCCCTAGGGAGCTTTGCCCACCACCTAGACAGCCCCACCCACACCCATGGATAGCCCCCACCCCCGTGGACATCCCACCCACCCCTTGGACACCTCATACCCCATGGACAACCCTGCTACCTTCATGGATAGGCCACCCACACCCTGGACACCCCGTACCCCCGAGATAGCCCCCCTGGACAGCCCTCGCCACCCCCTAGACACCCCCTCCCCCACCCACCCTCATGCACATCCCCGTCCATCCCCTCTAGAAATCCACTACAACCCTGAACAGCCCAGCCACCCCCATGGACATCCCCCCCCCCCAGACAACCCCTACCCCCCTGGCCAGCCTGCCCACACCTACGAACAGCTCTCCCCACCCTCCCCCTTGGACACCCCGTACCCCCTGGACAACCCCACCACCCTCGTGGACAGCCCACCCACCCCGCTGTACACTCTATACTACTTGGAAACCCCCTGGATATCCCACCCACCTCCCTCGACACCCCCAACCCCCTCGACTACCCCGCCGCCCCTATGAATACCCCCCCCCTCCCCAGCTCAGACTCCCCCACCCTCCGTTCACAGCATGCTCACCCCTGGACACCCCTACCCCTTTAGACAACCCCTCAACCACCCCCATGGACAGCCCACCCACCACCCTTGACATCTCGTACCCCCTGGATAGCCCTGCCACCCCAGTGGATAGCCCTCCCACCCCCTAGAAAGCCCCTCCCCCACCCCCGTGGACAGCCCGCCCACCCCTTGGACACCCTGTACCCCCTGAACAGCCACACCCACGCCCTTGGACAACCAGTACCCCACTGGGAAGCCCTGCCTACCCCCTGGACATCCCCACCCACCCCCTTGGATAGACCGCCCTCACTAGACAGCCCTGCCCACCCCCTAGATACCCCATGCCCCCCCAGACACCCCACCCCCATGGACAGCTCGCCCACCCATGTGGACTGCTCCCCCACCCCCTTGGACACCCCGTACCCCCTAAACAGCCCCTCCACCCTCGTGGACATCCCACTCACCCTTGGACACCCCGTACCCCCCCCCCCCCCACTGAACACCATGTACCCCTTGAACAACACCCCCACCCAACCCCTATGTCATGCCTTCTCACCCCCGTGGACAACCTGCCCACCCCCCTGGACACCCTCGATCCCCCTCGATAGCCCTTCCACCTCCGTGGAAAGCCCACCCACCCAATGGACACCACACCTGCCGTGGAAAACCCGCCCAACCACCCTGGACACCGCTACCCATCGTGGACAGCACACCCACCCTCTGGACACACCCTATCCCTGGAAAGGCCTTCCAACACTGTGGACAGCCTGCCCACCCACTGGACACCCCATACACCCTGGACAGCCCCGCCCACCCCCATGGACTACCCCGACACCCCTGTGGATAGCCCCCACCCCTGTGGATTATAGGGTTTCTATCAACTCGAAGATCTCATTAATCATAGATACCCACTTCATTGCCTCCAGGGATCCTTGATCACCACGGAAAAAGTAGTGGATGGTATTTTATAAACTCCCACGCATAATAAATGATCTGAGACGAACATGGCTATTCCACTTCCACATGATTTTGAGTAGAGACCAAGACTAAAAGTACAATAGCTGGATCACAAGAATAACTACCTGGGATATCCCCTAGTAGGCTTTTTGATTCATTTATAGTGGTAACATTATAAAGAGTTTTCAAAAACAAATCCTTTAGTACAAAAATCTGATGTTATAAAACAAGGGACACAAAATCACAAATCCCATAAAGATACATCCTAAATAATTCACCATAAAACTATTTCCATATTACATAATAGAGACATCTTTTTATTTAGAACTCCCCAATGGTTTATAAAAATCCCATTAAAGGTTTAATTTCAAAAATCATATAGTATTTTTGTCCCAAAATAAAAATGTAATACATTTCCTAATTACCAAATCCCTCATCTCACCATAAACACAAAAAGCATTCATTTTTTCCTAAAGAAACACATTCTATTGAGATGAACAATATTCCAAAACCATTTTAAAAATTCCAATGATCATAAAATACATTAAATTCATTCCATTAAAACCATTAAAGACCCAACCCCATGGACACCACCCCACCCCCTAGACACCCCTAGGGACACCACCCACCCCCTAGACACCGCCCAACCCCCCTAGACGGACCCCACCCCTTCTAGACATCACCCCACCACCTGGACACCCCCCACCCCTAGACAACCTCACCCCCATAGACAGACACACCCACCCTCACCCCCTGGACACCACCCAATCCCTCGTGGACATCCCCCCCACCCCCCCCCCCCAAAAAAACACCCTCGACCCACTACACCATGGACACCACCCCACCCCTGGACACACCCACCCTATAGAAACCCCCCACCCCCTGGACACCATCCCACCACCTGGAAACCCCCACCCTCTAGACACCCCCATGGACATCCCACCCCCACCCGGGGCACCCCCCCCTGAACACCCCCAACCCCTGGACCCCCCAAACCTTGGACGGCACCCACCCCTCCTAGACACCACCCCACAACCTAGAACCCCCTAGACACCCCCGCACCCACCCCTGGAAACCACCCACCCCATTGGATAATCCCCGAACCCCTTGGACCCCCCCCCCCCCCTCCACCCACCTTAATACCCCCACCCCTGGAAATCCCACCAACTGCATAGACACCACCTTACCCCATTGGACACCCCCATGGATAGCCACCCCCACCCTGGACAACCCCCACCCCTAGATACCCCCAAGCCCCTTGATGGCCCCCACGCCTTGGATGACCCCCCACCAATCCAAAACACCACCCCACCACCTAGACACCCTCACACCCTGGACACCCCCACCCTCATGGACTGCCACACCCACCCCCTGGACACCACCCACCTCCCTTAGACACCCCACCCCCTGGACCGCCCCCATCCCCTGGATAACACCCCACACCCTAGACACCCCCGCCCCCTGGACACCCCCACCTCTCTGGAAAGCCCCCCAACCCCCTGGACACCCCCCTCCAAACACCACCCCACCCCCTGGACACCCCCATGACCTCAGACACCATCATCCCCCAGACACCCCCACCCCATGGAGACCCCCTATGACCCTTGGACAGCCACCCCAAACCCTCGAACAGACCCCAAACCCCTTGAATTCTGAATTAAATTCTTTATTTATTTAATTAACATGCGAATTATGTGTTAATGGTGTATGGGGATACTTGTTGTATGGGTATACTTGTTGTATTTGTATACTTGTTGTAATTACCTTGTGAATTATGTGAAAATTTTGTATGTGGGTAGAGGGTAATTAAATAAAAAAATGGAGGTATTCATATTTATGTATGAATTATGTATTGGATGAATTTTGTGTGAATTCACACATAATTATGTATGTATTATGCATGTATACTTGTTAATGGTGTATTGTGTTACTTGTTTTATGTGTATATATTACTTAGGTATTCTATTGTGTATGAATTTCTCATGCCTATTGGTGGTATTGATGCAGCTACATAGGGGGAGGCCAGCAATCCAGTTGATGCTACAGGTACAAAAAGGATATGCCAACTGTTTACAACAGTTGGAATATGTGTAAAAGCCGAACTTTTACCAACGGTTTTATTTAAACTGTTAATATAAGTGTATCCCAATGGTTTTTAAATTGTTGGAATAGATAATTTTACTTAATATTTACCCAATGTTTCTGGGATATCATTGGTAAAATTCTATACCAACGATATTTTAAATCGTTGGTATAGAAATAATTCATGCTATTACCCACGTTTTAAAACCGTTGGTAAACATTTATACCATTATTTTATTGAAATCATTGGTATATATTGAATTTTTTCAGACATATCCCAACAGTTCTCATAGAACCGTTGGGATATGTCTCTCCCTACAGCTCAAGACCCAACGGTTTGGACAACGGTTGGTATAGCTTGTACCAACGGTTTGGACAATCATTGGTAGAGTTTGAAACAACGGTTGTCCAGCCTTTACCAATGGTTTTAAACCATTTCTAATGCTAATATTTCTAGTAGTGCCCAACCTTATTCATTAACTGAACTTTTAATGATTTTGTAGAAGAACAAATAATTTATATGGAATCATATTTTTACCATTAATAAACTCATTGTGCATATAATTTTAAAAAAATTAGAAAAATGAATTTAAAATACATTAATGGGTATGTTAAAATTGTTACATTGTTTTAATTTTTTTCAATATAATGAATTAATTTATGTCATAAAGAATAAAAAATGGACTTTTTAAATGTTTTTAATGGATAGTTAGAAAGTATGTTATACTTAAATGAGTAATAAAAATAAACTACTTCATGATGAAACTGTAGAACGTGTTGACAAAAATATTTAATCTGATATTACTTGGAGTTTAAATTACATAATATATCGTTGGAATGATATTTTGTTTAGCTTTTGTTTGTGTGTGATCCTCTTCAAGAAAATACAAGATAAATTGATTTGAATGTTTTCAAACAAATACCTTGAGAATTCAAATGTGGTATGATCTCTATTTTCCTATGGTTAAGTTTTTTGTTTTTTTGGATTAAATCGCTTAATTTTTTTAATATTATGTATAATTGTATGAGGATATTCGGGGGTGTTATGGTAGTTTAAGGCACAAAATAAGGAAGGAAAGCTGACGTCATATGCATGTTTTACGGTTGTCAGAAGGTTAGAGATAACTAAGTGCCCAAGTCATACTTGAAAAATAGAGGGGATGTATAATGTAGTAAAATCTACAAAAGGGGAGGCCAAACCATGTATAATTGGATAGATTCATTCCACATGGTTGGAACATGGTATATCAAACTATGCGACATACCCAGTAAACTGTGAAACCATGACCATTTTTAGACAGAGGTCGGTTCACGACTAGAGTGCAGTTTTGTATACTATATAGAAAAACCGTGCACCTCATTAAATGTGTGGTTTTACCAATTTTACACCTCTAGATTTTATGGTTTCTTAGATTATATTATTGTCATTTCTCACCCTCTTAACCCTAGTGATGAACCAAAAAACCATACCCCCCCCCAATGGTGGATATTTTTCAATTCTATGATATTTGGAGTATTTTTGGGTGTCAATTGAAGCTCAAGGTTTGTCTAACACTTTTATTTCTTCTTGTTTTTTGATTTAGGGATTCTTTTAGTTGAAATTATTATACCAAATTACTAAAACCTCCTTTTTTGATGGATTTAGGTTAGGGTTTCAAAGGGTTATCGAAACAAAGTCAAAGTATAGGGTTGAGTGTTTGGTTGTCTTCAAAATATATGTTGATTTTCCCTGGGTTATATCCCATAGTTTTTTCATTCATTTTTGAGTGTGTGATTATGATATTTATTCCATATTAATGTTCATTTATTTACTCTAGAAAAATATAGTAATATGGCTGGATATATTATGAATTTAACCCCTCATGATCCTCCTGGGATGCTTAAAAAATGATTAGATAATATTAAGGCCACCCATTAGGGTGTGAAAATATTCTTGAACATCGAAAATTATAATTTCAAGCATAGAATTGTCGGGTGATAAAGTAGATCACATAATCTATATATGTTCACATGTTAGTTGATTTGAAAGTGAATACTCAGGGTTATGTTTGGACTTTGATAATAATATAAGGGATTTTTGGCTTCATATAGAAATGGGTTGGATAAAATAAAGTTATTGTACTTTGGGACTTGTGAATTGTACTTAAAATGCATAAGTGGGAAAATTCATGTGAATTGAATTGTGTAAATGGGCTAAATAATAAGAATTTATGATTTATGTGAAATGGGTAAATGTGTGGGAATTGTTGAATATGCCTAATGGGTTAAGGTATGGAAAGGGAAAAGTGATAAATGGGTTATACAAAGTGAATGGTAAATCTGTAAATGGGTTAAGACCTATATATGATTTGTATGTTTAATGAAATTTGAAATGTAAATGTGATTTGTATTCATTATATATGGTTTGTGATATGGTATATGTGGAAAAGAGATAATAAGAATGTGAACCTGTCTTGGTGTTCTAGGGTAAAAGACAATGTCTCCTCCCATAGGTTGGGTTAGACTGAGGCTCTAAACCACTCCCTTGATAACATGGATTTAGAAGTTAGACTGATTCTTTAGGACCATAATATTTCCATGGGATAAGACTACCTAGAATGAGGTTCCAATGTATGTGTATTATGATTAGTTATGAAATTTTTATCCCTAGTGAGATATGGAACATGAATTACTCCCTTATGCATGATAACTGCTCAGCTTATGCAATTGTGAAAATGATATAAATGCTTAACCCATGAACCATGTGATAAAAATGAATCTATTAATGAAGATGGTATAAATGATGAAATTTAATTAATGTTTGAATTGTTTAAGGAGAATATTTTTATCTAATGATTACTAATATTTTTTGTGTTTATCTGTCATTTATTTAGTAATTTCATGCACTATTTTTTTTAGATTAGTTATTTTGTAGACACCATTGGTGGTGGAATGTTGATTTGTACTCACAACATTCTTGTGCATCCATTGGGTACTGGAGAAAATTTATTTGGTTCATGTCAGGACATGGGAAAAGTCTCTATTATTGGGAGTTGATTTCACCATGGGATTCAAAAGGATTAGGATCCAGACTTTGGGCAAGGACCCATTTTTGAAATTCATATGTTTTCCTTAATTTTGGGTTTTTTAAATTGATGCTATTAGCATGCATGTAATATTTACAATTTAGTTCTGGTTTTTACCCAATTGTGAACAATTAGTAATGCATATTCTGGTTTTTGTTCATTTTTTACTTTATTTTATATGTTGTATGTTGTGTATTACTCTGTTAAAGAGATAATAGTCTACCAACATTACTTAATTGACACCTACTACTAGTCGACAACCTTCAGCGTACGAGGAGGCCTACTTGAGGTCATGTGGTGACCCTGATCGGATCACAAGTTTAGTGGCTCCCAAGATTGGGATGTTACAATGTGATATCAAAAATTGGTTATTTAATTTGGTCTTACTATTTTGGATGATATACAAGAGATTAAAAAGGTTTGGGATATATTAATGGGCTCGTTTTTGGGAGTGGATATTCCAGGTATGAGTGAAAATCCTGGCACCCAGGGTGGGAAATTTTTTCTTGATATGTGTTGTTATAGTGGAATGATATTACACCATTAGGTGATGAACTTATTGTGTGATGTGACTATTTGAAGATATTTTCCTTATGTTCGGAACAACATGATGTTGTGAATTCATGCATCATTATAGGAACATATGGATTTGCGTGGAATTCATTATGATAGGGACACTGGGATGGGGTTGTGAGACATTAAGGGTAGGATGAATTTCACATTATTTAAAATTTGAAAAAAATGGTGTCTATTAATGAATATGAAAATCTATAAATTGAAAGAATGTAAATTAATGGTTAATAAACTGTGTTCCAAAAGAAATGTCATAAACAAGTTAAAAATTTTGTTTGTGATAAATTATAAAGAATTAATGGTGACTAAAAGAGAAAACATTATGTTTTAAATGTAAAATGATTATATAATTTTTCTAAATAAGGGATGTTAATTAGTTAAAATATTGGTTGTAACAAGTTGGAAAAAAGGAAATGTTCCTAAATAATATATATTTTCATTATGAATTTGAAAATGGTTTAAATATAATAAGTATAATAAAAGACTTATACCGACATTGGTTTGCTTACCCAATGTTGACCATTACCCGTATTAATAATGGTTTAAGGAATTATTAGAGATGTGATCCCATCTTTTAGGATAGTGTATATAGAGTGGGTTACTTATGGAAGGTAGTGTATTTTTGTTGCGATCTGCACCGGTTGTAATTTCATTGAAATAGTTGTTGATAAAAATGTTTAGATGTATGAATCCAAAGAAGTGGAGATTTTTGAAATGTATGATAAATAAAAATTCCTAAATTGTGAACCTTTGGGTTTTCAAAAAGGTGAAGTAAATATAAGAGAATGTTTAATTATGTAAAATTCAGTCAGGAATGGTATTGAGTAATCTTTGTTTTATTTATGTGTCCCTTTGTATTAGTGTTTTGGGTAATTAGAGTTACCTAGGATGAGACCCTAATTATATGTCAGTAAACCATGATGAGTCTTGATGTGTGGGTAAAGGGATTCACTATGTTATACATTCAGTAGGCCTTTGACCTTGAGGTTTTTATAGGTTTCTTGATATTATGAAAGTGTTATCCAATGTATGGTATGACCTTGTGAGTTGTGTTTTGAAACCTAGATTGGGGTTTCGGGCTTGTGGTTTCAACATATGTGTGAGAGTACGCACGGTGTGAATCCTACAGTGACTGTTTACAGGGGTGCATTGAGCGTAGTGTTTTGGAACGTGGGAATGAGAGTCACCAGTGAGTGGTGACTTGTTGTATGTTTTATGTATGTGTCCTAGAGATATATGCTTGTTTAATTTTACCCTTATCCCTATATTGGAAATTTGTATCATTTTATCATCAAGAGAAAATCATGAGAGTGGTCAGCCTTTTATTAAATTCTCATGGGTGAATGAGACATAAGAAAGATGATTTGGATTTGAACATGTACTTGTTGTTATGTTGGAAGGTCAATGGTTTTGGGAAGACATGACCTGAGTTGTGGCCAGAAGTTTGCAGTCTTAGGAAAGATCCAGTGTGAACTTTTGGGGGGTATCCAAGTGTTATTGGTTCCTTATACTATGAAGCATGTGAGATTCATCTACAGTGGAATTAATGGAAAATGAGTTCTTGTTTTCGTAAATGGTAGGGTTGTGACCTGATTATTTTAGAAGAGAACATGGGTGCTTGTGGTTGGTTGTATTGTTAATATTGATGGGTTGTATCATCTAGATGAATGACACATCTATTTGGTAAATGAATAATGGGGGCCTCGTTGTTGATTTCGGGTAGAAGAGACCAGAGTGACTAAATCATGGATATATTATTTCATTATAAAAGTGACACCCAATGTACGACTCCTAATATGGTTGATATTTTTTTGTGCGAATGGATTAATTTTTAAGTTATATGTTTATCATTATTTGATGTTGATGAGGATGATGGACCAAAAGTCATGTTCAAGAGTGTAAAAGGTTGCTGGGCTAGGCTCTGGTGATGGTTGGATTCTGAAAAGTGAATTCGGTATATGTGTAGCGTCACATGAAAGTGTTAGACCCAGAGGTCTCTAATAAATTCCATATGTGGGTACTCTTTGGTATGGCGTGATTTCAATTGTGATGGTACAACATGTTAATTGGGATAGCTACATGTCCTTCCCAATTAAACCAAAGAGGAATGAGTCACTATGTGAGAGACTGTTGGTTTGATTGGTTTGGTGGACTATTGTATTTTAGTTTCTAACTTCCAAGGTTATTCCAAAAGAAATTCACTGGTGTTTTCGATGCAGTAACAAAGGATACATTGGTTCAAAACTACTTGGAAGATGGTCATAGATAGGTGTTGAGTATTTATTGTAAATCACACCAGCATGGTGGTGGTTAAGTGATGAGGACATGTGTGCAGGTAGGGAAGCCCAAATATTTTGGAAACTCATGTTTTCCCCATGTGGGAGTTAAAATCATTGATAGATATGATGCAGTGGTGTTCTTAGATAAATTCATAGCATACTTTTATCTAGTGAAACTTAGGCCAAACATCTTGAAATCATCTCAAGTACACTGAGAAAGCTCTGGAATTATTCCAAGAGACATGAATTTGTTTTGGGGGATGTAGTACATCATAGAGTTTACACTCATGGGCTGATATATGTGGATCTAGATGGTGGGATGTACACCATATACATTTTACGAGTGATGTCCTCAGGATAGACCTAGTGTCGACAAACATTGTGAGTTCCATTTTTAGAAGATGGTAATGGGTACCTTGAGATGTTTGTTTTGTTTCTAAGGTAAAATATAGAATTTCACATCCATGTTTTGGGTCTCATCTTATGATTTAAGTGTGAATCATGGTTGTTTAAATTCCATGAAGAAGCTGATGGTAAGGACAATCATAATGTGTAGTGTGTTAAGTCAGTCCTTATTGTGTGGATTAGAGCATGGAGTTGATGTAGGGGTATCGATATGACATTGAGTGACATGTGTGGTTCTTCATGTATCTCTCTGAGATTCTAGGTAGTCCTTGATGGTGGTGGTTGATTGATCCAAGCATTGTCTTTGTGATCAAGTTGGTTCCAAATAAAATTTGATTTTTCTTACGTAAAATTCATCAAAGGGTGTGGTGAGACATGACAATTGTTTGTGGAAAGGGGGGGGGGGGTAGGTTCTATAACTCCCTCAAAAAAAAAATAAAGGTACTCTTGTAGGTTTATCTAGGAGACATCTAAATATCTTGATATGTGAAGGAACAATATCCATGTGATGACGTGTTATGCCAATAAGGAATCTATGTTCTTCCGATTTGAGTTAATCGGGGACATCGTGACTCGACTAGGAGAAAGGAAATAATTTGGTGAGTTGTAGACCACATTTGGTGGGTGTGTTAGGGGTAAAAGTATGGTTCAAATTATGGAATGATTTTTATTATGATAATATTTTTCTTTATTAACTATATGTACATAGGGGGT
Organism: Viscum album; assembly: GCA_963277665.1. Classification (NCBI taxonomy): domain Eukaryota; kingdom Viridiplantae; phylum Streptophyta; class Magnoliopsida; order Santalales; family Viscaceae; genus Viscum; species Viscum album. The sequence goes on from OY728137.1 coordinate 1,992,790,896, forward strand.
TCTTTTTTGGGAATTTTGATGGTTGCGGCAGAGCGTGATGATGGTTTTAAGAATAGATTGTACATTGAAGGTTGATCTCTATTAAAAGTCACGGAATGACCATAGTGATTGCATTGGATTATATTGAATGGAATCAAGTTAGTAAGCGCCATGGGATGGTGATAAAAGGGCAGCATACCAACAATGGAAGATGGATGTTTAGGGGAAATCTAGTTAGTAGTGGTCCGACATGATATGGAAGAAGGAATTGATGTTTTATGTTGTAACCCACCTCTAATTTGGTGTTTGTAGTGGTAAGTGTTTTTCAAAATTGATGGAAAAATTTCACGAGGTCAAATTGTTCACAGTCTATGAAGGGATGGCCTAGGGATTTCATCCCTGATAGTTTCGATGGAAATTCCAGATGCTAAAATGGGGAGAAGTCCAAATTGATGTTTTGGTGCTGCAATTTGGGAATGTGTCAGGTATGTTGTGGAAGATGATTTGATATTATAGTCGTCATTTTCAATATCATAGTTTTCAACCACTAGAAGGTGATGTGTAAAGATAATGTGTGTGGTGGGGATCACCATAATGGGAAGGTGGTCAGTTGATACTCTGACCATTGTTTCGGGTATAAAGGACTCTAGTAAGCACCATTTTGGATATTTGACCTTGATAACGTGAATTTAATTTGTTTATATTGGTATAGTTCATTTATTTTTTTTTATTTTTTTAGGATATTTGATTAGGGAATGAGACTTTCAAGCCTCTAGTTTTGGAGTGATGTAAGTCCGAAAATCAGGCCAGAAAGACTGAGTGTTTTCTTTGGTTGGTGTCGAGTTTGGGTCACCATTAGTGGTTTGAAAACATGGTAAAATGGCACCAACTGTTTAGGTCCATGAGATTTAAAGAGTATTGAACTGATATACAGTTGATTGGTTCTTCGACAATGGTATTATGTTTTTTGTTATGTTTCCTTATATATTTTTTTAAGTGGAGTTTCTTATGCTTCCCTACGGAGTTCTGATTGCTGATGTGAGGTTAGAAGTTAATCTGTCCATTGAAGAACACCTGATTTTTTTGTGGATGATAGTGATAAAGTATTTTGGGGAATAGTTGTGCCTTTCATCTGTGTTTTTGGAATCATGGTATTTTTTGAACAGACATGTGAGAGGGAGACAGACATATGTTCCTAGTGGCCCGATCTATTTTAATTTTAATCTTAGTGATTCTTGGGGGTGTGGCTCGAATATAAGTTGTTATTAGGTGAAAAAGTTGTAGGATCCTTATATTTTTAGAGGTTCATTTTGGTTTATGTTTTAGTATATATCTATTTATTATGTTTAATGGAATTTCTTTTATATGTATGAGGGACCTCAAGGGTGTTATGGAGGTTCGGGACACAAAATAACGAAGAAATGTGACCATCTTATGCATGTTTTCATGGATTGTGCATAGTTTGACATAACCATGAACCCGAGACATCTGAAAAGGAGTAAGGGATTCTTATTTTAGTAAATTGAGAAATGGGAGGCCAAACCATGAAAAATTGGTTACAACCATTCTACATTGTTGGGTCATGGTTTTTTTAATCCATGAGAGAACCCAAGGTAATTATGTGACATTGAACCCTCTTAGAGAGAGGGTAGATCATGTTCGGCGCACAACTTGGTAAACCATGTTTCCAAACTATGTGCCATAATATAAATTGTTTTTTACCAATTTCCCCCTCCAGATTTTAATTTTCGTCATTTTATTTTTTCCTCATTTCTCCCCCTTGCAACTCTAGTGATGAAATAAAACATCCAAATCCTACTATGGGTGGATATCCTTCAATACCAAGATTTTTAGAGTGTCATTGGGTGTGGTTCGATGATTTTGGCGAGTCTAATGATTCATTTTCTTCTCGTTTTCCATTTAAGGGCTGTGTAGTTTCTCTTATTCTCACAAATCCCAATAACTCACTTTTCTGATGGATAATAAATTTCATTTTTTAAGGGTGTTCTAATTCGAGTTAAGGGCCATAGTTGGGAATTTTGTGTCATCCCGAATCATGGTAGCTGGTCTATAAGTTATATCCCATAGTTTTGTCATTGAATTGTGCACATGTGGTTATGATATTGCTTCCCTCTTCATGTGATTTTTTTTCTTCGAGTATGATTTGGTAGAATTGTTGGATAAATGGAAATTTGAATACCTCATGGTCCTTGTGGGAATCATTGAGATTGATAATATCAGATTAGGGCCACCCATATGGTTCTCCAACTTTCACGAATGTGGAAAATTTTAATACGAAGCATTGAATTGCCCTGTGATAAAGTATCTACAATAAGGAGCTTGTTGAAATGTTAGTTGATTTATAAAGGGGTTATTTATGGTTGTTTCTAGACTTTTATAATCCCATAAGGGATTGTAATGCTATATATAGAAAAGGGATGGATGAAATAAAGTGATTGTGCTATGTGACTTATGAATTGTACATTAAATGCATAACTGGGAAAATTCCTCGGAATTGAACTATGAAAATGGGATAAATAATGGGAATTGATGATTTATGTAAAATGTGTTAATGTATATCAATTTTTTAATAAACTAAATGTCTTATCGTATGAATAGGAAAAAGGGTTAAATGGGATATTCTAAATGAATGGTAAATGTGTAAATGGGTTAATGAATAAAGATGATATTTATATCAAATGAAATGTAAAATGTGAATGGTATTTGTAATGATTATGTATGGTTGGTGATATAGAATATGTTCTAAATGGATAATAAGCATGTGTTAATTACTTTTTGGGTGGGATAAAAGACTAAGGCTCCTTCCATGGGTCGGGTTGGACTGAGGCTCTGTACCCCACCCTTGAATGCATAGGTTAGGGAGAAGAACTAATTCTCTAGGACACAAATGGTTTCATTAGATTCAACTTCTCAGATTGAGGATTCATGTTAAGTGTGATATAATTATTTATGAAATGTTTATTCTTAGTGATATATAGAACATGAATTACTCTCTTATGCATGCTAATTGAATAGATTAGGAAATTTTGTAAATGATGTAAATTCCTTACCCATGGAACATGTGATGAAAATGAATCTGTTAATGAATGTGTTATAAATGATATAATGGAATATATGATTGAATTTGTTAATGTGGACATTTTTATCTAATAGAAAAACTATTGTGTTTTGTTTTCCTTTTAATTTATTTAGTACTTTTCGACCCTGTTTGTTTAGACTGGATATTTTTAAGACTCCATTGGTGGTTACCGTATGAGTTGTACTCACATCGTAATTTGGATTCCATAGGGTACCCAAGTAGATTTCATTGTTTCATATAAGGAAATTGGAATATGCCATATTCTTGGGAGTTGATTTGGGATTGGGATGTGCATGGATGACGATCCAGACAAAGTGTCAAGACACATTCTGTGAATTTAGTATTTTGTCTTTATTATGGGTTTTCATCACTTTGGAATTGTTACCATAACCTAACATATTTACTATTTTATTTAGTTTATACCCCATTTGGGAAATTATTTTTAATGAATATTCTGGTTTATGTTCACTATTTCATTTATCTCATATGGTATCTCTTATTAATTACTCAAGTAAAGAGTGTATAGTCTCCCCATGTGACTAATATAACCTTCACTGCCAGTTCAAAAAATATGGGATACGAGGAGGCTAGCTTGAGGTCATGTGGAAGCCCAAATTAGGGCACCAGTTTAGTGGCTCCTACATTGGGGATGTTACAACTAATTTTGAATTTTTTTCTCCAGGGAAAAAACAATTGAATTAGTCAGTTATTTTGAAATAATATTTTATTGGGTATAATTTATTTAGAAAGAAGATAATTTGAAATATTTTACTTTTTTATAAAGTCTCAAGTTCCCTGATTTAGAAAAAAAAGAATTATTATTTTCCATAATCCATTATTAATTCTTGGTACATAGTATTTGGCTATATTTTTGCACATATTAAGAGGATGAAACACACATTACACAGAAATGGGAATAAATTTAGGCATGCAATGATAAATTGTGACAATACAAGTTTTATTTAAATTTATAGGAATCTTGTGATTCAATATAGAATAAAACACATTGATATAATACATCACATTTCAGGAGATCATTTTCAATAAGGTGATATAAATCTTCAGTTCATTAACACTAAACATCATCACATTGATTTTTTTACATGGCCTCTAAATATTGATAGAATAATAAATATCAGACATGATCTAGGAATTATTAATTCATCCTAAGATTTGATATTTATTTAATAATTTTATTATTAGTTGATTTATGTTATAAGTCATATCCTACCATTAGAAAAATACATGTGAAATTGATATATTAGAGTTCTAATTGTGGGTTCTATTTTTATATGTGACAATTTGGCTAATACCATATTGTAAATTAGTTGGATTTCTTTTTCTTGCCTCTTACCCTTTGAAAAATACATTTGGACTTATTCCACTATCCTAGTAAAATTGGAATACTACAATTACTAAGCTACCTATACGTAATATAGTTCTATGTAAAAACATCAGGTAATACTATTGGATGACACTGTTTGATAATATCCATTGTCAGTATCATTGATGATTTATTTTATTTAACACTTAAATTTATTATTTTACTCAAATTTTAGTCATTATATATTTTTAATTTATTTGATTCTATAAATGAAAAAATAAATTTTCAGAGTCCAAGTAGAATCATCTCTCATCTATTCTCCATGAAACATCATCTACCATTATATCTTAAAACCTGTACTCAAAATTTCTTCTGTCAATCGTTGTGTCTATTTAAAATTTGTGATAGTGAAGCATCCATCTACATATCTAGACAAGTTTCATCCATGAAAAAAATAAAATTTTAATTTAAGTCAGCTTATCAAGCTATAAAATCCTCTTACTTCATCCGAAATATTAGTTAATAAGAAAAAGATAGATGTTTCTTGGTTGACTTTTTGTAAGTCACTAGTTTCGAAGGTTATCCAAGATCAAGGGTGGGCTATATGGTTCAAAGTATTTGAGAAACAGTTATTTTTATGATTTGTTTGTGATTTATATATTTATTATGAATTTTAATTTGAGGATAAAAAATGTTTTATTATTACAATCGAAGATGGGGAGGATCATGTTTTCTCTTCCAAGCATTATGCTAAGTCATTACGAGATCCTCCAATTAAAATATATGAGAATTGTCAAGGTTTTTATCCCATTGAAGATGTGAATTTTATCCTTAGGTTTTCTCTTCATGATCATATAAGTAATAAAATTTTATAAAGTCTAGTTATAGGAGAACGCATTGGGGAATTTCGAATTCGCTTCAAAATTTTCCAATATAATATATATCCTAGGATGGGAGGATTCATTATGAAGAGGTATCAAGATGCCTTATTTATGTGTATAATGTGAATAATGTAAAAGATAATAATTTTTATATATATAATGGTGCATATTGGGTAGTTATCCAAGAATTATACTATGTCCAATTATCCTGTTTATCCGAAAATGACATCTTCTAGGTTAGAATAAAGGGGGATTTCCCTAATTGAGAAAAATGGTGTATTTGTGTTATGGTTTCTATATTATTCAAATGGATTATCAAAATATGAATGTTAATTTGAAACCATGGTTAATAATATGAGGAATTTATAGTCAGATGCTATATGAGAATTTGAATCCATTGAAGAACCCATCCATACATAAGGAGTTGGCGGGTATTGAATGTGATCTAGATGATGTGTTATTTTATTCTTTTAATGAAGAAGAGGTCGAGGTAATTAATGAAGTAGAGGAGGAGTATTTAGAAGTTGTGTATGAGGAATAGTAACCACATGCTATTTATTTTGAATAAATTAGTTTTCTATATATAGTCGGGATACAAAATGTTTTATATAGACCCAAAACTCTTATGTTTCCTTAGCCTTAAATAAAATTTTATTTGAATATGATTATGTGTCAAATAATAATATTTTCAATTATTATAAATTATAGTATTCTACATCAGAAAGTCCATAGGATGTCATTGGATTGTCTGTTGAATCTTTATATTATGTCCATTGATAATATGAAAAAGAAGAAACCAATCCCTTCTTGACGATTTATGAGTCATATAGAAACGCCAATAGAGAGTAGTATAGTCACTACAAGAGTTTTATAGTTAGAAATGTTATTTTAATTCCATTAGATACATGTAAAATAGATGTATATGGTTATTATTCACCATCTAAGGTGGATAATCTCATATAGTCCACCTTTCATGGAATTAGCTATTATGATTCGGATGATGGTGATGATATTGGTGGTCATCCACAAATGCATTGAGGAACTACCATTTAATTATTTTAGAGTTATAATAAGGGATATGTGGTTTAAATTATAGACCAATAAGTAATTATTAAACATTTTAGATTAGTGATACCTATTATATATGAGGATGTATAGGGTGAATCTCTAATTCCTGATGATGAAGCTGGTCATAATTATTTTACTTTAACAAGATGGGAGAGTTCGTCGAATTTTCCAATATTTTCCCTCAGGAGTATTACATTATTTTATAAAATTTAAATTCCCTTAAGGTAAATAATTTTTCTTATCATGGAGGTTTCCCTATAGCTTCTACCCTTTAAAATAATAGACTTAATTACCATGACATATCATGAATTTCATTTTGGGTTGTGTCACATATCCACCCTAAGATATTTCGAGGATTATGAAATTTTGAAGTGTAATTGAAGAAGTTGGTTGAGAATATAAATGTTATCCATTATAACATGTAACACATGAGGATGGGCCTAATATAAAGAGATTTTTTATTTATTATAATATTGGGATATTTTTCTATTGTTGGATCCACTTATTCTAGTACTTCTCCTCGTTTTTCTTTCCAGAATTCTTGTTCATATAATATGATAAATTTTTTGGGAAGCGATACCAATTTTATTGGAAGATTGATGTAACTATACCCAATATGAGTTTGATAGATAAAATATCAATTTGGTTATATCTATAACATTGTTATAGATTTTATAAATAAATTTATAACAAGACCACTATCATGAACGCAATAAAATATTTTATTTTAAATATTTTAACTAAAAATTAGATCAATTCTCATTTAATGATTTTTCTAAAAATATAAGGATACCACCATATATTGGTGCCTTCAAGGAACATGTGTGTTAGTTTACAAAGATATCTCAATATTGAGATGTTTCTATAGAAGATAAGTATGAATTCAATCGAATGATTTAGCATGTCGGTAGAACCATATCTCAATTTTTAGAGCTGATGAAGAATTTTCTCTTCACTTCCAAGACATTAGTCTTTTCTCCCCCTCATATTATGTTGACATCCTCAGTTTATGCTCTTATTTTAATATGTTATAGTAATATATCCATTGAAATTATTATTTTTATCCTAACTCATATTTGGGACGTTATACATAAAAGTATAGTTAAATATTTCATTGTGTCTATGACACCTCCATATCCTTTTTCCCCTACAATATCCCATGAAGATACTCAGAATGATAAAACCCTAATTTATCCAACCTTTATTCATGAAAAGACTGATTCAAACTCTCACTATGATTTGATAGTCCTTTTGATTTTTTATTTTGATAATGTAATCACTTAACATTTATATTAATAATAGTGTAGTAATCTTTATTCATAACTCTGATTCCAATAAATATTCTATTTGTTTCAAATTATTGATAATCCTTAAAGGGGGATAATGTGTATAATATAGATAATGTGTATAGTGAGTTTTTTCTAATATTTATTATTTCTTTTTATCAGGTTCATTAAACATTATTGTGTCTCTATAATTCTTTGAAGGTTCTAATATTTATTTAAACCTCTATAATCCATTGATGTACTATGTTTTGAAATTCATTTTCATCAACGATTTTTTATTATAAAAAACGTTATTATACTGGATAATTCCAACAATTCCTTATTTTAATGCTCACAAATCATGTTTTCTTCATTACTAAAAATCGTTGTGTTTAATTGTAGAATCTTCACAAGTATATCATTTTAAGTACCCTATGTAATGGTAATCCCATCATTTCATGAGCTACATAATGGTGATTCTGAAATTTAATTATTTTTTGTAAGGGTAGGTGAGTTCTTATTGAACTTTGTAAGGGTAGTAGTATATATTTGAAAGGGTAACAACCTATTTATAATGTTTAGGTATGGGTAAGTCACTAAATTCCATGTATATGAAATTATATATTGGTAATTGTGGGAAGACATAAATAACATTCAATGAACATGTTCTACCTTTCAAATAATATTTCTACTTCCAGTTAAAAACCTATATCTTCAATAGAAATATCCTTCCACCAATACACTTATGTGATCTACAAATAAACATGTGAACCTCTTGTAAAGTTATGCAACCCCTAATTTAGATGTGTTATCAAGTGAAAAAATTTAATGCTGTAGAAGGGTGATACTTGTAGTATGGTTTTTTTAGTTATGGTTGAATTTTACAAAAATTAGAACAAACATTCTACCTCATTGCTAGTTATGTTACCACTTGTTCAAATATTCTACCACCAATGAAACCACAATCTTCAATAGTTATCTACCACAACCCGGGGAAGAGATAATTTCGTACCGATCAAAACATAAATTCAAATTAATTATTCCAATATCATATTAATTATATTTAATTCAATTTAGAGAAATTAGGGTTTAAAAATATTATTCATAAAATGGATACTCACCCCCACCCCAACACTGTGGACACCCCCACCCCCCATGACACCCTCCCACCCTGGACACCCCACCCTATGAACACCCCCTACCCCTAGACATCCCCCCAACCCATGGATAGGCCCCCACCAACTATACACCCTCCCACCACCCTGGACACCCTCCCACCCACTGGGACACCCCCACCCCCTGGACAGGCCCCACCCCCAAGACACCCCCACCCCCTGAACACCCCCTTAGACACCCCCACCTCGCCTAGACACCTGCCCACCCCCTGGACACCCCCACCCCTGGAAACCCCCTTGGACAGCTGCCCCCACCCCACCCCATGGACACATTCCCACCCCATGGATATCCCGTCCAACCCCTGGACTCCCCCACCCCCTAGACACCCTCCCTCCCCATTGACCCCCTCTCCCACTTTCTAAGACCCCAACACCCCTAGACAGCCCCCACCCCTAGATGCCACCCCATCCTTCTGGATAGCCCCCCCCCCCCAGGACACCCTCCTACCACCTAGACACCACCCACCCCACTGGACACCCGCCCACCCCCTAGACTACCCACCCCCTGGACACCCCCACCCCTAGACAACTACCATCCCCTAGACAGCCCCCCCACCCAACTAGACATCCCCCACCCCCAAGACATACTCCCACCCCTATCCCCTTGGACACCCTCCCCCCCCAGACACCACCCCACCCCCAGGTAGAGCCCCCACCCCCTGGACACCCCAACCCCCTTTTACACCACCCCACCCCACTAGAAATACCCCAGCCCCTAGACACCCTCAAACCCCTACACCCAGGGACACCCTCCCACCCCCTAGACACCACCCACCCCCATGGATAGCCCCCACCCCCTAGACACCCCCACCCTTAGACACCCCTACCCCCTTGGACACCCTCCCACCCCTTGAAACCACCCCACCCCATGGACATGCCTATATCCTTAGAAAGACCCCCCCCCCCCCCTGTGACACCCCTTAACCCTTGGATAGCCCCCCACACAAAGAGACTGCCCTACCCACCATGGACAGCCCCCCACCCCATGAACACCCGACCCCCCTGGACACTCCTACCCCTTGGATAGCCCTAGCCCCCTAGACAGCCCTCCAACCCCCTAGACACCACCCCACCACACTAGACACCCCCACCCCCATGGACACCCTCCCAACACCTACACCTTTGGATCCCTCACACCCTCTAGACACCACCCTACCCCCATGGACAACCCCCCCCTAGACACCCCCACCCCCTGGACACCCCACCCTCTAGAAACCTTTACCCCTTGGATGCCCCCCCACCCAACACCACATGTACACCCCCACTCCCCATAAAACCATTACAATGCACTACCAAAGTATGAAACAAGCCGAAATAAGACCAAAAGAAGACCAAACCAGACCAGAATATATCCCTGAAAAATATCAGAAATTGACCGAAACAAGAAGAACCAGAGAAAAATTAAACATTCACATAGATAACATTCAAAATATACATTGTCAACTAAAAAACCAAAATCCAACCAAAAAACTACAAAATAAACAATTATAATGTCCATATTTAAATTAAATTTTACACTACAAAAAAATTCAAATCCAATCAAACCTATAAAACAAAGTGGCACTTCCCCTTGTAAGTGTTTGACCTATTGATAACTATAGGGTTGAGGGTCATCAAATAGCTAAATTTAAATGGATAGTAGTTAACATGTATAATGAATAAATCAAATGAGGATTATGGCTACAATTATAAATAAAATTTACTAGGTCAAACTTCAAAAGGGTTCCAGTTGTAATTATTTCATACATAAATCTTTACATATAATATCTGCATTCGGAGATGCCTTGTTTTTTATGAAAGTTATATTTAAATGTGTGTCAATTTAAAATATCATTTTATGTAATATATCAAAATGTACAAATTATAAATAAACATTTACCTTTACACTTACATATTTCATCTTGGCACTCTTTTTCATTGTATTTTTTCAAATGTAGACCCATACCATGTTAGAAAATAATAATAATGGAATAATTCTAAAATTCATTATAATATAAACAATTATTAAAAAATGAATCATAATTTTTCAATATATTTTTAAAATATCCTATACATCCCCATAGATAGAGCATATCGAATAATGTGTTTTCTCCCTTCAACAAAAAACACCTAACATCCAATGATCATTGATATAAAAGAGAATTTAAGGTTAGTGGTTTTTTATGTCAAAAGTTAATGAACACATTTCCAGATATATGATTCATACCACTCACCAAAAGGAATCATCCAACACTGTGTGATTATATTGTGTTCGAATGGTTCCAAAATATAAAGTGTTATTTTTTCCTCATCCAATGCATGTGATTCAGGGGAAATCAAATGCTGGTCCATGAATCCATTTAAATTTGTCTGATCATTATTCTCACTCATTTTATAATGATACCTAATACAAAACATAAATATGTATACATTTTAAATAAATATAACCATGGGAAAGGTATGGAGGCTTACATGGAAAAAATATAGACCATGTTGATGCCCAAATTATCTCCAATAACAAGATCCATGGAATAATTTTTCCCAATCCCCAAATTTATTTCACATCCACAAACATGAGATTCTATTGGAAACTCATAATGATATTCCAAAAAATTTGAATATCTTGAAAATCATTCAAAACTACAAGAATCTATATCTGATGTCATATCCATTTTTCTTCGTTGTTGTCTATATAGTATTTCTTTACCTTTGAAGTATTCCTGTAAAAATAAATAAAAAAATATATTAGTTTTTAAATGATAAAAAAACTTTAATAAAAAAAATATGATAAAAGGTATAACATAGAAACCTCTATGGTAATGAGTCGCAGAAGTCGGGATGGAAAAACAAAAAAGTGGCAGATACTATGTACATATTTTTTCACCTCATCTGTTGGTAATGGTACTCGAGCTGAGATATCTATAATATTAGGTACAGTGTACCTATGATGCTCTACCTCTATATTTTGATGATGAACTGTATCTTCTATATAATACTCCAGCCCATATGCATTTATATGATGGTGAGGATCATCAACATACAACTCACAACAAGTAGAAAGTTGAGGCAGAGGTGTTGGATAAAAAATAGGGTCTGTAGGCTTAGGTGGGGGTGTGGGAGCTACTAAATAAGGTGGAGGATAAATAATGGTGTCTGTAGGGGGAGGAGGAGGAGTGGGATCTGCAGTCTAAAATTGTCTTTGCATGTATGAAAACATATACTATACCAACACTCTAATATTTTCCTCCATCGTCGCATTAATATTATGAACTTCAGCCTCCATGGATTTTTTTTATAAACACCCTTAATGGATGAAGTTGAAGAACATAGAAACATCTTTCTTTCTGATACACCCGGCAGATATCCACGTACACGACCAGGGTGTTCAGGCTTTCCTTATACCGCCTATAAAATATCTTGCCACCAAGCAGCTGTAAATACCCCCTCTGAGATCTTCTCATCATGAAAATCCTGTATTAATTAATTTAACATTTCTGAAATGATTCAAATTATATAAAGAATACAACTGACATAAATAAATAAAATAAATATCTTACAATCCTCTCAGTTGTGATTCTAGATTCTTCTAAAAGATGTTTCTTCTTTTTTCCAATTTGATCTCTCTTACATTTTTCATGTCTAGATAGAGGGGTTTAAGGGGAAACCTCTCCAGATCATGAAGACTCAACTCTTAGTTTTTGAAATTTTTCTGCCATCTTTTGTTCTTACAATAAAGTATACCCCCTCTGAGATAAACTATGAGGGAATACATTTGTAGATTGGATCCCTTGATGAGATGTCTTTGCTTTCTGTAAATAGAGAATAATAAATCATTAATAAAACATTAATAAGATCAATTATATATGATAAATTATAAAAGTTTACATTGATCTTACAAAAAATGAATCTTTTCTTCTACTTTCAACAGATTGTGTCCATGTTTATTCATCTATAAAAGGATATATATGATATAGATTTTCATGATTCCTATAACCAAAAATGATATCATATGTTTGGGTTGATGTTAAATCCCTCCATCTCCTAGCTTCCATTGATTACCATTTCCTCCTGACTCCTCTAGTGTCAGGAATATCAGATGTAATCTGATAAAGAAGAGGTGAAACATATTATAATAGAAACATTTTAATATTTTTCAAACAATATAAAAATATCATACCAAAATCATTTTCCAAAACTGAGATATTATTGATTTTTCCACACATCTCCAATCATCATACACTATGATTACATTGATTCTACAATTATTTGATACAAAAGTCTTAATATATTTTGTATTTTCACCTCTAGGAATATCATTTTCATCAAATTCAACCAGTATTATTTGGTGTTAGTTACGAGAATGTGAGAATTTTGGTAGACTTGTGCAGACACATTTACGAAATGTTGAACTATTCTTTGTCATTATCGGAACTCATGAGGAAGATTTTAGAACATCAAGAGGAGCATGTGAATGTTCTTACCCTAAGCTATGATCATGATTCTCATCTCTTGAATTAGGTGTTTGATCAAATGATTGACCTGTCATTATCCTTTAGATCAAAATAGAAAACATTAATTCACAAATATACAAATTAAAATATTACAATACTACTATAAAAAAATGTTAAATTGAACTATGTTACGTAATATTAAACATGTAAATATGTTAATAATGTTAAATAATGGTAATGATAGTAAACATGGAGAACATGGTCATATAATTTTCATTCAAAAAATCAATAAATATATAAGTCAAAAAAATGTAAACTATGGTAAACTATGGTAAACATGGTAAACATGGTAAACATGGAAAACATGGTAAAGTAATTTTCATTCAACAAAATAAATAGATATATAAGTTACGTAATTATAAACATGATAAACCAAACTAAAAGAATAAAATAAACAAAAATTTATATAAATTTGTTTTAATACACGTTGTAATAATGAAAAATTATAATATCTATGATTTTATGAAAATAATAAATGTAAACACGAAATAATCATATGATACCTCTAATATTAGGAATGTACAAATGGATTGTTTTCCCAAATTCCTTTGTCATGATCTTTATATATGGAACAAACTAGGTCATCAACATGCTCAACATTATTTTCTACTAATCATTCCATGGAAGTAGGGATCTCACATAAATCCACATCTTCATCAAGTGAATCCTCACCAATATTTTTTTACCATGTAAAATAATAGAACACTACATATATGATTAATCAACTATATAAAAAATCTATTTTTCATGTCTTTCCATTATAAAATAATCTATTGTGTCTTCCAATCTATTCAGATAAACAAAAATCATTCCAAATTCATCATGTATGACACTGTTGTTACAGATAAACCATTTGTAGTAAAAAAACAAAAAATTTATTTTAATATAATCAATATACTATAAATATTCACTGACTCCATAATATGCATTTGATGAAGAAATTGGGGTTTTTTCTTTAGAACTCGAAAAATGCATTACTTCTGCAAACACCAATACACCGGTTTTCTAAACTTCACATCTATTGTCCTAAGCTTTTGTATGAAATTTATATCCATTAATATTACACTCGGACCATGTTATCACATTTGAACTTGGACCACCCACTAACCATCTTAATTTCTCTGATACATCTGATCTACCAACCAAGGTCTTTCTAGACCACTGAAAAAAATGTTTTGTTATGCTCATTCAAAATCCACATTTCATTCTTCTTTGGATGACATTGTTTCAAATCATTAATATTAAATTAAATATACAGTTGAGAATCAACTATGTTATTCAAGAAATATAATTCTTACTTATTTATCTGTTCAGCTGACAATAATTTGAATTTCATTCCATGAATCCACTTTCCCTAATTATTGACTCATTCATGGCAAGATGAAGGCAGACCTATGTGCTCTGTCACAACCAAGTAGCATAAACAAAACTCTAAAAACTCCTCGAAAATATACATTTAGATAATGGAGGCATCAGGTCGATATATATTCTTAACATACCCCATTAATAATTTCATATAACATTCAAAAGGATACATGCAATAAAGATATACAGGTCCAAAAATAGAATTTATTGAATTAGATGAACCATTAAATGCACCATAATATCATAGAAAGATGGAGGAAAATAAATTTCCAATTGATGATGTATTGAAATTTCATCCTTTTCCAAAATTTTCAAATCATTCACATCGATGAACTTATTACAAAATGAATTGAAAAATAACACAACTTCATTAAAGACTTTCTAACATGGTGGGGTAATATAAAACAGAATGAAACTTATAGAATTTGTTTCTTCATTATGTGACAATAATGATATTTCATACCTAAAAACATTAAATCCTTCAAAGAGATTTTTTTTACATTTTAAGAATAACCTCGACGCACTTCGATATCACGACGAAACTGAAAAAATCTAATTTTCTCCCACTTTGATAATGTATGACATGATTTGGGAAGAAATATTTGTCTTACATTAATATTGGGAGCTAACTCCAATCGTATTCCCATTAATAGTAAGTCTAATCTATCATTAAACCCATATTTAGTCATTAGTTTAATATCTAACAATGTTACAATCAAATTGTATCATATATTCTTCTCCATGTGCATGACATCAATATTATGTTTTAATTCATGATATCTTCAATATGATAGCTCAAAAAAATATTGACCTTTTCTACCAAATATAACTATCATTACCAGATTTATGCATCTTTCTTAATGTCACATCAAGGATTTTCACCCTCTCAAAATATACATCAGGTGATAATTGTTTTAGAGCAATATCAAATTATTGTGAGTCGTTGAATGCATTTATTAGTTTTCTATAAGAGTGACAAATAAGCACAAAATTTCTTTGACCCATGTATACTATTTTCCTCCCATGATGTAGTTAGAAATATGAAGTCTGTTGTTGGGAAATTGTACATGCTTTATGCCCCTTAACAATATATCTAGAAAATTTTCCATATGCAAGGAATTTATTTAGAGTGAATATAAGCACGACATGGAGTTGAATATATTCCACTTTATAATAATCATAAACCCTATTATCATCCTCCCATAAGAGTTTAAAATCATAAATAAATGGTGAAAATAAAACATAAATATCATTTCCGGGTTGCTTCGCGATAGAGATCATTATACTCACCAAGACATATTTTCGGGTCATTAAAACATTAAAAGAGAGGCTGTAAATTACCAATAAAACAGGCCATGAACTATGTATACAACTGAGGGTTTGGTATGGATTCATTCCATCTATCCACAACCCACATTTGAGATTTCTAATTTCATTTCCAAATGTAGAATAATACAAATCAATTTTCCTTCATTGGGGACAATCAGCGGGATGATGTATTTTTTCATCACATATATACTCATCAGCATGTCATCCTAACCTTTTTGCATAATGTGAATTAGAAAATAAATGTTTCAAATGATAAATTATAGTAAGATACCAAAATACCTTGGCAGGGATCTTTGTAATCTCTACATCAACTTGTGATTTTTCTATCAACATATACCGTGATATCCCACATTAAAGACACTCGGATAGAAATTCATATTTTTTCTTATATAATATATAGTCATTTAGACAAGCATGTATTTTATTGCATCCCAATCCCATCAAGCATAATATTATCTTGGCCTTATAGTGTGAATTTGGAAGATCCTTGTCTTTTGGAAGAATGTATTTCAACCATTGCAGAAGCTCTGTAAAAACTATTTCACTTCATCCATGTTTTTCCTTCAAGTTAATCAATAATAACACTCTAGAAAACTGTAAAATCCATAAAAACACGATATAATGGTTTTTCGGCATCACTATATAGACGTGAAACTGTCAGTTCTATCTCAATTTGTTCTACTTCAATATCACGAATAATTTCATAAATTCCATCGGTGTTCCCATCTTGAAAATCATCACCATCAGTAGATCTGAAATTATTTCTAGTTTCACCATGCCAAATCCAAGTGTTGTAACTCAGATTAAAACCATGAAAAATCAGATGATCATTGATCTCTATACTTTCCAACTTCTTTATATTAAAACATTTTAGGCATGGACAGAAAAAATTTCACTTCTTGGAACATTTTGTTTAGACAATTCCAAAAGACATCAACACCTACGTCATATTAATTACTCATTGGATGTGCCATAATCCAACAACAACTCATTATTACCTATAAAAAATATCAAAATTAATCATGATGTTTAGATATGCCAATTTTTTATTTATATTAAAAATATCATAATTTAAATGTAAAACAATTTTGAATTATAAAAAAATATATGTGTATTTGAAAATGATTTTAAAATGAAAATATAGTTAGATATAATAGTTTTATAATTATGTGAAAATCATTTTAGGATTACATATCTCTCATATAGATCATGATATAACAGTATAAATTCATCTTGGATCCTTTCTTCTTAAGGTACACGAAGAATAAATCTTGGTGAAACTAGATACCAAATTCACACTTTGATAAACAAGAAAAATGAAGTATAAATATTTAAATATGTAAACATTCACTACAGAAAATTACCCTTATCCCAATTATTTCAATCTATATGAAAATTCCCTGGAACTGTTGGGATAGAATATCCCAATAGTTTCACACACCGTTGGGGTTTCAGGGGTTGTATAAGGGGGTGAGGGGGATCTCTAGGGGGTGAGGGGGTTGTCCAAGGGGGTAAGGGGTGTCCGGGGGGTGGGGGTGTCCAGAGGGTGGGGGTGTGGGGTGTCTATGGGTTAGGGTATGTACATGGGGGAGGGGGTGTCCAGGGGTGGGTGAAGTGTAGGGGGTTAGGGGTGGGCTATCCATGGGGGTGGGGGTGTCCAGGGGGTGATGGTTTCATGGGGTGGTGTCCAAGGGACTGTGGGGGTTTTCCAACCCCTTACTTTCATAGACACCCCCTGGACAGCCCCACCCCCATGGACATCCCCCCAACCCCCTAGACAACCGCCACCCCCATACACCACCATCCCTGGACACACCTACCCCCAAGGACAACCCCCTCACCCTAGTACAGGACCCCACCCCCTAGATAACACCTTACCCCTTTGAAAGCCCACTCACCCCCTTGGAAACCCCCACCCCCTGGAAAACCCCCACCCCACTAGACAACCCCCCCCCCCCAGGACACCACACCTGTAGGACACCCTCTACCCCCTTGGAAAGCCCCCCCCCCACCCCCTGGACACACCCTACCCCCTTTGAAATCCCCCTCACCTACCTGGACACCACCCCACCCCCTTGGACATGCCCTGGACACCATCACCCCCTTGGACACCCCAACCCCCTGGACAGCCCCCCACCCCTGGACACCGCCACCTCCTAGACACCCCCACCCCCTGAAACCACCATACCCCCTTGGACAGCACCCTCACCCCATGGATAACAGCCCCACCCTTGGATACCCCTACCCTCTTGGATGGCCCCCTCACCCCCAGGGATACCACCCCCACCGCCTAGGACACCCCTGGACACCCCCTCATACAAGGACACCCCCCTAGACACCCCTTCCCATGGAAAACCCCCACCCCCACCCCCATGACACCCCCACCCCCTGGACAGCCCACCCACCCCCTGGACACTCCCTACCCCCTTAGACAACCCACTCAGTGCTTGAACACCACCCCCAACACCATGGACACCCCTACCTCTTGGACAAACCCCTCACCCCATGGATACCATCCCCACCCCCTAGACACCCCCTACCCCCATGGACAGCCCCTTCACCCCCTGGATGATATAACTCCCATCATAGAACTTGCATGATATCACTCCCATGGTTTATTTTACCAAAAAACAATTTGACATGGTTTACAAGAACACTATGAAACTTACAATGATAGCCATCACAAATATAGAAAAATAAAATCTCAAAACATATGTTTAGGGAATCATGAAAAATAAAAAGTGAAACCAAGGCATTTGTGGCTTACATGAGTGTTGTTAGTTTACCTGATAGATCTGGTGATAATAAAGATGATGAATGATGTTGGAAATTCTAAGTGGAGGGCATGCATTTGAAAAATCCTTTCTAGTTTTTCCACATGAGAGAGGCGATTCACAGGTCACCCGATCAAAGAAAAAAGAATGACCGAATACAAGGAGTGATAAATCATTTAAAATCTTTATTACACCGGTTATTTAATAACAG
Source organism: Viscum album (assembly GCA_963277665.1). NCBI lineage: Eukaryota > Viridiplantae > Streptophyta > Magnoliopsida > Santalales > Viscaceae > Viscum > Viscum album. Next base: position 1,992,809,857 of record OY728137.1, read on the forward strand.
ACATGATAAAGAATTTTTTTATGTTTATAATATCGGTTATTTAATAATCGATATAGAAAATCATTTATCATGTCGGTTATTTTATAACTGACATGATAGATAGAATTTTATCACATCATTTAATTTATAAGAGATGTGATAAATTGCTGAGATTTGATTTATCACATCGGTTATTTTATAATCGATGTGATAAAGTGCCTAGATTCAATTTTTCACCTCGTCTATTTTATAACCAATGTAAAAAATTGATTCTCATTGATTTATAAGGTCAGTTGTGAAATATTTGATGTGATAAATCAATATTTCTATCTATTCATGGTAGTTATATAGAACCAACGTGAAAAAAACTTACGTGTTAAACGTTTTTTCACTATTGAACACATGAATTAGTATAGAATAGGCTATGTATTTCTAGCACTGACTCTATGTTGTTTTATATAAAACTCAATCCAGAATTTGGATCATTATATTGATTAATAAATGTTCTTAGAAGAGCATAACTAAAATTAAATAAAGATTAGATCTTTACTAGATAATAAACCTATTATATTTACTTCAAAAAAATATTCATTATTTTTTACAATATTTTAAAATAAATTATTTTTAGTTTTTAAATCATAAATTTGATTATTAATAATAATTTGGGTTATTTATATTGTGTTTGAAAAGATTTTATTTTATTCAAAAGTTAATGTGGTTCAAAAAAATGGTTTTAACTATGTTGTTATTGATCCATTATGAAATTTATTGACAATGTTGAATTTTTTTAAAGCTTTGTTTTTTAGGTTTTTTTTTAAACTCATATAATTTGTTTTTAATTAGTTTTCAAATAGAAATTTTTATTGGATACATAGTTCACCCCCCCCCCACCCTCCTCCAAAAAAACAAACCTATCTATAATTAATTCCTTATATATATAGACATATTATAACATCCACCAACTAAACACTTTAAAAGGAAATGACCATAAATAAATGATGTTTGAGAATTAAAGATACATGTGAAAAATATGACTATTTGTTAACTTTTGGAACAAGTATTCATACTCTCATTCAAAAAATTAAATGTTATGATGTTAATTACTTTTGATTACTACTTAGAACTATTTCTATGTTCATCGTTAGTATAATTGTTATAAATTTTCATTTAGTGTTTTTCATTTGATATAATATTCTATAAAAATATGATTCTTTACATTATTCTCTTTATAATTATATCCTATTTTTTTATGATATAAAGTTCTATTAACATTGAAATTTCACAATTATTAAATTTTATTTATTTCTATTTTATTATATATAAGACCAAACATATTCCCAATATCATCTTTGAAACTTTTTTAATTCATTTGTACCAATCCAAAATATAAAAAACTCATTTATACTAAAAAATAACATATAATAAATTCGTGGAAATATTTAATATATAAATTTTTTCATCAATTTTTCATATAGTGTTCTATGTGTTTAGAGGAATATTCCCTTAATAATTCTTCTTTTTTCAAATATGTCACTAATGGGTGGTGGTAACTCTTTCCCCAATATTTTAAAAAAACCCATTGGGTAAATTATTTTATTCCATAAAAGAATCATTTATGTTAATCTAACTTTCAAGTATAGAGTAGAGATTAGTTAATCATAAACAATTTATATCATATCATTTATTAATATAAATTATTTTATTATAATAAAATTCTATAATCATATAATGGGAACAAGATAAATATACACATCATTTATTTATATATATACTCTATTTAATTTCATATATCTTTAATATCAAACTTTTATACTATATATGAATACGAACTAAAATCTACATATATTATTTCCTCTATTTTAAAAACCGGTTTTTTTACAAAATTTGTAAAATATATATGGTCTCATATAGCTTTTAAAATCACAAAAAATGACTCTGGTAATATCAATATTTAACATCGACTATCAATAGAGTTTCAAAGAACCACCTAAAGTATTTCAAAAGATTCTGTCTAATATACAATCATTTCTCTTCCTTACTGACACATCCTTTAAGTTTCAGTGACCTAGTATAACTATTAGAACATCCACAATTTTTTATTTTTTAATTGAACATTTACCAATCAGAATAATAAACGCCATTAATGATCCTAGAAATCACATATCACGATCACATATCCTAAAAAATTTTTTTGTAATTATTGTAAATTTTATATATTTTAGATGAATTCCTTATACCATTCGACCTGTGTGAATTCTATATTTAGGTCTTCAATAGTAACCATTAGTATCTCCAAGATACAAATACACAAAATCATATTATATGTATGATCATCTACATAATTTCTTTGAGTCATTTCACATATAATTCCATTCATACCTCATGAAAATCCATCAATTCATCTCATAATCATATAAATTCACTTGTTGGATGACAGGAAAATTTAGTTTCTTAGGAAGAGTTTTTATATAACACATAAAATTATTCTATTTCATGGGAATCATTCCCATCATTCAATACCTGTTACAAAATTTCTTCCAATATGATTTTCCATTTTAGTATTGATCTATGAGATAATATAGATTATAATGATGAAATTTTATATAAATAAAATTTTTATTATATGAGTATCATATATTAAAATAATTTAATAAGATACCTTATTAAATTTACACCGACTAAAATTATAACCCTTTTTAAATACTTATCATAATCATTAGAGATCTTATATATATATTTCAATATATAATGAATCTTCATAGATGTTCCTTTCACCACTTAGCTATTTAGGTATACCCTAATTCCAATTATATTATATAAGACTCTTGAATGGTGTAGTATAAAACTATTCAACAAATCCATAATATAGATAAACTCAATAATGTTCCATTGGTATCATTCCCAACTATTCTCTAGCTAAGTATAACCCAAATAAAACAACAAAAATCAAACATTTGACTCAAAGGGTTTCCTTATTTATATCTTTTCTTACACAGGATAGTCTAAGAGAACCCTTCTTTGATAAAACCTACTTAGTAGAATGATTGATATCATGAAAATATATTTCTTTAGAAAGAATATAACACATCATATTATTGAAAAATATTTAATTTCATGATATTATCTCATGTTATTCGATTTATATATGGACTGTTCTAATAATTTATTTTTTGAATCCATATTTATTCCATAAATTCTGTTATCCTGAAAATCATGTAAACATTTAAATACATGTGTGATAGTATAGATATTTATTTTAGCCCTTCAAAGTTAATAATATATCATAATTCATAATATAAAATTCAAATATATGATGAATAAAGAAAAAAATAATACTAAATAAATAAAAATTTCATAAATATAGAAATGAGAAAACCAATTATGATTAATTAATAAATTAATTCATAACACTTTAAATTTTTTGTAAGGAATTATTGAGATTACATATATAAATAAATATAAAAAATTACATGAAAATCTAACAAAAAAAATTACATTTCAAATTTATATATCGAACAAAGTAAAATATATGATATTAAATGATATATACACTTTTGTACTAAATTATTTTATGTAATAATTTTATAAAATTGTAATATTACGTATTTATATTATGAAAAGCTTTCTTATATTAATTTATAAAATAACTTTTTCTTATGATTTAAATAATTTCATAAATTTTCCCATCAATAGGAACATTTCAAATTAAATATTATACCACACTAATAACTAAAAAACTATTTAATAATTATACTTATTTTAATAATTTTAAAAAAATTATAAATTAAATTCTGATATTTTAAAAATATATATCCCAATTATATGTCATTGAATATAATTTAAAAACCATTTGAGAACAATAATTATTATTATGGTTACTTATTTATTAAATGATATATAAATATTTAATAATTAATTATAATCATTTTATATCTAATTAATTTGAAGACACATATATAAATTAATTACAAATCCCAAAATAAATTTTCTATAATTTAAAACATCCATGAATTATCTAATTAAATTATCAATTAAAATATAAATAAACTAAATTTTTCTTGTTTTTCAAATTTAATAGCATCCCTAGGCTATAAATTTTTGTAAGGACTTTTTCATACATTATTTATCGAAATTATAACATTAGTGGTACACAATAGATAATCCTACATTATATATCATATCTAATGACATGCTCATATCATAATCCATGGTTGTAACAACTCACGCAACTAGGAGCCTCTCCTATATTTACAGTGAATCTAAGAGTGTCCCCTATGGACTAACTCAACTATGTTATTCTTTGGAGACTTGTACCAAGGGTATACATTGTGTAAATGGGAAGAATACTCTCATATATCCATTGAACATATCAAGAAACTTTAGTAATCAACACAGTGATATAAAATTAAACTAATATCCAGTAAAACCTACAAGGAAATATATTCCGAAAAATGAAAATCCAACAGAAAAGGAAAAATAGAGGTCTTATACAGTAAGCCACATCTAATCCAATTATATAAAATAGTAATGTATAGATTAATCACTATATTTACCCTAGAATCATAATAATCAGTTTATATATTGGCTATTCATAATATGTATACGAAGTAGGATCATACTAAAGATCTATATTATATGTGTTGATGTTGGATACTATTTCTCTGGTTAATAAACAATTAAAATAACATCATCTATCTGGTCACTTATCACCAAGGATCACTCACCAAGAATCACATCCAAGTGAATATATATATATATATATATATATATGAAAGTGAATTTGAATATAAGGTACCCTTAAACCACTCTACCATTGGTTTGTCAATCTCATGACACAACTTCAAATGTTTTGTGCTCTCAAACTCTTCTACAGCTATGACCCAATTCACAATAACTAATATAAAAATTATATAGAATGAAAACATCATATCATCCACATCATCTATTATACACTACCACATATCCTATCTCATACACATATCACATGTCTAGTATAATGTCACCTCATGAACATAAATGATATCTGACTCATTCCTACCTTTTATTTTATAAAACACCGACCATTTAATATAAACCCATAAATAACCTGTATGGTTGGTTAGTAAATCTTATACCTCCTCATACAAACCTTTTAGGGACTTCCAATACATCACATATGTTACCCATTTGATCATACATGTTATCATGTCAATACCCTATAGTTTCTTCTAGTATAGAACAACATATTATTGTACGATCATATATAACTTGAGATATCACTTATCATACCAAACATGTAAGAGAGTGTGTGTAATATAGAGTAGACATCCATTCATTTCCTCCATATCCAAGATGGTGGGTAACACACCCAAAACCCATGTATTTGGGCATTGATATATTAATATGACATAGAAAGGGTGAACATAAATTAATAGGAAAATAAAATTTATAAAAATATAACTCACGAGACAAACATAAAATGTTCCTACAAAAAACATCACTAACACGACATAGGAATACCACTACATTTACCTCTCTACACAGAGACACCACTACCAATTATATCATCAAAACCATCGATAATTTCAATAAAAAACCTCTATAATAATTCACGATTTCCTATAAATACATATATTTTAACATATTTATATATTTACCATAAAAACATTTATTCATTTTTTATTCATATACATATATAATGGATACCTATTATCTACTCGACAACCAAATTTATTTCATCCAATTCTCTTTAATTTAGTGCAATGTTTAAATAAATTCTATCCAAACCTGTTTAATTTTTTATTACTCATTATATTCAATGAATATAGAAAATATAAAAAACACAAAAAATTCATACTTTCCACTTACCACAATAATATCTTCATTCCCACTAACTAATCAAGGAATTTTAGTCACATGCCTACTTCACAACTCAAATAAAATACCATACCACACTATTCCACCATTATAATTATTCACAACAACGAAAACACAACACATAAATTCTAAAACTAGATAAAAATAATTCCTAAATAATTCCACAAAATTAAAACAAGAAAATAATAATAAAATAAAGAAATATCAACTAACAGAACCCCTTTATTATATAATTAATGTCAATCTGATGTCAATTTATGTGAAACTACATTAATTAATACCATTATATTATTAACCTTTTATGAAAAATAATTCTAAAAGATAGAATCAAATCCATGTAATGAAAATCCGAACAACAATAAAAAATTTCAGAAACAATATCAAAATACATGAATCACGGGATAAATATCATTAAAACACATAATCTATTAGTATTCACCCCATACAATAAGTTTTATTTAATATAGTTTACTGTAATTATTATTAAGAAATACACCATACTCCTAGAGACAAAAAAATATATTTGTTAGACGTTATACCAAAAAATAGCTTCCTTTCTCAAATCCTAAGCATCAATCAATGCTTCAATGATCATGGTGTAAGAACCTAATGAATGAAAATAAGATCCCAAGGCTAAATAATTAAAGGTAACAAAAATAACCTTAATATAACAAATCCTTATCAAAATAATGACCCATTGAATCCAAAAACATAAATTACAACCCCAAAAACTATAACCACAACCCTTAACAGTAATGAACATGATAAATACTTAAGAGAAAGAATGAAATACTCACCTCAGATCATTATTAGCCAATATATATAAGTTGAGAGATCAGGATAATTGCTATAGGGGCCACTAGAAGAACATATATAATCACTAGGGTTTGGTCGGAAAATGAAGGATATTAATAGGAAAAAAAGGTTACTAATTTTTATATATATGGGAAATCCATGATTCATGATGTGAAAATTCTTTGTCACACTATGGCTTCGTGAAATTAAACTACTATAAAATATAATTCAATGGATAGCCCATATAACCCTTATTCTTGGATAGTTTAACTATTATAATAATTAATATCATATAAATAATAGCATTTTGACACCCATAACTACACCATGATGCCACTTTGGGATGATCCATATAATATCACCCCTTGTGATCTTCATCATGAAAGATAAAACTGATCCATGAAACTATTTTATGGAAATATCACAAATTACCCTAATAGTTATAATAACATAATGAAAACATCCATCATTCCTTAACCAATAAATCAATAATGGAATGTTTATAAATTTAATGTGATCTTCATAAGATTCGTCCTATGAAAACAATAAGAGTCATCCAAGGACTGATTAGGTGAGTCTGTTTACCAAAATTTCCCTCCAAATCCTTGCGCTAGGAAACACTATTTCATTTCTCAACAAATATCTAAAGATTAACACATACGTAGGTTTCATACATTCTCACCCCAATATAATGGGCACATCATAACCTTATGATCCCCACTAAAATTTTAGAACCGACTACACATATTTCTCCCCAATCACCTTCAAACAGCTATAATATCAAAAATCCATAAAGTAATTTTCTACATAATGTATATTACACTAAATTAGATACCTATGAAATCAATATAAACCATAATTATTAAATTACACCCTAAAAGAAAATTAACATAAACTACCATCCAAATACATTCCTATGGATGCAGGTTAAATGAGAAGATTTTTTCAACTTAGAATATCAACCAAGGAACAAAATAAATAATTAAATTAGTAAAAATTATAACATTATATTAAAAAATTAATCAAATCATATTTGGGATATTGAAAAACATCTTTATCACTTGTTCCATGTACTCCTCTCCATGCCACCATTCCACCACATAACACAAAATAATGGATCAACACACTCACACAACTTCTTCTATTGGGGATCTTGAATCTCAAAAAATCATTCCATGAATTATAAATCATCATAAATAACTTCATATCCCAAATAAATAACATGGGATTCATAATAAATTTATCAAAAAATTTGGAACATCTAGAATAAATTTTGAATCTTGTATAACTGAAAATGAATATCGAACTGATATGACACCCTACTAACATGTTATAACACATCTAAGGGACCAATACATTGGGAATATAGATTAATACCTTGAGTATTCCATAAAATCCTAGGATTAGGGGAACCCTTATGAATACAATAAAAATTACCAAAAACTCTATATATCTCTTCCTCTGACCAATATATGAATTATGATAGTATCGTTCAACCTTTTTCCCCACACGAACCATCTGAATCCTCTTCATTGTACTCTTCACCACGTCCAACTGAAGGACTACCAACTCCCAAAACAAATTCTATAACAATATATATTTAACTAGTTGAACAAAAAAATCATCGAATAAATTCATTAAAATGGATGATTAGTAGCAATTGAGATAATTAAATTCATCCAACAAAAAATGCTTCACCCACCACGCTCTAAAATCATTGGATAATGTGTGAAACATATCATCCAATGTTTATATATTTTTATCTCTAAACTCATGTAACTAAGGTTGTTAGGTTGTGCCAATACACAAATGGGAGATAATGTATTCCCCTATCCTCTCAAAACTCATCAGGTAAATTAAGGGTCCTTGTTAGAAATGATAGTCCTCTACACCCTATGGGGAGGAAACCTAAGCAAAAAAAGATTCATTTCATTATATTATATGAATAATAATTCCATTCAAAAATATCCTCACAAAATATATAAACGAATGTTTTATTTCTAGGGTGATTAACAACACAAAAAATATATTTTAAAATACTCATCATCATTTCACCACAACCACTCAATTGTAAATTTTCCCTAAAAATCTCACCTGAAATACCCAAATTCATAACTTTTGGAATTGAAAAAACATACGGTACAGGGTAAGATTCTCTATAATGAGGAAAATTATAGTTAGAAAATAGAATATGGTAAGAAGGGGTATGGTAACATGATAAGAATACATAATCATACATAATAGTGTCTTACCATGAAATGGATATAAAATAAAGTAGTCATGTCATAAAACTTTTCAATAACATGAAGAATAAATTATAGAGGATTCTAAAAAAAAGAAAAATATTGGTTCTTTAAAAAATACATAACATAAGATAGTGTTATTAGATTATAATATATCATAGAAATGTCATTTATCATAAAAATAATGCATATTAGATTTTTGTTTCACAAACATTCACATAGGGAAACATCACCATAATTAGTAAAACACGTGAACCCACACATGTGAGTAAATAATATTTTCTCATGTATACATGCCTCATGAGATAAAAACTTCTACCTAATGTATTGGTGTAACACCTCAAAAATTCTAAAAGATTAAATTTTACTTGATTTTGTGTATGACAGTCAAAACAAATCATTTAAAGGAATATAACCTCCAAATAATTTATGATATATTTAATAATTTAAATAAACATTTTATTTTGTTTAATTCACACATCACTGAGTTATCCTTCTTTACATGCAAGAATGACTTTTTCTTTAGTTTTCGTTAAAAATAAGATAGAGTTTTACCAAAAAAATATAATTATGATATTTTTATTTTATATAACAAGATACAACCTAGTTGTTAAATTCGTTCAAATAAATAGGAATAACTCTATTAAGAATATATATTTTAATTATACGGTTAATAACTACATAGAAATTAATATCAAAACTATTTGAATATATGGGAAATACTTTTATAAAGAGTTATTTTTATGCTCCAAAGGCATTTTATGTTAATAAATTCAATTAATTACTAATATTGAATGATGTTAAGGATATATATATATATATATATTACTCAAAAAAATACTTTTTATATTAAACCAATAGATTTTAAAGACATAAGATATGAATTAATACCCTTTATGCTTAAAAATGTATTTTTCTAAAGAGGGAATTTTCTCACCATTTAACGGTGAAACTGTTTTAAAAATTAATGTTGAAACATTTATAAATTATATATTGAATAATAAAAATCATTCTTGAAATGGTAATGTTAAAAGTATCTTACGGTAAATTTGTTTTGGAGAAGTTTCATTCTTTGATGAATAATAAAAAATACATAATTTTAATTAAAAATATGTTTTTCAAAGAATATAATTACAAAGTTAAATAATTTTTTAAATTTATTTTGATGTAAAATTAGATTAATTATTCACAAAATAATCCAATTTAGGTCATTTAAATAAATTTCACATTGAAAGTTTTTATAAAAACATCTCAAACTTTTGAACATTTCCTCGTTAAAAATCTTCTTTGGACTCTTGTCTGTAGGGTTAATTCTAAATTAATTACCACCACTTTGTTGATTGGAATTTAGAACAATTTGTCCCTTATTTTTAATAAATTTATTTACTAATTTATAACAAAGTGAATATAGAATTGGACCAATAATAATAGTGAATGTTGTTAAAATTAATTTCGACAATTAAAATAAATTAGGCTTCACGAGCGACTACACCTTAAAATTAATGTCCAAAATGAACTATTCACAAGTAAATAATATATCTTACTAGTGTATTTATACCATATCATATATTTTATTAAATTTGGATTATTATTGGAGGCACGTGATTTAATAGAAACCTCTCAATAGTGTTTACCTTTCCTTATTTACCAGAATGTCACTCCTCCCCCACTATAAAAAGGCACTCACCCATCGCATTTATTCACACCTCTAAATCTCATTGGCTCAGCCTATATAATCCCATATAAGCTCCCAAAATCCCTCCCCAGAAACTATAATCCTATCTTTGGAAATAAATAAATCCAAAGGGGTCTTTTGGTATAATCTATAAAGAGTGACCTGAATAAGAGGTAACGTTCTTCAATGATCACTTTTGTTTTATTTACTTCTACAACCCTTAAATTATTTTTATATAATTATTTTTTTAAAAAAATAATTAGATTAAATATATTGATATTTATTTATTATATTATTTCTTCCTACAAGATCACACACATCCGTCGAATGGTATACACAATTGTCTTTCATGTGTCTGGCGGACTACTGCTATGTGGACAAATGTCGTTAATTCTTCCATTTCCACCTTTGAATATTAGAATAATAATAGATTTATAGTCTATAAATTATATTTATGATGTATTTATTGTAACATCCCCAAATGATAAATGGTTAAATTACTAAATTATATGACTCATGTCAACAAGGTGCACCTTTCTTTTGAGGAGCATGTCTGATTAGAACGCCATCGTTAAGCGTGCTTGGCCTGGAGTAGTGATCAGGATGGGTGACCTTCTAGGAAGTTTCACAGGGTGTGTGCGAGTGAGGACAAAGCACACTGGAAAGGACATGTGTTGGCCTGTGGGGACAATCATTATTTAGATAACCTGTTCAGGCATGTGGGAGGACCCTTTGGTGGGCCCCACGTGTCTGCAGGGAAAGAGGTGGTACCTAGTGAGCCAAGACCCGACGGCTATGTTAATGCTGGGGGGTTGTGCAGTCACTGGGACCCGATTGTCACATTTGGTATCAGAGCTGGTACCCAGCCTTAAGTGTAGTGCACTGCCTGGGTTGAGATGTAGGGCCCACAACGAGGGTGTTGTGCTCTAAAGGCGGGGGGGGTGATTGTAACATCCCCAAATGATATGACTCATGTCAACAAGGTGCACCTTCCTTTTCAAGAGTCTGTCTGATTAGAACTCCATAGTTAAGTGTGCTTGGCCTGGAGTAGTGATCAGGATGGGTGACCTTCTGGAAAGTTTCCCAGGGTGTGTGCCAGTGAGGAAAAAGCACCCTAGAAAGGACATGTGTTGGCCTGTAGGGACAATCATTAGTTAGATAACCTATTCAAGCATGTGAGTGGACCCTAGGGTGGGCCCCACGTTTCTGCGGGGAAAATGGTGGTACCTGGTAGGCCAGGACCCGACGGTCATGTTAAGGCGGGGTGGCTGTGCTGTCACTGGGACCCAGTTGTCACATTTATTTTCAGTTAATTTTTATGTAATAAGTTAAATAATTATTTCCATTTTTTGGAACCCAATAACTTCGTTTGGTGATGTAAAGACTACCACCTATTCAAAGCGATGTGTTTTATTCTTGCTATTTGTGGAATATATTAAGGCATTTTTTTATAAAAATATTTGATATCAGAGCTGGTACCCAGCCTTAAGTGTAGTGCACTGCCTGGGTTGAGATATAGGGCCCACAATGAGGGTGTTGTTCTCTAAGGGGGGGTGGTGATTGTAACATCCCAAAATGATATGACTCATGTCAACAAGGTGCACCTTCCTTTTCAAGAGTCTGTCTGATTAGAACTCCATAGTTAAGCGTGCTTGGCCTGGAGTAGTGATCAGGATGGGTGACCTTCTGGAAAGTTTCCCAGGGTGTGTGCCAGTGAGGACAAAACACACTGGAAAGAAAATGTGTTGGCCTGTAGGGACAATAATTAGTTAGATAACCTATTCGATCATGTGAGTGGACCCTAGGGTGGGCCCCACGTGTCTGCGGGGCAAATGGTGGTACCTGGTAGGCCAGGACCCGACGGTCATGTTAAGGCGGGGTGGCTGTGCTGTCACTGGGACCCAGTTGTCACATTTATTTTCAATTAATTTTTATGTAATAAGTTAAATAATTATTTCCATTTTTTGGAACCCAATAACTTCGTTTGGTGATGTAAAGACTACCACCTATTCAAAGCGATGTGTTTCATTCTTGCTATTTGTGGAATATATTAAGGATTTTTTTATAAAAATATTTGATATATATGAAATAAATATGATATTTTAACTATTATGTTCTTATATATCATTTACATTTCACTTTTCTATTATCAAAAATAAATGTAATTAGCATCCACGTTTATGTACTATCTACCGTCTCTAGGAATGGTACATTTTGTTTCTTTTTTCAAAATGTTAAGTATTATTATAAAAACATTTTTAATGAATATATATGATATTTAAATCCTTTTTTAAATTATATTTATTATTAAATCATTATCTAATTAATGGTATCAAAAACAAAAAGTCAAGACATAAGAGAAAAATAAGACAATTAACACACAAAATGATGAAAATGATGAAAGAATATTAATGAATGATTTATAATATGTGATTAAAAGACTATATATGATATCACATATATTAATTTGGTTATATTATAAGTTAATAACATTCTTAAAATCACTTTGAAAGATTTAAAAGATAAATAAACCAAAATTAGGTGTAAGGAAAGGGATTTTGTCATAATTTACATTCCATTGAGACTTATTTTTTATAATGCACCAATTTAGTTAAATGTAGTGTATATACATCCCCTTTGACATTTAGTACCATGTTTCACTAATAAATTATTTTATATTATTTTTTAATATGATTTATTACACTTAAAGTGTTTCTAAATGAAAATTTCCAAGTATTAAAATTTGTATCTACATTGTCACCTTCTTTTGTGGTTGTTAACTTTATATTTAAACAATAAATTACATATGATCATTTTTCAGATTGTAAATTAAATTTAAATAAAATAAACATATTTTTTGTGGTGGATTTTATTATTTTCTAAACCATATTGATGTTTTATATGAAGTGTTTTCTTTGAGGTGATTTCTTTAACATGGGAAATTATATAAATCTGTATCCTTTATTCAATATGGATATTTGAGGATAAGGAACATTTTTAATTAAATAAATAGATTATTGGATATATAATTAATTATTTTAAATTGTGTGACATGGGTTAAGGACTAGTTAATTTAATCCACTTGATGCATTGCTAGTGCAATGAGATTAATTATTTAGCCAAATTAGATGAGTTTATACACAATATGCTAAACTATCTAGTGAAAGGTATAGACAGTAAATGTACCATGTACCTATGAATCAGGTAATACAATAATTAAAAATCACATTTATTCAGAATAAAGTCATTATTATTATTCAGAACATTCTTTCATTGAAATTATCTATGGATTCATTTCATTCTATGTGATTTTATTAAATTGAATGTATATTCTATTTTTTACCTTTCCATATTGAGTATGCCTTACCTATTTTATTTAAATGGAAATTCTGTTCAGTTATTTATCATTCAATATTTTTTATTATTATTTGTTCATTATTAATTATGTTTTACACTTACAGTTTGTGAAAAATTTATCTCTTCATTATTTTTTTCCTTTCCTAAGGATATGTAGATGATTTCATAGAATGATTTTAAAGGATGCAGTTTATTATTTCTTCTAAAATATTTTGTTTTATTTTTTATTGCCCAATGTAATCTAGGAATAATGTATGAAGTATGGTTTTCCAAAAATACTAAATGGATCGATCATTCTGGATTTTATTTCTTATAATCACGCTATTGTAATAAAGTAACACATCAGCATCATGCTTCTGGGATTAGGGCATTATAGTTGGTATTAGGGGAGGTTTAGAATAAACTAGGGAAACTACCTTTAGAAAAAATAAATTATGGAATGTAAATCTAATATATTCAACGATCACTTTTATTTTATTTACTTCTACAACCCTTAAATTATTTTTATATAATTAGTTTTTTTTTTTTTAAAATATTAAATATATTGAGATTTATTTATTATATTATTTCTTCCTACAAGATCACACACATCCATCGAATGGTATACACAATTGTCTTTCATGTGTGTGGCGGACTACTGCTATGTGGAGAAATGTCGTTAATTCTTCCATTTCCACCTTTGAATATTAGAATAATAATAGATTTATAGTCTATAAATTATATTTATGATGTATTTATTGTAACATCCCCAAATGATAAATGGTTAAATGACTAAACGATATGACTCATGTCAACAAGGTGCACCTTTCTTTTCAGGAGCATGTCTGATTAGAACGCCATAGTTAATCGTGGCTTGGCCTGGAGTAGTGATCATGATGGGTGACCTTCTGAGAAGTTTCTCAGGGTGTGTGCGAGTGAGGACAAAGAACACTGGAAAGGACATGTGTTGGCCTGTGGGGAAAATCATTAGTTAAATAACCTGTTCGGGCATGTGGGAGGACCATTTGGTGGGCCCCACGTGTCCGCGGGGCAAGAGGTGGTACCTGGTGAGCCAAGACCTGACGGCTATGTTAATGCTGGGTGGTTGTGCTGTCACTGGGACCCGGTTGTCACATTTGGTATCAGAGCTAGTACCCAGCCTTAAGTGTAGTGCACTCCCTGGGTTGAGATGCAGGGCCCACAACGAGGGTGTTGTGCTCTAAAGGGGGAGGGGATGATTGTAACATCCCCAAATGATATGACTCATGTCAACAAGGTGCACCTTCCTTTTCAAGAGTCTGTCTGATTAGAACTCCATAGTTAAGCGTGCTTGGCATGGAGTAGTGATCAGGATGGGTGACCTTCTGGGAAGTTTCCCAGGGTGTGTGCCAGTGAGGAAAAAGCACATTGGAAAGGACATGTATTGGCCTTTAGGGATACACATTAGTTAGATAACCTATTCGAGCATGTGAGTGGACCCTAGCGTGGGCCCCAACGTGTCTTCGGGGCAACTGGTGGTACCATGTATGCCAGGACCCGACGGTCATGTTAAGGTGGGGTGGTTGTGCTGTCACTGGGACCCAGTTGTCACATTTATTTTCAATTAATTTTTATGTAATAATTTAAATAATTATTTCCATTTTTTGGAACCCAGTAACATCGTTTGGTGATGTAAAGACTACCGCTTATTCAAAGCGATGTGTTTCATTCTTTCTATTTGTGGAATATATTAAGGAAATTTTTTATAAAAATATTTGATATATATGAAATAAATATGATATTATAACTATTATTCTCTTATATATCATTTAAATTTTACTCTTCTATTATCAAAAATAAATTTAATTAGCATCCACGTTTATGTTTGATCTACCGTCTCTAGGAATGGTACATTTTGTTTCTTTTCTCAAAATGTTATGTATTATTATAAAAACATTTTTAATGAATATATATGATATTTAAATCCTTTTTTAAATTATATGTATTATTAAATCATTATCTAATTAATGGTATCAAAAACAAAAAGTCAAGACATAAGAGAAAAATAAGACAATTAACACACAAAATGATGAAAATGATGAAAGAATATTAATGAATGATTTATAATATGTGATTAAAAGACTATATATGATATAACATATATTAATTTCGTTATATTATAAGTTAATAACATTCTTAAAATCACTTTGAAATATTTAAAAGATAAATAAACCAAAATTAGGTGTAAGGAAAGGGATTTTGTCACAATTTACATTCCATTGAGACTTATTTTTTTAATGCACCAATTTAGTTAAATGTAGTGTATATACATCCCCTTTGACATTTAGTACCATGTTTCACTAATAAATTATTTTTTTTATTTTTGAATATGATTTATTACACCTTGTAATGACCCGTAGGATATTTGTGAGGTGGGGCCCGCACGAGCCCCACCGTTTCTTTTCTTCTTAAGTAACGCACCCGCACCCCCCCTATTAAAAGAAGTCAACCGTGCATTTTTTTGGTTAAGAAACGCCCCAATTTAATTGGGCAGTTATGTTTTACAATTAATTCTTCGAATTAATTGTTCGTTTCTTATCTTTTGTTTTTCAAATTCTTAAGTTGATAATAAAATAAGTTGAGGACTTATTTTATTTTTGTTGAGGGGTTTGTGTTGTGTAAAAACCCTTGGGAGAGCAGAGGGAGAATTCTTCGTTCTTCGACGAATAATGCGAAGAATGCGAAGAACGCGAAGAACGCTCCGACCTCCGATGAAGAACGCAAAACCCCCGGAGATCGACGACGTAACTCCGACGTCCCCCTTCGACGTCATCATCCTCGCGATTCCATACCGCGATGAACCTCGAACGACAACGCCTCCTTCTGATCGGCTTATACCCAAGGTAGGGGTTGTTGTGAATAATTCCTCTTTCCCGTGATGGTTTCTTTTAAATGTAAAGAACCGGAAAATAAGAACAATTTTAATCCTTTAAAATTGTTGATTCATGTGGTGAATATATTTCTCCCGTTGTTTATCTCTAATGCGGAGGGTGCAGGCCAAACGAACACGGTCCGACAACCCTCTGTCGTTCTTCGTTGTTGTGCGGATCTGACGGGTGACGACGGAACATGCCACAAAGGAATTTTGATGGTTCCGCAGTGAAGAACAAGTCCCGGGAGGAGCATCGGCACAGACGGGAAGGAAAACGGACCACCAGAGCGACTCTGGTGGCCCACGGAAGCCACCGGCGGCGTCGGCGGCCGGAGACGGCGGTGCTCCGGCGCGCCGCCGGCTTGTCCAGGGCGACACCCCGCGGGTTCCGAGGGGGTTTCACGAGGGGGCGGCGCCCCCCCCCCCCCCCCCCCCCCCCCCCCCCCCCCCCCCCCGTGTCGCTCGGCTGTCTAGGGCGACACCCCGCGGGTGTTGCGGGGGTGTCACGCGGGGGCGGCAGCTGCCCCCCGCGTCGCCCGACTGTCCAGGGCGACACCCCCGCGGGTGCCGCGGGGGTGTCACGCGGGGGCGGTGGCTCCCCCCCCCCCCCCCCCCCCCCCCCCCGCGTCGCTCGGCTGTCCAGGGCGACACCCCGAGGGTGCCGCGGGGGTGTCACGCGGGGGGCGGCGACTCCCCCCCCCCCCCCCGCGTCACCCGGGTCGTCCAGGGCGACACCCCGCTGGTGCCGCGGGGGTGTCCTGCGGGGGCAGTGGCTTCCCCCCCCCCCCCCCCCCCCCCCGCGTCGCTCGGCCGAGCCGGGCCGGGCCGGCCGAGCCAGGCCGGTCCGACCAGCCGGGTCGACCCGGTGCGGCCGACCCAGGGGTCGACCCGGGCCCGGACCCCCCGTCTTCGGACCATTTTCGGTCAAATGCCCGTAACATGAGCTACGGGCCTCCGAACGACGCACCGTCTGCGGAAATGTGATCCATGGATCGATACGGTCGTTTTGGTACATCGCACTCAAGGTTTCGGATTACTTTGGGTTCGGCCAGGTTGGTTCGGATACGAAACCAACCGGGCCCTCTGAGCGGAAACGCTTATATCTTAAGATCCGGACGTCCGATTGACATACCGTCAACTTTGATGGTTCCCTCTAAGTGAGACGGATCTTTTGGCTTACTACCCTCGAGGTTTGGATGCCGTCGGAGTGAATTTGGGTTGGTTGGCTCACGAAACCAACCGGGCCCCTGGAACGAAAAAGCCAATAACTCACAGACCGGGCGTCTGATTGATGCGCAGTCTGTCTCATTGCGTTCCGGTTGACGATACGGAACTTTTGGAATCTTCCGCCCGAGTTTTGGATGCAGATGGATTGTGGCCGGGTTGGATCGGACTGAAATCCAACCGGGCCCTTGGAACGGAGAAACTGATACCTTTCTGACTGAACGTTCGTTTGACGAACCGTCAGCGGCGTTGGTGATCTCATTGAGAAACGGTCCCAATGAGTATACCCTATGAGTGTTCGGGGGTATAGTTGAGTTACGGCTGGATTGGTTCACACACGAAACCAATCGGGCCCCTGGGACGAAAAGGCTAGCAACTCACAGACCGAGCGTCCGATTGACGCACCGTCTGTTGCGTTGAGACACCTATGACGAGGCAGTCCTTTGAGATACTTCTTCGTGGTACTTTGAGATACGTGGAGTATCAACTTGTATCTCGTTGAGCAGACCCTCCTAGAGATGAGAATACAGAGTACGGAGACTGTATAGCCGGCAGAGACCTGAAGACTGCTTGTCCGATTCGATTCGGAGTGACTTACGTAGCCCAGTGGGGAGCACTAATTTGTGAGGTGGCAGACCCACAACGGAAGAGCACTACTATGTGAGGTGGCAGACCCGCGGTACTCAACAGGAGGAGTACCTCTGTAGGCTATGAGGGGTGAGCACTACTGTGTTGGGTGGCAGACCCCGGTGGGAAGCACTACTGTGTGAGGTGGAAGGCCCGCAGAACTCGACAGGAGGAGTACCTCAGCAGTCTTAGGTTAGTGAGCAGTACCTCAGAGTTGTGACAGGACCACTGTACACTCCAGAGATGGAGCTCTTCAGCAGTTACGGTTTCGATGATAAAAATCCTGGTTGAACTGAGTCTTTTGACCTTTGTGTTTTCTCATGACTGAGATGGGTTACTTGATAACTTAGGTACATGTATGGGAATATATCTAAGTAAAGGTTATCTGTCGAGATCTTCTTGTGGCTATCCTTTTTGGTTTAGTGAGACCTTGAGGGCCTCAGGGTCCCTACTGAGTATCGTTATACTCACCCCTGCACGGGCTATGCCCGCACCTCGTTGTGTTGGTTGCAGACGACGGGCAGTGCTATCGGAGGCCGAGTGTTCGAGGATTGGTCAGTACCCGGAGGTGTACTACATGACGAGTCAGTACCCGGTGGTGGACTACACGACGTGACGACTCACAGAGGAGGTTGACGGACGAGAGCGTGGAGGAGGCTATCTGTACCTACCCTTCAGGTAGGATCCATGGTGGACAACCAGGAGCAGCACTATCTGTACCTACCCTTCAGGTAGGATCCGAGGAGGACGACCCAAGAGCTGCTTCCTTCTTCTAGCTATTTGTCTTTTTGCTGTTGTACCTTGTTCAGTTGTAGTTGTACGTTCTTTTGGGTTTTTATTCTGGCCCATTTACTTTTCATCTTTTCTTTTGTACTTAGTGTTTTGCTTCCGCTTGTACTCTGTGGTGCTTGTTTTCTTTTATAAAGGCAATGCCTTCCCAGTTATCGATCTTTTACGCCTTTGGTGCTAGTCTCCAGCCCCTGGCCTATGGAAGGCAGGCTTGGGGTAGTCACGGCATGGGCCCCGAGGACGGGTCGTGACAAATTGGTATCAAAAGAGTTCGGTTCTACCGTATAACTTATAACTCTGATGTTTTTTTCTGTGAAGCAATAGTGTTAAGAGTACCAAGTGTGGTTTTTCAGTTCAGGGAGTCCAGTGTTGGTGCAGGCGGCCGACGAATCTATACAACAGGGCCCTGACAACTGATTTCCGGCTTTTTGCATGAAAACACTGATTTCGTGTGTGTTTTCTGGAAGTTTTATATAAATGTCAGCTCAAACTAGGTCAGCTCACCAGGTATAATCTTTTGACCGTGTCACGTTGTTTCTTTCAGGATGATTCCCCGTGGACGACCAGCTAGAGCCCCTAGAGTGGTGCGTACTGACAGCCCGCTGAGCGACGAGGCCTCAGTACAGGGCTCTATCCCAGTTGAGGCACCAGCGGAGGCACCAGTGGTACTACTACCCGTTGGGCCACCGATTCCACCAGCCCCAGTATCAGAGGATGCACGTCTCTTGAGCGCACTGCATGAGTTCCAGCGCCAGAGGCCACCCAGGTTTCACGGAGGGACGGACCCACAGGCGGCTGAGGATTGGCTGGAGGCTGTGGTGAGAGTCTTCAGGCTAGTGGGGACGCCGACAGATTTCATGGTGATCCTTGCTTCCAGCCTTCTTTAAGCAGCAGCAGGCAGATGGTGGAGCCTGATGCTTCAGATGCATGACGAGGCGACACTTCTATGGGCAGACTTCGAGAGACTGTTCCGGGCAGAGTGTGTACCATCCACCCTTCGAGCGGTGCGTATACAGGAGCTACTTCAGCTGCGGCAGGGCATCATGTCAGTGGCGTAGTACTCAGCGAGATTAACAGACCTCTCGTGCTACTCCACAGATATGGTACGGGACCCGTTCTTCAGGGCCCGAACCTTCGAGCAGGGGCTCAGACAGAAGATCAGAGCTTCGGTTGTATCGCACAACATTCTGACACAGACAGGAGTGTTGGAGCGTGCCCTCTGAGTGGAGAGTTTCCTTGCTGAGCAGTCTCCAACAGTAGGACCCACCACTAGCAGGCATGCGGCAGAGTCTTCTGTAGCGGGTAGTAGACAGATGACGCAGGGGTCCAAGAGGACCATACCTACAGGTGGTCGACCGCGTGACTCAGGGTCGGTAGTGCGAGGCACCAAGGGAAGTGATAGAGCCAAACCTTCCATGAAGTGTTACTCCTGCGGCGGAATTGGTCACATAGCATGTGACTGTCCGACCCGCCATACAGATGACTAGTAGTTAAATGAAGAACCTCCGAGGCAGAGGCAGAGGTTCGATCATGGCGGACCGCAAGGAGCAGGCGGCCATGGCAGAGGAGGTGGCCGTGCAGCTGGAGGTGGACAACGCTTCGGGATGTTGCCACCACCACCAGGAGGCCCACCCCGACCACAGGGGATAGGAGGACATGGGAGAGCTCAGCTTCAGGCAGCTGAGGCCTATGGTCATGGAGCTCCGGAAGCAGATGGACAGGAGCGGGACTAGCTTCCGACCTGGAGGCTATTGATCATGTTGCTTCTGGTTTTGTTGATGTTTGTCTGTAGTTTCTTTGTGTCTTGTACTATGAGCTGCAATAGTAAAAAGACACTTATCTTTGTTTGCTTTCCTATCCTTTTGTTTGGTTGATACTGAGTGGTCCCGGTTAAGACTGTTGACTTGACCCTCACTTTCGAGTTTTCTACTGGAGGAGACCCAGTGACCTCATACTGATGCCAACAGTGTGACTCAACCCTTGGAGGCGAGAGTGATAGTTGGATATCTTGGTAGTTACGTCGAGGCCTTACGACGTCATCCATGGCATGAATGCATCATTCATGTCAGGATTGACTGTATTAGGCAACAAATGTGGTTCATCCAGGGGATGAGACCAGATTTCTCTTGTCGGCAAATAAGAAATCTTAGCATCTCTTGTGATACTAAAGATGGTCCAAGTCATCCAATAGCGGATGAAGACTGCACAGTGCAGTAAGAAACAGGAAACCGATGACAGTCTTAGAGACTCAGGCGTGTTACATGTTTCAAGAAGTGTAAGCTTTAAGGATAGATGAGTCTGCGAAGCAGCAGACGTAAAGGCAGAGTTAGGAGAGAAGTATGAGGTGGTGTACATCTTAACATGTTACAACCACCCACCTTAGTTATCCCCGCCAGGCTCAGGGAGCTGGAGGGTGGTGGAAGAGTTTTGCTACATGCGGTCAAGGAGTGTGACCCAATGGCTCTAGAAATGATTCAAGGGACAGTCTGTGTCCACTACTAGCTGCTGTAGTAACGGACGTCGGTATGAATCATTCCTTGCTTTCACAAATCTTGTTCCAGACCTAGAGTTTCCAGTAAGCCATGGACTTGACCCTCACGTCTGGAGATACCTTGGGAGGAGACTCGATAATCACACTTATGCCGACGGTGTGGTCAGATCCTCGAGGAATGATTTTCGGTTGGAATCTCTTGGTGGCAGTGTCGAGGCCTTACAACGTTGCTTTGAGTATGGACTCGGCAATCACAGTTCATACAAAAATTGACGGTATTAGGCAAAAAGGTTGTGGTTTAACCAAAACGTCGGGATGGATTTTCCTTGGTCAGCGGAATGGAAACCCCAGGTAGCACAGGATAAACTCATGCACAGGAGGGTGCAACCGATCACTCTTGAGTCAGTCAACCTTACTCTTGTAGCAGCAGTCATTTTGAGTTTTAGTTCTAACAGAAAATGGAGACCTCTGGAGTTCGAGGATGACGATCACGTCCTTATACGGGTCTCACATCGACGATGTTTGCAGAGATGTGGCCAGGGAGGCAAGTTATCTCTGAGGTTCAACGGACCTTTCTAGGTCCTCAGCTGGGTAGGCGAGGTGGTTTACCGCTTGACCCATCCACTTCAGTTACACTAGGGGCACGACGTTTTCCACGTATCCCAACTGAGGAGATACATGCTTGACCTTTCGCATATCATCATCCATGAGAAGCTGGACGTTGGCGATGAGGTGACTTCTACGGAGGTTCCTATGGGGATCGAGGACCGACAGGAGCGGATCCTAGGAGGACGGTCAATTCCTCTTGTGCAGCTACTTTGGCAGCACGAGAACCTCCAGGTGAGCACATGGGAGCGGAAGGCTCAGATGCGTGCTCAGTACCGCCTTTGTATCCCGATGTTTGTGGTGAAGCATTACGGGGACGTAAAGTCCATTGGTGGGAGTAATGTAAAGACCCGTAAATTCCAAGGAAATTTTTTTTCTTAATTTTTCTTTGGAATTTTACAAGAACGCAGTTTCTGAGGGAACCGATGGAATCGTAGCACCGATAATTGCTTAGAAACGCCTCTTCCAAAGTTGCGTTTGTTCGGGTGTGGTTTTTAATTTTTGGCTTAAAGTTAAAAAATAAAATAAATTGTACGACAAAATTTATTTTTATTTCACTTAAAGCCGCTTAAAGAAAACTTAAAAGCTGCTTAAGCTGGGTTGAAGCGGATAGGGTGCAATTCAAAATATCCTACCCACTGGGTAGGATATTTATGAGGTGGGGCCCGCACAAGCCCCACCATTTCTTTTCTTCTTAAGTAATGCACCCGCACCCCCCTATTAAAAGAAGTCAACCGTGCATTTTTCTGGTTAAGAAACGCCCCAATTTAATTGGGCAGTTAAGTTTTACAATAAATTCTTCGAATTAATTGTTCGTTTTTTATCTTTTGTTTTTAAAATTCTTTCGTTGATAATAAAATAAGATGAGGACTTATTTTATTTTTTTTGAGGGGTTTGTGTTGTGAAAAAACCTTTGGGAGAGCTGAGGGAGAATTCTTCGTTCTTCGACGAAGAACGCGAAGAACACGAAGAACACGAAGAACACTCTGACCTCCGACGAAGAACGCCAAACCCCCGGAGATCGACGACGTAACGCCGACGTCCCCTTCGACGTCTTCATCCTCGTGACGCCTTACCGCGACGAACCTCGAACGACGACGCCTCCTTCCGATCGGCTTATACCCAAGGTAGGGGTTGTTGTGAATAATTCCTTTTTCCCGTGATGGTTTCTTTTAAAAGTAAAGAACCGGACAATAAGAACAATTTTAATCCTTTAAAATTGTTGATTCATGTGTTGAATATATTTCTCCCGTTGTTTATCTCTAAAGCGGAGGGTGCGGGCCAAACGAACACAGCCCGAAAACCCTCCGCCGTTCTTCGTTGTTGTGCGGATTTGATGGGGTACGACGAAACGTGCAGCAACGGAAGTTTGATGGTTCCGCAGTGAAGAACGAGTCCCGGAAGGAGCATAGGCACATACGGTAAGGAAAACGGACCACCGGAGCGACTCTGGGGGCCCGCGGAAGCCGCCGGCTGTCCATGGCGACACCCCGCGGGTGCCGCGGGGGTGTCACGCGGGTGCCGCGGGGGTGTCACGCGGGGGAGGCGGCTCCCCCCCCCCCCCCCACGTCGCCCGACTATCCAGGGAGACACCCCGCGAGTGTCGCGGGGGTGTCACACGGGGGCGGCGGCTCCCCCCCGCGTCGCCCGGCTGTCCAGGGCGACACCCCGCGGGTGCCGCGGGGGTGTCACGCGGGGGCGGCGGCTCCCCCCCGCGTCGTCCGGCTGTCCAGGGTGATACCCCACGGGTGCTGCGGGGGTGTCACGCAGGGGCGGCGGCTCGCCCCCCCCCCCCCCCCCCCCCGCGTCGCTCGGTTGTCCATGGCGACACCCCGCGGGTGTCGCGGGGGTGTCACGCGGGGGCGGCTGCTCCCCCCCCCCCCCCCCCGCGTCGCTCGGGTCGTCTAGGGCGACACCCCGCAGGTGCCGCATGGGTGTCATGCGGGGGCGGTGGCTTCCCCCCCGCGTCGCTCGGCCGAGCCGTGCCGGGCTGGCTGAGCCATGCCGGTCCGACTAGCCGGGCCGCGCCCTTGCCGGGCCGGACCGGGTCCTGCCGGGTCGACCCGGGGCGGCCGACCCAGGGGGGGGGGGGGGGGTCGGGCCAGGTCGGCCCGGGCCCGGACCCCCTGTCTTCGGACCATTTTCTGTCAAATGCCCGGAACTTGAGCTACGGGCCTCCGAACGACGCGCCGTCAGCGGTAACGCGATCCTTGGATTGAGACGGTCGTTTCGGTACATCACACTCAAGGTTTAGGATTACTTTGGGTTTGGCTGGGTTGGTTCGGATACGAAACCAACCGGGCCCTCTGAGCGGAAACGCTTATATCTTAAGCTCCGGACGTCCGATTGACGTACCGTCGACTTTGATGGTTTCCTCTAAGTGAGACGGATCTTTTGGATTACTCCGCTCAATGTTTGGATGTCGTCGGAGTGTGGTCGGGTTGGTTCGCTCACGAAACCAACCGGGCCCCTGGAACGAAAAAGCCAATAACTGACAAACCGGGCGTCTGATTGACGCGTCGTCTGTCTCGTTGCGTTCCTGTTGACGATACGAAACTTTTGGCATCCTCCGCCCGAGTTTTGGATGCAGATGGATAGTGGCCGGGTTGGATAGCACCGAAATCCAACCGGGCCCCTGGAACAGAGAAGCTGATACCTTTCTGACGGAACGTCCGTTTAACGAACCGTCAGCGGCGTTGGTGATCTCGTTGAGAAACGGTCCCTATGAGTATACCCTATGAGTGTTCGGGGTATAGTTGAGTTACGGCCGGATTGGTTGGCACACGAAACCAACCGGGCCCCTGGGACGAAAAGGCTAGCAACTCACAGACCGGGCGTCCGATTGACGCGCCGTCTGTTGCATTGAGACCCTTATGACAAGGCGGTCCTTTGAGATATTTCTTCGTGGGACTTTGAGATACTTGTAGTATCAACTTGTAGCTCGTGGAGCGGACCCTCTTAGAGACAAGCATACGGAGTACGGAGACCGTATAGCCGGCAGAGACCTGAAGACTGCTTGTCCGATTCGATTCGGAGTGACTTACGTAGCCAAGTGGGGAGCACTACTTTGTGAGGTGGCAGACCCACAGCGGAGGAGCACTACTATGTGAGGTGGCAGACCCGTGGTAGTCGACAGGAGGAGTACCTCTGTAGGCTATGAGGGGGGAGCACTACTGTGTTGGGTGGCAGACCCCGACGGGAAGCACTATTGTGTGAGGTGGCAGGCCCACGGTACTCGACAGGAGGAGTACCTCAGCATTCTTAGGTTAGTGAGCAGTACCTCGGAGTCGTGACAGGACCACTGTACACTCTAGAGACGGAGCTCTTCAGCAGTTACGGTTTCGATGATGAAAATCCTGGTTGAGATGAGACTTTTGACCTTTGTGTTTCCGCATGACTGAGATGGGCTACTTGATAACTTTGGTATATGTATGGGCATATATCTAAGTAAAGGTTATCTGTCGAGATCTTCTTGTGGTTATCCTTGTTGGTTTAGTGAGACCTTGAGGGTCTCGGGGTCCCTACTGAGTATCGTTATACTCACCCCTGCACGGGCTATGCCCGCACCTCGTTGTGTTGGTTGCAGACGACGGGCAGTGCTGTCGGAGGCTGAGTGTTCGGGGATTGGTCAGTACCCGGAGGTGGACTAGATGACGAGTCAGTACCCGGAGGTGGACTACATGACGTGACGACTCACAGAGGAGGTTGACGGACGAGAGCGTGGAGGAGGATATCTGTACCTACCCTTCAGGTAGGATCCGTGGTGGATGACCAGGAGCTGCGCTATCTGTACCTACCCTTTAGGTAGGATCCGAGGAGGACGACCCAGGAGCTGCTTCCTTCTTCCAGTTGTTTGTCTTTTTTATGTTGTACCTTGTTCTGTTGTAGTTGTACGTTCTTTTGGGTTTGTATTCTGGCCCATTTACTTTTCAGCTTTTCATTTGTACTTAGTGTTTTGCTTCCGCTTGTACTCTGTGGTGCTTGTTTTCTTTTATAAAGGAAACGCCTTCCCAGTTATCGAGATTTTACACCTTTGGTGATAGTCACCAGCCCCTGGCCTATGGAAGGCGGGCTTGGGGTAGTCACGGCACGGGCCCCGAGGATGGGTGGTGACACACCTTAGGTGTTTTAAATGAAAATTTCCAAGTATTAAAAGTCGTATCTACATTTTCACCTTCTTTTGTGCTTGTTAACTTTATCTTAAAACAATATATTACATATGATCATTTTTTAGATTGTAAATTAAATTTAAATAAAATAAACATATTTTTTTGGGGTGGATTTTATTATTTTCTAAACCATATTGAGGTTTTATATGAAGTGTTTACTTTGAGGTGATTTCTTTAACATGGGAAATTATATAAATCTGTATCCTTTATTCAATATGGATATTTGAGGATAAGGAACATTTTTAATTAAATAAATAGATTATTGGATATATAATTAGTTGTTTTAAATTGTGTGACATGGGTTAGGGACTAGTTAATTTAATCCACTTGATGCATTTCTAGTGAAATGCGATTAATTATTTAGCCAAATCAGATGAGTTTATACCCAATATGCTAAACTATCTAGTGAAAGGTATAAACAGTAAATGTACCATGTACCTATGAATCAGGTAATACAATAATTAAAAATCACATTTATTCAGAATAAAGTTATTATTATTATTCAGAACATTATTTCATTGAAATTATCTATGGATTCATTTCATTATAGGTGATTATATTAAATTGAAAGTATATTCTATTGTTTACCTTTCCATATTGAGTATGCCTTACCTAGCTTATTTAAATGGAAATTCTGTTCAGTTATTTATCATTCAATATTTTTTATTATTATTTGTTCATTATTAATTATGTTTTACAATTACAGTTTGTGAAAAATTTATCTCTTCATTATTTTTTTCCTTTCCTAAGGATATGTAGATGATTTCATATAATGAGTTTAAAGGATGTAATTTATTATTTCTTTTAAAATATTTTGTTTTATTTTCGATTTCCCAATGTAATCTAGGATTAATTTATGAAGTATGGTTTTCCAAAAATACTAAATGGACCGATCATTCTGGATTTTATTTCTTATAATCACGATATTGTAATAAAGTAACACATCAGCATCATGCTTTTGGGAATAGGGCGTTATAGTTGGTATTAGGGGATGTTTAGAATAAACAAGGGAAACTACCTTTAGAAAAAATAAATTATGGAATGTAAATCCAATATATACAAAAGTATAAGTACATAATAACATACTATAATATTGGTAACATTGAGATTATGTTCTTGTTACTAATTATACATAACTGTCTGGATACTACAAGTGGAAATGGTTCTAGAAACGATGTACCTAGATGTTATAACTCTAAACAGATGCATCAAGCCTAACTCAAGAATGACCTGGTACAAAAAAATGGTTGTTTCAATACACCTAGTCTTAGACTCCTAGGGTATACTCTTATGATAACTCAAATTTTATTTGGAAATCATTACCAAGGATTTGAAAGTAAATATACATCCAAAGAAACCATATTTATTATTATGAGATTAGATATGCATAAAATTTTCCATTTATGGTTTTTATGTCACTAGTTCATGGATTATTCATTTTCATTCCAAATGATATGGTCCAATCAAGTATATTTCATTATTTATAAATGGATCCGGGATAGAAGGCTTGTATTAATAGTCAGGGACAATGTAGAGGTTTTTCTGCTAAGAAAATGAATGCAGGTGGTATTAGAACTAAGAAAATTATGACTACATTATAGAAGCTTAATCATGTTAGGACATATAACCTATACCATAAGGATAGAACTCTTCCACAGCAATATTCTCTAATGTTGTACCACTTTATGGGATAGATTCCCCAGTCCATTAGTGGGACAACTTACCCAAATGTGGTAGATAATTGGATTAAGTATTTGGAGAAGATATTCATTTCATTAGGATGTGGTGAAATGGAGAAGATTACACTTGTAGTGTATTGTATAAATGGTGATAGTGATCAATAGTGGTCATTGATCTAGATTACTAGGGAGGGATATGAAATATAACTGATCGATTAGAAATCATTCAAAGACAGATTTTTTGAAAAAAAAAATTCTATTGTGAACAACAAATTGAGATGAAGATAAAGATCTATAGTGTAAAACAAAAATGAGGAATAAATTGTTTCATATTATACAGATACTTATAAAAGGATAACATGTTTTGATATAGATAACATATGCAACACAGAGTATAAGATTAACCACTTCTATGTAAGTCTTAAGACACATCTCTAAAGGGTGCTGGATTCTCATATTTATACATCTTATGAAGAGGCCATTTTATTTTCTATAAAAATAGAGAAGGACTTATCATGATTATACATATTAAAAGGAATCCAAATGAAAAAGTTTTATTCTAAATACAATAAAAATGGATTTATTTAATGAAGAAGAAGAGGAAATGTTATTTTTCAACATGTGATAACTAAGAAAAAATAACCTTGGGAAATTCATGAAAGGATTGTGAGTTTGTTATAAGTGCAGATAAGTGGGCTAACAAGAAATAGAATGAAAATTAAAGATGGAAAATTATTCTATTCTATGTTAAAACTATATGTCTATGTGGAAATATGAAAATAAATTCCCTAAGAGTCAAGGTAATTTGTATTACAATAATCAAGGGATGAATAATAACCTTACTTTGTTGACACATCTAATGTGGAATGATTAATTTTATTCTATAGTTTGATACTTGATTAGTGTTTTAAAAATAATTATTTTGATTTCATGGAAATGATTACTATAGAATGAATATTTATTATACTATAAAACTTTTTCATCAATGATTTAATGGATTCCCTGATCTCTATGGATAACTAAGAAAATTGATATATTATAATGTAAAAATTATTAGAAAATGCTTGGTTGAGGGAAAGATAACCTTTAACACGTTATTAATGTTCATAAAATTATGTTTGGATAAATTTAGTATTGATATGAATAATATAATTTGAATACAACTAACTACCATGGAAATTATTCTAAAGTGTTAGATCATATAATTTTGAAAGGTTAACAATTTATGAAATGGTTTAACTTGATATTTGGATGTGGTTTTAATGGCTAATGTATTATATCACCATATAATAAAACATTTTCTATAAATAAAGTAGATATGATTCAAGTAATAACTAAATGATTTTATTTTGTTCATGAAATAGAAACATATATTTACTTATATTCTTAAAGGGTGAAATAATTCCTCAACTCTAGGAAAAACAGACTAAAAACAACAATTTTGTCCTACTATCATCATTTTCTATGATATCAGTGACCTTTTTTATTACTATGGTTTATGATTAGATGTTAATTAACTTTTAGATTTACTTTCACCATGTCACTCTCTATCAAAACATTACATTTTTATTTCCCTTGCATACCCATTTTTTCTGTAATGTTTGCCTATTTTAAAAACTAATTTTCTGGTCACCTTTTCAATTCATTCCCCCCCCTTATTAATAGGATGTGTTACTAACCCTATTTATAATGTGGGTTTTTGAAAAATAGTATTTTAGAATATCAAAACCTTGATTATTTATATAAAATTAAAATTGAAAAGATTCAATTTAGAAAAGGTGGAAAGAATTTAACAACTAGAGTATTCTAAAAAGTGACTTTTATTCGATATAATGTATGAGACCCAACACCAACTGAAGAAAGTAATATAACCTCTTAATAAATTAATATATATTTGTTATTATAAACAAATCTATTCTATATCTTTTGATGCATAAAACATATAGGACCCTGGGACACCCTGAGAGGGGAGGGGTGAATTAGGGTGACAACTTTTTCTTTTAATGTTATGGATCTTATTCCAACATTGGTAGGAACGTTATTAATCCTATATGATGAATATGATTAGAAAGAAAACATTCTCATGAATAGAGATTACACAACACTTTTTACATGGTTCACCACTAAGGGCTACGTCCATGGAGCATACGCCGACAGGATTTCGGTCGTACCAAATTCCACTAAACATTAATTTCTATGGATTATAAATGTTCGGGCACAGTCACCATGTCCCAAGCTCACTGCCTTTACAAAGGTTCAGGGATAGGTCACTACATCCCTCGGGTCACTCCTGTTGACTTCCCCTAGCTCCCTGCATTTGGTGATGTCCCACGTAGTTTATAGACGTGAAGGTCTCTACATTATTGAAAAAGAATGCATCCTCTATTACATGTAGATGTTCTGTTGAAGTCCAACTCTCACTAGTAGACTAAACTCACTTTTCATCGAAGGTATTGGGCAATCATCCAGCTTTCATGCAGCTCCAAAAATACTAGCATTCTTGAACCACACCTGGTGCACTTCTCCATGCCCGACGCACATGTTTCAAGACGGCACGCAAGTATCGGTGCACAAGTCCAAACTGGCGTGCATGTCCAGCTCTGCGACACTCAATTCTTCATCTTCAAACTTACGCGACTCACCTTCTTTTCCACCCAAACCAGTTTTGGAACTCAAAGGTCAACTGTCGCGCTTCTTCAAGTCCTAGCGTGCATGTGTCACCAGTCCACCTATGCGACACTTCATTTCCCTACTCCAAAATTGGGTGACTAACAACCTTTCTCGCCCAAACCACCTTGGACGCACAACAAACAACTGCCACGCAACCTCCACTTGCCCGACCCACCACCACTTGCATGAATACTACATCTGCGCTCTAGGAGCTCTCAATTTCTCTTAGTCTGAACATCATTGGAAATGAGGAGGGGTTGTCCCCTATTTATAGGCATTCTGGACACTTGTGTGACGGTGCCCAAGTTCCAGCATGCAACTCCAACCGTCCTAGCCTCTGTCGCACTACTCACTTGCGTTCCCAAACCAATACTTGTGCAACCCTCTTTTATTTGCCATATTTTAACGTTATGATCTTGAAAAACATATGGTGTGCAACTTTCCAATACTCCTATGCACTGGCGCACAAGGACTTTCTTGAAGTGCAAGTCACTTGCGCAACACATGTCCAGCGCGCAAGTCTCTTTCCCCAAAACACTATTTTTCCATTTTTTCAATTGTGAGGTCCAGAAAATTGGCAAACATTGGAAAACAGTGCCACCTTAAATACTGTTATCTGTATAACCTGTATAAGTACTTTGCTGGCACACATTCTAAAGATCCTCTAGGGATTGAAAACAAACACAAACCATACTCCAATTCATGCATAGATGGTCATGGTTCCAAAAATCTCCCCCTTTGGGTTTGTTGGAAATCAGTAAATAAATTCAATAGATCACTATCCACGTGAAAACCAAAAATGACAGAATCAACTCAGCCAACACTCTAAGTGTACATGATAAATGCTCGATGTAGAAAACATGAGAGGAAGCTTGAATTGGGTTCCCATCTAATAAATTCCTTCCCTACCTATCACTGACACTGAATTTATTCCTTTTCCCCCATTGACAATAAATCCATAGACCGTTAATTGTTCATTTTTTACCTCAAACCACACTCCCCCTGGATATTATCTCCCCTAGAAACCTACATCGCATAAATAAATAGATTAGAAAAAATTAACCTAACTTGGGAGAGGGGAACTTCGTAACCTCCTTATGTACTAAGAGGTGGCTGAACACCAACGTTCAACCGATGCTTCTCAAAAACAGCCGCTGACAATGGCTTGGTCCGGATATTAGCCACTTGATAATCAGTTCCCACATGATCCATTCTAATCATGCCTTCCTCAACTTTTTATTTGATAAAATGATACCTTATTTCAATATGTTTTGTATGAGAATGTGGAATAGGATTCTTCTTAAGATCAATTGTGCTCTTGTTATCACAGTAAATTACCTTTGGTTGCTTCACCTCATGAGCGATACTCGTTAGTTGTTGATTCATCCATTGTAGTTGAGTGTATGCCTTTGTGGCAGAGATATTCTCAGCTTCAGCAGTACTAAGATATGTGCTTTCTTGTTTCTTTCTCAACTAGTCAACACATTTATTCCCAATATAGAATGCTCCACCACTGGTGGACTTTCTGTCCACTATATCTCCAGCTCAGTCAGCATCAAAAAATGCTGATAATTCCCCCTCTCATCCTGTAGCAAAGTATAAGACACAATTTTGATTAGCTATAATATACCTCATGATTTTTTTACTGATGTCACATGTTCCTCTTTTGGATTACTCTAAAAGAAGGATGCTAGACAGGTTTCAAAGACAATATCTACCTGTGTAGCTTTCTGGTATAGTAGGCTCCCAATTATCCTTCTGTACATAGTGGGGTATAGAGATTCCCAATCATCATGCTTTTCTTGTTTGGTTCCAACTGCAATCAGAGATGATATTGGTTTGGAGTCTTGCATATTAAACTTTTTCAGCAGCTCTCTTTAATACTTTTCTTGAGAAATGAAATTGTAATCCTGCATTTGAATCGCCTACAGCCCCACGAAATATGAGAGCTCCCCAATCATAGACATTTCAAATTATAATGTCATGTGATTGGAAAATTCTTCAACAAATTTCTACCTTCTGCCACCAAATATAATGTCATCAACATAGAATATAACCATGAACTTATATTTTATATAAATCTTCATATATAGATTGTGGTATACTTCTCTTCTTTTATATTCCATCTTCTTGAGATATTAGTCCTACTGGGAATTCCATGCTCATGGTGCCTGGTTCAAACCATATAGATCTTTCTTCAGTTTGTAGACCTTTGTTTCATCAGTTCCAAAAACAAAACCCATTTGTTGTTTGATGTAGACTTCTTCTTCGAGTATACCCTTCAAAAATGTTTTCTTGACATCCATTTGATATACATTATATCCTTTTTGGAGTGCCATGGCACTTCCATGCTCATCAAACTTATTCTTGAAGATCTATTTTGTACCAATCACATTGTGAACTTCGGGTCTTTAGACAAGATCCCATGTCTGATTCTCTTCAATCCGATCTAACTCTTCATTCATGGATTTCAACCAAGATTCATCCTTTGCAGCTTCTTCAAATGAAGATGGCTCCACAACTGACAAAAAGGCAGATTGCGTATTCTTCCTCATCCTCATTGTTTGGGTGGGTTCTCTCCTATCCCCAATTATGTTAGATGGATCAATATCAGCTCTTCGATTTCTCCTGTGAGGTTCAGTTGCATTCTTTCCAGCCAAATTTTCTTCTTTAGATTCTTCTTTTGAGTTAACATCATGATGTGACTGCTGAGTGTTTTGTACAACTTCCTCTATTTCTATATTTGTATTTTCTCCATGTTCAGTTTCATCCACACTTTCTATCACATCAGCATATGACGTCCTTGAAGCATTTGTGGGTTTCTCTTCAATTATCTTAACATCACTGCTTTCCACAATCCTTCATAATCGCTTGTTGAATCATTTTTAGGCTTTGTCGTTCATTGAGTATCTGAGGAAAATTCCTTCATCTGCATTATCACCATAATTCCCTTGATTTCCTTCTTTGTTTCTGATGTAGCATTAACATCAAAAAACACTAAATTATTTCAAAGGGGGATTCGTTCCATTCCACAATTCATATGGTGTCTTTGTATCACCCATATAAATCCTTGTTCTATTTTGAATATACACTACAACTTGAACAACCTCTTTCCAGTAATGTCATGGAATACGACATTCAATCAGCATAGTTTGTGGCATGTTGTTCACATGTCGATTCTTATGTTCAACAACTACATTTTGTTTTGTATTTCTAACAGCAGCTACCTCATGTTGAATCCCATGCTTCTCTATGTGATTTTCAAATTCAATGGACGTGTATTCCCCTCCATTGTCAGATGGCAACACTTTGATTGTCCGTACAGTATAATTCTCAGTGATTTCTAGATATGTTTTCAGGCATTCAAGCACTTTTCTTTTCTTGTGAATGACCATTACACATTCCATTCTACTATAATCATTAATGAAAATGACAAAGTACCTTTCTCCATGAGTTCTGGCAACATTTATCATCCTGCATACATCTTTATGAATTAGATTAGGAAGATGAGATACCCTTTTCATCTTTGGCCTATATGAACTGCAGAACAACATTCCACGAATGCAAGCATCACAAGATTTTTCATGCTCATGCTTCAGGTTGATAATGTCCCTGGAAATTCTCAATTTTGATATTTTCCCCATGTCTTGTTGATTGATGTGTCCCAGTCTCCAATGACATAGTTTTTTTTCTTCTTCAATAGTCATGTAACAAACATTTTCTTTACTATCAACCTGATACAAGTTGCCTTCTGTTCTGCATCCCTTCAAAAGTGAATTTCCTGTCTTTCCCTTGATAGTGCAACCTTTCTAATTAAAATTAACTATAAGCCTCGAG
Source organism: Viscum album (assembly GCA_963277665.1). Classification (NCBI taxonomy): domain Eukaryota; kingdom Viridiplantae; phylum Streptophyta; class Magnoliopsida; order Santalales; family Viscaceae; genus Viscum; species Viscum album. Next base: position 1,992,844,744 of record OY728137.1, read on the forward strand.
TCATAGAGTTGACTCACGCTCAGTAGAATATGACGTAGGCCATCTACATAAAGGACTTCAGTATTCTTTATCTCTCCATTAGCTAATTCAGTACTTCCGCTGCCTTTGATTTTCAGAGTTCCATCATTACCAAATCGTATTGTACCATCAACCTTCCTTTTGATACCCGTTAACAGGCCATCATTACCTGTCATATGAGATGAACAACCACTATCCAGAATCTAGGTACTGTTGTTTTTTGTAGCTTTCAGGGCCACCTCTACAAGGTTGTATTTCTCAATTTTCTTCCTTTCTTTCCATGAGACATTGGAGTGAGTATAGAGCATTGATGTATTTTTAATTATCTCTTTCGTGAACCTAGGTTTTTCATAGTTGAATTCTTATTTGAGAGGAGAAAACTTGTTTGATAGAGAAAAACTTTCTTACTGATGAGACATGACATGTATCAAACTTTTTTATGAGGTGTCCATGTCCCTTCTCTGCCTACAATTAACAGCCTTATGAGCAAGTTAGAACAGCGAAAACAATATCCATAAAAATTGTTTCTTCTAGAAGAATTAGGATTTGAATTTTTTATCCTCTGTTGAACTCCAATATCTTCTCTATTCAGATAACTTCTTGCTTCTTTGCAATAAGACATGGTATGGCCCAAATATCCATAGAACTGACACTTCGTGGGAGGAAATGTCTTCAAGCTTCTAGTTGTCCTCGCTCCTTCTTCTGTGGGATAATAGTATGATGGATCCTTTTTCCACGAGGCTCAAGGATAATATTCTTTTCTTCTTTCAATTTGAATTGGGGGGTTCTGTTTCATCACTCTAGAAGTATTTCCCACATCACCCACTTTCATCTTTCCTTTATTTTGGTCACCTTAATTTGTGGCATTTGACGATTCTACCTCATAACCAGTTCCATTATTTCCCATGGAGGCGGGTCATTGATCATTTAAAATCCTTTCAACTTCATTAGATACACATTTTTATCACTCCAATAGCTCAGCATCTGATAACCTTCAAAAATATATTTTTTTCGTTGATTCTTTTGAAATGGAATCTTTTTCATGTTTACTCCTAATAGTAAAAACATCCTTTTCGAGACACTCAGTAGTCTTAGGCTTTTCCTCTAGTCTGGAGGTGAGTTCATTGATGACCTTTTCCTACTCTTCAATTTTCATCTTTAGATCAACTACATCATCATTGGTTTCAAGTATTTTAGACTGTAATCTCACCAATTCTTCTAGTAATTCAATTTTAACTTCAAGTTTATCAACATATTCAGTTGATTCATCTAAAATTGATTTTCACTTATTAAAACTCTTATATTTAATCTTGATCTTACTAATAGTATCCTTAAGTTTCAACTTGAGATCTGCACTAGTTTCAACTGATTTTCTCCACCAGTATCTTCTGATTTTTCAACAGTTTCCATCATGGAAGCATGGTTCCCAGTTTTAAAATCTGGTTCTTCTTCATCACATAATCCCTTGTCATCTTCTTTCACTACAGAGAAAAAACTATTCTTCAGATCATTATTTCTTTATTTGAAGTCTCCTTTCATGAAAAACCTTTTTTGAGGCTTCTCAATTTTTTCAGAATCGCTATCATCATCATTGATCTTTCTTACGCACTGAAAAGCAGTGTGCCTGACTTTTCTAAAACGAAAGCAAGAAAGAGGTAACTTCCCTTTTAATTTTCCTTTTCCCTTCTGGACCTTCTTTGCAATGAGATAAAGAGTGTTTTTTCATCATAATCATCACCACTACTATTTTTGATATTTTCAGTTTCTCAATGGAGTTGAATGACATTTCCTTTATCACTCGAGTCTTAGAATCTTCTGGTTTGACTCTCATTTCATATGCCACCAGGATTCAAAGTAGATCATCTAGAGAATGTGTGGAAAGATATCTTTCCTCAAGGACTGACACATTTTCTTTGTACAGAGGTGGAAGTCTTCTCAGTATTTTCTTCACAATGTCAATGTCTTTGATTTCTTCTCTTAGGCCCCGAATTGCTCCAACTCCTTCAGTAATTCGATTGAAGAAGGAGTCTGCATTCTCATTAGGATGCATATTCAGATCATCGAACCTATTGTGTAGCACTTGTAGTTTGAACTCCATTACTTTGTTATCTCCTTAATAAATATTTTCAAGTTTATCCGACATGGACTTTGCTGAGGTGAAACTAATAACTTTCAGATAAATATGATTCGAAAGGGCTGTGGTGAGATAATTATATGCTTTAGCATCTGCATCGAGAATTTTCCTATCTCCATCAGTCATAGCCAATCCTATTGGATAATAAATATTAGTACCTTGCAGAGTGGAAAATAGAACTTCATTATAAGGGATCATAGATGAGATCTCATTCTATTCGTACATATCTTAAAATTACATCCATCAAAGAGAGGGGCGCCCCTAACATTGGCTGAATTTTCCATGACGGCAAAAGATAGATCTAACCCTAGAAACCTCGCTCTGATACCACTTGTAGGACCCCGGGAAACCCTGAGAGAGGAGGGGTGAATTAGGGTGAAAAAGTATTATTTTAATGTGATGGATCTTGTTCCCACATTTTTAGGAACTTCTTAAACCGGTATGATAAATATGATCATAAATTAAACATTCACAAGCATAGAGATGACACAACACTTATTACTTGGTTCACCACTAAGGGCTACGTTCATGGAGCATACGAAAACAGGTTGTTGATCGTTCAAAATTCATTTAAACTTCACTATTTGTGGATTAAAAAAGTCCGTGCATAGTCACTCTATCCCAGGCTCACTGCCTTTACAAAGTTCACGGATAGCTCACTGAATCCCTCGGGTCACTCTCATTGACTCCCCCTAGCTCACTTCCTTTGGTGAAGTAACACACCGTTTATAGACATGAATGTCTCTTCATTATTGCAAAATAATGCATCCTTTATTGTATGTAGATGCTCTGTTGAATCCCAACTCTCACCAGTAGTCTAAAATCACTTTGCACCGAAGGTATCTGGAAATCTTCCAGCTTTCGTGCAGCTCCAAAAATAATGGTGTACATCAACCACACCTGGAACACTTCTCCAAGCCTGGTGCACAAGTTTCAAGACGACACGCAAGTATCAGCGTGCAAGTCCAAATTAGTGTGCATGTTAGGCTCTCCCACTTATGCGACACTCACTTCTTCAACTTCAAACTTGTGCGACTCACCTTCTTTTCCACCCAAACTAGTTTTGGCGCGCAACGGTCAACTGTCTCACTTCTTCAAATATTGGCGCGCAAGTGTCACCAAACCACTTGTGCGACACTTCCTTCCCCTACTCCAAACATGGGCGACTAACACCATTTCTCGCCCAAACCACCTTGGAAACAAAGCAAACAACTGTCGTGTAACCTCCACTTGCACGACCCACCACCACCTGCGCGACCACTACACCTGCACGACAGGAGCACTGAATTTCTCTAAGTGTAAAATTTGTTATAAATGAAGAGGGGTGGTCCTCTCTTTATAGGCATTCTAGACACATGTGTGACGGCACACAAGCCTCCTCTCTGCACACATGTTTCGGTGCGCAACTCCAAACGCCCTATCCTCTGTCATGCTACTCACTTGCGCAACCAAACCAATAGTTTCATGACTTTCAATCCTTTGCCATATTTTGAATTTTTGATCTTGAAAAACATAATATTCACAACTTTCCAATCCTCCTAGGCACCGACACACAATTCCTTTCTTAGAGCACATGTCACTTGAGCGAAAAATGTCTGGCACCCAATTCTCTTTCCCAAAAACTCTGTATTTCCCTTTTTGTCAATTGTGAGTTCCATAAACTTGGAAATCATTGGAAAACGGTGCCACCTTCAATACTGTTATCTACTTGACCTGTATGAGCACCTTTCTGGCACACATTTGAACTTCCTCTAAGGATTGACAACAAACACAAACCTTACTCCAATTCATGAATAGATGGCCATGGTTCCAACAAAACATTGATTTATATTCCACTAGATGGATGAATGAAATTGTTCGGTAGTTTGCGTTACCCATAAGACTGAGTCTTGCTGAACAATAATATACTATTTATATATTATTTTTTTAGATAGTAAGATAGAACCTGGACGTTAAATTTGTGGTTATAAATATGAATAAATAATTTATATCTATATTTTTGAATTCATTGGTTACCAATTAAAAATATACAAATATCAAAACAAATGTAATATATAAGAAATATTTTTATAAATAACTATTTTTCTGCTCCAAAAGAGTTTATTCATAATAAATTAAAATAGTTACTATTAAAAAATTATAATATTGAAATATATATATATTATATGCAATAAAAAATATTTTATAATCAACCAATATATCTTATAGGAATAAGATAAGAATAAATCCAGTTTTATGGTTACGAAATGTTATTTTCGGAAAAGGAAATATTTTCACATTTTAATGGTGCATCAATTTAAAAAACTGAATTTTGAACAATTTAAAATTTTCATATGTTAAAATAAACTTAATTTTTGATATAATAAATTTAAAATTATCTTAGAATGATTTTTTTTTCTTAGAAGTATCATTTTTTATTAATAGTGAAAAATACTGAATTTAATATTAAAACATCTTTTCATTCTAATTTAATAATATAGAAAAACAATATTAAAAAATAATTTAAATTTGATAATATATATAAATTTCACCAATTTAGGTTATTTATTCAATTTTACATTTATATTTATTATAAAAACATCCCAAACATTTGAACATTTTGACTTTAATAACCCACTTTGTCTTCCCGCCTACGTGATTAATTTTAAATTAATTTCTAAAAATTATGTAATTAGGATAAGTAAAAATTGATTAAATATTTTTATTCGAAAATATTTATAATTTATAATGATGTAAAATTATTTTCCAACCAATAATATTAGTGAATGTAGTTAATATTAATTACAGCATTATGGTAAAATTTAGATTAATAAGGGACTAAACCTTAAACTAATGTCCCAAAATGAAATATACACAAGAACAAATATATTTTATGTCCACATTTATACTATATAATCAAATTTATCCTAAAAATAATTATTTTAGTCCTATGATGCAAGTTATAACTCTCAATAATCTTTAATTCTTTTTATTTACATAAATACAACTCCTCCTCAACTATAAAAGGCAATATCCCCTCCCATTTATTCACACCCTTAAAGAAAATTGTATCGTTAAAAATATTCTAAAATAATATAACAACCTTCCTCCCCTAAATTTAGAATCCTAAATTGGGAATAATGAAATATAAGAACGTATTTTGGTATTAACAAAATGAAGTTACCCCAAGAAGAGGAAATATTCTTCAACAATCAATTTTCAGTCATTTACTTATACACCACTTAAATTATTTTTATATAATTATTATATAAACCCATATTATACTAAATATACTGATATGTTTTTTTAATAAATTGAAGAAATATTTCACACACATCCATCAAATGGGATATTCTATCATTGTTTGTCTGTATGGCAGACTACCATCTCATGAACCAATCTCATTTGTTCAACCATTACCACATTCATGGTTGGAATAATGAGGAATTTATAGTTTATATATAATATAAAATTTATTTATTATATAATTATTATTATTTAATTTTTTTTTACACATACCTTTATACTTTTCAATTTTTTGGAATATGATAACTTCGTTTATGGATATATGGACTACTGCCTCCCCAAATTGAAGTGATTCGTTAGTGTTACACATGGAATGTTTTAAACTTAATTTAAATTTAAATATTTTATATATATGAAATAAATATAATACTATAATTATTATATACAAATATATTATCCACTTTTAATTCTTTTAATACGATATTGAAATAAAAGAAGCGTCCATGAATACACCTAACTTACCGTCTCCACGAACTGTGCATTTCATTTTCCATACCTGAATTTTATAGATTATTTTAAAAAATATATTAAATTAATATATATGATATTTAAATAATTTTATACAATACTTATGTGATCTAATATTGATCTAATAAATATTAAAAAAAATAAAAAGTCATGATATTCATGAAAAACAAGGTAATTAACACTGGGAATCATTAAAATGATCAATGATTTTTAATAAATATGTTATAATACGATATTAAATGACTATATATGATATAATAGATATTAATATAGTTATATTGAAATTTAATAACATGATTAAAACCATTATATTGGAGGCTAAAGAGCGTTAAACCAAAAGGAAGCTTAAGATAAGGGATTTGGTCTCAATTTACATTCTATTGAGAATTATTTGTTATTATGAACCAAATCACATTAATATAGGGTATATACTTCTCATTTTTCATTTAATATCATGGTTCAATAATACATCATTATATTCTAAGGTTATCATTTAATTATCTCATTGAAGGGGTTTTGACCTGAAAATTACCAAGCGGTAAAAGTTTTCTTTTCAATGTGACCTTGTTTTGTGATTTTAATCTTTATCTTGAATCAATCATTTAATTATGATAATTTTTCATATTATACATTAAATTTATATCAAATATCCATATTTTCATATAATGTTATTATTATTTAATAAATAATATTCCATTTTTTCATTCGGTGTTTACATTGAATTAATTTTATTAACTAGGTACATTTTTATTAATTGGTGTCTTTTATTCAACCCTAATATTTCATAACAAGACACATTTTTTATTAAATAAATAAATTTTATGATATCTATGGAATTATTTTGAATCATGTGACATGGTTTGGGGATTGTTTAATGTAATACCATCGATACATTGGTAATCTCATGATATGAATCAGTTGGAAAAATCAGATGGGTGTCTACCAGATATGTTAAACTATCTTGTAATGGTACTTGATTATAAAGGTAACATATACCTTGAAATCATGGTTTCTAATAATTAATAATTTCCATTATTGATAATTCAGTTATTATTATTATCCATGTGATTTTTTCTTGGACATTTTCAATGGATGCATTTCGTTATCAGATATTTGATTAAATGGAATGTGTCTACACTTATTTTTCATTTCATATTGATTATGGCTTATCCAGTTTATTTAAATTGAAATTATGTTAAATTAATTACCTTTACATATTTGTTATTATTATTTATTCATTCATATTTTTTTTTCTATTCTTACTCTTACTGAGCATTTGAGATAACCCTTACATTGTTTCCTTTACAATTTATATAAAGATGAATTATTAGAATGATTTTCAATCATAAAGTTTATTAGTATTTGTTTTGAATTTTCTTTTATTTTCTATTTCAAAGTTTAATATGGATATAATGTATGAATTATCATTTTCGTAAACTTCTAATCAGATAGTTACTTTAGGATTTAATTCCTTATATTCATAAAAAAAATTTTAAAGTTGGGCAACAATTGTGGTCTTTTGGGGTCATGGGATTTACAATTTCAGGGTGATGTTTGACTACACCAATGATTCATCTATACTTAAATGTGAAATATAAATACTATTAACTTATCTCCTCAGGAAAGAACAAATATAATCAATAAGGGTTTAATTAAACTTCAACTAAAAATCGTTCACTTTTTATATTATAAAAACCTATATAAAGGGAATGTGTTCCATGAAATTTCCAAATAGAATAAAATTACATTATGAATTAAATAGATTAACAATAAAAATGTGTTCAACAAAAAATATAACCTCATAAGATTAAAATAAAGTGTAAAATATAAAATATACCTTCATTAGAGAAATAATGTAAAGTGAAAACAAAAATTTGATAATATTCTTCTAAAAATGATATTTGTAATCATCAATCTACAATTCATTTATATGAATTTTTTCAATAATTAATTATTTTTTTTAAAGGATGAAAATAATATTCATAAATAAAAATTAAAATAAATCCAAATAATATATAATTGATAAAAATGGATCTTCTTCCACAAATGTAGATGGATAAAAAAGGATAAAATATATTATTTATTAATATATTTAAAAATACCTTTTTGGAAACCAAGAGATTTGAAATAGTTAATAAAGTTTCACATGAGAAGATTTAAGAGAAACATGTATATTATAAATGAAAATATATATTTATGTTGATTAAAATTTATGTATAAATTTTGATGATTTCAAAAATAAAATCGTTATGCAAGAAAAAGATCCATAAAAAGGAAGAGAACTACTATTAATGAAAATAAAATTTTAGAAAATAATTGATATATAAGGGAAAAAGAAATTGATGTGAATTATGATCTCTCTATAAATTTGGGGTAAAATTTTATAAATCATCAATATGTAGTTAAATATATTAATCCTGAGTGATTATTGTCAAAGAGGATTTATTATGACCTAAGGAAAGTATCTAAAACTAGACTTGATACTATAACACCATGATATCTAAGCCGACACAAAAATATCTTGAAGAAAATTTCCAATACCCATAGGATGGTGAAACTGTCCTAGAATAATACAATATAAAATTCGAAATGAAATTTCCAGAAAAATAGTGTATGAAATTGATGCAAATTAGTATTCTAAAAATCAAAAATGAGACAATACCAAAATCAAACCGGTATACTAAAGACCCAAACATTACATCATCATAAAACTCAAAATAGCCAAGATAATAATAAAAAATATTGAAGGTATTGTCACTCCAAACCCAATGGTTCAAGAATATCCACCTCCACCAAGAGGATCTTTTCCTTTACTCCGACCAAGCATAAGAATGTATATTAATAGATAAAAGAAAATATAGGATGTGATCTAAAACCATAATAGGGTATCACCATGTTATCCAATTTAATATTCGATAATAATAACCAAAATAAATATTTCAACTTATATTATATAATGAATTTAATAATACATCATTTTCATTTTTTAAAAAAACATGCTTTCATTTAAAATGATGAAAAACAATTTATACAATATATTAAGTAATAATATTATGTAACATATTTTATATAAATTTCTAGGAATATTTAAGTCAGTTTCTCAACCAATGGTATGTATATAAAAGTAATCATAACAAGTAACATGGAAATTTCCCTACAGTATGATAGTTTCCCAGTTGTAGGATCCTCACACTCTCATATCAGTGATCATAGAATTTTTGTACGCATATCTCTAAGTCTCATAGAAAATTGTAATCATCTTCATTTCAATAAAAATGAGATCTACCTATGTATATTTTTTTAAAATCTTTAATCATGAATCCATTTATATGGAATTAACGTCATAACATGTTTGTCCGAGATAATCTATTATTTAAACAGGCTCTCATGTGGCTAATCAGTTAATCAAATAGAAAATAAAAATTCCTTTAATTTCAAATGAATAATAATTCACATTTCAATTTCCCAATTTTACTTTTCAAAATTATAAATTGAATTAAAAAATAGAGGGGTTTTCTACAATTTTTTCCATTTCAAAATAAAACCAATCATTGGTTTTTAATAATTCAATTTAATACACTATTATAAAATCAATCCTTAAATGATTCTATAATTTCCATCAATTTTAATATATACCCCAATTTCTAATCCATTGGAATTGGTGTTTTCTTCAAAATTCATAACAATTAAATTTATAATTCTGATACACATTGAATTGGGTTATCCTAATTCAAATGAATGTAATTTAAAACTTTAAGAAATTAAATGTTTAAAGAACTTGACAATCTTAAACAAAACCTCTTAGATTTATCATGGTGATCACACAACACAATGCATGTAGTGGAATTTTCCAATAGAGAATAACGATAGTAGAGATCAAAAATACATCATAGATACAATATTCAACTAAATTTTATATCAATCAACCATGTGTTTTTTAAAATCCACTATAATGCAAGAATGAAAGTGTATGATAGAATGAATAGGAAGAGAAAACATTCTCGGGTGGGATCAAATGAGATCCTCTATGCCTAAATCCACCACTGATGGGGTTTGGGGTGACAAAAGGTTTCTTGAGTGCCTCCAAGACTTATGAATTTTTTCTAGGTTGACTTAGGGGTGATAATTATTTTATATGGGTGTTTGGTAATTTAAAAAAAATCATAATAAAAATACATTTTCTAAAAATTTAGTGGGGTAGATCCTCATGGATAGACAAACCAAGTTCCCTAACCATTAACACCTCCACTAGGGTTCATGGTGTCTACTAGGTGGGCGCACATTTTAAAAATCCATAAACCAACCGTGAAAACCCCCACAATCTAGGGTTTCACTTTTTTCACTAGGTGGGTTCACGGTTTGGGAAAACCGTTCACTAACCATGTATATCCCATAGAGCCTACCAAATTTTCTATGTATCACCTGAAGTACCCTTGAATTAGAAACAACTAAATAATGATCAAAATGAGGGTTAATGAGTACCTAAAAATATAAAAAAAATACTCTTAAAAAGAGTTGAGTTAATAAAACCTTGTACTGTAATTCCACTATGATAAAACTATGTTTATTCAGCGCTAGGGTTTTAACAGCTTTAACTAAAACACTTTTAAAGACCCCATTTGTTAGTGTTAAAAAATTGATGTTAATGGGGGCCTTTAAATTTATTTTATTACTACTGTTAATGGGGTACTTTAATGGTGCTAAAAAAGTGATGTTAAAGGGGGTCCTTTATCAGTGTTTTCTTACAAGCACTGATAAATTTGGTCTTTTGTCAGTGCTTCTAAAAATTTTCCGATAAAGTGGGTGATCAGTGCTTTTTTAGAAGTGATGATAAATACCCCCCTTTATTAGCACTCTTTTACAAGCACTGGTAAAATTATAATTAAAAAACATTACATTAAAAATATTATATAAATATATTTATATTAATATAAATATAATATATAATTCTTCAAATATATTTTAGATAAAGAAAACATGCATTTACACTTAAAATATATTATATTAAGTGAAAATGGATTATAAAATAACTAAAGAATAATTTATTTAATTACAATTTTTATTACCCATTAATATTCATTTAATGTCAATTTTAAGATATAAAAAATAGAAGATCTAAAATAAGTTGAAAACATACATCAAATTTCATGATTCCATAACATTTGATCCAGGTGTTTTTTTATGTTATACAATATAACAAATATAATCCAATGATGATCTCTACCCTATCACGTCCCATGTGTTTCCTGGTCATTATATTTTTTTTAGACAAAAAGGCCAAGAAGTCCTCTAAAACTAAGTTTTTAGTCAGGGTACCCAAATTTCTAAGTTTTCGATGGAATTTAAGCATTGTTTATAGGGGTACTTATTCCCTTTTAAGTATGGAATGAATTTATTCCCATGGATTAAATTTATATTGATATTATGGATTATAAATTTTTTTATTTTTCATAAAGTGGTTTTATTTTTATTAAATTAATAACAGTAAATATATTATTTATTAACACATAAACATTTAATTTTATAGATAAATAAAATAAACAAATTTTTATATATAATATATTTTAAAAAATAAAACATATATACAAATATATTCATAAAAAATGTAGATAAATATAAATAAATATATAGATATATCAAAAAATGTGAAACAAAATAGTATAGTTTAGTAGAAAAATATTTTATGTATATGATAGACGTCTAGGGATCAAAATTTTTTAGAGGCAGTGGAGCACGCGGGTGTTTGGGATTATCTAAAGCTTTGATAAAGGGGTGGGGAAATTGATCATAAAGGGGTGGGATCGTTGGATTTACAGATAAAGGGGGAGCTTGGAAAAAATTATATACCCTATATCAGAAGAGCAATTGTCAGTTCTCTTTTAGTGCTGTTAAAGCCCCCTATAACATCCCTAAAAACACTGATAAAGGGGGAAATTAACATCTCTTATTTAGAGTTTATAAATGATTCAGGCTTTTAACCACACTTCGATTATTAGTGCTTTTATAGCATCAATAACGTCCTTTTCTAGCACTTTTAAAGGCCGATTTTGTAGTTGTGTTCCATTTTAGTAAAATTCACTCTATAATCTTATAAATGAAACCTAAAAATATTTGTAATATATTTCATAACATTATTCATACACTTTGACATTTATTTAGTTCCTTTATTATCATTAATTATTAATATGTTAGTAATTTATTACTTATTTTTTCAATTGAGGGTTTCGAATTTTAAATATTTCATGCATTCTTTATGATATATATTTTAGGACCCATTATTGGATACCAATTTTATCATTACAAGGTCATGTAAGGTAACATAATAGATTAAATATATTTATAAATAATTTTAGTTTCTTATACCAAAAAAATGTTAGTGATGTTGCATGAAAATGGAATCAGTGTTGTCATTTTTTTGTAATTTTGGCGATCAATGATCAGATTCTAAAAATAAGTTAAATACTTGATATAAAATATATAAGATCATAAAGAAATAATTATTTTCTTATTATACTATAAAAATATTATTATTTTATTTCTTATATTCACCCATGATTTATGTTCATATCATTGTTCTGTTAGTTTTTCAATCTTACCCATGCATGAACATGAAATAATTAATGACTGAAAAAGTTTATGAAAGAGGTTACTAATGTAATGATATAATTATTATAGAATAGAAATTTTATTACTAGAATATATTATGTTTCAGAATAAAATTTCAATATATTTTACCAAAAAATGAATAAACATGGTGAAAAATGAGCTATGTCACTTCGTGGAGGTTGTAGTATGCACAGTTCATGATTAAAATTTTCATTTCCCAATAAATGGGAGAGAATGTAGCTGTATTATAATTTCTTTATTAATTATCATAATTGTTCTCTTAATGATCATTTTTATTTTATATATTTCTCATTTATTCTTCAATTCCATCCTTAACCTAGTTAAGAGAAGTGGTTGTCAAAAATAGAAGACGTCGCTTCCTGGAGGTGATAGTCAACACAAACACATTATTGTTGTTATTTTGTTTTTATAAGAGAATAGAAAATAATAAATATTTTTATTATATTATAATAACTCTAAATTATTATAATGATATTTATTTAATTATATTAATCTATAAATGGAATGTTCTATTGGGAAATATTTAGAGTAAAGGATATAGATTAAGTAAATCTCACGTTTGGAATTTGGATTTCCTCTAGAAAGTCTCTTAGAAAAGAAGGTATTTGGATTAATTATGGTGACTGTATACATTAATAATTGTAAATAAAGTATATGAAGGTATTGTTGGGTAGGGTTTCAAATAAATTTTAAAACTAATTTGTAACATTGAGAGGGTGGATTTAGACCCTTTTACAAGTTAAGAAAATGGAACATTTGTAAACACCCATTATTTTTCCATAAAGAAATAACATCATTAAAATATCAATTGTTATAAAATTTATAAATAATAAAGTGTGGAGTGAGATAATTTTAATAAGAAATTGATAAAAAATTTCCACACATTAAACATGATTGCAGTCATTTATAATTATATTTTTATTTCTACCTTGTTTGTATTTCGACTGCTATCATAAGTTTTTACCAATCTAAAAAATTGTTTACTAAAAATATAAAATAACCACAATTAAATAATATCTGAGTTTTAAACCTAAATTTATCTAAATTTTATTTCACTCAAATTTCAACATAATAAAAAAATGAAATTAAAATAAATTAATTTACAAATATAAAACCTTTTTTGTACAAAAATTATGTCCAAACCATTATGTGTTATTAATATTATTTATAACTAATTTCCATTTAATTTTTTTTAATAAAATTTCATAAGTTTTTATAAAAATTAGACCCATCATTATTTAAAATATATTAGTATAATTTATTATGTAAAATTTTCAAAATATTAATAAAAAATCATTGAAAATATTAGTTCCACTATTATCACTGTAATTATATTAAACCATAGGAAAATTATATTTATAAAAAAATGAGATATAAATTATAAATTATAGGTAAATTTATATTTGAAATATTAAAACCAATTTGTAGGTTTAATATATAAAATATATAAAATAATATTTTAAATTTATGTACGTAAAAATTGTTTTTAGTGTGAGATATTACATGAGTTTCCAAAATGTTAAACATGCATTTTATAAATTTAAAATTTTATTTTATATTTTATAATTGTATTTCCAAAATACATATATTATTAATTATATGGTTTTATATACTTTTAAATAATTTTTATATAATGATAATGTCATCAAATCCCTATTTATCATAAAAATGGTAATTTCACTATTCAACTAACAATCATTTTTTTATAAAAATCACAAATATATATCCTTATATAATATTGAAATAATTAGTAAAAAATGTACTTATTATTTCAAAATATAATTCTAAGGTGTATGAATTTAACTTTTAAATAAACTACACTATTTAAAAGAATACTTATTATGTTAAAAAATAAAAATTTAAAATTTAACTGTTCTTAACCCAATTTTTTAAGAATTTGTAAATTAATACTATATTATTTTATAATATAGGATTTATTTTTGTTATAATTTTATTAAATAAAATTTCATGGATAATTTAATCATTCATTAATATGTGAATAAATATATAAATAAAATTATTACTTAAGAGAAAACATATTCTGAAATTTCTGGGGGTTACATCCTCCCCACTAAAAAATTGCATCCTCATAATTTTAATGATCATTTACTAATAAACATACTTAAGGAATAAATATATAATTATTATAGAAATATAAAACTTTCAGTAATATAGATCATTTATTTCTTCTTTATTATAATTTGATCCCATATATCGAGATTTATCCTCCAACTATTTGAGCTAGAGGACTTTTTTATTCAAAATTATGACAAACAAATGTATAATTTTCTTCTAAATATTGTTTATAATCTTCCTCTAATAGACTAATTTAGTTCTCTATACAACGTGATCTCTTTATTCCAAATAATTTTACATTATGTGGATAAAACCAATCCATATCATAAATCATACTAAATTAATCCTAAGAAATGATAACTAGATTTCCATAATACACATCCTAAAAACATTAACTTAGGATACAATATTCATAAAACAAAAATATTTATTCAATAGTTGAATAATTGAGGTGATGATTTAATATTAATTCCTAAATTCTTGTGAATATTATGTTATATAAGACTAAATCTAATACTAACGAATAAAATTAGAGGTAAAAGGTACCCATTTCCCTTTTTTTCATGACATGTTTTTCATGATATATTTATTCCCTTGGAAAATGAATTCCTTGATGAATATAATAATCAATTTTCCATGATTCGGGAATAAATTTTAATAATTCGTAAAATTATTTATTTTTAAGCTTTAAAGTGTTGATGGTTTATCATTTGGTACATAGATAAATTTTACATTATTTGTTTAAATCCATATATGTGTTACAAAAACACAAGCTTCAGGAAAAATATTTCTATAAATAAATGATTTTATTCTTCCTTTGGGACATTACCTTGGGTTATTCTTCCCACATTTAAGATTTTTATGAATTTTAACTTTTATTCTATCATCATATTTATCATGTGAACCCTAATGAGAATCCATCCTTCTCTTTCTTCAAGTATTTTAAAACTCAAATATGTTTAAACTATTATTTATAGTTATTGAATACTGGTATAACATAGTCAAATGATTTTTCACTATAACTCATATCTCATTAAGTTTATCATTGGTAAAATATATTCATTATCAATGGACTCAATTTTAAACATGGTTTCTCGGTGTTATTCCCATTACTTTTGATAAAAAAAATGTTTAGGGACATTTGTTAGAAACTTTAACGAGGTAAAACAACGATCTTAAATGATATAAATCATAAATTATGTGCATACCATAACATAGAAATATTTAAGATTAAATATTTATTTTCCATTGGTTTTTTTATTTGATTTAATAACCTAAAAATATTCAATCCCCTAAAAATTGTTCATAAAGAGATTTTGAATTAACCAAAACATATTCTATAAGAGTATCTATCATGGTTTTTAGCCTTAATTCCACTAATAATGAACAGGATTAAATATAGTGATGATACTCGACCATCATTTTTAGGATAATTAAACCTAGGAAATTTTTAAATGTTTTATCAACTTTCTTGTAGCCTAATAGTGATTTAACTTCAAGGAGTAACCAAAAATCAGTAAATTATGAATGCATTAATATTTTATCTTGTAAGTCACCTTATCACTTATAAATATACATTTGGTATTCACTAATGTTCTAAAAAGTAATCCCCTAAAAACAAAACCTTCCATTGATACCAAATATGGTTACCCCACAAATAAAAGTAATTATTCTTTTATTTAATATTAATAATCATCATATTTATGAATTTCTATAAAAATTGTTGAAGTTTTAGATTAATGTCTTGGTGGATTAAATAGATATGAAATTTATTTTAAAATAATAATTATAATTTCTCTCTAACTAAAAAATAGAAATTTACCACTAAACTAACATAAAATACCCATTTTTGTAACCTAGGTTATGGGAAAACCTATGAAAGGTTTGATCGTGAATATTTAGTAAGGTAAAACATGAGAGATTAAAATTAGAGAACATTGGTGTGAACAATATGGGAAATATTCATATGGTAACATAATAAGAATACATGATCATATATTACTGAATTAAACCTAAAAAAGCACAGGTCACAAAATAGAAATGGAATAAAAAATTACTTTCACATAAAGAATAAATTACAAAGTAGATGAAACATAAACCAATGATCATGGGTATTTAAAAACCATAACATAGTAATGTGGAATAATATAGGAATTAATAATGTAAATGATTCATATCATAAAAATAATGTATACTATATAATTTTGGAACAATAATCATTATAGGGAATATCAAATTCATGAGACACACAATTTAACCCACCCTTGTGAGAAACTAAAATGTGCATGAAGGAATATGATTTATGACATATACATTTTTAACCAATGCATTTAAAGATGAAATAGGACCCCACATATCATTAAAATATACTTACATTTTCTAATTCAAAATAATTCAGTTATTACATCATAACAAACAATTGGAAAAATGGGTTTCATAAAACATATAATGGAAATCATTCACTTTTCACAGAACTATGATCCCCAGTAATGAAAATGGGTTCCATAACATATCCAAATGGTATAAATTAACAAATTTTATTAAATCAACTAATATAATAAACTTGTTAGCACAAAATAGATCATAATTTAGACTAAAAATATAGGGTGAAATATAAAAAATAACTTTATTAAAGATAGAGAAAAAATTGAAAATCAATCAAATATAAAGAGACTTCTTGAAAAACAAAATTTAATCATGGATGTAAATTTCATATTTATGAGCCTATTGTAAATAACTCATCATTTTCTTAAAGGATAAAAAATAATTCTTCATGAAATTCTAATTCTAAAAAAGATAATGGGAATGTATACTTAATAATAATGAATCTTATTAAACAAATATGAGGTGGTGGGTAAACAAAATATTTAATGATAAATATTAAGATTATAATAAGAAAAAATAATTATATTTTCAAATGTTAAATTATACCAATGGTGGAACCTTAAAAAACAAGGGTATCAAAGAAAACGAACCCAAAAAAAGATTAAAACCATTCTTAATAAAATTTAAATTTTTTGAAAAGACAGATTTATCAAGGAAGAATAAATTAATTTGAATCAATATTTCTTTATAAATAAAGTAGAAATATTAATTTTCATTATCTTAAGTTATAATAAAAAAATATTGAATGATTATTTCCAAATCGGAGTGATTAGTAACCAATGAAAATATTTGAGTTAAGAAACCCCGTTATATTTATTACCTCCTAGTTGAATACACTCTAACCTCCAGTACAAAAAACATTTATATCTAAATGATATATTTATTAACTTATTCGTATACATTACCCTTTTTTTACTTCATTTATGATCATTTATTACGAATATTTTAATTTTTTATTTCCTATTACGTCTCAGGTAGATTCTTACTTTAATTATTTCACACACACTTTATGATATTAATTTTGGTACTCATTATTTTATACATTGATTTTAATTATTATATAACATAGGTTACTCTAATATATGACTTATTTTTTTATAAGTTTCTTAAATTAATCCATACGCATCTCAGATATGTTTTCGGAATATTGAATCATTTTCAGTTTCTTTTTGAAATTTTATTGATCATATAAGATATTAAAATAATAGATCAAATAGTTAATATAACATCTAAACCCAATATATCTATCACATTTAGAATATCAACTTATAAAAATATTTTTCTTTATTTTCACATAGTCTTCCATGATGTATTTTTATTTCTATTTTCATGTTGGTTTTTAAATTATCCCAAACATGAATATACCATAATTATTGTATGACTACAGTTATGAAAGTTATTTATTTTTTAATAATATTATTATTCAAGAAAAAAAATTTTATTTTGAATATTTTTAAACTGGTGAATCATATTTTAAATGATTTTAAAAAACAACTCTGAAACTAGATGAAAAATGAAATATTTTACTTCATGGAGGCGTTATTAAGCACAACACGTGGTTATCATTTTAATATCACAATGAATGATAGGTAATTAAGATGAATCATAATATGTCTCGTGTTAATAATAATTATATTATATGTTTTCTAATATTTATTTAATTCAACCATTATAACTGGTGAATATTTTAGGTGGATAAAATAGAAGATGTCTCTTCGTGGAGGTGATAGACCATACAAACACTAGATCAAAGTTCAAATGTTTTTCTAAAAATATTATGAAGAAAAAATAAGTTTTGATTTAATATGAATAAATTTGAATATAATAATGATTATTAGGTCATTATATTACTATCATTTGGGTAGGTTTGAAATAAAAATAATAAGAATAAAATATAAGAATTATGTAATACTCATGTTCAGACCTTGACTTTCCTCTTTAAAGTCTCATTAAATTAGATAGGATTATAAAAACTAATTGTGAACTGGGGATTTAGGGAGTTTAATTTAATTCTATTAGATTATAATTTTTATGGTGTTCAACTATTTTTCAAATGGTATGTTTAACATTGAGACGGTGGAAGTAATTCCATTTTATATGTGATGAAAATAGAACTTTTTTGAACAACCATTATTTTTCAATAATGGAATGGTTTTATTAAATTTTAAATAGTTAAAAACTGGATACATAATGCATTTTGGGGTGATATAAGTCCACTAAATACATATCAATGAATTTCAAAGAAAATTAAACATGTTTTATGCCATTTATTATCAAATTTATATGTGTAATTTGTCTTCCCACTTACTAGGGTATCATGTATTTAGCCAATTAACATATGATTTAAAAAAACAAACTATCTAAGAAACATTTTATGTGGTTAATAAAATTACCATATATTTAGTTCAATTCAAATAAAAAATTATATAATTTTTTCTTTTTAATATAAAACATTAAATATATAAACAACGATTTTATTGAATATTTATGTTTTAACCATTAAATGTTGTCACTAATATTTATCATTTATTACCAAGTAAATGGGTTTCTATATAATTATAATTTTTTAGACATAATATTAGATATATTTTTTAAATAACCTTAATTTAATTTATTTCAAAAAAATTAGTTAATATCAATAAAGGGATCATTGAAATTAATAGTTTTACAATTATCACAGTAATTAACTATAATCATGGAAGTAAAGATTGAATGCATAAAAGGATATTTTATTTATAAATTAAAATTTAAATTTTGTCTCATATATGAAATAATTTTTATATTTAATTTATAAAAGTGATAAAATCTAATTTTTAATGTTACCACATAAAAATAATTCTTATTGTGAAATGTGGCTTAAACTTCCTTAATTTAAAATACGTATTTTATATATTGAAAATAATATTTTCTATAATTTATAGTATTATTTTTTAAAAACATATTTTATTAATTAGATTATTTTATAAAAAAATTGACTTTCTAATATAATAGTAATGTCATTTAATGTACTTTTTGGGAAAAAATTGTATCATTCGCTATTTACCTAAAATTGGTTATTTTTTAAAAATAAAAAACAATTATTTCTATGATAATATTGGAATGATTAATTATGTTATAAAAATAATATTTTCAAAATCAATATACAAAAATTTATGAAAATATATTTTATGTAAACATGCTATATAAAAAGGAAAAATACTTCTATTGAAAAAATAACTTTTAAACCATTAAGTGATATTAATCCTCTTTTTTATAAATTTCTATGTGGATAATTTTTTTAATCTACTATATGTTTTATTCTTTATTTAAATATATAAATTAATGTGTCGCATATTATATTAGTTTTGTTTAGAATGAAAAATTAAATATTGATATAATTTTTATTTAATGGAAAATATTTTCTACAATCATAAGGGTTTATACTTGTAGTTGAATAATATCACCACATACATCATTACCCTAATAACAAAAATAATTGAAATCCTTCTCACCTGTAAGTGGGATTAAATCATTAAATAATCCACAATCACACATATAGAATCAAGTCATTCATAATATAAAGGTAAACTAGTAACCAAATCCCTCGAGTTATACTACCCCTTTCACTTGGAAATGTCCAATGACTTTTGAAACCCACATAGACATAATGAAATTCCCTTTCCAACTAGAAAACCAAACATCACGACATAAAATCGACCAATAATTGCTTCATCCTGGTCCACCAATAATGAGTCATTAAGTTGTGATACACTATGGACATGCAATGGTGAACACGTGCTACTAAACTATGAAACTCATGAAAAGTAAAATCACACATTCAAAATGGAAGAAACAGACTACACAAAAAAATAATATTATACATTTCATTATCCCACCATCCCTCTAGTGCATCACTATATATGGAAAGGTCAAGTATGACCTCTGTATCTTAGTCCTCCTATAGAGATTCCACCTACTACATCAAAAATGATTGTACTATCATCTAGAATAGCAAACCCATACCACCATCCTTATCAATGCCAAGATTATTAAAACAAAGTCCCTCTATCACCCTACAAGTATCTCTAGAATCTTCAACAACATTCCCTCTATGACTTCATACATAGCATATAAATGACTAAATTACACTTTTCTTAGAAATTGGATATATTAAATTCATGGTCCAGGGAAACTACATCAACATTCAATGTCTCAGATTCAATACTCGATGAAAGAAAATACACTCAATGCTCTTGTATCCCATGAGGACCATAAATCTCTCTCTAAGTAGTAATTCTCTCCATAATTTTGGATAAAAATTCATCAATGTTTACTCAATATCATGTCTGGAATAGTTACACTCATTGTAATGTAACATACAAGACAAGTATGTGATTGATGCTCTCTGATACAACAAGATGCATCCTAAAAAAATATGGGAGGAATGGTAGAAAATCATAAACATTACTACATCCTGTTGAAGAGAGACAATTGGGGCATTGATCAATCTCTACATCTAATAGTCTAATAAAGCCTGAAACATATGAGTATATAAAAAATCATTTTCATTATTGGTCAAGGTAGTTGATATGAATTTAATCCAATAAAATTTAGGCACAAACCTATAATAATATCTCATGATACCTAATAATATATAAACCTTTATAGAATCCTAGGGGGTTTAATTAGAAATTACAACTTCAAACATTGATGGTTTAACTTAAACATTCTATTGAGACCCTGTGTGCCTAAATGCGTACACCTCAAACTTCTGAATATTACACCTAGAAATTTCACAATAAATCTGATGATATTGAAGAACATGTAAAAAATCCATAATATTCTTAACATGTTCCTTCTTTATCCTCAAGTACACGAGTATGTCGTCAATAAACACATCCTTGAACTGATTCAAGTACATGTTAGGGGTGGATTTCATTAGCTCCATGAAAAAATATATAGGTTTCAAGAAACCAAAAAACATAACAATAAATCTCAAAGTTCCCATATCATGATGAAAAAGTGGATTTTGGGATTTCGTCCTCCCTTAAGATTACATAATGATATCCCAAAGGAAAATCAATATTCTAACACTAGATGGAACCCTCCAAATGTTTGAAAAAATCATCAATCCTATAAGTATAGTAATGATTCTTGATCTTCATGTGATTCAATATCTAATAGTTTATAAAAAATGGATAATAATATCATCCTTATTTAATAAAAAAATAGGAACAACCCAGGGTGTCAAAAGATTCAAGATAAATTCATTTATAATTTGAACATCAACCTCAGTACTCAACTCCTATATCTCAGAAGGTCTAATAATATAAGGATCCATTTTATGTAGGGAGTAACCATATGGAAACATTAGTCCAACCTTGATATCATCTCAGGGGTTAAAGCCACAACCTCTGAAGAAAAAATATTTTAAACACCTCAAAAACCCTTGGGAACTTCTTTATCTTTATATTTATTGAATCTAATTATACTGATACTAGTTGATACAATAATAGTATCAAATATCTATGACCCATATATGGACCACTCTCATAGAATAATACCACATACAGGCCCTCCCCATCATGGTGTATAACCCTCCGCCAAATAAAATAAGTTAAAACACACATTGAATATCACCATTTGATGCCAAGGATGAAATTATATGACTATATTTAAAGTATAATGAAATAACTAGATAGTGGATGTCTTTCCTCATCATCCTATATGCCCAAAAAACATCAATAATTTTTATTTTACCTCTAACTGGAATAGTCAACACTAGGGGGACTAAAAATGACTCCACCTCATGTCCCCAGTCAATGACTATGTGTGGTGTAATAATATATTTCAAATCATTTGTATATAACAAATTATATCCATAAAAAATTGACAGATGGAATATTAAATAGTATATTCTCTATTTGGGATGGTACATCTATAGCATGAAACTACCCATTTCCACATGTTATGCCTCTCTATCGAACAATTCCCACATTGATGCGATCAGTCATATATCATTATAGATTCGTAAAATCATGGGGATGACATCTACCATAACCACCTCTCAATATGGTAACCTAATCATATTTTCATTTCTAATGACATGTCCTCTAAGCTTACTGCCACTATTGGGTTGGAGAATGGAACTAACCATATACACCATAATGGTCTCTGAAGATTTTAAGGAAATAAAATCCCCTAGGACCTTGAATTCCATTAAAAACACACAATCCTGAAAATTCAAATAGTTTCATGTGATATTATAGAATAGTAGTTATGAGAAGGTAATTTTCATGGCTGATTCCATCTTTACAATAACCTTTATAGTCATGTTTCATAAAATCCTTGACTTTTCACTCAATTCCTAGAGGAAATATGATGTCTCCTCTATCAAGATGACTTTGGATGAAAATTTTCTCAATAACCATAATGTTATTTTATACCTCCAATTAGGTAAGAAACATAAAGGTACTGATTTCATATTGAATAAATAGGTATAATTCTTCATCTAAACACTAATATCAAGACTCATCGCTATGGAATATATACAAGGAAAAGAAAGGGAGTTCTGTCAATAATATTATGACATATAGTACACAAAACATTCCAATTTGAAGAGAGAGTAGATTCTACCTTTTTGAGTTCCAAATTATCATAAACCAAAAAACATTACCAATACCATCTAAAATCATATTAATAATCATCTCACACTATTTAAACCCCATGATAATTGCTTCCCCCACTGCCACACCACTCCCTTCTTCTAGATAACAGCCAGGAAAACATGATACTACACTCAATAGTTAATCATGTTGAATTCAATCTCATGAAACCCTATTTATATAATTATATAAAAATTAGATACACACTCCTCAAATATACTCATTCCTTTATGTTGGAACCCATATAAAATTTTCATTTTAATCGCATCCTCATCAACTAGGATGAACCTCTATCGATCAACTTGGTAATTATACTAAACTTCACAATAATAGACCATGAGTAGATTATGACATGTACTGATATATAGAAATAATTATTCTAAAAAATAATATAGGTTTCAGGGAATTAATTTAAAATACATTTAGTTAGATTTATTAGTTCATTTCATTTTACATCAACAAATAACCCCATTAAATACACAATCATAAATTATTATAATGCATTATTCTCACCTATTTCTATAAACTATAAGTCAGAGCATTGCAATTAGTCCATTATTAAAATCTATGTCTATTTATCATATAAATAGGTACCTTAAAATTCTTTTCCTTTCTTTTATCAAATGACTATACTATATAGAACATTAATCTAGTATAAGATTATTTCAAAGACACAAAATCCTCAACAATTACTTAATCCAAACATCATCTTATCTCTCATAAAAAGCTATGATAAAACTTTTTCATAATGTTACATCACTGGGAACCCTACCTAATCCTATAATAAAAATTATAATGACCCCTTGGACCACCTCCAATTGGAACTAGGATCAAAAACAGAACCAAGGGAATAAAATATAAAAATGAGGTTTGTTTCCCTCATATATTCTTGGAAGAAAACAATATAATCCACCACATAACATAATAATATAATATAATATCACTATCCAAAAATAATCTATCATGCATGATATTTCAAAAAAAAATATTCCTATAAAATTCCAAATAAATTTTATAAGAATCAAATCCAAAAACCATTACATGATCAGAGTGACTATTTTCTATCTTAATCACAAAAATCACATGGGAAACCTAATATGAGTATTATATATAGGGGTGAGCATTACATGCATACTAAATAATATTTTTCTTAATGTCACTCATCATGATGTGGAGGAATTATACCATTAATCCCATGAAAAAATAGAATAACCAAAAAGAACCTATTAGGTAAAGTATCACCCAACATCACCATATATTACTAAAAAAATTTCTATGACACCTCGAGATTTTATGAGATAGATTATTTTTAATTTCATTGATTTCCTATGTTGTATGATACACCAAGATTAGCTTGTGTTATAAACAAGATCATATTATCTTGCAGTAAAATCAACAATAACTTGGCTTGGGTTATACGCAAGAGCATCCTTTCTTGATAGCATGAGTTGTGCACAATACCAAGTTTCACTAAACAATGATATATTATTAAAATTTTACATTTTAATGGGATATAAACTAGCCATTATAAATAGTATTAAACACTTTTTGAATTTTATATAACATTAACATTCATCTTATTTATTTTCTAGACATGATATAAGATGAAATTCAATTTTTTGAAAAAAAGAAGTATTTTTCAAAAAAGGTTGTTCTTCCACCTTTTGATGGTGTACCCATTTTAAATTTGGTTTTTAAAAATTTAATAAATTCTATTTTAAAAAATAATCTTCTTCTTTGAATACATAACATAAAATTTAATTTTTTTTAAATTTTTTGTATTTTTCTAATAAAATTCATATTTTAATGATTTGTGAAAAATCCTGCATTTTAATTCAAAACTACCTTTTCATATAATTTATTTATATACTCAGAGTATCCTTTTAATTAGTTATAAAGTTTAATTGGATTATGTTATTGTAATTTAATCCAATATTGGTCATTGAAATTAATTTCAAATTTAAATTTTACATAAACACATGAAAACCATTTTATTAGTTTTTTACTTCTTAAAACCTCGCTTTTGGATTTTATAAAATAGAAATTAATTTTAAATTAATTTATTTCAATTAAGTGTATTGAATTATGAAAAATGGATTCCATATTTTGAATTAGTAGGTATAAATTTTTTTAATAGGTTACATTTATTTTGGGGCATTATGAATAGTAAGTTAGTAATTATCCTTTTTACCATGGTAAATGGTAAATCAAGTTATTAAAGGTAAATATAATATTATAAAATTACCATAACACATTTCAAAACCCTATTTGTTGAATAAATTTGACAATTATCAACTATTATTGAAAATGGAATCACTTAATGTCTACTTTCCCATGAATATGACTTGAATATAAAAATATTAATGAATGCGACAAAATGTCACACTCTCATTTTATATAACTATATTAATTTTAATTTATGTATTACAAGGAAATAAAATGATCTATATGTAGTCTATGTAATGATAATATAATTACCAACATCATAGAAATTTATTTATAGTTTTTATAGTTCAAATAATTATCATTAATGATGACTTAATAATGATTCACAAAATACTTTTATTAATAGAAATATCAAATAAATGATATTAAAAATATTTAATTAAATATAATTTGAGTTAATTAACGTCAAAAGCTAATTTTATGGATGTCTTTGACATGTTATTCATTGTTGAAAGATGTTTTTTAGAACAAATATCGATTTAATTATATTTTTAAAAATTTAATTAATGAATAGTGTCATAATTGACATTATTGATATTTTAAATAAATAATATTTAATTAAATTATATAAAATTTATTAAAATATAAAATTTTCCCAAATAATTAAGATTAAGTTAAATATCTCACAAATGGTCAATTTATAGATCCTTTTTTTTATTTTAGAGTGACTCTATTAAATGTTAGTAAATAAAAAACATTTTTCATGGTCAGAGTTAAAGTCATTAGTTAAGGGTAAATCAAAATTATAATGGTTAAAATAAAACCAAAAAATTTCCAAAAAAATCATTGGATGAATAAGATTCAATAATTATTACAATACAATTAATTTTGAGTTTTTTAATGGAATCTTTTACATGGCGACAAATTATATATTATTTAAATCCTGGAGAGTTACAAAATATCACTATCTTGAATTTTGATATATTTTATGTGTCCCCATAAGGCCAAAATCTATTTATGAATGAATATAAACGTATATTTTGATACAAATATAACGATTTTCATTTTACAAAATTATATTTAATTTTTATAAGTTATATAATTACATTAAAAGTCATTTCAATTATAGAAAATAGTTTTTATTTAATTAACATAATAATAGAAAAAATGATTTTAATAAAATTAATTTTTTTATATTTTGGATTATCTAATGTGTATAAAAAATTTATAAGATCTATATGATATATTATAGATGTTTTAAATAATTATATTGTAATTCCCACTTTGTCTTATTGTATTTTATGTCAAATTAAATGAATAGTATTAAATTTTGCAATAATAATATCTTGTTGAATAAAATTATTATTAAATTATTTAAAATGAAAAAATGTTAAATAATCATAAGGAGATAATATATGGTCTAAAATGTATTATAAATTTCATTTATGAGCCATTTTCAATTATTTTGATCTTGAATTGTCTTATAATATTTTAGTAATTCAATAGTTTCCTAAAGTGCCCCTCTCCTCTGTTATAAAAGGCATATCCTCACACATTTCCTCACACCTCCTTGATCCTTATATCTTCACCAAACCCTACCAAATTATCCTATGAAAATTATTATTTTACATCAAGAGGTCCTGGTATTCCAAAAATATCATCCCTAGTGTCTCTAATAATATATCTAAAGGAATTCCAATAAAGAAGAGGTTATTGCTTTACCAATTCAATTAAATTTATTTTCTTCCTCTAATTCTATTTCAATGATTATTTATTAATAAAGTATTAAATTTAGTATATTATACATTCTAATATGTTATTATAATTATGGTAAAACCTTATTCCTCATTTTTCGATGAAAAACAATTCCACCATACGTGCATGCATACGGCTTACTGTCTCCACATCATGGTGTAATTTTTTACTCAAAACCACTTTATTAGGATGGGTATAATTGTGATTATAATGTATTTAAATAATAAATAAAATATGATAATTATTCTTTATATTTAATATACCATCCAATTACATACCATTTAAACATCGATAGAATGATACTGTCGCTCGGGCGTATGTATGTCCTACCATCTCCAAGACGCAATGAGACTCATTATCCAAATTAAAAATTAAAGAATGATTATAAAATTTATATGATGATTGAAAATAATAATTATGAAAATAATTTCATTAATAAAATACATCCTAATCATAACAAAGTTGACTTACACATCAAAATAGGAATGGGAAAAAGAAGCAGTTAACACCCAAAATAACAGTAATATTGAAATACAATAGTCGAAATAATAGAGTATGATCATATATGATAGCATAAATTTGAATATGGTCATGGTATAATTTAATAACATGATTTAACCATTATATAGGTGGTGACCACACCCTAAATTAATGAAATGTACAAGGTAAGGGATAATTTGGCAATCTCATTTTTATACGAAATTGTTTATACGTTAGTATTTACAAGGGATATATTTGTCAACCATGTCAATGTTTTCTAAATATGTTTTCATAAAATGTTTACTCTTCTTATATGTATGTTTAAAGTCATTTTTACCCATTATTTACTTATAGTACTTGGTATGGAAGGAATCTTTCATTTATTTACCATGCGAGGTACCTTTTGACTTTTCCCGAAAAAGTATGAGGAGAATGTATTTTTTCATAACTTATTTATCATGAATGTATTTTCACTGATTGGGGATGACTTATTTCGATGAATCTTCCTCTACAGTATTTGATGTTTATTTTCAACTAAATTATTTTCTTTTAAAATTGTTTAGAATTTTGAGAAAAGAAAATATTTTTAAAGATGAAAGGATATTTTCTTCTAAAATTATGGTCAAGTGTTTTATCAAAAGACATTCCATCTAACATGACATAAGGTTGTGTTTATATACCTATTATTAATTTGATTTGATTGTGTTTATGAAGAAATTATTTTTATCCATTTATTTTTTATTTATTATGTTCTGATGGAATGATGTTGAAGAAACCTATTTTATTTCATGTGTTATGCTATGATGAATGATTTATGTTATAGTGGCACAGGTAAGAATAATTTCATTTTGATATGGGTAGGACCTATATCTCCATCTAATTCATTGGGTAAAAATTTAAATCTCATAAGATATACTTGAATGGAATTGAATGTAAATCTGGTTCAGTAAAAAATTGCAGGAATGGTATATAAACCCAGTTTATTAATGGAATTTTTATACTATGATGGTCTTGGAAAAAATGCCTTGGTTACTTTGGAAGTAATATTATGTTCTTAATTGTTTTACATAATACCATGTTTTAAACCAATGCTATTTTATTATTTTTAATGTTCCTTTATGATCTATTCCTTACAAAATTCCATGATTTATTTCATGACTCGTGATTTTGATATTTAAACTTTTTGTTCATGTTTTTACATTATGGTTTTTATGGTTTTTTATGTTCTCCATGTTTACCATTACTGATCATTTGAGATCACCCTTTTATGTATTCTTTTTATAGAATATAAAGAATTTTTTTAGAGAAGAAAACAAAAGAGGAAGATCTTTATGGAAATTTAGAAGATTTTTCACTAAGATAGAAGATTATGTTCCATGTTTTCAAAGACACTAAACTAATATGATCTTTGGTAATATGTTTGTGTCATGTATTATGTATTTCAAAAAAGTAATGTGATTTCCATGTATGTCAATATTGGGTCTTTATAGTTGGTATCAGAGTTCAGTTTTAGTTAACATTTGGAAACTAGGATGCAAAACATTTAGTGAGATCCCAAGAAAAATTTCTAAGTTATGTCTAGGTATTTACCAAAGGTTAAGTCTTTCTATAGATTATATTCCTAAAATTATGGTAATGATCATAAATAACCTATGATTATACATATGATGTTAGTGATTCAATGTACCCCCTGATTATATTATTTTCCTAGTAAGAGTTTTTCCTCTCACACTATTCATTTTGGGTTTTAGAAAATGGTCAGATCCTAAAAGAACCATGTTTATTATTAATGAACATAAAAATACAATGATTATCCTCCTGAACATCCAAAATTTATGGGGGATGTATTGGAAAATATTACATTTATACTTACTCAATCTATGAATCATTCTCGACATCCAAATGAGTAGAGAAGGGAAAAACATTCTATTGAGTCCTTTATGAGCCAACGTCCACCCTCATTCAGTGGTACTTCTAGTCCACTTGCTACTGAACAATGGATCAGTACCATTGAAAAGATATTTTCCATCCTTCACTATTTGGAAAAGTAAAAAGTCATTTTTTTGTTTATCATTTAGAAGGAGAATTAGAAAAGTGGTGGAATCTAATTAAGAATACATCGCATTAATATGAAATCGAATCCATGAAATGGGACAAGTTCAAGAAATTTTTTTTAAATAAGTACATCCCTAACATTATTAAAATAAATATGGAAAAGTATTTCCTTGAGTTTAATCTAAATGATATTTAATTTTTTGGTACATATGAGGCAAATTTTACAAGACTGAAAGTTATGCTTTTGGATTTATTATCCAACATGAATGTAAAGTTGATCGATTCTTCAGTGGCTTAAATTAAATTAATTGAATGTAATTAGCTATAAGAGTATTTAGTAGACATTTAGAGATTGTTCAATATGATATCATGGTATAAATGGAAGTTGGTGTTAGATATCAATCTCATGGTTTTTACAAGAAAAGAAAGATGGAGTTCAAAAGAAAATCTCAAAATAGTGGTGAAAAGAAGATGAATGTTTCTTTATGCTCAATGTGTAGAAAGAATCTTGGTATAGATTATCATAAATGGGCTAGAAAATTTTTCAAGTGTGTAAAATAATTTCATCAAGAAGTTGAGTGTCTTAGTAAAGGAATAATTTTTCTAATTATGTAAATAGAGAAAATACTATAGAGAACGCACCACCAACACTTAAATGCTATAAGTGCAAGGTAATTAGACATTATGCCAACCAATGCCTAAATCCAAGGGTTAATGATGATTGACGTTAGAAACCTGTTAATGGAAAATAAAAAGGGAAGTCACATGTGATCACTATTGTAAATTTTGAGCATCGCAAAAAGGTGGTGGAATGATTAAGTTTTTATATAATGGGATTCTAAAATAGTGTAGTGGAACCTCAATTATAGTATTACTGAATATTGGAATATCTATGTATTGGTATATTGTGTTTTTTCATAATTATATGGTACTGGTAACCATGAAAGGTGATTGAAATATTTTTTGAAAGAACATGAAATGTGCAAAACGAAGGGACAAGGAGATAATGTGATGTTTGATGGTATTAATGAGGTCATGACTTATTTAAGGACAAAGTGATATCGTGGTTTGAGTATATAGTATTTTTGGTACTTTTGGTGTGTCTAAAGAGTTAATTTTGATAAAATTTATGTTTTCACTAAGGTTATATAGTATTTTATGTTATTATCTTGTTTTAAGAGAATACATGATTAAGGTATTCATGTGTTTGGAATATGACCACCAAGAACTTCCAAATGAGATATGAGAGACAAATGTTAAGTAAATTTAGTTAATATCCTTCTAAAATATTATATTTTGAATTTTTGGAAGGAACTAAATGTTATCCCTTTATGGATAGTATAATTTATATTCCGGTTGAAGTTTTCTAGATTAATGTATTGACTCAATATAGGTATACTTATTTATATTTCATAACATGTTTGTTGAGGTAGATGGAATGACTTATCATTCTATCGCATGATTTGAAAAAACGTCAAGAATGAAAAATTTAAATTCATTTATTTAATTAATAGATTAATCTGAAATTTTTTAGGGAATAAAATATGTTGAGATTGTAATTAAATCAATTAAGTATTTCATTTCATCAAAAAAATTCATCAACTTTTGAAAAAGGATTTTGAAACCAACAATGTTTTCATAGTACCATCCTCTCCAATGAATCATATGGTCCCTTAAATCATCACAGATTTATAGCATTCTATTAGTCAACTTTCTATAAACCTTATCCTCTATCATTATCCATTAGAACTTGATAGTTAGGTTTCTCTTCCACATCACCGTTCGCACTTCTCACCTATGTTCTTTTATGTGGAAAACCATTGATGAGTTACTTTTGGTAATTTTTATCTTTCTAACAGTCCATTTTAAAAATAAGTTTTAGTATTATTTTTTACAATTTGGGTTTCCTTGAACGTAACATTCATTTATTAAACCTTTTATAACCTCGATTAATTTCAAGGGTGAAATACATTTTAAGTGGGTAGATTGTGACACCCCGATATTTTATGAGATAGATTATTTTTTATTTCTTAGATGTCATGTGTTTTATGTTACACCAATATTATCTTGTGATATATAAAATAACATATTATATTTTATTAAATGAAAGACTAACTTGTCTTGCATTACTTGCAAGAGAAAACTTCCCTGATAGCATGCATTGTGCACAATACCGAGTTTCACTAAACAATGATATATTGTTAAAATATTTCTATTTAATGGGTTATAAACAATCCATTATGAATATTATTAACCATATTTTAAATTTTATTTAACATTAAAATTCAACTTATATATTTTCTAGACAATATATAAGATCAAATTCAATTTTTTATATAAAAGAAGTATTTTTCCAAAAGTGCAGTTTTGTCTATTTTTGATGGCGCACCCATTTTATTTTTAGTTTTTAACACATTTATATATTATATTTGAAAAAATTAAATTCTTATTCTGAAGTGGAATATAAAAATTTTACTTTATTTTAATTTTTTGTACTTTTATGATAAAAATAATATTTTAATGAATAGTAAAAAATACTGCAATTTAATTCAAAACTTCCTTTTCTTCTAATATATTGACATAGTTAGATTATATTTTTAATTCGTTTAAAAGTGTAATTACATTATGTTTTGATCCTTTAATACAATATTGATCATTGTAAATAATTTTACATTTAAATTGGAAATAAACACTTGACAATCTTTTGATAAGTTCTTACTTCTTAAAAACACACTTTTTTATTTTTAACAATGGAAATTAATTATAAATTAATTTCTCAAAATTTGTTGTATTGAATTATGAAAAATGTATTCCATATTTATAATTATTGGTTCTGAATTATTTTAAAATGTTAATTTTTCTTGGATTATTAATAGTAACATTAGAAATTATTTTTATTACCATTGTTAAAGTTAAATATGGTCATTAAAGTTAATAATAATATTATAAAATTAACTTAACACTAGTAAAAATCCTATTGGAAGAATTCATTCGACCCTTATCATATATGGTTTGAAATGAAATCACTTAATGGAAACTTTACCATGAATATGACATGAATATAAAAATATTAATGAATATGACAAAATATCACACTCTTATTTTATATAAGTGTATTGATTTTAATTTAGGGATTACTAGGGGATAACATCGACTATATGTAGTCTATTTAATGCTAATAGAATTTTATAAATCATTTAAATTTATTTAAAATTTTCATAGATTAAATAATTCTCATTAATGATGGCATAATTGTGATGTAGAAATTATTTTATTAATAGAAATATAAAATAAATGATATTACAAATTATAGAATAAATAAAATTTCAGTTAATTAATGTGATCCACTAATTTTTTTGATAAATTTCACATGTTATTTATTTTTTAAATTAGTTTTTTATAACATATATATATTTTATGATATTCCTAAAAATTCATCTAATGAATAGTGTAAAAATTGATACTATTTAAATTTTAAATAAATAATATTTTATTAGCTTATATAAAATTCATAAGAATATAAAAATCATCCAAAATATTGGGATGAAGTTAAATATGTCACAAATAGTCCATTTATGTCTTCTTTTTCATTTTAAAGAGATTATATAAACCCTTAGTAAATAAAAAGACATGTTTCCAGGGTAAGAGTTAAAAGAATTAATTAAGGGAAAATCAAAATGAAATGGTTTAAAATGAAACCAAAACATGTCCAAAAAATTATTGTATGAATAAAATTCAATAATAATCACAATATGATAGATTTGGAGCTAATTAATGTTAATTTTTACAAGAATATGAATTATATATTTCTTAAATCAAAGATAGTTACAAATATCCCTATCCTGTATTTTAATATCTTTTATATGTGTGCATATGGCCAAAATAAATCTATGAACAAATATAAATTCCTTTTTTGATATAAATGTATACATTATCATTATATTAATTTATTTGTGGTTTTAAAAAGTTATATAATTACATTAAATGTCTCTTTAATTCAAAAAGAATATTTATTCAATTAACATAAAAACAGAATAAATTATTTTAATAATATTAATTTTATTATATTTTTGACTAGTTAACGTGTCTAAAAAATTTTCAAGATCTACTTGATATATTATAGATGTGTGAAATAATTATATTCTAATTAACACTTTGTATTGTTGTATTTTAAGTAAAATTAAATGAATAGTATAAAATTTCCCAATAATAATATCTTATTTAATAAATTTGTTATAAATTTATTTAAGAATAACAAAAATGATAAATAATCACAAGGGGATAATATATGGTTGAATATGTACTATAAATTTAATTTATAGGACATTTTAAATTATTTAGATGTAGAATAATCTTATTATATTATAATATTTTGAGATTTTCTAAAGTGCCCCACAACAATACATGGTTGGAACGGCATATATCCCTCCTTTAGTAATGGAATTTTTCAACTATGATGGTATTGGAAAAAATGCCTTGGATACTTTGGAAATCATATTATGTTCTTAATTGTTTGACATAATTATATGTTTTATGCCAATGCTATTTTATATTGGTTAATGTTCCTCTATGAACTATGCCTTATGAACAACCAAGCTTTATTTCAGGACTCATGATTTTGATATTTAATCTGTATGTTTAGGTTTTTACATTCTTATGTATATGGATTGTTTCATGTTCTCTATGTTTACCCTTATTAAGAATTTTGTCTCACCCTTTTTATGTTTTATTTTCCCCATAATATAAAGAAATGTTTTAGGTTGGAAATAAATAGTGGAAGAACGTTTATGGGAGATACGGAAGATATTTCACCAAGAGGGAAGACTATGTTCCCTGTTTCCTCAGACTTTAATCTAAAACCTTCTTCGGGCATCCCTTTGTGTCATGTATTAAGTATTCCTTAAAAGCAATTTAATGTCCATGTACATCATGATTGAGTTGTTATAATATCTAATCTACGTATTATATATATATATATATTATAATAAGGTTACATAAAAAAACATGCCACTAGTTTATTTCTCACATACACTAATGTTAAAAAACATGTGCTCTCAATAGCTTTGACATTCATTCCAAAAAACCCATATCTCATGCCACAATAAATACAAAATCCACTGCCATATAATCCACATCATGCATTATCATATACTATATATCACCGCACATTCATAGATGAAATTTTTGGAATAATAGGTTTTTATTAACATAAAGTATATACACCTCACTTTATCCTCCTAAAATGAATTACCCCCACCATATAACATCCCCTCCATAATAAAACACATAGTATCCCATTTCATCATGTAACTCCTCATCAACATCTTTAAGGGACTGACATTATGTAAAAATTTTTATCTATGTTATTTTACATATAATTATTACAATAACTCATAGGTTCTTCTAGTACACTGCATACTATGAAAGTATGATCATACCTACCTCTATATGTAACCACTCATGCCAAACCAGAAAGAGAAAATGGGGAAGATTAAGTAATAATTCATATATTCCCTTGTTAACATAAATGATTTATAAAACACCTAGAACCATATATATGTGTGTCAGTAATGTTATCCAAATTATGTGATGAGTTTATAAAATTATATGAAAATGTCCAGTATAATACATGAACACATGGGTCCAACCTACCAGGTTCAGGCCCAAAACATCACTAACATAGCTCAAGAATAACACCACATTACATTGATTACAGAAAATAGAATTTACAAATATATCATCAAAATGATCATACAATCTTATGTAAAACAATCACTACAACAATTCATTATTTCTTATCAAACTACATCACTTAACCCGTAATGAGATTTACCATTACTAACTATATTGTGTTTATTAATATATTCAATTACATATTTAATAAAAACCCATATCATACCAATTATCTACATTTACATTTGTTATTTACGATTAATTTAATGTATAATCATTTCAATTTAAACAATGGTTATTTCAATTCATACCATACTCATTTCATTTTCATCATTACCAAAAATATTTAAATAATAATAAGAAATTATAAAAAAACATTATTACTAGATATGAAATCATTCCATAACAACATCAACATTACCACATTCTAATTTTCAAAAGTAATCCACACACCCATAGAAAAAAACACCATCCCCTTCCATAAAACATTATTTCAAGAATGGAATCTTCTATAACACTTAATACACTACACATCCCATCTCAAACTATCCACATAAAAATGCCAAATAAAATACATACAACCCATTTTTCTTTCATGTATTTTGTATTATAAGAGTTTCAACACAATAAGTTCAGTTTCCTTCATTTAGTGATTATCTTTTTATTAATAGTGATGCAGATATAGAAAGTAACAGATATTGAAAATAAATTATAATAGAAAAAAAATTAACAATACCAATAATAACACGCATCAATCACATTTACAATATCAAATAAATTTGTAATATCATATAATTCACCCCTTACCATGAGTTTTGTTTAGTCTAATTCATTTTCATTATTTGGAAAATCCATAATATCATCCTAGTGAAAGAAAAATCATCTTTATTCAACATTAAGCACCAAATAATAATTTTTTTTGAATCACCAACCTCAATAAGTGCTTCAATGATCAATTTGTAAAACAAATGATGAATAAAGATGTGATCTTGGGTAAAAATATTATAAGGTTACTGAATCAACCTTGGTAACACCAATAGCCATAAAAATCACAATACATGGATGCTAAAACAATCAAATATAGTTTTCCAAACCAACTATCATGACATTACCAATTAATAACATAATGAAAAATTAATAGAATGAATTGAAAATTCACATAAGATTATAATTGATCAATATTGAGAATTTTATGGATAAATCCAATCAATGACGATTTTGTTGACACTTTTTTGGACCTATTGTCACTAGTTTTTGAGAGAATGTAATGGAAATAAAAGGGAAAAAAGGTTCCCAAATTATATCTCGTTGTAAAATTTAAGAGTCATAAGGGGAAAAGTAATGGTTCCATTATAAATGGTTCACTGTGAGTTTCTAAAAAAACATTATTCCATTAATACCCCTATATCTCGATCATACAAGGATATATCATCTTTTCCCACTAATACGACCAAATTAAGAGTCACACCAAGAACCACATCCCCACATTATGACACCGCTACCATAAGAAACACTAAATCGCAGGCACAAGCCTCTATATTGTGACAAGAATGGCCATGCTATGATGTCAATTAGAAGAAATGTCACTAACTCCCACAAAATATAAAATAACCCCATGAGAAAATTCATTGTACTGTTACCAATAAATCAGTAAGGGAAGCATTCTAGGATTTATAAAATACTTTTAACAGTCATCTTAATAGTTTTATAATACTCATACCATGAATGTTAGTGTCATAGTTTTTTTAATATTTTCCATGAACACCTTACTCGAGTAAACACACCATCATGTTATGCGTAAATAAACAATAAACACACATCAACTCCTTTTTTCCATTCACACAGTGACCTGAACAACCATGATGTATCCTCCTGCTCGCAGTAGAAATTTCATTACTATAAAATAACATTCTAATAATAAGTATCCATAATGTGATGGGATTGTGTGGTTTGAGATTTTTCAATAGTTCAGTTATCACTATAGGAGATATGCACAGTATCACATGGTAGATATAATAATTTTTTTCCATCTATCAACACAATCGTAGAATATCATTAGCTAAATCATTGGATGTGGTATAAAAAAATTCCACATGATAGAATAAAATTACCACATATCTACTTTTTGGTGTATAGAGACTAACTAATTTACACAATTTCAATATATATAAAATCCCATACCTTATGTCCTAACCGTATCATATAATAAAATATCTCATATCACTTGTTAAACCATAAAAAACATAATTTTTTTTTTATAATTGTCAGTATGTTATTGATTTTATCTTATTTTTATATAGTATTTCGTGAATAAAGATCCATGGAAATAATATAATAACATTAAACCATATATAATGATTGAATAAAACTTATTCTTTGTTAAATAATGAAATAAAAACCATAATTTTCATGTTCAACACGCTATGAAAACTGAAATATAGCATGATATAAACACAAAACATGTACTATTCACCATTGATGGTCGTGCCTCCTTTAATCATATTGGTTATGTATGACCCCTTGGAAGAAAACAATGGGTTATTTCCTCTATGTTTTAACCATTTTATTACTAAATCACCCAATTCTCAATATAAAACATCTTTATGGACATGATATACTAGTATCTATCAAGTAAAATGAAGAAGGTAGTGGATAGTGTTGTCCAAGATAAAAAAAAAATGGTGTTTTTAAGAGGGGGTGAAATAATTTTTAAAACCAATTTATAATTTTTTTACTCAATAATATATGTTTTGTAGATGATAAAATCTCTAAAAAAATAAAAGAACAATGAATAAAATTGGATTTAACGTACCAACAGGTTAAATCACATTACCAATATAAAAAATCATAAATTAAACATAATATAAGTATGAAATCATAACATGTTTATATATATATATATACATTTAAGTAATATTATTATAAATAATTTTAATCCATAGGAACTATTTTCTTTTATACTATAGTGGTAGTATTTTTTGTATCTATAGACAATGTTTAAATGTTTTTTACCTGGAACTTCATTGGAAGACTCATCATAATTTACAAGCTATACATGGGAAACTGGTTTGAAAACCCCATTCGAAGAATGATACTATATAACTATGCTCTTATTTTATGAACATGATTCTTAGTAAGTTTTTGGAGGACTTCATCTAACATGAATATTCATATTGATATTTTTATTTGTTAAAAAAATTATTTGATTATCGCTATTTGAAGAATTAATTACAAAAAATAAAAAAAAATATATTTTATAATGATTCCTTGC
This sequence comes from Viscum album, assembly GCA_963277665.1. Classification (NCBI taxonomy): domain Eukaryota; kingdom Viridiplantae; phylum Streptophyta; class Magnoliopsida; order Santalales; family Viscaceae; genus Viscum; species Viscum album. The sequence continues at coordinate 1,992,883,781 of OY728137.1, forward strand.
ATAATGGATGCTCTAGGAAAATAACACTTAAAAAATACAAGAGGAAGCTTTCAAATATAATTTGATGATACATAGACATTTTATTGGAAAAAAATCAGTATCTATTTTATTTAATAAATATTAGTTTAACTTATAAGCATCATCAAAAAAACATCCTAGATCTTATTTTTTAGTCATAAATCCATCCCATATATCTTTATATATCATTAATATATTCCTTATGGATTCTAAATGTTGTGGAATTATAGGGATCACATCGGGCTCATTGAAACATAGATAATAGCAAGTTAATAACTACAGTCAAATAGAAGTAATGAAATCTTCAAATTATTAGAAATTTTATTTTTATTGTATTTATATGTTATAAATAGTGATATGAATGTAGTTTTTTGACTAAACGTTATCCCTTATTATGAAAATCACTATAAATAAATGAAAAAAAATTAAATGGAATGTTTAACTAAAAGTTAATAATTAAAACTTCTTGATAACTACATTTACCATCTATTAATACTACCCCTGAGTTTGAAATTTGAAAAAATTAATTATCCCATTCAAGAAAAATAAGACTCAAAACTAGGTTTTTATGAATAGATCTACCATAATTAAATTAATGATTTACATAAAAACTCTCCAAAAACGCCAACTTTTTCATGCTCCCACATTTCTCCCCCCTTGGAATTTTCAAAATGATAACTAAAAGAAGTGAAAAAATGGAATATAATATTAATAAATAAGTATATAGTATAGAAAACAAAGAGATAAAATTATTTGAAAGTAACTAAAGTTAAAAAATCCTACCAGTACTTTGAAACACACTATATCTTATGATATTTGTTGATTTTTTGGAACATTTTACCTTCCATACTTAATGGTATTTGCAAAACTTTATAAAAAATTCATAAAACCTCTTTCCAGAATGGAAGTTTCATCCAATATCAAAGTTTACTTCCTAAATTTATTCATTTCTTAAGATTAAAGACACAAAATTTTGTACCCTTTGAGATTAATAAAAAACAAATAAAATAGAGGCTATATAGTGGAACTTGAGAGTTAAGAATGTTGAAAAAAACAAACACTCGTATAGTTGATATCTTCTAATATATACAAATGATCTTATTTTAATGAAGATGGATTGAGATGTCATATTTTATACTTATACTTATCTTCCCTAAAGACTCTTTGGGAAAGTAAATTTTTTTCAAAAGATTCATCCAAACACCAAAATCTCCCATTCTCATAGAGTTAAACAAATGTGAGTGGTTAAATGGAATAAAGAAAATCCCTTTATGAAAATAAAAGTTTTATGAAATTTCAAATACATTTTATAATTACCATTCAATTATTTTCTATAAAATATAATTCACCGTATAAATATTTAACAAAATTATATATAAATAAGTTATGTACCCCTTCATTTTCAAGGAGTTTTTCAATGCACAACTAATAACAAATAATAAGTGGATAAGAAGATAAAATAAAACTAATATTATACTAATATTTTTCTTTATCTATTCAAATATTTCAATTTTTAAATATTTAGTAAATAATATTTAAAAGGTGATCTTCAGTTCTAATAAATATGAGTATAAAATCTTCATTATGAGTGTGGTTATGAAAGAGGTGGTATCGTATATCAATGTGTTTGAATTTGGAATTATTTTCTATATAAATAGAGAAATAAATCAATTTTTTGTTATAGTAAATAATTTTAGTTACAATAAAATTCATTCCAATATCAGTGAATGTGGATTTCATTCCCCAATATTGAGTGTAATAACATCTATATGACATATATTCATCTTCAGTAGTTGAAAGTAAAATGTAAAATTGATTCATTATAGAAAAAGTTATTAAATATTTACCAAGAAAAAACACACGAAACTAATATTAGAATACATTATAAAAACATCAATGTTCATTTTATGATAAACATTATGGTTAAAATTAGATCTGTAAGAATTATATATATAATGTTTTTATGTTAATTTAATATTATAGATGTTATTTTTAACTATGATGGGTTCATTGGGTTTCATAGTATTTGTTTTCAAAAAAATTAGATTCTTTTATAATTAAATATGAATTTAATATAGGTTAGGAGGCATTGAGGAATTGATATAGGTGATTTCATGATATATAGAAAAGAAAATTGAGGGAGTGGTTTTAATACATCATATGGATAGATTAAAAATATTCAATAAAAAGATTCATAATAAATGTGATAATTTATTTAATACTCCTCAATTTTATGAAAATAATGGTTGATGAATGTGATTTCAAGAAAATATAATGGAATATGTACATTTATATAGAGTGGGTATTTTTAGTATAAGTAATGAAAGATAATACTGGTAGTTAAAAAATGTGGGAGGATATATCATTTAAAAAAGACCATTTTGATGAATTTTTTAGATGATTTAAGGATTTTATAAAATCATTGGGATTATTGGATGAGGTTATGTGAAATCATTAATGATGTTTTCATACATTGTATAGGAAGTTTCTGGTCCAATGAGATTGAGTGTCGTAAGGTTGATCATTCTTATTTATGTATAAATATAAATAGGCCATAAAATTCATAATGTTAATTTTAACATTACAATAATGTTGATTCCTAATGATAACGTCATAAGCATCATATGATACATGTTAAAAATATCTTCATCTTCATAAAATTCATCGATGAAGTTGTTTAAGCATCATATCCATAAACAATATCTATGTAAACATCATTCTAGAATATATATAATAATAATCTTTATAATCATGAGATCTATAAGAATAAATAACATATCCTAATTTTAATGAAACTATTGTATAAATAAATCCTCAAAAGAATGAATTTCTAGGAAAATAAATATGAGTATTCAAAATATATATTTTTAATAAACTGAGAATAAAATAAGTTAATGCAGAAGATGTTCCTTAAGGATAAAAAATTTTGAACAATCAAATAAAAATAATCTAATAAATAACTAGAGGAATAATAGCAAATGGAAAATATGGATATTGAGAATATATCCAAAAAAATAATCCAATTCTTCTATGATTCTATTATGTGGTCATGATCACAAGGATATATAATATCAAAGACTTAAATGAAATACATTTTGTGACTAGAATAATCTTACACCATAATAAAGAAATAAAATTCATCCTTTAAGAATTCAAAGGTTGAGTTAAATGAGTATTATTTTGAAAATATATTCTATAATTAAAGAGGATGATTTTATATCATTAGAGTATTTAAAGGGATTTCAAATTCAAATATAAAAATACTTTTAAAATATTATATGAATAAAGACATTGAAAGTACCAAAGTTGAAAAAATATAAATATAAATTTGTAAAAAATGTGAGACAAATATAATATCATTATATATTAATAATATTGAGGAAGGTGTATGAGTAATATCATGGTTGTAATTAAAGAATTAACATACTTTTTGCACCAGATTATTCGATATAATAAAGATATCTAAATTTTTTAAAGATATGGAATGCTTAGTGGTACCCTCCACTAGATTTGGGTAGTGGTTCCTTGATTTCATTAGTGTAGTAACCCATTTGGTACATGTGAATCGGTCCATGACATCCAAGTTGTACCCCCTAATAGAAATGGGAACTGGTTCTTCAGTATCTTCTGAGTGGTACCCTCTGGAAGAGATAGTTAGTGGGACTTTGACATTTATCGATTGGTACCCTCAAGTTGAGATGGTTTGTGGGTCCTCGACGTTTTCTATGTGGAACCTTATAGTAGAGCTAGATAGTGGGTCCCTGACGTCTTCAGAGTGGTACTATCTATTGTAACAGGGTGTGGTTCCTCGACCATCAGAGTATAATCCCCCATCAACATGAGTGTGGGTCCTATAATTCATGTTTTTACCCCATATATTGTGCGGAACACTGAGGAGGAATGGATATAATTGCACAGTTACTTTTGGGAAAATGCATTAAATGTTGGTCACCCTTGACGAACTATTCAAACTATTGGATACACTTATTCTTGGGATGAAATTTTTGATAGATATCCCTTTAATCTCTTATTTTACATTATTCTAACTGAGTGTATATATATATATATATTATTCTATCTCCATACCTTAGATCTGGATAATCTTTTTCCAGGAGAGTAAATGAAATGCCAGAAATGCCACATGAATTCCATGTTTAGATTCTAATGGATGGATGAGGCTACTCTCCTGGTATAGGTGGTGGTGACTTAATGATTAGTTCATCTACTCACCATGTGTAACCAATTGTGATTGGATGTGATTACAATCAATCCTGGTTAGTTTGAGAATTTCTCTTTTATTATACATTTTTCTCCTTATAGTATTTCACTTTCTATTGTATCATGTACTACTCCAGCTTCATATTTTAGGCATTCTTACTTGGTATTTTATACCCACTTATGAAAGGGTTTTTCCCACATGTGTCATGTCTTATGTATATAAAAATTAAGTCGACAAATATAATACCTCATCCTTAAATGTTACTTAATCTTGAGGTAAGTCCATTTTTTGACTTTAATTCACATCTAGGATCTTTTTAGGTTTAGAGATTTAGAGAACTAGATCATAACTCATACATAACAACATAAATATTAATATTAGACACTTCTACTCACTATCCATTTTTTCATAAAATTGAAACTCTTTAAAAACAAATATGGCATCATTTCATGTTTTAATAGCATAACATTTCCTTGATCCCATCCTTGACTATATTCTTAATTATGTCCTATGAATAAAATTTCAAAACTTGGAATGAGCATAAAAATCTCAGTAAGGGAAACACAAAGAAGGAATGTTGTTAGTCCTAGGGAAAAAAACAAAACCATGGATACTTTAGCATAATGTTGTACTTTTCACATTCAAGATTTATTAAATATACTTCACTAAATATAATCTCATCACTTACCCTTTTTTAACAAAAGATTAGAATAAATTCTATATAATGAATCATATAACACATATTAGGTAACTTCAGACATAAACAAACTTAAATGGAATAACCATATGGTCGACTTCCACACATAATAGTAAATGTAACAGCCATATGACCCACATCCATACCCAATGCATTGGAGGTTATAACGTAACCGCCCATCCTTAGTTTATCAAGCAACCACCAATTTGGTTTATCACATAACCACCCATCATTGTTTTATCAGGTAACCACTAGTTAAATTTCCAAGAACCATTATATGATCATAACACAAAAAATATTTGAATTATCAACATTTAACTCATAAAATTTTATTTTTAATCATAACAGATAATTTAAAGTTATTAAAATAGTAAATCCACTTTAAAACCCATTTTCAATACCAAAACACCCAAAAATGGGATAAGATATTTATTTTCCTTTTAAACCCCATAAGGCTTATCGAGGAATCCAAATATCAAACAACTATTATAGTGGGAGAGAAGTCATTGTCACCCCATACATTAAAAACATTCCTTTTGTAATAAGTAAAATGCTTCTTAGAAAAAAAATTCCATTTGAATGAAATTAAACGTCAATGGTGTTTCATATACAATTTTTAAAAGAAGGAGGTCTATATTATCAAAATATTCCCCAACAAAAGGATATTGAGATGAAGTCCCTTACCTTGATTCCAAATTGTCACATATGTTTATTGTTCTTCATTGATAATAAACAGAAGGTAATTTTTACTTGTTTATGAAAAATTTTCAAGTTTATTATTCATTATATATCACTTATTACCATTTTATAATAGTTACATAATTATTTGTGCAAATATCGGCTGTTTTGTTAATATTTGGTACTTGAGTCGAAAATGAACTTGTTTTGATATAAATTTTCCATATAGTCAAAATTCTATCATCAAAAAAATTACCCTCATTATTTAAATATCATATATAACTATTATATGTTTATTTACAATAGTCCATAACATTTGGATATAATAAATGAAATGAACTATTCATGGAGACGGCATGTCGTACGTAAGCATAAACCCTACTTTCATTTATCTGTCATATTAAAGGAATGAAAACTAAATAATACATAGGTATGTTATTGTTATATTATAATATATATATATATATTATATATGTTACATATGTTAATTAATTTAATTCTTTATATGTTCCACGTCTGGTTTGAACGAGTCATATCATTTTGAGGGGGTGGTAGTCTGCATTTCCTCAAATGAAATTATTATATTTACGCATTATGCAAGCATAAAGGTATACTGTAAAACAATTTTACCGAAGCATAGAAAAAAATTAAATATAATTTATATCATATATAAATAAAATTCTATCACAATTTACATCATTAAAGGTGGTAAGATAAAATTTAATAATCATTGTTTTGTGAGGCGGTAGTTTGTTGTACACAGAAACAGCATGTTCGTATCTATTAGATGTAGGTGTGTGTAAGTGTACTTGGAATAATTCTAATAAATAAATCCCATTATATTGATGATATTGTTTTTTTATTTAATCATATAATAAGAAGAGCATATGGAGTGGAGTAGGAATATAAAGGAAAGGAACTTTAGTGAAGATATTACCTCTAAACCGAGTAACTTTATTTGATTTGAGATAAAAGGATTTCTTGAATTGCCTTATACCGAAGGTAAGGATTCAATGATGAAGGAAAAGATGTTGAGAGATTATTTGATCTTAATTTGGTTGATAAAAGGGTCTAGAGATGTGTGATTAAGTGGGTAGAGATTGTGGACTTTTATAAGAGGGAGGAGGGGCACTTTACAGAAGTCTTGAAATATTATTTTATTATAAATTTACATTTCAAATTATAACATTTATAAAGTGAAATATTTTGAGGATATGATGAGTATGGGGCTAAATCATCTCAAACAATAGGTTTTAGACATTTTTAGGTCACAAAATAGACATTATATTTTATCTTTAACCATTAGTTAAAAAGATTAACTATTATAATGTCTTCTTGTATTTTCATAATATATGGTTACTATGGTTACTATAAAATACCAAGAGAACCAAAAGTGGATCATTAATAAAATTTTAAACATTATATAAGTTAGTGAGATAGAAATTATATATATAGGACTATTATATCATTTAATAAAATAGTATTTGTTTTGGAAACCCATTTATTATAATTTTCACACTATTTATAAATTTATTTTTTCTAAACTCATAACAACATGATTACTTCGAAGAAAAAGAAATAAATCAAATATAATTTGTCATAATCATACACAAAATTCGTGTATGGCATAAAAATTTAATATTGATATATATTTTAATATTTATAATATCATTTATTTGAATCATTTATTAATAAGGTAATCACTACATCATCATACTGTCATAAATAAATATTTTTATTCAATGTCTAAAAATTTTAAATAAAATTCCATTATATATGAAATATTATTATTTTATAATAACTTTTTATATTTCAATTGGTGATTTATATAAACCAAAATTAATTTTTTTTAGTTAGGAGATACATTTATATGTTATACTTCCCTTTTAATAAAATAAAAAATTATAAAAGGTCACTATCACACCCAAGTGGATCCATGGGGTCCTAAAATAGACCCAAGGATTCCCATGGTCTTCCATATCTCATCAAAGAGAGTTAGGATACGTGTTAGGGTAGCATTATATTATTATAATATTATTTCATACCCTTATTTACCTGATTTACCCTTTAACCATGGTAAATAAAAAAAATTACTCAATTTAATATTCATAATGTCCAAAAATAAAAGGTACCTATTTAAAAAATTTAGTCCTTATAATTTCAAATATTTAATCCATTTTTTAGTATTCAAAAAATATATGTTTCAGTAATTAATTTAAAACTAATTATCATTTTCAAAACCAGAAAACGGGGTTTTAAAATGTAAAAACTATCTATAGATTGACACGTGTTTATGTCAAGTAGAAATGTAAAATTACTTCCAATGACCATAATTGGATTATTTTATATCAAAATAATACAATTAAACATTAATACAAATTAATATGACAATATATATATATATAAATAAATAATAATAAAATGCAGTTTTGAATTAAAATGTAGTATTTTTCACTATTCATTAAAGTTTGAATTTTATTAAAAAAATTACAAAATTTCATCCAAAGAAAATTTCATTGTCCCGCTTAAATATAAGAATTTTTTTGTCAAACATATCATATAATAGTGACAAAAACTATATTTAAATAAGTTTCACTCTCAAAAGGTGGTAAAACGATATTTCAAAAATATTAGAGTATTTTATGCTTAAAATTGGATTCATTCACATTTTAAGCCACTAAAATTTATTAAATAAATTTAAAAATATTTTACAAACATTTATAATCATATTTTATTTAGTTATATTCATTCCCACCAATACAACGGATGGTCATTAACTACATCTTCAAATAATAATAATAATGTTGTATTAGTTTTCAGTATAACTCAAAGTTTTGTAAAGCATAAGATTTCAGAGAAACTCGTTATTGTGTGTCAATTATGATATTAGAAAAAGTGTCCTATTTAATTTAAAATTTATATCTTATTTATTAATATTAATAGATATGAAAAATTATTATTATATAAATACCTGAGATGTTACATCACATCCTCCCTTTTAGAAATTATGTCCCAGAAATTTTATTTACTTACTAAATAAGTGGAGGTATTATACATCATTGAATTTTCAGATTCCCACATTGTCTTTTCAACCACATTGTTTTTTCAGAAAAACCTTTACCAGATGAATCACCATATTATGGAACACTTTCTCTCTATAGTCAAGAATCTATACTATTTGTTATATATAAGAATTATTTTCTTTTAACTATACTAATTATAGTCTCAAAACATGATATGGAACCAGTATATACTTCCTCAACATTGAAACAATAAAAACATTTGTACACTGTGGCTAAAATTTGGTGTAAATCCACCCTATAGGCCACTAATACAACTTTATATAGGATTTCATAGGGTCTAATGAACCTCAGACTCAGATTTCCTTTTAACAAAAAATAATCCAACTTTTATATTGAGAAAGACATGATCACCTACCTTGAAAGAAAGATTCTTCCTCCAGTTATCCACATAATTTTTCTACATGCTCTGAGTCTTCCTCATGTGATTCTAAATCAACTAAACTTTATCTTCCAACTCTTCTACCAATTATGGTCCCATAAATTTTCATTAACCTACTTTATTCCAAAAATTTTCTGTTCGACACCAATATCCATATAATACTTCATATGGTTTCATCTGAATATTGGAATGAAAATTTTTATTATAAAAAAAACTCAACCAAAGAATGATGTAGATCCCAATATACATTTTATTCCATTGAACAAGAATGTAAAATATCCTCCAATGTCTAAATTATTCATTTAGACTGCCCATATTATATATGATGAAATGATTTACTTAAATTTAATTCTGTTCTTAATTACTTAAAAAGACCATTCAAAAAGGTAGATGTTAACCTAGGATCGCGATCAAATACAATAGGAATAGTAACTCCAAGTAAACTAACTATCACATTAATATACAATTGAGAAAGTTGATCTAGAGTCATGGTATCTTTAATAGAAGGAAAATCATTATATTTACTAGATCGATCAAATATAACCAAGATTACATTATTACCTCGAGAAGTCTTTGGTAATGCCACTACGAAATCCATAGATATATTTTCCCAATTCCACTCTAGAACTAGAAAAGGTTGAAGAATCCTATTTGGTAAATTTCGTTATGCTTTAAAATTTTTACAATTTAAACACATCACAATAATTTTAACAGTATCCATTTTCATTCCATCCCACCAATAAGACTCTCAGAGATCTCTATACATCTTAGTACTGCCAGGATGAACTGAAAATAGGGAAATCTAAGTATCACATAATAACTCTTTATAAATATTTGAATCAAAATACACACATAATCTATTTCCAAACCTCAATACATAGTCTTCATAAATTTTAAATTCATGTAACTTACCATTCTAAACAAAATCTATGTTTTTTTCAACTCAATATCATATTTCTGCACTTTCATAATAAATTCTGATAGAGAGGATTTCATTTCCACCTAATACAAAATATAGAAATTCTTTACACCAATAACATCTATTGCAAAATTCATTAAATCAGAAACCAAATGATCTCATTCCATGAATATCATGTTTACTGTAGTATTACTCTTTCTGATCAAAGAATCAACTACATTATTTTCTATTCCTAGATGGTAATGAATCTTGAAATCATAATCCATAATTAATTAAATCCATATCATTTGTCTCATTTGTAATTATTTTTGAGTGAATATATACTTAAAACTATTGTGATCAGTATATATTTAACACTTTACACCATACAAATGATGACACAAAATTTGTAATATGAAAACAACTGTAGTTAATTTCAAATCATGAGTAGGGTATTTTAACTCATGAAGTTTCAACTTAGATGAAGCATAATAAATTACCTAATACTTCTACATGAATAAAAAATAATGTCTTTTCAATGATTTATCACTATAGATAAAAAATTCACCACTATTGGATGTTAGGGAAAAAACTGTTGTATTTACCAATCTTCTTCTCAATTCTTAAAAACATAATCACATTGTTTTGTCCAGATAAACATAACTCCTTATATGTTGTCATGGTTATTGGTCTAGAAAACGGAGATAATTTTTCAACAAATGTTAGATAATAACTTGTTAATCCATGAAAACAATGAATCTATGTGCTATTGGTAGGTATTGGCCACTCCTCAACAACTTTTTTTAGAAGGGTCAACTATTATGAAATCTTTTGAAACAATATGACCAAGTAATGAAACATGTTGAAACCAAAATTCAATCCTACAAAACTTTCCATATTTTTATTTTTATTTTAGGGTTTTCAAAATATTCCTTAAGTGACTTTCATTTTCCTCGCATCTTTTAACATATACCCTAATTTAATCTATAAACACAACCACAAATAGATCCAAAAAATGATGAAAGAATCCATTCATGAGATTCATAAATATAGTAGGGGCATTAGATAAACCAAAGGGCATAAATAAAAACTCATAACTCCAATATATCCTTTGAAAATATATCTTTGGAATGTCATCCTCTTTCACTATTAGCTGATGGTATGCATACCATAAATCAATCATCAAAAAATAATGATCTCCCTAGAGATGATAAAAAAATATTGATATGAGGAAACATATACATATTCTTTATAGTGATGTTATTAAATTCTATTTAATCAATACATATTCTCATCTAGCCATTTTCTTTTTCACAAATAAAATTGGAGCACCCATGGGGAAGTGATAGTTCGAATGAAACTTTTTTCAAGTAATTCTTGCAACAATTTTTTTAATTCTACCAGTTCTACATGATCAATTTGATAAGGGGGTTTATAAATAGTTTTATCATTAGGAAATACATTAATAGTAAATTAATCCTCTCGATTGGGAACAATACCATGAAATTCATTAGAAAAGCATATGTTAATTACTTCACTACTGGAATGTCACCAATCAAAACAGTTTCTATCCTTTCAAAAACCTGAGCCAAATAACATTCACTACTATCATTAATCAATAATTAAACTTCTTGATATATTATCAATGGTATAGAATAATTTAGTAAAACATTATTGGATTCACAATATATTTTATCATGATAAACAGAAAGTCAATCCATACCCAAAATGATATCAAATTCCACTATGGAAAGTTCAAGAGGATTTGCAGGAAGGACTGTTGTACCAATGATAATATAAAGATTCCTATAAATCCTGGTCGCATTAATACTTCAACCCTATGTTTCATACTATATGTTCTATATCAAATTCATGAGGTTCTATTTCCAATTCATTGGAAAATATCTATGAAACGAAGGAATGTGATAATCCAGAGTCATATAGAGTATTGGAATATTTTGAAAAAATTTGTAACATTTTTATCAAAACATAATATTTTAGTCTGAAATCAACTATAGTAGTATAAAATAATTTTCTCATGCCCTTTTACAATCGATATTGCTGGTTTCAACCCTTGGTAATTAACATTGGACACACATTAGCATAATTTCCTAACTCATTAAAACTAAACATATTACTACTAGTTTTTTATTGTCTGCCTGATCATCTTCTTTATAATTATGATCAATATCACCAGTCTTACCACATTAGAAGCAGTTTCTGGACATTAAGAAGCATTATCCAGGATTATTTTTGACACACATATCACTAGTTGGGAATTTAGTTTTATTATCTCCATACTTCTTTGATTAATTATTTCCAATTTCATTCCAACTATATTGCTTCTTTTGATTTCTATCATGAAACCCATGATCATCACAAAACTCCATGTCTACCTTCTCAGCACATTGGAAATGTTTCATATAGCTTTTGAACTAATGAAAAACTAACACCCTTTAAAATTTCAGCTCTAATCATGAGTAAAACTGATTTATTTTAATAAGAATATCACTAATAAACTTTTGGGCATACCATGACAAAAAGATGATATTTTCTTCATATACTGCCATAGAATCTTCCTCATTTTGTATCAATTACCAGAATTTATTTTCAATCCCAAGTCGAACAGCCTTATAAAAATATTTCTCAAAGAATATATTGTTAAATTCATCCCATTCCATGGTGTCAATCTCCTCACTTATTCTGATATTTTTAGTAATTGACCTCCACTGATCAGCTTCGCCATTAAAATGATAAATATAAAGAAAAACCTTTTGATTGTCTAAACAACCCATTATATCATAAATCATTTCCAATTATTTAATCTACCCTTCATCTTGCACATGGTCAGATAATCGTCTGAATGATAGGGAATTCTGCCTCATGAAATGCTCCACGATCTACATCTTCCTATTTGGTTGATCTAGTTGATAACATGTATATATACCAACACCATTTATCACCTAATTCATCTGTACCATCACTACACTAAACTATTAAGATTTGATTCCGACCATTTCTGGATGTTGATTTGGATGATTATTTCCCCTTGTATTCCCTCCCAGCTTCGCTTCCCTATTTCTTCTGTGGAAAACCATTCTGAACTAACATATCACAGAGGAAGCAATATCTTAAAATTATATTTCATTTCAGTTTAGCCATAAATTAAAAAATATATTATGGATATTCTATTAAAAATATTTTAAATCCTATAGTTATCTGAACCGGACTATGTTATCACTCTAAGTCCCCATCATTAAACATTACATAATATTGAGATTAGTCAATAATTTCACTTTAATTCAGATCGAAGGTATTTTCCAGTTTATAGTTTTAGAGAATTAGTTTATAACTTAATCATAAGAACATAAATATTAGAATTCAACACTTCTACTAAGTATCCATTTTTTCTTTAATATAAAAACGTTTTAAAAAGAAACATGGCATAGTTTTATATTTTAATAGCATCAGTTTTCCTTAATCCCATCATTGACTGTATTATTCTTTAAGTCCTGTGAAAAATTTTAAAAAATGGGTATGATAATAAAAATCTCTGTAAGGGATACCCAAAGAAGGAAAACTGTTAGTAATGGGAAAACCTAAAAACCATGGACACTTTATCACAATGTCATACTTTTCACCTTTAAGAAGTAGTTAATATACTTCAATTAATATAAGATCATTTCTTACCCTTCTTATAAAAAAAATAATACCATAAATTTCGTAGAAAGAAACATATAACATATATAAGTTATCTTTGTACATAAATATATTTCAATGGAATAACCATATGGTCGACATCCACACATATCACTAAATGGAATAGTCATACGCCCGTTATCAATACCCAATGCATTAGTGGTTATAATAAAACCACCCATCTTTGGTTTATCATTAAACCACCTATCATTTTCTTATCATGCAACCACTTTTATTTGGTTTATCATATAACCAACCATCAAATGTCCAAGTACTGTTATACATTCAAAATACATAAAAGGCGACAATTTTCAACATTTCACTTATAAAATTTCATCTACAACTAGAAGGGATCAAATCAAGATATTGAAATAATAAATCCAATTTAAAACCCATTTTAGTTACCAAAATACCAAATAAGGGAATAAGGTATTTCTTTTTCTTTTATAAACATTATGGCTTATAGATGAAGCCAAATATCAAATAATGTTTACGGTGATATTTAGGTCATTGCCACCAAATATGATAAAAAAATTCCTTTTGTCATTTAGTGAAATGATTCATACAAAAAAGATTATCTTAAAATGAAATTAAAAGTATCAATGGGTTTATTATACACCGTATAAAAGGAGGTTTATAATATAATAATATGCCTCAACGAAAGGAGATTGAGACAATATCCCTTACCTTGAGTTCAAATCATCAGATATATTCCTTTTTATTCCTAAATAATAAACATAAGTTAATTTATACATGTTTGAGAACCTTTTTCAGGTTTATTATTCCTTTTATATCACTTATTACGATATTATAACAATTACATAATTATTTAAATTAATATTATCCTTTTTGTCGATATTCGATAGTTTAGTTGAAAATGAACTTGTTTTGATGTAAATTGTCCATGTAGTATAACATTAATCATCACCAAAATGCTATTCATGATTTAAATATCATATATATCTAGTATATATGTATTTATAATAGTCCTTGAAATTTGGAGATAATAAATTAAATGCATTTTTCATGTAGATGCTAGGTTGTACGTACACATGAGTGCTACTTTCATTTCTTTTTCATATTAAAGGAATGAAAATTAAAAAATACATAGGTATTCTATAATTATAGTATAAGATATATTTTATATTTTTTACTTAGGTTCATTAATTCCATCCTTTATATGTTCCATTTATGGCACGAACAAATAATATCACTTTGATGGTGTGGTAATCTGCACATCCTCAAAAGAAATTATCATATTTATATATTATGAAAAGTATAAAGGATTATTGTAAATAATAATTTCAGAAGAATAGAGAAAAAATAAATAATATATATATATCATATATAATAACATTTCAATTTTTATGGCCCCCATAATAGTTGTTTGGAGAAAATATAACAATCATCATTTTGTGAGTTAGTAGTTCATTGTACACATAAATAGTATATTTGTATCCATTGGATGGAGGTGTGGGTAAGTGTAGTTTGAATAATTATCATAAAAACATATTAGTATATTAATTATACTTGGATTTTTATTTAATCATTGAATTTTAAGAGCATAGAGAGTGTAGAAAGAAAATAATGGAAACGAACTTGAGAGAAGACGTTACCTCTAATTCAGGTAACTCATATAAATTTGATACAAAAGGATTTCTTGAATTGGTTTATACCCATGGTAAAGATTATAGGAGGAAGGGAAGGATTTGGGGGGATTATGTTAGCAAAATTTGGATGATCCAAGTGGCTTGAGAGGTTTGAGAAAGTTGGTATAGGTGATGGCCTTTACAATGTCTTCTTGTATTTTCAAAATTTACGGTTACTATAGTTACTATAAAATGAAAATAGAACAATAAGTGTATCATTAATGATATTTTTAACATTATATAATTATGTTGGCCAAATATTTGATTTTTAGGACAATTATATCATATACTAAATTTGTATTTGTTTTAGAAACACATTTATGAAAATTTTGACACTATTTCGTAATATATTTTTGTTAAAGTCATAACAACTTGATTCATATGAAATAAAAGCATTAAATCAAATATAACATGTCATAGCATTTTAAAAAATCGTTTTATTGCTTAAAATTGTCAAAATTTTATACATTTTAATATTTATAATATCATTTATTTGAATCTTTCATTAATAAGGTAATCAATGAATCATCATTGTGCCGTAAATAAATTTATTTATTTAATGTATAAAAAATATATAATAACATACTATTATATATGAAATATTTTTATATTTTTAATTAATATTTATAGTTGAGGATAATTTTTATATAAACCAAATTAATATTGTTTTAATAAGAAGATACATGTTTATGTTATACTACCATTTTATTCAAATTAAAAATTATAAAAGGTCACTATGAGACCAAAGTGGATCCATAGGGTCCTAAACACAACCACAAGGATTCCCATGGTCGGCCATATATCATAAAATATTATTTTTATATGTTTTAGGGTAGTTTTATACTATTATAATATTAGTTTTTACCCATATTTATCTAATTTACTATTTAACAATGGTAAATAAAAATAAATACTGATGTTACTATTCATAATGTCCAAAAAATAAAAGGTACATATTTAGACAATTTGGACCTTATGATTCAAAATATGGAATCTATTTTTTCAAATTCAAAACACATAAGTTACAGTAATTAATTTAAAATTAATTCCAATTTTCAAAATCAGAAAGTGGGTTTTTAAAAGTAAAAACTATCAAAATATTAACATTTTTTATGTCGAATTTAAAGGTGAAATTGCATCCAATGATCATAATTGTATTAAATTATAAAAATATAATCCAATTAAGCTTTAAAAACAATTAAAAGTGCAATCTAAATATATAAATAAATGAGACAAAATGGATGTTTTGAATTAAAATGCAGTATTTTTCACTCTTCATTAAAATGTGAATTAGGTCAAAAAAATACCAAAAATTCATCCAAAGTTTTTTAGGTCCAATTTCTAAATAAAAAAATTATTTTTCAAAAAAAAACATATAAAAGTGATAAAAACTATATTTGAAATTGGTTCTCCCTCAAAAGGCGGTAAAACGAGATTTTAAACAAATTAGAGTATTTTGTGATTAAATATGGATTCATTCTCATTTTAGGCCAAAAACGTTTTTCGATAAATATATAAACATTTAAAAAACATGTATAATAATATTGTAGCTAGTTTTTTTCATTCCCACCAATATAATGGAAATGATTTAACTACCATTTAATATAATATTATTATTTTAGTATTATTTTTTAGTACATATCAAAGTTGTGTACAACATAAGATTTTGGAAAACCATGTTGTTTCGTGTCAAGTATGATATTAGAAAAAGTTTCCTATTAAATTTAAAATTAATATCATATTCATAAATATTAATATTCATGAAAATGTATTATTCTAAAAATATTAATGATGTTACAACCATTACTATATATGATCTTAGGGATACTAGGTTCTTAGACCAAGTACGGTGGTCGTAGCTTAGATTCAAGAGATGAGATCTATCAGGTATTTAATTTCCTAGTTTTTTATCTGGTTGGGACATATTTCTATCTGATCATATATTTTTCCTCCTTTATATATCAGTTTACACTATCATTCTTTTGTACTGTTTAGGGGTTCATGCATGCGTGGTTTATATTATAGTAGTGTTTCATATTTTACTCTTTTTCTCTATAATTTTTCAAAATATTTGATGTGTATGTGTGTGTATAGGTACTGAGGAAAAGGTCTCCCGGATTTTACTTATTCATTTGGTGATTTTCACCACCCCCTTCCATATGGAGGTGATCTTAGGGTAGCTTCACCTCGAGCCCAGGCCTGGTTCGGTTCATGGAAATTGTTTTGGGGAAAATTGACCCCTATGAAAAATAAGACCCCATTTGAAAGGAAAAACATAGATAAAAATTATTTATAGACTTATACACATAGTGTAATATTTTATTTCATAGTATTATATTTGTGTTGTGGAAGGTATGGACCAAAATTCAACCCTTTCTAGGAAAATATGTCATTTTGAGGGAAGATACATTTACCCAGTGTGATCTAGTAAACGTATACGGTGATAAAATGGAAAATGAAAATTGTTATGATCAATTTTCAATCAAATATATCAATTCAAAAAATGGATTTAACATTTCAAAGATGTGTGTGGTAGATGTGAATAGTAAGGATATATGAATGAGGTGTGTATAACTATTATTAAAGAAAAAGATAAAAATTTTGATTATTGTAATATATTTCTAAAAAAATAGTTAGAAAATTAAAGTATGTCGAGACATAGAATATGTTATACTGAGAAGATAAGATTTAAAAAAAAGGATTGTCTCATTAGCCAGTCTAATTAGTGATATTTTAGAGAATATATAATGACCATATAAATTCTAAAAATAAATAAAAATGTATGGTTTTATATAAAGAGAATTACATTCATAATAATATATCCACCGGTTTTATTCTAAAAACCACTTGAAATGGTGTTAGATATGATATAGACTATGAATTGGTCAATGTAATAAATGAATATTCAACCCATGTATGAATATTTTTTTAGGATAAAAATTCAAGAATCATACAAAGAATAATGTAGGGTTAATGAGTTATAGGAAGCTTCTTGTAAAGACTCGGAAATTTCAAGTAAATATTTTTTCTTAATTTAATTGGAATTTTACAAGATTGTGGCTTCTGACAGCACCTGATTTCGTGGCCCAGTGTGTCCAGAATCAATTTACAAAGTTTATCTTAGGTATGTTTTGTGAACGAATGAGTGGGTTTTTCTATCTCTTGAACCAGTGCTCGGAATTGAAATTCGAGGGAACTGATGACCTCGCAGCACCAGTTTTTTGCTTAATTGGACTTTTACCGTAGGTGCGTTTGTTCGGGGGAAGAATTTAAATTTTGGGGTTTAATGAAGAACTAACTAAAATTGTCTACAATTTTATTTTTGATAATCAAGGAAGTCAGATTTTACCATGGGAAGTTGTTTTTAGGGTCCACAACCACCCAACTTCCCCTGTGTAAATATGTGGGAGGTGGGGCCCACACCCCCCTAACCTCCCATGGGAGATTTTAGTGTGGTGGGTCCCACACGAGACCATAATCCATTGAATTTCTAATAACCCCCTTAAACTCTCTTGGTTTTAAATGTGACTTTTCACATCCTCCCCTCTTTAATAAATTCGTTCTAACTCACCTCTTGAATTAATAGGTAACCTCCTTTTAATTAGTGTAACTTCTCCCCTTCACTATCTCCCTCTTAATTCTTTTAAGCCAACACACACCTTAATTAATGTATTGAGTCTCCTCAATTAATTAATTAAGTGTTTGAGTTTTGAATTTTGAATGGAATGTGTTAATAAAATAATTGGTGAGCCATTATTTTATTTTGGGACACACTTTGTGTTGGAGAATTTTGAGAGAGTTCTTGTGAGAAGAAGAAGAAGAAGAGAATTCCTATTCGTTGAAGAACGACGCCTTCTCAACGAAGAGAGATGCTTCATATAAAAGAATGCAGAGTCCAAAAAGAAGGGCGACGTACCCCTTTCTTCCTTCTCTGTGACAAGAGGAGAGGCGTCACATCTTGGGGTACACTTTGGCGGCGTCGGGCCTTCTAAAACCTTCGACGAAGAATGCTTCCCGGATCTCCATCAAAGGAGGAGACACCATTGTGGGAAAACCGCAAATGACGACGTCACCTTTCAATGTCAACGAACGATGCTACCTCTCCTCAGATCCATCGAGGGATCACATCACGAGGTATGGGTTTGTTTTGTTCATAAAAATTATTTGTCGTCTAATGTAATTTCTTAGCCGCTTGATATCGGATTAACGAGAGGGTTCCGGACCTCATGAACACGGATGAATCTCCTCCCATTTTATGTTGTGTTTGTCTCTACACGAACAAAGGTAGCATGGTGCAATGACACCAAGTGGAAATAAGGAGGAACACAACGAAGAAGCGCCGCGCTGTTGTGTCGCGCCGTTGAGGCCGAATGAAACCGTGGTCGGAGTCGGGGCCGCAGAGGTGAATCGAAGACTCCGCAGTTTGTTTATTGATGCGCGGATGGACAGGTGATGGAAGAACGGGCCGCAGAGGCATTTTGAAGATTTAAAAGTGAAGAGCAGGCCCCTGGAGGACCACTGACGAAGACGGCAGGCAAACCGGACCACCGAAGCGCGTCCGGTGGTCCGCGGAAGACCATGTCGGCGCGCCGGTGGCCAGAGACGAGGGCTAGCACCAGCCGGCCGCCAAGATGCAGCGGCACCCGGCGCGCCACTAGGAGGAACCGTTGCAGCTGAAGCCGTGGTGACAGACGGTCGGATCTCGTGGCCATGCGGGATCCGGAGGAGGAGGACACGGCAGGCGCACCGCGTCCGTTGGGTGAAAAGGGGGGGGGGATGGTTCCCCCTTGCTCGGCCGCTGGCAGAGGCAGTGCACCCCCCCCCCCCAGCCGGGCCAGGGCGGGTCTTGCGAACTGGGACGGTCCGTGCCCATCCGAGCCGGGCCACGCCCGGCGGGGCCGACCCAGTGGGGGTTGGGCTGGGCTGGGCCGGGCCGGGCCCAGACCCCCCATTTCGGACTGTTTTCAGTTTTTTCCCATATCATGGGCTACAGACCTTCGATCGACGTACCATCAGTTTTTTAGTGATCCTTGGATCGAAACGGTTGTTTAGGTATATTACACTCAAGATTTTTGGAGAAATTTGAGTATGGCCGGGTTGGTTTGAACACGAAACCAACCAGGCCCTCAGAGTGGAAAATCATATAACTTGAGCTCCGGACGTCCGATTGACATGTCGTAGACTTTGTTGCATTCCTCTTAATGATATGGAACTTTTGGAATACCTAACTTGAAATTTGGACGTAGTTGGATTATGTCTGGGTTGGATTGTACCTGAAATCCAACAGGGCCCCTAGAACAGAAGATCCAATAACATTCAGACCGGACGTCCATTTGACGAACTGTCAGTGGCGTTGGTGATCACCTTGAGAAACGGTCCCTATGAGTATACCCTATTAGAGTTCAGTGTACGGTTGAGATACAGCCGGGTTGGTTTGCACATGAAACCAACCGGGCCCCTGGGACGAAAAGGCTAAATAACTCACAGACCGGGTGCCCGATTGACGCGTCGTCTGTTGCATTGAGACCCCTATGACGAGGAGGTCCGTTGAGATTCTTCTTCATGGGTCTTGTGATACTTGGAGTATCGACCTGTAGATCGTGGAGCGGACCCTCTCGTAGATGAGTGTACGGAGTACGGAGACAGTATAGTCGGATGAGACATGATGACTGCTTAACTGACTCGACTTAGAGTGAGTCGACTAGCCCAGTGGATGGAGCACTACTATGTTTGGGTGCAGACACATGGCGGACGGAGCACCTGGTAGCATGCAACATACCCGCGGTACTCAACAAAAGGAGTAGCTCTGCAGGCTATTAGGGGGGGTGCACTAGTATGTTTGGGTGGCAGAACCCAGCGGGAAGCACTATTGTGTTTGGGTTCCTGACCCGTAGTACTTGATAGTAGGATTACCTTAGCAGTCTTAGGTTAGTGAGAAGTACCTCGGAGTCGTGACAGGATCACTGTACTCGTCAAAGACGAGGCTCTTCAGCAGTTACGGTTTCGATAATGAAAATCCTAGTTTGAGCTGAGTCTATGACCTTTGTGTTTACCTCATGATTGAGATGGGTCAATTGATAACATAGGTATATGTATGGGCATATACCTAGGTAGTGGTTGTCCATTTATTTCGTAACCTTTGTGTTTCCTCATGATTGAGATGGGTTACTTGATAACTTAGGAATAAGTATGGGCTTATATCTAAGAAAGGGTTATCTGTTGAGATCCTTCTTTGTGGTTATCCTTGTCGGTTTTAGTGAGACCTTGAGGGTCTCAGGGATCCTACTGAGTATCGTATACTCACCCATACACAGGTTATGCCCGCACCTCGTTGTGTTGGTTGCAGACGGTGGGCAGCGCTGACAGAGGCCGAGTGTTCGAGGACTGGATGGTACCCAGAGGTAGACCTCACGACGAGTCAGTATCCAGAGATGGACTTCACTACGAGACGATACTCGGAAGAGGTAAACAGGTGAGAGCATTGTGGAGGCTATCTATATCTACCCATCAGGTTGGATCCGTGGTGGACGATCCAGGAGCTGCGCTATCTATACCTACACATCAGGTAGGATCGGAGGTGGATGACCCATGAGCTGCTTCTATTCTTCTAGTGGTTTGTCTTTTCTGTTGTACATTCGTTCAGTTGTAGCTGTACTTTCAGTTGGGTTTGAATTCTGTCCCACTTACTTTTTAGCACTTTCTTTTGTACTTATTTTATTACTTCCACTTGTACTCTATGGTTTTTGGTTTACGTTTTTTAAAGGCAATGCCTTCCCAGTTATCCAGAATTACGCCTTTGGTGCTAGTCTCTAGCCCCTGGCCTATAGATGGGGGGCTTGGGGTAGTCACGGAACGGGCCCCATGGAAGGGTTGGGACACTGCTACATAGAAACAATTAATTCGTGTAAATAAAGTTAGTATAAAAATTTTTTTATTTGTTTTTATAGAGAAATATGTTTGATGAACTCTTTCTATTATGAGATTAGAAATAATAAGTAGTCTAAGAGGATAGTAAAATATTATCATTTCCACTCATTATAATGAACTAATATGTATCTCCTAGTTCATGAAAAATATTTATTTATTTTTGTTACTATGTAGGATATTGTAGGAAACAATTATGGGTATGACACACTTGACAACAAATATTTTTTCCTTTATAGAGGGACTTAATTTTCAGGAAGTTATGGATCTTTGTGAAACCCTTCATAGGTATAAATCATGAGATTAATCATTCAAATAATAAATCTATAAATTGTGGAAATATTTACTGAACTATAGAAGAAGTTTTCAAATCACACTTACTACTTTTAAATTGGTTTCTATCAATTTCATTTATTATGGGGGTGTTGGTTGAATAAAAAGTGTTAGTTTCTTATCAGGAATTTAAATGGTTTTTATAGGTTTGATATGAAATTTTAAGGATATGTATCTTCTTATAACTATTTTAAATTTCATCTGGGAAGACTAAATTGAGTTTATTTTAGAATGATATCACTAAAGTGGTTTTTGTTGGTTAAAATTAATAGCCAATGTTATGAACTCTTGTTTTCAAAAAAATGTATTTTCCATGTAAACACAAAGTATTCTAACTAAATTCCCTCATCTAATAAAATATTATTGTATCATCATTCAATAAAAAGTAACTATGTGTTATTTTTAACTAAAATTATGAGAAGAAGTTGTTTCAAAAGAATACATGTGAGATGACCCAAAAAATACATCATTTATATTTAGTATAAATAAGGTAGCTATTTAAAAGAATATATATTCACTTAAAATATGTGTTTTGGTACTAAAATAATATTAATGGTTTGTTAAAGTTAGAATTTTTTTGAATAGTATTTTTTTCAATAAAACGAAATTAATTAATTACTATGTATAGATACAATATATGTTGGGAAATTTTGAGGAGTTGATAGAAGAAAATATTTGTAATATAGAAATGAAATTTCAAGAAGGATCATGAAGAAAATAATTATATAAATTCAATATATTCAAGGCAAAAAAAATTTGAAATGTGATGAATAGTCTACTTATCCAGAGGGTTATGATAAATATTGAGGAAGAAGGGGATATCTACAAATTTTAACAAAATATAGAAGATATTAGCTATTGAGTAGATGGAATTGAATTTCATGATTTCAAATAAAGTATTTTACAGCAATATTAAAGGTTCTAATATTGAGGGAAGACCCTTTGGATACCTCTGGATGATTATTTGAGATGACTTGAAGTATCTATGAGTTCCTCCGGATATACAGAAGAGGTTTTAAGAAAGATTGACTGAAAGATGAAACAGATATATAGGATATAGCTAATACTATAAGAATGAGTTGTATAAGGATAATAATTATTCCTTATAAATAAATATGAATATACTATAAACACTATAAGGATCATTTCACCTTTATGTGAATTTTGATCAATAATAAAGACCCCATTCCTATCATGTGCACTATATATGTATGGTCTTCAAATGTGTAAACATTATTATTGATGATATATAATCATCATATTTATAAGTATGATTTCTGTCAATATCATTCTAGAAAAAAAAATTAATCATATCCATAATAAGTAGATGTATAAGCATTATGTAATTAACTAAATTCTATGAAAACTACAGGATAAAGAAAATATATTATGGTTGAATTTCAATGAAAAATATGAGGAACATCATGAATAAATATTCCAAATAAATGGAGAATAAAAGTAATCAATTTATATGATATTATTCAAGGATATAAATATTACGATCAACCAAATTATCATAATACAAGTAAAAAAATCATGGAAGTTCGTCCAATAGATAATCTAGAAACTGAGATGAGTTCTATGATATAAGACAATGTTTCCACATAATCTACATCTATTCAAGAAGACATGGATTAATATTCCACTTGATTTATATGAAGTATATATATGGGATGAATAAGCATTGATATTAAAATATGAAATTAGAAAAATAATCCCCAAGACTTAATGGGGTTTAAATAAAGAGTTTGAATGAGAACAGAATTAAAAATATATTCTATAATTAAATAAGAATATCTATAATTACCCAATACATTGGGAATATAAAAGTTCAAATGGAAACTAAATATTCACAATATTATTTGAATATATAGTTTATAAATACAAAATTTTGAAAAAAATAGGGAGTAAAATTTAGCACATTGTGTGACGGATTTTTGAGATCTTGATACATGTGTTGTTATAAATAAATAAAGAGGAGTTTGATACTAAGAGCCATGAAAGTATAAGGAGAAGTCTTTCTCATAAGTATTCAATATGCTAATGAGAAACTAATCATATAGAGTTTTGTAACGATTTTAAATCATGGAATCCATGATCTTGAATAATATGTTGGTGTAAAACATAATGGAGTATAAGGGAATACTTTTATATTTGGTTTTTTCATTAATAAATATCATTATCATGTGGGGAAACAACAACATATATATTTCTATTTTGGATCATAAACTTATAGAGGATTTATAAAGATGCATCACTCTATTATGTAAAATATGTACTTTAACACACTATACATATTTAATGATGGGATTTTGTAGGTAAATGGTGTAAAAACTTTTTCATATAGTGTAATATCCATGATTGTGTTTAACAACCAATCATTAAAATTAGTACGAAATTCTTGATTAAACGTTAAAATCATGTTTATTTTGATATCTATCATAAAAATAGAGCATTTGGCAAGGATATGGGAATATATTTAGAGGATCAATATTATAACTACTCTAAGTGTTTGATTATGAAATGGATAATTTTTCAAAATAAATACATCAAATTCACTACCCCTAGTGGTCTACCCAGTGTGGGGAATCACAAATTTTATAAAGATTATAATGTTTCATATTTTCCTTGAATATATCCCATGAATAGATAAATTATATACAATCTATTTTTTAACATCTATTTATCCCACTAAATATTTTTGAAAAACCTATTTCCTATATTCATTAAGAATATGTTTATAAGAGGTGCCTACTAGAGAACTAGAACTTGAACCATTGTTAAAATAAAAAACTTATGTAAATGTATGATATACTTATGTTGAGTTAATATGGTTCCATCTGATTTGAAAATTATTTTTAAGATAAGAATCTAAAATTGTCACTTATTATACTCATCTCAAATTAACTTTTCATATGTTTAGAAAAACATTCGGAAATTATTTTTCGATTGAATAAAAAATAATATCCTGAAATTGATTTTTTTAAAAATTATGTCCTTAAAATATATTGATAAAAGGAGTGAGATATTAAATTCCTTTAACAAATTCATTATTAGATAAAAAACTATAAAATATATCATACTAAGATCATAGATATTTTTAAGTCTATAAATTTACTTGGTATGTTTAAATACATGTTCTAGATAATTAATTTCTAGAAAACTAGAAGGTTGTTCAAAATTAATTTAATTCTAACCATTTTTATTAATGAATTCACTCTTTACATATATTTGAGTTACAATAAATTTCAGATGATCTACAAAGGATAAAATAATTTATGTGGGTTAAATTCGACTACCATAGAAAAACTTTCTTCATAGTATGTGACCGCTTCATTGTTATTACCCATAATAGCGTGTCTAAAATTAGTCCTAAAAAATATTCCATTCTCAGCAAATTTATTTTAAAGGACCCATTTGACATTTATAAATCATAGATCATTTGGTCTTTCTACCCACAACTAAAACATGTCTTATTAAAATGATTAAAATCATCTTGAAAATATATTATATAAATATCATCACTTTGGAAATCATCCTAACTTTTAGGATCAAATTATAATGAGAATAGATGATTCTCACATTCATTTCATAAAAAAATTAGGTTCTTAAAAATTAATCCATATAACAAGTGATATTATCATATGGATAATTCGTTGATATTATCTTACTACTGAATAAAAAATGTCAATTATACATATTCTGATCAATTAACTTATATTACACTATCATCCAGTATACATATTTTAAGTACATGCAGTTTGTTCAAGAAGTAAAATATGGTGTTTCGAAATTACAAAAATCATTAAATTTATTATATGGATATTTTACCATCCTATAAGGATCTACATCATCAAACATGGTACGTATCATTTCTTTAATAGTTTCATACCATTGGATAAAAACTTTAGAAGCCTCACTTTTGGTGGAGTAACCATGAAAATTATCTTCATTAGATTTTAGATAAAAGTTATTTAGATTATAAATTCCTATCGAAATGATCAAATTACATGTAAAAACATTTACGTAACCAGTTTATTCATACTTCCATTAAAAATTTAACAGGGTGTTTAGTTTAAAACCAATTGATGAAAACATGATTAATACTGTAAGAGATGATAATAATGAATTTACTCCAATGATTATTGAAAAATCATTATACAAACAAAATTGTTATAGAAATTTCATGGTCTGTTCTATTTATACATTCAAATACATAATTCTATTATTGATATCTTGGTTTTATGAAATTAATAGTTATTACTTTTTCATGAAAAAAACATTCAATAGAAAAATTTAATAATTCACATCCATGATATGTTTAAATACTTAAAATATATACATTATAATAATTTTGAACGTGAAAGAAAAATATTAAAACCATAAGAGTAATTCCATTTTCTTAGTAAGAAAATGATCCCATGTATACCATGTCTAGCGACAATATAAAAAATACAGATAGTATTTGGTCCAAATAATCGATGTTTTTGTTTTTCTTTTTGAAATGGTCCGCAGGAACTAACTATAAAGATCCAAATTTTGAGAATTTACTTGTATTTTTAACAAAAAACATTCATTGCCTACCATTTATTGAAAGTGTCATAGAATCTAGAATAATTGAGCTTATATTCCCCAAAATTCTTCACCAGAACTCACCAATAACATTTAACTAGGGATTGAACATTACAATGTCTTAACAGCCAATTAAAAATCCAATAATTATCCACAACAGAACTATGATTAGTTAATTTTAGTTAATTATGGTCCCCTATGTCAACATGAAGATAATATCATGACTAGTAATTAATACAATATGAACATCTTCTTAACATGTGATGATAAATTTTTCATTTCCCATTTTCTTGAAGAATCATTCATCACATAATTAACACATGTTGATAATATTCTTATCATTTCCTAAAAAATATTTCCTATTAGAAATTAATGGCTTAACTACAATAGATACATCACATACAGCAATAATTTTCCCTTCCACATTATCACTAAATATTTCATTTCCACCTTTTAATTTTTTTATGTTCTAAGAGTTGGATATATCTAAAGTCCTAGGTTGATAACAAATACATTCCATTTACGAATTATTTTAAATACTATCACTTGGATTTCCTTCATAAAAAATATACGATAATATTTTTGGTAATAATACATTCTTAGATATGTTAATATTTTCAAAATGAACTTTTGGAACCGATATATGTCAAACCTAATTGAACTGAACAAACACAAACTCTTAAAAAATATAATCCTTGTCTATTTGGAATGGTATAATATGGTTCATGTAACAACAATTTCCCAGATTACCTACTCTCTAACAGTTTTTAAAAAAAATAAATCTACAAAAAATAGTTATATTTTAATTATGACTTTTCATAAGTAAAACCAATTATGAAAGTTATATTTAATTTTTTTGACTACTTATAATATTATTTAAGTTCTCCCTTCTAAATATAAAATTAGAAATAAATTTTTAAGAGTTTCAACATTATACATCTGTTTTATAACATTGTTTTAAACATATATAGTTTAAATTGATATGTATTTAACATTAATCATAGAAGTAAGTTTTAAAATGATATCATTTACACTATCAAGATCTGTCATATAAAAATCTTTTTCTTTGTTTACCATTTAATTTTTCATCTATTATAAATTTATATATCTTATCAAATCTTTCAATGGTGGGGTTAACCTCATAATATAAATACGAGAGGAATTATAAATCCATATAATGTATCGACAATACATTTATTCAGAAAAATATTTTATTATTTTGAAACTACGAATAAAATATAAATATCCTTTTGATATAATGAATTCCATTACATGATATATTAAAATAAAAACATCCATAAATTATACACTAGGTTCCAAATTATGAAAAAATATTTTTCTCTTTTCATTTATATATTCTTTATGATTTTTCATCCTTCTACTTTAGTTATGTAAAATCTTGTATAATATAACTTGGAATCATTATTTCGTAGAAGATAACATACATCGAATCATTTATCTCATACTAATATTATTTCATTATTATGATCATTTTATTAGTATTTCATTCAAATAATTTTATTCATACAAAATTTAAGAAAACAATAGTATACTTCACTAACTTCCAAATAGGTACTATTTGAATGATGTTTTGTTTTTTTTACCAGGAGAAAAAAGGCATTTCCATATTATTAATAAAATATAAATCTATCAATTTTTTGAAAAATGAGAAATTGTTATTCTGATTCTAATTATTTGTATCTCTTTTCAATCTACTCTCATATATCATAAGAGTTATAATCAAACCAATAATACAAAAAAAATAGAATTATTAGTCACATCTATTCTGGTGTTCTTAGTATCACATTCATTCAAACAAATAACTATAATATTCTCTATCAGATTATCATCATTGATCTCTTTATAACAATGTGATTAAAAGATATTCATAATTAACATGATCCTATACATAGTTTTATCCACTAATTCTCTTATAATAAAATCAAAAACATGACACTATACATAAATCATACATATCATATTATAATAACATTAGATGTTTCAAAAAGTGTAACATAAAGAGAACTCTAGATTATATTTTACATTTCACAAGATGATATAAAATTGTAAATACTCTTTATCATAGATCACAATAAGGTATTACAATATTTTTAATTTTTATGATATTCTAATTATTCTTATTAAGAAAATGGATATATTTCTTTATCCATAATTATTTAACTCATTTTTATCACATGATAATTTTCAACTACAATATTAATAAAAAATCATTATATGATCATTCAAGTACTCACAATTAAAGCCATCAAAAATAGGAGGAATTATCAAAATTTATAATGTCCTTATGATTGTATCTTTTATAGCAGCAAAAGTTACAAAAGGTAAAGAGTTACGCATTTCTCCCATGTGTTTTACCTGATAATAAAAGTATATTAGTTTTAATAGGGGGTTTAAATTGATGTTGTAAGTCACTGTAAAATTTTCACCTACATGAGAAC
Organism: Viscum album; assembly: GCA_963277665.1. Taxonomy (NCBI): domain Eukaryota; kingdom Viridiplantae; phylum Streptophyta; class Magnoliopsida; order Santalales; family Viscaceae; genus Viscum; species Viscum album. Next base: position 1,992,913,389 of record OY728137.1, read on the forward strand.
AAAATTTTTATAAATTAACAACCTCCAAACAAATGTGTTTACAAAAACTAATGGTACATAACCAAAATAAATCTCTCCAATGTAAAAACTCGTAACCAAGATATAATCAATTGAAAGTTAAACACAATGTCAGTAAAGAATCTAAATATTGGATATCAATATGAATACTACATCATAAGATACTATATCTAATAGATATAATTTGTATAAATTAATGACATTTCTCCCAAAAAAGAAGATTGTTCAGAAATAACAACCTTGGAATAATACTTTTTTCAATTAAAATGTTTTTTGAAGTCCAATAGATAGGTAAATCCTCTAAACAAGGAACTCCATAGAAAGACACATTTTAACTATGAATCGCAATTATTGATCTCCTCAGTCATCTAGTCAATTGAAAAAAATTCCATACCAGCCCAACATCAAACACACCAGTTCAAAATATGAAATTTAATTATCATAAAAACTTTTTAATAACAAATATTAAAATAATTGGTTACCAAAATGAAGACATAGATTGTTTATATTGAGAATTTATAAAAGAACAATTCTTAGTGAAAATCAGTCTAAAAAACACTATTATATGCACTCAAATGGAATTAGATGAATCATAACCTCAATATTAAACTTGATGAGGTATCTATTATATTCCTAGAATTTTAGTTTAATTTATAGAAATCATTGTAATAAAGTTTTCTAATATCATTTTTTTATAAGTGTATTATAAGAGGATCTATTTTTTTAAAATATTCAATGTGACATCTATATGATATAAAAGTTACATAAATTCCATTTATATCATTAGAACATATTGAATCATAATTTAAAAACAACTTACAAGTATTACTTTTAAGACTTGTATATTAGTATAAATTCAAAATGTTGTGTGATGTGATTTTCAAAACAAGGATATAAAAGTGTCATTTAACTCAATTAATAGATTTAGTGGGGATAATTTATTTGAAGTGAGAAAACCATATTTATACAGTTAGGATCCTAATATATCATTTAGGGGGAATCACTGAGTATCCATGAATTTACATATACATTTATAATATCTTAGTAATTGTCATATGGTTACAGCTCTTTCTAACCTAAACCTAAATGCATTCTTCGAATGTTTTTCACATATGAAGCATTTACAATCAATGGTATTAATATATGGAAGATTCTAAAACAATAATTATTCATATTAATATTCTATGATATATCATAGGGTGAAACTTGAATTGCATAATATGACTCACCTTTCCTTAATATGCATAATGTTTCTTAATATGACTAGAATAGGTAATACAATGATATTCGTAACCTTGTCATATGTATTAACATGGAATATAGGATATTTTTCTACATGTTATCCTCATATAACACCCTAATATATATACTTACATGTATCATATACATATTAGTCATTTGGGCATATTTGTATCATAATTCATCCTTATTCTTGATTTTAATGCGAAGAATGATTATTGGAATTTTTAAAAACATATTAATCGATAATACACTTTTTTCACTAATCCCTTTACGTCAGTCTGTTGAATTGTTATAATATCATCATGTTATCTTGGATTATTTGATTTAAATACCCTTCATATATCAACTAAAATATTTTACATAGATTTTCCTTTTAAATATACTTTATTTATATATAAATTATTTTTATCTCCATTTTTATATATTTTAATATGTTTAAATTTATCGAATAAAAATTCAAGACATATGAATATATATCCACTTACAAATATATATATATATATATATAATACATGATATGTATATTTATACATGATATATCTAAAGGTGTGTGTATGTGGGAATGTGTGTTTGTATTTTGATTGTTCATATATTTCTAAATATTTATATGTTATAAATATTAGTGGGAATGCATGCATACATGTTTCAATGTTCATAATTTCTTATAAGATATTATTTTATAGGGTTGTTTTATTAAGTGATATATGAATATTTGTGAACCAATTTGAATGAGTCTTAATTGAAATTGGTTGGATATAAATCCTATTATTAAAGATTAAAATTATGAGGGGAAATATTTCATTATTTTTTTTTGAAAATTCCCATAACCCTGTTCAAATTATGTGTCTCGACTTATGTTGTTATTATTCATGTTCAATTATTATAGATGTGTTTTAAGATAACATGAACTCTTATATTATTTTTATTTATATGTATTGGACCAAAAAATATTTGAACACAATACAAATAACTGTATAGATGTTTCAAGACAATATGTCTATTGAAAAGACATGTAGAAAAACTAATTCCAGAAAAGAAGTTTTGACACCAAAAAATGTTTCTCTAATGGAATAAATTTTATCATCAGTATTTATAATTTAGAAATGATTAATGAAACCTTCATTCTGAATTTTTTAGGTATGATATGAATCCTTTGGATATAAACAGTAATAATCAACATGCATTGTATGTAAGGTTGTTAAAGTATAATTTACCCCTATGATTATGCATACAAAATAAGTATATTATGCTCTCTCTACATATTTTAGGGATAAAACAAAAAAAATGATTTTTATGTTTATTTATAATGAATAGAAAAGGATCTAAAATTTATTAGGAATATTAGTGTTATAGTATACAATACATGAAATAAACATTATAATAAAATCACATTTTAGTGGATGTTTTCCTCAATTTTTTCAATTTAAATGGAAATTAAATGATATAAGGGTATTTATTAATAATAATGCATAAATGTTCAAGATACATTACATGATGGTTTAGTTTAAATCATGTTAGATATTTTTAACCATTTATAAATAATTTAATAATATTTTTAAATATTATTTAGAAACATTTTTTGTTATTTAGGGGGTTTTATAATTTGATAATTACTTTGTTTTTATCCTATTATAAAAATTAATGAAAATGTCCCCCAATAATGTAAAACAACCCAAGAATGACCCAAACCCTAAAAAAAGAAAAAAACAGATTCAAGATTATACATAATCTAGATAACTTATAGAGACAAAATTTTCTCCACTATGGTGATTGTACCATCTCCAAAGACTAAATATGGTCTTGTGAAAACTGTAGAGAAATTGGGTTAAAACACTAAATCAAGAATATATTCAACAAACTAATCGAAAAAAAATTCATTAATAAATCTAACTGACCCTATCAAGGATGAAACACAAATAACCAAACCATGAAACCAAATCTCATAAGGACTGTAGAAATCCATTTATACTCTTCCATCCTAGCTGACCAGTTATATCAATTCCATCTAGATCTACAAGCATCATCACTTTTATTGTGTCACACACCTATTCAAGACCACTAGGAACATATCACTAACCACCCATCCCTCCATAGAACAATCTCTATCACAACACATTGATAACACTATAAGAACCAAATTACATTTCTATAACAAAACATGTAGAATTGAAAAAAAGGAAATTTTCAACCAAAATCAGAAGAAAAACATAAATAAAACTTTATCCATCATCTTATTGGTTTTTCCTCCTCCTAAACTTCTAAATCCCCTACAATCCTTCGCAACTCAATTAATAAACTTAAATAATCTAATAAAATAATATAAACATAGTAAATGGAAACTTGATCTATGATGGGAAACTAGGATAATGAGAATTACCCAATGACCAAACATGAAGACAAACCAGTACCAAAAAAAGTAAATGTATATAACATTGAAAATATTTCTATTCATCATCTTTCCCTATGAGAATACCAGAGACCCATACCCATCATTATAAACTTAATTCAAATGTGACCATGAGATTCATGTATCCCAAGGAAGAAGTGAATTGAGAGGGAATATAAATTTATAGAAAGAGTGGGATCCCTACTTACTGGTGTGGTCCACGTTGGTACCCCCTCTCAAGACTATTTGAAGTATTATTTCTTGGTAAATTAGGATAGTTTTGTGCTATGATTGGTCATATTTTTTGACTTTTATGTTATGTATGATCCATTCATAATTAATTTTCTTGACAAGGGTCAATTCTAGTCACCAGTGGTGTTTCTAATCTATGTTGTTTCCACAAAATTCCCCTCAATACAATGTATCTATCTTGGTAAAGTGTCCTCTATGTTTCCTGTAATGCTGGATTGAGAGCATCTCAGACATCATTGAAGAGGATTATTCATTTTTTAGGTTATGGAATGTGAATTTCCATGCTTGGGAAGATCCCAATCTATGATGAATTGGTGAAGTAATTTTTTGTTGTGTTCTGATTTCTCCAACCTTCATACCTTATAAGTATCTGGTGGTTGGGAGATGACATGGTAGAAGGTATATTGGTATCTTATTATTGGTACCATTTTAGTGGGGTATTTAGGGATTTGTTTCTAGTAATTTAGATATTTATTTTCATTTCTTTAGGAGACAAAGTGAAACCATGGTTTGGATACTAATTAGACATAAACCCTATTACATGTCTGTTTTACTAGTTCTCAATTACATGGGTAAGTAAATTCAAACTCTTATGGATTTTAGTGGTAGTAACCACCAGTGGGATCTTCCTCAAACACATTTTTTGCTTTATTTTTTTCTTCTTCTTATTTTATCCCTTTTTATATTTATTTGTTCTTAATTTTGCGACCTCTGTGGTTTTTAGTATTATTAGGGTTTTATTTTTTATTTTTATTTTTTAAAAATATTATCATACGGTGGTAGTTTTTTAATAATTATTTATCATTTTAATATTTTTAATATACTCTCAAACAAGGCCAAAAACCAACCCTCTATGGCATTATTATGCCTCCACTACCAACATGGATTTTCTCCACCTATCATTGTCCCTTATATAACATCCCCTACCATTGGTCTTATTATATCACTATGTTCCACCACCCCCAACCATTGAGTTCCTCACATGACTTGACATTTAGAGTGCCTCATCTGTGCTGTGTATTAGCACTCATTGACCCCCTCCCCCAATAATGTTTCTAATATATAATTGTTTTTGGATGTGGTTCCACACCCATATTAAATTTTGGAGAACTCTGAAAAGCTTTTTCAACCATTTCACCCCTCTATGTACATATCTTTGTGTGTGTGTGTGTGTGTTTATGCACAAAAATGTGTGTTTGTAAACTTTTCATTAACTATTATTATATGATCCTCACTCATATGAAAAGGTCATGTCTTGTAAATGGAAATATTATTTTATGAAATAAGATTCATATTTGATCTCTATATACCACATGGTTTCTCAAACATCAAAGTACGTAAATTTTTCAAAAAACATTCTGAATCTAGTGACTTGGTGGTGAGAACCTCCTATAAGAAGTAGGATATAAATTTCATCTATCAACATTAGTGAAATTTTTTAACATATTACAGACATATTTAATCCATGAAATACATAATATATGTTTATAGCTCATAACCATGGTTTTATGTGATTCATTCAGTTTATATTTTAAAATGATATATGCCAAAATAGACTCCTATATCAAACTTTATAATGGTTTGATGTTTAAAATTTTTATAAAGGAGTTTTTTTCAAATTTGTTCATAGTATTCTAAAATTAATTCCATAATAACATCCTCTATAATTTCTATACACTAGACCTATTAAATTATTGTGGGATTTACTTATTCAATGAATGTTCATTTTCACTCCATTAAACACTGCAATCAGGACATATTGAATGCATGCATGCCAGTCCAGTTCAATAATATTTCAAAAACCTTGTTCAATGTCTACGAATAATCCCTAAAATAATAAAAGGGGTTCAAGGATGTTATTATATGTATCTAATATTACAAGATTAGTTTTCCAATAAAATGACTATTAAACCTCCACTCATGACACATAGATATTCCCTAGTCATCTAAGAAAACATGTAAATATTCTACATGCCATAATAACTTCAAGAAATTGTATTATTGATTTATATATCAAGAACTATGGGATAGAGATGGTTTTTTTTTGTAATTATGTCATTTAGTAATTTCTTATAGGGAACTATTTTGAAATACAACATTGATCAAATATTTATATAAACTATAGTGAAGGACCCCTCTGATGAAGATCTAATATAAATAATAGTGAAAATTCATGATGTTAAATACTGTTTAATATAGACCAACAACACCTATCTCTCAAGGTAAAAATAAAAATCCATGTGTGTATAGGTTACCTAATTAAGAAAAATTGTACCATTTTACCCTAGTTGATTCAAGTATATTTTTGGAACCCATACACTAAGGTTTATCACTCAAAAATACCACCTCAAATAGTCATAAACCATGGCTTCCTAATATAAATGAATAGGTCATTTTTTTATTCATATAAAACAATTTATCATGGGTTCTATTGATCATGGTAATATCTTAGTGTTCGTGAGATCTCTCTTTCCTGCCCCCCAACAGCGGGTACCTCACTTATCTGAAGTCATATATTAGCTTGATAATAAATATCCCATATTTTGATTAAACCATTGTTATATATCCTTCACATTTTCATCCATCTTAGTTATCTCATAATTCAACCAATTTCCCAAATTCTAATAAATGATCCTAGGGTATAAATGGGAAACCATTTTAGAATGTTCCCTCTATGCCTTTTCCTGATTCTTCAATCATGTTAAACAATAAAGTGTTATTCCAATGAAATATTCCCACCAAACTATATCTATAAACATATTTTATAGTGGATCTAGTCGTATTACTATAAACTACAACACATAATGGTCCAAGATGTATTATTTTAATAGGTTTAATAATTATGTAGGATATATGACACAAAACGGTACATTCCTGGTCTTAGATACATATAAATAAATGAAACATCATTTGTTTATATCACATCACCTTAAATGATATGGTATTTCCTATTACATGGAACTGAACTAAAAGAGTTTTGATTCCATTGATAGGAATTAATAAGAATCCTCTTTTACAAGACCAATCCATAAAATATAAATCCCTCATCCTCCCAAGATGATGGAAAATTTTATAGCGCCTAATTTTATGTGTTTATGTTATAACATAATAAATTAGTGTGTATTAACTAAGAAACTGTTACTTGATGTTCTTAAAAATACATCCTTTCAGTCAATCTCTTTATTGAAAGTGTAAATTTTATTTTTGACTTTGAATGATTTCTTAATAACTCTTAAACGAGTAATATTTCCCCAAATTGGACAATAATCACTTTTTAAGGTGATTCGACCTCACATGTGTTCGACATTGACACACATCACCCTAAGAAAACAGCCAATCAAGGCCAAGAAAAAATCATCAAAAATTGTAGTTATGTGTGTATATGTGTATGTATGAATGTAAATATAGATACATGTGTGTGTGTGTGTGTTTAGACTCACACACACATGCATAATTATAAATAATAAACAAAAAAATTATTAAAATGAACAATTAATAGTTAATATTGATTAACAACCAATTCTAATAGATAATAGATTTTAATAATTATTAATAATGAATTAATAAAGAACTTTTAAAATTTTAATATGGATTTTTTATTAATTAATAATATGTAATTAATAATTAATTCTTACTTAATAAATTATTATTATAACCGAATTTTTTATTATTTACAAAATTATTTTTTATAGTTACACATTATAAATTTTGAATAATTTTTAATTAATAAAAATGTTTTTAGAAGTATTTAATAATTACTGATAAATTAATATTAATGGTTAAGTTTGTATTATAAATAATTGTTTTTTAAATATTTATTTCTTATGTCTTAAATGCATATTATATATTTTAATTATCAAATTTTAATTACAAATTAGTAATTATAAAATTATAAAATTTCATTTTCTATTACTAGCTATTATTAATTATTATTATAATATTAGAGAATTTTTAAAAAATCCCTTTCAATTTAAATGAAAAATAAGATTTTAAAATATATTAAACAACAACTAAAATAATATTGTTAACAAGAAGAGTTGATGTAAAAAATTGACATTTAGTGAAATTTTTCAAAACTGTAGAAAAAAATAGTAAAATTATTATTTTTCAACGATAAAATATGATTTCACATTGAGATTCATATTCTTCAACACAAACAATGTAGTTTATGGTTATGATAATTTTTTGGTGTATGTAATTAATTAAAGGTTTCGGTGTCCTATATATTAAGTTACATATGAAAATTAGTCATTATATTTTGTTAATATTCAATTCAAATTAATCCTATGGATTTTTGAATCTAATCTGTAATTTTTTATTTTATATATCATTTCATTAGAAATTTTATTATTTATCAATTCAACCAAATTATGAATCTATTAAATTGAATCACTTTAGGATTAAAATAAATTTTCTATTCTTCAATTCCCTTTGATTTACTGATATTCAGGTATAATTTTGATTACATAAATCATTAGAGAGAATTCAGATTTCATCAATTTTTATGAATTTTTAAGTAAAACCTAGTGAGAAATTTAGATGCATATAGGAAGAAAAAATTATTTTCTATTCCTCATACAAGTGAATTATGTATTTTGGGCATCCCAAGTTTGGGGTCCAAAGTTATAGTTCTAACACAATGTTCCTCAAACCTCAAGAATGTGATTAAATTATAACATTGTGTTTTCCATATCATAAGGGGGCATCTTGATATTCATGAATGATACAGTCATGTAATTTCTATTATAGCTACCAATGGTAATTTTTTTGTTGATATTATTTAGATTAATTTTTGGAGTGACGTTTCCTATATCTAAAAGTAGACATACAAACATTTTTAATAATAATTCTCAAGATAGTGAACCTGGATAAATTATGATGAAAAATATAATTAAGAAAATGATAATTTTTTATACTAATGGAATAATGATGCATTGTTTTTAGAAAATTAAAACATCAATGTTCATAAGCTAGTGAACCCAATACAACACTTTAGTGAGGATTCCCAATATAGTAATTATAGGGAATTCTATATGTGTCATTAGTGAAAGTTGTAGAAGTATTGTTGTAACATCACAGTCCATGTTCCACTATAATTGGTTTACCATGAAAAATCATCACATAACCTTAGAAACTCCTACCCATATGCCATATGCGGCTGACTAGTAGGAAGCATGAAATGAAACATGTAGGAAGACTACACCCACATTACCAGTGATTTCCAAAAGTGTAAAGAAAAATTAATAGCAACATGAAATAATAATAAATACCAAAACCTAATATACCACATTCCAAAATTAGAGACATAACAACTAACCAAAGTAGCAATCATTTCATTTAATGATAGTCTAAAGTGAAAAAAAAGTGAATAAGACACTGAAGAAAATCCTTAAATGGGTTCAGAAGTCTTATCAGGTCCCCTTATCCCTGCATTATCCCAAATCCTATATTATCTATCTTATATGGGTCATTTTCCCATATTCTTTCCTTTAACCATGAATTATGCTCGGGTACCCAGTAGTGTCCCGAGCAGGGTGTGATTACAACTCAATAAGAAAACTCTAACAGTGTCTACAATAATATCCAGTCTAATTATAGTGTATCTATAAGAACAAATAAGAAAGGAAATGCAGTAATTAGAATACTTTTCATTATTTTATAGTATTTAAATTAACCAATATTTATCATAGTTCATGGTTTCATCCATACTCATCCAAACTAATTTGGACCAATGTCGATAATCTGAAACATCTGTAAAAGGGGTTATAAGATAGAAAAATAGAGCATCAGACCAATTATCCAACTGGGATTCAAAATACCTTGACTAACCATCCAAACCATGATATCAAAAACTATTTCCATACTCATGGCTTCCAGATAATCAGTCCTTTCCCCCACATTAATGAGATATTTTGGCTGCATGGTGGGCTAAACTGTGTTCCAACCTTGTTCCAACCTCTATCCAAGAGGGGTCCCCAATCACACAGCCTCTTGGGAAGCATATATAGTTTTTTGGACTATGTTAAGGTCGTGCATTTAGCTCTTACTAAATTAAAATGGTTTTTAGGACACCCCTTGCTATGTTTTTCAACAATAAACTATCCTCTTAAAGGATTCATATTTAATCTTCATTATTAGTACTAGACATGCCCCAACTGTGTTACCTACATTTCATGGCCACTTTCCCCCCATTTTCATGTCTATAACTCACCAAAACAACTCTAAGACCCTCATACAATCAGTTATAGTTTCATCAACCATTTTTAAAGGAAGATTACTCAACAAATAAATTGACAACAAACCTCAAAGATGTTTGGGATCTTACAACCTCCCCACCATATAATAGCTTTTCCAAGATATTTACTCCTAAAAATCACTAAGATTGCATTATAAAATGATCGACCCTCTAGGGATGCATATATGCTTCCCACTCCCAAGATTCCACTCAATCATTAACATACTGGCATGACACTCAGTCTAAAAACATTGTCCTACCCCAAAAACCATTCTCACTATGATCCAAAACACAAAACTAATGATACTCAAATGATGTATCTATTTCTTGATCCATGTCATCAACATCAATCGCATAGTAATGTTTGATGTTAAAATGATAATGATGTGACACATAAAAAAATCTTCATAACACTATACCATTATAGAAGATCCAATCAGTTCTCCACTAATGTGATCCTCTCCATAGTCTTGAAGACCCCCACATGCCTAGGTTCCAGCTTTACATGTTTAATAATTCAATAGTGACCCATCCATGACGAAAAAAGGAGAAATACATAGTCACCCATTGTAAACTCAAGAGGTTGACGATGTTGAGCATCATAAGAATTCATAATACTCAAGATCATATCCATATGTTTCCAAATCAATTGAACCATCTCGTGTCACGTTATTATGAGACTCAATCTAAAAAAAATCAGATTCTTCTTCTTCTATCCAACAAAATAGATATCTATATGGACTACAAGAAAGCGCCTTGTATAGTTTCATCATAATAGTTTCCTGATAATTTTTGTTCTTGGAAAAATAAATATACTCTAGTTTTTTCACACAAGAATCACTAAATTCTAGTAAACATGCACTAAACATGTCCAATGGCACTTGAATAGTGCATTCTTATTTTCAATCTCTCAATAGGTAAAAATTCATTTTAATAAGTATCTATTAACCCAACACCTTAAAAAAACTTTCTAGAAGTACAAAGTAAAATTTTGACCATGAAGTGAAACTATGGTTTGTTCTACCCCATTAAAACGTACTATTTGTTAGAAATACTATTCACCAAACTAGTCCATGGTGAGAGTCTCTTGAATCGATGAGAATTGAGATACCTTTATCAACCACTCCATAATCACCCAAATGGTATCATTCATCCAATAAATCATCAAAAGTAACACCATAAAATCAGTAGTAGTGTCATCCCACTTCCATTATAGAATAGGAAACAATAATAAATGTTTACTAGGTAAATGAGGTTCAACCTTCACCTTTTTATAGGTGTAACATCATGTCACGAATCCTAAAATTTCTCTACTCATTTTTAGACACCAATTCTGAATTTGAATATCTCGGCACATCTTGGAAAAATTAGGGTGTACCACCCATTTCGAAGCATGAAACTCCCACATCAAATATTTCCACAATAAATTAGGCACAACCACATGGACCTGAACATGAATAATCTCATCCTCATTAATAAGACAATAATAAGGTTTCTCCCCACCTTCAAAAATATCCATAAAATCTATAAATATAAAATAATCATATTGTATTCTCTTAATCTATTATAGATGAGTAGGATCAACAAATAGGGGCATGAGTTTCATCCTCTCATGGTCCACTAAAAAACTTACATGTATCTCAGTGGAAAGATTCACCATTCTCCACTAAAAACTGGTATCTTAAACTACATGAGTATGTTCATTTCTACCCATTACATATAGAAAATGGTTCCCCTTTCATAGTATACAAGCTAAATCAATGTCAAAATACTGGATGTACTCAACCCAAATTATCTATTTATGATTTATGTAACCTTGGGAGAAGATGTACTAATGGATTTTATGATTAATATAAAACACTTCTCACCCAATTGATATTTCTTCAAATATTTCAGGGAATAAACCACTGTGTCCTATTTAAAATCCTGGATAGGATAGTTCCACTCATGTAGCCTCAATTTCCATGATCCATAATCAATGAATCGATATCCCTATATCAAAACCTCCTCACGTCTAATCTGAGAGGTTTAAAAAAACAAAATATAATCCTTACCTGGATCATGTAAGATCAATATTGGTTCAATGGTCAAATGTCTCAAAATTTTGGGAAAAATTACACTCACGGTCTTAACAAAATATAAAATTTATATCCATCTTGGTTAGGCTAAAAGAGATGTTTTTAATTATTATATATCCTTAATGAAACATTTATAGAAACCTGATAAGACTAAATATATTTGAGTATCAAAAATATCCATGGAAATCTCTCAAGAAACCCTAACTTTAATCTTTTATATGACCACTAAAACACATTCCTCCAAGATAACGTGACCCAATAAATGCAACTTATGAATCCAGAACTGAAACTTTGATACCATTGAGTATAGTCAATTCTCTCTCATTGTACTAATGGCTATGTCTTGATGTTTGATGGGAGTTTCATGAGTTTGGGATTACCTCAAAATTTCATCCAAAAAAACCACCTCAATCTAAAATAGATACATGTGAAATATTTGTTTCATCCAATCCATATACATAGTAGGATGGTTCGTCAACCAAAATGACATTATGAAAAGAACATATAATCCATATCATCTTCTAAAAGTAGTATGTGGTATATTAGAAGGTATCAACCTAATTTGAGCATTCCCTGATCTAAAATTTAAATTTTAGAACTCACATGAACCATTTATCTAGTCAAAGAGTCTACCAATATGCACAATATGATACTGGTTCTTAACCATCATTCGACTCAACTTCTGGTAATTGATGCACAACAGAAATGTTCCACTATCATTATTAGAAAACTAAACTAGATAACACCATGGTGAAATAATATAATGAATAAACAAATTATTATCCAATTCCTCTACTGAATTTTATGTTCCTGGAGTTGTTTTGGTGCCATTATATAAGCTAGAAATGAAATGAGAACAACTCCATGCATCATCTCAATCTTGAATTCAACTTATCTATTAAATGGAATCCTAAATAATTCCTTGGGAAACATGTCTGAAAACTGATCCATCATATAAGGAAAGGAAATATTACCAACTCTCATATCATCTAGAAAAAACCTTTCAATCTAGGTCCTATGCTCACCCAGTTATGGCTGAATTGGTCATGTATGATCATTGGGGATATACAGTTCCCCTTGGTAAACGTAAGTATCACCCTCAAGAGATAGAAAACTCAATATCCTACTGTAACAATCAATATGGTCCTAGTATTAAAACAACTAGTCCATCCCTAGTACCATGTTAAAACCTGAAATATCAATAACATAGAAGTATAAATAGAGATGATACCCACCATACTCAGAGGAATACTTTTTTCATTATCATATAAATTCTTCTCCAAATACTAACATTATGTCAATAAATATAAACACACACACATATTTCATCACTACACCCAAAACATTCACAAAAAAAATAAGATATAAAATAATATGAGGTCCTTGTATAAAATAAATCACAAGAAAGTGTGGAAGTTATAATAACCACACCTTGAATAATCTGTAGTCCATTCTTTCCATTGCTGGGTGTGAGATAAACTTATTAAAATTACCTACACATCTACCCCAATATTTAGTAAGAGTTCAAGGGGTTATACATTCATATTTATATGAATTATACTACACTAAAGTACCACACCCCCTAACCTAACAAATACAGTCAGTTGAACTCCAACTACCAAAATTATGTAAGGTATCGGTCCCCCTACAGGTTCTCTATACTGACTTAGGTCCTCCACCACTTATATTTTTATAGGATCCTTCATAACATATATATTTGATTTATCCATAATAAAGATCAAAATTCTATTGGAATTCAACGACACTAAATTTTTATGTCACCCAGTCAACAACACAGATAGCATATTAGTAAAATAACTCCCAGAAAGACGGTTTACCTTCCCCGACCACTTTCTCTACCACTAATCTACTAAAAATATCCATAATGATGCTTCTTAGTAGCCTATTTTGTAACACTAGATTTCCAAAACAAAAATGGGTTTTCCACCACTATAAGCCTCCTTTAGACCCTAACCAAATTTTAGATTCTGATTCACTTCCTTAGTAAACCTCTTCAAAAAAAGTTATTTCCCTTAGAATTGATCACACATCAATATCCATCCTATATATTTATATTCATAGATTATTAAACTACTATAAACATAAAGGATTGATTTTATATGTTATTGAAGAATCCTTCCTAATACATCAACATCATACATCCCGAGGTCAATCACCTAAACTCTTTTACTTTTCCTTGGCTTAGGTTATCTGGTAAGTTGTTTTATATAGGCTTCTCCTAGAAGTTATTGTGTTTCATTCCTTCCGTGTTCTCATCCCGAGCCTGTATATCCCACCAACTCTTTGCACGTCATCAAAGTATATAAGTTTCCATATCATATTTTTTTTCTAGAGGGTTCTCTAAGTGATCCCAAATCATGTTTATAGATTTATTCCAAAAATCATCTACCTTAGGTCCAGCCACTCTACAAAAATTTAGAGTGTGATATAGAAGAACCTATCATGTTAGGTTGACCATACTCATTGTTTCTGGACCTGGGTATTTCTCCTTAAACTATATAAAATAGGGTAACTTTAAATGGAACTGATCATCACCCATTTTATCTAGAACCAACAGGGGTTCTTGCCCCACTATTGTAGGAGAATTATTAGTGATGTCCTCATGTTTAACTACCAGTATGCATAATCATAGTAGAATATCTCTATAAATCCAAACACACATATATATAAAAAATAAGGTTCCTTCAATTATGAAAATGACGGCTCACATCTAGTCACAATGAATTATCCCACATAAACTATCCCAATGGGTATAAACCCCACAGTATTACTACACTCAACCTCCTCTATCCTAGTCCATGGTCAACACTAAAAAAATAAAATATGCATAATCACAAAACATTCATTAAGCATTGTTTTTATCATTCCATGTAAACACATGATAATTAACAAATTTACAACTCTTTTTTTTTGAACTATTTTAAAAACATTATTTTTAATCCAATTAAAATTTAAACATTTGAACCATTTTAATTTGGTAAAAATTATTTAAAACCCCAACAGAGACCAAACATGTTTCTAAATCCCATAACCCAACCACAACTATATTTCATTATGTTCATAAAATTATTTATTCCAAATTTATCCTTAATTTCATAAAATGATGCATCAATATAAAAACATGATTCCATACCAACCAATGAGTAAATATTCATAAAATAATAACATTACACTGCAAGTGGGTCACCCAAGTTGAAATAACATAAAAATGTAACAAGATAACATTGGTAAAACTAATCTCATCCTAGGTACTTGGGTTTTCCACCACACATGGTTTAGCTACTATCATGAAAGAGATAATTTCTAAGTCTAGACACATAATAATCTCGATAATACAATTCAAGAATCGTAATGTAACCGAAAATAAAAACATCCTATATTACTGCAGTGTAACATATTGGCCCGGGTGCCCCTACAATTGGTTACCCTAGTCAGATCACTACATGAACTTAGTCGTTCCTCCACATATGATAAAGGTTTCTGACTTGAAGGGTGGTTCTAATAGAATATATGGGAGACTCTTCCCTATTTAGTAGAGATGTATAAAAACAGAAATCATAATAAATGTTTACTTGCAGATATAATAAATACCAAAATATCACATACCAAATTCCAAAAAAAAGGAAATTACCAACTAACTAATATATTAAACAATTAATTTAATGATATTATAAACTTAAAAAGAAAACAAAAATAAGAAACTAAATAAAATATTTAAACATGTTATGACATTATGTTTGGTCGCCTCATCCATGGAATGTCTTGATTCTCACATCAACCATCTGATATAAGGTTTTTCACTTATCTTAAAAAACAACCATGAAGTATGTTATGGTACCCTATGACAGCCTTAGAAGGGTGTGAGTAAAACTAAATAGTCCACCACTAATGGTGTTTATAATAATATCAATTCTAATCATAAGAATAGTTTTATTATTTAAAAGTATTTAATTTGACACAAAATGTTATTAAAAATAGTGTCACCCATACTAATCAAACCTACGTAAAACCCAATGATGATTATCTGAACCCTTCATCAATGGGTTCATAGGATAGAAACAAGGAGCATCAGTCCAAATATCCAATCGGGGTTCAGAATTCCATTTCAGAACATCCCAAACATGATATGGAATGGCATGTCCATATCATTGGAGTCTAGAGTCTATGTCCTTTCACTAAAACATACCATGGATAGATACTTCTAGAGCATTATCTTATACCAACCAAATGATAGAGGAATCAGGCCTACTTCAAAACCAACGATATTTTCACATTTTTCAAAGCATCATAATCATTAACCTTTTTATCAAACGATGATATCGCATTTTCACAATTTCATTTTTCATAATTCCATTCATCATTATGTTCAATATATTCTCAATTCCCATATTTAGGTCATTTAACTCTTAAAGAACCATTTCATCCATTTTCACCACTTTCAAGCCACTTATCCATATGGATAAAACCTTTTAAATTTTCAAACTTTCTTATTTCCAATAAATAACTCATTTAACTTATTCAAGTCAATATAAACACCCCTTATTTACCTTTTATTGTTCTAACCATAATTATAATTTTTATAATATCATAAACCTTCTATTCATCATTAAAAAACTCAATTATCATGTTCCTAGAAGTTTCACAACCCATGGGTGACTAGAGGTTGTATCTAATAAATCTCAACAAATACAAAGGGGATTATGAGGGGTTAAACACCCCATTAACACACACATTTTATCATTTAGATCCAATAATTATAATTAAATTAAAAGAGAAAAATTCCAAACTAAATACACATATATCAAACATCAAGACTATGTGATATGACATGTTTACCACAAACATCACATTCATAAACAAGCACTTGCTAAACCCTATCCCTTAATTCATTCTCAAATATACTTCAATGAAAACATTAAAAATCTATTAAAAATGAGTTTTTTTAGGATTATAATGGAGAATAAAAATTATAAATAGATTCTTCTAGAAAATAGAATATATAGGAATGATAGACTTACCCATGTCTGTAATTCACAACCAACACCACTTAAAATAGCTAGAAATCAATGTATATTAATAATTGGGAAGCATGGGAAGATGTGATTCAAAATACATTATATTGGAGTAGGGAAGTTGTGAAATTTTGGGAAATAAACCTTAATGACAAATGAGATAATTACTAATTCCCCCCCACTTTAATGAGGTTACTGATTTGGTTTCATAGTTGTCCAAACTATGTGCCAACTGTGCTCCACCATATGATCAATATGGTACTTGTGTCGCACGATCTCTTGGGAACCCCACACATTTTTAAAACCATAAAGAAGCCACAAGTTTGTCTATGTACAAATAAACATGGTTTCCAAGATTTCCCTTGAATTTTTTTCAATTGTGACTTATCCTCTTATAGGCTACATGATTAAGGCAAGTGGTTACTAGTGACCATTTTCCAATTGTTCCCTGACACCGTATAGTCAATTTCCCCCTATTTTCATATCCCTAACTCCACAAACAGCCCCAGGACCCCTCATACATTCGTAATTAATTCCATAAACCATTTTTAAATGAAGTAAACTCAAAAATTAAAATTAAAATCTACCTTAAAAAGGTTTTCAAACACACAATAAAAATTTTCAATATTAAAATATTTATAAATAAAATCCAAGAAAATTCAATCCACATTTCAAAAATAATGATTCATTAAATAATACATTGTATATATATCAAATTTCCAAGATATAAAATTTACCAATTGAAAAAATTTCATCTAAAACACTGCCATTGAACTGAATACAATGTATGTAGTCTTTTGAATCAATATTTTGGGGAGGATGAAAAAGACATATAATTTAGAATGTTCCAAAACCATAATACTATATAATAATATAATTTAACAATCGTATGAAAATAAATTATTCCATCTTTATTGAGATATCCTATGAATTTTGACCAATTCTTCTCAGGATATAAACATAGACAACATTAGAAACTCAATGACATATCCCACAAAAACTATTGAATTTTTTATATATTTCATAATAAAATCCATATATTTTGAAATAAATTTAATTATTAGTAATGGGAATGGTAAAAGTATATAAAATTCCTATATTAGAATGAAGTTAATAACTTGAGATATGGGAGCCCTTAATTTGATAAATTTTAAATATTGTTTTCATGCACATACTTCATGGATTAGAAGAATCTCTATACCCATTGTATAAAAAATAGAGATTGTACCTGACACTCTAAGTGGAACTTCATCTAGGTAAGATAATTTTGGAATAATATCATTAAAGAGTCAAATTTATTGGTAATTATGTGTCCCTAAAGGTTTACACCTTTTGGATGGAATCATGGGTAACCCATTTACACATGGATTCATCAATAATAGTTGAAGATTATATTTTTGAGAGACCAGATTCTTTGTAACGACCTAAAGTTTTCCAATGGAAAATTCCCTTCTTATATCTATGTCATAAAAACACAAAATAATGAACTACTAAGTTATAAGTGACCTTTAAACATAATTTTGTCACCCCTATGTTTGGAATTTTAAAAATCCAACATTCACGGTTGTGTTCAAGATTGTTTTTGGAGTCCAATGAAATAAAAATAATTTTTGGTGAATAGTAACCTACCCTTATGAATAGTAACCTACCCTTATAAATAGTAATATGACCCTTATAAACAGTAAATAAGAGTAACATTACCTATGAATAATAAAATAAAATTTAGACATCTTAGAAAGTGACAATTTGACCTTAGTAAACGTTTTTGGTATTCCATAAGTCATAAATAATTAATTATAATTAATTAATTTAAAAGGATATTTATTTTCCTGAAATATATTCATAAATTATTTAATAAATGTATAATAGTTTTTAGATAATTTTATAAGACCCTACGTAATTTTTAAAAGAACTACAAAATTAGTTTTAATTTTAAAATCTTTTTTTTAAGTAAATTATGATTTTAATTAAATATTAAATTAATGATATTTATAAAATTATTTTTGAAAAATGGACATCATTTTTGGATTCTACACGTCAAAAAATGGTAGGGGTAAATTTTTGGGTTTATTCTGAAATACTTCAATTTTCGGGTGAATAGTAAAAAAATACAGTTTTTCGCATAATCGGTGTACACTAAATTGCATCATTAATGATGTAATGATGACATAAACATTATATAACTTTAGTTTCGGCCATAACATATGAAATTTCATAAATTGTTCCTTGAAATACAATAAATTCAATTCTCAAACCTAAAAAGAACTTTCTGAAGCCTAAAGTCAAAAAGGTGATTTCTTAAAGTGTCTTTTTCTCTTTCTTTCACTTTCCTTTTAATAATGTAATGAATTCGGATTATAAAGACGATTTAAAGCCTAAAACGAACTTTATTACATTAATATATGATTTAGGATGTCAAAAAACTACTAATACGAGTCTAACTTATGATATATTATTTTATTTAATATTTTATGCCAAAAACACCTCCCTCCTCATGTATAAATAAGCCCTCCCCCTCCTCTTGCCAAACCACACCTCTCAAGCTTCAAGCATTGTATAATATTTTCCCAATCATCTTCCCTAGCCTCTCCTCCACGTCCTAGAGATTCTGGTCTCATTAAAAGACCAAGCTTAGGCCCTTAAGGAGGTTCTCAAGAGGAGGATCCAAAATGTGATTTCTCTCCCTCTTCTCCTTTAATTTCCTTTCAAGTTCAAGTTCCTTTCTTGATCTCCCTCTATCTATATTCATCCAAATTGTTCTGTAAATCCATTATTATATATATAATTTAATATTATGATTCTAATGTTATATTATATCACCCCTCACCCTTTCCCCCTTCCTTTTATTTTATTAAAGAGAACGTTGTTCATGTGGTGATAATTTATCACCTTCAAAAACAACATGCCCTCTTCTTCCATTTATACCTTCAATATGGTCATGAAACCATTTTTATGGTTGAACCAGAATGCTTTATATGTATTATGTTCTATTTTAAGTTCTGGAAATAACCTATGTCCATACTACTAAGTGAAAAATTAAAATGAGTTGGTTGTGATCCAAAAACCGCTCAAATTAGCCCAAATAATCTTCATTTAATTCTTATCTAATAATTTGGCCACATGGATCTAATATAACTCATTCTAAAATCATCCAAGCTTCTTTAATATCATTAATTACATGTAATATCAGTTCTGGATATTTAACCATGATCTACCCAAACATAAAATTAAGAATACAAGTGGACCGCTCAAGAAAACCATGAAAAAGAACATCCCCGATCAATGTTTTTAAACTCTATAAGTCATCCAAAGGAACATAATATGAAATAATGAAACCATAATGAACCCTATTAATGTATATAAGGTTCTGGAATTTCTAATTAATGAATATAATGTCATTATACAGGACATTAAAGAGAAGGAGGCATTCGAGTACAAGGTAAGGGGAAATCTCGAACCCAATTTTCTTCCTTCGGGTTCTCCTTCTTTCACTCCATTTTTGATATGGTTACTCCTCAAAGATCATTTGTTCATCATTCCCTTTACTTTTCTGGGATATACATGTTTGTCACTGGTTTTTATGTCCATCAAAATGTTTTCCAAAAGAACTCTTCTTTCAAGATCTCACATTTTGCCTCTCATTCAAGGTTGATGGTTCTTATATCATGTATTTTGTTCCATCTTTATTTTGGGAACCCAAAGCTTATGAATGTGTTATTATGAGATGAATCCAATTCCTTTCCATGGGTTATTTATGTACATGTTTGATATGTGTTCTATGTGGCAATCATGCTAATGATAATGTTATGGTGTGACGGGTGCGCCCGGAATTATATAGCGCAATATGAATGTTTAAATATGACGGGTGCACCCGGAATTATATAGCGCTCCAATGCTTTGGGTAAAGTGATGAATCTCATGAGTAAATGTGAAATTATGCGTGAACATGATGCTAGATTTGTTCACAATTATGTGTGGTAGTTAACCACTAAGACATGATGTTTCATTTTTATGCTTTGCCACATTTCAAGTTTATTGTTTATGCTCCTCTCTTGTTCAAGATCTTCTTCCTATGTCATGATTATGCTCACCCCATGATATATTGTTCTTATCTATCCTCTTACTGGGCTTTTAGCTCACCCCTTTTTATGTATATCCTCAGGTGGCTACATTCACTAAGGAGAGGACAAGAGCCAATAAGAAGCTAGAGAAGATGAAATTAAATGAATGTTTATGCTTGATGTTGTATTTGTTATGTGTGGTCCTAGTTTTCCCAAGACACTAAACCCCTGGATCCTCCATGTGTAATACTATTATGTTGTTTATCTTTGAAATGATGTAATAGTAATGTTAGAAAAGGCCGGGTCGCTGTAGTTGGTATCAAAGGAAAGGTATAGTTAATTTGGGAATTAGGATTAGTGAACCCTAAAGAAAACCCCTAACATGAGACTAAGTAGAAATATGCACACAAGGATATTTACCTAGGGATCCCATATGTTATGTTTTTGGTATAATTTTTTTAAAAGGATAAGTTATACATGACTTGTTTACTTATGTTTTGTTCTAACCTTTTCTGTTTTAGAAAATGGTGGGAACCAGGAGAAATCAGGCCAACAACTCTTGTGAAGGCCAATGCAACGATTGCCCGAATGACATCCCCAATGATTTTAGAGGTGGAGTTCAAAACTTCATGGCGATGCTTACCCAATTATCTCGGGTTATGAATAATAACCATAATAATGGGGAACGTCCTCACCAAAGAGGGAGCAACTAGCTATTGAAAGTTTTATGCGGCAACGACCACCGACGTTTTGTGGATCTTCTGATCCACTAGTTGCGGAATAGTTGGTCAACTCCATGGAGAATATCTTTTCTGTTCTTCACTGTTCCGAGACCGAGAAGGTGACTCTAGCCGTTTATCGTCTAGATGGAGAAGCTGATCAATGGTGGGCTTTGATTAAGAACACCAAGCCAAGGGAATAAATTGAAGAGATGGAATGGGAAGACTTTAAGATAATGTTTCTTAATAAGTACTTCCCACGAACACTTCGCACGAATTTGGAGAGATAATTCATAGAGCTCAAGCAAAAAGAAGGAGAATCTGTCACAACCTATGAAGCAAATTTCACAAGGCTGTCAAGGTATGCTTCGGGCTTTGTTATCAACAATGATAGAAAAATTTATAGATTCTTTAGTAGATTAAAACCACATCTTCGAAAGGCTCTTACAATTCGAGACTTTGGGAGTTATGAAGAAGTTGTTCGGTGTTCTCTCAAAGTGGAGATGGAGTTTGGAGAATGGTCCCATGGCTATGGTGAAAAGAATAGAAAGATGGAGTTTCAAGCTGGTGGATCTAGTGATAAAGATGGGAAGAAAACACAACGACCCACTTGCCAAAAATGTGGAAAGTTGCACAGTGGGAACTGCCTCAAAGGGACGGGGAAATGATTCAAGTGTGGGAAGGAAGGACACCTAGCTCACGAGTGTCGAAGGAACATGAAAAGGAAGGATAATGTAGCCGATGAAAGGAGAGAACCACTCGTGGTTCGATGCTACAACTGTAAGGATCTAGGGCACTATTCAAACCAGTGCACTAAACCTCGAGCTTTCGAGGGTAATCAGCGCCAACAACCACCAAAGCCAAAGGAACAAGGGAAGGCTTATGCCATCACTACTAAATAGGTGGAACATGATAATTAAGTCGTACAAGGTACACTTTCTATTCACTCAAGAATGGAAAAAGTCTTATTTGATTCTGGTTCTTCGCATTCCTTTATATCTTGCAAGTTTGCTAGAACTATAGAATTGAAGCCCCGAAACCTTGAAGTAGAGATATTTGTAAAAACACCAAGTGGTGCAATCATTACAACCCAAGTGTTTGATTCTTCGCCTATTGACGTATGTGGGAAGATTCTTCCAGCAAATATCGTAATAATTCCCTTGGCGGAATTCGACGCTGTAATGGGAATGGATTGGCTCTCGTTATATAGAGCACATATCAACTGTCGGGAAAAGGAAATATATTTTCATATTCCGAACCATCCCATGCTCCTCTACAAATGCAAGGAAGATCATGAATCTCCTTTGAGAAATCCTTCAATGGTGTGGGTGATGATTCCCTATGAAGAAGCGTACCTCGCCCAAATTTTTGAGTCAATGGAAAGTTCCAACCTTGAGGAAATGCCCATCGTAAGGGAATACGGTGATGTATTTCTCGAAGAGTTACCCAGAATTCCCCCGGATCGTGAGGTATAGTTCTCAATTGAACTCATACCCGGAGCTACTCCTATCTCGAAGTGCCCCTATAGGATGGCTCCTATCGAACTGGAGGAGTTAAAGAAGCAGCTGCAAGAGCATCTGGACAAAGGGTTCATACGCCCTAGTGCATCACCTTGGGGTGCGCCGGTGCTCTTTGTGAAGAAGAAGGATGGAACCATGCGGCTGTGTATCGATTATCGGGAACCCAACAAGATCACCATAAAGAACAAGTATCCTCTCCCAAGGATTGATGACTTGTTCGATCAGTTAAGAGGAGCTCAATACATCTCAAAGGTGGATCTTCATTCTGGATATCATCAAGTAAAGGTGAAGAAGGAAGATATTCAGAAGACTGCCTTCTGTACAAGGTATGTGCATTATGAGTTTTTGGTGATGCCCTTCGGACTTACTAATGCCCCTGCAATCTTTACGGATTTGATGAATAGAGTCTTTAGACATTACCTCGACAAATTTGTAGTAGTGTTTATTGATGATATTATCATTTACTCCATGAGTAAGGAGGAACATGAAGAACATCTAAGACTTGTGTTTGCGACATTGAGAAATGAGAAGTTGTACGCCAAGTTCAGCAAGTGTGACTTTTGGATGAATCAAGTCACATTCTTGGGACATGTGATCACAAGCGAGGGAATTTCTGTGGACCCTTCAAAGACAAAGGCAATTGAAGAATGGCCCAGGCCCTCTAGTGTCATAGAAATCCGTAGTTTTCTTGGATTAGTTGGGTACTACCGACGTTTTGTGAGAAACTTCTCCCGATTGTCAATCCCGGTAACTAAGTTAACAAGGAAAGTGGTAAAGTATGTCTGGACGGATGAATGTGAGGGAAGCTTCAAGGAGCTAAAGAGAAGGCTAATCACTACACATGTACTCACACTACCGAAAAGTGGATAATGTTTTGTGATATACAGTGATGTTTCAATGAAAGGCTTGGGTTGTGTACTCATGAAAAATGATAATCTGATAGCCTACGCCTCACGACAGTTGAAGATCCTTGAGTAGAACTACCCAACGCATGATCTAGAGCTGGCAGCCGTGATTTTTTCCTTGAAAATCTGGCAGCACTACCTTTATGGTGAGAAGTGTGACATATACACCGAACACAAGAGCCTAAAGTATATATTCACATAAAAGGAGCTCAACATGCGTCAAAGGATATGGTTAGAGCTAATCAAGGATTACGATTTCTCTATTCACTATCATCCTGTAAAGGCGAACAAGGTAGCTGATGCTCTAAGAAGGAAAGAATCTGCTACTCTATCCATGTTGAGGATTGAGAAAGACCCTATCTTCATGGATATGCAAAGGATGGATTTGGGAATCGTAAGGGCAGGGGATACATTCTACCTTGCCCAAATGATTGTGCAACCATCCATCCAACAGAAGATTAAAGAAGCACAAAGGGATGATGTAGAGATACAAAAGAGGGTGAATGCAGTAAAGGAAGGGAAGCTGCAAGAGTTCCATATCGACGATGATGGTGTGATTCGGTTTGGAACGTGGCTTTGTGTGCCTTCATCACCCGGAATAAAGAAGGAGCTATTGGATAATGCACATAGCTCAACTTTCTCTATTCATCATGGAAGTACCAAGATGTATCGTGATCTCCGAGAACACTTCTGCTGGGATAACATGAAGAAGGAGATTGCGGAATATATATCAAGGTGCTTGGTATGTCAGCAAGTTAAAGCTGAGTGACAAAAGTCCAAAGGAATGATGCAGCCATTTCCTATACACATGTGGAAATGGGAAAATGTCACTATGGACTTTGTCATGGGTCTCCCGAAAACGTCAAGAGGAAATAATGCGATATGGGCTGTGGTTGACCGACTTACCAAGACTTCCCATTTTATCGCTATTAGGGAAGACCTCTCACTTGAACAACTTGCAAGGATATATGTGAAGGAAGTAGTGAGATTGCATGGTGTTCCACTCTTGATTGTCTCTGACCGTGATCCAAGGTTCACTTTTAAATTCTGGAGGAGCCTTCAACATGCTTTGAGTACTGAATTAAATTTCAGCACGGCCTATCACCCCCAAACTGATGGCCAGTCTGAAAGGACTATTCAGAAACTTGAAGATATGCTAAGATCATGCTCTCTTGAATTCAAAGGTGGATGGGATCAGCACCTTCCATTGGTTGAGTTCTCATACAACAATAGCTTCCACTCGAGTATTCAGATGGCTCCGTATGAAGCTCTTTATGGGAAGCGATGTAGAACTCCAACCTATTGGGATGAAGTTGGAGAACGAAAACTACTTGGTCTCGATCTTGTTCAAGAGATGACAGAGAAGGTTCAAGTCATCCAGAAAAATATCAAAGCTGCTCAAAGTCGGCAAAAGAGCTATGCTGACAATCGTCGAAGGGACATGGAGTTCGACGTTGGAGATAAAGTCTTCCTTCGAATATCTCCATGGAAGAGAGTCATGCGATTCGAGAAGAAAGGGAAGCTAAGCCCAAGGTACATTGGCTCCTTTGAGATCCTTGATCATATAGGAGTCGTGGCCTATCGTCTGGCACTTCCACCGAATATGGCTCAAGTCCATGACGTGTTTCACGTATCACTACTGAGGAAGTACATTCCAGACCCCTCACATGTACTAAACTCAGAGTTGGTACAGTTGGAAGATGAACTCTCATATGAGGAGCAGCCGGTAAAAATTCTGGACCGAAGTGATAAGGTTCTACGCAACAAGACAACCCGCCTTGTCAAAGTGTTGTGGAGGAACCAAAAGTTTGAGGAAGCAACTTGGGAACCGGAAGAGGCAATGAAGGAGAAGTACCCTCACCTGTTTGTGTAAAGTGAAATTTCGGGGGCGAAATTTCTTAAGGGGGGAAGAATGTAACGACCCAATGTTTTCCAATGGAAAATTCCCTTCTTATATCTATGTCATAAAAACACAAAATAATGAACTACTAAGTGATAAGTGACCTTTAAACATAATGTTTTCACCCCCTATGTTTGTAATTTTAAAAATCCAACATTCACGGTTGTGTTCAAGATAGTTTTTGGAGTCCAATGAAATAAAAATAATTTTTGGTGAATAGTAACCTACCCTTATGAATAGTAACCTACCCTTATGAATAGTAATATGACCCTTATAAATAGTAAATTAGAGTAACATTACCTATGAATAATAAAATAAAATTTAGACATCTTAGATAGTGACAATTTGACCTTAGTAAACGTTTTTGGTATTCCATAAGTCATAAATAATTAATTATAATTAATTAATTTAAAAGGATATTTACTTTCCTGAAATTTATTCATAAATTATTGAATCAATGTCTAATAGTTTTTAGATAATTTTATAGGACCGTACATAATTTTTAAAAGAACTACAAAATCAGTTTTAATTTTAAAAACTGTTTTTTAAGTAAATTATGATTTTAATTAAATATTAAATTAATGATATTTAGAAAATTATTTTTGAAAAATGGAAATCATTTTTGGATTCTAAACGTCGAAAAATGGTAGGGTAAATTTTTGGGTTTATTCTGAAATACTTCAATTTTCGGGTGAATAGTAAAAAAATACAGTTTTTCGCATAATCGGTGTACACTAAATTGCATCATTAATGATGTAATGATGACATAAACATTCTATAACTTTAGTTTCGGCCAAAACATATGAAATTTTATAAATTGTTCCTTGAAATACAATAAATTCAATTCTCAAACCTAAAAAGAACTTTCTAAAGCCTAAAGTCAAAAAGTGATTTCTTAAAGTGTCTTTTTCTCTTTCTTTCACTTTCCTTGTAATAAAGTAATGAATTCGGATTATAAAGAAGAGTTAAAGCCTAAAACGAATTTTATTACATTAATATATGATTTAGGATGTCAAAAAACTACTAATACAAGTCTAAGTTATGATATATTATTTTAATTAATATTTTATGCCAAAAACACCTCCCTCTTCATGTATAAATAAGCCCTCCCCCTCCTCTTGCCAAACCACACCTCTCAAGCTTCAAGAATTGTCTATGCTCTGCCCAATAATCTTCCCTAGCCTCTCCTCCACGTCCTAGTGCTTCTGGTCTCATCAAAAGACCAAGATTAGGCCCTTAAGGAGGTTCTCAAGAGGAGGATCCAAAAGGTGATTTCTCTCCCTCTTCTCCTTTAATTTCCTTTCAAGTTCAAGTTCTTTTCTTGATCTCCCTCTATCTATCTTCATCCAAATTGTTCTGTAAATCCAGTATTATATATATAATGTAATATTATGATTCTAATGTTATATTATATCACCCCTCACCCTTTCCCCTTCCTTTTATTTTATTAAAGAGAACGTTGTTCATGTGATGATAATTTATCACCTTCAAAAACAACTTGCCCTCTTCTTCCATTTATACCTTCAATCTGGTCATGAAACCATTTTTATGGTTGAACCAGAATGTTTTATATGTAGTATGTTCTATTTTATGTTCTGGAAATAACCTATGGCCATACTACTAAGTGAAAAGTTAAAATGAGTTGGTTGTGATCCAAAAACCACTCAAATTAGCCCAAATAATCTTCATTTAATTCTTATCTAATAATTCGGCCACATGGATCTAATATAACTCATTCTACAATCATCCAAGATTCTGTAATATCATTAATTACATGTAATATCAGTTCTGGATGTTTAACCATGATCTACCAAAACATAAAATTAAGAATACAAGTGGACCGCTCAAGAAAACCATGAAAAAGAACATCCCTGATCAATGTTTTTAAACTCTATAAGTCATCCAAAGGAACATAATATTAAATAATGAAACCAGAATGAACCCTATTAATGTATACAAGGTTATGGAATTTCTAATTAATGAATATAATGTCATTATACAGGACATTAAAGAGAAGGAGGCATTCGAGTACAAGGTAAGGGGAAATCTCGAACCCAATTTTCTTCCTTCGGGTTCTCCCTCTTTCACTCCATTTTTGATATGGTTACTCATCAAAGATCATCTGTTCATCATTCCCTATAATTTTCTGGGATATACATGTTTGTCACTGGTTTTTATTTCCATCAAAATGTTTTCCAAAAGAACTCTTCTTTCAAGATCTCACATTTTGCCTCTCCTTCAAGGTTGATGGTTCTTATATCAAGTATGTTGTTCCCTCTTTCTTTTGGGAAGCCAAAGCATATAAATGTGTTATTATGAGATGAAACCCATTCCTTTCCTTGGGTTATTTATGTACATGTTTGATATGCGTTCTATGTGGCAAGAATTCTAATGATAATGTTATGATTTGACGGGTGCGCCCGGAATTATATAGCGCAATATGAATGTTTAAATGTGATGGGTGCGCCCGGAATTATATAGCGCTCCAATGAATTGGGTAAAGTGATGAATCTCATGAGTAAATGTAAAATTATGCGTGAACATGATTCTAGCTTTGTTCACAATTATGTGTGGTATTTATCCACTAAGACATGATGTTTCATTTTTATGCTTTGCCACATTTCAAGTTTATTGTTTATGCTCCTCTCTTGTTCAAGATCTTCTTCCTATGTCATGATTATGATCACCCCATGATATATTGTTCTTATCTATCCTCTTACTGGGATTTTAGCTCACCCCTTTTTATGTATATCCTCAGGTGGCTACATTCACTAAGGAGAGGACAAGTGCCAATAAGAAGCTAGAGAAGATGAAATTAAATGAATGTTTATGCTTGATGTTGTATTTGTTATGTGTAGTCCGAGTTTTCCCAAGACACTAAACCTCTGGATCCTCCATGTGTAATACTATTATGTTTTTTATCTTTGAAATGATGTAATAGTAATGTTAGAAAAGGCCGGGTCGCTATATTCTTCATTGGAAAGATATTTTTTTTGACATTTAATTTTTATTACACTTTTTTATATCAGCTCCATTATGGTTATAACCATTTTCATAGAAATATAACAACCTTTTTAGTGATATATGATGTGAGGGAGATACTTTATTATGATTGAGTCTTAATGAACTATTATAATTTTATTCTTATGTGTTTATCATGTTTCATAGTGACAATTGAATTTAATTAATTGTAATTTTTTTAGTATTTTATATTTATTATCCTTTTATTAAATCTATTAACCCCAATCATTTTATTAATTTTTATCTTCAAATAATATATTCAATAGTGTATGGTATATGAATCATTAAACTTTAATGAACTATGATATTTTATTACTAAAATTTCACTATTATATCATAAATATATGTTTGGTGTGTATGAATAATAATAACCTTATTAAATACATATACATACAATTTTTCTTTCATAAAATTAATCGTCAATTTATTGATTGTAAACTTTTTCAAAAATAGGTAAAATAATTTGATGGTAAATGTGTGGTTTTTCCTAAAACTATTTTTATGTTCCCAATTTATTTTAATCATAATAAACTAAATAAATTACTATAAACAAATGTATATAAGAAAATAATTATATTATATATATAACTTAATTAGTATACATTTTTTAAATTAATCATATTAGTTAATGAATGATAATAAAGTCATTTATGCTTTAAAAATACATTTTCTCTAAAAGAGGTTTTTTATGAATTTTGGTTGTGAATATTATAATTAACTTCTATAATTGTTAAAAAATTTGTTTTTAAAAATAGATATTATTTTTGAAATCATCTTTTCATAATAGGATTAGATTCCAATTTATTATTTTTTTTAAAAACATTATCTCTTAGGAGAATAATTAAAAAAGTCAAAAAATTTAACTGTCATTTTTAATAGTTGAGTAAGTTAATTTAATATTCCCATTATATTCTTTATTTTATTAAGTTACATAAGATTCATTTAGTTGAACATATTCTAAAAAAATTCATTAGAATCAATGTTATGTATTATTTTTGTGTATGTTCGATCTTCTTAATAACCTATTTTTATAAAAACTATTTTTCACTGTATATCATGCCCTTATTGAAATAAATTACCTCCAACTCATAAAATTAATATTGAAAATTCACATTTTGGATCTGGAGGTAAATATTATGTATTTAGGTCATTTTCATTTTTGGTCATTATCAATAGTAATCATGGTAAAAATGTGTGAGTGTGGTAAAATTTATATCAAGTTAATTAAGGTTAAAAATTTGGGAAATGGCCAAAAATATCATGTAAAAACTACATATTGGGGGTATTTTTAACCTTATAACTTTATATTTTAACATTTATTGTTCTTATTACACTTAAATATGATTATAATCATAATATTAATAGTTTTTACAAAAATTACCCAAAGTCACTCACCATATTTTAATAAATATAGTACGTTATATAAAGGTAAGAATAAGATATTAATTATTATAATTTTTTATTTTTTAAATAAATAAATTATTTTGAGGATTTTAATTTATTTATAATTTTTAAATATAGTATAATTCCCTTGAAGTCTTACACAACTTTGGCACAACTCTGGTGTATGGAGTCGAAAAGTTAGTTAAATGGTTTTAAATTATTGAATGATATAATATTTAAATGTGTTGTGGTGTATATTATTATAATTTTGAAAATACTTATGAATTATAAGGTATGAATTTAGTATTTTAATTCAATTTACATGAATTTAAGGGTTCCTTTTGATAAAAAATATATCAATAGAAATGAAAATGATGGTCAATGGAATTAAATATTTAAAAACCATTTTTAAAACGTTGTATACTCAGAAAAATATTATCTCAATTCATTTTGTTTGGAGATTTTGATAATTCCATTATTGGGTAATGTATAAAAAATTAATTTTTTTTAAATTACTTTCAAAATCTTGGATCATTGATTTTTTTAAAAAAAAACATAATCTTAAACATGGTTAACGAGGTTTTACAGTAAATAGAAAAAATTTAAAATAACATAAAAACCTCAATAAATCATACTAGTTGAATTTATTTTGACCATATGTCATCTTACCTTCTTAATTGTTCCATTTTGGAGAAAAATTTCCATGAAATTGACCATATATTATTTTAATGTATATAATAATTACAAGTATGCTTCCCACATCACTTATAATATAGAACCAACTCTCCACTCTTCCTCCCACATTATGAGAATTTTAATTTATAAATTTACTCCTTTGGAATCCACCTAGATTATGTATCCACTTTTTAGAGCTTCTATTATTACACAAAAATAATCATAAGAAGTATTACAGTGAGAGCCAAAGGAGGATTTCTAATGTATAAGAGTATTTTATATTGGGTTATTTCATGTTATTACATCTTGTACCTCCAAAAATTATATCCTAAAAATGATGATATAATCTCACAATGTTATGAAAAATACATAAATGAAATTATTTTTCAATCGAAACCCTTTTCTGTCTCTTCTTTTATCATATGCGAAATAAAAAAATAACTTGTGTTTTTTTGGACTACATCCTTCACAATAGAAACATATTTCATTTTTTAATAATGGCTCATATGTTTGGTTAAAATAATGGATAATTTAAATATATATGTTATTAATAAACTAATTATTACTATAAAAAGTTAACTTATTAATTACATTATTACCATTCCATTTTTTTTTAAAATGATAACATCGTTCATGTATATGTGTGGACTAACACCTCCATTAACAGATATTACTTTTTTTATGTATTCCATACATAGATGATGATAAATTTTTTTAAATGTTTAAATATAACAATTTTTTCATGATTAATATTTGGTATATGAATTAATAGTTACCCATTAAATAGTTGTAAATATATTGACCTAGTATTATGATTATGTCTCAACTCCCTCAAAATAACTAAAATGAACATAAATAACTTAATAACTTTGTAAGGTATAGTAATAAATAAAATAAATAGGATAATAATAATTTCATAAATGGGAAAAAATTTATTTATCAAGTGAAAAATTAATATATGTTTATTATACATGATTTACTGTATGTATGTGTTGAGTCAACTCAAGGTAAGGGACATTCATTCAATAATATTATATTACAAACTTTATTCTAACTCATTTTCATAAATTTTTGGGTTATTTTAAATGATTCTATATTTCTCATAATTAGGCATAAAATGTTAATATAGTTAATT
Source organism: Viscum album (assembly GCA_963277665.1). Taxonomy (NCBI): domain Eukaryota; kingdom Viridiplantae; phylum Streptophyta; class Magnoliopsida; order Santalales; family Viscaceae; genus Viscum; species Viscum album. The sequence goes on from OY728137.1 coordinate 1,992,945,952, forward strand.
TTATAAATTTTTTAGTTTCATTAGAATGATTTATAAATTAATCTTTAAGAAAAATTATGTACATGTTATCTTCTACATTATACAAAAGTGAAAAGGGAATTATTTTTGACAATAAAGACATGACTACCATTTATTTCCATCATATCCATTATTCATTCTTCATTATCATATAAAAGTTTCCAAGATTTTTTTAAAAAAAATTATTTCTCTCAATATTCTTTTATTTTTCATTTTTTAAAAAGTTTTTAGAAGGAAAGAAAACTTATATCTCATCTTTATGGTATAACAAAAAAAAATTACTTATGGGATTGAATACCTGTTGAAATTGGTTTTATGATTAAGTTGAAATAAACTATTTTTTTATTAATGATAATTTAATTTGTAATTATATATGAATGGAAACTATTCTACATATATATCTAATGATGAGTGAGCCTATTATACATATCCACTACATTAGGTAAATTAATCGAGTTTACTTGTGATATATTCCTCCTAGAATCTTGTAGAGTAATCCAGTTAGGTGATTATAGAGACCATATCCCTTTACATATTACATTACATGATTTTATGTGTAATTACATGTTAGATCACAAGCTAAGGATTGTGAAGTCTACTGTCTTGGAAGACCAGGTACACAATTAAACATTATAAAAATAAGTTTTTATTTAAACTCTATAATAATCTCTTACCTTCTATCATACTCATACATCTACAAAGGATACCCTTGGGAACACATGAAAAAACGTAGGAGCTAAAAATCCCATTAAGGGAGTATACAAAAGAATTAGGCTTTAGCACAAGGGTTAGAAGGCATGAAATTACGATAACAAAAGCATGAAACATATGGAATCATAACATATAAAAATTGGATCATATAAACATGGAATCATAGTAAGTTGGAAGGAACAAAATGCATGACTTAAGTATGAGTCAATGCTGACCCCGAGGATCGTTTCACATTGTATCACAAGCCCAGGAAAACTGGAAAGACCGTCGCACATAACATCTCATGAGACTTAACTTTACCCAATGCATTGAAGCACTATCTATGAAAACCCATCTTACATTTCATGAATATTTTTTCCACATTAATAATAATACATAATAAATACTACATAAACATAAGGGTTACCCATGGAAAGAATTATGTACCACAGTCACAACATAAAGAATAACCAATGGTTGTATCATGAATGTGTCCAACTAATAAAGGAATTGGAACATACATGGATGTTCACAAGGTAAAATAGTTGAAGACTAGGTAGATAGAGAGTGAGCGGGCGCTGCATATCGCAGGCCAAATGGAAAAAACCCTAACTCGGTAGGGATACGTGTTGAAAGATCATTCGTAGATGTGGTTGTAGGTCGGGCACCCTGTATTGAATCAATGAATGAGGATTTGATTTCTCTAAAAATGTTCAAGCATTGAGGTCTTACTGCTATATCTTTCACAAAAGATGAGGTAAAATCTCTTGCCTCAGATCTTAATTTTACCCTTGTGGGAAAGTTCTTTAAGCATCGCCTGTCACTCCTGCTCCTCTGAAAGACCCTTGAAATCATTGGTTTTTTTTTATTTTAAAATAGGTTTTTTAAATACGTGGAATTTTCTATTACGATTCTCCTCAAGTTACGATTACTATCGTCTTTGGATGCGTGATTCATGGAATTTTGGAAATTCTACTATGAATATGTTTAAATGGTCTCTAGACTATGATACTGGTTGATAACCCCCTATTGTTTTGATTAGGATAGGATTTCCATGTTTACCGCTTCATATTTTCAAAAGGAAGGAACTCTTTTCAATTTCCAGTCTTTTTGGAACCCCAATAAGATTAGACTCTCCTACATTGAACCTATAAAGACCCTCTGTAGCTAGGATCTGCACTGAAATTGCTATCCTGAGGGATCTTCCATCATGCTTTTGGATTCATAACAGGGATAAAGGGTTTACTCAGGATGTGGTCTTTGTAAATATTCCAAATTTTTGTAATAAATGATTCAGATTGGGGCATCTATTCGATGAATGTGAGAAGAAATGGAATGCCCCCCCCATCTCTGTTTAAATCTACGTGGGTTGAAAAGGAACCTTCAAAATCAATTTTTAATGCTCATACAGTCCACTGCCCTATAGAAAAATGAAATCATAACCAAGATGGTTTGGATGGTCCGTCTAATGTTAACAGTAGTCAAGCAAATCACGAGGTCATAGATGAAACAAAATTTAAATATGTAACTGAAAATCAAATTGATGACTATGTAAATGCTATCATGGATGTTATTGAGCATGAGTTTTATTAAAAAGGTGTAGCTTTCATTCAGGATGAAGATCCTCAAGCTGATGTTTTTGAGTTTAAAGAGAGTGTTGTCCCACCCCTTACTATAGAGGAACAAGATTATTCACTACACTCTTTAGAAGACAGAAAGAAAGAGTATGACTTGGACTCGAGTGATTATTTACATCATGAGGCAGATCAACCTATTCAAGTTGAAGAAACATACTTGAATTCAATGGCCAAAAAGATAAAAAACCTATGGTGGATGCTGATGGATTCATCACTCCAAATCCTAAAAATACTAGGAAGCACAAGGATTACTCTCAAATGGAAAGGACCATTGTCACATGTTCTCTTTATGTACCTAAGAAAGATTATTCTCAGAATGAACAAGACACGAATACTATTGCTCAATCAACTGAAGAGTCTGCTCATCATTGTAATGAGGAGGTGAAACAACAACTATCTTACATGGAAGGTAAAATGGACATTGCTTTTCAAAAATTTCAACAGGGTGATATTTTAGCAGGGAGATATCTCAGGGTGAAACGATATTATTTTAACCAGAAATTAATGCTATCCATGCACTCTTCCTAATGATTCTGTCTTTTCTTCTATGTATTTTGATTTTGGTTTTAACTTGAAGATTCTAGTTGGAGGGATTTCTGGCAGATTACTTGTCAACATTATGTCTCTTACTGGTGTTGATGTCCTTCTTTTCTTTTGGTGTTTGCTTTATGGTCTGCTTGATGCTTGCTTTTATGATGCTGTTAAAGTCTTGGATTGGAGGACAGGAATTCCTCGGTACTGGCATGATATCGTTGTTCCTTATGATTGAGGTTGAATGGTTGAGAAGTGAGGTCCTTAAATCCTCTCCCTATCCTACTAATAACGTGACATAAGGTCTGGATTTTCTGAACCTCCAGCTTGTTCTTTCGTGGACTCAGGTTGATTTTGAAAAAAATTTCTAATTTTTTAAAGTGCTGGATTTAAGTATTTTGATTCTTTGTTTTGATCATAATGTCTTTTATCTGTTTGATGGTTGTGGCAAGGAATCTATAGAAGCAAGATGGATTCATTCTTCTTTTTTCCTATGCTCCTCACGGTTTCTAGAAGTTCATGCTGACTGTAGGGGAGGAAGGCTCGGAATTTTCTAATATTTACAATATGATAGCTCTCTGAATTTATGGATGGACTGCATTTTCAATGATCTTCTAAATAATTGACTGGTGATTTTTCTGGGCTATCTTCAAGAATAGGTTTATTTGTATTCAGTATTTTTTGTAACCCCTTTAAATCCATGCTGGTGTAATTTCTTTACACCTCGAGGGTGTACTGTCCTTTTTTGACTTTAATAAATTCTATCAGCGACATGAATTGGAAAACCAATTCATGTCGACAACCTTCATAAAACAACAAGTTAAAATGGTAATATATCATGTTAATTTATTTCAAATAGAACTTACAATATGTAAAAATTGTTTTTTTGGAAATTTTAGCATCAAAACATTTTTTGTGTGGTTTTAAGGAAAATACAATAGAGATTTAAAATAGAAATGGGAACAATATTTAATATAAAACCAAGAGTGAACAAATTATTTTTTTCAAAACAAAAAGACTAATTTTATAATAAAAATGGCTTAAAAAATACAATAGAGTGCACTTGAAATTGGGTAAAAAATTGGAAAGTTCCCTTAAAATGAGTTTTCTTATTTGGAAGTATCGAGGAGGGAATCACTAAAAAGAATGTATATCATTAAAATATAATGAGGTCTAGATTGTGAACTGTTATTTTGGAGAATATAAAAAAACTTTATAATATTTACATAAAAAATAAATGACAACATTATTTTGGTAAAAAGAAATATAGAGAAACCAAAAGGAATAAAGGCTGGTCAGGTAGAATTCTATATGAACTATCAGTATGGTATCACATGTAAATAAGAACGATTAATGAGAGATAACTATGTTTCTAATCCTTTATAAATAATGAAATAAGTAAGGTTAATGAGAGAAATTATACCCCAACATTATTAATTATACACAAAAGGACATTTCATAGAGGACATTCTTGAAAAATAAGTAAAATAGAGAGGATCCCTTACCTTAAGTATGATGGTATTCTCCACTTAAAATCACCTACCTGAATAATCAAATTAGGTTCATTAATTAATAATTACATAACCTATTATATATGTAAAATATTAATTTAAACCTCTTTTTGTACATTCAAAACCCTTTTTATTGGTTGTAAGGTTCAATTTCATTATTTAGGTCCATATGTTTCCATGTTTTTAATGATCGGTTCACTTATAATGTTATTCGAAGAACCATGTAAAATGGGGATGGTTGTCCAGAATAGGAATTATATTATATAATTTAATATCAACATGGTTACATGCTTGTTAAATTAATTTGGTAACATGGAGGGAAGATTAATCATTATATAAATTATTTTATGATAACAGTTTGCGTTAATTGGCAGTTTTTTTGAACACAACATACTCATGTTGCTTTATAAATCAAGACCATGTGTAAAAAAGATTCAAGAACCATAGATGATATATAATACATATATTATGGTCTGTTTTATCTATGAAAATTTTTTCATGTCTAGAATATAAGATGATAAAAGAAATTGAAAACCCATCGTCCTTGAATGTGGTAAATTAGCAAATTTCGGATGCTATTTCATTTTTAGTATAAAAGAAAGGGAAAGAGGATATGATGAATAATTATACCTTTATCATGAAAACATTACAGTACATGTATTTTAATTTATTCATCACATAATTTGGATAAAAGAGGAGAGGAAATAAAAATAATAGAGGTGAACTTGAAAAGAAAAAGCAATGTTGAGATATCCGATATAAAAATTCAACAGCCTAATGGCGTCACTTAAAATTTCATAAAATATTTTGATGAGTGGAAAAATGTTCTATAATCATTAACAAATAATATGGACCGAAAGGGTGATATGAAATTATATATCCCAACATAATCCAATGGAAATTAAAACGAATAACATAAAATGAATGCTTTGAAAAAGGGAAGGCAGGTAGATTCCGTTACATTGTAGAGTAACTCCTAAATCATGAAGGTTGGGGCCTTGGGGGCATGAGGTTCCTTAGGAGGACTCTTAGAGAGGTAAAACCACAAAATATTCAAGGATTTTGGATATGGGATGAATTAAAACAATGGGAAGAGTGGGTATTTATAATACGAGAGAGAGAGTTTTTTATTAATTTCAAAGGACATCTCATTAGTGGTTTTTGCAAAACCATGGGCTTTCCCATGGTATATTCCCAATGGTATTAGTGACTTGGGACACCTCATATCATATATTATTGTACAAAAAATGACCATAACAATTTATTAATTATTACATCATTAATATGCCATTAAACATAATGAAAACTAAAAACTGTAATCTTACTATTCACGAAAAAACAAGTATATTATAAAAATTCCAAAAATTCACCCTAATGATTTTTAGATGATTAAAATTAAAAAATGAAATCCTTACTTTGAACATTATTTTCTAAATATTTTTAATTTAATTTTTAATTAAAATCATAATTTATTCAATAAAAACAACATTAATTTTATAACGCATTTTACAACACATTGAAAAATTAAACATGGTCCTATAAAATTAACATACAACGATAAGAAAATAAACATAATTATGTGATTATATTTTAAAAAATGAATTTAAATTTAAAAATATTAAATTAATCATACATGTTTAATTAAAATATTTATGTCAAACAAAAATACCAATACTTATACTATGATCGTTTTTTCACTTTTAAGATGTCTAAATTTTATTTATACATTCATGAGTGATGTTTCTATTTTTTAGCAGATTACTATTCATTACTATTCATAAATGTGAGATATTATTCTTAAGGTTGTGTTGATATTCTTCAATAATTAGTTTTTTCTTATCTGACTCCTAATAACATACTCATCACAATGGTATATGAAAGTTTTTTGAAATTCAAAACACATAAATGAAAAAACATATGTTTAAAGGTCACATAGTACATAGTAGTTCATTGAGTTGTGATTTTGTGTGATTATATTACATTTTATAAGAAATTAATTTCTATTGATATAAAATTGGGTTGTTAAATTCTTTCCCCCTTAATAAGTTTAACACTAAAAATTTCGTTAAACATTCTATGAAATAAATAGGTGTAGGTGCTTTTCCTTCATTGCTTCCTCCAGTTCCCATGTTTCCTCTTCGTACTTATAGTTTTCCCATAGTTCCTTGACCAAGTGAGTAGTATTGTTATGTAGTACATTATCTCTACTATCCATGATCTTTACTGGATGCTCCTCTTAAGAAAAATCACCCTTCAACTATACCACCTCTAAATATAGTACATGTGAAGGGTCTAGTATGTACATCCTCGAGAGGGATACATGAAATACATCTTTGTTCATGGTTGTTGGAAGTGATAGTCGATAGGCCACAAGATTGACTCGATCATGGATCTCGAAGTGGCTGATGTACCTAGGACTTGACTTTAATTTCTTCCAAACATCATGACCTTCTTCCATGGAGATATGCCAAGAAGTACCATGTATCCAACATTGAACACAAGGTCTCATCGACGATTGTCTTCATAAAATTTTTTTCAACATGGGGATGACTTGAGGTGATGTTGAATGGTTTTCATCCTATCAACCATTTCATATACCATTTCTGGTCATGGCAGCATACACTCACCTACTTCATCACAACACGCCGGTGTTCTGCATCGTTTCCCATAAAGGGCTACATATGGTGCCATTCAGATGCTCAAGTGGAAACTGTTGTTATAGGATAATTAAACCAATAGAATCTATTGGAACCATCCCTCTCTGATGTCCATAGAACATGCTCTCAACTTATCTTCTACTTTCTGAATAGTTTTCTCAGATTGGCCATCTGTTTGAGGATGATAGGTCGTACTGAAGTTCAGTTCAATGCTTAGAGCATGTTGGAGACTTTTCTTGAACATTACTTTGAAAATTGGATCACAATCTAATATAATATATATTAGTACTCCATGAATCCTTACCACCTCTTTGATGTAAATCTGGGCAAGTTTATCCAATGATAATTCCTCTCAAAATGAGATAAAATGTGTTATCTTCATAAGACGGTCCACAAAGACCCATATAGTAATGTTTCATCTAGATGTCCTTATATTTCCAATAACATATATCATGGTGACGTTCTCTCACTTCTATATTGGTATGTGTAGTGGTTTCATCATCAACCTAGACTTCTATCTATCATCTTTCAATTTCTGACATACCTAGAACTTTAATGTATATTCAATCATCTCCCTTTTCATATTGTCCCACTAAAAGTTTTCTCGGAGATCTCGTTACATCATTCTACTCCTTGGGTGAATAGAGAATTTTGAGTTCTGTGTGTAATTTAAGAGGTCCTTCTTTATCTCTGGATTGGATGGTTCAAATAATCCTGATCCAAATCATACAACTTCTACCTCATAAATTTTAAAATTATAGGACGTCCAATTTCTGCTAGCTTCCACCCTTTCAGGAATTTCTGCGTCTTTTCCATGAGCATCCATTATTTTCTCTATGAAAAACAGATTATTAATAATTTGAGAAATGATTCATGTTGTTCCTCCCATAATGATTCCCATGACCATTCTCTAAAAATCTAAGAACATCATGTCCTCTTCAATTCTCATCATTGATAAAGATGCGTGATTTTTTCTACTGAGAGCATCTGCCAGCTTATTTAACTTACTGGGGTAGTAATGGATTGAATAGTCATAATCCATGATGAGCTCTATCCATCTTCGATGGTTCATATTAAGCTCTTTTTGTGTGAAAATATATTTGTGACTCTTATGATCAGTATATATCTCACACTTCTCCACATATAGATAATGCCGCAGGATTTTCAACGCAAAGATCACAACTAGTTACTCCAAATCATGCATGGAATAGTTTTTATCATGTATTTTAAGCTTTATTGAAGTGTAGGATATCACAGTATCATTTTTCATTAGCACACTGCCTATGTCATTTTTATAAGAATCGTTATACACCACAAATAGTTCTCCACTTGCTAGTAGTGGGAGTACTGGTGTTGTGATAAGCCTCTTTTTCAACTCCTTGAAACAGTCTTCACATTCCTGGGTCCAAAAAAACATTAGTCCCTTTCAAGTTATCTTTTTCATTGGTTTTGAAAATCGGGATATTTTATTCACAAATCATCGATAATACCCAGCTAGACCTAGAAAGATACGGATCTTTGTTACAGATGATGGCCTGGGCCACTATTTAATCGCCTTTGTCGTATAAGGGTCCACATATATCCCTTTGTTGGTGATATCATGCCCCAAGAATGATACTTCCTCCTTCCAGAACTTACATTTACTATACATTTCATACAACTTCTCCCTTTGCAAACTTTTTTACATAGTATTCAAATACTCCCTATGTTCCTCCTTGATCTTGGTGTATAGTAGAATATCGTCAATAAATACTACTAGAAATTTGTCTAGTTAATCTCTAAATAGTATATTCATTAAATCCATGATAATATTTGGATTATTAGAGAGCCCAAAGAGAATCACTATGAACTTATAATGTCCATACCTCATTCTAAAGGTATCCTTGGTAATATATTTATTCCTCGCCTTTAATAGGCATTATCCCGACCAAAGGTCCACCTTAGAGAAATAAATGTCCCCACAAAGCTGATCAGAGAAGTCATTTATCCATGGAAAGGGATACTTGTTCTTTATCATGATTTTTATGAGATCACAATAGTTGATTCATAGGCTCATTGATCCATCCTTCTTCTTAATGAAGAGGAATTGCGCACCCCATGGTGAAGCACTTGGGAATATAAAACCCTTCTCCAGAATCTCCTATAATTGCTTCTTTAGCTCTTCCTACTCTATGGTGGACATTCTATAAGGTGTATTTGATATAGGCATAGATATATGAATAAGATTAATAGAAAACTCAACCTCTCTATCAGGATGAAGACCAGGCAACTCTTTAGTGAATACATCAGTGTAATACCTCATGATGGGCATGCCTTCAAGCATGATTCTCTTCTTTGTATCAATCATTTGAGCTAGAAATGCTTTCTCATAAGTAATTAATATCCACACATGAGACATCAATTATAAAATAAAATCATCTTCCTCGTTATACTTGTAAATAATTAGAGCATACTTTGGGATGTGAAGAGTGATCTCAGTTTCCCGATAGATAATGTTGGATTTGTATAAAGATATCCAATCCATTATCAAGATAGCATTGAACTCCACTAACGGAAGTATGAAGAGATTTTCTAGGAGGTTCAGTCCAAAAACATTAACCTAGGATGAGTTACTGTAGGGACCCGATGCTTGACGTACATTGACATTACATTATATTTGCGGAATACTTAGTACATAACAAAAACACACACGCAAGGATCGTAATAGTTTAGTGTCTTCGGAAACTCGTAATAGAATCTTCTAATCGTGGTGAAAGATCTTCAACATCTCCCATAAAGATCTTCTTTTTTTTATACCTAAAAACATTCTTTATATCCTGGGGAAAAGAAAACATAAAAGGGTGAGCTCAAATGCTCAGTAAAGGTAAACAAAATTAATATCAATCACATCATATACATAAGCACATAACTTTTGGAAATCATAACCTGCAAAAGAGATCATAATTTCATAACATGGGGTAAATCATGGCAGTGAAATGTAATCACAATAATCAAAACATAAAACATGAAACTTTGTGGCATACACACATAATCATAGAGAATCATTTCTTGTTAGTCAAGACTCATTGCCAAGACTATCTTAGTGGACAAAGTCCCTTTTTGAACCGAGTCACCCTCGTTTCAGTCCTGTTTCACTGAACCAGTATAACCTACCGTTCCAGCCATGTCTATCTCATGAGATATAAAATCTTTACCCAATGCATTGGAGGGAGATATAGGTCCCACCCATCTCATAATGATATTATTATTATGTGTGCCACAAAATCATAAACCATACATCATAGAATAACCCATGTAATAAAAAATGGGATTCTTAAACATCGTGACATCATAAAACAATTCATATATGATAAAGGAATTCATAAAAATAATTCCATCACAACATAATCAAATCAATGTAATAATAGGGATAAAAACAGAACCCTTTATTACCTTAGATGGAAAATAATTTTGATAAAACACTTGAACTTCATTCTTGAGGAAAATATCCTCTCTACTTCAAAAACACTTTTCCTTTCTTAACATGTCATACAATTTTAAACTAAAAGAAGTTGATTAAAAATAAACTTGAAAACTAGTAAAGGAATATTCTTGGAAATAATGTTTTAAAAATCCATTCATTCTATATAAGTTAAAATAACATTATTCGTACTTTTGTCGGAAAAGTCAAAAAGTACGTCGTACGAAAAACGACAAAAGATTCCTTTAATATTTTTTACTAAAAACTCACCGAAGGGTAAAATTGGATATAAACTATTGTAGGTGTATGGAAATAATATTATATATTGAGAAAACATGGATGTGGATGATAAAATACACCCCAGTAAATACCAAAGTATAAACAATCTCGGATAAAAATGAGATTGTAATATTTCCCCTTACCTTAGGTCTGACTTGCTTTGTAAGTGTCCGAACCTCCTGTATAATGATTTAAATAATGTTGTTGACTTATTCCAGAATCATACTTACTTTTATGATATCATAAATGGTCATATTCTTAGCTTCTTAGAAGTAATATTTCATTGCTACTTGTTATTCGGGTGTTTATAACTTTTTGTTCTTATGCGTGTTTTGTTGAATAAATTTTTATTCTTTTCTTTAGGTTATAGATACCTCATTTAAAGAATGGTATTAGTGTAATATATATCATATTCATTTAATTCAATTCATTTATATAATCATTATGAAATGAAGATCATGTAGAATGAGTCGCATCACATCGTGGAGACGGTATTCCGTACGTACACACGAGTGATGATATCATGGAATTGTATTGGAGTATATGTATACTATTTAAGAATCAATATCACTTTATAATAGTCATATATAGTCATTATTTACACCATTATACCCATCCAAGTAAGGAGGTGGTGGAAAACAGATTACACCACGGCGTGGAGACGGTATTCCGTACGTACGCACGCACGGTGATTTCTTTTTCCGTAGGATGGATAGATGGTGAAATAGGGTTGTTTAATACTTATAATAACATATCAGTATTTGAGTGATACTGATGTTATTACTTTATCATGAAACAACTAAATAAGAAGAATTTGAAGAAGAAATAAATTGAAAAAGATCGGTAATGGATATTACCTCTTTTTGACACGCCTTCACTTAACCACCACTTAAAGAACTAAGGATGGTCTTTGAAGAAGACCAGGACCTCTAGGATGATACTAGGGAAGTGGAGAAGAGATTTTGGCAGGGGTTGGCCAAGCTTTAATTCTCAAATTGGTGTCAGGAGGAGAGGGAGGAGGTTCCCTTTTATAAGGGAGGAGAGGGGTACCTTTGGAATAACAAAAAATATTATTTTATTATAAAGTCAAGTTCGGTTTTAAATAGCTCCAAATTGATTTATTTCGAGGCTAAGGTGGGGATGGGTCGAAATACTCTCATCCAATAGAATTTATACAAGTTTAGGTTCCTATTTTAACCTTATCATTTAGATTTAACATTAAGTTAAATAATTTTACTTTTACCATGTCTTCTTGTGTTCTTACACTATAAGGTTAATAAACTTACTATAAGAAGCCAAACGAACCCCAAATTGTTTATAATTAATATATATAACCTTATCTAAGTCATTCGTCCGATCCTTAGATTTTTAGGAATAAAATAACAATTAATAATATAATATTTTTTAAAAAACTATTTTATGTCAATTTTGACACTATTTAGTAATTGATTATTGTGAAAATCATAAAAGAATGATAATTTCGAAAAAAGTTAATTAAATCAATAATAACATGTCATATTAACCTATAAAATTAGTGGAATTCATAAAAAGTCTCAAATTACATTTATTTTGGTGTTTATAACATCAATTATGTCAATATTTCATTAATAAAATAATTACTGCATCATCATTGTGTCATAAATAAATTAAATTATTTAATGTCTAAAAATTAAAATAAAATACCATTATGTAGGAAATATTTTTATATTTCTAATTAATATTTATAGTCGAATTTATCTTATGTATAACATCATATTAAAAATTATTTACTTATTAAACGTTGATTTTAACTATTTTAACCCTTCTTTAAATAAATTAATAATAAATGTCTTAATCTAATCCAAGTGGGCCTAAATGGTCATATTTTATTCCTAAGTTTTTTTTGGTCTAATTACACTTATCCAATAGAATTAGGACATGTGTTAGGGTAATAATAATATCATTTTTATCCTTAATTACCCTATTTACTTTTAACCGTGGGAAAAAAAGTAAAAAGTTACTATTCACCAAAAATTATTTTCTTCTCATTGAACCACATTTTAGTCCTTGATATTAACCGTGTCACTCGGATTTTCGAAATTCCACTCACAGAAGTGGTAAAATTCAGTTTTATGAAAAATTCAGTTTTTTAACTACCACTTAGTGGTTTCACTATTCATCAAAAATTGAAAGTTTTCAGAAAAATACCAAAATTTCACCCTATGCAAATTTCGATATTCCGAATCCAAAAATGAATTCCATTTTGAAAAATAAAGTTTAAAAAATTTCAAAAAGTGGTTATTACTATTTATAATGGCTAGGTTTAATAATATTTTAATAGCATATTGTTGTTTAGTAAAACTCGTTATTGCGTACTACACACGCTATCGAGGAAGGTCGTGATTGCGTGTAATGCAAGGAAAGTCAAGGATGCGTGTTGTGCAAGCTCTTTTTGGTGTAGCATACAACAGAAGACATTAGTGAAATTAAAAAGAATATTTTTCATAAAATCTCGAGGTGTTACATTCTACCCCCCTTAAAATGAATTTCGCCCTCAAAATTCTTCGGGGTTATAAATGGATTACTATTCGAAAGTTTCTTTAATAGAAACCCACATTGTAAAAAGGAATACCACAACGAATTTTTAAAAACAAATGTGTGAAACGTAACGGTTACCCAAATAAACTAATCCCTGGGTTTCCACATAGGTGAAAATATGGATATTGAAGAGAAATCTAACCATCATGTTCTGATGGAGTGTGGTAGAGAACATGGCTATGGAAAAGCTAGCAATCACAAAGCCATAAATTTGTGATGATCTAAGCTACCATCTGATTCATCAGATATAAGAGCACTAAGACAACATTTTTGGTTTTCAAGATCATTTCCCTAAAGTTGATAAAATTGGAATTAGAAGAAATACTTTCGTGATTTTGGTATAATCTCACCATTTGTCGTTCTTTAGAAAATTTCCACTTCATCTCTTAAAGAAATGAAGTTGAATTTGTCATGCGTGATGTGTTAGCAGATCATGTGATAGAATGATGGGTCATTCCATCTCTTTCAAACAAAAGGTTAGCACAAGTTATAAGTCCATCTTATGGTTAATCATATATGGTTCCAAAAATGAACTTATACTTCATATATCATACCGCTTAATAAAATAAAAATAGTTTCTACTAACCAGGGACTTCCTATAGGCCAGTGGTAGGCGATAAAGGCCAGTCACACTTCGGTTGTGGGTTCGATTCCCACAGCCTTGTCTGACGCGATGGGCTGTCGCCCGTCCTGCAGGTTGTCCTTTTTCTAAAACTATATTACTATAACATCCCATCAATAATATCGAAAAAACATCTATCCTTAAACAATACTAACTTATGTCCAACATAATCCATTCCAACCTTTAGGCTTATCCACAATACTGCAGTCCACTTTCATAACATAGTGAAAATGATTACCAGAGATTTAATACCATCGTTTATCCCCATATGTCATAAGATATGTTTTTTTGGTCACATTCCAAACATTCAAAGTCATTAATCATGTATTCTATTGAATACCCATTGAGCCTTAGTGAAAACATGAATGTAGTTAAAAGTTAACACTTTCCACATACCAAAATCCTCAAAATTGTATATACTCAAACCATGATATCACTTAGTCCTTATATCAATCATGAGCTCATGAATACTGTTAAACATTTTATTTTCTAGTTTTCCCTTCATTATGCGTATATCATCTTATTTCCAAAAATATCTCATGCACTTTAAATACCACATTAGAAAAACACATAAATATTCCAATACTTTATGATACAACATTATTTTGGAATCCCATTACATAAACACTTAATCATTCCACCACATCGTTGCCATATTCAACATCGCCAATAGTGAACGCATGTGACTTCCTTTTGTCCTTTGCCTTAAGTGGTTGCTCATGTTGATCATCACTAACCCTTGGATTAGGGAATTTATTAGCATAATGCCCCATTTCCTTGCACTTGAAGCATTGAAGTGTCGGTGGTGGGCTCTCTGTAGTGTTTGCTTTATTCACATCATTAGAAACCCTTTTCCCAATACCTCGACACTCATCTGCTCGATGACCTTCTTTTCCACATTTAAAACATTTTCTAGTCCCATTTAAGACAATCTCCACCATGTTTCTTTCCACACTATGAGCATAAGGAAACATTCATCTTCTTTTCACCATTATTCTGAGATTTCTCCTTGAACTCCATCTTTCATTTCTTGTCAAAACCATGAGATGGATATGTAACACCAACGTCCATTTCTACCTTGATAGCACAACGCACAATTTCTTCATAGCTACTAAAGTCTCTTATAGCTAATGCCCTTCGAAGACTTGGTTTTATGACACTGAAAAATCGATCAAATTTACTTTTAGGTTGGATGATAATGCCAGATACATACCTTGTATGTATTGTAAAATTCACTTCATATATACCAACAGATTCATCATCCTTTTTCTTTAGTTCAAGAAACTCATTCTCCATCTTTGTTCGAAGAATACGTGGGAAGTACTTACTGAAAAATAAATTCTTGAACTCATCCCATTCCATGGACTCAATTTCATCCCTTTGCCTCGTATTCTTAATAAGATTCCACCATTGATCAGAATCACCTTCCAAATGATACACTTCTAAGATGACTTTATCATGTTCATAACATTGAAGAACTGAAAATATCTTTTCAGTGGTACTGATCCATTGTTCAGCAACAAGTGGATCAGAAGACCCACTGAAAGAAGGTGGACATTGCCTCATGAAGGACTCAATAGAATATTGTTCCCTTCTCTGCTCATTTGGAAGTCCAGAATGATTCATAGCTTGTGTAAGTATAGCAATAATATTTTTCACTCCATCTCCCATAACATTTGTTTGTTCAAGAGGACAATCATTGCATTTTCCATTGCATTGATCAACACGGTTCTTTCGGGTTCCAGCCATCTTCTAAAACCCAAAAATAATAGTGTGAGAGGGAAAAATCATGCTAGGGAAAACAACATAACAAAGGGGGAGTACCTTAAATATCTAACATCTTAGGTTTAATTCTATGATCGTTAGCGTAATTCTAGTAGTATAACCTATACGTATACATAACCTTAGGAACATCCCTAGACATACCTTAGAAATATCTCCAGGGATCTCACTAACGTTTTCGCATCCTAGTTTCCAAAGGTTGACTAAACCTTTCCTCTGGTACCAATTGTAGGGACCCGAAGATTGACGTACATTGCATTACATTACATTTGAGGAATACTTAGTACATAACAAAAACACACAGGCAAGGATCGTAATAGTTTAGTGTCTTTGGAAACTCGGAATATAATCTTCTAATCGTGGTGAAAGATCTTCAACATCTCCCATAAAGATCTTCTTTTTTTTTATACCTAAAAACTTTCTTTATATCATGGGGAAAAGAAAACATAAAAGGGTGAGCTCAAATGCTCAGTAAGGGTAAACAAAAGAAATATCAATCACATCATATACATAAGCACATAACTTTTGGAAATCTTAACCTGCAAAAGAGATCATAATTTCATAACGTGGGGTAAATCATGGCAGTGAAATGTAATCACAATAATCATAACTTAAAACATGAAACTTTGTGGCATACACACATAATCATAGAGAATCATTTCTTGTTAGTCAAGACTCATTTCCAAGACTATCTTAGTGGACAATGTCCCTTTCTGAGCCGAGTCACCTTCGTTTTAGTCCTGTTTCACTGAACCGGTATAACCTACCGTTCCAGCCATGTCTATCTCATGAGATATAAAATCTTTACCCAATGCATTGGAGGGAGATATAGGTCCCACCCATCTCATAATGATAACATTCGTATGTGTGCCACAAAATCATAAACCATACATCATAGAATAACCCATGTAATAAAAAATGGGATTCTTAAACATCGTGACAACATAAAACAATTCATATACGATAAAGGAATTCATAAAAATAATTCCATCACAACATAATAAAATCAATGTAATAATAGGGATAAAAACAGAACCCTTTATTATCTTAGATGGAAAATAATTTTGATAAAACACTTGAACTTCATTCTTGAGGAAAATATCCTTTCTACTTCAAAAACACTTTTCCTTTCTTAACATGTCATACAATTTTAAACTAAAAGAAGTTGATAAAAAATAAACTTGAAAACTTGTAAATGAATATTCTTGGAAATAATTTTTTAAAAATCCATTCATGCTGTATAAGTTAAAAAAAACATTCTTCGTACTTTTGTCGGAAAAGTCAAAAAGTACCTCGTACGAAAAACGACAAAAGATTCCTTTCATTTCTTTTACTAAAAACTCACCGAAGGGTAAAATTGGATATAAACTATTGTAGGTGGATGTAAATAATATTAAATATTGATAAAACATGGATGTGGATGATAAAATACATCCCAGTAAATACCAAAGTATAAACAATCTCGGATAAAAATGAGATTGTGAGATTTCCCCTTACCTTAGGTCCGACTTGCTTTGTAAGTGTCTGAACCTCTTGTATAATGATTTAAATAATTTTATTGACTTATTCCAGAATCATAATTACTTTTATGATATCATTTATGTTCATATTCTTAGCTTCTTAGTAGTAATCTTTCATTGCTACTTGTTATTCGGGTGTTTATAACTTTTTGTTCTTATGCGTGTTTTGTCGAATAAATTTTTATTCTTTTCTTTAGGTTATAGATACCTCATTTCCAGAATGGTATTAGTGTAATATATATCATATTCATTCAATTAAATTCATTTATATAATCGTTATGAAATGAAGATCACGTAGAACGAGTCGCATCACATCATGGAGATGGTATTCCGTACGTACGCATGAGTGATGATATCTTGGAATTGTATTGGAGTATATGTATTCTATTTCAGAATCCATATTACTTTATAATAGTCATATATAGTCATTATTTACACCATTATACCCATCCATGTAATGTGGGGGTGGAAAACAGATTACACCATGGCGTGGAGACAGTATTCTGTACGTACACACGCGCGGTGATTTCTTTTTCCGTAGGAAGGATAGATGGTGAAATAGGGTTGTTTCATACTTATAATAACAAAGGATGGTCTTTGAAGAAGGCCAGGACCTCTAGGATGATACTAGTGAAGTGGAGAAGAGATTTTGGCAGGGGTTGGACGAGCTTGAATTCTCCAATTGGTGTGAGGAGGAGAGGGAGGAGGTTCCCTTTTATAAGAGAGAAGAGGGGTACCTTTGGAATAACTAAAAATATTATTTTATTATAAAGTCAAGTTCGGTTTTAAATAGCACAAAATTGATTTATTTAGAGGCTAAGGTGGGGATGGATTGAAATACTCTCATCAAATAGAATTTAGACAAGTTTAGGTTCCTATTTTAACCTTATCATTTAAATTTAACATTAAGTTAAATAATTTTACTTTTACCGTGTCTCCTTGTGTTCTTACACTATAAGGTTAATAAACTTACTATAAGAAGCCAAACGAACCCCAAATTGTTTATTATTAATATATATAACGTTATCTAAGTCATTTGGCCGATCCTTAGATTTTTAGGAATAAAATAACAATTAATAATATAATATTTTTTTAAAAAACTATTTTATGTCAATTTTGACACTATTTAGTAATTGATTTTTTTTGAAAATCATAACAGAATGATAAGTTCAAAAACAATTAATTAAATCAATAATAACATTTCATATTAACCTAGAAAAGTAGTGGAATTCATAAAAAGTCTCAAATTACATTTATTTTGGTGTTTATAACATCAATTATGTCAATATTTCATTAATAAAATAATTACTGCATCATCATTGTGTCATAAATAAATTAAATTATTTAACGTCTAAAAATTACAAATAAAATACCATTATGTAGGAAATATTTTTATCTTTATAATGAATATTTATAGTCGAATTTATCTTATGTATAACCCCATATTAAAAATTATTTACTTATTAAACTATGATTTTAACTATTTTAACCCTTCTTTAAATAAATAAATTAATAATAAATGTCCTAATCTAATCCATGTGGGTCTAAATGGTCATATTTTATTCCTAAGTTTGTTTTTGGTCGGATTACACATATCCAATAGAATTAGGACTGTGTTAGGGTAATAATAATATCATCTTTACCCTTAATTACCCTATTTACTTTTAACCGTGGTAAAAAAAAGTAAAAAGTTACTATTCACCAAAAATTATTTTCATCTCATTGAACTACATATTAGTCCTTGATATTAACCGTGTCTCTCAGATTTTCGAAATTCCACTCACAGAAGCGGTAAAATTACGTTTTATGAAAAATTCAGTTTTTTAACTACCACTTAGTGGTTTCACTATTCATCAAAAATTGAAAGTTTCCAGAAAAATACCAAAATTTCACCCTAGGCTAATTTTGATATTCCGAATCCAAAAATGAATTCCATTTTGAAAAATAAAATTTACAAAATTTCAAAAAGTGGTTATTACTATTCATAACTGCTAGTTTTAATAATATTTTAATAGCGTATTTTTGTTTTGTGAAACTCGTTATTGCGTACTACACACGCTATCGAGGAAGGTCGCGATTGCGTGTAATGAAAAGCAAGTCAAGGATGCGTGTTGTGCAAGCTCCTTTTGGTGTAGCGTACAACACAAGACATTAGTGAAATTAAAAAGAATATTTTTCATAAAATCTCGGGGTGTTACAGTTACAAACCATGGATGCAATAATTTCCCCATTCTCTTCTCTCATATATAACTTATCCTTTAACATTCGAAGTGGTGTTTTAATAGTTCTACTAAAAATTAAAGATGTGAAGGAATGTGTAGAACCAGAATCAAATTGTATGTTCACTATTATTGATTGAATAACTAGAATACCTATAACCATGTCATTGTCTAGCTACACCTAAACAATAGTGATAGAATAACTCTTTTCTATTTTTCCATGGAGGTTGTTATTGATTTACTCTGACAACCCTTGGCATATGGATACTATTTTTATAATTCACATGATCCTTACTATTGTTACACTTCACCACTGGATGAGCACAGATCTAAACCTTCCATTCATCTTCCACATTAGAAGGATTTTTCATATCCCTTCAGTAGTTCATCATCAGATGTCCCAGATTTCCACATTTGATGCAATTCCCGGTTCCCCTTATACAGTTCCCAGGATGTTTATTCCCACAAATTTTACAAGTAGGATATTCAAGTTCTTTCCATCAAGGTATTTGTTTGAAGAACCACCCTTGTTACTCTATATTTTTCACTTCTTTTCGCCGCTCCCATGATACCACTGAGAGTCTACAA
The DNA here is from genome assembly GCA_963277665.1 of Viscum album. Lineage (NCBI taxonomy): Eukaryota > Viridiplantae > Streptophyta > Magnoliopsida > Santalales > Viscaceae > Viscum > Viscum album. The sequence continues at coordinate 1,992,966,043 of OY728137.1, forward strand.
TCCCATTTTCATCCTTGAAGGCACAAATGTCTCGAATCAACAATGATTTTTGTAGAATCTGCTTTAGTCTACTAATGAAGTGGTCTACCTATCTTTCGGTGATCATGAAAAATCCAGAGTCGTAGCTTTCAAGCCTTGTAAATTTTGTTTCATATGCCCCGATGGACTCATCTTCCATCAGTTTGAGGTCTAGGAACTCTATTTATATCTTGAGATGGAGGGTTCAAGGAAAATATATATTCAAAAAAATCTTCTTGAATTCCTCCCAATCCATTTTATCAATTTGCTCTTGGTGCTTTGTATTCTTGATCAGTTTCCACCACTAATCATCTTCCCCATAAAAATGATAGGCCACCAGAACAACATTCTCTTATTCTACGCATTGTAGTATTGAGAACATATTTTCAATGAAGTTAATCCACTATTCCGTGAGGAGGGGATCACAAGATCCACTAATAATGGGAGACCTTTTCCCCATGAAGAAATCTACAACAACTTGCTCTTTTCTATGAGGAGTGAATTCCATATGATTCATATTATTATTCAAAACATGATCCGATTGATCAAGTACTGCCATGATGTTTTGACTACCCATTCTCATAATATTAGAAATATCATTTAAGAATTCTTCACATTCCCTTTCACATTGATTTTTGGAACATGTTCTTCTATTTACCTATATTAGGTTAGAAAAAGAACTTTCAATTATAGGGACTCAATACTTAGATATTGATCAAAAAAATAAATGAAACGTTGAACATAAGGGGATAAACATTTAAAAGATAAGTATATTCTAACAAGCGATTATATATGTTTCAATATAGGTTATTATTGATCTATATCATATATTCTATTCTTATGGGTTTATTTTCATTCCCAAAATAATGGTTTGTACTATGCTCATGAATTTACCAAATCATATCCCCTAGGAGTATCAAACAAGGATGGGAGAAGGGATCATTGTCGTGTACTAGGATACCCCAGGTCCAGCCTGAAACTCCTTGTCAAGGTTATCACTCCTAGGTACATCTTTTCCAGATCCACCTCTACCTGTTCGTATCCAGACAATCATGTATTTCCATGAAAAACCACTTACTCTATACGTATCAAAATTTAGGGATGTTTTCTTATACATAGTCTCGTCCTTAAGGTTCTCACTAAAGTTCTCTATTCATAATATTCAAAAACAACAAGACCAACCTCCCTTTGATATATACTACAGATACACTAGCCTTTTACATATAACATTACATTATTTTAAGCATAATTATATATGAGGGCATAATCCATAAATCATGATGTCTAGTGTATTGGAACACTATGTTCATAATCAGACATTGTAAAAACAATAATTTATTTGAACTCCATAATGAGCTCCGATATTCCATTGTGATCATAAATCTGCATAGGATACCTTGGAGAACACATGAACAATGGGATGAGATAAAAAACCTAGTAAAGTATAATACATAAAAATAAGACTTTAGCACATGGGTTAGGGGGCATGACAGAATGATAAAAAATTATTAAAAATATAGATACATAACATATAAACATGGGATCATATAAACATGTTAGCATGGTATGGTAGAAGAAACATGAAACATGACTTATGTACAAGTCAGGGCTAACCACCATGATCGTTTCACATAGTAGCACAAGCCAAGGCTAACCGCCAAGACCGTCACACATAACATCTCATTAGAATTAACTTTACCCAATGAATTTGAGTGAGATATGGGTGCAACTGTCATACATTTCATGGATATGTTTTCCACATAAATAATCATACATGATTGATGTTACATAATCATATGGGTTACTTATGAAAATAATTATGTATCATGATCATGACATAAAGAATAACCAATGGGCGTATCAGGAAAGTGTCTACAAAAGAAATGAGTTAGAAAATACATAGAAGTTTATAAAGTAAAATAGTAATATATCATGGTAAGTGATGTCAAATAGATGTGATAACATGTAATGAATGTATTTTAGAAATTTTATCATTCAAAAAGTTTTGTTTGGTTTTAAGGAAAACACTATAGAGCCTTAAAATAGAAAGGGGAACAATATTTAAAATAAAACTAGAAGTGAAAAAGATAGTTTTATAATAAAAAGATGAATTTTATATAGAAAATGGTGGATTAAAATAGAGGGTAGAGTTCACTTTAAATTGGGTAAAAATTTGGGAAGTTCCCTTCAAATCTGTTTTCTTATTGGGAAGTATCAAGGAGGGAATCACTTAAAAAATGAATATCCTTGAAAGAGAATAAGGTATGGATCTTGAGACATGATTTTGGAGCATATAAAAAGAATTTATAAGTTTTTCATAAAAAATAAAAGAAAACTTAATTTGGGTAAAAAGAAATATATAAAAAACCTGAAGGAATAAATGATGTTCAGGTATAATTCCTTACGAATTGTCAGCATGGTATCAACTGTACTTTAGAGGAATTCATTAGAGAGAACATGGTTTCTCATAAATTATACATCATGAGGGAGCTAAGTGGGAAGGTAAGAAATAATACACTAAAATCAGTTTTTAAATGCTAACAGGTAAAACATAGAGGACATTCTCGAATAAAAGTTAAATAGAGGATCCCTTACCATAAGTTGGGTAGTATTATCCACTTGATTTTACCGACCTGAATAATAAAATTAGGTTCATTAATAAATAATTTCTGAACCAATTATATATTTAAATTATTTATTAAACCATTTTTGAGTTCATTTTTATCTTTTTTGATTTGTTTATGAGGCATAATTTCATTGTTCGGGTCTGTTTGTTTCCTTGGTTATAATGATCGATTCACATATATTCATGTTCGGAGAACCATGTAAAATAGGGATGGTTGTTTGGAATTGGAGTTATATTATATTATTGAATATTTTTAAGGTTACATGGTTTTAAACTTCATTAGGTCACTTGGAGGGAAGATTAATCACTGTATAAATTATTTTATGATAACAGTTTGAGTTAATTTGTGGGTTTTTGAACACAACGTACCAATTTCCCTTTATAAATAAAAATCACAAGTAAAAAATGATTCCACAACCATAGATGAAACATAATACATATATTATGGTCTTTTTCATCCATTAAAATGGTTTCATGAAAAAAAAAATGAATATTGTAAAAGAAATTGAAAACCCATCGTCCTTGAATGTGGTAAATTAGCACATATCGAATGGTGTTTCATTTTTAGTATAAAAGAAAGGGAAATGAGAGATGCTGAAGAATTATTATTTTATCAAGAAAAAAATCCATTATATCTAATGTACTTTTCTAATCACAACATTTGGAAGATAAGAGGTGAGGAAAGAAAACTAAAAGAAATGTACTTGAAAATAAAAGAAAAGTTGAGATATCCTTTATGAAAATTCTGCAGCCTAACGACATTGCTTAAAATTTCATAAAATATTTTGATGAGAGGAAAAAGGATCTCTAAAAATTTTAAAAAAAAAATAAATAAAAGTTTATATGAAATGGTATATCCTAATATAATCCAATTGAAATTAAAAAGTATAACATCAAATGAAATCTTTGAAAAAGAGAAGGGAGGTAGATTCCCTTACCATGTAGAGTAACTCCTAAATTTTGAAGGTCGAGGCCTTGGGAGCTTGGGGAAACCATGGGAGGGATCATAGGGAGGTAAAACCACCATGTCATCGAGGATTTTGGATATTTAATGAAGGAAAAAAAAGTTTAAAGTGGGTATATATAGTAAAAGAGAGATATTTTTATTAATTTCAAAGCACACCTCATTAGTGATTTTTGAAGAACTGTGGGCTTTCTCATGGTATATTCTCTGGGTATTAGATAATTGGGACACCTCATATCATATATTACTTTACAAAAGTCTACCATCATTTTTATTAACTATTACATCATTATGATGTCATTAAACATAGTGAAAACACAAAACTGTATTTCTAATAATCACAAAGAATTCAAGTATTTTAGAAAAATTCCAAAAATTCACCCAAACCATTTATAGAAATGTAAAATTCAAAAATGAAAACCGTTTTTTGGAAATAATTTTCTAAATAATTTTAATTCAATTTCTAAATAAAATCATAATTTTTTCAAAAAAACATTAAAAATATATCTCATTTTACAACACCATGAAATTTTAATCAAGGTCCAATACAATTAACTTATATCCATAAAAAATAATGTTAAAATTTGTGATTACATTTTATGAAAATAAATTTCAATTTTAAATTATTAAATTAATCATGAAATTGTAAATAAAATATTTATGACATACAAAAATACCAATACTTATACTAGGATCGTTTTTCACTTTTAATATGTCTAAATTGTATTTTTAAATTCATGAGTGATGTTTGTATTTTCTTCCAATTACTATACATTAATATTCATAAATGTGTATTACTATTCATAAGGGTATGTTACTATTCATCAAAAATTAAGTTTGTCATATCAGACTTCAAATTACATTCTGATCACAACTGTAAATAATTGTTTTTATGAATTCAAAACACATAAGTGAAATACTTATATTTAAAGGATAAATATTACTTAATAGTTCATTGTGTTCTGATTTCATGTGATTATATTACCTTAAATAAGAAAATAATTTCTATTGATAAAAAATTGGGTCGTTATAGTGATTTCATTCTAAGTGTCGTTATAAGATTCAATATATAGATAATATTTAAATGTACCAACATAATTTCATTTCAATGGTTTGTAGAAAAACTATTGAAATTCCAAAATTTATTACAATGAGCTTATGTTTTTAAAAATAATTATTTTTTAAGCTGAAAGTATTATTTTTCATAAAATTATATTAATTATTTTTCATCTTTTATAAGAAAATACTAATGATTATGATTTTTTCATTATGAATTAATATAAAATGATATATTAGATTTATTCTGAAATTAAGTTGTTTTAAAGAAAATTAAACAAACAACTGATCCAAAAAATTTAATTATTTAATTTTAGAAATCATTATAACTAATTTCGCTATTTTGAAAATGGACAGATTAGTTTAATTTTTTTTAAATCCCTTACTGGTCAATTTTTTCTCATCTCATTTTTTCAAATAAAATCACAGGGAATAGACATGAGTAGGAAATATTACAAGGTATATGTTTTATAACATGGAATAAATGTTTAAATAATATAATTTTTTGTGAATGAAATATGATTTTAAGATTATGTATCCTATTTTGGTGGTGAAAATTTATATTTATTGTAATTCCCCACATTATTTTAATATAATGATACATAAGAGCTTTATACTAATTCTTTAAAAAGTAAATTTAAAAGATCTTGAAAATCTAATATAGTAAAACCTTTGATATAAAACATATAATTATTGGTTGTTTATGGTGAGAATTGTTATATATGGTATTAGAAAAAAAAATTAAATAACTTTATATGTTATGATGATTCATATCAGGTTATTTTAGAATTTAGAAGCCATAATGTGTTAATAAGTCTATGTTTGATCACATTATAAAAGGAATAGATAAAATTCTATGGTTTTATGTTATGTGATTACATTGGGACACATTTATTGAGTTTTCATAAATAATTTTGGTATATGTAACACGTATTTTTAACATGTTTTATAATGGGAATTTTATTTTAGAATAAACGCTTTTATATAATATGGTCACAAGTTGCCAGTTATTGATAACATTTATGTTAAATTTGATCATTAATTTTTATTAATATATGATTAATTAGGATAAATGGATATTATATTTTGATATTATATTTTTTATCATATAGATAACCTTATGATGATTCAATTATTTGGTAACTATGTGAATTTTATTTGAATAAGTACTATATTTTGAGACCATTATATTAATAAGGTAAAAAATATTAGTGTCTAATATGATATTTAAATTTTTTAATAAATGGTGAATTGTCTTTTAGAAATATATATGATTTTATTATGTCAGTATATTGATTCATGTTATTTAAGGGAAATTTTGGTATACATTAGAGAATATAATATATGACACCAAGAGTGATTAATATTGATTTGAGATTAATTTTATGTTGATCTCATAAAAATATGTGTTCAAATGTTACTAATTTTTGTGTTTTGTTTTGGGTTAGAAATCTTTCAAAGATATTTTTGATTAGTTATTTTGGCTGTTTTTAAATTTGAACATTTTGTGTTATCTTTTGAGGTTATATATATTAATGTATTAAATATTTTTATAATATATTATAATAACTTTTTCAGGCCATTTTTTGTTTGGTTAATTTATAAAGACAGTAGGGATAAATTTATATCCTTTATGGAATATGGGATCATTTAAAAGTTAATTTTTGTGGTTCAGGAAAAAAATCATCTTGAAAATTCATATCTTGTATATATATAAGATTGAAGTTGGAAAACATCCCCAAAATAACCAAAGGTTATAAAAGTTCATATGGATTATAAATAAATTAATTATGTAAATTTTTTATGATTTCTATAATGTTGAAAAAAGAATACCTAAACACTATAAAATAATCACGAAAATGAAAATGTTGTCCTATTATTATCATTTAGGATGAATTGATGGCCTATTATCTTCTCAAAAAAGTATAATGTAATCTCTTAAATGGATATTATTTCAATATAAATGTTTTAATTTATGAAATATTTTCTCCTTATTTAGGAACATAATTATGTTTTTTTCAAGGTGACTTGTATATATCCATTCTCCACTTTTAAATTTTTTTCAGTAACCCTTTTTATGATGTGGGTTTTCAGTAAATGTAACTTGAATTATTTAAATGTTTATTTCCTTCCGTGATCGTATGTTTTAACATCCACTCATTGGATTTTTTTTATAAATATTGTAATCGCTTTTATATAAATAAAGATAAAAATTAAAGGACATAATTTCATTAATTGGGGTAGAATATAACAACCCAATATTTGGAATTTATTTTTATTAAATAATATATTTGATATTGTATTCTATATGAATCCTCAGGCTTCAATGAACAACAAAATATTATTATTAAAATATCAAACATAAAACCAAGTTATGTTTTTGTAATTAATGACTAAGGATTACCATATTATGAAATAAATTTAAAAAAAATATCATTAATGAAATTAAGAAACATTTCATTTATTATCAATTTTTTTAAAATGAAGATAAAATATTTTGAATGTAAATGGTAATTTTTTTAAAAAACTATTTTTTTATGTCCAATTGATTTTAATATTTATAGATAAAATTTAACAATATTGATAAATGATTATATTGAAAAAATTAGATAATATATCTATCTTAATGAATTAACATTCCTTTTATTTTGTTTTTTATGCAAGGAATGAAAATGATGTCATTTAACACTTTCAAAATACATTATTATCAAAAATGATTTCTATTGCATTTTCTATGAAGATATTATAATAAATTTAGGACAAATTTATAATTTTTATTTGAAAAAATTGGAAAAATAATTAAATAAAATTATCATATTAGGATTAGGATTATTTTTTCAGACTTTTTCTTAAAGATTTATTTTAGAGTGATTAGTGAAAATGTTAATTTTTTCAAAACTAACATTCGTTTTAATAAAATTCAATAATTTAAAAGGCCCATTATATTTTTTATTTAATATTAAAGAAAAATAATATCCATTTTAGTAACCATAAAATAAATGATTCCATAGTAGTTCACATTCTTTTTTATTTCAGTATAAGTTCATTATTATGTTCCAAAAATGAAATTTTAATAAAAAGAATTTTCATTTCACTTTGTGCACTTATATCAAAATAAATTTCTTCCAGTTATATAAATATAATATTTATAAATAGAATTAGTATTTTTAATTTTTATGTTCTAGTCTAATAATGAGGTCAATTTATTTTTTAGTTTTTATGAATAGTAATAATGGTAGAAATGTACAACCATGGTAGAGGGTAAATCAGGTTATTAAGGTCAATACAATTTGATAAGGACAGATAAATTCATCATAAGTATAATTGGATGAGGTTTTTATAATAATATAATCTTATATTATCAATTTTATATTATTTCCACTTGAATTTCATTATGAAATATATATTATATTATGTCATGAAAAATTAAAATATATTGTACTCTATCTTTTAATATCTAATTTTTTTTATAATGATAAAAAATATATATGAATGATTACAAATAACTAATTTTTACATCAATTTTTTTAATAATTATTTATAATTGTTTTAGATAGTAAAATTTCACTGAATGCTTACGCAACGCCAATGTTTCACCTAGAGAAGCAGAAGAAAAATAAAATAAATGGATTTAAAAATATTAAAGAATATAATATTTTGAATATTTAAGGGGTAAAATTAATTTTATAAATACTTATTATGTGTATGTGATTATGTAAGTGATTAAATTTTCTTTTTTGGTTTATAATGATTATTTTAAAGTCAAAAATATTTTAAAACTTATGAAAATTACTTTACATGGAATTTAATGTATAAAAATAATTTTAAAATCATTATAAACTCATAAAATTATTATAATAAAACAATATCATGATGAATTTTTGAGAAATTCAGTATTTGATCAATATTTCCCAATTTTAATTTTTAAAATTACTTTTAATTCCCTAAAGTATTAAAATATTTTTTTCAAGGGTTATGATTAAACTAGTCTAATAAGGGGTTAATATAAGGAGGTTTGGGTTAAAATGACCATAAATATTTATCGAAATACTATTAATTGAACTTATTAAGACACTATATAATCCAAAAAATAAAATTGAATCCAATTTGATGCAATTTTGCATTGAAAACATCCCTATTATATTTATATTTTATAACAATTACGTGTGTGCCTCCATCCTCACTTATAAAAGGGAACCATTTATCCTCTATTCCTTATATATCATTAATGATTTATATCACATAATATCTCCCAAAAAAACATCCTAGATAACTTATACCCTTCATATAACTTCTTTTATTCCCCAAACACTATACTAAAAATTCTTAAGGTGTGATCCAAACTAGTTTTTCAATTATGATTTATAACCCTTAATAAGATATTTGATTTTATTTCATCTTATACCACCTTAAATAATATCGTAACCATGATGATAATATATAACCAATATATACCATATTATAAATTATTTTAAGTTGATATTACATTAGTTTTACCTCACTTTTTCCATCCTATGGGAAATGAAGACATTGCACATGCATACGTGTGAAATACCACCTCCATAATGAAATGTTTTTAATTTTTCGTCATCATCTCTAATAGTTAGTTAAAATGTTTTACCACATGAATATTTATTATATTAGTAAAATAAATTTGATTCTTGAAAATATATGATATTCATTAACTTCTTACACTTCCACTCATTGTAAAATGATAACATCGTTCGAGCATATATGCGGAATACCGTATCTATAAAATAATCTAATTTGTTAGTTTTATTTTTTTTCTATAATTGATGACTAAAAAACATTATTTAATTTCTAAATGTGATAATATTGTTTTTAATTACATTTTATATATCATTTAAAAATTACCCCATTGATAATGGCCAATCTACTGAAGCTATTTTAGGATTATGAATAGAATTCCCTTAGAACCTCTAACATAAACATAACTAAGTTAATAAATATGTAATATATTGTTAATTATGAAATAAATGGGATACTAATAAGGGAATAAACCTAAAAATGCTCTTGGGATATTATATAATTAATATTTTCTTATTATAAAATATTTAAAGTTTGTATGTGCTAAGTTGAACTCAACGTAAGAGATTTATTTTCAAATAACTATTTAAATATCACCCTTCTAACTCTTTTTATTCCTTATCATGTTAATTTTAATTTTTCTAATATTATTATTAATTACGCCTAAAGTAATGTTAAAGGTCTTTTTATATTATTTTTTTCTATAGTTACAACATATTAAAAAGGAATGTTTTCAACAATTTCTATTGGGTTATTTTTTAACTTTTTAAATAAGTTAAAAAAAATAATGCATGTTAATATAGATATATTAAAAACCATTTCATATCATAATAAAATTTTTAATTAATTATATTCCTCTACAAGATTACATGTTTATATAAAAATAAAATAAATATACAATACTCTAGGATTTTTTAGAATTAAACTTTTTTCCAAATGAAATAGAATCTTTTTATTATCATTATGTGGTAAGTGAATTTTTTTTAATTATAGTATTGAATTAAAATTAAAATTAGTTTTATGATAAATGGAAAATATATATTTTTATTAATTGTATAGTATTTTTAAATTTATAAAAATTATGGGTGAGTATGCCATAGCTCTGATGATGTGTGAACTAAATATATCTCTGTAATGAATATGATAAAGTGATGAAGATTGTCAAGACCCTTTCACCCCAAATGTACCCCCCTCAGTAATTAATTAGAGAAGGGATACAATGATGCTTGAAGGCACTAAATAATAGTCAATTTTTTGGATAAAATCACCAAGGGTATATCACACATAAAAATGGTAGGGTTTCCCCTATAAAGAGAACATGAAGAATATGAGATGTGATAAAACCATCAAACAATTATATATTCATAAAAAAATAAAAAACCCAAAACATATATGTAATTTAATAAAATTGGAACACCAATAAAATGAACTGTAATTACCAAAATGAAACTATGGTAATATTCTTAAACTCATATAGCTCCGGAACAGATCCCTAACCTACCAATTCAGGTCTAAATCAAGAAAAAACTCATATGAACATTAATATATATATATATATATATATAAAGAAGGTGAGAATAGCTGGTATTTTTTGTAGAACTCCTTACGGATCACATTATCTCTTTATCATCATCTAAACCTCAATATTTCAACTAATTAGTTTCTAGGATCTACTACGGCCTACATGACGTGTATTATACCACATGCCATCCCAACCCATAAAAATAAAACATATAATAATACCTTGGTTACAATATTAAAAGATATAATTTTTTTAATTATCCCAAATCTATTACATCCCTCTACACACTTATGTTGAAATGTTTCCACCATGTATACTAATACATAATACTACAAGGAGATGAGAGCAGGAAAAGTGGGGGTAATAATCCATTCGTATACTTTCAAACCATGATATTTAGGGAAAATTGTTTCATAGTATAGTATGTGTTACTCTCTCTATCGACATGGGTGTGGGATAGTATTAAGTCACATAACATATATGATACATATATATCTAAAAATAACACTATGGAAAAACCCATTCTTTAGACTCAACTGCAACTATCATCTATCTGGCATCCAATATCCACTTTTAATGAATATATATCTTATGATAACATGATAATCTAAAAAAATCAACTAATTACTTCTGTTAAAAATTTCATATCAAAATTAATTAATTGATTATCCATTAATTAAAAAAATACAATTTTTACTTTCTATTAATTATCAACCAAAGATTGTTACCTCTAGGTATTATCTTAAATATTCCATGGTTCATCATGATTCATGATCATTTAATATTAAATTCAACCACCAACGCAATATGTAAGAAATTTAACATCCATTACCATTCAATAATTTCTAGTACTCTAGGTCTCATCGCATGCTACCATAAAATGTGCATGATCCATGCATAACAAGATGCATCAATCAATGGGGAAATTAATGATAAATAAATAAAATCATCTAACATTCTATTATAGTTGATTCAACAATAAGAAAGAACCATAGATTTTAAAAAATAATAGAGAAAAATAATCTCCAACCTGCTCCATCAGTATCTATTCCATCCAAAACACCACTATGCATATCATCATGAAACCTTATAGACACATATGTGGGAATCCCTACCAATCCTCCAAAAATGATTATCCATACCAGGCATATATCATTCCATATCATAAGGCTCACATTTAGAGAAATCACAAAAGTAAAAAAGAAACAACCAGACTGTTAACATGGCATCCCGGCCCTAAAAACCAGGAACCTTTCCTTCATAATAAAATTCGATCTCTAAAAACTGAGCAATTATCATTTTCAAAAAACAAAATTTTTACCATATTGAATTAAATGATTCATTAAATATAAGTTGAACCCATAATAAACTGATGTGACTAAAAATCATCAACTATGAATTATATCAATAGTGTTTCAATAATAACTTCTAATTTTTTCAAACATTAAGAAAAAAACATTTATATTGTATCAGTACTTTTTTTTATAATTTATCCAAAAAAATTAATAGATTTACATTCACTATATTATTTCATGTATAAGAAATATTTTAATCCATCCCATAAAGAATATTAACACACTATCTAGAACATCAAGAGGAAACCCATTGATATGATGGAAACACGTATGATCGATTATAATAAAAAAAGTTCCTTCTTTAATCTATTTTAATCATCATAAATGTTAACACTACAATTTCAAATAAATATAAGTCATGATACCATTATAATTCCACAAAAAAAATAATGAGAAATAAATCCCCTACCTAAATTTATATGTTCAATGTTCTCCACACAAGAATACACGATCGATTTGACCACCAATAATTTAAACACAACCAAGATGAAGAAGGTTCACTAGAACCTAACATCAAAATAATATAAACAGAATCAGATATTTACACCCAAATAAAATTATAATTCTACAGAAATCACCCTAAAATAGAAGAATGAATAAATGTAGGAAAAGTGTAAAAAGTATACCCTAAACTATGAAAATTTGAATATATATGATCCATGGGTTTAAATCCTCATGGTTTTAACCACGGATTCCTTAGGGATGTAGAACCAACACTCCAAATGGAAAATATCAATCAATGGAGCCAAAAAAGGGAGAAAACCCAACCATTCCCTAGTTTCATAAGACTATTTTAAATTTAAAGGAATACTCAAATGAACGTTGATTGATTAACAGTATAATGGAACACATTAAAATTTAATTTAAAACTTATAAAAAATAACACATATTTCCACCCAATAAAAACGTAATGATCCATGATCATTGGTGATGGTTTTAGATGTTTTGAAATAATCTCAACCACCAATATGGATTCCACCATGGACTGGATATTTTTCATGTTTTTATAGGGAATTGTATCCCAAAAAACTTTTCACATGGTGTGTTATCTGGGTAAAAGGGATTTTCTATCACCATAGATTCCACCATGACTAGACATGCCATTTCTCCCATACCAATTTCATATAAGAGTAAACTAGTTCCACCACAACTCGCACCACCGTAGTGGGGTAACTGGTTTTAGAATAAATAATCTCTAAAGGCCTCAAAAGTTTTCCTTCAAACCACTAATCCTTATAAAATTACAAAGGAATGGTAAAAAATCTCTATATCATAACATTAGATATCTCCCAAAAAATTATCATCACCAATAATTTAAACCAATCCTTAATATAGTAAAAGATAATGTCATCTAAATAGTCACCCCATGAGATAACTCTCAAGAATCTCTCTATTGTAGGTTCATGTCCACCACACCTAGAGGAATGATGCAAAATTATTTCGAACACTAAAAACTATCTCCAAAACTCTATCCATGGGGATACCTCTCAAAAAAGGAAACTCCATTAATAAGGAATCAAGGATGATATATATTTATCATAGACCATAAAATGGTTAATAAGAATCAATAAAATTTACAATTAGGCAAAAAATATCTTTTAATATCAATTGTTTATATTCAATTCAACTTCAATCATTCTATCCACCATAAAATTGTGTAACAATTGGACACTAACCAAGAGAATAATGCACCTACACAAAAAATTCTCCTTATATTCCATGATCTATAATGGCCACTCTTCGAAGACCGCATGATCAAAAATGTTGATCTATCCCTAATTGATGACATGATATATTTTAAGAAGATTGAAGTGAAGTTGTGACAGAAGAAATAAATCCTGATTTTTACTCATCATCAGTTTTAGTTATATTTTTTTGAATCAACTCTAAAATAAGCCAACACCTTAGAAGTCTCAATAAAATGGTGAAAATCTTACTCCCATGACCAAAGCATCACTGTCTATGATGAGACATAACCTTCAAAAAAACAACATATCAAATATATAAATATAGAGGTCTCCACTTAGAGTTTGTATAGGATTAATTATAATCATGTTCTACATTAAAATTCTTAGGATTCACTTGAACCTTCTAAATTTTTCTCTATTCTAGATCTTCCATGAGAATTGGTGTCTCTCTGGCCAGAGTCCATCACAATTTAGAATAGAAAGGCCACTCATACTAATCATGAAATAAGAATATTCTAAGAGTTTAGTGAAAACTATTCTAGTAATAATATTAAAAAAACATTCCCCACCCATGAACCTCAAAAATATTGGAGACACTCCTAATACAAGCCTTTATGAGTCTAGATGGTCCACTAGGTCCGATATTCCAACTATTTAATAAAATAACATCCAAGGAACAACTGATATACGAAATCATTTTGACGACCTCTCTACACTCTATTGTTAAAAATTGATAGTTATCCTAAATATCCATCCTTGGGATACTATTATGAGCTTCTATCTCCTCCAGATACCACCTCAATGAAACCTATAACGACTTAGACTCCTTTATCACTACGAATTGAGAAAATTTTCTCAAAAAGTCTATTATGACCCATATAGCATCATAACCCCATTATATCATTTTAAAATGGTGATGAATTCTATAGATTATTCCTCCCAATCATATTGAAGAACATATATTGGCTGGATAAAAAATCTACGAACATGGTGTTTAGAATTCACCTTACTGTGGACAAAACATCTAAACAAGAACTATACAACTGAACACTACACCCTCAAGCCATAAAAACTAACACCTCATATCATATTACATATATGTCATACTAAAATATACAACCATGGGTGATATGTGAAACTGAAATAGAACCACCTCATGTATCATTTGAGGGAAAAAAGCATCCCATGGAACAACACCGGGTGTTGATAATCCTCCGACCATCCATTAGATGCTTCACAACTAAACAAATCGATCATTCCAAACTATGACCTCTTAATAACCTAGATAGGAATCCTCCGTATTCTAGTAAAATTAAATCTGCACAGTCATTTTAAAAATGTATCCTCTACCACTAGCATCCCCTTCATAAAAAATAATCACACGGAGTTTATAAATCACACTCTTGGAATCTCTAAACTCACACACACTATCATTTTATGGATTCTTACTCAAAGAAGTAACCAAAATATCACCCTATTGAGTGTAAATGAAATATCAAAGTCATAGTGATTTAAAAATAACATCCACTTTCACCGTCACATGTTTGGTTCTGACTTGGAGAAGAAATACCACAAGCTCTTGGGACCGGTGAAAACCACAAAGCATTCATCGATGAGGTAATGGCACCAAAAAATATGGCAATACAAAATGTAATGCCTCTTGAAATCCTTGGTGGAATAGTTAAATTACTATGAATATAACTACCAACATAAAAAATAAATAACATCCCTTTAATAAATTAGGACACTACCCATGCCAATGCATAAAAGGTGACAGAAATCGTCAAACTAAATTCCCACTTCTTAAAAATGAAGAACTGGGGTGGTGACCAACCACTCTTTTATATACTTGAAATATCTCTAAAACTATTCATTTAAAATTAATTCATAATACTTTTTTGGTCAAGGATATTATAGGAGTTCAAATATGATAAAATTCAGGTATAAAACTCTTCTAATAGCATACATGACTGAGGAAAATCTATACTTTTGTAATTGTCATAGGGGAATACTAGGAAATAACAACCTCATTATTCAAAGGATACACCAATACTCTATTCTAGTATATTACATACCCCAAGAAAAAAATTCACAAGCCTAGAGTTAAAACTATTATCACTTCCAAAATAATTTTTTGTAACATGAATTCCCGAAAAGTCTTGAATATGCTCTGCATATATCTCCTTAGGCATAGATTAAACTAGGATATCATAGATGGGAACCACAAAAAAATAGTATTGAAACTCTCAAACCACTGAATTCATCAACCCCATGAACACTAATGGATTACATTTAACACATAATTAAAATAAAATGAACTCATAATGCCTACAATGACATTGGAATGTAGTCTTATTTATCTCTTCATCATTCAACTCTATATAATGTCATCTAGATCATAGATTCATCATAATAGGTCCTCTCAGATGGTCGAATAAATCATTAATTCACATAATCATGTTGGTATTCTTCAATATTAGCTTGTTTAAGTGTGTGTAATATATACCTAGACAGAGATTGAAATCATCTTTCTTTGCAAACGATACCATAATTCCACAAAGTGAAATGATCTGCTTAAAAAAACCCTTCTTTATAATATCATTTATCTACAACCATATCTTAAACATATTAAAAGGATATATATTTTAATTACACATTAAGATAAATTAAACACTCAAATAGATATTTATCTTAAAAATATCTCCCTTCAAGGGGTTAATACCACATCCTTTTTAGGAATTCCATCAATGTACTATTCCGCAACCCTGAGAAACATTTCCTGAAAATCCTTGGAAGAATTTAGCATTATATTTTCAATTAGGGATAGTAATTCTAAAATAAACCTCTGACCAATATGATGTTTATCTTTCCAATGAACATGGAAATCTCTCTGTCAGCATAATTGGACACAATCTACCCCTAAAGAAATCCACTATTACCTACACCAAATATGTATATTCTATACTAAATATGATGTCATTTAGATATAATAATAAACATGGTATGTCTTCTTAATGGTGGTCTCTTCCTATCACTATCCCACAGACTCTATATATGTCACCGAAATAAGATCAAACTCTAATTGGAATAGTCAACACTGTGGGAATGAAAATAGAATATGGATTTCTTGAAATTGGAAACAATATAGTATACAACATTCCACGACCTAATCTATAACCCCTCTACCATTGATGATAACCACCTCCATGGTTATTCTATCCTCTATGAGGATGAAGAGGATCATGGGGTAATCTAATGATTACCCAATATCCCTTATATATTTTGGAAGTTTTTGTACCATGACCTTAATTCCACATCTAAAAATTGGACAATGGAAGAACACATGATAGATACTACCTACTTAGAAATTTCAAGAACTCTCTCCACTAATTAACATGGTGTCTATAAGAAAAATAGATATTTGATCCCTTGGAAGTGTCTCAAGATCTTTCTCACCAAGAGAAATGAGATAAATATGGATGAGATCTTCCATTGTCTATCAAAAATCTATTATGTCTCAAGAACTACATGCACTAGACAAAATATCTAACATATGAATAATTTTATAGACTACCATGTCAAGACAATCTGGTCCTGAACAACATCCTCTCAACTAATTATATTATCACAAGAACCTAGAAATAATTGTAGGAATAAATAAGGTGATCATGAATTGTATATATGAATTTAATTCTTTATAGAAATGACCCACCCAATACTCTTAATTTCAAAAAAGGTAGGAATAATATCAAAGAAAGGTCTTGAAATTCATACCAAACTCTTGAAGGTTGGAACTCCACTATCGAATGGTATGATGCTCCTGGTGGCATAATGAATTCATAAATAAAGAATGAAACTCAACTCAAAACAAATCTCAAAACATATCCCTTGAAATTTTTGAATCCATTTTATCCAAAAGGAGTAATTACCACTATTATTTTATTCTCAAAATAACATCATAGTCAAAAAGGAATCCTAGTTCTCCTTTCAGGCATAGATCAAACATATGTCTATCTCCTCCTCCTCCAACCAATCCTCTTTCACTATGTCTAAAACAGATCCATAATACTAATAAAAACTCTGGCACTGAAACACTTGGATTTTCCTCCTTTGAGTGTCGTCATCATAAACCTCAACCATGTGATGATCTACTAACACACGGTACAGAACATCTTCGGTATGAACCAGTCAAGGATTTCTGTAGAGACCCGAAGCTTGACGTACAAGGACATTATATTACTTTTACAGAATACTTAGTACATAACAAAAACACACAAACAAGGACTGTAATAGTTTAGTGTCTTTGGAAACTCGGAACGTAATCTTCTAATCATGGTGAAAGATCTTCAACATCTCCCATAAAGGTCGTCCCTTTTTTTCATACCTAAAAACTTTCATTATATCCTGGGGAGAAGAAAACATAAAAGGGTGAGCTCAAATTCTCAGTAAGGGTAAACAAAAGAAATATCAATCACATCATATTCATAAGAACATAACTTTTTGAAATCTTAACCTGAAAAAGAGAGCATAATTTCATAACATGGGATAAATCATAGTAGTGAAATGAAATCCCAATAATCATAACATAAAACATGAAACTTGGTGGCATACACACATAATCATAGAGAATCATTTATTGTTAGTCAAGACTCATTTCCAAGACTATCTTAGTGGACAAAGTCCATTTCTTAACCGAGTTCATTCCTCGTTTCAGTCCTGTTTCACTGAACCGGTATAACCTACCATTCCAGCCATGTCTATCTCATGAGATATAAAATCTTTACCCAATGCATTGGAGGGAGATTTAGGTCTCACCCATCTCATAATGATACCATTCTTATGTGTTCCACAAAATCATATACCATACATCATAGCATAACCCATGTATAAAAAATAGGATTCTTAAACATCGTGACATCATAAAGCAATTCATATAAGATAAAAATAATTCCATCACAACATAATAAAATCAATGTAATAATAGGGATAGAAACATAACCCTATATTATATTATATGGAAAATAATTTTGATAAAACACTTGAACTCCATTCTTGAGGAAAATATCCTTTCTACTTCAAAAACACTTTTCCATTTTTAACATGTCATACAATTCTAAATTAAAAGAAGTTGATTAAAAATAAACTTGAAAACTTGTAAAGGAAGCTTCTTGGAAATAATGTTTTCAAAATCCATTCATGCCATATAAGTTCAAAAAAACATTCTTCTCGTACTTTTTTCGGTAAATTCAAGAAGTACCTTGTATGTAAAACGACAGAAGATTCCTTTCATATCTTTTACTAAAAACTCACCGAAGGATAAAATTGGATTTAAACAATTGTAGGTGGATGGAAATAATATTACATATCGAAGAAACATGGATGTGGATGATAAAATACACCCATGTAAATACCAAAGTATAATCAATCTCGGATAAAAATGTGATTGTGAGACTTTCCCTTACCTTAGGTCCAATTTGCTTCGTAAGTGTCCGAACCTCCTTTAATTTTGGTAACTTCCTTTGGTTTGAACCAAAAGGACTTCTTGGAGAGTCTTCTGCCTAATGTAAGGCTTCAAGGGGGAGGAGAGAGATTTAGGGAGCTTAGTTGGGCAGAGTTTGGACGGGCCAAAAGTCTTGAGAGGTGTGACGAATTGCATAGAAGTGGTCTCCTTTCAAAAGGGAGTGGAGGGGCTCTTTAGGAAAGTTTGAAAACATTATTTTATTATAAACTAATCTTCGGTTTCAAGAGGTCCAAAACACATTAATTCCGAAGAAATATGACTCATATTCGAAATAAAATCATCCAATAGGAATTTGACAGGTTTTGGATGATATTTTAATCATTTTAATCTTATTTATTTAAATCATTTATTAATGAGTTAAACACTACATCATTATTGTGTCATAAATAATTTAATTCAGTTGATGTCTAAAAATTATGAAAAAATACCATGATGTAGGGAATCGTTTTAGATTTTCAAATAAAATTTATAGTCGAAAATATAACTTATATAACCCCTTATAAAAATTAATTACTAAAATAGTTTTGTTAAAGTCAATTTTGTCTTTACATTAAATTAATTAATCTAATGTGTCATTGTCTTTTATAAGTGGCTTCATGGGGTCCCAAAATCGACCCAAAGATGCCCATTGTTGGCCACTACTCATACAATAAGTTTAGGACAAGTGTCAATGCAATTTTGAATTATTATAATATTCTTTTAACCTTGAATTACCCTATTTACCTTTAATCATAGTAAATAAAAAAAATTACCGTAGTTACTATTCATAATATAAAAAAACAGTAACCTATTAACATAATTTGGACCCACTGATTCAAAATATGGAATCCATTTTTAAAAATATAAAACACAGAAGTTGCAGTAATAAATTTAAAATTAATCCCGTTGTTTAAGCAAACATGTTTTAAAAGTTAAAACATTGTCAAAGATTGAATTTATTTAACCTACAAATTCAATGTAAAATCAAGGATAATGACATAAATTATATTAAATGGTAAAAATATATTCTATTTATACTTTGAAACCATTCAATATTATTACTTAACCACATAATTTATTACGATGAAAAAAGTTGTTTTTAATTAAAATATAGCGGGTTTTTACTATTCATTAAAATATGAAAGTTATCAGAATAATATGAAAAATTTATCCAAAGTAAATTTTTATATCATGATTCTAAAGAAGAATTTTATTTAGTCAAATTGAACTTATAAACATGTAAAAAACTATATTTAATGTGGGTGTGCCATCAAAAGGCGGTAAAACTGCATTTTTTTAAAAATACTTATTTTACCTGAAAAATTTATTTTGTTCTCTTAACACATTCTAGAAAATGTATAAGATGAATAATAATGTTATAAAATTCAAAATTTTGTTAATACTATTCATAACGGCTAGTTCATAATAATATTATAATAATATATTGTTGTTTAGTAAAACCCGGTATTGCGTACAACACACGCTATCAAGGAAGGTCGCAATTGCGTGTAATGCAACCCAAGTCAGGGGTGCGTGTTGTGCAAGAATCCTTCATTGTTTCGTATTACAGAATACAACCATATTTCATTTGTACATTGAATATATATATATATATAAACAGACTCAATGTTGCGTAGAATGACTATTATAAAACGAACTTGAAATTGTGTGTAACACGATCCAAGAATAGCATTGTGTATACTGCAAGCTAATACGGTGTTGCGTATAGTAAAAGCTAAACTTGGTGTCGTGTATAATAGAATACATCAATGAAATTAAAAGAATATTTTTCATAAAATCTCGGGGTTTTACATTCTACCCCCTTAAAATGAATTTCGCCCTCGAAATTCATCGGGGTTATAAATGGTTTATTACTTGAAAATTTCTTTAATAGAAACCCACATCGTAAAAAGGAATACCAAAACTTGGCTTTAAAAACTAAAGTATGAAACGTAACGGTTACCCAAATTAACTCATCACTGGGTTTCCACGTAGGAGAACATAAGTGAAAATATGGATATGGAAGAAAAATCTAACCATCAAGTTCTGATAGAGAGTGGTAGAGAACATGGCTATGAAAAAGCCAGAAATCACAAAGCCATAAATTTGTGATGATCTAGGGTACCATCTTGTTCATCAAATATAAGAGCACTAAGACAAAATTTTTGGTTTTTAAGATCATTTCCCTAAAGTTGATGAATTAAAAAAAATACTTAAATGATTTTGGTACAATCTCACTGTTGTTCGTGAATTGAACAATTTCCACTTCATATCATAAAGAAATGAAGTTGAATTTGTTATTCGTGAAGCATTAGTAGATCATGTGACAGAATGATGGGTCATTCCATCTATTTCAAACAAAAGGTTAGATAAAGTTATAAGTCCATCTTATGGTGAGATTAATCGTATATGGTTCAAAAAATGGACTTATACATTATTTATCATACCGCTTAATAAAATAAAACTACTTTCTACTAACCAGGGACTTCGTGTAGGCCATTGGTAGGCAATAAAGGCCAGTCGCACTTCAGTTGTGGGTTCGATTCCCACAACCTTGTCCGACGCGATTGGCTGTCGCCCGTCCTGCAGGTTGTCCTTTTTCTAAAACTACATTACTATATCATCCCATCCATAATATCGAAAAAAAGTTTTATCGTTAAACAATACTAACTTATGTCTAACATAATCCATTCCTATCTTTAGGCTTATCTAAAATACTTCGGTCCAAGCTCATAGTATAAAGAAAATGATTACATAACAATCACGTGAATGCCATCATTTACCCCCCATATATCATAAGATATATCTTGTTGGTCAAATTACAAACATGTGAATACCTTAATCATGTATTCTCTTGAAGAATGAATACCCATTGAACCTTAGTCAAAACATTAATGCAGTCAAAAGTTAACTCTTTCCACATACCAAAATCCAAAAATTCTATATACTCAAACCATGATATAACCTTCTTCTTATATCAGTCATGAGCTCATGAATACGGTCAAACATTTCATTTTCTCGTTTTCCTTTCATTATGCGCATATCATCTTTTTTTTTTCAAAAATATCTCAATCACATTCTATGGTTACCGGTACCATTGAACACCATAATAGACCAATACATAAATATTCCAATATTCCACGATACTATATACAACATTATTTTGGAATCCCATTACATAAACACTTAATCATTCCACCACATTGTTGTCATATTCAACATCGCCAATAGTGATCGCATGTGACTTCCCTTTTTCCTTTGCCTTAAGTGGTTGCTCATGTCGATCATCACTAACCCTTGGATTAGGGCATTTATTATCATAATGCCCCATTTCCTTTCACTTGAAGCATTGAAGTGTCGGTGGTGCATTCTCTGTAGTATTTTATTTATTCAAATCATTAGAAACACTTTTTCCATTACTTCGACACTCAACTACTCGATGACCTTCTTTTCCACACTTAAAACATTTTCTAGTCCCTTTAAGAAAATCTCCACCATGCTTCTTTCCACACTTTGAGCATAAGGAAACATTCATCTTCTTTTCATCATTATTCTGAGATTTCTCCCTGAACTCCATCTTTCATTTCTTGTCAAAACTATGAGATGGATAAGTAACACCAACTTCCATTTCTACCTTGATAGCAAAACGCACAATTTCTTCATAGCTACTGAAGTCTCTTATAGCTAATTCCCTTCGAAGATTTGGTTTTAAGCCACTAAATAATCGATCAACTTTACTTTCAGGATGGATGATAAATCCAGATGCATACCCTGCAAGCCTTGTAAAGTTCGCTTCGTATATACCAACAGATTCATCATCCTTTTTCTTTAGTTCAAGAAACTCCTTCTCTATCTTTGTTCAAAGAATACGAGGGAAGTACTTATTGAAAAATAAGTTCTTGAACTCATCCCATTCCATGGACTCAATTTCATCTCTTGGCCTCGTATTCTTGATAAGATTCCACCATTGATCATCTTCACCCTCCAAACGATATACTGCTAAGATGACTTTATCATGTTCAGAACATTGAAGAACTGAAAATATCTTTTCCGTGGTGCTGATCCATTGTTCAGCAACAAGTGGATCAGAAGACCCACTGAAAGTAGGTGGATGTTGCCTCATGAAGGAATCAATAGAATATTGTTCCCTTCTCTGCTCATTGGATGTCCAGAATGATTCATAGCTTGTGTAAGTATAGCAGTAAGATTTTCCACTCCATCTCCCATAACAATTGTTTGTTCAGGAGGACAATCATTGCATTGTCCATTACATTGATCAACACGGTTCCTTCGGGTTCCAGCCATCGTCTAAAACCCAAAAAGAATAGTGTGAGAGGAAAAAATCACGCCAGGGAAAACAATATAATAAATGGGAGTAACTTCAATATCTAACATCTTGGTTTACCGTAATTCTATAACTATAACCTATACTTATACTTAACCTTAGGGACATCCCTAGATCTACCTTAGAAATATCTCTAGGGATCTTACTAAAGTTCTCGCATCCTAGTTTCCAAAGGTTGAATAAACCATTCCTTTGATACCAACTATAGAGACCTGAAGCTTGACGTACAAGGACATTACATTACTTTTGCGAAATACTTAGTACATAACAAAAACACCCACACAAGGACCGTAATAGTTTAGTGTCTTTGGAAACTCGGAACACAATCTTCTAATCATGGTGAAAGATCTTCAACATCTCCCATAAAGATCTTCCCTTTTTTCATACCTAAAACCTTTCATTATATCCTGGGGAAAAGAAAACATAAAAGGGTGAGCTCAAATGCTTAGTAAGGGTAAAAAAAAAGAAATATCAATCACATCATATTCATAAGAACATAACTTTTGGAAATCTTAACCTGCAAAAGAGAGCATAATTTCATAACATGGGATAAATCATAGTAGTGAAATGGAATCACAATAATCATAACATAAAACATGAAACTTGGTGGAATACACACATAATCATAGAGAATCATTTCTTGTTTGTCAAGACTCATTTCCAAGACTATCTTAGTGGACAAAGTCCATTTCTGAACCGAGTTCATTCCTCGTTTCAGTCCTGTTTCACTGAACCGGTATAACCTACCGTTCCAGCCATGTCTATCTCATGAGATATAAAATCTTTACCCAATGCATTGGAGGGAGATATAGGTCCCACCCATCTCATAATTATACAATTTTTATGTGTTCCACAAAATCATATACCATACATCATAGCATAACCCATGTAAAAAAATGGGATTCTTAAACATCGTGACATCATAAAGCAATCCATATAAGATAAAAATAATTCCATCACAACATAATAAAATCAATGTAATAATAGGGATAGAAACAGAACCTTATATTATCTTGTATGGAAAATAATTTTGATAAAACACTTGAACTCCATTCTTGAGGAAAATATCCTTTCTACTTCAAAAACACTTTTCCTTTCTTAACATGTCATACAATTCTAAATTAAAAGAAGTTGGTTAAAAATAAACTTGAAAACTTATAAAGGAAGATTCTTGGAAATAATGTTTTAAAAATAAATTCATGCCATATATGTTAAAAAAAATTCTTCTCGTACTTTTTTCAGTAAAGTCAAAAAGTACCTCATACGGAAAACGAAAAAATATTCATTTCATATCTTTTACTAAAAAATCACCGAAGGGTAAAATTTGATTAAAAAAATTGTATGTGGATGTAAATAATATTACATATTGAGGAAACATGGATATGGATGATAAAATACACCCCAGTAAATACAAAAGTATAAACAATCTCGGATAAAAATGAGATTTTGATATTTTCCATTACCTTAGGTCCAATTTGCTTCGTAAGTGTCCGAACCTCCTTTAATTTTGGTAACTTCCTTTGGTTTGAACCAAAAGGACTTCTTGGAGAGACTTCTTCCTAATGTAAGGCTTCAAGGGGAAGGAGAGGGATGTAGGGAGCTTAGTTGGGCAGAGTTTGGACGAGCCAAGAGGCTTGAGAGGTGTGAGGAATTGCATAGAAGTAGTCTCCTTTTATAAGGGAGTGGTGGGGCTCTTTAGGAAAGTGTGAAAACATTATTTTATTATAAACTTGTCTTCAGTTTCAAGAGGTCCAAAAGAAATTAATGCCAAATATAAGATGACTCATATTCTAAATAAAATCATCCAATAGGAATTGGATAGGTTTTGGATGATATTTTAATCATTTTAATCTTATTTATTTAAATCATTTATTAATGAGTTAAACACTGCATCATTATTGTGTCATAAATAATTAAATTCATTTGATGTCTAAAAATTATGAAAAAAATACCATGATGTAGGGAATCATTTTAGATTTCCAAATAATATTTATAGTGTAAAATATAACTTATATAAACCCTTATAAAAATTAATTACTAAAAGAGTTTTGTTAAAGTCAATTTTGTCTTTACATTAAATTAATTAATCTAATGTGTCATTGTCTTTCATAAGTGGCTCCATGGGGTCCCAAAATCGACCCAAGGATGTCCATGGTCAGCCAATACTCATCCAGTAAGGTTAGGACAAGTGTCAAGATAATTTTGAATTATTATAATATTCTTTTATCCTTGAATTATCCGATTTACCTTTAACCGTAGCAAATAAAAAAAATTACCATAGTTACTATTCATAATATCAAAAAAAATAAAAGTAACCTATTAACATAATTTCGACCAAATGATTCCAAATATGGAATCCATTTTTCAAAATTCAAAACACGGAAGTTGCAGTAATTAATTTAAAATTAATCTCGTTGTTTAAGCAAACAGGTTTTAAAAGTTAAAACATTACCAAAGATTGAATTTATTTAATCTACGAATTCAATGTAAAATCAAGTATAATGACATATATTATATTAAATGGTAAAAATATATTCTATTTATACTTTTAAACCATTCAATATTATTATTTAACCACATAATTTATTACGATGAAAAAGTTGTTTTAATTAAAATATAGCGTGTTTTTACTATTAATTAAAATATGAAAGTTATCAGAATAATATGAAAAATTTATCCAAAGTAAAGTTTTATATCTTGATTCTAAAGAAGAATTTTATTTTTTCAAATTGAACTTATAAACATGTCAAAAACTATATTTAATGTGGGTGCGCCATCAAAAGGCGGTAAAATTGCATTTTTTGAAAAATACTTATTTTACCCGAAAAAATTATTTTGTTCTCTTAACACGTTCTATAAAATGTATAAGATGAATAATAATTTTATAAAATTCAAAATTTAGTTAATAATATTCATAACATCTAGTTCATAATAATATTATAATAATATATCGTTGTTTATTAAAACTCAGTGTTGCGTACAACACACGCTATCGAGGAAGGTTGCAATTGCGTGTAATGCAAGCCAAGTCAGGGTTGCGTGTTGTGCAAGAATCCTTTGTTGTTTCGTATAACATAATCCAACCATATTTCATTTATACATTGAATATATATATATAAATATAAACACACTCAATGTTTCATAGAATGACTATTATAAAATGAACATGAAATTGTGTGTAACACGATCCAAGAATAGCGTTGCATATACTACAAGCTAAAACAGTGTTGAGTATAGTAAAAGCTAAACTTGGTGTGGTGTATAATAGAATACATCAATGAAATTAAAAGAATATTTTTCATAAAATCTTGGGGTGTTACAATTTCAACATTGATCCATACATTAAAAAGAGAAAATAGTTTTTGATTTATAAAAAAGAATATGTAATATTTAATATTAATTAGCTAATTAAGGTTCAATCCATTCCCAAGGGCTACTCATTTCAAACACATGTGTAAAGAATAATTAAGTGTGGTCCTTTCCAGGGTATCTACCCTCCATTATATTCACTAAGATTAGTAGGATGATAAAACATAAAAGTTCTTTCATCGAACCAAAAGGAGACAAAATACCCATGGAAATCAGGTAAATAAGATTATGATTCTTTAATCCCTCCTATAATATGACATTTGTTAGTCATGAGTACTATGGGGATATCATACAAAAAATGGGAGGAATTTCCCTTTAAGAATAACATGAGGAATAAAATATCAGGTAAAACCACCAAAACACTCGTGATCATGAAAAAATTAAAAATCTCCAGAAACATGCATCAAATGTCATAAAACTGAAAATCAATAAAGTCGATTTACATGTACCAAAATGATTCCTTGACAGTGACCTCAAATCTGAAAAAACTCCTAGAAAACTCCTCGATCTAGTGATATACATCCAAAAAAAGCTAGCTCATTTGGACTTAAAAATAGTTTATATACATGTAGGGAATCATTAGTGGTATACTAAAAAGGATCCTCTATAAAGCCTTTTGTGGAATAAAAAAATCATAGTAAATCCTCATGAATAAACAATTAAAGCTAACTTTTCATGTAAACGGTCCTTTTATGTTACTGGTCACACTATATCACTCTCACCATGTATTTAATAAAATAAAAAAAATAATAATAAACATAATATCCATTGATGTAACCAAACTACCACTTCCCCACTTTTTTTCTATCTTTTCCAATATCTCACATCCTGATCCATCTCTCTCCAATGTTTTCCTTTTGAAAGACACCTTAAAAATTATAAGATTCAATAACTTCAAGAATTAAAAAATATTATCATTAAAAACCATAAACCATGTGTTTCACTTATTCTTATCATCATAAACCATGTACCACATCAATCACACAATCTTGTCATCATCATCCACATCCCTTGATTTTAACCAAGTACTTTATGAGATCCACCGTAGCCCATATTTTATTTATTATACCTCAATCTTTCATATACCATACTTGACATACCCAAAATGATCCTAAGGATATTATATCCAAATATAAATGGGTGTGAATTTCCCATTATCCATTATATCCCTCTACACATGTATATTTAATGGTAACAGTAATGTGTAGTAGCATATAATATAATAAAGAGAATGGAGTGGTGATAGAGTGGATAGTCAGCCATTCAAGTCTCACCAACATGGATGTTGGGGAAAACACCCTCCCAAAGACCACTATTTTTCAGTATCCCTACCAACATGGGCATTATCATATGAAATCAAATAACACATAATATATACCTATAACTTACAACCACACTATGTGCAACGAACTAGCCTTAGACTCAACTGCATCTATCAAATCTTAAACACCCGACTACCTATAATATATAAATATATATATATATATATATATATATCGGATTAGAACACAAGAATTTAAGAAAATTCTTACAATTAATTTCTAACATTAAAATTTTTATATTTAACTTAATTTATTCATTAGATATAAATTAATAATATTGAATTTCCCCTTTACATTAATTATAAACTAAAGTTCACACCCTCTTGGAATAATCTAATTAATTCAATAGTTCCTCAAGAATCATAGTCATATAAAATTCCATTCACTCACTAATAATATTGTTTAAAAATCTGAAACTCATTAAAATTCCATAATTATAGGTACTTTATGACTCATCCTATGCTATCATAAAATATTCTTATACCATCCACAACCAGCCACTTTATATTGTGGTGATTGTAATGAAAAAAATAATAAATATCTAGAGTAATAATTTATAAAATATTCATCTATATGAATGAATCCAATAATTTTTCACAAAAATAATTTGAAATCCTAGAATTAACCTAGTCCATCAGTACTGGTGTCTTTCATGACCCCACGATGCATATTTATATGCATTCCACCACCATTAGCATCAAATATTATCCCAAGACATGGAATACCTAAAATTATCACAAAAATATAATCTAACCTAGGATCAATACATATTTTTTCACATGAATCAAATCTATATTAACCACTTTATGTAGTTAGTAAGGAAAAAAAACTTTCAACAGGGAATCTAGTCTTTAAAATAAAGGCATTTTTCCTTCAAAACAAAATGAGTTTTCTCTATCCTAGAAAATTATTTTTATTAAACAACCAATTGGTCCCCATTTTGAATTAACCAATTTATCATTTGTTAAAACTATAGGAAAGAAACATCAAAAGAAATAAAAAATTATGAATTATTTAAACATTATTTAAATCATATGTTTTGGTTTTATAAAACTATAAGTATGAACATTTGAAAAGTAAATGCCTCTTTTTTTATTAATCCACAAATAATTACTATAATTTCATACCCTAGATCACTCCAAATATCCTTTGTACTGGTTCTCTCAGAGAACTCAAGAATGTATCTATGTATTGTAAGGGTTTTTGACTACAAACATGGGTTCAAGGAGGTAGCGTGAGAAGACTACACATTCATATTAGAGTAAACAATTAGAAATAAATAACCACAAATCGTACACATTAGATCATGAAAAAATAATAAATACTTTAAATGTAAAATAATAAAATGAATTCCTATATGTTGACCCAAATAGAGATTTCATACACACCACAACTGATCATCCACTGGGGTGACCACATATATAATATAATTAAATAAAATAAATACACACATCTCTACCGCCATTTCGGATTAGTTCCACATAATCGATATCCTAAATCATGTCGAGTTAATCTATCCCAATCCTAAATATCCTCTGAGTGGATCTTCATAATCATGAAAGCTTAGGTCATCTTCCAAATCAATCATGAATCTATTCTCAACCTGAAAGTAGACTTAATTTATTCATCTACACAGAGGTGCATGTATAAGGGTTGTGAATTTAATCTTATTAGCCCACCCACAATGATTAACCTATAACATACTATCATATGTTCAAATTTATTCAAATTTCTATACCTAGAAAAAAAAATTGAAAAAAAATATAAAATATAAATCATCATCAATCCTTCTATTTTTTACCATGATTTACTCAAATCTACTTTAGATAGTGCTAGAATGATTATAACCACATCAAACTAATTTTACCTCCTCTATAATAGAGGTGACATAAAAATTTAATATATATATATATATATTATACATTTATGTGAATATTCATTCAATATAATAACATTACACTCCCTAGAAGCAAAAAGGCCTTGTTTGCACAGAGACTTAATACCAAAACATCTAATTTAGGAACAATCTTCATCATATCTACTAATTTTCATCACACATAATACCCTTCTTGACATACCATACTTAAAAAACATTCTACATAACTTTGTAAAGGAAACAAAGAAATGGTTAGTTTAGATTCTCTTTAAGGGTAAATGTGGGAGATATAAATCAATGATCATACACTCGCATAATATAAAAATATGGGTATGATTTCATAGAAAAAAAGCATACATATTTTGTACCCAATCAATCAAAGATAATAAAAATCATCCATGGAATAAAACATTGTCATATAAAAATAAATGAATAATAATTTTGAGGAATAGTCATAAATCAATCATTAACTATATTTTCACATGATAATAATAACAAAATTTCATTAAAATGTGTCCCATCATTGGCATAGAAACAAAAACATATGTCAACATTAACTAGTGGCTCCATCATATCATATTGGACAAAGAATCAAAACATATTTCCCATATGATAAACAATCAAAAATCACCGCATGTTTACCATATCATAGTAGATCATGAATTGCAACATGTTTACTATATCATAGTGGATCAGGAATCCCATCCTTTTCCTCATATCATAGAAAATCATAAATTCCTACATGTTTCCCATAGTGGACCAAGAACATTACATCATTTCTCATAACTATTTCATTAGATATATATATATATATATATATATAATTACTTAATGCATTAGATTAATTTAAGGGAAAAACCGTTAACAAAATGAAAACCGATCATATTTGTGAAAAAACATCATAAACCATCACTACTTCATCAAAGAGAAACATGAATAAAAGAAATGGGTTTCATAAATATTTCATCATATCATAACCCCTTTGAAATAAATAGTTTTAATAAACCACTCATCATCACAATCATAAATATTAAATATAAATAATTAGGTTGGAATCATTAAAACATGTCCTCATTAAATAATAAGTAACATAAAAGGATGTTATCATAGAAAAAAATGTCATTAAAAGATAACTAGAATATTATTTGGGGAAGAAACACTTTTTATTTAAAATTACTTATTTTGTATAGAAATAAATTTAAAATATAATGGAAAATATTATCTCTAAAACGAACCATGAAAAAATGTAATTCAACATACAAAAAATTGATTATTCCTGGTAGTGGGGATTTTGTCCATGAAATATGAGTCAAAACGAATAATGTGTTTATATATTTGTTAAAAATTATATCTTTCAAAAATATATGAAAAGATTTGTTTTAAAAAATATATAAAAAGTAAAACATGGGTAAATTGACTTTAAAAAACATTTTGAAATACCAAATATCATCATTAAAAGCATTTTAGAAAAACATGGATATGGAGGAAAAATTATTTTTGGCCAAAACAGGAGAAATACAATCATCATTTCATAATAACATTTTTTGAACCATTTTGAGTACCAAATAGAGGAAAATGGCCCCAAAATATCAAAGGATATGAATTACTTGATGATAAGAAATATTATATTTGTTTATAATATATGGATTACATAATATCACTAAATGGAAATTTAAGAATTATAAATTCTAATTAAAATAGGATTCAAAGATAACTTCTTTACCTCAAGTCTTGGCATTCTTCGTATGCATTTGAACTTCTTCTTCATTGAGAACCCTCCTTTGAATTATACATGAATCCTTGAATGAATGATATTTTGGAAAGACCTGAAGTACATTAACATGGGTATTGAAGATAATAAGATATTAGGTTAGTTATTCGATAAGATAGAGTATTGAAACTTTGTGAATAATGTGGTGGAGGAGGTTACCATTTATAAGTTATGGGAGGGGTATGATAGGAATTAATTAAATTATTATGTTAATGTAAATAACATTTCATGTCAAATATGTTCCAAATTTTTAAATTTTAAATATAGGATGTGGATAAATATAAATTCTTTCATATAATGATATTTGGAAATGTTTAGGTTATATTTTAACACATATCTATTAATTTTAACCCCTAATTTATGTTTTTTCAAATTACAGTGATATCAAATATTTTAACACTTTAAAGGGAAAGAACTATAAAAGTAATAGTTACCAAGAAAAAAATGGTTGATATTTTACACCATATTTAATTCACAAGGCTGAATAAAATATTTTAATGAATATAAAATATTTTAATAGAATCTATTTTTAACAAAATATACAATTAAACAAATATTCAGTACTACTCACAATGTGTTAATTTAAGGACAAAATGATTGAAATGGAATTAGAATCTATAATTTAAAAACATAATAATTTGTAATATTTACTTGAAAAATTTATTTGATTATAATAATTAATAAAATTTATATTAATTTTAATATTTTTAAAAAAATTCGTTGTATTTTTTTATTACTTGAACAAATACTTTATCAGAATTGTGTAGGAATTTTATGTAATTATTACATCACAAAAAAACTACCATGATAAAAATATATTTCATTATCAAATAAAAATTTAGAACTGAATTTCAAATCCTTTTCTCCTTATGAAAAATTATTAGACATATTAAATCCACAAGAGTAAAATTTTGTATTTTTCATTTAATTAAATAATTAAATGGACATAAAAAGGAAAAATTGAAAAAAGTTACCATAATATGGGTGAGAATAGACAAACTATACTAATCGAATATGATAAATTCAAGTGTTATGTAAATTATAAATCCTTATCCCAAAGTTGTAACCGTCTTTCACCAGTTTTAACCTTGTAGAGGGGACACATATTTATCAACGTTATTGTTGATAAAGACCATAAAATAAAAGGGATATAATTATCAAATTTCATCTTCATAATTCTAAATACTCAATCTATTTTTCAAGATTACATTTCTACAATTGGTAGAAATCCATTTTAAAATACGTTCATAAAACTCAATGAAAACTATTTTTTAGACAAGTGAATATTTAAGCAGAAAAATGTGTTTATTATTCTCTTAGGAGAAAAAAATTGATAAATATTAAAAAAAAAATCTATTTTATATTGTATAAATTTCATTGAAATTAACCATCTATACTGGTTAAGCTAATTTATTAAAATAAAAACACATTTATTTCATAAAAACAGTTTCTTAGAAAAACAATTATTTTAACCTAAAAGGAGTTTATTTCCATTTATAATAATTTTAAAACAAATTAATTTATTTTAAAAAATGTTTTAAACATATCATTTTAATAATTAAATCAGTCCTATTCATACCCGCTAATCCAACAATTGACTAATAATAGTATATCATGATTTGTTTCAACCCATTGAAGCATTTAAACAACCTATCAAATTTATATATTTCAAACTAAATCATAAAATATTGAGGTGTTACCTTCTTCACTCATATAATAATTTACCCATAAAAATTATATAAATCTTATACAAATAACTAAGGATTCATTTACCTCATCGCAACCTTGGTTTTCTGCATAGCTTCTTCTAATTTAGGGTTTCTCCACAATACATTGACCTGGTGAGTAGACATAATTAATAAAACTTTATCCCTATGATCCAAAATATCCACTAATTTTTTCTCATAAGATATATCTTACTACAATGGTATAACCCTTGAGTTTAGAATATATAAAAGATCAGGTATTTACTTCCTTAGAAGAGATAAATATAATATATCGTGAACTTGAGATGGATTTGGTTGAACCACTAAGCAATAAGACACGTTACCCCAAAATGATTAAAACTTTTAAAGGGAATTGTGATTATAAGGTTAATATTTTACTTATTTACAAATCTGATAACATTAATCTAATGAGATATTTATATGAATACTTTGTCAATATCATTATACTCTATATCACATTGTAAATTGTCAGTGTAATATTTCTATTGATTCTGAGATTCCCTTATATACTGCAGAATTGTTTTAACCATATATTCCATTTCCTCAGCTCGAAAAGGTCCCAATATATTTAATACTCCAACATTATCCTATCATTTTGTATTTTGGAACTTCATTACATATAAGTCATCATAAGAGGTCATCTGAATTCTTGAGTGAAATCTATTATTGCTTGAAAATTTAACCATATAAATTTGTTGACAAATACAAAATATAAACTCCATAGAATATTCCTTAAAAATTTCATGTAGGATTTAAATGGTACCTTTTGATTAACCGCCTATCTGAGGATGACATCCAACACTAAACCTTAAATCTTTAGGAATATCCTGATAAATAATTCTCTAAAACATTAAGGTTAACCTCAGATCCTGATTATATATAATTGTGAGATGCACACCAAAAAATCCCACCACTTGAATAGTATATATATTATAAATCTAGTAATGTTTTAACTATTAAATAAAATAAATGGATTTTTATAACTTTATAAGGTTATGAACAACAAAAAAAATGGAATTTTTCCCTTAACATGTTTTGTGGGGTCTAACGATAATTCCCATGGTAATTTTTTTTCATTTCCATTCCTATATGTGTAATGGTTGTCGAGTCAATAAGGTTATCTTCTGACTTCTCTATTCCTTATGGTAATTTTTTTGAAAATCACAAATAGATTTTCTTAAGTTCTGTTCTTTTTCTTTAGTACTATTTTTCTTAAGTTCTGATATTGTCATTATTTTATACTTATATATTAGTAATTATATTTTATGATGTAGCCTTTGTGATTCTGATTCTTGTGTATAAGTGATATCATCTTTGTGATTCCTATTCTGGTGTATAAGTGATACAATCTTTGTGATTCCGATTTCGGTGTATAAGTGATATTATCTTTATTATATCAATTCCGATGTATAAGTGATACTGTCTTTATGATTCCAAATTCGTTGCAAAAGTTATTCTGTTTTATGATTCTGAATCCGGTGCAACTGTTATTCTGAGTTTATTATTCCGATTCCGGAGCAAATGAGATACTGGTTTTGCAATCCGATTTAATTTTCCTTATGAATCAATTTTCTTGATAATGTTTTTATTAAGAATATATTTTTCTTAATAATGTTAGAGTTTTTAATCTACCATTCCAACATTATCGGATTTCAAGTTTCTTATACATAACGCTCATCTTTAATTAAACATCATTTCTTATACTTGAAATGATGCCATATAATCAATTACAAACTAACCATTGTATGTTTGACACATGTCCAGGTCCCTTAGAAATTTATGGAAAATATGTCTGTTGGAGTGGAGCTAACCATTGGGATGTTTTTCCTATAAATACAAGTCCATTTTAATGAGCGAAGGACTTTTAAAAAAGAGAATTTACTTCGACTTCAACTACAATGCAGAGAGTGGATGAACATGATGCATGTGAAAAAAGATATGAAGTGATTTCTAGAGAGATAGGCTCTTTAAACTCTCGTTACATCGTGCGGATGTTGTGAAAAACTTGTTTAGGTGTGAAAAACATGTTCAGACTTGTTTTGTGCAAACTCAAATTGTGCAGATCGTGGGCTTTCAGGTTTAGAAGACAGAGGTTCTAATTTCCTTCTAAATAGAGGGCTTGTGGGGATAGCAAGACAGATACTGATCTTTAGATTTTGGGCTTACCTATGTTTGGGTAAGGCATACTTTCTTGAAAGTATAAATCAAGGAACCTTTATCCAAGGTTGTTAGATACACTTATATTTGGGTTAAAATAATCTTATTGTAACTTGTTTTCTATTTCAAGTTGTTCTATTTCCACTGTAATCATAACTTTGTTAAAGTTATAAAATATAACATTCTTATACTTTCTAATTCTGTCACTCTGATTATATTACAGATTATATACACTTTAAGGTAGAATATTTCTTTTAAGAAAATAATTCTTATTTTTTTATCCTAAGGATTTAAAGTTTTAGAAAAGGTTTCCTTAAGAGGTTTTGTGAATGTTTTTTTAACTTTGTTAAACTATACTTTAACGGTTCCAAAGAAATTTTTAAAGAATACAATTCACCCCCCTCTTGTATTTAAGAATCTCATTACATATTCGATCCAACAATCCGTATCAGAGGAGGTACTTAAAATTATTATATCCACATATATGTTTTCTTGCACAAGTTTTATTTTTCATATTTGATTATAAACTTTTACTTCTAATAAGTTTTGTGGAATGAAATTATTTTTATTATGGTAGACATTCATGTTGGATCTCTAGATAATCTCAATCCCCCTAGACCACCAATCATTGATGGAAATGACTCTGAGTACTGGAGAGACAGAATAAAGACCTTTGTGATAAACACAGGTGTAGACGACTAAATTATGTTAACTGGAGATTATAAGATTCTTGATAAGGAACTTAGAACCTTTACTAATCCGAAAAAAGTGGAATACCTGCTGAACTTTATGGTATATAATACATTGATTTTTTCTATGACTAGAAATTTATATATAGCCAAATTTTATCTTGTGAAGCTGAAAATAGTATTTGGAAGAAGCTTGAAGTAACTCACTTTGGAACTTCCAAAGTTATCGAAACTAGAATAGTTATGCTCAGAGCTGAGTATCATGGTTTATGATTTCCTTATAGAGAACCTTTATGTAAGGTATAACAAAGATTCATTACTATTTTCAACATCTTAAAATCAATGGGTGAGAATGGTTTAGGTGATGAAGATCTTGTAGTAAATATTATAGACATCATGCCAAATGAATGGGAACCCAAGAGAACTGCTATAGATATAAATTGAAAAGTTACACAGATTTCTCTTGATGAACAATTTGGAACCCTTCTTAAACATGAGACCAGAATAAAAAGAGATGATGATAATATTAGAAAGAAGAAGGGAAATGTAGGTGTTGATTTTACAACTACTTCAAATAATATGAAATCCAACACTCCTAAGAGAGTTACAGGATCTAAATCTAAGAAGGTTGTTGTTCAATCTGAATCTACTGAAAGTAAATCTTTAGAATGTGAGTTACTCAATCTTACTCGGAGGATGAACAAGATTTTTGGGGAGAAGAACTCTCAATATAGATACTATAAGAATGATATAAAAGATAAGAAAGATAGAGAAGTGACATGCTATGAATATAGAAGAACCGGTCATATCATACCTGATTTTCCCTTTCTTAAGAAAAGAGTCAAAAGGGATAGTAATTCTAATAGAAACAAGAAGAAGTTCTATAGATCAAATTCTAAGAAAGTCCTAAAAACAATGACACTTGGAGTTCCAGTGGTGGAGATTCTTCAGATGACCCTTCAGAATATGATTCTTTTGAGCAAACGAATATTGGTTTAATATTCAAATATTTATTTCAAAATCAATGACTTATGGCTAAGGTATGAACTGATTAATCCATAACCAATTTGTCTTTGAGTGAAAATTTTCCCCATAAAGATTTTTCTTCAGATGATGAATATTCTTCATCAGATAATGATAATTATTTTCCTTACTATGAGAATGTTTCTAGATTTTTTATGTTTCTATAGATAAGAAATTTTAATGTTTCTAAGAAACGTGATAATGAAAATTCTAGAGATATTATTTTAACAAAATAATTTTCGGATCTTACAAAAGATCTTGATACGAAAAATGATGTTTTAGAAAATATTTCTAAGAAACTTGAGGAAGAAAATTATAAGAAGGATAAGCTTTCTAAAAATATGTGATATCTTTCTTTTAGACTTTCTCATCAACTTTGGGAATATTTACTTGGTTAAGTACATCTTCCTCACTATCCATGAAATAAAAGGTGGATCGATTAGGTGTCAAATTCTTATGTATCTGAAAACTGTCTCCATGATAATTGTTATGTTCCTTGAAGAGATAAATGTCCCGTGTCGATCATTTTCAAAGACATTAATGATTGTTTTACTAAGTGATGCCACTCTAAAGAGGATTAAAGTAGAGTTCTTACTAGAATCCAAATTTTTTTGAAGAAATGTTGTCCAGATCAAGGGTGACATTCTGAAGTCTTCAAAATTGGTACCCATGAAAAGCAAAAATGAAGAACCGAGCTTCCCAATACTAATTCCTGATGTCCCAGTATCATCACATCCTCCTACAAATAAACCGAATGCCTATTCAGATGCAACAGTTTCAAAGTGGATAGAAATGGAAGCTACCAAAAATAAAGAAGATAATTCCTTTGTCTTGAATATTGTAGAAGCTAAGGCCTTGAAAATTAAGCAAGATGAAAATCTTGAGAAAGAAATTAAGGAAAAGAATTTAAATAATAAATCCATAGAAGAACATGTTTGTTAGTCTTTACTAAAAGTTGTAGAAAGAAATCTCAAGAAGTTCCTAAACCTCAAGATGTTCATAAGAATTTGGTTGTCACTCCAGAAATCTAGAAATCCAATAAAGTTTTATCTTTATCAAATATTGTTCAAGAAATAGAAGATCAAAAAGTTTAAGAAGACTATGATGACGATTTAAGGGACGTTGAAGACTACATTGTAACTCCTTCAAGTTTAGTCACTAAATCCATTTTAGAAAAAAAAGTCGAAGAACAAGATGAAGAAATAGTTGAGGTAGAAGTAGAAGTTGAAGAAGAAGTACATGTTGGAGAAGAAGAACAAGTTGTAATTGAAGTGGATGATGATAAAAGAGAATATGTTGATCATCAAGGTGGTGAAGAAGCAGAGTTTTAAGAGAAAGAAGATGAACAAGTAGATCTTAATATTATCCATGTATCTGATGAAAAGTCTCCATTTTGAAATCATGTTAAAGGTAAGAGTGTTTTGGTTGCCTCATCTGAAAAGGAAACGACTCAGAAGTCCTCTAAGAGAATATAAAAACATGTTTCCTTAACTCTAAGAGGAGTTCAGAAAGGGAAAGTTATTTCAGGTTTTGAATCCTCATAATCTGTTGGACAAG
This sequence comes from Viscum album, assembly GCA_963277665.1. Lineage (NCBI taxonomy): Eukaryota > Viridiplantae > Streptophyta > Magnoliopsida > Santalales > Viscaceae > Viscum > Viscum album. The sequence continues at coordinate 1,993,005,156 of OY728137.1, forward strand.
ACTTTGTTAAGATATATTTAAGAAAGTTGGTCAAAACCATTCTTGTTTTATCAAATAGATGCCCGGAGTCAAATGATGTAAGAAACTCTAAATCAAAAGGCAGAATTGTACAATATGCTTATGGACATGGTGGTCAAGAAAGAAGAAAACATTAGTAATCTTTTGATTGATTACAAATCTCCGAAGGTGACTTGTAAGAAATTATTTAACAACACCAAAACTATCAATGAAGAGATAAGAAAATTCAGTGACTTCATCGATTCAACAAATGCATCTCTCAATGCTTGTGAAATGGAGTTCAACAAGGTCAAGGTATCAATCTCAATGAAGGCTAGTCAACTCAATTCTGTTGCTCAATTTGTAAGGAGTGAGAAGGAAGTCAGACCTAAATTAGACATAAAGGTGGATGCTCAAGAGGAAAGAATATTGTAATTAGAAAAGAAGAATCAGGATCATGAGATATTTTTGAAGATGTTTAAAGAAGATCATAAGGATGTAAAGAAACTTAAAGCCTTGATAAAGACAATGTTGTCTGACAAAAATAAGGATGGATGATTTTTCTGACATTCTGATGTTTTGTTGTAATCTAAAACTTATTTTAAAATTGTCCTTAAGAATCAATTTCCATATCATTATTTTGTTTTAGAATATATGCATGGTTGACCTTATAGGTACACCGTATACTTCTCCATTATTTTTCCCTATTTTTGAAAATCACAAAGGGGGAGAGTTTATTTAAAGGAATAATCTAATGAAAATTTCAAAGGAGGAGAATATTTTTAGAGAGATTATGGTAAGAAAGGATAATGACCAAGTAAATGGGAGTTTTCATTTAAGGAGAGATGTTTATATAAGGGGGTGATATTTTCTTAAGAAAGAAAAACAGACACTAAAGATCATGATTATGATCCTTGTTAAACATAACGTAAGGTGGAGTTGGTTGTATTCATCTGAAATCTCATTCGAAGGGGGAGATAGGTTTTTCCTACTTGTGTATCTAAGTCAAATTATTCTTCCTTAGAAATTTTTTTGTGCTTTCCAAAAAAGGGGAGATTGGTGAGTCAATAAGGTTATCTTATGACTTCTCTATTCTATTTTATGATACCATCTTTGTGATTCCGATTCCAGTGTATATGTTATAACATCTTTGTGATTCTGATTCCAGTGTATATGTGATACCGTCTTTGTGATTTTGATTCCAGTGTATAGGTGATACCATATTTTTTATACCAGTTCCAGTGTATAAGTGATACCATCTTTATGATTCCAAATTCAGTGCAAAATTTATTCTGTTTTATGATTCCAAATATGGGGAAAACCTCATTCCGACTTTATAATTCCAATTCCAGAACAAATGAGATACCTATTTCACAATCCGATTTACTTTTCCATATGAATATATTTTCTTGATAATGTTTTTCTAAATAATTTGTTTTTAATAATGTTAGAGTTTTTTAATGTATCATTCCAATATTATTGGATTCCAATTTTTCTTATACATAACACTCATCTTTAAATTAACATCGTTTCTTATACATGAAATGATGTCGTACAATCAGTTACAAACTAACTGTTGTATGTTTGACATGTGTCCGGGTCCCTATGAAATTTAAGGAAAATATGACCATTAGAGTGGAGCTGACTGTTGGGATGTTTTTACTATAAATACAAGTCTATTTGAACGTGCGATGGACTTTTAAAAAATAAACATTACTTCTAAATCAACTACAATGCAGAGAGTGGATGAACATGATGCTTGTGAAAAATCTATGAAGTGATTTCTAGAGAGAGAGGCTCTTAAAACTCTTGGTGCTTTCTATGGATGTCGTGAACAACTTGTTTAGGCATGAACAAGTTGTTCAGAAATTCTTTGTACAGACTTCGATTGTACTGATCGTGGACTTATGGATTTGGAAGGGAGAGGTTCTAATTTCCTGCTAAATCGAGGGCTTGGAGGGATAGAAATATAGATACTGACCTACAGATTGAGGTATTACATAGGTTTGGGTAAGACAGGCTTTCTTGAAAGTATAAATCAAGGAACCTTTATCCATGGTTGTTGGATACCCTTCTCTTTGGGTTAAAATAATATTATTGTTACTTGTTTTCTATTTCAAGTTGTTTTGTTTCCGCTATAATCTTATCTTTGTTAAAGTTAGAAAGTATAACATTATTATATTTTCTAATTCTGTTACTCTGGTTATATTACAGATTCAATACGCATTAAGGTAGAATCTTTCTTTTAATAAAATATTTCATAAGTTTTAATCTTATGGTTGTAAAGTTTACGAAAAGGTTTCTTTAAGAGGTTTTTTGAATGTTTTTTTAACTTTGTTAAACTAAACTATAATGTTTCCAAATGAATTTTTAAAGAAAACAATTCACCCCCCCTCTTGTATTTGAGAATCTCGTTACATATTCGATCCTACAATGGTTGTAACATTACCTTATAGTTATGTATCTTATTTTCAACATACTGAAATACCCTATGTCAATATGCATACTATGAAATATCCCTTTTCATATTGTGCCACCAAAAATATTATTTAAAATTAATATATATCTTTGTAATTCCAGGATTAATAGAGAATACAAAAATAGGAGCTTCATTCAACATCACATCCTCCATATATTTTATTGATGGGAAACATACTTATTTTATAAACCTTGTCAATAAATCATGATAATGGATAAATTGAGTAACATTTCACACCTTCATTTTCATTTCCAAATAATCCTTTTATACCTATTTAATACTCACATGTATAAATGATTAAACATTAATCTGGGAAAGGTATCATCTATCCCCTTTTCTAAATATTTTATTTTCCATATTCTAAAAATATATAAGTATTAAATCCATTTAAATACTCATCATATCATGGTTTATCTATATCCGTGTATCATCTACTTTGTTCCACCTCCCACTGTGGTAATATATTGATGATTAATAATCGTTAATCAACTCAAAACATATTCTCTATAAAATATTAATATTTTTCTATGTGAATATAATAATAAAGATTCTATGTTTGGTACATATGTAAAACATTTCACAAGAAATAAAATTCATCTATATATTTAATAAAAAAATTATCACAACAATCTCCAATTCATTAGTTTGGTAATTTCTATTATTTATATTCAATTGGTATATGGAAAATGCTATCACCATAGCATTCTACATGAATAAAAATCCCAATACCTTCTTTGATTCATCCCCATAGATCAGAATCCCTTTTCCAGTACAAGATATTTTGAGCAATGGTTCACTAGACAACCACTTATTCAGAACGTTATAATTATCTTCTCGTTAATCTATCTATAAGAACATTACCCTCTTCTGAGTCAACATAGTGAGTGGATTTTGTATTCATGATAAATAACTAAAAAAACATCAGTGGTGTCAAGATAACTCAAGAATAAATTTCATACAACTCCATAAAATTAATTCTTTTTGGATTCATTGAAATAGGTATATCTCTATTTATTAATTTAAGTGAAAACTCAACTTCACAATACAAAGGAAGAGTAGGAAAATATTTTTTAATGATATTAAAAAACTCCCATACATTAGAATATCCTCAATGTTGATTTTATCCCCAACCATATGATATACATATCCTTCATGGATAGGAACTAATACTCCTCATATAGATGTAATTTTTATTGGACTTTCATATTCATCCCTACACTGATAAATGAAAATGGGTTCATTCAGAGGAAGAAATGTGACATTCCATCATGGGAACTTAAAAATTAATTTATATAAAGAAACCAATGCATAAATAGATTCACCTAAAATTAAACTAGAGTAAGGATAATCATATTTGTAAGACAAATATTCCAAAAAACATTAATCATAGAGAAATAATAAACATGAGAACTGACCATCACACTATAATGAGTTTTAAACACTAACTCAACATCTCATCAATGAAATAGTATTTTGATACCATCATAAAATTATACATTTATAAAAGACTAGTTAGATCCTTAATCATGTAATGAATTATCTTTTGTAGAGTGTGTGATAAGTGCACCTTTACCAGTGTCATTATCATAACACTTTTTTCATTCATGATCAAATGATATTTACCTGTATCTTTTGAATTAGAAGTGTGTCAGTGTTGATTATAATAAAAAACCATTATATTCATACATTATTTGGAATATATTTCATACACATTTCATTTAAATCATTAGATAATGGGTAGTAAATTGTTTAGATTATTCCTTTCCTCTATTATATCAACTGGCCTCTTTATCATATGTTAACATTAACATGATTTATCACCAGAATTTTCATAGTTAAAGGACCTCCTAATTACATTAAGGAAATTCCCTTTATTTTATTTCACATTTTATCCTCATAGGTACTAGATTTCAGTCCACTATATGATATATTCTAGTTTTCATGGGAATCCATCTTCCTTTTCTTATCCAAACCATGGGAGTAATTGGAATCATTAATTTACATTTCTATAATGAGATCACATCAAATTATTTATTAAAATATATCAAATTATCTTATAGATATTTTATTTTATAGACTTACTTATAATTCTCCCAATAATAAATAAAATATTAGTTTTGGGATAATGATTAAACTAGATGATTACCTTAAAAGTTTTGAGGAATTTTCATCATAGGTACCAATGGATCCATCATCTTTCTTCTAATGCTCAAGTAATTCCATATTCATTTTTTTATAGTACAAGTTAATTACTTAAAAAAATATCCTCTTAAACTTATCCATTTCTAGAGAGTCAATTTCTTCATCTTTCCTCATATTCTTTCTAATAGTACACCATTGATATTATTTTTCCTCATAATGATAAACAGCTAAGATAACATTTTTATTTTTTGAATAATTGATAATATAAAATATTTTCTCAATGGTAATCTTCCATCACTCAGCCACTAATGGATTATAAACACAATAAAAACAAATTTGGTGTTACCTCATGAAATAATCAAAACTATGATGTTCTATAATTTGATAATTTAAAAGCTAATCATGATTCATGGTCTATGAAATTTTCATGAACATAGAAAAAATAATATATTTTCCAAATACCAGAGCATTTGGTTTCTCTAGAGAAAATTCATTTCATTTCCAAAAAAATCTATTATAGGTATGATTCCTTCTATTTCTAGAAATTAACTAAAATAAAAAAACATAGAGTTATAATCAAACTACAATAGTCAGAGCGATTAGTAACAAAATCACAAAAAATCATTCATATGATATCCAGATCCTGAAACCTTATTTTAAATCCATCACACCCTAGGTTTAGCATAGGTCATCTTTGGTCATTATCTATTCAAATAATTCATAATGGTTTATAAAAAAAATTGAATTGACCTAGGCATATCCATTAAGATTGTCTACCATGTGTATAATAATATTCCCACCCATTATGAGTTTTTTATAATTGATTTAATACCCAATACTTCCCTTTTAGAGTTATTACCCCTAAGTACATCTACGCCACATCTACATCAAATTTCTATTAACAAGAAAAAAAATTAATTTCTAATAAAACTATAATCTATTCATTACTATAAAATTGGACATTATTCTATAAATAGACTTATCCCAAGGGTTTTCAACAAATTTCTCTAATCCTAGTCTTCATGTATTAACAAACACTTCTCTAATACCATATTAGATGATCAAAGAATTTCATTCATACATATTACATCTAGGTAGATGAATATTTAATACATAGAGTAACATTACATTCCCCATAACTCTAAAGTTCATGTGTAATTGGAGTCTATATTAATAAACCACTTATTTGGGTACAATATTCATCATATCTCATATCACGTTATATCCTTTTTGAAACACACAATATAAAACATTTCTACATAATTTGGGGAAAGGAAAAATAAGAAATTGGAAGATTAGATGCCCTGTAAGGCTAATCATGAGGTAAAAATTTAACAAATTGTTTTAGGAATAATATAACAATAAGGGTGTGAGATCATGATCATAACATAGAAAGTACATATATAATATTTACTAGATCATAAAAATATTTATGGAATAAAAAATTACATATAAAAAGAAATGAATCATAAGAGTGAGTTATAATCATAAATTAATCATGAACCATAAGTTCAAACTATAATAATAAAAACATTTCTGAATAATGAAGAGATATTGTAGGTATAAAAACCATATCATAATTTTATGTTAACTTCCAAGATCATCATATAATAATGTAACAAGAATCAATACCCATTTCTTATATAATAACAAACCATTCATCATCACACATTTACTATACATATAATATGAATCATTATCACTTATTTCCTATATCATAGTGGATTAGGAATCATTACCTTGTTCCCATATCACTTTCCATGGTTGTCCAACTTATTTCTCATAGTATATTGAGTATATCAACTTCTTTCTCATAATTATCTCAGGTCATATAAGGCTTTACCCAATTTAATGGATGGATTTAAGAGACCAAACCATCAAATAATGAAAAGTATACCTATATGTACCAAAATATCATAAAACATTCACCATTTCTAAAAATCATAACCTTTATAAAAAATGGGTTTTATAAATATTTCATCATTTCATCATAGAATAACCAATGTGAAATGAATGAGTTTCAAAAATATATATTCATCATAATCATAAATAATCTATAGAAAGAATAAGTATGGTAGCACTGCATAATATTCCTAAATAATAAAAAGTAGCACCAAAGGATGATATCATAGATGAAAAATGTCTTCATAAGATCACTGGAATATTTCATGAGGGAAACAACTCTTTAATTTTAATTTCACATATCTAAAATAAAATATTCCTAAAATATTATTGAAAACATATTTTTTGACAATAATAATGAAATTTTTTAAATTAATCTTCAATTAATTGAGTTGTCTTGTTGGTGGAATTTTTTTAAGTCATAACCATTAAAATAATGATTATGTTCAGATCTTTGGTAAAAAACCTCATTCAAAAAATGAAAATAATATTTATTTTAGAAAATATTTCAATAAGTGAAACATAAAAAAAGTTAATTTTGAATGACATTGTAAAATACCCAATATAATTTTTCGAAACATTTTAGAAAACATGGTTATGCAAGTAAAAGGTTTTCATACAAAAATAGGATAAATAAGGTTTTAATTCCAAAAAAAAACATTTTATTAAGCATTTTCAGTAAACTGATGAATAAAATATTAATAAAAAATAAAAAATTCCTAAATAAACAAATTATATGAATAATTAATGTGACTTATCATATAAGGGTATTAAAAATAAAATGGATTCCTTTAAATACTTCATACGTGTTTGAACTTCCTCTGCAATGAGAACCTCCTTTTTCTTACACTATATTCTTTGAAATGATGGTATTTTGACTTCACCAACTACTCTAGGTTATGAGGGAAGGAATATCTAGTGATATTAGGGCATATATTAGATGAAATATAATGCTTAAAACCTGTGAATAATAATGGATATGAGGTTTCATTTTATAAGTTATGCGAGGGGTATTGAGAGAATTAAATAAATTAGTAAATTAATATAAGTTACCATAAATGTTCATGTGGCTAAAAATTAATATATTTAAAATTTTGGATAAGTGTAATATAAAATACTATAACCTAATAAAATTTATACAACTTTATGTGATTTTTAATACCATATCTCTTAGTTTGACCCCCCCCCCCACAATCCTTTCGATAATTATCATGGTATCTATGTTTTTTACTATTTAAGGTTTAAGAATTTTACTATAAAAGGAGTGACCAAAAGTGGAAAATATTTGATATGATCAATCATATCCCATTAAATTATCTGAACATAATATTAATTTTAAAATTTTAATTCATTTAACTATTTATTATTTAACGAAATATACCTTTAATGTCATTTTCATAACTATTCATAATATTTTAATTTAAAGACAACATGATTGAAATGTAATTATAATTAATTTTTTTTGAAAATATCTATTATTTTAAAATAATCTAAAATATTCATGGAAGACAATAATTCATCCTAATTGTATTTTTTTTAATTTTTAATATCATTTATATTATTTTTTTATTACATGAAAAAATATTCTTTTAGTGTTGCATAAGAATTTATGGTAATTATTCCATCAATAAATATTAAAAAAATTAACATGACAGAAAATAAAAATTCATATTTCAAATATTCATTTTGAACTAAATTTAACATATTTAAATTCTAATGAAACAATATGATACATATTATTGTCAATAGAGATAATTTTTTTATTTATCATTTTTTAAAATTATATAAAGGTTATAATCAACATAAATGGGACCAAGGTGCCATATTTTCAAAAAATGGATTCCCAAGGACAATATATAACCATTCAATATAATAAATGCATGTCTTGGAAGAATTGTAAATCCTTATACAAATGTTTTGACAATATTTACATTTTTTAACTATCACTAATGAGAAAATTATTTATCATGGTTTCTATTCATAATAATAAAAAATAAAGAACCTATTTTCCAATTTTGATCCTCCTGGTCCCAAATACAGAATAATGATTTCAGGATTTTACCTCAAGAATTGATAAAAATCCATTTTAAAATAATTGTGTAAAATGAAACTAAAATAACTTTTGAAGAAATAGTGTCTTGGTATGAAACTAGATTTATTCTTATCCAATGGCTAGGAAGGCATTAGATGAATTTTATAACATTTCATTGTCTATTTAATATTTCAATTTCATTAAATTCATTCCTTGATAATGACAAATTTAATTTATTAAGATAAAAATAAATTGTATGTATGATCTTAGTTTTTGAAGAAAACTTATTTTTTTTTAATTTTGAAGGATTTTATTTCCATCTGTAATTAATCAATAACCAATGAAATAATTTGACAAATTTTTAAACCATAAATTTTTGTTAACTAATTTTTTCTTATTCGTACCATTATATCCAATGGCTGGGAAACAATATTATATCATGGTTCATGTAAACTCAGTGATGGGTGTGAAGAAATCCTATAAATGTTATTTATTGAGATGTATATCATACATCCTCAGAGTGTTACAGTAACCACTAAAGAGGACTATTTCCATCCCTAGTCCTAATAACTATTTTCAACACATATGTCTACGACCCTGATTGAACATACCTACTTTGGTCCGATATTTGAATGTTGTTGATCATGAGTATCATTTTAGGGGTGAACCTCTATCATATCCATGGGGATCACATTATCAAACCTCCCAAGATGAGTAGTGTACCATAAGGCATCCCCAAGAATCTCTCATTTTTAATTCTTCAATATAAACCCCATGGTATAACATATGGGTTTATGATGAATGATTGAAAACTGATTCTGGGAAAGGGGAAACCCTAGGAAATCCAATTCATCTAGATGTGACTGATTCTTGTGTGACATGTGAAATCAAAGGGGATATATCATAGGCACCCACTGTCTCAAATATCATTAGGTAACCCAAAAAGGGTGCATCCACCTAATACTATGGTTATCATAAGCATCAGTCAATTGGATACAAAAATCACCCTCATAATGTCCAACATCCTTGCTTGAGTATATACACACACCTATTACCTCATACTTCCATTTGTATCCTAGGAATCACATGCATTAACATTGTACTATTGTTTTATCAAATTGAATCCTAAAACCCGTGACTTTACAATGGTATCCAAAAATTAGAGGAATCATAATCATCTGGAGAATTACTATATATATGTTTTTAAACATGCTATGGTGTTAGATTTGATATACCATCTCTAAGAATCCACTACCACATCCACAAGATCATTGGATTATATCTGAGCCAGTAATATACCACTAATATTCTATGAGACTGAATCTCAACCATACTATGAGTCCCATGGTCTCATAAATCACATTAAGTGATTCCTACGAATCCCTAGAAATCACATCAGTTCTATGCCTAGTGGATAGTTCCCAAAAGATTTGGGAAATCTCATTTCATCAAACATAAATAAATAAAAAATAATGGTTATCCAAACACCTAAAATCATCACACTATTAATATCATGTCATGCTCACATTTCTTGTACTTCTTATAGGATACACCAACTTCCACCTCTACCCATAGCAACATACACCTTCTCAGGGTCATCTCATATAGAAGAACCCATAGTTGTACTTTGGTCATCACTATAGTAGAGAAATCGAACTCAATATCCTCGAGTTTAGTACTTATATATAGGAATCTCTATTTCGATACTATCAATTGGTTTCCAAAGAGATGCATCAAACTTTGGATCATCATGGCTATAATAGAAGTGGAGTCATCCCACTTGTAATTGTCAATCACAGTAAGTCTATTAGGTTGAATCTGATATATTTCGAATAACACATCCTACAACCATGTCTCTAACATTATTTTACCTCACATGATTAATATTCCAAAATTAATTAGTGAGATGGCCTCAAACATATCCCCTTTACATTCCACACAGAGTTATCTTGGCCCCATTAAACATAGAACCTTCCATTTTACTCAAGTCAGTGACATTGGAAACACCATAACACATTCTACAACCTCCATCCTGACCCTAATCGAGGATTCATCCAATTCCTCTCTCGAGAGAGAGACTATTGGAACAACTAATTGAGGGAAAAATAATAACCATAACTTTACCTCCCTGAAACGCCTCTTGAAAACCTCAAAACTCTCTAAGGGTTTTAAAAGGAATTTACTGTTTAACAATTCTCACAAGAGAATTCTAAAATTTACAATTATTTTTATGGGGTGAAATACTACCAAAACCCTCAAACATGTAATAAGGGAGCATTACACTGAGCATACCCTAGGTACACATTATTTACTCCATAATATCAAACATAGAAATATGATTTTTCATGGCATGGGAACAATCAGTGTATGTCTATGTAATAATATATATCTTGGGAAGACATGGGGCCTTACCGTGTACTACAACACGACTGATGAAGTGCTATGGTCTAGCCATGTACTACTCCACAACCATGTCCCTGGCACACGGGGTTTCTTTCCATGTACCATGCCATATGGCTACACTCAACTACAATTTATGTGCTCAGAGAACATGATGTGTAGTAAAAAAATCCATCTTCCATTTATTATAATACATGTGATATGTGATATTTAAACTACAAGTCGCATCATCTTGATCCCAAAAAAACCCCTAAAATCATCTATAATAACCCTTTCACCATTATTTATATAGATAAACCCCCATGAGATCCACAAAAAATAAAAATTGGAAATTAAAACATAATAAATACTAATATATTGGGATTTATTGGTTAAAAAGAAAAGACTGAAACCTCGTGTTGAAAATGATGAATCATTAGGTCCAAATTCATGCTCTGTATCCACCATAGCATGGTCAAATATCAATTATCACAATGAAAAGAGTATAGTATTGCCTCCACATTTTCCTTTCAATTCAATCATTATAGGAGGTATAATCCCTTACCTCCCACATAAATTTTAGCAAGAAAAATTTGGGAAGATTTAAATTTAACTAAATAATTAGTTAATTAAATTCCCATTCAAAATTATCATCTCAAGTCAGGGAACCAAGGATAGGTTTAAACCTCACTAAATAAACACCCCTAATTCTAGACACCAACATAGATTTTGAATCTCAATCTGATGATCAGTTCTAAAATATCACCATTGGAACATGTATGAATAAATTAATATTTTATTAATAGAATATTAAATATGACTCCAAAATTCAAACAGCGCAAATTTTTATCAAAATCATGTTCTATTATAATCACCCAATTATATGGACATAAGAGTGGTGAGAAAACTTATCCATTGTCATATCATAAGGAAAGATGACTATTCAAACCCTTATGTGCATTTGGAACCAAAAATTCAAAATTCTATTCCTTTTCATCTCATAAAAACACAGGGTTTCAAAATCTCCCCATCATAGAACTTCTCATCCTTCAGAATTCTTGGTGAACAACTAGAACCCAAGCCTTAACTCCACAAGGTTTTAAATTTAATTCAATATTGACCACCAACCAACTTTAACAACATCCACAACTCTCTTAATACGAGAGACATTCAAGTATGTCTAATTTGATTCTCCCCACTATATGGGTATCTTTATCATCACCATTATACCAACATCAAATTACATGAACATGCTCTATCCCACACAGAATATAATTACTAGACATGTTAAAACTACTTACACCTCATCACCAAAGTGAAAGCACAATCCTCCCATTCTTGTTACTCTAAGAATGGAAACCTACATTATAAATAAAACCACTTTAAAAGAAAATCATATCCACTAACTTCCTATGGTACCCCACCAAAAAATTAATTCCTTACACTGATCCTTGAGCCCCAACCTCAACAGGTCCATTGTGTGTACACCACCAATGTTTCATCACTACCTGGAAAAACTTAATGGACCCACACACTCCCAACTAGCACCGTGTATAACTTTTTTTCAAATGCATTCATTCAATAAGTATTATTCATACAATCCATTCCTAAAAACACCTGCACCTCAAGGTAGAGTGATTCCCTAATAACATATCATATCCTCTCAAACTCACAATGTCCGAAAACTATGAAACTAGGCTGATATTCCTAAACCACAAACTAGGATACTTATTTAGGTCAGTTCTAATAATTCAGATCAACCATGGAATTCCTCTCCAAAATTAGTTATAGCCCCTATGAAAAAAATACATATTCTTAACCTCCATAAAATATCATTCAATTTCATATGCATCCATCTATTCCCTAAAATTTATAATAAATGTGTCTCAACAATAGGGTCAGGAACCTGACAACACACACTATAAAAGATATCACATTAATACCAAGTCACTTCTAATGCACATATTCCATGGTTCCATGTCTAAATGTTCCTCTAACTCAATATAATATCAAGTAATCACCACGAATTTATCATAACATCAAAGGAACCTCACATGCATTAATCACAAAAACTAGTAGTTTCTTGTGTTTCTTACCTCAATGGCATAAAATACCCATACCAACCCCTCTCATGATATTCCCTTGATCATAATAAAATTATCAACTCTCTAAATATTGATTCACATCTCATGGTCACCAAGTCTCTCACATATACCAAAAGTTAGGTGTCATCAAAGTTTATAGTTCACAAGATATCATCCACTCTTATGTATCAAGAAACCATTACATAAAACATGTCAAATTTCGTCTTGAGGGTTAGATAACTGCAAATTTATATAATTAATAACAGTCTATGACGGAATTGATTCGTACTAACTATCAATATATGAGAAAACACCCCCAATAATACCTACTCACTTTTAACTACTAGTAGAACCAATTTAATCATCTTAGATGATATACAATAGTATAAACCATAGTCATTTTCTAAGATAAGTAGAATTACATTCCATGATATAAGAAAAACATAGTTTAGTTTTTTTGGGATCATTCGATAACTGAGATTATACTCATTCTAAAAATGTATACATACTCACCCTGTATCTCCCTCTGATGATACATATAAATGAACAACAATCATCAGGTTCAGATAGATATAATATTTTTAAATATGTATCATAAAACACAATATTTTGTTAAACAAATTATAATTAACTGAACCTGTAGAATACATTCAAATAAACTCACCCTTTTTGGATAATTTCTTGAAAACCCCTTGTCACATATTTTGGTTATGTATAGTTTATTCCAAGTAAGGTGGAAAATTATTTATATGTTATTCATGATGCTTTAAATAATTTAACCAAAATAAAAACCTCCACATCGTGTTTATCAATAAGGAACCAAATTTATTAATGAATTATTAGGGTGACCTCATTTACCATATAGAGAGGGACTATACCACAATCATTAATAATCATCTCATTGTAGATCTGTAGTCCTTACCCTTAGAAGGAAATTAAAACACAAGTTGAATCAACTGAGTATAATGACCCCAAGTAATAATATACAAAAATGTTATATGTGTAGTTTTTTATACACTAAAAAATTTATCCCCAATCATCAGTGATAAAAAAGAACACTAGAAATCCATTAAAAGTCATGAGAATCTAATGTGACTTACTATGAAGTGTGGGATGCCTATTTCCTTTAGAGGTGATAACGGAAATCCAGAAAAAAGTTTCTTACTGACAGGAAAGATCAACGAATCCAATATAGAATATAAAATTATCAAACATCAATGTCAACCAAACAATGTGGATATTACATATATAAAACTATGACAACACAGACTAAGAATATAAATACAAAACCCCAAGTGGCCTAGACTTCTTACTAAAAATGGTTTTCTAGATGCACTAGCCTAGTATCAATCATTATCTCTGAAACATTCTTAAATCTCTAGCGTATCAAATACCAAATTGTATTACAAAAGAAAAAAAATTATTTCCACTTTTTAATTCACCTCCCCAAATCACTATATATAGTATCAATAAATGTTCTTGAGAAGTCTTTTGGAATGCCTCCCCATATTTCATAGGGTGGCAACATGTAATGTGGGGAGTCTATACCACCATATGGAAGTGTACATAAATAATAATTACTAGACATCATACACATTATATTTTTTAGAATGAATAAACAAACTGAACATGTTATAATATATAGAAATAATTCATAAAGACCTAAATAATCATTGAATAGACATAAAACTGATCTCCTTGTAGGATGACCACATATATAAGGTAATGAAATAAAATAAATACACCAGACTATAATTACATCTATTATTCATTCCATATAACTTTTCCCTAATACCCAATCAAGCATATATATCCCAATCCTCTGAATCATCTATGAATCATCACTCAATAATGCATGCATGGGGCCTCCACCAGATCCATAATGTATTTATGCTCAACCAGAAAGCAAACATAGGGTCTTTGTGCACATTGAGGTTCATGTAAAGGGGTTGAGAAATGAATCTTCATTGGCCACCCCCAATAGTGAACAAATGACAATCTTATTATAAGTGCATGCTCAAGAAATATTCCCATCCTAGCTAAGAAATGACTACAAAAAAATAAACAATAGATACCGTTGTTGATCCTAATTTCCAGGATCATTATTAAATCAATCAAGATTCATCTAGTTCTGAAATTTCTCATAGAATTTCCTACAGATTGTGTATCCACTGTAACCACTCAGAGGGGAATATCGTAATATGAACCCCTTAACCAATTTAGATCCTAAAACAGATATACTATACATGTATTAACCTCATGTTAGATTTTCTCCAAGAATTAACATCACCAAAGGGGAACCTTTTTTCTCTCTTCAGGGATCCCAGGATCACACCTCCACTGATATGTAGTAGTCCTTAGGGAATATATAGGATTCATTTATCCTTAAGACCATAGGTTGAACCTCGTGCTAGTACCTTGTAATTATCAATGTAAGACTAAAAATTAATTTTTAATTGGGAGAAAACAGTGGAAATATAATACATACATGAAAGAATAATTTACAGGGAGGTTGATGAAATCAAAGGGGATACCCTACCAAGATCCCATTGTAAATATCCTACACAGACACTATATCGTGCATTTTTATCCAAATAATTAGTGTTTCATCCACCTAATCCTTGGGGGTATCCTAGGAATCAATAAAGGATATACAAAAATCATTATTGGGATGTCCAACATTCATTCATAGGGATATGACTCATCTGGTATCTCATACATTCATTCAAAACCCAATCATCATGGTCATTCATAGTTGAATACTAGTGTCTTTATTTAAATATTTATACTCAAGCATTCGTAATGGTATCAAAATATTAGATCTATCTATTCCATCTTAGGAAATACTATGTACACATTATCACACATGATGTGATATTGGGTATTATATAACACCTCTAGACATCCACTCCAATATCAACTAAGTCATTAGATTATAGATGACATAAGAATCCACTGCTAATATACCATGAGACTAGATCCCAACCATATAAGATATCTAAGGGTCCCATCCATCTCATTAATTGATTCATGGGAATCTCGAGCAATCCAAATGACTTTAGACCCTCCCATTGATTACTAATAATATAGGGAAATCACATATCATCAAATATAGATAAATAAACAGTAAGGGATGGTTGAACAGAAACACCCATCACACTTCCAACAGGGTATCTGGATCATATGAAAAGTGCATGTTATAGGTGACAGACTCTACCACCTCTACTCATAGACACATATACCTTCTCAGGGTTATCTCATTGATGGTAACTCATAGGGTCTCATTGGGTTATAATAGATATGAGGTATCTCACATTGGATCCAAAAAGTTATTATTAAAAATCAATTTGAAAATAAAATAATCCCTCATGTGATACATTAGGATAGAACATAAGTGGAGGCATCCCACTTTATATCCTTGGTCACAAGGCATCTCGCGAGTTATAACCTATATCTCAAGTGTAACACATCCCACAACCTAGTTTTTAGAATCTTCAGGTCTCAAATGACCAATAAGAAAAAACTCAAAATGGATATGGCATCAAGCCATTCCACATTCCATGCCACTCTAGGTGGGACTAAACATCCAACACTAGTGGAAATACGGGCTTTAACGTCGTCGTAATAACGTCGGTTTTTTAAAAACCGACGCGAATAGTATATGCGGGGAATTTTTGGCGTCGGTTTTACACAAAACCGACGCCAAAAATAATTATGTTTTTTTTGCGCGTCGGTTTTTCTAAAAACCGACGCGGAAAACCTCTTCGACCGGATTTTCCGCGTCGGTTTTCATGAAAACCGACGCGGAAAATATAGTCGAAGAGGTTTTCCGCGTCGGTTTTTCTAAAAACCGACGCGGAAAACCTCTTAAAACAGGATTTTCCGCGTCGGTTTTTCTAAAAACCGACGCGGAAAATCATGTTTTAATCGGTTTTCCGCGTCGGTTTGTAGAAAAACCGACGCGGAAAACCTCTTCGACTATATTTTCCGCGTCGGTTTTCATGAAAACCGACGCCGAAACTCATAAAAAAAATATATTTCGCGTCGGTTTTAATGAAAACCGACGCGAAAAGTCTTTTAAAAATATTCACGGACAGAAACCCTCATTTTGTTCGTCCGTCGAAATCGAGTTCCACTGCGGCGCTTCGGACTCCCGACGACCTTCGAACTTGATTTGCGATCTTGAACGGCCATTGTTGAAGGTTTTTTGTCGTCTGCACGATTTTGGGTATGTGTTCTTCCTATTTATCTCTTGTTTCATATCCCATTGTTTATTTCTTTATCAATAACCCTATTTTGCGTGATTTGGATTATTGGTTAGATTTTAGTTGTAATTTATCATTATTTTTTGTTTGTATTATCATTGTTGGTGTAGATTTGATATTGTTTGTTTTTGGAAGTAATTATACCGGTCGCAGTTTGGATTTAACATCTCAATTCGGGTTGAATAATTATGTAAGATTTTATATTATGTTGGATTTTAAATAATTATGTAAGATTTTATTTTATTTTATTTCAAACTAGATTAAAAGGGGCTTTAATTAAAAGTTAGAAATTTTGTAAGGTGAGTAGTGGCCTAATTAGTATTTGTATACTCATGTTTATCTACATTTCAGTTTTAGGATCTTATCCAGTTCTTTTTCCCTCTTAGGATGCATTCTGTTTCAGTTTGGGTTAGTGATTAGTGGGGACTTGAGCTCAGTTATTGTTTTACTTATCAAATTATCCCAAGTGTGCCTATTATAGGTTTTTTACGGATTTATTTAAATAGAATATGTGTAAATTTTTTCCATTTAAATGATGTTTTTACTACTTAAAATTATGGTTAAAAGTGTATTGAATTACTTTTGTGAGGACTAGGTGATTTAGGAGATGAAGTGTATTGAGGGAATTAGTTTATATCTATTTATAGTTATTCTTTATATTATTTCTACTGATTCAAATTTTGTGTTGATGTATAACCTATGGATAGGTCATTTCAGATTTCTGATAGAAATATGATGTTAATTACACTATGATTAATGGGTGAAATCATACCTAGTGATTGTTTTAGATGCCTATAATGCTTATTGTTAGTCTATGAGGATTAGGTACTCCCCTCAAGTATGTCATGGTCTAGTTTAGGTGTTTAATGGATAGATATCTTGGGTTGGTTCATGAAAATGGTATCAAAACCAAGATTTTTCAGAGGGTTTGGGTTTCCAAGTTCCCTTTGTTATTTGGCATTATAATGTTATTATGGATATAGGTTATAAAAAATCTAGTGCTACACATTGGGAAAAGTGTCATAATATCTTTTCCATTTGAATCCTTGAGTGTTTATGTAATTCTAGGATTTATTGTTGGATTTTGATATTGATTTTGATTGGTTTTATGTGTTTGATATAAAAATGATGATTGAATTACCAATGATGTGTAATCTATTTGGGGGTTCACTTAATATTGGGGTGATGGTGGATGAAGATTTGTAGCTATAGGTCTATCCCCCATAGTTAGGCCAACCATATGGAGCCCTTTTGAATAGTTTTAATGACTCTTCAAATCCCACAAGTAGTTTTGTTAATCGAGTTCCACATGTGTGTTTTAATACACATTGTTTTAAATAAGGATAGTTATTGCACTATTTTTCACATTAATTTTTCCATGATTCATTCATGTTACATCAAATGAATAAAAAAATAAATATAGTGTGATCAATAGTAGTCATAGTGAGAAATCATATTATCTTGTATGTCATTCATATAATATTTATATCATGGAACTTTATTTTCAAAAAATGAAACCTTTGATTTAACCATTTTGTCCTTGTATTTCAATATAACACACATGTATATAATATTAAAATTAACTGTTTACTATATTTGTAAACGTGTTTCATATTTGATGTCTTTTATCTGATAATCAATAGTTTTTATGGAATATGTTTTTGTTTACAATTTATCTGATAGATATTTAAATGTTTTTATGTTTTAATATATTCATCAATTATATTGTGATATCAGGTATTAATGGATCATAATTGGATTTATCTACGAAGAACTACTAGTGAATATGAAAGAGGAGTTGAAATTTTTTTGGAATTTGCTAAACGGCATAATCAAAATATTGATTTGATTTTCTGTCCATGTGTGAAGTGTGTAAATATGAGAAAGTTAAACTTCAGAGAAATCAAAGATCATCTCATTTGTTATGGTTTTAGCCTTAATTATACACGTTGGATCTTGCATGGTGAAAGAACTGAAAATTCAACATCCAATGTTGATGACGATATTCATAATGAGGCAGAGGATCGTATTGAAGAATTAATTCATGATTTAGGTGTTGAAACCATCGAAAAAACACCAACTGTTGAACGATTGTATGGAGATTCTGAGAAACCATTATTCCCAGGTTGCAGTAAATATACAGTGTTATCAGCAGTTTTGAGATTAGTTAACTTAAAAGCAAAAAATGGGTGGAGTGATAAAAGTTTCTCCAGTTTACTTGAGCTTTTAAAAGAGCTTCTTCCAGAAGGCAATGGGCTTCCAGATTCCAATTATGAGGCGAAGAAAATATTATGCCCAATGGGATTGGGGTATAAAAAGATACATGCTTGCCCCAATGATTGTGTACTATATAGGAAAGAAAATGAACATTTATCAAGTTGTCCTACATGTGGAACATCGCGCTATAAGATGGATGAGAAAGTCAACTCAGATTCATTTTCAGGTGATGTCATGTAACGTTATGAAAAATCAATTTTTTTACTTTCCAATGATATCATCCAATATTTTTTTCAAACAATTCTGATAATTCAATTCTGGTTTATTTTTAGGTACCAAAATCAAAACTCCATCTAAAGCATTTTGGTACCTTCCAATTATTCCTCGTTTGAAGCGTCTATTTGCAAATTCAAATGATGCAAAAAGGTTAAGATGGCATTCAGATGAGCGCATTTCTGATGGTAACTTACGTCACCCGGCCGATTCACCACAGTGGAAGAGTTTTGATAAAAAATTTCATGATTTTGGAAGTGAAGTTAGAAATCTCAGAATGGGATTGTGTACTGATGGAATGAATCCATATCGGAGCCTCAGTAGCCAACATAGTTCATGGCCTGTTTTGCTGGTACTTTACAACTTGTCCCCACATCTATGTATGAAGAAAAAATATGTTATGATGAGCTTGATGATTTCTGGACCAAAACAACCAGGAAATGATATTGATGTGTATCTTACACCATTGATTGAGGATTTAAAACTGCTATGGGAGAAAGGTGTTACAGTTTTCGATGCATACAAGAAAGAGTATTTTCTTTTGCGTGCTATGATAATGTTCACTATAAACGACTTTCCTGCGTATGGAAACTTATCTGGATATAGTGTTAAGGGACATAAAGCATGTCCAATTTGTGAAGAACAAACTTCATATTATCAATTGCAGAATGGAAGAAAGACAGTGTACATGGGACATCGAAGATTTTTGCGAATTGATCATCCTTATCGTAGATTGAGA
Organism: Viscum album; assembly: GCA_963277665.1. Taxonomy (NCBI): domain Eukaryota; kingdom Viridiplantae; phylum Streptophyta; class Magnoliopsida; order Santalales; family Viscaceae; genus Viscum; species Viscum album. The sequence goes on from OY728137.1 coordinate 1,993,025,665, forward strand.
AAAGCATTTAACGGTTTACAAGAATACAACCTCCCCCCTCAACCATTGTCAGCTGAAGAATATTATGACAGAGTGAAAGATATTGATTCAACATTCGGAAAGAGAAAAAGTTCTGGTTTACAAAAACATATCTGGAAGAAGCAGTCTATTTTTTTCAAACTACCTTATTGGAGATTTTTAGAGATAAAACATAACATTGATGTTATGCATGTTGAGAAAAACATATGTGATAGTTTGATTGGAACTTTGTTAGACATAAAAGGAAAGACAAAAGATGGATTACATGCTAGATTGGACTTGATGTTAATGCGAATACGTTTGGAGTTAGCTCCCGCTGTGAAAGGAAAAAGAACATATTTACCTCCGGCTTGTCACACATTAAGCAAGATTGAAAAGATGAATTTTTGTCAGTGTCTTCATGGTATTAAAGTACCCAGCGGTTTTTCTTCAAATGTGAGTAATTTTGTGTCATTGAAGGATTGTAAATTAATAGGTATGAAATCACATGATTGTCATGTGTTAATGCAACAAATTCTACCAGTAGCAGTGCGTGGTATATTACCGAAAGCTGTCAGGAAGACAATCATCAGGTTATGTAATTTCTTTAAATCCATTTGTAGCAAAGTCGTTGATCCAAATTTGTTAGATTTGTTGGAGAATGAAGCAACTCTTATTCTTTGTCAACTAGAAATGTATTTCCCACCCACATTTTTTGATATAATGGTTCATCTATTGGTTCATTTGGTGCGTGAGATAAGAATGTGTGGGCCTGTTTATTTAAGATGGATGTATCCTTTTGAAAGATATATGAAAATTTTGAAAGGATATGTTAAAAATCCTTATCGACCAGAGGCCTCTATTGTTCAAAAATATGTATCAGAAGAGGTGATTGAGTTCTGTACTGATTATTTGAATGAAGTGGAGCATATTGGTCTCCCTCTATCTCGACATATGACAGTTGACAGAGAAGGTAGAGGGGTTCGAGGCTTAAAGGTAAAGTTCATTCCACGTGATGAAGTGATGCAAGCACATTTATACATTTTGAACAACACAGATGAGGTTCAACCATATATATCCTCACATATTGCTGAATTAAAGTTACGATATCAGAAAAGAAATGAAAAGTGGTTGATGATTGAGCATAAGAAGACATTTGTTTCATGGTTTAAAGAGAAAGTCACCTCAGATATATCTGTATCAGAAACATTGAAGTGGTTATCAGGGGGACCATCTTTTAATGTGATCACTTGGTCTGGTTTTGATATCAATGGCTACACATTTTACACAAAAAACCTGGATGACAAGAGTACCGTTCAGAATAGTGGTGTGATGGTATTCGCTGAAGCAGTGCATTTTTCGAGTGCCAAAGATAAAAACCCAATTTCTGCATCAACATCATATTTTGGAGTTATTGAAGACATATGGGAAATTGATTATATTAAATTTCGAGTCACTATTTTTAAGTGCAATTGGGTTGATAGTAATAGTGGCGTGAAACATGATGAATATGGGTTTAAACTGGTTGATTTGAAAAGATTTAATCACAATGAGGAACCATTTATCTTGGCGACACATGCAAAACAAGTATTTTATGTCATTGATCCGTCGAATGATCAGTGGTCAGTTGTTTTGCAAGGGAAAAGATATCATTTGGGGTGATGATGATGATTCTGATGATGCTAGTGATTTACATGAGCGTTATTCATCTATTATGCAATTTTCAGATGATTACAATGAATATAAGACAGACATAGTGCATGCAGTACGTACCGATCATGATGAAGGGACGTGGGAAAACACTAAATTAGTCTCCTAATTTTTCTGGTAAATATTTATATTTTGTGTCTATTTTAAAACTTACAAATGCATGCCTCTATTTTTACATATTTATTTTCTCATTTCCTTTGTTTCTAATTATTCAGTTTTCTAATGATATGCAGGTACCCAAAATTTCATTACACTTTCTAGTAGCAATGTCAAATACAGATAGAGATGAGCAGTTACCGAGGTATATCTATTTTGACATATTATTAAATATTCAGTAATATACATATTTAATGAAATAAAACTGTTAATTTATTAAAAAAAATTGCAGTGACTACTGATGCGTCCTCGGCGGAGGAGACTTTCTCCAGTTACTACTGAAAAAATCAAGTTCTCTAGTTGGTAAACGTGGTATTACACGTTTACCAAACTATCACTTCGCTCGTGATGATAACAAATTACACATCCGTTTTGATGATAATAATAATGCAGTTGGCCCAATGCAGTTCAGTTTGTCAGTTATATATCGATGCAGAGCCGTTGCAGGATTAGTATTTTATATCCTGATTGGAAAGTCAGTGGACAGGACGGCGAAGCAACAGCTTTGGGAGGCCGTGACGGTAAAATATCTTTATTTATTTATTTTATCTCATTTTTTTAATATTATATAGTTTAAATGACATATTTTATTTTTTCAATTACAGATGACATTCAATTTTGAGGAAAACCAAAGAAATAGGAAAAGACATCTCTCTTTAGCGGCGGTTCGATGGAGAGATTTTAAAAACAAACTGACGAAAGATTATGTTTTTGGAAAGAGAAGGTTTGAAAGCCCATGTCTTAAGTATCCATATATAGATGAAGAAACATGGAAGCGATTTGTTGACAGTCGTCAGGAAGAGAAATTTCAGGTATTGTAATTGTTTTATATTTTAAAATTTATGCTATATTTTCCTTATTAATAATGTGTTTATTTTTATGTAACAGGCCTCCAGAAGATCTCATCAGGAGATCCAGTTGAAAAACGTATACCCTCATACTTTATCAGCTGGAGGATACTCGTATTTGGAGCAGAAAATTATTGAAGAAAAATTTGAAGCATTAAGAGCTCGATCAAGTAGTGGTTCAGAAGAGGTCCAGTATGGTCCTCCATCTCCTCCCACTCGCCATGAGAAATGGAAACGAGCAAGAAGAAAAAAAAAAATGAACAATATCTTACAGACGAAGCTCATCAAGTGGCTGATAGAATTGTAAGTAAATATTAATTCTTGTTAACAGAGTTTTCCTTTTTTATAATTTATAAACACTAATATAAATTTTTTATTTTTCATTTCAGGATGAACTTCAGGAGAAAGAGACACAGGGCTCTTTTATCCCTGAGGGGTAGGATGGATATCCTAGCCCACTGCTTTGGGGAAAGACTGAACACCCCGGCCGTGTTAGAGGATATCAGGCGGGTGTTAGTATTCGGAAGGTTTTTGGTAAGAGTAAGCAACCAAGAGACCCGGAAATTGAATCCTTAAAAGAAGAGCTGCAGGATATGAAACGGTCTATGGGTGATCAAATTCAAGCAGCAGTACAGAAGGCTTTATTAGAACACTTGCAAGACAGTCACAGTCTGCTCATCCTTCCGAGGTATATTATTTACTGTTAACAATTTTTCTTTTCTATAAATTATAAACACTGATATAACTTTTCATTTTTTCAACATTCTCAGGCCTACTCACTCAGACTATCATGCCTCATATGCTTACCCAACACCGTCTGGGCAGCCTTCGAGGTATATTATTTAATGTCATCAATTTGTCTATTTTATAAATTATAAACACTGATATAAACTTTTTCATTTTTCAACATTCTCAGCCAACTCACCCGGACTACCCCTGCCTCATCTGCTTACCCTGCCCCGTCTGCGCAACCATTTGAGGTATATTATTTAATTTAATTTTTAATCAATTTTTCTATGTTAAAATTTTAAACACTAATATACCCTTTTCATTTTTCTGACTTCTCAGCCTGCTCACCCTGACTACCCTGCCCCACCTGCTAACTTTGAGCCTCCACCTCCTCCATCGGGAATCAAACCTTATATTGTGAGTTGTTTGCGGGAGATCCTCATGTACATATTGTTGCGTTAGGACAAGTGTATTTTTTGGGGGACTACGGTACATCATCAGCCTATGCAGATGGGTCAGGTTAGAGTATCAGTACTTTTTATTATAGATCCTACTGCTTCTACTACCATTTCCTACTGCGGGAGATCACCAGTGTTGGGGGGGGAAATGCATGGGCCATTTTTTACTTTGGCCAACTGCACTTCTTCGGTTATATTTCACATGAGGTATGAGTTTTTTTAACTAGTAATTAGAAATGATTCCAAATTACTTATAATGTTTTCTGACATTTAACTTATATAGGAATATCTGAAAGCAAAAGAAACTGTACAAATGCAGCAAAATGTTCAAAAACAGTCGGCTGTAGATACTTCTGATATTTCTTCTGGTTGAAAAGATTATCTCAGTGCTCTTCTTCCTTGAATTTTATCTATGAGTTTCGAGATGACGCCCGATATATGTGGAAGAAAATTATAAATTGAGAATATTGAAAGAAGATATCATGAATTTAGTTAATTTTGAAGAGATCGGGCTGAATGTGGTGCAGTTGTTTTCCATGTAAGTAAATTGACGTCTGAATTGCTATTTCTTTACTAAAATATTGTTATGTCATTGACTAACTATGTTTTTCTTTTTAAATTAGGTATCTATACAGGATTCTTTTACAAAATGAAACTACAAGCATTTATAGCTTTATAGATCCAGAGTACATTTCCTCGGAAGTCAAACATGTGAAAAAATGATGACAAAGTTAAATATATATCCGAGAGATTATCACAAACAGAGATTCAGTGCTGGTTTTTGCCATTTGTTGATAAGTAAGAATATCTAACATAATTTTGAACTCATGATCATTATAATGTCATTAATTATGAACTTTTTGTATTATAGGGGGCATTGGGATGTTAGGTGTATTTTGTTTGCTCTTTATTAGGAAAAGTGCGTAAAACGTTTTCCAACTTATTAAACAGGTAAGTTGTTTTTTTATTTTTAGAAGTTTGTTATGTTTAATTTTAATTGTTTACACAAGTTTTATTAGTTCTTATATAAAACAATGCAGTTCATGGAAACATTTTACAAATGAAAAGAAACCAACGAAAATCAAATATGTGGAAGTACAGGTAATTAGTTTTTATATTTTTGTTATATATTGGGTTTCATTATTAGTTAAATGTTTTATAACTGCAGTGTCATCGTCAAAATGGAAGCGTTGAATGTGGTTATTATATTCTACGATTTATGTACGAGATAATCACAACTGGGGAAACTACTGATTTTCATAAGGTTAGTTGTATTAACTTTTTTATATATTTTCATCCACTTTCTTCTATTTATTAATTTCATATCATTCAATATTATTGTAGGTATTCAATGATTCACAGTCATATTCTCAATCTGATATGATTCATATTCAATCTACTTTTGCGGACTATTTGTTAAGTCTGATTAAGATTTGAGGTATGTATACTAATATTTATAAATAATATTATATATGGGTTTAAAAAACTAACTCTTATGATATATTAGGTGTTTGAACCTACTAATAATCAAATGAATGCTTCAACAATAACAAACAATGAGCATGTCATATATTTCAGGTACGTGTATTTTAATTCTGATTTACTGAGTTTTCTCAAGTGCCTCTGCAAAAACTGTTTTATTGAATCTACTAATAATCAAATGAATCCTTCAACAATAACCAACAATAAGCATGTCGTATATTTCAGGTACGTGTATTTTAATTCAGAATTAGTTATTATATTTCTTTTCATTGTTATTTCTTAAAATCATTTGTCTGTACAGTGACAAATCTGTAGGGTGGTACTTGGATCATGAACATAGAGATTCGTATAGCGAAATAACATTCACAAACACTAAAAATTGTCTCCCTTGAATGCACAGCAATATCTTCTAGGCCTTTTTATTTTTTATGCAAATAAATATCGAAAAATGATTGCCGAGAAGCATATCACATAATACCTGAAACAACGCTTAGTGGGTTTGCACAAAGATAAAATAGAAGGCGTCAATTTTTAAGGTATGTTTCTTTATGTATCTTCAATCTGCATTTGATTTCAATTTTCTAACCTATTTTTTGCACTCAAATTTATTTCTCTGTTATTCCATAACTTAAACAAATAATAATTGTGAATAGGTAATGCACGTCTATACAGAGCAAATATAAAAACCTGAGGTTGGGGGTGGTGGGGATTCTATGGTGAAAAGACACCCCCAACATCTTCAGTGGGGGAGGTGAGGAAGAGGTTGCATCGGCTGAGTGTTCCTGGAATTTTGATCATTTCATTTTGGTAATTTACTTTGTGAAAAAATGAATGATTCAAATAAATTACACATTTTCATTTAATGTTTATTCATTGCACTAATAACTTGGATTGATTTTTTCACTCGTTTCATTACTGTTTTGACAGGATTGGTGCTATCTATGGGAGGAAACTTACAATGATTGATACTGAGTATGGTTAGATTAAGAAAATGCACCATGTAGGTACGTGTATTTTAATTCTGCTTTACTTTGAGTTTTCTGAAGTACTTCTGTTAAAGCTGTTTAATTGTTTTTGTATACTTCGTTATTTTTTTTCAGGGTTCCGATTTGTTTGGAGGAGAAAATATATGTATTTTATTTAAAAAAAAAAAAAAATTTACGGCGTCGGTTATTTTAAAAACCGATGCCGAATAATTTTAAAAAAAAATTATTTACGGCGTCGGTTTTTTTAAAAACCGACGCCGAAAGGGTTTTCCGCGTCGGTTTTTAGAAAAACCGACGCGGAAAACTCGGTTGAAAGCGGGTTTCCGCGTCGGTTTTTAGAAAAACCGACGCGGAAAATCCGGTTGAATGCGGTTTTCCGCGTCGGTTTTTCTAAAAACCGACGCGGAAAACCTATTCGAATATATTTTCCGCGTCGGTTTTTTAATGAACCGACGCGGAAAATAATGTCTACATGTAGCTTCGGCGTCGGTTTTATAAAAAACCGACGCCGAAGCTCATAAGCGAATTATTTTTCGCGTCGGTTTCTATGAACCGACGCGAAAACGCTATTTTTAACGTCGCCTATAAAGACGTCGGTTTATAACCGACGTTAAAAATAAAAAAAAACCGACGCGAAAAAGTGTTTTTGCACTAGTGCAACCTATCTTCACCCCTCGAATAAAAAAATTGTCCCACTAATTATATACTTTCACTAGATTCAGTAGTCGAGGACCTTGTTGATATCATTACATGATATCCAACCATTCCCAAGACCCTCGTTTGGGTCTCATACAATGTATCACTCTTCAGAGACCATTTAATCTAATTACCGAAGGTAAACATATATTTTATTGATTTCTCTCCCTTAAACACCTCTAGAAAAATAATCAAATCACAACGAGGGTTCCAACATCATATATACATGAAAAAATAAAGAAAATGAACTCATATTATGTCTAATTCTTGGTATAAGATTAAAAATAACCCAAACCATAAAATTGGTAACCAATGAGAATCACACAATGTGTACACCCAGTATAAGATATTTACTATAAAATTTCCACCTTATCCCTACAAAATGTTTCATTAGGATTTCAAAGATGAAAACGTCTACATTCATCCCAAAACCTATTTTTTCACCAAAATAGATACATGTCTAACCCTATTGGTTACACATAAATTAAAACTGGGGATTAAAATTTAAAAACTACAAATATATATAGATCTATTTTTTGAAAGAAAAATGGGCCAACATCATAGTGAAACCACCAAAGCATCAGGTCCAAATACACATCACACAACCACCATAACCTGATATGATCTTGATTGATGCCTTGGACAGAGTCTGATAGTACCCCCCCTCTTGTCAGTTTTACCATCACATGAGGGGTAATCAATCGTCCCTAATATCATGCATAAGATGTAAAAAGGGTGTTAGTGTTTTAAAATAATTATTTAATTAACTTAGTTTTATTAAATTTCTATTTAAAATTCTTATCTTAGGTCTCAAAACAAGAAGTGGGCTTACACCTCACATAAGAAAAACCCACCAATATAGAAACAATTATAGTGATAGAGTCGCAATCCGCTGCCCCTTTAAAATATTACATTGTTTGAAAATAAATTTATAAATAAATATTTAATTAATAAAATATTAAATATTTCTCAAAAATTTCAAATAGATAAAAATTTCACTAAACACCAATAGTGGGGTATAATTTTTATTTAGAGACAAACTAATCGTTTGGAAAATAATATATGATTATAAAATGGAGGAAATTAAAATTTAACCCCTCATGATCATTTGAATATAGAAATTAAATTTTTTTCACATTTTTATAACTTGAAAAAACATAGGGTTTTATAATTAACCACTTTATATTTTTATCCAATTTAAAATTATAAAATGATTTTTGAACCACTTAAAAATAAAACATAACAAATCATCTCAAAAAATATATATATAACCTTAACAAAGAGAAAAAATTACTGATCACTTACGACCAAAACCAATTATATTATTTAATCTAGTTTATTCGTCATTAAGGTTATTTACACCATTATCTAATGAGATAAATAACGAAAAATTTATGATTTCGTGTAAAAACATTATGAATAAATGAATCCCCTATAATGATTTAGTGGTTCAACTTTTTTTACACAATGATGGATGTTTGAAGTTCAACCACCACTAAAGGAAGCACCTAAAAACTAAAGGAATGCTCTTCAGAACACAAAAGCCACAGAAAACCAAAAACAACATACTCAGATCTTAACCCCCATATCCATGGAAGTTTCCACATCAATCAGCCAAACAAAAATAAAGGATTGAGTAAGTAAAAGAGTAAAAATACCACCATGAACAAATAATTTTTGATTCTACATGTACCTATCATTGGAATCCTCATGGATTAATTCATATAACTATTAGGTGTGTAGAACCAACACTTACAAGGGACAACATCAATCAATACATCCACAATATGAGAGAATAACCAACTATTTCCTAGTTTTTTCAGTGTATTTTAAATTCAAATTAACATTGAATGAAGAAACATGGATCAATTTCTAGGGGAAAAAAGTGGATTAAAATAACATTGAAAACCAAAATAAAATAGCTCAATGTTTCCCCCTTTGAACTGATCAATACCCAAAAATAATTGAAATAGTTTCAGTTATATGAAAACATTTCTGACATTCACCATGTCTCCCACCATGGCATATCCATGGTTGTTATAAGGCCCTGGCCTTAAACATTACTTATTATTGAATTAAATGAATAATTCACATTGAGGATCTTTTCAGGTTTAGATTTTTAGATAATTAGGACATAACTATTACATGTCAAAGATTACAAAGTATACACATATACTAAGTTTCTATAAAATAAAAGCTCTTAGAAATAAACATGCCCAGTTCCGTGTTTTAGATAGCATGTCTTTCCTTTATCCCATCCTTCACCCTATTCATCTTTAAGTCCTATGGAAAACATTTCAAAAACTTGGGATGAGGAAAAAAATCCCAGTAAAGGATACACAAATAAGGAAAACTATTAGTTTTTCATAACAACAAGTAAACCAATAATACATTATCAAAGTAATACTTTTAACCTTTATGAAGTAGTAAAAAAACTCTTCACTGAATAAAAGATCATTACTTACCCATTTTATAACCAAAAGATTACCATAAAAACCCATAAAAATAACACATAACATATAAAGGTAACTTGGGAGATAAACATACTTAAATGGAATAACCATACGGTCAACTTCCACACATATCACATAATGGAATAGCCATACGACCGACTTCCATACCCTATGCATTGGAGGTTATAACGTAACCACCCATTATGGTATTCACGACACCATCCGTCATATGGTTTATCATGTACCCACCCGTAAAATGTCCAAGTACCATCATTACACATAAAATATTGAAAATATAAACATTTCAATAACAACATTTCATTTGAAATCACAATAATTAATTCCATGATAATGAATTATTCGATCCATTTTCAAAAATCATTTAAAAGAGATTTTTGAATCAAAGTGTCCCATACCACTTTGAACCTCTTAATGGAATTATAAATTTAAAACATTAATTTCCATATAAATAAATACTAAAAACCATTTTTAAAACATGGACATTAAAGATAAATATTTAGAATAATGAATCTTTATAACATTTAAAATGATATTTTCGTTAAAGAGTTTTTAAAAAAATTTGAGACTCTTGAATACAAATAATTTTGGAATAAAATTTAATCCAAAATTTATAATATCATGAGAATAAATGGATTCAAGATATAATATGTCAAAGGATAGTATACACACAATATAAGAGTGAATTGGTGCATAACAACAATGAAGTCTCTAGGAAATGTAAATTGAGATGAAATCCATTATAAAGATGATATCCTTAAATTAAGGATAAATCTATCATATAATTATGTGTGATAAATATAAATACACCCAATATAAGTGTATATTATGTGTGAAACAATCATAGGTCATTCACACGTAAACATGGAAAAACAAAACAAATGACATAGATATTTAACTCAATGAAATTATATTGAGTTATGATTTCTCATACAAGTTTGTAAGAATTTATCAATGAGATGATTATGTGTATAAATAGTATATCCACACAATGGTTTGTGGAAATTACAAAATAGAGATTCCACACATAATCTTGGCATAATAAAATCATGAAGTAGAGGTTTAACCCAAATAATTGATAGTGGGTTAAGAAGTTCCCTTACAGAAATCCGACAGCCTAATGACGTCATTTTAAAATTCAGAAAATGAGTTGATGAGAGAGAAAATGGTATATCATCACTTGGACATAAAATTTACATAAATAAGGATATATAATAGCATATACCAACATAATAGTATGTGAATTAAAAGACATAACAAAATAACTCTTTTAAAAAGAGGAGGGTGAAAGGTCCCCTTACCGAGTTGGGTAACTTTCGAAACGTACACCCCATGGAAGAAGGGTCATACAATGAAGATATAAAGACCCATAAATGAAATTATACTACAAAAAGTGTATAATTACGGGCATTAAATATAACACTAAATGTAAATAGTGGCAAACATATCATAAATGTCACGGGAATAAAAGTTAGATGAAAAATCCCTTACGAAAACTCAGCAGCCCAACGGCGCCACTTAAAACTTCCAAAAAATGGATTTATGAGATAAAATGGGGTATCTAATAGAATTATCATAAAAATTACAGTATTAGGAATATAAAATAACATCCCCAAACATAATAACTATGATCTTAAAAGAAATGACATAAAAGAGAGTACTTAAAAAGAAAGAGAGAGGTTGGATCCCTTACCTCAAGTCCGACTTGTCTTGTTCGTTTATTTATATTCCTGAATAATAAACTTTTTTCAATTAATAATTTATTAAGGTGATAATTTAAAGTTTATTATTCAATTCATATCACCCATTATAATGTTATAACAATTAGTTAATTATGTGAGTTCATATCAAATGTTTTTGTCGATGTTTGGTACATGAGTCAAAAATTGAACTTGTTGGAAAAGAATTTTCCATGTAGTTATAGGTATATCATCTCCCGAATAGTATTAATGTATTAAATATCATATATATCCAGTAGATAATAATTTTTTACCATTCCATAACTTTGGAGATAAAAAATTAAAAGCACCGTTCATGGAGACGGTAGGTCGTACGTACGCATGAACACTACTTTCATTTTTTGTCATATTAATGGAATTAATGTTAAATAAGAGATATATATATTATAATTACAGGATGATATCCATCATTTATATTTAATATATGACATATATATCCATTATATATATGTACTTATAATAGTACATAACATTTGGAGATAAGAAATGAAATGTATCGTTCATGGAGACGGTAAGCCGTACGTACGCATGAACGCTACTTTCATTTCTTTGGCACATTAGTGGAATTAAAACTAGATGACAGAGATATATATATTAAAATTACATTATAATATATATGTTATATATATCACATAATTTCATCAATTTCATTATTTATATATTCCATGTATTTCATGAACGAGTCAATCCACTTGAGGGGGCGGTAGTCCACACTTCCTCAAATGAAATTATCGCATTTCCACAACATGCAAAGCATACAGTTATGTATTAAATATAAATTACAGAAGAATATAGAGGAAATAAATATAATATATTTCATAAATAAATATAGTTCCATCATAATGTCCACCATGAGAGGTGGTATGAAAATATAGAACAATCATCGTTTCGTGAGACAGTAATTCGACATCCACAGAAACAATATATTCTTAAACCATTAGACGGAGCTGTGTGTTAGTGTAGCTCTAATCCACCTCATAAAAACATAATAGTATATTTAATATACTGTTTTTGTTACAAAAGTAATAAATAAAAAGTGTTTAGGGGGTGGAGGAGCAAAATAAAACAAAACAAAGCTAGGGAAGACATTACCTTAAAACGGGTAACTCTTTTTTATTTGAGCTCACATGCATCCTTGGGAAGACTTCTGCACAAAGTGAGGCTTATAGGAGTAAGAGAGGGATTTTTAGAGACAAAATGGGCAGGTTTTGGCCGAGCCAAAGGCTTTAGAAGTGTGGGTAAGGTGGTATAGGTGCAGGCCTTTTATAAGAGGAGAGGAGGGGCACTCTTGGAAGGTTATAAAAGGTTACTTTATTATAAAATGATTTTACAATTTTAAAGGTCCCAAAATTATATATTTCAAGGATAATGTTATAAGAGTTCTAAATCCACCCATACAATAGGTTTTTGACTTGTTTAGTTCTTAGAGTTTACATTATCTTTTCATTTTATTTAAATCGTTAAATAATGAGGTAATCACTGCATCATCATGGTGTCATAAATAAATTAATTTATTTAAGGTCTAAAAATTATAAAAAAAATATCATGATGTAGGAAATATGTTTAGATTTATAATCTATACTTATATTCAAAAATATTACTTGTATAACCCCATTTAAAAATTATTTTAGTAAAACAACTCATGTTTGTGACATTTTTATTTTAACATTAAATAAAAAGTTATTTATGTCATTTTCCTACCAAAGTGGATCCATGGGGTCCCAAAGTTGACCCATGGATTATCTTAGTCGTCCAGGACACATCCAAAGAAGGTAGGACATGTTTCTAGGTCATTTCATATTATTAAAACATTACATTTACCTTAAATTACACTAATTACCTTTAATCGCAATTAATAAAACTTAAAAGCTATTGTTCACCAAAAATTATTTTAATCCCAATGAACCACATTTTAATTCTTAATGAAAACCATGTATGTCATATTTTTGAAAATCAAATCACAGAAGTTGTAAAGTATCATTTAAATGAAAAATCAGTTTCTTTAACTACCACTTAGTGGTTTCACTATTCATCAAAAAATAGAAGTTTTTTAGAAAAATTCCAAAAATTCACCCTAAGCTATATTTGATATTCCAAATTCAAAAATTATGTCTTTTTTAAAAAATTAAAAACACATAAATTTCATTAATTAATATAATAATTCATTCCCACTGTCAAAACAAATAGCGTGTTTTTAAGAAACAATATCTATTAAAAGATTGACACTGGTTTAAGTCCAATTACAAACTGAAATTAATTTCAATGAACACCATTGGATTCAATGGTGAAAATATATTCTAAATAAAATTTAATATCAATTACAAATATAATATATCTATATAATTAAATAATATTAAAAGGATGTTTTGAATTAAAATACAACATATTCAATATAAATGATCTTTATCGGAAAAATAACATAAATTTACACAAAGTAAATTTTGATGTCCAGATTCTAAAGAAAGATTTTATTTTGTCAAATAAAACATATAAAATTGTCAAAAGTATATTAAAAAAGGGTTCTCCATCAAAAGGCAGTTAATCGACCTTTTAAAGAATATTAGAAGATTTATGCTTAAAATTGTATTCATTTGCATTTTAAGCCTATAACATTTATTGGATAAATGTAAAAATATTTGAAAAACAAATATAATCATTTTGTAGTTAGTTTCATTCATTCCCATCATTACAACGTCTAGGCATTAACTACCATTGAAAATAATATTATTTTATTATTAGAGTGCAATGTAAGATTTCAATGAAACTTGTTGTTACGTATTGGGTACGCCATCGAGCATAGTGTTACCTTTAAAGTAAAATTAATATTTTATTCGTATGTATGGATAAATATGATAATTTCATATTCTTTATTTACCTGGGGTGTTACATCCTTCCCCCCTTTTTGGAATTGCATCTGTGCAATTTTAAAAAATGGGCTTGGAAACTTCATTGAAAATCCCAAATCGGAACAAGAGTCAGTAAAACTATCACTTTAAAATAAATAAAGAGAAGTACAAAGGTCACCCGAGTTAACCCATACTTGGATTCCCTGTAGGAAAACATGGATAAGGAAGAAAAATCAAAGGGTCCTGTTTTGAGGGAGAGTGATAGAAAACATCTTTAGGAGAAAGTTAACCACAAAAAAATCACAAACTTGTGGTGGGTTAAACGGTATTCGATTCCCCAGTAGGAAAAGTTAACAGACACCATTTTTGTTTTTAAGTTACTTTTTATTGAAGAATTTATTTATGAGCATAACTAAAAAATAAGGAAACATACTTACTTATCATGTTGACTTTCATCTTTTACTATATTTCTTACACAAACTCATATTTTCTCCAAAATATGAGTATTTAGGATGACTTGTTTATATTAAGAGAGCTATAATCAACTTCTAGAGAATCACCTAATCCACAAAATAGAACTATATACTTCCCATGTCTTTATACCTTAACAAAAACTAAAACCAAAATGGTTAGTATGAGATCAGATAATACCCAAAAAGGATAATCCTTTATAAAAAGGAAATCTATTCTTAATCTCAAAAAAATTTCCAACAAAACCAAAAGTTCAACGAAGACCATTCGATAAACAATTGTCTATAAAATTATTCAAAGTAAACAAAACTAAGATTAAAACCCAAATATTTGAAGGATTTAATCACATAGTCCTCAAGGTACAAATTAACATTTATCTCCAACTAACATCAGTTGTTCTTAAAGTATCATATTGAAAAGTAATTAACTTAATCACATATCGTCCATTATAGGTTAATAATTTCCATAGATAACCCAAAATAAACTTATTCTAGATTCATAAGATCATATAACTAAGTAGAATTAGTCAAACTAACCATGGACTTCACGTAGTCCAGTGGTAGGTGATAAATACCAGTTGCACTTTGGTTGTGGGTTCGATTCCCACAACTTTGTCCGATGCGATGGGTTTTCACACGGTCTTTGTGTTGTCCTTTTTCCAAAACTAAATAATTTTTATAACATTCCCCAAAAACGATAAAATCTTCAAAAATAACCATGACATAATTTAACCTCAAGTTATCTCATGCCTTTCATTTTCCATCATATCATAGAGTAACCCATAATTACCTAAAAAGTAAGGACCATATAAACCCTAATGGTTACCTTTATAATTATTACCTAAACTTCAACGTCGAGTTTCTTCTCTCGTACAAGATGCACTAGAGAACTCACCAAGGTTCATGTGGTTGATCATGACTCCTGATAGTTGGTTTAGAATAACCACGAGATTTCTCATTGAATCCCCCATTTCATCGAGTCTCTTAATCAGAGAACCACCACAGTTTCATTTAAACCCATTTTCACTTTGGTGCCTTCTAGATCCATCCATTTACTAAAACAAAAAATGTCAGTTTGAGTATATCAACAAAATCATCATGTGATAATGAAAAAGATAATCACTAAGATATACTTACTCATTCACTTTATCTAAAAACTATGACTCTTTCTGAAATAGTAGCCATTATTGTAATGTCACTTATGCTTATAGAATACCCTAACCTCTAAAGTTATCTAAACCGACCTCTGATACCAACTATAAATCCCCGACCTTAATCATTACTTATTATTGTATTAAGTGAATAATTCATATTGAGGATCTTTTCAGGTTTAGATTTTTAATGAATTAGGTAATAACTATTACATCACAAAGATTACGAAGTATACTCTTCTACTAAGATTCAATAAAATAAAAACTCTTAAAAAGAAACATTTCTAGTTCCATGTATTAGATAACATGTCTTTCCTTGATCCCATCCTTGACCCTATTCATCTTTAAGTCCTGTGGAAAACATTTCAAAAACATGTGATGAGCATAAAAAGCCCAGTAAAGGATACACAAAGATGGAAAACTGTTATTTTTTCAAAACAACAAGTAAACCAACAATACTTTATCAATGTAATACTTTTCACCTTTATGAAGTATTAAAAAAAACTCTTCGCTGAATAAAATATCATTACTTAACCCTTTTGTAATGAAAAGATTACCATAAAAATCCATAAAAAGAACACATAACATATAAAGCTAACTTCGTACATAAACATACTTAAATGGAATAACCATACGGTCGACTTCCACACATATCACTTAATATAATAGCCATACGTCTGACTTCCATACCCAATGCATTGGAGTTTATAACATAACCACCCGTTATGGTATTCACGGCACCACCCGTTATATCATTTATCACGTAACCACCAGTAAAATTTTTAAGTACCATCATTACACATAAAATATTGAAAATATAAACCTTTCGACATAAACATTTCATTTTCAATCACAATATGTAATTCCAATATATTTAATTAATCAATCCATTTTTAAAAATCATTTAAAAGAGATTTTTGAATCAAAGTTTCCCATACCACTTTGAGGATTTTAATGGAATTATAATTTTAAAACATTAATGTCCATATAAATAAATACTGAAAACCATTTTGAAAACATGGACATTAAAGATAAAGATTTAGAATAATGAATCTTTAAAACATTTAAAATGATATTTTTGTTAATGAATTTTTAACAAGATGAGAGACTCTTGAATAAAAATAATTGTGGAATAACATTAAATACAAAAATTATAATATCATGAGAATAAAGGGATTCATGATATAATATGTCAAAGGACAGTATACCAACCATATAAGAGTGAATTGGTTCATAACAACAATAAAGTCTCAATGGAAATGTAAATTGAGATGAAATCCATTATAAAGATGGTATCCTTAAGTTATGGATAAATCTATCACATAATTATGTGTGAGAAATATAAATACACCCAATATAATTGGATATTATGTGTGAAACAATCAGAGGTCATTCACACATAATCTTGGAAAAACAAAACCAATGACATAGATATTTAACTCAATGAAATGAGATTGAGTTATGATTTCCCATACAAGTTCGTAAGAATTTATCAATGAGATGATTATGTGTAGAAATAGTATATCCACACATAGGTTTGTGGAAATTACAACATAGATATTCCACACATAATCTTGAATAATAAAATCATTAAGTAGAGGTTTCACCCACAGAATTGATAGTGGGTTAAGAAGTTCCCTTAATGAAATCTGACAGCCTAACAGCGTCATTTTAAAATTCCGAAAATGAGATGATGAGAGAGAAAATTGTATCTCATCACTTGGTCATAATATTTACATAAATAAGGAAATATAAGAACATATCCCAACATAATAGTATGTGTATTAAAATACATAACAAAATAAGTCTTTTAAAAAGAGGATGGTGAAGGGTCCCCTTACCGAGTTGGGTAACTTTTGAAACGTACACCCCATTGAAGAAGGGTCATACAATGAAGATGTAAAGACCCATAAATTAAATTATACTACAAAAATTGTACAATAATTGGCATTACATACACCACTAAAAGGAAATAGTGTAAAACTTAGCATAAATGTCACAGGAATAAAAGTGAGATGAAAAATACCTTACGAAAACTCGGCAGCCTAACGACGCCACTTAAAACATTGAAAAATGGATTTATGAGATCAAATATGGTCTCTCATAAAACTAACTTAAAAAGTACAGTATTAGGAATATAAAAGAACATCCCCAAATATAAGAAATATGATCCTAAATGAAATGACATAAAAGAGAGTGCTTAAAAAGAAAGAGAGGTTGGATCCCTTACCTCAAGTCCGACTTGTCTTGTCCGTTTCTTTATATTCATGAATAATAAACTTTTTTCAATTTATAATTTCATAAGGATATCCATTAAAGTTTATTATTAAATTCATATCACCCATTATAAGGTTATAATAATTAGTTAATTATGTGAATTCATATCAAATGTTTTTGTCGATGTTTGGTACATGAGTCAAAAATTGAACTTGTTGGAAAAGAATTTTCCATATAGTTATAGGTAAATCATATCCAGAATAGTATTAATGTTTTAAATATCATATATATCCATTATATATTAATTTTTTACTATTCCATTACATTTGGATATAAAAAATTAAAAGCATTGTTCATGGAGACGGTAGGCCATACGTACGCATGAACACTACTTTCATTTTTTTGTCATATTAATGGAATTAAAGTTAAAAGAGAGATATATATATATTAATTCCAGAATGATATCCTTCATTTAGATGTAATATATGACCTATATATCCATTATATATATGTACTTATAATAGTACATAACATTTGGAGATAAGAAATGCAATGTACCATTCATGGAGACGGTAAGCCGTACGTACGCATGAACGCTACATTCATTTCTTTGGAACATTAATGGAATTAAAACTAGATGAGAAAGAAATATATATTATAATTCAAATATAATATATATTTTATATATTTCACATAATTTCATAAATTTCATTCATTATACATTCCATGTATTGCATGAACAAGTCACACCCGTTGAGGGGGCTGTAGTCCACACTTCCTCAAAAGAAATTATCGCATTTTCACAACATGAAAAGCATAAAGGTATGTATTAAATATAAAATACAGAATAATATAGAGGAAATAAATATAATATATTTCATAAATATATATACTTCCATCATAATGGCCACCATGAGAGGTGGTATGAGAAGATAGAACAATCATCGTTTCGTGAGGCAGTAATTTTCCATCCACAGAAACATTATTTTCTTTAACCAGTAGACGGAGGTGTGTGTTATTGTAGCTCGAATCCTCCTCATAAAAACATACTAGTATATTGAATATACTGGTGTTGTTACAAAATAAATAAATAAAAAGAGTTTAAGGGGTGGAGAAGCAAAATAAAACAAAACAACACTAGGGAATACATTACCTTAAAAACGGGTAACTCTTTTTGATTTGAGCTCAAATGCTTCCTTAGGAAGACTTCTACACTAAGTGAGGCTTCTAGGAGTAAGAGAGGGATTTGGAGAGACACAATGGGCAGGGTTTGGCCGAGCCAAAAGCTTGAGAGGTGTGGGTAAGGTGGTAGAGGTGCGAGCCTTTTATAAGAGGAGAGAAGGGCACTCTTGGAAGGTTATAAAGGGTTACTTTATTATAAAATGCTTTTCAGATTTTAAAGGTCCCAAAATTATATATTTCGAGGATAAGGTGATAAGAGTTCTAAATCCACCCATCCAATAGGTTTTTTACAAGTTAAGGTCTTAGATTTTACTTTATCTATTCATTTAATTTAAATCATTAAATAATGAGGTAATCGATGCATCATCATGGTGTCATAAATAAATTACTTTATTTAATGTCTAAAAATTATAAAAAAATATTATGATGTAGGAAATATTTTTCGATTTCTAATTAATAATTATAGTCAAAAATATTACTTGTATAACCCCATTTAAAAATTAATTTAGTAAAACAACTCATGTTTGTGGCATTTTCATTTTAACTTTAAATAAAAAGTTATTTATGACATTTTCCTACCAAAGGGGATCCATGGGGTCCCAAAGTTGACCCATGGATTGTATTAGTCGGACATAAAACATCCAATGAGGGTAGGACATGTGTCTAGGTCATTTCATATTATTAAAACATTATTTTTACCTTAAATTACACTAATTACCTTTAATTGCGATTAATAAAAATTAAAAGGTACTATTCACCAAAAATTATTTTTATCCCATTGAACCACATTTTAATTATTAATGACAACCATATATGTCAGATTTTTGAAAATCAAATCACAAAAGTGGCAATGTTTTATTTAAACAAAAAAACAGTTTCTTTAAATACCACTTAGTGGTTTCACTATTCATCAAAAATTGATGTTTTTCAGAAAAATACCAAAAATTCACCATAAGCTATATTTGATATTCAGAATTCACAAATGAAGTCTATTTTACAAAATTCCTAACATATAAGTTTCATTAATTAATTTAATAATTAATTCCCACAGTCAAAACAAATAGTGTGTTTTTAAGAAACAATATCTATTAAAAGATTGACACTAGTTTAAGTCCAATTCCAAAGTGAAATTAATTCAAATGACCACCATTGGATGAAATGGTAAAAATATATTCTAAATAAACTTTAATATCAATTAAAAATATAATCTATCCATACAATTAAATCAAATTAAAAAGAGGTTTTGAATTAAATTGCAACATTTTCAATAAAAATGTTCTTTATCGAAAAAAAACAAAAAATCACAGAAAGTATATTTTGATGTCCAAATTCTAAATAAAGATTTTATTTTGTCAAATACAACATATAAAATTGTCAAATGTATATTTAAAAAGGGTTCTCCATTAAAAGGTGGTTAATCGACCTTTTAAAGAATATTAGAAGATTTATGCTTAAAATTGGATTCATTTGCATTTTAAGCCTCTAACATTTATTGGATAAAAGGAAAAATATTTGAAAAACATATATAATCATTTTGTTGTTAATTCTGTTTATTCTCGCCACTACAATGGCTAGGTGATAACTACCATTTAAAATAATCACAAGTGCATAAAACATTTTTTACGTCGGTTATTTTTCATTTTTACGTCGGTTTCTAGCCGATGTTAATACGTGCGACGTTATAAATAAGGTTTTTGATGTCGTTTATTTAAAAACCGACATCAAAAACATAAAATCGCGATGTTTATCACATCAGTTCTAAAATAACCGACGTGATAAAGAAACTGGGAAGGGTTTATCACGTCGGTTATTTAACAACCGACGTGATAAAAGGCCTGGAAAATGGTTTATCACGTTGGTTGTTTAACAACCGATGTGATAAAAGGCCTGGAAAATGGTTTATCACATCGGTTATTAAACAACCGACGTGATAAACAGGGCTGAGGGGGGTTTATCACGTCGGTTCTTATAAAATCGACGTGAAAAACTGGGGTAGGGGGGTTTATCACGTCGGTTATTGAATAACCGAGGTGATAAACCATTGTCCAGGCCTTTTATCACATCGTTTATTCAATAACCGACGTGATAAACCATTGACTAGGCCTTTTATCACGTCGGTTATTAAATAACCGATGTGATAAACCATTCTCCAGGCCTTTTATCAAGTTGGTTATTAAATCAACTACGTGATAAACCATTCTCCAAGATTTTTATCACGTCGGTTATTAAATAACCGATGTGATAAACTATTTTCCAGGAATTTTATAACGTCGGTTATTTAATAACCGACGTGATAAACCCATTTTTGTTAAACAGAGTGCAATCATCTTCTCTCCACCAGAATCAACCAGAAAACAAATCAGGAAATCGTACCACAAAAATAAAAGTAGATCAAAATTAAGCATGTACATTAATAACATATAAAACTTACCCCCTAGACAGCCCCCACCCTCATTTATACTCCATGGATAGCCCTCCTCCACCCCGTTGGAGCCTTCACCCTCATGTATACCCCCTGGACAGCCCTCCCCCACCCCATTGGATAAAACATACCCCCTAGACAGCCCCCACCCTCATTTATATCCCATGGACAGCCCTCCCCCACCCCGTTGGAGCCCTCACCATCATGTATAACCCATAGACAACCCTCCCTCACCCCATTGGAGCTCCCACCCTCATGTATACCCCTTGTACAACCCTCATCCACCCTATTGGATCCCCCACCACACTCCTGGACTGCCCCCCGACCCCCGGACACCACCAAACAACCCTCGACAACCCCCCACCCGCCTGAACAACACCCCCTCACCACCTCACCCCACTTGACAGCCCCCACCACACCACTGGACAGCCCCAAACACCCCTGGACACCCCCCCCCGGACAGCACTCCCAAACCTTGGACGCCTTCCCACACCCCTGGACATCCCTGCCACCCCACAGGACTGTCCCCCCACCCCACTGGATAGCCCTCCCAGACCGATGGACACCCCCAACCGCACTGAACACACCCCCACACCCTTGGAACCCCTCCCCCACATACCCAAATCCATACCAGAAAAACCATCAAAAGTAGACCAAAACAATAATTAGAGCAAAATTAAACATTCACTTATATAACATTCAAAACTTACACTATCAACTTCAAAAAAAACTAAATCCAACCTAAACAACTACTAAATACACAATTGAAATGACAATATTCAAAATTACATTTTACATTACAAACTACTAAAATTCAATCAAACCTGTAAAATAATTTGACCACTCCACTTGTACGTGTATAATGAATAAATCAAATTGAAATATTATGGCAAAGTTTAAGAGGAAATCGTACCAGGTCAAAATTCACAACTGTCCCAGTTGTTATTATTTCATACATAAATCTTAACATATAATATCCGCAATCGATGACGCCTTGTTGTTCATGACAATTCTGTTTGAATGATTGTAAATTCAATATATTATTTTTATGTAATAAATCAAAATGTACAAATTATAAATGGAAATTTACCTTCTCATTTACATATTTGATCTTTTCATTTCTTTTCTTCTTGTTTTTTTGACAGTAGACCCCTGCACTATTAAAAATTAATACGAATGGGGTAAATTTAAAATTCATTATAATATATAAAACTATTGAAAAATTGAAACTTACTTTTCCAATATATTCTTAAAACTTTCCCGCACATCACCATGAAGAGAGCATATCCAATAAAGAGATTTCTCACTTGGGAAAAAAATCCCTAACATCTAATGATCACTGATAAAAGGAAATTTAATGTTAGTAGTTTTTTATGTTAAAAGATAATTAACTCTTTGAGATAAATGTGTTTCATACCTATCACAAAAATGCATCATCCAACATTGTGTGATTATATTCTTTTCAAATCTTTCATCAATATAAACCATTCTTTGTTCCTCATTCAATGCACATGCTTCAGTGGAAATCAATTGCGGGTCCATGAATCCATATACTTCTGTCAGCTCATTCCTCTCACAAATTTTATAAAGATACCTAATACAAAACATAGATAAGTATACATTTTTAATAAATATAACGCAGGGAAAATGTGTTAAGACTTACATGGAAAAAAATTTGCACCACGTTGATGCCTAACTTATCTCCAGTAACAAGCTCCATGATATCAGATTTTTTAATCCCCACACTTATTTCACGTCCAAAAACATGAGATTCCATTAGAAACTAATAAAAACCCAAAAACAAATGGGAATATCTTGACAATCTGTCAAGACCACTGTAATCTGTATCTGATGTCATAGCATGTTTTCTTTGTTGTTGTCCATACAGTATTTATTTACCTTTGAAGTATTCCTGGGAAAAAAATTGAAAAATATAGTAGTTTTCAAATGATAAAACAACTTTAATCAAAAAATAAAATAAAAGATATAACATTCATACCTCTATGGTAATGAGTCGAAGAAGTCTGGATGGCCAAACTAAAAAATGGCCGATACTCTGTCCAACTGTCGCCACCTCATCTGTAGGTATTGGTACCCTAGCTGATCTATCTATAATATCCTGTACAGTGACCCTCTGATTCTCTACCTCTAATTGTTGATGATGAACTGTATCTCCTATACACTATACCAACTCGTATGCTACTATATGATGTTGAGAATCATCATCATACAACTTGCAATATGTAGGAAGTTGCGGCGGAGGTATAGGATAAAAAATGGGTTCTGCAGGCTGAGGTGGGGGAGTGGGAGCTACTGGCGGAGGTGGAGGATAAATAATGGGGTCTGTAGGGGGAGGTGGAGGAGTGGGAGCTGTAGTCTGAAATTATCTTTGCATTTCTGCAAACATAGACTGCACTGACTCTCTAATCATTTCCTCCATAGTTTCATTAATATTTTGAACTTTAGCCTCCAAGGATTCTATTTTTTTTATAAACCCCCTCAATGTTAGAAGTTGAATAACGTGGAAACACTTTTCTTACCGATACACCTGCCGAATATCCTCTTACACGACCAGGATGTTCGGGCCTTCCCAATGCGGCAAATAAACTATCTTCCCACCCAGTAGCTGTAAATGTCCTATCTGAACTCTTCTCCTCAAGAGAGTCATGTATTAATTAATTGAACATTTCTGTAATGATTGAAACTTATATGAAGAAAAAAGTTAACTTAAATAAATTAAATAGATATCTTAAAATCCTCTCAGCTACGATTATTGATTCTTCTGAAAGATATTGCCCTTTTTTCCCTTCCGAGCTCTCTTCCATTTTTCATATCTAGATGGAGGGGATGGAGGGGCCACCTCTCCAAAGATTTAAGACTCATCTCTTAGTTGTTTAAATTTTTCCGCCATCATTTTTTCTTCCAATAATGTATACCCTCCCCGAGATAAACTATGAGGGTATACATTTTTAGATTGGATATTCTGATGAGCTTTCCTTCTTTTCTGTATTTTAGGAATAAGAAATCATTAAAAAACATTAATAAACTCACTTATATAAGAAATTTTATAAAAGTTTACATTGCCCTTACCAGAAATGACTCTTTTTTTCTACTTTCAAAAAACTGTCTCCATGTGTCTTCATCTATAAAAGGATATATACGACATGGATTGACATGAATCCTATGACCATAAATGAAATCAGATGAGAGGGTTGATTTGAAATCTGTCCATCTCCTGGCAGCCAACGATAAGCATTTCTTCCTGACACCTCCAGTGTCATGAATATCAAATGTCATCTGATAAAGAAGAGGTTAAACATTTTATATATACTTGAAACATTAAAATAATGGCCAAACAATGACAAAAGATCTTACCAAAATCGTCCCCCACAACTGAGAGATAATCGCTTTATCCACACCTCTCCAATCATCATACAAAATGCTTACTTTGGTCTTAGCCTGAGTTGCAACAAAAATTTTAAAATCATTGGTATTCGGACCTCTAGGAATATCATCATCATCAAACTCAACGACTATCCTCTGATCCTGCGTATGGGCAAGTGATAATTTTGGTAAACGTGTGCACCCACGTTTACCAACCTTTAAACTCTTTTTCATAATAGGAGCATGTGAATGTTCATCCCCAGAGGTATGACCAGCAATATGCTCCTCTCCAGAATCATGTGGTTGATCATCTAAATGATCTGTCATTATCCTTCAAATCAAAAAAAAAACAAACGTCAGTTCACAAATATACAAATTCAAATATTTTAATACTACTGTAATCAGAAAATCGAAAAGTGTACTAAGTTACGTAATAGTAAACATTGGTAATATAGTAAGAATGTTAAACAATGGTAAAGGTGGAAAAGATCATCAATATGGTCAAGATGGTAAAAATGGTAAAAATGGTAAACCTGGTAATCATTGTAAACATGGTAAAGTAATTTTCAGTGAACAAAAATAAGCATTTTAAAATTCATGTAATGGTTATAAACATGATAAAGTAAACTAAACAAACTGAAAACAAACAAAAACATATACTTATTTTATTTTAAAACATGTTTTAATAAATAAGAAACATACAATATCTAACATTTATGGAAAAAATAAATGTAAATAAGAAATAAACATATGTTACCTGTAATTTTAGGAATGTACAAATGGATTGTTTTCCCAAATTCCTTCATCGTGATCGTTCCTTATGGCACAAACTATGTCTTCAACATGATCATCATTATGTTCTAGTAATATTTCCATAGAAGTAGTGATCTCACATAAATCAGCATATTCATCAAGTTCATCCTCACAAACATATTGTTTTTTCCCTATTAAAACAATAGCCCACTGCATATCTGATTGATCTACTACATAGAAAATTTGTTTTGCATGTGTTGCCATTATAAAAGAATCAGCTGTGTCTTCCAATCTATTCAGATTAACAAGTGTCATTCAAAATTCATCGTGTCTGACACTGTTGTTACCGTTAAACCATTTACAGTTAAAAATGGGAACTTTAATTTTAAAGTAATCAACCTCCCATATGTCTTCAATCACTCCATAATATGCATTTGATGCAAAAATTGGGTTTTTGTCCTTAGCACTCGAAAAATGCATTGCCTATGCAAACACCAATACACCACTATTATGAACTGCACTTCTGTTGTCATGAGCTTTTGTATGAAATGTATATCCATTAATTTCATAATTGGACCATGTTATCGCATTTAAACATGGACCACCCACTATCCATTTTAATGTCTTTGATACATCTGATCTACCAAGCAAAGTATTTTTAATCCATGACAAAAATGTTTTGTTGTGCACATTCAAAATCCACATTTTTTTCTTCTTTGGATGACATTGTTTCAACTCATTAATATGAAATGTGATATACGGTTGAGCATCAGATATGTTATTCAAGATGTATGATTCTAACTTCTTCATCTGTTCAGCTGACAATGATTTGACTTTCAAGCCGCGAATCCCCTTTCCCTTATTATTAACTCATTCATGGAGAGATGGAGGCAAACCTATGTGTTGTGCCGCAGCTAAGTAGCTCGTACAAAACTCTGCTACCTCCTCAGAAATATACTTTTCAATAATGGAGGCTTCAGGTCGATATAGATTTTTAACATACTCCTTTGATATTTTCATATACCTTTCAAAAGGATACATCCAACGAAGATATACAAGTCCACAAAGCTTTATTTCTCGAACCAGATGAATCATTAAATGCACCATTATATCAAAAAAAGTTGGAGGAAAATACATTTCCAGTTGACAAAGTATAAAAATTGCATCCTTTTCCTAAATGTTCAAAGCATTCACATCAATCGCCTTGTTACAAATTGAATTTAAAAAATAACACAACTTCGTTATAGTATTTCTGACACAAATGGGAAACATTCCACGCAATGCAACTGGTAGAATTTGTTGCATCATGACGTGACAATCATGTGATTTCATACCTATCAACTTCATGTCCTTCAATGAGACAAAATTTTTTACATTAGAAGAATAAATTTGAGGCACTTTGGTATCATGAAGACACTGATAGAATCTAATTTTCTCCCTCTTCGATAATGTATGACAAGCCGGGGGAAGAAATGTTTGTCTTCCTTTAGGAGTGGGAGCTAACTCCAAACGTATTCCTATTGATAGTAAGTCTAATATTGCATTCAACCCATCTTTAGTCTTTCCTTTAATATCTAACAATGTTCCAATAAAAGAATCACAGATATTCCTCTCCACGTGCATGACATCAATATTATGTTTAACTTCATGATACCTTTAATATGGTATCTCAAACAAATTGACCTTTTCTTCCAAATATGTCTATCATTACCGGATTTCTGTGTCTTTCCCAATGTCACATCAAGGTTTTTCACCCTCTCAAAATACAGATCATGGGATAAAGGTTTTGGAGAAGTATCAAATTCTTGTGATCCATTGAATGCCTTTTTTAGTCTTCTATAAGGGTGTTCCATAGGCAAAAACTTTCGATGACCCATGTACACTTTTTTCCTCCCATGATGCAATTGACTATAGGACGTCTGTTGTTCGCAAATTGGACATGCTTTATGACCTTTAACACTGTATCCAGACAAATTTCCATACACTGATATGTCATTTATAGTGAACAGAAGCACTGCATGCAGTTGAAAATATTCCATTTTATAAGAATCATACACCCTAATACCATCAGCCCATAACAGTTTCAAATCGTCAATCAACGGTGACAAGTAAACATCAATATCATTACCAGGTTACTTTGGACCAGAGATCATTGTACTCAACATGACATATTTGCGCTTCATACAAACTTCAGGAGGGAGGTTGTAAATTACCAATAAAATAGGCCATGAACTATGTGTACTACTGAGTGTTCGGTATGGATTCATTCTATCTATGCACAACCCTAGTCTGAGATTTCTAATTTCATTTCCAAATATAGAATATTGCACATCAATTTTTATCCATTGTGAACAATCAGCTGGATGACATATTTTTCAATCACATACCCGCTCTTCAGCATGCCATCTTAACCTTTTTGCATCATGTGAATTAGCAAATAAATGTTTGAAATGATTAATTATAGGAAGATAACAAAATAACTTTTAAGGGAGATTTGTAATCTCTACATCAGCCTGTGATTTTTCTTTCACCTTATACCGTGATGTCCCACATTTAGGACACTCTGACAGAAATTCATATTCCTTCCTATATATAATGCAGTCATTCAGACATGCATGTATTTTCTTGTATCCCAATCCCATCGGGCATAATATTTTCTTGGCTTTGTAATGTGAATCTGGAAGATCGTTATCTTTTTGAAGAATGTCTTTCATCAATTGTAGCAGCTCTGTAAAACTTCTATCACTCCATCCATGCTTCGCCTTCAGGTTAATCAATCTTAACACCGCCGACAAAACCGTAAAATCTATACAACCTGGATATAATGGTTTTTCAGCATCACCATATAGGCGTGCAACTATCGGTTCTATCTCAATTTGTTCTGCTACAAAATCGCGAATCATTTCTTCAATTCCATCGGACTTACCATCTTGCGAATCATCATCATCAGTGACATTCCGTCCAATTTCACCATGCCAAATCCAAGGGCTGTAACTCGGATTAAAACCATGACAAATCAGATGATCTTTTATCTCGCTACTTTTCAACTTCTTCATATTCAAATATTTCAGGCATGGCCAGAAAAAAATGTCACTACTTGGAACATTTCGTTTTTCAAATTCCAAAAAGGCATCAACACCTTCCTCAAATTAATTGCTCATTCGATGTGCCATAATCCAACTTCGACTCATTATTACCTATAACAAATATCAACAAAAAATATATATTTTTAAGATAAGATAAATATATGTTTATATGAAAAAAATCATAATTTGAATGTAAAACAATTTAAAATATAAAACAAATCTATAGGTATTTAAAAAATATGCTTGAATATTATTTTTAAACAAAATATAGTTAGATATAACAGTTCTAAATTTCATTGAATCAATGAAAACCATGACGCCTACATAGTTTAATATTGATTGCGGTTTTGATGTTTTAATATATTATATAAACTACCAATTTAACATGTTATTAATGGTTTCTGAAGACCCTAAATCCATTTGGTAAATATTTTCACACAATTATAAAAATCAATGGAAGTGTTTTTGGGAGGAATATGTTCAATCATTTGATTTTGATGTCCCATATTATATAACAAAATGCAATGTGGATACCAAAACCCTTAGTTTGGTTTTTTATTCTCAAAGGGTTTGTGATGAAAAAGAAGAGTATAAGTAGATGTATATGATAAATAAAATACAACTATATTTTATTTGTGGTTATGATAGAATGAATTCATACCATATCATTTAGGATCTGTTCCCACCAAAAGTAACCCTCCTAAGTTCGAAATGAATAAATTTAGATAATTATGCATGAATTTATACAAGTATTGTTGTACATAAACCAAAAAGAAGATTATTAGTACTAAAAGTAAAACTAGGAAGAAACAATAAACTCTATATACTCATAAAAGCTACTCCACAACACTTCCATGCTACTAACATCTATAAAAAACTACAAATTTCTTTTAAAAACCAAAAAAATTGTTTATATTTATGTATGGTGGGCATAACATGTATACATAGTAAGATCCTCCGTAAAACATCTCATGAAAATGTTGAGGAAGCACACTAAAGCCCTATGAAAAAAGGAATCTAAATCATCACCTAAATAAGGAAAAATAGTTTCATATACTCACTATGGATCACTCACAAAATAATTCATATAAATAAACCTTTTCGTATAAAAAATTATATATATATATATATATTAAAATTATGGTTCTAGGATACCACTTCTCCACTAGTTTTCCTCTCACACCCCAATGCTAATGTCATGGTTTCACCCCACCCAAAAATCATCCTACACCATGTTAAATTGTATCACTTCCATCAATGAATCATATGTATCTTAGAGTATCTCACCACCATCTTATCAAAATAGTAATAAGGTGCATACTTGGAAACCACTATATCTTGTTTACATTAAATGTAAAAAAATCGCAAAACATAATTATAGAATATCAGTGAAAAAAAATGAATGAAATAAATTTTTGGAAGGATTACTTGAATGTTTCGAGTTGAGATGATAGATCCGAGAGGAGTGAAGAAGATAAACAATGAAGCCAAAATGAGTTTAACGTAGGTCGATCGACGAGCCGATTAGGGTTTACCGCGTGAGAGAGACGATCCGGCGGACTGTCAATCGAAAAATCGTAAATGATAGTCCATGGGGCATTAATTTATTTAAAATTTTTATAACGTCGGTTATATAATAACCGATGTTATAAACAATTTTTTAAATTTATAACGTCGGTTATTTTAAAACCGACGTCAAAAACCCCCCGCTCTTTGGTTTTTTACGTCGGTTATTTTAAAACCGACGTAAAAAACCCCCCCAGGCTTTGGTTTTTTACGTTGGTTTTTTTATAACCGACGTAAAAAACGCGTAGATATCTCATTTATTACGTCTGTTATAAGATAACCGACGTAAAAAACCAATGCACGGGAGGTTTTTTACGTCGGTTATTTGGAAACCGACGTAATAAACCCGATATCTACGCATTTTTTACGTCGGTTATCAAATAACCGACGTAAAAAACCAAAGCACCAGGGGTTTCTTACGTCGGTTTTAAAATGAACGACGTAAAAAACCCGTACACATATCATTTTTTATGTCAGTTATAAAATAACTGACATAAAAAACCCCGTGCTTTGGTTTTTTACGTCGGTTTCTAAATAACTGATGTAAAAAACCCCACGCGCATTGGTTTTTTACGTCGGTTATAGGATAACCGACGTAAAAACCGAACAGGCACGATTTGTAACGTCGGTTATGAAAATACCCGACGTTAAAAAGCTACTCGCTGCATTTTTTACGTCAGTTATATATAACCGACGTAAAAAATGGTGACGTAAAAAACGTTTTCTGCACTAGTGAATATTATTTTATTATTACAGTGCAACGTAAGATTTCAAAGAAACTTGTTGTTGCGTATTGGGTATGCCATCGAGCATAGCATTCCCATGAAAGTAATATTAATATTTTATTCGAAAATATAGTTAAATATGAAAATTTCATATTTTTTATTTACCCGGGGTGTTACAGTTGTGGTGTTCCAAAGCATGCCATCCAAAAATAACTTCTATCAATTCATGTTTCCCACACCTAGGGAATTTTCCCCTCACTGTGATTGAAAAATGGCAAGTAAATATTTTTAACCCATCCTTGTTTCAGATAAGATGAAACTAAGGAAAACATGGTTTGCACCATAGACATAGTGTTTCCCATTTATTGAATGATGTGTCTCCAATTACCTCTAAAGTCCTCCTTGAATCCACCAAGGCATGGAAAACAATAATTAATAGCTATGAAGCTCCATATCATTATAGGTTTACTGAAGATAGGTTTCTCAAAAGAGAGATGGAAATTATTTAGTTAGCTAATTACTTTATAAGGGTTCTTTTAGTTATGAATGTAAGGATATTATCCCATCATACCTATATATGTTTCAATTTTAAAATGTACAATGATGATCTTATGTTTTTAAGTAATATTTTTAATTGTTTTAATGGAAAATGTTGTTTTTTATGGAATGGTATTATTTAGTTACCATGTTCTCAGGGAAACCCCTTATGATTATGATTTTACTTTGGGATTTAATATGAAATGATTGTGAAATCTATTTAGAAACTATGTTGTTTTAATTGAAAATTAAATAGATTATTGAGATAAAATGTTTATCATGAAAAAGGTAAACATTTGTATTGGTTTATCAGGATTACAAATGGACTAATTAATTTCATTTATTTTTATATATGTAATTGATCTATTTTTCCTCATCATATGTTTTCATATGTTTTTTACAGGTCCTAAGGATGAGTAATGACTATATCAAGGTCTATATTTCTACAATATGGATTCATATTTAAATAAATAAATAACTTTTGACTAAATAAAAACTAAATTTAAGAATATCGATTTTTTGGAGAAAATAGATATTGAGTTGAATTTTCTAATTTTCTTTGTAAGTGTTTTATATGTAACCGTTTTTTCCCCAATTCCCTAAATAAATAAGAAAAAAATATATTTAAAATGAATGAAAGTGAATTCATTTTAATAAATCATGTAATTAAGAAATATTTATGGTACATGATGTAATATATCATATTTTACATCATTTTCCTTCATCTATACTATTAATATTACATACCATGGTATAAGAATAATATATTTAAAGTACGTGAAAATTGATTTAATTTTGGTTAAAGGAAAGATTTTCAATCCAAATTTTCATTACTCAACCTCTCTTGAATGTTAGATTTTAAGGAAACTAATGGATATTTCATCATTTAGGTGTTAAGAGATTTTTTTTATATACAAATGAAATAGGTCTATCATAAATTGAAAATTTTAAGGATGTGACTCACAATTATCACAAACCTAATATGGAAGGTATATGATTATGTAACATCTCAATAATTTATTTTTAAAGTAAAATTCATCATTTATATGACTATGGTAGTGTATTAAATGGTAATCATATAACAGATCAATCACTAATCACCCACTTAGACATCTCACCTACTATCTATTTCTATATGGTAACATAAAAATGAAAAAACTATAAATTAATTAACTCTTCAAAATAATTACATATTAACACATTTACACATAGAAATGTGTTATCCTCCTTAAAAAAATACATGATTTTTATTATATAATATTCAAACTAATGAATGAAATTTATTTTTACTAATACCATATGAAAATTATCTCATTTCCATAATTATGGCACATATACTGGGGTAGTGGTGCCATATTCATAAAAATATTAATCTCTTATGAATGAATAGGCTAATTTCATAGTTAGTTATAATCTAATTTAAATACTATAATTTAAAGAATATATTTATCTATATGATAAAATTTTATATATTTTTAGAATATTCAATCTGAGATTTAAAGAAACTCATTCATAGATTTGAGTAAACTAATAGTACTCAATCAAAATATTCATGAGCAACATGGTTAAGTAATCCTAACTATACATTGAGATATATTTATGCACCTCGCATAATTAAAAATAATAATCAAATTTGTATATCATTTATTTTATACTGAGTATGAACATAAAACTAGACATATTTAACTATAACCCATGTTCTGTGGCCTTTAGGTCATGATAAAAGTGAAATATATCCACTAAACCACTATGATATGTGAAAAATTGATTCCAATAGGTGTATAAGAAGATCAATTTAAGATGATTAAATTCCCATTAACATTTTAAGGAATGTAAATAGGGTTGGTGTGAAACCTTCAACCTATATATGTAAACACTTATCGTGATCCTTAATGATACATTATATAAATATTATTTCAATCTTCAAGAACCATTTACTTGAGAATTATTTTTAATGGAATCTGTCAAGTCTTGGTTAAATATTATAACTTTTCTGGTAATGTTTCAAAAATAAAAACATTAGTTTTCCACACCAAGAAATTGAGTAACATAACATCATAAATTTATTTTATCAGGGATTTATAGCTAGTGATACGAATGTACGGGATGGACCAACTAGTGGGAAATTGATAAAAAAGAGCTAGTTTATTCTAAGGGACTCATTGGGAATATAACTAAAAAATCATAATAGTATGTTATTGAGATACTATCAGACAAGGATTTCATGAGCTAATATCTACTAAATAACATTTAGCTGAATCAAAAATTAAATAACTAAATACTTTGGTTTTATGACTCATACGAAATCAAGAGATCACTTATATCTAGTAATGTTATGTAGAAGTTATTATTCTCAATACTAATTCACTATCCAATATACACAAATTCATTTTACTTAATTTTTTTCCTTATGGTTACCTAAATAGTTAATTTTAATAGCCAATGAGTAACTAGGAATATATGGTGATTTCTAAATTATAATATGAATTTTTTAAACAAATAAGTTATTATAGACTATAATTTTAATTAAATTTTGAAAATCTCTTATCCTTCCCACAAAGTTTTAGAAAATGATACTACAAAAAAATCTCAGCAACCACTATTTCAATAATAAAATCACAGTCATCATCCTTAAATAATAACATAACCATATCTTTGGAATCAAAAAACCATTATAATTATGAATTTTAAAATAATATTAAATAAATGAAAAATTATTTGTGTAATCGTTTTGAAAATAATGAAAAAGTATTATAGAAGGATACCAACTAAAAATATTCCAAATTATAAATGAATTTTGATCATGGTAATAATAAAACGTCTAAATGAAGTAAAACCAACACCAAAATATCATTTTGTTTAGTATAAAATAATAATTAAGAGATTGAAATTAATTCTAATTATAATTAGTTTAAACTATAAGTGAAGATAAAAATATATAAAAAATTATATAACCCAAATATATTTTTATGTAGAATAGTACAGTCAAATAAAAAATTTATGGATGAGATTTAGAGATAAATAATTAAATCTTTAAAAATGTGTTTATAAAATTACACCAACTAGATATTCATAAATTAATACTGAAGTATGCCAAAATTATTTAGGAATTATTCCTAAGGCAGAGAATAATTCATCGGAATTAGAGAGTGACTCTAAAGAGGAATTTTTCTTCCATGATAACAATAAAGGCTCTAATTATTTATGTTGAACAAATAGAATATTTTAAATAAAATATTTTCCCATATTTATAAGGCCCCAACCTTAAACCTTACTTAATCATGAGTTATTACAAGATTACACATTGAGGATCTTTTCAGGTTTAGAGTTTTAGAGAATTAGATCATGAAACTTGCATTACATTCCACATTTAAACAAAGTGGCTACATAAAAGATAGTATTCATTCTTCCCATCAACGGAATCATATTTAAAATAAAACATGGATTATTTCTTGACACATCCTTGACACTATCATCACATCATGTACCTTTCCCTTGACCTGTGAAAAACATTCCAGAAACTTGGGATGAGCATAAAAAGCTTAGTAACGGTTATAAAAAATATGGAAAGGAAACATGAGTTCATATATACATAAGAATGAAATCATACTTTACCCATAAAACAAAGGCACTTTAACATACCTCATCAAACCATGAATAAATCATAGAAATCATAAGACATAAAGGTAACTTGAGGCATTCATAACATTCTTACGTAGGGAGTAACCCTCTTGGTTACGTTTGGAATACCCATCATAGTATATTCCCTAAATCTCTTCGGAGAAACCTTAACGTTTCACTCCTTCGCATTACCCAATTCATTGGAGAGCTATATCGGGCTCACTTGCCCTTAATTTATCACGGAACCACCCGTCTTCATAATAATTCCCAAGAACCTAAACAAAATCGTATCACATAAAACATGCATAAAGGAAACATAACATTTCCACCTTTCAATCACAAGATATCAATACAAAACATTGATATAGAAACATTATGAAAAACATTTTCAATACCAAAATAAATGAAAAGTAAGACATGGTATTTATTTTTCCTTTAAAAAGAAGGTATGGCTTGTAGAGGAAGCCGAAACTCAAATAATGGTCACGGCGGTGGAGAAGTCGTTTTCGCCGCATACGTACGACAAAAACATTCCCTTCTTTCATTTAGTAAATGCTTCGTATAAAAAAGATTCCTTTTGAATAAACGTAAAAGTCAAAGGGGTTTATACACCGAATAAAAGAAGGTTGTGTATAAAACAAAATATGCCTCAATTAAAGGAGATTGAGACGAAGTCCCATACCACCTTTAAGCTTTTAAAATTTTAAACCATTAATATCCATATAAATAAATCTTTAAAACCATTTTGAAAACATGGATATTAATAATAACAAGTCATTAAAACATTTAAAGTGATATTTTGGTCAAAGGGTTTTTACCAAAATTAGAGACACTTGAATACATTAATTGAGGAATAACATTTAATCAGAACTTTATAATATCATGAGAATAAATGGATTCCTGATATAATATTCCAAAGGACATTATATACACCATATAAGAGTGAATTGGTGCATAACAACAATGAAGTCTCAATAGGGATGTAAAATGTGATGAAATCCCTTATAAGGAAGGTATCCTTAAATTAAAGATAAATCAATATCAAAATTATGTGTGCCAAAAATAAATAAACCCAATATAATTGGATATTAAGTGTAAAACAATGAAAGGTCATTCACACATATTCAAAGGATGAAATATTCAATAACTACATGTTGAACCCAAAGAAATCGAAATTGGGTTAAAACGTTCCCTTGGTAAAATTCGACAGCCTAACGGCGTCACTTCAAAAATTCAGAAAATGAGTTGATGAGAGATAAAAAGGTAATCTCATCACTTGGAAATAAAATTTACATCAATCAGGATATAGAAGAACATATCCCAACATAATAGTATGTGAAATAAAAGACATAACAAATGAAGTCTTTTAAAAAAAATGAGGGTGAAAGGTTCCCTTACCGACTTGGGTAACTTTCGAAAAGTACACCCCATCGAAGAAGTGTCATACAATGAATATGTAAATACTCATAAATGGAATTATATTACAAAAGGAGTGTAATAATGGGTAGTACATAAACCACTAAAATTAAATTGTGGCAAATGTAGCATAAATCTCACAGGAATAAAAGTGAGGTGAAAAATCCATTACAAAAACTCGGCAGCCTAACAGCGCCACTTAAAACATACAAAATGGATTGATGAGAGGAAATAGGGTCTCTCATCATATAACATAATAAGTACAGTGGGAGTAATATAAAATAACATCTCAATCATAAGAAATAAGATCTTAAAAGGAATGACATAGAAGAGTGTACTTAAAAAGAAAGAGAGGTGTAGGATCCCTTACCTCGGGTCCGACTTGACTCGATCGTTCTTTAACGTCCTTTAAAAGTGTAACTCCTTTTGATTTGAGCCTAAAGGCTTCCTTTGAAAGGATTATGCCCAAAGGGAATCCTATAGGATTAGGAGAGGGATGTGGAGAGAGTAAATGGGCAGGGTATGGCCGAGCCAAAGGCTTGAGGAGTGTGTGAAATGAGGTAGAGGTGGGGGCCTTTTATAAGAGGAGAGGAGGGGCACTTTTGGAAATCAAGAAACTATTATTTTATTTTCAAATGTGTTTCGAATTTCTAAGGTCCCAAATTGATATATTTCTAATATATGATGATAAGGCTTTGAAATATTTTCATCCAATAGTTTTTGGACAAGTGTAGGTTTTATATATTACATTATCTTTCCATTTTATTTAAATCGTTAAATAATGAGGTCATCATTGCATCATCATGATTTTGTAATTACATTAATTTATTTAATATCTAAAAATTATAAATAAAATTCTATGATGTAGGAAATCTTTTTATATTTCTAATGAATATTTATAGTCAAAATTTGGACTTCTGTAACCCCACTTAAAAACTTTTTTGGTAAAACAACCCATGTTTGTGTCAATTTAATTTTAACATTAAATAAATATATATATTAATGTCATTTTCCAACCAAAGTGGCTCCATGGGGTCCCCAAGTTGACCCATGGGTTTTCTTGGTCGTCCATGACTCATCCAATAGGAGTAGGACAAGTGTTATGGTGTTTTAATATTTTTATAATATCATTTTTACCTTAAATTACACTAATTACCTCTAATCGCGATTAATGAAAAAAAGTTACTATTCACCAAAAAATTATTTTCATCCCATTGAACCACATTTTACATACTAATGACAACCATGTATGTCGGATTTTCAAAATTCAATACACATTAGTGGTAATCTTTCATTTAACTGAAAAATCAGTTTGCTTGATTACCACTTAGTGGTTTCACTATTCATAAAAAAATGGAGTTTTTCAGAAAATTACCAAAAATTCACCCTAAGCTATATTTGATATTCCGAATTCAAAAATGATTTTTATATTACCTAATTCAAATAATATAAGTAGAATTAATTAATTTAATAATTAACTCCCGCTGTCAAAACAATTAGCGTGTTTTTAAGAAACAATAAGTATCAAAAGATTGATACTAGTTTAAGTCCGATTTAAAAGTGAAATTAATTTCAACGACCAATATTGGATTTAAGGGTAAAAATATTTTCTAATTTCACTTTAAAACCAATTTAAAAGAATATCTAATCATATAAATAAATTATATTAAAAAGAGGTTGAATTAAAACACAACATTTTACATTATTCATTAAAAAATGAACTTTATCGGAAAAATACCAAAAAAAATACACAAAGTAAAATTTGATGTCCTGATTCTAAAGAAGAGTTTTATTTGGTCCAAAAGAATGTATAAGAGTGATCAAAACTATATTTAATTATAGTTCTCCATTAAAAGGCGATAAGTGAACCTTTGGTGAAAATTAGGGTATAAAAGCCTAAAATTGAATTCTTTCCGTATTTTAAGCCTTTATCTTTTATTGGATAAACGTAAAAACATTTGAAAAACATATATAATCATATTTTATTTATTCCTATCCATTCCCACCAATACAATGGCTACATGTTAACTACCATTTAAAATAATATTATTTTATTATTAGAGTGCAACGTAAGATTCCCAAGAAACTCGTTGTTGCGTGTTGGGTACACCATTGAGTATAGCGTCCCCTTTAAAGTCATATTAATATTTCATTCACAAATATGGATAAAAATAAAAATTTCATATTTTTATTTACCTGGGGTGTTACATCCTTCCCCCCTTTTGGAAATTGCGTCCTCACAATTTTAAAATTGAGCTTGGAAACATCCTTGAAAGTCCCATATCGGAACAAGAGTCGGTAAAACAATCACTTTAAAATAAATAAAGATAAGTACAGAGGTCACCCGAGTTAACCCATACTAGGATTCCATGTAGGAAAACATGGACATGGAGGAGAAAACATAGGGTCATGTTCTGACGGAGAGTGATAGAAAACATGTTTAGGAGAAAGTTAACTCTAAGAAAATCACAAACATGTGATGGGTTAAACGGTGTTGGGTTCCCCAGTAGTAAAAGTTAATAGACAACATTTTTGTTTTAAGTTAATTTTTATTGAGGAATTTATTCATAAGAAAACATAATCACTCATCATGTTGACTTTCATCTTTTACTAGATTCCTTAATCAAACTCATATTGTTTTCCCAAAAGACGAGTATTTAGGGAGACTTGTTCGCATTAAGAGTACTATAATCATCTTCTAGAGAATCACCTAATCCACAAAAGAGAACTATATACTTCCCATATCTTTAGACCTTAACCATAACCAAAACCAAAAAGTTTAGTACAAGGTCAGATAATCCAGAAAAGGATAACCCTTTAAAAAGAAAATCTATGCTTAATCTCCAAAATTTTTCCAACAAAACCCAAAGTTCAACGAGGACCATATGATAAACAATTTTTCCATAAAATTATTCAAAGTAAACCAATCTAAGATTGAAACCCAAATATTTGAAGGATTTAGTCACATAGTCTTCCAAGTTAAATTGTAACATTTATCTCCAAACAACGCCAGTTGCTCTAAAAGTCTCGTATTGAAACATAATTAACCTAATCACATATCCTCCATGATAGGTTAATAATTTTCATATAGAACCCAAAATAAACTTACTATTAATTCATAAAATCATATAACTATAAAGAATCAGTCAAACTAACCAGGGACTTCACGTAGTCCAGTGGTAGCCGATAAATACCAGTCGCACTTTGGTTATGGGTTCGATTCCCGTAACATTGTCCGATGTGACGGGTAGTCACACAGTCTGTGTGTTGTCCTTTTTCCAAAACTATATAATTCTCAAATCATTCCCCAAAAAGGGATAAAATCATCAAAAATAAACATAACATATTCTAACCTCAAGTTTATCTCATGCCTTTCATTTTCCAACATATCGTATAATAACCCATAATTACTTCAAAAGTAAGGATCATATAAACTCTAATGGTTACCTTTATAATTATTACCTGAACTTCCACATCGTTTGGTCATCTCGTACATGATGCATTACAGAACATACCAAGGTTCAAGTGGTTGATCATGACTCCTTGATATTTGGTTTAGAACAACCATGAGTTTCCTCATTGAATCCCCCATTTTATCTAGTATCTTAATCAGAGAACCACCACAGTTTCCTTCAAACCTATTGTCTCTTTGGTGCCTTCTAGAACCATCCATTCACTAAAAACAGAAATGTCAGTGTGAGTATATCAACAAAACCATCATGTACTAATGAGTAATATAAACACTAAGATATACTTACTCATTCACTTTATCTAAAACTAGGACTCTTTCTGAAATCCTAACCATTATGGTAATGTCACTTATGCTTAAAAAATACCATAACCTCTAAAGTTATCTAAACCGACCTTTGATACCAACTATAAGGCCCCATCCTTAAACATTACTTAATCTTGAGTTATTACAAGATTACACATTGATGATCTTTTCAAGTTTAGAGTTTTAGAGAATTAGATCATGAAACTTGCATTACATTCCACATTAAAACAAAGTGGTTACATAAAAGACAGTATTCATTTTTCCCATCAACGGAATCATATTGAAAATAAAACACGGATTATTTCTTGACACATCCTTGACAGTATCATCACATCATGTACCTTTCCCTTGACCTGTGAAAAACATTCCAAAAACGTGGGATGAGCATAAAAAGCTCAGTAAGGGTTATAAAAAATATGGAAAGGAAACATGAGTTCATATATACACAAGAATGAAATCATACTTTACCCATAAAACAAAGACACTTTAACATACCTCATCAAACCATGAATAAATCATAGAAATCATAAGACATAAAGGTAACATGAGGCATTCATAACATTGTTACGTAGGGAGTAACCCTCTTGGTTACGTTTGGAATACCCATCACAGTATATTCCCTAAATATCTTCATAGAAACCTTAACGTTTCACTCCTTCGCGTTACCCAATACATTAAAGAGCTATATCGGGCTCACCCAACCTTAGTTTATCACGGAACCACCCGTCTTCATAATAATGCCCAAGAACCTCAACATAATCGTATCACATAAAACATTCATAAAGGAAACATAACATTTCCACCTTTCAATCACAAGATATCAATACAACACATTGATATAAAAACATTATGAAAACCATTTTCAATACCAAAATAAAAGGAAATTAAAACATGGTATTTATTTTTCTTTTAAAAAGATGGTATGGCTTGTAGAGGAAGCCGAAACTCAAATAATGGTCACGGCAGCGGAGAAGTTGTTGTCGCCGCATACGTACGACAAAAACATTCCCTTTTTTCATTTAGTAAACACTTCGTATAAAAAAGTTTCCTTTTGAATAAGCGTAAAAGTCAATGGGGTTTATACACCGTATAAAAGAAGGTTGTGTATAAAACAAAATATGCCTCAATGAAAGAAGATTGAGACGAAGTCCCATACCACCTTGAAGCTTTTAGAATTTTAAACCATTAATATCCATATAAATAAATCCTTAAAACAATTTTGAAAACATGGATATTAATAAGAACAAGTCATTAAAACATTTAAAGCGATATTTTGGTCAAAGGGTTTTTACCAAAATTAGAGACACTTGAATACATTAATTGAGGAATAACATTTAATCAGAACATTATAATATCATGAGAATAAATGGATTCATGATATAATATTCCAAATGATAGTATATACACCATATAAGAGTGAATTGGTGCATAACAACAATGAAGTCTCAATAGGGATGTAAAATGTGATGAAATCCCTTATAAGGAAGGTATCCTTAAATTAGGGATAAATCAATATCAAAATTATGTGTGCAAAAAATAAATACACCCAATATAATTGGATATTAAGTGTAAAACAATAAAAGGTCATTCACACATATTCAAATGATGACATATTCAATAACAACATGTTGAACCCAAAGAAATCAAAATTGGGTTAAAACGTTCCCTTGGTGAAATTCGACAGCCTAACGGAATCACGTCAAAAATTCAGAAAATGAGTTGATGAGAGATAAAAAGGGAATCTCATCACTTGGAAATAAAATTTACATCAATTAGTATATTGAAGAACATATCCCAAAATAATAGTATGTGAATTAAAATACATAACAAATGAAGTCTTTTAAAAAAAGGAGGGTGAAAGGTTCCCTTACCGACTTGGGTAACTTTCGAAAAGTACACCCCATCGAAGAAGTGTCATACAATGAATATGTAAATACCCATAAATGGAATTATATTACAAAAGGAGTGTAGTAATTGGCAGTACATAAAACACTCAAATGAAATTGTGTAAAATGTATCATAAATCTCACAGGAATAAAAGTTAGACGAAAAATCCATTACAAAAACTCAGTAGCCTAACGGCGCCACTTAAAACTTCCAAAATGGATTGATGAGAGGAAATAGAATCTCTCATCATATGAACATAATAAGTACAGTGGGAGTAATATAAAATAACATCCCAATAATAATAAATATGAGCTTAAAAATAATGACATAAAAGAGTGTACTTAAAAAGAAAGAGAGGTGTAGGATCCCTAACCTCGGGTCCGACTTGATTCGATCGTTCTTTAACGTCCTTTAAAAGTGTAACTCCTTTTGATTTGAGCCTAAAGGCTTCCTTTGAAAGGATTCTTCCCATAGGGAATCCTCTAGGATGAGTAGAGGGATGTGGAGAGAGTAAATGGGCAGGGTATGGCCTAGCCAAAGGCTTGAGGAGTGTGTGAAATGAGGTAGAGGTGGGGGCCTTTTATAAGAGAAGAGGAGGGCCACTTTTGGAAATCAAGAAACTATTATTTTATTTTCCAAAGTGTTTCGAATTTCTAAGGTCCCACATTGATATATTTCTAAGATATGATGATAAGGATTCGAAATAATCCCATCCAATAGTTTTTGGACAAGTTTAGGTTTTAGATATTACATTATCTTTCCATTTTATTTAAATCGTTAAATAATGAGGTCATCATTGCATCATCATGATGTCGTAATTAAATTAATTTATTTAATATCTAAAAATTATAAAACAAATACTATGATGTATTAAATCTTTTTAGCTTTTTAATGAATATTTATAGTAAAAATTTGGACTTGTGTAACCCCACTTAAAAACTGTTTTAGTAAAACAACTCATGTTTGTGTCAATTTAATTTTAACATTAAATAAATATATATATTAATGTCATTTTCCAACCAAAGTGGCTCCATGGGGTCCCCAAGTTGACCCATTGATTTTCTTGGTTGGCCATGACTCATCCAATAGGAGTAGTACAAGTGTCATGGTGTTTTCATATTTTTATAATATCATTTTTACCTTAAATTACACTAATTACCTCTAGTCGCGATTAATTAAAAAAAGTTACTATTCACAAAAAAATTATTTTCATCCCATTGAACCACATTTTACATACTAATGACAACCATGTATGTCGGATTTTCAAAATTCAATACACATTAGTGATAAACTTTCATTTAACTGAAAAATCTGTTTGCTTGATTACCACTTAGTGGTTTCACTATTCATCAAAAATTGGAGTTTTTCAGAAAATTACCAAAAATTCACCCTAATCTATATTTGACATTCCAAATACAAAAATTATGTTTATGTTACCTAATTCAAATAATATAAGTAGAATTAATTAATTTAATAATTAACTCCCGCTGTCAAAACAATTAGCGTGTTTTTAAGAAACAATAAGTATCAAAAGATTGATACTAGTTTAAGTCCGATTTAAAAGTGAAATTAATTCCAACGACCACTATTGGATTTAATGGTAATAATATTTTCTAATTTTACTTTAAAACCAATTCAAATTATTATCTAATCATATAAATAAATTATATTAAAAATAGTTT
Organism: Viscum album; assembly: GCA_963277665.1. Taxonomy (NCBI): domain Eukaryota; kingdom Viridiplantae; phylum Streptophyta; class Magnoliopsida; order Santalales; family Viscaceae; genus Viscum; species Viscum album. The sequence continues at coordinate 1,993,069,657 of OY728137.1, forward strand.
TTGAATTAAAACACAACATTTTACACTATTCATTAAAAAATGACCTTTATCGGAAAAATACCAAAAAAATACACAAAGTGAAATTTTATGTCCCGATTCTAAAGAAGAGTTTTATTTGGTACCAAATAATCTATAATAGTGATCAAAACTATATTTAATGACAGTTCTCCATCAAAAGGCGATAAGTGAACCTTTAGTGAAAATTAGGGTATAAAAGCCTAAAATTGAATTATTTCTGTATTTTAAGCCGTTATCTTTTATTGGATAAATGTAAAAACATTTAAAAAACACATATAATCATATTTTAGTTATTTCTATCCATTCCCTCCAATACAACGGCTACATGTTAACTACCATTTAAAATAATATTATTTTATTATTAGAGTGCAACGTAAGACTCCCACGAAACTCGTTGTTGCGTGTTGGGTACGCCATTGAGCATAGGGTCTCCTTTAAATTCATATTAATATTTCATTAAAAAATATGGATAAAAATAAAAATGTTATATTCTTTATTTACCTAGGGTGTTACATCCTTCCCCCCTTTTGGAAATTGCGTCCTTGCAATTTTAAAATTGGGCTTCGAAACATCCTTGAAAGTCCCACATCGAAACAAGAGTCGGTAAAACAATAACTTTAAAATAAAGAAAGAAAATTACAGAGGTCACCCGAGTTAACCCATACTAGGATTCCATGTAGGAAACATGGACATGGAGGAGAAAACATAGGGTCATGTTCTGATGGAGAGTGATAGAAAACATGTTTAGAAGAAAGTTAACAATAAGAAAATCACAAACTTGTGATGGGTTAAACGGTGTTGGGTTCCCCAGTAGGAAACGTTAATAGACACATTTTTGTTTTAAGTTACTTTTTATTGAGCAATTTATTCATAATAAAACATAATCACTTATCATGTAGACTTTCAACTTTTACTAGATTCCTTAATCAAACTCATATTTTTTTTCCAAAAGACGAGTATTTAGGGAGACTTGTTCGCATTAAGAGTACTATAATCAACATCTAGAGAATCACCTAATCCAAAAAAGATAACTATATACTTCCCATATCTTTATACCTTAACCATAACCAAAACCAAAAAGGTTATTACAAGGTCAGATAATCCAGAAAAGGATAACCCTTTAAAGAGAAAATCTATGCTTAATCTCCAAAATTTGTCCAACAAAACCCAAAGTTCAACAAGGACCATCCGATAAACAATTTGTCCATAAAATTATTCAAAGTAAACCAATCTAAGATTGAAACACAAATATTTGAAGGATTTAGTCACATAGTATTCCAAGTTAAATCGTAACATTTATCTCCAAACAACATCAGTTGCTCCTAAAGTCTCATATTGAAAAGTAATTAACCTAATCACATATCCTCAATGATAGGTTAATAATTCTCATACATAACCCAAAAACAACTTACTCTTAATTCATAAAATCATATAACTAGAAAGAATCAGTCAAACTAACCAGGGACTTCACGTAGTCCAGTGGTAGCCGATAAATACCAGTCGCACTTTGGTTGTGGGTTCGATTCCCGCAGCTTTGTGCGACGCGACGGATAGTCACACGGTCTACATGTTGTCCTTTTTCCAAAACTATATAATTCTCAAATCATTCCCCAAAAAGGGATAAAATCATCAAAAATAAACATAACATATTTTAACCTCAAGTTTATCTCATGCCTTTCATTTTCTAGCATATCGTATAATAACCCATAATTACCTCAAAATTAAGGATCATATAAACTCTAATGGTTACCTTTATAATTATTACCTGAACTTCCACATCGATTGGTCATCTCGTACATGATGCATTACAGAACATACCAAGTTTCAAGTGGTTGATCATGACCCCTTGATATTTGTTTTAGAACAACCATGAGTTTCCTCATTGAATCCCCCATTTTATCTAGTATCTTAATCAGAGAACCACCACAGTTTCCTTCAAACCTGTTGTCTCTTTGGTGCCTGCTAGAACCATCTATTCACTAAAAACAGAAATGTCAGTGTGAGTATATCAGCAAAACCATCATGTACTAATGAGTAAGATAAACACTAATATATACTTACTCATTCACTTTATCTAAAACTAGGACTCTTTCTGAAATCCTAACCATTATGGTAATGTCACTTATGCTTAAAGAATACCCTAACCTCTAAAGTTATCTAAACCGACCTTTGATACCAACTATAAGGCCCCAGCCTTAAACCTTACTTAATCTTGATTTATTACAAGATTACACATTGACGATCTTTTCAGGTTTAGAGTTTTAGAGAATTAGATCATGAAACTTTCATTACATTCAACATTTAAACAAAGTGGTTACATAAAAGACAGTATTCATTCTTCCCATCAACGGAATCATATTGAAAATAAAACATGGATTATTTCTTGACACTATCATCACATCATGTTCCTTTCCCTTGACCTGTGAAAAACATTCCAAAAACCTGGGATTAGCATAAAAAGCTCAGTAAGGGTTATAAAAAATATGGAAAGGAAACATGAGTTCATATATACATAAGAATGAAATCATACTTTACCCATAAAACAAAGGCACTTTAACATACCTCATCAAACCATGAATAAATCATAGATTTCATAAGACATAAAGGTAACTTGATGCATTCATAACATTCTTACGTAGGGAGTTACCCTCTTGGTTACGTTTGGAATACCCATCACAGTATATTACCTAAATCTCTTCGGAGAAACCTTAACGTTTCACTCCTTCGCGTTACCCAATGCATTGGAGAGCTATATCGAGCTCACCCGCCCTTAGTTTATCACGGAACCACCCATATTCATAATAATTCCCAAGAACCTCAACATAATCGTATCACATAAAACATGCATAAAGGAAACATAAAATTTCCACCTTTCAATAACAAGATATCAATACAACACATTGATATAAAAACATTATGAAAACCATTTTCAATACCAAAATAAAAGAAATGTAAAACATGGTATTTATTTTTCTTTTAAAAATAAGGTATGGCTTGTAGAGGATGCCGAAACTCAAATAATGGTCACAGCGGCGGAGAAGTCATTTTCTCCGCATACGTACGACAAAAACATTCCCTTTTGTAATTTAGTAAACACTTCGTATAAAACAGATTCCTTTTGAATAAACGTAAAAGTCAAAGGGGTTTATACACCGTATAAAAGAAGATTGTGTATAAAACAAAATATGCCTCAATGAATGGAGATTGAGACGAAGTCCCATACCACCTTGAAGCTTTTAACATTTTAAACCATTAATATCCATATAAATAAATCCTTAAAACCATTTTGAAAACATGGATATTAATAAGAACAAGTCATTAGAACATTTAAAGTGATATTTTGGTCAAAGGGTTTTTACCAAAATTAGAGACACTTGAATACATTAATTGAGGAATAACATTTAATCAGAACTTTAAAATATCATGAGAATAAATGGATTCATGATATAATATTCCAAAGGACAGTATATACACCATATAAGAGTGAATTGGTGCATAACAACAATGAAGTCTCAATAGGGATGTAAAATGTGATGAAATCCCTTATAAGGAAGGTATCCTTAAATTATGGATAAATCAATATCAAAATTATGTGTGCCAAAAATAAATACACCCAATTTAATTAGATATTAAGTGTAAAACAATAAAAGGTCATTCACACATATTAAAAGGATGACATATTCAATAACTACATGTTGAACCCAAAGAAATCAAAATTGGGTTAAAACGTTACCTTGGTAAAATTCGACAGCCTAACGGCGTCACTTCAAAAATTCAGAAAATGAGTTTATGAGAGATAAAAAGGGAATCTCATCACTTGGAAATAAAATTTACATCAATCAGGATATAGAATAACATATCCCAACATAACAGTATGTGAACTAAAATACATAACAAATGAAGTCTTTTAAAAAAAAGGAGGGTGAAAGGTTCCCTTACCGACTTGGGTAACTTTCGAAAAGTACACCCCATCGAAGAAGTGTCATACAATGAATATGTAAATACCCATAAATGGAATTATATTACAAAAGGAGTGTAATAATTGGCAGTACATAAACCACTCAAATGAAATTGTGGCAAATGTAGCATAAATCTCACTGGAATAAAAGTGAGATGAAAAATCCATTACAAAAACTCGGCAGCCTAACGGCGCCACTTAATACTTCCAAAATGGATTGATGAGAGGAAATAGGGTCTCTCATCATATAAACATAATAAGTACAGTGGGAGTAATATAGAATAACATCCCAATCATAATAAATATGAGCTTAAAAGGAATTACATAAAAGAGTGTACTTAAAAAGAAAGAGAGGTGTAGGATCCCTTACCTCGGGTCTGACTTGACTCGATCGTTCTTTAACGTCCTTTACAAGTGTAACTCCTTTTGATTTGAGACTAAAAGCTTCCTTTGAAAGGATTATGCCCAAAGATAATCCACTAGGATGAGGAGAGGGATGTGGAGAGAGTAAATGGGCAGGGTATGGCCGAGCCAAAGGCTTGAGGATTGTGTGAAATGAGGTAGAGGTGGGGGCCTTTTATAAGAGGAGAGGAGGGGCACTTTTGGAAATCAAGAAACTATTATTTTATTTTCAAAAGTGTTTCGAATTTCTAAGGTCCCACATTGATATATTTATAAGATATGATGATAAGGCTTTGAAATATTCCCATCCAATAGTTTTTTGACAAGTGTAGGTTTTAGATATTACAATATCTTTCCATTTTATTTAAATCGTTAAATAATGAGGTCATCGTTGCATCATCATGATGTCGTAATTAAATTAATTTATTTAATATATAAAAATTATAAAAAAATACTATGATGTAGGAAATCGTTTTAGCTTTCTAATGAGTATTTATAGTCAATATTTGGACTTGTGTAACCCCACTTAAAACTGTTTTAGTAAAACAACTCATGTTTGGGTCAATTTAATTTTAACATTAAATAAATATATATATTAATGACATTTTCCAACCAAAGTGGCTCCATGGGGTTCCCAAGTTGACCCATGGGTTGTCTTGGTCGGACATGACTCATCCAACAGGAGTAGGACAAGTGTCATGGTGTTTTCATATTTTTATAATATCATTTTTACCTTAAATTACACTAATTACCTCTAATCGCGATTAATGAAAAAAAGTTACTATTCACCAAAAAATTATTTTCATCCCATTGAACCACATTATACATACTAATGAAAACCATATATTTCGGATTTTCAAAATTCAATACACATTAGTGGTAAACATTCATTTAACTGGAAAATCAGTTTGCTTGATTACCACTTAGTGGTTTCACTATTCATCAAAAATTGGAGTTTTTCAGAAAATTACCAAAAATTCACCCTAAGCTATATTTGATATTCCGAATATAAAAAATGATTTTTATATTACCTAATTCATAGAATATAAGTAGAATTATTTAATTTAATAATTATCTCCCACTGTCAAAACAATTAGCGTGTTTTTAAGAAATAATAAGTATCAAAATATTAATACTAGTTTAAGTCCGATTTAAAAGTGAAATTAATTCCAACGACCACTATTGTATTTAATGGTAAAAATATTTTCTAATTTCACTTTAAAACCAATTAAAAAGATTATCTAATCATATAAATAAATTATATTAAAAAGAGGTTTTGAATTAAAACACAACATTTTACACTATTCATTGAAAAATGAACTTTATCGGAAAAATACCAAAAAAATACACAAAGTAAAATTTGATGTCCCGATTCTAAGAAGAGTTTTATTTGGTCCAAAAGAATTTATAAGAGTGATCAAAACTATATTTAATGACAGTTATCCATCAAAAGGCGATAAGTGAACCTTTAGTGAAAATTAGGGTATAAAAGCCTAAAATTGAATTCTTTCCGTATTTTAAGCCTTTATCTTTTATTGGATAAATGTAAAAACATTTAAAAAACATATATAATCATATTTTAGTTATTTCTATCCATTCCCGCCAATAAAATGGCTACATGTTAACTACCATTTAAAATAATATTATTTTATTATTAGAGTGCAACGTAAGATTCCCAAGAAACTCGTTGTTGCGTGTTGGGTACGCCATTGAGCATAGCGTCCCCTTTAAATTCATATTAATATTTCATTCACAAATATGGATAAAAATGAAAATGTCATATTCTTTATTTACCTGGGGTGTTACATCCTTCCCCCCTTTTGGAAATTGCGTCCTCGCAATTTTAAAATTGGGCTTGGAAACATCCTTGAAAGTCCCACATCGGAACAAGAGTGGGTAAAACAATCACTTTAAAATAAAGAAAGATAAGTACAGAGGTCACCCGAGTTAACCCATACTAGGATTCCATGTAGGAAAACATGGACATGGAGGAGAAAACATAGTTTCATGTTCTGATGGAGAGTGATAGAAAACATGTTTAGGAGAAAGTTAACAATAAGAAAATCACAAACTTGTGATGGGTTAAACGGTGTTGGGTTCCCTAGTAAGAAAAGTTAATAGACAACATTTTTGTTTTATGTTACTTTTTATTGAGTAATTTATTCATAAGAAAATATAATCACTTATCATGTTGAATTTCAACTTTTACTAGATTCCTTAATCAAACTCATAATTTTTTTCCAAAAGACGAGTATTTAGGAAACTTGTTCGCATTAAGAGTACTATAATCAAATTTTAGAGAATCACCTAATCCACAAAAGAGAACTATATACTTCCCATATCTTTAGACCTTAACAATAACCAAAACCAAAAAGGTTAGTACAAGGTCAGATAATACAGAAAAGGATAACCCTTTAAAAAGAAAATCTATGCTTAATCTCCAAAATTCGTCCAACAAAAACCAAAGTTCAACGAGGACCATCCGATAAACAATTTGTCCATAAAATTATTCAAAGTAAACCAATCTAATATTGAAACACAAATATTTGAAGGATTTAGTCACATAGTCTTCCAAGTTAAATCGTAACATTTATCTTCAAACAACATCAGTTTCTCCTAAAGTCTCGTATTGAAAAGTAAATAACCTAATCACATATCCTCCATGATAGGTTAATAATTTTCATAAATAACCCAAAATCAACTTACTCTTAATTCATAAAATGATATAACTAGAAAGAATCAGTCAAACTAACCAGGGACTTCACGTAGTCCAGTGGTAGCCGATAAATACCAGTCGCACTTTGGTTGTGGGTTCGATTCCCGTAGCTTTGTCCGATGCGACGGGTAGTCACACGGTCTGCGTGTTGTCCTTTTACCAAAACTATATAATTCTCAAATCATTCCCCAAAAAGGGATAAAATCATCAAAAATAAACATAACATATTTTAACCTCAAGTTTATCTCATGCCTTTCATTTTCTAGCATATCGTATAATAACCCATAATTACCTCAAAAGTAAGGTTCATATAAACTCTAATGGTTACCTTTATAATTATTACCTGAACTTCCACATCGATTGGTCATCTCGTACATGATGCATTACAGAACATACCAAGGTTCAAGTGGTTGATCATGACTCCTTGATATTTGGTTTAGAACAACCATGATTTTCCTCATTTAATCCCCCATTTTATCTAGTATCTTAATCAGAGAACCACCACAGTTTCCTTCAAACCTGTTGTCCCTTTGGTGCCTGCTAGAACCATCCATTCACTAAAAATAGAAATGTCAGTGTGAGTATATCAACAAAACCATCATGTACTAATAAGTAAGATAAACCCTAAGATATACTTACTCATTCACTTTATCTAAAACTAGGACTCTTTATAAAATCCTAGCCATTATGCTAATGTCACTTATGCTTAAAGAATACCCTAACCTCTACAGTTATCTAAACTGACTTTTGATACCAACTATAAGGCCCCAGACTTAAACCTTACTTAATCTTGAGTTATTACAAGATTACACATTAAGGATTTTTTCAGGTTTATAGTTTTAGAGAATTAGATCATGAAGCTTGCATTACATTCCACATTTAAACAAAGTGCTTACATAAAATACAGTATTCATTCTTCCCATCAATGGAATCATATTGAAAATAAAACATGGATTATTTCTTGACACATCCTTGACACTATCATCACATCATGTACCTTTCCCTTGACCTGTGAAAAACATTCCAAAAACTTGGGATGAGCATAAAAAGCTCAGTAAGGGTTATAAAAAATATGGAAAGGAAACATGAGTTCATATATACATAATAATGAAATCATACTTTACCCATAAAACAAATTAACTTTAACATACCTCATCAATCCATGAATAAATCATAGAAATCATAAGTCATAAAGGTAACTTGAGGCATTCATAACATTCTTACGTAGGGAGTAACCCTCTTGGTTACATTTGGAATACCCATCACAGTATATTCCATAAATCTCTTCGGATAGACCATAACGTTTCACTCCTTCGCGTTACCCAATGCATTGGAGAGCTATATCGGGCTCACCCGCCCTTAGTTTATCACAGAACCACCCGTCTTCATAATAATTCCCAAGAACCTCAACATAATCGTATCACAAAAAACATTCATAAAGGAAACATAACATTTCCACCTTTCAATTACAAGATATCAATACAACACATTGATATAAAAACATTATGAAAACCATTTTCAATACCAAAATAAAAGAAAAGTAAAACATGGTATTTATTTTTCTTTTAAAAAGAAGGTATGGCTTGTAGAGGAAGCCGAAACTCAAATAAAGGTCACGGCGGAGGAGAAGTCATTGTCGCCACATACATACGACAAAAACATTCCCTTTTGTCATTTAGTAAACGCATCGTATAAAAAAGATTCCTTTTGAATAAACGTAAAAGTCAAAGGGGTTTATACACCGTATAAAAGAAGGTTGTGTATAAAATAATATATGCTTCAATGAAAGGAGATTGAAACGAAGTCCCATACCACCTTGAAGCTTTTAACATTTTAAACCATTAATATCCATATAAATAAATCCTTAAAACCATTTTGAAAACATGGATATTAATAAGAACAAGTCATTAAAACATTTAAAGCGATATTTTGGTCAAAGGGTTTTTACCAAAATTAGAGACACTTGAATACATTAATTGAGGAATAACATTTAATCAGAACTTTATAATATCATGAGAATAAATGGATTCATGATATAATATTCCAAAGGACAGTATAAACACCATATAAGACTGAATTTGTGCATAACAACAATTAAGTCTCAATAGGGATGTAAAATGTGATGAAATCCCTTATAAGGAAGGTATCCTTAAATTAAGGATAAATCAATATCAAAATTATGTGTGCCAAAAATAAATACACCCAATATAATTGGATATTATGTGTAAAACAATAAAAGGTCATTCACACATATTCAAAGGATGACATATTCAATAACTACATGTTGAACCCAAAGAAATCAAAATTGGATTAAAACGTTCCCTTGGTAAAATTCGACAGCCTAACGACGTCACTTCAAAAATTCAGAAAATGAGTTGATGAGAGATAAAAAGGGAATCTCATCACTTGGAAATAAAATATACATAAATCCTGATATAGAAGAACATATCCCAACATAATAGTATGTGAATTAAAAGACATAACAAATGAAGTCTCTTAAAAAAGAAGGGTGAAAGGTTCCCTTACAGACTTGGGTAACTTTCGAAAAGTACACCCCATCGAAGAAGTGTCATACAATGAATATGTAAATACCCATAAATGGAATTATATTACAAAAGGATTGTAATAATGGGCAGTAAATAAACCACCCAAATGAAATTGTGGCAAATGTAGCATAAATCTCACAGGAATAAAAGTGAGATGAAAAATCCATTATGAAAACACGGCAGCCTAACGGTGCCACTTAAAACTTCCAAAATGGATTGATGAGAGGAAATAGGGTCTCTCATCATATGGAAATAATAAGTACAGTGGCAGTAATATAAAATAACATCCCAGTCATAAGAAATGTGAGCTTAAAAGGAATGACATAAAAGAGTGTACTTAAAAAGAAAGAGAGGTGTAGGATCCCATACCTCGGGTCCAACTTGACTCGATCGTTTTTAACGTCCTTTAAAAGTGTAACTCTTATTGATTTGAGCCTAAAGGATTCCTTTGAAAGGATTCTGCCCAAAGGTAATCCTCTAGGATGAGGATAGGGATGTGGAGAGAGTAAATGGGCAGGGTATGGCCGACCCAAAGGCTTGAGGAGTGTGTGAAATGAGGTAGAGGTGGGGGCCTTTTATAAGAGAAGAGGAGGGGCACTTTTGTAAATCAAGAAACTATTATTTTATTTTCAAAATTGTTTCAAATTTATAAGTTCCCACATTGATATATTTCTAATATATGATGATACGGCTTCGAAATATTCCCATCCAATAGTTTTTGGACAAGTGTAGGTTTTAGATATTACATTATCTTTCCATTTTATTTAAATCGTTAAATAATGAGGTCATCATTGCATCATCATGATGTCGTAATTAAATTAATTTATTTAATATCTAAAAATTATAAAACAAATAATATGATGTAGGAAATATTTTTAGCTTTCTAATGAATATTTATAGTCAAAATTTGGACTTGTGTAACCCCACATAAAAACTGTTTTAGTAAAACAACTCATGTTTGTGTCAATTTAATTTTAACATTAAATAAATATATATATTAATGTCCTTTTCCAACCAAAGTGGCTCAATGGGGTCCCCAAGTTGACCCATGGGTTGTCTTGGTCGGCCATGACTCATCCAATAGGAGTAGGACAAGTGTCATGGTGTTTTCATTTTTTATAATATCATTTTTACCTTAAATTACACTAATTACCTCTAATCGCGATTAATGAAAAAAGTTATTATTCACCAAAAAATTATTTTCTTCTCATTGAACCACATTTTACATACTAATGACAACAATGTATGTTGGATTTTCAAAATTCAATACACATTAGTGGTAAACTTTCATTTAACTGAAAAATCAGTTTTCTTGATTACCACTTAGTGGTTTCACTATTCATCAAAAATTGGAGTTTTTCAGAAAATTACCAAAAATTCGCCCTAAGCTATATTTGATATTCTGAATTCCAAAATGATGTTTATATTACCTAATTCAATAAATATAAGTATAATTAATTAATTTAATAATTAACTCCCGCTGTCAAAACAAATATCGTGTTTTTAAGAAACAATAAGTATCAAAAGATTGATACTAGTTTAAGTCCGATTTAAAAGTGAAATTAATTCCAACGACCACTATTGGATTTAATGGTAAAAATATTTTCTAATTTCACTTTAAAACCAATCCAAAATATTATATAATCATATAAATAAATTATATTAAAAATAGGTTTTGAATTAAAACACAACGTTTTACACTATTCATTCAAAAATGAACATTATCGGAAAAATACCAAAAAAAAACACAAAGTAAAATTTGACGTCCCGATTCTAAAGAAGATTTTTATTTGGTCCAAAAGAAGGTATAAGAGTGATCAAAACTAAATTTAATGACAGTTCTCCATCAAAAGGCGACAAGTGAACCTTCAATGAAAATTAGGCTATAAAAGCCTAAAATTGAATTCTTTCCGTATTTTAAGCCTTTATCTTTTTTTGGATAAATGTAAAAACATTTAAAAAACATATATAATCATATTTTAGTTATTTCTATCCATTCCCACCAATACAATGTCTACATGTTAACTACCATTTAAAATAATGTTATTTTATTATTAGAGTGCAACGTAAGATTCCCAAGAAACTCGTTGTTGCGTGTTGGGTACGCCATTGAGCATAGCGTCCCCTTTAAAGTCATATTAATATTTCATTCACAAATATGGATAAAAATAAAAATGTCATATTCTTTATTTACCTGGGGTGTTACAATATTAGTGATAAATCTAGATTTTTTTAGGAATTGGGAAGCCCAAATTATTATAAATTAATAAAATTATGTTATTTTTATATCAAAGATGTGAGTTTCTGTGGAAAAAATCAATCCCAATTAAACATAGAATAGGATGAAAATTCTGACATCCTGGTTGTTTTAAGAACACTATTTTTACTTTAGGTGTAGTATATTTTTTTCAATATGGTCCCTATGGGTTGTACTTCATTGGAATATTAAGCTATTTTTTAAGGGATATCATAGATATATTAAATACTAATTTAATGGTGACTAAATTTTCTAACACTATAGATTATGTATATATAATTATATTTAAAATTATTTATATGGTTATCCACATGAAACCTATAAATTTTCAGTTCCATTACAACAAATTCATTGAAAGAGATTAGAGAACTATTCTTTGATATCATCATTAGCAATAAACATGATCATAACCTTAAATGGTAGATGAACCATGTTTGAGGTGGGGTATTGGGATTTATTATTCTCTTTTCATTTGAGTTTTCATTAAAAATAAATATATAATATTGTGTTTCCTATATTTCCCATTGAATTTATTTGGGATTTAATTTTAATGAAGATTTTATTTCCATATTTCCAGAATCACCAAAATCCCATTTCATCGATTATTTATATAGGGTTGCCTGAATTCATACCTAACTATGTTCTTGATTGTGCGTGATCTTTGGTTGATCAAAGAAGAAATAAGATATTATACTATCTCATTATTCTTTTTTTATCCTCCATCCACCCCCACCCCAAACTACCTCCCTCTCTTGTATATTTACATGGATGATTTTCCACCATCCTTATCAGTACTTAGTGGTAAAATGTCCATGAATTGGTTTTGTTATGTGGAAACAGTGCATGGATCAATTGAGGTAGTCATGGTTGCATTGAAACTCCATAAAGTCATATTATAATACTCTATAGTGGATTGGTTGAGGTGACCGGGTTGTGTGAGACATATTTGGAAGGAGGGAATCATAACATGGAAATCATGTTGTGGTTATAGGTGAAACGTTTCAATGGAGAAAGTGAAATATATGACAAAAAATAGCAGAGGCTACTGAGAAAATGATTCTCTACGACAGTGGTCGACATCTCAGGTGGTGTGAATCCTAGTAGTTGATACAGTGTGTTGAATGATACGATGTTGGATTATTCAATAACCCAGATTCATAAACTTATAATACCCATGGTATCTGATGGTGTCCTAACTCCCACATGGAAGGCTGGTGGGTCGAACGGACTGAGCAGCCAGCCATGTTGGCCCATCCAGATTTGGTCAGGTTTTCTTAACCAAACCAAGAGTGGGGTGTAACATATATGGCAGAAGAAAAATAAATTTTAGTTCCATACCCTAGAATTAAACCCCACACGTGGGATGTAACACACCTATGAGAAATTCTCACCCTATCACAACATGTTACTTGGTGCTCCTAAGGGACACCATGTGGACTACATTTTCTTTGATGGGTATTTTTTAAAAAAAAAATCTTAATTTGTATTTTTATAAAATAAAAATTATATATTGTGTATTATTCCATGTTTATCATTGTTTTGTGGTTTTTTTATCCATAAGATGAAATTTTCATTTTGAGATAAGAGTAAATTTAATTCATCATTCTATGACTCGGGATAGGGTGTCTGGTGTTATGATTTGATAATTATAAGAGATTTTACTTCCCTGAAGACATGATGATTTTGGAATTAATATCCAATAATTATATGAAGTGGTTGATATACCCCCCAAAAAAACTTGATGACCATAATCAATTATATTTGGAGTCAGTAACCCCCAATATTAAGAGATTGGATAGGGATTGATGTCTTTCACTATTGTCAATATCACCCTACCTTCCAAGAGAATGTGATCATATCCTATAGTTTCAGTAAGGTGATGTAGGTTACCTGTGTTGGGTTAATTCATATTCCTACAATGTAGAAATGATTAAACATTTAACTGACAATGTATAACGACACCACTGTGTTTGTGTCGTAGATTCCAACCATTATGAATAAAAGTGTTCTTATTCTTATGGATTAGCCATTTCATTCCTAACTTATGTTTTTATATAACTGTACTTTTGATATACATTTTCTATTTTTGGGGAATCTTACTATGTATGTTTATTCTCCCCCCCATATATGTACTTCCTTTCATATAACTGTTATGTGTTTTAAATATGACATGCATCCTTATAGTGATCTTGGGAAAATAGATTCGATAGATCTTTATAGGAAATGAAGATTGTGTTGGATTCCAGTGTTTCTATTTGGGATGGTTTTTAGTGATGCCAATTCACATATATTTCATTTGTTTCACTCCTTTTAAGTTACTATAAATGTATTTTATCCACTTTACTTATGTTTATGTGGTGTCTTACTCTTGGGTTACATAGAATTTTTTTTATTATTTAGTAAAATTGTAGCTTTTTATTTATCTATTATTCTTTTTTATCCCTATTTCAAAAAGGAATATTTGTTTATGTGTACTTGTACATTAGTCTATGTAATCTGATTAACTTTTATATGAATCTTATAGGCACAATGAAATCCTTCTCATACAATAAATAATGATAGTTTTTTACAGATTTGATGACCATGCCTTGGTAAGATGATAAATAAAGGAATTTTTATGATTATATCTTAAGAAACATGTGGATATAATTATCAAACTTTTAAAAATATCTTTAATGATGAATTTATAATTAATTTAATAAATAATCAAACACCTCGGTCTTGAGATCTATCTCTGATGTAGTATTTAATCATTAGATCCCTGATCATATAGTATTTCATTTTTCTATGAGGAACAAAAATAGAATGCCTCTAGTTATGATCCACACATGGTATAGAATCTCTAAACATAACCAATGTATCCCTAGGTGTTAGAGAATATCATCATTATTGTTGATCATAGTTTGAGATTATTTTCACTTGAGGATCTATCTATTGATCTATCAATCTTGAGAGTGAAGAGGGGGTTTAATTCTTCACTCATACCGAAGATAAATCTATATATTTTCTTGAGGGAATCTATTGAGTTGAAAATTGTTGTCAAATACATATGTAACTCTAAAATGTTATAATATGGAATATATAGATCTATGATTTAATATTTTATAATTTCATATAGGTGATTCATCAAATAATAAACCAAAAATATTCTCCATTCTAATAAAAATTATAAAAATAATAATTAATGACATGCACTCATCTAATCATTGTTTATTATCATTTTTAATAATAATAAAATCATATCTATTATTTTTATTTTTATTTATTAAATAGTACTCATCACAGGGATCTTGAGTAATATTGACTTATTCCTCGATATTACCAAACCAAAAATAATGGATGAATATTATTCATTATATAAATAAGTAAATATTATATTAACTATAATGAGAATAAAAAAATATTTTAACATTTGCCTAACTAAATAAATATTATTTATTACCATGTGAATAAAACATGAGATAAATAAATATTCTATTCACTTTTTTTATTGATTAAATAATTAATTAGTATTCATCATATATATATATATATATTCTAATTTGAATATGAAATATGATTGAATATTTACTATCAATAAAATCCTAAATAAATATTATTCCTCATCCTTTAGAATATTTATTATTTAGAATATAACATTCAAATATAATTTAGTTAATATCATGGATAAAATTTGTCTGTGATCCTGGAAGACTTTTTCATAATTTTATTAGGCAGGTTTGGAAAAATTTAACATTAATGTCTAACAACATGTTACATAACCCATATAGAAAGAAATAAATACTGCAATGAAACATATGAACATTAAATATGAAAAAAAATCATTTTTATGAAATCCTTTTAATTGATCAGGTTTTATACTAACATCATCATTCTATATGGTCAATTATTCTCTCATTCACTTAATGAATTTAACTCATCAATACACTATGGACATCGAATTAGTTGTATAGTTACATTCCAATCTATGGTCTTGACATATAATCTTCCACTAATGATAAGGGAAAAATACTTAATGACATATCAATTAATTGAATGTCACTCATGATACTCTTAGTGTACCATATATCCTAGTAAATATATATCTTCACAATTTTTTTAAATATATCAATGTACATATATTACGATACGAATTAATAAAAAATTAATGTCTAAGGATCATTACACTCATTGAGTTGTTGTAATAACCAATAACACATGGATATGTAGAATTACTATAAGAGATTATTCTCTCATAATCTCCCATCAAAGAGATTACAAAGTATGAACATCATGAGATAAATTATAATATACTTAAGAGTATCAAGATCCTAAAATTTAACATTCTACATGTCCCATCATAGAATGTTATCATGGAAATTAGATTATTTTTAGAATATATTTTAGAACTTCAATGATCTCATCATAAAGGGGAATGTTATGAACTTTAGATTAGATAGATAAATAAAATACAATATCACATTATCATTATATAGAAGATAAACCATCATGTTATTCTGATAATAGAATATTCATGTAATCAATTGTCTAAGATTTGTGTTCCAAGGGAACAAACTCCAATAGGGTTTAACTTAAACAAGTGCCAATTTCTAACCCTTTTATTAGTTATTAAATGTCAATAATTACTTCTTCTTTGTATGTATATACCTATTGGGGATAATATATTCATTTTATGGCTAGGATTGTTCCCCCTAAAAATATTTATGGAAAATATTCTTACTTATTCTTTACTTTCTTTAGAAAAATCCACATGTTTTGATATCACTTTGTGTAAAACCTTTTCTCCCTTTTCATAAATTAGACATCATTACTAATCCATAGGTAAATATTATTAAAATAATAATAAAATACACAAAATTGGTATAACACACAATTAAAACTGGTTATTGATAAACTAATTCTTAATCTACATAAAATTCCAAATCATACATGGTTATTATAGATAAATAAACTATATTAAATAATATGATTTTATTTAATGTTAACTTAGCCTCACTATGATCCAATATAAATAATCATATTTAGATAAGGATAGTGTCATTTCCCATTAACCGCTTCTATTCCTATTTCACTTTTAACTAGGAACTCACCAAGTCTTACCTTCTCAAGTACTATCATATATTTCATATTGTACTTCTATAATTAATATAGTATTGTTTGATATCATTCCTTTTTTATTTTTATAAAATAAATATATACCACATGTACATATTATGGAATATTTGATATATTCCTATAAATTAATCTTATGATATTTTATATATAATATCCTCCTTCTATGAGAGATTTAATTCCTGATAAAATATGAAAAAAATTATGTATTTAATTATTCTATATTATATAATTATATATTATGACTGGATTTAGTAACCCATAGATCCCTACATATATATCATTTTCCCTAAAACTTAGTTTCTACATTAATTCATCCATGGAGTGATAAATTTCTTAGTCTCATCTAAATTTTATGAAAAAATATGTATTTTCCATATGTTACTAAAATATCATTCTTGAATAAAAGAATTATAAATTAGGTTTCTTCTAGACACATTGATATAATTCATTGAAAATGAATGTTACATGATCACTATTCTTGTTTTCATTGATAAATGGATTTATCCAATCTATATATCTTATAAAAAATAATTATCGTCCATAACCCTATTGTGAATTTTATATTGACTTGTTTCAAGGTTCCTATACTAAAGAAACTATCATTGTTATCCAAACATCTAATAAAATATCTATACAAAATTGATCAGGAAATTATAATTCTAAGGATTTATCATGAAAATTAAAGTAAATATTCTTCCATAACCCATGTATCTAAATTTTATAAAACAAGTGATAATTAGTAATCCTGTATTGGAACCATATTATAACATTTTGTTGGGTTTATCTTAAATACTGACCAGTGTTATGAGGTGTAGAAGCATCCAGAATACAAATCACTTGAAAATTGGTATATGAATACATTATTGAATTCATAAAACTTTTCATTCTTAGTTAAGTATTATTTACTTATTTCTTAATGGATTCATCAGTATTAACTAACAATATATATGTATCACCTAGCATGGTAAAAAAACTATCACTTTGATTTTATCTTACAAGACTGTATAGGTCTCTATAAAAATTCCACCCACAAATCTTAGAGGATTATTTATTCTTGTGGCTACTCACATTGAACCGGAGGAGAGATTTTTCTAAATCCTTTTCTACCCCAGCTATCTCAAAAAAGATATCCTTCACTCATAAATATATATAATCATTTGTTATTATTACCTTTATCTCTTTGTGCTTAAAATATCATAATCACAAATTAGATAAGAAAATTATATGGACATAGCATTTTTTTAATTTTTTTATTTTTTTTATTCGAAAACTATTACATCAAACCACATGCAGTTTTTAATTAACCTGTTCATTATCAAATTGATATGATATTAAAAATACAATATATTTGGAATAAATTTAGTTTTTACACTCATATTTTATAAAAATGTCTTTAAAATAATCATGTATAAACAAAATTCAGATTCATTATTAATATTATTTTTAAAACCATCAAGTATCTGATTCATATAAAGTAATATAACTTTTGGAATACATTTAACCTATATTTAAAATGATATAGGAAAAAATGGAGAATATATTTTCCAATAAGCCTTTATAGAAGATATAATATCTTTTCCAAAAATATTCCTTACTTTATGTATAATTCAAAAAATTATTAAAGGACCCTCATAAAGATTATGAAAATATTTATATTTTCCCATTAGAATTGTTGATGTTGTCTTATTGAAATAAATTTAAGTCTTTGCGACGTAACATTATTTATAATAATATTTTAATTTAATAGTTTATGAATATGTTTTATAGTGTCTCTATTTTTTCATTAGTAGACTTTGAAATATATTAAGAAATGGTTCCAAAGCCAGGTGCTGATATGTCAGGATATTATGAGCCTCGGGGTGATCGAAATTGGTATTATATTAATATTGACTATATTAATATCACTCACATGCATTATTTTCAGTAATGATGGTATATATCCCTAGTAGAGTCTCAGATCCAAAATACCAGACCACGGTTGAATTTTAAATGTGTGTTTTACCATAGGTGTGACATAATGTTGGATGGTGAAAGATGTTCGGATGAGGAATCCATTAGTGGGAAAGTTATATAGATTAATTTAATTATTTAATTATCTCATTCAGTAAACATAAACTATAAATATACTATAAATACCTTGTTATAATAATTTTATAATGGTTGGTCAAATAAGCCCTTATAGATCTCAATGGATGAAAAGAGTGTTCTTTGTTAGAGGACAAACATAAAACAATGAATGATGATCATATTGATGTTGATCGATGAGTAGTGAACACATCAGGTCTTTCAATATCAAGTGAATTCATTATTCACCAATGATCTATGTATAATAATGGTTGGGCTCATCAATTCTGGTTTCAACCCTTGATTAAAATTTTAAGAATTAATTTTATCTTCTATTCATTGATTTTTTATTTAATATACATCAATTGATCCCAATTTAATAAATTAAATAGTTGGATCAATTAATTATTATTTTCCCAAACTAAATCTCATGGGTTCTTCAATATTGTGATTATTGGATAGTAACTCTTAGAAAATAAAGGTTATACCATTATTTATGTTTATTTATCCCCACCATTCATCATGTATTTCACCATTAGTCTATGAGATCCTAGTTTGATATTACTGGGGACGTTTTAAACAGAATCAAATGATATGATTTATAATGAATTACTAAATGAAGATCGTGATAAAGATTTAGTGATGGATCAAGGAGGATCCCATATTTTAGGTAATTCATAGTTGATATGATATCTGGAGAGATGATGAGATCGAGAGTAAGGAGGCATGAGGGCATCATTCGAAATAGGGGTTCCAATTTCAAGCCACATGAGGGCTATAATCGATGTTCATAGGCTGATCCTACTAGTTTCATGTGGAGTTCTGGAAATATTCAAGGAAACTATGAAAGATTGGGAATCTAGTTGAAGATTCTTTAGTTCCTATGAAAACCCACAATATATAGCGTTTAGTTCTAATGAACATATTGTATGTACAACATTTTGACCAACATATTGGGTTTTAAGTAAATTTAAGGATCACACACCTTGAGGTTGGGTCCACACACCATGTTACATTCAATAGGTTTCCTTGCCAAGTTGCAACAAGAAAATTCCCCAAACCCTATGCGGGTGGATGCTCTGTGTACTCTAGGGATACACATGCATCTGCAGGTAACTAGGAATGGTCAGGTACACAAAACAGCCTGACAAACATGGGTATGTGAAGGAGTACATGACTAGGCTTCAGCTGGTCATGAAATGATATGGGGTCCCTTATAGTTCATTAATGGTGATATGGACTCCAATCCATGTCCATAAGAAAAAATATACAGGAAGTAGAGAAGGACCCTATGTCGTGTGAGACCCAAAAAATGGTGTACCCCTTATCCCCTTGAGAAAAATTCACCTTTTGTATCTCCTTACAATGGAATCGTAATAATATTAGCCTACCCTATAATGTTTTCCATGTCAAACATGATAGTATACTTTTAGTACCTTTAGAGATACAACATGTGGTGTTTTGAGCATGGTTTTTATTAAGGAGATGCTTACTGATGGAAGTGATCTGGAAAGGTCATCAAATAGAGGTTGGGATTGGAAACAACCAATTATATCATGGTGTAAATCCACCATAATCCATGAATTTGGTTGACTATAACAGCTATAGAACATGTTTTTGGATTCTCTACGCACTGAGTGGAACCCCACCCCCCATAGAACTAGGACCTGGGGTCCTTTATGTATACGGTGGAATCGACCATTTTTACTAGGGTGTGGGTCCCCTATTTGTACTTACTATGTGTAACCCCCTATGGAACAAGGTAATGGGCCACTTTTCTATTGTGTACCACCCCCACCCTTATGAATAATAAAATGGTTCCTCTATCGATACATAAAGAGTAGCACCCCCTATCATGCTAGGGCATGGTTCCAACATACGTTGTGTTGAATTCCCATTTTGGACTAAGTTATAGGTCCTCTATCATTCTTTTGTTTGGAATCCCCCAATTTTACTATGGTGTTGGTCATCATTCTATTGGGTATTACACCCCCCAGGCTATGGGTCAATGGTAAGGTGTTTGTACTCCTCACGGCATATTCAAACATACATGTGAGATGTTATATATCGTTGAGGGACCTTTAGAGTTTTATTTAGACCATCATCATGAGTTTGTATTTGATATATAGATCCCCTTTCTCTCCCATATTAGTTTCTATTTTGAGTATATATATATTTTGAAATTTTTCTCACTTTCTATGGGTTGATATAAATACTTCTTTCATTTCATCTTTTTCTCAATTGTCAGTTTTCAAGGAATCCTACATGGTATTTTTATACTCACCCTTGCATGGGATTTTCCTATATGTTTCATTTCTTATGATGAATATGGAAATAGTAGTGGTGATTTAATATGTTCATAGGGATACTAGGGTGTATAGACCACATAAAGTGGTCAAGCTTGTAGATTAAAAGTCACGATATCTGTCTTATTTTCTATTCCATTTATTGTTAGGTTGGGACTTCATTTCGGGTTGGGATTATATTTCCCCCCTTTATACTTTTGTTTTTTTATCAAACTCTTATTATATTCCCTAGAGGTTTTGTATGCATGGATTCACTCAATATGTTATATTCCTTTTTATTATTTCTCAACACAACTTCATAGAAATTTTTGGGTGTATTAATACATGAACACTTGGAAAAGGTCTCCCATTTTTGTTATTCCTTCTTGACATTGGTAACCAACCCCTGGCCTATAGATGTAGGATTGGGGTTGACGCGGCGAAGCCTTCCACCATCCAAAAGGGATATGGTGCGGTTCTAGCATCCTATCCATCCTTCTAGAAGGCTGGTAGCCTCACCCCCACCTACCGAGTAGAATATTGCAATAGCAGGGGAAACTATGTATGTGTTCCTGCTTAGCACACATTACGAGTTCTAGTGCGAGAGGCCATTGAGATTCTGCATTGATCCTAATCCCCATACAATTGGGGATTCTCTTGATTCATTAATTGAAGTCTTTAGTTTAATAAAAATCACAATCAGTCAAAGGGTTTCATAGGTAGTTATCCTTCTCCAGGGAGAAGCAGGGCAATGGTGGTGTCTATTCATGGAGATACATGATGACCCATCACTCTCTTGTTTTGAATTCCAGAAACTATTTCATGAGTACAACTACACATCATGATTTATTTCACTTTAGATTCATGAGATTTTGGAGCTGTAGTGGGGTAATATGATTGTTTTTGGGTATTCCACAAGGTTCATTGACCTTACACAATACTCCCTCAACATGGTTTAGTATGGTTACTTTATGGAGTTGAACTTAGAGTAGGGTCTCTGAAAATAAATTCATGCTTGTGTGGTTCAATTGTACATTTTGAAGGATATCGGCACTAGGGACCTCCTCATTGACGATCATAGTCACATTGACATATAAAGAAGGGTACGTAAAGAAGAATAGGTTATCCTATAGAGGTTAAATGATGTTTCTATTTTGGAAATGGTCACATATAATTTTATTTCCCTACCCAACATGCTCTCGATGGAATGAAGTTAATTGATACATCACCATGGTAGAGGTAGCGATGTGGTCTAGGTTATGCAAGGAATAAACAAGGAGATCCATGGGAGTTAGAGATGTCATGAAAGAATATGGGTCTCTATGTGGATGATATTTTTGTGAAGGTAGATTTTAGGATCAGCTTCATCCACCACTATTAGGTTGTCCACATTTGGCTCATAGATCTGGTGGTCGAGGCCATGAGAATCCACAGGCCATGGAGGGTTATGACCTCAAATCTTGTGTGATGATAGGATTTAAAATCTATTTTTATTATACACCTACTTCGATACATGTAGACACTAGTTGAAGGTAGTCATTTGTTTTTCTATCCCTCACATTAAAGCTATAAATCCCAATTGAGAACCAAGCCTGGAATCGTTTTCTAAAGTTTTCATCTTGGTGTGAATCTTTTATATTACTTGTCTTCTAATGAGATAGGTAGTTTCTTAGCAGATATATTTTCTCAACTGATCTCTTGGTCATCCAGATGAATCCTTATGATTTCATTTTATGTATGGTTGGGTTTCCTATAGGTCAAGCACATATTGACTATCTCCACTAAAGGGTTAGATGCATATAGACGGGTCATAAAATATTTTTATTTATGGATGAGAGAGATATCATGGATGTGCGAGTAGGCCTTTCATGTAAGAGGCTACATCCCATCACCCATAAGTTCGAGAGTGTATCCCATGGCTTAGTGGGATCTTTAGGCATCTGGATACCATCAGTAATGGAGGAATACATGGACATCTTTTAGAAGTATGTCTTGGGACTACCTCCAAGGTGGGAGATCGACTTTATCATTGACATTCACCCTAATACCAACATGATATTTTTGCAGAGTAATGGGTTTATCCAAATTATACATGAGAGAACAAGATTTAAGAGGAGGAAATTTAATAGAAGTTTTTTCTCAGGCCCATTGTGTCACCAAGGGCAGCACTAAGCTATTTCATAAAAAATTCATTTGGGAGCTTACAACATTTTTTTTTCTATTATCATCCAAACTATGCCATGATAAAGAAAAGGTACCCCTTTCTAATTATAGAAAACCTCTTTGATAAAATTTGAAGCGTTAAATGATTCTCAAATATAGATATATTTTTAGTGTACTTCCAATTGAGGGTTCACAAGGATGATATTCTAAATATTTTTTTCTGTTGTCAGTATGAACCCTATGAGTTTATAGTGTTACCTTTCAATGTTATGAATTCCATCCTTGTGTTTATGGATTTGATGAACCATACCTTCTATAAATACATTGACTAATTTTTGGTTTCCTTCAATGATGACATACTCATATACTCTTCATAAAAGGAGGAATATGTAGAGAACTCCAGTATGGTCATGGAATTACTCTGGAAAAACCATATTCAAGTTTGTTTAACAAAGTTTCATTTCTCGATCACCACGTTTCACTTTCTAGGTCATGCCATTTCTAATAATTTATTTGTTTTTTGACATGGATAAGATTGATGGAGTTCTTTCTTTGGAGCCACCAAAGCTTGTATGAATGGATAAGAGTTTTCTTGGCTTTTAGGGGTACTATCAGAGGTTCCTGGAGGAATTATCCTAGATTTTAGCCAATTTTAACACCCTTATGTGGAATGGGTAGTTACTTACCTATACCAAGAAGTGTGAGAGATCTCTTGAGGATTTGAGGTTGAGGTGGACTAGTGATTCTTGTTTTGGACTATTGAATGATGGTATGGTTTACATAGTGTATTGTGATTACTTTAAAGTTGGGATTGGCTGCTTATTGATGTAGAGGGAGGTTATGGTCACATATGGGTTGTGTCATTCGAGACATCACAAGAAGAACTAGGGAAATAATGACATGGAGATGGAAATAGTAGCCAATACTCTAATAATGTGGAGGCATAATATTCTGGGAGAGTGTAATGTTGTTTACTCATACCATCATAGGATCAAGTATGTATTCACATAGAGATATATTAACTTAAGATGTAAGATCAGGTTAGAGGTCCAACAGAACTGTTATATTGAGATATTCTATACCCTTTTGAATCATAATGTAGTGGAACATTACCTTATGGGGAATTCACCTTTTTGATTGGTGGAGGTTTCATTTGAACAGTTGTATTCATTGTAGCTGGACCAGGTGGAGAAGAGAGGTGCAACATATCTTTAGTTAATAGCGTTTCCTATTTCACTTATGTAGTATGTGAGGGTGGGTCAATTGGGAGACTTTAACTATAAGGTTCTCCATGACCAAATATCTTTAATATTTTCACCTAATGGATTTTCTAAAGGAGAGGAACACATGCTCCTTTTTGAGGAACTGATGGTGGTTTCAGTAGTGATGCGATAAGAGGTGTTGAGGTAGCTTCAAAAAAATTCATTTTCTATGAATACTAGTGTATGTAATATGTTAGAATAACATTAGTGGATGCTTTGGTGAGCTAGAATAAGGAGAATTGTTTCTGAGTTTATCTCTCAGTGTCTCACATGTTAGCAGGTAATGGTTGAGAACTATATTATGGTATGTTTGATAATGTCTCTTGAAATCCCATAGTGGGATGGCATATATATGAACATTGTGATTGGGATTATATTGATATTGAGAGGCTAAGATTCCACGTGGGAGATAGTTGAATAAAAAGTTAACACACTACTACTCCATAAGAAAGTATCATTTTCTGAAGAGTCTATTATAGTTCATACATGTTGGAGATCATTCCAATAAAAGAGATTCCTTTGATGATTGCCTTTGACCAAGATTCATGGTCTATGTAATGGTAGTTGAGAGTCCTAGAAGATGAATTAAGGACCTTTTTTTAAAAGAGTACGAATTTTAACCCACATAATTATGGGAAAACTAAATGCATTGTCTAGGCATTGGAGGATATAGTTAGGTCCTATGTTTTGGACTTCATTTAGATCATGGAGGTTAACCATTCATTGGTATATTTTTATTATAACAAATTCTATCACTCTAAGATTAGAATGACACATTTTTATACCTTGCATGGGAGACCCAATAGGTCGCCCTAGTTTTAGTCTCTGATTAGTGAGGAGTGTCTAGATAAGAAATAGATGGTACAGGAAATGAAAGAGAAAGTTCAGGTGATCTGTGTGAATATGAGGGCAACACATGTATAACAGAAATATTATAAAGATTAATGTCTTAAGCCATTTTTTATTGAGTATGGAGACTATGTTTTTATTAGAGTCTCCCCATGATGAGGATTTCAGATATTTTTCCAATGAGGAATGGTTTCCCCTAGGTTTATCTGGCTGTTTGAGATCTATGGATGAGTCGTGAGGTTTCATATTGCTTATCCCTTCCACCGCAGATGAAGTTGGTACATAATGTCTCCCACACTCCAAATATGAGGAGGTATGTGAATGATCTTATGAATGTCATTGATTAGGTTGAGATAGACATTTAGGATGGATCCACCTTCACAGAGTATCCATTGGTGATCAAGGATCTTCTAGATAGGTTTCAATGAGGACAAACAATTCCCTTATTTTGTGTGATGTGGTAGCACGAAAAAATATAAGACAAATCTAGGGAGATAATGTTCTAGATTCAGGATTAGTAGCCCCACATTTTTTTTAGATTTTTCTTTTCCGAGATGAAAAGAATTTAAGAGGGGAATAATATAGTGACCTTATTTCTTGCTTGTAAGACTTTGAAATATATTAAGAAATATTTATCGATCTAGGCACTGGGATGGTGCAATATTCTAAGGCCAAATTATCAATGATTTATCTTGTAATAATATAAAATATATTTATTTCACACACATGCAGTTGTTTTATAAATAATTAAATATATCCTAATTAGAGTCTTTGATCAGAAATACGAGACCGGGGTGAAATCTGAAATGTGAGGCTTACCATAATCATGAAATAATGTTGGTCAATTTTGCATGTTCTAATACGGGGTGGTTGGAGGGTATGTTAAGTGGATTAAGTAATTTATTAATTTAGTTAATTAGTTTGATGCTATTAACCAAAAAATACTCTATGAATACCCTATTATGACGATTTATAAAGGTTTTCGCACATAACCCTGACTATATCTTTGAGGAAGAGGTGGAAATTCTTCATTGGTGGATCGTCATCGAATGATGAACAATGATCAAATCAATGTTGATCAACTGGTAGAGAATGAAATGGGTATTTTTTATTCCTATTGAAGGAATTCCTCCCATATGATCAATTAATAATCGTGTAAGGGATAATAAATTTTAGTTTACAGCATTAATTAAATGATTGAGCATGGATTTCATCTTATAATTTTTTATTTGAAATTTCATACACTTCATATGAGAGAGATTGAATAAATTAAATTGTTGGAGCAATTTATTCTTTATTTTATGATCTAACACTGATGGTTTCCCTAAAATTGTTATTTTTAGGCCAAGAAAACTTGTCCAGTAATGGTTATACCATTTTTATGATCATTTCTCAGCACCATTCTTCGCGTTATTCACCATTGACCAAGGTGGTTTCGGTTCAACATTTATGGTGTGTATGGTAGAATGATAAAACCCTTGGATTCATAATGGATTAGAAAATGAGGATTGGGATGATGACTTGAATTATGATGGGACGTATCATAGGTTTTAAGTGATTCTCCATAAATCTAGGATCCTTGTTGGTAATGGTATCGAGTAGCAAGTTGTGTGTAGATTCATAAAAACAATCGGTTCCTAATTTCCTACAACCAAATGGAGAAAATCAACTATCAGAGGCAGATCCCACTGGTTTTGGTTGGTATTTGGGTTTGATTCAATGAAAATATTATGGATCGGAAAGGCGTGATGAGATTATATTTTTTTGTGAAAAAACATACTACACTTTGTGTACCTCTGTTTATTCAGCAGTTAGGGTATTTAGCCGAGATATGGATTACACACTGTGTAACTAAGCAGAGACACCATGGAACCATCCTTGAGTGGCCAATACATGTTCCAACTATAACAGACCCATGAGCCCTTTTGGGAGGGCATACCATGTAATCTGAGAATTCTTGGGAATATGCTTGTACCTAGGCATGGATAAGTATGTGACATGTATTGATGGACACAATAACATCTAGGAGAACATGTTTAGGCCCTGGGAGGCAGAGAAACTCCATTTGAGCCCCTTACCCACCATGTTGGGTGAAATGGACAATGAGATGTGTTCATAGGAGAACTAGTCTAAGGATCACATTCCATGTGGACCCATGCATGTTGTGACTTCCCTTGAAAAATATCCACCTTTCATATATCCTTTTTCTGGAATCATATTTTTTCATGCATGTTCCCAATCCTAAGTAGTTTTCCATATATAACATGATTGTTTTTTTTGTATAGGATTTTGAGATATGAAGTGGAATTTTATGATTACAATTATTATTCATCAAATGGTTGAAAATGGAAGTGATTAGGAAGGATCATCAAAGAGGGGATGGGGATGAAAACACCCTATTGCATTGGGTGTGGGTTCCCCTTAATCCATCATTGAATTGAGTGGCACCCCCTCCCCCATAACACTAGGGTGTGGATCCTCTACCCACTGAGTGTTACCCTCCTATGGCACCAAATCATGGGTCCTCCGTTTATAGATTAGAATCCCCCTACCAAAAAGTGTCCAAATCCTCTATTTATACTTACTAAGAGGCACCCCTATGTTTTTAGGGCATGGGTTCTCTTTCCATTGAGTGGAACATCCATTATGAATAGTGTAATGGGTCCTCAATTGAATCCTATTGAATTTCACCCCATATTATGTTAGGGTGTGGGTCTTATATACATTGACTAGCATCCCTCTGTCTTACCATATTGTAAGTTCTTTATCCTTCCTCTGATTGGAATCCACCAATCATACTAGGGATAAGATCCTATTTCTATTATTGATTACTCCCCCTATGGTTATGGGATAGTGGATAGGTGTTGATACTCATCATTACTTATTTGTACAAATACATGAGATGTTGGACATTGATGATCAGCCTTTGGAGATATAGGCATACTCATCATCCTATGATGGGTTGTGAGATGGATATCACCTTTCTCACGCATATGGATTTCTTGTATGAGTATATATATATTGTTTTTTTCATTTCCCACTTTCTTTGGGTTGAGATGACTAATTATTTCATGTTTTATATTTCTCCCTCTTCTGTTTTTAGGGAATACTACTATATATGTATATACTCACCCAGGCATGGGATTTTCCCATATATGTCATGCCTTATAAAAATGATGAATAGATTAGTGGTGATTTAAAAAAAATCCTAGTAACAATCGGGTGTGTAGAAAGTATATGTTGGTAAATCTTGGAGAGAAGGATTTGGGATCTCTCAACTATTGCCTACATCAATTATTGTCAGGTTGGGACTTCATTTCTAGTTGGGAATTTATTTTTACCCTTTACAAAAAAAATTCTATATTAATCTGATTTTAATCCCTCAAGGTTTTACTTGAATTTTTTCACCCTAGATGTTACTGCCCTTTTATTATTCATCTGCAATGTTACATGGATATGGTTGGGTGTGTGGATCGAGGTACACCAAGAAAAGTCCTCCCATTTATTCTATGAGTTATCGACGCTTTTCAGAACCCCAAGCCTATGGGATAAGGCTTGGGTTTGTGGTGGCTCGGCCTACCACAGACCACGAGGGCCTTTATGGGGTGGGCCATTATTGGTTTTTTCACAAACCAAGTGTTTTAGGTCAAAATAGTATAAATAGTGTTTGGGATAAAAATATATAAACAACTATCAATTTTATTTTATGAAGATTTATCTTTCCACAAATAGGAAACATTGAGTACTATATTGTATAGCTCTCAATATTTTTGATTGGATATTAGTTATTATATTTTTAGTACACTAGAAGATAAATATGAAGTACAATTATAACATTCATTCCATAGTTAAATAAGTTTTTGTTATGTCTGAATGGAACCAAAGATAAATATTTTTGTACTACTAAATAAAATCATTAATCAAT
Organism: Viscum album; assembly: GCA_963277665.1. Taxonomy (NCBI): domain Eukaryota; kingdom Viridiplantae; phylum Streptophyta; class Magnoliopsida; order Santalales; family Viscaceae; genus Viscum; species Viscum album. Next base: position 1,993,099,217 of record OY728137.1, read on the forward strand.
CCTATTTGGGAATAATAAGTTATTCCCTCCTCTATTGATACAAATGAATAACCCTTTCTCGTCAAATTAGTGAGTTCACCTTATTCCATATAATAGTTTTGTACATTAATGGATCATGTATTTGTATATATATATTTGGAAGTCATATTTTATTTACTAATCAATATTTATACAAGATAATTTATATTCAATGATGCATATACCTAAAGAAGAAGCTTGTTATTGTTTAATCTTCAATTTATTCAATCACATATTCTAGTTACTTATATTTCATTATGTCAAGTAGATAGGATCTTACTCAATAAGATAGTAATAAATATATTTTTTTATTAATGCTTTATATTCATTGATTTCTCAAAATTAACAAAGGAATTTTGAACATGGTTTTTTATTTTTTTTCACCTTATGTAGTGATGAACCACAATCCCATCAATCCTTATTTTCATGGTCAAGTGAATAGAAAAGATCCCTAAGTGACATATCTATATTTTTTATCAATTAATCTCAAAATAATATGGAAGATAATAATAAGGGTGATTATATGAGTTGAATGTTAAATTTACTAACCAAATAGAAGAGTGAAATTTATAACTGATCAATGTGATTCAGTAATTTTTAAGACAAGAAAAAAATTTAGGCACACTTATTTTAGTTTTAATTCTATAGTGAAATGAAAGATTCATTTATTATTACCCCTTATTTATCTTTATCAAGTGATATGGGATGAATTAATATGGTTTAAACATTTATGATCTTATTTTCCTTCATTAACTTTCAAGACAACGATGTAATAAAATGTAATGGGCATAGGATTCATTTTCTATGAATAACTAGTAGACCTATTTTCGTTATCTATTTATAATTTGGTGAGGCTGATGATCCAAAATCAGGGAATCTAGCACCAAATATAAAAAATCTAGTATAAGTGAAAAACATAAATGACTATACCGCTTTTGGATGTTTTTGGTGGTGAGGATTTATTCTGAGTCCATAAAATATCCCAATGTTCCCAAATTTTTTTTTTCAATTTTCTATAATAGTTAATGCATATTATTAGTAACTCATCCAGATTATAAGGTGGATGTATAATAAATTATTTTATTAATCTATGACAATTTTATCAAATCCTATTATTCCTCTTAATGAAATTTTCTTCGACATGTTCATTATAGTAGAAAGGATCAACATTTATCTTCTCGTAACTTAGATAAGGGAATGTTCAATTAGTCAAATTTTTTTTGGTTAGAAGTTGTAACACCTTGTCACCTCTGAATACTCTTTGGGTATCTGTACATGGGGTTCTCACATGACCTTAATAATGAATCCCTATACTCTAAAGGTTGTCTTTTATAATAGAGGGTTTAGGGTGTTACCATAGGGAGACTGTACCCTCTTATCAAAGTTAAAAATATTATAAATAAATAAAACATAAAAAATAAATGACTATAAATATATTATTATATATATAACATGACATGTTATATCAAGTTTAATTAAAAAGAGTACTATCATATAGGCACACAATTACACCCATATACATCAATTGATCGCCCATTATTCGAATTGAATGTATTACATTAATAAAATAATAAAGTATGGGAATCTCTACTATTATCCCTAAACATCATCATAAATTTTCCTCACTTATTATATGATTTATCCCACATGATTATACAACATTATGCCTCATACATACTCAAAAACATGACTAGTGAAGCCTTCCCAGGTACTCAAGTGTCATGTTTCACTGAGTAAGGTGTGATTACTACTCAGTAAGAAAAAACCAATAGGGTCACAAATATAAAATGTAAGTAAATTTATTCACATTTTATAAGATCAAAATAAATAAATAAAATGAGGAATCATAAATAAATAATCTTCATCAATCCCCAGGTTCTAAGGTGGAACCTAGTATTAACCAAGTAGGATTTGTCCAGTGTTGTGGTGCCTTTGAGAAAATTTCATAACCTTGATAAATATTATAAGTCCATATAAAAATATAGTAAAAAGTGAATTAATTGAATTATAGTATGTATCCAGTGTATGATACATCTTACAACACATAAATATAGAATCGTAGTAAGCATCCTTGGTATTATACATAGGCATAAAATCTTAATGTTATGTAATGTGTTGGGAATTCCATATATTCATAGAGGCTGAATTATATTTAAGAACCTAAAAATTATATATAATCATAGAATACTAACACCATGTGATATCCTCTTCATTTTATATTTGTCAAAATCCAAAATCCTTTGTAACACCCAAGTAATTCCATATTAGAATAAAATCTAAATACAAGGTGATATCATGTGCATTCCATATAGGCTTGAAGGCCAAATATTAGGTAATATCATGGACATTAAAAATTGGGTTAAAATCATAATCCCAATTCATATCATGGATAAATAACTTTAATACTTGAGGGAACCACACCCCTCACAAAATACCTCATCAAATATTGTTTTTCTCCATCATCAACCCCCGACTATCTCATACAACTAATAACTATATTGTGGGTTATGTAGCCACCCTATCCCATTATATGTAAATATTGATTTCCTTTCAAGTTCTTGACATATCCTCAAAGATGCATCTATATCAACTTCACCTTCAATTTAGATTCAAAAGTGACACTGAAAATCGTTAATAATCATTCCAACACTAACCATATGAATAATCAACATAACACTAGGGAACCCACTATGGTCCCCTTGGTCAAACCATTATATAGACACCCTATGTGTTCTCATCAATAATATTATCTACTTAGGTGATAATCTTGAAAATCATAGGGAACAAAATCTGTCAAAAATATCATAATCAATTCATAACCTAATTATCCTCGTTAGAAAAATTGTATCTCTGACACTTAAGGGAGATGTCTTCAAGAATATTCTCTATTTATGTCAGTGTGGGTTGGTTATCACATACCCAACTTATCTGAATTCCAAACCAAGGAATATTGACTAGGGTACTCATATATCAAATTGGGGGAACTTTCCACACCCTCTAATCATATAGCCCAATTGCAATAAGGTGTCTCAAGGTTCCATCATGGCCAACCTAGGCCTATCATTCCAATTCATCAACCATCATTTCTCACATGAACTGAGGATACCCCTTTGGACTACTAAAATCACTTAATTCATAACATTATCACCACAATAGGTATATATTTATCTTAATTCTCACATATAAAATCAAGGCTTTAGTGATTAGTGACTCTAGATATAAGCTACATCTCAAGGTTCCACCATAGCATTTTTCACATAAATCATGTCCATATTAAATAAAATTATAACATTTGAAAATTTAAGGATGATATACTAAAATTTAAAAGAATGCATATAACATGATACATAATTAAAATGAAAAAACAATAGGAAATCCATATGGAGGACCTGACTTGAGGTTAACCAAGATTTTCATATATTAATATTTCATCATTTTTTATTAATATTCAATACATTTAAAAATAATACATCCCAAGGATCATGATAGATTAGTGTCTTTGGGGAATAGATACATAGTAATATTATTTCTTGAAATTGCTTCCACATATCCCACAAATATCTTATCACATAGTAAACTTCTTTTTCATACCGTACATTAAACACTTCTTCATAAACAGGGTAAAGGAAACATAAAAAATGAGGAGCTCAGATGATCGAAAAGTTTAAATATAAGAGATATCAATCAATTATAATATATTTTCATAAATATATGGGAACATTATCATAACATAATTAAGTCTTACCTGGTCAATTAAATATAATTAATCTTTATTCAGGACATAAGGCTTTGTAAAAAAAATTAAAAATCATAAATGTTGGGAATCATTAGTAATCAATCACAATAAATGAGAGAATTTTATAATCATAAAGAACTATAACAATTATAATCATATAAAATTATAAACAAGTATAAACATTATCAACCTCACTCATTAACTTAAGGATATAAAATCAGGTCTTTGTATAAACTTGTGTACATGAAACAAGGTCCATGCATAAACATATAGACATTAAAATAGGTCCATGAATAAACTTATGGACCTAAAACCATGTCTATGCATAATATTTTGAACATTAATTCTGATTCTCAAATAATTTAGTTATATCATTAATTATCCATCATTATTCAGTGATTTTAAGGGAATGAGGGGCCCACCTGTTACATGACCTTAAATAAAAAATGATCCATAGGATCATAAAAACATTTAAAAATTCTTCATATCATAACCAATGGAAAATAAATCTATTTCATCCTAATATTTCATCATATAAACACACATGAAATATGAAAGGGGTTTACAAATATTTCATCCTAACATATTTTTCACGTAGAAAGGAAAAAACGTTTATAGAATCATCATTAATTAACCATAATCATAAGCCACAAAGAGAGAGAATGTGTATGGTATCATAAAATCAGATCCCAAGTGAATCATTGAAACTCTTAAATAATACCTTCATAGATGAATAATATAATTAAATGATCATTAAAAACTTTCATTGAAAATATGAGAAACATATATTTTTATTTTGATAATATATTAACATCAAATTCATAAAATATTCATAGAATAATTTCCTTTGAAAATATATAAATTTTTAAAGGATATTCAGAATAAAGACTAGTTATGATGGTAGAAAAATATGTTCATGTTCTATTTTTCTAAAGAAAAAATTACTTTTATACTTATATAAAAATTCAAAAAAAAACTTATTCAGATAAATGATTCTTTAAGAAAACTCATTTCTAAAAAATTTTATATAAATTAAAAGGTATTTAAAATGGTATTTTAAAAATATAAATTATAGTTTTGAACATTTATAAAAAATTTCTAAGATAATGGACGTGGAAGATAAAGTTCGTCAACTGAAAAATGAAATAAGGAAGATTTTTCCTTGAGAATACTTTCTTTTTTATTTAAGTAAAACAATGTGGAAATAGTAATAAAAAATTAAAATTATAGGAAAATAAATATCATAATAAAATAGATGGTGTTTTAATGAGCAGATCTATATAATTACCCCCATATGAAATTTAGCACAGACAATCAAGAAAAGAAATGATACTATTACATAAACCCATTACCTCAACTCCTATATTGTTTCATATGAATTAAAATATCCTTTATAATATTTAAATATAAAATACATAAATTTAATAACCCTATTAAAATATATCATATTCTGTATCATTATTTTATAATTTCAAATTTTCTTTTTAGTCACAATTCATCCGTAAAATGAACTTTCAATTGAATACTGGAATGTTTTCTATGCTTGTTTCAGTTTGGTGGTTCTGGTACTTGAACCTTGGTAAGGGTTTCATAATCTCTATAATATTAATAATGATATAATTTTTATATTAATTAATTATATAAACCTTTATAAAAATCAATAATATGTAGTGGTTAATATTTAATTACATCACTTTGTGTAGACGGTAGTGCACACATACTCACGAGTGAAGTTACCATTTTTCAATGTTTTAAAAATTAAAATGGTCAATGAGATATTAAAATTATAGAAGAATAATTATTTCATAAGTATAATATATAAACCATAAATTAAACATAATAACTAACCATTAAAAATTGTGATAAAAAATTAATAATATCTCTATGTGGAGGTGGGATTCCGCATGTATGAAAGAGTGATACTTACATTTATCATTTGGTGAAATTAGGTTTAAACTAATTGATCCATCTACAATAATAAAAAAATTAAAAATAATTAACTACATCTATAATAAATTGAAACCATGTATTTAGAGAATTTTGAAGGATAATTAAGATTTAAAGTACTCATCTAAGCAGCATACCTCATCATTGAGAAGCTTCCATCAGCTACACCATATTCCTTGAAATGATTGTATTATAATAAAATCTAGAATTAAAAGATATGATGAGTAATTTTATGATGGTATTAGGGTCAGTATTTGTTGATATATTAAACACATTATATGTAATTAGGAGAGGATAGTTGGTATCCTTTTATAAAAGAGGGAGGGGGAAAAGTTAGAATTTCACAAAATATTACAATATAAAATTGTCTTACTCAATGAAAATGGATAAAAATGGAAAACATTCCAATACAATATGACATAGAAATAAAATATATTCATATAATAACTTTTAGATGTGTTTTTATGAAATTATAACCCATATACTTATAGTGTAAACCCTCAATAGTTCCCCTTTCCCTTCGCCATAGTAATGAATATTTATCTCAGTAAAAATTCGCAAAAAAAATTTTTTCAAATATTTATTAATTAATTATTATTATAAATCCAAATATGGAATAAATTTTATGAAATTCAATCACTATAGGTCATATAAATTAATTTTCTAACAATCCCAAAAAACTAAATGAAAAATAGTTTAAAAAAATGAGATCTTAGTAAAATTCTATTCTTAATGAAAAATTAAGAATAATATCTATTAAAATGAAATTAATTCTATTATATTTAATAAAAATTAAATATTTAAATTTTATAATAAATTCATAAAAAATTTCTTTGTATATACTTGAATAGAGGATACAATTTCATATTAAATAAAAAAATTTCTTATTCATAAAACAAATTAATCATTTTAGAAAAATCCCAATATTTAAAATTAAACTATATTTGACAAAATGATTTCAAAATTAAATATTTTTTATAATATAAATTTTTTTAAAGTTGGCATAAATTAAAAATAATAGTTTCTCATAAATTTAATAAAATCCATTCAGAAAGAAAATTTATTTTTGAAGCATAAAATAACATCACTAAAAATTGAGGGATTCATTCCTAAGAATTAATCAATACATTTGAATTGAGTAGGGACATTATAAATATAATTATTAATGTTTTTAATCCTATTCATACATACCAATCCAACTTCTTGGTTATGAAGGTAAACAATATCACGATTATTTCATACTCAATGTTTCAGAAAAAGAAATATATCAAATACTTCAAGTTTATTTAAAAGGAATATATATTTAATATCATAAATTGTTACATTATTCCCCCCCCCCCCACCCAAATGAATTTATACCTTGAAATTCCATAGATATGATACAAAAAATTATTGATACTTCTTCCTCATAACATTATTTTCTTCACACACAGCTTCCTCAAATTTATGGTTTATCTATAAAACTTTGACCTAGTTAGTAGTCTAATTTAACTAAACATTATATAATTTATTAAGAGTATCCACTAATTGTTACTCATAATATACACAATTCTATAGTGGGTTGATTACTGAGTTTATTGTATATGATAGATTAGGTGGGTACTTCCTCGAGAGAGACACATAGAACACCTCATGAACTTGAGAGAGATTTGATGGTAGTTCCATTTGATTAGAAACTTGCTCAAATGATAAATAATTTCAAAGATAGTGATATATATATAAGTAATTTTTACCTTATTCCAAAATATCATATCCTTTTTCTATAGATAAATACATATGAATGAATTCTCAATAACATTGAACTTATGGTATCATTTATGACTATTATCATAACTTTCCTATCAACTCTAAGTTTCACTGATGTTATACTGAATATATATAACAATTTATATCATTATCTAAAATATATTGGGTACATAATTCTTTATTTATCCAAATTCATCCTAATATTTTAGATTTTTCCACTTCTTTCCATGTAAGGATTCATAAAGAGCTTCCTCAATTCTGGAGTGAAATCTATTTTTGTGGGAAAATAAAACAATATAATGGTTTTTATACCAACCAACATTAAAACTCATAAAACTTGATCTCAATGTATCTTGTAGGATTTTTAATGTTCTTATAAGACTAACCATATAATTGAGAATAATAAGATTTTCTTAACATTAAACTTGTATCCAGAGACGGATTAATGCTTTTCTAGATCTTTGCGCAAAAACCTAGATCTCAATCAGATAAAATGGAATGTGGTATATCACTAAATCTAAATAATTTTTTAAATTATATCCTAGAAACATAATAAAGAGAGAAATCATAAATATTGGTAATTAATTCTATAGGATTAAATGGTGATCGAGTAAAACCCAAACAATATTAATATCATTAGTTCTTTTTTAGGGAGTCTGATGATGAAATCCATAGTGATGTTTGAAAATTTTCACTACAGTATGGTTAATAGTTATATAATCCCCTTATACATTTATCTCTCAACCATAACATGATTTCATATTAGAAATCAGGATAAAACTCTACAATATCCCTTCTCATGATATCCCACTAAAAATACACTTTCATAGCTTTATACATCTTCATAGATATGAGTTAAATAGAGAATGATGAGCTATGAACTTCATCAAAGACCTCAATAATTAAGTCTCATGTTTATAGAAAATAGACATTATTAATTATCATCATCATTCCATCACAATTACAATTTAAATCCGAAAAATTTCTCACCTTCTTCTGCAGTTCCACATCCCCCTTCCACACATCATTAGTCCTTATATGGATAGATCATTAAACAATAATCTGAGAAATATATTATATTACATATTTCCTCTTTATTTTAATATCCATATTATATAAATCCATAAATATGAGATCTATTTCAATTCTAATCAAGAAAAATCTGTCATGGTCTTTCCAGTTTAGAGCATCTGCCACCCTTTTTCCTGCCCATGGTGGTAGTGTATAGAGTGTCATAACATTTAATCAACACCAACCATCAACTATGAAGCATATTAAAATATTTTTAAATAATGTTTTACAACAATACTTTATGACCCATATATATCACACCATTCACCATAACAATAAATCCTCAAATTTTTTTAGAAAAAAATTATTACTGTAAGCTCTATATTTTAAGTCACATTATTTGTCTCATGAATTTTAAATTGTATTGAGGAATAATCAATCATAGTATCATTATTCACGAGGAATAATCATATTCCCTTAATTGGTAGATCATTAGATATTACAATCCATTATTCACTATAGGATAGTGAGGGCACTAGTTTAGTCACCAACCATCTATTCAGTTCTTTGAAATTCTCTACATACTCATTAACCCATAAAACACGGATTTCTTAATTGTCAACTTGGTTAGTTTATTATATAGTAATGATAAATTTCTCAAAAAAAATTATTAGTATTTTGAAACCCCAATAAAACTACAAATGTCTTTTTCCAAGGTTAGTATGGGCCACAGTTCAATAACTTCTATCTTTGAAGGGTCCACTGATATACCCGCGCATGAAAATTTCTAAAGTAAAAAAAATTAAAACATGGTAGATTTGGTATATATATTATCCTTCCTCAAGGCCCTCGTCTAAATCCTTAAATATTCATCATTTTATTTTTTATCTTCAAATATATAATAATATTATCTATATAGACTACCGAAAAACCAATAAGGGTGTTCACTAAATACTCTTTTAATAAGATCCTTTAAAATAATTAGAGAATTGTTAAGTGTGGATGGAATTTCTATAAATTCATAATGACCATATCTTGTATAAAAATAATTCTTTGATATATCAACCTTTATAAACCTTAATTGATGTGATACATAAAAATGTCAATATTTGAATGGTATTTAGCTCTGTGCAGCTGCTCAAGAAATTCACCAATACATGATAGAGGAAACAAGTTTTGGATATTAATCTTGTTATATTCTGGATAATAAATATAAAGATGTGCTGACCATTATTTCTCTTTAACAAAGATAATTGGTGCACCACATGTTGATATGCTAGGTTGTTTGAATACATTATGAAGACTCTCATAGATTTATTTCTTCAATGACTTCAACTTAGATGGAGAAATTATATATACAGTCTTCTAATTGGTGTATAAGTACTTTTAAAAACTCAACATAACGATTTGGGGGAAGAAAATGAAAGTATTATTAAAATAAAATAGCATAAATTTAAAAAATAGGCCTTTCATCAATAATTATTTTATCCCAAATCATTTGAGATAAATATCCCTTTCTAATGGGTAGTACGTCCAATATAACATATATAACTTCCATTAGAAGTCTAAATTCATCCTTGCACCAAAGGATGATCATATGTTGATTCAAAATTTAAAATATGGCTTCCCTTCATTGAAAATTGATATGGGATAAATATATATAGAGATAATAAAGTCACTAAATCACATCAAATTATATTATTGGGAGAATCACAAGATTTTCAATAATTATATTCCAAAAAAAATCAATAAAATATGATCTATAGACCTCATATGTTATCATCATACCATTACGTGTTTTTAATTCAAACTCAACATCTAGTCATCGAGGATAGGAATAAATATCAATGGATACATTTAATTATTTAAAGGTATGAATTTTATATTATTAAATTATAAAATAATTTTTTTTTATTCATATCACTTCATCAACATTGCTATTTTTTATTTATTCCCACATTAAAACAAAAATGATTAGATAGACTATCATGAATTGTTAATCAAAGAGGTCAGCAATGAAATCATAGAATATTTTTATGTTCTACTAATTTAAGTCACATTTCAACCCATGAAACATTAATTTCATATAACTTCACTATGTATTTTCATATTTTTTAATAGATGTTATCCTCTTATCCATCATAATGGTTTATAATAAATATGTGAATTAACCCAAGAGTATCGAATAGAAGTGTCTATCCTTGTGTGTGGTATTAGGACAATTCATCATGCACTAGTGAAGGTCAATTTAATACAAAATATATTCCTTTTAGAATTTTTAACCCAAGGTGAATATGTCATATAACAACATCTACATTCGAATATTCATATAGGAATGTATTTGACAATAAAACCATCCAATATCTTCTCTAAAAAATGTAACATCCCGTGATTTTATTAAATATCTTCTTTCCAATTAATTTAAATTCATTGATATTTTGAGTTACATGAAATGAATTGTTTTTTCCTATACCATACTCCACATTTATCTTTCATTGTACTCAACCTCAATTCTCTTTGATATCGCGTGTTACATGCCAAACAGAGTTTCACCGAACATCAATATAATGTTAATATTTAATATGATAGTTATCTCCTCGAAATTAGAATAGTCAAAATGAATAAGGTTAACTAAATTATAAAAATAAGTTTTAAAAATATATATATCATGAATTATTTTATTATAAATTAATTATAAATTAATATTAAATGTAATTTCTTGTAAAGGATATGTTTTTTTAACAAACTATTTTTAGGCTTTCAAAGGTGTTTTATCTTAATTAATTAAATTAATCAATATAAATGAACATTATTAATGAAATTTATATGATATATATTCAATAAAATATTTTGAAAATCATTCAATATTTTTTAAATGAATAAAATAAGAACAAATCCATTGTTAAGAAAAATTGTTGCATTTTTCTAAAACGCATTTTTGTGGCCATTTAATTGAAGACTTGTTTTAATAGTAAATTATGAAAAAAAAATTAAATTTTATATAGAAAAATTAAATTATTTTAATGAAATAGTAATATCAAAATTTATTGTGGTTCAATTTTGGGTATTACTCTGAAAACTTTCATATTTTTATAAATAATGAATAATATTGAATTTTAATTGAAAACTAGATTTTCATCTAAAAAATTATAATGATATATTTTAATTTTTTTAATTTGTTTTAAAGTAAAAACTAGTTATATTATATAAATATATTATTCCAATTTATCATATTTGAATAATTTTCATGTTGAATCTGAATATAACAACGTAGAAAACTTATGTACATTTTAACTTTAAAAACTAGTTTTACCGTCACGTCTACATGGTTAATTTTAAATTAAATAATTCCACTATTATTATTGGAATTTGGAAAATGGATTCCATATTTTTAATAATCATAATTAATAATTTCTGTTAATGTAATTTTTTTAAAATAAAAATATTAGTGGGTGAAATTAAAATTAACTACAACAATAAATAAAAAAATGTTTTTACTTAGGGGTTAAACATTAATATTAAGGTGAAAAATGACCTAGAAACTTATCCCAATAAAATTTTAACGAAATATATGTATTGTATACCCTATAGGATAAATTTATTCTCATTATTGGAGGCTCATGCTGTAATTGACACATCCCAATATTTTTTACCTTTTTGAATTTACATGAATGCCACTCCTCCTCCACTATAAAAGGGAATTCACTCTCCCCAATTATTCACACATCTGGGACTTTTTTTCATATAGTATCTTCCCAGATAACTTCCACACATCCTTAATTTAATCCTAGAAGTCTCATGTTTTTTATAAATCAATCCAAGGATTTCTTTTCAATGAAAACCAAAAAGAGTTACCCAAAGTAGAGGTAGCATTCTTCAACGAGCATCATTGTTTTATTTCTTTCTACAATACTTCAATAATTTTATATGTCATTATTATATAATAACATCATTATATTCAATATAATGAAATTTTTTTATGTTATCTATATGACCCAAACCAACACACACTTTAATCAGATTGGATAAGCAATCATCATTTCTGTGTACGACGGACAACCGCCTCACAAACTGATGTCATTTTTTATTCCATTACCATATCTAAAGGTATGAAAAAAATGATTAAATTATATTTTATCAGATATATATTATATTTTTAATTTATTTATGACTTTTTTTTATATAACACATACATTCAAGATTTTCATTTTGTTGGAATATGATAACATCGTTTGTGGGTGGGTGGACTACTGCCTCCTCTAAGCGATGTGATTTGTTCACGCTTTACATGGAGTATATTGTGGATTTATTAAATAAAAAAATTAGATATAAGTAAAATATATATTAAATTAATTAAAAAATTATATTTCTTTATATATAATATATCCCTTCCTTTCTTACATTCTTTCACATTGAAAAAGTGACAAGTCATTTATAGATGTTTGGACTATCGCCTTCTCAAAGCAATGTGATTCTTCTTTCTCCTAACGCAAATCAAAATAATGATATATATAATTATATAATATAGTATTTATTATATAATTATAATTATATAATTACAAAATTTTACATACCTTATTTCCATAATAATCACTGAAAAGGGGGTATGTTACTCATGCGTATGTATGGCCTACGTTATCCATGATTGTAACACTAGTTCATTTTTTCAAAACATCTTCAATGATTGGTTTTAAAAAGAATAATTGATGTATAAATATTATTATTATATCCTTATTATTCCTATGGATATGTTTAAATTATGAAATATTTGACCATAGTCAACTTATCAATGTCAGTTTTCACACATACGCTGAAAATGGTCAAAACATCCAACATAAACTTAATTGATTATGTAAATAAATAAAACTTTTTCATAAGTAAAATAAATGTAATAATAAATTTTAAAAAATTTATAAATCATGTAAATAATTAATAATAGTTTATTATTTACTAAGATAATGATAAATCATGATGAATCCGAGACAATTTAAGTTAATTTATTGCCTCACTTTTATTTTTATGATACTTATGCCATATTCACCACTTGTTTATTTTAGTTGATGTATATGTTGGCATATGTTGTGTTATATCCTGAATTTAATTAATTTCATGAGGTTAAAAGTCTGAATTAATTTTATTATTCTACATATCTCATGATTCTAAAGCTACTCTAGTAGTATGTTTTTTTCTCGCCTAACTTTTATTTCTATGAGATACATACAATATTCATTACTTATTATTATTGTTTAGTGGATATTATTCCGAGGAATGTATTGTATGAGTATTATAATTAAAATTATAGGGATTTAAATACCCATTTTATTATCTCTATTCCTTGTAGTTTATTGTTTCAAAGTTACCAAAGCAGTAATAAATTTTTATCACAATTTTCCTTCTTTGTGAAAATTTGTTATGTTATACACATATCTTATTTTATAAGGTTTATTTACTACCCATTTTATAGGATATTTCCAATGTAACATTATTTTAATTATTTTTTATGTCTCATTTAATTTAATCCTTTCACAGGGATTAGAATTAATGTTACTAATGTGGTAAGAGTTTGGTATTACAATCTCATCTATTATCAGGATTGTTTGTGTTTAACTCTAAAATGTTGAAATATTATGATTCAATTATAAAGATTTATTATGTATGTTATTCTATTATTATTGTTTCGTTAGAATAAAATATTTCCATTAATTTTCTTCTCTTTATGTACTAATGAATTTAAACTTATTTTTTTATTAAAAATCATCTTTTTGATCAAAAGTTCGTTTTCTTTATAAAGAATGTTTAAGAATGTTATAAAAATGTTTTAAATTTTTTTTTAATCAAAAAAGATGTGTTTCTCAATAAATGATTTAAAATATTTTTAAAAATTAATTTATATTTTCAAAGGTTGTTTTTAATGAAAAAAAATTTCAAATTGTTTTATGTTTTAAAATTCAATTTTCAAAATAAAAAGGATACTTTCCTCAAAATGATTTTAATGATATTTTAACAGTATTTCCATTCATAAACAAAACAACCCATTTTGTTACTTACCATCCATTGGGTATATATTGTATTTATACCATCCACATTCATTATTTCACGGATTAATATTTCATAAATGATATTTTTATGGGACATGTTTCTTCTCCATGTTGTAACCATGTTTCAAAACGATATTTATGAACCCATTTCATTTCAATGGGTGAATTATGTTTAAAATAGATTGATATGAAACCGATATCTTCTCCCTGGGTTTATCGTGCTTTTATTATTTTTACGATGAATGTTTTTTATCCATTTCACTTGATAATTATATGGGATGAGTGATCCAGATATAGAATTTTTGAAGGTTTGAGCCCCATTATAGCTCCCATGTGAGCCCGGTTTATCTTATACGAAGGGTTGAGACCCATTATAACTCATCAAAATGAGTTAGGCAAATGTATCTTATATGAACAGTGATCCTCATTATATCTCTCCATTTCATTGGTTAATGATAATGTTGGAAGTTGGTTATATTTTTATTCCAATTAAAAGGGTTTTGAATGGTCTTTTTGAAAGTGGTGCTCCAAGTTACCAAAAAGAGAGTTTTAATTTTTTTTATGGGTTAATATTTTATTTCAGGATTGATATTGATGTGACATATATCAGGATTATTGATTATAATGAATCATTATATTTCCATGTTTTTATATTTTATGATCCTGGTATTGATGGATTTTAGTTAATTTATGATTTTCTCATGAAATTGGATTATTTCATCATACCTTTGTGCACTCTAATGTTAATTGATGTCATTAAATAGATCATTTTTATGTTTACCCTTACTGAGCATCATATGTCACCCTTATTTTCTTTTAATTTTATTCATGTTATAAGTAATGATTTTTAACGAGTTATTTCTATAAGGGATATCATATGGATAATGATCATGTATTAATGTGAAAATGAAAAAATTAGTTAACTGGGATACATGGTCATTTAAATACATAGGAATTGTTTTTTGGAGTTCTTATCTAATTATCTAAAACATTAGACCTAAAAGGTCCTCTTAAATTTAATTGATCTAAGTATTACTTATAATTTAGTAAGGTTTTGGTCCAAAATATGTGTCACAATTAATGAAATCAAATATGGAAATATAATTTTATGGATTTCATCATAGTATTCAAGAGTATGGATCTAAGGCTGTTTTAGTTAGTATTAATGGTAAATTTAGGTTACTTTGGAGAATAAAATGTATTCATATGAGGATATATTAATAGTTATGGATATCATTATTGGTCTATAAACATAAAATTGATCCTAATTTCAATGTCTTAGGTGCCTCAATTAAGAGTTTTTTGTATTATAATTTTTTAGATCATTAATGAAATTTTTGGAGATATTTTTTTTGTTGGTGTATTCATAACCCATAAGATTTACATGATTTATTATTTATATATAAATTCACTTTTTATTATTTAAAGAAGAAGAAAAAAGAATAATTTGAAGGCTTGGTGACAACCTATCTTATCCGGTAAGGTTGTGAGGCTGGAACCCATAGCTAAAGGGAGAGAAGGGTGTAGTCCCTACCACTAGACTAAGTAATTTCCTAGTTAGTATGCAATTTTTACAAGTTAATATTATGTTTTTTTGAAAACATATGGGATGTTATTTTTTGATGAAAATGTGAATTTATTATTGAAGAATATATGATCAAATCCTTCTAATATTTATGTTTCAAACATAGTCTAAAAATGATTGAAAATTTTTAAGAATTTTTATTTATGGAATAATTTAGAATCAACTATTGATATTACTTTTTAAAATTATGTATCATATAATGTTTTATTAAATTTGAGAATTATCTAACCATGTTCAAAACATTTTTTTTGTTAGTGTATAAATACAAGTGTAATAGCTTGAATGTCACATTTTTTAGTTATAGGGTATTTAGAAGTTGATTTTGGTTCTTTATAAATACAAAAATTCATCTTGAATACTCATATTATAGATAAAAATATTAGATTTTTGTGGAAATTGGTTAATGGATGATATTAAATTTTTGTGTAATTATATTTCATTATGTTTTCAGTCTATATAGTGAAAGAAACCCCTCAACTTTTGGAAATTATATTGAAACTAAATTTTATCTTATTACCATATTTTCTAATGATATCAATGTCATTTTACACACATATTTGGATTTTGGTTTCTTTTTTCAATTGAATTCCTCTTGACCACATTTTCTATCAATCTCTTTTAGTCTATATGAATTATTTTTCCCTTCCAAATCTGTCTTTTAATTTCCCTTCAGTGTTCTCCCTATATGGAGTCCAAGTTATTCATATCTTCAGGTAATCTTTATATTTATCACTTTACCTTTTATGGGATGTCTTATTTATTTCATTTTTAATATGTGGGATTCAACACAATAATTTAATAAAAGTTGATAACCATGACTAATTTGATGGATAAATTTATTTTATTGGGGGTAAGATGTATCATCCGGGGATTTTATGAAATGTCTTCTTTAAAATAAAATGAAATTAGTTGATTTCATGAGAAACATTAATTTTAAATTTTTTATTTCATTATATGAAACACCATTTTTTCATTCATTTAAAAAACATTGATTCTCTTTAACAATATGTGTTACACACAAGATCGAGTTTTATAGAAAAACAATATAATATTAATATTTGATATGATAGTCATTACCTAACTGTTTGAATGTCAAGAATGTATATAATTAACTGAATTATGAAAATATGGTTTGAAATGTTTTTATACTAATTTATTTTGTGAATAATTAATTATAAATTAATATAAAAACAAATTTAATATAAAGAATGTGTTTTTATATAAAAACTAGTTTTATACCCACAAAAGTATTTTATGTGAATTAATTTAATTAATACTTATTAGTGAAAAATATAAATTAAAAAAATATATTATATATATTAAATAAAATACTTTTAAATTCATCCAATAAGTTTTATATACATAAAATAATATAAAATAAACTTTTAATCATAAAACATTGTATTTTTCTAAAAGAAAAATTTACCATATTTTAATGGAAGACATGTTTCAAAATAAAATTTTGTACACTTTAATAATTTTATATGATAAAATAAGTTCCTTTTTGAAAGAGTAATATAAAAATTTACTTTTGGTGGGTTTTTGGTATTTTTCTACGAACTTGAATATTTTAATGAATTCTTGAATGATACTAAATTTTAATTGAAAACTATATTTTCATCTAACTAATGTATAAAGTTAAATTATATTTTTAATTTATTTTAATGTTATAATAGTTCAATTATACAACTTTTAATCCAATGTTTTTAAATATAATTTTTTTATTGATTTTAGATATAAAAACATAGTAATCTTCTAGACATTTTCAATTTTAAAACCCTTTTCCCATCACGTCTACAAAATTAATTTTAAATTAAATTCTACCGATTATGTTATTAATATTTTGAAAATTTGATTCCATATTTATAATCATCAAAATTTATAATTTCTATTAATTATGTTGTTTTTTTACGAAAAAATATTAGTGGAATAAATTAAAATTAATTATAGTGATTAAAGTAAAAATGAGTTTACATAGTTATTATTATTTAATATTAAGGTTTAAAATATCATAGACACTTGTACCAAGCCCATTTTATGTCCCCATATAAACAATAATCCCTATTATATAATATATTTTCATTATTGGAGGCACATTATGTTTAATACTCCTCCCAATAGTGTTTTCCTTTTGTATTTAAAAAAATAATTTTATATATCCCTAATCTAATCTTATAAGAAACTCATTTGAAAAAAATAAACCAACGAAGTCCTTTGGTGGAAACCAATAGGAGTTTCTTGAAGAAGAGGTTAATTCTCCAATGAGCACTTATGTTTTTTTTCTCGACCATTTAAATTATTTTTATATAATAATTATATAATATCCTAAATATCTTCAATTTTCTAAAATTTTTTTATATTTATGTTATGGAATTCACCCTCACACACTTCCATAAAATTATATACGCAATCATAGATTTGGTGTACGGTAGACATCTACCTCGCAAACTGATGTCATTTGTTCTTCCATCACCACCTATAATGGTTGGAAATAAAGATTTAAATTATATTTTAATTTGAATTATTTATTATTTATTTATTCTTATTTAATTATTATATAACACATAAATTCATGCTTCCCAATTTTTTGGAACATGACAACATCGTTTGTGGACATATGGACTACAGCCTCCACAAAGTGATGATATTTGTTCACCCTTTACATGGAATGTATTAACGATGAATTTAATAAACATGTGGGAAATATATTAAATATATATTATATTAATTATATAATTATATTTTTTAATATAAAATTTCACTTTTTTTACCTTTTCACATACCGAAAAGGTGATATCATCGTTTATAGACATGTGGACCACCACCTCTTTAAAGCAATGTGATCCTTCATTTTCCATCACCATATCACAATAATGATTTATATAATTAAATAATACGGTATTTATGATATAATTATCACTCTTGATTGACAAATTTTACTTACCTTCTTTCTATAATGATCATTGAAAAATGCGAACGTTACTCATGTGTACATACGACTAACAGTCTCCATGATTATAATGTTGGCTCTGTTTTCATAATCACATTTCATGTTGGATTCAAAATAATAATGGATGTATAAGTATTATTATTATTAAATTATAATTATTCTTTAAATTTTTTAATTATGACTTTTTTGTACATAGTCAACCTACTAAATTCAGTTTTGACACATAAGCCGAAAATGGTAAAAACATCCATCTTAAGAATATTTCATTAAGTAATTAAATATAACGTGTTTATAAATGAAATTAATTAAATAATAAAACTGAAAAAATTAAAATTAAATTATATAATTAAGATAGTTTTATTATTCATTAATAAAAAAACAAGGACTGATATTAGTCAAGGTAAGGGGATTTATAATCTCACATTTATTTTTTCTAGATTTATGCCATATTCACCACTAATTTTTCTTGTTTGATATATATACTTACGTATGATGTGTTATATCATTAATTTAATTTATTTAATGATGTTAAATTTTTCAATTGATATTATTCTTTCAAAAATCTCACTATTCAAAAGCAACTCAAGTAGTATTAATTTTTCTTATCTCACTTTTATTTTGGTGAGATAAACTCTATATTCACCACATATTTTATTGGTGAATATGAATCCCATGAATTTATTTTTTTATTATTATACCAAAAATTATTTGTATTTAAATATCCCTTTTTGGATATCTCTTTATATGTTTTATTCAATCAAGGTTTACAAAGTGGTAATAGATTTTTGTCAAAGTTTTCCTTCTTTTGTAAAGTTTGTTATATTATAAACCTCTCTTATTTTAAAAGGTTTATATATATCCCCTTTTACATGTTATATCATGTGTTGTCTTAATTACATGTTTTTGTAATTTTTATTTAATTTAATCCTTCCCTCTAGATTATAATTCCAGTTCCAAAGTCATAAGAATTTGATATTATATTGTAATTGATTATCAAGATTTATTGTGATTAAGTCTCCAATGTTAAAATATTATGATTTACCTATAAATAAATCTTGTGAAATTTCTTATACTATGGTTGTTTCATGATAATACATTTTCTCATTCATTTTCATATCTTTTTGTACTCAATATTTTAGAATATTTTTTATGAAGAATTAACTTTTTGATCAGAAACTATTTATCATCCAAAAACATATTTTTTGAAAAATGTATTCAAAATTATTTTTCAAATTTATTTTCAAAAAAAAAAAATTTCATAAAGAATTTATTTAAAATATTTTTTAACCTTATTTTTTTATGTTTCCATGTATTTTTCAA
Organism: Viscum album; assembly: GCA_963277665.1. Classification (NCBI taxonomy): domain Eukaryota; kingdom Viridiplantae; phylum Streptophyta; class Magnoliopsida; order Santalales; family Viscaceae; genus Viscum; species Viscum album. The sequence continues at coordinate 1,993,119,568 of OY728137.1, forward strand.
GGAAAATAATTTTCAAATTGTTTTATGTTTTAAAAATTTATTTTGAAAATAAAATGTATATCTTCTTTAAAAACATATTAATGATATTTTAAATGTCTTTCAATTTATCAATGTCAAAAACCTTTTTACCACTTATCTTTCACTAGGGATATGATTTATTGATATCATACTCATTCATTTATGTATGGATTAATATTGTTTCAATGATATTTTTATGGGATGAGTTTCTTCTCCAATGGATAACATTTTTTCAAAGCCATTTCTATGGAACTTATTTATTTTCCATTGGTCAATTATGTTTAAAAAATATGAATATGAAAATAATTTCTATTTCATGGATTTATCATGTTGTTATGATTTTAATGATTAAATTTTTCAATTCATGATACTTGAGAATTATATAAAATGGGTGTGACAAATATGGCATGTACATAAGGCTGAGCCCCATTATAGATCACAAATAAACCCCGTATACATTATACAATGGGTTGACCCCCATAATAGCTCATGAGAAATTGGTGATCTTGATATAGCTTATATGAAGTGTAATCACCATTATATCTCTCTAATGAATTATATATTCATAATGTGGGAATCTGACATTATTGTTATTCCAACTAAAAGGGTTTTGAATGGGGTTTATGAAATTGATTCTCTATGTTACCAAAAAGGATTTTTATTTTCCTGTTATGGGATTATAATGTTTCTCACGATTAATATTGATATCACATGTCTCATGATTATTGATTCTAACTACTCTAAACTTTTTTGTGTTTTTATATTTGATTATCTAGGTATTGATGGGTATGATTTATTTCATTATTTAGTCATGCACTTGGATTATGTCACCATACCATTATGGAATCTTATTCTCATTTATGACATTAAATTGTTAATTCCTATGTTTACCCTTACCATGCATCTGATCACACCCTTCTTATTTGTCCCTTTTCCCCATGTTATAAAGAATGAAGTTGAAAGAGTTATGTCTATAAGGGATTTCATATAGATGATGACGATGATGATTTATAAATGTAAAGAATAAAATCTAAGTTCTGTGGGAAAAATTTCCATTTAATTCCTTGTAAATTTATTACATTGGAGTTTTTTCTTAATAATTTTAAAATGTAAACCTTAAATTCCCTCTAGAATGAATGTGATCTAAGTTTTCCTTTTTATGTTTTAAGGTTTTGATAAATAAATTGGTTTATAATTATCACCATCAATTTCTGGAGTGTGTAGTTATAGATTTTAGCATAAGATCCAAGAGTGTGAATCTTGTGCTATTATAAAAAAGATTTAAGTGACCTGAGCATTTTACACATTAATATTGAATAATTTTAAGTAAATATTGAATATATTTCACAATAATACATGCACAATTACTATAAAGGTTAAGTTTATTTGGAGACTAGATAAATAATAATCTAATTTCATGAAATATCTTCAAAATATCCAACAAATATATCCTCACATAGTACACTTCTATGACATAGCCTATGTGAAACATTTATTCATAACTCATAGAGTGGAAATAATATGAAATTTTGAGCTCAAATTACCTATACAGATAAACATAGGAGATATTAATAAATGATCAAACATAATGATAAGGGTATAAAAACATGATTCTAACATAATTAAACTATATAAAATCATTTAAATATATTTAATCAGGATACATAGAATAAATATTTGTCAAAAAAAGACAAATTGAATAGGACTGTAGAATCATCAGTATCGATCATAAGAAATGAGAGCATATCATAAACATAATATTATGGATCGAGAATAATATTTTAACATTGTGAACATGTATTGAAAATAATATGTTCACTCATTAAGTTAATTATATCATGACCTGTCCTAGTGGGGGTTATTCCACGACTCCCCAAACCTTCATCCAATAGCCCAGGTGCTGGAAACTAGCACTAATAAGGCATATCACTGACATGGGAGGCCATAGAGAAAGTACCTTTACACACTAACAGATCTTCAATCCTATAAAAGGATAAAATGTAAAATTAACTGCACAAACATGCACATAGAAATATAATATCGTAACCATAGTATAAAAGGAAGTAAAATAAATTACAAAAATCCAAATAAAATCCCAACACAAAGAGTATGAAAACAAAAGTCCATACTAGAATTATGTAGAGGGACTATTTTTAAAAATTCTTAGGAACACACATTAGTCTATCTGGTTTCACTAAGCATCATCTGGTCATGTTCCTCCTAGGACTCTATCATATGGTCAATCGTGTTCACATGACATGACTTGTGTGGTCCAATCTAGTTCAAGGGGTGAGTATAATGATATTCAGTAAGAAATCATAAAATTAAAAATGATTCAAAAAATAAAGTACAATCATATCTACACTATTATATTTATACAACACATATAACAATAATATAAAGATATACTCAACAATGACACATAGTATAGAGCTAACTCACAAACCTAGTATACCAACCTAGGATTTAAACTCCAAGATAACATGAAGTAGTCATCTAGTAGAACACACTCTTGATTCTGAGCACTAATGAAATCCTTCCTAGAGGCACCTCTCATTGTGTCTCATCATTAAAAAGAACATGTTGATAATATGAATATTATACAATACATATTAGAGGTTCATGGCCAAGACCATGGGGTGATATAGATAACTCAATTTCTATTAACCTGCTATGTAGAGGATAAAATCCAACGTAGTGTTTCCCATAATGATACCAATAACTCTACTTAGGGAATGAAGGAAAATAGAGGATCTCACTTCAGGTATCTCTGGGGAATTCTAATGGCTCTATCTAAGAATTCATTCTAATGTGAATGTAGTGCTAGGAGTGGGAGACAATTCCATACCAACATTTAAGGGAAAGATAAGGGGAATATAATATAATTAAACAAGTACAAGATACTGATGAAATGGGATCCAAGCCATGAATAAAAGAGTATACGACATGTAGTAGGGTTCAAACGTCTTCCCCTTGACCCCAAGTACTACCCATGTAAACCACCCATGTCATCATGTCTTGTCTACATAGTACTACACAACATTTAGGCAGCCCATAGAGTCTACATTTTTGGAAATACATGGCTCTAAACTATGTACATGGTCAAATCCATGTCCATGTGGTGGAGTAAACGGCATGATACAACCCATGTACTCCACCCCTTGTCTGTGTACATCACATAGTTATGCCAAGACGTGTGGGAGTGACCACACACTATGTGATAGAGATAACATGTTTCGTGATATTTAACTTCCACTCGAAACCCTATCTACTACTTGGGGGGCCACACAATCTGTAGACCCTTATAACACATTGGGTTGATCAAGTTTCTCTTGAAACCCTTGTTTTTATTTATATGTGCACCCATGTCATTTCATTTTTGGATATCAGCTCCAATTGCACTGATAATCAAGGATCATCTCACTCGATCCTCTTCACGACTATAGAAATAGATTATGGTGTTAAATCCTTTTGTAAAACACATTTATAGTTCATTATTTATTCTTCACTTTGGAATGTTAAAGAATGTGAAATCAAGTATCCATCTTCGTTATAGTATCTTAGCCTTTATCGTTACAACACTATTTTTTCGTACCAATCCCAGATCTAGAATTTTGGATCATTTAACCAAGAAACGGGTGCATAATGATCGATTGACCAGAATTATTTGAGTCATGGGTCAAACATAGAACACTCGCAATGAATGAAAAACTGAGGGAGAAAAGCACATGAAGCGATTAGAGGAACATGCCTTGATCGATGTTTATTTTGGTCTTGTTTCGTTGACATTATAATGAATATATAAAAAACAAATTACAATATACTCTCCCATCAAAACCCTAAAAAACAACCCATCAAACATAATGATCAAAATATAGATCAATCTATTTTTTTATTGATTCATTTTCATCATAGAGATCAAGAACGGTTAAGTGTAAAATCAAAACATTCACCCTACATTAATTTGGATCAATCTCTAATGAAGATTTAAATTTTTTCTCATTCGTTGAAAATATCCTTCAAATATTATGCACATCAATCATCAATCCATGGTCCCATTTTCATTCCCCTAAGATAATTATCTGGTGGTCTCTCCATGGGTACTCTAATGTATCTAGGGTTATGCAGATAACCATACAGTACTGGAATAATATTCTTTTTAAATAATAACTAGTCTCTATGTCAAGAATTATGAACAGAATAATTTATTAAATTATTTTATTCATTTTCTCACCCAGGATGCCTTTTCCATAAAATACCCCATATTGACTAATGTTAAGTTTCACATAGGTTAAACCTCACATCTTTAACAAAACAGTGTCCTCATATTTATAATCAATGCACCAGTTTAGATTTTATTCCACTTTTCAGGAAAAACTGTATGAATATTCTATTTAAATATTTTAAATATTTCAAACAATTTTTCAGTCACATCGGGCCTCAGAATCACACAATGCCATAACACCTAGTCTCTAAATTAATCCATATAATATAAAAATTAATAAATATAAAATATGAGACATTACATTATTCTCACCAAGGGGATTTGCATCCTTGAAAAGTCAAAACTAGGGTTTTTCAAAAAGATGGGGGATCTAAACATGAATATGTGCCTCCCACTCTCATGTGCTCTCCGGGAGATTATTTGATGCCACTAGACACATAGTAATGGAATCGATCTCTCATGAAGGATATTCACTTATTTATCATCGATCATTGCGGTGTACTCATCAAATGTCTCTCTATCCTTGATCTCCACCTTTCCCTATTTGAAAACACGTGATGGGTCATGTAGATACCTCTTTAGTTGTGACACATAGAAGATTTCATGTATCTGGTCTAACTACAGAGGCAGTATTAAGTGGTATTCCGCCAATCTAAATCTACGCGGTACCAGGAATGGACAGATGAACCGTAGAGATAGCTTATCACCCATTCCAATTCTCTATAATCCATGTCATGATGAAACCACTAGTAACACTTGGTCTTCCTCATAAAACTACAAAGGACATAGTCTCCTATCATCATATGTCTTATGAAGGCTCTCTGTAGTCCTCATTCTCTCTTGGATGAGTTTCACCTTCTATATTATAGAACGCACCAACACTAGACCCATGAGTGCTGACTGTCCTAGGTCAATCTAACAAAGTGGTGACATAAAGGGTCACTCATACAAACCTTATAATAGTTACATACTTATTGTGGAATGGTAACTATTTTTGTACAAAAAATACACTAGAGGTATGTGATCCTCCAATCTATGGTAAAATTCTAACAAACAATATTGTAGTATGTCCCAGGAAACCTGAATGATCCACTCGATATGGACATCTATTTGAGGGTTAAACTATGTGATCAAATGAAACTAAGTCCCAAATTCCTAATATAATCCATTCCAAAAACTATCATATGAAGAGAAAATCATAGTCAGAAATGTTCAATGATGGAACGCCTTGGAGTCGGACTATCTCTTACACGTAGAGGTGTCTTAAGTTGTCTACTGATCTCTGCTCTTGTATATATAATAAGTGGGCTGACTTTGGGAGTTGATCTATGTTCATCCATATGGGATTGTGTCCCCTAGATGCACCTTCTAATCCCATCACGAAGTTCTTATATATCCCATTTAACATCCAATATAGAACCACAAGGGATTGAGCTAAAACAGCCAGAACTTGGTTCTCATCCTTCACTTGATAACAAGTAAGGCATCGAGAGGAAAACTCAAAAACACCTTTATTCATCCATGGACACCAAAACTAACATCAGACATCCTGGTATATCGTTTCCACACCTGGATGTTCTGCCAATAGAGATGCATGAAACACTCTCAAAACCTACTCCTATAACATCATTGGTACCATCATTCATCCTCTAAAAATACAATTTTCACACCACTTTATAAAATCTATCAAGATCATGTATATTTTATTTCTTATTATGTAGGGTATCTCAATCGGTATCCCCACGATGTGCCTTACTAACTCACAAAAAGGTTGGATGAGTGAAAACCATAGAATGGAGGTAGGATACTTCATCTCCATCTATATAGGATATCTATAACAAGGACAACTATTATGATTCATTATTCAATAATTATGAAAAACATCTTCTGTTGATGGAATTTGATACAAAATTCCCCTTCCTAGGAGTATAAGAATTTTTGAAGTCATAGTCCTTGATAAACTCAAGCCATAGCCTCTATCTAATGTTGAAATCCTTGTGATAGAAGATATACTTGACACTCTTGTGATCAAAGTAGAATATGAACTGCTCACCCATAAGGTTATGTCACCATATCTTCAAAGTGTAGACTATCACAACTACCTCACTATTGAGGGTAGTGTATTTATTCTTGTGTGATCTTATGTTTCATGAACCATGTGCAATAACTACTTGCCTCTACATCATAAAACAACCAATCACAGTTCTGGATGCATATCATAAAACTATATACTTGAAACCCTCCTCAGGAATCTCAAGATGGAAGCTCTTGTCAAACTCTGCATCAAATGCTGAAAAGCGTGATAGAACCTCTCCATCCACAAGAATGATTTTCCCTTACAATTCAAATATTTCATGGGTGAAGATATTATTTAGAAACTAGGTATGAATCTCTGGTAATACCCTACCAACCCAAAAAATAATTTTACCTTAGTTTCACTCTTGGGTGGCTCCCAAGATAACACTACCTTGACAATGGCTGGGTCTACTGCGACTTCATCTGCTAAGATAGCATGTCCCAAATAATGGAATTATTTAATCTAGAACTAGAACATCGAGATATTTTAATAAAGTTATTACTCTTATAGTAAATCCATAACGATCCTTAAGTGTTTCTTGTGATCCCCCTCAAACACCAAGTACATAAGGATATTATAAATGAATACTACCATAGACCAGTCTATGTAACGTTGAATAATCTCATTCATGAGTCTCATAAAAATAGCTAGGAAAATTTTCATGCCAAAAGTATTCACCATGTAGTCATAGTGACAATTGATTTTCATCTTTGGTATATCCTCATCCCGTATAAACTACTAGTGATAGCCTAATCTGAGGTCAACCTTTGAGAACTACCATTCTTCTCTCAAATGATCAAAAAGGTTATCAATCATTTACAGTGGATACATGTTCTTCACATTCACCTAGTTCAAGTGGTTTTAGTCCACACACAACCTCAATCTCTCTTATGTCTTCTTGGAAAACAAAATTGTGGGTGCCCAAGGTGAAACGTTGGGTCAAACAAAACCCTTCCTCTCTAATCCCTCCAAATAAACCCTTAGCTCGTGAAGATATATAAGAGCCATCTAATATGTTTTACAGGTATCATTGTCATCTCAGGGTGTGGATCAATGAAGAGTTCTTTCTCTCTATAGGGATGGAAACCTGTAACATCCTCAAATAATCTCCCTTGTATTCCTCCACCACTTTAGGAAACTGTAAACTCATAACATCCACTACACTAAGGATTGTACTACCCAAATTATGACTAGTCAAATATACCATCCTATGAATGACACTAACTTGTGCTACATGGCTTTTATTTTCATTGAAAAATGAAAACCTATTTTTGTTACTGCAGACACACCACATCCTTCTCCGAAAATAGTTGATCTAGTTGTGAATGGTTAATAACTAGTCCATACCATGAATGACATCATAAGGTCTCTTTACTTCTTCCAAGAGATCCAAATATAAACTCTTTCCTCCAAGAGTCAGTTCAAAATTTTTGGTAAAAGTGTGTGAACACTAAGTCTTCTTGAGTAGGATCCTTTAAGCAAATGGGTTGAGCTAAAGGTTCAACCAGAATCTCTAGGCCTCGTACAAGGTTTGTTGGAAAAATGGAAAGACTAGAACCTATGTCTATCAGTACTGAAACTATGATAGAAAATACACATATAGTACCTTGAATTATTCTTGGAGACTTTGTGTTGTAAGATTTAACCACCTGTAGATGTCCCCACCCATGTTTTCTAGCTCACTAAGCGAAGTGTGGACCATCTGGGGTGGTGACGGTAACAAGTCAAAATGCCAAATCCCTCTTGCTGCTCAACCAAATTCTCTACCACATCTTCCACCCTACAAACCTTCCTTCTCATACCAATGTATCTTTAATGGTGGCTCATACACAGTCTCTCTATGAGTTTTACAGTGGGTCAGACAATCTTATGTGATATATACCATTCCATCACATGAGTAGCACAACCTATCTCTAGAAAGAATGGACCCACCATGTCAGCCCTAAACATGATATCCTTTATCCAATGTTCACATCATAAAACATTTCACACATCTAAGTCCTTGAGATTGATGTCGAATCCCCAATGTTGAGGTCTCTGCTCCTAGTTTCCCACTACTGACAACCACCTGATGTATCTACTCAGCCAAGAAACCCTCAACCACCATAGATTGATCTAGAATTCCATTATAGGTAGCAATGAATTTAGGGAAAACACTCGCTCATATGTATCTACATATACCTCACTAGAAGGTCAAATCTCCGAAGAACTGATTATGAACCACATACATCGAGTACCTAGGGATGTTGGTAACCATCGATGTATACTCAGCTATTTTCTTGATCCCTAATGGAGCTATAAAAGATCTTGGATATGTATATACCTCAGTTTAGCTGGTGAAAACTCCTCACTGAAAAGGTTCTTGAACTCTGTCCACAAAAGAGTCACCTTATCGTAATACTGGGTAATGTGACCCCACTATTGCCTCCACTAATCCATGAACAAGGCTAACTATCAGGACCCCCATATGATTTTCTAGTGTCCTAATGAGACGAAAAACATAGGTCACCACCTCAAACCATTCATCGGCCTACTATGGGTTGGCATCACCTCAAATATTGATGGGGATTTATCACTAAATCTCATGATGAACATTCAGCTTGCACACCTCATCCACAGACACTGCAGGTGGCATGTGCTTCTCTACAAGTGGTAGTATGGTTGGAGAACCACCTAGATGTAACATATCGAGAAATGATCCTTATATTAACACCACTTCATTATGGAGATCATCCTTATTAACCTGATGTTGAATCCCAGTCAGCATACGTCACAGAGGAAACTTGAAATAAACAAGATGTACCTTGTTCAACGAGTATATCTAGAGAGCTTACTTAAGAAGGAAATGAAAAAAAACACCCATTAATATTTGATACATGTACCATTGTTTTCTCTACAACATGTTTTCTCAGGAATCGAGTCAAAAAATAAGTGATCAGGGTCCTCGTGTATGGATACACCGACCGCCACACCAACACTGGAGTCCCTGGCCTAAAAGACAAACTTGAAACACATAACACTATTTCCGAAAACCGATATCATAAATTTCCAGTCCTAAAGTATAACATGGCTCTAATAACACTCTATGATGACCCTTCCTAGTGGTTACTACATCATGAATCCCCATGACCACCTCCAATAGGCCAGTGGATAGTGATTAGTGGAGAGAAGGCATATCGATGACATGGGAGGCCTTAACCAAAGTACTTGTACACACACACATCTCGAAGCCTATACAATGATGAAATGTAAACACAACAAGACAGACATTATTGAATACATCTAATACTATAACTAGAATATGACATGATGTAAAAGTATATAAACCTTGACAAATACAATCCCAACACAAAGACTTTGAAACACTAGTCTAACCTATATGTAATTATTGGGACATCTGCATAAATCCACCAAAACACACCTCAGTCTATCCAATGTAACTAAACACCATATGATCCTAGTCCATATAGGAATCTGTAAAAAGCTCAATCATTTACAAAAAAATGAAACATATTGGAAAATACCATGCATGGGTGATTATAAAGATACTGAGTAGGAAACCCTAAATCCAAAAAACATACATAAAATGAAATATAGTCAAGTATAAAAACATATTTTTATTGAAATAATATAATAAGAATATCCAAATATACTCAAGAAAACACACATTCTATAGGTAAGTCACAAACATAGTATACTGTCCTAGGATTCCATCTCGAATATTCCCCAAAGCACTCATCTAAGAGAGCACACACCTGATTCTGATAGAAATGATGATGTTTTTCAAATAGGTACTTCTTGTTGGGTGTTATCATTAGAAAGAACACCTTGATAGTCCTAAGAGAATACAATACATATATTATAAGCACTAATATGGCCCGGGGGTGATACCAACAAATATATCAGGATTGACCCTCTAAGTAGAGGATTGATGCCAAAAAAGTGTTGGTCCTGAAAATTCCAAGAAAACCACATAAAAAAGGAAAATGAATATAGGATCTCAATTCGGGCCTCTCGAAGTGATTCCAATGAATCTATCCATGAATTACCATTGAAGGGGTCATATTCCAAGGAGCAAGAGATTATTCCATACCAACCATTAGGGACAGGATAAGGGGAATGTGTCTTAATGTATCTTATCTAAGATACATAGGAAAAGTGCACTAAGCCATGAATAAAATATTACATGACATGTCTTACGGGTTACCCACCGTGTCCCAAGACCCTAGGTCCTACCCGTGTAAATGGCCTATGTCACAGTGATTTTTTAGTGTAGTATTGCACATTGTGTAGTCTACCTGCGTAGTCTACTCGTGTGCCATTACATGGCTTCAGCCTGTGTACCTATTCCATGTCATGTCTGTGTGGTGATATATACAATGTTCTCCATCCCATGTAGTCCAACTTGTATCTATGCACTTCCTGAGTACACAATTAATATCCCAAACATGAGGATAAATCAATAAAAGAGGCTCTAGAATAAGTAATAACTCACCGATGAAATTACAACGCAATGGATGATGTTTGATTCGGAGAAAAAATATTCAATAGGGGGCTCGGAGAAGAATCATGATCTTTAGTCGCTCCTGAAAAAATGACGTTTGAGGAAGGGTGTTTTGTAAACAAGACATGATCCTGTTCTAATTTAACAAATAAAAATAAAAGTACAAAATCGGTTCATTTAATGTACATGTTGTGTACATTCCTTAACTGGCCTATGCTTTAGGTGGTCTCCAGGTCACCCCACAAATCCATGTACTCGGCCATCACATGACCAGTACATGGATACCTGGGGAAACCAGGTACATGGGGTGTACTCCAAAGTAAATTGCGTATACTCCTAAAATTTCAAAAAACTCCCCTTTTTCTCAAAAACACCCAAAAACCAGATTTATACCTAAAAATGAATATCCAAGTTCTTACATACTTCCCCCCTTAAAACAATTTTTCCCCGAATTTCCCTAAAAAGGTAGAAATAAAGAAGAGTCCTTGAATAGATCTGGTCATTATGATTGTACATCGGCCTCCCTCTCCCAAGTCTTGTCTTGTACACACCCATGCTGCCATAACACTCATACTAGAGGAATAGAGCAGACATAGAGAACCTTCACACTGCGATCAATAATCTGAATTGGATGCTCCTCAAACGATGCATCCACCTCTAAATCAACCTCCTCGAGTTTAAAGACATGATACGAGTATGATAAGTACCATTGTAACTAGGAAATGTGGAAAAAATGAGATGGGTCTGAGAAGTAACGCCATAGCTGGGAAACATGGAAGACGTTGTGCATGGCATGGTATCTTGGAGGTAACTAAAACAAAAAGGAAACTAACTCAACTCACTCAAAAACATAAAATTGCCTGATTTTTCTCGGTAAAGGCTTACCTTCTCTCCTAATCCTCTTGTGTCCCAACCTCGGTGTGACCTATAGGAAAACCTGATCTCCAACCTCATACTCCCAAGGTCATCTTCATCGATTAGCATAAGACTTCTGGTGCACCTATGCAGTAACCATCCTCTTTCGAATCAATTATATTTACTCTATTGTCTCTTAGATAAGACGAGGTCCCAACATAGCTACCACCCCGTCCTCCATCCAACATAGTGGTGATTTTCATGGCCTACCGTACAAAGCCTCATAGGTTCCATCTGAATAGTTGCTTGAAAACTATTATTGTAGGAAAACTGTACCAGAGGTATGTGCTTCTCCCAAGATTTTCCAAAATCTAGGATGCATGCTCGAATCATGTCCTACAGAACCTATATCGTACGCTTAGAAAGGCCATCTGTTTGAGGATGGTATTTTTTACATAGAAGTATATGTGTACCAAAAGCCTTTTGTATCCCTTTCCAGACCTGAGAAGTAAAACGGGCATCCTTGTATGAAATGATGGAGTGTGGAAGCCCATGAAAATGTAAAATCTCTTGGATGTATAATCTTCCAAGCTCATGAACACTAAAGGACTCCTTGATCGGTAAGAAGTGTGCAACCTTTGTGGGTTTGTCAATGACAACCCAAACTGCATCGTTCCCACAATGAAACCTTGGTAAACTTGTCACGAAGTCCATTGTGACATCATTCCATTTCCACTCGGGAATAGGTAACTGCTGTAAAATCCATACTGGTAGTTAATGCTCCACCTTCTCCTACTAACAGGTGGTACCCCTCATCAAAAAACAAGCAACATCTCTCTTCATACTTGGCCACCAATACTGACGGTGTGGATCTCTATAAATCATGGTGGCACTAAGATGAACTTCCCAATCCGAAGAATAAAAATCCTACATCATCTCCTCGCGTATGTCTACCAACACCCATACACACCAATGAAATCACAAGATCTCATCCTCGCCTATGGTCTATCTTGGAATAGGGTCCTATCATAACACATTGTCCCACCAAAGTAGGCCTTCAGAATATGATAGATACATAATTTTCACTAGATCAAGAATAGTAGAGGTAACAACTACATATGAAAGAAATTTCTACCCAAGTCTATCGTGCACCTCTAAATGCATCTCAGAGAATAGATCCATAAGCTTCCACTCACTGTTGGCCTCCTGAACTACTTCTATCTGAGTCCTCCAGCTCAATGCATCATTCATTGATTTTTCTTTCCTAGGCATGTAGGAAAGCTCAAAAACAAATGACTAAAGGCACTCAACCCACCTTCACTGTCTCAAATTCAGATCATTCTGAGTGAAGATGTACTGGAGAATATTATGGTCGGTGAAAACCACAAAATGATCTCCTAGAATATAAAGTCTCCAATAGTGTAAAGCATGAACAACAGTATCCATCTCGAGATCATGTGTCAGGTAATTCCTCTCAAGTGGCCTCAACTGCCGAGACCCATACGCAATGACTCATTCACCCAGAATAAGAAATAATCACAGCTCGATACCATATGTATCATAGTAAATAGTATAGCTATTTCATGGATCTATAAAAACAAGTATCGGTGAGGAATTCAACCACCCTTCCAACTTTTGAAAGTCTAAATCGCAAGAATATTTCCACAAGTACATCGCATCCCTTATTATTTAGTCTCATGAGTGGAGATGTTAAGAGTTAAAAGTCATGTATGAAATGTCTATAGTAACTAGATAGCCCTAGAAAACTTTGTACCTCAAATTTCTTCTTCTAATCCTCCAAGGAAACTACTTCTCTCACATTCCCTGTGTCTACTGATACTCTTATCTCTAAGATAACATGACCTAAAAAGAGAATCTAGTCCATCCAAAAGTGGAATTTTGTGAGCTTAGAAGATAACTGATTCTCTCTTAGTGTACTCAAAACGATCTCAAAATGTGTGGCATGGTCGCGTTGAGTGTGAGAGTACAAAAAGATATCATCCATCAAGACTACCACAAAAGAATCCAAGTACGGATGGGAAACTCTATTCATCAGTTCTATAAAATCTATGGGTGCATTCGTGAGACCAAACGGCATAACCACAAACCCATATAGACCATACCTCCTCTGAAATGCATCAAGAGGTATATCAGGTTGTCTAATCTGCAACTAATGATAAACAAATCTCAAGTCAATCTTCGAGAACACTCATGCTCTTCAAAGATGGTCAAAGATTTCATCAATTCTCGGCAAGGGATAGCTGTTCTTGACCATCAACTAGTTAAACTTTTGATAATACACACAAAGTTTGAGGGTATTGTTTTCCTTTTTTTCAAACAAGACAAGAAAATCCCAAGGGTAAGTGTTGGGTCAGATTTAACCCTTTTCTTGTAACTCCTCAAACCACTTCTTGAGATCCTGTAACTCTGGTGTAGACATCCTATATGGAGAAATGGACACTAGTTCCATTCGTTGAAGAAGCTAAATATAATAGTCTACCTCTCACTTCAGAGTCAAACCTGAAAGTCATCTAGGAAGGCATCTCTAAAATGATCTACCACTGGAGGAAAGTCAATATGTGAAGTTCCCTGGTCATTCAGATATTGACTAGCAATATGGGTTGTAACTCCTCCCAACCCATGATTCTCGTGTCCCACTCTGCTCTCTTGGACATCCCATTTTCCCTTATGTAGAAACAAACCACCCTCTTGTGAAGTGAAACTCACCCTGCAGTAATAGAAGTCGGCAATAGCCTAGTAGGGAACCAACTAGTCCATCCTGAGAATGAAATCACAACCCATCGTCTCTAATACATAAAGGTCTCATAGGAAGTGACACCTGTCGACCTCAAGAGGTAACTCTTCGCACAAACATACACTAGCCATTATAGTCCCTAATATAGTATCTACTGTCAATATATCAACAGAATTAATGAAACAAAATCCTAGCCTCTCCACAATAGAAAATGATATGAAACTATGGGAAGCCCCTATATCAAAAGGTACATAACCTAAAACTGAGGCAACTAGAATCATACCTCTGACTGTGGAGGGTCCGAGATCCATCTCTTACTGGGTCTGTTCCACTGCAAAATTCTTAAATTTATCGCAGCCATGTGACCCTACCTGTCCACCGTGAGCTGATCCACCCTATTTTTGATGAAAGCCTAGCAACCGGCTACCACGTCCACAACCCCCACCTCAGCCTGAATGGTCAGAATAACTCTAGTTCCCTCCCTGATGAGAAACTGGTGGTCCTTCTCCTGAATGAGGAGTAATTGAAGAGCCTCTATCACCAGCTGCTGATGAGAAAATATGATAGAAGTGACCAAGATGACCCATCCTGCCATAGGATCGGCATTCCACTAGGTCCCTCGGGCAATGTGGCCTCGTACGACTGCTCTTACCACACATGTATCATACCACATGGCTACCTAACGAAATATTATACCTACTTTAATCTCTACAAGTAGACTCTCTATGGCGCTTACTACTATCAGTCGGAGGGGTACCAACTCAGGATGTTGAGCCACCCTTGCTCACAACCCCAAAATCCATCATTTTGTGTTATGTGATCAGCAGCTGGTTGACTATATAAGTGATGGAATTCAAACTGAATATGATCACCTAAGATAAGATGTCATGTCTAAGTCCATCCTCAAACTTCCTTACCAATAATAACTCATCACCCCTAGAATGGGTGCAAAGCACTACAGCTCTATGAATCGAGAAGAATACTCCATGACTGAGAGTGTACCCTGCTCCAGACTCAAGAACTCTTGGCTCGATTGGCACCCAAAGTCTCCAGGTAGAATTAGTCGTAGAAAGTATGTTAGAACTCATCCCATGTCATAACCTACTGTTTCCTTTCCTATGATATCACATCCCACCATCTCTTTGCAGAATCCCGAAGCATATATTAAGCGAGCTTCACCCTCCTCTCTAGAGGCATCTTTAGATGATCAAAGATCGATATCATGGATTATAACCATGATTATGTATCTTGAGGTCCTCCATCTCATAAGAACATGGGAGGATGTTTCTTCTGAAAAACCCACATCAACTCTGCTATAGACAGGGCAGGATGCGGTAATCCAATGAAGGTCTGCATAAACCTCATGAAGCCTTCTTTGAACATTGCTTCAGTACCTGCAACTAGAATAACAATTGGTGACAAGACATACACAACAGGAGAATCTGATGTTATTCCTTTATCTACCATGTCCATTTTCTAATCATTTCTATGAATCTGGCATACATCTGGAGGACATCTCAGTGGCATGACTCTATAAAGTCAATCGCACGCCTCATTTTATCATTATCATGGATTGAAACTTCAAAGTGCAAGAAAGGGATAAGAGGAAAAAAACATTCATGTTTTTCAAAACATGAATACATAGCATGTATTACCCTTTCAAGGCATGTTCCCTTAATCCACTAAATGGGCGTGTACTTCAGACAACATTGGTCATGTAACACCTCATATACACAGTGTGTTCCTCCCAAGCACACAGCGTGTACTTGAATTGTTTTCCCCTTCTTGAGTTCCCCTACACAACTAAACCACATAGTTTTCTTAGGACAAGACTGCATGGTGTGATTTGTCCAGACACGGCGTGTACTATAAGTAATCCACCAACTTGTGTCGTTAGACACACGACTAGTTACATAGTCAATTCCACATGGTGTGTTCAAGATGGACACGTCTTGTACTACTTGAGTTTCAATAACTAGTGTTGTTAGTCACATGGGTCGATACATGGCTCTAACAACACTACGTGTACTCTAAGTACATGGCGTGTGTCACTAAACATTTCCCAACCCAATGTTTCTTCCCACATATTCAATCACATGGTCAAGGATTACACGGCATGTTCATATAGTACATGGTGTGTACTTAAGAAAAATAGTTCATTTCTGAACAAAAGGTTACATCGCATGTATTCATCATTACACATCGTCTATTCTAGGATTTTCCAGATAGTAATCCTTGGAAACTAATCTTTAAGACCATAAAATCACTAAAACAAACATTAAAGTGCAAATTCTGATATGTGGGGGGACATACTCCCCATGAGTCAATTCTTGGCATCTTATTCATGTAATATCACAAGTGTAACTATTAATGTTCAAACTAATCCACCAAATTCCAATCCATGAGGGCCCATAACACCTCAAGGACCAAAGATTGGTACTCATTCAAATGAAACCTCAAAAAATCCAATAACCTATCAAATAGTAGGTACTCTATCAAGGTATTTATCAAAAAAATACTTCATATTTAGAACAACATCTATCAGAACAACATGAAATCGATAATGCATCCAAAATTCCATGACAAGAATGCATGACATGTGATCTCCAAAAAGTTCCTATATAATGAATGAGAAGGCATACCATCATCTCATCAAGTTGAAATTGAAATATAACCTCAATAATATCAACAATAATAGATACTCTCAGGCACTTCTTATTACTAACTACATATTCCTTCTTATCCTTGTCTATAGACTCCATACAGAAAGACAAAGTAGAAAATAATTCCCATCAATACCACTTTGAAATGTCCATGTTCTGGGTGCCGCCTAAGGGTGCCCCATACCCTATTGTCACATGGACTCAAGCGCATTTCCTCTAATGCTAGAGGTTTCCAAATAGCAGCGAGGGCCTTGGGTGTGACATTGGGAAAACTATGCCCTCCAAGGTAGAGTAACATAGTGGAAATAAACAGATAATAGTATCTGAATAAGAAATAATAACATAAAATGGTTAACAACATAATACTAATAGAAAATAAACTACTTCATCGTATATATAAATAATGATGCATGTTAATATCTAGGAATGTAGCCAAACAAGTCACAATTCTGGAATATAGTACTAAACGAAAGTACAAAGGAAAACCATGTAAATAACTCTAACTGTATCACAATCCTTAGCTAGGTCACATTCTCTCCTGATCCATAGAAATCAAGTAACTGAAGTAAAAGTGCACTTTACATTATATATACCAGTAACAATATAATTTTTTTGGGCCCAAAATCATTACCCAAACAGGGTGTTAGACAAATCGTAGTAGGAAACCACCCAAAGATGTGTGCCGAACAGTTAGTGAATATATATGGAAGGTATTATGAAAAATGATGTAATAAAAATTTAGTACTCAAAAGTACAAAATAATATTGTTTTATTTACTTTTATCATCATAAACAACCAAAAAAACTCAAGAAAGCCTCTGGGAAGTTCACCTAATCAAACCCCTCTAGTTCTACATTACAAGGACTTTATGAGGAAGCACTCACCATCAATTCCCCCTACTGGTCTTGCAATGGTAAACTACATACACTCTAAGGAAGCACTCAACGTCCAATTCCACATATGGTCTCGCAACGTGGAACTAAAGACACTATGAGGGAGCACTCATGTCCATCCCCCTTATGGTCTTGCAATGTGAAAAGTATAATTGAAACTATGGGTAATCCCTCGACATCCATTCCCTCCTATGGTCTAACTATACCAGGTTCTCACATCCCTATGTTAGTCAATCATGCACAAACGATATCCAATAGTGAATGTAAATAACAATATCCTACTTGGATAAACTACTACAAATCATATCACAGCATATCAGATAATATCACTCTATCCTAACAACACTGGGCATGGAAAACAAAGTAACCTAATAAGCAGTTCTAGAACCAACAGCCAAAACAATCAAACATAGGAAAACACATCCATAGTTAGGTAATTAATCCTTATTCTCAATCAAGATCCCTAAAACATGAAATAAAGGCATTGAAGGCATTAAATTGTTAAATTCTCTAAACACGGAATTCCTTGAACTAGGTTATTGGAAAAATTTTAATATATAATTCAAAGACAATCTACGGAAAGGGACAAACCACCTACCTCAACGTTTTATGAAGAACAATCTCAAATGTTGGGTCTTGAATCATTTTAGAACATTGTAGATATACAAAAAAATTCAAAAACATTCATCCTTGAATATCCCAAAAAAGAGGATAAATTAAGAGAAGAGGCTCTTGAAGAAGGAATAACTCATCGATTCGATTCCAACATAATTGAAGGTGTTTGATTCGAATAAAATAACATCGATCGCGTTCTCAGAGAAGAATCAGGATCTTCAGTCGCTCCTAGACGAGATTTTGATAGAAGAATGGTTTTATTTAAATGAGATGTGATCCCTTTCCAATTTAACATATAAAAAAGTTACACTGTGTGTTTATTTAATGTACACGACGTGTACATGCCTTAATCAGCCTCCGATTTAGGCGGTCTCTAGGTCAGCCCACACAGCCAAGTACTCAGCTGTTACAAAACCAGTACACATTTACCCATGGAAACCAGGTATATAGTGTGTACTTCTAAGTACACGGTATGTACTCCTTAAATTTCAAAAAACTCATATTTTTCTCAAAATGACCAGAAAACAAGATCCATACCTAAAAAATAAGATATGGGATCTTGCAGGTGTGGAGTGATTCCTAAAGGATTGAGGGGGGAAACCATTTCAAATATTTTTATGAATTCTCTACACTCGTATGGTTACTGTATGGTTTTCCAAATAGTGGACCAACAATGTGGTTGGTATACTCTTAATACAAACCCCTCTCATGGTTTGGTGATATGCTTTAGAAAACCATTATCCAACTATAAAATACTCTCTAAAACTATCATTTCTTTGTTTGTATTTTCTCTCTATAATATTGTGTAAATAATTTAACAGTCCCCAATTCCAATCCAACTCACATGGTTTACCTTCACAGTTTACGCCAACCATCCAACCAATGATCACATGGTGAAACCCTTTTAAAAACTACAAACCTCAAATAAAAAATCAGTATACTCACTCAACCACCAGAGATACTTATAAAAACTTTATCCATATATAAAAAACATCATCTTAAAATTCTAAAACAATATAAATCTGAATTTAAAAATGAATCTTACTATGGAATCAAACATTCAAATTCTCTCTGATATTCAAAGCCCATAAAAATATTGATCTTTACAACATCCCCACCATAGAACTTATCAAACTTATTATTTCTCGATTATCTCTAACCATTTATCATGTCTCATAATAGTAATTAATTCAAAACAAATTTAACATGTTATATCTCTAATTTTTGAATGATCTTCTGATGCAAAAATCCAAATATGGCCACTCTATCCATAAAAAACCAGAGCCACCCACTCATCTACATTACCAATTTAGTAAAAAACCTCAATGAAAGATCCCTATCTAGAGAAAATTAAGTGTCTTAAATAAATTAATCTTTAGTATCAAGGTGGTTCCTAATATATATATTTTCTCCTGAAGGGTGATTATGATTCATGGTTATCCCCATCATTATAATTTCATATTAAAACACTATTATAATTGTCCAATGATATGCTCAGTGTGGTCTACATATCACCACACCCAATTACACTTGTAAACATAGTTTTATCCTATTATCAATGAAAACTATAGAAATCCATTATTCATACATTCAGATTTTCTACAAAAATCAACTAATTAAGATTCCTAAATACCCAAAGGCATCGTGATATCATTCAAGCACACACATTGATGTCCAAACCAAGAAGTTGAACTAATTTCATGGAAAGATCCTAAAAAACCAAACCAACCATGATATTATCACCCTAAGCACTAGCATATCTCATGTTGGACTCAAAGTTGAATCAAATAAAATCCACCCAAATCCCAATTCCAATGCATGGAATCCATTGGATGGTATATCCAGAATGCAAATCTAGTATTCCATCTAGAACCAAATAAAATACATGCTAGATGAACACTAGTCTCATTGTTATATATCGAAAATATAAGGACCATTCCCATCACACCCATGGCTGTAACCACCTAAGGGTAAAGCCTCCATTACCCACACATTATCTATTAATATAGGTAATTCGCAAACAAGAACATGCCATCAGTACCTTGGATTCATTCTAAAATTTCAATGAAAACCCTTTTATGAATCACCAAGAACATCATCCTTGTTATCAACAAAACATTTTTCCATAAAAATTACACATGCTCCAATAACCAATTGTTCACTCACCTTCATATGGTTTCTCCTCATACCTCTCCTCAAGTAGAACATTAATAAGTTCAATCAATTAATTTGTGTGACTACTACTAATCCATTCTCACCCATACTATCTAACAATGAAACCATTCATCTGTGGTTTCAACATAATCACAAATGCATCACCTATTATTGTCATCCAAATCCCCTAAGAAACCAAGCTCAAAACTATTTCACTAAAACCATCAGTCCTCATCCCATAGAAGGTTTACCACTGATTTTTGTCTCAACAACACCACATGTAACTAAAAAATACTTATTCAATATAATCCAACCCGATGAGTGTATGTTATCATATAAAAATCATGTAATTTAAATCTCAATAAAATGGGTATTACAGCATCAAACAAAAGTAGAAATTCCTATAAACCAACTAATCCCCACAACGTGTAAATTTAATCAAGCCATAATACCCTTGGTGATTTTTCAGATAGGCCCAATGCCTCTCACTCACAAATTCTAATCACATGATTACTCACTAACCCAAGTATTTTAACTAACAATAATAATTACCCATTCTCTATACATCCTAAATCAAGCCATATAGAATCACAATCTACTGTCTCAATTATTAATAAACCAAAAATCAATAGTGATAGGCACCCAACTGGTCATTCCAATAAAAAACCTTAATACCCAAGAATAGTATATTTTTGCATGAAAAACATCCTAAGTCATCATCATGCCTATTCCACATATCTAATAGCACCTTCCATGCATGAATATCAAATCCCAAAGCATCTACCCATGATTCCCAACTCTAGGGAACTCAAAAGACTGGTTTAACCCCTCTCTCAGTTTATCCTCTTATTTATACACATATTTCAACCTATCAACTAATATCATGATCCCTATATCAAGGTACTATGATCTCTAACATAGGACATTAATCGTAATGGGCATTGCAGATAAGTAAATATCTATGCTTCCACCAAAAATATCACAAGTAAGCTCATATACCAACCCCCACCCCATGATTCTAAAATATATATACACATCTAGAATATAATTCCATTTCATCATATTGCTAGGAAATTAATACAGAAAGGGAATCAGTAAACAAGATTAACACATCAAATACTATGATCATATCCATAAAAATATACATATTGAAATCTTAATATAATGATTTTTATTTGGTAAAATTATAACAAGATGGTTTGGTTATGTAGGTTCCAAAAAGAAGATATATGAGAAATACCATATAGATGTGTATTCACATTTTGGGTAAGCAATCGCATTTTCCATTCAAAACATGTATGAAGGCATCTAATTGTTATGCCAACCAACCAAGGTTCACTATACATCCCTTTTATGAGATTCTATATAATCTTCATTAGGGATCACCCTTATAATATACACACAACCAGTCATTAAAATATAATATATTTTAAAATTACACTAGCATGTTTTATTAGAAAACACAATATAATTTGTTTTTTCACTTTAAAAAGTTGAAACTTCTTCTTCTATGATATCCACTACACACAAACATATGTATACCATGTGAGTTCAATGTGAAGAATATGATACATGTAAATCAACATATTTAAAATGTTTAATGATCTATAACCAAAAATATCAAACTCAAATACACACATCAGGATGAATAAATATCACAATCATAACATTTATAACCAAGAAAAATATTCTGATTACAAAGGTAACTATGAAAATAAATTGAAAAAGATTTTCTTGATGGTACAGTCAATGGTCTATCAAAATCCACCATACCACTATCTACCATATACCTAAATAATAAGATTAGCAAAAGACACACATATTCAACTTTGTACCATGCAACTAACATGAACCACTAATCGTGTGTTACAACCAAAGGTTTTATGTGTCCCAGAGCACAATTCCGTGTATTCTATAAGATTACAACAAGTATCAAGGTTCTATGGTGTCATAATTTGGTTTTTATATTCTTATATCTGATTAAAAAATGGAGGAAATAAAATATAATTGTCAACAATAATTGATGATCATGCAATATACATAAGAAACAACACATAAAAATGGTGTATTAAGTTTAATTCCAAAGTATAGAGTCATAAAGAAACATTTTCATACTCAGATACATAATCTAATCCCCTAATGGATCAATCAAAAATAAATTATCAACAAAAGAATATAATATGGTGGGTTCTACTACCATCACCAACCCTTATCTAATCCAATATCCAGAACTCATCTATGATATCTTGCTCGATCATTCAACATGAGACCTCTTCCCAACCATAAAAAATGACCAATGAATTCTATTCGGGTACCCATGTATTAAGGCTCCTCAAGTATATTCTTAGTACAAATTAGTAGGCAAACACTAATAAGTTCATAAAATTAACTAGTAAATATTTTTATTCTCTTATTATATTATCGAAATAAATAAATATTATATTGAAGAATAAATAAAAAAACTTTATTGATCCTTGGGTTCTTAGGTGACAACAAGGGTTTTCCATCCCTACTTCGACAATTGTTGGATTTTCATTGAGTACATTGAATAATCATGCCAAACTATAACAGGATTGAAGGCCATATAGCAGCCAATGTAAGCACTTGATCCTAAAAAGTATCCTACGAATTATATATCATATTATGAATAAACAAAAAATCCCATTTAACATCCTTTGAATTAAATTTATACATAAAATATGAGTCCTTGGTAATATCATGGTGATTATAGATAGGAATAAAATATGAATCTCAAGTAACAATCTAAAAATTACATATAATCATAAAATAAGAATCATGGTGATATCATTGTCATTCTAAATAGTAATAAATTCTAAAACCTATTCATAAACCTAGGGAATCCATAGTGTCATAAAATCCATATCCCAAGTGATATCGTGGGAATTCAACCTAAGAAGAAAATGTGATTCTGAAGTCATATCCTTGGAATTTAATATGGGCATAAAATCTAAATCTGAATTCATATCTAAGGTACTAAATATAAATAATCAGGGGTAGAGTTCAAAACATATAATATATAAAAAAAATTATAACCAAGGACATCTTCCACCCTTGGATATTTTATCTGACCAATAAAAATTATATAGGATGGCCAACAACTGAAAATCAACATATGTAATTTGGGTTTTCCTTTCAAGGGCCCAAATTATCCTCTTCATGGAAACCATATCGATCTCACCATTTATTTAATATATATGGTGACACATAAAATCACCAATAACCATTCCCACATTATCCCTCTCAAGATTCTAAATAATAATGAGGAACCCACCAATGTACCCTATGTCACACCATAGCACAGACAACCTATATGGGATCCTAGATATAAGTATCAACTGTTAGGCCATGTATAACAACTCAAATTTTCTTAAGTAATTATGACATCATTTTAAAGATAAATAAAATAATGTGTTACAAAACTACCTCTACTCAAGGAAAATGATTTTAGAATAAAAACTTTATCTATTTACTTTTATTTATAAGAAACGAATGGTCTTAACCAAACATAATATTAATGGTTTTTTGATGTTTAAATCTCTAATGACCATGTTTTCTATCACTCTACATTATATCTTTTTGGTCAGATTAATCATCCATGTCCATATTTTAACTTCACACTAATTTCATCCTATTCGAATACTTAGTTTTGTGAAAAACCCTACATTTCTTTTTCTCTATTATTAAGATGATTTTTTTATTAACACTGCTTTCGATGTGGGTTTCCCACAAAATAAAATATGAAGTATCAAAATTTTATTTTTTGAAGTAAAATTTTAAATTGTGTGGACGTAATTTATTGATGGATGGGAGAATATAACATCATAATATTTTATGTTATGTATCCTCTTAAATAAATTCAATTCATTTGACAGCTTACATTGAACCAAAAATTATTCCATATAGTAGAAATCATATAAAATCACATATATAATACATGAAAAATCAATAAATGATGAATAAATGAAATAAGAGTCTTTTTTCTAGAAATTAAGGAACACATAGCAATAAAAGAGTAACTTGACCTTTAGAATAGTAAAGGGACCCTTAAGAATAGTAATTCATCCAATAGAATTACAATCTCACCTATTAAAGTATAAATAAAATTTAGTCATCTTATAAATTAAAATATGATCTAATTATATCATTGTATAAGTAAATAAATGTTTTGAAAATCATAAACTAAGTGTTGGTATTTTTATTATACTTAAATGTTTATTTAAATTTTGTTAATTAATATAATGATGTAAAATAAAAATTATTTTCATCAAATAGAATAATAAAATAATATTTTTATTGGTTATTATTATAATATTATTCTATTATACCTTATTTAATTTTTCAAAGTCTTATAAAATTAGTTATAATTTTAAAATTGGTATTTTTTGAGTAAAGGACGATTTTAATTAAAAATTAAATTTATCGTATTTGTAAAATTATTTTCATAAAATTTAGTTAATTTTTGAATTCTTCATGTAAAAAAATATTTAGGGTGAATTTTTAGTATTTTTGTAAAATAGTTGAATTTTTGGCAAATTTTGAAATACGGTAATTTACAATATAAGATAAATACAATAATTATCGAGCCATAGACGATGTATGTATGATGTAAGAACCATTAGTAAGAACTAAAATTTACTAATTACTTTATTTATTCGTATGAATCATCACAATTTCATGTCTTGATCCAAAATAATAATATAATGAATAGAATAATAAAAAAACACCCTCTCCCCCACAATAAATAGTACCCCTCACCACCTCTTCTCCTCACCCCAAAAAATCATTGAATATTATCCAATTTATATCCAATACTTTTACCAAGTCTCTCAACCACGTTTATGATCCTTTTTTATCAAAAAAATATCAAACCCAAGTCCCTTAAAGAGGTTCTCAAGCCGAATAATTCAAGAGGTAAAACCCATAATTCTTCACTTTCAATTTCTTTTATTTTTCTTTTATTTAATTATCCTTCCATAAAATCATATATCAAAAAAATTAATGATAAATATAGTATCTAATATATAATTTAATTTTATTATTTCAATTTAAAATCCACCATCATGTCTCTTATCTAATTCTTTTTATTATCAAAATGAAAACATCATTCATGAGGTTCTGATTTACTGCCATTGTGGATGATGTTTTTTTTTTAAATCATGCATTTAAGGCTAGTAATAAAACCATTTTTATTGTTAAAAATTTTATAATATATGTATTATATCTTATTTACTATTCTGAAACCTGTATATATACATAATATTAATTAATAAAACAAAACTAGTTTGTGATGGTAAAAAAAACACCAAAATAATCTAAATGATCATCACTAACATTTTATCTATTGATTAATCCTAATACCATATAACCAAATGAAATATATAAAAATTTATTATTATATAATTTAATTAATAACATATAATTTCAATTTTGGAAAACTATTCTCCTTTTACATGATTTTCCATGCATGTATACAAGTAAACTGATCCTGAGAACAAAGAAAACAAATGCCCCCGATTGATAAAATTGTATCAAATAACTCAACAAAAAGGGAATAAATGAAATAAATAAAATTATAATAAATAAAATACTTGTATAAATGGTTATGAATTTATTAATTAATAGATTTAATCTGATTAATCAGGATGTTAAGTACAAGTGCAGAACACTTTCAAACATAAGGTAAGAGTTTTCTCATCTCACTTTTATTTCATTGAGATTTCCATTATTCACCACTTATTTATTGTTTGTGTTGTATCTATACTACCATTTAATATATAATATAATTAATTAATTTATCTTCATGGTATTAAATTATTCAATTTATTTTTTTTAAATTTTTCGTCATGCGATTCAATTGATTACAAAGTTGTAAGTGATTCTCATCGAACTTTCATTTTTTCCTACGGGTTACTCTTTCTCTGTATTTACCCCAATTTAATTATTAATTATTGGTATTCACTCTTCCTAAATTCTATTTTTATATTCCAAATATATTTTCCTATCTCAATTCTTTTTTCTTCTTTTGGAAATACATTTTTATAAGGATCTCTTTTCAATTCCCCTGATAAGTAAGCTCGATTAAAGGGTAATTCCTAATTCATTACACATTTTCAAGTACACTACATAATATGTTTTAAGAAACTAATATTTTTCTAAAAGCACTATTTTTATCATGAAATACTATATTTTCTCCTTTTTGGTTTTATGTTAACAAATAATCCATTGTCCTCTTTAATGAATCTTTTATATTTTCTCTCAAACCGCACTGAAGTGGCCGATTTATAATATTTACTAAAAAATATTTATACTTTATTTCACTTCAATTGGACATAATTTATTTACAAAAAACAGTATAATTTTCCTTAAAATTTATTTTCTATAATATACATGTTTACAATCTGATTTTATAACAAATACAAATGATTTTTGAAAAGAACTATTTTTTCCAAATTAAAAATGTGTATTTATCTCAATAATTTCTCAATAGTTTTATTATATTATTTTATTCAATTTATAAAACCTATACTGAATCTTATACTTGATACATTATTTTACCATATACTATATTTTGTTGAATGTATTATGATTATTTCTTCTCGAGATGTTCTATCATAACACCATTCACAATATTACTCTTGATATCTATTTTATTATATGAGAAGATATTGATAAATATATATCTTTTTTAATATGGATAATTGATTATATGGAATATTATTTATTAAATAAATAAATATACAGGGAATGATTTTTATTGGTACGTCACAGGTTGGGGACCAGTTAATGAAATCCCTAAGGGTTGGGGATCAGTTAATGCAAGGCCTATGGCTGGTGCCTGATTATAGATATCCCATTGATGCATTGGTTATGAGATGAGACAAAAAATAGTTAGAGAAAAACCCTTTTGTGTTTTTTCCATGTAAAATAATATGTGTTTCTACCCACATTCTTAAACCATCTTAAAGGTATTATGGTTCATGTGATAGATACATAACATCTAATGATTAAGAATTCTCTTCAATCAGTATTTATATATTACTTTCCAATACATTTTCACAATGAGAAAATATATGGCTAAATTTTGATTCTCAGTTTATTCACTGGGTTGTGTTTTTTCAATATTTATATTTCAATATTGGTTATACTCATTGAATAAAGTTATCTTCCGCTACACCTAATCCTTACTAAGCATTGACGATCATCATTTTATTTGGTTTTCTTCTCCAGGTTAGGAAGATGAAATCTTGGAATAAGTGACAAGAAGCTGTTTATTTTATTTTATAATGAACTATTTTTAAATTACTAATGTAATAAGGGAGGTATTTATGTATCTAGGTTC
The DNA here is from genome assembly GCA_963277665.1 of Viscum album. Taxonomy (NCBI): domain Eukaryota; kingdom Viridiplantae; phylum Streptophyta; class Magnoliopsida; order Santalales; family Viscaceae; genus Viscum; species Viscum album. Next base: position 1,993,147,687 of record OY728137.1, read on the forward strand.
TTTAAGACTACTAAATTTATTGATCCCTCATGATGGGATCCCTTGTATCTATTCCATTGTATTAAAATGACCACTGAATCTGGGCTGCTGGGTTTGGGGTTGTTATAGTTATGTTTATAAGATCAAAATTATGTGAAGAATTTTTTGAATAACTAATGAAAAGATTGTTCAATGCACCAATATTAATTTTATAATCAGGATTGGATGGATTTTTGATATACAATAATGCATCAAAAAGGGACTTGGATGTGTCCTTATGCAGAATGATAGAGTTATTAATTTTTAATTAAGGTATTTATAAATTCATGAAAAGAGTAATCCAACCCACTATATTTAGTTGGAAGCTGTAATATTTGACTTGATGATATGTAGAAGATACTGTTATACTGAAAGATGTGAAATATATACAGATCAAATTTTCTTAAATACATCATCTCAAAGAATGAGCTCAAAATGAGGAAAATGTAATGGTTATAACAACTTGGGGATTATGATTACTCAATACAATACAACCTTGGGAAGGAAAGTAAGGCCAATGATTCATTAACTAGGAAAGATCATTGGAATTGTGACTAAAATTAAGATTGATAAATATCTTATATTCATTGATTTAGTAAAGTTAGATATGAATATTATTAATGAAGTAGAAACATCACATCTGTATCAAATGATTTCCAAAACAACCTTATTATAGATAATAAAAGTTATAATCTCAATGATAATAATATTCAAAAGAAAATAAAAGCTCTAAGTAACGAGAAGTCAGTAGACTTCATCTGTAATGATGGTATATTTACATTTTGAATGAGTTTATGTATTCCATTGATCCCTAATATAAAAAGAGAATTATTAGATGAATCTTATAACTAAAATTTATATATACAACATGGTAGAAAAAAATATATTGGGATTTTATTATTTTGGGGGGATAATATGAAATTAGAAATTACAGACTATGTATCATGATTCTTAGTGTTTCAACATGTAAATTCTAAAATAAAGTATCCTAAATAAATTTTGTAACCTATTCCAATTCCTATATTGAAATGGGATGATATTACTACAAGATTTTTCAATAGAAATATAATGTATCCTTGAATTAATGATTCCACATGGGTCAATTTTGATCTACTTACCAAGTTTCAACATTTTCTCTTAATAGGTGATGATATATATCTTGAGATTCTTATATGAATTTATATTAATGATTTTTTTAGATTTAATGGTTTACCTATTTTGATTGTATTTGATCATGATCATTTGATTACATAAGAATAAAATAGGGTTATTTAGAAGGATCCTAACATTAATATATATTTGATAATCACTTATTATTCTCAAAATGATGGGATTTCTGAAAGGACTATTCAAACATAAGAAGACATGTGAGGTCATGATCATATGTCCATTAAGGTATGTGGGATTAATATTTAGCTTTGGTGTAATTTTTATATAATAATATATTTTATTAATAAATCTATATGGAACCATATAAATCCTTATACTATTAAAGGTTTCATACACCAACATGATAAGATAAAGTAGGTGAGAGGAAGATTATATGACAATATCTCATGGAGGAGACAACAGTGAATGTAAAGACTATTCAAAATCATATTAAGGAACCTCAAAGTGTATAAAAATATTAACATGAAAAATAAAGAAATGATTTTTTTTTTCAAGTGGTAGATCATATTTACTTGAAGGTATATCCATAAAAGGGTTTTGTAAGGTTCAACAAGAAATGGAAATTAATTCCAAGGCACATCAATCCTTTTTAAATTTTAGAAGGAATTGGAGTTGTGGCATACTATTTTGCAATGAATTCTAGATTATATAAAGTTCATGATGTGTTCCATATCTCATTATTGAATACATACAAGATAGATCCATTTAACATTATCACTTCTAAGAAAATAGATATAGAACCCTATTTATCTTATTGTGGAGAGAATATCAACATTTTTGACACTAAAGAACATGTTCCGTGGAATTAGAAGACTTGATTGGTGAATATATTTTTAAGAAATTATAAAATAGTAGATGATACATAGGATCCTGGAGAATTTATAATTAATTACTACAACATCTATTAATTATGTGATATTAAAGAAATTCCAAGGATAATTTTTTTTAGGGGATGGGGGGAGAATGTAACACCCCAAAATCTATTATAGTAAGTAAGATTTTATTTTTTAAAATAATAGTCCAATGTAAAAATATTTATTTAATAATATGATTTAAAACTAAATCCCAATATTTAAAAAAAAATTAATTTGATGAAATGAATCTCATTTTTTTAATTTATCATGTCAAAATTATTATATGGTGATTTTTTTTTGAGAATATTTATAAATAGATGATTTTTGTGTGAATACTTAAATTGCCCATTTTACAAAAAAAAACAATAAATTTTATGAAACTAAAATATATATATTTATGATGTTACAATATACAAAAACACACATCCATTAGCTATAAGGATAGGTTATAGCCCCACAGGGATAACCCATCCAACCAACCAATTTATTACGAGAGTGTCCCAAAGGACCAATAAGCTTGAAATAACATTACATGGACCAATGTCCCTATAATAAAACTAGATGGAACTAGGTTTAATCCATTTCATAAATCATACTACCTATTTCATTATTCCTATGTCATCATACGCCACTGCCTACATCACCGGCTCCCTACATCACCACCTGTGTCACCACTAATAAATCTCATCTATGGCTACAAGGAATCGATCTGTGGTCTCTTTTGTAACATTATAATGATATAATAATAACATTAAAATTTGGAATATATTTTTTAGAAGAAATATATATTTAATAGTTATTATAATTCACCTAAAATATAATGGTTAACTTGGAAATATATTCTTAACATTTTTGTAATGTAATTAATGTTATTTTCCAAATAAAAACTATTTTTAGTTTTTCTCTTATACTCATGTATTTAAAAGGGTAATTTGAGTGTTGGATTGGTTTTAAAGAAAAATTAGTATCCTTTTATTTAAAATAATTTAATTAATATCATTATAAATAAAATTATACTTGATTTTTTTTGTAAAATAATATTTCAGATTAGAATAAACATTTTTCTAAATATGATTTTCATTGTATTTTAAAAACATACATTATGATTAATTTATATCAATAATAGAAATTTATTATTATAAAATGGAATACTAATTTAGAATCATAATAATTAATATTTTTTTAATGCTGTCAACAAAATTTTATCCATAATGAATAATAAAAATAGTAAAAATTTGTTACCGTTGTTAAAGTTGAAAGGGTTTACTTGGGGGGGGGGGTTAACTAAGGAATAAGGGTGATAATTGAACTTAAACATGCATGGATAATATTTATTATAGGTATTTTGAACTTATATTATCTTAAAATTATATTCCTATTTATTTGGTTTGAATTTTATTAGATCATGACTTTATATTATTTGTATCTTTTAAATAATTCCATGTGGGTCCCTACACTCACTTATAAAAGAGAATATATTCTCTACATTTATTCACAAAATTTGAGTCCTGTATATTATAAAATACTTAATAACCTTATTATAATAATTCCCTTCATTATTTGGATTCTTTACTTAGCCTAAGCCCATCCTAAGAAGGATTAATTTTAAATCCATATGAGATCTCTTGAAGAAGAGATGATCATCTTAACTAACATTTTAAAAGTTTATTTCTCATTTTAATTCCTACAAATAGCTTATATATATCAAAAACTAATAAATATTTTATAATAAATATAATAATATTATATTATTATTTTGGGACAACCATTTTCTACCTCATTTTCTTCAAATGGGAAATGAATGTATCACTCGTGTGAATGTGTGGACCACCACCACCATGTATTGATATGATTCATTCTCCATAAAATCTTTACATTTATGGGAAAATTATAGATCTAATAAATATATATGATACTTATGATATACTTATGATTATTTAACAATGAAATATTATTTATATTTCTTTACTTCTTTGCATTTGATAATGAAAACAACATTTATGCATTTGTATGAACTACCATCTCCATGAACAATGTAATTGATTTTTCAATATTTTCTATTTATGGATTAATATATATATATATATTTAAAACAATATTTATATCATTATAAAAATTATTCAGATGATTTACGAAAGATCAAGATGAAAGGACTATAATTACCGAATCAAAACTTGTAAGAAAAACAAAGCAGTTAACACCCAAAATGATGATGATAATGAAATATTTTTAATGAATAGGTGATAATATTTTTTATGTAAACCATGTATTTTGTGTTACATATTAAGATTATTCTAGTATATAATTATAATAAATTTAAATTTATTATATGTTAGGTTAAAATAACTTATGAAGAAAGTCATACATGTGGTAAAGATTTTATGTTATAATCTCACTTTTTAACTTGATTGTTCATGATAAAATTTATCACGGTGAAATTATATGATATATATCTCTCAAATATTATACCCTAAATTTTACTCTAGTTATTTTTATAAATTACCAATTTTCATCTCATTTTCCTCTCTCTACATACTTAAAAGTATGAACGAATTTTTTTAACGAAAACTTAATTTTTTTATTCAGTTATTAATATTTTTTTAATTATATATAATTTCATTAAAATGTTTTTAGTAATATTTATGAATATATAATTTTTTTTATTAAATTCAATTTTACCATGTTTTAATTTCTATACAAGGTTTAAAATGAATCTTCTTTTCATTTTTAGAATGAGGTACTTTTTACCAAATGTGAGAATATAATAATTATTTTAATGTTTACCACACAAATGGATTTTCCCAAATTCATGAGTAATATTTTCTTTTAATATTCATTTAAACGTTTATATGGTACTTTTTAAATAAAAATTTTCACTAATATTTTAGAAATTCTTAGATTCTAAAAATATTATATACAAGGGTATTTTCATCAAGAAAACTTCTTGTGATGTTTGATATGTATTTTAATATATATCAAAATTTATTGATGAATTGCATTCTTTAATATGGATATAATATAATGATATAATCCAATATATTACTTTGGATGTATTATTCACATATTTACATTATGATTAACTAAGAAAAATATTAAATTTTTTACTCATTTTTTATAAAAATGTTTATGTTGATTATGTATTTATTTTTAATTCATTTCTTTAATTAAATGAATAAATTTGACTTTTTAAGTGATTATATTGTCCTGTTATAACAGCTAGATGCATTAGTAGTTCTCATGAAACAAAATAGTTAGGTTATTTTGCGTACTCCTTACCAATTTATATATGATGTCATGGAATGATGCATTGGCGGTAAGATTATGATGCCTGACATTATACATTCTATCACTACTGAAAAAGTACCCTATACCAACGGATTGGAACCATTGGTATAGGCCTCCAAACCGTTGGTATACCTTATACCAATGGTTTTTAGAAATGTTTCCAAGTAAGTCGTGGGGATAGGTCTATACCAACGATTTTTTTAAAAATGTTGGTATAGACCTATGCCAACGGTTTGGAAAACCGTTGGTATAAGTAATATGAAAATCTATACCAATGTTTCCATAAAACTTTTGGTATATATAATTCAAAAAATAATCATTCGGTTGGTTTTGATCCCAACACCTCTCGTTCATGATTGAACGACCTAACCACTAACCCAACTTACTTTTGTGAACATAATATCATAATTATATATGTATTATCATAATTGTTTTAAATTTTGATTTATTTAATGTCCTCTTTAAGAACAATCCATTAAAAATACATGTACCTATACCAATGGTTCTCAAAACTATTGGTGTAGACCTATACCAATGGTTTTGAGAACCGTTGTCATAGGTTCATTGATTTTGGGACCTATACCAATCGTTTTGGACCAACTGTTGGTATAGGGGGGACCTATACCAACGATTTGGCAAAAACCTTGGTACAGGTTCCCCCTATACAAACGGTTTGTCCGAAACCATTGGTATAGGTCTATATAAGTGACCTATACCAACAGTTTTGGCCAAACCATTGGTATAGGTCGAAATTAGTGAACTATACCAAAGGTTTCCCAAAACCGTTGGTATAGATCATATTTCCAGTAGTGTATAATTATGGACTAGTTATGTTATCCATATGATTATTTATGTTGTTATGACATCCATGGATATATTCCCATTTTATGATATTATTTATATTTCAAATTTGATTATTGTTTTTCTATCACATATTATTTATGCCTTATTTATTCTAGGATATATTTTTTTGTATGCTTTCCCTTAAAAAACATCTAAGATAACGAATATTTATGTTTTCCTTTCCATAGAATATGAACAAGATATCTCTAAATTATTTTTTATATAATATAAAATATAATAAATTTATAAAAAAATTGATGTTTTATTTCATAATTTCAAATATAATTTTATAATCATGTGTTTATCTAGTCTCCCAAGACTGATAAACTATTCAATCCTTTTGAATTCAATATCTTGTATCCTATTACAATATTTTAAAATAATTATAGGATCTGAGTTACTAGATTTGGGGTGTTAGACTAATAAATGTCTAATAATGGAGTTTTTGAAAAAATACATACTGGTTTTATAGAGAAAACATAGATTTGAATATAAAATATATATCCATGATACAAAAAAAACATTTTAATATTTTTAAGAAAAATTATTCAAAGCACACAATATAAATTGGGAAATAAAATATTAATTTGAAAATTAATGATGATATGTAATAGGATCACCTAAATTAATCCATATTTGATCTTCCAAAATAGAGGAAAACATTGAAGGGAAGAAATATATATAAATGGAAGGGAAATATCCATTAGAAAGAATGGAAGTTATTCTAACCAGTGTGAAGTATTTATTTAAGAAGGGTTTCAATAAAATCTGATGATACCGTTGAAAATAAGTAACTTCCCCAATGAAAAGATAAATTTTCATTAGAATGAAAAATAAAAGGAAGGATAAAAGGGTCCTAGAATATGATAACCACGTAAAGAATTTATGAGTCAAGGAGGAGGAATTGTTTTTCGGAAATATGTTACAGACCAAGTAATATTAAAAAAACTCCTTAAATGAGAGATAGATCATGTAATTGAACTCAAATAACATGAATGAATTATAATTCACTATATAATATAATAATTATTTAATAAAAAGACCATATAAAAGTAAGTTGGTACACTATAAGAAGTATGTCTAAAGAAATTGGAATTAAAACCAAGAAACCCCTTTTAAGTAAAATAGTCATTCAGTTAAGAATAATTTGATAATGAGGTCATAATGAATACTTTTAAAACCATATAATATAGGTAATAAATATATCAAAAATTATTCATTATGTAGAAAAAATAAAATATAGACAAATAGATTCCGAAAAAGAATGTTTGTAACTCATTGGAAACAATCGAGTTGACAAAAACCCTTAAATATTTTAAATTCTTGAGAGAAAATACGATGTGGGAAATAAAATCAAATTGATCCTTGGATATAATTAAATTTAATATAATCATCATTCAAAATATTAAATGGGGTGTAACTACATCATTCGAAAGTAAACATGGTGTATAATAAGAAATATGTCTCAAGGGGTGAAATTTGAGATAAGAAACCCTTACCTTGGTTCGGATTCACTCTACACATGTGAGTAACATATTGAATAATAAATTTAAGTTAATTATATACCTTATTATGAAACTTATCCATATATATTTCATTTAATAAGGACCATTTATTATCATTATATATTTATATTTACATAGTTTTTTATTATGTTGGTTATTTGAGGTGGTTCGATAAATTTCTACGCAACTCTTAGTATATTGACCATGGATAAAGGTATTGTTGAGTAAATTCATAAAACATATCATAATATTACTCAATTTAATTTATTATTATAGTATCATAAAATTTATAATATTTTATAATAGTTTATAAAATGAACATTGATTAGGAAAGGTACACCGATATGTTCATTTTTCGTGATTATGTTTACTAGGTCTGTTTATTGTTAATATCACTGACATAACATATAATATTATATATATATAATATAAAAAGTGTAAAAAACATGTTTTTACCTTAAATAAAATTTTAATTTCATCCATGTTAGGTGGTGATGTAAAATAAATGATGATGCTTCGTGGAGGCAGTAGTTTACAGAAACACATGATTACTGTTCTTTTATTTTCATAAGTGGATGGGAAAGAAAAAATAAATGTTCTTCCATTAATATAATATAAATTATGTATAATAATAATACCAATGTTAATATATTACAATTTATAGGGTATTTTTAGAAGAAAAATATTACGAATTAAAGGATAAATATTAAGTAATACTCACTTTGGTACATTGGACTTTCTCTTGAAATTATCCTTGGAAATAAAATGAATATGATAACATATATTGAAAAGAGGGTAAATTCCATTAAATAAAGTTGTAGTAGAGTAAAAGTTTCTGGGTTTCATGTATATTTAAAAGCTAATATGAAACTTTTAAAGGATAGAATTGATCCACTTTTATAGGTGAAGAAATGTTCATGTTTGTGAACACCCATTATTTTTCAATAATAGAATTCTACTATTCATAGGTAAATGGTTCAAAATGTGATAAATAAAGGATTTTGGGTTGATAAAATATTTTTAAATACACCACCAACCATTTTACCACATATTTTAAACTTGAATCATGCTTTTTTATTTGTATTTTTACATTTTACCATTTCAGTTTTTACCTTTGTAAATAGTTCTTACATTTATAGTTTAAATTTTATTAAAAATTTAATGAAACCACTATTATAATTTATTTTTATAATTTTTTTTATGATCCAAATAGTCTAATTAAATTTATAAATAATATAATATTAACTTTCAAATTAAAAGATTTAATATATACAATTTTTTTAGAAAGATGATGTTTTCCCGATTAAGTGTTCTTAATCTTTTATAAAATTAATTATCAATTAAATAAATGATAAAATACTTATATACATGTTAAAAATAGATTATACTCATTATATAAAATATTTAATTTTAATTAATTATATAATAATTAGAGAACAATAAAAAAAATCTTTGCAAACAACCATTTCACCATTATTATAATCATTAACTTCAATATTAGAAATCACATTTTTATAACTAAAATATAACTGAAATTATTAAATAATATGATTATTTTTATCTTAGATATGAAATAAATTTGGTTTTTTTAATTTCTATTTGTGATGAAATGTAATTATTAATATAATCAAATAAAAACTGTTTTTTCAAGTAAAATATTACATAAGATTCCAAAATAATAAACATGAGTTTTATAAATTTAAAATAATACATTTAAATAATTTATTTTACTTTATAAATACATAATTTTAAATAAAATATGTTTCAAATACATTTAATTCTTAAAATTAATGATATTATTTTTATCAGTATTTTTTCACTATTCACCAAAAAATCAATTTTTTAATAAAAATAACAGATGTTTATCCTAACCTAATATTTACATGTTTAATAAAAAATTGAATCAAATGATATAAAATTTAAATTATAAAATTTATAAAATTATATTTTAAATTAAATTACTATATGTAAAGAAAAATTTCCATTATTAAAACATTACCTTTTTAAACTTTAAGTGTTTTTAATTTTATTTCAGATAAATTAATAATGAATTGCGTGTATTCATATTAGTATATAAATATAAATATTAAAAATTAAAATAAATTAAAAAGATTAATAAATTTAATTTTATTAAGTTAAAATTTAAAAACATTTTTAAAAGGTTCTTGGAATGGAAATAAAAATAATAATATGTTGTTATTTTAATGTATTATTACCTTTTTATTTGTTAATGACTATAATATTTATGTAATTTTATTATTAGATAGATTATTTTAGTTATATTTTTTGTTATTTTGGTGTCGAGTGTGAAGACATCTATTGAGGATAATATTAATTTAATGGGTTTAAAATATCAAGTAATTACATTATACCCCGCTTAAGTAAATTACAACCTTTTAGTTGTAATTATTAATAATTGATAAAAGAAGGATAGGGTATTTTGTAAATATTAATCATTCGATATATAACATATAATTTGAAAACTACATTTCTCACTTAGTCTATATTATGTTACTTAACTCTACTCAAACAAAATTAATCATTCATACAATCATGTATCCTAGTATGCATATACCCTAATCATATATTCTTCATAACATTCCTTTCCTAAAACCATTTGAATATCCAAGTCACTAATCCTCATTGAAATCATATGTTCATCCAAAAATTAACTCTTTTCTTTAACCGTAAAATCTATTAAGCACTAGTTCATAATGTGACACACGAGTCAATACATATCGTAATCCAAAAAATAAGATACAATTCACCAAAAAAATTATGTATTACATTTTCAAAAAATCAATAATCAATTACAAGTATATCAATACTATATAATAATAATCAACCCATTATTACCTCAACATCGGAAACATATTACACCTAAGAGTTGTCTATATCTTAATCATTTTTCTCTAATAGTTATCCCAAAAAATATAGAATATTCATAAAATATGTTTTAATGTATATTAATTAAATTTAATATATGTTTCCAAACCATTAAAGAAAAACTAATAATGAAAAATCCTCAGATGTTTCACCTAATCCTCATAACTTTTAGAATATACCTTAATATCATCGATAAATATAACTCATTAATGAAAATATATAAGAGTATCTATATTTAATTTATTTTAAGATTTCAACCAAACTACCTATATAAAGTATAAGAAACTCCCCTTTTTAATCATAACATTTATATACTAGGATTCTCGACCATTTATGTATGCTCCCTTATTAGGATATAATACACAATGATTTCAAGATATATACTTTCTCAGCTTCATATCCATGATCTTGTTACAATGAAATACTAAAATAAAAAAGGCTATGATAATATCAAAAATATGAATATGAAAACATTAATCTAAGGATGTATTCACATATGTCACCTTTTTTACTATATTATAATTTCAGTTCAATATAGGTCTCTATTTTTTCAGTCCATTTTATCCATGATCATTTTTTAATATTTTTTATAAAACAATTATTTAATATCATACACAAATACTTTATAATGGTTTACTAATTGGAATGTGAATTAACCATATCATATCCCTAGAGAGTGTCAAACCAAGTGTGCATTTTGGCCTCTTTTTATAGACTATATGAATATTGAGTTAATACCCAATCAACCATTTCTTGGGTTACTAAACCTATATATATGTATTACAAAACCTTTGAACACTTATAGTATTGATATAGGAAATCCATTTCTTGGAAAACCACATACTAAAAACTTTACTATAATTTCAGGACATCATCATACACTTGGACATATCCCAAGGAGTTTTCACTAATGTTCACTTATCCTAATACCTAAAATATTAAATACTACCTCAATAAACATAAATTTTTAACTATTCCTTGGTAATTATGGTCAACCTTAACTTATCAAACCTTAAATTATAATTAATAGACATCCTAACTGATAAATTTACCTAAACCCCCCTCAGATAGAAACTATAGCATCCCTGATAGACGTGGTCATCTCTATTAAATGATTTTAAAGAAAATATCTCAATAAAATTCTTTCCCAAGACCTTTTCGGTTTAGTGTTTTAGATAATTAGGGAAAACATTAACTAAAAAACCTATTTTTTTACTAACATATATTTTCCCCACACTATATGAGACTTATAAATACAGATCTAGTACTCAATATCTCCCATAAATTATTCACACATTATAAACTTATAGACATATAATAAACTTTAATTTTACTCATTACCTTGGGAAACAAAAATATAAGAAATTGGTAAACTCAGATGCTCACTGAGGGTAAACAAAATAGATAACAAGAAAATATCCTTAGATGATATAATTTGTATAATTAGGACACATAATAATGTTATACCAAACAGATAATTGATTAAAAGTATTATAATATGTAATTTAATAACATAAAAGTTATGAATATCTTAGAAAAGAGGTATATAAATTGAATAACCACATCCTCAAAAGAAAAGTTTCCTAGAAATGTTGCATAACATGAGAAAAAAATATATGCCCTAAACATAAGCATATGAAACCCTATTAGTAAAATAATTTTTTCTATTCTTATGTGAACAAAATCATTTTGTCTATGCTTTAAAATGTGAGTAAACTCATTATGCTCATAACTATGTGAACAAAATTGTTATATCAAATCCTAAATATCTCATGAGATATAAACATAAAATAATGAATTTTTGGGTGATATAAGACACCACCCATCATCATCCATACATACGTGTTACACATAAAATAAATAATCCTCATATCATAAAAAACCCATGTAAATAAAATGGTTTCATATATTTTTAAAATTAAATCACATAAAGGAAACTTTCATATTTCTATTAATAATCTTAACATGACATACCTATAGAAAATAAATTGGTATCCAAATATATTCATTAAAATTTATTGGAAAATACCATTCAATAATGATAATAGAGAATACGTTATCTGTAAAATATATATAAATGTTATTTGGTTAATTCAATAATTTCCCAAATAAATAGATATATGGAATCTAGATGAAAACCCTAAAATCAAAGAAATTAAAAATAGGGTATTCATAGAGGAAAGAAATTAGAAGAAGAATTATTGTTATAAACCAAAGATGATTAGGTAAGGAAAATTAAATAATGGATCATTTCTCTTATAGATATTTAACATCTCTCATTTTTTAAAACATAGGTATATAATCAATTGGTAGATAAAGAAATATTTTAGAAGAATAATTAAATTTAATTTGAGGAATATGATGGAAATAACGTTTTTTCTTGAAATCTATTTCAAATACAACTCATAGAATAATGAAAAAATAACTTACTTTGTAAAACCAAAAATCATGGGAAATACGTTTTAATATAATGAAAAATCAATTCTTGTGAAATTTTTTTTAAAAGGAGTTTCATTTCTTATTTTTATATATAAATTCTAATTGATAAATTCACTAATTTATATTGAAAATTCAATTTAAAAAATTATTTAAATATAAATTTTGAGATATATTAACAAATTTAATTTTAATAAATATATAATAATTTAGTTTTAAAAAATAAATAATTTTTTCATAGATAAAACCTTGCATGGAAAATAAAATATATACCCATGATATATAAAACATTTTTATATTTTGAATTTTTTTTATTATAATCCCACATCATAAATTGGGAAATTGAATTTTCCTTTAAAAAGTGGTAATAATAAGTAAGAGGATCACGTTTATTAATCACAATTTGAGATAAAAAAATAAAATAAAAACATTAGTAGGATGTAAAATATAGACAAGAATGGGAAATATCCATTGGAAAGAATGGGAATTATTATTACCAATATGAACTTTTATTTTAAAAGGTATTTTTTGAAAGAATATTTTACCAATGAATCAATGTAGTGTAACCTAATAAAATAGAAATCAACCTTTGAGTAAAATATAAAAAAAGTATTTTTTTTTAAAATATTACAACCAAATAGATAATCCATAACTGAAGTAAAAGGAATTTTAGTTGGGAAATCTATTTTGAATTTAGAAACATTAAATTTGAAACTAATTAAATGAAGGGGAGAGTTTTTTAAAATAAAATAAAATAACATTAATTATATTTAATTCATTATATAATATATTAAATAGGTACTATACACAACATATCAAATTAAATTGGTTCATAATAAGATGTATGTCTAAAGAAATATGAATTAAGACCCAGAAACCATTTTCAAGTAACATAATATTTGAGGTAATAATAATTTGATATTGAGGATTTAAGGAAGAATTATAAAACCAAGAAAGTAATGAGAAAATATTATACAATTTAATCACTAGGTATAATATATCAATCATATAATAATATTGTTCAATTAGAATGTTTGTAACACAATTCAAGAAAATTTTGTTAATAGAAACCCTTATAAATTTTATATTTTCTGAGTCCAAAACCCTTTAGAGATATAAAATGGAATATAACATTGAATATTGGGAAACATACTAGAATCATGATATGCAATATTAAAATGGAAATATTTTTACTATTGCAATTAAATAGAGTTGTATAATAAGAAATACGTCTCAAGGGGTGAAACATAAGATAAGAAATTTTTACTTTATTCTTGATTCATTCTATTCATGTGTCTAACATTATCAATAATAAAATTAAATATATTATACACCTTGTTATGAACCTTATTAATCTATATTTGATTTAATTAAGACCATTTATTATTATATTATATTTATTTATTATATATTTCATTATTATATTGTTTATTTGAGGCGGTTCTGTAAATTTATACAGAACTCTTTTGGTATGTTGACCATGGTGAAATTTATTATAGAATAAATATATAATATAAAACATTTTAGGGGTTTATTTACTTTATTATTATAGTTTCTTAAAATTTATATTGTTTTATTTGTCTTTATAAAATGAAATTAGATTAGGAATGGTATTCCAATATGATTATTTTACATGGTTAAGTTTACTATGATAGATTATTATTAATATCAGTTATAGAATGCAGAATATTACATTTATGTAATATTAATATTTTCATAAACATCATATTTTGAAATTAAATTAATTTTTATTGTCATCAACGTTAGGTGGTGATGGAAAACAAAGCTTGTCGCTATGTGTAGGTGGAAGATCGTACAAATGCATGATCAACATACTTTTTTTTCTAAGTGGATGAGAAGGAATAAATAACGGGTGTTACATTAATATAATAATAATTAAATATAATAATTATACTGTGGTTATTATATTACTATTTCTAGGGTATTATTAGACTAAATATCTTAAGAATAAAAGGCTAGGGATTACGTAATACTCATTTTGGTACCTTGAACTTTCTCTTAAAAGCATCCTTATAGATAAATGGATTAGGATAAATTACAATGACTAGGGTAGTAAAATAGAATTATAGTAGAGACAAAGTTTTTAGGGTTACAAGGAAATTTTTAAGTAAATGTGTAAACTTGAGAGGCTGGAAGCAATACCCTTTTATAGGTTAAGAAAAGGGCACTTTTGTGAGAATACATTATTTTTCAATAATGAAATAATACTCTTTAACTTCCAATGGTTTTAGATGTGAAAAATAAAGTAGTGTAGGAATATATAAGGGATAATAGTAATATATTATCCATTTTATCATTTTTAAAAACACTTTTCATGATTCTTTCCATTTTATTTTTATATTTTACCATTTTGTTTGTTTTCATTAACTAGTTT
This sequence comes from Viscum album, assembly GCA_963277665.1. Lineage (NCBI taxonomy): Eukaryota > Viridiplantae > Streptophyta > Magnoliopsida > Santalales > Viscaceae > Viscum > Viscum album. Next base: position 1,993,163,079 of record OY728137.1, read on the forward strand.
TTACTATAGTAGTTATATTTATTAAAAAATATAAGGTAACATATCTTACAAATTGTTTATAGTCAATAACAAAAATAAGCACCATATAATCTAATTCAATGTGTAAATAATATAAAATTAACTTTTAATTTAAATATTTAATTGATAAAATATTATATTGTAGAAAAATATTGTTTTCACCATTAAGTGTTCTCCATCTTATATCAAATTAATTAGTAGTTAATTAAGGGATAAAAAATTTTATACTTGTTAAAACATAATATCAATGTCATTTTATAAAATAATTAGTTTTTAATTTATTATATAATAATTATACAATATTAACAAAAGCATTCTTTTAAAATAATACTTTTAGGATTTTCATGGTCATTAGATTTAATCGTAGTAATCATAATTTTATGAATAAAATAAAAATAAAAATAATATATAATATTAATATATTGATCTAAAATATGAAACACATTTTTTTATATTTAATTTCTATAAGTGGATAAAACTAAATTTAATATAAGGTAATAAAAATAGTTTTAAGAGAAAAATATTCTTTATGTTTCCAAAACGTAGAAAATGAGTTTTATAAATTTAAAATAGTATTCTTGAGTGTTTTAATTATATTAATTAATATATATTTTCATAAAAAATAGTTTTCAAATAGTTTGAAAATTTCTAGTATTTTAAAAATTAGAATTTTTCAATATTCAATTAAAAATAAATTATTTTAGGAAAATATAAAAACATCATCCTAAGATTATATTGACATGTTTATTCCCAAAATGATTTTTTAAATTCAAATTTGAAATTTTTTTAATTTATATTTTAAATGAAAATGAAATATACAAGTTAAAACTACTTTTATTAACGAATTCACCTTTTTAGACTCTTATGTTTTTAATTTTTTTTCATATAAGTTAATAAATAACTAATTTTTGATATATTATTTTATAAATATAAATATTACCATTTATTTAAATTTTAAATGTGATAAATTTAATTTAAATCATTTAAAATATTTTTTTAAAAATGTGTATTAAAAGGTAAGAAAAATAATAATATGTTATTATCTTAATTGATTATTATTTTTTTATCAACTAATGTATATATTATTTATGTATGTTTAATATATAAAAGTTTTTTTAGTTTAGGGCTTTGTTAGTTTGGTATTTTATGAGACACAAGCTATTAAATAAAATATTAATTTTGAGGGTTACAAATCATAGGTCCTTAAAGGAATTTTCCCTATTCCATGGAGTCCTATGGGGACTAAAAAATACCTTGGACCGCACTATAGTGCATGTTTTAGTTAAAATCAAGGAATATTAAATGTGGTTTGCAAAATTTGAGATTAAAGTATTTAAATCATTTAAAATATTGGGGGATTCAAATCTCCATTTCATCAGAGGCACCACAGGTGTGATTGAAGACACCACACTATGGTTGAGGCCATTTGATATACCTCTATGAATAATGGATATGGTATTCCTTAGTTTTATTTCCAATATAATCCTTTATACCCTATAATACCCCTATCCCTCTCACCACCCTTGACACACTTCTTTTATAGAGTTTAAATTATTTTTATCATCCAATACAAATTTATTTGATAGAGGTTCTGTCTTATTCTCTTTTTCTCGTATCAAAATTATTACATATTCTTCATTACTTAATTAGATTTGTTTTTATGGAGCTCCCCTATTTTGGGTTGGTATTAGTGTGTGACTAGATGATGTTTTTTGTGCTTAGGCTCTAGTTGTGTTTTCATCAGTTTGTTCGTTAATTATTTTCCTTATGATATTGCTTGAATGGAATTCAACTACTTATAATTTTAGGGGATTCAATACTCCCTATTTCATTTGTAAAAATCATGGAATTATCAGGATTTTTTTATTTGGGTGATTAATATATATTATCCTGTAAGATAAATAATTGAAATAATTAATAAATATTAAGATTAGTGTTGTGTATGTTTTTTTTCTATATTATTGTGAAAATTTATGCGATGATACTGTTTGTTTCTTGTTTGTTAAAAAAATTTATGGAATAAAAAAGGAATTATAAAATAAAATTAATTTATAATCTATAAAAATTTAGTGTGGTGTCAACTTTAATGTTTCAAGATTACTAAAATCTCTCATAAATTGAAGTGTCATTGCATGTTTCCCACTGATATGATCCCTTTACTACTAAAAATTGATTTATATAAAATCTTTTATTATTGTTTTAAATAAATATTAGAATCAACTCAAATAATTTAATGATTATCAATATGTTAAATATAATGGTTTTTTATTAAGTTTTAATTGAAATGGTTTTGTTCCTAGATCATGTTTTATATATACATGGAGAGGTAGTTTTTGTTTATTGATGTGAATATGTAGTTATGATATATGGTGAATGAAAAGTGGAAAGAGACAAAAGGTGTCTTGTCATGATGGATGGATATAGTTTATAATATGTTGGCTTTGTGATGTGGGGATTATATAATGATGCTTGATGGTATGAGATGGAATGAAAAAATAATAAATATGAAATGGGGTTATTATACTCGTGTTAATAATGTGGTAAATATCTATCAATTGAATTATGATAACTATAAAATTGAAATGGAATGGTATGGATGTTTTATTGAGAGTGTCTTTACATTAAATATGGGTTATGAAAGACTAATAAACATGATTTGAAAAGATAGTTAAAAATCTTGATTTTGATACATAAACACCAAAATGTTATGTTGTAGCTTGTGACATAGTTATTTTTTTGTGGTTCTTTCTTGATTGTGTTATAGAGGATGAAATGGGATATAATGGGTAACAGTAATGTAATATTAGAGTAAGTGAGTTATAATAGGGGTGGTGTGTAACACCCCAGGATTTCATAGTACGTTATCTCATTAAAGAAATTCAATAGCTTGCACTCTAGGCAACACCGAGTTCGAGCGCACCACAACTTACTAAACTAACCGTTCAAAAAGCAGTTATGAATAGTATTAACTTCATTTTGAATCTTATATACTATATATGATTTTAAAATCCATTTTATGTGATTCTTAGACATAATATAAGAACAAATTCATTTTTTCAGATAAAATATGTATTTTTAAAAAAATGCAGTTTTACCGCCTTTTAATGGAGAACCTTTTTTAAAACCAATATTTGACACTTTTATATATTCAATATAATGAAATTAAATTCTTCTTTAGAAGTGGGACATAAAAATTTAGTTTGGATAAATTTTTGGTACTTTTCTAATAACTTTCCTATTTTGATGAATAGTGAAAATACTATGTTTTAATTGAAAATACACTTTTTAATTGAAACAATTTATAGTGATAAATTATGAATTTGAATGGTATGTAAGTATAATTATATTATATATATATTATTTAATACAATTTAGTTCATTATAAGTATTTTCACATTTAAATTTGACTTGAACACATGTCAATGTTTTGATAGTTTTTACTTTTTAAAAACATGCTTTTTGGTTTTGACAACCGAAATTAATTTTAAATTAATAAATGATACTTGTATGTATAGAATTTAGTAAATTAGGCTTAATTATTTATTTTAGAATATAAAAATTATCTTAGGATACATTTCCGGTATTTTTCTGAAAACATTCAATTTTTGATTAATAGTTAAAAACACTGCGTTATTATTTAAAATCAAATTTTTATTTTAATAATTATTTAGTATATATAAATTTATTTCAAGTAAAAATATATATATAATACCAATATAATTTCAATGTAATTCATAGGAGTCATTTCATAATAAGTTTAGATATATAAAATTTTATCGAACATTTACCGTCTTTTACCCACCTCCACGGAGCATTTGGATATTTGCATAAAACATAATTTTACCACTTCAGTGAGTTGAATTTCAATAATTTGAGTGACACAGTTTATATTGGTAAGTAAAATGTGGTTCAATAAGATGAAAATAATTTTTGGTGGATAGTAATTTTTGACTTTTATTTACCACGGTTAAAAGTAAATAGGGTAATTAAGGGTAAAAATGATATCATAATTACCCTAAAACATGTCATAATTATATTGGATAAGTATAATTGGACCAAAAAAACTTTAGTATTAAAATATGATCTTTTTTGGTGCACTTTTATTAGATAAGTACATTTATTATTATTTTATTTAAAGAAGAGTTAAAAGAGTTAAATTCAAAGTTTAATAGTTAAACCATTTTTATTATAGGGTTATAGACAATATCGATTTGACTATAAATATTCATTAGAAATCAAAAACTATTTCCTACATAATGGTATTTTATTTATAATTTTTAGTCATTAAATAATTTAATTTATCTATAACACATTGATGATGCAATAATTACCTTATTAATGAAATATTAAAATAATTGATATTATAAATATCCAAATAAATTTAAATTTAGACTTATGATGAATTAAACTAATTATATAGGTTAATATGACATGTTAGGGTTGGTTAAATAAATTTTATTCTAAGTGATAAAGTTTTTATGGCTTTCATAAAAAAATCAATTACTAAATAGTGTCAAAATTGAAATAATTGTGTTTTTAAAACAAATATTTTATTATCAATTGATATAATATTGCTAAAAATATAATTTTCTGAAAAAGGACTTAGATAAAATTATATATATTAATAATTAACCACATTGGGTTATCTTGGATTATTATAGTAAGCTTCTTAACCATATAATGTTAAATTACAGAGAGACATGGTAAATGTCAAACTATTTAACTAAGAGTTAAATATAAAAGATAAGGTTAATATGATGATGTAAACCTATCTAAAAACATTGGTTGATAGGTTTTAGACCCATAACCACCTTTTCCTTTGAAAATTTATTTTTGAGCCAATAGAAACCGAAAAATATTTTATTATAAAATAATATTTCAAACTTTTCCTAAAGTGACCCTCACCTCTCTTTTAAAAGGGCACTTTACCTTCTCTTAATTTGACACATCCAAAGCCTTTTGGATCGGCCCAAACCTACCCAAATATCCTCCCAACTTTCCTACCTTCATCATAAAGGCCTTACTTTGGTCATAAAGCCAACCTAAGGAGCCCTTTTGATCAAATCAAAAAGAAGAACCTGAAGAAGAGGTAATTATTTCATCACCTCTTTCAAGTACTTTTCTTCTTCCACATCATCTTTATTTGTTGTTTCCATTATAAAATAATAACTCTAGTATCTAATATATAATTTTATGTTATTATAAAATTTTTACAACCATATTCATTATTATATATGTCCTATAAATGACAAAGTCACCATACGTGTGTACGTACGGATTACCGTCTCCATGTCGTGGTGTAGTTTTTTATTCAAAAACTTCATTGCTTGGATGAGTATAATAATTAGTATAAATGATTTAAATAATAAATATAACATGTTAATGATTATGTATATATGGAATACTATCTAATTACATATGATTTCACCATCAATATAATGATATTATCGCTTGTGTGTAAGTACGGATTACCATCTCCATGACGCGATGAGATTCATTTCTACGTTCACCATTCAACGATGATTATAAAAATATATATATCATTAATAAGTATGTAATATATGAAAAAATAATTCTACGAGGGATATTTATATTTATTTATTTACATAAAAATATCTTATTCACTTAGTTCCGTTCAATATGATATGAAAACGGAAACAACGTTTATGCGTACGTACGACCTACCGTCTCCATTAATGGTGTTTTCCATTTCATATATATGTATATTATACATATTTATATTCTAAATATATATTATATATAAATCATGTTTTATATTTTGGATGTGTTTATATCATGATCTAAATGATACGATCAAGAATAACAAGTTAAAACACATATGATAAAGAAAGCAATTATTACCCAAAATGTTAATTTAACATGGAAATCATTATTAAATGGGTAGTATAAAGTTATAAATGAATCATATATTATATAATAAATATGAATATGGTCCTGGTACAATTTAATAACATACTATGGTCATTATACAAGAGATTTAACATACCCACGACCAATAGAAAGTTCAAGTTAAGGGTTAATTCATCAATCTCATTATTATTAGAGATTATTTATGTGTATGTTTTTAATGGGACATAATTATTATCCATGTACATGTTTAATAAAAGTGTTTTTAAATGTATTATTTTTAAGGGAATATTTTACCAAAATATCATTTTAAATTTTTTAAAGATTTAATCTTCTAAACCTTTCTCATTAATGTCCATGTTTTCCAAATGGTTTTAAGGATTTATTTATATGAACATGAATGTTTTTAAAAGGTTAATTCCTTTCAAAGGTTTCAATGTGGTATGGGAAAATTTTATTCAAAAATGTCTTTATATGTATTCCTTCTTAAATTGTGTGACTTTTAAATGTTTTCATGAAAAAGGGATATTTCTATGAAAGTGTTTTACAAATCATTTTTATCTATGTCAACATCCATTGATGGATTTTAAACTTGTTTGAAGTTGATTTATTATGATACAAAAATTCAATATTTTATTGAAGGTTTTGTGATATGTTTGACTGTGGATGTGTTATTTTTATACCATTCATGGTTTATGGATAAAGTATTTACATTTCTTATGCTAATTTTAATACGAATGTTTATGTTATGTTTAAAAATTTTCATATGAGGAATGCACTGGACTTAGTACGTGACAGGTGGAGCCCGCTAAAGCTCCCTGATGCATCAGTAGGTCTCATGAGACAAAATAGTGTTTTGGAACAAGGCCTTGAAAAATTCTTATTTGTAGTCTTGGAACAAGACCTTGACTATGTGGTTATAAAGTCTCGCATTATGCATTCCATCATTATAAAAGTGGGTATTGATATTTCATGTGATTATTCTACCAGTAGAATATCCATGTGAATAAGTAAATGGAATTATTTGATTTTATCTTTTCTATATTATTTTGAAGTTCAAGATTAAAAGGCTTTTATTTTAGTCTTATACATTTCCTTAAATGTTTATGCTTATTTAAGAAAGATTCCACTATATTGTAATCCTTACTGAGCATCTGAGTGCACCCATTTCTATGTTTTATTTTCCAAGGATTCCAAGAATTGAAGAATGATTGATAAGCAGGGTTAATCTAGGGTATTAATGGCATTCTCAAAGGATCATTTATGTTGTGTTTTATTTTATAACATTTAATGTAAAGTTCATGTATGTAATATATTTTCCAAGACTGCTAAACTTATCAGTATTTTGGGACTGAATTCCTTATAATCATGAAAATGTTATGTAATAATGCACTGACTCTGGGAAACAGGGGTCAGAGCATTATAGTTGGTATCAAAGGGAGGTTTAGCAACTACCTTGGAAATAGATTTAGATAAAATATAATTAGAGAACATTACCCTAAGATAGACTTTGAGGATTAGTATATATGAACTTCTTAGAATTTTGATACTATAGAGATTTTTTGATTTTTCCTTGAAATATATCCCTGTCTGGATACGAGCAGGTAGAGGCGACTCTGGCCTAGATATACCATAGGTTAAAACCCGAAAACACCACTTTGAGCTGGACTCGAACAGGAACTAGTACACGACTACGGGCTTTGCTGAACTCTTGGTTACGACACTCCTGGGGGATATACTTAGGATAATTCACATTTTCATTACAAGCCATTATGAAGGATTTAGGAGTAAAAACATTCTCAAAGTAAACATTTTATGATTATATGCATAATGTTTTCAATTTACGTTAGGTATTTTACAAGTTTGGAATTATGAATTGCGATTCATAAACTAACCTAGTGTATGCCATTATTTAGAAATGGCGCCTTGTAGAAGGAATGAGAATTCCAGAAATACGTAGGATTTAAAGATTAAGAAGGATCATATATTTCATGGTATTAAGAGAAAATTTAGAAAGGAAATAGTCTCCCACATATTATCTTTATATGAAAAAATAGTATCATGTGTTAGTAAGATATTCAAATAATTCACTGAGTCCTATGGATTTTAAGGGAAGCCAGAGAAGAAATAGATGGTAGAAAGAAAGATGTATAAATGGAATAAGGGAAAAAAGGGTTTTCCTATATGTGATAACTGTGAAAATAATCACCTTGGTTAATGTTTGAAGGGAATGTGAGTTTATTATATGTGTGGAGAAAAATTACACAAAGTACATGATTTTAAGGGTAAGAAAAATGTTTCAAATGTACAATTCTTCATCTTCAAAGAGTTGGGACACTACACGAATCAATTTATAAATCATCAGAGTATACCCCAAATGATACTATTGGATAATAATTAAGTTATGATACTACCGAAGATGAAGAGGAATGTTTTAGAGTTCTTATATTGTTATTAAATTATTGTGTCATTTTAGTATTATATTAATTATGTACATGTTTTATGAATTATAGTGTGTATAAGGATTGAACTACAGTACTATTTCATTAAGTACTAGACATTTTGTGGAACCCAGAAAAGTGACTCAATGACAGGTTAATTTTCTTGGAAAATATATGGTTGAGATAAAGATAAACCTTAATATGATTATGATACTAAAGTAGTGATTTTACAATAATATATTATTGATTTGGATAAATTATATTGGATATTCTTGACTACCATGAAACTGATTAATGATTTGTATATTCAATCATAGTTGGAGTTTATAAAATTTTTGGATATAGGGAGTATATCAAGTATTCTATAAGAATTAAGAGAGAATGAATGCAATCAATCTAGTTATATGATAATCTAGGGTGTTGACAGGTTTTAAAGGAATACATGATGAAGTTATTCACATGTTATTACGTGGAAAAAAGGATCTTCATTGAGTTTACCTTCCATATAAATTTTGGACTATGAGTTTGGACAGAAGTATTTTGGATAAGTCTAAAGGTTAGAATCGATTAAGTTTGCCATTGGATATTATTGTTAAGGTTAAATAATTTCTTGATATTATGTTTGGATTGTCATAAAAAGGACAACCCGGAGGTCGGGCGACAACTCGTCGCGTCTGGAAATGTAACGACCCTAACTTTCATTAATGGAAATCCCTCTGGATATAATTAAATGTCACTGTATGAATTTTTTTTGCTAACTTCTTTGGTTTTATGTTTTTGGATTTTTATATACTGTTAGGAATTGTGGTCGTTTCTAATATGGTCGTTGAATAGTTATCCCATGATTAGTATAAATATAGGGCTTTAACATATCCAATTTACTCAGACAAAGGAAGCGATGGCCTCATCGAGTAGATGTTCCCCATACGAAGCCCATTTGTCGGAGCTCGAAAAAGAGGTGGAATCATTGGGCTTCTATTTTGACCAACCCAAATCCAAGCTTTAAATTGTTTTTAAAGCACAAATAGTATTTTTAGTTAATGTTCAACTATGAAATATATTTTGAGGAATTAATGGATTTTGGAATTAAATAATATTTTAATAAAATATTATTATATTTATGAAATTAATTTTTATTAAATATAAATGATCATATAATTTTATGAATGCAATTGTAATTTTTATTATGGTTTGAAATCCATTTTTTTCAAAACCCAGGAATTTTCGATAAATGTCGGTTTTTATTTTAAAAGTAAAAATTAACATATTTAGAAAATTATTTAGATAAAATAAATATAATTTCTGGAATCAGGACGTTGAAATTATTGAATAGTGAATTTTTCATAATTTTCTGAGACAGTCAAAGTTTTGGGTAAAAATTAAATACTGTTTAAATATATAATGTGTTTTATGACATCATAATGACCCAATAGTAATGTAATAAAATACTATAAGCTTTATCTTAGGCCAATATATGTTTTAAAATTAAAATAATGTGGTTTTGGGTTTGTTTGACTTATTTTACATTGCATTAATGGACTCTTCAAGGCTTATTAAGAATCTTGTTTTTTTTAAATTGTTTTCCTTGGGAGTGTGACACACCACCACATATGAAAACCCATAATTTTAAGATGTTCAGACTTTGGATTTATAAAATATTTTTTTCCACTTCCCTTTGACAAAACCAATGGGCAAAAACCAAGGGATGGATTGTGGTTTGGATTAGTTTAATGTGAGGTGTCCCAAACCTAAATAATAATGAATTCTCTCACCTTTCCTATATAAACCCACCCAAACACCCACTTCCTCCCCACTAAAAGCCTTAGAAATTCATCCAACCTCTACCCTACTCTGTCTATAATCCTCCCAAGGTGGCCCAAGATCCCAATAAGCCTCTCTAAAGCCTCTCTCAAGCCTTTGAAAGCACAGTTCCAAGTAAGGGTTTTCTTCCTTTCTCATTTTTGTCCAATATTATTTAAATTGTTATGCCCTTTTAATTTCAATTATAAATGTTTGGGTATGGTTTCAAACATCCCCCATAATTCTCTATTTATGATTGAATTATGGGAGATCCCCTTCTCTCTCATTAAATTCCTCCCATGTACACCCGTTATTATGCCGAAATTCAGAAAAGGAATTTCTCTCAACTCATTAACATTCAAGAAATTATTCTGTATCATGAATCTAAATTCCATTACAATTGTTGGGACATGTATCTATATGACCCCCTTACTGTCCATTTCATTTACATATGATTATACCACCATTTACCTCTCATCAACCATTTTTATGAATTCTTACGTCACACCATTATGCTGCCAAAATTGCACTGATTTTCCAAGCCAATGTCATTGTGTAGTGAATACCATGCCCATTTCTCCATCAAGAGTATTAAAATTTATGCACATTTACTTATTTATTATAAAGTTCCATGTTTTAATTTCAAATTCTTTTATCGTGGAATAAATTATTATGTTTTATGAATCCATGTTATATGATTCATGTGGCACACTTATGCATGAAATGAAATGTTTAAGAAGGGTGTACCCTTATAGCGCCTCAATGCATTGGGTTAAGAATTGTATCATGATACATCATGTTCAATGGGTGTTTAATCATGATAATTCAAGTAAAAAGAGGTTTTACTCATGCTTCATGTGCAATGAGGATTTAATCATGCTCCATGTGCAATGAGCCTTGGCTCATGCTAATTCAATGTTAAGTGTTGTTTCCACATTTCCTTGTTATGATTATCATGATTTATCATGCCTTTATGTTTATGATTCTATTGTTCTCTAATGATATTCCTATTGGATAAATTTTATTTTATTCCTCATGTTACTCCATGTTCATTCCCTTACTGGGCTTTATAGCTCACCCTATGTCTTCAGGTTTTCCCATGCAACGCTAAGTACGAGGGAATGTAGTGGTCATGTAAATGAAGCTTTCAATAAAGATGTTGTATTTCATGTTTTAAGTTGTTATGTAATGATCCTAAGCCCCAAAGAAACTAGACCTCCTGATCTTCCATGTTGTATCAATTGAAGGTTTTATATAATAAATCAGGTTTAAGTTTGTAATAAAAGTAGGGTTGTCAAAGGCAAGCTCGCGAGACATGAACCCACAACCGAAGGGCGACAAGGGTGCATCACCTACCACTGGACTACGCGATGTCCTGGTTTGTATAATTTAGTTTTTTATAAAATAGTCTGACAAATGAATATAAATTCATTTTTTAACCTTATATGATTAGGATAAATAGAATATTTTTGAATTCTATTATATTGTGGAGTGAAAGATGAGTTTGTGGAAGGAATTAGTTGAAGGATGAAACTATACTTGTCAAGTATATATATATCTATATATATATATATCCCCTCTTATTATATGAATAAATTAATTCTTAATCTTTAGGGAAGATATCATGAAACCAAAAATGTGTTATCCTAATACCTTAGGTTTTTGTGAACTAATGATATTTTAAATCATCATAGATCGATGGATTTTAGGCTTTCCTTTGTTCACTTGTTTGTGTTTGATGACCTCAATCACTCCCTATAAATATTTAAGTTTTCACTCCAAATATATTTCCCTAATTTCCACCAATGTTCTCTTAATGTACATCATAATTTGGTGGTGACTTTTTCATTTCCCTTTTCCTCTTATTAAGATTAATTTTATTAACCCAATTTCAGATGTGGGTTATCCACAAAGGTTTTTTCTATTTTTCAGATTTTATTTTTTAATATCAATTTCAAATTGTGAGGAAGAAATTTATTGAAGGAGGGGAGAATGTAACACCCCAGGATTTCATAGTACGTTATCTCATTAAAGTAATTCAATAGCTTGCGCTACACGTAACATTGAGTTTGAGCACACCACAACATACTAAACTAACCATTCAAAAAGCGGTTATGAATATTATTAACTGAATTTTGAATCTTATATACTCTATATAATTTTAACATCCATATTATGTGTTTTTATTCATAATATAAGAAAAAATTCATTTTTTTCGGATAAAATAAGTATTTTTCAAAAATGCAATTTTTCCGCCTTTCTATGGAGAACCTTTTTTAAATCCAATATTTGACACTTTTATATATTCAATTTAATAAAATTCAATTATTTTTTAGAATCAGGTCATTAAATTTAGTTTTTTAAATTTTTGGTACTTTTCTGATAAGTTTCATATTTTGATGAATAGTAAAAAATACTATGTTTTAATTGAAAACAACTTTTTAAATCGAAACAATTTATAGTGATAAATTATGAATTTGATGGTTTGGAAATATAATTAGATTATATTATTATCTTTTAATTTAATTTAGGTCATTATAAGTAATTTCCCATTTAAATTTGATATAAGCATATGCCAATCTTTTGATAGTTTTTACTTTTTAAAAACCATCTTTTTGGTTTTGACAACAGCAATTAAATTTAATTTAATAAATGAATGGTTTATGATTTGAAATTGGTAAAATAGGAATCATTTTTGATTTCAGAATATCTAAATTATCTTAGGGTAAATTTTTGGCATTTTTCTGAAAACGTTCAATTTTTGATAAATAGTGAAAAACATTACGTTATTATTTAAAACCGACTTCTTATTTAAATAATTAGTTATTTTATTTTAATTTATTTAAAGTCAAAATAGATATATAATACCTATATAAGTTCAATGTAATACATTGTAGTCATTTTATAACATGTTAAATATATAAAATTTTATAGAACTTTTACCGTCTTTTACCCATCTCCTAGGAGCATTTTCAAATTTGCATAAAACATAATTTTACCACTTCTGTGAGTTTAATTTAAAAAATCCAAGACACACAATTAATATCATTAAGTAAAATGTTGTTGAATAAGATGAAAATAATATTTTGTGAATAGTAATTTTTGACTTTTATTTACCACAGTTAAAAGTAATAGGGAAATTAATGAAAAAATGTTATCATAATTACCCTAACACATGTAATAATTCTACTGGATCTGTATAGTTCGACCAAAAAAACCTTAGGAATAAATTATGATCATATTTGGTCCACTTGGATTAAATTAAAACATTTATTATTATTTTATTTAATGAAGAGTTAAAAGAGTTAAATTTAATGTTTAATAACTAAACCATTTTTAATATAGGGTTATAGACAATATAAATTAGACTGTAAATATTAATTATAAATATAAAAACATTTCCTACATAATAGTAATTTATTTATAATTTTTAGACTTTAAATAATTTAATTTATTTGTGACAGAATGAGGATGCAGTAATTCCCTTATTAATGAAATATTACAATAATTGATAATATAAATATAAAAAAATGTAAATCGAGACTTCTGATAAATTATAATAATTTTATAGTTTAATATGACATGTTATGGTTGGTTAAATAAATTTTATTCGAAGTGATAAATTGTTTATGGATTTCAAAAAATCAAATACAAAATAGTGTCAAAATGGACATAATTGAGTTTTTAAAACAAATATTATATTATTATTTGATACAATATTCCAAAAAATATAAAGTTATTCCAAAATACATAGATAAGGTTATATATATTAAAAATTAACCACATGGTGTTCTCCTGGAAACATCATGGAGGCCAGGGATTCTGGAATAGCACTTCAGGGGAAGTCCTTTTTGCAAGATGCTACAGATTCACTGCATGAAAAAACGAGGCAAGAGGGAGTTAGTGTCTTGGGGACCTTGGACCCAAAAAATCCCATTCCTAACTCCCCATTCCTTCAGGCTGGGAGAAAGGGGAATAAGAATGGAATGGAGGTCAATGTAGGCAAGGCAGATTTTTGGTGCAGGCCAAGTCCCCCCAAAGAAGACTCCGGTGTGGAGTTGAAAAACCGTTTTGAAGGTCTGACGGATCAAGAACAAACACTAACACAGAAGGAAGATATAGGTGATGATGGGTATAGCCACGTCTTGATGGACAGTGTTGAACATTTCCAAAGTAAAGGACCCCACAACCCAAGAAGGAAGAAGGGGAAAAAAGGAAAGTGTGACTCATGGAAATGTATCGTGGTCCAGGGGAAAAAATCCAAGGGATGCGAAGGCTACTCTTACTTGCCTAAACTGATTTAAAACCAGATTGGCCAAGAAAGGCAGAAACAAGGAAAGTAAAGTTCTATAAGAAAGGGAAAATAGAGACCCATAAAAATAACCAAGAGTGATGGAAGAAGAGGCAGGGTGTATCTGAAGCTCATCCTCCACTCCAAGGAAGAAATGATTGAAAAAGTCCTTCGACCAAATACCTCAAATATGGACATTTTGAGAATTTATGAAAAAAGGTTGAATTTTGATGCCACCAAGGAGAAAGAAGTGTGGATAGACAAGAAAGAACGAATCATTGCCCAAGGCTTCAATCAATGCTAAATCAGCTTGGAGGAATTCATTCAGATAGTGGACAGAATGGTTACTCACCTTGAAGAACTCATCAAAGTGGATCCAGACACTCACGTTAGTACTCTGCACTAGGAACTATATAGGGTGACTGAATCAAAGAACCTTAGTATTGTGTTTAACAATTTTGTGAGCTCTTTTAGTATGTAGTGGTTTTTGTTTTGTGATCCATGGTTTTCCACTTTCCCTTAAAGTGGCTTTATAAAAAAATTATATTGGATGGAAAAAAGAGACATGGTAAATGTAAAACTATTTAACTAAGAGTTAAATAGAAAAGATAAGGTTTATATGATGACCTAAACTAGTCTAAAACCAATTTGTTGAGATTTTTTAGACCCATACCCACCTTAGAATTTAAATAATTCATTTTTGAGCCATTATAAACTGAAAAGTATTTTATAATAAAATAATATTTCAATATTTTCCTAAAGTGACCCTCACCACTCTTATAAAAGGGAACTTCCCATTCTCTTAATTTCACACCTCTAAAGCCTTTTAGATTGGTCCAACCCTACCCAAATATCCTACCAACTTTCCTGACTTCATCTTAGAGGCCTTCCTTTTGTCGGAAATCCAACCTAAGGATCTCTTTTGATCAATAAAAAAGGAAGAACCCGAAGAATAGGTAAATTTTTCATCACCTCTATAAAATTATTTTCTTCTTCCACTTCCTATTTATTGAATGTTTCCATTATAAAATAATAACTCCAGTATCTTATATATAATTTTACATTCTAATAAAAATGATACAACAATATTCATTATTCTATCCATCCTATAAATGACAAAGTCACCATACGTGCGTACGTACGGATTAACGTCTCCACGTCGTGGTGAAGTTTTTTATTCAAACATTTCATTGTTTATATGGGTATAATAATGTGTATAACTGATGTAAATAATATATATAACATTTTGAATTTCCTTTATAATAGTAGGATAACCATTTGAGTTCTTTTTCTTTGAAATATAGAAATAAATTTCCATCTAAATTTTAATATTCAAATCCATATACATTAATTCTAGTATCATTAATCATTTAACAACTTCAAAATATCTCTATAATCATATCCATAATTTCATCATTTTTAAATTTCCATTTAATTAATATTTTAAATTGTTGAATCACCCTAAAATTTTATAAAAATAACTTTTAAAAAACTCAAACATTTGAATTTTAAAAATATTAATTTTTAAATTTATCTATAATATCCTACCACTCCTCAATATCATACTATTAAACTTTTTAGGTGTGACATCCTTCACCCTAAGTGTATATATTCACTTTAGCATATGAGTAATTATGTTTATTCCATAAGAGTCATTCCTATAAGTGTAATCTTTGTAATAATAAAGCAGTTTTCTAAAATATCAATATTCCAACTTCTATAAGTCTTATTTAGATTTATATATGTAATATTTATCAATTAAATAGTATAAAATAAGGAGATTATAGATGTAATATATATTAAAAAATGATTCCTTTATAAAAAATATCATCACCCACTTAAATTAAAAAAATACATGATTAAAAAAATAACAATTTTTAAGCACATGCAAAAAATAATTCTATGGAATAAAATATTAAAATAAACTCTACATTAAAACACGATTATTTAAAACATAAAATAGTCCCACATAAGGATATACAAAATTTGATAAAAATATTTTAAAAGAATAATAAATATTCTAGTGTATGCCAATATTGTAAATAATTATGTACAGGTTTATAAATTCAACATAACCCCTCCTCAAACAATGCATATATATCATATAATAATTTATGAAATAACTAAAAACTTATTGAAATAATTTATATAATTTTTTAGTAAGAAATTATAAATTAGTATAACTTCTCCCCTTTGCAAAATAGATAAATTAGTTATTATAAAAAAACAAATTACATCCTATAAAGACATATCTATAACCATCGAATTGTTCTTCTAAAAAAACAAGACTCACATCAATTTTGAAGAAATTATATTTTATGAAGTATCTATTTTTTGAGTATCCACCTTATGATTTTACATTGAATTCCTCTATCTTTATCATATAAAATATCAAATACGAATGCCTTTTTATACCCATATGCATTTTGGATCCAATAATGTTATAAATAATAGATTTAGGTTACCAAATATTCTAAATTTTTAAGGTAAATTAAAACTATAAAGGTACATAAATAATTGTAAATGTAGAATTTCATAAAAAATATATTTTAATGAAAATTAAAATAGAAATCATTATCATTATTTTCAAAAACTACACAATTAGAACATGTAAATGTGGACTTTGTTTTAATCATTGAACCTAGTGAAAAATAATTTCTATATAGTTTAGTTTTTACCTAAATAAAACCAAGTAAAAGTTTCCCTATATTTTCTTTATTAGTGCCAAAGATTTTATTTAAATGTTATTAACCATCTATAAAATGCTTAATAACAATTTTTAAGAATTAACTAAGGCTAAAAATTCTTTAATTCTATTTTAATGAAAGGCTTAAGAAGAAGTAACTTTATCAAATTTTGACTATAAATCTGCAGGATGTTTAGATAAACAATCTTTTTCAAAAATAACAATATCATGTTATTTTCTTATATTTCTATTATTCATTATTAATAGAAAAAAATTTCTTCAAGATAGAAAAATATTCCTTTAGATCATTAAAATAATTATTTTCAAAATGAAATTTAAAAGATAAGAAATATTATACTTCTTTATCTTGAGATATAATACAAAAAAAATTACTTTTGATTCAAATGAATTACTTTAGATTTCGAATGATATTGATCAGTTGAATCATATAAAAAATCTTTTTAGGTTTAATTGATTTATTTAATTTACTTTTGTGATCTTATTTTCTGTAATTTCTTATAGATTTGAGTTTATAGAAGACAATTATGAGATTTCCATACTTATTTCATTCATAGCATTTGACCACATTTTATATTTCCTATTTTTGAGTTTTTTATTTCATTTTCTTTTTAACTTGTCAGATGATCAAATAATTTATGCAAGTTAATCAATAGAATAAGAATTACTAGAAACATCATCAGAAAAAAAGAATAATTTTCTTTAGTTTTTTTTGTAGAAACCATAAGAGAAAAAATGTCTTTCTTTTATAAAATATGATCATCATATTTCTATCGCAACTCAACTTCATATATAATGATTGTTACAATAAAAAATTTCATTTCTAAGTCTTTAAAAGGTATGGTCTCTTAAAAATCAAAAATTTTGTAACACCATTTGGGTGGGATAAATCTATGAAATTTAAAATCATGATATGATTATTTTAAAATATTTCCCATGGAAGAAACATTAAAATATATCTCTATGAGTATTCCATTAATTTGAGTATTTATTTCTCTATAAAACATATTGAATGCTTGAAAAATTAATTTTTAAGTGTTTTACCTAAATGAAAAAACATTTCAAGTTCATTCATTAGAAAATGAAATAGTCTCATATATATCATAGGTTATAGTACATTGATAAACTATATTTAATTTATTAGTTCTCAATCTATAAAAAACATTCATTTCTTTTGATTTAAAATAATAATCAACATCATAAGTCACATTCCATGTCTTTGGTTCACTTATAAGAATATAATAGGGATTAAATGCCTTCATATAAACCTTAAATATAATATTATTCATATATATAACCATTATTTATTTATAATAACCATATTAATCACCATTAAAGTAAGGAAATTTAATAATAATAATATATTCTCTAGGATTATCCATAAAATTTTTTCTCTATTTGTTGGTTCATTCTATCTTTCTTATCAAGGGTCAAAAGATGAAACATTGAAGTGAAGGATTTAAAACCAATTATTTTCCAATATTTAGAAATCAAAAGACTCAAGATGGTGGGGGATTAAGTCCTTTTTAACAATTGGTTGATTTAATGTTCCCTGTCAAAATAAGTTAATTTTACTTTTCTATTTAACAAGTTGCATAGTGGAAATGTAAAGTAATGTAAAGAGTGCATGGAACCTAATATTTTTACACTGGTTTCGGTGTATAATAAAATCTCTTAGTCCACACCACTAACCCTTGATGTAGCCTTATTTAATTTATTATTGGTCATTTTCCAAGGTACCTCCCAACTATGTTTAAGAAGTTGTTACTTAGTTCAAGGATTTTAAAAGGCCTTCAAATAAATTTTAATGATACCTCATCAATTAAGTAAAAGTAATTGAAACTTAACTACAACTAAGTACAAGTAGATGAGACGTAATCCAAAACTAATTATGAGAATATTATACATCACTCACATCTAAGAATATGAAAATTTCACATATAAAAATTAAGAGATGTCAAAATATGACCAGTTGCAGTGCGAAATATTCTCTAAAAACTAATAGTAGATAGATATTCCATTATAGAAAAAGTATTCAGTGTGTATTAACTCCAAATCAACCCTCACGATATAAAATATTCAAGGAGTTCAGTTAAAAAATAGCAGAATAATATTCAAATTCACATATGATTCCTTTTTATAAATCTTTCTTATTAGTAAATAAATATGACTTAGTGATAGTAATAGAAAATGAGTAAATTTTTTTAGAAAATTAATTCGACACCCCGACCCCTGAGTGCCCGGAGCCAGTTCCCATGAGACATGTTGTTCCATAATTATTACATTACATTCATTTAAAAATATCACATCATGCCCCATACTATAGTGGATCGTGAGGTTCAGGTTTTGGAAGACCAGATGCATTCTGAAACTTCATTGAAGACATGACTGATACTTGAAATTTTTTTATTTAAAATGTAGGGTGAGAAAAAGTATGCTCAGTAAGGGGTTTTAAAACCATTTGAAACTAAAATTTTTTTAATTGAAAAATAATAACTACTAAAAGTAAACTATAAACATCTTCTTACAAGAAAACCGTTTAACTTATGACATAACCTTTAATCATGATCAGAGTACACAGTTCCAATTAGGGAAATAGAATGCTTGAATAATACATGACCATTAACAACATAAAGGGTAATGAAAACTACTAGCAAGGCAGATCTGAGTGCAAAAGACATGATCAAAATGTGGTAATAATGAACATAAAATGGTGCATATATCATGATGGCCATATCAATATATTTTTATATGTAATGACATAATGCTACTGTTAAATGGTTAAATTAAAAAACTACTGAAACATATCATGTCATTCCATTAATCCTTCTTGTGCCCACAAAAGGCTCTGAACCAGGGATATCCTACTAGTTGGAAAATCCCATGGTTGGTCACTTACTAAAACACTAAGAGGAGGGTATAATGCCAGATTGTGTCAAGGCCTCGTCCCAAGACCATAATAATCTATGTCTAGGAATTTCACCTGAACCGTAGCTGTTGTTATGCCTCGTGTCATGACACTGATTGGTCTCATGAGACCTACCAACTCATCGAGGGGCTATAGAGGGCCCCACCCGTCACATAATAAGTCCAATATGATCCTCTTAAGTCTTAAGGGTATTATGTATCCAAGGCTTCCCATACCACTTTGGATTCCTGATTAAGGTGTTGTTATTTGGGGTGTCCCATACCACTCCAAATAATGGGTTATTAGGTTCATCAATTATTATTTGGTGATTATATTTTTAGGAAAAATTCACAAAATATGATATGGAAATTACTAAGGAATCAAATTCTTGATGAAAAAGTGGAACATGCATTATATATAGTGCTAGATGTCAGAAATGTATACACAATTTATACATAAGGGAAATATACTGATAATTCACATGTATCATTTATATAGCATGCTAATAAATGGCTCCAGATGCAAGAGTATATAGGTACATGCCTTCAAATTTTTGTAATTATCTGCAGGTTTATAGTTTTATTTTTTTACAAAGATCATAAAGTCTTGGTTTTGAATTCAATTAGACAGCCCTAGATATTAAACTTACTAAGGCTCTCTACTTCGGCCCTTTAAACATTTTCTTCTTAAGTTATTACAAAGGTGAAAAACTATTTGACACAAATGGAAGTGAACCTTTGAGCATAAAATCGTGTGGATATTGACATATATGTGTAAATGTATTTAGAAACATTATTTAAACCATATACTTAGTTTTTAAAATTACTTTTATATAACATATACAAGTACATATATATATAGTAATAGTTTGTGAATATTTGTAAAACTAAAGTTTGCATGACCATAAATTTGAACTTTTCTCCCAACAATGAACTCAGTATGTTCTTCATAAGATTTAGGCTTTGAAGACCTAAATTTCAAGTAAAAATATTCATGTTTACTTATACACCCATTTATGCATTTTCACATCCCAACCATGGGAGAAAATATTTTCTTGAAGGAATAGATAAAAGAAATTCTCTTAAAATATATAGATATTGAAAATGAGTAGAGAGGGAGTGATAGAGGGATAGGGGCTTAAGACTTAATTTGAAATGCCATTTACATGTACATTCTGACATATATACATATATATATGTGTGTGTAAAACTTAATCTGCATGAAATTATAAGGGATAATATTCTTTCTTAGCTAGAGGGTCTTTAAAAGATGATATCCTTGGAAAATGGAAGACGGTAGACTGTCCCAACAAGTTCATACATGGAACATACTATAACATATATATATATATATATAAATACAAATATGTAAACTTATATTTGCATGAGAAATAATCACTATAAACATCCTAAACCAAATTTAAGATCCTCAAAATAGTAAATAAGAACGGAATTTCAGCATTTTCAACATGGATTAAAAGTTTTATATACATATATATACAAACTTTATAAATATATATACTTATGTAAAAACCCATTTTCACTCCAAATAATAAGAACTCTCCTTTGAAAATCTTGAAACCTTAAATTTAGAGAGTGTGTAGAGGGTTTTAGGGTTTTATAAAACAGAAAACAGGGTTGTATGACCATATATATATAATCTATATAATTTTATAAACTTATATAAGACTGGTTCAATGTAAACTAGGATGAAAACCACCCTTACATATCTTATTAATCTCTAAACAGGAGGCAAAGGTGAATGTGAGGGTCTTAATATAGTTGAATACATTCGTACACACACACACACATGCACAAATATATATATATATATATATATATATATATATCGTATACATTTTTATATATATATAACCTAGTTTGCATAAAAAGAGAAGAGAAGAAAAAAAAGAAAACCCCCTTTCCCAGAGTTAGAACCGGCTGGAGGATAGGAGGAGGAGGAGGAGGAGGAGGAGAGGCTTGGCTTCAGCAGGCTTTAGGAGAGGAGGAGAGAGTGAAACTGTGAGGTTGTTTCATGGTGGAGAGATGATACTTAATGGATGAGGGAACCCGACAAATGAATTTGCTTCGGGGGTACCATTCCTTGAATTAAGAAAAAATGAAAAAAGAGAGAGGGACAAGTGAGGAGGGATAGGCTGCTTGTGGAAAAATAGGGGAGGATGAAAAAAAATAAGATCGAACTGACCGACTAGTGCAGTGCGCGGGGAAGAAGAAGGTGGGTGAGGAAAACAATGAAAGAAAAATGACAGCCCAAATTCACCCGGGGGAATATCCAACGGTCTGGATTGGTGCGGCGAAAAAAAAGGAACCGACAGTCAGGATTAGATCATCGGTTGGTCCGACGGCCTGGATTGACGTGACGTCTTAAAATAGGTTGATGGTTGAGATCTCACGGCTTCAATATCGACGACCGTGACTTAATCTTGCTGATCCAATGTCACAGATCCCCCATACGCTCTGCCCAGAGCGCGCACCATCGCCACCTTTCCGCGACACCCACACCTTTGTGTGATCCTAAAGGGTTCCCATGAGCGCCGACCAGGGAGTCAAGGACCATCCACACCTCTATGTGAGAAGCCTCCCCCAGTAGGCTTGACTCAAAATGGTTGAACCGTTTTTAAAAAAAAATTAATACTTAAAATTTTTATAAACAGAACAAGGTAGAAATATTCTTTCAAATACATAACTAAATTAATAGTAATATATACATATACATAAACTAATTTTTATAAAATCAACTTAAAAAACCTAATTAATATATGTATGCATTTTTACACATTAACTTATTTAAAAAGATTTACTCATATGACATCAGCAGAAGGTTTTATAAAAATCTTTATAAGATTAATTATAAACGTATAAAATGAAATATAAGTCTTTATATACCCCAAAATAATAACAATATTACATAATAATTATTTTCTATTTAAATGTACCTTAATTTAAATCGAGTAAGTTCTTTAAAACATTTTATTTAAAACATATTTTTTTAAGAAACCTTAATACTTATACATACATATATATGTAAAAAATATCTTAAAGTATAAAAATTTTAGTTAAAATAAAACGCATGGTCATAATGTAACAGTTTAAAGGAATGGTCATAAAATGGTAACTTTCTAATGGTTAACTTCCAACAGCCACATAGGGGTTATAAAAATAAGTGTGATTCCCTTTGGGTAATAACTTCTAAGATGGACTTCTTCTTTCTCGTGGTTATCAGCATTCTGGTTGTAGCTACCTCCATATATATCCTGATAACGGTGGATCCAAAGGAAATATATTTCCTTGCTGGGAAGGTGGCCATCCTTCGAGTTTTCCTGATCCTCTTGGTGCTTATTGTAATGGGTTTGGGTGATCATTAGGGGTTTCTTCCCCTAGTGTTGATGTAATGCTTTGTAAAGGAATAAAACGTTCTCCCATTTATCAGGAAGTGCTTTATTATAATCAGAAGTGGAGAAAATTTATAACAAAATCATTTATTATCAGGTTTTAAAATTATGAGGTGTTACATTATCCCCCACTACAAATAATTGCGTCATCACAATTCTATTCATAAACTGGAAAGGAAATTCCCAGATGATCATCATCACCAAAACGGGAGATTTGGCTCGGTCAACGGAATAACTAGGTTGGTATTCAGTTCCTCCGCTTCTCTGGCCCAGATACACCTCGATCAGTACGTTTTGAACTCTGGCTCATGCATTTTACACTCAGTCTTCCATAAGGAGGCTCAAGCGGTAATAAATTCATAGATTTCCGAATGGATATATGTTCTGGTGCTCCACCGGACTACATCTTGCTCGAGATATTCGATTGGAACGATGCGGTTAAACAGACTGAGGTTTATGATCTGGAACATAAAGGCTGCTCTAAGGTTTCCATCTTGGTAAACCACTAGGAAACATGATTTGGAAAAAAAAATTCTATGCCAGAGTTAAACAATGAATAATACCCTCGAAGTATCTCCCCCTTCACCTATAACAAGGGAGTTGGGTAATGGCGATGAAGTTGAAGACATGGTCAATCCCTTTATAGGAAGAAATAATTTCATGGATGTTAGAAAATCTGAACATACATTGATATGATCTTCATAGGTTGAGAAAATAAGGGTAGTGCACAGTGAATGTTATGATTAAGATATCCTCTAATATCTCATCGGGTAGGGATGAGATATTTGTTCGCCTAGCCATTTGAAAATATAATCATGAGAATTCACTTTAAAAGTTGCAATAATGTAAAGGAAATAAAAATAATAATAATTCAATAAAACATAAGTTCATTACTAAACATCAATTCCTAAGTTCTCTTAATGATCTACTACACGAACTCCACACAGAGAATCAAAACTCCCTATCTCCTTAAACCAAACACAGGCTGAGCATTCAGGGTTAAACTCATGGAGGCAGCTGTGACGTCTCATGAGTGTAGCATGAGGGGTATGAAGTTGTGAGATGTGAAAACACACTTTTTTCCTGCAAGACCATCAGCTGGACTCATCTTCTAACATTCTGAAGTCCAAAAACTGGCCCCAGAAGCTGTAGTTCAGAATTGGACAAAGATAGGCCGCTTGAGGGTCATCGGTAGCAGCAGCTTCTTGAAAAGTGTTAAGGGCCATAAAGCCAATGTCCTCACTCATTGTGAACACTAAAAAAATTCCCTCATGGTATCTTCCCTGATGAACATCGGATGGGAATTGGGTCATCATCATAAGAAGGTAATCAAATCATTACCCCCGGTGTAGCCGAAGCACCCAAGGTGAGTTTGAGACATCGTACATGCGTTTTCATGTCATGCGGATATGGGAATAGTTAAGACAATTCTCTCGGCTAGCTAAAGACATAATGGTCTCTAGGGACTCATTAGGGAGTAATAGTAGATTGGTGGGTACATTTTCATTTTCCACTACTGGAAAAATGACCTATAACCATGGTTCAAAACCGTGGGTATAGCCCCCAAAACCGTGGGTATAGGCTATACCCACGGTTTTGGGAACCGTGGGTTGGAACGACGTCAGTATAGGGGTCTTGACCTATACCCACGGTTTTGTAGAACCATGGGTATAGGTGTTTCACACACCAACATGCTGGTGTACAGCGTGGAATGGAACTAACCCCATAGTTTTCAAACCGTGGGAAATTTAAAATTCTCAAAAATCGCGGGCAGTGGGAATCAAACTCGCGCCATACACAGGACTCATCACTGCAACACAACGCAGGACCAACCGAGCTAACATATTTACATGTATATTCATATAGTTTTATTATTATATATTAATATGTATGCTGTTATTTTAATAAAACGCCACCCACGGGTTTTGAACGCGTGACCTAGAGGGACGGAGTTTTGCGGCAAACCAACTATGCTACGCGGATTTTGTTTATATAATCATATGATTTTATACTTATATTAATATTGTCGAAATATTTGAAAATTTCTGCCGATGAGATTCGAACCCCACACTTCAGAGAACCACACAGAGAACTAAACCATCGAAGCTAACGAATTTATATTAATAAATATTGGCATCATTATTATTATATTATTTAAGACATTGTTCCCCCATAAAATTTATTTCTTCCTGCCCAATTTTTTTCCCATTTCCCCCCCTCCATAATGTGGGAAACCTATACCTATGGTTTTTAAAAACCGTGGGTATAGGTCTTCACAAAAAAACCTATGCCCACGGTTTTGGAAAACCATGGGTATAGGGGGGACCTATACCTATGGTTTTTCACAAAATCGTGGGTATAGGCCCAATTTCCAGTAGTGTGCCGTATTAAAGTTATAATGAAGTCACATAGTAAGGTTTAGTCATAGATATATATTTCAATTACCTAGTTTTCCAGATTTGTTTTCACCAATCCTCTGATACCAACTGCGACACCCCGACCCTCGAGTGCCCGGAGCCGGTGCCCATGAGACACGATGTGCCATAATTATTACATTACATTCATATAAAAATATCACATCATGTCCCATACAACAGAGGATTGTGAGGTTCAGGTTCTGGTAAACCATCTGCATTCTGAAACTTCATTGAAGACATGATTGATACCTGAATTTTTTTATTTAAAACATAGGTTGAGAAAAAGTATCCCCAGTAATGGGTTTTAAAACCATTTGAAAATAAAAATTCTTTACTTGAAAAATAATAACTACTAAAAATAAACTTTAAAAAACATTTTAAAAGAAAATCGTTTAACTTTTAACATAGCCTTTAATCATGATTAGAGTACGCAGTTCCAACTGGGGAAATACAATCATTGAATAATGCATGACCATTAACAACATACAGGTTAATGAAAACTACTAGCAAGGAACCTCTGAGTGCATAAGACATAATCAGAATGCTGTAATAATAAACATAAACCCGTTCACATATCATGATGGACATATCCATATCTTTTCACATGTAATGACATAAAGCTGTTGTTAAATAGTCCAAGTCCAAAACTACTGAAACATATCATGTCATTCCATTAATCCTTCCTGCGCACACAAAAGGATCTGAAACAGGGATATTCTACTAGTTGGAAAATCCCATGGTTGGTCACTTACTAAAATATTAAGAGGAGGGTATAATGCCAGACTACATCAAGGCCTCGTTCCAAGACAATAATCATCTTTGTCTAGGATTTTCAGCTGAACCGTAACTATTCTCAGGCCTCGTGCCATGACATTGATTTGTCTCATTAGACCTACTGATGCATCGAGGGGCTATAACGGGCCCCGCCCATCACATAATAATTCTAATATGGTCCTCTTAAGTCTTAGGTGGATTATGTATCCAAGGTTTCCCATACCGCTTTTGATGCCTGGTTAAGGTGTTGTTATTTGGGGTGTCCCATAACACTCCAAATTAAGGGTTATTAGGTTCATTAATTATTATTTGGTGATCATATTTTCAGGAAAAATACACAAAATATGATATGGAAATTACTAAGGAAACACATGCTTGATGGAAAAGTGGAATGTGAATAATACATAGTGCAAGATGTTAGAAATGTATAAACAATTTATACATAAGGTAAATCTAATGAGAATTCACATATATCATTTATAAAGCATGCTGATAAATGGCTCGAGATGCAAGTATATATAGGTACATGCTTTTGAATTTATATAATTATCTACAGGTGCATAGTTTTATTATTTTACAAATATCATAAAGTCTTGGTTTTGAATTCAAGTAGACAACCTTAGATATTAAACCTACTAAGGCTCTCTACTTGGGCCCTTTAAACATTTTCTTTTTAAGTTATTATAAAGGTGAAAAACTCTTTGAGACAAATGGAATTGAACCATTGAGCATAAAATCGTGTTGATATTGAAAAATATGTGTAAACGTATTTAGAATCATTATTTCAACCATATACTTAGTTTTCAAAATTACTTTTATATAACATATACAAGTATATATATATATATACTGTAATAGTTTGAGAATATTTGTAAAACTAATGTTTTCACAACCATAAATTTGAACTTTTTTCCCAAGAATGAACTTAGTATGTTCTTCATAAGATTTAGGCTTTGAAGACCTTAATTTCATATAAAAATATTCATGTTTACTTATACACCAATTTATGCATTTTTACATCCCAAACTTGGGTGAAAATATTTTCTTGAAAGAATAGCTAAAAGAACTTCTCTTAAAATATATAGATCTTGAAAATGAGAACATAGGGTGTGATAGAGGGTTAGGGGATTAAGAATTATTTTGAAATACCATTTACATGTACATGCAGACATATACACATATATATGTGTAAAACATAATCTGCATGAAATTCTAAGGTATAATATTCTTTCTTAGTTAGAGGGTCTTTAAAACATGATATCCTTGGAAAATGGAAGATGACAGAGTATCCCAACAAGTTCATATATGGAACATACTATAACCTATATATATATGTATGTATATATATATATACATAAATGTAAACTTTGATTTGCATGAGAAATAAAAACTATAAACATCCTAAACCAAATTTAAGATCCTCAAAATAGTTAATAAGAAAGGAATTTCAGGGTTTTCCACATGGATCAAACCATTTATATACATATATATACAAACTATATAAATATATATACTTATATAAAAATCCATTTTCACTCCAACTAATAAGAACTCTCCTTTGAAAAGATTGAAACCTTAACTGTAGAGAGTGTGTAGAGGGTTTTAGGGTTTTAAAAAATATAAAACAAGGTTGTATGACCGTATATATAAAATCTGTATAATTTTATAAACTTATATAAGACTGTTTGAATGTAAACTAGGTTGAAAACCACCCTTACAGATCTTATTAATCTCTGAACAGGAGGCAAAGGATAAGGTCAGGGTCTTAATATAGTTGAATATATGCGTATATATATAACCCATATAACTACTTATATATATAACCCGTATACATACTTATATATATATATATATAACCCGTATACAAACTTATATATATAACCTGGTTTGAATAAAAAGAGAAGGAAAAAAACCCCTTACCTGGAGTTTGAACCGGCTAGAGGGGAGGAGGAGGAGGAGGAGGAGGAGAAGGAGAGGCTTGGCTTCAACAAGCGTTGGGAGAGGATGAGGAAGTGCAACCATGAGGTTGTTTCATGGTGGAGAGAAGATACTTAATGGATGTGGGAACCCAAAATATGCATGGGATTCGGGGGTGGCATTCCTTGAATCAGGGGCAAAAAAAAGAGAGAGAGATGGACCAGTGAGGAGGGATAGGCCGGCTGTGGAAAAATAGGGGAGGAGGAAAAATATAAGATCGAGATGACCTAATAGTGCAACGCATGAGGAAGAAGAAGGTGGGGGAGGAAAACAATGAAAGAAAATGGATGGCCCAGATTCACTAGGGGTAAGATCCAATGGTCTGGATTGGTGTGACGGAAAAAAAGGAACCGTCAATCAGGATTACATCGTCGGTTGGTCCGACGACCTGGATTGATGTGGTGCCTTAAAATAGGTCGACGACTGAGATCCCACGGCATCACGATCGAGGGTCGTAACTTAATCTCGTGTGATCTAATGGCGCAGATCCCGCCTATGCTCCTCACTAAGCATGCGCCCTTGCCACCTAGCCGTAGCAGCCATGCCTCTATTCACTTTTATAGGGTTCCCCTAGGCACCGGCCAGGGAGTCAAGGCCCGACCACCCCTCTGTGTGAGCAGCCTCCCCCGGTAGGCCTGACTCAAAAGGGTTACTCATATTACATTAGCATAAGGTTTTATGAAAATCATTATAAGTTTAATTATAAACATATAAAATGAAATATAAGTCTTCATATACCTCAAATTAATAACAATATTACGTAATCCTTCTTTTCTATTTATATGTACCTTAATTTAAATTGAGTATGTTCTTTAAAAAATTTCTTTAAAACCTATTTTTTTAAGAAACCATAATACTTATACATACATATATATGTAAAACATGTCCTAAAGTATAAAAATTTAGTTAAAATAAAACACACAGTCATAATGTAACGGTTTAAAAATAATGGTCATAAAACAGTAACCTTCTAACGGTCAACTTCCAACAGTCACATTGGGGTTATAAAAAGGAGTGTGCTTCCCTTTTGGTAAGAACTTATAAGATGGACTCCTTCTTTCTCATGGTTATCAGCATACTGGTTGTAGCTACCACCATAGATCTCCTTATAACAGTGGATCTGAAAGAAAATATATTTCTTTTTCAAGAAGGTGGCCATCTTGGGATTTTTCCCAATACTCTTGGTGCTTATTGTAATCGGGTTGGGGGATCATCAGGGTTCTTTGGGCCCTAGTGTTGATTTTATGATTTGTTAATGAATAAAATTTTCCCCCTTTTATCAATCACTGCTTTATTATAATTAGAAGTTGCGGTAATTTATAACAAAAACAATTTTTATCATATTTTCAAATTCTGAGGTGTTACAATGAATAATATTTATCGATCAGTTTAGAAAGAATATTTTTAATAATAAATATATCTATTTTATTTACTTATTTCTCATTTTAAAATTAAAAAACCAATTTAAAATATTCATAAGTTACTCACTGAAAATAGGATAACTGTTACTTTATGTTTCTTCAAAATATTGAAATTTATTTATATACTCATTGAAATATTCTATTTAGTCCTCCATAATTCCAAAATATTCTATGAATTAAACATATATTATGTATCCCATAATTATCTAATTAAATTTAGTATCATTAAATTTTCATTTATATCTTCTTTTAAATTATTGAATCATCCTCGAAATCTAAAAAAACAATCTATTAAAAAATTAAACCATTTCAATTTTAAATAAAATAATGTTTTTAGTTATAAGTTAAGGATTTCAAATCCTCAATATCATAATCCCAAACGTCAAAAGCTTTATCTACTTCAATGTTAGAGTATATATTCAATTACATATAGGAATAATTTTTTTATTTTCATAAGATTCATTCATGTATGATTCATCTACAAAACAATGAAAGAGTTTTCCAAAATCTAAATCTCAAAAATTTAAATGGGCCATACAGATTTTATAAGTTTCATTCTTTAATTCTATATTGGTTATAAACATTATTTTTTAAGGGTCAATCAAATTACCATAAGGGAAATCTATATTTCTGTAACGTTCATGTACATTTCTGTAGGGTCATTTGGATTTCGATAAGGTTCATCTATATTGTAATAAATTTTATCTATTACACCCCACAAGGTTCCTCTAATTTCTATAAGGGTAAATTAAAAATTTCACTATAGAGTGTAACAATATTATTTAGTTCTGTAATGGTCATAATTTTGAGTAATTTTGAGTTCCAAAAATTAGTATTCAAATCATAAGAATAAAAACTCCTATGTAATATAATTTTAAAATCCATCCAAGCATGCATAAGATAATTAACTTAGAAAATTAATAAAAATTCAACTCATAATATTCTTTTTATACAAATGAAAATTTATCAATATTAAAATTTATAATTACAAAATTAAAAGAATAATATGAATAATAATTAAATTATGGAATATAAATTTATGGTAGATGACATACATTTTAAAAATAATTATAAGGGTTGAATTAATTTTCAAAATAATGTTAAAGTGTCCTAGATCCACTCAATATTTAATTTTCATCAGGAGGTCATTATTTTTACCATAAAAATATCAATAAAACAATTTATACATGTTTTTAAAAAGTTATTAAGAAGCAGAAAATAAATAAAATAATAAAATAAATAAAAATTATAATATAATATATGACATACATGTTGAAATACTATTTGAATGAGTTTAGGTGATGTGAACATGATGAATTATGTAAAAAGAATATATGCGAAAACAGGAAACATGAAATTTTCATTTTAAAATTATCTTATATCAATGATAGTGATAGAGGTAGTGTTATCCAAATAAAAAATGCTATTAATATGAAAATACTAATATTATTTTGGGAATTTGATCAAACATAGATGAATACAATTAGGAATTTTGAAATTAGAAATGCATGACTGATCATTTGGGAAAAATGTTAAAAAATCATAGAATCGAATATTTGGGATGGAGATGTTGAACAAAACCACATTGTAAAAGTGATAGATAGGATATAGAGAGATTATATAGAGGGTTAGAAATTCAGTCTTGTATTAATGTAGTTACATATATATAGGGTAATAGAGGTAGTAATTTTTGGTTTAGATTAATCCATATCTCTTATGGAATTTCCAATGGTTGGAATACCCATGGTTTGATAAAATAAAGGGATAGAAATATAAAGGGTTAGATTTGGGACTCGGGAGTAATAATGAATTTGGGATTATGTCATCTACATAATAAATAATTAATGAGATCAATAATATTTTATATAACAATTGTGAACCAAATTTTGATACTAAAAGAAAAAAATGAAGCAAAATAATGTTGAACTAGAAATATTAAAAATATATTACTCTAAATAATTTTTCGAACAATAATTTTAAAAAATTATCTCATTCAAAAATCATAGATAATAAAACTGAGCTAAATCAATATATTTGATATTTAATTTATCCTTGTTTTCTTTGAAACAAAATACAAAAAAAGAACAAAAATATGTTATAATTAATGAGGTTTATTGAAAATAATTTAATCTATTTTATAATATACATACTCCACACTATCATAAAGGAAAATTTGTTTTAGGGATAGTT
Source organism: Viscum album (assembly GCA_963277665.1). NCBI lineage: Eukaryota > Viridiplantae > Streptophyta > Magnoliopsida > Santalales > Viscaceae > Viscum > Viscum album. The sequence goes on from OY728137.1 coordinate 1,993,195,300, forward strand.
TTTACATAGGGTTTATATGGACACATTGTAAAAAAATCTCAAGCGGGCTCCTCAAAGATTCATTGATTTTTTTTATTTTAATAGGGTTGTAAATGACAATGTTAGACATTTATTTCAGAAAAATTAATCTTTCACATATAATTGGTGTCTATTAATTGTATTTTATTTATTTTTAATATAATGTGGTGTGGTGGAAAAATAAATTTGTAGCATTCTTCCCCAATGAGTGATTTTTGCCCATCCTTTAAATTGATATATGATATATTTTATCAAAATGACTTCAAAAATTTGGGGTTAATTTATAAACACATTTTTATCTTGTTCTTATTTTTTGGTAAGTGATATTATATTTTTTTCAAGCTTGAAAAGATATAATTTTTTTTCAGAACCATAGATATAGAATAAGGGAGAATAATTATATTTCTATTTTATAGAACTAATTTAATTTATTGCTATATTATGATGGAGGATTATTTTTATAAAATAAAAAATATGATGGAGTTGTGAAATACAGGAACAATTATGATGTGGCGGTATGAAAAAAAGTATAGTGTAACCTAGTGTGCACCACAACTTAGTATAAGATACTATAACATGGTGGTCATTCATATTATTATTTTATGACATGATAACCTTTAAGAATAAATTTAATAAATATTCAACTTCCACCACAACCATTTATTCATAATTTGATGATAAATGTTAAAAGATTCATGGTAAAACATATTTATTTAAATTTTGAATTAATTTATGGAGGATCAAGTTGAAAGTTACAATGATTTGTAATATTAAGATATGTTTATGAAATGTCCCATGAATAGAATCCAACTATTTTGATTATTTAAGTCCTATACCAAACCTATTTATATCTTTATATTAATTTCTATGAGTTGAATAATCATTTCTCCTTAAGTTGCTCCTTGAAGAGAGATTACAATTTTCTTTTATTATCTCCATCCTTTATACTTAAGGTTCTATTAGACAATGGGTAAGAGGGAGTTACTAGTCGCAAATTAGGTGATTCCTACTATATGTGGATACCTTAGGAGGGAATAATCCTTTGGTTTCTTCTCAATTATCTTGATAAATAACTATTTTAATCCTAGAAAGTCTAGATTGTCTAGGTTAAAGTTAAATGTTTTTATTTGTTTTTTATTAATTCAATATTTATATATTGATTATGTGATTAATGGTGTTTTATAATCATTATTCAACTAAATATTGGATATATGACTTCCCTTTAAAAGTCTTGAATGGCATCAAATAATATCAATCAATGTTTGGTTTGATTTATGAATCAATGAAGAAAAATAGAAAATGAGTTTTCCTGGAACCATGGAATAGTTCCATTAAAAACTAGAATTTTGGTTCTTGACTTTATAAGACTATGGTGTAGTGTGGTGAAAGATTTTACTAGTGATTATAAAAGTTATAACACCATACTATAGAATATCTAAAATATCATTTAGGGGTGATCTAATAATTTCACCGAAAAGAGAGATTTTGATGTACTTAACTATGATGACATCCTCTAGTTTATTCACTATGTATGGGGAACCACGATGAACGAACAACACCATAGTGCAGGTTTAGAAAACATTTTTATATTTTTATGTCTATCCTAAAGTTAATTCCATCAAAATATAAATAGAACTTGAAGAAACAAGAGTAACATAGTTTAATCAGTTCGAATTGACATCGAAAATTCTCACAGAATACCCTAATAAAGAGTGGTCCCTTAGGGGAAGATCTTCTATGGTTAATGTCATTTTGACATATTTTTAAATAAAATATTTTTTTGTTAAAATTATAAAAACCATAAACTTGTGTATCCTAGTTGAATTAAATTGGTGGGCTAGGGTGGGTGATTTAAACTACACCTAAAGCATTTTTATTGATGTGATGATGGTTTAATGTGAACTTACATAGCTAAATAAAGTTGAAATATAAAAGTGGTTATATTTATTTTCGATTAGTTTTTAAATGAAAATATAAAATGTTTATATTAGAAATGTTATTTGAATAAAATGTTTGATTTGTATAAAAGATTACATAATTTATGAAATGTTTGTTAATTGATAAAAAAATTATTGATAAATGTCACAGATTTTTAAAATTATAAATATTTCATATGAACCATGTAAAATATGATTTGAAAATTTTATATTGGATAAGAGTGAATTATTTATGTTTTACCATAATTAAAATATAAAGTGTTTTTATAACAATTAGAAAAATTCTAAAAGAATATAATTTTATTTGATAAAATATTTTGCATGAAATAATGATTTTATCATGTGTTATATGAAACACTCAATTTATATTTATTTACACGCAACCCTGATATTTTTATGTTCGATGATGTATTTAACACACAACACCAAACATAAATGTCTCATGATGTATATTACCATTATATCCCATCTGTTGGAATGATGGAAATGAAAGGGTTTAATTGAAATATTAAAATATGGTTCAAACATATATATATAATTAATTTTTTACTGAAAAATTAATTAGAAATGAATATAAAACCATTTTGAAAATTAAAGGATGTTTTTTGGGAAAAACTATTTAAATCCGCTTAAGTGTCTTTTATACTAAAAAAATAAAAAAATCACCTTTTTTGGATCATATTAATTAAATTTATATTTAATTTATTCAATATAATTTTTAACAACCATCCTATGAGTTTTCTATTAAATAGAAAAAAATAAATCCAATTTACAGTTAAAAACCATATTATTCTAGAAAGTAGTTTTTTCTCCTTTTTATGGCACACTTATTTAAAAACTAATATTTGAAAAATTCATAATTTTTATTAGAAAAAGAAATCTTAATTTTTGAAATTATAATACCAAAATTAATTAGGGTAAGTTTTGGTATTTTTCTGAAAAATTAATTTTTTTGAGGAATATTGAAAAAGCTAAATTTTAATTGAAAACATTATTTTTGACTAAATTGTTTGCAAAGTTAATATATAAATTGAATTAGTTTTAAAGTCTCAATTGTTAAATTAGACATATATTAATCCAATATAGGTCATTTTAATAATTTTCATTTTTAATTTTGAAATAAAAACACTGTGAACTTTTAAAAAATTTCACTTTAAAAACCCATTTTGTCATCACTTCCACGAGATTAATTTTAAATTAAATTATTATAAATTTGTGATTTGAATTATTTAAAGTGGATTCCATATTTCGAATCATAATTATATATATCATGTAATAAAGTGAAATTAATTTTTTTACTATAATTATTCGTTATATAAATGAAAATTAATTATAGTGATTAAGGAAAAAAAGAGTTTACTTAGTGGTTAAACTTACAATATAAGATGTTAAAATGAACAAAAATTATCTAAAACCCTTTTTATGGATACATTTCAACCCTAATTACCATAGTATATAAATATATTAGTTTTTGGTACACTTTTCTATGAAGGTAACCCCTATAATAAGTTAATAAAATAAAGCGACAATAAATATATACATTTATTTCTTTTAGTTTCAATAAAGATTTGGGGATTGGGTAAAACCACATAGGTTTAGTTATAAATGTTGTTTTAGAAGAGAAATGAGTTATTCTTATCACAATTATTTATCTTTATAATTTAATTATGATATAATTACATTAAATTATTTTGAAATTCCAAAGCAAGGGTTATTTAGTTAATAATTAAATAAAATAAATGATACTAAAAACATTAAAAGTGAGGTAACAAGATTGAATTAATGTGTTACCTAATTTATGTATTTAAATATATAATTATTAAATATTTTAACTTAATATATTTTTATTTAATTATTGTATTTTTATTTTTTAAATTTAATTTAAATAAATAATTTCAAACTTGACATTAATTTTATTTTATGATACATGATATTTTATTAAATGATTTAAAATTAATATAATACTACATACTTACAAATGATTTATTTGTCTTAATAAATATCAAATATGGAACATTCATGAATCATTTAATCTTTTATAATGAATATATTGACCCCTAAATAGTAAAACAATTATTGGCACGATTAGGGTTAAAATAGTGTTTTTCACATTACATGTGATTCTGTTATAATTAATTTCAAACACAAATGAGATTTTTATTTTTTAATTTTGTATTAATATTTAAAATTAGTTGGTATAAATTTTATAATATGTATCACTTTAATTTACTCTTAAAGGACAAATTAAATATGATAGAAAACTTGTTACCTTGATAAAATACCAAAATGAAAAAAATACAGGAACATAGGAGTAAATGAGAAAAATGTTTAAAATATCTATTTATTTTAGGTGGTGGAGGTGTTAATTGACCAAATGATCCCTCCCAACAATTATTATCCAATTTTTTATGTAAATTAGGTAATGGATACGTCCCAATAATGAATATTTTTGAGTATTTAAAAGAATACCACTCCTCCTCAACTTTAAAAGGGAAATCACTCTCCCCACTTATTCACACATATCAAGCCATTTATTTCAGAAAATATCTTCCCAAATAACCTCCCAAATTTACTAATCTAATTTGAGAATCATTATTTTGGTCATAAAATAAACGTTTCTATTTTTAAGTGAAAACCTAATGAGGATATCTGATGAAGTTTTAATTCTCTTTAAGAAGAATTTCTATTTTATTTCCTTCTCCACATGCTTAAATTTTTTATATCATGATTAAATAAAAATTTCAGTATATTCCATATAATGATATTTATTTTTGTAATGTTTATGATCTACAACCACACACACTTCCATCAAATTGTTTACGAAATTATCTTTCATGTGTATGACATTCCACCACCTCGCAAACTGATGTCATTCGTTTTTCCATGACCACATTTAAAGGTTGGGAATAACAATTTATATACAATTTATATATTATATATATTATTTTTAAGATTTAATTATTATTATTTAATTATTATATAACCCATAACTTCTTGTTTTCCGTTTGATGGGAATACAAAAACGTCATTCTTGTGTGCGGTAGACTACCTCGAGAAGCGATGTGATTCGTTTATGCATTACATGGAATGCACTAAATATGAGTTTAAAAAATATATGTGATATATAATAATTAAATATTATACTTTAATGATAATATATATACACACCATTTATTTTTCTTTCTTCCAAAATGACAATAAAATAAAAACAACGTTCACGCGTACATATGACCTACCGTCTCCCTGAATGGCGTATTTAATTTCATATCAATAAAAATTATGGATTAATATAAATACATAAATAATGAATATAAAATATATTTATATAATCTTTTACATTTATGATGTCATGAAACCACAATTTATATAAGAGGACCAAAAAGAGCATGTCAAAACATATATGAAAGACAAAGTGGTTATTACTCAAAACATAACTATAACATGGAATTGTTAATAATCAGCTAATAAAAAGTCATAAAAAATAATATATGATATTAAAAATTTAAATATGGATCTTTAATAAGTTAATAACATGTTTAAAACCACTATACATTAGGTTAAATCTTGTTCGACCATAATTAAGCATGAGGTCAGAGTTTTTCTAGTCTCACATTTATTTCTTTGAGATATATGTCATATTCAATTTTTATTTTTATTGTGTGGTTTATATAATACCCATAAATGTATTTTATGATTATTAACCTTAAATTTAGGGTTATTTAAATAAAAATATTAGTATATCTTTCTTGAAATGTCCCAGGTAAACTTGTAACCCGATAAGCAAGCCAACCCTAACATAGCTCGAAGAGAATTCCCGATCCCCATGAGTTGGAGACTTGCCCTTGACATCATAAAAATGATAATAGGAATGATTTGGACACTAAAAAAGAGAAAATATAGTATTAATAACAAAATAAAAATCCATAGGGAGTAATGTACCAGAATACAATAAGGCACAACAAGCCAAAAGTACTACAACCCAAGTACCAAAACTGGAAAAACAACCCAAGGTCCTAAGGAACAAAACTCACCAAGCCCAATGCTCAACAACTGGATCCACCTCCAAGAGATCCTTTCCCCTTGCGCGAACCTAGAAGGATAAAGTATACGAACAACCAAAAGAAAAAAGTAGAGTGAGGGCTAAAAATCCTACTAGGGTCTCACCACGGATTCCATAAAAGATGTCAACAATTGATTAACCAAAGTAATAGTTTAAATTTTTAAAGATAAAAAAGTTTCTAATTTCAAATCATAATTAAATAAATCATGCTATATAGTTCAAATTATAGAAAATTAATTTAAGTGAAGACTTTACAAAAGATAGAATACTTCTAAAATAATGGATTAAATAAAAAAATTACATAAAACAATTTATGTAAATTAATTAGGCATGTAAAACAGTTCAAAAGCAATGGCCTACATTTAAATTTCAAATATAAATAACTAGCAAGAAACATGGTCATCTTTAAACTAGGTGCGATAGTATTTCTAGATATAGGACTCTACACTCTCTATGTGATCATGACAATATGTGTACACATACATCCTTTAGAAACTAGTCATAGATGACTCGTCACCATTGCTGACGAGATGTGACCTACAGTATCAATGTTTTATAATATTGAAATTGCGTACATTGTTTCCAAATAACTCACCAACTACCTAAGACTTGCATGTAATCTTACACAATCAAGGATAGGAAATAAATTTTATAACTACATAAAAAATATTCATTAAAAGAGGGAATTCCTAAGGGTGGACTTTTTGAACCCTCCACACCCAGGAACCCACCTCTCCATGAAGAGACTATTTGGAGAAGCCTCATCCAGGAAGGATCAATTGTCAGTTGAGATGACTGTGCGTCTCACAGGGTAACACCTCGATCAGTGATGGTTCGACATAAAAATCCGTCAGCAAGGTGAAGTGTTCCCTTCTTCCTAGCCAGTGATACACTAGGTGACCCAGATAGAAGAGTGGTACATTAGAGGTGGAAATTCCCCCAAGAGCAGGATCGTAGGAATCGAACCCAGAACTCACTGAAAACTGTTTCTATGGCCCTCGACCACCCACCACTATGCCACCACCGAAGTGGCTAAGACTAATTAAAATATATTTACGTATCATTCTTTCATTTCAATTAATATTTTACATTTAAAACCAAAATTAATTTTAATTAAAAAAATGCATCTTTAATAAGATAAAACAACTAAGATTCTATCAAAACATTATATGCCAATTTCACCAGTTTTAAATCCATTAAAACCCAATTCTATAATTTCACAATTAATTTCCAAAATTGAATTAAACAATTTAATTAAAATCATTTCAATCAAATCCATAATATAAATTGAAAATTTTAAATTATCAAATTTCTATAAACACAACCCAATTCAATGGAATTGTGGGTTTTCCAAATCTCATGCCAAAACAATTTCAAATCTATCAATTCAATGGAATCAAATTTTCTTACATCAATTAAAAGAAAGTTTAATAAATTGAATTTAAGTCAACTATTGAAATAAATCAAGCAATACATGGTTAATTAATTTGTCTAATCAGGATGGAAGCACCTTCCACAAGGTCATCGATGTCAGAGGAAAGGATAAACCACCCTTTGTGGTTCAAGACACCTCCTCACGAAATTATTATTATAAACATCAACAGACCAACGGTCGAAGTTCATCAAGGGTTCCTAGAAGAGAAACATCTTTTTTATTTCACTAGGAATATCACATGAGATAACATTTTCTCTTTCCTGGATAATATCTATATTATCATTTTATGTTAACGCATGTGTTTGAAATTATTCTTCAATAGTTCATGAAATTACACATTTATAATTTTATATTTGATAAAAATATCCTTAATATCCGAAGTAATTATAAAAAATATTTATCTAACTATATATATATATATATATATATATATCTTTTTATAATAAAAATAAATAACATTAGATAATTTTAATAAATTATTTGAAGTGTCTTTATCAATATATATATATATATATATATGTTTTGATAATTCATTATCTTTTTGTAATCAAAAAAATTATCATCTGATAATTTTAAAAAATTATCCATTAAATAATTTCCTTCAAATAATTTGATGAAATTACCTTTCAATAATTCTTCATAACTATAATTTAATAATTTAACATAATTAATCTTTCAATAATTTTAGGCAGTTTCTATTTGATAATTTTAATAAAATATCTCTAATGTGTTTATATATATAAATCTACATATCTTTTGATAAATTCACAATATTTATCTTTATAATATTTATTTATATTTTATCGTTTGATAATTGATTTAATTATCATCTGACAATTATTTACCAATCATTTGGTAATTCATATTACAAAACATAGATAATTTTTTTACGAATTATAGTTTGGTGATTATTTTTCCTTTATTTAATATAAAATCATCTTTTTTGGTTTCCTTAAGAGATGTAAATGGAATGAAATAAGTAAATTAAATAAATTAAAAAAACACAACATGGATATCGAAGTTTCTTAGCACCTGGAACCAAAATATGGACATGCAGATCCGTGAAGCGGGTCAGCGGAGAGTTGATTGATTATGATGAAAAAGGTTTCAAGTTGCTCGGGCTCAAAGGGATCGATACATGGTGAAAGAAAAGTGCATTGGGTATGTATAACCACATACACATATCCCTAACAATAGAAAAACCCCAAATCTCAATCATCCATTTTATCAAACGTTTCAACCAAAACATAATTATAGAGGTGTTAATTTTATTGAATTAATGCTTTGAACATTTATTTAGTTTGAAAACGCTAAAAACTAAAGGTTTTGAATCAAGTCTTCTGTCAAAAATGGTGTTTGGTGTTAAATGGGAGAATATAAACAATATTTCCATTTTAATCAATTAATTTAATAATTAAATTATTAAATAAGATAATATAAAAATCAGACAGACCAAATGCCCATTTCTCATGAAAGTTATACACTTTATAGGATAAAAACCACATTCTGAACACAACGGTGGTCTCAGATTTCTCAAACTATGAACTATTTGAGAGATATTAATGAATTATTAATAAAAAATTAAAATAAATAAGTAATTTAAATAAAAAAGTTTTTATCTCAAGCAAGGTTTCCAAATGCACAATGCTTATAAATGTTATACCCCTTCTAGGGTAAAAACCTTATTACAGTCCCCATGAGTGGTCTAATATTTCCTATAAAACACATAGTTTGGTAGATAAATAGATATTTTAACAAAATAATTTATTTTATATTTTTTAATAACTTTATCTCACGAGCGAGATATCCAAAAGTACAGCGTCGTCGAATGTTATAACCCTATTAAGGTAAACACTATATTTCAAACATTATAGTGATATAAAATTTCTCATACAATGCATCATTTTGAAGTTATTAATTTGTTTTGAATAAAGAATGGGTGCTTAATATATTATATTTAATATTTTTAATCAGCCTTCACAGAGTCATTGCGAGCCTCAATATATCATAATAACTATGTGTCAAACTCCAAAAATATTTAACTAAACATTACAAGATGTTAAATGGGATATAAGGTTTTTAACACATTTATCAAAATTTTAAAGATATATCATTTTTTCCACTTAAGATATTAATAATTTAAAATAATATGGTTTAGGAATACCTGAAACATTACTGGGATGTTACAACCTCTCTACTATAGGAACTCTCTATCCTAAGAAAGCCTACAAAGAATCCTATGGGTCAAAATTATGAGGTCACTACTCTCTCAGTAGTGGTTCACTCTCCCATGTCTCATGAGAATCAGAATCATGTTTTCATAGTACACAGATCAGATTTTGATCCTACCTTGATGTACCTTGGTCTCAAAATCAACAATCTTGATCTATTGTTTAGTCACAGATTAAACAAGTTCAATCTCAAGATCCTTCCAGCTCAAAATGTGAGATGGATAAGAAATATAATTTCGCAGTTGCGATACCTATAAGATGTTATGTATCGATGTAAACTATTGTGGTAGTGCTAAACGGTATGTAACATTCCCCACCAAGTCAACAACCTCAAAAGGTCCACAAAAGAGGATTAATCTTCCATTTCTACATAAGCCGTCAATGACCCAACTGAGGTGAAACCTTTAAGAACACCTAGTCACCAACTGATAAATCCAAAGGTATACAACGATGACCAGCATAATACTTGTATTATCTTTGTTCTATCAACATTATTTGATGAATCAACTAAATTTTAGCTATCATCTATTGGAACAAACTCAGTGAAACCGATTGACTTTCACCAATCTCTGACCAATACAATGGATATTTACAAGGATGGCTATACTAGGCTTCAAAAAGAGCCATTCTGATCATCGACTAGAAACTATTTTTATAAGAAAACTCAACCATCCCAAAATTATCATCACAATCCCCACCAAAGTTGAGAACACAAACATATAGAATATCCACCAGAATATCATCCGATTGGGACTTTAGCTCTTTTAATTTAGCTGGTGTTATACAGTAAGAGGAAATTGAAACTCATTGTTTATCATACATCATGTCAATATAAAACACAACCTATCTTACAAACAGAATACTTGAAAGGTCAGAAGGAAACATGAATGAAAACTGGAAGAAAACTAGAGCAAGATCACCACTTATTCAATCTCTCTCTAGATCAAAATAAATTGTTGATATCACTTTCCCCAAGTCCGAATAAGAATGTCCGGCTCAGTTCGATCCTAGGGTCCCATTCTCCTTGAAGAATAATAAGCACACCATTGGGTATAGTAAGGTAAACTCGTCAAAGATAAAAATAAATCTGGTATTTAATGGAAATGAGCCAATAAATCCCAAATATGACCTAAATAGATTCTTTGTCGAGATCCAAAAAACTCCAAGAAAGCTCGAAATATGATAGAGAGAAGACACAAGTGGGACTACGTAGTCCCTACTCTCTCTCTACACTAAGGGGCATAATAATATCCATTACAGAAAATAAAATATCTATAGGAAGATTAAGAAGATTAACGATACGGGTTGAAATAAATGAGTGAGATGCTCTAGTATTAAATAGAGAAGTCAATAACAATGAAGATATACTAATGGCACCTCTCACGGTTATTTGAACAATATATACTTCCTCTGGAGACTCTTCCAGTGCTTGATGAAGCTTTATTCTGGATGCTTGTGGTTAGAAATCTTTTATACATGAAGCATTTGATTGCCCTATAGATTTTTGGAGGAGATGATGATCTTGTGCCACAACATGGAGTGGAAAAGTTGTGGCAGAACTTCTGCAAGTGCCCTAAACATCCACATGAGCCACAATTATGTTAGCAGACTCAAGCTTGAAATACTCCATAGCCTTGGCCAACACCATTGACTCTATATAGAACTATTCAGTGAAAAAAACTTTGATGTCCTTGAACTCTATGCCCTGATATTTCTTTTTCATCACTATTGTGTCCCAACAACTCTTGATTGGTCCTTCCAACAGAAAGGTGGCACATTTCACCTTTATCTTGTCCGATGTCTCCATGAAATCAAACAGACGTTCTATCCTACCCAACCATTCCTTATCGTGTTGAGGATCTGTAGAGAATTTGAAAAATGGTGCCTTTTTATGAATGAACTTTTGAGAAATTTTTTGAAGAACAACCCCCAGAAGATCCACATATGAATCCTAAAAAAGTACTGGTGGTGGTGACTGCCCAATGGTTGGTTAGTACGCATGATCAACTCAACTAGATTTGGATCCCCAATGGGATTTTCTTGTTGAGGTTCAGCGGCGGCCTCCCCTAGATCCTATTCACACGTCTTTTGAGAGGCATGATGTTACAAAACATTATAATACAACATTGAAGACATTAGGTATTGATCAAATAGAGAAACAACAGAAATTAATCCCAACAGAAAGAAAAAACAAGATTTGGATTTCACTCTATCAAAATCACAATAGGGAAAAGACAAGAACAAAACCACAAGAAGTATTTCCCTAACCATCCCTATCGACATAAGGTTCGTTGATGTGAGAGAAATCTAGACACTCAATCGAAACTACCTCCTATGTCCTGACAAGATTTCACAAATGCATATTGACTCCAAGACAAAAGATCAACCTAGACCTCTGATACCATTCTGTCATGAACCAGCCCCGGTATCCTAGTAACCCGATAACTAAGCCAATCGTGACATAGCCTAAATAGAATTCCTGATCCCCACGGGTTTCCAAAAAACACCTAACATCATACAACATGCAAGTGGGAAAAAATTTCCACTAACAAAGAGAAAATAAAAGGGAAAAGATAGTATGTATAACAACAAAAAAACACCATTAGGATTAATGTACCAGAATACAATAAGGCACAACAAGCCCAAAATACCAGAACCCAAGTACCAAGATAGAGAAAACATATCAAGGTCCCATGGAACACAACTCACCAATCCTAATGCTCAATAGTTGGATCCACCTCAAAGAGATCCTTTCCCCTTTGCTTGAACCTGTAATGAGAAAGTTTACAATCATTTGAAGGAAAAAGTAGGGCGTAAGATTAAATCCCAGTAGGTTCTCACCAAAAATTACATAAAAAATGAAAATAGTTGCTTAACCAAAAGAATGCTTTCAACTTTTAATGACAAACAAGTTTTTAATTTTGAATCATAACTAAACAAATCATTCTATACAGTTCAAATGATGGAAAAGTACTTTAAGCAAAGACTTTACAGATGATGGAATATTTCTAAAACAATGGATTAAATAAAATAGTTATTTAAAATTGTTTATCTAAATTATGTAGGAATTTAAAGTAGTTCAAAAGCAGTGGAATACATATATATTTCAAATATAAGTAACTAGTGACAAACATTGTCATCTACCAACTTGGTACGATAGTATTTCCGCCTATGGGAATCCATACTCTATAAGTGATCATGATAATATGTGTACACATAAATCCTTTGGAAACTAGTCATAGATGACTAATAACTATCTTTTAAGGGATGTGACCTACTATATATGTGTTTTAGAATGTTGTAATATCATATAGTGTGTCGAAATGACTCAACAACTACCCAAGGCGTGCATGTACTCTTAAACAATCAATGATGGACAATTTTTTTTAAGACCGCTTAAAATAAAATTAAGTCCCATTCTTCCATTTCAATGCCAATTTTCTTCTCAAAACCAAAAAGGGGTTTAGAAAAAAAATCATTCCTCTTTAACAAGATAGAACCATTGGGTATATATCAAAACATTTTATTTTAATTACACTAGTTTGAAATCCATTCAAAATCAATTCCATCATTTCAAAATTCATTTCCACAATTAAATTAAAAAATTTAATTCAAATCATTTATATAAAATCCATGATTTTAATTAAACAATTTAAATTAATAAATATTCATAAACACACCCCAATTCAATTGAATTGGGGGTTTTCCAAATCGCATGGCCATACCATTTTAAATCTATCAATTCACTAAAATCAGATTTTACTACATCAATTGAAAGAAAGTTTAAGAAATTGAATTTAAATCCTCTATTTAAATAAATTCAGCAATGCATGGTTAATCAATTTGGATAATTGGGAGGGAACCACTTACCTTAAGGTCATCGATGTCATCGGCAAGGATAAACCACCATGTGTGGTTCAATACACCTCCTGAGAGCCTTATTATTTTAAGCATCGACACATCAATGGTCGACATTCATCAAGGGTACCAAGAACCAAAACATCTATTTTATTTCACAAGTAATATCACATGTGATAACATTTTTTCTCTTCTAGATATATCTGGATTATCGTTTTATGTCAACACATGTGTTTAAAATTACTATTCCATAGCTTATGCAATTATACGTTGATAGTTTTATATTCAATAAAATTATCCTTAACAACCAAAGTAACTATAAAAAATATTTATATAACTATATATATATATATTAATAATTAAAATAAATAACCTTAGATAACTTTAATAAATTATTTGAATTGTGTTTGTCGATATATATATATATATATATATATATCTTTTGGTAATTCAATATATTTTGATAATTCAAATGATTATCGTCTGATAATTTTAAACAGTTTTCAATTCAATAATTTCCTTCCTATAATTTGATGAAATTATCGTTCGATAATTATTTATAATTATAATTGGAAAATTTCACATAATTACTCGTTCAATAATTTTAGGCAATTGTTGTTTGATAATTTTAATGAAATATCTCTAATGTGTTTATATATATATATATTGATAAATTCACAATATTTATCTTTATAATATTTCTTTATATTTTATCCTTTGATAATTGATATAATTATCATCTCATAATTCATTTCAAATCATCTGATAATTATTATAACAAATCATTGATATTTTTTTAAGAATTATACTTTGGTGATTTAGTTTGCATTATTTAATTTAAATTGAACATTTTTTTTGGTTTAGAGAAGTGATGTAAATGAATGAAAACAAGTAAATAAAATAAAATATTAAAAAACTCATTGTCAATATTAATATTTCAATGCACCTGGAACCAAAATATAGACAGACGCATCCCTGAATTGGGTTAGTGGAGAGTTGATCGATTATGATGAAGAAGGTTCCGGGTAACTCAGAATCAAAGGGATCGATCCATTGTGAAAGATGGGTGCTTTGGGTCTGTAGAACCACATATGCATATTCCTACCCATAGCTGAATCCCAAATCTCAATCTTTGGTTTTATCAAGTGTTGAAATCGTAAATTAATGATGGAGGTGTTAATTTTAGTCCATTAATGCCTTTCAAATTTATTTAGGTTGAAACAGGGGAAAACTAAAGGTTTTAATTCACGACATCTATCAAAAATAGTGTGTGGCATTAATTGTGAGAAGATGAACAATAATTCTATTTTAGATAAATTAATTTAATAATTAAATTATTAAATACCATTATTTAAAAATCTGACAGACCAAATGACTGTTACTAATGAATGTTATACTCTCTCTAGGATAAATAGCCCATTCCGAACATAATGATTGTCTCAGATTTCTCAAACGATGAACCGTTTGAGAGATATTAATGATTTATTAATCAAAAATTGGAATAATTAATTAATTTAAATAAAAAAACTTTTTATCTCGAGCGAGGCGTCCATATGCCAAATTCCTACAAATGTTATGCCCTGTCTAGTGTAAAAAACTCATTCCATATCCATTAGTGGTCTCAGATTTCCAATACAATGCACCGTTTGAAAGATACTTAATTATTTTTAATAAAAAAACATATTTAATTTTTAATAACATTATTTCTTGAGAGAGGCATCCAAACTTTCGAGGCCTTTTAATGGCATACCTTTCTTAAGGTAAAAAATATAATTCAGATAATACACTAATATTAGATTTCTCAAATGACACATCGTTTTAGAGTTATTCAATTATTTTTAATAAAAATTGTTCCCTTAATATATTATATTTAATATTTTTGAATCATCCTTCACCGTGACATAGCGGGCCTTAGAATATCACATTATCTTAGTGTCGAACACCAAAAATATTTAATTGAACATTTCAAGATGTTAAATGGAATTTAAGGTTTTTAACACATTTATCAAAATTTCATTGAAAAATCATTTTTTCCACTTTACATATTAATAATTTAAAAAAGAGAGTTTAGGAATACATGAAATAGTAACGGGATGTTACAATATCTCTTTCATGAGGTTACAGTTTCAATGATTCTAAAGTGTTAATGGATTTTTGTCTCTATTTTTCTTCTTTGAGACGTATGTTATGCTATAAAACTATCATTTTTATAACTTATATTTTCTTCCCATTTTACATATTATATTATGAATTTATTTATTTAAATGGTATTATAAGTTTCATTTAATGAAATTATTTCCTGAGGATTGTGAGTCAAAGTTACCAAAGTGGTAAGTGTCTTTTTTTACAGTCTCATCGTTTTTTGGGATTTTTTATGATTAAGTATCCGATTATGAAATCCAATAATTATCATGACTTATCTTCTCATTTTATTATTCATGATATTTTAATGAAATTTTAGTATTTTCCTCTATTTTTTACCTAAAATGTTTGAGAAAGTGTTTTTAAGAAAATAAGACTTCATTTCTCTCTTCGGTCGGAAATATTTGTTCTTTCAAAACAATATTTTTCTAAACTATTTTAAAAATGTTTTTAAATGATATTTTAATATAATTTTTTTGAAAAAATACTTTAAAAATGTTCTGTTTTTGAAAATGTGTTGTAAATGATACTACTGTAAAAAAAGGATATACCCAAGGTTTTACAAAAACCGTGAGTATAAGTCAACTGTATGCCCACAGTTTCTATAGAACCTTGGGTATAAGTTTTATGAGAAAAACAATTTCAATAGAATGACCTATACCCACAATTTTTGGAGAACCATCGATATAGGTTTCGCAAGAACAAAATTCACAGGAAGGACTTATACCCATGATTTAAAAAAACTATCCATATTGGTTGGGCTATACCTAATGTTTTTGTAAATTGTGGAAATGGGTTTCATGGAATTTTTTATTCTGAAGAAGAACCTATACCAACGGCTTGACCAAACCATGGTTATAGGTTGAAAAATTGTTTTTTCATAATAATAAAAATATTAATAAATACTTTAATATAATTATATATATATAAATATATTTTTGGAATATAAGAACATAAAATGGGTTATAGGGCCGTGGTAAAGTTGTTAGACTATATTCGAGAGGTTCTGGGATCAAATCACCATGGATGATTATTTTAATATATGAACTATACCCATGGTTTAGTTAAACCATGGGTATTGTGACATCCCATGTTTTCAACCGAATGAAAAAGTGAATGAAATTAATTTTCTTAAATTATCCAGGAAGGTTACCTTTAAAACCGAGTGTCAGAGCTTTTTATTTCTAATAGTTGACAATACGATGTGTCTTTTAAAGAAATTGAATTAAATTAAATAGATTAAATTTAAAATGGAAATAAATTAATTGAATGGTAAAATCCTTCTTTATAACTTTTAAAAATTATATGAAATACCTTTTGAGTTAGTCGTTGATTCAGTGCGGGATTCAAAGACTAGTACCCCTCAATATTGATAGAATAAATATATTAAATATATTGTATCCATAGGCGTGTGCATTTGTTTTCTAAAAAAATGAAAAAAATTACCAATGGTGCATTTTATGGGAAATTTGATTGTATCGTTAGGTCCAAAACACTGGGTTTACCCTAGATAGGGTATTAATTTGATGCACATCACGTGTTTGGAAACCTCTAATGTGATAATATCCTCTTTATTTTTAATTAATTTATTATTCAATTCTTTATAAAATAAATAATTATTTTCTCACTAATGGTTGGTCCTATGTGAAATCTGGTACCACCATTAGGTCCAGGACATGGGGTTTAACCTAGGAATAGTATAAATTTATCCGCAGTTGGTCGTTTTGTTAGATCACACCTGAAGATAATATATTTGGTTTATAAATATTTTATTGATAGTTAAGAATATTAATATTAATTTTATTATTAATATTATTATTTGTGTTTAAGAAAAGAATGAAAATATACTTATGAAATTAATAAATCATGTTTCCATGTAAATTATAAGGAGGAAATTTAATAATTGTGATGTTATTAATTACACCAATTAAATACAAATATGCAATCAATATTAAGTTAATAACAGTTATCCCTCTTTTAATGGTTGTTGTTTTTAAATTATTAATCGTGTCATTGATGAGTTTTATTAAGTAATAATAATTTTAATTATTATTATTATTATTAGATTTGGTCAAAAACATTGGTGTGTATATATAATGTATATATATATGTGGATAAAATATATATGTATATATATATACATATGTGGTTTATATATATATGTACACATGTGTATATATGTATAACATATATATATATATATATGAGTGGATAATTATTGTTGGGTTAAATAAAACATTATTGGTTTTCCCACCTAAATTCTATTGCGTAATTAATTAATTAACTTCACAGTTTTAATGAAAGTTTTTATTGAAAAATTCATGGTTAATATTGTGGCATAGATTTAATAATAAAAATAAAATATTGGTGTTATTATTATTATTAATTGGAAAAAATAATATTGGTGTGTATAAATTTGGAATATATATAAATTTATCCGTGTGTGTGAATAGGTGTAAATAAATAAGTAAATAAATATATTTATACTTTACCGAGAATCAGGTTGTTGGTCCTGAGGAGCTACTAAATTATTTAAATAGTTTCACGAGATTTATGTAAAATAATAAATCATGCCCTTGAACAAGGTTCGAGTAGTATTAATTAAAAAGTATTAAAAAGAATAAAATTATATTTAAAGAAATCAAAAGAGATGATAAACCCATGAAAATAAATAATAAAATAAAAAGGAGACATGAGAAGAGTATAAATAATTAAAAATGGTTTTAGCCATTATTATTATTATTTTCTTATTTTCCATTATCTTCCCTTTTATTTTATTTTGTTCCTTTTTCTTTCTTTTCTTTTTTTCTTTTTTTCCCTTATTGCTTTTATATCTCTTTTTTTCTTTTCTCTTTACTCCCTCTCCCCCCTATGCGTCAAGACCCTCTCCTCTCCAAGTGGTGCTCCACCCCCTGTCGCCTCTTCAGAAGACTACTGCACCTTCGATTCTTCTTCATTTTCAAAACTTTCATAAGCACTGTGAACCACTCGATAAGGTGAATATTACACACCAAGAATCTTTTAGTTTCATCCACTCTCCATCGTGCGATCTTCCGAAAATGTTTTTTTCCCAAAATTGGGGTCTTTCTTAAATCCTCTTATTTCTACCATTTTAGGTCAAATTAAAGGTTGATGTGGGGCATGTGATATAATATTACTATGAGGTAGAGCGTCTACTCTCCTTCCAATCATTTCATTGAGTCTTTTACATCACACATTTGTGCCGCTTGTCGGTGCTTACCAGCGATTCACCGTTTTAATTAATATAATTTAAATAATTTTTTTCATGACTATTTTGATCTTGTTTGAGGCAAGCCAACTTGTTTAAATTGTTGCAATATCATTGAACACCCATTTGGGTGTGCTGACGTTATCAGTCTGAATTTTCTTATTCATGAATAATTAATTTATTAAATGCATTTGTTTGTGCGACCCTCTTTGGTTGAGTTTTCAATCAAATAAATTATTTAAGATAAATGTGAACCATGAAATTTAGAGTTTTATTTAATTTTTTATTCCTAATGATTCCTTGTTATAACTCTTACCATGCTATGCAATTAGAAAAGGAAAAAATTATTTTAATTATGATTTCACTGATAGAGTTTTTTTCCTTTATAAAACTTGAACAATGATATTAAATTAATTTTTTGATTTATTTCTTACATGATTAATGTAATGTTTTGAAATAAAAATAATATAAGGGAGGTTCAATTTTTTCTACCCTAAATGTGATGATTTGGTTTCTTTAGGAATGTTTGGGTTTTGATATATTGATTATCCTACTTATATTTTTTGTGACTCTTGGGCTTGAATAATTAGGAAGTGTGTGGATTTTTGTTGATTAAATTGATTTGTTTCAATTATAAATGCATTCTATATTAAATATACTTATTTGAAATATAATTATGTTAGGGGAGGAGATAGAAAACATGGGTTCCATATTCAGTACCCACAGATGTAATCTCCATTCTTGATTGGTTTCCACACTATGCACCGGGGAGGCGATGCGTCAGGATTATCTAGACGAGGGTTTTCCTAGATTTTCTATATATTCATGAGTGATATCAGTTCCATAAGGGACATTCAATGACGTACCTATTCGTAAGTGTCTATGTCAATCCTCAGGTGATACTCGAACCCATATGTGTGATACCCAGGACAAACTCATGATAAAACCATGCCTCACGCTATACTTGGTCTTTCAGAATATTTCTTTGAAAATATTTAGTGGTATTGGATAAATTGAAGGATGTAATATAGGGATACATTTATGATTAGAGCATAATCCAACTCTAAAAATTAATACAATAATAGTGATAATGTGAAGAAGGTTTTTATTAATGTCTCTTTGAGTACATTTTGAATTATAATACCTCTATGGTGACTTGAATCACACTTTGTTTGACACATAAATTAGAGCCCAAGATATAACACAAGAATGGGGGTATAATCATTTTTAGTATTACTTATATATTCTGGGATTTTATATTAGTATACATATAGACATCTTAAATTATACATGTACTTTATTCAAAATCTCAACTAAAGCCGAAGCAGGTGGTATGGGACAAGTGTCCGCTTTGGAACCCGAACCAAGTTTCAGCTATTTTTATTTATTTATGTTTCTTGTATTTATTATAAATATGGAACACTATGTTTACAAAATGAAATTTTCAAGACACTATGGGTGAATGCCTACTGAGATTATATCTCACACCCTACTCGAGCATCATTTGGTACCCGTGTAGATTATATGTTCACAGGTATGGATAAAGAGAAGCATTATTATTCTAATGCTCGAATGTTGCATCCTGCTTAGGATAGAGATTGGGGGAAGAGGACCGAGACTTTTATCAAGATGCAATTGTTTCACTTGTATCATTTTCATTATAAATTTGATAGCATGTTTGTATTCCAGTTCTTCCGTGATTTTACTTTAGTAAAAAAATCATATCATGACATCATTGAATGTCTGGTTTTATATATCATCTTATGTACTTATCATTTATTCAGTTTGGATTATTTATTTTCTTTTTATATAGTTTGTTTTATTTACATGGTTCCACTACTTGTTATAAATTTCTTTTCATCCCCTATGTATTACCTTTTTCCTATGGGGGAATACTGGCTATTTACTAGCTGGTTTTCCTTGTATCATGATTCTATGATTATTATCATGTCTTTGTGATTAAAATATCATGATATTGTGATTAAAAAATGTTTCTCTTTGTTAGATGCTTGTAGTGACATGCTATCTTGTTTGATATGTAATTGGTTTATTTTACTAAAATTTATTGGATTCAATTAAATGGGAAAAAAATTCCACCTCTAAAGTGTGTTGTCACTTTATGTATTGGTAGATAGCCGCCCATATGGATGGACTGTTGAACATGTGCATGTTTTATTCTGAAATGGTTTTAAATGTAAAAGTCTTGGAAATGGAACTTGTGGCGGTGTCCTTTATTTAAGACCCTTGTGTAAGGGTAGTTTGATTTTCTTTTTGAGTTGTCTTGGAATAGAACCATATGTGTATTTTGTAGTCTCTATTATCTTTAGAAATGGACTTAATGATCATCTATTGAGTCTAGTGACTATTTTAGGTTGAAACCTGATATGGGTTGATGCTTTCTTCTTTTGTAAGGGGCTATCCCATGGTACGTATCACCCATTATGTTTAAATTCCTTACTAATACCACGATTTTTTGGAATTTTGGTATTGTTAGAGTATAATAGTACCTAGTAGGACACTTAATTTATAAATGACCCCCTTGTTCAGATAGAATGTCTTGGTATTCTTGACTTTTGTTTTGGGCTTGATCAATATGTAATGCTCATTTTTAGCATGTTAGACATGCCTTGGGAATGGTCCGTTGCTTCATTGGTCATTCGACCCTCCCCTCTAAACAATGATGGATGAATCGATATGTCATCCTCCGATTTAAAAGTCATATTTATTCCGTATCACCTCAGGGTAGTATAAGTTCACACACATTGTAATGTCACGTGATTAATGTTGTTAAAAATTGGGTGAGTTCATTGTAATTGATAATCCTTAGTGCTGTTGAGTTTGGTCTCAGGTCATATCTTGTGTAGAGTGATATGGATGTAATGAAATCAATTTCATCCCAATGCTCAGGATGAATTCCAAAGACTCGAGTGTTTTGACACGCCAGTCGGTTTGGTTTTGGTTTTCGTTCCAACTGGTTAACCGTTTAGGATTATCGTCGTTAAGACCTAGAATGATTTTTATAGGATAGTCTATCTATTATTTCGACTTTTAGGACACTCCTAAGGTGGGATGTTCCATGTTAGATCAGTTAAATACGTACCCTTCTATGTAGAAGGAGAGCAACTAAAGAGGACCATTAGAGAATGGTCTGGCTGACTTAAATACCTTGAGGCTTGTGAAAATTAAATCGTGTTAGTTATTGGTCGGAAAAAAGATGTTAGTGTGGTTGGAATTGTATGAAAAATTCGAATAACATAATTGGTTATGGGTGGACTATGGTGGTTAATATGGAACGATCATTGGATTGCTCAGGTGGTAAAGGCTCGGTGATCAGTTAATGGCGGTGCATCAGCCGATGAAGCTGAGTTTCTTCTATGGTGTTAACTAGAAGTGGTTTGGCCTTTTTCATTCTTGTAAACTTTAAAATATTTATAGTGTACTCTGGTTTAGTAATTAGAATGTCCCCTATCTTGATATCATCTAGGTACAATAAGAGATCATCGATCCAATGCCACGCTAAATTCCAAAATCTTTTGGATAATCTCTATCTGGTTTCATGATGAACTCATGGTTCTTATAAATCCTTAGTTAGTATTGAGTGACACATAGATTCCCTAGTAGGAATGCCTTAGATGAACTATTGTACACCATCCATTTTTTTGACCTGACCGCCATACCAATGTCATTCTAAGATCAGTTAATGATCTGATGTAAACATTTTGGCTTTGTACCAACGTCTCACTTCAGTGGAGGTGTACATGGTGAAATCAAGATAACTTAGAAGAAGACATAATAGATTAGTTCATAAAAATGATGACCATCTTGGATGAATGTATTATTGAATAGTTCACCAAAGTGGCTCTAAAAGTTTTTTCTCTTATTCAATAGAGAAATCAGTGAAGGACCATATCTGAAACATCATCTAATGACATGAGTACAATTTTTGATTTCCTTGTATTTTCATGAAAAGATGTCTTGACATGAGATTTGAGGTTGATGGAGAATCAACTGTTTTATACATTCAAGAAATCACACAAAAAACATCTTCATAATTCTTAAGGGTATGTGTAATAGGCAATTCTGATGGTGGAAGTTGTCGTGGCTTGGAATTTTTACCTTTCTAAAGTTAATAATCATAAGGTGGGAAGTACCTTTGGCATGACGTTTAATGAGACCACGATTTGGTCGTGTCTCTGGCTAAATGGGCTCATGTAAGTTCCATCTTGGTTTTTCGATTGAAAAATGAACATTAGATCATTTCTTAATTGCTTATGTATCACTTTTCTAACCAATTATTGAACATGTGTTGGGTTTTTGGAGACACAAAATGATCTTTTGTGTCAGAGTTCAGGACCCTTGTAGTTCTGGTGACGATTATGTTATTCCCAAAGGATACTCAGAGATATGAATTTCTAAAGTGGGAATGTCGTAACATCCCGTGTTTTGAACTGGATGAAAAGGTGGAGGAAATTAAATTTTTCTCTTACCTGGGTAGACATGTTTTAAAGATGAGTGTTAGAACTTTTTTATTTTTGATAGTTGAAACTACTATTTTTATTTCAAAGAAATTGAATTAAATTAATTAGTTTAAAATCTAAATGGAAATAAATTAAATGATTGGTAAAATCCTTCTTTAGCACTTTAAAATTTTCAATGAAATATTTTTAGAGTTAGATACTGAGTAAACATGGGATTCCAAGACCCATTGACCCTTGACATTTATAGAATAGAAATATTAAATTTATTTTATTCATATGCATCTGCATTTTTTTCCAAAAAAATAATATAACTCTCAAATTGTGCATTTTTTGAGAAATCGGAGAGCACCATTAGATCTAGAATGATGGGTTTTCCCTAGGCATGCTATAAATTTGTTGTGCATTGGGTGTTTGGAAACCTCACATGTGACAATACCTTCTTTATATGTAAAAAATTTATTATTCTATTTCTTATAAAATAAATAATTATTTTTCTCACAATCATCACGTTGTATGAGAAATCTGAGACCACTATTAGATATGGGACGTGGTGTTTTCCCTAGGTAGTGTACAACTTTTTCATGCATCATACATTTTTTAGATCACAACCGAAGATAATTTATTTGGCTTATAAATATTTTATTGGACATTAGAAATAATAATATTAATTTTATTATTAATATTTTTATTTGTGTTAAAAAAATAATGAAAATATACTTCCATAATTAATAAAATGTGTTTTCGTGTAAAAAGTAAGTGGGAAATGTAATAATTGTGATATTATTAATTGTACCAATTAAATACAAATGTGAAATAAATATTAATTTAATTTCTGTTATCCCCTTTTTAATGGTTTTTGTTTTTAAATTGTTAATGGTGTTATTGATGTATTTTATTAAATGACAATAATTTTAATTATTGTTATTATTATAAGATTGAGACAAAAAAATTGGTATATATATATATGTGTGTGTTTGGATGAAATGTATATGTATATATATGCATATGTGGGTTTGTATATATGTATATACAAATGTGTATAGATATAATGTGTATATATATATGGCCAGATAATTATTTTTGGGTTAGATAAAACATTATTAGTTGTCCCACATAAATGATGTTGCATAGTTAATTTATTAACTTCATAGTTTTAATAAATGTTTTGATTGAACTATTCATGGTGATAATTATGATATAGATTTAATAACAATAATAAAATATTGATGTTTTTATTATTATTAATTGGAGAAAATAATATTTCCATGTATATATATGATATATATATTTTTATTTATGTGTGTGTGTGAATAAGTGTAAATAAATAAATATATATATATTTCTGCATTACCTGGGGGCCTGTTATGGGTACCGAGCAGCTATTAAATTATTTTAATAGTTACATGGGATTTTTGTAAAATACTAAATCACACCCTAGAAAAACGATTGGGTAATAATAATTCAAACACCACTACAAAAACACGAAAGGGAAGTGCCACCTTATATTAGTGCTAAGCAAAACCGCTCATAAGGAAACCCTGTATCAGCGCTATAAAAGAGCTGATAAAGAAAGCATGTATCAGTGCTACAATTTGAGCATTGATACAGGGTAACCTTTATTAGTGCTAAGAAAGCGCTGACAAAAAGACCCTTTATCAGTGCTAGAAAAACACTGATACAGAATCCCTGTATCAGTGCTAAAATGTTACCACTGATACAGGATCGATATATCAACACTTTTTTAGTGCTGATAAAGAGGACCATTATCAGCGCTAAAACAAAGCGTTGATAAAACCTTAGTCAATTTTTTATAATGTCTGTCGCACAGTGCCCTCGTTTTATCGCGACCTAAAGCTCTCACGGTACTAGAACCCTTCGACTCCCCTCTGTAGCCCGCTGAGTTCATGTTGCTGGACCTCCGCCGCCATCGTTCTTCTTGTTGCTAGACCTCTACCACCCTCAATATTCGATTAGTCGGACCTCTGCTGCCTGCAACACCCTCGAGCTTCATTGCCGGACCTCCACAGCACACTGTACTTCGCCTTGCCAGACCCCCCTTTAAGGCATGTTTTCCAAATCATTTTTTAATATTGCTCTCCTCTCCCATCACACATAACCATATGTTGATTTGGAATGATAGAGTTAATTGATATTTGAGTATTTTATAGTATTGGGTAGAGGTTTTAGTTGCTGCTTGGTTGGTTGAATGATAGAGAGAAATAAAGGTGGAATGGTTTCCCTCATGAGAGGTTAAATGAAGCTTAATTCCTCAAAATCATACTCTTCTTCCTTCTCTGTGAGTGAATCTTCACTTTATTCTTCAATGTCCATGTACTCATATCCATTTTGAAAAACAGGGATGACATTGCAATTTACAACATTGTCTAATTTTTGGGAAGCATTGACCAGGTTGAACACTACCTATTATTCTAAAACATAGAAGATTATACATCCCTAATTCACATCTATCAAGGAATTTCCTATGCATAGGAATGTACTTCCAAGTATAATGGGGATTCCACCTTCTTCTTCTATTTCCATAAATAGGAATTTGGCTAGAAAGATGAATTTTTTGACTTTAACAAAAACAATATAAAGAATACCCATGGGATACTTCCCTGATCGGCCGACAAGTTTCATTACTATTCTGGTGGTTTTGAGTTCTTGGAGTACCAACTTGCAGAAAATACTCATTGAAAATATATTAATGATGGCTCTACAATTCAATAAATCTCTTCCAACCATGCAGTTCCAATAACACATGGATTTGAAAAACATTGTAGATATCTCATCTTTGGTAGGATTTTATAGTTCTCAATAAGTGTTAATTCTTAATTAAATGATATGATCCCGTGATATTATATTTTTCTTTATTTGGATAGTGGATCTGTAAGAAATTTTGAAAACATTGAAATCTAGGTAATGTATTCGGAAAATGGTATATTGAGGTGTAGTGGATTAAAAATATCTATGAACTTAATGTATTATGGCTCTTGTTGTCCTAGTATCTATCCTTTAGGTGAAGGAACATGTGGATTTTATTATGCTGGGAAAACATAAACTAGTTCCTTTGGTTGCTCAATACTTTGTTCACTTTTAGTTGGTGATATTCCTCGAGGGGTTCCTGGTGTAGTCTTATCATATTTTCATTCTTATGATAGTTATATCCAAGGATATCCATGTTTCCTTTCTTCTCTTCCACTTGATTGTTGTAAGTTCAATACCTTATCACATCTAAGTACTAGTACCTTGGATTCTTCCCTAGGGTACATATCAATATTACTAGGTATGGTACCTGGTAATATATCATATAATTTTATCGATATTTAACACATTTAATAATTATGATTTAATAAAATAGATATTTGTGTTTTCATTTTTGTTTTCTTAATGGTAATTCTATGATCTACCTTTTGAATAAAGGTAGCTAAGAGTATCTCAATGTTACATTGGGGAGCAGGTTATTATTGAGGTCTTGGATGGGTAGGTATAAATTACTGCTAAGCACTTTGTGGGAAGTATTTTTTTGGATTTTTTTTCTTAGGTCTGGGTAATATGTTCATTGGTGGATACCTTAGTTGTCCTTGATACTGAAATGGGGCTTGAACACTTCATTGTTGAACATATCTTGGATTTTTCTAAGGTTTCTTATAAGCATTACACTAATGGTAGAGCTACAGATTCTATTGAAAAAGAGGTTTATGTTGATTATAATTGATATAATTAAAATATCGGTCTTATGACTACTCAACTCATGCATTGTAGTCTTAGTATAGATGTGGGACACCACACATCTTACATGATTGTATCTCTATTACAGTGTTGGAAAGGGTTGTACAACTAATATCTGGATTGATTCTAGCATCATTGTGAGTGCTTAAATTTACACTTCTAATATGGTGTTCTCATCCACATGGTTGATACCATGCTGATGTGTTCCATGATTTCATTGAACATGCTTTCATTGTGCGAAACATCACCAAGAATTTTTCTCCTGACTATTGTGCTGTTAAACATTAATCCTCCATCAGATGTAGCATCAAATACAATTTGTGTGTCTGGATTATTTCCTTGGTAAAACATATAAATATAGACCTAAATGCCTAAAATATGGTCTAGACACTGCATTATCAACTCCTGGAATTGATCCCATGCTAACCAAGTGGATTCCCCGTCTGTCTGATCAATGTTATGAATTTCATTCTAAAGCTTCCAAGTCCAGAGAAGTGAAATGTATTTATCTAATAACTTCTTATAAAGGTCATCCCATTCTAACCTGATTTAAATCTATATTGGTACTTTGGTTTTGATGTGGATATGGTTTTTTATGTGTTTGTGACATTTGTATGTGTGGATATATGGGTATTTAGGCATGATGATATTGAATGTTGGGAAGAGACCTACGAGTGGTAGACGTATCATTCTTGATTATTCTTGCGTTTGGTCTGGGGTGATTTGAGGAAACTATAATGAATATAAAGTAATTATATTTAATGAAGTTTAATAAATACTAATGGTTAGGATCTATTAATCTATATTTTTATATGTAATTGGTTCTCTTCTACTGTATTTGGAAGTCTTGTTTTCTGTACTTGAATTATAAATACTAATATTTGAGATTCAAATAGGAGGAATATGAATAAAGATTGGATGTATTCTAATTGTTTGACAATAGAGTATGAGAAAGAAGTGAAAGAGTTCATCAAGTTTTCAAAGGATCACACAAAGGATCCTTCTCAAATCCTTTGTTCGTGTTTACTTTGTTCTTATTCTAGACTACTTACTCCAGAGGAGTTGGAAGAACATTTGATATGTCATAGAATAGATCAGAGTTATAAATGTTGGAATAAACATGGAGAAAATGTGAATGTAGCTACTGGCTGGGATCTGTGTTATATGGATCATCAGATATGAATACTAATATGGATAATGAAGAAGACCATATGGAGGATGTGATTACAGATGCCAATGATGATGAAGATTGTGTTGAAAAAAATAAGTACAATTGAAGATGAACTCTGTGATTTCCCGAAACTGTTTGAGAAGTTAAAGAGTTATGGAAAGACACCATTGTATGATGGTTGCACTAAGTATACAACATTTTCAGCTATACTAAAGTTGTATAAATTGAAAGAAGGCAACAGATGAAGTGATATCAGTTTTATGGAACTACTTGTTCTCTTGAATGACATGCTCCCAGAAGATAATGAGCTTCCAAGCCGGAAATATGAAGCTAGAAAAATGCTATACTCGATGGGTATGACTTATGAAAGAATACATGCCTGCTCGAAATACTGTATATTGTTTCTCAAGGAGAAAAAATCACTTATAGAATTCCCAAAGTGTGGTGCTTCTTGATACAAGAAAGATAAATCCAATCCTACAAAAGTTGTATGGTAGTTTCCAATCATTCCAGGGTTTAGGCGTCTATATGGAAGTGAAAAAACTGCAAGACAATTGTCATGGAATGCAGATAAAAGAAATAAATATGGGAAATTAGGTCATCCGTCCAACTCTCCTCAATGGAAGAAAATTGATCACGAGTATCCTGAATTTGGAAAAGAGCCCAGAAACCTTCATCTTTCGTTATCTATAGATGGAGTGAATCCTTTTGGTTTTCAAACCAGCACTTATATTACATGGCCTATTATGTTGGTAAATTATAACTTTCCACCCTATTTATGCTTGAAGCGGAAATTCATCATGTTATATATGCTTATATCATGACCAAAATAACTAGGTAACGATATTGATGTTTATCTAGCTCATTTGATCGAGGATTTGAAGTTATTGTGGGATTTAGGTGTTATGTTGTATGATTCTTATAAAAGTGAATACTTCACGTTGAGAGCGATGTTGTATGGGACAATAAATGATTTTCATGCTTATGAAAATTTGTCAGGCTATAGCATTAAAGGAACTCAAGGGTGTCCCATGTGCGAAGAAGATACAAAATCAATTATGTTGAAACATTCATCAAAATCTGTGTTTCTAGGACATCATAGATTTATACCTCGTCAGCATAAGTACCGATCCTAGACGACATCATTCAATGGAAGTTCAGAACAACACGCAACACCATCTCCACTAATAGGTGATCAGCTATTTGAGAAAGTAATTGATCTGAACACTATTTTGGTAAACCATTTTCGAAAAACCTTACGAAAATCGGTTGGAAAAAGGGATCAGTTTTTTTGAATTACCATATTGTAATTTTTCGTACGTCAGACATTTTCTCGATGTGATGCATGGGGAAAAAATGTATGTGATAGTGTTATTAGAACATCGATAAATTCCCCCTGGAAAACCGAATATGGAATTAAGGAAAGGTTGGACATGGTTGACATGGGAATACAAAAAGAGTTGGCTCCTGTGAAGGGTGAAAATCAAATGTTTCTTCCTCCATCTGCTTATACTATTTCTATGGAGGAGAGATATCAGTTTTGCAACTTCTTCAATGATTTAAAGGTTCCATAGGGGAATTCATCAAAAATCAAGAACATTGTGTCAATGAATGATTTGAAGTTAAAAGGTTTGAAATCACATGATTTCCATGTTTTGATGCAAGATCTAATTCCTATAGCTTTAAATTTCATTTTTCCCAAGAATGTTCATCATAAGTTAACCAAACATTGTTTATTTTTCAAATCTATAAGTAGAAATGTTTTAGACCTGGCAAAATTTCCAGCTATGGAAAAATAAATTGTCATCATATTATGTGAATTAGAAAATTTCTTCCTGCCAACATTATTTTATATGATGGTTCATTTGATGATTCACTTGGTGAGAGAGATTCGACTTTGTGGTCCTATTCACTATAGATGGATGTATCCTGTTGAACGGTATATGAAGATTTTGATAGGGTATGTCAAAAATCGAAGTCAACCCGAGGGTTGTACAATGGAGTGATATATAGTTGAGGAACCCATTGAATTTTGTATCGAATACCTATCTGATGTGTAAAGCATTGGTCTCCTGAAATCTTGTCACACTAGACGCATTGAGGGTGAGAGAATTTCTGGAAGAGAATTTGTGACAATAAGTATTATAGATCGGGAGCAGGCCCATATTTATGTTTTGTATAACAGTTAGGAGGTTTCTCCATATATTAAAACTCATAAAGAAATTCTTAGGCAGTTGAATCCATCAAGGGCTGAAAAATGGTTATCAAATACACATAATCACCAGTTTATAGGATGGTTTTAGGACCATATTTTTAAGCAGTTGGATGAAAATACGAATTCAATTTCAGAACAACTTTGATGGATAGCCGCTGGACCAAGTGTGTATGTATTATCTTACAGTGGTTATGTAATTAATGGTTATAAATTCTATACATATTAACATGATGAAGATAGTACCCCGAAAAATAGTGGAGTTACACTAGTGGATGAAGTGATGCATATTTCAGGTAGTAAGGACAGAAATCCAATTTATGAAAATATGTTATACTTTGTCATTATCAAACTAATATGAGATTTTGATTACACGACATTCCAATTGCCGATTTTCCAATGAAAATCGATTGATAACAATGGTGGTGTTAAAATAGATGAATGGGGATTTCTGAAAGTTGTTTTTAGTAAATAAGGTTACAAAGATGAACAATTTATAATGTCATCACAAGCGGTATAAGTTTTTTACCTTCCAGATCCCGCAAACTAAAAGTGGTTTATTGTTATGTTATCGTCCAAAACTACTAAAGGTTCAGATGAAAATTTAGTTGTGGAAGATCCTTTCAGTGGTACGTCGCAATCATTTCGGAGTGGTCCCAATGAAGATGATGTTTTGTATGTTATAGGAGACCACAATGAAGGTATTTGGATAATCGATAGAGGTGTAAAATCCCTTAAACCATTGAAAAAAAGAAAGAGAGTTCAATAAACAGGTTATATTTTGTTTGTAATATAGATCTTGTTATCTCATGTTATTATTTTATAATTAGTGAATTTATGTAATCTAGATTAACTGTTCTACCAATTTTACAGATAATGACTTCTGCACATTCAGGTGCTCCAAACCTTGAGGCTGAAAAAGTCTCTCAAGCTGCTGCTGCGGCTGCTGCTCCTACAGCAGCTGCTGCTCCTACTGCTGCTCCTGCTGCGGCTCCTATTGCTCCTACTGCTCCTCTTTCTGCGGCTCCTATAGCTCCTGTTGCTCCTCTTTCTGCAGCTCCTACTGCTCCTGCTGCAGCTCCTGCTGCTCCTACTTCTGTGGTTCCTACTTCTCCTAGTGTTGAGTTCCAACAACCATAAGCACATGCCGTTGATACCATTTCATATAACCATATAGATGATGTTGATAACGATGAAATGGTCGGGAATGAAGGACCGACGTCGCAGAAAACATAGGTGCGTTGTAGTTTGATGTTGTTATCCAAAGTTCTTAAGGAAAAAGCAAAGGAATCAAATTTGAAGTCAGATGGAATACATGAGTCCAACATGTGAATCCTAATAAGGTTATGTTTAGTAGCTACGTTGGAGTTGTCACTTGGCAACACGTTCCGATTGACATGGATTCATTGTACCATGTTGTGTCCGGGATGAAGGCTATGATCTGGGAAGAAATTATCGTAACATTATGAATTTATTTCATTAATTTACTAGAAAATAAAATAATGAAACAATGTATTACTCTTCTCAATCTCTTGTAGAGTACATTTACAGTAGACGATTCACACAAGGATTTTCTACTAAGGCTTTCAGGAAGGATTCATCAAGGTTTTCACACTATTTTAACCAGATGTCACCTGAAATATTCCAAAGGTAAAATAAACCCGCACCCACCCATTTTCTATGCTCACCTGATATCCCAAGAAGCATGGGATACATTTATTGGCCACTGTGGTGATGAGAAGTTTTAGGTACATTGTGGGTGATAATACGTTGTTTGTGGACACCTGTATTCATCACTAAGATTGTCAATATTTAATTTATGAAACAGAAACTCTATACTGAAAATAAGGAACATGCATCAAAACCAGCATACCCCTATCGCAAAGCAAGGATGGGGTACACATCATTAGAAAAGAAAATGGTACATATTTTAAATTTACAGTAGTATTTTTAGGTTCCAATAAACAACATAATAATTTTCTTTCTATGTTTATATGTAGATTTATGAGTCTAAAAACAAAAACACCTAGATCCCACATCATGTGCCATGGAAGGAGGCACGTGTGAATAAGGATGGGAAGTTATTATATGAGAACACCCAAAAAGTGTGGGAAATATGTGTAAGTATGACACGATGATAAAGGGAAGTGTATCATTATCATCTAAAAAAAGGAATGAGGAAAGGGACTAAGCATAAGGAGGCAATCAAGTACTACTTCTGGACAAATATTAGGGTATATATAATAAAATTTCACTATCCAAACATATCTCAACACAAGTTACTTATTATCCTAATGATAAATTTTTTTATAGTGTCCAAAAAAACGAACGATAATGATTGCGGTTATTATGTTTTTAAATTTATGAATGAGATCGTTTTTCATCATCAAACTAGCATCCCTAAAAGGGTATTTTCAAAAACAACTACTAGTTCATTTAATTTATTTATTAATTATTTATTTTTATATTTTGCAGTACTACTCTAACTTCTGAGAATCCTCATACTCACAAGATGATATAGATGTGTATAGAAATGAGTGGTATGCATACCTGATGGCAGATTTTACTCAAATACAATGAAGATCTGACTTGGGGACATGTATAATTGGTGGTCATTTTTGAGAGGGGTTAAGGGGATAAAAAGATGAAACATTGTTGTATGTAAATGTTCATAGAAAAATTTTAATTGTTATTAAATAAAACATCCTATCTCTAATGAGTCATTTTCCCATTTTAACAGATGATATGCACCAGCAACATGCAAGAATGATGAACCACTCAAAGGTCTCTATTTTGTTTAAAATGGACACAATTTTAAGTGAAAACAACAACTGACCTATGAAAATCCGACCAAAATTATTCATATTTTCTTTATTTTTTATAAGAATGATCCACGGGTCCTTTGGGATGTGTACGAGTCAACCCCGCTTCAATCCGAGGCACGGTGGGACCGGTAACACTCAAAGGGTCTCTATTTTGTTTAAAATGGACACAATTTTAAGTGAAAACAACAAATGACCTACGAAAATTTAACCAAACCCATTAGGATTGTGTTTATCCTTTAGGATAATGATCCATGGGTCCATGGTGACTTTTACGAGTCAACCCTTCCTCAATCCGAGGCATGGTGTGGCTGGTACTACTCAAAGGCTCTCTATTTTGTTTAAAATAGACACAATTTTATGTGAAAACAACAACTGACCTACGGAAATCTAACCAAGCCCATTCATATTTTGTTGATCGTTTAGGATAATGATCTAAGGGTCCTTGGTGACATGTTCGAGTCATCCCTGCCTCAATCTGAGGCACTGTGTGGCCGATAGCACTCATAGGGTCTGCATTTTGTTTAAAATGGACACAATTTTAAGTGAAAACAATAACTGACCTTCGAAAATCCTACCAAACCCATTCAGATTGTCTTTATCTTTTATTATAACGATCCAAGAGTCCTTTTTGATGTGTAAGAGTCATCCTTTCCTCAATTCGAGGCATGGTGTGGTCGGTAGGACTCAAAGAGTCCCTCTTTGGTTTAAAATGGACACAATTTTAAGTGAAAACAACAAATGACCTACGAAAATCAAACCAAACGCATTTAGATTTCCTTGATCTTTTATAAGAAAGATCCAAGGGTCCTTGGTGACATGTATGAGTAATACTATCCTAAATAAAAGTCATAGTGTGGTCAGTACCACTCAAAGGGTCTCTATTTTGATTAAAATGGACACAATTTTAAGTGAAAACAACAACTGACCTGCGAAAATGTGACCAAAAAAATTAGGATTTTGTTGATCCTTTAGGAGAACAATCCACATTTTCTTGGTGATGTGTAAAAGTCAACCCTTCCATAATCCGAGGATTGGTGTGGTCGGTTCCACTCAAAGGGTCTCTATTTTGTTTAAAATGGACAAAATTTTAAGTGAAAACAACAACTGACTTACAGAAATCAGACCAAACACATTAGGATTGTGTTGATCTTTTAGAATAACGATCCAAGGGACCTTTGTGACATGTAAGAGTCATTCCTGCCTCAATCCGAGGCACGGTGTGGCTGGTACCATTAAAAGGGTCTCTATTTTGTTTAAAATTGACACAATTTTAAGTGAAAACGACAATTGACCTACAGAAATCTGACCAAACGCATTTGGATTGTGTTGATCCTTTAGGAGAATGATTCAAGGGTCCTTGGTGACGTGTAAGAGTCATCCCCACCTCAATATGAGGTATGGTGTGGCTAGTAGCACTCAAAGTGTCTCTCTTTGGTTTAAAATGGACACAATTTTAAGTGAAAACAATAAGTGGCATAAGAAAAGCGAACCAAACGCATTTGAATTGCATTGATCATTTATAAGAACAATCCATGGGTCCTTGGTGACATGTAAGAGTCATCCCCTCTTCAATCTGAGACACGGTGTGGATGGTAGCACTCAAATAGTCTCTCTTTGGTTTAAAATGGACACAATTTTAAGTGAAAACAACAAATGACCTAAGGAAATCCAACGAAACGCATTCGGATTGCCTTGAAATTTTATAAGAACGATCATAGGGTCCTTGGTGACGTGTTAGAGTAATCCCTGCCTCCATCTGAGGCATGGTGTGGCCGGTACCACTCAAAGGGTCTCTATTTTGTTTAAAATGGACACAATTTTAAGTGAAAACAAGAAATGACCTACGAAAATCTGACCAAACCCATTTATATTGTCTTGATCCTTTAGTATAACAATAAAACAGTCCTTTGTGATGTGTAAAAGTCAACCCCACCTCAACTCGAGGCACGGTGTGACCGCTAGCACTCAAAGAGTATCCCTTTGGTTTAAAATGGACACAATTTTAAGTGAAAACAACAACTAACCTACGGAAATATGACCAAACACATTCATATTGCCTTGATATTTTATAATAATGATCCAAGGGTCTTTTGTGACATGTAAGAGTCATCTCCGACTCAATTCGAGGCATAGTGTGGTCGGTACCACTCAAAGGGTCTATATTTTGTTTAAAATGGACACAATTTTAAGTGAAAACAACAACTCACCTACAGAAATGCAACCAAACCCATTAGGATTGTGTTTATACTTTATGATAACGATCCATGGGTCCTTGGTGATGTGTAAGAGTCAACCTTGCATCAATCCAAGGCACGGTGTGGCCGGTACCACTCAAAAGGTCTCTATTTTGTTTAAAATGGACACAATTTTAGGTGAAAGCAACAACTGACCTCGGTAAATCTAATCAAACCCATTAGAATTGTATTGATCCTTTTGGAGAACAATACATGGGTCCTTTGTGACGTTTATGAGTCAACCAATACTCAATCCAAGGCACGGTGTGGCCACTATCATTCAAATGATCTCTCTTTTGTTTAAAATGGACACAATTTTAAGTGAAATCAACAACTGACCTATGGAAATCCAACCATATGCATTCAGATTGTCTTGATCTTTGATAAGAACGATCAAGGGGACCTTGGTGAAGTGTTCGAGTCAGCCCCGCCTCAATCTGGGGCTCGGTGTAGCCGGTACCACTCAAAGGGTCTCTATTTTGTTTAAAATGGACACAATTTTAAGTGAAAACAACAACATACCTACGAGAATCTGACCAAACCCATTAGGATTGTGTTGATCCTCTAGGAAAACAATACAAGGGTCCTTGGTGATGTGTAAAATTCAACCCCGACTCAATCTGAGGAACAGTGTGGCTGGTAGCACTCAAAGGGTCTCTATTTTGTTTAAAATGGACACAATTTTAAGTGAAAACAACAACTGACCTACAAAAATCTGACAAAACCCATTCAGATTGTGTTGATCCTTTAGGATAATTATTCACGGGTCCTTTGTGACATGAAAGAGTCAACCCCGCCTCAATATGAAGCACGGTGTGACCACTATCACTCAAAGGGTCTCTCTTTTGTTTAAAATGGACACAATTTTAAGTGAAAACAACAACTGACCTACGGAAATCTAACCAAATGCCTTCATATTCTGTTTATCCTTTAGGAGAATGATCCACGGGTCCATTTTGACGTGTATGAGTCAACCTAGCCCCGATCCAAGGCATTGTGTGCCCGCTAGCACTCAAAAGTTCTCTCCTTCGTTTAAAATGGACACAATTTTAATTGAAAACAACAACTGACCAATGGAAATCCAACCAAACGCATTCGGATTACCTATATATTTATAAGAACGAAAATAGGGTCCTTGGTGATGGGTAAGAGTTAATCCCACCTCAATCCGAGGCATGGTGTGGCCGGTACCACTCAAAGGGTCTCTATTTTGTTTAAAATGTACACAATTTTAAGTGAAAACAAAAACTGACCTACATAAATCCGACAAAACCCATTCGGATTGTGTTTATCCTTTATTATAACGATCCACAGGTCCTTTTTAATGTGTACGAGTCATCCCCGCCTCAATCCGAGCCATGATGTGTCCGGTACCACTCAAAGGGTCTCTATTTTGTTTAAAATGGACACAATTTTAAGTGAAAACAACAACTGGCCTACAAAAATCCAACCAAATGCATTTGTATTGTGTTAATACATTAGTAGAACGATCCATGTGTCTTTTTTGACTTGTATAAGTCAACTATTTCTCAATCCGAGGCACGATGTTCCCGCTATCTGTCAAAGGGTCTCCCTTTTGTTTAAAATGGACCCAATTTTAATTGAAAACAACAACTGACCAATGAAAATATGACCAAACACATTAAGATTGCCTTGATCTTTTATAATAATGATCCAAGGGTCCTTAGTGATGTGTATGAGTCAACCCCACCTCAATATGAGGCACGGTGTGGCCGGTACCACTCAAAGTGTCTCTATTTTGTTTAAAATGTACACAATTTTAAGTGAAAACAACAACTGACTTTCAGAAATTCGTCCAAACGCATTCAGATTGTGTTTATCCTTTAGGAGAATGATCCACGGGTCCTTTGTGATGTGTACTAGTCAAACCCACCTCAATCCAAGGCATGGTGTGACCTCTATCACTCAAAGTGTCTCTCTTTTGTTTAAAATGCAATTGGGTGGGAATTACAACCTACCCACATATTAATTCTCATCCACAAGAATCCTTATTGACCATTCATAAATTAAATCTAAAATCACATTGTTCTCTTTTCATAACCATTACATAGTTTTTTACTCCATAACACTGAAAGATATACCACTATGTAACACCAAATACATGCTTCATTTTTTACCAATAACATATCCACTAATAACCATAAGAAAACAACTAATATAGTTCATAGCCCCAATCATCTGTCCAAATACACTGTAGTGTTATAAATTAATTCATCATCCATATTAAACTCCTCTTCATCATCAGCCTTAACTCATACAACCCGATTCTAAGTCATGGTTTTCCTAAAAAATACAATTGACTACTAGAATAAACTTATAACCATGAAAAAACCTTCATATTGTGGTTTCCCTCACTCCACACCTGATCATAAACAAAACACCATTCAAACCACCTATGGTTTTCTATTCTCGATACTGGTCAGTCTCAACATCCAACATGATGTCTCATCACCCAAACATTGGTCCCAAACTTATTAGAGACATCCTTAGATCATTTCAATACCCACACCGAAAAATAATCATGAAATATATTAGAAGTTTATGTTGGTGTCCTCAACTAATAAAAACATCCATCATTCCCTCACTCAAGAATTGGTTTACCATCAATCCTTCTAACCATTAGATCAAATTAAAACATCTTGATCCCACTTCTAAAGCATAGTATCTATTTAAATCCTCTTATAAATATAATTTATAGTATTCAACAAGGATTTGGATGATATCATATTTATATCCACATTGATATCCTTATTTTATTTAGAATATCTAACAATGATTTTCAAGAATCCAAAACCCTACCTCTATGTTGAAATTTCTCTATATCCCATGTTTCATCAATTACTATATTTAGTTTATGATTTATATGTTAATTTTGTATGGGTATACTTTCTCTAATTAGCTTACTGAGATGCTGAATATTTTTGCAGGTGTTCGGGTGTGATGCTGCATAATTTTTTGTAACAGTAGACAGGGAATTTATCAGTGCTTTTTAGCGCTGATAAATGTAACTTTTATCAGCTCTAAAAAAGCACTGATAATGGATCAGTTTATCAGTGATAAAGAAGCGCTGATAAAACATGCATTTGTCAGTGATCTTTTAGCGCTGATAAAGGGATGTTTTGTCAGATCTCTTTTAGCGCTGATAAACAGATGCTTTATCATTGCCTTTTTAGCGCTGATAAAGGTTTCATTTATTAGTTCATTTTTATAACTAATAAAAGCTACATTTATAAGTGCTAAAAAAGCGATGATATAGGTTACCCCTCTTTATCAGCGCCGAGCTTTAGAGTGCTTTTTTAGCGCTGATAAAGCCCATTTTGAGAGCGGATAAAGACCGTTTTTATAGTAGGTAAATGATTAAAATGAAAAGAAAGATATTTTTAAAAATAAAAAGAGTTGAAAAAGGAATGAAAATAAATTATAAAATAAAAAGTGGACATGAGAAGAGTAAAAATAATTAAAAATGGGTTTAGTAATTATTATTGTTTTTTTCTTATTTTCCTTTCTCTTCATTTTTTTATTCTTTTCCTTTATCTTTCATTTATTTTATTCTTTATTTTATTTCCTTTATTATTTCTTTTATCATTTTTTTCGTTTTTCTTCTCTCCCTCTCCCCTAATGTGCGTCACACCCCCTCCTCTCCAAGTGGTGCGCCACCCACCATCTCCACATTGGAAGACTACTGCACATCTGATTATTTTCTATCTTCAATGCTGTCAGAAGCACTGTGAAACTATCAGTAAGGAAAACCTTTCACACCAAGGATATTTGAGTTTCATCCATTATCTGTTGCGTGATCTTTCTTGGAAGGTTTTTACCCAATATTGTGGTCTTTCTTAAATCCTCTAATTTCTCCCATTTTAGGTTAGATCAATTGTTTTCATGGGGAATGAGATATACTACAAATATGTGACAGGGTGTCTAATCTCTTTCCCATCATTTTGTTATGTCTTTTTCATTCCACGTTTGTGTTTCTCGTCGGTTCCTACTTGCGATACTCAATTTTACTCAATAAAATTTAATTAAACTACTTTTCATGACAATTTCAACCTTGTTTGAGGTTAAGGAACTTTTTAAAATTATTTCAAAATAATTAGATACCCATTTGGATGTGCTGATATAACTGGTCTAAATTTCTTTAGCCCCAAATAATTAATTTAATAAATACATATGTTTATGTGACACTATTTGGTTGAGTTTTAAATCAAATAAATTATTTATAAAAAATGTGAACCATGAAATTTGGGGTTTTATTGGTTTTTTTCCTAATGGTTATTTTTTTTGAATTATTACCATGCTATGAAATTATAATATAGAAAATTCATTTTTATTATGCTTTCACTGATGAAGAGTTTTTCCATGATAAACCATGAACTATGATATTAAATTAATTGGTTAAATTATTTTCTATAAGATTAATGTCATATTTTGAAATAAAACTCCTATAATAGAGGTGCACTACATTCAACCCAAAATGTGATGAGTTGGTCACTTTAGGCATTTTTGGGTGTCGAAATACTGATTGTGATACTTATATTTGGTTGTGACTATTGGTCTTGGATAAATTGGAAGTGTGTGGATTTTAGTAGATTAAATTGATTTTTTGTAATTATAAATGCGTACTCTAGGATATCTACTTATTTGAAATATAATTAAATTCATGGTGGGGAGAAAGAATTTGGGTTCTATATGAAGGACCCACACATGGACTCTCTGTTCCTAATAGGTTTCCACACTACGCACTGAGGAGGCGACGTCTTTGGCTTTTCTAGATGAGTTTTTCCCTGGGATTTCTATATACTCATGAGTGATATCAGTTCCCTAAAGAAAAATCGAGGATGGACACATTGGAAAGTGGCTACGCAAAGCCTCATATGATACTTGATCCCTTATGTATGATACTGATGACATACTCATGATAAAACCATGCCTAGAGTGATACTTTGTCTTTCATAAGATTTCTGTAGATGGGCATAGTGGTATTGGATAAACTGAAAGATGTACAATAGAAATACCTTTAGGACATGATATAACTTCAAATATAAAAATTAATATAAAAATAATGTTAATGCGAGGAAGGTTTTTATTAATTTCATTTTGATTTCCTTGTAAATTGTGATACCTCTCAGGTGCCTTGAATCAAAAATTTTTTGAGACATAAATTAGACCCAAATCTCTAGATCATGCTTGGGGGTATTCTCCTTCTTAGTCATCTATCTATTTTCTAGGATTTTATAAATGTATACATATTTATATAATACTTTATACAATAACTTTATTCAGATTCCCATCTTATGTTGAAGAAGGTGGTATGGGACGAGTGTCTTTTTGGGAACCTAGACAATGTTACAGTTATATTTATATTTTTTATGTTGATTGCATTTATTATAAACAAGGAACAATACTTTTTTATACATAATGAAATGAAAAGGTCTAGACATTGTGGGTGCCGACCTATTGAGATTATATCTCATACTTTGTTCAAGTCCGTTTGTTACCTGAGTAGATTATATGTTAGTAGGTATGGATAATGGAAAGCTTGTCGTTTCCAATTATTTAGTGTTGGTTACTACTTAGGATAGAGATTGGGGGTAGAGGACCGAGCCATTGATCATGATATAGTTGTTTCACTTTTTGTCATTTTCATAAAAACACTGATATCATGATTGTATTCATGTTTTTTTTGTGATTTTACTTTATTAAATACATCATAGCATGAACTCATTGTGTATCTGGTTTTATTTATTAGCTTCTGCACTTGTAATTTAGTCCATTTTGATTATTTTGTTTCTTCTTATGTAGTTTGTTTTATTTATATTCTCATGATTCTTGTTATAAATTTATTTTATTCCACTGTGTATTACCTTTTTCATATTAGGATATAGACTCCCCCATAGACACATGAAAAAGGACCTCACTGCTAGTCGGCTGGCTCTGGTGTTCGGGATGATGCGCTTGAGGTCTTGTGACCCACTGGTTCGGCCACTGTCTTGGAGTTGATTTGGGATAGTAAATTACTGGTATAAGTCATTAATTTTAAATATCCAACACCAATGGTTTAAGAACCAGGGGTATAAGTGGCATATACACATGGTTTGGTCAAAACACAAGTATAGGTCTATACCAATGCCACCCAATGCCACAGTTCCTAAAACCTTGTGTATAGTCTATACGCACAATTTTAGGGGTTATAACCATGTTAAATAGTTCTTATATGGTGTTTTTCTAGTAGTTGTATTTTTAAATCCATCTATTATTTGTTTCTATGGGGTTTTAAAAGAAAATATTTTTTCTAAATGTTTTATGTTTTAAAAAAATTATTTTCCAAATGTAAAGTTTATTTTCCTGAAGAATGTTTTTACCATATTTTTATAGTATTTACATTCATTAACCTAAAAAACCATTTTCTTACTTATCACCAATTAGGGATATTTTGTAATGATACTATCCAAATTCCTTATCTAGATGGATTATGATTGTTTCAAAGACATTTTTAAGGAACCTATTTCTTTTCTATAGGTTAATCATGTTTCAATGAGATTGAAATAAAAGTCATTTCTATTCTATTGGTTAATCAAGTTATAAAAGGAATAATGATTATATCTATGATTTCTATGATGGAATATATATGTACATTATTCATGTTGTGGTTCATGGACATTATAAACATTGGTTATCCTAGATAGTGCGAGGTGAGCCCGTTATAGCTTATACATCTAGATAGCACCGGGTGATCCCATTACAGCTTATAAATGGGGTGGCCTAGATAACAACAGGTGAGCCCATTACAGGTTTTACATGTGGTGAATTAGATAGTGCTGGGTGATCAACTTACAACATATACAATGGGTTCCCTGAGATTGAACTCAAATGCATTGGGTAATGATTATTTTCGAAGTCTGTCGTATGGTTATTCTGGTTAAAAGGGGTTTTAAAGGGTTTTATGAAAATGAAGTTCCAAGTAACAAAAAACGTTCTTAATCAATTTTTATGGGTTTATAATGTTTCTCATGATTGATATTGACATCACATGGATCATTATTATTAATTCTAATGACTCATGACTTTACCATGTTTCCATATCTGACAATCTAGTTGTGTATGAGTATGAGTTCTTCTATGATTCACTCATGCACTATGATTTTGTGATCACACCTTTATGAACTTATAATTCTCATTCATTATATTTAGTTTTTAATTCTTATGTTCACACATAATAATTATTTGGGCTCACCCTTCTTATGTTTTCATCTTCCCCAGGTTATAAATAATGATGTTGGATTAATTATATCTTGATGTGGTTTCATATGGACGATGTTAATAAATTAATGGAAAATAAGAAAAGCTGTGTATAACGAGAGATGATGTATATTATTATGAACTAGTTGTTTTTGAATTCATGTTGATATAACTTGGTCCTAATTATATAACTCTCTAAACCTAAAAGTTCAATGGTTATGTAAGATAACCAATATTGATTTTTTATGTTTTAAGTATTAGTTAAAAATAATTGGGTCACAATTATAGGAATCAAATTACAGAAATGTAAAGATTATGATTTCAGCCCTAAATTCAAGAGTGTGGTTTTTGGGATTTCAAATTTGGTATTAAAACCCGGTTTAGATAGCTTTTGTTATTAGTATTTTCTCATGTGAGGCTATCTTAAGAGTTATGTATACAATCATATATATATGTGAGATCTAGGATGATCAAAATTTCAATGTTTCACACACCCATTTGAGTTTTTTTGTGATGATATCCTAAAGTTATTTATGGTAATTTTTTGGGGATGTTTTATTGGGTTTAAGTATTTTTTAACCCTAAGATCAATATGAAGTGTTATTTAGTGAGCAATTATTTTTCATGTTTAATGAAAAAGGACTATGCTTATACTAGGCG
This sequence comes from Viscum album, assembly GCA_963277665.1. NCBI lineage: Eukaryota > Viridiplantae > Streptophyta > Magnoliopsida > Santalales > Viscaceae > Viscum > Viscum album. Next base: position 1,993,238,782 of record OY728137.1, read on the forward strand.
ACAACCCATCACATCTGGTAAGGAGGTGGGGATTGAACCCATGCACAAAGAATGATAAGGGTTTCATGCATACCCTTATTCAAAGTGATATCTTAATTAGTATGATTTTATATAGGTAAATATAATGTTTTCAAAAGTATATGGTATTTTATTCATGGAATAATAGTTGATTTATCTTTAAATAATATATGATCAAATCCTTCGAATCCTTGGTTTTTTAACTTAGTTAGGAAATTATAAAAGAATTTTAAGGATACTTATTTATAAAATGATTTGGATTGAACACAGGGTATTAATATTAAAATTTGTAGATTAATTTATTAAGGTTTAATCATTTTGGAAATTATCATACCATGTCCTAACCATTTTCAATTTGGTTAATGACTAAACACAAGAGTAATATCCTTTTATGATTTTAAGGATTATGTGGTCCTTAAAAAGTTTATTTTAGTTCTTCAAGCATGAAAAATTAAACCTAAATAAACATCTTCGGGAGAAAATGATGATATTTTTTTGGATATTTATTAAAGGTTGAAAATATATTCATCAAGTAAGTATTTTTTCTATATTCTCTTCTTCTAGATGGAATGTGAATTCCTTAACTATAAAAAAATGATCTTGAAACAAAATTATTATCCTAGTACATTAAATCATGTAGAACCGATGGTCTTTTTTCATCACATATTTATGGTTTTGTGGACTTTAATTTTCCATTTATCCTTCACTTGTTTGTGATAAAAGAACTCAATTAATCTCTATGATTATTTACGCTTTTCCCTTATTTACACCTATGATTTTATATTTGGAAAGCTAGTTATGGTTTATTCCATATGTACTTTTTACATCTCTTTAACCATTATTAAGTATATGTGTCATTAACCGTTTTTTGATATGGGGTTACAAAAAAATTATTTTTATGTTCCCATCCTTTGATTACCAAGATATATTTAAAATTACGAGGACACAATTTATTAGGGAGGGTGGAGGATGTAACACCATGAAAAATTCTAATAGAATAAAATTTTATTCAATAGAGTATGTTACAAGTAATAATTATTTTATCTTATATTACAAGTAACACTCAGTTTATCTTAAGTTACCCATAACCATGATATTCTTATGTTCAATGTTGTATTCAACACGTAACACTAAAAATAAACTACCCAAGATATATACTACCATTATAACACAACCGATGGAATGGAGGGAATGAATAAAACATGATGAAATATAAAAATATGGTTTAAAAATTTATATATAATGAATTATTTTGTAAACCATTATTTAGGAATGAAAATAAAACACTTTTGAAAATCCAAGGAAATCCTTTTCTAAAAAACTATTTAAATACACAGAAGTGTGTTTTATGACCAATTAAATAAATATATAAATCTTATTGAATTATATTAATGAAATTATTATGTAATATATTAACTTTAATTTTTATCATTCATCCTATTTTTTTAGAAAATAGATGAAAACAAATCCAATTTTATGCTTAAAAACCTTATATTTTCTTAGAATGTATTTTGTATCCTTTTTATGAAACACTTATTTATTTATTTTCTTAAATTTTTTAAGTTTTATTAAACAAAAAACATAATTTTTGAAAGTATAATACGAAAATTATATTTGGGTTATTTTTTGGTATCTTTTTCTGAAAAGTATCAATTTTTTATGAATAGTGAAAAATACTAATGTTTAAATGAAAACTCTCATTTCGCCTAAATTATTTACAATGTAATTTTATATTTGAATTTTTTTAAAGTCATATTATTTAAATTTTACATATATTAATATAATATAGGCCACTGGAATAATTTTATTAATTAATTTTGATATAAAAACATTGAGAACTTTTCAACTTTTTCACTTTAAAACCCTATTTTATCATGATGTCTACAGGATTAATTTTATATTAAATTCTTAAAATTGTTTGAGTTGAATTTAGAAAAATGGATAAAATATTTGTAATAATATTAATTTATATAGTATAATAATTTAAATTTAAATTTTTACTATAATAATTTGTGAAAAAATTAGAATGAATTGTAGTGATTAAGGTAAAAACTAGTTTACTTAGTAGTTAAACTTAGAATATATGAGGAACAAATAACTCAAAATTAGTACAAAAAACATTTTAATGAACAGTTTATACCCTCAAAACCATAATATCTAAATTTATGATTTTTTGGGAAACGTTTCCGTGAAATTCCCCTATATAATATATTAATAAAAGAAAAAGAAAAATTACAACTTTCTTCCTTTAAATTTCTATAAGGATTTGGGGATAGGATGAAACTAAAAAGGTTTGGGAATAAATATTATTTTGAAATGTAAATGATTTATTTCTATCATAATAATATATTTTTAATTTCAATAGATGTTGTAATTATTTTAAATTATTAATACATGCCAATGAATGGATAATTTAATTATTAATTAAATAAAACAATTGATACTAAAAATATTCATAGCAGGGTAAATAGAATGATTTTTTTACTGTTAAATTATTTTCTTGTTGAATATATCAAGATAAAATATTTGAAATTAATATATTTAAATTCCATTATTATCATGATATATTTTATAACTGTATTAAATAAATAATTTCAAATGTGAAATTAATATTATTTTCTAATAAATGAAATTTTATTAAATGATTTAAAATAACAAAATATATTAACTTCATCTAAATGATTTTAAAATGTTTTTAAATATAAAATATAGTACATTCAAGTACCATTTGATCTTTTATAATGAACATATTTACCACTAAATAGTCAAAAAAGTGTTTTGATGGTTCGGTTTAAAGTAGTGTTTTTTACATGTTACATACGTTTTTGTTAAAATTAATTTTCAACTGACATTATATTTTTATTTTAAAATTTAATTTTCATATTTAAAATTAGTTGGAATAAAATTTAAAATAAATCCCACATTAAATTAGTATTATTGGATGAATTACATAGGTTAGAAACTACTTACCTTAATTAAAATCCAAAATAAAGAAATAAGGAAAAATAGAAGTTAAGGAAAAAATTGTTTAAGAAATTTATTTTTTAGTGGGGGTGTTTCTAGACAAAATAATCCCGACCCTAAATTTTTATTCAACTTTGGAGGCACATGAGGCAAGGGAGACTACACAATATTTACCAATTTTGAGAAATTATAAGAGTGAATATTCTCTTCAATTATAAAAGGGAACCCACTCATCTCACTTCTTCACACCTTTGAACCCATTCACAACCAGAAAATTCAAGTATGACCACTGTTTGAAACTCTAGAGGCTAGATCAATTTCACTAGGTCAGACTTATTTCCAAGGTTTATATTGTGGAAATAGACCATATATAGCAATGATTTTAATTGATGAAATTGGTCCCCCATAGACACAGTTTAACAGTTGCAATTGGATCCCATTCCCACATTTTAAAAGGTGGATATTTCAAGCTAAAACCATGGTTTAACCATGGAAGTTGTGACATATTGACACGGTTAGAACCATGGTATTAGTTCCTCTATATACATGTTTTTAAACATGTATATTTATTGATAAAACCAAAATTTAACCATAGAAATTGGAGGATACTTCCATGGTTAATACTGTGGATATATACGTTATATAGAATAAAAAAACTATTACTCAAAGCACCAAATTCCATAATCTACAAAAAAACCATATAAAAAATGTTTAATGAACAAAATATAAGGGAATTGTTTTTACATTACCGAATACAAAAACACATAGTAGAATTGAGAAACACTTTGTTTATGTTTCCAAATGCAGAAAAAATAGTAGAAATGGAACCACACAATTCATATCTTACCTAATCAACCCAGAAGTAAGTTGCAATCTCTTCTTATAGGCTTACATGGCTTCTTATCATCCTCACAAAGTTATTGGATAAATTAATGTGGGACTAGAATCCTCTTTTATTCATATACAAATCACATTATTGTAAATAAGAACTCTACAACATCACCATCATTCCATGTCTGGTTTCATATGGTTGTTTTCAACTACTCTTGGAATCCAAATCCGTGCACAATTTATAAATACAGACAGGGAATTAGAAATCTCTCTTCCATAAAGAAAATTTTAGAATTTAAATTATTTTCATAACCATTAGAAATTCCATTAATTTATAATAAAAAACAAGACATTTAAATTCTTCAATACAATCATGGGATTTTTGTTGAAATCCAAGATGAACTAGTTATGGAAAATAAGATGATTTTGAAAACAGGTGAGCAGTGTTCATGACAATACAGTAAAATTTCGGAAGAAAAATGTGATAATGGTGTATATAGACAATGGGGAGAATATGGGGCTATAACAAAATAAAAAGAAGACACTGATGCCGAGTAACATAAAGTAGATTCAAGAGATACAATGCTAGTGAGAAGAATGGTTGAAATTACTAATGAAAATATTATTGGTGATCGATGCTCTAGTTTAAACATTAAGTATATAAGAAAAACCTTTATTACCGCACCTCGTAGTTTCTTTTGCCCTAACTCACCCACACAGTGTCAATATTTACTCATTTGATGCATTTCGACTCGCAAATCAGATTATTTTGGCTCCAGTGGAAAAGAAGAAGGACCATGAAGTGATAAATAATCTATCATCCTTTAAGGGTTTCTCAGGGGGATTTTCATTCCTCTTGAAAATCTCGCTCCCCATCGAATAATTCGGAAAGGGACAACAATGCATGTATTAACCTATAAGTATGAAATATAAACTAGGATTGATCTATGCAAGCATTCATTTACCGCACACATCTTCTTAATGAAAGGTATGAAACCCTTGCGGACTTCAGATCTCATCTATCGGTTGTCTGATATTTGGGAATTCAACAAATTCAAATACATGTCACTCGGTTGAGGAATTTTTCATATATTTTTTCCTTCAGTGGAGATCCAAGGGTGATCTTAGAGTATCTATTCCATCAATCTCAAGACAGGTACACTTAGACATCATGAATGGAAATTGAACATCAATTTTCTTGATTTTTAGGATACTTGTGTGAATGTATGGATAAAAATACATGGTCTCAACTGTGTATTGTGGAATGTGGATATTTATTTTCTATATTGTATCTGATATTGGGATTCCTATTAGAATGGATAATGTTACAAAATCATTAAGTTATGATCACTATGCTCGGGTCTTAGTATAGGTTGTCCTAAGTATTACTATAATAGATAAGGTGATTTTATCTACTCAGAAGGATGTTATTTTTATTCGAATTGAATATGAAAAAACTCATCAATTTTGTGTTTCTTATAAAGTTATTGGGAATGAATAATATAAATGTAGAAGAAATTATATTTGTGAAAACTATCAACTTAAATGGAATGACCTTCAACACTATAGGAAGCCACCTAAACAAGATATGACACAAAGAACTGAGAAGAATAAGAATGATGTTGTATTTGATATTGATCTTCTAAAAGAGTCTGATAGAATAAATGTTGAGTCTTCTAGAAAATTTAAGAGGTCTCTTTTTGTAGAACCTAATTCCAAAAAATGGATTTTATGAAGAACCTAGAAAGACCATATATACTGCACAAAAAATAAGATAGTTATTTTATCATGGGCAGATCATAGTGATGATATTCATCTATCCATAGTTGAAAGTTCTAACATGGATGATATAAATGGATCCTAATTCAAATATAAATTGACAAGGGGTCTCAATGATGATGATGAGGATGATAATGATGATGATGAATCAATTTATAGCCTTGATGTTTTGGAAACTACTGCTCTAGAAGATAGAGACGCTTGCCTAAGGCAAGAACAGATTTTGGTCAATTCCAAAAGCAGATGGGGAAAGGAAAATATTGATATTCCATTCTCAAGGAAATCTAAAGATATGAAATAGGTGACCAATTTTTGTAACTATACTTTGGAAAAGGAAAATAAAAAGTTACAACCCCCTTCCAATCTTTTTCCTCAAATGGAAAAGACTGTGTTTTGTTTACAATAGATAGAGAGGTAGACCTTATTTATACAACTCCCTATGCCATTTATAAGGTGGTATCCCCAATGAAAGGTACTCCTAGATCCCATGTTAAGTCCAATTTATTTCATTATTATCCAACTAAGGTTAGTGCTGGAAATACTTCAATTATAAAAGTTAAGGACTGTAGGGATGCTGTCATCTATATTCTAAAAGCTCTCCCTCTTAAAAAGGCTTATGCACATGATGCTATGAATACCAATAGATTGCGCCATAGACCCATTCTAACTGGGTAGCGTGAACAAAAATGGTCCTTGAAGGAAACAATCCAAGACTCCTCTCTTGAAGTGCATGTGGACTTTCCCAGTTTGGAGGGAATAAAAAATAATAATGTGGTAGGATCACCACATCCTCCACCAAGCTGTGGAACCCCTCACTCTCAAATTCAGAAAGTTATGAAAAAGTTGATTACCGATAATTCGTTTGAATTGATGGCATATGCTAGTAGTTATGAAGAAAGAAAAATAACAGAATATCAGGATGGATTTATGTGTACAAAAATTGATGTAATATATGAGATCCCAGATGATGGTGGAGGTCCCTAGATACAGGAAAAGGCTGGGAGGAGGGGGAGTCATCCAAATGGAAGGGGTTCTCATATATCTCATCATAGTATGAACACTTTCTCGCAAAGGCATTGATGTCATTTTTTTGGTCATCAGTGTTGTGTTTGGTACTCTATCTTTTCTTCTTGCATGTCTTTATTTTTTAATAATAGGGGAATTTTCACCTCAGACTTCTCAAAAAATTGAAAATAAAAAAATTTGGAAATTTATTTCATTTTTCAAAGACAATAACTTTATCATAACTAAGTGGGTGTTCCAGAATAAATTTAATAAATATAGAAAAGTGATATATTTTCTTTCAAATCTTGTGTGAAATGTGTATTCCCAAATTAAATTCATCGATTTTGATGAGAAATATGTACCCGTGGAATAATTGGAAACTATAAATATTTTTTTCCATTCACGTTCAAATGGGATTGATATTGCACCAAATGGATATTAAATCAGAATTCCTCAATAGAGCACCTAAGGGGGATCTTTACATCAGAAAACTTTATGGATTTCTTATGGGTGACGATAATGGTAGGTTGTATCATTTATGTACGACTTAATATGGATAAAAATAATAATATATGGATTAATACTCTTAACATGATCATTAATTTTAGATGCATGGATTCCAAAAAGAGGGATTAATCAAAACCTTCATATCTAGAAGAAAACATAGAAAAGGATATGAATTCTTATCTATGTGGTTGAAATTATTTGTCTTAGATGAAACATAATGAAAGTTATTTTCTAATTATCAAAGGTGTGAATTTAAAATATTCTGGACTAGTGAGATAACAATTTACCTTGGCTTATAGGTGATTCTAGGGAATCATGAAACCTTTGTTTCTTAAACAAAATATTCCAAGGAGGTACTCAAAATCTTCCAAATAGACTATTCAAGGAAAATTACAATTCTAGTGGCTACCTAGATGAGATTATTAAAGGATGTTTATTGTATAGAAGTCTATGATATAGAATATTAAAACATTATTGGATGTTTATGGTATATAATGGCCACATGACCAAATATAGAAACATGTATGATACTAGAAACCAAAGCTATCCTAAAAAGAGTCACATGATAATTGTGAAGAGGATACATTGATACATCAACCATACATTGGATTTTTTACTATTTTATAAAAAATGTTTCTACGAGAGTTTCTAGGATACATGGATGTAGAACAAGCATGTACTTAGCTATAATCGTGGATGGAATAATATCAATATGTTGAAGAGGATGAAATATGTCATATTTTATGGTATTCTGAGAACTCCAGTGTTATAAACCTTATAAAAAATATCAATCGTCCCTAGAGAATGCTTCACATTAAGATTAAATAGAATTTATTTAATGATAAGGTTGAACTAGGACTACTTAGTTTTGAGTATGTGTCAACAAAAAAATTGGATTGCAGATATCATGAGGAAGGCACTACCCATGGTGGATTTTGAGAAGTATCCATTCTTGGGATGAGACTTGGATATAGTGTTCTTTCTTATTGATATAGGGGACGATAAATCTGTCAAATATCTCAAAAATGGGAGAGTTTTGAATTCATAATCATGGGGAGAATATATGGGTGAAGCTATTTTGGATGTTTTGGAATGCATGAAAAATATTAAAGTGTTTTCATGAGGATCACTTCACTTGAATATTGATTATCACACTGATATTTAAAGAAGTTATCTTATTGTTAGTGATTAGTGAATCATTGATAATCTCTCTAAAGGTAAGAGGTCTAGATCTAGTAATTCCAGATGTTTTCTCCCAATGTTTTGATTGTTTTTATTTGTGGATAGGTAATGGATTGTGAACAATCCCAAATGAGGAAGTTTTTAGTAAAAATTTCCTTTATCCATTTATGGGTTTAGTTTGTTGAATAGTATTATAGAGAGGTCTCAAAAAAAGAAAAACTATCATTAGAAAGTCATGAATGAGTTTTGGAATTTTTTTTCTAGATTTGTATACCAGAGATAAGTTTCATTGTGATGCCCATGGCCACCCCCAAACTTTACACGGTACATGAGAGTATCTACAGTAGAAAACCATGGGGGAGACACTTTTATGATAGGGCCACGCAATTTTTAACTAGTTTACTAATATTCAGTGAATTAGGAAGACATCATTCATAAAAAAGAAAATTACCTACTTTTTAATGTTAATCTGAATTTTCATAAGGGTTACTAAAATTTTTGTACAGTTTTTACACATCATAATGTTTTGAAGGGTTGCAGTTAATCTATGAGGATTATGATCATGTCATAAAGGGATTATAGCTAGAATTAAGTGTCACTTTCAATAAGAAGTGATATCATTAGATTAGGGTGTTACACAATAAAGACTCAATGTACAAAATAATGATTTTGAGGGATCATGAATTTAAACTGTGAAGACACATGTGATGCCATGAATCAAGGATAAGGATGATTTAGTAGTACTTTAATTTAAAAGGTTCTTGTACTATGATGTTAGTGATGTACCATTATGGGTATTGAAGGGTTATAATTCATTTTATTCTCTATATTACATGCTATGATGTAGGATATAGGAAAATTATAATGTTTTTATCCATGTAAACATTACACCACGGAGGAATAGATCATTCCTCGAGAAAGATTTCAAGTCACTAAAGATTAAAAGATCTTCTCAGATTTTGTAAGAACATGAGTATAAGATATTAACTATATTTCTTGAATCTTGTTGCTTAATCAGGATTAAATGTGAAAGAATAGTTCTCGTAGTGGAAGGATATAAATTGAGATATGTCGGACCATGAAGAAAGGTGTCACACTATGACTAGAATGTTTCAAAAGTATTATATGAAAATTATCATAGAAAAATACTAAGGAATATAAAAAAAGGAAAATAGGAGAGACTACATAGAAAATGGGGAGTTCTAGGTCAATACTAGAAATACAAATGAGTAAGAAGATGAACTCTCAGATTCTCTCTAACTGAACGTCTTGTGAGGATCTTTAATAAGAAGATGGTTGAGTAGATCAATTCACAAGAGTAATATTATTCAATGGAAATATAGATTCAATGAATTTTTTAGGGGAAATGTGTTTCAAATGTTTTTAAGAGTATTTAGCTTTATATTTTCTATGAAGGTATCAAAAATGAAGGGTTAGTGCATTTACACTAAATTTTAATAAAGTTAGTAAATGAAGTGCTTCAGGAGCATCGATAAATCATTGTTTCATTCTCCTTGGATTATCTCAATTTTTATGATGTAAAAGGATCATGTATCATATTTTTTGTTTTATCACTCCATTAAATATTTAAGAGAGGCACTACTATTCAATTTTTGGGAATGAGCATAAGAAATGATTAATTTAAGAATTTACATTACCCTAATTTTCCCAAACACCTGACGAATGTAACTTATTTAGACCAAAAAATGAATTGAACAAGTGGATCAGACTGCAATAGTGGGGTCATACTAATTATTTAGGTATTTATTCATCACTGGTGATTAATGATATGATTAGATGACTTATCACTCCACATTTTAATACTTGTAACTTCTAATTATGATGAAAAGTGTTGCAGTGTTCTCCCATTAATATAGGAATTGTTGGAGTTGGTGGACTAGAACCAACTACTTTGTACTTTATTCATTAAAAAAACACCTTATCACATATTTATTGTTCTTCTGTGAGATAATGCATGTGATAATGTATCAAGGATCACTGTTGCATTAAAGGATCATAGTGGATCCCTACTATGATGAGAACCCAGAAGTTCTATAACAATGTTCTTGAATATATGTTCTATGGTCGGATGATGTTATTTGAGGGACAAAAATAATACAAGACATTAGGGGTGAGGACTTATAAAACTTTGAGGCACCTTCTCATGTTGTGCTCCCTTGGTAATATCGAGGAGGATATTATGAGAATAAGACCCAGCAGTAGGAAATCCACATTTCATGGTGTCATTGGATGTTATTATATGCGGACATGTGTATTAGTCCTTGGACTTTAATATTATTATTAATGGGTATTACAACTCACACACTTAGATGTATTGAAAAAAAATTGTTATGACACACTGTTCTCAGGAAGGTAGGATATGTTTGTTACGTCATGAGTAATACAACATTAATAGATAATGCGAGAAAAGATCTGACCCATCTGTTGCATAATGGAAGTAGATATCTCAGGCCCTTTGATGGAATTCATATAGCCTAAATAAATCCATGGCCATGGTAAAGAATGGGCAAGTTAAATTCCGAAAATTCAAAGAAAGAATAATCGAGCACATGGGTTGGTGGAACTAGCATGCAACCCATTTGATTCGAGATATCATGACAAAGATATTATATTACATGGTAAGCATTCATATGAGGTGACACATATTTGTGACATTAACTTCTTTCTCTATGGGTGCCTTGGAATGTTGCTAGAAGCCAACCTTGGACTTTAGGTAGGCTCCGCTGAATGCCACTAAGAAAGAGTCCTAGAGGGTCACACACTAAGTGTGTCCATGTATTTCAATTAAATATTATTATAACAAGTTAAATAAGGATTATTCCTGAATGTGGTTTAATAATTATTTAAGGATGCTTGATCACATTTATTTCAACACTAGTTATTTGGGAGAATTTATTGTGGGCGAAATAATATATATTTATTAGCGAGTAATGTAGTAAACTTTATTTAAGAAATAAATAACCATTACTCATGGTCTAATAAATGTGGTGGAAGAGATAAAGAAAAATAAAAAACAAGATAAACGTGCCCTGTACATTTAATGTACATGTTGTGTAGTATCCATGGAAAACGAGTACACACCATGTATTAATGATTACACGTCGTGTAGTTTTTTCAGTCGGGATTTTGAGGAAATAATATTGTTTTATTAAATGAATTTTATTATAATCAGTGTGGGCGCATGTCAAGGAATTAATCATTCGACATTAGGGTTTTCAATATAATTTACTAAAATAAATAAAACCTGTAACACCTTTATTTATTGTTATAACTCTATAACCTCATACTCGATTATAAATATCCTCACAACCACAACACTTTTAAAGAGAGAATAATTGTGCACAGAAATTCTAGATAATTCTCTCAAGACTGAAAGATCTCCTTCCTCCAAGAATGATCTCAAGACTGAGAGAGATCCTCCTCCATCGAATCAAGGCGATCTAAGGTAGAAAACACAAACAAAGGCATCTCCACGCTATCACCAGAATATTATTTTGTCAACGTCCAAAGATACGTGGTGCAGATGTGGATCACTACTAGAAGAAGTCTACACTTGGCTTCTATGATGCAACGATGAATCACATCGGATCGGGATTGGAGACATCAACAAAGAAAGAATTCCATCAAGGTAATTCTTGTCAATTAATTAAATTAATTATCACCAAAATATGTTGATCCTGTCTTTATGGTTCTAGGTCTCCCTCTTTATTTTTTGTTCTTCGTTCAATTCCGACGATCTGGTGTTTTATTATCATGACGGATCTTGGATTGATCGTTTTTAACGCTAAAATTATAGTTAGGTTAACCAACCAACACGCTTTCACTGTGCCTGGAACATAAAAACGGTATCAGAGGGGTCTTATCTTTGATTATAATTATTTAGATTTTTTTGGGTATTTATGCATTTAATAATTTAGTTTTTTAAATTCAAGTTAATCATTCTTTAAAATCTGAATATTGAGATCTGTTCCTCCCCTATCGTTTCTCGTTCACCTTACAGAAACAAATGTTTCTTTTATGTTTGATTAAAATAAAATAGAGGATCTCATCCAAAGGTGACAAACACTCTTGCCCATATAACACCAGAATACATGGTGTGTATTCGGCTGTACACACCATGTAGTCTAGGTTTAATGCGTTGGACTGTTCCCGAAATCAGGTCGTACATTGGATCCTATCTAAGTCATTTATGACACCGTGTGTAGTCTAGGAACAGGTGGCACACAGTTTCTAGATTATACACCGTGTGGTACACTAAACACGGCATCTAGTCCCTTTGGGTTAGGGTTGGACCATGTACCCCATACATGGATTTCCCGCCTGGAAACCATGTAATGCAGATACTCAATAGCGTGTGTCCAAAAGAAAACATCGTGTACTTTGAAAATTTGCGAAGTACATCTACATGCCATGTCCCCGGGTGTGTACTTCAGATAGATGGAAAACAAAATTAAATGCCGTGTAGTCGGAACTACATATCGTGTACTCATCCAAATTACACATATTTATTAAAAATTATTATTATATTATACAAACCCTTGACATGTGTACCATAGTGAAGGCGTAAAACTGGGGCACAACACGTGATATGTGTTTTATATATATGTGTTTAACTTAACATCTGCTTAATGAATGAGAATTCAATATGTTGCCTCTAAGGTACAAGTTATGTACAAAGATAATTTTTAATGAATTTATTTGTTTAATATTATGATGGATGAGAATCTCAAGGAAATTCAGAAAAAGGGTTTAAGATAAAAGGATTGATTAATTAAAGATTATTAATTGATTCAAGCGTGATTTATCTTAAATAATAATGATTAAAGAATTGAATTATAGTTTTATTAATGTGTAATATTGTTGCATGTATGGATTATCATGAGCTAGACCAAAACCTTTGTATGTGAATGATTTATTTTAATTTATTTATTTAAATTAAATTTGTTTCCCTACGAGCCTTCTCCTCGTTAATATGTAGGTCCTGCATGCCCAAAGATTCTTTTATGTAAGAATACCTTTTAACCCTCACCTACATGTGATATAAATGCATATGTAATGTATGGAGCTCACATGAAAGTGGAGGCAGCTCAAGTCCGGAGCCATGGTGAAACGAATCCAAGGAGATACAAAGGAGGACATGTAGAAATCTATAAACACGAACCTGAATGTCTCAAGGTGTTTCTCCCCTAGGTCTTGGTATAGCTTATTAACCTCTAGATAAACTAACCAACGTAACAAGATCATGATCATACCATTTATTTTATTTATGTCTGTTAAATGGTTTACTTATTTTGGGTGTGTTGTCATGATCACATAATTAATTAATTAAACAAGCATGCAATATGAAACTAAAATAAGACTGAATTATGTGTAAATATTATCTTAAACATGGTTAATCACTTAAGTATATCCCACTTAATATTAACCAGCATGTAATCAAAGATAATAAAATGGAAATTTGTGTATAAGGATAAAATCCCTCAATGAAATATTAAGTCGGTATAACCTTCCATAACTATGGTTAGAATCGAACCATAGTTCAAAGTGATTAACCAACCCTGGTTGGGGTGCTTTCAGTTATTGAGGAATTTGAATTCATGTTTTTGGTTGACTTTACATGCTTCATGTCAAGGGTTGACTTCTATAATAGGACTTTGTGTGAAAAAGAGGAAAAGTTTGAGGAAATCCAAAATAAAATGGATTTCAGGATTGGAGAGTCCACTCAGTGGATCAAGGAGATGAGAGTTAATGGAGTTGGCATTTGGAATGCCTACCTAAAAAACCTTCACGTTTCACGACCAACCGTAGTTAGGTCAATGTGAATGGAAATATGGATCCTTGCCACTAGAATATTCAGGCAACAAAAAATTCCAAAGTCAATGGTGAGGGCTATTGGATTTTGATAAAATAGTGGGAGACTAATAAGTATTTATTTATTTATTTGTCTCATTTTTATAATAATTTACTTAAACTTTTATCATCTTGATTTATGGAAATGGAATGAAAAATGACTTCAAACATATCATTATGAACCATACTCGAGAAAGAAAACCTTCTCAATGACACTAATTTCCAAGAGTGGCAGAGGCGTTTACGCAACATCCTTCACCACTAGAGGAAATTGCATGTGCTAGAAGAGCATATTCCAGTTGCGCCTTAGAAAGAGGCTATTGATGATGAAATATCTCTCTATATGAAACATAAGGATGATGCCACAGATTTCCAATGTTTCATGCTATCATCCATGTATATTAAGATCTTGAAGCAACATGAAAACCTGGATGCATGTAGCCTGATGTCTCACCTTATGGATCTCTACCAAGAGAAGGCAAGACAAGAGATATATGAGATCTCCAATGATTTTTTTAGAACTATGATTTGAGAGTCTATGTCATCTGGGCCTCATGTAGTCATGTTTATTGGCTATATTGAATTCTTGTACATCATAGTGATTATTTTCCCTGATGAGTTGCGTACAAATATCATTCTATCATTACTTCCCAAGACCTTATCTAACTTTACTGTCAACTATAAAATGAAAAACAGTGAGAAGAGTCTATCAAAACTTCTGACCTTAATTCTCTAGGTAGATAAGAACATGGGGTGTGACAAACCCACAGTCCTTATGGTGAATAAGAAAAGGAAGGACAAGGAAAAGGGGTCAATGTCTTATAAAGGGTCTAAATCCCATGAGCGCCATCCCTCCAAGAAGTGTAACATCCAGAGGCAGGGCAAGGAATGGGAGGCCATATATTTTACGTGTGGCAAGCGAGGCCACTGGAAGAGGAACTACCCTTAGAAGCGTGGAGACGCTAAAGGTGCGTTCGTTATCGAGTGCAATCTTTCCATTTCTAAAAATTGGGTATTAGATACAGCTTGTGGGCCTAAAATCTGTATTCTAATGCAGGAACCAAGTAGATTTATAATGATTTCTAGAAGAGAGTTGAATCTTCGAGATGCGAATGGCGCAAGGCTGGCTGTGTTGGCTATTGGTGATTACAAACTCTCATTGCCGACTGTGAAGATTTTGGTTTTACATAACTGTTATTATGTTCCTAGTGTTACCAAGAACATAATTTCTATATCTAGTTTGGATATAGAAGGATTTATTTTCATGTTTGGAAATAAGGGTTTTCTATTTTATAAGAACAATGTATGTTATCCTATGGAACATTTAAATAATGGTTTTTATGTATTAAATTATGAAAATAAAGTGTTGGCAATCGATAACAAAATAAACTGACATGAATCATACATCACCCAGTTGTGGCGTCCCTGTCTCGGTCATGTAAATGAGAAACTCTTGACAAAGCTCTGCCAAGATGGCTATTTAGACTCGATTGAGCTAAAACCACTTGATAGATATCACACTTGTTTACAAGGTAAAATGACCAAGATGACTTTTGGTGGACAAGGTGAAAGGGCCATAGATCTTCTAGGATTAGTGCACACGAATGTGTGTGGACCATTTCCAGTAGAAGTTAGATGTGGATATTCTTACTTCATTGCTTTTACTAATGATTTTAGTAGATATGGATATGTCTACATAATGAGGTATAACTCAGAAGCCTTAGATAAATTTAAGGAATTCAAGAATGAATTATAGAATCAGCATGGTAAGAAGATAAAGAAACGTTGATTGGATCGAGGTGGAAAATATCTGAACCAAGAGTTCATCGATCTCTTATAGGTTTCTGGGATTATATCTCAGCTCACTCCTCCTTATACACAACATTGGAATGATGTTAGTGAAAGAAGTAACCACACTTTATTGGACATGTTGAGGTCAATGATAAGTCATGCAGATCTTCCATTATCGTTTTGGGGATATGCATTACAAACTGTATCATACACATTAAACCGAGTACCAAATAAGGCAGAAAATGGAATTCCATCCATTTTATGGAACAGAAAGAAACACACTTTGTCCTACACATGTGTATAGAGAAGAGAGCCATTTGTTAAGGATTTATCTATAAACAAAATAGCACCCCAGGGCATGAGGTGTATCTTTATAAGATATCCCAAGGAAAGGAGAGGATATTACCTATATAACCTTTCATACAAGAAAGTGACTGTCTCCAGACAAGCCGTCTTTCTTGATAGGGAGCATATCCTCAAAAAGGATAGTGGGAGAAATATTGACTTCGACAAAGTTGATGCTCAAGATACACAGGAGTTGGTACAGGAACAAGTTTCACAGGTCCCCATGAAAGAGGTTCTGGAAACACAAGTACTGCGTAGGAGCTCAAGATATGTAAGGGAACTAGAGAGATTTGGTTTCCTAGTCACTGAGGACGGTGAATAATTACTGTTTGAAAATGATGAATCTCTCTCCTACAAGGAAGCAGTAGAAATCTCAAAAGATACAAGATGGCTATAAACTATGAATTTTGAGATGGATTCCGTGTATCAGAACCAAGTCTGTGTTCTGGTCAATGGGCCAGTTGATGTAAATCTAGTTGGATGCAAATGGGTATCTAAGAGAAAAATGGACATGGAAGGTCAAGTTAGCACCTATAAATCAAGGCTAGTGGCTAAAGGATTCAGACAACATCAATGAATTGACTATGATGAATCCTTTTTCCAGTTGCCATGTTAAAATCCATAAGAATCATACTTTCCCTAGAAGCTTACCATGACTATGAGATTCAGTAGATAGATTTCAAAACGACATTCCTTAACGGGAACCTTTATGAAGATGTCTATATGACACAACTAGAAGGGTTTGTGACACTAGGTGAAGCCAAATATGTTTTCAAGTTGAAAAAATTCATTTATAGATTAAAGAAAGCATCCAGGTCATGGAACATTCAATTTGATGAAGCCATAATGGATTTTGGTTTCATTAAGAATGAATGTGAGCCATGTGTTTATATGTGGTTTAATGGGATTGTGATCGTTATTATAGTAGTATATGTTGATGACATATTGCTTATTAGAAAATGATATACCAGTATTATAGTTAGTTAAAGACTGGTTGAACACGTGTTTCTCTGTGAAGGACTTGGGTGAAGTAGCCTACATTATAGGGATCATGATCATTCGTGATATATCCAAGAGGCTTCATAGACAAATTCAGGGTATATACATTGACCAGATACTAAATAGATTTATTATGGAACACTTCAAGAGGGGATTAGTTCCAGTGCCACATGTCCTACATCTTTCTAAGAAAAGGTGTCCTCATACATAATAGGAGGAACATAGAATGAGTAAGATCCCATACGCTTCGGCTATAGGATCCATCATGTATGCCATGTTATGTACCAGGCTTGATGTGGACTATGCACTGAGCATGGTAGGAAGATATCAAGAATATCTATGAGAATAGAAATGGGTTGCTGTTATTATTATCCTTAAGTATCTTAGAATAACTAAGTATATTTTCCTAGTGTATGGAGGAGAAAAGGAGCTTGTCATTAGAGGGTATGCTGATGATAGTTTTCAGACAGATCAGAAATATTTGAATTCGCAATATAGACTTATTTTCTGTCTCAATGGAGGATTTGTGATCTAGAAGAGGTCAAAGAAGCCAGTTGCCGCTAATTCTACAGTGGAGTCCGAATATATA
Source organism: Viscum album (assembly GCA_963277665.1). Taxonomy (NCBI): domain Eukaryota; kingdom Viridiplantae; phylum Streptophyta; class Magnoliopsida; order Santalales; family Viscaceae; genus Viscum; species Viscum album. The sequence continues at coordinate 1,993,256,663 of OY728137.1, forward strand.
GCATCTTCTAATGTAGCAAAGTAAGCTGTCTAGATTCATAACTTTTTTTAAGAGCCTGATGTGGTGCCTATCAGTAAATAACCTATCACGTTTTATTGTGATAATACTACATCGATGGCTCTTGAAAAAGAAACAAGGTCACATCAACGGACATTAAACATACTTAGAAAGTATAACCTCTTGAGGGGTTTCTATTAAAGGGGTGAAGTTGCAGTGAGAAGAGTGTGTACGGAAGAGAACATGGAAGACCCCGTGACTAAAGGCCTATCTCAGCAGAAGCATGAATATCATGTGAGAGCTAGCAGGTTAAAATTTGTTAGCAGTTGGCTCTAGTCCAAGTGGGAGTCCTTTGGAGTTGGTGGACTATAACCAACTACATTTCAATTTATTCATTAAATAAACACCTTATCACATCTTGATTGTTCTTCTATGTGACAATGCATGTGATAATTTCCCAAGGATAGCTGTTTCATTAAAGGGTTATTGCAGATCCCTGTTATGATGAGTACCCAGAAGTGCCATAACAGTGTTCTTGAATATATTTTATATTGTCAGATGATGTTATTTGAGGGACACAAATAATACATACCATTAGGGGTCAGGACTCATAAAACATTTAGGCCCCTTATCATGGTGTGCGCCGTTGGTAATATCTAGGAGGATATTATGAGAACAAGACCTTCCAGTAGGAAATCCACATTTCATAGTGTCATTGGATGTTCTTATCTGCATATGTGTGTATTGGTACTTGGACTTTAGGATTACTATTAATAGGTACTACAACTCACACACGTAGATTTATTGATGAAAACTATGATGACACACTATTCTTAGTGAGCTAGGATATGTTGGGTGCGTTACGAGTAATACTACATTAACAGATAATGTGAGAAAGGATTTGTCCATTCTATTCCATAATGAAGGTATGACAACCCTGCTTTTATTACAAACATAAACATGATTTATTACATTAAAAATCAATTGATACAATAATTAAGATTGAGAGGTTTAGTGTCTTTGGGGCATAAGATCATTACATAAAAACATAAAACATGAAATACAACATCTTTATTGAAAACATCCTTTACATGACCACTACATTCCCTCATATTTAGCATTGCATGGGATAACCTGAGGACATGCATAAGAAAAGGGTGAGCTATAAAGACCATTAAAGGAGTACACATGGAATAACATGAGGAGTACAATACATGTTAGACAATAGGCATATCAATAGAGCATAAAAGAAACATGAACATAAAGGCATGATAAAGCATGATAATCATAACATGTAAATGTGGAAATAACACTTATCATGGAATTAGAATGAGCCAAGGCTCATTGTACATAGAGCATGAGTAAATCCTCATTCCACATGAATCATGATTAAACCCTCATTTCACTTGAATTATAATGAGTCAGCACTCATTGCACATGACGTACCATGATACTATACTTTACACAATGCATTGAAGCGCTATAAGGGCGCACCCTTCTTAAACATTTCATTTCATGCATAAGTGTGCCACATGGATCATAAAACATGGATTCATAAAACATAATAATTTATTACATGATTAAGGAATGTGGAATTCATACATGAAACTTTGTAATCAATAAGTAAAGGTGCATAAAGGCGGATACCGTTGATGGAGAAATGGGCATGATGTTCACTACACAATGGCATTGGCTTAGAAAATCGGTGCGATTTTGTCCGCGTAATGGCGTGACATAAGAATTCATAAAAATGGTTGATGAGATAGAAAGGGGTTCCTCATCATATATACTTGTAATGGACAGTAATGAGGTCATATATATACATGTCCCAAAAATTTTAATGGAATTTAGATTCATGATACAAAAGTATTTCTTGAATGTAAAAGAGGAGAGAGAAGTTCCTTTAAGAATTTCAGCATAGTAACGGGTGTACATGGGAGGAATTTAATGAGAGAGAAAGGGTCTCCCTTAATTCAAACATAAAGAGGAAAGTATGGGGGAGGTGTGAAACCATACCCCAACATTTATAATTGAAATTAAAAGGAAAAACAACTTAAAGAAAATTGGACAAAAATGAGAAAGGAAGAAAAACCCTTACTTGGAAGTGTGATTCCAAAGGCTAGAGAGAGGATTGTGAGAGGCTTCTTGGGAGATTGGAGAACCTTGGGAGGATTATAGAGATATTAGGTCAGAGTTTGGATGAACTCAAAGGGATTTTAGTGAGGAGGAAGTGTGAGATTGGGTGGGTTTATATAGGAAAGGTGAGGGAATTATTTATTATTTAGGTTTGGGTCCCCTTACATTAAATTAATCTAAACCACAAACCATCCCATGGTTTTTGACCATGGTTTTTGGAAAAGGGAAGTGGAAAAAAATATTTTATAAGGTCAAAGTCCGAACTTCTTAAAATATTAGGGTTTTTTATGTGGAGGTGAGTCACACTCCCATGGAAATTAATTTAAAAAGTCATGGTGTTGAATAAGTCTTGAGGGGTCCATTAATGCTTTGAAAAGTAATTCAAAAAAACCCAAAATCACATTATTTTTATGTTAAAACATATATTGTCCGAACATAAAGATTATAGTTTTTTATTACATCACTATTGGGAAATTATGATGTCATAAAACACATTATATATTTAAACGGTATTTAATTTTTACCCAAAAATTTGACTGTCTCAGAAAATTATGAAAAGATTACCGTTAGATAATTTAGACATCATGATTCCAGAAATTACATTTATTTTATCTAAATAATTTTCTAAATATGTTAATTTTAACTTTTAAAATAAAAACCGACATTTATCAAAAATTCACGGGTTTTGACAGAAATGGCTTTCAAACCATAATGAAAATTATAATTGCATTCATAAAATGATAAGATAATTTATATTTAATAAAAATTAATTTAATAATAATAATATTTTATTAAAATATTATTTAATTAAAAAATCCCTTAATTTAATAAAATATAATTCTTAATTAAATAATAACTAAAAACTCAATTTGTACTCTAAAAACTATTTACAATGTATCAAAAATGACTAGAAATTATATTCATTATTATATACAAAAATAATGTACATGAACATAGTACTAATTATTTGTTACATAACTCCTTAAAACAGCCGCATAAGACCTAAGGGTAAGGTGTGCGATGGTGACAGACTCTTGGGGTGGCTCGGATAACATCACTCGAGTGGTAATTTCAATCAACTTCCACTTTTCCCGTAGATGGTCACGTTCGAGCTTGACATGATGAAGTTCAGCTTGGGCTTGGTCAAGGGCGAAGCCCAAAGACACCACCTCTTTTCCAAGATCTGACAAATGGGCTTTGTATGGGGAAATTCTACGGGATGAGGCCATCACATCCTTTTTCTGAGTAAATTAGATTTGTTAAAGTCCTATATTTATACTAATCATGTGATCACTGTTCAATGGCTATATTAGCAATGGTCAAAATTCATAACATAAAACCAAATAAGTTGACATTTTATATAAACATAAAGAGACATTTAATTAGATCAAGAGGTATTTACATTAATAAAACTTTGGGTCGTTACAGAAAGTATATATCTCATGCCCTTTGATGTAATTGATATAGCCAAAATAAATCCATGGCCATGGTAAGGAATGGGTGAGTTCAATTCCAGAAAGTAAAAGAATTAATAATCGAGAACACGAGTTCATGTAACTAGAATGAAATTTGCTTGATTTGAGATATCGTGACAAAGGGATTATATTACATAGTAAGAATTCTTATGAGTTGACAAGTCATTGCGGCGTTAACTTCTTTCTCTATGGGTGCCTTGGCGTGTTTCTAGACGTTAACCATGTACTTTTGGAAGGCTCTCCCTAATTCCACTGAGAAAGAGGCCTAGAGGGTCACACACTAAGTGTGTCCATGTATCTCAGTTAAATATTAATTTAACAATTTAAATAAATATTACTCCCGACTGTGGTTTAATAATTATTTAAAGATGCCTGATTGAATTTATTTCAACACTAGTTATTCGAGAGAATATATTGTGGGAGAAATAATATATATTTATTAACATGTAATGTAGTTACATTTATTTAAAAAATAAATAGCCATTACTCAATGTCTAATAAATGTGGTGGAGAAAATAATGAAAAAATAAAAATAAGATTAACACATCATGTATATTGAATGCACATGATGTTTAGTTTTCATGGTAAATGAGTACACGCTGTGTATAAATGATTACACGCTCTGTAGTTTTTACAGTCGGGATTTTGATGAAATAATATCATTTTATTAAATGATATTTATTATAATCAGTGTGGGGGCATGTCATGGAATTAATCATCCGATATGGGGGTTTTCAATAAGACTTAATGAAATAAATAAAACAAATGACACGTTTATTTATTGTCATAACTCTATAACCTCAAACTCGATTATAAATATCCTCACAACCCCAACACATTTTAAGAGAGAATCGTTGTGCACAACAATTCTGGAGAAAAGAACTCCTTCCACCAAGAATGCTCTAAAGATCGAGAGATGTCCTCCTCCATTAGATCAGGGAGATCTAATGCAGACAACGCATGAAAAGGCTTCTCCACACTAGAACTCGAAGATTCCATTGGCGACGTCTAGAGATACCTGATGAACATGTGGATCACCATTAAAGGAAGTACACAATTGGATTCTATGACGCAATGATGAATCACTTCGGATCATGACCAGAGACACCAATGAAGAGAGAATTCAATCATGGTAATTTTTTTCAATTTATTAAATTAATTATAACCAACATATGATGATCCTATCTTTATGGTACTAGGAATAACTCTTTTTTTCATTCCTCATTCTATTCTGTAGATCCGACATTTTATTATCGTGAAGGATCATAGATTGATCGTTTTTAACACAAAAATTAATGTTGGGTAAACCCACCAACGTGCTTCCGCTCCACCCGGAACATACAAGAATCACATCAGAATGCTTGTGTGAGTTATGAGTTTGTTTATAATTCATACAAGGTTAACTTGGTTGTTTATTTAGGGTAAGAGGTTTTCTTCCAATACTATGGTACATCATGATCATATGAGTCTTTCCAGTGCAAGATGTTATGTATAATTAACTTTCCACTACATTCAATATTTATTTTAATGATTCTAGAAGATCGATATTCACTAGTTCTGGTGGTCTACTATTCCCTAAAAGTGGTATCAAAGCTCGTGGTTCCCACCTCACTCACAACACACTCAACAATATCTTAATTAACTCTCACTCTCTTTCCTATATGTTATTTAAATTTTATTGTGTGTTTAACATTATCATAACCAAGGGTGTTATATGTTGGTAAGGTTTGGATATAAAACTTCAAAATACTGGAATTTCACTTATAAAGAATAATCTTGTAGGAATATATAATTAAAAAGAATGAATATTTTTCATTTATTATGGTTAATATAGTTGAAATTGATAAATTAGAGTGAGAAATGTTTTATTTGAAGGCACTTGTGTTATTTAGGATGTCATTATCTCAAAGTGGATCCTTTAACATATTTGGATGGTGAAATAATGGTGGAGTTTATGAAGGCCTTGAAATACATGTAAATGAATTTGAAAAAATTAAATAAAGTTTTCATGGTGTGGTGGTTTTCAATATAAGGATATCATAAGGTATTCTAGTGGTGCATTATATTAATAATTTCAATTTTATTTGATGTCATCTAAAATCTGTCTGCATAAAGTTCATAGATGAGGTTTGTGATTTTATACCACTACAATCATTTCTATAATTATGTGACATGATAGTAATGAAAATTAGAAATTCCAATGTGAAAACCAACATGGTGGATGAGGATTTTGATAACATAATTATTGATGAATGAATAACAAGGTAGTATAATCAATAACCTTTTTGGACTATGCTAAATGATAGAGGGGGTTCTCACCTCAATGGAGATGTTTTTGAAAATTTTAAGATAAATTAGGAGAAATGATTGAAGAAAAAATGGATAGGCATGTCATCACATAATATAATTATGGTAATATATAATATTTTATGAAATAATGTAGGTTTTGAAGAAAAAATTATAAATTTTTTTTTTTGATGTTTAAGCTCTAATAATGTAGCTGAGTGAGGTAACAAATTCTTACTCAGAATCAACATTCCACTAGAATCGTGGGTGATTGACTCTAGAGAATCATTTCACTCAATGATGGTGAATGGATGTATAGCCAATTATATATCTATAATATTTGGAAATGTAATCTTGGAAAATGATGAAGATCTAGAAGTTTTGGGTAAATGTGATCTTAACATCTAGATAGTGAACAGAATATTCATTAGTTTAAATTAGTGAGACACATCCCCAAGTTATATAACAACCTAACTAAGGTAGGTCATCTAGATAAGTAAGGATGTTGTACTAGTGTCAAAATTGGAGTTTTAAAGGAGTATCAAATATCCATGGTGGTGGCATGAATAGTAAAGAATGTGACTCTATATCTAATTGGAAGATTATATTTAGTGGTAATTTCTAGAACAACCACATCTATAAATCCAAAATTGTGGCATTCCTAGCTTAGGTATCTCTATAGAATATTTTCATGATTTAAAGAGGGATTTGATCAGTGAAATAAAATATATCAATTCTAAAAATTAAAAAATCAAGGAATTGAATGACATTTGTCTAACATTGTCTCTTTTGTTAAAGATAATTTTGTATCTTTATAGGAGAGCATGAAAAATATAATAAATAATCCTAGGATGTTTTCAAGGTATTGAAGGAATGGTAAACTTCTTAGAAAGGCAATATATAATGTTTGGATGATAATAAAAGGATATTATGAAAGGTATTGAAAATTTTGTTTTCAATGAATCCAAGTATGAAAATAAAAGAATATATATTATTATAATGAAATATAGTTCATTAAACGTGCAAATAGTGTAAAGATTTATAAAATAGTGGGTGGTGAAATATGTACCGCTGAGTAAATAGACATCATTGGTCTATTGCAGAAGTCAATTGTCCATGTATTAACATCATATGAAACCACCTATAAGGAAATAATTGGAAAATAAGTGAGATATAATGACTTAAAATTAAATATATGTGATCAATCTGTCAATTGTAAATGATAAATGATACATGAATAAATAACCAATAATGAATTAATTTTTGAACCCATGTATTTTTTATAACTCCAACAGTCATGTGTCCACATATGTAACATTACATAATTAAATAATAAAAAATGTAATTAGGCATCATTACACTAACTCTATAGTCAATAAAGTGATGTTATAATCTATTTCATTAACTAACTCAAAATAATTAGTCTTTATACACTTCAAACTCAATTCCTATTAGGAAACACTCTTCCACCTACTAAAATAAATATAAATAAACCTTCATCCAGTACATAAATCATTCCTAAAAAATTATCTAAATATAAATATAATGAATCAATTTAGGTCATAGGCTTCTATTCCTTACATGATTTTTGAGAAACATTAGTAAATGTATTCAAGCTTAATGAATCAACAATAACATAATCATTTACTAAAGTATATGAGATATCTAAATCATAATAATATAAAAACTATAACCATATCCACTAATTAATATTTATGTCATGTTAAAAGAATACATAATGAAATATATTTAAAAAATTTATTACACCACAACAGATCAACCTTGGGCTACTGGCAAGTTCTATGATTTTCAGATATTAGTAAATATTCTAAATGAATAAATCAAAATTATTAGTTATTTACATTATCTAAAAATGTGAGACTAAAATACTTGAGATACAGCTTGAATTAAAATATTATATTCTAATGAAAATATAATAATACGTACAAAACAAAAAAAACCATTTAATAATAAATCTATATCAACTCTAACACAACATGGTCAACTAAAGTAGAAAAATAAAATCTATATTTTTTGGGTATGGCTGTGTAAAAAAATAAAAAATAAAATTTTAAAACATGATACAAAACATGTATTCCGTGAAAAATCTTTTCCAAACCATGTATCAAAATCCATTGAATAATATTCATCGTATTTAAAAAGTAAATATTTTATCATTTAACTTGAAATAAATTCTACTTATAAAATGGAAAAAGCTCACACTAGGGTATAAAAGTATTAGAGTAAGCCTTACTAGTTCACCTGTGGGAATGGGTGAATCATGAAATAAGAGAGTCAATAGGGTTTTTACACAAGAGGAGGAGTGGGTAGGGTTCCTTCAAATGATCTAGAGAGTGTAGTAATCCTTTGTGTGGGGCAATGTCATGAGATAAGGGAGAAGGTAGACTTCCTTTACATGGGATGATTTCGCAAGAGTAGGAGCGATCATGTTCTTCACGAGGGTAAGAATATATGGAACGTGATTTCAATTATCCGAAGAGAATACTGGTAAAGTAGTTTGATCGGTACCTGATTAGATTCTTCACGGGATAATTTGGGGGGGTTGATCATTTGAGGGTGGTGGGGAAGGGGAAGGGGTTCAATCCCAAAAGAGGTAGGTAAAGGGGAAGGAGGAAGGGTTCGATCCCAAGAGAGGTAGGGAAAAGTGAAGGGGGGGGGGGGTTAGATCCCAATATAAGGGGTTCAATCCCGATTTAAGGGATTTTGGGTGGGGGTAGCCCAATATGTTTTCGGATGGTTGCCATGGTGTACATTAAACTTGTGGTAATAAATTTCTCTACTTCCACAGTTAATCAAATAACGACACTACATGTGTGGCAATATCCTTATTTTCTAGTTGTGATTTTTCATAAAATTTATACTCAAATAACCTCCCAACTTCTATAATGTAATTATAGTTGCGTTATTTTTGGTATTAATCATACCTTTCAAGGTTTTTTTGAAAACCTATGAATGATACATGAAGAAGAGGTAATGTTCTTCTAAAAGTTTTTTTTATTTTTTCTCAACCTCGTTTATTTATTTTTATATAATTATTACATACTAAACTTAGTATATTAAATATAATTAAATGTTTATTTTTATGTTTATTAACTACAACCACATACACTTCTATCAAATGTGTTACGAAACCACTGTTCTTGTGTATGGCAGACTACCGCCTCGCAATCCGATGTCTTTAATTTTCCCATTACCACCTTTAAAGGATAAAAATAATGACAAAAATAATATTTACATATTATATATATGATTTTAATGATTTAATTATGATTACATAATTATTATATAACACATAACTTCATTATTTCCATTTTATGGTAATATAATAATGTTTTTCGTGTGTACAGCGGACTGCCACCCCACCAAGCTAAGTGATTCATTCAAGGATTAAATGGAATTTATTAAAGATTATTTTAACAAAAATATTTGTTATATATGACATAAATTTTATAATTAAATGGTATTGTATATATATACAAATTACTTTTCTTTCTTTCGAAATGACAAGAAAATGGAAACAACTTTCTTATGTATGTATGTCCTACCATCTCCATAAACTGTACATTTCATTTCCTATCAATAAATTTTATGGATTAATATAATAAATATATAATTAATTTATATTATATTTATATGTTGGTTTATTTTTTAGAGATTATGAAATAATGATTGATGTAATCAGACTAAAAAGAGAAAGTCAAAACATATACAAAAAACAAAGCGGTTATTACCTGAAATGTAACTTTAACAAGGAATTGTTAATAATTGGGTAAAATAAAGTCATAAAGAAATCACATATGATATTATAATATTAATATGGTTTTTAATAAGTTAATAATATATTTAAAACCTCTACATATAAGGTTAAATCAATTTCAACTAAAAGCAAGCATGAGGTAAGAGTTGTTCTTACCTCACTTTTATTACTTTGAGACATAAGTTATGATATATGCATATTTTTTATAAGGTGTATTTTTTTACCAATTTTACATGTTATATCATTAATATAATTATTTTAATTCTATTATAAGTTTCATATTATGTTTTTTTTTCATTGTAATTTTAATTTATATTTACCAATGTGGTATGAGTTTTTGTTACAATCTCATTATTTATCAAGATTATATATGATTAAGTCTATGATGTTGAAATATTATAATTGTCATGAATTCACTTATAATATGGTTATTCATGACATTTTCATGTAATTTTTCTATTTTAAACACTTTGGTAATTATAATTATTGAGAGATTATTATTTATAAAATTATACTTCATTTCTCTCTTCGGTCATTAATTTATGTTCTTTCAAAACAATATTTTTTAAAAAAAAATTCAAAATATTTTCAAAAGATAATTTAAGATAAATTTCATGGTAAAGGATTATAAACATGTTTTATTTTTTAAAAAGGGTTTTAAATTGTTTTATAAAATTCAATTATATGTTTCAAAACTTGTTTTCTACGAAAAGTATTTTTCAAAATGATTTTTCTTTTTAAAAATTGATTTTAAAAATGTAAAGGATATTTTAGTTATGAATATTATTAAGTATATTTTAATGGTATTTATATTCATCAAAATCAACAACTATTTTTGTTTCTTATGCTTAATTGGGGATATGTTTCAATTATACCATCCTAATTATTTCTCTCTTTAGATTTCGATTGTTTCAAATAGATTGCTATAGAACCAATTTCTTTTTTATTGGTTAATCTTGTTTCAAAGGGATTTTTTATAGAAATAATTTAATTTCCATGATTTAATCATGTTTCAAATAGACTAAAAATAATATAATTTCCTTTCCATGGGTTAGTCAAGTTATAAAAGGAATATTGATTGTTTTAATGAGTTTTATAATGAAGGCACTTTACACATTATTCATGTAATGGTTCTTGAAAATTATATACACAGGGTGGCCTAGATAGCACCATGTGAGATCATTAAATCTTATACATGTGGTTTATTTTGTATAACCATGCATCCCATTATGGATTATGCAAGGGTGGCCTAGATTTCTCGGGTGATCCGGTTACAACTTATATATGGAGTAAACCAGATAGCGCTGGGTCATCCCATTACATATTATTGGATAGGTTCACCTAGATAGTGCTCCAATGCATTAGTTAATGACAATATTAGAAGTTAAAAATACGGTTATTACAATTAAAATGGTTTTGAAATGAATTTATGAAAATTATTCTACAAGTTACCAAAAAGGGATTTAATTGATTGTTTTCAATTTACATGGTTTCTCATGATTGAGATTGATATCACATTACTCATGATTATTGATTTTGATGAATCTTTCCTCTATTATGTTTTCAGATTTGATGATTCACTTTTTGATGGGTATGAGATATTCTATTATTCTCTAATGCACTATGATTTTCTCATCATTACCTTATTCACATCTTATTCTCATTAATTAAATTCAATTTTTAATGCTTACATTTTCCCTCAATGATCATTTTGTTGGATTGGATTATACAAAATATACACAAGAGGGGGGTGAATTGTGTCATTTCAAAAATTTTGGGGAGATTCTGTTCTGCCCTTTAACTCTAATCAGATGAATTAATGCAGCGTAAATTTAGCAGAGATACAAGATATATAGTTGTTCAGGGAATAGAAATCCCTTAGTCCACTCCACCAATGCTCTACTCCATGATCTTGGGGATTTTCACTATCTGGTCCTCGTTTTAACAGACCGTTTCAACAACTAAGTACAGGCAGTTGACACCATTATAATATAAAGAAAAACAAAGCCTTCTTATTCACTCAAAGAACCCACACAACTTAGTATGAAAATCCGGTCACTCAAGAATAGAAAATAATTTTTGTTGTATTCTGAAAATACTTTGCAGATGTTCTTCACAATTGCAATAGCATCCAATTGATTGTAGATAGATCGTTGCCTTCAAAAATAATGATCTTCACAAAAGAGTCATTATGAGTTGATCCTGTTGTAGTGGATATAGAAATATAACTCAAAACTTCAACAGTAGAAGATTCACAAATGATCTTTGATGTAGAATAAATGAATCTTATATCGAGATTTTTATTCTTCAGAAAACAGAGCTTTGTTGTTCTCTTGAATCAGTAGATTTGAATTTTTGATAGTCTTTGTTTTTCTTCCCTTTTCTCAGAATGATTGGGAGATCACATAAGACCATTAGTTTCTGCTCGGAAAAGATCATATATATATATATATAAATGATAAGTACTTCTACTGCAAATTTTGATCCACAAAAGTTGCCTTTTGACTCGTGACATTCAAACATTTGAATTTACAGAGTAGTCGTAACTTACCTGAAGACTCAGCATAAAAATATCCTTTTAATTTGATCTTTAGACCATTGATAAAATGGATTTGAATCAGTCAAAGGCGCACTTTAAAATCATCTTTCAATCTGGTTTGAAATCCGCATAATAATCAGTTTGCTGACTGTTGCAAAAAAATATTGACTTTAAATTCTCCGACGCCAAACGTAAGGTTGAGTTGTACTGTGTGCATCCCTTGAACGTAAGCATGATGACGTAGTCTTCAAACGTAGGGTTGATAAAGTATAAATAAATAAAAAATAAGGTTTATGTCACTTTCTTCAAATATAAAGTTGATCATAAACGTAGGGTTGGTAACCATACTTTTCTCTTCAACCTTGAAATGTATAGTAAAAGATCCATACTTTAACTTGATCCATACTTTTCGAAGAACGTATGATTGTTTACAAAAGTATGGTTGATGAACCATACTTTTGAGAAAAAAACACAACGTTTAATATTTACGTACAGTTCTCCTTCCATACTTCTCTGATATCCCAAACGTAGGGTTCCTTCCTAACGTAGGGTTCTTTCTCATACTTTTCTGATAACGTTGGTTGATTTACCATACTTTTCACTTATCTCATGAAGAATACACTGCATTTTATCCTTACACTACGTTTCTCCACATAGGATATGAACAGTGTTTCCAGAACACGCTAAAACAAATCCCGAATAAGTAAGGTATGAATAGTGTTTCTAGAACACGTTAAATGTAAATACATTAGAAATTAATTCTCATTATTCATAAACTTAAATATTTCATCCAAAAATAAAAATATAATAAATAATAAATTCCTGAAAAGTACTTAACAAATAAAATCATTAGAAAATAATTAAGGGTATTTGTGAGGCATCAAAATTTTCATAAATAGATAGAGTATTGTTCTCAACATACTCCCCCTTTAAATAAAACATAATGGGTTGTTGAAAACAACACTTTTTCAACAATCTCCCCCTTTTTGATGATCACAAAAACCATAAAATAATTAATGAACTCACACAAAAAATAATTAATTATATATTGTTTTGAATTTAAAAAAGATAAATACAATATTTGATTTATCTCAATTTCTCCTCCAATAAAATAAAACAAACAAAAATGTTGTGTTTATCCAAATTTCTCCCCCTTTTTTTGATATCATAATGAATGATAATAGATTGAATATAACACATTTAATGTTGCGCTGAACTTAAGTAAAAGCTATAACTATGTTTTTGGAAATAATTAAATCTGGATTACTGGCATATCGAAACTAAGACAGTAAAACAAAACAAATATAAAGAAACCGAATTTCATGAAAAGTATAAAAATTAATAAATACAGGAATAAAAAATTTTCATGAAGTTATTGGAATAGATACAATTATGATGAACACATGAATCATGGTTTGGTCGTGGTATAAAATAGGGTCTATCTCCTCTGAACTACAGGCATGATTTATGTCAACTTCTCCCTGAGCCTTTGCATCATTCCATCACCAAGATTAATAATAAGATCTCTGGACTCTTGAGTCATATGAATGTCTTCTATGAGATTGACTCTGAAAAACTCATGATGTCTTTCTTCCTTCTCCATAAACAAAGACAGCTTCCTTGTGAATTGAGTCAGCACAAGTCTGAGAGATGTATCACTTGATGTCAACTAATCTACCAAGAATTTCTGATTTTCTAACAAGACTGACAAAGGAGCACTCTTTCATTGAATATCATGAAATATGTCACTCATATTTCACATGGAAGCTGTGATAGCTTGAAACTTTTTGAGTAAATCAGGTGAAGTACTAGACCCACTAGCAGCACTAGTTCCGACAGATGAAAATTGTTTCTCGATAAATAATTTGAGATCTGAGAAATCTGATATTAGAACCTTTTCAGACTTTAATTTTGCAACAACATTCAGAACATCCTTCTTAAAAATTTCAACTTCTTTCCTTGAAACTTTACTGTCCTTAAGTCTCTGAAATTTGAACTGTTCTGATTCTAAGGTTCTTATCAGAGTAAAATTCTCAGATTCCAATTGAGACACCTTTCTGTACTTCTCTTCAATTTCCTTATTCCCTGAAGTAGAAGAACCCTGTGCTTGATTCTAATTCTCAGTTCCAGTGTGATGAAGCAATACTAAAGGTAGTGAATCTACATAAGATTTTTCTTTTTTCCTTTTAATGAGCTGGTTGATCCACATATTTTTCCTCAGAGTCTTTTACTGACTCTTCCACAAAACAATACTCATGAAGTACCTCTATTTGAGCTTCAGAAACATGTTCATCATGAACATCAACAACTTGTTCTTCCAATTAATTTTCTAAGATCATATCTTCTAGAGTTTTCTGAGGTCAGGAAACCTCCACACCAGGCTCTGCCTCCTTTTCCCATTGAAGGGTAACTTAAATATCAGTTACAACCTGATCCTGAGTCTCTCTTTCAACTGCTTCTTGAATTTCAGATTGAATCTGATGTCCTTCCATTGGTTCTGACCTCTCAACAATAGCTTCCATTGGTTTTTCAGTAGAATCTTCTCTTGAAAAGCTGTAAGAGATTTAATATCATGTTCTTAGTATAGGGGAAGCAGTTCCTCATTAACAATTCTGTTTCTCAGTGTCTGAAGTCCCTCCTAACTTCTTTCTTCATCGGTGTCTTCTATTTCAAATCTAATTCTCCTTGCAGCAGTGTTTACCCGGGATTTAGCCAATACCTCTTTGGACTGAGCAGATTGAACCAGAGAACTCTCTATTTCTTCCTCATCTCATACTGGAAAAAGTTTTCCATTTAAAGTTCTCCAGAAGTAGCCAATTTTTTTTAATGTTCTAGAATTAAAAGCATTACGATGATGACATTTTAGTCTGGCATCCAGCAGTCTCACCATATCCTTCACGAAAAATAGTTTGGAAATGAATCTACCAAAAGGGAAGAAGTTCGTTCTGGATTCACTTTGATGGCAGTAACACATGTACCTCACCAAGTACCTATGAAAATTTAATTTTATGTCACTGAGTAAAAGATATATTATGTACATGTCAACATACAATATCTTTTCCATCTCTGACATTCTTGGTACAATCCCAGTTTGCACAAATTTCAAAAGGATTTTCTGATCTGGATCCCCATCCTTAAAAAACATCTTCTTTATAGAAGTATAACAAAAAAGAAAAGACATAATTTTCTCAAATTTATGCACAAGATATCCTATATTTTTCAAATCAAAATGAAAGACTCCATCTTGAGGGAAGTTCAAAATCTAACCAATTTCAAATGAATAGATCAAAAAATCCATATCCTCTATCTTATCCAGCATTGTGTCCTCATTGTCTCCCAGACTAAACTGTATAGACATGAAGAAATATTAAAGTTATCCCTCGAACAAAAATTCCGTATTCTCACTCTTGAAAGTCTATTTGAGATTCTGAAATGACTGCGCTTGTTTTAACAAGAGATTCATTTGAAATATCCATTAGAGATCAATCACCTTTCCCTATAAGATTTTCCTTCATTCAGATCGCAGTTTCTGGGCATTTCTAATCATGGAATCATCAACTCTCTTAGTATTTTCCATTTCAGCAAGAATTTATAAGGGTCTGAAGGTTAGGGTTTCAGAGATTTAAAAATTGGGGTTTGATGAGCAGTGGTTCGGTTTCACGGGTTTGAAAAGTTTTTGGTATAAATGAAACAGTTTAGAAGTCTAATGGGTTTATGATAGCTTTGATTCCTGTGTTTTCATTAATCATTACATAGATTTTATAAATAAAAATAAAATTGATTATATGGAGAATAGAAACTTATTCTGTTTGAAAAACAAATAACCAAATTATTTTAAACAGTATTAAAATAAAAAATCAAAATAGTAAAATAAAACATTATTTAAAAATAAATAAACCTAGCTCCCCCTTAATAAAATCAAACCTTTCAGTGGGAAGTGGTTTAGTAAAATTATCAGCTAAATTAATTTCAGTACTTAAAAATTCTAAAGATATCTCCTTTTTAAAAACAAGATCTCTTAGAAAATGATGTCTGATATCATTATTCATAGTTCTAGAATGATTAATATGATTTTTTGAAATATTTATAGCACTAGTATTATCACATAAAATATGTGTATTACTAAAATTTAGTCCAAAGTCCATAAGATTGTTTTTCATCCACAACACTTGTGCACAATAACTGCCAGTAGAAACATATTCCGCCTTAGATGATAACAGGGCAACTGAATGTTGTTTTTTACTTAAACATGACATTAAGGATTTCCCTAAAAAGTGACAAGTTCCTGATGTTATTTTCATATCTAATTTACAACATCCAATGTATGCATCTGAATATGAAATTAAATTAAAATAAGAAGTTTTGGGATAAAATGGTGATTGAAAAATAGTTCCTTTTAAATATCTAAAATTATTTTAACAACAATCAGATGGGATTCTTTAGGATTTGATTGAAATATTGCACAAAGATATACTGAATACATTATATCTGCTCTGCTAGAAGTAAGATATAATAAACTACCAATCATACCTCTATATAACTTGTTGTCAAAGGATTTTTTAGTTTCATCCAAATCAGGTTTTATATTAGTACACATTGGAGTTGTAAATGTCTTGTTGTTTTCAAGTGCAAATTTCTTTAATAAATCAGTAATGTATTTGCTTTGATTCAAAAGATTTCCAAAATATTTTTTGATAAATTTGAAGTCCTAGGAAGAAATTTAATTCTCCCATCATACCCATTTCAAATTAATTTTGCATTAACTTTGAAAACTCATCAAAAAGGGTTTATTAGTTGATCTAAAAATTATATCATCAACATAAATATGAACTAATAAAATAATAGAATTTACAGTTTTCTTAAAAAGGGTTGGATCTGCCATTCCAATAGTAAAATCATTTTTCAATAGAAAAGAGCTTAATATTTCATACCAAGATCTAGGTACTTGTTTAAGTCCATAAATATCTTTAGTATGTTTAGAAACAGAATCTGATTTTTGAGAATTTTCAAAACTAGTATATTGCTCAACATAAACTTCCTCCATTAAATAAAAATTAAAAAAGATAGACTTAACATCCATCTAAAATTATTTAAAGTTAATATGAGATGCATAGGCTAAAAGGATTATATTGGCTAATAATCTAGCTACAGGTGTAAAGGTCTCATCATAATCTATACCTTCTTCCTGATTATATCCTTTATCTATAAACCTAGCTTTATTTCTACTTATTATTCCTTGATCATATTTCTTGTTTCTAAAGACCCATTTGGTTCCTATTACTGGATAATTCTGTGTTCTTTCAACTATTTCCATGACTTCATTTCTTTTGAACTGGTTTAATTATTCTTGCAATACTATCATCCAGCTTTCATCATCTAAATCTTCTTCTATATACTTGGGTTCTAATTGGGATAGAAAGGCAGATAATTCTACAAGATTCCCTATATTTATTTTAGTTTTTATTCCCGTGTCTATGTCACCTATTGTTGTCTCTAAAGGGTGATTCCTTAGATTTCTAGTTTGTCGAGGCAACACACTCATAGGTTATTCAGTATCATGTTCTTCTGAACTGGACTGAATTTCTTTTATATCTTTTTTAAAATCAATTTTCACATTCTCAAGTCTCATGTTATCATTAGATTTAGATTCATCCATTTGATCTATCCTTTTCTCAAAGGGATCAGATTCATCAAATTTCACATGAACTTATTCTTCAACAATCCTTGATTTCTTATTATAGATTCTCTAAGATTTGGAGGTATCTGAATATCCTAAGAAAATTCCTTTATCAAATTTTTGATCGAACTTAAGAAGATTATCCTTGGTGTTCACGATGTAAACTTTGCATCCAAAAACTTCAAAGTAATTTACTTTAGGTTTTCTGTTATTCCAAAGTTCAAAGGGTGTATTTTTCAAAATTGTTCTAATTAAAACTCTATTCAGTATATAACATGTTGTACTTACATCTTCTACCCATAAAATAGGTAGGAAGACTATATTCATTTAGAATAGTCCTAGACATTTCCTGAATAGTACCATTTCTTCTTTCAACAATTCCATTTCGTTGAGGTGTTCTTGGTGTAGAGAAGGTGTGTTTAGTACCCATATTTGAGTAGAAGGAATTAAATTCCTTATTCTCAAAAAATCCACCATGATCACTTATTAATGAAATTATTTTTAAAACCTTTTTCATTTTGAACAGCTTTACAAAAACATTCAAATAAATTAAAAGCATCACTTTTAGAATTTAAAAAGAAAATACATGTAAATATAGAATAATAATCAACTAAATCATATACATACAATTTACTAGCCAATCTTGCTACTCTTGAAGGTCCAAAAAAATCCATATGGATATGTTCTAGAGGTTTAGATGTAGAAATTTTGTTAATAGACTTGAAGGATGATTTGTGTTTCTTTCCATGTTTACATGCATCATAGAATCTTTCACTTTCAAATCTGAGACTAGGAAAATCAGAAACTAATTCTTTCTTAGTTAATTTATATAAAACGTATACATTACAATGTACAAGTCTCATATGCCAGATCCAAGATTCATTTTCTTTATAAGTTAAGAATATTACTTGTTTTTTACATAATGAATTTAAATTCAGGGTATACACATTGTCCGGTTTAGGTGATCTAAATTTAATCAATTTTTTTTCAAAACAGAACAACAATTGTTAGAAAAATAAATAGCATTACCATCATCACATAGTTGAGAGATACTTATCATATTGTGTTTCAATCCTTATACATAAAGTACTTTTTTGATTGAGACAACTTATGGATCTCCAACTGTTCCAATACCAATGATTTTCCCTTTGGAATTGTCACTAAAAGTGACAACTGTACCATATTTTTGAGTGATTGTAGAGAAATTCAATGAGTTTCCACTAATATGCCTTGAGCATCCACTGTCCATATACTATATGTCTCTTTTGATTTTGTGACCTTCTCCCTGCCAAGGTATTTACACAATTTTCTTTGGTACCCTTATTTTGTTGGTTCTAGTGGTGTTAGCTAGCAAGGATCTAGGAATTCGGACTTGCTTAGTTTTTATAATTTCACAAGAGTCAAATGAATCATTTGATACACAGTCCTTCTTAATACAACTTATTTGGGGTTTTCTTAGGAAGCCGTTTTTGGAAATATGTCCCCTTATTCCATAGTATTTACAATCTAGTATTTTTTCACGTGGAATAGAATATTTCTTGTACAACTTGGCTTTTTCACCTTTACTGCCAATTCCAAATATTTCCTTTTTAATGACATTTTTCCCAAGAATTTCATCTAAAATATTTTCTCATTTAGTAAAAACAAGGTTTTTACATTTGTAAGTTTCCACTTTAGTTTGCAGTGACTTTATCTTTGATTCATAATCTTTATTTTTACTGTTAATTGAGTCAAACTTTTCAGTTAACTCGTTATATTGTTTTAACATTGTATCTCTTTCATCAGAAACAACCTTATGAATCTTCTTTAAAGACTTATGCTTCTTAAATAGAGATTCATATTTTAATTCAAGAATATTGCAGTAGGATGCACATTTTTAATTAGAGTAACTAGATTCAGAACTAGAGTTAGAATAATAGTAAGATTGTACCTCGTCTATTTCTACCATAAAACACATGTTGGATTTCAAATTTGTTTCTTCCTTTTTTGAGTCTGATTCATGAATGCAATTGGTTTCTTCAGATACACTCCATGTATCTTTCATTTATTTCTTGTCCTTATGTTCATAATCATTTATTTTGAATAATTTCTTTCTCTTGTCTTCTTTTAGTTGAGGACAGACATGTCTGATATGCCCCATCTTCTTGCATTCATATCATCTGACTTCCTTGTCATCCTTTTTGAAGGATTTTCTAAAGCCCTTTTTCTTTCTATAGAATTTATTGAATCTTCTGGCTAGATGAGCCAGTTCCACATCAGAATTAGATAAATCAGAGCTTTCTGATTTCTCTTTTACACTTTTATTCATCTTTCTATTTTTTCTCTGTGATGATACTTTTAAGGCAGTGTCATCTCTTTTGATAAGAACTTTATGTTCATTTGCTTCAACTTCCATCTCAGATTCATACATCATTAATGTTCTAATCAGTTCTCTCACGGTTAAGTCTTTGACAAGTGTCTAATTTCTGATTGCTACAGATATTCCATTCCATTTTTAGGTAGTACTCTTAGTACTTTTAATGCTTGATCTGTTTGTTTAATGGGATCTCCCAAAGCTGTTATGTTATTGACAATCTCTGTCAATATTTTATTAATATGAGTAATACATTCACCTTCAACCATTCTAAAATTATCGAATTTAAGCTTAGTAGTTGCATATCTCATTTCCCAGATATTGTTGGTTCCTTCATAAGAAACAACAATAGTTTGCCACCTTTCATAAGCTGTCAGGCATTGAGATACTCTATTAAGTTCATCAGGTCCTAGACCACATATAATTTCATTCATTTCCTTTGATTTCATACCATAATATTCTTCAGTATCTGCACTACATGTTTCAGGGTTTTCTTGTATTTCATATGTAGTCAGAATCTTAGAATATACACTGTATCCAAGGTTTTTCAGATACATAATCATTCACGACTTCTAGCATCCATAGTTTTCTCCATTGATGTACGATGCTCTAAACAGAAACATTATTTCTCTTGTATCAGTCATATTGCTCTGTGTATAATCAATTTTATCTTGTTAAGTCTTTATCAGAATGCTCAACCTCTGATACCAATTTTCGGATCAGATTATAAAAAATATACACAAGAGGGGGGGTGAATTGTGTCTTTTCAAAAATCTTTGCGAGATTGTGTTCGGCCCTTTAACTCTAATCAGATGACTTAATGTAGTGGAAATTTAGTTGAGACACAAGATATATAGTTGTTTGGGGAATAGAAAGCCCCTAGTCCACTCCACCAATGCTCTACTCCACGATCATGGTGATTTTCACTATCTGGTCCTCGTTTCAATAAATTTTTTCAACAACTGAGTACAGGAATTTGACACCTATACAATCTAAGGAAAAACAAAGCCTTATGGTTCACTCATAGAAGCCACACATCTTAGTATGAGAATCCGGTCACTCAATAATAGAAAATAAATATTTTTGTATTCTGAAAATACTTTCCATATGTTCTTCACAATTACAACAGTGTGTAATTGATAGTAGATAGATCTTTTCCTTCAAAAATAATTATCTTCACAAAAGAGTCATTCTAAATTGATCCCATTGTAGTAGATATAGAAATAGAACTCACAACTTCAGAAGTAGTAGATTCACAAATGATCTTCGATGTAGAACAAATGAATCTTCTATCGAGATTTTTCTTCTTCAGAAAATAGAGCTTTGTCATTCTCTTGAATTAGCAGATCTAAATTTTTGATAGTCTCTATTTTTCATCCCTTTTCTCAGAATGATCTACAAATCACATAATACCATTATTTGATACTTTAAAAAAATTTATATATATAAAAACGATAAGTACTTCTCCTACAAATTTTTATCCACAAAAGTAGCCTTTTGACTCGCAACATTCAAACATTTGAATTTACAGAGCAGTCGTAACTTCCCAGAACACTCGGAAAAAAATTACATTTTAATTCGATCTATAAACCATTGATAAAACAGCTTTGAATCAGTCAAAGTCTCGTTTTAAAATCAGCATTTAAATCCGGCTTGAAATTCACATAATAATCAACTTGCTGACCATTGCATAAAAATATCGACTTTAAATTATCTGATGACAAATATAAGGTTGAGTTGTACTGTATGCATCCCCTGAACGTAAGGTTGATGAAATAATATTAAAAAATAGGTTTGATAACATATGGTTGATTACAAATGTAAGGTTTATATCAATTTCTTCAAACTTAAGGTTGGTCATAAACGTAGGGTTGGTAACCATACTTTTCTCTTCAACATTCAATCATATGGTAAAAGATCCATAATATAACTTGGTCCATACTTTTCCAAGAACATATGGTTGTTTAAAAATGTAAGGTTGATAAACCATACTTTGGAGAAAAAAATGTAACATTTAATACTTACATATAGTTCTCCTAACATACTTCTCTGATATCCTAAACGTAGGGTTCCTTTCTAATATAGGGTTCTTTTTCATACATTACCAATAATGTATGGTTAATTAACCATACTTTTAACTTATCTCATAAATAATACGCTGCATTTTGTCCTAACACTATGTTTTTACATGTAGGATTTGAATAGTATTTCTAGAACACGCTAAAGTAGATCCCGAATAAGTAGGGTATGAACAGTGTTTCCAGAACACGTTAAATGTAAATACCTTAGAAATTAATTCTTGTTATTCAAGAACTTACATATTTTTTCCAGAAATAAAAATATAATGAATAATAAATTCTTACAAAATACTTAACAAATAAAATCATTAGAAAATAATTAAGGGTATTTGTGAGGCATAAAAAATTTTATATAGAGACAGAGTATTGTTCTCAACATACACCCCCTTTAAATAAAATATATGTATTATTGAAAACAATTCTTGCTCGACACATTTTATCTCCCCTTATTATGTTTTAATCTTCCCTAGGTAATAAAGAATTTTCTTGGATGAATTATGTCAAGAAGGGGCTTCTTATGGATGATGTTGGTGAACTAATATGAAATAATAAAAGCAGCGTATAATGATAGATGATGTTCATCTGTATGAATCAATTGTTCATGAATTCATGTTGATATGAATTTTCCCTAATTCTATAAAACTATAAACTTTAAAGGCCCATAGGTATGTAAGTGAACCAATATTTATTTTTTGATGCTGTAAGTTTTGATTGGAGAAAATTGTTTAACTTGGTTCAGTAATAAAGAAGAAAATATAATGTTTATGTGTTTAGCTATGGATCTCGAAGTGAGGGTTTTTGGCTGTTATTGTTTTATTTACGAATCTATCATAAATGTTTATATAAAGTTTGAAAATATGAATTTTTCTTATATTTTATTCTATTCTTATTATTTTAGTATATAAATTATTTATATTATGAATAATTTTATTATTTATATTAAATTGTAAAATTTATTCGATGATATCATTCATACATTCAAGGGGTTACATGTTAGGTATGATAGTTGTTATAGTTAACATTAACCATGAATTTATATTGTTAATATGTTTTGTAAAGTGTTTCACATCAATATGATTTTAACATATTGATTTATCATAAATAAAATAGATTAAAAACTAAATTATTAAAGGCATGGATACATGTAAATGGGATACATGAGAAAAGATTGTGAGATTAAATCTACATTAAAATACTAAGCATTATATTTATTCTAAAGAAAACACTTTTCATGACCTTAATCTTTAAATCATATTGATTGATACAAAATCTTGGTGACCATAGATTAACTTGGGTAAGAAATTATAGTAATGTGGTGGCTCTAAGAGTTAATTTCCTCATTTTTTGGATTTATCATTGGGTTACACTTTTATGAAAATCCTTAGGACGGTTCTGAGAGAAATATTGTTATGTTTTTCCATATGAATGATTGGGAAAGGAGTTGTTTGATCAAGAATCCTAGAGTCATATGTGATATATTACACATGATTTTCTAATATATAGACTTTTTTTGTTCTTAACTAGTGAATGTCATGAAGAAATAGATATTTTGTCCCACTAATGGATATGATTTTTTTATGAAATGTTCATCACATTAGTGAGAGAACATATAAAAAAAATTTCTTATTAAATAAATCATAAATATGATACTCACATAATAAAATATTTTATTATTTATAAAATTCCTTCTTTATAATTAAACATAACATTGATATTAATATTAAAATGAAAATTTGAATAGAATAAATTTTATAGACTAGTATAAGAACTTAATAATAGTTCTTATGAAAGTAATAAAATTTAATGTGTTTGTGAAACACCTTACTATGAAACCATATATTGAAATTATACAATATATAAAGCTTATGGATTCACAAAATAAGAATAGAAGGGTTTACATAATGTTTCAATATATTTTTTTATATAAAAGGTGACTGAATTTTTTTTATTCTCCAATAATTCACTCAATATAATTATATAATATATTGAATTGAAGATATTGATGGTTTCCATTAAAGATTATTTTAGATATGGAATTTATTCTATATACACTATTTCAAATGATTAAATAATTTGAAATATTTATACAAAATATTACCCTATCCCCTCAATGTGTTGAGGAAAAATGAGCATGACATGCGTAATATAGTGTTTGGTGTTGTAGTGATAATACATGTTTGTAAAATTTCAAACCATATGATGAAAATATATTGTTAATGTCCATAAAAATTATATCAATTATCCTATCAAATTTATTTAAACCAAAAAGATATTTCAAGAAGTTCTAAATATGTTTCAATAAGATATAATTTACCTAGAAATATTAATGGGTTTAAAAACTCCATTAAGAGTACATGTCATGTTTTAATGATATAAAAATTAATTATTATTTTTTAATGACATATGATACCAAATTCATAATTTAATAATATTATAAATAAAAATGAGTTCAAAATCATGTTAAGAATGTTTTAATCTTGAAGTTTATATTCCATAATTGATTCAATTTGTTACTAAATTGATGAATTAGATGAAGATGAATATTTTAATCAAAGATGTGTCCAAATCGAGGATGTTCATACATGTATTATATCTCTTGTATAATATGATAAGTTATTTTTTATGAAATAGTAATTACAAATAAATTGAAATAATATACAAGGTTTATGATTTATCTATATTCTATAACATTCATGAAAAGAAGGAAAATGATAAAAGGATTGTTATCTAGGATAAAAGAGTTTATTTAATAAATTAATTAAAATATGAGGGTGAGAGTTCACACCACCATTCCATGAAATATTTTATAAATAAAATATTATTTTTAATTTTTTTTATCCAAATTCATATATTACCATATATGATATAGATATTGACAGTTTATTTTTTAAGTATTCATACTAAAGGATGTAAGTGTTATTTTCTATCATAGATTTTTTCCATGTCATTGCAAAATAATCTAAAGAGAATATATATTTTAAGAGAATAATGTGATTATATTTGGAGTAAAAGTAGATAAAGAATTAAAAATTAAATACTATACATGTCTAATTCAATGTGATTTTTTTGACATATCAATAATCATGAATTCAAAGAGTTATATATAGTTACCATAACAAAGTTAATGTCATTTTATATACTAAATTAATTATTGATGTGTTGGAAATGATTGATTTATAGTATTTAATTTTGTTACCAACTAATATAATAGGTATTGTATAATGAAAAAGTTTAAAGAATTAAAATGATGATAAACTTATAAAGGGTTCTATATAGAATATAAAAATTACTAATATCACTAAATACGTTGTTATGAAGTAAATGCATTTTAATACTATGCTCAATGAGCTAAAAATTAGGAATATGGCTCATAAATCTCACCATTATTCATTAAAAAT
This sequence comes from Viscum album, assembly GCA_963277665.1. NCBI lineage: Eukaryota > Viridiplantae > Streptophyta > Magnoliopsida > Santalales > Viscaceae > Viscum > Viscum album. The sequence continues at coordinate 1,993,282,380 of OY728137.1, forward strand.
TCTATATTGATTTTACTCACTAAAATAAATTTTTGAGAGTGTTCTATTAGATGGTAATATATAGATATGGAAAGGATTACATTGATATGTAATGAGTCAAAAAAAACTAAAACAACTGTACTAAACATTAGGCCAATCTAGTGGTCTATCACATGTGATATGATATTTTGAGAACAAATTTATAATAGTGTTAATATTTTTAAAAGAGTTTATGAATATAAAATTTACTATGATATAAAAAATTCAGTATTGAATTTATCATATCTTCATATTGGATCATATATTGCATGGAGTGATAGAATAAATGATCTCTCAATGTATAAATATGAGTTATTACGAATAGTTGTTTATCATGGAGCTTTATAGGGCATGAAAAAATTGTAAGGTCAACATGGGTATGAGTTCATATATAGATATCAAATATAACAATGTGATAAAAATGAGTTTTTTTGCATTGGAAGAACCACTACGTATACCACATGCAGTGTCATACACTATGTACTTGGTATGCTATGGATGCATGTTTCAAATTGAATCCCTATACATAATAATGGAAATATAATTATCATATTATAATAAAAATTTAATAAAATTATTTTAAAATACAGGAGACATAAATAATCAGGGGTGTTTGGGTATGTTGATCATAATATCGTTAGTTCAGGCCAAATGATGATGTGATTTTTCATCTCATATGATTATTGAAACATATAGTCTATAAACTTATGTAGTATTATTAAATGTATGTTTATATAATGACAGGGAACTTGTGATTTGATTATTTATTTTTATGATGGGTTTGTGATGTCCTCAACTTCTAAGGTAAATGGAATATTACGAGTTCATTGACCTAGTCAGTATAAACTAAGATATTTGATAATTTATGAGTGGATATATGGGATTAACATACTCTGTGTATTTTGGTCACTCAATGCCTTGTAAAAAAGTATTATATGATTATGAATACTAGTTTAAGATAATAATATTATAAATAAGTATGGAAATACATGTGTTTGATAGAGAATACTCCATGAATCTATAAATATTGAGTAGTGTTGATGCTTTACTAGAGGCCTCTCTTTGTATTCATTTATCAGTTGAAGATTTCATAATTTTTTTAACGCTAAAAGGAAATATTAAATCACACTTTGTGGTCGTGTGAATGAGTTTCACATATTTATATATATATATATACTAATATTAGCTTCCTCCCATAACATGAGTCAACCTAGAAATAACCCACGTCCTTTTTCTATACGTGTCGATCCTTTGTGCAACCACATCCCTCCCCCACTCCCATTCTCTTCCATTCCCTCTCTTCGACTCCCGCTCCCACTCTGGTTTCACCTCATCGAAACCTACAATCTCGACAAACACCCACCACCATAGTTTTAATTCTCTCAGTTATGGTGGACTCCGTCATCCTTCTTCTCCGAGGTTCTCCTTCTTCGGGCTTCAGCTCGCCTTTCTATCATGTTCCATTTCAATCATACTCCACACTCGTGGAATGCCTTTCTTCAACGTCTGTTCCTCTATCTTCGGCACGGTGTTTCCCTCACTTCCTCCTCCCTCTCGTGAATCCTCTCCAATTGCACTAGTGTTCCCTCAACCACCAATCAATTCCATCCTTCTACCCGCTCGTGCTTCCTCTCTAATCAATCTAGGGTTCCTACTGACCCAAATCGGCGTGATTCTTCGCGTGAAACCATTTCGATCCCTCCCTACCTATTCTGAATATGGTTTCCGAGTGTTTCTCCTCTCGCTCATGCTTCAGCTACTGTCACTCTTCACCTACTGTCAACCATCGTTTCCCTCCACAGTGATTAGGGTTCCGATCCTTTTTCATACCCTCTTCCGCCTACGCATACTCTACCACCACAGGTTCCTCCTCGGCCACCCACGACCTCTACCTATCCCTCTACCTTACCTTTCGACATCCCTCTCCCTTCCCTCCCGTGCTAACCCCATCCTCTCCCATCCATCTCACAAACCCCTTTACCATAAGCAATATGATATTAAGAAATACGACTGATGTACATCTCTAAAACAGGTATGGACTCCTCATTTTGAAGATTTTTTCACACTTCTACGTCATTTCTTTCCCAGATGCTTGTGTAACAGCTTCATCAGAGATATTCTTTAATATTTCAACACATTATACAACAATTTTCCTTCGGTTTCCCTCTAGTAACCTGTTAATTTGTTCCCATTTGATATTTATTCCCCTTTATACAATTACAACATCTAGATCAAAATATTAGACAATATTTATTCACATATCTATCTACTAATCCAGATTCCACAACAGGTATGTTCTTGCATCCATGAAAGGAGTTTTGTTATGAAAAAGTGATTCATGGATTGTCTGTAAAGGTGTTATTCGACAGTGGTTTTTATGCTTCTCATGGTATGGGTGAGATTCAGTGGCGGTATGATTTTTTGGATCCTTAAAATAAACTACTCGTGCTGATGTTCTTATTTGTGCTGGTTTTCATGGCTTAAACTTTTGTGTTTTTTTATCATTGTTTCATGAACATTTAACTGGTTTTTATTTCATTTTAGAAACAAAATTTTTCCTATTATGATAGTTATGAATAATTTTATCATACTACCTTGGATCTATACTAGAATCAATGCTTTAAGAAATTAATATAATAAGATCATAGCTCTGTTTTATATTATTGCATTAAACCCCTTCCACTGTAACTAACAATTTTATAATATATGTTAACATGTTGTATATGTGTTTACCATTAATTTTATTATGTTTAATATGGATAGTCTGAGAAGGTGTTATTTGAAAGTGGTTTTTTTCATCACATGGTATGGTTGAGATTCAGAGGCAGTATGATGTTTTTTCCTCACATTACACTACTCATAGTGATGTTTATATGTTTTCTGGTTTGCATGGATTAAATTATTGTGTTTTGATCATTGATTCATGAACTTTTAACTGGTCCTCATTTCATTTTAGACACACCAATTTCCCTATGTTGTTATTTATCAGTAATTTTTTCATAATACCTTGTATCTATACTAACATCAAAGCTTTATGTAATGAATATAATAAGATCACTATTCTATTTTATAGTATTGTAGTGAACACCTTCACTACAGCCAACAATTTTATCATATATTTTAACAGGTTTTATATGTGTTTCCCTTCAATTTTATTATGTATAACATGGATAGACTGTGAAGGTGTTCTTTGATAGTGGTTTTTTCTACTTCTCCTGGTATGATGGAGATTCAGTGGTAGTATGATGTTTTTGTTCCTCACATTACACTGCTCATGCTGATATTATTATTTGTGCATGTTGTCATGGATTAATTTTTTTTTGTTTTGTTATCATTATTTTATGCACTTTTAACTGGTCCTTAGTTCATTTCAAATACACCAGTTGTCCTATTATGTTAGTTATCAATAATTTTTTTATACTACCTTGGATCTATACTAACTTCAAAGCATTAGTAAATGAATATAATAAATCACACCTTTGTTTTATATTATTATAGTTAACCCACTCCACTGCACCCAAAATAGCTTTTCTTGTACTTGCATTTTCCTATTGTTTGTTTTGTAAACTATCCATTCAGGTTTTTTGCATCAGGTTTCTATCCACACTGGGCCCAAACTTTTATAGAATGAAAAGGTTTTCCCCATTATGTATACTTCTTGGTAATGGTTTGCAATTTTATGTAGGACTAATTAAATTTGTATAATCATTTGAATGTTTCCATTGATGTTTTATTTTCCATTTTCATACTATAACTATTTCAATCCATTTATATTGAATTGTGTGATATCTTTCCTATTTTATTCTATGAAAGATGGTTTTTACCAATGAAGTAGAACCTGTAAGTATTTAATTAAGTGTTAGGATACCAAAAATGAAATATAATTCACCAAATATGTTTCATGGAATTAAAGATGTCTAAAACATACTTTAATGTTTACACCTATTGCAGTAGCATAGAATTTTATTGTAAGTGGAAATTAGGGCAGTATGAAATTGATCATGCACTAGATTTTGATATTTTAAAATAATTGGAATGAACTATAATCAAAACTATTATAGTAACACAAGATATATATATATCTATGGGCTTTACAATTTTGGACATACTGAGCTTACTTTCTGTCTTATTAGGTATGTGAGGTCTAGAGGCCTTCCTGTCAACTATTAATGTTATAATGTTGTTATTTATGGTCTGTGTAGTGGTGAACTATCCATTGTTTTTATTGTTTTTGATGAAATTAAAAGTTGTTGAATACGCCAGGATGCTTACACCTATATATTTTTTTATTAAAGGCATCTGTATCTCATCTGTTCACATATTTTGAGATGTTTTCGGTAGATGTTCACATATTTTTTGTTCAAAATTCATTCATATTGGATTTTGTGATTGATTTCCTAATTTTTTGGAACTTTCCAATTGAAGAGGGGTCAAATGTTGTAATAAGTGACCTATTAAATTCCTCGAAGGAAATTTAATAATCAATTATGCAACTACTATGTTTTTTTAGGCTATGAATGTGGGTTTTTACCCCAGCATCAGGTCCTAAAACTTTTTATTAAAGAGTTTGGCTACCGAAAATGAAATAGAATTCATCAAATATATATTTAAGGAATTATACATTTCTGGAACATCACTTAATTTTCACACCTACAGCAGTATGGTGAACATTTATTATAAGCAGCATCTAAGGCAGTGTGAAATTGATCATCACAAGTTTTTGAGGTTTTAAAATAATTTGATAGTGTAATGAAACGTACTGTAGTAACATATGATATATATATTTATGGGATTTATAGTGCTGGAAATACTGAACATACATATGGTCTTATTACATATTTGAGGTTTTAGAGGTCTTCTTCGGCCTCCCCAGTCTATGTTTCTTACTATTTCTCCATTCTCCAGCTACACCGCCTTCAGCTTCTTCCCCCGATCATGATTTGCATCGGGTTCACCCTCAATCATGCACTGCCTCCTTTAAATTTAGGGCTCCATCACACCACATTCATCATCTTATATCATTTGAAACCCTTTTTTCCCCTCCTTCCCTCTTCCATGCATGGTTTCCTCAGTTTCTCCTCTATATCGCTCTACATCCCCTATCGACCTACTCTTCCTGCAAACCCCATTAGTCGGGTTCAACCAAATCCTGGTTCCCATATGTCCCTCCTTGGATTCCAAAAAAATAACGACGTTCAAGAACTCTGGAAACATTCTACGAATCATACCATGCTAATTCCATCCATTCGTGATGCTTTTACACTTCTTTCGTGGATCTTGATTTCCTTTACATCGATGCATCATCTTAAATTCACTGTGATTCTCAAACCACTCACCTTTCACCTCCAGTCGAGCTAGGGTTCTTGCATTGCACAGTTGACATGTCCCTCTATCTTTTGGTTCAACTCCACTTCTACAAGGCTTCCTTGAAAGTATATATGTGGTCTCCTGGGATAACCTTCACATCCGTGCCAACTATCAATTTACTTCACAAACTCTACCACTCGGGATTCCCGACTCACAATCGGTGCTACTAACTATGCACATTTCCTCCAATCAATTTTTTATTTCAGTTCTGGTAGATATTAGTGTCAGGTAAGATTAATGTACTGGTAACATCCATATTAAATTCAAATAAACATTCCAACATACATTATACAACTGTCTCTGCAGATTATAGCTTCGAGGACCTTCGCGATCCATTGCACTGGACAAGGGAGGAATTCACACTCACCTGCTAATACTTTTATGGTATTAATACACATTGACTATTTATGTTGTTTTTATATCTATTATCTGAATTCCTATATGTAGAAAAATGTGTATAACATCATAAAGAGTAGAAATAACTTATTTGAAATTGTATTATGGTCATTATTTAGGTGTTGTACATACATGATTATGGAGTAGACATGTTTTTTCCTATCCAATAGTTGATAAATTTACATTTCCTATTTTCCACCCCTTATTATTATATAATCTATTACTGTATTCTATTAAATCCCATAATTTTATATTTTATTTCAATGCCATGTTTTAATGATAACTATTTTTCATACTGTGCAGTGAAGAAATAGGTCATAAGTAACTGCAATACTATGTTTAGAATCATGTACAGTATTGGAATAGTCATTTATAATTGAAGTCCATCTTTCTATGGTAAATATTTGTTATAATTTTCAATAATGTAATTGGTCAAAAGTTAGTTCAATGATCTATTGGATTATTTATTTTTCTCATTTTAAAAGACCCATTTGCATTGGGTGATCTTCATGCATCAAAGCTAGAATAATGCATTCAATTATTCTTCATTAAACAACTCATCGTGAAGACAATGCGTCTTTAAATGTATATAAATAACTGATCAAGGCACATTTAATTCTTTATATGGATGATGAGATGTTTCATGAAATGTTCAGTATACTATACAATACCAGAATAGTCAATTTTATTGCAATACCAGCGCATTAATTTTATGTTTATCAAAGAATAAGTTTACATATCGAGCTTTAATAACTCATTAATAGTGGGTTTCATGTGCATAGATCTCAAAGTTTTCGTGATTCATGTATTCAAACATACACTTCTATAGGAATTCACACTCACCTGTTAATTTGAGATTATAATAAAAGGTATTTATCCCCACATTGAGATAGTATACTTTTAAATTTCTTATTACATGACTGTTTTGAAAATACAGTTATCTTAATCAGTAACAATGCCATTTGAGTTTCTAGATAGCTTCTATACTCTCTAAATATTCAGTCGTTCAAGAATTTCATTACCCATGGGTTTGTTTTTAATATTCGATCATGTTTCGAAAAACATCAGACCTTTAAAAGTTCATACATGTATTATTTTTTATAGAATATATCTATCTTAGGATTACTTGAAAACTACCCATATATTTGATAACCTACAACATCTACTTCATGAGAACTATGTAAATTTGAGAATTGGTAAGTTCATTGACTTATCTATTTTTTCATTTCACAGTAGATAAACACTAATTTTTTCCCTATAATAATTTTCATTATATATTTCTTTTATCATATCTAGGCATTTTCAAAAGGATAACATAGTAGACAAACTTTTCTGTTGCTGTTTTTATAATGTTTTATATTGAAAACTGCATGTATTAGTATGTTTGTATTCATTTTCTAGAATATAGGAACATTAATCCACAAAATTTCACATAATTGTTTTAATCAGTATAGTTACTTCTGTGAAAACATGCTGCATCAAACAAGACATAGTTTTTATTATTTGATCAAGTTTATTATTTTTTTATTTTTTCACATCTGTCTCCATTTTTTATTCACTTATATAATTGTTATCTATACTATGTTCTTATTTATTTCCAATATTTTAACAAAAACTACTATAAATAAATGTATATTATGTATTTTTTTCAAAAAAAACTTTCCTTTCAATAAACACCTTTATAATGTTAAATAATAGTAAAATATTAAAGCTATGATATGTGTTTCAATGATTTCAATTGCTGGATATTCTAGCTTCAAATCTTCTAAAAATATTTTCAATATAGAAAATTCTATCAATTGATTTTGATAACGAGGTTGAACTGCAAGATAATGTCTATATATGTTGACACAACAAGGCTGCCATTTAAACTGTATGGATGTGTTGTCATTTTGTAGAATATAGGAAACTTTTTCAACACCATTTCACTTAATTGTTTTATTCTGTACAGGTACATCTGTGCAAACATGGTGCATGAAACCAGAAAGATCCTAATGTTAACAAACACACCTTATTGTTAGAAAATACAATGAATGAAAAATATAGGTAAACTGGAATTTAAGATATTTTGTTTTTTACAAATTACTTGTATTGGTATGTTTGAATTATTTTTACGGAACATAGACACATTATTCCACACCATTTCACTTAATTTTTTTAATTTGTATAGGTATTTGTGTGATTACATGGTGCATGAAACCAAACAGAATTTTTATTATTTGATCTTGTTTCAAACAAAATTTTTCTTTTAGCACATCTGTCTCTAGTTTTATTCACTTATATAACTGTTATCTATAATAAGTTCTTAATTCGTTCCAATATTTTGAAAACAATTGCTAAAAATAAATTTATACTCTATATTTTAATTTTTTTTTAAAATCTTTCCTTTCAATCTACACCTATATACTATTAAATAAAAGTAAATTGTTAAAGCTATTATATGTGTTTCAATGATTTCAATTTCTTCTTATTATAGCATTAAATATTCTAACAATATTTTTTATGTAGAAAATTCTGTCATGTGATTTTGATAATACGGATGAACTGCAAGATAATGTCCACATATGTTGACACAACAAGGATAAAACGAGTCAATATATAGAATTACATAGTAGAACAATGGGAAATGTAAATAAGAAAACTAAAAACATAGACATATTTGTTATGCTTCAAACATATGGTAAACATATATGTTAACTGTTTAATTTGTTTTCATTACTATTTTTTTAATTCCTATTTTTAGTGAAATTATTATTACATTCCATACAATATAGAAATAGTAATTGAAATTTATGTTGCTCCATAGAAAGAATTCAGTCATTTTTTATCCTGATATCTATGTGTTCAATCTACATTGCATGAATTTTTATACTATAAAAAAATGACATGGTTGTTGACTCCTATCAATACAATTTCCTATTTTCATACTATAAAAAACACCATCTTGGTATGTAACATATAAACACTAGATTAGTCACTTTTAGTTGAACATCATGTTTCAATGGTAATGGATTGTAAACCTGTACAGTGATGAAATAGGTCACACAATATCTTCCAATCCTATGTTTGGTGAAATTTGAAAATAATAAATAGTCACTATAATTAGACTATGATGGTATTCATTGTTAGTATGTATCATCTCCTACTTCAATGATCTGTTAAATTTTTTAGAAGTTTCAAATACTATTCCAGTGACATGTGACAAAGAACTGTTTCATTGATAGGATGTATTAAATTGATGAAATTTATATTACATATTTTCTAACTAATCAGTTTATAGTACCTATTTCTTATATTATGTACAAAACACAATGTTTTATACATATTTTCATTATTATTTCATGTTTCTATACTTTATAAAAAATCCATCTTCATATACTTTAGAAAAAAACATATTAGACCAGCTTTATAATGTTTTATGACCCCTGTTTCTTATCTCATGTCAATCATAAAGAAGAAAGGGATAAATTTCATAATTTATCATTTATGGGTTCACTTGTGTTGCAAAATTAGCAGGTTCTATTAGATATATTTACACCTACATGTATATTTACTTTTTATTACACAACATTAAGTTGTTTTCCATGAACATTTATTTGAAATCATTTTCAGTTTATGCATTCAAGCCTCTGACCAATTCACTTATTATCAAGAAGATATTGCATATCCAAATAACCCATGTGTGGTCTTCGAGGAGGACGATGACATCAAGCAGATCATACACGATATTGAGCTTCCATGTGACATGATTAACATTGAGAGATACCTACCGAAGAATGGGATAAAGTCTTCCACCAACACTACCAAGAGGAGGGCCTCTTCCCAGCTCCATGGCATTCTGAAATATCCAAATCCAAACCTGAATCATATATTTTCTTTTATGTCACCTGGTATGTTTTAGAATTTATGATTACTACATTCTTTCTATATTAAGTTTTCTCATGTGAAACTATTTTCTTGTTGTATTAAATTATTTTTTGTACCCCAAATTTAATCAATCCCATGAAAAAATAATTGTTAAGAAGTGAAATAAGGACTATATTTAGGAATACATGTCAATGTATTTATTTTCTATAGTTTTGATATGATCATGTCCAATTATATTATAGGATATATTTATGTTTTGAATTATTATTTTACAGGTTCTCATTTTTTCAGTGCATGTGAAAGGGGTTTATACTAGAAAGAGTTGGTGAGAGGTCTTAAATTGCTCAACTGATGGTTAAGGTGATTGTCAGACCATTAACCTCTATTTACTTTAGTTCAACCCCTTTATTTATTTATTTTAATTCAAATGAGATTCATTCCAACTATAAATATTATATTGAGAATAATTTTAATTATCCATTTGAATCATTTTTTCATTTATGTAATTTATTTCTTTGGCATGAATGTCCAATATAAATTTCCATTCCTCATTAATTCAACTAAATATTTACTAATCTGTTTATTATTTCCCAATAATTTTACTTCTTTTCCATTTTTATTTTCCACATTTATCTTTTTAAATATATTCAATATTAAATTGAACTAATGAGTTTGAAAAATGAACATCAATTATTGAAAATAAGAATAGTTTTATAGCACCGTGCGAATGCAAGGGTGGAGTACTAGTTTAAGAAATTGTAAGAGATACCTATAATGTATTTTAGACTATATCCAGAAGAAGTTAAAATTGAATTTTCAAAATATATTATATATTATGTAAAATATAGTGAAAATATATGATAAAATTTATAAATTTTTTTTATAAATATCTAAAAAGAGTTTTGGAAATATAAAAATTATTTTCTATATGTCTTCGGAAGTTGTTTTATAAGATGTAAGATACGTTGAATGTGTTATAGTTCTATGAAGCTTTAGTGAATCTGGGAGACTATTGAATATTTATACTAAAGAAACCCCCATGATTTAGTGGTTTAAAACATTACATGGTATATACTATTGTGAACAATGTATTAGTGTAAGATTCTACACTGTTGCGGACCATTTATGGTATTATCATATGAGATGATAACTTTTGGGAATTAATTCAATCCTTCTCTAATTGAAATCAATATACTTTATTTGTTATTTGATTATAAATTTTAGAAGTATTATCATAAAAATATTTATTTAAATTTTAAATTAATTTATTGAGGATTAAGTTGAATGTTACAAATAGTTTACAAATACAAAATAGGCCTTTAATGGCACTAAAAATGGCCATTATCGGCTATTGAGAAGCGCTAACTGTAGAAGCAACAATAAAAGAACTAGTCTATTATCAATGCTAAAAAACACTAATTAAATAAACCTTTATCAGTGTTATAAACATTTCAAAAAGTACCCATAAAAGATGGATTTATTATAACTTAAAAAAGAACTAATAGAGGAACTATTTATGAGTGGTTCTAAAAGCACTGATAAAGAATGCCTTTATCAGCCCTTCTAAAGCGCTGATAAAGGGGTATACTACAGTGTGTTGAACAGAACATTGTTACACCAGTACATTGTAACACCAGTAAATTGTGTTATAATATCACAAAACAACACAAACAAATACCTCAAATCAGAAAAATAAAGTGCCAATACAGAATTTAAATTAAATAAAATTTACAACACAAATAGAAGAAAAAACACTGTATTATAGAAATTTCAAATATTGGTTTATACAATTACGTATGTAAAAATATTACACACACTCAATAAATCAATGTTACTTTATATTTTGACCATAACCCATTATTGAGTAAAAAAAGCACCTATATAGGGAAGAAATTATTATTTTAGTAATAATATAAAAAATAAATCAATAGAAAGTGTTAATTCTAATTTAAACTATGAGTTATACTAGGAAAATAGTGTATCAGATTGAGCTGCGAATAATTCATTAACATAACAACATTTCTTTTTTATATTAAAAAATTTTCTCTATGAAAATTAACTAATTAATTATAAGATAAAGACGTTATGAAAATTTATTAAGTAATAATAGATAGAATGATCAGAAAACAATCTAGGAACGTTTTCTAAGTTTTGGCGATGTGATGCTAGTTTAAAACTAAAATGACACATATATATTGATAAGATACACATAGAGTCATACCAGTCATAACATGTGTCATATTAAGATTTGGATTGTTAATAAAAATCTCAAATCACATATGGAATGTATTCATAAAGTATCATAACATTTGTGTGTTTTTTTTATGTTTTGAGTGCGTCACTTGTATTTTTTACTAAAATATCCTTTTAAACTGGAAACATGAACTTTGAATCATATCCATCACATAATGTATGAATTTTATGTGATACAAGTTAATAAATGTCAAAAATTACTTACGAATCATTTTTATAAGTTATCAAGACAATCCGAGCATGTTTTCTCAGTTTTCATTGAGTAAAACCTTTTGAACTAAAATGAATATTTTATACTGATAAGAGACACATTATGTTTCATTATGAGGTTTGGTTGATTCATATATATCAAAAATATATCATGAATTATTTTCCTAAGGTATCAAAACAATCCGAGTGTATTTGTTTTAGTTTTGAGTATGTCTGTTCTACATTTTACTAAAATTGAATTTAATTTTAAATAAAAAGTTCACCTGAAGTCATACCAATAACAACAAGCAACTGATTTTGGTGAGTATAATTTTGACATGTCAAAAATGGATAATGGATAATTATAATAATGTATGAAAATAATTGGAATGTGTTTTCATGGTTTTGAATTTGTTAGTTTTCCATTTTACTAAAATTGATGTCAATTTTAAATAAAAAGATGTACTTGGAGTCATACCAATCACACCATGGATTGGATTACAGTATGGATGGTTTTTACATGTCTTAAATGACATATAAATTGTATTTATAAATTATAAAAATAATCAAAATGTGTTTATTTGGATTTCAGTACGTCACAAGTATCTTTTACTAAATTTTCATTTTAAACTAGAAACACACACTTTGACTCATACCGATCACACAGTGTATCAGTTTCTTGTGAGACCAATTACTATAAATAAAAAATGACTTATAAATATATTTTATAAATTATAAATAAAATCTGATAATGTGTTCTTGTTTTTCAGTTAGTGATACTTTTTAATCAAAATAATTGATTTTAAACCGATAACTGACACAATGAGCCATACTAGGAATATCATGTATTGGATTGAGGTGAGGCTAACTACTATACATAGAAAATGAATTTTGGATCATTTTAATAAAGTATCAAAATAATATGAAAATGTTTTCTTTGTTTTGAGTAGGTCATTTTTCATTTTTAACAAAGTGGATATCAATTTTAAATAAAAGGATGCACTTGCAGTCATAACTGACACACCATGTGTCATATTGAGGTGGTTATAATTCATAAATGTTTGAAATGTTATATGGATAATTTTTCTAACGTATAAAAATAATCCAAATGAGTTTACTCAGTTTTGAGTATGTCACCCATGTTTTTACAAAAATTCCATTTTGACCTGGAAACACGCACTTTGACTCACACTGATCACATTATGTCTCTATTTGATGGGACAAAAATTCATAAAAATAAAAAAATGACTTATGAATCAATGTCGTAAATTATCAAGAAAACATGAGTGCATTTTCTTAGTTTAAAATGTGTAAAGTTTTTTGAACTCAACTATTGATTTTAAACTAATAATAGTTAAATTGAGTCATACTGGGAACATCATGTATCAAATTGAGGTGCGAATGATTCTTACACATCAAAAATTACTTATGTATCATTTAAATAATGTATCAAAACAATACAAATGTATTTTCTCAATTTTTATTAGTTCAGATATCCATTTTACAAAAATTAATTTCCATTTTATATAAAAATATTCACTTGGAGTCATATCAGTCACAACGTATAAGGCCCCGGCCTTAAACCTTACTTAATATTGAATTAAATGAATAATTCACGTTGGGGATCCTTTCAGGTTTAGAGTTTTAGAGAATTAAAACATAACTATTACATCTCAAAAGATTACAAAGTAGTCACTTCTACTAAGTTTCCATAATAAAAAAACTCTCAAAAGAAACATGTCTAGTTCCATGTTTTATATAGCATGACATTCCCTTGATTCCATCCTTGACCTTCTTCCACATTAAGTCCTGTGAAAAAAATTTCAAAAAAAAACTTGGGGTGAGCATAAAAAGCTCAGTAAGGGATACATAAAGAATGAAAACTGTTAGTTTTTCAAACATCAAGTAAACCATGTATACTCTATCAATGTAATACCATCACCTTCATAAAGTAGTAAAAAATATTCACTGAATAAAGTATCATTACTTAACATTTTGTAACCAAAGGTTTACCATAAAACCCATATAAAGAACACATAACATATATAAAGGTAACTTGGGACATAAACATACTTAAGTGGAATAACCATACGGTCGACTTCCACACATATCACTTAAATGGAATAGCCATACAGCCAATTTCCATACATACTTAATGGAATATCCATATGGCCAACTTCCATACCCAATGCATTGGAGGTTATAATGTAACCACCCATCCTGGTATTCACGGCACCACCCGTCATTTGGTTTATCACGTAACCACCCGTCAAATGTCCAAGTACCAATATAAAATCATAAAACATAAAACCAATATAAAGGAATGATAACATTTCCACATTTCAATCACAATATATCATAATATAATCCTTTATAAAAACCATTTTCAATACCAAAATACATAAAATAGTATATGGTATTTATTTCATTTTAAAAACATAACGGCTTGTTGAGGAAGACAAAGACCAAATAATACTCGCGGCAGAGGAAAAGGTCGTTGTCACCACGTACATTAAAAAAACATTCCTTTTTTTCGTTTAGTAAAACTCTTCGTAGAAAAAGATTCCCTTTGTATAAAAGTAAAAGTCAAAGGGGTTTATACACCGTATAAGATAAAGTTGTGTATAAAATGAAATATGCCTCAATGAACGGAGATTGAGACGAAGTCCCTTACCTCGGGTCCGACTTGACTCGATCGTTCTTTAACGTCTTGAATAATAAACTTGAGTTAATTTATACTTGATTAAGAACCTTTTTAAAGTTCATTATTCCTTTTATATCACTTATTTCCATGTTATAAACATTATGCAACCATTTAAGTTAATAATGTTTGTTTTTTCAATATTTGGTTCTTAAGTCGAAAGTGGACTTCTTACAATTACATGTTGTTCATGTGGTCAAAGGTTCTTTATATCCAGAATGACATTCCCGATTTGAATATCATATATATCATATATATCCATCATATACATGTATTTATAATATTACATAATCATTTAGAGGTAAGAAATGAAATGCACCGTTCATGGAGACGGTAAGCCGTACGTACGCATGAACGCTACTTTCATTTCTATTTAGTATTTTATAGAATATAATCATAATGATATAAGAGTATATTATAATTCCATTATAATAACATATATAATATCATTAACTTTATCCTTTACACATCCCACATATGGTATTAACGAATCAAATCACTTTCAGGGGGCGGTAGTCCGCACTTCCTAAAATGAAGATATCGTGTTTACCAATAATGGAAACAATAATGGTATGCCATAAATCAAAAATACATAAGCTTAAGGAAAGAATAAACATATTACATATCATATATAAAAATAGTGACATCATAATGGCCACCTTTGAAGGTGTTAAATGAGTATTGAACAATCATCGTTTTGGGAGGCAGAATTTTTCCATCCACAGAAACCGTATGTTCTTTAACCATTTGATGTAGTTGTGTGAGAGTGTAGCTCAAATAAATATTATAACAAAATCATAGTATATTGAATATACTGGTTTTGTTACAAAAAAATTAAATAAAAAGAGTTTAGGGGGTTGGGGAAGCAAAATAAAACAAATGAACAAGAGAGAATGAATTACCTTTAAAAGTGTAACTCCTTTTGATTTGAGCCTAAAGGCTTCCTTTGAAAGGATTCTGCCCAAAGAGAATCCTCTAGGATGAGGAGAGGGATGTGGAGAGAGTAAATGGTCAGGGTTTGGCCTAGCCAAAGGCTTGAGGAGTGTGTGTAAGGTGGTAGAGGTGGGGGCCTTTTATAAGAGGAGAGGAGGGGCACTTTTGGAAAGTAAAGAAATATTACTTTATTTGAAAATGTGTTTCGGTTTTAAAAGGTCCCACATTGATATAATTAGTGGATAAGGTGATAAGGGTTCGAAATCCACCCATCCAATAAGTTTTGGACATGTATAGGTTTTATATATTACATTATCTTTCCATTTTATTTAAATCGTTAAATAATGATGTCATCGCTGCATCATTATTATGTCATAAATAATTTAATTTATTTAATGTCTAAAAATTATAAAAAAATACTATGATGTAGGAAATCATTTTATCTTTACAATGACTATTTATAATCAAAACTATGACTTGTATAACCCCATTTAATAAAATATGATCAAGGTCATCTCATATTATTAAAATATTATTTTTACCTTAAACTACACTAATTACTACTAATCGCGATTAAAAACTTAATAAGTTACTATTCACCCAAAAATTATTTTAATCTCATTGAACCACATTTTAATTATTAATGACAACCATGTATGTCGGATTTTCAAAATTCAATACACATTAGTGGTAAACATTCATTTAACTAAAAAATTAGTTTGCTTGATTACCACTTAGTGGTTTCACTATTCATAAAAAATTGGAGTTTTTCAGAAAATTACCAAAAATACACCCTAAGCTATATTTGATATTCCGAATACAAAAATGAATTCTATTTTACAAAATTCAAAATATATAAGTCACATTAAATAATTTAATAATTAATTCCCGTTGTCAGACCAAATAGCGTGTTTTTATGAAACAATAAGTATCAAAAGATTGACACTAGTTTAAGTCCGATTTTAATGTGAAATTAATTCCAATGACCACTATTTAATGGTAAAAATATTTTCTAATTTCACTTTAAAACCAATTCAAAATATAATATAATCATATAAATAAATTATATTAAAAAGTAGTTTTAAATTAAAATACAACATTTTACACTATTCATTAAAAAAATGAACTTTATCGGAAAGGTACCAAAAATTTACACAAGGTAAATTTTGAGGTCCCGATTCTAAAGAAGAGTTATTTTTGGTCCAATAGAATTTATAAGATTGATCAAAACTATATGTAATGACGATTCGCCGTCAAAAGGTGATAAGTGAACCCTTTATGAATATTAGGGTATAAATGCCTAAAATTGAACTCTTTCCGTATTTTAAGCCTTTATCTTTTATTGGGTAAATGTAAAAACATTTAAAAACATATATAATCATATTCTAGTTATTTCTATCCATTCCCGCCAGTACAACGACTACTTGTTAACTAACATTTAAAATAATATTATTTTATTACTTGTGTGCAACATATGTTTTCAAAGAAACTCATCGTTGCGTATCGAGTACGCTATCGAACGTAGAAACCCCTTTTAATTAAAATTAATATTTAATTCGTAAATATTAATAAATATGAAAATTCTTTATTCGTTAATTTCCTGGGATGTTACATCCTTCCCCCCTTTTGGGAATTTCATCCTCCCAATTTTATACAATTATCAAAATAAGTGGGGGTATTTATCCCTCATAGCATTTTCAGATTCCCACGTTGCCTCTTCAATCACATGGTTTTTCAACAAAACCTTTACCTGATGAATCACCTTATTCCGTAACACCTGCTCCCTGTGGTCAAGAGTCTAGACTGGTTGTTCTTCATAAGATAGGTTCTCCTCCAGCTGAACTACCTCTAGACTGAAAACATGAGATGAATCTGGCATATACTTCATCAACATCGAAACATGGAAAACATTGTGTACCTAAGATAAACTCGGAGGTAAAGCCACTCGGTAAACAACTGATCCAACATTCTCTAGAATTTCATATGGTCCAATAAACCATGGACTCAGCTTTCCTTTGTTACCAAATCTCATCACACTTTTCCAAGGAGAAACCTTGAGAAAAACATGATCACCTACCTCGAAAGATAGATCCTTCCTCTAGTTATCCGCATAACTCTTCTACCTGTTCTGAGCTGTTCTCATGTGATTCTGAATCAACTGAACTTTTTCTGCCATCTCTTCTACCAATTCTGGTCCAATCATCTTCCTTTCACCCACTTCATCCCAAAATGCTGGAGTTCGACACCGCTTCCCATATAATGCCTCAAATGGTGCCATCTGTATACTGGAATGAAAGCTGTTATTATAAGAAAACTCAACCAAAGAAAGATGTTGGTCCCAACTTCCCTGATAATCCATCGAACAAGCTCGTAGCATATCCTCAAAGGTCTGAATTGTTCGTTCTGACTACCCATCTGACTGAGGATGAAAAGTTGTACTAAAATTTAATTCAGTACCCAACCACTTCTGAAGGCCTTTCCAAAAGTTATATGTAAACCTGGGATCACGATCAGATACAATGGAAAGGGGAACTCCATGTAACCAGACTATCTCTTTAAGATACAAACGGGAAAGTTTATCTGGGGAAAAAGTATCTCGTATAGCAAGGAAATGAGCATATTTAGTCAAGCGATCAACAATAACCCAGATTGCATTATTACCTCGAGATGTCCTTGGTAATCCCACAAAAAAGTCCATGGATATGTTTTCCCATTTTTACTCTGGCACTGGTAAAGGCTGAAGAATCCCTTTCGGTAACTGCCGCTCTGCTTTAACCTGCTGACAAGTCAGACACTTCACAGTAAAATCAGTAATATCTCTTTTCATTCCATCCCACCAGTAATACTCCCGCAGATCTCTGTACATCTTAGTACTGCTAGGATGAACTGAAAACGGGGAACTATGAGCCTCACATAACAACTCATTCTTCAACTGTGAATCACAAGGCACACATAACCTCTTCCTAAACCTCAAAACAAAATCATTATCAATGTTGAATTCAGGAAACTTACCTTTCTGAACCAGCTCTACCTTTTTCTTCAACTCACTGTCTCGCTTCTGTGCTTGCTTGATTCTGTCTGATAGGGAAGATTTTACTGATACCTGAAACAAAACAGAAGAACATCCTGTACCAACAACTTCTATGCCAAAGTTCATCAAACCCTTAACCAAAGGATCACGTTCCAAATGCAACATTGCTAATGAAGCATTACTTTTTCGACTCAAAGCATCAGCCACTTTATTTTCTTTTCCTGGATGGTAATGAATTGTACAATCATAATCCTTGATTAATTCCAGCCATCTCCTCTGTCTCATGTTTAACTCTTTCTGAGTGAATATATACTTTAAACTTTTGTGATCAGTATATATTTCACACTTTACTCCATACAAATGATGCCTCCAAATTTTTAAAGCAAAAACAACAGCAGCTAATTCCAAATCATGTGTAGGGTAATTTACCTCATGAGTTTTCAACTGTTGTGAAGCATAAGCAATTACATGATCATTCTGCATTAGGACGCAACCAAGTCCTTTCAATGAAGCATCACTGTAAATAAAAAACTCACCATTCCTGGAAGGAAGTGCCAAAACTGGAGCATTCACCAATCTTCTTTTCAACTCCTGAAGATAATCATCACATTATTTTGTCCAGATGAACTTAACACCCTTACGAGTTAGCTTAGTCATTGGAATAGATAACCGTGAAAAACTTTCAACAAACCTTCGGTAGTAACCTGCCAAACCATGAAAACTACGGATCTCGGTTACATTTGTGGGTCTTGTCCATTCTTCAACAACTTTTGTTTTAGTAGGATCAATAGTCATGCCATCTTCTAAAACAATGTGACCTAGGAAAGAAATTTGTTGTAACCAAAACTCACACTTGCTGAATTTCCCATACAATTTATTTTCTTTTAAGGTTTGAAAAATAACCCTTAAATGTCTTTCATGCTCCTCTTTACTTTTAGAAAACACCAAAATATCTTCAGTAAAAACAACCCCAATTTATCACCTGAGTCAACTGAGCCATCACTGCAACAAAGTGTTTAGTTTTGATTCTGACCATCTCAGGAAGCCGATTTAGAAGTTCATTTCCATCTGTATGCATTCCTAGCACAACTTCCTTGTTTCCTCTTTGAAAAACCATTCTGAACACTGAAATACCTTGGGTGAAGAAACATGGTAATCTTTAAATGCTATATCATTTCAGTCATACCATAAATTAACTTATAATTTAACGATTTTCTAACTCCTAAAGTTGTCTAAACTGACATTTGATACCAACTATAAGGCCCCGACCTTAAACCTTAATTAATATTGAATTAAATGAATAATTCACGTTGAGGATCTTTTCAGGTTTAGAGTTTTAGAGAATTAGAACATAACTATTACATCTCAAAAGATTACAAAGTAGTAACTTCTACTAAGTTTCCATAATAAAAAAAACTCTTGAAAGAAACATGTCTAGTTCCATGTTTTATATAGCATGAAATTCCCTTGATTCCATTCTTGACCTTATTCCACATTAAGTCCTGTGAAAAAAATTTCAAAAAAACTTGGGGTGAGCATAAAAAGCTCAGTAAGGGATACACAAAGAATGAAAACTGTTAGTTTTTCAAACATCATGTAAACCATGTATACTCTATCAAAGTAATACCTTCACCTTCATGAAGTAGTAAAAACTCTTCACTGGATAAAGTATCATTACTTACCTTTTTGTAACCAAAGGATTACTATAAACCCCATATAAAGAACACATAACATATATAAAGGTAACTTGGGACATAAACATACTTAAGTGGAATAACCATACGGTCGACTTCCACACATATCACTTAAATAGAATAGCCATACGGCCAATTTCCATACATACATAATAGAATAGCCATACGGCCGACTTCCATACCCAATGCATTGGAGGTTATAATGTAACCACCCGTCCTGGTATTCACGGCACCACCCGTCATATGGTTTATCACGTAACCACCCGTTAAATGTCCAAGTACCAATATAAAATCATAAAACATAAAACCAATATAAAGGAATGATAACATTTCCACATTTCAATAACAATATATCATAATAGAATCCTTTATCAAAACCATTTTCAATACCAAAATACATAAAAGAGTATATCGTATTTATTTCATTTTAAAAACATAACGGCTTGTTGAGGAAGCCAAATACCAAATAATACTCGCGGCGGCGGAAAAGGTCGTTGTCACCGCGTACGTTAAAAAAACATTCCTTTTTGTCGTTTAGTGAAACAATTCGTAGAAAAAGATTCCTTTTGTATAAAAGTAAAATTCAAATGGTTTTATACACCGTATAAAAGAAAGTTTTGTATAAAACGAAATATGCCTCAATGAAAGGAGATTGAGACGAAGTCCCTTACCTCGGGTCCGACTTGACTTGATCGTTATTTAACATCCTGAATAATAAACTTGAGTTAATTTATACTTGATTAAGAACCTTTTTAATGTTAATTATTCCTTTTATATCACTAATTGTCATGTTATAAACATTATGTAACCATTTATGTTAATAATGTTTGTTTTGTCAATATTTGGTTCTTAAGTCGAAAGTGGACTTCTTAAAATTACATGTTGTTCATGTGGTAAAAGGTTCATTATATCCAGAATGACATTCCTGATTTGGATATCATATATATCATATATATCCAGCATATACATGTATTTATAATATTACATAATAATTTAGAGGTAAGAAATGAAATGCATCGTTCATGGAGACGGTAAGCCGTACGTACGCATGAATGATACTTTCATTTCTATTTCGTATTTTATAGAATGGAATCATAATTATATAAGAATATATTATAATTCCAGTATAATAACATATATAATATCATTATCTTTATCCTTTACACATCCCACATATGGTATTAACACATCAAATCACTTTCATGGGGCGGTAGTCCGCACTTCCTAAAATGAAGATATCGTGTTTACCCATAATGGAAACAATAATGGTATGCCATAAATGAAAAATACAGAAGCTTAAGGAAATAATAAACATATTACATATCATATATAAAAATAGTGACATCATAATGGCCACCTTTGAAGGTGTTAAATGAGTATTGAACAATCATCGTTTCGGGAGGCAGAATTTCACCATCCACGGAAACCGTATGATCTTTAACCATTTGATGTATTTGTGTGAGAGTGTAGCTCGAATAAATCTTATAACAACATCCTAGTATATTGAAGATACTGGTGTTGTTACAAAAAAAGTAAATAAAAAGTGTTTATGGGGTAGGGGAAGCATAATAAAACAAATGAACAAGAGAGAATGAATTACCTTTAAAAGTGTAACTCCTTTTGATTTGAGCCTAAAGGCTTACTTTGAAAGGATTCTGCCCAAAGGGAATCCTCTAGGATGAGGAGAGGGATGTGGAGAGAGTAAATTGGTAGGGGTTGGCCGATCCAAAGTCTTGAGGAGTGTGTGTAAGGTGGTAGAGTTGGGGGCCTTTTATAAGAGGAGAGGAGGGGCACTTTTGGAAAGTGAAGAAATATTACATTATTTGAAAATGTGTTTCGGTTTTAAAAGGTCCCACATTGATATAATTCTTGGATAAGGTGATAAGGGTTCTAAATCCACACATCCAATAAGTTTTGGACATGTGTAGGTTTTATATATTACATTATCTTTCCATTTTATTTAAATCGTTAAATAATGATGTCATCGCTGCATCATTATTATGTCATAAATAATTTAATTTATTTAATGTCTAAAAATTATAAAAAAAACACTATGATTTAGGAAATCTTCTTATATTTCCAATGACTATTTATAATCAAAAATATGACTTGTATAACACCATTTAAAAATTGTTTTAGTAAAACATATCATGTTTGTGCCATTTTTTACATTTACATTAAATAAAAGGTATTTATGTCATTTTCCAACCAAAGTGGCTCCATGGGGTCCCCAAGTTGACCCATGGCTTGTCTTGGTCGGACATGACACATCCAATGAGGGTAGGACATGTGTCTAGGTCCTATAATATTTTTAAAATATTATTTTTACCTTAAACTACACTAATTACCACTAATCGCGATTAAAAACTTAATAAGTTACTATTCACCAAAAAATTATTTTAATCTCATTGAACCACATTTTACTTATTAATGACAACCATGTATGTCGGATTTTCAAAATTCAATACACATTAGTGGTAAACTTTCATTTAACTAAAAAATCAGTTTGCTTGATTACCACGTAGTGGTTTCACTATTCATCAAAAATTGGAGTTTTTCAGAAAATCCCAAAAAATTCACCCTACGCTATATTTGATATTCTGAATTCAAAAATGAAGTCTATTTTACAAAATTCAAAACATATAAGTCACATTAAATAATTTAATAATTAATTCCCGCTGTCAGAGCAAATAGTGTGTTTTTATGAAACAATAAGTATCAAAAGATTGACACTAGTTTAAGTCCGATTTCAAAGTGAAATTAATTCCAACGACCACTATTGGATTTAATGATAAAAATATTTTATAATTTCACTTTAAAACCAATTAAAAGGACAATCTAATCATACAAATAAATTAAAATAAAAAGAGGTTTTGAATTAAAATACAACATTTTACACTATTCATTAAAAAATGATCTTTATCGGAAAGGTACCAAAAATTTACACAAGGTAAATTTTGATGTCCCGAATCGAAAGAAGTGTTATTTTTGGTCCAATAGAATTTATAAGATTGATAAAAACTATATTTAATGATGGTTCTCCGTCAGAAGGTGATAAGTGAACCCTTAGTTAAAATTAGGGTATAAATGCCTAAAATTGAACTCTTTCCGTATTTTAGGCCTTTATCTTTTATTGGGTAAATGTAAAAACATTTAAAACATATATAATCATATTTTAGTTATTTCTATCCATTCCCTCCAGTACAACGGCTACTTGTTAACTAACATTTAAAATAATATTATTTTATTACTTGTGTGCAACGTAAGTTTTCAAAGAAACTCATCGTTGCGTATCGAGTACGCTATCGAACGTAGAAACCCCTTTTAATTAAAATTAATATTTAATTCATAAATATTAATAAATATGAAAATTATTTATTCATTAATTACCTGGGATGTTACACAACGTGCATCAAATTGAGGTGTGGTAGATTTATAGAAATAAAAAATGAGTTATAGACATTTTTATTAAAGTATTAAAACAATTTTAGTATGTTTTCATTAGTTTTGAGTATGTCAATTGTCCTTTTTATAAAAACTAATTTCAATTTTAAATAAAAATAAGTACTTGGAGTCATACCAGTCACACCATGTGTCAGATTGAGGGGAGGCTGATTCCTAAACACCTCAAATGTATTATATATCTTTTTTTTAATTTATCAATCCAAAAAAAAAAAATTCTCAGTTTTTAGTAGGTCAATTTTATGTTATAATAAAATGTCATTTTAAACAAGAAACCCACCATTTAACTCCTAAAAATAACATCATTTATTGGTTTAGCATGATACCTATTACTACACATCAAAAATAATTTATTAATTGATTTCTTAAATTTTTATGAAAATCCAAGGATGTTTTATTGGTTTTCAATGAGTGGCATTTTTTGAAAATGTAAATTTTAAACTGATAACGAACACTTTGAGTCCTAAAAAGCACATCGTGTAGCATATTGAGGTGTTTCTGATTCCTAAAAATCACAAATGACTTAGGAATTGTTTTCTTAAATTTTTAAAACAATAAGAACATGTTTTATTAGTTTTGAGTATGTCAGTGCTCCTTTTTACAAAAATTAATTGCAATTTTAAATAAAAAGAAGAACTTGGAGTCATACCAGCCACAATGTATTTTGGTTTGAGGTGTAGCTAATTTCTATATTTCTCAAAGACTGAAAAAAATCCAAACTGAAATTTTTACCATGAGTTCCATATTTTCAAACTACTAACACTTCATATTGAATTAGGGTTCATAGGAGAAAAATATATTTTCATCGTTGACTGTTATGCGAGAAGAGGAATCCCATGTTCCCATTATATCACAGGAATTCACCAAAATGTTCAAATGAGATTATAATAAAATTCTAGATTTATATAAGGAGAATGGTTTTTCTTCTAATAAAATCGAGTAAATATGAAGTGTATGATGTTCAAAAAAGAATGAAAATGAAAATAGAAATTGGGGTAACATTTCCAGAATATTTTTTATCTATTTTGTGTCTTATTGTGGATATTTGAAAGCAATATACGACTTCAAAATAGATAGGTGAAAAATAAATTAATCATTTTTAGAGAAAAATGATAAGAAAATTAACTTACAAATAGTATATACAATGATGAAAAAATCAATTAAATAAGTAGTTGGATACACCTTTTCATGATAGTTGTATGAATTCTTATTGGATTTCCTTATTGTCATTATCATAGTTATAGGATCGAAGTACTATATCTCATGAGCATGAGCATCTTCAAACAATACCCCTAACTCTAAAAAAAGTATCCACATATATAAGAAAGAAGTTATTATATGAGTAATATTAAAAATAAATAAATTAAACATAAATATGAAACAATTCATTAATTATATAGAATATTATTTTACTATGGAAACATCATGATTAACTCTATGATTAACAGGTGTAGGGAAATTGAAAGAAATAGATTAATTCCAACACTGTAGGGGTGAAAATATTTTGAGGGAGAAGATGTATGTGGATGTTTTCGTGCAAAAAGGCATGAATGATAGAAAAACCACCCAAACTCAAATAAAATATTTTACTTGTATAATAAAAAAATTATTATGTGATTCATACTAAAAAGAAATAAATTAAAGGTAAATATATAATAATACATTAACTCTATGAACCATTATTTCCATTTGAAAACCTAAATATTACCTTTATGATAGAGCAGTGAAGGGAACTTTAAGGAATGTGATAAAATCCAACACTAAAGGGTTGAATAGGTTTGGAGGGAGAAAAATTATGTGAAATTTTTGGTTCATAAAGGCATGATAGATGGACAGACCACACCAACTCGAACAAAAGAATCCACCTGAATAAGAAAAAAATTCTTATGTGAGTAATACTAAAAATAAATAAATTAATCATAAGTATTTGAAAATACATTAATTCTATGGACAACAATTTTACTATGAAAATGTCAAGATTACATTTGTGATTCAGTAGAGGTAGCGTTGTTTCTTTTTATACAAAGGAAGTGGAGGGAACATGAATAAAAGTGATAAATACAAAAATTTATGGGTGAAAAAGACTTGAGGGGAATTAGTATATTGAAATTTATGTCTAGAAAATAATGAAATAAGGATAAAAATATTGTGAAATAAATGAAATCTACAAGGAATAATGAAAATTAAATCAACGTTTCATTATAAAATTTTTTTTTGTAAAATATAGAAATTATATCATAATATTTCCATTACCTATTCTCATAGGGTTTACTTAATTATAGTTTGTTATTCTAGGGGATTAGTAACATCTTCATGTGTAGAAGACATTTTCTGCATGAGTCATCAATATTTTAATTTTGATTTTTTAATGCATAATAGAAAAGATATATTATGTAAAAAAACATAGTATATTAAAAAGCACTTTTATCTTCTCATCAAACTCACTTTATTCTTTTAAATTTTTCAGGGATTTTGTTCCTCTATCCAGAATCCAAATCCCCTCTTTGTAGTTCCTTCTAATATACAACACATTTTCTATATTAGGACCGACCTTAACTAATTGATTCAAATAATTTCATTATGATTTGATGAAAATGGGTAATTGAATTTAAGAAAATAATTAATCCATTATGGTAGGTTTTATCCTCTGAATTTAATCAATGGTGAAAGTTATAGACAACTATCATCCTCATCATCTCATCTCTGAGACATTTATTGGTTCATTTTTTTGTTTGAAACACATCCTCCATCTGTTGTGGGAATGAACCTATGTTTCTAGAAATACTCGAAGCACAAGTCATCCATGGGATGACTAATGTTGAGAGTAATTTAAGTGACAAAAAATTATAGGGTATTTTTCTCAAGGGAAAAATTCAATAATAACTATTTGAGAGATGAGGATGATATTGATGAGAATGTACTACATTGTGTCCTCTAAAAGGGTAAATGCCTCTCATTTGTGAGAAAAATTCCATTGGCACTAGTTATTAACCCATGTCCTATTGAATTTGATATTTAGGGGGCATAAACATTCTTTAATGTGAATCAAGGGGACATAGTGGGGACATGTATTGGTATTTTAATCTTTGGGGCTTTTAATAATTCTATATTTATATGAAAAATATCACTTTTAAAACTGTCAATCCTCTAACTAAGACTAACCCTACATCTTTTAAATTGATCCCTCAATTATTTCTTAAATCCTCTGAACAAATGAAAATATGATATAAGTAATTAAGGAGTAATAAGAAACCCAAATATAATAAAAAAGAATAATAAACTATAATTCGATCAACTAGAAGATATGAATATGTATTATTAAAATATTTTAATAAATAAAGAGTTATTTTATATACATGGATGGAAATCAGTGATCCATATGGGTGGAACTGTTACATGTAGACATAAAATGATGAATTCGTAAAAATAATTTATAAAAATTATTCTAACATATATAGAATTAGATAATCTCAATTATATTTTTTTGGAAAAAGTGATATAACAACCTAAGGAATTATTACATTTAATATTAATGATATATAGAATATTTGAAAACATATCAAAGTTATAATTTCAATTAAAAATTGATAAGAAATGAAATAAAATAATTTTAGGAAAATAATATACCTATAATGATAAAGATTTTAAAAATATAGATTTTCAAGTTAAATGGATATATATTGAAATAAATATGAATACATATTGAAAATATTGAATCATAGTAAATAAATAGATATAAAATAAAAAAAGAAATTGATTAAATTCCCCAAAATATATTTGTGTGTCGATGCGTTGTATATAAAAATACCTTAGATACGTATATGTGAAAAAAATATAACATACATTTGATCTATGTTAAATTGAAAAATCAAATGAAATTCAATTTTTTCCATTACTCGATGCAATTAGTCATTAGTTTTAATTTATATTAATTTTTAATTATAAACAATTATTCATTAATTATATTAAATTTTAATTTAAAAAATAAATATTTTTCATTATTAAAAAAATATTTATACACATTCCTATATATATATATATATATATTTAATATATATTATTTATTAACATTATCAATAATTAATTAATTTATAATTGGTTTAATATTTTTCTGAATTTACATATTTTTATTTTGTTCTTTAATTTTTATTTTATATATATCAATATATTTAATATAAAATATTTGTAAAGACCCGTAAAATTCAAGGGAAATTTTTTCTTAATTTTCTTTAGAATTTTACAAGAGCGCGGTTTCAGACGGCACCTGATTCTGAGGCCCGGAGTGCCCGGAATTAATTTCTGAAGTTTGGCTCGGGTACGTTCAGTGAACGAACGAGCGGGATTTCCTAAATTTTGATCCGGTGCTCGGAATTGAAATCCGAGGGCACCGATGAACTCGCAGCGCCGATATTCGCTTAATGAGACCTTTTCGGAAGTTGCGTTTATTGCGGGTTGAAAGTTAGTTTTTGGGTTTTTAGTTTAAGTTAAATAAAATTTTGTGACGAACAAATTATTTTTTTTTAACTAGTTAAGTCCTACCAAAGGGAGTTGGGAGTGGGACCCACATCCACTTAACCTCCCTTGGGAGGATTATGTGAGGTGGGGTCCACACGAACCCCAACTCCTCAAATTCTCTCAAAACCTCCCCATTAACTCATTTCTTTTAAATGTTGTCAACTTGAGTTACTTATTTAATTATGGGAGTTTAACCTTTTTGAATTTCAAACTTTTGAAATTCTAATGTGTATTGTAATAATAAAATAAGAAGATGCCTTATTTTATTTTGGGTTGTTTGTTTTGTCTCCTTGGGAGCTTTTGGAGAGCCTCTTCTTCTTCTTCAAACTCAACGAAGAACGCGAAGAATGTCGTTCTTCAACGAAGAACTTCTCCGCCGAAGAACACGATCCATCCGCGACGCCGTATCCGCGACGCGACGTACTTCTTCCGCGTCATCTCTTCCGCGACGGTTTTCCGCGACGAACGCCTTCGACAACGACTCTTCCTCCGACGTCAAAGGAATCGACACCGATATTCCACGACTACGTCAACGTGTGACTATCGAGGTAGGGGTTCTTGAGTTCGTTGTTTTCTTTATTTTTTTGACTTTCCTCAAGACTTGACGTAGAACGCTCAAGTTTCCGACGAAGAACGTCGCTCTGCTCTTCTTCATCTTCGGTGTCAACGAGAGAGAACACCGCACCTTCCTCGGACAACCTTCTTCGGCGTACAAGGATTCGCCAACGACGTGCCTCTTCGGACGCGCCTCTTCGTCGTTGAATTTGACGAACGACGACCGCGTCGCCCGACCTCCGCGACGTCGTCTTCCGCGGAACGTAGAACGATCTTCGAACCTTATACCAAGGTAGGGGATGTTGTTTAATATTTAATTATCTAATTCTTGCTCGTGGTTCGTATGACTAACTTGAGGATGCTGATTATTTAAAGTTGCATTATTATTTTAACGTGAGGGGGCCGGACCGCACGAACACGGCCGAACCCCCTCCAACGATCTTGTTTGTTCTTGCGGGTGGAAGCAAGTGGCGTGGTGCTGTCGCACCGCGCGGTTGATCGTGCTTTTATTTTACGCAACGCCGTCGCGCGCACACCATGGAAGAAACATCAAGAACGCGACGCCGTCACGCCGCGTTGAAAGAAATTAAAGTGCGGCGGAGGGGCGCGGTGCCGTCGCACCGCGCCGGATGACGAACGCCGCGGCCGGTTCCGGGCCGCGGCGGGACGAGGAGACCGCGGCCGGTTCCGGGCCGCGGCGGGACGAGAAGACCGCGGCCGGTTCCGGGCCACGGCGGAAGAGGAGACCGGCGGCCGGGCCGCCGGCGTCGGAAGTCGAAGGCGGGACCGGAATTTCCGGTCCCGTTGGTAAAAACCGGCCGGCCAGCTGGCCGGCCGGATGACGTAAAACCGGGGGAATAAATCCCCCGGCCGGTTCAACAAAACCCCCCTCTTAATGAGGGGGGGCGGTTCTTGAGGGAAGGGGGCAGCCGCCCTCTTGGTTCGGCGCCAGCAGGCCCCCCCACATGAGGGGGGGCGGTTTTAAAAGAACCGGCGCGGCACAAAGGCCGCGCCACTTTGAAGAACCGCGGGGCTTAGCCCCCGCGTGCGCAGCCCCACGTGCGGCGCCCGCCGCCGCCGCCGCGGCCCGCCGCCGCCGCGGCCCGCCGCCGCCGCCGCCGCCGTGCCCCCGTCGCCGCCGCCGCCGGCCGCCGCGCCGTCTCAGGGGGGGGTCGGGCCGGGTCGGCCCGGACCCGGACCCCCCGTTTCGAACCAGATTTGCTTTTTGGCTCATAACTTGAGCCTCGGACCTCCGATCGACGAACCGTCAGCGGCAACGCGATCCTTGGATCGGGACGGTCGTTTCGGTATATCGCACTCAAGGTTTCGGTAAACTTTGAGTTCGGCCGGGTTGGTTCGTTCACGAAACCAACCGGGCCTTCGGAGCGGAAACGCTCATATCTTGAGCTACGGACGTCCGATTGACGTGCCGTCAGTCGCGTAGTGTTCCTCTTAGTGAGACGGATCTTTTGGCATACTCCGCCCGAGGTTTGGACGCAGGTGGAGTACGGTCGGGTTGGTTTTGCCATAAAAACCAACCGGGCCCCGGAGACGAAAATGCCAATAACTCTCAGACCGGGCGTCCGATCGACGCACCGTCTGTTGCGTTGAGTTCCTGTTTACGATACGGAACTTTTGGTATCCTTCGCCCGAGTTTTGGATACAGTAAGTAGAGGCCGGGTTGGATCGTTCCCGAAATCCAACCGGGCCCCTGGAACGGGAAAGCTAATATCTTTCAGACAGGACGTCCGCTTGACGGACCGTCAGCGGCGTTGGTGGTTACGTTGAGTAACGGTCCCTTTGAGTTTACCCTATGGGAGTTCGGGGTACAGTTGAGATACGGCCGGGATTGGTTTCGCTCACGAAACCAACCGGGCCCCTGGGACGAATAGGCTAATAACTCACAGACCGGGCGTCCGATCGACGCGCCGTCTGTTGCGTTGAGACCCCTGTGACGAGACGGACCTTTGAGACACTTCTTCGTGGGACTTTGAGATACTTGGAGTATCGACCTGTAGCTCGTGGAGCGGACCCTCCCAGTGACGAGCGTGCGAAGTACAGAGACTGTGTAGCTGGCTGAGACCTGACGACTGCTTGACCGACTCGACTTGGAGTGAGTCGACTAGCCCAATGGACGGAGCACTACTTTCTGAGGTGCAAACCCATGGCGGACGGAGCACTACCTGTGTGACAGTGCAGACCCGCGGTGCTCATCCGGAGAGTACCTCAGCAGGCTACTAGGGGGTGTGCACTACGGTGTTTGGGTGACATACCTCGGCGGGAAGCACTACTGTGTTTGGGTGGCTGGCCCGCAGTACTCGACAGGAGGAGTACTTCAGCAGTCTTAGGTTAGTGAGCAGTACCTCGGAGTCGTGACAGGACCACTGTACACTCTAGAGACGGAGCTCTTCAGCAGCTACGGTTTCGATAATGAAAATCCTGATTTGAGCTGAGACTTTTGACCTTGTGTTTACCTCATGATTGAGATGGGTCACCTGCTAACTTTGGTATATGTATGGGCATATACCTGGGTAGTGGTTATCCGTTGATCTCATGATTCTTGTGTTTCCTCATGACTGAGATGGGTTACTTGATAACTTAGGTATATGTATGGGCATATACCTAAGTAGAGTTTATCTGTTGTGATCTTCTTGTGGTTATCCTTGTTGGTTTTAGTGAGACCTTGAGGGTCTCGGGGTCCCTACTGAGTATCGTTATACTCACCCCTGCACGGGCTATGCCCGCACCTCGTTGTGTTGGTTGCAGACGACGGCCAGTACTGGCAGAGGCCGAGTGTTCGAGGACTGGACGGTACCTGGAGGTGGACTATACGACGTGGCGGTACCCAGAGGCAGACCACTGGGCGAGACATACTTGGAGCAGACGGCGGGACCCGAGGAGAAGAGGAGCTATCTGTACCCACCCTTCAGGTGGGATTTCCAGTGGACAGCTCGGCGTAGCTGCTTTACTTTTCAGTTGCTGTTTTCCCTTTCGAGTTGTACTTTACAGTTGGGCTTGTATTTCCGGCCCCTTTTTACTTTCCGAACTTTTAGTTGTACTCTGTTTTGCTTAGTGTTACTTTCCGCTTGCTTACTCTGTGGTGTTTGTTTACTTTACAAAGGCAATGCCTTCCCTTTTTACCGGGATTTACGCCTTGGTGCTAGTCGCCAGCCCCTGGCCTATGGAAGGTGGGCTTGGGGTAGTCACGGCACGGACCCCGAGGGCGGGTCGTGACAAATTGGTATCAGAGGTGGTCGGTTCTACCGCAGACTCTGATCTTTCTTTCTGTGAAGCAATAGTGTTAAGGGTACCGAGTGTGGTTTTCAGTTCAGGGAGTCCAGTGTTGGTGCGGGCGGCCGACGTATCCATACACCAGGACCCTGACAACTGATTTCCGACTTTGTGCACGAAAACACTGATTGCGTGTGTGTTTTCAAAGGTTTTTCCCCTTAAAACAGCTCAAACCAGGTCAGCTCACCAGGTATAATCGTCTGATCGTGTTACGTTGTTTCTTTCAGGATGGCCCCACGACGGCAGCCAGTTAGGGTTCCGAGAATCGAACGTGACGACAGCCCACCGAGCGACGAGGCCTCGGTGCAGGGCCCTTTGTCAGCAGTGGCACCGGCGGTAGCTCTACCCGCCGAGCCCTCGATGCTTCCAGCAGCAGCCGCTGACGATGCACGTCGCCTCAGCGCACTGCATGAGTTTCAGCGCCAGCGACCGCCCAGGTTTCGCGGGGAGACGGATCCCCAGGCTGCAGAGGACTGGCTGGAGGCAGTGGTACGAGTGTTTAGGCTAGTGAGGACACCAGCAGACCTCATGGTGATCCTCGCTGCGAGCCTACTACACGCAGCAGCAGGACGATGGTGGAGCTTGATGCTCCAGGTGCACGATGAGGCATCTCTACTTTGGACGGACTTTGAGAGCCTCTTCCGCTCGGAGTTCGTCCCAGCCACCCTTCGTGCGGGGCGTATCCAGGAGCTTCTGCAGCTGCGGCAGGGCAGCATGACGTTCGCTCAGTACTCGGCGAGATTTACCGATCTCTCGCGCTACTCGACCGACATGGTACGGGACCCATTCTTCCGGGCCCGGACCTTCGAGCAGGGTTTGAGACACGAGATCAGGGCATCGCTGATCTCCCTCAGCTTACCGACTCAGACAAGAGTACTGGAGCGGGCCCTTCTGATAGAGAGCTTCCTTGCTGAGTCTTCACCAGCGCAGCGACCCACCGCAGGGCGGCACGTAGCAGAGTCTTCGGTAGCAGGTAGCCGACAGATGACTCAGGGGTCCAGACAGACCAGACCTTCAGGCAGACGACCTCAGGGCACTGGCTCAGCAGTGCAGGGCACACAGCGCGGAGTCAGTCTTTGGAGTGGAAGACAGTGCTTTGCATGCGGCGGGCAAGGCCACATGGCTCGTGACTGCCCGACCCGCCATGCGGAGGAGCAGCAGACGGTTGAGGAACCACCTAGGCAGAGGCAGAGGTTCGACCGTGGCGGTCCGCAGGGAGGAGGCGGACGAGGCAGAGGAGCTGGCCGAGTAGCAGGTGGTGGACGACGCTTTGAGGCTCTGCCACCACCACCACCAGGAGGTCCACCCCGACCACAGGGAGTAGGTGAACATGTGAGAGCACAGCTTCAGGCAGCTGAAGCTTACGATCATGGAGCTCTGGGAGCAGGTGGACAGGGAAGGAACTAGTGGATACGTCTTTTGTACTTCTAGTTCCATGTTGATGTTGCTTTTGTGTAGCGTCTTGTATTATGAACTGCAATAATAAAAGACGCATCCTTTGTGATGTTTTCATTCCTGTCCTCTTTTGTGATGTTACTAAGAGGTTCCAGTTGACTGTTGACTTGACCCTCACTTGTGAGACATCTACTGGAGGAGACCAGTTACCACACACTGATGCCGACAGTGTGACTCAACCCTTGGAGGCGAGAGTAACGGTTGGATATCTTAGTAGTAGCGTCGAGGCCTTACGACGTCATCCTTGGTATGGATTAGTATTATCCATGTTAGGATTGACTGTTTTAGGCAAAGAATGTGGTTCATCCAGGGGATGAGACCAGGTTTCTCTTATCGGCAAAGAAGAAATCTCGCAGCTCTTATGGGACCAGAGATGGTCCGGGCCACGTCAGAAGAGGTCCATGTCATCCAGGAGCGGATGAGGAAAACACAGAGCCGGCAGAAGTCATACGCTGACAGGAGGCGGAGGCCACTAGAGTTCGAGGATGGTGACCACGTCTTCTTGCGGGTCTCACCTCGACGTGGTATTCGGAGATTTGGCCGAGGCGACAAGTTATCTCCACGCTTAATCGGACCCTTCCAGGTCCTCAACAGGGTTGGTGAGGTGGCTTATCGCCTGGCTCTACCACCTCAGTTACACCGGGTGCACGACGTCTTCCATGTGTCTTAGCTGAGGAGATACGTGCCCGACCCGACGCACATCTTTGACCATGGGGAGCTTGACGTTGACGATGGGGCGACTTTTACGGAGGTCCCGGTGGAGATAGAGGATCGACAGGAGCGGGTCCTACATGGGCGATCGATTCCTCTTATGCGCAACAGATGGAGGCACGGGAATCTCCAGGAGAGCACATGGGAGCGGGAGGCTCAGATGCGTGCTCAGTACCCTCTTTTGTCTCCCTAGTTTTTGATGTATCTTTACGGGGACGTAAAGTCCTGAGGTGGGAGTAATGTAAAGACCCGTAAAATTCAAGGGAAATTTTTTCTTAATTTTCTTTAGAATTTTACAAGAGCGCGGTTTCAGACGGCACCTGATTCCGAGGCCCGGAGTGCCCGGAATTAATTTCCGAAGTTTGGCTCGGGTACGTTCAGTGAACGAACGAGCGGGATTTCCTAAATTTTGATCCGGTGCTCGGAATTGAAATCCGAGGGCACCGATGAACTCGCAGCGCCGATATTCGCTTAATGAGACCTTTTTGGAAGTTGCGTTTGTTGCGGGTTGAAAGTTAGTTTTTGGGTTTTTAGTTTAAGTTAAATAAAATTTTGTGAGGAACAAATTTTTTTTTTAACTAGTTAAGTCCTACCAAAGGGAGTTGGGAGTGGGACCCACATCCACTTAACCTCCCTTGGGAGGATTAAGTGAGGTGGGGTCCACACGAACCCCAACTCCTCAAATTCTCTCAAAACCTCCCCTTTAACTCATTTCTTTTAAATGTTGTCAACTTGAGTTACTTATTTAATTATGGGAGTTTAACCTTTTTGAATTTCAAACTTTTGAAATTCTAATGTGTATTGTAATAATAAAATAAGAAGATGTCTTATTTTATTTTGGGTTGTTTGTTTTGTCTCCTTGGGAGCTTTTGGAGAGCCTCTTCTTCTTCTTCAAACTCAACGAAGAACGCGAAGAACGTCGTTCTTCAACGAAGAACTTCTCCGCCGAAGAACACGATCCATCCGCGACGCCGTATCCGCGACGCGACGTACTTCTTCCGCGTCATCTCTTCCGCGACGGTTTTCCGCGACGAACGCCTTCGACAATGACTCTTCCTCCGACGTCAAAGGAATCGACACCGATATTCCACGACTACGTCAACGTGTGACTATCGAGGTAGGGGTTCTTGAGTTCGTTGTTTTCTTTATTTTTTTGACTTTCCTCAAGACTTGACGTAGAACGCTCAAGTTTCCGACGAAGAACGCCGCTCCGCTCTTCTTCGTCTTCGGTGTCAACGAGAGAGAACACCGCACCTTCCTCGGACAACCTTCGTCGGCGTACAAGGATTCGCCAACAACGTGCCTCTTCGGACGCGCCTCTTCGTCGTTGAATTTGACGAACGACGACTGCGTCGCCCGACCTCCGCGACGTCGTCTTCCACGGAATGTAGAACGATCTTCGAACCTTATACCAAGGTAGGGGATGTTGTTTAATATTTAATTATCTCATTCTTGCTCGTGGTTCGTATGACTAACGTGAGGATGTTGATTATTTAAAGTTGCGTTATTATTTTAACGTGAGGGGGCCGGACCGCACGAACACGGCCGAACCCCCTCCAACGATCTTGTTTGTTCTTGCGGGTGGAAGCAAGTGGCGTGGTGCCGTCGCACCACGCGGTTGATCGTGCTTTTATTTTACGCAACGCCGTCGCGCGCACACCATGGAAGAAACATCAAGAACGCGACGCCGTCGCGCCGCGTTGAAAGAAATTAAACTGCGGCGGAGGGGCGCGGTGCCGTCGCACCGCGCCGGATGACGAACGCCGCGGCCGGTTCCGGGCCGCGGCGGGACGAGGAGACCGCGGCCGGTTCCGGGCCGCGGCGGGACGAGAAGACCGCGGCCGGTTCCGGGCCGCGGCGGAAGAGGAGACCGGCGGCCGGGCCGCCGGCGTCGGAAGTCGAAGGCGGGACCGGAATTTCCAGTCCCGTTGGTAAAAACCGGCCGGCCAGCTGGCCGGCCGGATGACGTAAAACCGGGGGAATAAATCCCCCGACCGGTTCAAAAAAACCCCCCTCTTAATGAGGGGGGAGGTTCTTGAGGGAAGGGGGCAGCCGCCCTCTTGGTTCGGCGCCAGCAGGCCCCCCCACGTGAGGGGGGGCGGTTTCAAAAGAACCGGCGCGGCACAAAGGCCGCGCCACTTTGAAGAACCGCGGGGCTTTGCCCCCGCGTGCACAGCCCCACGTGCGGCGCCAGGCACCGCCGCCTCAGGGGGGGGTCGGGCCGGGTCGGCCCGGACCCGGACCCCCCGTTTCGAACCAGATTTGGTTTTTGGCTCATAACTTGAGCCTCGGACCTCCGATCGACGAACCGTCAGCGGCAACGCGATCCTTGGATCGAGACGGTCGTTTCGGTATATCGCACTCAAGGTTTCGGTAAACTTTGAGTTCGGCCGGGTTGGTTCGTTCACGAAACCAACCGGGCCCTCGGAGCGGAAACGCTCATATCTTGAGCTACGGACGTCCGATTGACGTGCCGTCAGTCGCGTAGTGTTCCTCTTAGTGAGACAGATCTTTTGGCATACTCCGCCCGAGGTTTGGACGCAGGTGGAGTACGGTCGGGTTGGTTTTGCCATAAAAACCAACCGGGCCCCGGAGACGAAAATGCCAATAACTCTCAGACCGGGCGTCCGATCGACGCACCGTCTGTTGCGTTGAGTTCCTGTTTACGATACAGAACTTTTGGTATCCTTCGCCCGAGTTTTGGATACAGTTAGTAGAGGCCGGGTTGGATCGTTCCCGAAATCCAACCGGGCCCCTGGAACGGGAAAGCTAATATCTTTCAGACAGGACGTCCGCTTGACGGACCGTCAGCGGCGTTGATGGTTACGTTGAGTAACGGTCCCTTTGAGTTTACCCTATGGGAGTTCGGGGTACAATTGAGATACGGCCGGGATTGGTTTCGCTCACGAAACCAACCGGGCCCCTGGGACGAATAGGCTAATAACTCACAGACCGGGCGTCCGATCGACGCGCCGTCTGTTGCGTTGAGACCCCTGTGACAAGACGGACCTTTGAGACACTTCTTCGTGGGACTTTGAGATACTTGGAGTATCGACCTGCAGCTCGTGGAGAGGACCCTCCCAGTGACGAGCGTGCGAAGTACGAAGACCGTGTAGCTGGCTGAGACCTGACGACTGCTTGACCGACTCGACTTGGAGTGAGTCGACTAGCCCAGTGGACGGAGCACTACTTTCTGAGGTGCAGACCCATGGCGGACGGAGCACTACCTGTGTGACAGTGCAGACCCGCGGTGCTCGTCCGGAGAGTACCTCAGCAGGCTACTAGGGGGTGTGCACTACGGTGTTTGGGTGACATACCTCGGCGGGAAGCACTACTGTGTTTGGGTGGCTGGCCCGCAGTACTCGACAGGAGGAGTACTTCAGCAGTCTTAGGTTAGTGAGCAGTACCTCGGAGTCGTGACAGGACCACTGTACACTCTAGAGACGGAGCTCTTCAGCAGTTACGGTTTCGATAATGAAAATCCTGGTTTGAGCTGAGACTTTTGACCTTGTGTTTACCTCATGATTGAGATGGGTCACCTGCTAACTTTGGTATATGTATGGGCATATACCTGGGTAGTGGTTATCCGTTGATCTCATGATTCTTGTGTTTCCTCATGACTGAGATGGGTTACTTGATAACTTAGGTATATGTATGGGCATATACCTAAGTAGAGTTTATCTGTTGTGATCTTCTTGTGGTTATCCTTGTTGGTTTTAGTGAGACCTTGAGGGTCTCGGGGTCCCTTCTGAGTATCGTTATACTCACCCCTGCACGGGCTATGCCCGCACCTCGTTGTGTTGGTTGCAGACGACGGCCAGTACTGGCAGAGGCCGAGTGTTCGAGGACTGGACGGTACCTGGAGGTGGACTATACGACGTGGCGGTACCCAGAGGCAGACCACTGGGCGAGACATACTTGGAGCAGACGGCGGGACCCGAGGAGCAGAGGAGCTATCTGTACCCACCCTTCAGGTGGGATTTCCAGTGGACAGCTCGGCGTAGCTGCTTTACTTTTCAGTTGCTGTTTTCCCTTTCGAGTTGTACTTTACAGTTGGGCTTGTATTTCCGGCCCCTTTTTACTTTCCGCACTTTTAGTTGTACTCTGTTTTTGCTTAGTGTTACTTTCCGCTTGCTTACTCTGTGGTGTTTGTTTACTTTACAAAGGCAATGCCTTCCCTTTTTACCGGGATTTACGCCTTGGTGCTAGTCGCCAGCCCCTGGCCTATGGAAGGCGGGCTTGGGTAGTCACGACACGGACCCCGAGGGCGGGTCGTGACAATATTTTTTAGAATTTAGAATTTATATATATTATAGTCAATTTATTGATTTTTATTAATAATTATTGAATTTATAATTTTTTTAATTAACTCTTTTTATTTATTTTATTATTTTAATTTATTAAGACTTTGTTCAGTGCTAAAAGAGAAAATAAAGGATCCCTTTGTGGGAACTAAAAATAAATCACTGATAAAAGTTACCCTTTATTAGTGCTAAAAATAAAGCACCAACAAAGGTTACCCTCTATCAAAACTAAAAATAAAGTGGTCATAAAGGGAACCTTTAGCAGTAGTTTTTTCTAGCACTAATAAAGGTCAACACTATTAAAGGCCTCTTTTGTAGTAGTGGTTATAAATTTAAGAGGTGTTTTCGAAAGTTCTCAGGAATTCAGATTGATTTTTTGGATTCTAGGAGGCCAATAGAAACCTAATTAGTTCCTCATGGAGGTTCCTATGAATATCAAACTCAGTGCTCCAAAAACAAGTCATTGAAGCTGCGATCATTCTCAACTCTCATTCTCTCTATCCTTAAAATCGAGGGTTCTAAGAGATAAGGTATTATAGAGAGTACCTACTTGAGCATTAGGAGATTCCAACCACTTGTAGATATCCATGGTGGGTGGAAATCTTCAATTTATCCTCAATAACTTAATAAAACACCGTTATTATATCTAGATGTGATAGATCATCACTGTGAAAGGTGTTGAGAAAAAATAAATCTTCTTATCCTTATTTTGAAAATCACTATACACATTACTTTTGTTGAGTACAATTGATGGATTGGTTTAAGTAATATTTTTTCCTATTTGTGTATTCCATATATATACTAATTAAATTATCTAAACCATTTAAAAAATAGAATATATTAAAACACTATGATAGTGTGAGTAATTTTTTCCATAAAATATATATTTTCCATAATTCAGGTGGGAAATTTTCAACAATTTCTATAGTGAATGTACTTTAAGAACATATAATTCAACCATTGGACTTTATTTCAACATTTATTATAAATGAATCTAATGAAATTATGGAATAGTTTATATTATACAATTTTTGGAAATATATGAGTGAATCTATGTAATAATATCGTGCCTTTATGGGATTCCACTTATTATACTTTTACATACATACTTATATATACTTTATTTGGGGTTTCCTTTGTAATGTTCTATGTTTTTCTACTATAGAAATTCATTTTAAAATATTAGTGTTCAATGATATTCTGGTGTGGGAATTTATTCTTTCCATCATCTTGATAGACGAAAATCTAGGGTTATGAGTCTACTATTTATAAAATGAGATGATTAAGAAAGTCCAAAGTATATCAAATTGATTTTGATTAGTGAGATCAAATAGGTACTTATATCCATTCTGATTTTATATAATATATCTTGTAAAAGATCTTACTTTTCATTATTTTATTCTTCAGTTTTGTAAACATACTAATTATTTTTGTTTAATATATATTGACCATTTTAGTTACGTAAATGTGTATAAGGGAGTAGATTTATTATTCTTTATAATGATAGGATTCCATTCAATATCATCAAGAATTTGAATCTAATATGACCATCAATCTTCAATGGTGTAGGTTATGAGTATTGATGTGATTGGAAGAAATATTTATAATTGATATGGGATTTGATCACTATCAAATGACGACTATAAATTACAAAATTCAAGAGAAATAAATTTCAATGTTTACTCATGGGGAGAAGCATGAATTTCAAGATAATTAAAAATTTTATAATACTTTCCTTTTATCAATTAATAGAAATATCAAGAACCATATTTGATATTTATAGATAACAAAGGTATTTTAAAAAGTTACAAAGTACTCACATTGGAATGTCTAATGTTATTAAGTGGTTAAGTGAAATGTAATGATATGATTATCTATACTTTGATATTCTGTCTAGTGAATCAATAAAAAAAATACATCAATATTTCATGAAATCTGCTCATGGAATACAATTTTATTGATAAAAAGAAATTATAGATGAATAAATGGGATAAAAGTTTATTAATATTACTCTAATGGAATGGGATCTAAGAGGAAATAAATATAGGATATTTGGAATATGGTTAACCTCATTCTTAAATAGCTTGTTTGGACTCTCAGGTGGTGTGAGAATTGGCTACAGAGAGATGCTAAAATGGTGAAAATAAATAATGAATAATCATTCCGTCCAACTAATAATGATTTTAATTACTATGTTCAAACATTAAATCCTTCTACTATGAAGAAAAAAATTAAAAAAAATTCATATTATTTAAATTATATTGATAGAGAAAGAGATATTAGTCATCTTTCTAGGATTATGAATAATATTCTATGAAATAAAAATATATTGTATAATTATCAAAAGAAAATAAAAAACAAATATAATAATAATTAATCGTTAGATACTAAAATTTTTGAGTGAAAAATATTGGGTCACATTATATCTAATTGTCCTAGGATACAAAAAGGAAAAAATACAGAAAATATTTGAATGCGAAATAGAGATAATATTATAGATCATATAATTCTATAAGGAGTTCCAATGGGTATCCATTATCTAATAGAAATAGTGACTTATAAATTGATATCAATAGAAGGATTATGAATTTTTATATAATGAATCATATCAATTATTTATGATTGATGTGAAAGGTAACTTCTAATTCACTTTAACAATTATCCCTCAATTCTAATTTTTTGTTTTCCTTGGATGATAAGAAAATATTTATGGGAAGATTAGGATGATATTCTATCACTTGATGAGATGATTGGACGTGTGAATTTATAGGAGGAAAAAATATTAATATGAACACTTATTTGACTAATTCATGTCTTATTAAGTAATATTATATGATTTATGTATGTACCCTATATTTATAAACCGACCTCTATGTTAAATTCTAAATAATTTTTTTTTGTTTCAACTTTGGGCGACTAGAAATTGCTTTTGAATATAAGTTAAAAGTGTTTATTTTATATAAGGTTTCTTTTATTTTCAATTTAGTATGTATTTTTTTGA
The DNA here is from genome assembly GCA_963277665.1 of Viscum album. Taxonomy (NCBI): domain Eukaryota; kingdom Viridiplantae; phylum Streptophyta; class Magnoliopsida; order Santalales; family Viscaceae; genus Viscum; species Viscum album. The sequence continues at coordinate 1,993,324,123 of OY728137.1, forward strand.
TAATATCTTATAATAATAGAAATATAATCACACATAGTTCAAAATATGTTTTCTTTATAGAAAGACAAATTTCTTGTGAAATTATTTGGATAAAAATGTGCATTTCTATACAAAATTTCAAATATATATTCATTGGGGAAAACATTATTCTTTGAAAAAGGTTCAATCATTCATAACTCATAAGGATTATATTTATAGAGAACCTATATATAATCTACAATATAAGGTTAGACAAATGTGGATTACTAATGTTCAATTTGATAGCATTTTTATACCTAAACATATTTGGGTAAAAAAATCTTATTATAAATTTAATTTGAAGTGATAGGATGAGAACCAACAACTGGAAGACTTGGTACATTGAAAATAGTTTTTCATGGAACATGACTACAGATAAGTCTAATTTTTAAAACATACCAAAACTGAATGGTGGATGAGTTATTTTTGATGATAATATTAAATGTCAAATTATTGGAATGGGTGATATTGTCTCCCCCATTCATTGAATAGAAGTTATCTTATATAAATTTAACATCCAAAATAACTACATCTAATATAATTTTCCATAGAGTCTAATTTACAAATAAAATCATTAGTTGGGATCATAAGATAACTTCAGAAAGGTTCAACCCTTTTGTTATTATCACACATTCATAATTATCTTTGATTGTTTTTTATTAGATTATTCCAAAACGGGATATAGAATTTCATTTCCATAATTTTATATTAACGTGGAAAAAAGAATCCTAGGAAGGTAAAACAAAAGTTATCCAGATAATATTTTTATTCAAGAAATGTTTCTATCACATGTTTATTGAAAATATTAATGAATATAGTATATTTTACTGAAATTATGGATGGTTTTCAACTAGGTGATTTAGACCTTGACATGTCTTCATATTAATTAACATTATATGAATCTTAATTTTGTTATTATTTTTGAAAACCATAAAGGAGGGGGAATTTAAGAATTGACAAGAGTTGGTATGTTTTCTTTTCATTAGTTTTTATTCTCATAAAGGGAATAAATATAAATATTAAGAGTTTCTATTAAAGGGGATATTTATAATTACTAAAAATGGGTATTTTATAAAAGGGTTATATTATCCTCATGAATATTAAATCTTCACTAAGAACTATCTGATGTTATATGGTGATTTTTTTAAACATAACTCTTGTTACACTTTAATATGTGTTTTGAAATTTTAAAAAAGGGGAGATTATTGATTCAAATGACCCTTATATTACTTTTTTTTAAAATAAAAATACAGTTAACATGTTTCGGTGATAACTAATAATTTTGGTTAAATTTAAACTTAATAAATTCTGAATCTTCTACTTGTATGATCTTATTATATGATTCGAAACATATAAATACCGAAATATGCTGAAACCCTATGTTGGAGTCAAAATTTATTTATATGAAGGTAATATCACCTCATCAGAAGATATAAATGTTCCTCCAATTCAATTTCAACTAACCCCAAAAAACATGGAATTTTATCATTGGAGTTTGTAAATATATTTCTCATATATAGACTAGATGTCATGATAGAGTGGAACATTCTATGAAATATACTAAATGTTTATTATGATTGAAATTATGAAACCATGTCATACCCTTCAAGAGATTCAGTTTTAAATTTTCTTTTGGGTGGTCTTTATGCTACCATTGTGGGATTTTTCATTGTAATTTTATTTTATTTTCTATTATAATAATACATTTTATGGTGGTCATGATCAATAAGATTTCTATATGGAATATACTACTTCTAATCATCTTGATCAATGAGATGTAGAGGTTAATAGTATTTTTATTTGGAATTGTGAATTTCAATGAAGTCCATGGTAGTTGGACTTATTGTTGATTAGTGACTCTATGCATGTACTCTAGGCAAGAACGACCTACTAATGATATTTTGTTAAAGATGTTCTACAAGTGGAAATTTTTGTGGGCAACTGGATTATATGAGGTTGTTTGAGTGTTTGGAACATGGATACATTGGATAAATTTTTCTAATCCAACTATCATTTTATTTTAAAAGTGAATTATTCCCTTACCATGAAGTATTTAGTAATAGTATAATTTAAGGGGTATTTATATTATTATTTCAAACTCTGCACATTTATTTTTAACCATTCTATGTCACTATCTGATTGGATAATATTGGTTTTATTTTTTGGTTGGTTAACTTATAATATATTTATTTCCATTTATTTTTTATATTTAATTTTTTTATTCTATTTGATTTGAGATTATGAGTTTTGATCAACTAACTGTTTGAGTGGGCATGAAAAATTGTATGTCACCTTTTGACTAAAACTCACCCCTACAATATGTGCCATATTTTTCAACCTATTAAAACATTGAAATATACACGTTCTTATTCATTTTATTATCCAATCCAAGTTTACAGATAGATTATAGGATTAATGGTGTTTTTTAGTTATTCTTTCACTATTTTTTGGATGTCATATATCCTTCAAAAACCATTTAGATTCCTTTTTCAGAAGCATGGGAAAATCTAAAAACAATTTCATATAATGATTTAGCCTTGCTGGATTAGAAATCTATCATTATTATAAATCCAATTTTGATATGAAATATTATGTTCTATATTAATGTATAATATATCTGAACATGTGTGATGAGGATAATATCAGACATATATAACAATCTCTATCCATCAAACCAACTGATTCTGATCCATAAATTATTCAACCTAATGATTCAAAAAATAATATATATAAAAAATCACAGAAATGAATTCAATATAATTTTTTATCAATTGAGATTAGTCCATATTTATTTGATGGAAGAAATTAATTTTGTGTTTTTCTTTTGGTCATACCATAAACAAAAGATGTGACAGTCTATTTGGGGTATATTTACAATTGAACATCTATGTTGAAGCTAAATGATGTTTGTGATCTAATATTAAGTAATAATAATTATAGAATATAATTGGGTAAAATATTTGGTTAGCATGAATTAAGAATTCATGAAAAGATATTTAAAACAAGGAAACTTGATTGATAGAAAAAATAAAAATGAAGAATAAGATATAGTGGAATAAGTGCCATATATAGGTGTTATGGGAAGAATAGAAACATAAAAAATTATTACAAGAAGAAGAAAAGATAGTCTAATGGTCAATAAGTGAACAATACATTATAATTCTATGATAATTCCCCTTTAATTAGCATTAATTGTTTTATATATTCTTATATATTTGAATTTGTTTCCACCTTCCATTAAATAACTGAGAATAACCATTTATGAAATTATGTGAAATAAATGTTTTTAACGGTATATAATTTTTATTGAGAACCACTTAATATTATTTAGAATTGGAGTATATAGATTATAATCACAATAGAAATATATAGTAACCTAGTATCTCTATATATATTTATAGACTCTAATATAATTAATATTCGATTAGATTACATAGTAATAATTGTTGTTGTGCAATATTTGAAAGTGGAATTACGAAAATCAAAAAAAGGTGTTATAACAGTAACTATATGAATAAGAATTAAAACACTATAAATGATATATCATCACAATCATAAATTGGAAATGCTCAAATCAATCATAGATTTCAAAATATGGTACTTTAGATAAGGTTAAAATATTTTAAATAAATTGAATGTTCATGATTTAAATACAATGTTGGAATATTTGAAATTGGTTGATGTATATCATTGGGATGATTAAATTTTTTGTGAATCGAAATCAGTTGTTATATATTTTGAAAAATAATTATAATGGTTTATCTTTCTTCTAGAAATGGAATTTCCTTATTGAAACTAAATCATACAGGAATCAAAATTATTTGACATTAGATAATGGTAGAGAGTATGATAACCTTGAATATAATTTATTTCTTACAGCTAATGAAATTTTTATAGTGGAGAAATTTCTTCAGGGCCTATGTCAAAAACATTCCATCGTATATGAAAAGATAATAAACAATGAGAGTTTTTTTAGTATGTTGTTATATACTAGATTAACCGATATGTTTCATATTTATTTAATAAACATGGAATCATACCAAATAAATTTAGTTCAATCTATATCCCTTGAAAATGAAACAGTTTAGGTAGTTTTATTGAAAATTAGGTAAGTGGTGGAGTGGATATCTGATAACATTATTTATCATTTACTTTAGATTAAAATATCACGTATACAATTTGATAAATAAATATTTTATTCTTGTAAAATATTGATTTTTATTATATATACCTTATATATTAAAATAGTATAATATTTTTCATTTTTGATAAGTTATTGAATAAGTTAATACTAGTGTTCTATCTCTTGGATGCTTTGTAATCAACTTATTTCATCTCCCTTTTTATATTCATTTTTAAATTTTATAAATTTAAAAGAAAGAAAAAATGGAAAACATGATTGGGGATGGAATAGAGAAATTAAATGAAACATATAAATGAATAAAATACAAGTTAAAATAATAGAAAAAATCTTAGATGAATTCTCTAAGAGTTTTGCATAATTTTTATACTTTTGTATTTACACTAATCATATTTTGAATGAGTGGAATGAATCAATATCATCCATAACTCCATCTAAATATTTTTAATCTTTTAGATATGTATATACTAAAATGGTATGTAAAATTCTCCTATATCTTTATTTATCTATTGGTATACAATATACCTCAATAGAGTGTATGCAATCATAGAAAATCATATCAGCTAACCAAGTTAAAATGGGAAAACCATTTGACATGGCCCACAATTGTGAATACAATTCCCATTATATTTAACAAATCCCTATTATAATAGAAAATAAAATTAAGGGTAGAAAACATTGTTTATACAAGAATATAATATGGTAAATGTGTAAGGAAAAAGGGAGAAACACCACACCTAATAGGTTTTACTCTATAGTTAAACAAGTTAGAGTGAAAAATCGATGACGAAAAAAATATTGAAAACTCATGATCGTATATATTGATTTATTCCACCAAGAATCATTACTATAGAAAATATTCTATAAATAGTATTATATATTTTAGTGTAATATCAAAAAACAAAACTAAAATTAAATGAAAAAAAGAATTAATTAATTTCTAGAGACCCAAAATACTTATTCCCCATGGTCTTTCTATTATTTATTAACTCAATCATTTACCTTTGTGTACATGGATCATGCCACATGGTAGTGGATATCTATATTATTTCTCCACTATGGTGAGATATATTTAGGACCTTATTTCACACCATATATAATTGGTTAGTGAAAACCACATTTAATCATCCAGTAGGATAGTGGATGGTGACAAGTGAAAAGGTATCAATATTTATATAAGTGGTATTACCTTTAATGAACACCAAAACACAATAAATATTGAAAAAATTGAATAAATTATAATATTAATAATAAAACTATATGAAATATTAAGCATAAACAAATCAATCCCTAACACACACATGAAAACAACTAATTAGATATACAATCCCTATTTGAAAATAAAAGATGACGGTACTAAAAGTGTTTAAGAAGGAAAGTATATGAAAATAATATCTAAATTCTCTATGCAGTTGTTTCTACCAAGTGCCTCAAAGTGATCATGAGGATCTACATGAAAAAAAGTGAAATAATACATTTTTTAATTTAATAGTGAAAAATAATACTCATTATAGCCATCCCAAATAGTGTACCAACTCGTAGATTATATTAAAATATTAATGAAAAATAGTTAGTGTGTTTATAAGAATAAGGGAAAAATTTTCATCTAAACCATTCATAAATCAATGACTAGGATTCATAGATAAAATTTTAAAAACCTTTATAGAAAATATGAAAAAATATTTTATGAATATGAAAATGATCCCTCATATCACATTGATATTTTCGCTATTCAAAAACCACCTTAGATGCACCAAATTAGATGCTGGAGGAAATAATCCTCTAAAATAATCCATGGAATACTAGATGAAATACCCATCTCCATAGCTACAATGACATATCTAGACATATATGGAAATAAAAATCTATATGGATACATCCATATATCTAAATGGCATGGTAAATACATGTATCCTGGGTTTTTAACTTATAATCATTTAATTTTTGTGTTGTGGGTAGGATAGAATGAGAACCAGTGCATCGATGCCCCCTTAGTCATATTAATTGTAACTTGAGGTTGAAGGTATAATAATCTCAAATTTATTATTCGTACTTGAGGTTATTTTTTAGTAATACTATTATCACTAACTCCACCCATATATATAAATTAAAAAAGAGTACAATCTTTAAAATCATTAACTGTATCTACATAAATCCAAAGGGTGAGTACTAAATTGTCACTAATGATTACCATTACCAGAATTCATTAGTCATCTATATCCACTATACAATAAATTATCACGATTAAAGGGTTTACATAGAGGGAACTATAATTCCCCCTCACAACTAGTTCAATACACGTTCAATTAATTTAAAAAATAATTAAACCCTTGAGAAGTTACCTAGAAATTTGAACCATTTTCATTCTATGTGAAAGCATTTCTTCAAATTTAGAAGGAATGTTTCAATTTTTCGATTGTACAATATAATATAACTAAGAATTGATTCATTTTTCCATATAAAATGAATTAATATGTTCATCATGTCACTATATAATTCAATTAATAAATACACCATATCTGTCAATTTCATAAAATAATTTTCTCGTCAATGTTCGGTATATGGGTGAATTGTTTTCAACATATAAAATCTTATTTTCTTGGTAAATATTTAAATTAATAATTTTATAATATCTAAAAGTGTCCAAAAATATATAATAAAGGTTCTATGGAATCAAGAGAAATGAAATAGGGGATTTTAGGCTAATAATAAACTTGACATTCATCCCCACATGTTTGGGGATATTTCAAACAGTTATGTGGTTCTATTTAGAATCCTCACGCACTACCAATGCAAGTTTCTAATACAATGCGCCAAAAATGTTATTTCATGTTGGGTGTTATATCATCTATTAGATAAACATTTCTACATGGTTCTGATTAATCTGATATAGGTCCCTTGTGGATGATGTGTCCATACAGGATGTCATCTAACCAAAATAATGGGATTAAAATGATATTTTGAGGGTATGGGGTGATGAACATGCCCATGTATTATTATGTATGAAAATTTTGACCATAGGATTACAATTATCCCTATAGGTTCCATGTTACCTTAGTTCTATGGTTGACATGAAAAATCCAACATTTTGTGATAATTTGATTGGATTTAAATGTATAGACCCACCCCCCAGTATGGGACTTGTTGATGAACCTCATATTTTTGGAATATGTGGCCAAATCCTAGACATCTAAAGTCCCATGAGATGATAAAAATTCTTCTACCAATATCTTCCTTTCCCACTACCTCCATCCATGGCATGTAAAATATATTTAGGGTGAAAATTTCCAATTTTCATCCAAAATTATATAGAATATTATAATTAAAAGGATTTAGATATAAAAAAATTATTTTTTTAAATAAAACATTATACCCTAAAAATTATAGAGATAAAGGGAGAAATGCTAAAAAATTGTCTCTAATGAAAATTACAAACCAATTATTAGATTAATGTCAAATTAGTCCAATTATATTCATATGGAAAATATCTATGTAATAATGTATATATTGGATGCAAATTATACCTATATTTTAGAATATATATAATTTTTTTTAAAAAAGAGATAATATATTCTCTCAAATATATGTCAATTAATACAAGTCAAAATTTAATAATTTTTTTCTATTGGATTTACTGAAAGACGTAGATTAATATTTTTAAATATTACGTTTGGATTCTTAATTTGTTGGTTTCAAAATAGGTACATAGATTTTAAGAAATAGAAGTTATCTCAAGATTTACATAAATTCCATTCAGCAATTTTTGACTAACCAAAATCCATTAATCACCCTTTTGATTACTAGAATAACATATTGACATTTTAGATGGAAATTCATTAAATAAGAACATGAAGGAGAATAGATATTTTCATATTAATATAATTGAATAAATGGCATCAAAATCCAATGAATCGTAACTCATGTGAACCAATATCTTTATTCTCCATCACAATTCCTCCATTTTACGTACATCTCTATAGGGACAAAAGAAATTAGGGTTTCTAAAATTAAAATTCATGTATGGGGAAATATATATGAGTTCCAAATAGATAATAGGAATATTTAATGATTAATAATGTTTTTATTTTTTAACATCATTATGTTCTCTTAAAGTTTTCTCTTTGACTAAAAATTCTCAAAATTCCACCAAAAATAAAATTATGCACTGTAAATTTAATTATGATGTTAGATAAATTTTATATAACCTAAATATTAGGTATAATATACACTATACCATTTTATTTATTAATTATGGAAATAAAATATTTCACAAAAATTTAAATCATCCACCAAAAGAGAAATAATCTATTTGAGAAAACCCCGTGATATTAAATCCTTTCCACCATGATAAATTTCATGCTAATATATATATATATATAATATATTAAGAACCATTATACGCATAACCCATGTGAAGAGGTGGGGGTATAAATCTTACAGTATTTACTCTCATTCCTAGATACCCTAATATACTCAACCATTCCTCTAAAACACTCTTACTAGGGAGATATTCTAACCATGAAACACCCACTCTGGATGGCTTAGTTTCTATTTTTTTCTACACAAATGTAGAATCATACTCAATGTAATTCTCACTATAAGACATAATATTTTATGGATCATAGGGATAACTCATGAAGAGGTAGGTCCAAGGGAAAAATTGACTCGATGCATCTCTGAGGGATCTCTAAATTCCATAAGAACCTTGAATATAATTTATCCTCTTACCTAACCTCTATTATCCTCTATGTTGGGAACCCTTTAAGAAGACATGGTTACCCACATGGAATTAAAAGGTTATTATACTATGATCCACATATTATTTGTAATTAATTTGGAAAACCCACATATACTAATGAATAATATTAATATCCTTTATCATAATCCCTAACAAATTAGGGATCAAAACAAATAAATATTTGACCTCATTATAGAATATGAATGATATATGTGGTCTCTGGTGCCTGGATTGAATTTGTACCATGAAAAAGTAGAGAGATAACTATTTTTATATAATAAATACCTAAGAGTAATATTCTATAACCATTAACCATTTATATAAAAGGTGAGTTTCCTCAATGTGTCTTCTAATGTAAAAATAATAAACATTGTGTATTCATTAGTCTGAGGAAGGAATGTGGTACAGAAAAATAAGAGGGTATAACATACATGTTGTATCCCCTGATTTATCATCAAGGTAAAATGAACATCCAGATTTGAGACTACGGTCATGGGTACTCTGTAAATATTCACTATAATATTTATGAATATCTTTCAAAGATAATCCCCCAGAACTTACCCCCTAATAGGATAAATGTGAGTATATTTCATTTTCCTATCCAAAATTACTAAAAAAGATTGAAACTACTAGTAATCTAAGGAAAACCTGTAAAATATTCAATAGAGATATTGTCCTACTATGTCTTTGCAATTTTGAGTAGATGTAGCATCCCCTCTAGAACATAGTTCTCTACTATCACTCTTTGGTGAGAATGTCATCAAACTATGAGCTCTACCCATCATGTTTATATTTAGACAACAAAACTACCTTTTATGGTATTTATAAATCCCTCCCACATTAGAAAGGATTGGAAAAAGTGTATGATTGAACACCCATGACACCAATTTCATTAATGGTTGAGGAATCAACTTATTCCTATATAATAGAAATCATTGCTCCATACTTTTGGTCAAATCCTTAGATAGATCAACAAGAATAATTCATTTTTTAGAATCCTCACACTCATGGTTTCAAAAATTAGAATCCACAAATTGTTTCACTAGATTAGGGGTCACTAGTAATTGAAATAAACACCTTCGACCATAAATGTTCCCAAAATTTTGGTTTAAAGTATTTAAATAATTTATAGCCGTCCACTCACCTTGACTCCGCTAAATCATTTTTTTGATAGGAATTTCTACATAGAGAATCTTCCACTATATTTCATTTTCCTAGAGTATATGGTATCTCAAAATCATTGTCCGGGGTGAACTTTACCAATTTTCACTATCATATATTTAATTCATGAGTGCAAATAAACCTCAAGACATTTTGCCAGTTGAATACCAGGATTGTTTTTTCCAAAAGGGTACTATATTTAGAATTTCAATATGAAAAAAAATACCATTTTCTTCTATATTTCATGGAAATTATAGTCTAATATTTTTTTTATAAATTCCTTGATCTATAACAATGAATGAATGATCCTTATTTAAAACACATTCATGTATTGACTAAGACTCATTAAGATACACCTCATTAGGTGTCTTAATTACTAGAATTCTATGAAATGGTGCACCATCTAACACCGATTTTAGGTGATCAAAGTATATATTACTCATGTTTCCTAATTAAATACTTCCCCTTCATGGATAATAATGATAGGGGTGTCACAATATATGGTAATTTTCTAACAAAGTAATGATAATATCTGACCAACTATAAGAATATCCTAATCTCGAGTGAAGCCTGAGGGGTTCTCAATCCAAAACTTCTTCCAACATTATTGTATCCAAGAAAACTAATTCCTAGAAAATTACATGACTTAATAGATAAACATGATGGATATAGAATTTGAACATTGATAACTTAAAATATAGCTGATGATCCATATGGGTATACAGAACAATCTGTAGGTCATCTACATTCTCATCTTATTCATAAAAATTTAAGAAAATGTCATTAATGAGCAGCACCAAAAATTATTTCAAATAAGTATGGATGACCATATTAATAAAAAAAAAGAACCCTTCCGGGTAATTATAAAAGGACAATATTATTAAATAATTATTAATAATTGGGTGTTTAAATGTTATAAGATGATTATATATGATATTATAAGTAATTATCTGCTTCTGGAATAGAATTATACTAAATTAAAATTATTATAGGGGAGGATAAAATCACTTATGAAGAAAAGAAGACATTATGTAAGGGTTAATCTCACAATCCCATCATTATTTAGGATTTTTTATTTTTTAATTTTCCATTGAGGGAATTATATGATATTTAAATCTTAAAACCAATATATTTTTTTCTTATCTTACTATTTCTATAAATTATAAGTATTTCTTTCATATTTTTCTTTTTAAGTACTTAAGACACAAAAAATGTTTTTAACAAAAATAATGTTTTTTCTATTTGGTTGGGAATATTTTTCTTCAAGGACTATATTTCCTCTAAAATGATTTTTACAATTTTTTTTATTATTCTCCATTGATTGGTTAAAGTAATTTTCACACACATTTTAATTTATATTAAATTTTTTAAAATGAATCTTCTTATTTCATTTATGAATGAGGTACTTTTTACCAATGTCATGGTCATTTTTTTGTTTTAACATTTACCATATGAAAAAAATTTCCCACCATAATAAATATCATTTTCCATGAATCTTCATTTAAAACATATCATTATTATTTTAAATGAAGTTTTTTTCCTTAATATTTTGTAATTTTTTATATTTTAAATAATTGATATAAAAATAGAAAGGTTATATTCCTCAAGAACGTTTTAATGATTTTTAATAGTGTTTCTATTCAACAATGAAAACAATAATAGGTGTCACTTTTTTCTCTATTGAGGATAAGGTCTAATGATACCATCCTTATTCTTTCTCTGGATGGATTATGATTTTTCAAAGCAATTTGATGGAAATATATATTTTTCCAATGGGTAAATAACTCTATGAAAGAACAATGGTTATTGTTATGTTGAAAAGTGAATGATTATTTTTTTTTCTAATTATATTGCAATGAAACATATGTATATATGTTTCAAGAGCGGTTCTGTTAAAAACCACATATGGGTGGTTTCGTTATAATCCACGAAAAAATTGTTACGTTATAAACCGAAGATTGGTGGGTCTGTTATAGACCTTAAAAAAATTAGGTATAGAGAAAAATTTAAAAATATATAGGTTTGTCTTAAAATATTTTTACAATTCACTTGGTTTGTTATTAAATTTGAAAGATTGACTATAAGAGTGATATGATAAACATGTTTTAAGATACCAACATGTTTTAACAATAATTTCTAAGAATTCTAATTAATTCTTGGACAAGGATTACTTTCACATGGATAATGATTGGTAACTCACATGAATCTTATATTATGTTAAATATTTATTCCATGTCTCAAGATTTATGATCCCTATTTTTATGGGTAAGACTTATCTTATGTTATGATCCTGAAAAATGATTATTTCTTCATATCCTTACATTAATATTATGCTCGCTAATGAAATTAAATTACAAAGGCTTATATTTATTTTTACTAATCATTTGATCTCACCCTTATTCTGTTTAATTTTTCCAAGTAACAAATAATGATGTTAAATGAATTATTTCTAGAAAGGTTTCACATATATTTAATTTTATCAGAGATGATAAATACTTTTTGTGAAATTAGGAATTCTAGATATAGTAGGAATAATGATCCCTGGAAGACATGAGTATAGTTATATAATAGTTTTTCTTAAGTTTCTATAAATTTTAGCCTAAAATATCCTTGGGTATGTAAGCAATCCAAATTCGAGGTTTGATGTTGTTTGATTTCCATTAATAAAATTGGGAAACATTTATCGATGTGAAATTTAGGAATGTAAAGTTTATGTTATCAACACTATATCGGTGATTTAGGGTTTAGGTCTGTTATATAACCAATTAATGTTCCTTTATTGAGTTAAAGAAACCTCTTAGATCTATCTATATAGATCTTTAAACCAGGTATGCAGGAAGCTTCATACATTTATTCCATTGAGAAACATTTACCCAACCATATATTTATAGAGAGATGTGTGAGGATGTAGTTTTTGATAATTAGTATGTCATTAAAATTCAATATCATAAACACCAATACACTCCAAAATATAGATTTACAGACACAATATTTATCTTTGTTCTTAATGAAACAAAACTCTTTGATTCCATCATAAAATTGGATATTCCAACACCAAGAAGCCATCTTCAATCCATAAATGGACCTTTAAGCTTTTGTGCCTTAAGATTATCATATGAAACTTCAAAACCTTTTTGATATATCATATAAACATCCTAAAATCTATTCCCATTAAATAAAGAAGGTTTTAATACCTCAAAAAAAACTGAAGTTGGAACATTGTATTCGATAACATGTATGACTTACGTCGTTCATGGATAGTTGGATTAACCCCTTCTCGACATGATGTGATTACTTTTACAACACAAAATTATATATATAATTATATATGATTAAATAATATTTTATTTATGAAATAATTTTATTTCTAGAAGTATTGATGTTACTTACCTTTTTTCTATAATGATCATTGAAAAATGGTAACGTTACTCAAGCATACGTATGTCATACCATCTCCATAATTGTAATGTTGGCCAATTTTTCATGACCATATTTAATTATAGGTTTTAAAAGTATAATTGATGTATAGAAATGATTTTTATTTCATCATTATTATTTTTAAGATGTTATACAATGACCCCTTTGACCATAGATTACCTACAAATGTTGTTTTTGACACATAAACCAAATTGGGTCAAAATACTTGATGTAAAATTAATAATTTGAGTAGTTGTATACAAAATAGTAAAAAGTGAAATAAAATTAATGATAAACATGTAAAATTTTATCAATACACTAAATAATTAACATAATTTTATTATTATTGAATATATAGGCACACGAGACAGTTCAGACCCAAGGTAAGGAATTTTTATATCACATTTTACATCTTTGAGATAAATTTCATATTCAGAACTTACTTCTTTATTTGGGTTATATAATTTAAATTTCGATATAATATATAGTGAATTAATTTATCTTACTTTTATTTAAAACATTCATGTAATATTATTACTCATGAGACATATGATTTAAAATGTTTCAAAGTGGCATGGGACACTTTGGAATGATTAAAGATAATTTTCCTCAAGAACAAATTTAATGATATTTCAATGGTATATCCATTAGAGGAACTTATATGACCATTGTTCAATAAAAACATTCATTTTCCTCTCCAATTTTTTTCCATTTATCAAGTATTATTATCATTTTCTCACTCTTTGGTACTCAATTTTTTTTAACCTTTTCAATATTATTTAACAAAAACATTTTCACCAATTTCATCTTTTAGTAATGTTTTTAAAGGAATATTCTTATCCCTTTTAGAACTAGGAATTTTTTAACATTGTTATCGTTAAAAATGAATTTTCATTTTACCTCATATGACATGTATGGATATATCTGCCATCATTACTTTTAAGCTTCTATTGAATGTTTAAAAGGTTACTTTTTAATTTTTTTTAAAAAGATAATTTAGAATAAAATGTATTTCAAGTGGGTTTTCCAAACAAAAGGATATTTTCCCCAAGAATGTTTTTAAAAGATATTTTAATAGTATTTATCTTAATTAATGAAAATAACACTTTATTTTAGTTCACTTTGGATTTTTTTTATTGTTACCATCCAAAGTATTACTTTGGATGGTTTATGATTGATTTTGATAAAGAAAATATTGAAATTCACTTCCTTGATTCATTCATTACTCCCCTTGAAATATTTAATTTCATATGATAATTTAAAATTGAAATATCCCTAATTATTCATATAATTTATCAGGGATATGTTTATTTCCTAAACAATATATCATTTACCTCCAATTTTTATTTCATAAATTATGTGATTATCTGGGGAAATATTGATAAACCCATATCCTTTAATAAATACAAATAATGGGTAAGGTACTTTGTTTATTTAAATTCTCTGTAAATTCACTCTATTGGTTGGGGACTGATTAATGAAAGCCATATGGGTTGGATATAGGTTAATGCAAATTTTATGGGTTAGTTACCATTTAATTCATGTCCATAGATTAATAAGTAGTATCACGAGATGAAATTAGTTGGTGAAAAATGTTGTAGTATATTTTCAAGCAGAATAAACAGGTTTCTGAGAAGTGTACTAAGAATGATATTTAAGGATACACTAGATTGAAAAAATTTATTATCCTCAAAGTAATTTAATAGAAAAAATTATGTTTTATTTAGAGCATTAATTTTTCATGTATGAATCTAGTTTAACAAGACAACTAAACTATTCGATCCTTTTCTGAAATGATTTTCCATTATCTTATACCAATGTAATTCATAGTAGACACTGGCTTTGGGGGTTTTGGGGTCAGGTCCCTATAAAGGTTTTATATTAATTTGATATATTTATAATTAAAATTAGTTACTATATAAGGAGTAACTGGAATGGAATTTATTATTACATCTAGTGAAAAGGTTTCTTTATAGTCAATACAATTGTTTTTCTATCCCTTTTCAACCATGTTTTTCTTATAGATATGTACTCTACCATCAATATATTATTTCATAAAAAAACCACCTTTACCTTATGGGTTGTACCCCATAAGATAAATCTTCAATGTTCTAAACTTTTTGAGTGTACATGGAATCCATTTCTGATTCCATGGATTACAACCATCTCTCGAAATCAAAACAATCAATAGATTTTGGGTAGGTGGTAGGTTAATCACTTATGAACATTTCCTCAGCATCATTTGGTATAATAAATCTATATCTCATGATAATTGAATTATACTACTATACCTTATAGTTTCTTGTTTAATTTGAAAATTTTCTTCATCTACCACACATTGTGTATTCAACTAAACTTCCTCATTTGTAACACTTCATATTTTTTTCCTTGAAATTATCTATGTTCAACCATCCTCACAATTAATTCTCTAATTATAAATTTCATATCAAGGAATACACCGGTTCAGGATACAAACAAATTATGTTCAAAAGGTTTATTGAAATATAATCTCTTAGTTTCCTTGGTATATCTGACAAATAATTTTTTTATATTTCAAGTCATGATTGTCAAAATTCAATAATCATACAAATGTTTCACACCCCCAAATCATAATAAAATATATAACATAATGTTTACAATTATATAACAAGATATAATTTCTACACTTAGACACACCATTCCATTATGGTATTCTTGGCGGAATATATTGTGAAATAATTCCATAATCTCTTAGATGATCAATTAATTACTAATTTAATCATTCACGGCATTGATCTGATTGGATAATATTAATAATTTCATAAAATTTAATATATACTTAAATATAAATATCTTTAATATTTTTAAAAGCTTTATACTTATGATTCATTATAAATTTATATCCATTTGGACTAAATTCATCAATAAATTTATTTCAGTACATAAAATAGTAAATTTAATTTGTACTCATTGGCCCACATACATGACAAAGTATAAGAAAAAACACTCACATATCTCTTTAAAATCATATCCAAAAAATTTTCTTTGATAATATTTCTAAATAAACCATATTTTTAATTCTAAAATAATTCATAATCCTTTGATTCCAATAATCAATATTTGAAGAGTCCCTCAATGCGATTATTATTTATATATCCATGGTGAAAATTCAAATGGTATGAGGAATTAGAATAAAAACCATCCTTTTTATTCAAAAATATATATAAAGTATTACCCATATATATAATGTATAATCCATTTATTATATTTACAATTCCATAAAACATTTCATTCACACACACACAAATATATATATATATATATATATATATATATATAATTACTACAATTATTGATAGTGAATGAAGATACTATCTTGAGGAAAAAGATATTGAAATGAAATTATTGTTTATGGGGAGAACATAAAAACAGTATTTCAATTCAAGGATTAATACCCATGGTAAAGTCAGATCATAAGTGATGAAATAAAATGAAAAAAAATGCTTACCCCATGACTAGAATAAAGATTTACTTCATTATTTATCAATTACCTCATATCTATGAGTCAATGTTTATTAAAAAAATATTTGATGTATCAAATACATAAGAGTCAACATTCATATTAAAATTATTAGAATTATTCTCAATACGAACTCTTCTTAAAAGTGAATACCAATGTTATATTTTCTCATAATTCATACCCCTAATGTATCTAAATATGATAATCATGAATTATTCTATAATCTATAACAATGATATATCAGTGGCTGAGTGTCATTTTTTATATATTTTTATCAATTAATTTTAATGAAAGTTATCCCACTAAAATGATTACCCTATAAATCATAAATTATAGTGAGCCTAGTTCAATATTTCAATATAAAATTATCCCACTTTGTTTTTTCTCTTAAAAAAAGATATTTAGGAAGGGAATCATCCCAACAATAATAGTTGTGACTCTTGGATAATTGATCTGATAACTCTTTATCTAAATTTATTATTAGAATATACCCAAATATATTCCTTTGGTATCATAATATTATCGAGGTATCTTAAAGATTGTAATAAAATGAATAAAATGAGAATATTATAATAAAGGATAATCAAGTGGGACCCAACATTAGCAAGGCCTATGTAAAATGAAAAACAACAGTTACTTTTAACTTTGTTTCCATACTCATGATAATTTAGGGGCACCAAAATGTTTTCAAGACCTTATGGGGTAGATGATTGTGGTCTTGAAAACTTTATCTTTTGATATAATCTCTGACTTATAGTTTTAGGGTATTCCTTTTAAATGTCTCAATACATTAATATATATCATGTAAATATAAACATCATAACAATTTTTATTTTATTTTATCATGTTTTATATATTTCTATATATATAATTCTAATTATTTTTTTGGAAGTATTGTTACATATACAAAATTAATGTGTTTATATATCCATACATATTTGAATGCATCACATGAAAAATGTACACGATCTTATTCAAGTAAATTATTACAGTTTTATATGGTTGGTAAACACTATATGAGTAAGACTGGAGTGACAGATAGATGACCCCTTACCTTTTGTAAATACATAAGTATATTGGATACTGAGTATTCTAACCCCTAACCCCTTCACCCATGAAGTCATTACAGAAGATAGAAGTAAATTTATGATATATCTAACAACTTATATTAAACCATTATTCTCAAGATCATAACTATAAAAATAAATTGAGTTCAAGGTAGAGGGAAACTGAAACTTATGGAGTCACACCCAATATATATTTAAAGGTTGTATCTCCAAGAATACATTTATCACATTAATGAAGAATAAAAATTATTCACATTATAAAAATAATTTATGAAAAAAATTATATAAATTAATAAACAATTAAATAATTTATTTTTTTTATACGAAAAACTAAAATAAAGTTTTCTTATTTGATACAGGCTTATAAATAAATTTTTATGATGACTATACATATAATTTATAACTAATTTATAAACTATAATCATTTTAAAATAAATAAACATTTTATGTGTCATTTAATTAAATAAATAAATATATATATATATATATAATTTTTTATATTCAATTATCAGATGAAAAAAAATTTATAATGCCTACTAATAAATATTTATAATCATTTTTAAAATTTTAAAAATATTAACAGAAATTAAAATTTAATATTTCCCCTGATTTTTTATTTATTTTTCCAAAAAAAAGAGCCAAACCTCAGCTGACCCACTCTACTAGTTAGAATTATCAAGGGTCATATCGATAATCTTGGATAGTCCGACTATGAGCGGAATAGGCGGTGCAAGACTATGTTGGTCGATGAAAGCATGAGGATCATGGGGTGACACAAGGTAATAACTATGATGTGTGGGGGGGGAATGTGGATCCTCACACAGAGTCGGGAGATTTCAACTAACACCTTCATCATACCCAATGTCATATAGAAACACTATTCATTGAGGAAATATAAAGTTGGACTTGCTTGTGGTAGCCGTTATTCCTCATTTATCAGGCATTCTACATTCAACATGCCATTCAATTCCATCTTCATCACCTAGGTTCATGATATATTTTCATGTAGTGCTTTCTGCACATCCCATTCTTGTGCTTCATCTGTATAGAGTTCTTGTGCATGTATGTTATAAGACATGATCGACAGTAATATTCCATGATTTATAACCCACTCAACATGTCAAAATTATATTTGTATAACATATTTCACATACTCACACTACCTCTCCATGCCACATTTATAATGTAACATCAATCGTATATCGACCATACATTGAATGTCAATGTAACCATAGAATGTAAAACTGATGATTTTTTCTATGTCTTTGAACACAATGATAGTTATAAAGAAAATACTACATGTTTCCCTACCGATCATTGTTACATCTTAACATGATTTGACTGATGGAGTTAGAGTATCAATATATATTTTATCTCATAACATAAAGATAAACCAATAGTGATGCATTTCATAAGGTCTTTGATAACCAATTTAACATGCATGGTGATCTAAAAAAGAACCCAAAATTGATCCCACTAAGGGATTTTAGGGTATCATTGTTTGACTATAGGAAGTAGGAAAAAAAATCCAAACATTGACATGATCTACCCATGACATGACCAGACATGATTTAAAATGTCAAGAATTAAAAAACAAAGCATACTAAGTGCACCTAAGTAATATAATTTGTCACCTATTTCAATGGAATATGGTTGATTCATATCATAGAAGTAGTAGAAAATGTACAATTTCTAGAGAGGTAGTGAAAAATGGTATTTCATGGGTTTCAACCAAAGGATTCTGACATTTCTTAAGTGATTCTAGTACCATCACTGAGGGTAATGAATAAGCTAATAAAAGGAAAGAGATTAAATGAAATTCTCATGAATCTAATGATCATAAGTAGTGTAGAATGAATAAAATATTGTTATAAAATCATAAAAAAATGAGATAAGTATTTATATATAGGTGATTCCAAATTTTCAATAATAAGTGAAGATCACATTTGGGGAGTTAGGCATCATGAAATACGACCCTTTAATCATGCCTCATTGATGAATATTCTATGAACATATGAAGAGTATTTAGTCTATTTATAATGGAATAATTGAACCCACAAGGATGAGGGAGGTTGAAGATACATGAATATTTTGATTCCATCACATGAAACTAGGAAAAAATTGGTGGAACATAGAATCATGCTCAGTTCTAATGTTACATTGGACCTCAACCAATCACTAAGACATACAAATCAAATGAATATGTTTTAGTGCACTTGAAACTATAACAACTCCAAAATATATTCAAATATAAAATGGTATAATATAAATTATTATGGGGTTAGTTTTTGTAATGACCCAAACTGAACATATATACATATTAAATCTTAATATACGAATTTTCATTACATAACATAACTATCAATGCCCGAATATTTTAGGTCTAATTGATTTGGAGACTTGGAAACATAATTGACTGGTTCATAGTTGAACTATATCTTCTCCCACTATGTTATTCACATGTAGCACCATTATTAGAATTATCATACATAATTACTTAATCATAACCTAGGTAAGAAAGCATAAAACATGTGATCTTAGATGACTAGTAAAGGTAAATAAGATAGATATCAAAGATCACATAAGGATAACATGAGAATATGGGTATGCAAACAAGAGAACAACATTTGATAAACTACACGTTGTATATAATAGATCATGATATTGATTCATGGAATAAATATTGGAAGATCATAAGACATAAATCCAAATGAAATCACAGAACATGAGCTATGACAACATAAAATTATCCAAATACATATTATTCTGGGATACACATAAGCATAGAAAATTTTATATCAAGGTTTCCACAAATACATTCATAACATGTTAGGCATGGACTAACCACTCATGTAACTACTTCAGGTTTGGAATATTCACTGATGTATCCTCTTTTGAGCTTGGGATAATCTCATGTATACCCTATTTTGGGATTGAGATAACAACTTGGGAAACCAATTTCAGGCATGGGATACCCTCCTGTGTACCCTTTGAGCTCATATAGGATTCATTATTACCAGATGCATAAGATGAAGATATAGGTATTACCCATCACATGATGAATATCATACATACGTGTGCCAAAAGATCATAAAAAATCCATCCTATGATAACCTATATAAAGGAAAAGTGACTCATAAACATTTCATAAAAGTATAACCCATAGAAAAGAAATGGGTTTCATAATCTTCTTATAAATTCATTGGAGAATAACACATAGAATATGAATATATTTCATAAAAATCACTTTATTATAATCATAAAGCATCCAAAAAAATAGGGATGGTGTGATTGGATCATATAACAAGTAAAGAATAATTAACATCAATCAATGTCATCTTATTTAGGAAATGATTTTGATGGATCATAAGAAACATTCCTTAAGGAAAATAGTCTTTCCTCTATGAAAACCATTTCAAAAGATACAAATTCATAAAAAATCTTAAAAAAATGTGGTTGAAAATATCTTTTTGATTATATAAAGTAATATTTAATGATTTTTTAAAAATTTCTTGAGGAAAATACCTTTTCACATTGAAATAATTTATTTAAAATCAAAAAAATTCACAGTTATTAAGGAAAAACAAATTTGAAGGGAAAATTGAAAAATTGTAAGGTATGATTTAACTCATTGAGTGGTCATGATAGTGACTGAATGAATGGCTAGAAGGATAAAGTATTTATTGATTTTGGATAATCCCCCTTTTAAGGGAAAAGGGGTAAAAACCAAGACTTTAGGGACATATAGACATTAACAAAATCAGAAAGTCAAGTGGGTTACCACTGAAAACTATACTACGTAAAGGTACCCCTACCCAGCATGAATTTTGATAAAGAATTCCTCCAGTAGAGCATGTATTCTCAATAATATATCCCATGAAAAAATGCATGGGCCCAGTACCAATGGCAGTGCCATACACTCTCAAATATCCAAACCCAAAAAGCCACACATGGAGAAGGTGACCATCTCTATCCTCATCTGAATTAACTCCTTGTAGACTGTCTGCGTTCCCCATCATGAATAAATCATGAGACTATGGAACCACTATCAGTGACTATCCTGGTCAAAACCTTCCACCCTCCATGTGACAACTTGCACCACCGCTGCAAAGGTTTAGAAGGCATTACAAGGGAATCGAATTCAAGACATCACCACCAAGGAATGGATGGCCCAACAACGTTCCAAGGGAACACCATTGATTGGGGGATCCAGTTCATCCGGAATTAGAAACACTACTCTGGGCATGGATCAGATCTATTCAGACTATGAAAACACCCTCACCGGGTTCCAAAGTATACCATTCACGATGGAGTGAGAATCAATGTAAAGATGTAGTGAGGAACTACCGATGTTAAAGAAAAAATCCAAATAATTCCAGATTCACAACCAATTTTACAATAAATCTAACAAATCCATAATCATCAAAGAAAAAAATTAACACACAGCAATGGAAGCACAAATCCTCCCCCCTCCTAGGATCTTCAGATCGACACCACCCCCTGGAAACCCGCCAGATCCATTCACTACGACGCCAGGTTGCAGCGGAAGCACCAAGATGGAATGATTTTGGCGCCAGACGAACCGAGCCAACCAAATCATTCTGATACACTCCAACAAAAGTAGCGCTGAGCCGAACACCAAGTTTCACACTGCAACACCACCAAGACAATGAAAGGGGCACCAAACTGAGATGTCGTCAACAGACGTCGTAGTTGGAATGGAGCCTGCTGAGCCGCATGCTGTAACCCCACCGAACTATCAATACAATGAGCGGGATCTGGAGAAACAACTCAGATCCCAGACACCTGAAGCCAGACACGCCTCTATCGAGACAAGACTAGAATGAGTTGAGTTGATCCAGGATGGAGGGGAAAGGGGGAAGGAAGAAGTGGAGGAACCCGAGCCATCGCGAGAGCTTCGTAAGACACCACTCAGAGGCTTCACCATATAAATATGTCCTCTCATGATAGTGGGAAATATTTTTCATGCCACGTATGTTTAAACAATTATTTATTTCACATTTTCTTTAAAATCCAAACATTCCTTGTTTTTGAAAGGAAATAAAGACAATATATATTTTTTTAAAAGTAATAAGTGGTTGAAAAGTATTAAATTATTAATTAGGTTAATGTTAGAAAAATTTTGTATGATATTTTAAAAATCGTGGATATTGAAGAAACAGTGGTTTTTGACCAAAGAGTGGAATAAAGTCAAATTTTTAATTTTTTTTGGAATCATTCGTACATAATGAGAGGAAAAAGAGAAAAATATTTTACAAGTAAAATTATAGTATTATAAAATTAATGATGTTTTTGAGAGGTAGATCATATGATCTAATCATTGGAATACTAATCATTAGCAGACTCGATAAACAATGAGAGTGTAACATCAAGCCCTTACCACTTGGGTTACTTTTGATTCATACGACTTATTAAATAATAAAATAAATTAAAATTTTAAATATAAGGATATTTATGATATTAAATTTTAAAGGTTCTGTATATATACCCCCTAAAATAAGATATTTTCATAAAAAACATATGTCTCAAAGAAACAAAATTTAGATAAAAAATCATTACCATAACTCTTCAGCGACATTATTGTTTTCCAACAGATTGGAAGGTAAGACATTAGGTGTGATATTATTATTCAAAAAATATAATAATATAATTTATATCTAATATAAACGTTCAATGCGTTATTATATCTAGCTGTGATAGTTGGTGATGGAAAATGAATAACATCAATTTGCAAGGTAGTGGTCTTCCATACACACGATCAACAATTTCGTTTCCTATTTGGTAAAAGTTGAGATGGATAAATGTTATTACATTATAAAAAAAAATCCCATTGTATGTTAGAAAATGGGTTTATATATCATCATATTTGAATAATATAAACTAAGGTGGAATAATAAATAAAACTAAAATCCATGTTTAGGAATTTCATCTCATCCTCAAAGATTATCTTTAAGATTACACCAAAATGCTTATTTGGAGGTATTAATAACCAAAATATGTCTTATTGGATGAGGTAAAGGATTTAATTAATGGATTTTGGTAGGTATTGGCTAATTTAAATAGGTATTTAATTGTGAATAGGAGAGGATCGATGGTATCATTTTATAAGTGGGGGGTAGGTCACACTTGGAATTTTTAAAAAGAATAGCGTGTACCCATGTTTTTCATAGAAAAAAGGATAAAAAATGGTTCATTATTAAACCATATAGGTTTTAATGTGGAAATAATTCTAGAAATTATTTTTGGACCTGTTTCTAGGATATTTACTCCATATCGTTTTAGTTTAACCCTTGATAATCCTATTTTAATCTTAACTATGGTAATTAATTTTTACTATTTTTAGAATTTTGTAAATTCAAAAATTCAGTTTAAATATTTATATAATATTAATTTTTATGATTAAAAATATGGAATACATTTTTCTAAATTCCATTCAAATATGTTGAACATTTTAATTTAAAATTAAACCCAAATACACGGTGAAATATTAGGTTTCCAAAGAGAAAGTCATCTAAAGTTTAGAAATTTTTTCTTATCAAAATAAAATATGGAATTATTTGAAATGAAATAAATGGGAATAATAAATTTATAATTTATATAAATATAATTTTAAAACAATTTAAAAATAAAATGGTAACTTATAAATTCTTTAAATGAAAAGGTATGTTTGAATAAAAAACCACTATTTTCACTATTCATTGTAAAATTAATCTTATGGGAAAAGTTATAAAAATTATTCCTAATATAATTTTTACATGTGTATTTAGAAAATAAATTTTATTTTATTAATTAAATTTTATAAAAGTTTTAGTTTTTTTCACAAAAAAAAATAAAAATAACGTTTTTGAGAAAAACTTATTTTTAAATCATATAAATATATTACTAAAAATTATGAAATTATTTTAAATATTTTTTATTTATCTAAAACCATTATAATTTATATTTATAGATGGTTATTAATATTCATACTAATAATTTAAATATCTATGTTATAATGGTCAAGTTTAAATAATAATATGAATAATATATTGTGGTTAATTAAAACTCTGTGTTGTGTGTAACAGATGATATCAATGACGAAAAAAATAAATTAAAAGAATATTTCATAAAATGTCAGAGTGTTACATGATACAAACCTTAATTATAATTTCACCCTTGAAATTTGTCAATCTATGAAAAATAATTGAAGGTACTTCTGCCTAATTTCTTCCTCAGGTTCCCACATAGATTACTCTTGTTGGTGGTTTCACCACAAAACATTGACTAGGTGAGTTGTATTATTTCATAGAACATTCGCTCTATAATTCAAAATCACCATTTATGTTTCCTCATAGGAAAGGTATTGATTCATTCGTATGATCTCGAAGCTTATTAAATTTAAGGGTTTATTTATGTACTTCCACAAGAGAGATACACGGATCACATCATAGACTTGGGAGTGGTTTCATGGAAGGGTCAATTGATAAGCTAAGATATTGATACAATCCAGAATTTAAAATGAACGAATATCACTATGGATTAGATTTACCTTCTTTATAAATCTCATTATCCTCTATAATGGGGAGAATTATAGGAAAACATTATAACCAACTTCATATTATATATCACTAAGATAGCTGGCACCAAACTTTTCTATCGACTTTCTGCTCCTCTTATGTGGGAATGAATGGATCTAAGATTATTTTCCATTTCAGCCATTAGTTATGGTCCTGATATATTTATTTATCTAACTTTATCCTCACAAATTGAAGTTTTACATTTTTTTCTTTAGTGGGCTTCATAAGGATCCAAATGAATGCTTGATTGAAATCTATTTTCATAAGAAAATTAAACTAGGGGAAGGTGTTGATCCAAATAAGCTTTAAAATACATAGAAATAGATCTCAACATATCCTCTAGGGTTTCAATTGTTATCTCAAATTGAGTATCTTTATGAGGATGATACATAGTGATAAAACATCTCTATGTATCTATGGCCTCCAAAATAGTTCTCTAAAACATCGAGGTAACCCTCATATCTTGATAAAATACAATAGAATGTTGTATTACATGTATCCTTAACTCTTTTAATGTGAATCTTGGAAATATTATCTGAAGACAAATCTTCTCTAAATGAGATAATGTGTGCTGAATTTGTAAAGTGATCAACTTTGACCCATATAACATTATGCCCTTTTGACTTCTTGGGGAGTCAAATTACAAAAACCATGGTGATGGTTTTCTCATTTCTATTATTTCATTAATAATGGTTGTATAATACCCTTATACTTTAATCTTATAGAATTAACTAGTAGACATACCAAGTACCGAGATACATAATCAACAATATCTCTCATTATACAATCACATTGGAAATAGTATTTCACATTGAACAATAGTAGGAACTATACCATTCTCCTCATTTGATTATGGTTTCAAGCCCCATGGATTATCCAAATGTAATAGGTTGTTGACTGAATTTCGGGTTATCTGTTTTCAAAACTATATTAATATAGTTCCGAAACTATTCTAAAATTGAAATAGCCCATAATTACTTTAACATAAATGATAAGATAAAATCTAAAGGTTCCAATAATATTAAACATATTTCTTAAAAATTTAAAGTAATTCCTCATTAAAATATTTTTTAAACTAAAAAATATAAATAATTAAAGGGTTTTATTACCATAAATATCTCCCAAAATATCTTTATTCTTGATAAACACTATTCACATAAAACCTCAAAAGGAGTGTATAATAATTTGATCTTTTGATCATACTTAAACTCATAATACATTGATGATTTCCATAACTCAAAATTTTATCCTAACTGGAGACATATACACTTGAAAATTATAATTCACCCTTTAATCTATAAACAAGTCCCTATCTTATAAAAAAAATTCTTTTGGAAGCTTGAGTTCAATTTGACACCGATAAAATATAAAATGTGATTTAATTATTCCAAATTATATAGAGAGTGACACGATCAATAATTATAATAAAATCAAGTTTAAATAAAGGACGGAAAATAATATCTTCATAGGGATTCTCTATAGATAATCAATCATGAAATTCCCAACAATTAGGGGACGATAATAGTGACGTAATTATCCTGATTCACTTCAACCATTGTTATTTCATAATATTTCCCATTTTTTCTGTACATTCAAATTTTTTTGGGGATTATCATCCACATTATCCCCTGGATTTGGGAATTGATGCACATAATGAAGGAACTCCCAAAATTTGAAACACTAGAGTGTGGGAGGTGCATTTTATAGATCTTTTTCTTTATTCATATCATTATTTAACTTCTTCCCATAACATCAAAAATCATCCAATTGATAAACATCCTTTGAAAACATAAAATATTTAGTCATTTTTTTATGATAATTTCCTATATGTTTTTCCCCACACTTTTTCTTTAATTTAGTGAACATATTCTTCTCTCCATGGTTATTATAGTTTCTCTATAATTCCATATTCATTTTTTGTCCAAACCGCGCGATTAATGGGTTTTCCAATTTATATTCCCACCATAATAGCATAGTGAAAAGTTTATTCATATCTACTAATGTGCCTTAGGGATAACTCCCATTGATGATTTAGTTTTAAGACACCAAAGAATCTAATATACTTATATTTTGGTATGATTATTAAAACATAATCATATCTCAATGTCTTGTAAAATTTTCCTCAAAGATACCAACTAATATTTCATCCTACTATTTTAGATCAATCGTTTCATTATATAATTTTTCCAAAGAATATGTGGGAAGTACATAATAGAAAAAATCTCATAAACTCATCACACTCCATGGAGACTATTTTATATTTTTTCCTTGTATTATTTGATAAGAGTCTCCCATTTGAATTCTTTTCCTTCCAAATGATAGACAACCAAAACAAATTTTTCATGATTTAAGAACTTGAGAAGATATTATACATTATTAATGGTATTGATACATTTCTTGGAAACTAGAATATTAAAAGAACTATTGAAAGGCTTTGTACGTTACCTCATGAAGGACAGAATAGAATGATATCCCCTCTATTACTTGTTTGGAAATTAATCCAAAAGCATATCCTGAGAATGTTGTGTGACCATAGAAATGATATTTTTAATTCCTAAAACAATAAAATTTTATTATATAGGGAGGGTAATCATTTTATTTTCTATTTCATTCAACTTTAAAATAATTACTTTATTTTCTCTCCATTAAC
The DNA here is from genome assembly GCA_963277665.1 of Viscum album. Taxonomy (NCBI): domain Eukaryota; kingdom Viridiplantae; phylum Streptophyta; class Magnoliopsida; order Santalales; family Viscaceae; genus Viscum; species Viscum album. The sequence goes on from OY728137.1 coordinate 1,993,352,391, forward strand.
TAAAACAAAAAATCAATGTGTATGAAACAATAATCATATCATGGATGAAAAGAATTATGATAAGTTACTAATTGAATATCAAAATCGAGGTTTTTTTAAATCTAGGACCTCTTAGGTTAGTTATTTGAAATTAGTGGTCATAATATATTCAAATAATTCATTACGGTTTGTCAAGAGTTTGTGAATTTCCAAAGCATATCCCATGGTAGTGTCAAACAACGTACAGAGTAAGGCCCATTGTCATGTTCCTGGTAATGGCCGAGGAAAAACCAAAACAACTTTTTCATAATTAGTGCCTATATAAACATATATCCCAAAACCACATCCTCTTTTTTATCGAGATAGGTATATAATTTCTGAAAAACTAATTATTCTATCCTTTACCAAAATTTTACTATATTTTCCCATACTTAGACTTATCCGTATGGTTCTTAAAAATGTTTTCTCATCCTCGTTTTCAAATGTTTTACTAGTCATTTTTCTCAAACCAATAGAAAAGATCCAAACATATCATTCACAAAATTTACATATTAATAGATGAATATTCGTTACATATCATAATGATATATGCTAGAACCATTAGTGATTGTGAATTTCGAAACATAAAAACATAAACAACAGGATTAAAGGTGAACTACATCTTCTCCCACCATGTTCTTTATATCCATCACTCTTATAAGATTTATCTTACATAAATACTTTAGTCATAACCTAGGAAAGAAAAAATAATAAATTGTGTGATCGAAATAAATGTAAGGTTATACAATGAATATATCAAAGATAACATTTGGATAACATAAACATAATGGTTTGAAAACAAGATATTAACATTTGATAAAATATATACTGCACATCATATATCATAAACACGAGTCATGAAAAAATAATGGTAGTAAAAATGAACAGAATCATAGAATAATTAAATAATATGAATTATGAGAAAATAAAATTTCCATACGACATTAAATTGTGGAATACACATAAGTATAGAAGATTATATTTCATGTCTATCGACTAGGACATTCATAACAAGTTAGGATTGGGCTAACCAACTATGTTATAGCTTCAAGAATGATATAGTATCTCATGTACCCTCTTTCATTCTTGGGATAGCCTACCATTTTTCATTTTTTGGTCTTGTAATAATCTATCATGTACCCCATATTGGGCTTAGAATACCCTCTAATATAACCATTGAGCTCGATAACATTAATCATCAACCAATGCATTAAAGGGAGATATAGGTCCCACCAATCACATAATAAATATCATATATACATGTGTCACAAGATAAAAAACATGCATCATATCATAACCCATAGAAATGTAATGGGTCTCAAAAACATTTCATCATAGCATAACCCAAAGAAATAATATGGGTTTCATAATCACCTACTCCATTCAACATAGAATAAACCACAGAAAAGGAATAAATTTTATATATATTTATTCATTATAATCATAAAAAATATAGAGAAATAATAATGATGGTAAAATTAAATCACATACCTAGTAAAACATATATAACATAAAAGGATGGAATCTTAGTTGGACAATGATTTGTAAATATCTCCTAGATAATTTCATTAGGAAAATAGTCATTCCACATTGAAAATCATTTTTCAAAATGAAAATTTATAAAAAATACCAAAATAATTATCTTTGAAAATAATCATGGGATCTTAAAAAAGAATATTTAGAGATCATTTAGAATATTTCTTGAGGAAAATACCTGTTCACTTTGAAATTATTTTTTAAAAATCTAAAACATTCCCACGTATTATCGAAAACATTTTCTTTTAAAATAAAATTAGAAACTTTTAAGGAAAAATGTGAACTCCCTTAGTGGTCTGGATATTTTCAAATACTATTAATGTTGTGTATCTGAATATAAATATTATTTTCATATTTCTGGTAAAATAAAAATGTGTGTTATAAGGAAAAGGCATAAATATTCCATTAATTTTTTTAAAAAGTAAAACAGGGGTAAAAATTATAATTTATATCAATATTATAATTTCAAAAATATTTTTGATAGCATTTTTAGAAAACATGGATACACTACATGAAAACTGAATATTTGCGACAAGAGATTTGCGACAGGATCCCGTCACAAAAGGTCTTTTTTGACGGGGCTCCTTCGCAAATTGCCCGTTGCCGAAAACGGTATCACAAATAGTTGTTTTTGCGGCGGTCCCGTCGCAAAAATAGTATTTGCGGTGGTATTTTTCCCCCGTCACAAATGTGTTTTCGTTTATATATAAAAAAGGTATTTGCAATGGGCCGTCACAGATATATTAGTTGCGACGGGTCAGAAACCCATCCCAAATGCGAAATTTAAAAAATACTTGTGATGAAGGTATTTGCGACGGACCGTCGCAGAAATGTTTTCCCGACGGGTATTCGTCACGTCACAAATGTTATAGTAAAAAAATATTTACGACGAGAAATCCCGTCACAAATGTTCCCGTCACAAATATTAAAAAAATATATAAAAATATAAAATAATTAATACAAATCGTATAATATTATATAATAATAATTATAATAATATTAATAATATAAAAAATTTCTATTATTATAATATAAATAAAAAAATATAAAATATAATTATGAAATACTAATATAAAATAATAATAATATGAATATAAATAATATAATATAATATAATAATACTAATATTAATAATATAAAAAATTAATATAATATTATTATTATTAAACTATGTATATAATAATAATAATAATATTATTATTATTAATAAATTATAATATTATAATATTAATAATAAAAAAATATATATAATATAATTATGAAATATTAATATCAAAAAATAATAATAATATGAATATAAATAATGTTATATTATATATTATGAAATATTAATATCAAAAAAATAATAATAGTACTAATATTATTAATATAAAAAATTAATATAATAATAATATTATTAAAAAAATACATATTTATGAAAAAAATAATATTAATATTATTAATATTAATAAAATTATAAAATTATAAACTTCTCAATATTAACAATAAATATAAAATATTAAAAGTAATATTACTAAAATAAGAAGACATTAAAAATAATACTAATAAGTAATAAAATATTAAAAAAAATAAAAACAAATTAAATCATGTAATATTCGTACCAATATGAAAGAGGAATTGTAAATAGTTAATATGAAAATAAATTAAGAACTCAAATGTTTATTACATCTAAAAAAATCACTGGGGGTGGATAATCTAGAGGACCTAGAGGACCTGGAGGAGGTGGAGGAGGAAACTCCATCCCTAAACTATGAGTCAGACGACGCATATACTCCATATACTCCTAATGTTGCTCCTCATATCGACGTCTCTCCTCATCCCGCTGCTGACGCATCTGCTCCTTCCATCACCGCATCTCGTCATTGTGCTGCTGACGCATCTACTCCTGCCCCTGACGCAAATCCTCTATAAGCTGACTCTGAGCATGCAGCTGCTCCAGATACTGTGAGGCAGAAGATGATGTCTCTCTACGATCTCCTCTCAAGCTGGATGTCGACATCGCAACAGTTCCATAATAAGCTGCAGGAGTCAAATGAGAGCTGATACCAACTACTCGGCCCTTTTCGAAGCCATACTGGGTCGCCTGCATCCATGTCGTATCATCAAAATGGTGGGCACTAGTCTGATCACCAGTCTCGTCATGACTCATTGCCTGTTTCTGAGAGATCTCGGCCTCATATGACTCCTTAAGTTTCAATTATAAATTAAAATATTGAAAAGATTATATGAATTTAATTTGCAAACTGAAAAGAAAATAATACTGACCACAATCTAACGCTGGCGGTCACCTCTAATCTCTCCAGTAGCCAGGTCAGTGTACATCCTCCGATAAACGTCGTATGCTGAAATACCCAGCTGCTCAGCTTCCTATATGAATATAAAATAAAATATTTATATTTAAAGTTGTATAAAGTATTAAAAAACGTACTTACCAGACGCTCTCTATGCGCACTGAATGTACAACTACCGGCTCGATGCGTCACCTCTTGTCTCCCCCGAATATGTCGACCCAATGTAGATCTCCTCTGAAATCCACCACCCAACCAGTGTGTACATAATCCATCGAAAACGTGAGATGAAATGTACTATGTTCGGTGGGATCTATAGGACTCATCAAATTCTGTCACTCCTTCTTTCTTCACAGCCGTCTTTCTAAAATTATACAAAAACTGACCAAAACTCTCACGCATAGACACCACCCATGCCGTGTGGATAGTGGCACGCATTCTCTCATCTATAGGATACCATAAACCCTAATATAAAGTTATTAATGAATTAAATTTCAAAATAAATAATATTTAATTACGTACCATCCAATGATCGAACATGGTGGCATGCACATCAGCGGGAATCTGATCCCATGTGAGTCAGGGTTGAGAAAAATAATTTCGCAAGATAGCGCTCCCCTGTCCAATAGCTATATGCCTAAAACTATGAAAAAAGAACAAATAATCAATCAATTAGAATATTAATAAATTATAATGAAATATAACTAAAATACACAGGTTACCATACCACCGCGTGTATGCATCGAATCCAAGAGGTGGACGTCGCTCTGGGATAGGATCGGGAATCAACAGTCTAACAAGACCATGCCCCCTCCGAGTGCTCCCTGTAGTGCCAACAGCCTGAGGGTCAGATGACTCAAAAACCTCGTCATCCATAGGTAGATCAGCCTCTAGCAACTGACAATACGTTTCCGAGTCCATCTGAAACATGAAATGATTGTTATTAGCAAACAGTTGAAAATAACTATTATGTAAAGATATATATTTATTATAATTCTAACCATCATTTTACTATGTCAATGTTTATCTTCATCATCATCTTCATAGTTGTCAATGTCAATGTCTCCATCTTCCTCATCAACATCATCAATTTCCATATTAGTTTCACTTTCATCATCTCTTGTCATTTCAAATTCATTTGTAACATCATTGAAAACATCGTCACCATCGACCCTTAACTGTGGGGTGTCATCCTCGATATTCATGTCTCTTTGGGAAAAAGATGTGTTTTGAGGAGTGTCCTGAAAAATTTCATTTCCATGCACTTCAGTGGAACCAAATTTAGTTTGAGTAAACTGATTTTTTCTAGATTTATCTTTTATTATACTCCACCAATCATCCAACTATTTTGCAGTAGCATAGTATTTTGCATAATAAATTTGATGTGCCTGATGATCCAATAAAAATGGTTCATTTACTACAAGAAGACTTTTATATTTAATATCAACAATTCCATGAGTCAGATGAATACGCAAGCCTCTCTCAGTATCTAGCCATCGACATTTAAACATTGTTACATAATTCTGTCCCAAATAACACAGTTCAATAATTTTTTCAAGCATGCCGTAAAACTCAACTTAAATATCTCTATGATGTCATCCCTTCAAACAAACCCCACTATTCATTGTTTTCGTTGATTCTCCATATGCACGTGTATGAAAGCGATAACCATTCACCACATATGCATTATAGGATTTAACCATTTTGGATGGTGGGCTACTCAATATACGCAATCAACTATCAATCTTATCAGCATGTATAGATACCTGAAAATTTGTAAAACATTTATCACTATTATAAGTAATAAATTTATTTTATATTTAAAACAAAAAAAGAATGTATGTTACCAGTTTTTGAAACCAGTAGGTAAATTTTTTTTGCCGACGTTCTTCTAAGCCAGCTATTGTAATTTGTGGAAATTGTTTCTTGATATGATCATCATATAACCTGCTAATACAATATGATTAATTTACTGTAACAGAATCTATTGAATAAGCGATAAGAGAACTCATTGTACAATTGGTGACATTTCTTCACAGTTTAGTAGAACATATGTATGAGCTCTATGATTTTCATCATCTGAAATCCATCTATCATGAACTCCATCAAAGCCATGTTCGGGCTGACTGACAACTGATAATTTATTGTTCAAATCATCATCAACATTCCCCTCGTTCCGGCCCATGCAGTTAAATTTTGAGGGATATTCAGATTCAAAATAATGAGAGTAGAATAAAGAAATTTCTTCTTGAAAATAAGCTTCAACAATTGAGCCTTCTATTGATGCTTTGTTGCCGAATTTTTTCTTCAATTTCTGCATGCATCTCTTAAATGGGTACATCCATCGAAACTGAACCGAACCTCCATATTTTGTTTCATGTGGAAAATTTCATATCAAATGTTCCATCGAGTCAAATAAAGCCAACAGAATAATGTTTTCCAGTTTGCATATAATTACAACAAAAGCTTCTTCCAGTTTTCATAGTGTATTGTAGTCTGTTGTCGCCGCACACATGTCACTGAAAAAATATGATATATCAGTTATCAAATCCCAAATATTAGAGTTCAACAAACCTCTTAATCCAATAGGCATAAGTATTTCCATTATAACATGACAATCATGACTTTTTAATCCAGTAATATGACCATATTTAACACATCTGCTCAAGTTGGAAGCATATCCATCTAGAAGTATCAAATCTACAATCCACTGAAAAATAATAAGCGACTCTCTTTGGTCAGTGTATAAGCTTCTTTTGGCTTCATTAATCTCTGTGATCTGACATTTTCAAACAATTCAAGTTCTGTTCGCCTGTAAATTTGGGCAAGATCTAATCGTGCCTTTACATTATCTTTGGTTTTAACCAGTGTATCCAAAATTGTATGAAATAAATTATCAAAACAGTTCTTCTCAATATGAATGAAATCCAACATTTGTCGGACCAACAAATTAGAACAGTATAGTAGATTCCAAAAAATGCTCTCTTTTTTCCAATTGTGTTTTTTCCCAAAACCATGAATTTTCTGTTGGTTTATTGTCGGTCCCAAAGTGATGGAAGGTAATGAAAATACAAGTGATTGTAAATCAGTACCTGAGATCATTTTTGGAGGTTCATCTCTTTCAATTATGCCTTTTCTGAAATGATATTTATTCCTCCGAAAAGGATGATTGATTGGAAGAAATCTGTGATGACAGTAAAAATATCTAGGTTTTTTTCCATTCATGAGCATAAATGCTTTGTTGTCTCCCATACAGTAAGGACATGATTTTGGACCATGTTTACTCCAGCCAGATAATATACCATATGCCAGGAATTCACTAATTGTCCACATCAAATCAGCTTTCATTACAAAATTCTGTTTCGCAACAGCATCATATGTACCATCACCATGAATCCACAATAAATTTAACTCATCAATCAATGGTTTCAAATAAACATCAATATTCTTTTTCGGATGTCCTGGGATTAATAATGTCAAAAAGATATAAGTCTCTTTCATCAACATCCATGGAGGAAAATTGTGCGGAGTTATAAAGATAGGCCAACAAGAATACTGACTACCAAAAGATGAAAATGGAAAAAAATCGTCAGTAGAAAGACCCAATCGCACGTTCCGAGATTCTAAAGAAAAAGACGGATGCACTTGATCAAATTGTTTCCATGAATCACCATCAGATGGATGAATCAAGATTTTACCATTTGAAATATTGGTTTTGGGCCATGACATCATTATCGCTGTGTTCTGAGACATAAATAAACGCTGCATCTTAGGTCTAAGTAGTAAATTTCTCAACTACTTTACAGGAATAAATCCAGACTTCCCTGATTGAGTTTCTTTATACCTCGATTGTCCAAATGTGGGACAACTATCCAATGACTCATTTTCACCAGAATATAAGATGCAATCATTTGAACATGCATGGATCTTCTGATAACTAAGGCCCAGATTACGAATGAGTCTCCTTATCTCATAATAATTAGCAGGTAGCACATTTCCTCCAGGTAACAGTGCTTTAACCATAGAAAATATCTGATCTAAACAGTTATTTTACATTCCATTTTCTGATTTAATATCCATAAATTTTTTAACTGCTTCAAATTTGCTTATCTTGCAACTAGGATATAATGCATCCTCAGCAGACCTGAACAACTCAGTAAATTTAGATGGTGCCAACTCGGGAGGTAAATCAACATCATCCTCGATTTCTGTTTTTTGAACGGATGACCCTGCAACATCATGTACTAAATTCCGAAATCGTGATGGATCCGAAATCAAATTGTTAGTATCTTCTCTGGAACTATGTTCACCATGTTGATACCAAAAAATATAATCTGATTGAAAACCATAATGCAAGAGATGTTGACCAACGATGTCAAATGTCTCAAACGTTCTCAGAGCACATTTTTTACAAGGACACTTAATTGTCCCTTATGAAACAAATTCTGTGTTTGATGATGAAAATGATAAGAAAGCATCAACACCATCAACATATACATGATTTAAACTAGAACCGTTTGGATTTATGCACTGATTTATACAAGCACGATCATCTAATAATGATTGATGTCGATTTCCTTGTTCCATATTCATATATGTGTTTCTACAAAATTTAAAACCATTACTGTTGTTAAATAATTTGATATAAGAAAAAAAATATCCTAAAAAAGAAAATACATAATTACAGTTATTTATTAGTAATTACCAATAATTATAGGCGACACAGTTAGTTTGTAATCATCCCTACTAATTATTATTAATTTAGCAATACTTAGAAATACATGGCAAAATGAAATATGCTGGAATAATGAAATAAAATTTTGTAATCATATTTGTGGAGATTATATTACTAATTATTCTGATTTGTCTGATGACTCATCTCTTTTTAACTTTCTCCTGACTAAAATCAGTATGAAAAACATGCTCTGACATTCGTTAGAGCACGTTTTTCATACTGATTTCAGTGGGATAAAGTAGAAAAGATATAAGACTTTGAACAAAAGGTAGCCGCCAATCCGCTGGAAATTGTGCCAATTTATAACCATATACTAGAATTTATTTTATTTTTGATTAATTATTACTAATTATTACTAATTATTAAAAATATCAATATTTCCAATGGATTTTTCTCTATTCTTAACATGTTCAAATCTTAAAGAGTCGTCAATTTTCAGTTCATGCCCAATAAAAAGTTTGCGTCAACCTTGTCCAATTTAAACTCTATAATTGTCCTTACATGGTGGATCATCTCACAAGTAGTGTTGCAATAGGACGACACAAGTAATGATAAAGACATGAGTTGGGTTTTCCTATTGCAATGCTACTTGCGAGGTGATCAACCAAGCAAGAACAATTATAGAGTTTACATTGGACACGCTTGACGAAAACTTTTTATTGGGCATGACCTGAAAATTGGTGACCCTTTAAGATTTGAACTGTTAAGAATAAAGAAAAACTTGTTGAAAATATTGATAATTGTAATTTTTATAAATTTTTTATAATATTAATAATATTAATATTTTTTTATAAATATTAAACATATAATAAAAAAATCATTTATATTATTAGTATTATTTAATTATTAATATTAGAGTAATATAATATTTTATATTATGTTACTATTTATGTTACTATTTATGTTACTAATTGTATTACTAATTATGTTACTAATTATAAATGCGAAGATATGCATATAGGTCGGGTGGTTAATCAATCATTGAAAAGAAAAAACAAACGTAATTGACCACTCATCTACCTCAATTTTCTTTTCTCTGTTGAGGTTGACAGGAAACTTATACCTCCACATGTAGTATGTGCTTTTACTATCAAAATTATAAACCTCCTCCCCTCTATATTGGCGATGAGGTTGATAATTTTGATAGTAAAAACAGATATTACATGTGGAGGCAGAAGTTTCCTGTCAAGCCTCAACACACAAATGAAAAAAAATTGAGATAGATGAGCGGTCAATCACGCTTGCTAATTTTTCTAATTGTTTTTAATTCTTTCCTAATTGTTTCTTAATTATATAATTGTTTCCTAATTATATAATTGTTTCCTAATTATATAATTGTTCCCTAATTATAGAATTGTTTCCTAATTAAATAATTGTTTCCTAATTATTATAATTGTTTCCTAATTATTATAATTGTTTCCTAATTATTATAATTGTTTCCTAATTATTATAATTGTTTTCTAATTATTATAATTTTTTCTTAATTATTATAATTGTGTCCTAATTATTATAATTGTTTCCTAATTGTTATAATTGTTTCCTAGTTATTATAATTGTTTCCTAATTGTTATAATTGTTTCCAAATTATTATAATTATTTCCGAATTCTTATAATTGTTTCCTAATTATTATAATTGTTTCCTAATTATTATAATTGTTTCCTAATTATTATAATTGTTTCCTAATTATTATAATTGTTTCCTAATTATTATAATTGTTTCCTAATTATTATAATTGTTTTGTAATTATTATAATTGTTTCCTAATTATTATAATTGTTTCCTAATTATTATAATTGTTTCCTAATTATTATAATTGTTTCCCAATTATTATAATTGTTTCCTAATTATTATAATTGTTTCCTAATTATTATAATTGTTTCCTAATTATTATAATTTTTTCCTAATTATTATAATTGTTTCCTAATTATTATAATTGTATACTAATTGTTATAATTGTTTCCTAATTATTATAATTGTTTCCTAACTATTATAATTGTTTCCTAATTATTATAATTGTTTCTAAATTATTATAATTGTTTCCTAATTATTATATTTGTTTCCTAATTATTATAATTGTTTCCCAATTAAATAAATCTAATTGTTTCCAAATTATTCTAATTGTTTCCTAATTATTCTAATTGTTTCCTAATTGTTATAATTGTTTCCTAGTTAAATATAATTGTTTTCTAATTAAATCTAATTGTTTGCTAATTAAATATAATTATTTGCTAATTAAATCTAATTGTTTTCTAATTATTATAATTTTTTCATAATTAAATCTAATTGTTTCCTAATTAAATATAATTATTTCCTAATTAAATCTAATTGTTTTCAAATTAAATATAATTTTTTCCTAATTAAATCTAATTGTTTCTTAATTATTTTAATTTTTTCCTAATTATTTCTAATCAGTTAAATCTTATTATTTCCTAATTATTTGATAATTATTTTAATTAAATCTAATTAAATCTAATTATTTCTTAATTATTTGATAATTATATATTTATTTCTAATTATTACCAAAACATTCCCTGGGAGTTTCGAACCAAGTGTGCAGCAAGGCCCATTGTCGTGTACCAGGTTACCCCGAGTTAAGCTCGAAACACCTTGTCAGAGTTTTCACTCCTAGGTATATCTCATTCATAGCCGCCTCTAAATTGTTCGTTTCTAGACAAAGATTATTTGGTACAACCACATAATTTAATTATACTATATATCTAATAATTCTATTAAAAAAATATCAATTAAAAATAAAATTAACAATTAAAAATAATTTAACAATTAAAAAATAAATAAATATATAAATACCTTTGAAGTAATCTACGCCTTCTAACTCCTTCCTTCCTGTTCTCAAAAGAAAAAATTAAAAAACAATTCTACCAAGAACTGAAAATTAGAGAGAAAGAGAGAAGAATAGAGATCTAAATGTTTTGGGAAAAAACAGGTGGGGTGTATATATAGGTTAGATTATTTTCGACGGTCGTATTTGCAAAGGGATACCATCGCAAATACTTGATATTACGATGGGATACCGTCGCAAATACCTTTGCCCGTATTAAATACGGGCATCGGGTAAAAGGGCTTTTGAGACGGGCCCGTCGCAAATAGCCACCATTAGCATCGGGCGGATATCCCTATTGAAAATTTCTATTTACCGCCGCCGGTATTGGCGACGGGGCCCGTCGCAAATACTTTCGCCCGCATTAATTACGGGCAGTAGGTAAAAGGGTTTTTGCGACAGGCCCGGTGCAAATGACACACCATTAGCAACGAGCGGATATCCCCGTCGCAAATTCCTATTTATCGCAGCCAGTATTTGCGACGAGACCCGTCGCAAATACCACCCGGTGAATACTTTTTTGCGATGGGTAAATATTTCCATCGCAAAAAAATATTTACCACCGCCAGGTAGTTACAACGGGTTGAAGGCGACCGTCGAAAATAGGCTTTACAACGGCCGGTATTGGCGACGAGACCCATCGCAAAAAACAACTGGATAATATTTTTTTGCAACTGGGAAATTTCCCCATCGCAAATACTATTTACCACCGATGGGTACTTGTGAAAGGTATCCTTCTACCTGTCGCAAATAATCTTCCCGCGTTTTGGCGCGCAAACCGCGCCATTACAATTGCGACGGGTCCTGTATTTCCGTCGGAAATAACTGACCATTTGCAACTGGAATATATTCCGATTACAAATCGCTTTTCAACGGAGTTTTTGCGACGGGAATAAAGCCTATCGCAAATACCCCGTCGCAATAAGTGTTTTTTCCCATAGTGATAAAGAGGAAAACTAGTTTTTGAAATAAGAGAGAAATACTATCAGTGTTAATTTAAAACATTCGTTTGGAATAATTACTATATAAATAGAAGAAAATGAGAGAAAAATATATTATATATAAATAACTATTGGATAATAAATTTCGTCAAGTTATTTGGATTTAGATCAAAAGATATCATCATTGGAAGAAAAACCATAAATAACACTCATAAATAATGAGATTGTAACATCAAGCCCTCAATACTTGGGTAACTATTAAAATTTAAGACTTATTAAAGAATAATATCAATTATAACATTCAATGTCAAAAAATAAGGTTATTCATGATTTAAAAGGTAAATTCGGTAGTATATACAAATCTTAATTGAATATTGGTGCATAACATAACATATGTATCAAAGAAGCAAAATTGAGAAACAAATCCATTACCTTAAGTCTCAAAATACTTCATACAATTTTGAACCAAATGTAAAATAAAAATACTTTTATTATATATTTATTAAAGAACATTAATTATAAATATATTACCATATATGATTTACTTTTGACATTTCATTTCCCATTTATTAAAAACTCTTTGGAAAAATCTAATATTGGGTAGTGAATGCTTTGTTTTTAATATATGTTTTGATTTGGTATTTTCCACAATTTTACAATAATCATGGTTAAATAATCAAAAAAATGTTAAAAATAACATAAACATCATATATATTCACTATATATTTATTTAAATTAATCAATGAAAGTAAGAGATAAAAAATGAAATACACTATTCATGGAGATGGTAGGTCGTACGTATGCATACATGTTGTTTCTAATTTTTAATGGATGGAAAAATAAAAGGTAATTAAAAATTAAAATTTAAAGTATCATTATGATTTCATATATATCACTTATATTTATTATCTTTAATTTTTTTACATTTAATGAAAAATGTTAGTGAAAAACAAATCACATCACTTTGTGAGGTTGAAATCTGTCGTACACATGAGCAGCATTATCATATCCCCCATGAAATTTTTATTAAGAAAGTATATGTGATATATTAATTAAAAAGGAATAATTATTTTAAAATTATCATATATATTCAATAGATAAATCCTTATTACAATCCAATTTAAATATAAATGAAAAATATATCACATCAGTTCACAAGGCAATGATTTTCTATACACACAACTAATAATATTATTTGATAATGCATTGGAAGTGAAGAAAGTATGTGTGATATTATAAATAAATAAGTATATTAATATAATATATATCGAATATAATAGTTAAATATATCATTTTTCTAGTCTTTAGAGGTGGTGATGGAAAATGAATAACAGTGGTTTGAGAGGTGATAGTTTTCCAAACACACAATTGGCAGTTTCATTTCCCATTTGATGGAGGTGGAGATTAATATCAATTATCACATTAAAATAATAAATTTTATTATATTTTATATAATTTTTATATTATATGATAATACTTTATTTATATTTAATTATGTGTAAGAATAAATATAATAAGAATACAAGTTTAAGAATTTTACTCATTCTTCATCGGGCCTCTTTAAGTTTACACCGAATGCCTTATTAATCGGGATTAAAAGACATTATAATGCATATATGATTAGGATAGGGAAGTAATTTATGGATTTAATCCATGATTTTCTAAATCAAACGGCTATGGAAGTGTGAAGTGGAGAGGAGAGGGGGTGGCCTCTAAAAACTAGGGGAGAAGTCACACTTGGAATTTTTGAAAAGAATAAAGTGTAACCACATTTTTTACATTCCAAAAGGATCCAAAATGTATAAGCATTAGACCATATATGTGATAATGTGGAAATATATCCATTTATTGAGTGTTGTAAATGTTTCTACTTCATTTTATCTATTATCTTTTTCATTTAACCCATAGTAAAACCATTTTAACCTTAACCGCAGTAATTAATATTTACTATTTCTAGTTTGGATTATGGTTAAAAATTAAATATAACTCATTATTTAAATATATTTATGGTTATTTTAAATATTCATTCCATTTTTTCAAATTATATTAAAATAATATTTTTGAATTTAATTTAAAATTAACCCTAAGATGAGATGAAAAGGTTTTTTTTTCAAATAGACAATCCTCAAAAGATAAAGACGTTTTATATTAAAATTAAATAATAATTTGTGTAAAATTACAATAATTGGATTAAGAAATATATATTTTTACTATTTTTACTTTCAAAAGCATTTTAAATCATAATGAAAACTTATAAATACCTTATATATAATGGTATTTTTCAATAATAGACAGGTATTTTCACTATTAATCGAAAATTTAATATTTTCAGAAAATTTCCAAAAATTAATCTTATGATAACTTTGAAAAGTGGAATAAAAAAATTCAGTTACTTTTATAAAATTTTTAGAAATAATTTTTAATATTTGTTTACAAATAAAATCATTTTTTAAGAAAAGTTATATTCAAAGTATATATAAAATTTACTAAAATTTAAGTACTTATTTATAAATAAGTTTTATTTATATAAAACCATTAAAATTAATATTTTTAAATGGTTATTCATTTTCAATCCTCCAATTTTAATGGCTATGTTATAAGGGTCATGTTTAAAAAATAATCTAAATAATACACTTCTTTTCATTAAAAGTCAGTGTTGCTTATAACACAAAGAATCAATGAAACTAAAATATTATTATTTTATATAATATCAAGGAGTTACATGGTTAATTTAATGAAAAAACTTATTTCTAAACATTTCTAATAATATATAATAATTCTCTAACATTACTTAATGCATAAATATTCAATAATGAATATGATTAACAATTCAACTTAATAATAATATTTTATTCATGAATATACATTATTAAAGACATAGTTATAATATTATATAACTTTTATTACCATTTTTATGAATTTCATGTATCAATTCCATAAAAACTCATCAATATATCCTTCTCAAACCTTTATGATGTATCTCATTTTCAATTTAATAGTGTTATACTTATCAAACTCTTATATTTAACTCGATGTAGGATTTGAGTACTAATTTTTAACATATCATTATGCCGTGACCTTCTTATTTTGTATATTTACTTGATATTGATATAATATCCAATGAAAAATATTTTATTATAGAAAATAATTTTATATCATAAAATTGTATATAAATTAATTACACATTACAACTCATGGATTTAGAAAATATCTATATCAAAATAATCCTATGAAGATTTTTTAATTGAGATAGACAATGAAAATGAAGAAATATAATATTTATATTCAAAATTTATTTGAATATTTTATGGTCACTAGAGAGAGATATAAATAATATGACTATTATTATATGGAATTTTTAACCAATATCACATATTATTTTCAAAAAACACAGAACTATATAAGTACCGAAAGAAGAATAAAAAATAATAAATAATATATGCTTGATAGTGAATGTTCTTATCAAATAGTATTTACCAAGAATATATTTTATAAAATAAAAAATTTTAGTGGTGGTTCTATAGTTTTTTTCAATGATGATGTATAATCATGAAGTTTCTTAATTTATGAATCTATTTAAATTTTTCTGAACCTCCGTTATTTTCCTTACTTTGAACAATTAGTGTGTTTATGGAAGTTAAATAGAGGATTTTAAAATCATTGATGGGGAACTACACATTAAATTTACATATAAGAAGGTGTTCACTACATGGAACTTTATATTTTCGATACAGTGCTTGGATTTGGGAGCCTCAAAGAGTGGGTAAGAAGGGATGCACTGCAATTCCTTCTAATAAAAGGGTGTCTTGATGCTTGAATTATCTCTTGATTCTACTTGTAGAATTTCTATCATGATGGTATCTTGGAAGTGGGAAATCCCTCCAGAAATTAAAGGTCATGCAGTGACCCATAAGGGTTGCATCATGATGCTTTAGTTGAGATATTTCTAATCTAGAAGAATTATAATGACACCGTGGAACTAAATTCCTCTAATATCCTCCTCCCTCTAGTTCCACATGAATTGGGATGAATTTTGAGACCCCCTTTGGAATTATTTGTTACTTATCCCATTTTCATTTTCAGTTAAAGTTGTTGTACATTCCAGTTATCATATTTCAGTATGTCAATATCCATGGGAGCCCTATATACCCCCTCCTTACATTAATTCGATAATAAAGATTACATTACACTAATTTTATAGGGTTGGGAAATTTTTTATGGTTTTAATGGTTTTGGTGAGAATCAAGGAGCATGTCTTGGAAATTCTACATCATCTTGTGAAAGGTATGTTATCTTTAAGGAATCTCTATTCCCATTTCAATTTTTCTTGCCTGTGTGATGTGTTTTCCCACCAAACTAATAGTTCTTATCCTAAAAACAAAAAAATTGGTTTATGGATTCTAGTTAGGTCCAAAATGATGAATACCCTGAGGAGGGGGGGGTGAATCTGGGTATGACTAATTGAAAATTAAAGCCCATTCTGATCTTATTTCACTGTTAAGAAAAACACTCTTCTCTCACTTTCCTGTTGCACAATATAAGCATAAGGTAAAGAAGGCACAAGACAAAACAAATTTTACATGGTTCACCGCTAAGGGATACGTCTAAGGAGCATACACCAACAAGTTGCTGGTCATACCAAATTCCACTATTCTTCACTAGATGTGGATTACAAGGTTCGGGCACAGTCACACTGTCCTAGGCTCACTGCCTTTATAAGGTTTAGGGTCAACTCACTGCTTTCCCAAGGGTCACTCCCTGTTTCTCTCTCTCTCTGGCTCACTGCCGTTGGAGAGGATCACCTTCTTCCTCTTCCTTCGCTCACTGCTCTGGAAAGGATCCACTCACAATTTATAGACCTGTAGGTCTCTTCATTTTCATGAAATAATGCATCTTCTTCTTTATGTAGTTTATCTGTTTAATTTCAACTTTCACCCGTAGATGAAACTCTCTTTGCACAGAAGGTATCGAGCAAACTTCCAGCTTCCACGCAGCCCGAAAATCACAACCGGAACTAAACCTTACTTGGCGCTCAAGTATAACTCAGCGCGCAAGTATCGGCACACATGTCACAATGGGTGCGCTAGTCCACCTCAGACACTTTCACGGCACAAGCTTCCCCAACTCCAAACTTGCGCGACTCTCTTCCTTTTATGGACAAACAAATTTTGGCATGCAACTGCCAACCGGCGCGCAACCTCTCACACTGGTGCGCAACTTCAACCACCATCACGCAACTTCACATGCGCGACCACAGACCACTTGCACGACCACCACACATGCACGATGGAAGCTCTGATTTCTCAATGTTTTGAACTATAGTTAAGAATGAGGAGGGGTGGTCTAGTATTTATAGGCAATTTGACCACCCTACGTGACGGCGCGCAGGTCTCCCTTCGGCGTGCAAGTATCAACGCGCAGCTCTCTTCCCCTCTAAGTAATTTGGACAACCCACTTCCAAACTTGCGCGAACCTCTTGAATTTTCCATATTTTCATCTTCTGATCTTTAAAAACCACAGGCGCGCAAGTTTCCAATCTTCCTAGGCACTGGCGCGCAAGTCATTTCTTCGGCGCGCAAGTCACCTGCGCGACCAACCCAATACTTGCGCGACCCTTATCCCTTTGCCATATTTTTATGATCTGATCTTGAAAAACAGATGGAGCACATGTTTCCTATACTCAGAGACCTCGGCGCTCAAGTCCCATTTCCAAAAATCCTTTCTTCATTTGTCGATTTTAAGGCCCAAAAATTTGGCAAACACTGGAAAACGGTGCCACCTTGTATATGTTCTTTTTGCACTGCCTCCAGATCATCCATTCCATTATCAAAATTCTTGAATCAAACATGGACCATTGACCATACCCTTTAAACTCCACATTCCACCATGAAATCCCCTTTGTCAAAAAAATTTTATGTCATGGTATTCATTGTCAACAATCACAACACAGATGTTCACTTTGTCAATAAACACAATCACCTCAAAAATACTTCAATGATGCCTTGAGGGATTTTTTCCCTACAATCTCCCCCTTTGGGTTTGTTGACAACTCTTCCATAGAAATATAAATCGTTGATTATTTAGCCACCATTCGCCTCAAGTGATTCTGATAGAGATCAAGGATTTACTCAACACATACTGTAATCCCACATGAACAATGCTCGGTGTGAGAAACAAGAGTAAGTGAAAATTTCATCAATGAATCACTTCATCTCTGACACCCACTATTGACACCAAACAGATACCAATTTGTACTAAACTGATACCAATTGTGGAAGGACTTGTTGGAAGACCAATTTTTTTTTTAAATATTTTTTCCACATTCCTACACTACTCTTCTGCTTTTATCACGATCTGCAGTTGTCGTGATATCTATTCTTTGATCGATCACTTCTAGCATCGTCAGATTTAAAAATCTCCCTCTTCCTCATTTCTCCCCCTATCTTGTTGCTCCACTGGTCAGCTTCTCCCCATATCTGTCATGATTTCTCAAATAGACACACTGTCTCCCCCTTGATCAATCACTATTTTCTCCCCCTTTGTCAATGAACCCAAAGGTCACTCCTTTGTAGTCTGTAACATAGTAGAGAACACATATTAGCACATTAGGGAAAATCCCATCATACCTCAGTGAGAGGGGGAGGGAGGTTTCCACATCCATACTATTTCAAGTGCGGGGAGTCGACTGAACTCCCAGAGCCAGTCGATGTCTCTTAAAAGCTTCCTTGGATAATGCCTTTGTCAGAATATCTGCAACCTATAGCTCTGTAGGCACATTCTCCAACTTCAAAATCCCTTGCTCCACCTTCTCCTTAATGAAATGATACTTAATCTCAATGTGCTTTGTCCTTGAATGATGGACTAGATTTTTTCTATGATTTATAGAAATTGAGTTGTCGCACTGGATTCCGATCAGAGACTTCACTTCAACTCCCATATCTTCAAGCTGTTGCGTCATCCACAATAACTGTGTGCATGGTTGAGTGGCCGCAATATATTCAGCTTCTACGGTGCTCAATGAAATACAATACCGATTCTTGCTTAACCAAGAAATACATAGTCCTCCAAGCTAAAATGCACCTCCAGATGTTAATTTCCCATCATCTGTTGAACCGGCCCAGTCTGCATCAGTATATCCCAAAAACTCTGTCTGAGATTTGTCGTTATATGTCAAGCCGAAGTCCACCGTGCCCTTGATATACCTAAGTATTATTTTCACTGCGAGCATGTAACATTACTTGGGATTACTATGATATCTCACTACTTGGCATGTGTGGAAAACAATATCAGGGCTTGTCGCGGTCAAGTACAACAAACTTTTAATAATTTGCTTATATTCTGTGATATTAATTGCCTTTCCATCCTCATATTTTGACAATTTCTTCTGGATAGCAAACAGAGTCTTCATCTCCTTGTAATTATCCATTCCAAACCTTCTTAGAACCTCTTTGGCCTATTTGGATTGAGAAATGAATGTTCCATTCCTTCCTTGTGTCACTTGTAGACCAAGGAATAATGTTAGCTCTCCAATCATTGACATTTCTAACTCATTTTTCATGAATATAGAAAACTGTCTTCACTGAGCTTCATTTGATCAACCAAATATTATGTCATTGACATAGACCAGAACCATCATCCTTTTATTACTGTTGTTGTTGAAATAGAGATTGTAATCAACTCCCCCATGCTGGAAACCAAGCTTCTTCATGTAGTGATCAGGCCTTGAGTACCATGATCTTGGTGCTTGTTTTAACCCATACAACACCTTCTTCAGTCTGCAAACATTGTTCTCATCCTCAGGAATGAGAAAACCATCTGGCTGCTCAATATACACCTCTTCCTCCAGAACCCCATTCAAAAATTCAGATTTGACATCCATCTGGAACACTTTGAACTTCCTTTTCACTACGATGGCGAGGAATAATCTGATTGTCTCCAGCCTTGCAATCGGTGAAAATGTCTCATCAACATCTATTCCCTCAATCTGGGAGTACCCTTTTTACACTAGTCGTGCTTTGTTCCAAATCACCATGCCATCTTCATTCATCTTGTTACGATATACCAATTTAGCCCCAATGAAATTCTTATCTACTAGCCTCGAAACAATCTCCCATGTCTGGTTCTTCTCAATCTGATCAAGCTCTTCATTCATAGCTTGAACCCATTTTTCATATTCAGCTACATCAGAAAAACATTTCGGCTCCACATGAGACAAAACTGATGTTTTCTGTAATGATTTCATTCTTCGAGTCTGAACTGAAGCTGTCTGATCACCAATGATATTATGCCTATCAATTTCAGCTCAACTCTTTGGCTTTCTTTGCAGACACAAACTTTAAACTTTCTTATTCATTGTCAGTATCTTCTTCTAAGTCAGCCTCTGCCACTTCTGCTCCCCCTGTGTTTCTTACCTCATCATCACTTTCATCTAGGAACTGTTCATTGGGTCCTTGAGTATTATGTTCATTTTCTACTATAGTGACATCATTGCTCTCAACAATTTTTCCTAGCCTTATGTTGAAACATTTATATGCTTTGCTTTTCCATGAGTAG
Source organism: Viscum album (assembly GCA_963277665.1). NCBI lineage: Eukaryota > Viridiplantae > Streptophyta > Magnoliopsida > Santalales > Viscaceae > Viscum > Viscum album. The sequence goes on from OY728137.1 coordinate 1,993,373,301, forward strand.
CCAAGGAATATCCCCTCATTTCCTCGTGCCTCAAACTTCCTATAATTTTCTTTGTTGAGAATGAAAAACTTACTTCCAAAGATTTGAAAGTATTTCAACATTGGCTTCTTTCCGTACCACATTTTATATGGATTCTTCCCTTTCTTCTAACACAACAGACACCTGTTCGAAACATAGAATGATGTCAAAACTGCTTCCTTCCAAAATTCCTCTGGTAGGTCTTTATCAATAAGCATTGTTCCGGCCATGTTTTTGATGATCTGATTACTCCTTTCAACCACTCCATTCTGTTGGGGAGTTCTTACTGATGAAACTTGATGCCTTATCCCATGTTTCTCGAGATAGTTTTGAACTTGAATATTTGTGAATTTCGTACCGTTATCATTATGAAACTTTAGAATTTTCTACCCAAGCATCTTTCCTAATTCCCTCCTATACTGTTTATGCATCTGAACAACTCTGTTTTATGGGTAATGATGAAAAACCAGGCCATTCTGCTATAATCATCAATGAAAAGAACATAGTACCTTTTCCCATTTATAGCTTGTGGTGAAATAGGTCCACTTACATCATTATGTACCAATTCGAGAACTATGGATGATTTCAGTTCCTTTAGACTATATGTTTTTCTGATGATCTTCCCTTGTTGACAAGCATCGCTTGAATGAGCACAATCACGTGATAGTTTGGGAAGGTCTTTAGCAGCATCACACTTTACCAGATCATCCATAGATGGTTGGAATATATGACCAGGTCGCTTATTCCACAACTGGTTTTCTTCCTCTCTGGATAAAAGTCATATATCTTATTCCCCACGTACAAGGTAAAGATTTTCCTCTTTCCTTTTTCCATGCAGAACAACTGCCCCATCTTTTCCCATGATAGTATTGGTCTTCTTGGTAAACGGTATAGAATGTCTGGAGTCACACAATTGACTTACAATGAGCAAATTGTGACTGAGATCTTCTACAACCAAGGCATCAGCACGTCTGATTTCTTTTCCCCCAAACCTAGCCTTTCCGGATCCAATTATCTTCCGGCCTTCATCATTTCCAACTTGAAAACTCCTTCTCTGTCATATTTTATGCCTGTAACCAGATCCTTGTTTCCTGTCATGTGAGACGTACAACCACTATCAAGAATCCACACACCAGAACGGTCTGATGCTTTAAGGGAAATTTCTGCAACTACTGCCTTCTCTGCTCTCTTCTTCTTGGTCCATATTTTTGTCTCCATAAACGGTATAAATTAAGACTCATGATCATTCTTAGATTATGATGGACTAGCTTCCTCTTGAAGAGTTGAAAATATATTCTAAACTTTTAACTGACTTGTCGGTTTATTGATTTGCTACTTTCAAAAATTTTGATTCTTCTTTGGATCATTTCTCTCAATGATCAAAGTGCAGTACCTAGCCATGTGCCCAAATCCTCTACGCCAAAAATAGTGTCCTTAAAAATATGTTTTGGAAAATTTTTCTCCGCTTGGATACCACCTCTGTTCTTGTTCCCTTCTATATGTCTTGGATATGGAACTCACATACTATGAATGTCCCATCTTACCACAACAATAACACCTGATATAGGGTGCATTACTTTGTGTTACTACAGCACTATGATTTTCCCTTTGGGATCTCTGAATTTTCTGATTCTGTTTTGGGCCCAAATCAACCTTCAATTTCGGTACGGGAGCTTGAGGTCTGACATCAACCGCCACAGACGTTTGTTTCTAATCATGCCCTGAATCAACCTTAGCATTTGAGCTTTCTTGCTGCTTCACCCCTGCTAAACTACGAGCCTCATCTTTCATCATCTTTGTCTTCTGAATGACTTGCTTTTCTGATATCACATTGGGGGTCAAGATTTTTTCTTGATCCTTTATCTTTCATCGTAGACTGACCAATTCTTCTTCAAGCTCTTTGATACATCTGACATGCTTCTTTCTTGTGTTAGTCAAATAATCAATTTCTTTATTTTGTTCATCAATTTTATGTTTATTCTCAACAATATTTTCTGAGCTCTCTGGTGTTGAGGATTTTAGTCGTTCAATTTCTTCTAACATCTCAGACTTTTCTTCATCCTGTTGTTGCATATAGATTTTGGCATCATGAACCACATTATTGGATTTCTTCGTTTTGGCTCCCCAAACGTCGATCTCCTCAAGAGATGCTTCCAATTTAGCTTCCATACAACTCTTCCTTCAATTTATTATTCTTCTTCAGCGTCTGCTTCTTCCTTTTTCTGAGAACTACCAACAGTCGCCACCAAAGGCATTTTACTCAAGATCTCTGCAATTTTCTATCTCCTCAACCTCTTCATCCTCAGACTCATCTGAACTTTATAATTCTTGTGAAAGTATATTCTTCTTCTTGAAGAAATATCTCTTGAATTATTTCTCCCCTTTCTCAAACACTGACGTCTTCTTCTTGGGAATTTCAACTTCATCATCATCATTATAATTATATTGAAACTTCTTGGGGAATCTTGCCACAGGATGATCAACCTTTCCACATCAAAAGCATGCTAGTGGAAGTTTTCCTTTAAACATTCCTCTTCCTCTTTGTAGATTTGAAGAAAGGAATGACATCAACTCATATGAATCTTCTTCTTCTTGAGAATATTCAATTGTGAGCTTCTTCAGGGCCTTGAATGCCACTTCTTTGGATTTCCCCTTTTCCAAAACCTCGTTGTCATCATTCCTCATCTCATATGCAACCAAGGTACTGTGCAAGTTGTCCAGTGTCAGCTCTTTGGGATCTTTATCTTCTAATACAGAAACTTTCAGATTGAACTGAGCTGGAAGCATCCTCAAGATGCACTTTATAATCTTTATGTCTTCAATGAATTCACCAAGACCTCGCATATCTTCCACAACCATATTTACCCTATTATAAAATGCATCAACATACTCATTCGGGTTCATCTTCAGATCTTCATACTTATTCCACAACACTTCCCACTTTGCCTCTCTGACCTTGGTATCTCCTTCATATATATTCAATAGAATTTCCCATATGGCACGTGACATTTTTCATGACATCACCTTTGAATAGATAATATTGGAAATAACTCCCCCTAAGAAATTAATTGCTTTGGCATCTGCATCCAACTCTCTACATTCAGATTTTGATAATGTGCCACTATTAGTATCAGCTGTTATGATGTGAATTGATACTATGAATACATCCATTCCCAAAGATTAGAAGTAGTGTTGCATCCGATTCTTCCATAGCTGAAAGTTGTTCCCATCGAAGATCGGAATCCCTTTATGATTGGTAACCTCCATTGAGAGAAGAACTAATATCAACCTTTACCTCTGATACCAATTGTTAGGTCCACAAGGCTGAATACCCTGAGAGGGGGGGGGGGGGGAGGGTAAATCAGGGTATGAATAATTCAAAATTAAATCTCGTTCTGATCTTGTTTCACTATTAAGAAAAACACTCTTCTCTCACTTTTGTGTTGTATAATATAAGAAGAAGTTAAAGCATGCACAGGACACAAAAAATTTTACTTGGTTCACCGCTAAGGGATATGTCCAAGGAGCATACACCGACAAGTTTCCGGTCGTACAAAATTCCACTATTCATCACCAGATTTGGATTACAAGGTTCGAGCACAATCACTCTGTCTCAGGCTCACTGCCTTTACAAGGTTTAGGGTCAGCTCACTGCTTTCCCAAAGGTCACTCCCTATTTATCTCTCTCTGGCTCGCTGCCATTGGAGAGGATCACCTTCTTCCTCTTCCTTCGCTCACTACTATGGAAAGGATCCACCCACAGTTTATAGACATATAGGTCTCTTCATTTTCATTAAAGAATACATCTTCTTCTACATGTAGATTCTCTGTTGAATTTCAACTTTCACCCGTAGATTAATCTCTCTTTGCAACGAAGGTATCGAGCAAACTTCCAGCTTTTACAAAGCCCAAAAATCATTGCTGGAACTAAACCTTACATGGCGCACAAGTATAACTCGGCACGCCAGTATCAGCGCGCAAGTCACAACGGGAGTGCAAGTCCACCTCAGACACTTGCGCGACACAAGATTCTCCAGCTCAAAACTTGCGCGACTCTCTTCCTTTTACTCCCAAACCAATATTGGCGTGCAACTGCCAACCGGCGCGCAACTTCTCACACAGGCGCACAACTTCAACCACCAGCATACAACTTCACCTGTGCGACCACACACCACATGCACGACCACCAAACCTGTGCGATGGGAGCTCTGATTTCTCAAAGTGTTGAGATGTTGTTAAGAATGAGGAAGGTTGGTCCAGTATTTATAGGCAATTTGACCACCCAGCGCGATGGCGCGCAAGTCTACCTTCGACGCGCAAGTCTCGACACACAGCTCTCTGCCCCTCCAATTCATTTGCGTGACCCACTTCCAAACTTGGTCGAACCTATTTAATTTTCCATATTTTTATCTTCTGATCTTGAAAACCCATAGGCGAGCAAGTTTCCAATATTCCTAGGCACCGGCGCGCAAGTCCTTTCTTCGGCGCGCAAGTCACCTGCGCGACCAACTCAATACTTCCATGACCCTTATCCCTTTGCCATATTTTTATGATCTGATATTGAAAAACATATGGCGCGCAAGTTTACTATACTCAGAGACCTCGGCGCGCAAGTCCCTTTTCCAAAAACACTTTTATTTATTTGTCGATTTTCAGGCCCAAAAATTTGGCAAACACTGGAAAACGGCGCCACCTTGTATCTATTCTTTTTGTACTGCCTTTAGATCATCCATTCCATTATCGACATTCTTGAATCAAAATTGGATTGTTGACCACAACTCTTGAACTCGACATTCCACCATAAAATCCCCTTTGTCAACAAATTTGTATGTCATGGTTTGCATTGTCAACAATCACAACATAGATGTTCACTTTGTCAACAAACACAATCACCTCAAAAATACTTCAATGATGCCTTGACAGATTTTTCCAAACAATTCTTTTATTTAATAAGTCTTCATGAGGTCATGAAATGTTTACTATTATACAATTAACTATTGATTTCAGATTCCAAAATTTCCATCTTAGATTAATTAGTTAGAGGTGATCTGAAAGAAAACTGTGGGGTGAATTGAAATGAATTATGTTTTTCTTTGGAATGGATGAATATAGAGAATGTTTGGAAATTTTTATTTGTGTGTATAATAATAAGTTATGGAGTGTGATTGATATGGATAATTTTGAATGATAAATAGAAAATTAGTAAAATGAAAAAGGGAAAATTATGTGGTAAATGTTAAATAATTATGATGGACTTAATATGTGATTTGTGTTTACTTAGTAGGGACTGTTATCCCTATGATCTCAAGGATATCCCATTAATTTATTAGGTAATGTAATTTTTTACTTTGGTTTTAGAGGATGTGACTTGTGTTTTCTTATTAGAGAGTTTGTCACATGGGTTACAAATGATGTAATTTATGTATCTTGGGTGAGGATAGGGTTCCACCACATTCTTCAGGATGTGAATTGTGGTTCTCGGTAGATAGTGTGTTCCCTAGGTTCCATATAGGGTGACTTATGGTTTTAGGGTGGGTAAAATGTATTCTAATGGGTTTTTTATGAGGTTAATTTATTTAGATGAATCAGATATTAGGCAAAGAAGATATGGTGGGCCTCACATTACACCTTATAACTAGATTATCAATGGACTTTTATTTTAATTTTTTTTATTAATATTGATTATGTCAAATCAGTATACACCATATATCGAACTAGGTTTATTTAGGGATTTTTTGGTGGTTCTATAATGAGTTATTCTCACTCACTTCTTGGGATTCCATTGGAACCTATTAAAACATTAGTATTGTAGGAAAAAACTAGGGAAAATGACCAATGACCGATGATTGATCTCACATGGATTGGTTAAATCGTAGTCGAATAGAATATAGTCAGGCATTAAGGGTAGTTTTGGGTAATTCTCAAACTATTTTTTTTATTTTGGTATTTTGATGTATGTGATCTACCCAAGAGAAATATGAATGGTATGTTGGATAGGAATGACATTTAAAACATTACATTTGAGGTGATATAAGATGTGTATGGTTTTTATTTTAATTTTTAGTGGTTTAATTTATCTTATTTCATCTAGATATATTATTTTAATATTTTCAATATTTTTTCTTAGCCTAAAAAGATGGTATAGTTTCCCCATGGTATAACCATAGAACCTTTCTACAAGTCAGCAACTTATGGAACACATATAGGCATGTTTTATTTCTTATTGAACTCCAATTGAGTTAGTATAGGTTGAGCTAGAATGATGATTTACAATGTGGTATCAAAAAATAATTATAATTATTTGTATAATTTTTAAAGGTATATAGGATATAATATATTTTCTAAACATTTCACATAAATATTTCCCTGGAGTATCTCACCCACATATGATATCAGTCCATCTTACCAAGGATAAGATTGTTGAACCTAGTTTATTCTTTTACAATTAACTTCTGCAACTATATTAACATACATGATATTGTATATATGATTTCTGAGTTTTCTAATGATGGATTGAAATGGAAATAGGGTGTGCGTCCATTCATCTTATCAAGAACATGGGGCTAAAATGTCTTCTTTATTCTAACCCATGATAGGTACATTGGTTACAAGTTTGGGTCAATAATTTATAGTGTAAACACGAACTTATATGGTGTTTTTACATATAAATTTATTGTAGAACTTCATCACACCAATTTAAAAATGGATTTACATTTTTTTATCAGTGGTTTTATAACCTTTTTATGGATGGTATAAATTAAAGAATATGTGAAGGAAAAAATATAAAGTGTTTTCTTCTATATCAGAAATTATAATTTCAGATAATTTAAAGAAAAATTTGATATCATTGATAATGTAAAGAAATAAAATAAATGGAAACTCAATCATTTTTATATAAGGTATATGTGATGATGACCTAATGTATGGGTAGATAAGGCTAGAGAGAGAGCATGATTCGTCACAAATTATGAAGTGGAATGTATAGGGCAGTAGGGTGTTATGCATGTTACTACATTCCCAAAAAATTATATTAATGACTATTGTGGAAATGTGTAATGAGGTTTGTGGTTATAATTTTATATATATGTGACCATAATGACCATATATGGATTTATAGAATGGATACAGTCACCACACCCCTTCAATTACTAGACCATAGACTCAAAATGTTTCCAGAAAAACCATAGATGACTGAATCTATGAGGTATTACTATAACTGGTATAGTATATAGATAGAGAGACACCATAATCCACTCATATGATTTACAATTTGACTACATGGTTTTAGATTAATCACCCATCATTATTTATAGGTGAGGTAGATACCTAGCAAGAAGAGCCTTAGATAGATCATATTCAGACTTTCTTAACTCACCTTAAGAAACCATTATAGAAGAGGTTGATATTATATGCCATATAATTTAATGGCCAATCAAGTTAAAATAGATTGTTATGGTCTAAAAAAATCAACAGAATAGATCATCCAAGATGGACTTAATGCCATGTTTTTGGATTAGATATTTCTAGAGACTATGAGGGAAGACACGTCTAAATAGTTCATGCACCTGACATGTGGGGGATATCAATAATGGACTAACATATTCACTTTATTGATTTAAAATTATTTCTACTCATTCTATATTTGGATATGAATGAATAATTTAGACGTGTGATACCTTAAATATTCACTCTTGGATCTGGTGCCATAAACTTGTATTTTACTTACTCACTTTGTTACTTGCTATAAAATCTTGAATAGACCAACCTTAACTACAAAAATAAAAAATGATTATTAAATCTACTACATTCCAAATATCTTTTCAGGTTTAGATATGTAGAGAAATTGGACTCCTAAAAAACTAATAATGGCCATGTTTTTTTGTATCAAGTGGATATTTTTTCTAACATTATATGAATATACTTAACCTATAACGAGTACTTACATCTCCCATAACTTATTACCCACATGAAATCCTTTTAAATATGTCATGTGTACTATTTTTCTTCCAGACCTAGGAAAACAAAAACATAATATGGGATGAGATCAAATGCTCATCAAAGGAAAACATACAACTAGAAAGATCATGACATAAACTTGGCATAAATATTATGTCTAGAATAGGTAAACAACATAAATGAATAATAAAACTAAAACTGAGAGAATTATATATCTATAAAAATAAATGAATACCAGGATACTAATTATAGATACCTCATACTAATTGAATTTACAATGTTGGGCATCAAAAACCTTTCATCAAGTCCTTATGTAGAGACACTAACCTATATTGGGTATAGGAATAAACCAATAACTATAATTTTTTGCCACATGAGACTTATAAATTCCTCAAGGGGATATATAATTATTATCCCAACCTATCACTTTATTAAGTACAATGAATTCACTATAAGCGTCAGTAAGAATTTTCTTACTATTATCTAAGGAACATCCCCGTAAATAAAAATGTTTCTATATGTATAATAAAAAAGAAATAATATCAACACTTGTTTATCCTCCTTCAGTAGTCTATAATCATTAGGAATAAAAATAATTTTTTAAATATTAATTAAAGGGAAAATATAATCATAATGTATCCTAGGAAAGAAGGTTTATGTTCAAATAATAAATAGCCATCTTGACAATAATTTACCAAATTATAATAAAAATTTACAGTAATCCTGTACTTTTCCTCATTTCAACAAAAAATATAACATTATCATACCCCACCCAGAGAAAGAAGGTAAATAGAAAAAAAATTGCAAAATTGGAAATATTTATCTATAGTAGAAAAATTAATATACAAAATACAAATATATTTTCCCATATCAATAGAATGACATTCCTCCTAGGTGAAAATAATCTAATCCATGTTATATAAAATGTGATTTTCTCACCATATAGATAAATGAGTATGAGATAAATTTAAAACTAGAATAAAAATATCATAATCCATACAGAGAAGGAAATTGAATGGTTTTTAAAGAGAATATGCCCAATGAAAAAGAGAAGACATAGGATGGTGTAGACATAAATGAAAACTCCCATGCAAAAAAGAATGACTCAAATGATATCAAAAAATAATGGATCAAGAATATACTTATTTTATACCATGAGTTCAATCCCCCAAATGAGAATATATATATATATATATATTATGGGATAAACCATGTATCATAAAACCCATTAGGGTAATTCATTTTGAAAATTATAATTGAAAGGGCTGAAAAAATTTGAAAGATATTTTAGAAATTATATGTAACATTGACATAAAATAAAAATTTTCATCCATCTTACAAAGGTAACTTTTAAAAAAGTTATATTAAATCTTAAAAAAAAATAAATTTTTAAAAGAAACTCTGATAATGGATCCTTAAAAGTATTTTAAATTTATCATAGATAAATGCGGAGAAGAAGAAGAAAAATGTTGAAAGTGAAAGCAAATACACTTTTTATGATTTTCAAAATACATATCATTAAAAATAACATTTTCAGAAGAGTAGTAAAACATTCATATGAATTAACACATAATTATCCAAAGGGGATTATAAAGTGCGATATAATAAAATATTTTGGTGAAATAACCCAAGAATGTATAAGAAAAGATCAGGATGAAACATTATAATTCAAATAAATAAGATTTTAAGTTATTGATATCACTTATAAGAAACATACATTATAATGAATGAAACATTTCAAAATGGGTCAATATAGTAAAAATGTATATAATGATAGATTACAAAAAAAATAATCAATGGTAAAATTATACCCAATTTATATGATTCATGTTCATGTGAACGACATAACTCAATGAAAAAAAATTATTTTCCAAAAACTCTTACGAATGGGGTACCAATTAAATGAAATAAAATTTAAAGGAAAAAGATAATTTATCATAGTTTATCCCATGAATTATGAGGAAATAAGTTATAGAATATTAATGGGTTAGTAAATCAGTAGAAAACAATAAAAATAAATCATGTTTCATAAAATATAAATTTTATCAATCAATTAGAACTGTTGCCATGAAAGCCTATGTGGCTTGAGTAACTCTTGAATAAAAACCCCTTGAATGAGACATAATGAAATTTAATTTAAAATAAAAAGTTTAAAATATTATTTTAGATATGATATCGAAAATTTTTAGTTTATAAAACACATATTTAATAATTATAATAGGTTTGTAAGAGGGTGTATGAGAAGGATAAAGTATAAAATTAAAAGAATATGTAATACTTATGTTGAGAATATGGGTATTCTCTTGAAGTATCATTTGGAAATGAAGGAATTGATTAATATTTTTTGAGGATAGGGGTGAAATAACGTTTATAGGGATTATATAAGTATTAAATTATGTATATATTCATCGGAATTTGAATCTATAAATAGGTCATGATGTGTGAGGAAGTTATTTCCTTTTAAAGGTCAAGAAGAGGGACACATATTTGGTAAGGAATGTTAGGTAACAGATAAGAATGGAATTGAATAAGAGTTAGGTTAATTATGTAGATAAATGGTAGGTTAGACTTGTAGGCATGAATTTTATACCAAATAATTCTTTCTAAATTGTGTAAGAAACTTTTCAATAATTAAAAATTTGAGATATTTCATTTACCAATTTTACTGTTATCTATATTGATTACAAAATAACTATGGTAATTATTTTATAGATAAAAATATAATATGAAACTTATTAACTAAATTTTATGAGAAAAATATAAATTTGGATTCCATTTAACCTAATTCTATTTATAAAAATGAGAAAAATAAATTTTATTTTAAAAAATATCAAGTGTTGAAAACCTTTATTTGTAGAAAAATATCATTTTAATCACTATGTGTTTGTAATATTATTTTAAATTTATTACATATTAAATTATATTTAATTTATTTTTCATATTTTTAAGCATAATATTAGATATGTTGAGGGAAAAGAAATGGGGTTCTCGGGGGAGCTCTCGAAGTGCGCTGCAACGGTCGACAAACCCTATTGTGCTTCTCTAATCTGCCTTTGATCTTTGATGGATGGCTTCGATCTGGCTTGGGAGAATGTTCCTCCCACTGCCCCTGTCTCTCTAGATCATGATTCTATGAAAACCAAAGTCGGATCTTCTGAAACCCCTTTTCGAACTTTACCTATCTCCTTTCGCGATGCTTTGAAAGGAGTGGATCCGAGCGATGAAAAGGTATGTAAACAACCTCTTTTCAGAAAGCTTAAGGATGGATGTTTTTTGGTTGATGCAGATCCGGAATCCCTTGTTCAAAGGGAACAGCTGTGCAAATTCTCCATTATTGGTCGTATCTCATACAATTCAGGAGATTGGCCTTGGTCTCTGCTTGATCTAAAGAGCTGGATTGCACATTGATGGGGCTTCTCTAAATGAGAGATGGTCCCTATAGGTAAAGGGTATTATCACATCCTATTCAGCACACAAGTAGAGCTTGATCAGGTATGGAAATTTGGCCATTTTCATCTTAAGCCTGGCTATTTTAGGATTTCAGATTGGGATACTTATTTTAATCCTTTTACTCACAAAAACCTGATGGCACATGTCTGGGTTAGGATTAATGGTCTTAATTGGTTTTATTGGCACCCAAAAATTTTGAATGATATATCTTCCTGCATAGGTTCCCCCATCAAAATAGATCATAGAACCCTGAATGGTGACCTTGGATTATATGCTAGACTAATGGTTGAGGTCAACCTAGCCAACATTTTACCAACTACTATTGGTTTCAATACTCATACTCATAGAATTGAAATCAACATTGAGTATGAAAAGTTTCCTCCTTTCTGTGATGTGTGCAAAATGATTGGGCATAATTTTTCCACATGCAAGGTGGCTAGAAAATAGATGGACCCCCTATAAACAATTATTGGAAAGAGGTTTCCTATGGTAAAAAAGGGAAATATTCATCTGATAACTCTGAGCACACTAAAAAAAAGTAATATGTTTGGGTTAAAAAGCTTAATGCTCCTGTTTCTTTAGAAGGTAAAACTTGGAGTGTTTTAGTTGATGAAGAAGAAGCCTCTCATAAAAATGAATCTACTACTTTGGGTTTAGAGGCCATAGTCACTGGGGAAGTTGCAAATAACCTTGAAAAAATTCCTCTCACTGTCCCCAACACCTCTGCTTCTGCTAGTATTTCTGGAGCAGTAACTTTTCAGGAAAATGATATTAAGGTCTTGGAGGTCACTCTTCCTACGGTCCAGGAAGGTACTCCTGCTGTTTTCTCTAAATCACATGGTGAGAAGGGGATAATCCCAGACTCAGGTAACCGTGTATTTGAGATACCTGTTGCTAACCTTGTTATCTCCAATTCTTATTTGCCTAGTTTAGTGCAGCACTCTTCTATTGCTAATACTGGGGATTCTAAAATTGTCCATAATTCTACATGTGTTTCTGACACTGATGCACAGCCTATTACTGTTTCTGCTAACTTAGAAATCTCCACGACTTTGGCTGACTCACATACTTCTACTCTCTCAAATATGCTTGCTAGAAATGATAAATCAGTAGCTCTTTCATTTGTTAAAGCTTCTGTTCTGGTGCCTATTCAATCCCAAGATGCTGTCTCCCTTTTGGTTAGCAGGGGGAATCTAGTTTACCTTCTGGAGAACAGAAACCTGCTTCTATTTCTGCTTCTCAGATTCTTGGGAGTCTGATTTCTGCTTTGCGTGTTGACAACTCTATTTCTCTATCCTATTCTGACTCTGCCTTGGTATATCCCATGACACACCCTCTCCCTGAGCATTCCTCTGCTCATGCAGTTGTTCCCATGTCCAGTCCTCTTTCCTATTCTGACATGGCCACTCCAGTTGATCTGGATGTGTCACAATCTTCTCATGCTCAGTTACCTATACATGGAGCTTTGCGAGAACAGCCTCTAGACAGGTCTGAATTTAAGAACCCTTTACCTCCTATCATAAATCCTAGCTCTAATATGAGAGCTAATGACTTGAAAAACTCTGAAAACGAAGAGTCTAAACTGGATACCAAACAAAAACCCCCACCCTCTTCAATGGTCTCAAGGTCTCAAGGGACTAAAGGTGCTGGGAAATTAAAAAATAAGAAGGTTCCTACCCAAAATCCTAATTTGTAATGAATATACTATTTTGGAACTGTCAAGGTGTGGCTAATCAAGACACGTCCATCACTCTTAGGATGTTTTTAAATAATCACAAACCTCTGCCTTTTGCAATTTCTGAACTGAAAGTTACTTTCAAAATGAATTTTATGAGGTTTGGTTCTCCCAACTACAATTTCTTAGGCTCCTGCAAAAGAGATCCTAACTCAGATTCTATGTGGATCTTTTTCCATAACTCTCTGAAAAATGTCAACATTTTTAGATCTTACGATCAACACTTTACTTGTAATTTTTCTTGGAATGATCGTCATATTTTGTGTACTATGGTCTATGAAAAGAATAGATATCAAGATAGAAGAGACCTATGGAATGATCTTATTGATTCGGATAAATGCATTCATTCTCCTTGTATGGTCGTGGGTGATTTTAATGCCATCCTTAGTCCCTGTGAAAAAATTGGGCCCTCTCACCTTTCTATATCCTCCAGGGAATTCAGAGCGGCTATTGAAGATTGTAATCTTTTTGAAATCACTCTTTCTGGGGCTAAATTTACTTGGTACAGAAATCACCATAATAACAAAGTTGCTAGTAAGCTTGATAGGGCCTTTGTTAACATGAATATTCTTGATAGCTGGGATAATATTTCTAGTGTTACTCTCCCTAGGCTCAATTCCGATCATCATCTTATTCTTGTTATCCTTCTCACAAAAGAAAAGAAATATTCCGTTCCTTTTAAATTTAATAATGCTTGGTCTTCGAATCCTGATTGTGTTGGTTTTATTCAAAACATCTAGAATTCCATGAAACACCAACAAGATTCTTTTGCCTGTTTATATAATTTGAAAACTCTTAAACATGCCCTCAAAGGCTGGTGTAAATCTTCAATTTCTCAAATTGATCTGGATATTTCCTTACTTGAGAAAGAGATTAATAGTTTTCAATCTCAAAACACCAACTCTGATTTCATTCTGGATCCTCAATTGGAAGTGAATATCTCTGTCAAACTTAACTCCTTGCTTATTTTCAAAGATAACTTGCATAAACATATGTTTAGGACCAAATGGCTCACTGATGGTGATCTTAATACCAAATTCTACAATTGTCTTCAAAGAATTAGAAAGATAAATAGTCTTCTTTCTAAACATACTATTGATAGTGTGATCACTGATTCTGAGGAGGCCATCTCGGATCATGTTACCTCTAACTTTTATAATCTCTTTAATGATCCAGGTTTAATCACTAACCTTAATCCTGATCTTATTCCTCTATTGGTGGATAAAAAGGAAAACAACTTTCTTTTGAGCACTCCTCTTGATCATGAAATCAAAGACACTGTTATTGGCCTCAATCCCGATAGTGCCCCTGGCCCTGATGGGTTTAACAATGGTTTTTTCCAAAAGCATTAGGACATAATTCACATTGATGTATGTAACCTTGTAAAAACTTTTTCACTCGTGGTCTTCTCCCACATGGAATCAATGCTCAATTTTTAACATTGATTCCTAAGGTTGAAAATGCCACTGAGATCCATCAATTCAGACCGATTGCTCTCATTAACACGATTTTCAAAATCATAACCAAAATCATTGCAAATAGACTTGCTCCTATTTGCATTAAAATTGTTTCTTAGAACCAGTTTGGTTTTATCAAAGGTAGATCCATTCAAGATTGTATTTTCCTTGCCTCTGAATGCTTTAATATTTTAAATAAAAATAATAGAGGAGGATGTGTGGCTATCAAACTGGATATTAAAAAAGCTTTTGACACTATTGATTGGAATTTTATCTTTAAAGTGCTAAAAAGATTTGGTTTTCAAGAACTTTTCATTGAATGAATTAGGATCTTATTTCTTTCAGCTCACATCTTATTCCTTATTAATGGCACTCCTAGAGGGTTCTTTACCTGCTCTAAAGGTGTTAGACAGGGTGACCCTCTTTCCGCTATCCTTATTGTCATTGATGAGGATTATCTTAGTAGACTCCTCACCAGTTTATTTGACAAAAGTAATCTTAAACCTATACAGGTCGCTAGAAATCTTAATGCCCCCACTCATCTTCTATATGCTGATGACATTATCCTGTTTTTAAAAGGGGACCAAAAGAATATACATACTCTTAAGGGAGCCATTGCTCATTATGAGGAGGTCTCCGGCCAAGTGATCTCTTGGAATAAATCTTTCATTTTTTGGTAAAAATTTTCTTATCGGTAGGAAGAATAATATTACCAATTATTTAGGTATTAAAGAAGGACTGATTCCCTTTACCTACTTAGGAGTTCCTATTTTATGGGGGCGACCCAAAGTCAGTTATTTTGCTAATGTTATTGACCAGATTACAAAACAACTTTCCAATTGGAAAGGGAAATCTCTCTCCATGGCTGGGAGAATTTTCTTGGTCAAGTCAACCATTGTTTCTAAAATGGTTTACTCCCTCATGATTTATAAATGGCCCGCTGGCATTTTCAAGAAAATTAATACCTTTATAAAAAAATTTATCTGGACTGGAAGTCTTCTTGAAAGGAATCTTGTCACCATTCCTTGGAATTCTTGTTGTAGACCTATTGATAAAGGTGGCATTGGCATAAAAAATTTAAAGCTTTTCAATGATGCTCTCCAGGATCATCTTACTTGGCATATTATTAATTCCCCTTCTAAAGCCACTAAATTTCTGTATCACAGATTTCTTTCTAAGATTTTAAAAGGGAACCTCAATTTCATTAATTATTCCATCTGGCCATCTATCAGGGACTCTTATCATAAGATCATGGAGAATTCTAGATGGATGGTTAGTGTTAACTCTTCTATTAACTTTTGGTGTGGTAAATGGCATGATAACCCCTTGATAACTTTGTTACCTTCTAGTCATACTCCTGAGGACACTAATCAATCTATAAAAGATGTTCTTCAATTTCATCATCATGATCTCCCGGATAATATTATGGAAATCATTGATAACCATTCTTTCTCTCCTGATGGTGATTTCCCGGTTTGGGAACCTGCCCCTAATGGTGTCCTAGACTCCAAAGACTTTTATAAGCAGAATTTCTCTCACTTTGATTCTAGTTATAGTTGGGTAAGTCAGTTCAATAAACCTTGGATTAAACCCTCCATGCTCACCCTTATATGGCGTATTTCCCATAATAGATTGCCTACTGATACTATTCTCCAAATTTTTTGGATCCATCTTTGTTCTAAATGCCACTTATGCAACCAACACAGGGAGGATGCGGATCATCTTTTCCTGTCTTGTGTGACAGCCTCTGCATTATGGCATTTTGTCTCTGATCTTTTCAATTACAGATGCTCTTTTACTGATTCTATTTCTTTGTTTCTAATAAACTGCACTAGATCTGATTTTTCTTGGCATATCAAAAACATCTGGTTGGCGGCAGTGGCAGAGCTCATTCATGAGATCTGGTATGATAGAAATGATCTTATTCATAATAATCATTCTTTTAATCTCAATGCAGGAAAATCTCGGATCCTTGTGGCAATCCAGGAGGATGCTTTTATTCAAAAACATTGTTGAAACAACTCAGTTGGAGACTTTGAGATCCTTTGCCGTATCCGTGTTCCTGGAAATTATCCAAAGCCAAAACGCACCTTCGAGGTTTTCTAGTAGGCTCCAATGCAGGGATGGATCAAAGTTAATGTTGATGGTGCATCAAAAGGAAATCCAGGTCGTGCCAGTTGCGGTGCTATTTTCAGAGACTCTGTTGGACAGTGTCAGGGCTGTTTCTTCGTTGGATGTGGTCACTCATCATCGCTGGAGGCAGAACTGCTGGGTGTCATCCATGCTGTTGATTTTGCTCTTAAAAGAGGTTGGAGGAAACTATGGATTGAGAGTGATTCATCCACCGTCATTCATTCCATTTGGAATGGCAGCACTCATCTGGCCTGGAAGCATACTTCACGTTGGATGAACTGCCTTAACATGCTCCACAGGATTGATTATATCGCCACCCATACTTACCGTGAAGCAAACTCCATCGCTGATGCTCTTGCCAATAATGGAGTTCACCAGCGGATGACTTGGATGGACTCCCTGCCCGCTGATTTATTTGAACTCTTTGATAGAGATTGTAAAAAAATCCCATATTTCGGACTCTTGTAACTTTATTGCCTTTTTGAATAATAATTTGTGCTTTGGTCTTTGACCAAAGAATTACCTTTAAAAAAAATTAGATATGTTTGAAAAAAATCAATTTAATATTAAAGATTTATATTTATTAAAGTATTTTTCTTTAAAAAATAACTGTTGAACCATTGTAACTAATAATTACCATGATAACATAATTTTGTCCATAAAATTGAAATTGAATGCATTATTTACATTTATAATGTTGATTGAAAATAAAAAAATAATATAAGTCTATTAAATTAATAAAATTTGTAAAAAAAATCAAAAAATAAAAATAATGAATGCATTTTCCTAGGAAATTTACTTTTTGAAAAATAAAAAATATTATCATTATTATGTATTATGAATTAGTAATTAAATTAGTATTAACCAATTAATAATATCAAAAATATTTTTTCATTATAAATCACGTGTTTCTTGAAATACAAATAGATATCACATAAAAAGGAAATATTAAAAAAACACATTTTTTAGTTCAAAGTAACCATATTAGTCATTTTAGTTAAACGAAATAGATACCATTCATATTTAAAGTTTCATTTTTTTCATTATTTAAAATTTTCACATTGTAGTTTTTCTTATTCAATAATTCAAATTTAACTTCTTGGATTTAATGTTAACACTTAATATTTATATTTTTTGTCTAAAGATGTAAATGTTTTTTAGTTTGGTGTTAAATGTAGATAAATATATCAAACACATTTAATTATTTAAATATAATAATATATTAAGATCTTAGGGTATTATAATCCCCCCTTAAATAAATTTCATCCTCATAATTTAAATAATTTTAAATTTGAGATATTTGGTGAGGGTATTATTAACATATTCATCATTCACGGTATAACCACTAAAATGTAATGTCCCATACTCACTTAGGATATATCATGTTACTTATATTTACTCTAAAAATATTTATGTAATTCCCCATGATATATAATATATTTCTTTTTAAATAAATTAAATCTCTTTGATAGAATATGGAAGATGCAACAAAAAGTCCAAATGAATAGTTATATAGTATACTCTTATAACCTAGAAGTTAAATTGGAGGGTATGTATAGTCACAACTAACTTATGAAAATTTTATGGTTTACCAATTTAAGAAGAAATTAACTTGTTATCTATTGATTATAACTAAAATAATAGTCATTTGAATGAAAAAGAAATGTTCTCTAAAAAACCATATTTGTCTAAATGATGGTTTAGTCACACTTTAAAAAAATACTATAAAATTAGTTGTTATGAATTTTTGAAACTGTATTTGATAAAATAAATAGCATTTAATAAATAATAATATCAAAATTAGGGTTATTTTTTGGGAATTTTTTGAAATGTTTCATTTTTTGATGAATAGTAAAAAATACATATTTTTATTGAAAATGCCTTTGCATTTAAATAATTTACAATGTTAAATTATAATTAAAAATTTTTAAAGTAAAAAATAGATAAATAATATTATATCATTTTAATATAGGTCATTGAAAATAATTTCATATTGTATTTTATTATTAAAAAATTTTATTCTTATGAGAATTTTATCTTCGGAAACCCAATTTTTTGATCATGTCTGCAGGTATAATTTTAAATTGTATTCTTAAAATTAAGTGAATTGAATTTTAAAAAATATATTTAATATTTAAAATAAAAATATTTTATATTATGTAATAATTTCAACATAATTTTTGACCATTATAAATATTAAAATAAGTAAAAATCAATTTCCACAGTTAACGTATAAACTGATTTATCGGGTTTTAAACTAATAAGATAAGGGTTAAGAATGAAATAAAACTTTTCCAAAACTAATTTAATGACCATTTTGAGACATGATAACCTATAAAAGTCATCTATAACTCATTTTTTGGATTTTTAATGATCAAAATATGAGCGTGATTGATTCTTATAAAACATTCCTCGTGTGTCCTCTCCGACAATTATAAAAGGCCACCCCTCTCCTCCCCTATTCACATTTACAAAGAAATTTGGTTCATATAATACATACCTAAATCTCATAATTAATCCCTTAAAAATATCTTAGAGCCATTTTTTATTATAATTCTATCATAGGAAGGATTTTGGTGCAAACCTAAAGACGTTGTTTGATTAAGAGGTAATGTTCTTAAATAAGAAATTTTATATTTTTTCTTCTCCGACCAAAATACAATATTTTTAAAATTTAATACATAAAAACCTAATTATCTGGAATATTATTATATGATATTTGGTAAATTTAATGACCTATATCAATATCCTCTTCCATAAAATGAAAAATTAAATCATCAATCATGTATACAGTGGACTACTGCCTCGCGAATCAATGTAATTCATTTTCCATAACCACATTTATGTGATGGATATAATGATGGGATTAAAAAATTTATACAATATTTATGGTACTATTATAAATATTTAATTTTAATATCACATATGCATTCTTACATATCATTCCATTTAAAATACAACGACGTCGCTCTTGTGTACGAAGGATTACCACCTATCGAAGCGATGCGATTCATTTTTCACTTACGATTTACATAAAAAGTTATAAGGGTAAATTTTATGAATATATGTGATATATATGAAAATATATTAATTATTTTAAATTAATACATCAACCAAATAATTAAACCTTCACTTGTTAGTGTAATAATGTCATCACTCCTATATATGTATGCCCTACCGTATCCATAAATTAATGCCACTCATTTTCAATTTACAACCTTCAAGAATGATTATAAAAAAGAATAAAATGAGTAAATATGATAATTATAATATTAATATAATAATTTATATGGTGGATATATATACAATACACAAGAACCAGAACTTTCATGAGAAAACATCCATGAGAAAACAAGGCAATTAACACATAAAATAATGAAAATAATGAAATATTATAAACAAACGAGTCAAAATATTATATTAGAAGTTCATATATGATATTATAATTATGAACATGGTTCAATTATATAATATCTACATCATAAAAAACAATATAAATAATTTTAAGTAATTATAAACCAAAATTAATCATGAGGTAATGGATTTGACTCAATTTCCATTCATTGAGGCATATTGTAATGTTATGAAAATTATTTCATTTATATGATGTATATACTGATAATATTTATTATAATATCATTAATAATTCATAATTCCTGGAATTTTAAGTTATAATATTTATTATTTATTCCATGGGTATTTTACATGAAAAACCCCAATTGGAAAAAAATTCATAACACAATTTCATTTCATTGGGTTAAATTACTTCTTCATTGTGTTTGAAATTCTAAGATTATGGGTGTAAAAAAATATGAATATTTTATTCTATATTTTCAGTTGTTTTATATGGATTTAAATTTTAAACAAATTATTTCTTCATTTTTTAATTCTCACATCAATGTTTTGATTGTCGTAAGGTTTTATTTCACAATATCATTTTAATAGGGATTGTTAAGGTGTTTATTTCCATTAATGGAAATTATTTTATCATTGTTTCATAAAAAAAATTAATTTTATTTTTTATTTCTATTCATTAAATTCCTATGTAATATTACCATTTTCTACTCTTTGGACCTTAAAATTATTGAGGTTTTTAAAGACAATCTTAATTTATTTCCCTCTTTCATCAAAAATCCTTTTTCACCGAAATCATTTTTTTTCTAAAGTTTTTTCAAATTTTTTTAACATTATAAAATGTATTTATTGAAAATATTTTTACCTATATTTCAATTTTTTTAATTTGTTTGAATGTAATATTAATGTTCTTTTCCAAACAAGTCTCTTTTTAATTTTACCGAAAAAGTTAATGGAAAAATAGTATTAATTTTTATGGAATAAATGGGATTTCTAGCCATTATAAATAATAAATGTTTTAAATCTTACATTATAAGTTTGAAATATTATTTTAAATTAAAATTATTTTCAAAATATTTACTTTAGTTTTGGTTTTAAAAATATTTTCAGTATGAAATGGTTATTATCCTCAATAATGTTTTAATGAAATTTTTAGGGAATAAATATTCACTAACGATATAAACCATTTGTTATATTTATGATCCAATTAGGATTTGATTTATTAAAACCATTATTATTTTTTATTTCCTTGGTTTATGATCTATTTGATGAGGTAAGGTATGGATATTCTTTTTCTTGATTAATTAAGGTAATCAATATCTTTACCTTGAAATGTTCACTATCTTATCACTATTGGACATTAAATTTCCCATAAATATCCATATAATATATTATGGATATATTTATTAATTAAACTATATATCATTTATACATACAATATTTTACCTTTAATGTTCTATTATTTATTGGGGTGTTATTATTAATATGTATTCCTTATTCGATATTGATTATTTTGAAAATAAATATTGTTCATGAATTAAATAGATTATTCTATATATGAGAAGTTATTTGGGTATGTAATTATATTTCGGGTTGGTTATATGATGTCTGAAAATTTAAAAAAAAAATTCATCATGAATTTAGTTATTATTTTCCATGATATTTTCTCAATGGTATTATCTATTGATGTAGTTAAATTTTTTAGTTTATGAATTAAAAGAAATGTGTTTTCTATAATTTACCTTTACATTTTATTATGAAATATATATTCATGTTAGTTAATTTGTTTTAATATAATTTGTTTTCATTTGTTTACCTTTTTATATTTAATATTTCTTATCTAACATGATAGTTATTTTATTGATTAAATAGATTTTTTTGTTATTTACCTATACATATTTTTTATTAATTATTTATTGTACATAATTTATTCATGATATTTTCCAATTAATGTAACTATTATTGAGAATATGAGGTCACCCTTATTTTTTTTCATTTTCTAGGAGTCAAGGATGTGTACTATGATTAATATAAAATGATTTTATAGTAAGAATAATGTTATTATTTAAAATTAAACATTGTTGTAATTTTGGTTTTCAAATATAATATTGGAATCATGTATGTATTACGTTTTCAAATACTACTAAATAATTAAATCCAATGTGATGTAATTCCATGTATATTATTAAAATGTAATAAATATGACATTCGCTCTAGGCTACTAGGATCAGGGTTGTAATAATTCTTATAATAGGAAGTTGACTATAAATTATGAGAACTAGATTAAGGGAAACATATATTAGGTATTATAACCATACAATGGACTTATAGGATAAGTATATAATAACATATTACTATTTTGTTAAGGTCGATATTATATTGTTTTTTTTTCTGGAAGTATATCCCTATCTCGATATTACAACATCACTTGGTTTTTAAAATACTTTATCTATGGGTAATAATTATGTAAATTACTATTGTGAATGCCTCATGAATTAACCAGTATACAACAATGAGGCTTACTGTGCAACTGGTTTGACACTCTGAGATATATTCTTTGGAGGATTTACATTTTAATTACAACTCAATAAAAAGGATTAGGATAGATGATGAAAAAATAACCTAGGTTAAACCTAAGTTGAGTATGATTGATAAAATGTTTCATGGTTTATTAATAATATAAATGATTCTTCAGGATTATGAGGTTTCCCACTCTATTTTTTGTTACTCATATTATTATTTTTTGTTTTAGTAAATGATTGGAACCCTATGGAATTGTGTTAAAATTGAATATAATGGAAAACATGGTGACTATGATCAACCAAATAGGATGGTGAAAATAGTGAAAGATATCATGATTATTCTGAATTTTTTATCCTGAAATATGATTATAAACCTATACCTTAACTAGCTATTGGTTTCCCTAATGAAGAGAAGAATGATGTGTTCTATGAGATCGAGTGATGGAGATCATGGAAGAAAGAAGCATTGAATTCCTTCATGTTATAATTGTGTAAATAAACACCCATTTGAGTGTCTAAAAAGAATAATAAAATACTTTATGAGTGGAAAATAAGAGAATAATCTAATTATTTATCGAGAAAAATTAAGAGTATAACAGAAGGAAATAAATTTCAAAATAGTTATCTATTTATAGTTTTTTGTATTAAATGTGGGGAACCTGGGAATTATCCAAGTTAATGACTTCTTCTAAAGTCCAACCCATAGACTAATGAATGAATTATGTTGAAATAAAATACATATAGTATTTATGTATTGGGATTCAAGAATTAAAATCTAAAATTATCTTTACCAATGGTAATTTTGGTTATAAGAATTATGAAACATCTAAGGCTTGTGATAATTTTTTTGCATATATGTCTCCATTAATATAAGATTTATGGATACCATCATGGGTTTATGTGTTTGATGTTTATCATAAGATGAAATTATTAAATGGCCCTTTTAAAAATTTGTGTGGTAGGAATATAACATGATTGAGGATATTTTTAAAAAAAATTTATGCCAATAAAACCTATTGAATAAGTATATGAAAAAATTATTTAATGATAAATTACCTTAATTATATTTTTAAGATTAATATTAAATGTACTGGTAACCATTAATGATTATCTTTTGTTTCAATTTTTTATAATAATGGGTCACCAAAATTTGGGAATGTTATTAGAATTATATTAATATAGATTTAGAAAAATTACAACCCATATGTTAGGTGAGAACTCGTCACATTCGGTAAGGCCATAAGGCCTTAACACACAACCAAATAGTGAAAATAGTTTTATACCTACAAATAGACCTCATTATTCTATGGTTAATATTTCACTTAAGAAATTTGATAGATAAATATTAATGTTTAGCCAGTGGTATTAAATTTTAGTTTTATAATTTAATGTATTATATTAGACAACTTGTTCTTACCATATTTGTTTTGGAAAATATTTATATATATGTGGAAAAACATGTGACTCTTATATATCTACTGATTCATTAGAAGTTAAATTTAGGGATTCGGGGAAAAAAATAATTTTTGATATTCATTTCATAGTGTAAGAAATGAATTGGAAATTGATTTAGGAACAACCAAATGATGGAATTTTTCTTATGAAATAGAATGAAATCAAGTACGTATATTTCTTTATATTCAAAGATAGTAAAATAATTACTCAAATTTAGAAAAATTATGTTAAAAAAATTATCAAGGTACCTTTTTATCAGTTTAATCAAATAGTATTTTAAATCATTATAGATTTATGGTTTTAAAGTCCCTAATATTCCATTGATCATTCAATTTCTTGGGACCAATTATCTCTACCACTCTCTATAATTATTTATCATTTTCTTGAAAAGTTTATATATTCTCTTCCCACCTATGTTATCCTACTTAGAAACAAATTTATGTGTTATTTTATATGAACTTAATATTTAAATTTGTCTCTTATCAAGAGGAAGTGTTATTAACACCTTTACGCTTTGGGATTTTCAATAATGGCATTTAAAAAATGTTAATACATTGATTAAAAATATCATTTTTAAATTGTGAAGATGCAACTTGTAAAAGTTGGGGAGAATTTAAAACCCTAATAATTAATGATATATTTATTTTTAAATAAATTATATCTCTTTAATAACATGAGGAACCCAAAACCCTAAGTTTAAATGAATCACAATATAGTATACTATTATAACTTGGATGTCAAATTGGTGGGTATTAATGGTGCTAAATAAATTATGAAAATTATATACTATAAAATTCTATGAACAAATTCATTCGTCACCTTTTTATTATAAATAAAATATGAATCTTTTTAAATAAAAATAGATATTTTTAAAAAAATATTATTTTTCTAAAAGAAAGTTTAGTCCTCCTATGCCAACGTTATTTAAAACTATTTTTTTACCAATTTTATATTATTATTTTTAAAATAAAAGTCATTTTAGTATTTATAACATAAAAATTATCTTATGGTTATTTTTTCTAATTTTTCTTAAATTTTTTATTTTTCCATATATTATGACAAATACTGATTTGCATTGAAAACTATGTTTTCGTTTAAATAATTTAGGACATAAAATTAAATTTTAAAATAGTTTTAAGTAAAAATTTTTCTATTATCGTAAAATGTAACTAATTTAGTTCATTTAAATAAATTTGATGTTGAATTTTTAAATTAATACATTATATACTTAGGAGTATTTTCTCTTGGGAAACACACTTTTTCAATGCATGTGCAGGTATAATTTTATATTAGATTCTTACACTTTAGTGAATTAAATTTTGAATAATGAATTATATATATTTAATTATCATTATTGATATTATCTAAAAATTTCATCTTAATTTTTGACTATTATGGATAAAAAAGAAGTAAAAATTATTTAGCATGGTTATGATAAAAATTGATTTACTGGGGGTGGTTAAAATGGGAAGATAAGGGTTAAAGATGAAATAATACATTCCCAAATCCCATTTTTTTACATATATAGACCTTTAATCCTCTAAGGTTCAATAATGAACAATTTTGGTTACTTTTCGCATGATAAACATGTGTGTGTGGTTGATTCTTTTCAAAAATTTCTTGCATGTCCTCCACCCCAATTATAAAAGGGTACCCCCTCTCATCCCCTATTAGAATATACATATCCATTGGTTTGGGAAAAAAATACCCTAATAACATTACTAATCCCATATTAATATCTTAGATACCTATTTCTATAATAAATCCAACCTAGTAAGGTTTTTAGTGAAACCTAAAGAAGTTGTTAGAAGGAGAGGTAACATTCTTAAATGAGAATCCTAATCTTATTTATTCTTACCCCAATAGAAAGTATTATTAAACCATGATCATATAATAAAAATAATATTTTAATCATACTGATATTTTTTTATGTTAAGTTTATAACCTATATCCATATCATATTTCATCAAATGGGAAGTGAAACCGTCGATCATGTTTACGACAGACTACCACCTCACGAACCAATATAATTCATTTTACATCACCTCCTATCAAGGGTAGATAAAATGAGAGATTTAATTTTTTTATAATATTTCTGATATTATCATCCTTATTAAATTTTAATATCACATATACCCTCTTATGTTCTGTATCGTCTGGAATACGATAATGTCGAGGACTTATGCCTCGTGAAGCGATGTTAATCATTTTTTGAATTTTGATTTACATGAAAAGTAATAATAATAAATTTAATGAATATCTGTGATATATCTGACATGATTCTGATCATTTAAAATTAATATATCACCCACTTCCATACCCCTTCATTCGATAGTGGAATGATATCACCGCTCATGCGCTCGTACGACATACCATCTTCAAGAAGCGATGTGATTCATTTTAAATGTACAAACATCAAGAATGATGATAAAAATGTATATAATGAGTAAACTTATAAGTATAAAATTAATTTATTTATGGATATTATTTATCTGTATCCTATAAAAAATTGGAACTTTTATGACAAAACACACATGATAAAACAAGGCAATTAACACACAAAACAATGAAAACAGTGAAATATTATAACGAAATGGGTGTTAAATGTTATAATAGGATCATATATGATATTATAAATAATAATATGGTTTGGGTATAAATTTATAACATGATTTATATAATTATACATGAGGTTATATCACTTTTAACCCAAAAGAAAAATGACGTAAGGGACTTTATCTCAATTTTCATTCATTGAGGCCTATTATGATGTTATGAACATAATTTATTTTATACGGTGCATATACTTCCAAATTTTTATATAATTTAATGAATAATTCATATATATTTTTATTTTATTTTATAATTTGAATTATTTTATAGAATAGAATTTTAATTGAAAATCACCAAGTGGTAAATAATTTCATAACTCAATTTCTTTTCATTGGGTTACATTATTTCTCTAATATTCTTAACATCCTAACATTATCAGTGAAAATAATTTCGAATATCTTATGTTGTATTTCAACTTGTTTTATTGGGATTTAAATTTTAAACATATAATTGATTCATTGATTAATTCTCACACCAATTTTATGATCTTTATAAGGGTTTATTTCACAATATTATTTTAATTGGGATTTATTATTTATGAATTTCAATTGATAAATTTTTTTTGATAATTTTCTAACAAAAAATTTTAAATTTATTATCCTCTTTTTATAGAATAAATTTCTAGGAAATAGTACCATTTCCTCTCTTTGGAACTTAAATTTACTAGAAAATTGTTTTTAATAAAATCCTAATTTATTTTCATCTTAGATTGAAAATCCCTTTTTCAATGAAATCCATTTTTATAATAATGTTATTCGAAATTATTTCACATTCTGAAAATGGTTTATTAAATAAATTTTATGATGTTTTATTTTTTTAATAATGTTTTTAATATAATCTGTAGTTTATTTTCCAACCAACTACTATTTGTATTTTAATGAAAAAGTGAAAGTAGTCTTTGTTTTAACATGTATGAAATGAACTGAATTTCCCGCCATTAAAACCAACCAATGTTATAAGTCATAAATTATATGTTTTAATTTTTATTTTCAAGGAAAATTATTTTCAAAACATATTTTTTAGTATTAAAAATACTTTCAATGTGAAAAGGATTTTTTCCTCATGAATGTTTTAATGAATGTTTTATGGTATTTTTATACATCAATATTATCATAAGTTATTATTCATATTATTTATTAAGGATATGTTTTAATTATACCATACTTATAATTTAAATGGATGGTTTATAATAATTTTTACCATTGAATGTGTTGACATTCCCTTTCTTGATTAATTTTTGTAATCATTAACTTTCCCTTGAAATATTCACTTTATCTTTAACATTGTACATTAAATTTTCAAAAAAAATTCATATTAATTTTCATGGATATAATTATTACCAAAACCATATATCTTTTTATTAAATTATTTAACTTTGAAAGTTATATGATTTATTGGGGAAATTATTGTTAATATGTATTCATTACTCGATACTTAAATTTGTTGATATGACATATCATTAATTAATTACATAGATTATTAGATATATTAGGAATGATTTATAGATGAAATAATGTGTGGGGAATGGTTATAGATATACCCTTGATACACTATTATTCTCATGAGATGAATTATATAGATAGACTTAGTTAAATTGGATTCTAGTGTAAACCTACGCATCAGCTTTAAACTATCTTGTGAAATATATTGATAATAGAGGTATCATGATGCCTGAGATCATGACGTATAATAATTTAACACTTAAATCATCAAGAATTTAGTTATTATCATGAATGAGATTTTATTAATGGTATTATCTCGAAATTTATTGTAATTTGTAGTTTATCGATTACATGACATGTGTTTTTAGTTATTTACCTTGCTATTTTTTTGTTTATCTATTCATGATAGTCGAGTTATTTAAATGGAATTTGTGTTCTTTTATTTACCTTTACATATTTATTATTCCTTATTTAATCATGATAGTTAATTTATTTAAATAGAATTTTTCTTTAGTTATCTACATTTCCATATTTAGTATTCCTTATATATCATGATAGTCGTGTTATTGATTAAATGACATGTGTTTTTAGTTATTTATTTTTCCATATTGTTTAGTCCTTATTGATTATTATTCATTTATTTATGATACCTTTCACTTTATATAACTTTTACTAATCATCTGTGCTCACCCTTATTTTTTTTCCTTTCTCCGGAGTCCAGGAAGTGTAATTTGTTTGATATACAAGGATATTCTACAGGTAAAAATGTTATTCTAAAAAAATATAATTTAATTTAAATTTTCAAATGTCATTTTGGAATAATGTATTTATATATTTTAAAATTAATAATGAACTATTATGTCATTTTGGTTGAAATTCCTTTCACAGTGTTGAAATTTAATAATGTAGACACTAGATCTTGGCTACTAGGGTCAGGGTTGTTACAATTAATCATCCCTATAATCATATACTCAAGTATGTATATACCCAAATAATATATTCTCAATAACAAAACCTTACAAAAACCATTTTAATCTCCAAGTAAACAAAACATAGTGAAATCATATATTCTTCTAGAAATTTAAAATATTTTTAACTCTCAAATGATATTAATCACTAGTTCATAAATTCAAAAACTAGTAAATATATTTCATATTCCCAAAAATTTGATAATAATAGAAAAATATATCTAGGATTAGTTTTCATATAATTAAATAATCAATTTTAATACTATCTAACTATTTTGTTTCTCAATATCAATATATCCTTTATTACATCAACATAGATCATATATTAAACCTAAGAGTTATCTAAAATAAATAATGTGCTCTTTAATTGTTATCCTAAAAAATATAACGTTGTCTAAAATTCACTTTTCAAGGTTATTGATAAAATTTAGTATATATTTCCAAATATTTAAATAAGAACTACTAAAGAGAAAAATTTATATGATTCACATAATATTCAACAACATTTGAATATTCATATCTTTTATCATTAAATATCACTTTAAAAATTATAATTTCTAATAGTATCAAGAATTAATTTCTATTATGATTTCAACCACACAACTATTGATAAGATTTTGAAACTAACCGTTTCTATCATAATAGGTATATATTAAAATTATAAACTATTTATATATTATACTTTATTTGGTTATAAGACATTGATACTTCTAGATACATACATTTCTCAGATTAATCTTCATGATCCTATTTTAATCAAATACTAGAACAAAAAAGGTTATGATCATATAAAAATATGAATTAAAAAACATCAATATGAATATGTCTCCCCTTATGAAATACTCTTTTTTTACATGCGATACTTTCTGATCAAACTATGACTCCCTTATTCAATATTCGGTTATCCAGGGTCATTTTTTTATTATTTTCCCCAACTTAATTAGTTAACATAATTCTTAAATCATTAATAAAATTTTGAAAATATATTGTGGTTAACCAAATTATATCCCTCAAGAGTTTCTTGGTAGGTGTGCAGTCTTAGGCCCATTCACTATGCACTACTCTAAAGATCAATTTAATGCTCAATCAACCTTTAATCGGGTTTTACACCTAGATATATCTATTACACAAATTCTCGCAGTATTATGTATCTAAACATGGATTTATTGCTAGGAAAATCATAATAAATCTCCATGTTACCAAAAATTTAGGATGTTATAATGTATATAAATAAATTACTATGATTTTCACAAAAATTTTCTCATCTTAATCCCAAAATAAAAGTGAATTATTTTATTAAAAATAAATCATAATCTATCCCAATGGTTTATCAATACCTTTGAAATTTTCATAAACCATAACTATTCAATAATGAGATTTTCTCCAACTAACATCCAAACCTCTAAAGTTTTCTAAATATTTCCTTTGGTACAGAGTTAGATGCCTGACACCCAAGCTTATAAATCTAGAACCACAAATACGCACCTTAAATATAAACCTTAATGTCAAATGTAAAACTTGGATATAAACATACCTAATTCAAGAATAAAAATGGATTATTTCAACATTTATATTATGAGTATATTTTTATGTTTTGATATTTAGAGATTTATGAGACTGTAAGAATTAATAAATCCTATGTTATTTGTATCAAGAATACATTTTTTCTACTTTTTATGAATAAATGTAATCCACAATGAGTCTTCAACATCTCACATAAATTATTCCACACATGTTATCCATCTAAAATATCATGTGTACTTTTAATTTTTCACTTTGTGAAATTGAAACAAAAAGAGGAGTGAGATCGAATGCTCAACAAGTGAAAATATAAAATTGATGTAATATTGGAATAAATTTTGCTTAGATATCACTAAAGGAAGAGGTAATAAATGATTCCATGATCAATTGGAAATAGAGAGAATTATATATCTATGAATATAAATGAAAACATGGATATTAAAAATTATGATATCATAATGATATAATTCATAGTGATGGACAATAAAAATCTTTTGTTAAGGCCTTATTCCATGACACCATTCATTTATGGGAAGAAAAATACACCAAAACGCAACATGCTTTGTCTCATGATAAATAAAAGCTTGTAGAGGATATATATAATTTGGGGCCCAAATGTAATCAAATTAAGTCCAATAAATTCTCCACAATAGTCAAAAAAAACTTTTCATACTATTACCTAAGGAACCTTTTGCTAAATAAAAACATGGATATCTATATAATGAATAATATAAAATACTAATACATGATAACCCTTTATTAAAAGTAAATAATTTTTCATAATTTCCATACTTTTCCCCATTTCAATAAAAGGGATAACATGATAATAAACCATTTGGAGAAAGATGTTGTATGGTCAAAAAATGGAAATTTTATGATAATCATATGTATTGGAATAAGAATATACAAGGCCCCAATAAATTTCCCCATGTTTTAAAAAAGGATAACAAGGTTATAACCCAGTTAGAGAAATATGGGTGGATGATCAAACAATACATACTAAACGTTTCAATAATTATATTTTTTAAAAAATTCACTATATATAATTAAATAAAATTTTCTATTTCAATAGAACAACATTATTTTTGTGTGATCAAATTACAATTTGAATTAAATAAAATTTGATGTTCATGCCATATAAGGAAATGGGTAGTTGGAAAAGGAAATATAGAAATCACATGATCGTAATACTTCTAGATAAAGAAAGCGGATGGCTATAAAAGAATATTTCCCCAATGTGAGAAAGGAAACATATGTCATTTTTGGAATAAATAAATAACGCCTTTTCAAAAATAATTTATTGGAATCTATAAAAAAATAAGAGATCAAGAGTCAAATTGATTGATATAATGAGTTCAGACCGACAAATAATATATATATATATATATATATTAGGATAAATCATAAAACATAAACCCTATTAGTGTAATTCCTTAAGAATTTAATAAGTGAAATGGATGTAGAAACAGAAAATATCATTTAAAAACCAATTGTAACATTGATTTAAAATAAAAATTTTCATATTTCATTCAAAGGTAAAATTTTAAAAGCTGAGGTGAAAACCATTAAAAAAATTAATTTTAAAACAATATGTAATAATATATAATTGGAAATATATAATTATTATCTTGGAAAAATTTATGGAGAAAGATAAAACATGTGAAATTGGAAGGAAAAACCTTTTAGTATTTTTAAAATACATTTTCCTAAAACTCACATTGTAAGAAGGGAAAAAATCATTTTTATTAAAAAAATATTTTAAATAAATATAATTATAAATTAAAATATAATTAAATATTAGGATGGGAGAACCCAATCATGTTGAATAAAAGATCAAGATGAAGCATTATAACTCAATGGATGTATATTTGAGTTATCAATATCCCTTTCTAGAACCACCATACATGAAGTATGGAACATTTTAATAGGGGTTAATGTGGTAAAAATGAATATAATGAACGAATACCACATAAAAATCAAATGGAATAATTTACACAATATATATGAAATAATTTTATGTCGACGATCATAACTCAATAAATACAAATTAGAGTTACCAAAAACTCTCAAAACTGGGGTAACACTTGTTTCCAAAAAAATATGAAGAAAATAATGTTATTTGGAATATTTTATCCCATCAAGTACAAGAAAACAATGAATATAATTTTATTTGGATATAAATTAATAGAAAACTATATGAATTAATCTTTGTGTATATATTGTAACTTGTCGTGAATAATTGGAATTGAGACAAAGAGAACCCTTTCGATATGAGTAAATCTTTAATCAAAATCCCTTAAAAGAGAGGGATTATAATTAAACAAATAAAAAAATTATTGATGGATATTTACTAATATTATATCTCAAATTGGATTTATACGAACAAAAAAATTTCAATTATATGCCTAATTCCAAATATGTCTAAATGAGAGGAATTTGTGATGTAAACCCTCACCTCAGTTATGATTTGTTATACACTAACACCAAAATTCCTGAATAATTAAATTTTTTTATTAAATACAATCCCAATAAACTTTTTCATAACTATAAAAATTTATACTCCTAATTTAAAATGATTCTTTACATATACATATTTGTTTTGTTTTACCTATTTTTAAATCCTTTTGTAAGTAATCTGTATCATTTTGAACTAGTTTCATAAAACTTTTGATTATATTTGTTACTGTTAAAAAATAAATCATTCAAATATAATTTATAGTACTAAAATATATATTTCAAGATAGTTCATAACGTTTTTATTTCATGTCATGGTATTTTTATATATTATCCGTGAGGTTGAAATCAATGAAAAACATGTATTACTGTTTCTTAATGAATGAATGCTGTATTTTTAAATAATGAGATATATATTCATATAACCATACTAGATGTGTTTTTAAATATTTATATAAAATTATATAATTAAATAAGTTCTCTATTTCATCTATGATATAAATTCAAATTATCATTCAACTACATGGTTAAAACATCCCAAACATGAACCTCCCAGGATTAATGGATGATTAAGAGGAGGATTGGTTGCAATATCATTATACCAGAAGAATAATTACCTTATTAACAATTATTAGTGTGGAAGATTAAAATTTTATGTAATTAAAATAAGAATTAATGTATTCTGAAATATTACATAGTATGAATTACAAATTTTCCTCTTAGTATGCTTGTTTACAATGGTTAATGTTATAATGATTGATTATTTCCAATATTAACTATAAAATGAGTAATTTATATTTAAATAATAAATAAAATTAAATAAATAACATATATAATCACTAAAACAATTTCTATAATCTTCCATGAAAGGTGGTGATGAAAAAAATGAAACATTTCGTTCGTGGATGCCCTAGTCTCCAAACGCACATGAGGAACATTTTCATTTTTTCAATTGAATGAGAGGGGGATATATTATGGTTATTAAATAAATATAACAACATTTAAAGATATTATTTAAAATCTTTTCATTTTATACATATGGTTAGAATGGGTTTCGCGTATGGTGAATGGGAATGATAAATAATGAAAGTAAAATGGTCAATAAAACAAAATTTGAATATTTTAATATTCTATTCGAGAATCCTTTAGAAATGATATAATTGAGGATATTTTCAGGGGATTGGGGATAAAAACATTTATTTGGGATATAAAAGAATTAAATTTTGTAGTGTAGCATGTGAATATTGAACTATAGGTGTGTCATGAAATGGGATGAAATGATATTCTTTTATTGGTGAAATAGAGGGTTAAATCAATAGAAAAGAATGTTAGGTAAGTGACACAAATTGAATTGTTGGAGAGATAGCTATGTTAGATGAATAAAGGTTGGCTGAGACATTGGGGTAGGAATATATTACCTAAAAATCTCTTTATATAATTTATATGTGTTCTTTAAACTATAAAAAATTTAAGATACATTATTTACCCATTAACCATTATAATTTTTGATTAAAAATTAATGATGATAATTATTTTATTTCTAAAAAATAATATGAACATTATTACAAACTTTTGATGTTATGAATCTAATCTTTGACTCAATTTTAGCTAATAATGTTTTTAAATATGAGAAAGTTAACTTTTAAATTAATATGTCTCATGTGTTGAAAAACTATTTTTTTATAAAAATGTAATTCCAATCATTAATTGTTTTTAATATTATTTAATTACTAATTAAATGATTGTTAATTAACAAGAATATATGTTTAATAATCATAATAGATTCCTTTTTAAATAAAATTCTATTTAATTAAAAATAATAATATTTTGGAATGTGCCATTCTTTAAAAGAGTAATTTTTTTATTGTGGTAAAAAATATTTACATAGGTAATATAATATTTTTCCTAAAAGCTTTAAAAACCCCCATTACAAAATTTGGTCATTCTGATTAAAAATATAAAAACCATATTATTCAATTCAATTTCTAAAAGTGGTAAAAATTAACTTTCATATTATATTAAAAAAATATAATGAAAGCTTGTTTTGTGGGAAAATATCTTTCAAAAAAATATCAACTATTATTATTATTATTTACTATAAATTTATAATTAAATTGGTATTAAACAATTATTCAAATGGAATATAGATTATCATAATCAATTATAGGTTTCTTTATATATAAATTCATATCACATATATAGAGAATATTTAGAATAATACATTTCATGGTTTAAATTCATCATATTAGTCAATTTAACTATGAAAATTGAATTTCATAAATATTTAAAATAGAATTTATTTTATTTTTATAAATATTTTATATAGTTTTTAATCAAATTCATTACCTATGAGGCCCCAGCCTTAAAACTTACGTAATCTTGAGTTATTTCAAGATTACACATTGAGGATATTTTCAGTTTTAGTGTTTTAGAGAATTAGATCATGAAACTTGCATTACATTCCACATTTAAACAAAGTGGTTACATAAAAGACAGTATTCATTCTTCCCATCAACGGAAACATATTTAAAATAAAACATGGATTCTTTCTTGACACATCCTTGACACTATCATCACATCATGTACCTTTCCCTTGGCCTGTGAAAAAATTTCAAAAACTTGGGATGAGCATAAAAAGCTCAGTAAGGGTTATAAAAATATGGAAATGAAACATGAGTTCATATATACATAACAATGAAATAATACATTACCCATAAAACATAGGCGCTTTAACATACCTTATCAAACCATGAATAAATCATAGAAAACATAAGACATAAAAGGTTACTTGAGGCATTCATAACATTCTTACGTAGGGAGTAACCCTCTTGGTTACGTTTGGAATACCCATCACAGTATATTCCCTAAATCTCTTCGGAGAAACCTTAACGTTTCACTCCTTCGCGTTACCAAATGCATTGGAGAGCTATATCAGGCTCATCCGCCCTTAGTCTATCACGGAACCACCCGTCTTCATAATAATGCCCAAGAACCTCAATATAATCGTACCACATAAAACATGCATAAAGGAAACATAAAATTCACTCCTTTCAATCACAAGATATCAATAAAAAACATTGATATAAAAACATTATGAAAACAATTTTCAATACCAAAATAAAAGAAAAGTAAAACTTGGTATTTATTTTTCTTTTTAAAAAAAGGTATGTCTTGTAGAGGAAGCCGATACTCAAATAATGGTCACGACAGCGGAGAAGTCGTTGTCGCCGCATACGTACGACAAAAAAATTCCCTTTTGTAGTTTAGTAAAAGCTTTTTATAAAAAAGATTCCTTTTGAATAAACGTAAAAGTCAAAGGGGTTTATACACCGTATAAAATAAGGTTGTGTATAAAACAAAATATGCCTCAATGAAAAGAGATTGAGAAGAAGTCCTATACAAAGACGGTATCCTTGGTTTAAGGATAAATAAATTACATAATTATGTGTGACAAACGAATACACCAAATATAAGTGAATATTAAGTGTAAAATAATCAAATTTCATTCACACATATTCAAAGGATGGAATATTCAATAACTACGTGTTGAACCCAATGAAATCAAAATTGGGTTAAGAAGTTCCCTTGACAGTCTAACAGCGTCACATCAAAATGAGTTGCTGAGAGATAAAAAGTGTATCTTATCACATAGACATAAAATTTACATCAATAAGGATATATGAGAACATATCCCAACATAACAATATGTAAATTAAAATACCCAACAAAAGAAGTCTTTTAAAAAAGAGGAGGGTGAATAGTTCCCTTACCGACTTGGGTATCTTTCAAAACATACACCCCATGAAATAAGGACAATAAATCATTGATGTAAATACTCTTAAATGAAAGTATATTACACAAAGAGTAGAATAATGGGCAGTACATACACCACTCAATGGAAATTGTGGAAAATGTAGCATAAATCTCACGGGAATAAAAGTGAGATGAAAGATCCCTTACGAAAACTCGGCAGCCTAACGACACCACATAAAACATACAAAAATGGATTGATGAGATAAAATAGGGTATCTCATCATATTAACATAAAGTTTATAGAAATAGTAATATAAAAGAACATCCCCCAACATAGCAAAGAGGAGTTTAAAAGAAGTGACATAAAGGAGAGTACTTAAAAAGAAAGAGAGAGGTTAGATCTCTTACGAAAATTCGACAGCCTAACGGCGCCACTCGAAACCTACAAAATGGATTGATGAAATAGAATAGGGTCTCTCATCATATAAAAATAAAAATTACAGTAATATTAATATAAAAGAACATACCAATAACAAGAAATATGATCTTAGAAGGAATGACATAAAAGAGTGTACTTAAAAAGAAAGAGAGGAGTAGGATCCCTTACCTCAAGTCCAACTTGTCTTGTTCGTTTCATTATATTCCTGAATAATATACTTTTGTCAATTAATAATTGCCTAATTACCTCCTTTAAAGATTATTATTCAGTTCATATCACATATTATAATGTTATAATAATTTTTTAATAATGTTAGTTCATATGAGACGTTTTTTTTCGATGTTTGGTACATGAGTCAAAAATGAACTTGTTTGAAACAATATTGCCCATGTAGTTATAAGAAAATAATTTCTAGAATAGTATTAATGATTAAAATATAATATATATCCAGTAAATATTCATTTCATACTATTCCATATCATTTGGAGATAAAAAATGAAAAGCACCGTTCATGGAGACGGTAGGTCGTACGTAAGCATGAACACTACTTTCATTTTTTGTCATATTAATGGAATTAAAACAAAATGAGAGAGATATATATATGTTATAATTCCATAATGATATCCATAATTTTGATGTAATATATTACATATATATCTATTATATATATGTACTTAGAGTATTACATAACATTTTGAGATAAGAAATGAAATGTACCGTTCATGGAGACGGTAAGCCGTACGAACGCATGAATGCTACTTCAATTTATATTTCATATTTAATGGAATTAAAACATAATGATAAATAATAGTATTTTAATTCCAATAAGGTATCATATATAATATCATTAAATATATCCTTTATACGTACCACATATGGTATTAACGAATCAAATCACTTTGAGGGGGCGGTAGTCCGCACTTCCTTAAATGAAGATATCGCGTTTACCCATAATGGAAACCATAACGGTATGCCCAAAATGAAAAATACAGAAGCTTAACGAAATCATAAACATATTATATATCATATATAAATATAGTGTAATCTTAATGGCCACCTTTGAAGGTGTTAAAAGAATGTTGAACAATCATCGTTTCGGGAGGCCGAAATTCGCCATCCACGGAAACAGTATGTTCTTTAACCATTATATGTAGGTGTGTGAAAGTTTAGCTCGAATAATTCTTATAAAAACATCCTAGTATATTTATGATACTTTATTTTTTACAAAATAAATGAATAAAAAGAGTTTAGGGGGTTGGAGAAGCAAAATAAAACAAAAGTACTCAAGTGAAGACATTACCTTAAAATCGGGTAACTCCCATTGGTTTGAGCTCAATGGATTCCTTGGGAAGACTTATGCCCAAAGTGAGGCTTCAAGGAGTAACATAGGTAAGTGGAGAGACATAATGGGCAGAGGTTGGCCGAGCCAAAGGCTTTGGGAGTGTGGGTAAGGAGGTAGGGGTGGGGGCCTTTTATAAGAGGAGAGGAGGGGCACTCTTGTAAAGTTACAAAATGTTACTTTATTTTCAAAGGAGTTTCGGATTTTAAAGGTCCCAAATTGATGTATTTATAGGATAAGGTGATAAGGGTTCTAAATCCACTCATCCAATAGTTTTTTTACATGTTTAGGTATTATATATTACATTATCATTCCATTTTATTTAAATCGTTAAATAATGAGGTCATCACTACATCATCATGATGTCGTAAATAATTTAATTTATTTAATGTCTAAAAATTATAAAAAAACTACTATGATGTAGGAAATATTTCTATCTTTCCAAGTAATATTTATAGTCAAAAATCTGATTTGTATAACCTCATGTTAAAATTGTTTTAGTAAAACATTTCATGTTTGTCTCATTTTTACTTTAACTTTAAATAAAAAGATATTAATGTCATTTTCCAACCAAAGTGGCTTCATGGGGTCCCCAAGTTTACCCATGGGTTTTAATGGTCGGCCATGACACATCCAATGAGTTTAGGAAATGTTTCAAGTTCATTTCATATTATTAAATCATTATTTTTACCTTAAACTACACTAATTACCTCTAATCGCGATTAAAAACATAATAAGTTACTATTCACCAAAAAATTATTTTTATCCCATTGAACCAAATTTTACTTCTTAATGACAACCATGTATGTCATATTTTTGAAATTAAAAACACAAATATGGCAAAATTTCATTTAAACGGAAAAATCAGTTTTTATAAGTACCACTTAGTGGTTTCACTATTCATCAAAAATTGATGTTTTTCAGAAAAATCCCTTTAATTCACGCTAAGATATATTTGATATTCCGAATTCAAAAATGAAGTCTATTTTAAAAAATTCAAAACATATAAGTCACATTAATTAGTTTAATAATTAATTCCCGCTGTCAGAGCAAATAACATGTTTTTATGAAACAATAAGTATCAAAAGATTGACACTAGTTTAAGTCTGATTTCAAAGTGAAATTAATTCCAATGACCACTATTGGATTTAATGGTAAAAATATATTCTAATTTCACTTTAAAACCAATTCAAAAGATAATCTAATCATATAAATAAATTATACTAAAAAGTGGTTTTGAATTAAAATATAACATTTTACACTATTCATTTAAAAAAATGAACTTTATCGGAAGGATACCAAAAATTTACACAAAGTAAATTTTGATGTCCCTATTCTTAAGAAGAGTTTTATTTGGTCCAAAAGGATGTATAAGAGTGAACAAAACTATATTTAATGACGGTTCTCCATCAAAAGGCGACAAGTGAACCTTTAGTGAAAACTAGGGCATATACACCTAAAATCGAATTATTTCCGTATTTTATGCCTTTATCTTTTATTGGATAAATAAAAAAACATTAAAAAACATGTATAATCATATTTTAGTTATTTCTATCCATTCCCGCCGATACAACGGCTACATGTTAACTACCATTTAAAATAATATTATTTTATTATTATAGTGCAACGTAAGATTCCCAAGAAACTCGTTGTTGCGTGTTGGGTACGCCATCGAGCATAGCATCCCCTTTAAAGTCATATTAATATTTTATTCACACATATGTATAAATATGAAAATGTCATATTCTTTATTTACCTGGGGTGTTACATCCTTCCCCCCTTTTGGGAATTGCGTCCTCACAATTTTAAAATTGCACTTGGAAACATCCTTGAAAGTCCCACATCGGAACAAGAGTCGGTAAAACAATCACTTTAAAATAAAGAAAGATAAGTACAGAGGTCGCCTGAGTTAACCCATATTAGGACTCCATGTAGGAAAACATGGACATGGAGGAGAAAACATAGGGTCACGTTCTGATGGAGAGTGATAGAAAACATGTTTAGGAGAAAGTTAATAATAAGAAAATCACAAACTTGTGATGGGTTAAATGGTGTTGGGTTCCATAGTAGAAAAAGTTAATAGACAACATTTTTGTTTTAAGTTACTTTTTATTGCGTAATTTATTCATAAGGAAACATAATCACTTATCATGTTGACTTTCAACTTTTACTAGATTCCTTAATCAAACTCATATTTTCTTCCAAAAGATGAGTATTTAGGGAGATGTGTTCACATTAAGAGTACTATAATAAACTTCTAGAGAATCACCTAATCCACAAAAGAGAACTATATACTTCCCATGTATTTAGGCTTTAACCAAAAACAAAACCAAAAAGGTTAGTACAAGGTTAGATAATCCAGAAAAGGATAACCCATTAAAAAGAAAATCTATTCTTAATCTCTAAAATCTGTCCAACAAAACCCAAAGTTCAATGAGGACCATCCGATAAACAATTTTTCCATAAAATTCATCAAAGTAAACCAATCTAAGATTGAAACCCAAATATTTGAAGGATTTAGTCACATAGTCTTCCAAGTTAAATCGTAACATTTATCTCTAAAAAACATCAGTTGCTCCTAAAGTCTCGTATTGAAAAGTAATTAACCTAATCAGATATCCTCTATGATAGGTTAATAAATATCCATAGATTACCCAAAATCAACTTACTCTTAATTAATAAAATCATCTAACTAAAAATAATCAGTCAAACTAACCAGGGACTTCGTGTAGTCTAGTGGTAGGCGATAAATACCAGTCTCACTTTGTTTGTGGGTTCGATTCCCGCAACATTGTCCGACACGACGGGTTGTCACACGGTCTGCGTGTTGTCCTTTTTCCAAAACTATATAATTCTTAAATCATTCCCAAAAAGAGATAAAATCATCAAAAATGGTCATAACATATTTTAACCTCAATTTTATCTCATGCCTTTCATTTTCCAGCATATCATATAATAACCCATAATTTCCTCAAAAGTAAGGATTATATAAACTCTAATGGCTACCTTTATAATTATTACCTGAACTTCCACATCGATTGGTCATCTCGTCCATGATTCATTACAGAACATACCAAGGTTCAAGTGGTTGATCATGACTCCTTGATAGTCGGTTTAGAACAACCACGAGTTTCCTCATTGAATACCCCATTTCATCTAGTCTCTTAATCAAAGAACCACCACAGTTTCCTTCAAACCAATTGTCACTTTGGTGCCTCCTAGATCCAACCAATTACTAAAACCAAAAAGGTCAGTGTGAGTATATCAACAAAACCATCATGTACTAATGAGTAAGATAAACACTAAGTTACACTTACTCATTCACTTTATCTAAAACTAGGACTCTTTCTGAAATTCTAACCATTATGGTAATGTCACTTATGATTAAAGAATACCCTAACCTCTAAAGTTATCTAAACCGACCTTTAATACCAAATATAAGGCCCCAGCCTTAAACCTTACTTAATCTTGAGTTGTTACAAGATTACACATTGAGGATCTTTTCAGTTTTAGAGTTTTAGAGAATTAGATCATGAAACTTGCATTACATTCCACATTTGAACAATGTGGTTACATAAAAGGTAGTATTCATTCTTCCCATCAAAGGAAACATATTGAAAATAAAACATGGATTCTTTCTTGACACATCCTTGACACTATCATCACATCATGTACCTTTCCCTTGACCTGTGAAAAAAATTTCAAAAACTTGGGATGAGCATAAAAAGCTCAGTAAGGGTTATAAAAATATGGAAAGGAAACATGAGTTCATATATACATAAGAATGAAATCATAATTTACACATAAAACATAGGAACTTTAACATACCTCATCAAACCATGAATAAATCATAGAAAACATAAGACATAAAAGCTTACTTGAGGCATTCATAACATTCTTACATAGGGAGTAACCCTCTTGGTTACGTTTGGAATACCCATCACAGTATATTCCCTAAATCTCTTCGGAGAAACCTTAAAGTTTCACTCCTTTGCGTTACCCAATGTATTGGAGAGCTATATCGGGCTCACCCGCCCTTAGTCTATCACGGAACCACCCGTTTTCATAATAATGCCCAAGAACCTCAACATAATCGTATCACATAAAACATGCATAAAGGAAACATAACATTTCCACCTTTCAATCACAAGATATCAATACAACACATTGATATAAAAACATTATGAAAACAATTTTCAATACCAAAATATAATAAAATTAAAACTTGGTATTTATTTTTCTTTTTTAAAAAAGGTATGGCTTGTAGAGGAAGTCGAAACTCAAATAATGGTCACGGCGGCGGAGAAGTCGTTGTTGCCTCCTACATACGACAAAAACATTCCCTTTTGTAGTTTAGTAAAAGCTTTGTATAAAAAAGATTCTTTTTGAATAAACGTAAAAGTCAAAGGGGTTTATACACCGTATAAAAGACGGTTGTGTATAAAACAATATATGCCTCAATGAAAGGAGATTGAGAAGAAGTCCTATACAAAGCCGATATCCTTGGTTTAAAGATAAATCAATTACATAATTATTTGTGACAAACGAATACACAAAATATAAGTGGATATTAAGTGTAAAATAATCAAATTTCATTCACACATATTCAAAGGATGACATATTCAATAACTACATGTTGAACCCAAAGAAATCGAATTTGGGATAAGAAGTTCCCTTGATAGCCTAACAGCGTCACATCAAATTGAGTTGATGAGAGATAAAAAGTGTATCTCATCACTTAGACATAAAATTTACATCAATAAGGATATATGAGAACATATCCCAACATAAAAATATGTAAATTAAAAGACCCAACAAAAGAAGTCTTTTAAAAAAGAGGAGGGTGAAAGGTTCCCTTACCGACTTGGGTATCTTTCAAAACATACACCCCATGAAAGAAGGACAGTAAATCATTGATATAAATACTCATAAATGAAAGTATATTACACAAAGAGTAGAATAATGGGAAGTACATACACCACTCAAAGGAAATTGTGGCAAATGTTGCATAAATCTCACGGGAATAAAAGTGAGATGAAAAATCCCTTATGAAAACTCGGCACCCTAACGACGCCACATAAAACTTACAAAAATGGATTGATGAGATCAAATAGGGTATCTCATCATATTAAATTAATGTTTATAGAAAGGGGAATATAAAAGAACAT
The DNA here is from genome assembly GCA_963277665.1 of Viscum album. NCBI lineage: Eukaryota > Viridiplantae > Streptophyta > Magnoliopsida > Santalales > Viscaceae > Viscum > Viscum album. The sequence continues at coordinate 1,993,417,078 of OY728137.1, forward strand.
CCCCCAGCATAACAAATAGGAGCTTAAAAGAAGTGACATAAAGGAGAGTACTTAAAAAGAAAAAGAGAGGTTAGATCTCTTACGAAAATTCGGCAGCCTAACGGCGCCACTCGAAACTTCCAAAATGGATTGATGAGAGAGAATATGGTATCTCATAATTTGAACATAAAAATTACAGTAAGAGTAATATAAAAGAACATCCCAATAACAAGAAAGATGATCTTAGAAGGAATGACATAGAAGAGTGTACTTAAAAAGAAAGAGAGGAGTAGGATCCCTTACCTCAAGTCCAACTTGTCTTGTTCGTTTCTTTATATTCCTGAATAATAAACATTGGTCAATTAATAATTGCATAAGTACCTACTTTAGAGATTATTATTCATTTCATATCACATATTATAATTTTATAACAATTGTTTAATAATGTTAGTTCATATCAGACGTTTTTGCCGATGTTTGGTACATGAGTCAAAAATGAACTTGTTTGAAAAAAGATCGCCCATGTAGTTATAAGTAAATAATTTCCAGAATAGTATTAATGATTAAAATATCATATATATCCAGTAAATATTCATTTCATACTATTCCATATCATTTGGAGATAAAAAACTAAAATCCCCGTTCATGGAGACGGTAGGTCGTATGTACGCATGAACGCTACTTTCGTTTTTTGTCATATTAATGGAATTAAAACAAAATGAGAGATATATATATATATGTTATAATTCCAGAATGATATCCATAATTTTGATGTAATATTTTACATATATATCCATTATATATATGTACTTATAGTATTATATAACATTTTGAGATAAGAAATGAAATGTACCGTTCATGGAGATGGTAAGCCGTACGTACGCATGAACGCTACTTCCATTTCTATTTCATATTTAATGGAATTAAGAAATAATGACAAATAATAGTATTTTAATTCCAGTATGGTATCATATATAATATAATTACATATATCCTTTATACGTACCACATATGGTATTAACGAATCAAATCACTTTGAGGGGGAGGTAGTCCGCACTTCCTTAAATGAAGATATCGCGTTTACCCATAATGGAAACCATAAAGGTATGCCCAAAATGAAAAATACAGAAGCTTAAAGAAATCATGAAAATATTATATATAATATATAAATATAGTGTAATCTTAATGGCCACCTTTGAAGGTGTTAAAATAATGTTGAACAATCATTGTTTCGTGAGGCCGAAATTCGCCATCCACGGAAACAGTATGTTCTTTAACCATTAGATGTAGGTGTGTGAAAGTGTACCTATAATCCTTCTTATAAAAACATCCCAGTATATTGATGATACAGGATTTGTTACAAAAGAAATGAATAAAAAGAGTTTAGGGGTTTGGAGAAGCAAAATAAAACAAAAGTACTCAAGTGAAGACATTACCTTAAAATCGGGTACCTCCCTTTGATTTGAGCTCAAAGGCATCCTTGGAAAGACTTATGCACAAAGTGAGGCTTCAAGGAGTAATAGAGAGATGTGGAGAGACAAAATGGTCAGAGTTTGTCCGAGCCAAAGGCTTTGGGAGTGTGGGTAAGGAGGTAAGGGTGGGGGCCTTTTATAAGAGGAGAGGAGGGGCACTCTTGTAAAGTTACAAAATGTTACTTTATTTTCAAAAGAGTTTCGAATTTTAAAGGTCCAAAATTGATGTATTTCGAGGATAAGGTGATAAGGGTTTTAAATCCACTCATCCAATAGGTTTTGGACTTGTGTAGGTCTTAGATATTACATTATCTTTCCATTTTATTTAAATCATTAAATAATGAGGTCATCACTGCATCATCATTATGTCATAAATAATTTAATTTATATAATGTCTAAAAATTATAAAAAAATTACTATGATGTATGAAATCATTTTATATTTCCAATGAATATTTATAGTAAAAAATATGATTTCTATAACCCCATGTAAAAATTGTTTTAGTAAAACATTTCATGTTTGTCTCATCTTTACTTTAACTTTAAATAAAAAGATATTAATGTCATTTTCCAACCAAAGTGGCTTCATGGGGTCCCCAAGTTGACCCATGGGTTGTCTTGGTCAGCCATGACACATCCAATGAGGTTATGACATGTTTCATGTTCAATTCATATTATTAAAATATTATTTTTACCTTAAACTACACTAATTACCTCTAATCACGATTAAAAACTTAATAAGTTACTATTCACAAAAAAATTATTTTTATCCCATTGAACCACATTTTTCTTCTTAATGACAACCATGTATGTCGGATTTTTGAAATTCAAAACACAAATTTGGAAAAATTTTCATTTAAACGGAAAAACTAGTTTTTATAAGTACCACTTAGTGGTTTCACTATTCACCAAAAATTGAAGGTTTTCAGAAAAATACCAAAAATTCACCCTAAGGTATATTTGATATTCCGAATTCAAAAATGAATTCTATTTTAAAAAATTCAAAACATATAAGTCACATTAATTATTTTAATAATTAATTCCCACTGTCAGAGAAAATAGCGTGTTTTTATGAAACAATAAGTATCAAAACATTGACACTAGTTTAAGTCTGATTTCAAAGTGAAATTAATTCCAACGACCACTATTGGGTTTAATGGTAAAAATATATTCTAATTTCACTTTAAAACCAATTCAAAAGATAATATAATCATATAAATAAATTATATTAAAAAGAGGTTTTGAATTAAAATACAACATTTTACACTATTCATTTAAAAAAATGAACTTTATCGGAAAGATACCAAAAATTTACACAAAGTAAATTTTGATGTCCCAATTCTTAAGAATAGTTTTATTTGGTTCAAAAGGATGTATTAGAGTGTACAAAACTATATTTAATGACGGTTCTCCATCAAAAGGCGATAAGTGAACCTTTAGTGAAAACTAGGGCATATACGCCTAAAATCGAATTATTTCCGTATTTTATGCCTTTATCTTTTATTGGATAAATGAAAAAACATTAAAAAAACATATATAATCATATTTTAGTTATATCTATCCAATCATTCCAATACAACGGCTACATGTTAACTACCATTTAAAATAATATTATTTTATTATTAGAGTGCAACGTAAGATTCCCAAGAAACTCGTTGTTGCGTGTTGGGTATGCCATCGAGCAGAGCGTCCCCTCTAAAGTCATATTCATATTTTATTCAAAATATGGATAAATATGAACATTTCATATTCTTTATTTACCTGGGGTGTTACATTACCACTACGTAAATAACTAGTTTTTAATTATCAAAACTAATATTTTAATTTTTGTCTTTAAATATCGTGACTTCATTTTAGTTTGGTGTTTCATGCAGTGAAATTGATTAAACACATTGAATTATTTAAATTTAACTCCATATCAAGATATTAGTGTTTTAAATTCCCCTATTAAATATATTGTATCCTATTAATTTTAATTATTACTCATTGATTAATGTTTATAATGGTATTCTTTACATTTTCATTATTCTGGGTAAAACCTCTAATGTTATATCTTTCATACTCTCTTTGGCTATATCATGTTACTTATCTTTCCTTAGAAAACATTAATAATTACTACCATAATATAAAGACGTATGTATATACCCAAATCTTATATGTTCATTAAAATACCTATCCGAAGCTATTATTTCTCCTAGACAACAAACCACATTGAAACCATTTATTCTTTTCGAAATTAACACAAAATTTAACCCTGAAATGAAATTAATCACAATCTCATAATGTAAACAACTAGCAACTATATACCATAATCGATAAAATTAAATAAAAAACACCAAAAATGTCATTTATTACATTTTATTTAAATCAATAATAATTTTCATTATTATCTAACTCATTATTCTCAAGATTAATAAACCCTTTATTACCTAGACATCAAGTGTATACTAAACTATAGATTCATCATTCTTATATAATTTTTTTTCAATAGTTATCAACAAAAAAATAAAAACATTTCATAAATTAAAATTTATCAAAATTTATGGATATTATGATATACATATACTTCTTCCAAGTATATTTACTAATGTTATATCATATTAATCCCTAAATATAAAATAAATTAATAACTTAACATTAAATAATATATTATCCCAAAGGGTCATATATACCTCTGAAATTTTGATCAAATAGAAACTTTGAATCCCAAAATTATCATTAAATATCATCATAACCTCTAATGTTTCCTAAACTTCCCTTTAAACCAACTATTCTTCTCCGAACCCACACTTCTTGACATGGTTCCATAAAACTATACATTACATACTCACTTTGATATCAGGTGTAAAATCCTATATGTAATAGTACTTAATAAAAAAAATTAAAAACATTTTTTATCTCATACATTCAAAGTATATTTTTAGGTTTTTATTTTTAGATAATTTAGAGACATCAATAACTAATAAGTCTATGTCATTTTTATCAAAAATACATTATTTACAATTTATATAAATGTTATAAATCTATAATTTATATTAAAAATCTCAAATAAATTGTCCCTCTTGTTTTATCCTTCAAAAGATTTCATATTTATATATTTTCATCAAAACATGGGAAAATGAAAATGTAAGAATGGGTGAACTCAAATACTTAGTGATGGAAAACATACTACTAAAGTAGTCATAAAACAAACACAGAATAAATATTATTATTATAATAAGAAAACAACATGAATACATAATACACTATAAACTATGATCATTTTACAAGCATTAAAACAAGAAAACATAAATATCATTAATATTAATCTCATTCTGATGGAATGCATAAATCCAAACATGAAAAACCATCTGTCATAGCCTTGTACTAAGACACTCTCCTATCATGGGATGTTTCATACACCAAAACAAATATATTTTATCTAATGATATGTTTCAATTCATCATAGGGATCTCTAATTTTGGCCCCCACCTATTAACTAACTAATTCCAAAACATTCACTATAGGAGTCAATAATTTGTTTCAACCCATTCCCTTTGGAACCACTTACTGAATTAAAAAACATTTCGTATAATAAAGAATACAGAATATCAATACATCATAAATATACATTAGTATTTAATAATCATCATGATTATCAATCCTTTTCATCATATCAACAAAATGGATAACATTATCATAACCCATCCTTAGAATGAAAGTGAATTGTGAAAAAAAGTAAACATTCCAATAATCATTAGTTTTGTAATAATAATAAAAAACATGATAATACATTCCCCCATTTAGATAAAACTTTTAACATGATCATAACCCATCCAGTGAAGGAATATAGATTATGGAGGCACTATTTTTTGTTACATGACATTTATATACTTTTAACTATAAAAACATAATAGTTATAAATTCATGGATTGAAAGGTTCAGTATCAATGAAAAATTACGATCATACATCACTTATACATAAACTAAATAAACATTATTAATATAATTGTTAATTATCCTTCTAAAATATCATGTTCTTCTTAGTAAATGTAGTTACTAAAGGATATACGTCAAATAAAGGAGTGAGATAAAATCCTAGTAAGGGAAGGACACCATAATTGAATTAAGAGACACAAATCAATAGAACATGGGTGAGAGTAATCATCATAATCCTTTCATAAGCATGGGATCATAATCATAATCATTAGGAAAACATTTTATGCTTGAATAGCCTAAAGAATTTTATTTTTTATTCATTTTTTATAATCCCACTTTCAAGGATTGTAGGGGAACTCATACACTTCCTGTAGGATTTATGATATTACAGGACTCCAAGGTTTTAAAGTAATTAAACCGAAAAATGAAAACGTAAAACTACCCCACCCCAGCAAATGCATCAGGATCAAAAATCCACCATTGCATAGATGGTAATCTAGATGATCTTTTCTGGGATTCCCAGGTGTGATAAGGATGCCAAAGCAATACCCTCTCATTCTTCAAAGTTTGATTAGCTTTGCACTGGTGAATGTGCCTATTATGAATCCTCATCTTCAGCCTTGTCCCTTTTAAGTCAATCTGGTACATCTAGAAATCATTTGGCCTAATGGAATTACTAACCTAAGGCCTTGAAAGACCAGATGAAAAAATAATTGGCCCAAAGGCCTAATCAAGTGAATATTTTATTCATAACATTTGCGCATAATGATTACATCCTCATTGTTAACAAATATAACATCATGTTAATGAATAATACACATTACATGATGAGATAAATCACATTACCAATTGAATTTTATAGATATATAATTATTGTTCCACCCTTCACATCATAATATTTACATAATCATGAATGCCACATAGAACATATAACAATCATAGGTATGAAATAACCCCTATAAAGGAATGTTATTCATAATAACTTCAAAAATAATACATTTATCAATAAACTTTTGGGGTTCCCAAATGAAAAATAAAGATCATAATTTTGAATAAAATATCATATTTCTTTAGATAAGAAACAACACACTAGGAGATGTATATTTATTTAGGAATGAAAAGAATTTTTGGGAAATCAATTTATTTGGAGTAAAAATAAATGTCTAAAAATTTATGTCCCCCAAAATAAAAAATAGTTACAATGAAATGATTTTTATGGAATATTGGAGGGGTAAAAATATCAAAATACAATTCTGAATAGGGAAAAGCTAAAGAAATGATGTTTGGTTCGAGATTTCCCTTAGCTTAAATCCCACATTATTTCACTGTTTTCCCTCTTCCTGGGTAATAAACGTAGGTTTATTAAAAAAAATTCTATAAGTGAATTATTTTCTTTTTAACACTATTTATAAATTATAATAATTTTATTATATATCATAATTTTCATGTTTAAGTGGAATTCATTTAGATATCACGTTTTAGTAACATGTTCATGTATTCTTCAATTTTTCTATCTTTGTTTAGGGTCATTTATAAATTTTTATAATAAATTAAAAATTCATAAAAGACAAATATTTATGCCTTTATATATTATAAATAATTTATTATTACAATCAACTAGTTTGGGGATAATAAAAATGTTTGAAAAATCCCTAGTTGTGATTAACCGACAATTAACAGGAACATTATCCAAATATGAAGAAAAATGGGTACAAATTATAAATAAATAAAATATATAATTTTAACTAACATTAACATAATTTATATAATTTTAAAATTATTCCATTTTAAATATTATTTTATTTTATTTTTAATGAAATTGAGAAAATAGATAGAGAATTATAATAAAATTGGAGAAGAGTTTGAAAAAAACATACATTTTGAAATTAAATATATTTTTTCTGAACTTAATGTTTTATAAGTTATTAGGTCATTATTAAATCACAAATCATGTAATTTAAGGCACACAAAATACTTGAAAAACTATATTTTTACTTCTCACCTGAAAAATGATGTAATTCATAAAAATACCAAAAAATTACCCTTTATCAATTTTCATGATATGATTTCAAAAATGATATTCATTTTATCAAAATAAATTACCACCATGTATAATTTTAATTTTTAATAGAGGATTTATTATTTTTATGAATTACTTAAAATAAAACTTCTTAAAAATGTGTCACTATTCTATTTGAGTGTTTTTAATCATGATATTTATTTTTCAGCATTAAAATATTTATATTTTTTTATATTAAGCATGATAAATAATATTTATATCATTATTTTTTATTTTGAGGTTATATTACTACATGGATTATAACGCCCCAACCCCATTTACCCAGAATCGATACATTATTACATAACATTGGAATGATAGATGGAATCATGTCCTAAAAGTCCAATGTATTTAGTATCCTTGGAAGTACTAGATAAATTCATATCTTTCAAATTACACCATGAAATAAAAACATCAATAACATTTGGTCCCATTTTGAACACACTTATATCCTTAGCCTATCCCTACAGGTCAACCATAAAACACTTCTTCACATCCTGAGAAAAATAAAACATAGAAAAGTGTGCGCTCAGATGCTCAGTAAGGATAACAATATAGGGGAAACTTTCATAAATAAGAATAATAATTTAAGGCAATGTATAAGACTAAAACAATAGCCTTTTAAACCTAAACATCAATATAATATGGAAAGGATAAAATTAAATAATTCTATTTAATTATTCACATGGATATTCTACTAATCAAATAATTACATGAAATATCAACAAACACATTCATAATGATGGAATGCATAATGCCAGACTTATAACCACACAGTCAAGGCCTTGTGCCAAGACTATAAATATGATTTTTTCAAGGCCTTCTTCCAAGACACCAGTTTGTCTCATGAGACCTACCGATGCATCGAGGAGCTATAGCAGGCTCCACCCATCACATACTAAGTCCAATGCATTCCTCATATGAAAATGTTTAAACATAACTTAAAAATTCTTATTAAAACTAGCATAGAAAATGTCAATATTTTAACCACAAACCATGAATGACATAAAAATAGCACATCCACAGTCAAAAATTACTCATTCAATAAAATATGGATTATTGTATTATGATAAATCAACCTAAATAAAGAATAAAATAATCTTAAGGTTATTAACATATATGAAAATATTCATTAAAACTATTTGGGAGAAATAACCCCCTTTTCTTGAAAACATGTAAATGTCACACTGTTTATTAAGGAAGTCATTTCATTGTGATTTTTGAATAAAAGTGTTCCATACCACTTTGAAACATTTCAAAGAAATTTTAATTTCAAAACATTTATTACTATATAAATAAATACATCAAACCATTTTTAAATCATGGACATTAATGAGAAATATTTAGAAGAATAAATATTTAAAACTTTTAAAATAATATTTTAGTTGAAGAGTTCCTAACAAAATAAGAGACACTTGAGTGCATGTAATTGAGAAATAAAATTAATAAAAACATTATAATATCATGAAAATAAAGGGATTCATTATATAAGTTTTCAATGGACATTATATACACTATATAAGTGTGAATTGGTGCATAACGACAAAGAGGTCTCAAAAGAATGTAAATTGAGACAAAATACCTTACAAAGACCGCATCCTTATATTTAGGATAAATAAAGGAAATAATTATGTGTGAAAAATATAAATAAACTCAATATAATTTGATATTATGTGTATCTCAATCATATTACATTCACAAATATTCTTGTAAAAAGAAAACCAATGACTTGGATGTTTAACTCAATGAAAGGAAGTTGAGTTAAGATTACCGTTAAAAAGTTCACATATATGGAATGTGAATTTATCGGTTGAGTGATTATGTGTATCAAAGGTATATCCACATACAAGGTAGGGGAAATTACTATATAAATAAAAAATATTGATTCAAAACATAATCTTTGAGTAAAATAATCAATGAAGTTTGTGTAACGCCCAATGAGTGGAAATTGAAATTTAAAATTCCCTTACTAATATGGTAACTTACGAAAAATACACCCCATGAAAGAAGTATCATACAAAGAAAATTTCAACACCCATAAATTAAATTATACTACCGAAAGAATACAATCAAGGTTAGTACATATGCCACAAAAAAGGAAATAGTGTCAATATAGCATGAATCTCACCTGAATAAGAAGTGAGATGAAAACACCTTACCATGTTATAATCAATGGATTCATATGACCAAAAGTTAATAACCACCAAATAAATCACATAATACCATGAATATAATGATGATAATGATAATATATATCAAATGTAATTACATAATACACCACATGCAATAAATAAGTGGCGAACAATGGAAATCTCATGGAATTAAAAGTGAAATAAGAAACCCTTTACCTTGTAATTTTCCTTGGTCTAGGGTACGTTAAACATTTTTATAACAGTTAAATAATTGTTATAAAATTATAAAATAACTATATAAAAAAAATATTATATCATATATGATCCTCTAATATTTCGTGGTTAATAATATTTTAGTAGTATCATCGTTTCGGGTGTTATATGATCCGTTTTCTTTTATATTCTCGGTTATGTAAGACATGTTTGTTATGGATAGGATATATTTTATTCACATCCAGAATGATATTAAGTTATTAAACATTTTTTATCATAAATTTAAAATTATTCATTAATGATTACGATGGAGGAATGAATCTCATCACGTTCGTGGAGACAGTAATCCGCACGTACGCACAAGCGATAACATCAATATATTGATGGTGAAATCGTATATAATTGGATGGTATATGATATATAAAGAATAATTAAAATTTTTTATTTATTACTTAAATTAGTTATACTCATTATTATACCCATCTAAATAATTAAGTGTTTGAATAACAGACTACAACACGATGTGGAGATGGCAAGCCGTGCGTATGCACTTATGGTGACTTTGTCATTCATATGATGGATATATGAATAAATATGGTTGTACCATTTTTATAATAACATCACAGTATGTATAAGATAATAGAGTAATTATTTTATAATTGAAATAACAAATAAAGAGGAAGTGGAAGAAGAAAAGAACTTAAAAGAGGTGATGATATATATGTACGTCTTCTTCGGTTCTTCCTTTTGATTTGATCAAAAGGGCTCCTTAGGTAAGATTTTTGACTAAAGGAAGGCCTCTAGGATTGAGGGAGGAAATTTGGGAGGAAATTTGGGGTGGGGTTTGCAGAACCAAATGACTTTGGAGGTGTGAAATTAAGAGTAGGGGAAGTACCCTTTTAAAAGAGAGGTGAGTGTCACTTTAGGAAAATCTTGAAATATTATATTATAATAAAATCATTTTTGGTTTCTAATGGATCCAAAATGATATATTTCGAGGCTATGGTGGGTCTGGGTAAAAAACATATCAACCAATACGATTTATATAGGTTTAGGTAACCATATTAACCTTATCTTTTTTATTTAACTCTTAGTAAAATAGTTCGACATTTACCATGTCTCTTTGTATTTTTATAATATATGGTTAATAAAATTACTATAACAAGACAAGGGAACCCCAAGTGGTTAATTATTAACATATATAACCTGATCTAAGTAATTTGGCCAAACATTATATTTTTATGAATATTATGTCAACTAATAATATAGTATTGGTTTTAAAAAATCAATTTTGTAAATTTAGAAACTATTTAGTATTTGGTGTTTTTGAAAATCATAAAAGCATGATTATGTTGAAAAAAATTATTTAATAAACCCTAAAATGTCATAATAATATATAAAATTAGTGTAATTCATCAAAAGTCTCAAATTAAATTTATATAATTTTTATAATATCATTTATTTTAATCTTTCATTAATGAGGTAATTACTGCATCATCATTGTGTCTTAAATAAATTTAATTATTTAATGTCTGAAAATTATAAATAAAATACCATTTTATAGGAAATTATTTTATATTCCTAATTAATATTCTTAATCGAATTTATCTTATGTATACCCATATATTAAAAATGGTTTAGTTATTAAACTTGGAATTTGACACTTTTAACACTTCTTTAAATATAATAAAAATAAATGTCCTAATCTAATCCATGTGGACCAAAAGGTTCATATTTTATTCCTAATGTTGTATTTTTTTTGAATTACACTTATCCAATAGAATTATGACATGTGTCAATGTAATTATAATATCATTTTACCCTTAATTACCCTATTTACTTCTAACCGTGGTAAATAAACGCCAAACATTACTATTCACCAAAAAAATAATTTCATCTTATTGAACTAAATTTTACTTACTGATGTCAACAGTGTCTCTCAGATTTCTTAAATTCAACTCACATAAGCGGTAAAATTATGTTTTATGGAAATTTGTAAATGCTCCTAGAATGTGGGTAAAAGACGGTAAAAAGTTCAAAAAATTTTATACATTTAATTTTATTATAAAATGACTATAATGAATTAAATTGAAATTATATCGATATAATATATCTATTTTTACTTAAAATAAATTTAAATAAAATAAATAATTATTTAAAAAAAGTCGTGTTTAAACCATAACAGAGTGTTTTTCACAATTCATCAAAAATTGAATGTTTTTAGAAAAATACCAAAACATTACCCTAATATAATTTTGATATTCTAGTTTCAAAAATGAATTATATTTTAACAAATTAAAAACATATAATATTCATTATATAATTTAAAATTAATTCATGTTGTCAAAACAAAAAAGCGGGTTTTTAAAAAGTAAAAACTATCAAAATATTTTCATGTGTTAATGTCAAAGTTAAATTTGAAACTTCTTATAATAACATAAATTGTATTAAATGATAAAAATATAATATAATTATAATTCCAAACCATTCAAATGCATAATTTAACAATATAAATTATTTCTATTAAAAAATGTTTTTTTCCAATTATAATTTAGTATTTTTTAGTATTCATTAAAATATGAATGTTTTTATAAAAGTACCAAATATTTATCCAAAATAAATTTTTATGTCCCTATTATAAGGAATAATTTAATTTCATAGAATTGAATACATAAAAGTGACAAATATTGGTTTTAAAAATGGGTTTCCATTACAAGGTGGTAAAATTGCATTTTTTTGAATAATACTTCTTCTATCTCAAAATTTTAATATGTTCTTATATTATATCTAAGAAACACATAATATGGATTACAAAATTAGATGGAGTATTTAAAATTACAAATTGAGTTAATACTATTCATAAATTCTTTTTGAACGACTACTTTGTTAAGTAGTGGTGCGCTCGAACTTGGTGTTGCGTATAGCGCAAGCAATTGACTTAATTTAAAGAAAATAACTTACTATGAAATCACGGGGTGTTACAGGGACCCAACCTTAACATACTTGTATATTATATCATTTTATAGGAATATTCAGTATATTATAGAAGGACATGCCTGGGGACCATATTTCTTTAGTTTATTTTGAAACATTTAATAAAATATATTTTATCATAGTGAAAGATATCCAAAGTATTATGTAATAATCATCCCATTTTTTACTCATACATAAAACCCTTCATCATATCCTTAGAAAAGGAAACATAATAAAGGGTGATATCAGATGCTCAGTAAGGGTAAATAAAAGAGATACATAAGAAAAACAAAAACATATGGATATAAGAACATGAGAATAACATTTTAAGATAATATCTTATATATCAATGATAACAATATTGAGTCATGAAATAATTATTGGTGATTTATAAGAGATGAATCATAAGTAAATCAAATAAAATGACTCATTAGAGCATAATGTTGGCATAAGATAGTGATTTGTTCCAAAAATATTATCTTATATCATTGTGAAATTTTATAAATAGAAATTGGTTCACCTATTATGTTACGGATGTGAAATCCTGCCCTCATATAAACTTATGGACATGAAACAAGGTTCACACATAACATTTGGAACATTAAATGAGGTTAACACATAACATTATAAAGATGTATGTACGTACACACATCACATTATGGATATGAAATTAGGTCCATGAATAACATCTTAGTTGTAAGGTTAAATCCAAATACCATATTAGTAGTCAAGTCTCACTTATAGAGTAATCTTAGTAGAATAATTTCTCTCTAGAAACCCTCTTAGTATCTAAGTTTCCCTCCCCAGGCCATCTTGGAAGAAAATGTCCCTTAAAGAACTGTGCTCACTTCCCATTACAACTATGTCTATCTCAAAATATATAAATATTTACCCAATTAGTTGGAAAGAGGTATTGGTCCCACCCATCATACAATTAAATCATGTATATGTGTGCCACAATATCAAAAACAGTCATCACATAATAACCCATTAAATGAAATTGTGGTTGTAAACAATTTATCATATCTTAACTTGTTGAAAATAGATAGGTTACATAATAATTTAATTATAATGTATCCCATGAAAAGAAGGGGGATTAAAATGCATATAACCCATGGAAGGAAAAACATACTTTAAACATCATGCAATAAAAACATATAACATTTAGAGAAAGAATATATATCGTACCATTAAATCATATCCCTAGTAATGATTAATTAATATAAACAAATGTCATTTCAAGGGGAAAATAACTTGTAAATATGATTTAAAACATTTCATGAATATACTATACTTTACTCTTTGAAAATTTTTTTTAAAAACATAAAACATGTTGAAAACCATTTTCTTTGAAAATCGATTTGATGAATTATAAAGGAATATTTGAAATCATTGAAATCCTTTTCTTTGAAAATATATTTTCAAAAAATATAAATTAGGATTTAAAAACATTTTGGAATATTTCATTAGGAAAATATTCTTTCTAATTTGAAGAAATATTTTTAAAAAATAATACATTTTGAAAACTATTTTCCATAAAAATAACATTGAAATTTGTAAAGGATGTTGAAAAACATTTAAATATCTTTTTAAAACATATTTTTTAAAAAATAATTTTCCTTGAAAATGAGCTTAAAAGTTCATTTAAAAACATTTTTAATTTTTTTTTTTGAAAACATGGTTTTTGTATAAAAAATATTTCGGACCAAAGAGATAAATAAGTCCATATTTTCTTAAAATGAATTTTCAAAATTATATTTAGTAAAAAAGTGTGAAAAATTTGTACAATTTCATGAAGTTATCATGAATATCAATAGGATAGTAAAATTCATTATAATTATTAAGTGATGGATCATATCATTTCATCTATGGAAGAATAATCATAAAAAATCCCGATAAACAATGAGCTTGTAGCATGATACTCTTACTATATTGGTAAATTTGAATCATAATCCAAATAAGAGAATAAAATCACATGAAGAATAATATATCATGAAAATATGAATATTAATTATATAAAATATCAAATGGAAAGTATATACACCTCTTAAAGTAGTATAGGTGCATAACATAACCTGTGTCTTAAAGAAGGAAAATTGAGACAAAATTCCATTACATCTTTTGTAATGATCTAACTGTGAACCACATGAAATATAGATACTCAAATGGATTTTTAAATCCATATAATTATTAGTTTAATAATAATAAAATCTGCCCATGTGATGTATACACACCACATATATAAAATAAGTGATGAATTTGACTTCTTTCTCATGAAAAAAGTGAGACCAAAATCCCTAACTACTTGAGTTACTTATGAATCATGAAATAAATGAAAGAATAACATCAATTAAAATATTTAATAACATGAAATTAATTCACTTAATGATATAAAATTTCATAGGTATGTATATAAACCACAAAAAGGAAAGAGTCGTGAATATGGAATATGTATTGAAGAAATAAATGTGAGACTATAAATTCCCTCTTCTTAAGTCTTGAATTCTGTCGTACTCATTCAAACCTCTTATAAAATTAGTATATGTTTATTATAAAACTATCATATAAAAATATAAAAATATATATTATATCATATATGGTTTAATTATGACATAACATTACATGTTTATTAACAATTCCTAGTTTAGGTTATGTTTCGGTTAATAAATGAATTTTTATTTACATGTTTTGACCAGTTATTCATGGTCCACTTACTTAGATAATTATTTAATCATTACTATAATGTAAAATATGGTATAAATATCATATATATTAATTATATAAGTATTTAAAATAATATATAAAATATATAAATATGAAATGACATACACTGTTCAAGGAGATAGTAGACCATGCGTACTCGAGATTTTTATTTCCATTTTCGTATCATACTGAAAAAAATAAAATAAATGATATATATATTTATAATTATTCAATCATAAATCCTATTTTACACATATCACATATTTATTTTAAACCCATCAATAAAAAATTCCATGTAAAGTGTGATTAAATCTAATCACTTCTCAAGGTCGTAGTCTTCTATACACACGAACAATGTTATCATATTCCCAAAAAATTGAGAGAATGGAGGCATGTGCCTAAAAATAATAAAATAAGAAAAAATAAAAAATAAATATCATATATATCATATATAAACTATAAATTAATAATTATTAAAAACCTTTAAAGGTGATAATGGAAGAATGAACAACATCGGTTCTTGAGGTGGTAGTTCACCGAACACATGAATGATGATTGTGTATTCCATTTGATGGAAGTGTGTGATGTTGTAGGTCATATCCATAATAAAAAACATCTAATTATATTAAGGATAATTATTTTATTATATAATCTTTATATAATAATAATTGAAGGGGTGGGGAGAAGGAAACACAAAAAATTCCCATTGATGAACATTACCACTACTTTAGGTAACTCATTTTGGTTTTCAAAAAAGTACTTACATGGATTTCATTTTTAAAAAAATGTGGATTCTAGTTTGAGAGGAGGTAAATTAAGTAGATATTTATTTAGGTATTTTATTAACAAAAGGGCTTTATAAGGTTGAATAAGTTTGGGGGGGGGGGTTCCCTTTTAAAGTGGAGGAGTGTGGCATTATTGTAAATACTAAAAGGTAAACCCTGATGGGAGGCCTCCCTTACATCGTGTTCCAAAAATAAGGAAATATATTTTTTTAAAAATAGTATATATGGTCTAAATATGTCTATAAAATGGTGTTTTTACATATTTCTATGTTATTTCTCCCCTCAAGATAAAATTTTTTCCCTCGGAAAACTCGTTTTTCTCTTAATAATTGTAATTAATTCTAACTACTTTCACAGATAATGTTGGTAAAAAAGTAATTTTAACTTATAAGTAACTATAAATTATTATAATTCCAAATAAAAAATCCATTTTTCAAAATTAAAATTATTTAAGTGGGAGAAAATAATTTAAAATTAATATCGCAGATGAGACAAAATAATAAGGTTTTAAAGTAGAAATAGTAAAAAGGTAGAAATGTTTTCATATCCAATATCAATGTAAAATTTATTAAAATAACATAAATAGGATTTATTGATGTGTATTTTAACTAATTATACACTAAAATCAAATTATTTAATAATTTAACTATATAAATAAATTAGATAAAAAGTCAATTTTCAATTAAAATGCAGTATTATTATTATTTATAAAAACATAAGACTTCATAGAAAATACCAAAAAACATTATAAGCTAATTTTGAAATTTAAATTTTAAAAAAATAAGTTTATTTTTTCATATAAAATTTATAAAATTGTAATTTTTTTAATAAAAATGATCTATTAAAGTTTTGTAAAATTTCATTTAAGAAAAATATATCTTTTTATGCCTACATTTGGATTTATTCTTTTTTACTGTCAAAAAAAATAAGAATGATAAATATTTGATTTAATATATAATATTTATATTTTTTCTTAAAATAAGTAATCAAAAGTGATTTTTTTAAATTATTAATATAAAATTTTAAGTGTATATATATATTTTTTATTTCCGAAAATGGGTTTATTTATTTTTTTAATAGTTCTTAATTTAATTTGAAATTAATTGGTTACAAAATAATTAATTTTATAAACATTTATAAATAATATTTTCCGAATTTAGTTAATAATTTATATACACACCATTCAAATAGTTAGTTGATAACTATAATTAAATTTAAATTAAAATATTAATAGTATAATGTAGTTTTTTAAAATTCAGTCTTGTGTGTAATTTACGCTATAAAATGAAATTGGAATTGTGTATAAGAAAATCCTATCATAGAGTTTAATGTATCAAAATATAAACTAAGTGTTTAATTTAGTAAAATTTTAACATGGTGTTTCATATAAATCAATCATAACTTAGTGTTTTGTGCATTGCAATCCATCTAAGAAATTTAAATTATTCAAAAAAATTGGATCATAAAAACTCAGGGTGTTATATTTAACACCATTAAATTTCATTTCACCCTTAAAATTATTATGGGTCACCAAATAATTGAAAACTGAACATTACTTTCATAGAAAGATACATCATAAATAGGTTTAGTGAAACACCTTCTTGATAAAGAGAAAGGGATGTGTGCAAGTCATCTAGAATAACAAAAACTAGGCTTCTAACTGAGATAACATAGGTGTAAAGTGAAAAAATTGACATAAAAGAGAAAACTAACACCCAAATACAGATGAAGAGTGATATATTACATTTATCATAATAATTTGAATGATAAATATAAACTTAAGGGTATCAAATCCATGAATTTTTTATGACTGATAAGATCTTCAATTTGACAAGAAGGAAGGTATTTGGGTCACATTTAGCATCGATATACTTTTCTAAGATTTGAGTAATTCTATTATAATATATATAATATGAAAATAAACATACTTGATAAATTTCTATTTCATAATCACAATATCAACCGTAGTTTGTGCCTTGATCAATTTCTACTTTATGTCTTACTCTAAAAAATGAAGTAGAATTTGTTGCTCTTGAAAAACTAGTGGATCATAAGATCTATAAATAGAACGATAAGTCATTCCATCCATCATTCATTTTCATCAAATAAAAATGGTTATAATAGGTTATCCAATTTGAATAAATCATTATATGGAGAAATAATACATTAATATCTTATATAATATTCAATGTTTAACAGAAACCATTTCATAAATGGTTAGTCTTACGACCCTTTCATAAGATTAAAATCCAAAACATGAGAAATAAGGTGCATGATTAAATTTATGAAAAACAACATGACATTAATACCCAGTATATCATAAATAAAATATTGATTGTCACATACCAAACATGTGAATACCATCATCATATAATATATTCGAATACTGTAATAACCTGAATTATTATATAACCTTAATTAATAGAATCCCTATTATTCATTACTTGAAAACCCACAAATTATTGAATATATTCCATAGTTACAGTAATATCATAAACTCCATCAATTATATTATAAATTACTTTTTCAAAAATGCATTATCAGTTCCAAGGTCATCGATACTATCCAATTTTCTTTATCCAAATAAATCATCTCTTTATCCAAACTAAATAAACATTTATTAGCTTCCAGAACATAATAATGGTTTCATTCCCTTAATAATGTTTTTTTAATAAATTATGAACTTTATGTTAAATATTTTTTTGATCCAGTAGTACCATTTAACATATTATTGAAAATAATTAATGCAAAACTTTTACAATGAATCCTTATAAGTTTCATGATCCATGTAACATAATACATGAATCCAAATATTTTAATACTTCAAGGATTCCACCTTTTCCTAATTCCATTAAATTGGATTCCTTATTTTATTCCCTTATACTTCCTGTCTCTTATTGTTCATCGGTATTCTCTTCATCTTCAATGATATACCCATTACTGACACCATCTTGCTGATTCACTTAATGAGCTTTCCATAAAGTACACAAATTTTCATAATTATCATAATTTACATATTTAATGAAGGAAAAAATTGATAATACATTAGGAAGGAAATTTTTATCATCCATTGAATTAATTGAAATTTTATTTTCCCCTTTATAATTAACTGATTTGTGACCTTATTTTCGACAGTGAAATAATATTATTGTTTCTCTATGAAATAAACTTGGGTGATTATTCCCACATTATTGACACAAATGAAATTGAATATTACTTCCTATATGGTCACCATTATTTGAATTCTTGGTGAACAATTTACTTCTCCTCATTGGTGAGTCTAATAGTTGATTAAGGTAGATGTTGTCAATCAATTATTGTGAAAAATTATTAGGCATGATCATATCATCTTTCACCTTAGTGATCATCCCATTTGACTTCTCAACAACGAATTTTCCATCGCCTTCAATGTTAACTTGGTTTATTATGGATTTGGACATTAAAAAAACCATAAAAAACAGTGTGAGAAGCACTTATTATAGTGGAAATCCAAATTATCAAGAAAAATAATTTATTGGATGTCTAAATCATGGAACTTTTTTTTAAATCTATGACACCTTATGTCCATCCAAGTTCATTCATAGTAATATTATTTTTGAATCTTTCATTATGGTTTTGAAAGTGTTAGTGAATTATAATAGAGTGTCCCTAGGGAATGTCAGCCCATATGTGAATCAATCACTTTTATCATACACTAGTTCCTAATTGAGTCTAGAAAAATACAGTGTTTTTGAGGTTGGGACACCTATGTAAATCTCTACTAGATCCTCATCTACTTGTAGTATCCAGATAGAAAACTATTTCTAGGAAACCACTCTCTCAGTCCTTTAACAAAATTCAATGACATTTCCCAATACTTTAACTCATCCTTAGACTTATATTTAGAGACATACCAAGATATTTCCTCAAAAATACCCAAAGGGATCTAACTAGAGTTTTCTCATCCTAGTTTCCAAAAATAACTAAACATTTCGTTTAATACCAACTATAGAAACCAAAGCATATAATACATGGGTACATGACATTTTAGAATAATATTTACCATATTACAATAGAACATGCTTGATGTGCATAATAGTTAGTGTATTTGGAAACTTAGAACAAAATATCCTCTAACTTGCTGAAATATACCCAAATTCTTCTACAAATTTATTTCCCTTTAGTAATTATACTTTAAAAATTTCATCATAACCTAGGAAAAGTAAACATAAGAATATTTTAGGATATATTCTTATTAAGGGTAAATAGAGGAGATACATAAGCATTACTTGAACATAGGGGTATAAGAACATGAAAATAACATTTTAAGATCATATCATGCGTATCAAAGATCATATTCTGGAGTTATGATATAAATATTGGTAGTTCATATGACATGAATCATAATGAAATTAGATATGATAAGTCATGAGAGAAAACCATTGTCATATGACATATATTTGTGGAAAATACATAATATTATTACATTCTGAACATGTATAAATAAAAACACATCCACCCATTTAGTTAAGGATGTGAAGTAAATCCCTTGCACAAACTTATTTATATACGATCATGTCCACAAATACCATTGTGAACTTTAAATAAGGTTTATACACAACTATATAAAATTTAATCATGTACACAAATCTCTTTATGGACATGAATGTAGGTCAATTCACAATGTCTTAATAGTTAAGGTTCAATCTGAACACCATATTAATTGTCATGGCTTACTATGAGGGCCGTAAAAGTGGAATTAGTTCACTCCCAAAACAATATTAATAGTAAATGTTTACTCCCATGACCATCGTAGTAGAAAATATCCATTATTGAACTAATTACACTTACCAATCCAGCTACATCTATCTCATGAGATATAAATCTTTTCTAAATTCATTGCAGAGATATATCGGTCCCACCCATCATATAATGAATTCTTACAAACATGTTCTTAATGATCATAAAAATTCATCATACCAAAACCCATGAAATGAAATGGGTATCGTAAAAATTTCATCATTTTTTAACCAATGGAAAAAATAAAGGTTCTATAATTATTTAATTATTACATAACCCATGAAATGAAATGGGGTTAAAAATAATATAACCCATGAAAGAGAAACAGGTTTCATAAACAACATTTCATCAAAACATAAACCATTAAGAGAAAGAATATGAATGGTACCCTCAGATCATGTACCCATTAAAGCATTATTAACCCCAAAAAAATTCACATTTGATGTAAAATAATATTGAAAGTTCATTTATAACATTTATTTGGAAAATATCCTCTCCACATTGAAAAATTCATTTTATATCGTAAAACATATTTAAAACCATTCTCATTGAAAACATAATTATAAAATTATAAAGGAATCATTTAAATAATTTAAATCACATTTCATTGAAAAAATCCTTTGAAAATATATAATATAGTATTTAAAATTGATATAAAATATTTCATGGGGAAGATATAATTTTATATTTGAAAAAGTCATGAAAACATAAATCATTTGAAAAACATTTTAATTGGAAAATAAACATGATAAAGAATAGATAAATCTTTGAAAATCATTTAAGTATATTTTTAAAATATAAAAAAAATTAAAATCATTTTCTTAGAAAATTTTATTAAAATTTAATTTTTTTTTTGAAAAAAAGGTTTTTTAATAAAAAAAAATATTTTTTACGGATGATAAAATTTTGGTAAGATCATATCAATAAAATTTTCCTAGTTTTCTAAAATATGAAAGAGTGGAGAAAGTTTACCATTACATGATGATATCATGAATAACCACAGGAAATGAAACATCATAATAATTTTTGAGAAATTTATCATAATATTTTATAAATGGGAGAATAATCATAAACAATCTTGATAAAATAAGGTATTGTAGTAATATACTCTTACCACTTTGGTAACATTGAATAATCATCCCTATGGAGGAATAAAATTATATGAATCCAAATATACCATTAAAATAATTTTATTCATTATATATCATGTAAAAGGGTTATCTTATACACCTCGTAAAGGAGTATAGGTGGATAATATAACATGTGTCTCAAAAAAGTCAAACTAAGACAAAATTCCCTTACTGATTTGGTAATGTTTTAACTGTAAACCCCATGAAAGATAGATCCTAAAATTGTTACTTAAATCAAAATAATTTTCCTAATAAGAATAATAAAATACATCCATGTTCATAAAGCACAACACACACACAAAATAAGTGGTAAACATTATAAAGACCTTGAACTCACTTAATAGAAATTGCCTTCTTATTTTAATTTATTATAGTATAAATCACTTAAAATCACTTTTAAAACACAATAGAAACATTATAAATGAAGAATGAATGAAATAATAAGTATTTATAAAATTCAGAAACCAAAATTAATGGAATTGTAACACGACCTTTGAAATAGTAATATGGACCTTATGAATAGGTAACCGTCCAATATAGTAGTAACCTCACCTATGAAAGTGTAAATAAAATTTTGGTATCTTATAAATGAAAAATTGATATATTTATATACTAGATACAAAAATAAGTGTTTTAAAATGATAAATTGAGTGTTGGTATTTTTGTGAATAGTAGATGTTTATTTACATTTTTATAATTAAAATAATATTTTAATTTGGTAAAATAAATTCATAAATTAATATTTTTTTATTATAAAATAATTTTATGATACCTCTATTAAATTTTCAAAGTGTTATAAAATCTGTTATAATACTTAAATAGGTATATTTTGAATAAATAAGGATTTTATTTAAAAATTAAATATTATCATATTTAAAAAATTGTTTTTAAAAAATGTAGTCCATTTTTTACTCTAAATTTTATAAAACTATAACTATGAATTTTATGTATTTTTCTAAAATAGATGAATATTTTATGAATAGTCAAATATGGTAATTTATGGTATAAGGTAATTACCTGAATTTTTGAGTCATTATTGATTTAAGGCTTATATAAGAACCATTATCTAGAACTCACATGATCTAGTTAATTTATTTATTCATGGAATCATCACTATTTATTCTCTTGATGCATAATAGAATACTAAATAATAGGATAATCACCCCCTCTCTTCCACTATAAATACTACACCTCAAAACCTCTTCTCCTCACATATCAAAAGCCATGAATATAATCCAATTTATAAATAATATTATTACCAAGACTCTACCACACTTCAATAATCCTTTGGTCCCAATAAATAACCAATCCCTTTTCCTAATAAAGGTTTCCAAGAGAAGAAGTGAAAGAGGTAAAATCTTCTTTAACTTTATTTATTTTCTATTCAATTTCTATTCGTTTCTTACCCTCTCCTCACCTCATCAATTGAAACATGCATGATAACTTAATTATCATATATATAATATAATTTTATTATTTAAATGGAAAATCCACCATAAATTCTCTTATCCTATCTCTCGTATTCTAAAAATGAAAAAATCATCCGTGAGGTGCCGATTTACCACCTTCGTGGATGACATGTTTTCATTTTTCAATTACTCCTTCAAGGATGGTCATAAAAAAATAATGGTTTAAAAAATTGTAATATATTTATTAAATATTATTTAATGTTTTATAACTTATATATATAATATTAATTAATAATATAAAACAAGTTCGTGATGATAAAAAAATGACACAACAATCTAAATGGTTATCACAAATGTTTTATGTAATGATTCATCCTCACCACAAATAAAAAATGAATTATAAAACCATTTAATATTATATAATATCATTCATAATATATAATTTAAATTATATAAATCTATTACCATTTTACATGATCTTTAATACTTTTATACTAGTGAACCAATCATGAAAACCAAGGAAATGAACACTCCCAAATGATGAAATTGAATCTTTTAACTCGTAAAATGGATGTAAATGAATGTAATAAAATTATTCTAACTCAAATAAATTTATAATAGGTTCTGAATTAATTAATTAATTAATGTATTTAATTTTTTAATCCAAGACATTTATATCCAGTACAAAACACTTTTGGACATAAGATAAGAGATTCATTCTGAACGTCCATTTTTTATTGAGGTTACAGTTTCTCTATCTTTATCCTAACTAAATTCTTAATTCACATTGAAAAATCCTAATAAATTATATGTGTTTGTTAAAAACATTTTTTCCTATCACTATTCTTATTTCTTTGATTTGGAAATGCATGTTTTATAAGGTTACCTTCTCTTTTCCTCTAAGTAAGCATGTCCGATTAAAGGGAACTTCTCATATTCTTACTAATTTTCAAGAACCATACGTAATCTATTTTAATCCAAAATTATTTCTATAAATTAACCCATTTTATAAATAAATACAATATTTGATCAATTATGGTTTTATACAAACTATTATAGATTTTTTATTTTAAAACCTTTTAATGTTTTCCCTTAAACCGCACAAAAATAGATCATTTCAAAAGATTCCTAAACATAATATTAAATTTTCTCACATAATTTCTATATAATTTACCATTATTTATTTTTATTCACCTTTACTAATATCCATTTATGATTTTAATCTATTCGTTCATGAACTATTTTATGATACACCCTTTGGTTATGACTTATGACATGTTGATGGTGCCAAAATTCATTCTTTCTGAAACCCTTATGTTTTTCCTAATGTTTGATTCTTCTTATGAAACCCATATACATGAACTTTTTATGATTCATGGACCCTTATTGTACTCTAATGTATTGGGTAATGTTTTGTCTCATGAGATGTCATGCATGGATAGGGAGTGAACTTGATTTCTTTATGGGGCTTTGTCCTCCATGGGCAAGGTCTTGGAAGTTATCCTTGAATCATGCTTATGTCATGTTGTTTGTTATTCCCACATTTTTATTGTTCCATGATTATATTTCCCCATGCTATACATGTTATGACTCCTTTTTTTGTTCATGTTCCAAGCCTTTTTATGTCGTCATGTTATGCCTTCTAACCCATGTTATTTTCTTTATTCCTATGTTTATAACCAATATGATATTTTTAGCTCATACAATTTTTTCATGTATTACCCATGTATTTCTATGAAGATATTGGAGATCAATAGAATTTAAGAGCACTTTATGGGTTTTTAAAATGAATTTTTTTAAACTATTTCCCTGTTTTCATTTTTATGCACCTAATCATCCAATGAAATTATAATTTATGATCACTGGATTATAATTTGTTGGTTAATTAATCTTAAAATCATTTAATAATATGTGTAAAATAATAAGGTCACTGTATTTTGTATCATAGAATGTTAACATTATTTTTGGATGTTAGGATGATAACATTAGTAAGAACCCTAGGGATAATTCTATAACTATGGATAACATAGATTAAAACTCAGGGAATCAAATGATATGGTATACTTTTCATTTACACATTTATCCTTATATGTTAAAATTTAGTTATAATATTCTTATTATATATGTATTCAAGCCCCCTAATTGTAATTTTCTAATTTTTTAATGTCGAGATAGGTAAGAACTCATGCCAATAATGAATGAGGCCGGCAATGTGACTATTTCCATAATGATATGACAAATATAATGGGAGCGAGTTCTCAAAACTTATTTAAAGTACTTTCTAATGTTATGAATAATAACATGAATCACGTGGAACACCCTAATTATTCTGTGAAATACAATGTTGTATTCTAATCATTTATATGGAAATGGCCTTCCATGTTTAGTGAATTTTAGGATCACCTCCTCATTGAACAATGGATTAAATTCATTGAAAAGATATTTTATGTCCTCTACTGTACATAAGAAGATAAATTTGTGATGGAGATCTATAATTTTCTTGGAGAATATAATTAGTGGATGGAACTGATCAAGAACACAAAGTCTAAGGAGGAAATAGATTCCATGGAATGGGAAGATTTCTTGAAAATATTTATCAATATATATTTTCCATGAACCCTCTATCTTTTGTTGGAAAGGTATTTCCTTAGACCAAATCAAAAGGAAGAACGTTTGTTGAGGTGTATGAATAAATATTCATAATTCTTGGACAATAATCCTCCTTCAATTTCATGAACACCAAAATTAAGGTTGAATGATTCAATAGTCGAATAAAGATTATTCTATAAAAAGAGTTGGTGATTTTAGATTTTGACAATTATGTGAAGATTGTCCATTGTTACCTTAAGGTTGAAATAGATATTAGAGACTCTCAGTGGAATCATGGGGATGATGAAAAAAAGGAAAATGGAGTTTAATATGTGTGGATGAATAGATAAATCCCGTGATGAAACAAAGACACAACCTCCCACATGTCAAAAGTGTGGGAAGATGTGTCCTAGAAACTAATTAATGGTAAAGAAAATATCCTTCAAATGTGGAAGAGAGGGGAATATGGATAATAAATAATGATGTTAAAGGAAAAATCCAACTAATGAATAAGAAGAAAGGATGGTTCAGATCAACACTCAGTCTATAGTGTAATGTTTCAAATGGAATGATCAAGGGAATCTGGAAATCAATTTCCCTAAGATAAGTGTTTTTAGAGGAAATCAACAACAAAAACCTGCAAGTCACAATGGAAGGAAATATGGTATCACTGCATCTGAGGAGGAACCCAAAAATTATGTGGTGGTAGGTACACTGTTTATTCATTAAATAATATATAACAATCTATTTGATTATGGTTATAATCATTATTTCATAACATAGACATTTAATATAATTATTAAAACACCACCTCAAAATATGGATGTTGAGTTATATGTGATAACAAAAATTGGGTCCATTCTGGTATCTAATGTTTATTACTCCTCTTAAATTAATGTTTATGGACAAAAACTTCATGAAAAGTTTAACTTACTTACATTGGTATAGTTCAAAGATATATTGGGCATGAATTGACTATCTTTATTCCAATATAACTTCAAGTGTCGAGAAAGGGATATCACTCTTTACATCCCAAAGAATCCTCCAATTATTTATATGTGTAAAGAGGATTATGATACTCCTTGAGAATAATCATCTTAATTATGGGTATTGTAGTCTTACTATATAGCATATCTAACTAAAATGATTGAGACAAAGTAGAGAGTAATGCTCGAAGACATGTCTATTGTGATAGACTATAATGATGTATTTCTTGATAAATCTTATGATCTTCCTCTTGACCGAGAGGTTGAGTTCTCAATTAAACTTATTCTTGGATCTATAATTATATCAAAACCACCTTATAGAATGGCCACTAGTAAGTTGGATTGACTAAATAAGTAGTTACAAGAGAATATGGATAAAGGATTTGTTTTCTAGTATGATTCACCATGGGGCGCGCCAATACTCATCATCAACAAGAAGGATGTATCCATGTTACTATTTATTGATTATTTTGAGCTTAACAAAATCATAATAAAGAACATGTCTCCCCATCGATAGATAGATTATTTTTTCGATCAACTGCATGGGGCTAAGTATTTCTCAAAGGTGGACATTCAGTCAGGATATCACTAATTAAAGGTGAGCAAGGATGATATTCCCAATAATGCCTTCAAAATTTGGTAAGGAAACTATGTTTTCATAGTTATTACTTTTAGACTTACTAATTCTATAGAAATATTCATGGACTTAATGAATACAGTATTTAGAGATTACCTTGACAAATTTGTGGTAGTATTTATCGATGGTATTCCGATACACTCCAAGTGTATGGTGGAACATGAGAACAATTCGAATACTATACTAAAGAACATGTGAAGGGAGAAGATATATTTATTTTATAGTAAATATAAATTCTAGATGGATGATGTATAATTATAGGGGCCTGTTATAACTGGAAAAGGAATATTTGTGGACCATTCCATGAAAAATGAAATCGAAGAGTGTCCTAGGACAACATCTGTTACAGATATCCAACGTTTCCATGGTCCATCAATGTATTACTAGCTATTTTTGAAGAACATCTTATGATTTTCAATCCCAAAAAACTAGCTGAATTGGAAGGGAGTAAGGTATGTCTGGACCAGTGAATGGGAAAACTTTTTCTTTGAGTTGAAAAGGAGGCGTATCCCTGCACCAGTACTCGTTCTATTGTCAAGTGGAAAACTATTTTTGTTATATAACGATACATAAAAATAAGTTATTAGGATGTGTATTGATGAAAAATGACAAAGTGATAGCGGATGCCTCAAGGTAGTTGAAAATCCCGGACCAGAACTATGATACATATGATCAAGAGTTTTAGGTTATGATCTTCAAATTGAAAATATGGAAGAATTGTCTTTATGGGGAGAATTGTGAGATATATATTGATCATAAGAACCTTAAATATATATATATATTCGCATATAAAGTGATTAATATACACTAAAGAAGATGGTCAAAACTCATCAAGGATTACGAATGCTTAATCCACTACCATTCTGGTAAGGCAAATAAAGTGGCAGATACTGTTAGTAGAAAGGATAATGTAACATTTTCAATGATGATAATTGATAAGGATTCAATATTATTATATCATAAATGAATGTAAATGGAAATCATTAAGTATGTAACATCATCAATGATTTCTCTAATGACTGCTCAACCATCCCTTATATAGAAAATAACGTAAGCTAAAATAAATGATGTGGAAATTATGAAGAAGGTGGAAGCTATCATAAATGGGAAATCCTCAGTGTTCAAAATTGACAAGGAAGGATTAATGAAATTTGGGTCACGACTATGTGTACCATCTAATCATGAGATAAAGAAGGATCTTTTAAATGAAGAACATAACTGAACATTCCCTATTAACCAAGAGAGCATAAATATATATCTTGATCATTGGACGAACAATTGATGAGACAATATGAAAATAAGATAACTAAATATACATCAAAGTTCTTGATATGTCATCAAGATAAGTTTGAAAGGAAAACATCTAAGGGGTTTGCTACAACCATTACCCATACCAACATGGAAATGGGGAAATATCACAATCTATTTTTTCACATAACTTTTATAGATAGCCTCTTGAAACAATGATATATGGGTTTTTGTGGATCATATTACAAAGACAACTCACTTTATCGCAATTCAAGAGGACTTATCGCTGTATCAACTTGTACATATATACATCAGAGAAGTGGTAAGGCTTCATAGAGTACCACTATCAATTGTATCTTATCAGAATATGATATTCACCTACATATTCTAGAAAAGTATCCCATATGCTCTAAACATAGAGTTGGGTTTTAGTATGGACTATAACCCTCAAACAGATGTCCGATTTGAACAGAATATTCAGAAACTACAAGACAAGTTGAGAACATGTTCTATGTATTTCAAGGGAGGATAGGACCAGATTCTACCTTTGGTCGAGTTAAAAAAACAACAGAAATTTATACTCAAGCATCCAAATGGATCCATATAAAGCCCTTTATAGGAAAAGATAACGAACACCAAAAGGCTGGGATGATGTTGGTGAACATATGTATTTAGAACCTAAAATGGTCACATAAATGTTTGAAAAGGTGAAAACAATTCAGAATCACATTACATGAGCCCAAAGTTGACAAAAGAGTTATACAGACATTCATCAACATGACCTGGAGTTTAATGTTGGAGACATGGTATTCCTCTGTATATCTCTATATAAGAGGATCACGATATTTGGAAAGAAATGAAAGTTAAGACCTAGGTACATCACCCCTTTCAAGATTCTTGATCATGTTGGAGATATAGATTATTGACTGGAACTTACACCTACCATGTCTCAAGTACATGATGAATTCCATATATCCCTGTTGATGAAGTGCATACCAAATCCATCAAATGTACTGAATTTAGATATAGAACTAATGGAAAATTATCTCTGTTAAGAGGAGAATCTAGTGAAGGTCCTAAACCATAGAGATAAAGTTCTATTCAACAAGACTGCTCAACTAGTCATAGTACTATTTAGATACCATAAGTAAAAAAGAGGTAACATGGGAACTCAAGGAAGAAATGAAGGAGAAGTACCCTCACATGTTTTCCCCTTAGTTAGTAAAATAATATTTTTAGGGTGAAATTTCATAAGAGGTGTAACACCCCGACCCCAATTACCTTGACTCGGTGCATTATTACATAATATTGGCATGATCACAAAAGATAAAGTCTGAAAAGACCGATTAGTTTAGTAGCCTTAGAATCACTAGATATATTCATCCATCTTACATTACATCATAAAGTGAAAAAAAAACAACAACAACATCTTGTCTTCATATCCCCTCATACAATCCCTATAGGTCATTCATAAAATACTTCTTCACATCCTGGGAAAATTAAAACATTGAAAGGGGAGAGGTCATATGCTAAGTAAGGATAACAATATAGTGGAAACTTTTATAAATAAACATAATTATTTAAGGCAATTTATAACTAAAAAATCCTTTTAAACTTGAACATTCAGCATAATATGGCAGAAATCAAATGAATTAATTCCATTTACTTATTCACATGGATATTCTACTAGTTTAATAATCACATGCAATATCAATAACCACTTTCATAATGATAGAATGCATAATTCCAGACTATCATAACCACATAGTCAAGGCCTTGTGCCAAGACTAAAAAAAATATTTTGTCAAGGCCTTGTACCAAGACAATAGATTGTCTCATGAGATCTACCGATGCATCGAAGAGCTATAGCAAGCTCCACCCGTCACATTTTACGTCTAATGCATTCCTCATATGAACATGTTTAAACATAAAAATTCATATTAAAACTAGCATACGAAATATCAATACTTTCTCCATAAACAACGAATGGTATAAAAATAACACATCCAAAGTAAAACATATCAAATAACCTTCAATACTATATTTAAGTTTTGTATCATAATAAATCAACATCAAATAAGCTTAAAATCCATCAAAGGATGTTGACATAGATGAAATCAAAACTATTTGAGATAAATCTCTTTTTATAAATCATTTAAAAGTCAAATAATTATAAAATAAAACATTTAATTTCAAAATATTCTTATAATATTGTAATGGAAGCTTCGAAGATTTTATAATGGCAGAAAATAGACGCACCCCCCATATAAGTTAAAAAAATGTTCTTACATTAATTCTATCGAAATGGATAAAAAGGACCTTGTTTAGAAAACGACGGAAAGAATAAATTATAAACTTGTTATAACAATTCAAACAAGGGTATAAATGATTTTAACCCATATTCTATAAAATATTAATAATTTTTTGAAATACATTTTTAAGAAACATGGATGTGGATGATAAAGAGGTCCCAGTAGATACTTACGTATAAACAACCTTAGATAATAAAAAGATTGTGAAATTAACCCTTACCTTGTAATTTCTATTGGTTTAGGATAAGTTAACCTCCTATATAATGGTGAAATAATTTTTATTAAATTATACAAGAATCATATACATTAATATGATATCATATATGATCTTTTAACATTGCTTTGTTAATAATATCTTAGTATTTTCGTCATTTTGGGTGTTAACTTACTCGTTTTATTTTATATGTTTTGTTACATAAGTCAGGTTTGTTATGGATAGGTTGTATCTTATTAATATACATAATGATATAAAGTCCTTAAACAATATTTTTAATCATCAAATGATAATTAGGCTTGAATGGATATGATGGGGAATGAATCTTATCGCATTCGTGGAGATGGAAGTCCGTACGTACGCACGAGCGATAATATCATTATTTTGATATTAAAATAATATATAATTGGATGGTATATCATATTTACAGAATCATTATAATTTTATATTTAGTATTTACATGAATTACACATCATTATCATACCCATCCAAATAATAATGTTTTGAATAACAATTACACCACGACGTGGAGACGGTAAGCCGTACGTACGCACGTATAATGACATGTCATTCAAAGGATGGATAGAATACTGAATATGGTTGTACCATAGTTATAATAACATCATAGTTTATAGAAGGTATTGGAGTTATTATTTTATAATGGAAATAACAAATAAAGAAGAAGTGGAAGAAGAATGGAACATGAAAAAGGGGGTGAAATTATTACCTCGTCTTCGGGTTCTTTCTTTTGATTTGATCAAAAGGGATCATTAAGTTGGATTTTTGGTAAAAATAAGGCCTATAGGATGAATTAAGGGAAGTTGAGAGAATATTTTGTCTAGGGTTGGCCGAGCCAAAAGGATTTCATGGTGTGAAATAGAGGTAAGGGGGAGTGCCCTTTTATAAGAGGGGTGAGGGGCACCTTAGGATAATCTAGAAATATTATTTTATAATAAATTCATATTCGGTTTCTAATGGCTCAAAAGACGATTATATAATGTTTAAGGTGGGGATTGGTCGAAAACCACTCAACCAATAGGCTTTAGACAGGTTTTGGTCACTATATTAACTTTATCTTTTTGATTTAACTCTTAGTTAAATAGTTTGACATTTACAATGTGTGTTTGTATTTTTATATTATATAGTTAATAAAAATACTATAAACATCCAAGAAACCACCAAGTGGTCCATTAAAAATAAACCTATCATTATATAATTCATTTGGCCAAACATTAGATTTTTAAAAATATAATATCAATTAATAATATAATATTTGTTTTAAAAATTCATTTATGTCAATTTTGACACTATTTAATAATTGATTTTTTTTAAAGTTGTAACAACTATATTAATTCGATAAAAATTCATTTAATAAATCCTAACAAGTCATATCAAAATATAAAATTCGTGTATGTTATAAAAAATTTCAAATTATATTTATTTTAATATTTATAATACCAATTATTTTATTCATTCATTAATAAAAAAAATACTACAACATTATTGTGTCATAAATATATTTATTTATTCGATCTGTAAAAAATATAAATAAAATACCATTATGTAAGAAATATTTTTATATTTCTAATGAATATTTATAGTGAGAAATATAAAATATATAACCATATATAAAATTTGTGTTTCTAAAAGATATATGCTTATGTCATTTTTGTATTTACTTTAACTTAATTAATATAAGGTGTCATTATCACTTACAAGTCGATCCATGAGGTCCAAAAATCGACCAAAAGATGAAAATGGTCGGACATGTATCAACCAATATTGTTAGGACATGTTTTAGGTTAAATTAATATTATTATAATATTATTTTTTACCCTTATTTACCGGATTTACCCTTTAACCATGGTAAATAAAATATTTACCGAAGTAATTATTCAAAATGTCTAAATATAAATGATATCTATTTACACAATTTGAACCTCCTGATTATAAATTTGGAATCCATTTTCCTGAATTCAAAACATAGAAGTGGCAGAAGTTAATTTAAAATTAATACCCATTGTCAAAACAAAAAAGTGTGTTTTTAAGAAATAATAACTATCAAAAGATTGACATTTCTTTATGTCTAGATTAAATGTGAAATTATGTCCAATGACCAAAATTGTATTAAACGGTAAAAATATATTCTAAATATAATTTAAAACCACTCTAGTTCATAATTTATCACTATTAATTATTTCGATTAAAAAAAATTTAATTAAAATTTAGTAATTTTCACTATTCATCAAAATATGAATGTTATTAGAAATGTACCAAAAATTCACCCATATATAATTTTGATATTCCGAATCCAAAAATGAAGTCCATTTTGAATGATAAATTGTACAAATTTTTAAAAAGTGTGTATTACTATTCATAACGGCTAGTTTGATTGGTCGTGGTGTGTGTTAGAACTCAAAGTTGCGTACAACAAACTCTACTGTATTATTCAAAGAGAACCGTACCGTTGAAGTTTGGGGTGTTACAAGAGGGGCAGAATGAAATAAGCTACAATTCAATCCATGGAAATTACCTTATTATAATAATGATATATAGTATAAATCACATAAAATAACTAAGAGAACCAATTAAAAAAAATTAAATGAAGAATAAATAAAATAATAAGTATATATAGAATTATGGAACAAAAATCAATGGAATGGTAACATGACATTTGGAATGTTAATTTGACTATTGTGAATAGTAAACCAACCAATAGAATAGTAACAAAACCTATGAATTTATAGATAAAATTTAGGATTCTTAAAAATAAAAAATGATATATTTATATCTTGTAAAAAGTAAATAAGTGTTTTAAAAAAAGATAAATTATGTGATTGTATTTTTTTTGATTAATAAATTTTTATTTAAATTTTTATATTTAATATAAATATTTAAAAGAAAATTTCTTTTCATAAAATAAAGTTATAAATTAATATTTTTCCTTCTCATTATTATAAGATAATTTTATCCAAATTTAATTAATTTTTCCAGAGTGTTATAAAATCAGTAATAATATTTAAATCTGTATTTTTAAAATACAAGAGTAGTTTATTTAAAAATTAAATGTCACATATTTAAAAAATTATTTTCATAAAATATAGTCCTTTTTTTCTACATGTCAAAAAATTGGAATGGTGTTTTTTGGAATTTTTCTAAAATAGTGGAATTTTTTGTGAATAATTAAACATGGTAATTTACAGTACAAGAAAAATACACGATTTTTTGAGTCATTGTTGAAGTAAAAATTATTTAAAAATAATTATCTCCACCTAACATGATATATTTACTATATTTAATAATGTAATCATCACTATTTATTATCTTGAGACAAAATAATAAAATAATGAAAAAATAATGAAAAGAACACTTCTCTCCTCCACTATATATACCATCCCCACCACCTAATCTTCTCACACATAAAAAACCGTGAGGCTTTTTCAATTTATGACTGATACTACTCCCAATTCTTTCCCAAATATCTAGAATCCTTTGATCTCAAAAAAAGATAAAACCCTTTTTCCCAAGGAGGTTCTCAAGGAGAAGATGTTTAAGAGGTAAAACCCTCTTTCACTTTCTTTATTTTTTTCATTTTATTTTATTTTCTTATACTCTCCCCACCTCTTCTATAAAAATATGAATGATAACTTCAGTATCTTATATATAATATAATATTATTATGTTAATGAAAAATACACCATCAGATATATTACCATCTTCCATTTATTCTAAAAATTAAAACATCATCCCTAAGGTGCCGATTTACCGCCTTCATGGATGATGTGTTTCCATTTTTAAATCCTGCCTTCAAGGCTGGTCCTAAAATAGTTCCTATGTTTAAAAAATATTATAATATATATTAAATATTATTTAATGTTATATAACTATTATATATATAATATAAGTTAATAAAACAAAACTAGTTCATGGGGATAAAAACGCCAAAATAATCTAAACAGCCATCAGTAATGTTTTATATAATGATTAATCCTCACCCCAAATAACAAAATGAATTATATAACCATTTAATATTATGTAATTAAATTAATATCATATAATTTTAATTCTGGTAATTTATTCCAATTTTACATGATCTTTCATACATTTATACAAGTAAATTAATCATGAAAACCAACAAAATAAACACTTCAGAATAAATAAATAGAATCTCTTAACTCATGAGAAAGGCCATAAATGAACATAATAAAATTATAATAAATAAAATACATTTATAAAAGGTTAGAAATTAATAAATCAATGGATTTAATTTGATTTTATAGGACAATAAGATCACATGAAGAACACTTTCAGACATAAGTCAAGGGATTCATTCTGAACCACCATTTTTTTCACCAGGTTACACTTTCTATCCCTTTATACCAATATAATTTTTTGTTTTTAATTTTTAATTATCCTAAATTCTTGGTGTATGTTCCAAAAATATGTTCCTATCCCTATTTCTTTGAGGAAAAAATGCATGTTTTTTAAGGGTCCCTTCTATTTTGCTTTATATAATCAAGCTTGATTAAAGGAAACCTCCCAACTTCTTACTTATTTTCAAGTATAATACTAAATCTATTTTAAGTAACCATTATTTTTCTAAAATAATTCATTTTACGATGTAATAAAATCTTTGATCAATTCTTGTTTTATAAAAACTATAATGACTTTTCCATTTTAAATACTCTTTAATATTTTCCCTTACACGGCACCAAAGTGGGATATTACTAAAGTTTCATAAAAACTTTTTTAAATGTTTTCACATCATTTTTACATATTTTATAATTATATATGTCTATTTTCCTTTATTAATATCCATTTAAGATTTAAGTACATTCTTTTATGAACTTTTTTATGATACCCCCTTTGGTTATGCATTATGACATGTTTATAATACACAACTTATTTTCCTGGGTAACACTTATGTTTTTACTTCATGTTTGATTATAATTTTCACACACATATGCATGAAAATGTTATTATGGGTGCTCCAATATAGCACCCCAATGCATTTGGAAATGTTTATTCTCATGATATGTCATGTTGGGATAATGAGTGAACCTGATTCAATTATGGGACTTTGTATGTCATGTGTAATGGTCTTGGAAGTTATCCTTGACTCATGATTATGTCCTGTTGTGTTTTTTTACACATTCCTATGATTCCATGATTACATTTACCCATGATCTATAGGTTATACTTCCTTATATTTATTCAAGTTACATGCATTTTATTTTATTATAATGTTATACCTTAAAACCCATATTCATTTCTTTATTTCTATGTTTATACCCTTATTTGGATATTTGTCTCATCTATTTTGTTCATAAATTCCCTTGGTTTTCCTATTTATATTTAGGAGTTAAATGGAATTCACTATCTCTTTATGGATGATTTAAATGAAGATGTTTTATTATATTTCCAGGTTTTCTCTTTTATATACCTAATTATCAAAATAAAACATACTTTATCACCATTGGAATTTAATTTTATGTTTAATTGTGCTTAAAATCATGTAATAATATGGTTAAAAGTCTAGGGTCACTATAAACATGGCTTGTGTCTAAAAAAAATAAAACTGAGGCCAAAATCCGTTATTTCTAGAGCAACTTTTGAATCCTAAAATACATGAAACTATAACATCACTAGAATCATTTAATATATTTAAATAAATTAAATTATTTATATAAAATTTCATATATAAGTATATACACAAAACAAAAGCAATGAGTGGTGAATATGGCATAAGTCTCACAGAAATAAAATTGAGACTAGAAATCCCCTGACTTTAGATCATAACTTCCATCATACTTTTTAAAAACTCCTCTATAATTTGTATAATTTTATTATAAAACTTCTATAAAGAAATATTAACATATATAATATAATTTCTTATTTAGTTATAACCTTATAATACCCATATATTTACAATTACATGTTCTGGTCATATTTTGGGGAATAAAAACTTTATTTTTCGTACACGTATTAATTTGTTATTCTTCATCCAATTACTTTTATTATGATTTCAACATTAAAAAAAATTTAAAAATGATATAAATATACTTTATATTCAGTATATATGTATTTATATTAATAATATATAAATTATAGAAATAGAAAATGAAATACACCGTTCATGCAGACAATAGGCCACACGTACGCATGAATGATATTTCAATTTTCTTATCATATTGAAAGAAAGAAAACAAATGACACACACACATATTATAATTTTAAAAAAAATATGATTTTATATCTATCTGATATTTCTATTTAAGTCATCCTTAATACATTCCATGTAAATTGTGAATGAATCTCATTGCCTTGTGAGGTGGTAGTCCTCCGTACAGACAAATAACCTTAGCATATTACCCAAACATGGAAATCGTGAATGCACGTGTTATATATTATATATATATGTATCAATAAAGTATAAATATCATAAATATAATATATAAACTATAAAAACATCATTATTCCCAACACTGAATTATAGAAATGGATGAATGAATGACATTGGTTTGCGAGGCAGTAGTCCACCGAACAGACGATCGATGATTACATATCCCATTTGATGGAATCATGTAAATATGTATGTCATAACCTTAACATAATAAAATTTTATTATATTTAGGATACTGAGGTTATTATATAATATTTATATAAGAATAATTGAAGGGGATCCTTATAGAAACAAAAAAAATGTTGATGAATGTTACATCATCTTTGGGTAACTAATTTTTTTTGCACCAAATGACTTCCTTCAATGAATCTATTTCTAAACCATTAAATAACCTTATTTTAAAAAATTAAATATGTTTTTTAGGAAAAGGTGCTCTGAAATGTGATGAAGTTAGGTAGGGGTGAGTTCTCTTTCATAGTGGTGGAGGAGTTACATTCTTATAAATTCAAAAAGATAAACACTATTGGGGGGGGGGTTGTCTTAAATAATGTGGATCCAATAATGATATATTTTAGTTAAAATAGGGTATATGTTATAAACATTTGATGAAAATGGGTTTTCTATATGTTTATAGGCTAGTTGGACTCTTAAGATAGAGTTTTGTTCCTTGGTAAACTCAGTCTTCTCTTAATCACTATAATTTATTTTAACTATTTTCAATGATCATTTTGATCAAAATTTAAGTTTAACTGATTATAAATTATAAATTATGATGATTAAAAATATTTAAACCATTTTATGAAATTAAATTCACATAAGTGGCAGATATTAATTTAAAATTAATACTGTAAATGGAACCAAACAACATATTTTTGAAGTGACAATTTTGAAATTGTTTTAAATTTTTTATATGAAATTTCAATGTTAAATTGTTTAAAATTAACTAAAATGGATATATGGGTGAATAAATGAAATAATTATACTTTAAATCCAAATTAAAATATAATCTATCTATATAAATAAACTAGAAAAAGTAAACTTTCAATTAAAATTAAGTATCTTTCACTATTCATTAAAAAATAAAACTTCTTAGGAAAATAGAAAAAATAACCCAAATATTATTTTGATGTTAATATTTGAAAAATAACGATTATTTTTTCAAATAATTTTTTTAAAATATTCAATTTTATTTAGAACAAGTGCACCATTAAAAGGCGATAAAATTGTCTTTTAGAAAAATTAAACTTTTATTCCTAAAATTAGATTTATTCTTCTATCTCTTCTAGAAAACACATAAGATAAATTTTAAACAGTTGATTGAATATATATTTATATATATATTTAATTAAAATGATTAATAAAAAGTGTTTTCTATTTCATTAATATGTAATATATTTGTACATTGGAAAATAGATTTTTTAGAAAAGGAATTTCTTTATTTTCAAGTAGTTCTTAATTTCATTTCAAAATAATTTGTTACCAAATATTTCATTTTATAAACATGAATATACCATATTTACATAATTTATTTAATCATTTTCTTACCCACCATTCCAACTCCTAGGTGATAACTATAATAATATTTTAATAAAAATATTTATAGTATATTATAGTTCTGTAAATCATGGTCTTGT
Source organism: Viscum album (assembly GCA_963277665.1). Classification (NCBI taxonomy): domain Eukaryota; kingdom Viridiplantae; phylum Streptophyta; class Magnoliopsida; order Santalales; family Viscaceae; genus Viscum; species Viscum album. The sequence goes on from OY728137.1 coordinate 1,993,456,652, forward strand.
GTATAATGGAAACTAACGAAGGAACTAAAACTTGTGTGTAACACTAGAAAAATATTTATTTAGGTGTACTAGAAGATAATATAAGCAGTGCATGTAGAAAAAGATTAAATTTTTGTTGCATATAAGGCTTGAATAACTTGGTGTAGTGTGTAATGAAATCCCTCTTATAAGTTTAAATTATTTGATAATAATATCCTCATAAAAGTCTAGGGTGTTACAATTACTGTTCCACTAGTTAGGTTAATATTCCCAATAGTCAGGTCACTATTCATAAAAGTTAGTTTCCTATTCCCAATGGCCAGGTTACTATTCCCAATTTCTAGACTACTATTCCAATGACCACATGACTATTTCAATAGTCAAATTACCTTATATAAACACAAATTCATTATTTCATTCAATATTCACTATAATACCCCCCCAATGTTATATATTTTCATATTCTATGATTTTGATTACTTTATATATATATTTTTTATATTTCTATAGTGTCATCCATGGGGATTATGATTCTTTCATATTCATGATATCGATATTTTCCCATGTTACCTTCTCTATTTTATATTTTTTTCTGATTATAATGTTTTAGATTTTCTTTTGTTTCATATATGGGTAATGTAATGATGTTTATTAATTAATTAAGGTATTATTGGTTTCTCTATGTTATTTATGTGTAAAATACTTATATAATATAGTATAACATAGATTTATTTTTGAAAAAATAATCATTTAAAAAATCTAGGTCATTACAATATTTAACCATTTAGAAGTTTTACCCACAAAAATTCAATTAATATTCTCGGTTGAGAATAGGTGAGGGTACATTAGTTTCATTATTTCCTTTAATTCCCATTTCACAACTTCATACATATAGTTCCACTAAAGAAATTAGAGAAATTGAGTTGTATTATTGCATAAAAAATTATCTCTAGAGTCCTTGATCTTCACCGGATACTCCTCATAAGTGATGTAGTTCACCACTTGTACCATCTCTAGATTTATTACATTTGAGGTACTAGGTATATAATTCCACAAGAGTGTTACATGAAACACATCATGAACATGATCCATATTTAGGGGAAGTGCATGTAGATAGGTGATTGGTCATTTAAAATCAAGGATCTAAAAGGGGAAGATGTAGATTAGGATAAGATTCTAGTACTTTACAAACCTCATGAATCACTTAAATGCTGATCTTCAAAGTAAAAATTTGTCTCCAAGTTCAAACTCAATGTCCCTTTGACAATTGATAGCATTTCTATTTTTCCAAATAACAGTATCATTTATTTGTCATTTGATGGTTTGAACATTTTTTATCATCTCATTTAAAATATTATATCCAAGTAACTATCATTCACCAACTTTATCATAACAATTTTGAGTTCTACACCACTTAACTAACAAATATTTAAATGGAGAAATTTGAATACTATTGTGGAAGTAGTTTTTGTATCAGAACATAACTAATGGGATATGTTTATCCCAACCACCTTTAAATTTAATTATGTATTATATTAGGATGTCCTTGAGTGTCTGAATAGTTTTTTCAGATTGGCTATCATTTTGAGGGTGATAGGTGATTCATGAATTTTGTTCGGTACTCAAAGTTTGTTGGATATGTATCCAAAATTTATTTTTGAACCTTGGATAATGATTATAGATGATTGAATTTGGAACCCCATGTATCCTCATCACTTCTTTCACATATATCAAGGACTGTTTTTCAAGCGATAAATCTTCATGAATAGCGATATTGTGGGAAGTCTTGGTGATTCACTCCACCAAAAACCATATATGACTATTTAATTTAGATGTATTTGGATGACCAGTGAAAAATTCCATCATGAAATTCTCCCATTTCCACATGGTTATATAAAATGGTTGCATTATCCATTTGGAAATCCGTTTCTCTCATTTAACCTCATGACATACCAAGAACATTGAGATATAATCCATAATACATTTCTTCATGTTATCCCACCAGAAGTGTTTTCAATGATTAGGATACATATTGTAAATTCCATAATGGATGATAATGGTGAGAAATGAGAACTATACAATAGATCATTTATCTCAGGTGCCTATAGAACACAAATCCAAGTTCCAAAATGAATTACACCATAATAATTTATTTAGAACTCATATAGCTTCCCTTAAATTACTACTATCACATTATTTTGAATATCTAGATCATCACACTATACCTTATTGATATTCTCATGGATAAATGGTTGGCAAATATTTTTTGAAAGGTATTTTGTTTTAACAATGATTATGATTTCTATGTTAATCCTTTACATATTATTGAATATAGGGGCTTTTTCAATATGAATCATGGATAACGTTGTAGTGTATTTTCTTCTAAGAGCAGCAAATTATTTTTTCGCCTTTACCAGGTTGTAGTTAATAATGAAATCATATTCCTTTATTATCTTTTAGCATATTTTTTGTTGAATTTTGATCACCTTATATGTGAATATATACTTTAGACTGTGATGATCGATATATATCTCACAATTCTCATCATAGAGATATTGCTTCCAAATATTCAAGGAGAATCTCACCGTATCTAACTCCAAATTATACATTGGGTAGTTATTATCATGGATTATCAACTTTCATAAGGTATATATTATCAATTTTTCATTTTACAAGAGTAAACGACCCAATCCTTTCTTTGAGGAATCATTATATACAACAAAACACTTTTTTATAGTGTGATTATTGGTATAATTATTTGCATCTTCTTATGCTCCCCAAATATGTCCTTACATTATTCTACCTAATCTTATTGTACCCATTTCGATGTTAACATAGTTAGTTTGAAAGAAAATATGGAAAAATTTCTCAAAAAATATTACCCTAATATGCCATTAAAACTATGAATATCCACAAAACTAGTGTGTCTAGTTCTTTCCTCAATTACTTTTTTATTTTAATAATCCCAAGATATTCCTTTATTTGGGAAAATGTGACCCAATAATGATACTTGTTGTACCAAAATTCATACTTTCAAAATGTATTTTACATTTTCCCCTTCCTTAATGTTGCATACACAATCCTTAAATGATTCTCATATTTCTATTTTCTCTTAGAGTAATTGAGAATAAAATTGATATAAACTACCACAAATTTGTCATGGTAGTCTCCAAATACATTATTAATCAAATATATGAAGATAATAGGGTAATTATTAAGTCCAAAGGTCATTAATATGAACATATAATGGATATTCTTTATAAAAGGTAGTTTTCTGAATGTCACCGCCCTTCACCTTCAACTGATGATATCCAAAATAAACACCCAACTTTGAGAGGTACTGAGATCTTCTTAGTTGATCATACAATTCATCAATACATGGTAAAAGATAATTCTTCTCTATGGTGATATTTTTTCATCTCAATGAAATAAATAAAAAACTGTATTGATGTGTCCTTATTCATTAAAAAGTACACCGACACACCCCAATAGTGATGAACTAGGGTATATAAACACTTTATCCAAATTATCATGAATCTTATTCTTTAACAAATCAAGTTTAATTGGGGATATATTTTAAAGGGAATTTATAGTTAGGTGTTGCTAAAGGTATATGTTACATTAGGAACTCTAACTCACAATCTAGGGGAATTCTAGTCAACTCTTTTAGAAATATATTAGTGTAATCCTGATAAATGGACATTTTTTACTGGTTGATACATTTCGTTGACCCATCCATTTGGGAAAGGTATTATTATTCACATGGTATTGATACCCACCCCATTTATGGATATTCAAGATCTTACTTGAATTTTTAGAAGATAATGGGATGGCATAGAATATGAAATGAGATTTCATTTTTTTGATAGTTGATGCTTGGTCTATATAACAAGGGATTATCTATTCCTCATATAACATCATATTACACCTGGGTATGGATGAAGAATTTTTACCGAAGTATCATCCCAAATATTGTAAAGGAGAAGACTATAACACATGGGTTTTAATGATTTCTCAACTAGGTGATATTACAGATATATTTACATTAAGGGATTAAGGCTTTGAGTCAACCATTCTATAAAACTTGAATGTTATAATGGAATTCATAGAACCAAAATAAAATAAAACCTTTTACATTATTGAATGAATATGAAGTTTAACTTGTATGATTTATTTTTCACACTCCACTTCTATAGTAGTGATGAAATAAGATTTCCCTTTTCCCTTTGACATTAGTGGTTGCTAACACTGATTACCCTTAAAGACCAATGGTTTAATACTCTAGCTTTTTGAGTTCCCATTCTCCCTATAGTTGAATCATTGAATACATGGTTGTGCATTAGGAGGTGCATTACATTCCACCATCATGTTGGACATATTCTTTATTTCTCTTAAAAATTCATGATCATAGTAGCCTTTTCCCACACACTTTAATCATTCCCCCATACCATTAAGGTAATTCCCATGATGTTTCCTCTCCCAATTTTAACCTATGGGTGATTGTATACTCTTTATTCTTTTTTATTTGACCCACCATCTTGAAACTCCACTATAATAATCTTATCTCCATGATAACGAGACCATTTTCCGACTCCATATCTACATTGAGAGAACATTAAATAACTTTTTCATCGCTCCTAAAGTATCTAACAGCTAGATCCTTTATTAGGTGTTGTTTTAAACCACTAAATAATATCTATATATGGTTATCATTATTGATAAAAAACCTGAGGCATATCATGAAAGCCTTATAAATTTTTCCTTATAGTCAATGATAGATTCACCTTCTCTTTGATTTAGATCTATGAATTATATGTTCATCATTGTTTGAATAGTTATAGGGAAATATGTTTTATGATAATTTTTCATAAAGTATTCCCACTCCATCTATTCTATTCCATACTTTTTCTTGATATTCAATATCATTTCCCACAATTGACTTAATTCTCTATCTAAATGATTAATTTCTAGAGTCACCTTATCCATCTTAAGAATAGTGGAATAAAAAAAAGGAAGACTAGAATTTCTAATGAAATATCATTTTTCCTTGGATAAGACACACCATATTCATATATGAATATTTATTGTGTAAAGAAATGTAATTTTGGAAAATATTTTTATTTGGATTAAAAATCAATGAAGAAACATGTATTTTCCAATAATAAAAATTGAATAATAGTGGAAAAATATTTACAGAATATTAGAGGATAAAGAATAAAAAAATGATGTGATAGAGGGATAAACCAATGAAAGGGAGTTGGGTTCTTGAATCCCTTTAACTTTAATCCCACTTTATTTCATCTCTTTTTCTCCTCTTAAATAATAAAATCTAGTTTATTAAAACCTTGAACACGAAATTAATTATTTTCATTTTAAAAATATTTATCAATTATATTAATTTGTTTATATTTCTTAATTTGTTTTGTTAAAGGGAAATCATTTTGATATCATATTTTCCTTTAAATTTTGATGTTTTCTTCAATTTTTATATTTTTGTTCAAGTTATTTATATAGTAATATAATTAATTTTAGAAGAATAAAAACATAAATTTATACCTTTCAATATTATAAATAATTTAGTTTTACTATAAATTAGGTTTTTTATAAGAATAAATTTTTAAACTTCCTCGTGGGTGGTTAACCAACTTTTAATGAGAACATTATCCAAATATGAAGAAAAAGAGGTATAAAATTTATATATATTAAAAATATAATTTTTAAAATAGGTTAACATCATTAATATAATGTTAAAATCTTAAATAAATAAATATTAGAATATTTATTTTTAAATAAATTGGGTAATTATATTGATGAATAAGAAAACGAGAGAAGTGTTTGGAAAAAACTTATTATTTCCTTAGTGTGGCTTCTCTTGTAGGACACTAGACATCCTTGATGAATGATGTTTTTTTATTCAAGAACATACCTATGATTTATAAGTTCTTAATAGATATGACTTCTTTTTGATAAACTCATCTTTTTATGGTGAGGGCGGAGTGGTTTCTTAGGGGGGGAGGGGGGTTATTTATACACGAGGAGATGAATATTTTTAGAATAAAACATTAAATAATCAGTAAATCAAAGATAAACCTTATAATAAAGACTTTTTTAAAATTTAAATGATGTATGAATATAATAGTATGGTTTTAGGAATTAAAACCCCTTTGTAATTATATTTCAATTATTTATAAAAAAATAATGTGGATAATGAAAAATTGTAATTTTAATAGATCCCTTTGGGATTTAGGTTTTAGATTTTTTTTGGAAATTATGTTTATTCTATTTTAATGACTCGTTTATGAAATTAAAATTATTATAGATGAATCACAAGTTCTATGAAGGATTGGTTATTTATTACTTCTTGAATGCTGTAATTTCAGGAACACCGGTTACATGAAACACCCTATTTTTACTATTTATATAAAAATTAAAGTATTTCATAAAATTACCAAAAAAATCATTCTCAAAAAATTTTAATGTGCCTATTTGAAAAATGATATTATTTATTATAAATTAAATTATAACATATATAATTTTAATTTTAAATATAAATTATTATTTTTATAAAATACATTATAATATAGTTATTAAAAATGTGTCTACATTTTCTTTAAGTTTTTAATCAGTATATTTATTTTTCCAAATTTTGAAATTCATATTTACTTATATTACATATGATTAATATTATATAAAAAAATAATTATTATTTTAAATTATTATTACCATAGAAAGATTATGATTCCCAATGTCCATGTTAATATTCCAAACAATCATGTTACTATTCCAAACAACTAGGATACTATTCCAACATTCACCTTACTGTTTCAATGGTCACATTACCTATTATAAATACCATTTCATTATTTCACTCAATATTCACAACAATTCCTCCCAATTTTATATATTTTAATTTTATAAGATTTTGGATTGATTAATAATATTTTGTTTCATTTATATAGTGTTGTCTATAGGGGTGATGATTCGAGTAAATTGGTGCAATCCATATTTACCCATTTTATATTTTATATTTAATATTTTTTTTGAAAAACTCTAATTTTTGTAAATTTCAGTAGTTTGGTAGATAACTAATGTAATGATATTTATTAACAAATTAGTTTGTTGTTTGTTTCTCCATATTCTCTATTTGTACAATAATTATATAATAAAATGTAACACAATTTATTTATGAAACAATTATTACTTAAAATTTCTGGATTTTTTATGGATAGTTAATAAAAACATAGTCAAATTGAAAATAATTTTCCAAATTGGGAAAATAAATATATAGTAGGACAATACATGTCCCCATGATAATAGAATAACATTATTTCTTGGTGAACATCCTCCAATCCTAATTATAAAAAATATTATGTTCAGACCATATAGAGAAATTATTATATGTGTAATTCACAATAATAATAACATGATAATAACTCATTGAGATAATGAATGTGGATTGCTTTAGTAGAACATATACCTAGTGACACAACATAAACATTTGATTTTTTTGGCATAAATGAAAAACATCCTTACAAAAAGAATGTTTTGAATAATATCACAAAAGGGATAAATAATCAAATTATTTGGTATGACAAGTTAAATACCCCAAAATAATATATATATATATATATATATTAGGGGATAAATCATGAAACCTAAACACCACAATTGAAATTATTTTTAAAAATTATAATAGAAATGGAAGATAAAACATAAAAGTTTTTTTATAAAATAGTTTATCATTATTGTAAAATATAATTTTTCATGTCACTTATTAGAAAAATGATGAAAAAGGTTGCTTGAAAACCATTTAAAACCATAATTTTTAAAAATATTCCCTAATAAATGTTTTTTTAAATACATAATGTTTATCTTAGAGAAATAAGGGTAGGATTATAAAACATGTTAATGTTAATGTAAAAACCCCTTTTTATTATTTATAAAATTCAATTGTTTAAAACTCACAATTTTAGAAGATCAATAAAACATTAGTTCATATAAAAACCTCATTTTACAAAATATTAATATAAAATACCATATAATAAAATTTAAGTGTGGGAGAACCCAAGCACGGAGAAGTAAAGTTCAAGATGAACATCATAACTCAAATAAAGAAGATTTGAGTTATCCATATCACTTACATGAATCATAATCTATGACTCATGAACTATTTGAAAAATGATATATGTGGTAAAAATTTATAAAATGACATAGCACTACATAATACAATAAAATAAAAATTTTAAATAACATATATGAAATAATTTTATGGGAATAATTGTAACTCAATGAATGAAATTTGAGTTACAAAAAACCATTTTCAATTGGGTAACAGATAAGTCAAAAGTAATTTGAAAAAAAGAAATTAATTTATCTTAGTTTAGATAATGAATTTAAATAAACGATTTATAGAAAATTAATGGGATAGTAAATCAATATGACACTATTAGAGGGAAACATTTTGAATAATATGTTACATTTCTCAAAGAATCAGAATTGAGACCTATAAAAAACTTATGACTTGAGTAAAAATTCAATAAAACCCTTTTAAAGTGGGGGATTATAATTAATATTAATATTTTATGATTACAATATAACTCATGAGATTATATTAGAAATACTTATTATATTCACCACATAAATGAAATTTGGTGCATAACACAAAATGTGTCTTAATGACATGAATTTTGGATGAAAACCCTTGCCTTAGTATTGATATTTTATAAATATTTACCAAACATAATGAATAATTAAATTATGTTTTTTAAATACATACCCATGAACCATTATTATATTATTAAAATCTATACTACTCATTAAAATCATTATATACATATTCATATTAATTTTTTTACATATTATCTACACCGGTTGTAAGTAATCTTTATCGATTTTAACTTATTTCATAAAAAGGGTGTCGATATTCAATATTGTTACTATGTTAATCATTCTAGGATAATAAATTTCACTATAATATATGTGATAATATTTTTTTATAAATCTATAATTTCATTTCATAATATATTTGGTTACGATCAATGAGTTTGAAATTGGCGACGAGCATGTTTAAATTTTTTATTGAATTGAGGGTGTTTTTTTAATTTACAAGTTAAATAATTATATAAAATTAACAGAACCAAAAATAAATAATTTAAATATTTTTCGTGATATAATACCTATAAATATTTTCTCACAGGCATCCATGATATAAATTCAAAGTATGGATCATGTTAGTTGTTAAACCATCCCAAACATGAACGTACCGTGACTAATAAATGATTAAGATGTGGTTTGGTTGTAATATAATTGTAATATAAGAATAAAGATTTTATTTAGTTTTTATTAGTGTGATATATTAAAATAATATGTAGATTTAATAATAATTAAAGAATATGAAAATATGAAACAATATGAATTAATGATTTTCCTCTTAGTGTGATTATTTATGAAAATTTATGGTACAATGATCACTTATATGTAATATTATTTATAGAAGGAGTAATTTATATTTTCATAATACAAACCATGAAATAAATAATATATGTATTCACAAAACCATTTCTATAACCATCATTGAAAGGTGGTTATGAAAAAATGAAACATGTCGTTCATGGGGGTAATAGTCCGCGTACATACATGAGGAACGTTTTCATTTTCTTGATTAAATGGTACGGGAATAAATACATGTTATACAATTAAGACAATAAAATTTAATTATATTATTTATACCTAAAATTTTATATACATATGATTACAATGATTTTGGAGGAAGGATGATCGGAATTATAATGATTAAAAGTAAAATTGTAATGATACTTGCATTGAGAATTTGATTACCTTTTAATGTATCCTCGGGAAATGAAGGAATAGTGTCATGTTGTTAATAATATGGAATGGAAAGTTATAGATTTAATATATAATAAGTATATCAGGTATATTTTAATAGTAATTTTTAATTATAGGTTTGGATAGAAGTAGGAAGAAGTGATCTCCTTTTATATATGAAAAACAGGAAAATTTCTGGAAAAAATGTTAGGTAAGTGATAATAATAGAATTGTGTGAATGATAGGTAGAGATATGGTAGGTGAGATATTTGGGTATTAATTTAATACCTAAAATGAATTATATATTTTGTAAGTGACCTTATAATTATTAAAATTTTATTTGCTTCATTTACCGATTTACCCTTAATAAACCGAACTAAAAATTTACCATGGTAATTATATTAATACTAAAAATATAAGATGACCACTATAACCATATTTATAGGTGATTATTATAACGTTTTTTATCCATTGAACCTAATTAAATGTATAAATCATTTTTAAGAAATTTTTATATATTTCTAGACATAATATTAGTTTATTTATTTTTTATAAATAAAAATTAAATTTAATGCATAATATTTTGAAATATCTCATTGTCTAAAAATAACAGTTTTAACATTGTAACTATTATTTAGCATGGTAACATAATTATATTCCTAAAAATGAAATTTTCCCAATTAATTATTTTTAACTTGATTTTAAAAAATATAAAAATCTTTTTTTATTGTTTTTTTTAAGTGATGAAAATTAATATTCATTTAAAAATATAATCATCTTTTATTAGAAGGTAAATTTTTAAAAAATATCAACTATTATTATTTTTATTCAATATATATTATTAAATAAATTATTATTATATAACTATTCAAAAAAATATATTTTATCATAAATATTCAGAAGTTTCTTGAAATTGATCTGAAATCATATAAAAAATGTAATATTAAGAACAATACATTTCTCTGTATAAAATGAATATTTTAATCATTTTAGGCATACCAATTTACCTTCAGTCATATTAAAAATTTCCTTTATTTTCTTCCTATAAATATTTTATAAATTGGTAATTAATATTCATTCCTAAAAATACCACAACTAGGTTTTAAGGGTTATACTTAACATTTATATTTTTATCTAAATATATTTCTAATTTTATTTAAGTTCGGTGTTGGGTGTAGTGAAAGGTATTAAACACAATTAGTTATTTAAAGGCAATCATATATTATGATCTCGATGTGTTTCATAATGCCTTGAGGATTGGTTGAGATATGAGATTCGGGTATTGGAGAATGTTTTTCACCTTCAATATTTTCTGTGATTATGGATTAAGCCTTTATTATCGATATGATCCTGAATGGGGGTATGGGTTCAAGATAGGAGAATTATACTAGAGAAGATTTAATTCGATTCTCAAATAGTAGGAATACCTATTTTTATTTTTCCATCCATGGTGGATATTGACAGATCAACCAAGGTGGTGGTTGGTCTCTCCCTCCGCCATAAGGTTGTTCTATGGAGTGATATTTGTGTGGAAGACGAGGAAAAGTTTTTCTATATAGTATGAAACCACCAATAGTGTAATGATCCTATGGTAAGATATAACAATGGTGGAGAGGGGAGTATATAAGAGTCTGGATGGGACCCATGTTTGAAGTTCTAGAATGTTACACGTCGTTTTAGTCTACACATACTGATTGAGATGTTGAACCGTCCAATATCTAAGGTATAACTTTAATAGATTTCACACTAGATTTTAAGTTGTTCTATATAATTAAACCACAATCCTTTATATTTGTTTAGTTAAATTGTGGTTTTGGGAGGGCCATAAACTATTCATATGGAGTGAAACTAATCGATATTCCTTTAGGGGTGAGATATAATAGAATTCATAGATTAAATGATTGTGACATAGTCATTGGTGGATTCATATTTCATTGGAATTTTTGTATATTATATATGTATATCTTTGGAATGAATCTTGAGATATATTGGCTCATTCAATATCGAGATCATTTTTCCTCCTATCACTCGTGACTGTTTTTCATATCAACTAATGGTGAAAAAAAAAACGGTTTTATTGATGATTGGAATGTTAAGGTGGTTCATAAAGGACCTGATAACCATTATCTCAGTGGGATAACAACCATGATTACCATCATTGTTTTTTTTCATGAGGATATACCACTATAAATGATTCCATATATAATAGATTGGTTTCAGGATGTCTTTCTTAAAGATTTCATGGAATTACCACCCAAGTGAGAGGCTGGGTTTTTTATTGATCTCATTCTATTCAAAAATCATATATTTAATTTTCCTTAGTGGATGTATCCTTTAGAGATCTAATATTTGAAATCTCAATTGGAGTTCCAATAGGAAAATGGGTTTATATGACAATGTACATCACATTTGGGTGCTCCGATCATATTCTCAAAGGGAGAGAATGGTTATTTGAGGTTATATTAGAATTATCAAATGTATAGCTATGTGATTATATTGAACAAATATCCACTTTATTGTTTCAATTAATTATTATATTAGTGTATATATCTTATGGTGTTGACTAATATTTAACTGAGATCAAGTTATCATCAAATGAGGGTGATAACATCTAGTATACCTTACTTTTCTTCTGAAAATATACATGGGAAATATGAGTATTTGGAGATGTTAATCGGTCTAATAAAATAATTTTTATTATTTATTTTATTTATTAATTGTGAATTCCATCCATTTTGGACACTTTTTGTGTAATTTTATTCAGTTTTATCCTTGTGTACTACATGTTAAGGGCGGAGCACGTGGGACCTCTAGATATTTTTTAAGCACACTTCTAGAACATGGATTATATAATAATCTCTAAAAGTGGAACATTTCAATTGAAAAAGTACAACTCTTGGGGAATGTGATATGTAAATCATGATTTTAAATAGAACCTTAGAGGATTGAGGTAGTTTTTTCTTGGGAGAGGACAAATAATGTTTTTGAGATTCAAATATTTGTTTTGGTATGGCTGGTAATTACTAGTGGTTCATTCAATACATATACTAATTGGAATATTATATGATTAAAATAACTATAAAAGGTTAGTGTTTTTTATTTCGATTCATGCGAGGGTTCGATTAGTTCTAAATGATAGTTCTTAACTACGATAATCCTGAACATACCTGATCCAGTTAAAGAGTATATGTTATATAGTGAATGCATCAAGAGTTGTGATGTGATTATTTTTGGTAAAAATTTTCTTTTGGTATCTCATGGGTCTATGTAGATGATGCCACATGCATGAAACTACCCAAAAAATCACATATATCATGAAATGGGGGTTCATTCATAGAGATTTTAATGTAATTACCTAGTTTTTGATAGGTTTGTGGTATAAACTAACAAAAAGAACATGAGTTAAAATTTCTCACAGTGCAACCAAAACCTTAAAAAGTGATGGTGGGTCATGTATTTTCATTCCTTTTATTTTGGTAAATATTACACTACTAAATAGGGAGACATAATTTCTGATTCCGTAATAAATATTTCTCAAACTCAGGAAGAATTAGAGTGGAGTTTTGTGTGGTAAATGATGGCACTTTTTGTTGAGATACAGCTTAATATCCAAGATTAGTTAGGATAGAAGGACATAATGTATTTATATATAACCTATCAACTCATTAGTAAGGTTAATAGGAGTAAACAACATGATTCAAATCATATTTTCATGAGTGATAACAAATACGGTAGGGATCCACCACCACATTGGTCAGATGATGATGATAATATACTCTATGTTGGTGGATGTGTTTTGGTTCCTATGATTGTGCATGAGTGGATAGTAAGGGACCCACACACATAAAAATGGGATGTATATATATTTTTGAAAATATGTACCACGATATATATTGGAAACATTAGGAGACTAAGATGATGAGGGACATTGCAAGGTTCTTTACATGGTTTTCCCCCTTTTAAAAGGTGAAGGTCTAGCACCATCCTTCTACCAAGGTTCATTAGGTTCGTTCCATTCTGATGTTTAAATGGGATGATATGACCATGGATAACCACATGGGGCTTCCAAGGAAACCCTAGGTATTTATACATGGGTAATTGGTTAATGAAGGTGGATTACTTCTTAACGATCTGAGAGACTATTGTTGTGGATGAGATGAGTAGGTCGTTTGTCTTAGGGACAATATTCATGAATGGGATACCTTTTATTATCATCTAAAATTGGGATGACTACATTACATCATGATTCTATAAATTATTTTAAAAGGATCTAAGAACTCAAATTCATCTAATCATTCAATATCACCCATAGTTAGAGGGGTTGTCCAGGCATACTATTCTAATATCGGAGGACATACTGTAATAATTTGTTCTATTTTTTTTATTAGTGGATGAACCAACTGGTTCTAGTGGATCTTTAATAGAAAAAAACTAATTATTATTTGATTAATAATGATCTATTTGAGGTATTGTGAAAAATACTTGCCCTAAAATCCACTAACTGTAGCCCTGAGCCGAATTTCCACATGACCTCAAGCGCACCTCCCCCTACGCTAGAGGTTTCCGACTAAAAGTGAGGGTCTAATGGAACACATGGGGATACTATACCCCCTTTACCAAAGTAATCCACAAAATAAACTATATGAAATAAGGGAAATAATAAACAATAAACCATATGCATGCATTACTAACCATTTCCAAAACAGGGTACAACCAAGACCAAATGATAAACAAGCCATGTCAATTCTGACAGTGAAAAAAGATAAGAATACCCAACATAAAGAAAACTTCTAAATCCACAAGATATGTCTAGACTATAAGTTTTTATCCTCATCCGTGCACATACCAAGCCTAAATCAACTCCCTAGCATATGGAATTTTCATGTGTCTGGACCTATAACCCTGAAATATTATCAGTTACCAAATGGTGGTCTGAGAACCCTGTGTGTAAAATTCAGTAGTCTACCACCAACATGGCTTAAAATTTTTCCGATGTAAATTGATAGTGCATGCATGTAAGAAATAAATTACAAGATAAACCTAAAGAAAATCCAGGTTACATTAGTTAACAATATTCACATTAAACATTTCCATTACTATTTCCATCTCCATCACTTATACCAACTACAATACCAAATTCATTTTTATCATATGTTCTTTGGGTTATGCTTTTACATTATTTACACAACAACCTAAGATGATCATTTATCCTGAATATTGGTATATGTCATGTTTTCTATATCATTAGGGATAAAAATTTCATGAAAAATTATAACACAATTACCAATGATCCTCAGTCCAGGTAGTCTCATCCCAAGCAACCATTAGGGGCATAGAGCCTCAGTACATCTTCCTCCCCAAGGCATCCTAATAGTGGGGTTTAGATCCATGAGCCATCCTAACTGGTGGGAGGAGCCTCAGTCAATTATACCACACCACCAATCTATGTGAACTTTCTTATCCAGGTGTTTACCACATATACCATATCATGAACCATACACAAAACAATACACATACCATTTTCATAATAGAATTATTTAACACAAGGGTTAAAACCAGGCATTAACCTATTAACACATTTACCTATCACACGACATAGCTCAATTAACCCATTTCCCTTCCTCATACCTTAACCCATTAACATAATCAATAATTTATATACTTTCTCCCCATTAACATATTCAAACATTTTCCATACATTCACCCTTTAACACAATTATAAATTCACAATCATATACCTATTTAATGTGTTTATAATTCTACAAACATCAACCCACTTATACATTTCAAGTACAATTCATATTTTATTTACCAAAATCACTATAATTCACCCAACCCATTTCATATTAGGCCACACAATCCCTTATTCCATTTCCAATGACTAGAAGAAACTACAATTAGTGCCTATTTAAAAAAACCTAATCATGCCAACATATTTATCCGGGGTTCTATTTCAACACAAGTAAACTCTCTGCTTAACATTACAAGTTCTGATGTACAGTAATGTTGGTTCACCCCATGGGTGGCCCTAAATTGGTCTAATCAACCTTAGTGCATCCATCGGGGGTCGTGAGGGGTGTAAATCACCAGTTATACCACCATTTTACAAAATATTAATATAGGAATTAAATTAATGTCATGGGGGAAACAATATCTCAATCAATCATTCACAAATAAACCATAGAAGTATGGGATATAACTTGTAGACCACCTACCTCAAATCTGAAGATGAACTATAGATTATCCTCAGCCTTAAATTTTGATTCAGTAATCACTTAAATTCCAAAGCTATGATCCACTTGAAAAATTAGGGTTTAGATGTTTGGAATAAAAAAACCAAACCAAAATCCCAAATCTGGAAAAGATAAGTAAGAGGAGATTTATATTTACCTTGAGCTTCAATTCATAATAAAATACACTCCAAACAGCCTATAATCAACGGAGATTGATCATTGGGAGACCATTAAGATTTTTGTTTTTTACCACGAATAGAGGAGGAATAATGAAGATGAAAATATCATGAGATACTTAAAATACAATGGGGGTAAAAATTTAAATTCACACTTTTTAATGGGGTGCATGTTTTGGCCACATGGTTTTCCAAAAAATGCACTAACTCTGCACTTGTCCCTATCCAAGATAAACTATTGAGCATGGTAAATTAGATATCCTCACACGGTATGAAAAAATATGCGACAACCACATAAAAAACTCTATCCAAGGTCACACTTTTTGGCCTCCCCCTAGCATGATTTATACTAACTGTGTGCCAACCATGAGACATGCACTGGATGTCTCAATTTCCATTTATTTTGGGTATGAACCCCCAAAACCCCCCGAGAATCCTCATAAACCTTTTAAACATTAATTTATCAAACATTAAGGGATTAAAATTGAATTTAAACAAGAATGTACCTCCACAAAGTTTGAGATCTTACAACCTTACCACATTATAACGATTATTCCTCGTGTCACACTCCCATGAATCAAAAATCATCCAAAGGAAAGAGATTTGGCCACTAAGCCTGCATATCTGACTCCCTCCCCAAGTTTCTTTTGAAAATTACCATGATTCCACAAAACTCGAACAAAAGGTTGAGTCATTCCTTGTAAAAATTTCTCAATATGATCCATGATATGAACCAGATGCTCTTCAAAAGTTGGATCTACCTCAAGATCAACATACTCTACAGCAATAACAATATATGGGTCAGGGTGATACTACTGAAGATGAGACACATCAAAAAACATCATGCATAATAATGTACCACTATAGAAGAGATAATTAGCATGCCGCGGTTTGATCCTCTAAACAATCTCAAACGGCCCCACGTACTTGGGTGCTAACATACCATGTTTCTAAATTTGATGGAGACCCAACCTTATGGACACTCGAATAGACACATGATCACCCACCAAAATTAATGTGGCCTATGATGCCGATATGCATATGAATTATTCTTACACATAGCTGTTTTCATATGTTTCTAAATCAAATACACTTTTTCTGACATCTCCTTCATGAGACTCGTTCCCAACATCCTTGATTCTCTAGATTCCATCCAACAAAATGGAGATCTACATAGTCTATGATAGGGAACGTCAAATGTTTTCATCTGAATCATGTCCAAGTAACTATTTTTGTATAAAAAATCATCAAGTTCAAGATTCTTTTCCCATGATCCACCAAAATCTAGCACACAATCCCCTAACATGTCCACTAGTACAAAAATAGTATGTTATGATTTCCCATTCATCTGTGGGTGAAAGATCATACTCAAAAACACCAAAGTACCAATCTCCCTATGTAATCCCTTCTAGAAGCTCTAAGTGAAACATAGAACACCACGTAAACTATATTCCATGGTACCCAAAGAAACCAAACAACCTCTTGAACCTACAAATCAACCAATTGTTTCATGGTGAAAGTCTCCCGAATCAACAAGATATGGGATACTAGAGACAACCAATAAAAAATTACCCAGTTGAAATCATTATTTACAGGAATCTTTGGAAGACCTACCCCAAAGTACGTCATCACGTCATCCAATTTCCAATTTAGAATTGGAAATGGCTGCAACAAACCATTCGGCTGCTTATGCTCATCCATAACTTTCTCACAAGTATGACATCACACCACAAAACATGCAACCTCTTTATTTATCCCTCTACACAAAGCATCATCTACCCTTTTCCATCTTACACCTCCATAACTATATTAGAAAACAATGATATCATTTTCTACTTCCAACTTGATTCCTGAACTTCTTGATTTAAAGTCTTCTAACTCAAATAATCTATAACACTTTTTCATTTTTCCACTCTGTAAATGAGCTGATAGTCAAAGAATTGGTTGTATACAACCCATCTTCACTGAAGAAGATTCAAGTCACTCTATGATGATTTATACTAAAGTATTTTATGATCATTATACACCATAAACTGTTATACTAACATGTAATTCCACCAAATGTTTTAAGCATGAACCACCATGACTAATTCATGATAACATTCATGAGGGATCAACTACCATGACTCATATTCCAAAACCTGGTCATCCTGCACCAACACTACTCCAATTAAAACACCATACGCATCACAAAAAAAAAGAATATATCTTACCTATCTCAGTTAAGAAGAGAATCGACGCGGTAGAAAACTGATTATTTAACACTATAAAATAATTCCCACATGCCCAAAATCATTCAAACTTGACACCCTTCCTGGTCATCCCCAAAAGTGGTGCATTAAAATGGGGAAAGTATTTATTGAACCTTTAGAAATAGAAAACCCATCCCCAAAAATCAAATCTGAGAAACATTGTTTGGATTCTCCTTAGACACAACTGCCTTCACCTTCCCCTGGTCCACTAACACACATTAATCATAGATGAAGTGACCCAAGAAAACCATCCTATCAATCAAGAAATAAAATTTGGATACCTTTTCCTAGAGTCTATGATCTAATAGTGTACTTAGGATATGTCAAGATGTTTAGATTGATCATCATGAGCCTTAGAGTACACCTTGATGTCATCAACAAAGAAGACTATGAACTGATGTTGGTATGGGTGAATTATTTGTTTCATTAGGTCCATACACAATACCATTTCATTATTAAACCCAAATGGAATAACAAAAAACTCCTTAAAATTATACCTACTCCTGAATGTAGTATATGGTATATCAAAAGGTCTCACCCTTAAGTGATGATACTCGAGTCTCAGATCAATCATGGAGAACACTGAAGTACCCCTTAACTATTTAGAGAGATAATCAATTAGACGAATATGGTATCTATTCTTAATTATCATCTGATTTAGCTTCTTATAATCAACACATAACCATAGAGATCCATCATCCTGCTTGGAAAATAGTATTGTAGGTCCCCTAGGTGATGTACTAGGATGAATAAACCCCTTATTACCTAATTCATCTAACTAGGTTTTATGTTTCTGGAGATCTGTTGGTGCCATTATGTATGAAAAAATTGAAAAGGGTACTTATACTGACAATAACTCTACTGTGAACTCAACAACACTCTTGGGTGACAGCCCCATGAATTGATCGTGAAACACATCCTAAAACCGATCAACCATATGTGTAAAGGAAATATTATCTACTCCCTCATATTACATGAGACAAGACACTTGGGTTTTTAGTTCACCCAACATTTGAAAAAGTGGACCTTCATGGCCTACACAATCATCCCATTAAAAATGATGGGCATAAGTGTCTCCCTCATGTTATGTGAGAATCACCCTATGATGGTAACAATAAATATGGTTGTCATGACCCGTCCAAGGGGCTCGTGTCGTGACTACCCCAAGCCCGCCTTCCATAGGCCAGGGGCTGGCGACTAGTACAAAAGGCGTAAATCCGATAACTGGGAAGGCATTGCCTTTATAAAAGTAAACAAAACACCACAGAGAACAAGCAGAAGCAAAACACTAAGTACAAAAGAAAGTGCTGAAAGTAGATGGGCCAGAATACAAACCCAACTGAAATTACAACTACAACTGAACGAAAGTACAACAGAAAAGACAACAGCTGTAAGAAAGGAAGTAGATCCTCGGTCATCCTCCTCGGATCCTACCTGAAGGGTAGGTACAGATAGCGGAGCTCTCGGATCATCCACCACAGATCCTACCTGAAGGGTAGGTACAGATAGCCTCCACAACACTCTTTCACATCAACCTCCTCCGAGTGTCGTCTCATCGTGAAGTCCACCTCCAGATACTTACTCGTCGTGTGTTCCACCTCCGGGTACAGACTCGTCGTGTGGTCCACCACCGGGTACCGTCGAGTCCTCGAACACTCGTCCTCCGTCAGCACTGCCCGTCGTCTGCAACCAACAAAACGAGGTGCGGGCATAGCCCGTGCAGGGGTGAGTATAAAGATACTATGTAGGGACCCTGAGACCCTCAAGGTCTCACTAAAACCAACAAGGATAACCACAAAGAAGATCTCAATAGACAACCTCTACTTAGGTATATGCCCATACATATACCTAAGTTATCAAGTAAACCATCTCAATCATGAGGAAACATAAAATTTATGAAATCAATGGATAACCACTATCCAGGTATATGCCCATACATATACCTAAGTTATCAAGTGACCTATCTCAATCATTAGGTAAACACAAAGGTCATAGACTCATCCCAAACCAGGATTTTCATTATCGAAACCGTAACTGCTGAAGAGCCCCATCTCTGGAGTGTACAGTGGTCCTGTCATGACTCCGAGGTACTGCTCACTAACCTAAGACTGCTGATGTACTCCTCCTATCGAGTACCTCGGTCCAGCCACCCAAACACAGTAGTGCTTCCCTTCGGGTTATGCCACCCAAACACAGTAGTGCACACCCTCTAATAGCTTGCAGAGGTACTCTCCGGACGAGTACCGCGGGTCTGCACTGTCACACAGTTAGTGCTCCGTCCTCTATGGGTATTCACCCAAACAAAGTAGTGCTCCGTCCACTGGGCTAGTCCACTCACTCCAAGTCGAGTCAGTCAAGCAGTACTCAGGTCTCATCCGGCTACACGGTCCCCGTACTCCGAACGCTCGTCTCCAGGAGGGTCTGCTCCACGACCTACAGGTCGATACTCCAAGTATCTCAAAGTCCCATGAAGAAGTATCTCAAAGGACCGCCTAGTCCTAGGGGTCTCAACGCAATAGACGACGCGTCAATCAGACGCCCGGTCTGTGAGTTATTAGCCTTTTTGTCCCCAGGGCCCGGTTGGTTTCGTGTGCGAAACAACCTAGCTGTATCTCAACATTACACCTAACTCTTATAGGGTATACTCATAGGTACCGTTTCTGAACGTGATCACCAACGCTGCTGACAGTTCGTCAAACAGACGTCCAGTCTGAAAGTTATCAGCTTTTCCGTTCTAGGGGCCCGGTTGGATTTTGGGTACAATCCAACCCAGCCACTATCCAACTGCAACTAAAACTCAGGAGAAGCATTCCAAAAGTTTCGTCTCAACAATATTTATCCAACAAAGTCGACGACACGTCAATCGGACGTCCGTAGCTCAAGATATAAGTGTTTCCGTTATGAGGGCCCGGTTGGTTTCCTGTCCGAACCAACCCGGCCGAACCCAAAGCTTCTGAAAGCTTGAGTGTAATATACCGAAGCTACTGTCTTGATATAAGGATCGCTACGCAACTCATGTTGCGTGGATCGGGGGTCTGTATCCCAAGTTATGGGCAAGAGACCGAAAAGTCCGGTATAAGTGGGGGGGGGGGGGTTCGGGCCCGGTCCGACCCGACCCGGTACCCCCTGGGTCGGCCCGAACCGGGGCGACCCGACCCGGGTGTGGGTCTGGCCCGCCTGGGTGTGGCCCGGTCTGGCTGACCGGCCGGGGCAGCCAGCCCAGCGCGCTGGCGCCAGCAGGTGGCTCGGCCGTTTGGTCGAGTAGATGAGGGGGGGGGGGGGGGTCGCCTGCCCCCCATTTTGAAACCGCGGCCCCATTATGGGGCCGCTCAGCTGGCCAGCCAGGGGTTTGTACCCCCGGATTTTCCCCTGTCCGGCAGGCCCACCCCGGTCGGCCGGCTGTTGTCGCCACGGGACCGGAAAGGCCGGTCCCCCTGCTCTAACGCCGGTGGCCCGGTACCGGCCGCCGGTTCCCCTGCTCTGTCGCGGCACGGAACCGGTCGTGGCCTTGGTTCGTCCGGTGCGGCGCAATGGCGCCGCGCCCTTCTGCCGCGGCCCTACTCTGGCCTCGGTGCTTTTGTGGTTCTCCAGTGAGGCGCAACGACGCCACGTGTTTGGTTCATATTCAACGGCGCGGCGCGACGGTGCCGCGTCTTTGGTTCATCTTCAACAGCGCGGCGCGACAGTGCCACGTCTCTCCCCCTTTCCTTAATAATTTATGTGCGGTGCTTCAGCACCACGTTGCTTTTCTCATTCCGTATCAATATCAAACAACCAAAAAAGGGGAGGAGATTCAGCCGTGTTCGTGCGGTCCGACCTCCTCCCGTTATTGCGATAACAGGCGGTTCAAAACTGGAAGGAGGAAAACGATGGAAGTAATCATGAAAAAGAAAAGCATAAAACCCCTACCTCGTCGAACATGGTGAGTGAGGGTTCATCGCGGAGATAACTGTCGCGGAAGAAGACTTCGCGGAAGGAGGAAGTCGCGTCACAGGGATGGCGTCCCGTAGTCGATCTCCGAGGATTCGGCGTTCTTCGTCGGAGATCAGTGCGTTCTTCATGTTCTTTGTGTTCTTCATGTTCTTCGACGAAGAAGACAAAGATCTTCAAGCCTCCCTTAGCTTTTCTCCCAAACCTCTCAAGCAACAAGACTTTCAACCCAAAAAAAAAATAAGTTCAGCACTTATTTTATGAACATAACTTAAGCATTTGAATTTCAAACATTCAAATTAAACTCACCAATTAATTAAATTAAGTTATCAAAATTAATGGTGAGTTGAAGGAGTTAGAGAATATGAAGGGGTGGGGTTAGTGTGGGCCCCACCACCCTCATAACCTCCCTTGGGAAGTTTTGTGGTTTACCCCAACTTCCACCCAAAGGTTTTAACCACATAGAAAATAAAAATTGTAGTTAAATTTTTATTTTAACTTCCACAATTTTTATCAACTTATCTCATGAAAACGCAACTCCGGAAAAAGTGTTACTAAGAAATTATCGGCGCTGTGAATTTATCAGTGGCCTCGGATTTCTATTCCAAGCACCGGTTCAAAAGATTTAAAAACCTGCTTGTTTGTTCACTAAATGTACCCGTGCTAAACTTCGGAAATTGATTCCGGGCACACCGGGTCTCGGAATCAGGCGCCGTCAGAAACTGAATTCTTGTAATATCCCAAAGAAAAATAAGAAAAAAAAATTCTTGAATTTTATGGGTCTTTACAATGGTCTTGGAACAAAAATAAATAGTACATGCCGAAAATCAAAAAAAAAACCAGATATCTCCATCACAAACATGTCCCATCAAAAATAATACACACCAACCTCGAGTACAAACCCAATAAAATGGCTCATATTTTTTATCACTTCTAATGGTGTATGAATCGACATAACCCAAAACAAATGGTCTACAACTAGCCCCAACACATATTAAAATAGAGAAGACACAAAATAATGTATGCATCTGTATCAAATAAAGCACTATAAAGAATGGAATCTACAAGGATCATACCTCAAATAGTCAATGGTCCAGCCTCTCAACCTCTAGGTGTAGAATGAATTGAATGAATCTGACCTACCCATTTTTCTTTGGGTCTTGGTTTGAGTTCCCATTGCTGAACTACCCTGTTGATATAGAAGCTCTCTCCCTAGAGTACCACATCCATTACCTCGATTGGTATGTTCGGCAGAGCACTAACTAGCTGCCTGAAATGGGGTAACTGATAGAACAAATATTTTCAATTAATTTATATTTAATATCATAGTTATAAACATACAAAATTGTTCCTCTAAGATGAATTGTTTCATTTTTTGATAATGGTGTTATTTTGAGCTGAATAGTAAAAATTGGCCATTTTGTATTTTTAACAGTTTTACATTATTTCGGTAGTTTGGCCATAACATTATCTTCACGGATCCAAATTGCAATATTCATTCTTTTCCAGATTCTACACATCTGGGGATTCATTTAATATATTTGGACCAAAATCTGAATCGGCCATATGGAAGCTCAAAAGAAGCTCACAAGTTGGCTCAAAAAAACTGTTTTCAGTTCTGCCTAGTTTTGATGTGGGATTCATAACTAATCCACTGTGGTCCCAAAGCTAGTGACATATTGTGGGGGAACGCGAAAGGAGGTTTTGAGAATCTTTTATGAAGGATGTACCGAGTTACATGGCCGTTTATTGGGTCATTAAGGCACCCTAATCGGGAGGATTTCGTTTTGGAGAGTCTGACTGGACAGAATAAAGTCTCATAGTAAAACGGCCATAACTCTCGGAATACATGTCCAAATCTGCTGGAATTTTGAGGAGACACGGAAAATGGAATTATAAACAACATTTATTAAGGGCACAATGCGTGAAAATGTCATTTAATGGGGCTAAAACGCGTCGACATTCGAGGGAATCATTCTGGCTATAAAAAGAGGAGAGCTCCACCCTCTCAAGGCATCCATTCTCCACCCCATTCCTTCCGGGACACCAAGAAGAAGATCTTTTCGGTTTTATTTTTTATTTATTTTCTTTTTAATAGTTTTGTAATGCATTCTTCTTCCCCATTCAACTCGATTACCCTTACCATGGTGGGGTAAACTTTTGGAGTGATTGGGGAAGGGTTGGTTTTCTACATTGTAATGCTTGAGTTCTTGGACGCAATTGAATAAATTTCTTTCTTCTTCAAAGTTGTTTTCAATTTATTATAGCGGATTTTATTACCACGTTCGATCGTTCTTGAATATTAATTCCGTTATTTATTTTTGCCTTGGTAAAATAACCAATATCTCCCTCAACTAATTTCTGGTTTATATACGATGGAATAAACCGGGAATTAGTGGTGAAGTACTCGACGATCGTCAGTACGTGTAAACGGTGTAGTGAATGTTCTTGATAGTTTGGGATAAACAAAACCCGATCGAGAATTGCCCATTTCAATTAAGGATATTCAATACAACTATTTTACACATGGAAGGAGAGTTGACCAAACCAAGATCTTGGTAAGGTTTTCTCTCACAATAATAATTTCACCAAGGAAGTGAGAGGAAACGATTGTGGAAACTCACTTTAATCATCTAAGAAGAAGAGTTTTGAATTAAATTGAACAAGGATAGCATTATAATTAGGAAACCAACCCCGACCTAATCACCCTTTTAAATTTCATTGTTTTTCAATCATTTGAATTTCAAATTTCCGTTCACAACATTTTTACCCTCGTTTTAAAGTGACAACCCTTTTTGTGTGCACTCCTCTTCAGGAGAAATCCTAGGTCAACCAAATTACTACATTTTAACTTAGGAAATAATTGTTTTTCCACTCCCTACGATAGGCGTGCGTCAAACTTGGCGCCGTTCTCGGGGAGGTAGTGCGACAAACTAATTGTAAATATTTGACTTTTTCAATTTAAAAAAAATCGTTTTCCATGTTGTTTTCAAATGATTATTTTTTAATTCATGGAACAATTACCCACCAATGAGAGAACCAATTATTGAATCACCTTGGTCTATAGATTATAATGTTTCTTTCTTGGCTAAACAAATTCGGGGAGCTCGAATCCAAATCATCACAGAGGATGAATTCAAGGATCTCATTGAAAACCTTAAAGAGAACCTCGAATACCCAGTGTTGGAGGGATTGGCCAGAGAATTAATTGAACTTCAGGAGTATTTTCCGGAATTTTATGAAGACATAACCAAAGTACAACACCAAGAAGAAGAAGTTCACAAAGATATTGAATCCCAATTTGAAAGAATTAGTCAAATAGATCAAAACCTAGAGACCTCAATACAGTGGATTGCGGAACAAGTACATGCATCCCAGGATCAACAACAAATGGAGCCCGAACAAGAACTAGAACCAGAAAAATTGATGGAAGAAATATCCCCACAAATACTACAAGTTGAAGAACCCATGGAAGCATTGATGAAATTAATAGAAGATCCATTGAACCCATCTCAATCAATGTTGGATGAGATTGATGAAGAAGATTTAGCAAGTGAAATACATATGGGAGATAAAAAAGATCTGCATAACTTTTGGAATGAGTGTGAGGAACTTCTTGAGCCAACTATTCCTCATAATGTAGATGATTCAACAACATTGAAGAAAGAAACCAACAAATCAGTGAAATTTGAAGAGAAGATAGAGGAGTCTTACTGCCTACCTCTATCGAGGGAAATTCAACTTCAAGAAGCACCTCCCATTGAAGAACCAATTGAATCCAAACAAGATCAGGGAGTCAATCTTTTCATAAACTCATTATCTTTTGATTTTTTTGAAATTAAATTGAGTATTACATCCCCTTATTTTAATTTTTCAGATTCAACCAACACATGTATTTCCTTGGAGAAAGAAGATGAAAAAGAAAATTCATCCATGGAGGAACATCTAGAGCTCCCCAAACCTGTTGAAAAAATAATGGAGGGAGAACATGAGAAGATCAAGGTGGATTTTCTGGAGGAAAATGAGACACAAACTACTTACTTTGAAAGGGAATAATTTGATATTGATTCTTCATGCTTTAATTTTTTTCAAATAGAATTAAACTCTGACATTGCCTTCGAATTTTCCACAGATTTATCATACCTTCAGCAACCACTGGAGAATAAAGAAGATGTTTTTCATGCGGAACCCAAGAAAGATGTGGACTCATTCATTGTCCTACCCCCACCAATGCATGTTGTATCTCATTACAATGGGGGTGGACTTGGTGCATTTTATCGATGGAACCCTGAAGAAAAAGGAAGAAGTTCATCCTGGAAAGAAAAGTTTTTTTTGGTTCATGAGCAAGAAACTTCACCCACCATCAGATTGGGGATAACCAATTACAACTACCCCTCTGGAGGTAGTCAAAACCCAGGGCCCACTTGGGGGATTAAACCAAGTTTTATCCTTCTTTTCTCATACTATTTCTATTTTCATTTCTTTCAATAAATATCTTATATTTACTATTGTTATTTTATTTGTAGGTTTTTAGAGTGAAACACATAGGAGGTTAACTCAATGTTGCACTGCAAATAAATCAGGTTGTACCTCTCCTTCACACATTCTTGCTGTTGTGATTCAATAATAAATCTTATTACATGTTAAATCCATATAAATGCATTGAGGAAACTGCATAATTTAAGTGTGGGGGAGGGAACCTTTGTAGTATAGGATTTTTATTTGATGTTTGTTTTCAAAAATAAAAAAAATAAAAAAAATGCATGTTTTCAAATTTTTGTGTGTTTATTTTTCATTTTTTGGTGTGTTTCTGAAACTTTTGAGCTGAAATGATTATCAATATCATTTTTTAAACCCATTTCAATGAGTGAACCAGTCTATTTCATGAAACTGATCTTAAATGAATGCTGAAATAACATTGTTTCAAGTTCAAATCTTTTGGAAATTCATGAAAATTACACTGATTTTTACATCTCATGCCATATTTCACTATCTATATCTTTGAAATAACTTTCCTGTGAGGCTTCTGAACCATTTTTGTCATATTCTTTTCATTCACCTCATTTCTTGAGAGAACCAGACCATGGTTGCTTTAACCAGAATTTGATTTATTCCTTTCAAAACTTGACGGTTTGGGGTACGTGTGTTTTAAATGATTGAGGCATTTATTTTGTTTGAAGCCCACTTTTTAAAATAATCCTTTTTATTATGGCCCACCTTTACATTTATCCTTCATTGTGGCCCCTAGTATCCATGAATTCCCTATTAGGTTAGCCACATTACAAGCCAATTTTCCCTATCATACCTTCTCTTGAAGTAAAATTGCATGATCTTGTTGAACTTAAGTGTTGGAAAAGATGTCTTGTGGTGTAATACCACATTTGGTTATACTTTTGGTGGAAAATAAATTGTTGAAGAGATGTGTGTGATGCTGAAAAATTATTCTTTTGAAAGCTGTGCCTTTTCTGGAGCTTTTATGTCAAGAGAAGTTGTGCCTTTCTGGAGCTTCCAATGTAAAAAGAAAGTTGTGCCTATCTAGAGCTTTAAAAAAAATCATGTTTGAAAAGATGGAAATGTTTTCTGCTGAGCTGATTGAATGATGATGGAGCCTATTTTCAACAAAGGAGAAGTGAAGGAGTCCATATTTGAGTGAAAACTAGAAGCATTCAATTTTGCTTCAATAAGAGCCAAGCCTTCTTTTTTCGGCCTCAGAACTTTTAACATCTAAATCCTACCAACCAGAAGCCACAGAACAACCCTGAAAAGTCCTCATGAGAAACACATGTCCTTGACTCACATCGGGTGGATAAGTAGGAATTTATCAAACTTATGGTGACTCTTGTGCGAGTTTGGATGAGAAAAGCCTTGTTCAGCCTTTACATTTGTGAGATGAGAGAAAATTTATGTGAGGTAGGTGTTTTGTGTGCATGGGATAAGAAATGAAGTGGAAATATATTAAAATCTTAAATGGTGAACTTGAAATAAGAGTTTTTGATGAGGCATGATATCTTTTTGTTTCTTGAAATTGATTTGATTGATCTCATTGATATGTGTTTTGGATTTGATTTGATTTGATTTTTTACTTGTCCAGGAGTCCAAGTGCTAAGTGTGGTGGAATTGATAGAACAAATATTTTCAATTAATTTATATTTAATATCATTTTTTTAAACCCACAAAATTGTTCCTCTAAGATAAATTGTTTCATTTTTTTGATAATGGTGTTATTTTGAGCTGAATAGTAAAAATTGGCCATTTTGGATTTTTAATAGTTTTACCTTATTTAGGTAGTTTGGACATAAAATTATCTACACTAATCCAAATTGAAATATTCTTTCTTTTCCAGATTCTACACATCCAGGGATTCATTTAATATATTTGGACCAAAATCTGAATCGGCCATATGGAAGCTCAAAAGAAGCTCACAGCTTGGATCAAGAAAACTGTTTTCAGTTCTGCCTAGTTTTGATGTGGGATCCATAACTCATCCACTGTGGGCCCAAAGCTAGTACAATTCGGTGGGTGGACGCAAAAGGAGTTTTTGAGCATCTTTTATGAATAAAGAACCGAGTGACTTGGCCGTTTATTTAGTCATTAAAGCACGCTAATCCGGAGGATTTCGTTTTGAAGAGTCTGACTGGACAGAATAAATTCTCATAGTAAAACGGCCATAACTCCCGGAATACATGTCCAAATCCGCTGGCATTTTGAGGGAAAACGCACAAGGGAATTATAAACAACATTCATTAAGTTCTCAACACGTGAAGATGTCATTTAATGGGGCTAAAACGCGTCGACATTCGGGGGAAACATTCTGGCTATAAAAGGAGGAGAACTCCACCCTCTCAAGGCATCCATTCTCCAACCCATTCCATCCGAGACACCAAGAAGGATATCTTTTCGGTTTTATTTTTTATTTATTTTCTTTTTCATAGTTTTGTAATGCCTTCTTCTTCCCCATTCAACTCGATTACCCTTACCATGGTGGGGTAAACTTTTGGAGTGATTGGGGAAGGGTTGGTTTTCTACATTGTAATGCTTGAGTTCTTGGACGCAATTGAATAAATTTTTTTCTTCTTCAAAGTTGTTTTCAATTTATTATAGAGGATTTTATTATCAAGTTCGATTGTTCTTGAATATTAATTCTGTTATTTATTTTTTCCTTGGTATAATAATCAATATCTCCCTCCACTAATTTCTGGTTTATATACGATGGAATAAACCAGGAATTAGTGGTGAAGTACTTGACGATCGTCAGTACGTGTAAAAGGTGTAGTGAATGTTTTTGATTGTTTGGGATAAACAAAACCCGATCGGGAATTGCCCATTTCAATTAAGGATATTCAATACAACTATTTTACACATGGAAGGAGAGTTGACCAAACCAAGATCTTGGTATGGTTTTCTCTCACAATAATAATTTCACCAAGGAAGTGAGAGGAAACGATTGTGGAAACTCACTTTAATCAACTAAGAAGAAGAGGTTTGAAT
Organism: Viscum album; assembly: GCA_963277665.1. Taxonomy (NCBI): domain Eukaryota; kingdom Viridiplantae; phylum Streptophyta; class Magnoliopsida; order Santalales; family Viscaceae; genus Viscum; species Viscum album. Next base: position 1,993,486,535 of record OY728137.1, read on the forward strand.
TAAATTGAACAAAGATAGCATTATAATTATGAAACCGACCCCAAACTATTCACCCTTTTAAATTTCATTGTTTTTCAATCATTTGAATTTCAAATTTCCGTTCACAACATTTTTACCCCCGTTTTAAAGTGACAACCCATTTTGTGTGTACTCCTCTTCGGGAGACATCCTAGGTCAACCACATTAATACATTTTAACTTAGGAAATAATTGTATTGCCACGCCCTTCGACAGGGGTGCGTCAAACTTGGCGTCGTTGCCGGGGAGGTAGTGCCACAAACTAATTGTAAATATTTGACTTTTTCAATTTAAAAAAAATTGTTTTCCATGTTGTTTTCAAATGATTATTTCTTTAATTCATGGAACAATTACCCACCAGTGAGAGAACCAATTATTGAATAAACTTGGTCTATATATTATAAAGTTTCTTTTTTGGCTAAACAAATTCGGGGAGCTCGAATCCAAATCATCACAGAGGATGAATTCAAGGATCTCATTGAAAACCTTAAAGAGAACCTCGAATACCCAGTGTTGGAGGGATTGGCCAGAGAATTAATTGAACTTCAGGAGTATTTTCTGGAATTTTATGAAGACATAACCAATTTACAACACCAAGAAGAAGAAGTTCACAAAGATATTGAATCCCAATTTGAAAGAATTAGTCAAACAGTTCAAAACCTAGAGACCTCAATACAGTGGATTGCGGAACAAGTACATGCATCCCAGGATCAACAACAAATGGAGCCCGAACAAGAACCAGAACCAGAAAAATTGATAGAAAAATATCCCCACAAATACTACAAGTTGAAGAACCCATTGAAGCATTGATGAAATTAAAAGATGATCCATTGAACCCATCTCAATCAATGTTGGATGAGATTGATGAAGAAGATTTCGCAAGTGAAATACATATGGGAGATCAAAAAGATCTGCATAACTTCTTGAATGAGTGTGAGGAACTTCTTGAGCCAACTATTCCTCATAATGTAGATGATTCAACAACATTGAAGAAAGAAACCAACAAATCAGTGAAATTTGAAGAGAAGATAGAGGAGTCTGACTTCCTACCTCTATCGAGGGAAATTCAACTTCAAGAAGCACCTCCCATTGAATAACCAATTGAATCCAAACATGATCAGGGAGTCAATCTTTTCATAAACTCATTATCTTTTGATTTTTTTGAAATTAAATTGAGTATTACAACCCCTTCTTTTAATTTTTCAGATTCAGCCAACACATGTATTTCCTTGGATGAAGAAGATGAAAAAGAAAAGGCATCCATGGAGGAACATCTAGAGCTCCCCAAACCTGTTGAAAAAATAATGGAAGGAGAACATGAGAAGATCAATGTGGATTTTCTGGTGGAAAATGAGACACAACCTACATACTTTGAAAGGGAAGAATTTGATATTGATTCTTCATGCTTTAATTTTATTCAAATAGAATTAAACTCTGACATTGCCTTCGAATTTTCCACAGATGTATCATACCTTCAGCAACCACTAGAGAATAAAGAAGATGTTGTTCATGCGGAACCCAAGAAAGATGTGGACTCATTCATTGTCCTACCCCCACCATGCATGTTGTATCTCATTACAATGGGTGTGGACTAGGTGAATTTTGTCGATGGAACCCTGAAGAAAAAGGAAGAAGTTCATCCTGGAAAGAAAAGTTTTTTTTGGTTCATGAGCAAGAAACTTCACCCACCATCAGATTGGGGATAACCAATTACAACTGCCCCTCTGGAGGCAGTCAAAACCCAGGGCCCAATTGGGGGATTAAACAAGTTTTATCCTTCTATTCTCATACTATTTCTATTTTCATTTCTTTCAATAAATATCTTATATTTACTATTGTTATGTTATTTTTAGGTTTTTAGAGTGAAACACATAGGAGGTTAACTCAATGTTGCACTGCAAATAAATCTGGTTGTACCTCTCCTTCACACATTCTTGCTGTTGTGATTCAATCAGAAATATTCTTACATGTTAAATCCATATAAATGCATTGAGGACACTGCATCATTTAAGTGTGGGGGAGGGAACCTTTGTAGTATAGGATTTTTATTTGATGTTTGGTTTCAAAAATAAAAAAAATAAAAAAAAATGCGTGTTTTCAAATTTTTGTGTGTTTATTTTTCAATTTTTGGTTTGTTTCTGAAACTTTTGAGCTGAAATGATTATCAATATCATTTTTGAAACCCATGTCAATGAGTGAACCAGTCTATTTCATGAAACTGATCTTAAATGAATGCTGAAATAACATTGTTTCAAGTTCAAATCTTTTGGAAATTCATGAAAAGCACACTGATTTTTACATCTCATGCCATATTTTACTGTCTATATCTTTGAAATAACTTTCCTGTGAGGCTTCAGAACCATTTTTGTCATATTCTTTTCATTCACCTCATTTCTTGAGAGAACCAGACCATGCTTGCTTTAACCAGAATTTGATTTATTCCTTTCAAATCTTGACGGTTTGGGGTACGTGTATTTTAAATGACTGAGGCATTTATTTTGTTTGAAGCCCCCTTTTTACAATAATCCTTTTCATTATGGCCCACCTTTACATTTATCCTTCATTGTATCCCCTAGTATCCATGAATTTCCTATTAGGTTAGCCACATTACAAGCCAATTTTCCCTATCATACCTGCTCTTGAATTAAAATTGCATGATCTAGTTGAACTTAAGTGTTGGAAAAGATGTCTTGTGGTGTACTACTACATTTATTTGTACTTTGGGTGGAAAATAAATTGTTGAAGAGATGTGTGTGATGCTGAAAAATTATTCTGTTGAAAGCTGTGCCTTTTATGGAGCTTTTATGACAAGAGAAGCTGTGCCTTTCTGGAGCTTCCAATGTAAAAAGAAAGTTGTGCCTATCTGGAGTTTTAAAAAAAATCATGTTTGAAAAGATGGAAATGTTTTCTGCTGAGCTGATTGAATGATGATGGAGCCTATTTTCAACAAAGGAGAAGTGAAGGAGTCCATATTTGAGTGAAAACTAGAATCTTTCAATTTTGCTTCAATAAGAGCCAAGCCTTCCTTTTTCGGCCTCAGAACTTTTAACATCTAAATCCTACCAACCAGAAGCCATAGAACAAACCTGAAAAGTCCTCATGAGAAACACATGTCCTTGAATCACATCGGGTGGAGAAGTAGGAATTTATCAAACTTATGGTGACTCTTGTGTGAGTTTGGATGAGAAAAGCCTTGTTCAGCCTTTACATTTGTGAGATGAGAGAAAATTCATGCGAGGTAGGTGTTTTGTGTGCATGGGATAAGAAATGTAGTGGAAATATATTAAAATCTTAAATGGATAACTTGAAATAACAGTTTTTGATGAGGCATGATATCTTTTTGTTTCTTGAAATTGATTTGATTGATCACATTGATTTGTGTTTTGGATTTGATTTGATTTGATTTTTTACTTGTCCAGGAGTCCAAGTGCTAAGTGTGGTGGAATTGATAGAACAAATATTTTCAATTAATTTATATTGAATATCATTGTTTTAAACCCACAAAATTGTTCCTCTAAGATAAATTGTTTCATTTTTTTGATAATGGTGTTATTTTGATCTGAATAGAAAAAATTGGCCATTTTAGATTTTTAACAGTTTTACATTATTTATGTAGTTTGGCCATAATATTATCTAAACTGATCCAAATTGAAATATTCTTTCTTTTCCAGATTCTAAACATCCAGGGCTTCATTTAATATATTTGGACCAAAATCTGAATCGGCCATATGGAAGCTCAAAAGAAGCTCACAGTTTGGCTCAAGAAAACTGTTTTCAGTTCTTCCTACTTTTGATGTCGGATCCATAACTCATCCACTGTGGGCCCAAAGCTAGTAAAATTCGGTGGGTGGACGAAAAAGGAGTTTTTGAGCATCTTTTATGAATAAAGCAACGAGTGACTTGGCCGTTTATTGGGTCATTAAAGCACCCTAATCCGGAAGATTTCGTTTTGGAGAGTCTGACTGGACAGAATAAATTCTCATAGTAAAACGGCCATAACTCTCGGAATACATGTCCAAATCCGCTGGCATTTTGAGAAAACACGGACAAGGGAATTATGAACAACATTCATTAAGGTCTCAACGCGTGAAGATGTCATTTAATGGGGATAAAACGCGTCGATATTCGGGAAAAACATTCTGGCTATAAAAGGAGGAGAGCTCCACCCTCTCAAGGCATCCATTCTCCACCCCATTCCTTCCGGGACACCAAGAAGAAGATATTTTCGGTTTTATTTTTTATTTATTTTCTTTTTCATAGTTTTGTAATGCCTTCTTCTTCCCCATTCAACTCGATTGCCCTTACCATGGTGGGGTAAACTTTTGGAGTGATTGGGGAAGGGTTGGTTTTCTACATTGTAATGCTTGAGTTCTTGGACGCAATTGAATAAATTTCTTTCTTCTTCAAAGTTGTTTTCAATTTATTATAGCGGATTTTATTATCAAGTTCGATCGTTCTTGAATATTAATTTCGTTATTTATTTTTGCCTTGGTAAAATAATCAATATCTCCCTCCACTAATTTCTGGTTTATATACGATGGAATAAACCAGGAATTAGTGGTCAAGTACTTGACGATCGTCAGTACGTGTAAAAGGTGTAGTGAATGTTCTTGTTTGTTTGGGATAAACAAAACCTGATCGGGAATTGCCCATTTCAATTAAGGATATTCAATACAACTATTTTACACATGGAAGGAGAGTTGACCAAACCAAGATCTTGGTAAGGTTTTCTCTCACAATAATAATTTCACCAAGGAAGTGAGAGGAAACGATTGTGGAAACTCACTTTAATCAACTAAGAAGAAGAGGTTTGAATTAAATTGAACAAGGATAGCATTATAATTATGAAACCGACCCCGACCTAATCACCCTTTTAAATTTCATTGTTTTTCAATCATTTGAATATCAATTTTCCGTTCACAACATTTTTACCCCCATTTTAAAGTGACAACCCATTTTGTGTGCACTCCTCTTCAGGAGACATCCTAGGTCAACCAAATTAATACATTTTAACTTAGGAAATTATTTTTCTGCCACGCCCTACGACAGGGGTGCGTCAAACTTGGCGTCGTTGCCGGGGAGGTAGTGCCACAAACTAATTGTAAATATTTGACTTTTTCAATTTAAAAAAAATCGTTTTCCGTGTTGTTTTCAAATGATTATTTCTTTAATTTATGGAACAATTACCCACCAGTGAGAGAACCAATTATTGAATCACCTTGGTCTATAGATTATAAAGTTTCTTTCTTGGCTAAACAAATTCGGGGAGCTCGAATCCAAATCATCACAGAGGATGAATTCAAGGATCTCATTGAAAACCTTAAAGAGAACCTCGAATACCCACTGTTGGAGGGATTGGCCAGAGAATTAATTGAACTTCAGGAGTATTTTCAGGAATTTTATGAAGACATAACAAAAGTACAACACCAAGAAGAAGAAGTTCACAAAGATATTGAATCCCAATTTTAAAGAATTAGTCAAACAGTTCAAAACCTAGAGACCTCAATACAGTGGATTGCGGAACAAGTACATGCATCCCAGGATCAACAACAAATGTAGCCCGAACAAGAACCAGAACCAGAAAAATTGATGGAAGAAATATCCCCACAAATACTACAAGTTGAAGAACCCATAGAAGAATTGATGAAATTAAAAGAAGATCCATTGAACTCATCTCAATCAATGTTGGATGAGATTGATGAAGAAGATTTAGCAAGTGAAATACATATGGGAGATCAAAAAGATCTGCATAACTTCTGGAATGAGTGTGAGGAACTTCTTGAGCCAACTATTCCTCAAAATGTAGATGATTCAACAACATTGAAGAAAGAAACCAACAAATCAGTGAAATTTGAAGAGAAGATAGAGGAGTCTGACTGCCTACCTCTATCGAGGGAAATTCAACTTCAAGAAGCACCTCCCATTGAAGAACCAATTGAATCCAAACAAGATTAGGGAGTCAATATTTTCATAAACTCATTATCTTTTGATTTTTTTGAAATTAAATTGTGTATTACAACCCCTTATTTTAATTTTTCAGATTCAGCCAACACATGTATTTCCTTGGTGGAAGAAGATGAAAAAGAAAAGGCATCCATGGAGGAACATCTAGAGCTCCCCAAACCTGTTGAACAAATAATGGAGGGAGAACATGAGAAGATCAATGTGGATTTTCTGGAGGAAAATGAGACACAACCTACTTAATTTGAAAGGGAAGAATTTGATATTTATTCTTCATGCTTTAATTTTTTTCAAATAGAATTAAACTCTGACATTGCCTTCGAATTTTCCACAGATGTATCATACCTTCAGCAACCACTGGAGAATAAATAAGATGTTGTTCATGCGGAACCCAAGAAAGATGTGGACTCATTCATTGTCCTACCCCCACCATGCATGTTGTATCTCATTAAAATGGGGGTGTACTTGGTGCATTTTATCGATGGAACCCTGAAGAAAAAGGAAGAAGTTCATCCTGGAAAGAAAAGTTTTTTTTGGTTCATGAGCAAGAATATTCACCCACCATCAGATTGGGGATAACCAATTACAACTGCCCCTCTGGAGGCAGTCAAAACCCAGGGCCCACTTGGGGGATTAAACCAAGTTTTATCCTTCTATTCTCATACAATTTCTATTTTCATTTCTTTCAATAAATATCTTATATTTACTATTTTTATTTTATTTGTAGGTTTTTAGAGTGAATCACATAGGAGGTTAACTCAATGTTGCACTGCAAATAAATCAGGTTGTACCTCTCCTTCACACATTCTTGCTGTTGTGATTCAATCAGAAATCTTCTTACATGTTAAATCCATATAAATGCATTGAGGACACTACATCATTTAAGTGTGGGGGAGGGAACCTTTGTAGTATAGGATTTTTATTTGATGATTGTTTTCAAAAATAAAAAAAAATAAAAAAATGCGTGTTTTCAAATTTTTGTGTGTTTATTTTTCAATTTTTGGTGTGTTTCTGAAACTTTTGAGCTGAAATGATTATCAATATCATTTTTGAAACCCATGTCAATGAGTGAACCAGTCTATTTCATGAAATTGATATTAAATGAATGCTGAAATAACATTGTTTCAAGTTCAAATCTTTTGGAAATTCCTGAAGAGTACACTGATTTTTAAATCTCATGCCATATTTCACTGTCTATATCTTTGAAATAACATTCCTGTGAGGCTTCTGAACCATTTTTGTCATATTCTTTTCATTCACCTCATTTCTTGAGAGAACCAGACCATGGTTGCTTTAACCAGAATTTTATTTATTCCTTTCAAAACTTGACGGTTTGGGGTACGTGTGTTTTAAATGATTGAGGCATTTATTTTGTTTGAAGCCCCCTTTTTAAAATAATCCTTTTCATTATGGCCCACCTTTACATTTATCCTTCATTGTATCCCCTAGTATCCATGAATTTCCTGTTAGGTTAGCCACATTACAAGCCAATTTTCCCTATCATACCTGCTCTTGAAGTAAAATTGCATGATCTAGTTGAACTTAAGTGTTGGGGAAGATGTCTTGTGGTGTACTACCTCATTTGGTTATACTTTGAGTGGAAAATAAATTGTTGAAGAGATGTGTGTGATGCTGAAAAATTATTCTGTTGAAAGCTGTGCCTTTTCTGGAGCTTTTATGACAAGAGAAGCTGTGCCTTTCTAGAGCTTCCAATGTAAACAGAAAACTGTGCCTATCTGGAGCTTTAAAAAAAATAATGTTTGAAAAGATTGAAATGTTTTCTGCTGAGCTGATTGAATGATGATGGAGCCCATTTTCAACAAAGGTGAAGTGAAGGAGACCATATTTGAGTGAAAACTAAAATATTTCAATTTTGCTTCAATAAGAGCCAAGTCTTCCTTTTTCAGCCTCAGAACATTTAACATCTAAATCCTACCAACCAGAAGCCACAGAACAACCCTGAAAAGTCCTCATGAGAAACACATGTCCTTGACTCACATCGGGTGAAGAAGTAGGAATTTATCAAACTTATGGTGACTCTTGTGTGAGTTTGGATGAGAAAAACCTTGTTCAGCCTTTACATTTGTGAGATGAGAGAAAATTCATGTGAGGTAGGTGTTTTGTGTGCATGGGATAAGAAATGAAGTGGAAATATATTAAAATATTAAATGGAGAACTTGAAATAACAGTTTTTGATGAGGGATGATATCTTTTTGTTTCTTGAAATTGATTTGATTGATCAAATTGATATGTGTTTTGGATTTGATTTGATTTGATTTTTTACTTGTCTAGGAGTCCAAGTGCTAAGTGTGGTGGAATTGATAGAACAAATATTTTCAATTAATTTATATTGAATATCATTGTTTTAAACCCACAAAATTATTCCTCTAAGATGAATTGTTTCATTTTTTTTTATAATGGTGTTATTTTGAGCTGAATATTAAAAATTGGCCATTTTGGATTTTTAACAGTTTTAAATTATTTAGGTAGTTTGGCCATAACATTAACTACACTGATCCAAATTGAAATATTCTTTCTTTTCCAGATTCTACACATCCAGGGATTCATTTAATATATTTTGACCAAAATCTGAATCGGCCATATGGAAGCTCAAAAGAAGCTCACAAGATGGCTCAAGAAAACTATTTTCAGTTCTGCCTAGTTTTGATGTGGGATCCATAACTCATCCAATGTAGGCCCAAAGCTAGTGAAATGCAGTGGGTGGACGAGAATGGAGTTTTGAGCATCTTTTGTGAAGGAATAACCGATTGACTTTTCCATTTATTGGGTCATTAAGGCACCCTAATCCGGAGGATTTCGTTTTGGAGAGTCTGACTAGATAGAATAAATGCTCATAGTAAAATGGCCATAACTCTCGGAATACATGTCCAAATCCGATGGAATTTTGAGGAGACACGGAAAAGGGAATTATGAACAACATTCATTAAGGGATAAACGCGTGAAGATGTCATTTAATGGGGCTAAAACGCGTCGACATTCGGGGGAAACATTCTGGCTATAAAAGGAGGAGAGCTCCACCCTCTCAAGGCATCCATTCTCCACCCCATTCCTTCCGGGACACCATGAAAAAGATCTTTTCGGTTTTACTTTTTATTTATTTTCTTTTTCATAGTTTTTTAATTCCTTCTTATTCCTCATTAAACTCGATTACCCTTACCATGGTGGGGTAATCTTTTGGAGTGATTGGGGAAGGGTTGGTTTTCTAAATTGTAATGCTTGAGTTCTTGGACGCAATTGAATAAATTTCTTTCTTCTTCAAAGTTGTTTTCAATTTATTATAGCGGATTTTATTATCAAGTTAGATTGTTCTTGAATATTAATTCAGTTATTTATTTTTTCCTTGGTAAAATAATCAATATCTCCCTCCACTAATTTCTGGTTTATATACGATGGAATAAACCAAGAATTAGTGGTGAAGTACTCGACGATCGTCAGTACGTGTAAAAGGTGTAGTGAATGTTCTTGATTGTTTGGGATAAACAAAACCCGATCGGGAATTTCCCATTTCAATTAAGGATATTCAATACAACCATTTTACACATGGAAAGAGAGTTGACCAAACCAAGATCTTGGTAAGGTTTTCTCTCACAATAATAATTTCACCAAGGAAGTGAGAGGAAACGATTGTGGAAACTCAATTTAATCAACTAAGAAGAAGAGGTTTGAATTAAATTGAACAAGTATAGCATTATAATTAGGAAACCGACCCCGACCTAATCACCCTTTTAAATTTCATTGTTTTTCAATCATTTGAATTTCAAATTTCCATTCACAACATTTTTACCCCCGTTTTAAAGTGACAACTCATTTTGTGTGCACTCCTCTTCGGGAGACATCCTAGGTCAACCAAATTACTATATTTTAACTTAGGAAATAATTGTTTTGCCATGCCCTATGACAGGCGTGCGTCAAACTTGGCGCTGTTTCCGGGGAGGTAGTGCCACAAACTAATTGTAAATATTTGACTTTTTCAATTTAAAAAAAAAATCGTTTGCCATGTTGTTTTCAAATGATTATTTCTTTAATTCATGGAACAATTACCCACCAGTGAGAGAACCAATTATTGAATCACCTTGGTCTATAGATTATAAAGTTTTTTCTTGGCTAAACAAATTCGTGGTGCTCGAATCCAAATCATCACAGAGGATGAATTCAAGGATCTCATTGAAAACCTTAAAGAGAACCTCGAATACCCAGTGTTGGAGGGATTGGCCAGAGAATTAATTGAACTTCAGGAGTATTTTCCGGAATTTTATGAAGACATAATCAAAGTAAAACACCATGAAGAATAAGTTCAAAAATATATTGAATCCCAATTTGAAAGAATTAGTCAAACAGTTCAAAACCTAGAGACCTCAATACAGTGGATTGCGGAACAAGTACATGCATCCTAGGATCAACAACAAATGGAGCCCGAACAAGAACCAGAACCAGAAAAATTGATGGAAGAAATATCCCCACAAATACTACAAGTTGAAGAACCCATGGAAGCATTGATGAAATTAAAAGAAGATCCATTGAACCCATCTCAATCAATGTTGGATGAGATTGATGAAGAAGATTTAGCAAGTGAAATACATATGGGAGATAAAAAAGATCTGCATAACTTCTTGAATGAGTGTGAGGACCTTCTTGAGCCAACTATTCCTCATAATGTAGATGATTCAACAACATTGAAGAAAGAAACCAACAAATCAGTGAAATTTGAAGAGAAGATAGAGGAGTCTGACTGCCTACCTCTATCGAGGGAAATTCAACTTCAAGAAGCACCTCCCATTGAAGAACCAATTGAATCCAAACAAGATCAGGGAGTCAATCTTTTCATAAAATCATTATCTTTTGATTTTTTTGAAATTAAATTGAGTATTACATCCCCTTCTTTTAATTTTTCAGATTCAGCCAACACATGTATTTCATTGGAGGAAGAAGATGAAAATGAAAAGTCATCCATGGAGGAACATCTAGAGCTCCCCAAACCTGTTGAACAAATAATGGAGGGAGAACATGAGAAGATCAAGGTGGATTTTCTGGAGGAAAATGAGACACAACCTACTTACTTTGAAAGGGAAGAATTTGATATTGATTCTTCATGCTTTAATTTTTTTCAAATAGAATTAATCTTTGACATTGCCTTTGAATTTTCCACAGATGTATCATACCTTCAGCAACCACTGGAGAATAAAGAAGATGTTGTTCATGCGGAACCCAAGAAAGATGTGGACTCATTCATTGTCCTACCCCCACCATGCATGATGTATCTCATTACAATGGGGGTGGACTTGGTGCATTTTATCGATGGAACCCTGAAGAAAAAAGAAAGAATTTCATCCTGGAAAGAAAAGTTTTTTTTGGTTCATGAGCAAAAAAACTTCACCCACCATCAGATTGGGGATAACCAATTACAACTGTCCCTCTGGAGGCAGTCAAAACCCAAGGCCCACTTGGGGGATTAAACCAAGTTTTATCCTTCTATTCTCATACTATTTCTATTTTCATTTCTTTCAATAAATATCTTATATTTACTATTGTTATTTTATTTGTAGGTTTTTAGAGTGAAACACATAGGAGGTTAACTCAATGTTGCACTGCAAATAAATCAGGTTGTACCTCTCCTTCACACATTCTTGCTGTTGTGATTCAATCAGAAATCTTCTTACATGTTAAATCCATATAAATTCATTAAGAACGCTGCATCATTTAAGTGTGGGGGAGGGAACCTTTGTATTATAGGATTTTTATTTGATGTTTGTTTTCAAAAAGAAAAAAAATAAAAAAATGCGTGTTTTCAAATTTTTGTGTGTTTATTTTTCAATTTTTGGTGTTTTTCTGAAACTTTTGAGCTGAAATGATTATCAATATCATTTTTGAAACCCATTTCAATGAGTGAAGCAGTCTATTTCATGAAACTGATCTTAAATGAATACTGAAATAACATTGTTTCAAGTTCAAATCTTTTGGAAATTCATGAAAAGTACACTGATTTTTAAATCTCATTCCATATTTCACTGTCTATATCTTTGAAATAACTTTCCTGTGAGGCTTCTGAACCATTTTTGTCATATTCTTTTCATTCACCTCATTTCTTGAGAGAACCAGACCATGCTTGCTTTAACCATAATTTGATTTATTCCTTTCAAAACTTGACGGTTTGGGGTACGTGTGTTTTAAATGATTGAGGCATTTATATTGTTTGAATCCCCCTTTTTAAAATAATCCTTTTCATTATGGCCCACCTTTACATTTATCCTTCATTGTAGCCCCTAGTATCCATGAATTTCCTGTTAGGTTACCCACATTACAAGCCAATTTTCCCTATCATACCTGCTCTTGAAGTAAAATTGCATGATCTAGTTGAACTTAAGTGTTGGGGAAGATGTCTTGTGGTGTACTACCTCATTTGGTTATACTTTGGGTGGAAAATAAATTGTTGAAGAGATGTGTGTGATGCTGAAAAATTATTCTGTTGAAAGCTGTGCCTTTTCTGGAGCTTTTATGACAAGAGAAGTTGTGCCTTTCTGGAGCTTCAATGTAAAAAGAAAGTTGTGCCTATCTGGAGCTTTAAAAAAAATCATGTTTGAAAAGATTGAAATGTTTTCTGCTGAGCTGATTGAATGATGATGGATCCTATTTTCAACAAAGGGGAAGTGAAGGAGACCATATTTGAGTGAAAACTAGAATCTTTCAATTTTGCTTCAATAAGAGCCAAGCCTTCCTTTTTCGGCCTCAGAACATTTAACATCTAAATCTTTCCAACCAGAAGCCACAGAACAACCCTGAAAAGTCCTCATGAGAAACACATGTCCTTGACTCACATCGGGTGGAGAAATAGGAATTTATCAAACTTATGGTGACTCTTGTGTGAGTTTGGATGAGAAAAGCCTTGTTCAGCCTTTACATTTGTGAGAGGAGAGAAAATTCATGTGAGGTAGGTGTTTTGTATGCATGGGATAAGAAATGAAGTGGAAATATATTAAAATCTTAAATGGAGAACTTGAAATAACAGTTTTTGATGAGGCATGATATCTTTTTGTTTCTTGAAATTGATTTGATTGATCTCATTGATATGTGTTTTGGATTTGATTTGATTTGATTTTTTACTTGTCCAGGAGTCCAAGTGCTAAGTGTGGTGGAATTGATAGAACAAATATTTTCAATTAATTTATATTTAATATCAATTTTTTAAACCCACAAAATTGTTCCTCTAAGATGAATTTTTTCATTTTTTTGATAATGGTGTTATTTTGAGCTGAATAGTAAAAATTGGCCATTTTGGATTTTTAACAGTTTTACATTATTTCGGTAGTTTATCCATAACATTATCTACACTGATCCAAATTGAAATATTCTTTCTTTTCCAGATTCTACACATCCAGGTATTCATTTAATATATTTGGACCAAAATCTGAATCGGCCATATGGAAGCTCAAAAGAAGCTCACAAGTTGGCTCAAGAAACCTTTTTTCAGTTCTGCCTAGTTTTGATGTGGGATCCATAACTCATCCACTGTGGGCCCAAAGCTAGTGACATTATGTGGGTGGACGTGAAAGGAGTTTTTGATCATCTTTTATGAAGTAAGTACCGAGTGACTTGGCCGTTTATTGGGTCATTAAGGCACCCTAATCCGGAGGATTTCGTTTTGGAGAGTCTGACTGGACAGAATAAATTTTCATAGTAAAACGGCCATAACTCTCAGAATACATGTCCAAATCCGCTGGAATTTTGAGGAGACACGGACAAGGGAATTATGAACAACATTCATTAAAGGGCTCAATGCGTGAAGATGTCATTTAATGGGGCTAAAACGCGTCGACATTCGGGGCAAACATTCTGGCTATAAAAGGAGGAGAGCTCCACCCTCTCAAGGCATCCATTCTCCACCCCATTCCTTCCGGGACACCAAGAAGAAGATCTTTTCGGTTTTATTTTTTATTTATTTTCTTTTTCATAGTTTTGTAATGTCTTCTTCTTCCCCATTCAACTCGATTACCCTTACCATGGTGGGGTAAACTTTTGGAGTGATTGGGGAATGATTGGTTTTCTACATTGTAATGCTTGAGTTCTTGGACGCAATTGAATAAATTTATTTCTTCTTCAAAGTTGTTTTCAATTTATTATAGCAGATTTTATTATCATGTTCGATCGTTCTTGAATATTAATTCCGTTATTTATATTTGCCTTGTTAAAATAATCAATATCTCCCTCCACTAATTTCTGGTTTATATACGATGGAATAAACCAGAAATTAGTGGTGAAGTACTCGACGATCGTCAATACGTGTAAAAGGTGTAGTGAATGTTCTTGATTGTTTGGGATAAACAAAACTCGATCGGGAATTGCCCATTTCAATTAAGGATATTCAATACAACTATTTTACACATGGAAGGAGAGTTGACCAAACCAAGATCTTGGTAAGGTTTTCCCTCACAATAATAATTTCACCAAGGAAGTGAGAGGAAACGATTGTGGAAACTCACTTTAATCAACTAAAAACAAGAGGTTTGAATTAAATTGAACAAGGATAGCATTATAATTAGGAAACCGACCCCGACCTAATCACCCTTTTAAATTTCAATGTTTTTCAATCATTTGAATTTCAAATTTCTGTTCACAACATTTTTACCCCCGTTTTAAAGTGACAACCCATTTTGTGTGCACTCCTTTTCGGGAGACATCCTAGGTCAACCACATTACTACATTTTAACTTAGGAAATAATTGTTTTTCCACACCCTATGACAGGCATGCGTCAGAAACCACCCCTTCTTATACTTGACATCAACCTCAGTTCTCCATCTATACCATATTTCCCATAGTTCATATTGAACTTATGAGCATGCCCCAACCTTCCTTATTCTCAGAACTCAACTGGGGGTCAAGGAAACTAGCCATTCCTATGTATTTCCCTACAACACTGATAACAGAAGACCAGGTCAATGCCTAGAGAAACGAGTTACCTCATATGACTACTCTGTCCACCACTACCTTGGTATAAAATCTAAAAGTAGCTCTTCTTTCCATCGGAAGCCTCGCCATTGGTTCAACCTACTAGAGCTGCATCCCCACACTATAATCCTCCTTGAGGTTCACTTCTAAAATAAGGGCACGATACAATAATTCAACAACCCTCTTTAAATGGAATATATTCACTTAGATCTTCATTTCATGTTTGAATCCATCCTATTGATGTCTTTATATGGCTACATTTTGACCTACCAACACCAAAACAAATAATTGTATGTCAATAAAGTGGCCAACATACTACATTATTGGCATAAAAACCTGGGTCAACCTCATAAACTCTATATCATTTTTATATATCAAGGTATTTAGATATAAAAGTTCTAAAACCATTTCTGAGAAATCATTCCATGTCATACCATCATCCTACTAGGTTTGGAACAAAACATGCCACTGGTGGTTTTCCCAACCTCAGAGCAAATAAATCTCCAACATGACTCTCTTATCAAGAGGAGTCTCCTTGTGTTCAAAAATTATATGAATGGACTCTATGGAAAATTTATCTGCATCATGCCCACCCTCTCTAGAAAATGTTTCAGGATTTTGATTTTATAACTCCCTAGTTAGCTCAAATAAACTCGGCACAACCCACCCTAGGCCCCGTTCCATCATCAATATGAAACGTGAAAAGCTCAAATAGAGATTATTCTCTCCTCTATTTCCCCAGTTCAGCTAGTCTTCTTACTCCACTTTTGGAGGATCATTCTCAATGATGTCCACTTATCACCCAACTGATGCACATAATTTTGTTGGAATTTATCTATAATTACAAATAACCATCTTCAAACACTTAACATAAAATAAACACAATTTTCAATAAATAAGGTTCTATAGGAGACATTTAAAACACATTATGAATACACTTTCCCAAAATACATCATCATATATTGAAAACTACCATCAACCATCCACACCACAGGTCATGGCTAACATTGGGTAAACCAATATTCATTGTCACCAGGATTTTATTAACCTTCCTAAAACCATTTCCACACTCGTAGAGCCGTGTTGTCATCCCCTTCTCTTGCCCTAGGGTTTTCCTCGATGGTGGACTGGAGGTGGAGGTTTCTCTCCAGTTACCCCCCCTCTCTCCTCACTCTTTGCTTCCTCCTCTACTTTTCCACCTTCCCGCATCGATCCTTGATTTCAGGCTTGTCTGGATTTCTCTCTAGTGTTCTGTTTCATGGTTTCTTCTATGAAAAATCTATTTCATGGTGAAATTATCTCACGAGGATACGATGGCCTAGATGATGGTGGTTTTTTATTGAATCCCCCTGCCACCACAACCCTGCTCTATCATTGCGTTCCATTGTGCCTATCCATGTCAGATCTTGGGGAATGTTAATATAGGGGTTTGGGGATTTGAGGTTCAGTGGTCGTCAGACATCCTAGAAATCCTTTTTCAGCTATTTATTTTCTAGGATTATGGTTTCCCTCTTTCCTTAAGGTCGAACTTCGAAACCTAGACCTTTTATTTCCCTACACTGACCACTATCTCTCTGCATCTATCCTGGTCAGATCTAGAGTAGTTGTTTCACCAAGGTTTTGGGATGTGTGGGTTAGCATAGTTGGTTCTCCTCGCATGTTCTGTGTCATCTCTCTCAATTTAATGGCCTTCAGTAGCCAATTTGGTTGAGTTACGGTAAGTTAATGTTCTTTTTCATGTTTCTTGTATTTCTATATTTGGTTTTTTAGTTACTGTCGGTTAAAAATGTTGTAGTTCCAATGATTTCTGCATTTTTGATCATTCTTTTTGGTGTTTGGTTGATTCTTATTCGATGGGGATGACAAGGACATGGTGAATGATGTTTTAATATGACTATGAGGTCTCCTTCAATATGGTGTGATGTTTGAATGGTAGCAACAATGACAAATACAGTGATTGGACAATGACATTGACAGTGGTGTGTCACGATGGTCGACGATGAGATTTAGATGACATGGGTGAATCCTTGATAAATATCTTATTGGGTTATGTGATCTTCGGGGGGTTTTTGAATTTTGAACTTCGAATTTGGGCTTCCTCTATATTTATTCCCATTTGGTATATTGGTTACTACTCATTTGAAATGTAGTTTGTGGAAAATAACATTAAAAACAATTTTTCATTCAGTCGCTCGCAATATAAATATTTCATCTTAGGAACAATTAACATTTCAAAAATTATTATAACCAGTATTTTAACTCAATAATAAGCCTTTATTATGTACAATTATATAACCATTACATAATATTTTTTAGATTTTACCCATTTTCATCATTTTATTAGACTCCATTTTGTTCAAAAAAAATTCAAGAAAGTGAAATTCATTCCTCTGTTAATGTCTCACACACCCTTCTTATACCTAACATGAATAATTACACCTATATCCCTATGTTTCTATAATGATACATGAGTTAACTTCCTCATTACATTTTGGACATGATCAAATTATCATAAAATAGTTACATCACACAACAAGTGCTTCACCCAATGGGGAAATAGAATTCAGCTGTAAGAACACCTATCAAGAAAAACTATTCCCACCATAGGAACATGGGTTTTCCATCTTATAGGGGTTATATAATCCCAAGAACAAGCCAATTTCCAAGTCCCAACACATCATAATATCCCATCTATCACCCAAAATTGTAACTCACAAAAAGAACCACATTGATACCAATTTGTAACATTCTGAACCTGAAATCTACTAATTGGTACCCCGAGCCAAATCGCCACATGAACTCAAGTGTGCCTCCCTATATTATAGAGGTTACCGACTATCAGTGAGGGTCTAATTGATCAAGTATGGATACTATACCCTCTTTACCATAGTAGGACACAATATAAAGCATATAAAATAAGGTAAATAATAAATAATAAACTAGTAACATGCATTGCCATCCTTTTCTCAAGCGGGTACTACCATGATCAAACAATAAACATTTCATGTTAATGCTAATAATCCCAAAAATTACGAAAATCCAGAATAATGATAAACTACTAAATCCCCAAAATGTGTCCTGAATCCAAGTTCATATCCCCATCCATGGACATCCTAATCACATCTCAACTCTATTGAAGAGATCCTTTTATCTTGTCCAGACCTGTAAACATGAAATATTCTTGGGTACCCAATGGAGGCCCGAGAAGGGTGTGCTTACAAATCAGTAGGCCACAACTAATAATGTTTGAAATATATATTGTCTAAACATATAGTTCATGAAATTAATAATTAAATATCAATGTAATCCAAATAAAACTCTTGTTCTATTAGATAACAATATTCATATTAACCATTTACATTATTCTTTCAATCTCAATCACATATATTGGATTTATTACCAAATTAATTTCCATCACTTGTTACATGGGTTATGCATTTATATCATTTATATAACAAGTTATGTCAATCAATTATCATATATAAGTGTATAATTCAAGTTCACTATCTCACTAGGGATAAACATTTCGTGAAAAATTACCACACACTTTCCTTGGAGCCTTAGTTCAGGTAGTCTCATCACATGAAACCATTAGGGGGATAGAACCTTAGTCCGACACCCTAATCCATGCATCCTATGGGTGTGGTTTAGAGCCTCAGTCAAACCCGACCTGTGGGAGGAGCCTTATTCCATTATCCCACACAACAAAGACATGTGCACAATATTATTCATCCATTTACCACATATACCATATCTAAAACCACACAAAAAATAATAAACATACCATTTGCATAACATAATTATTCAACATGAGAGTTATCATCAATCCTTAACTCATTGACACCTTAACCAATTACATTTCATAAATCATTTTACCCATTTCCTTTTCTCGTTCCTTAACCCATTAACATAATCAATAATTTACATACATTGGAACCTTTAACATACTCATTCAATTCCCATACATTAACTCATTAACTAAATTATCAATCATCGAGAATTTACCCATTTAACATGTTCATCATTTGACATGCATAAACCCACTAATTCATTTCTAGTATAATTAATAAGTCATTGAGCACAATCACTCTATTTCATCCAACCCATTTCATATCAGGCGAAAAAATCTCTTATTCAATTTCTTATGAATTAGACACAACTACCATTAATTCCAAATTATAAATTAAACAATTCCTAGAAATCCATTTATCATGGGTTGTATTTCAACATAATAAAAGTATTATAATTAATATTTCAATTTTTTATGTTCGAGAGTGTTGGTGAACCCCATGGGTGGCCCTATATTGGTCTAATCAATATCAATAAATCTTATGGGGGTCATGAGCGATCAAAATCATCACATAAAAAACCATTTTAGAAATTCCTACTAGATTCATGAAATGCACATCAAGGGGAAAATAAAATCTCTAGCACATGTGTACAAATTGTCAAAAAAACTATGGGATATAACTTATAGACACCTACCTCGAATACGAATACAAATGCTCACTTAACCTTATCCTTAGATATGGATTGAATCACCTATTAAATCTCTAACTTTGGATCTAATGGAAAAATAGTGTAATAGGGTTTCGTAAGAAAAAAATGAAACCAAAAGTCCTAATCTGGAAAACATAATCAGGAGGAGCATTAGACTTACCCAGAGATTCGATATGTAACAAATAGGGCTCCAAACATCCTAAAATCTAAGGAGATTGATCTTTAGGAAGTCTTGAGGTGTTAGGCTCGTCACTAGGTCTATAAGAGGAATAATGGGGATGAAAATAGAGCGAGATAATTAAAATTCAATCGATAAAAAAGGTAAATTATCACATTTTAATGGGGCGTAAGGTTTGGCTGTTTGATTTTCCAAAACATACACCAACTATGCAGAAGACTCACTCCAAGAGGGGCCATGTCACATGAATACCTCAAGAGCCTTCCACAGTTTGAGAAACCTTGTTTCAACCCTGTGAAATGCATGTATCCAAGGTCTAACTTTTTGGTCTCCCCTTTCATGGTTTATTCTAACTGTGCGCCAACCATGTGATTTGAACTGGATGGCCCGATTGTACTTAGTTTCATGTATGAACCCCAAAACACCCTCAAGATTCTTCATAACCATGGTAAAATTTTATTTAAATAACTATAAGGGATTCAAACTAGTATTTAAACAATAACACACCTCCACAATGTCTAGGATCTTACACATTGTGTGGTAGACCATGTTGCTTATCTATATATTGGCTAGCATTTAGAGAGTAATAAATTATTAGACCCACTCAAATTCAAGTAAATTCATATCACATTCACGAGTTTAAGAAGATGAAGGAAACTTATGAGAGTTTGAAAAGGATTTATAATGTTAAGATAATTTGACCTATTGAGTTTAAGGTGGGTGATAGGACATTTTTATGAGTGTCAACTAGGCTGGATGAATGTTTTGTTTATTGTTAAGGGAAATTTGAACCTTGGTATGTTGGAATATTTGAGATCATTGGGGAAATGTAATAGTGGAATATTATGTTTATTTTTTATATCATTTCAATTTTTATGGATGACATATTTCATGTGTCTCAAATTGAGTGATATTGTGTGCCACAACATGACCATTAGAGGTCTGACTTGTGACTACCCCAAGCCCACCTCTAATAAACGAGGGGTTGGTGACTAGTTTCGAGTAGGCATATCCAAAAAATGGGAGACATTAGCCTAATGTACCTGTACAAATACACACATATCCAAGCCCACACAAATTTGAAATATAAAACAACCACAACAAAAATGGTGACAAATACAAGTGAAACAAATAACTATAAAGAGCCCAACATTCTCTAAGGATGAGGAAAAGGTAAAGAAAATATCTCAAGAAAAAAACTCAGTCTGATAGCTCTAGCGAAGGTACACCCACACACTTTCTTACCAAGACACCATCAAAAGGGTCATCGACTGCATGAGACATGAGACATGTGGGAAAAGACCATGTAGGGGTGAGTATAACAAAACCCAGTAAGACACCTTTAAGAAAATAAGTACGAAGAACCAAGTATAGTTATCTCAATAAATTATATAAAAATAAATATAGAACATAAACAAAAAGATATTATCACAAAAGATATCATGCCACCATGTAGTCATAACCAACTGCTAGCCACTTGATTCTTCTTGAAGCAACACCCATTCCCTGAGAATCCACTCCACGAGACAAGATATCATTGGAGACACGCAAATAAGATGTTTAACTCATTTCCCCGACCCAATGAAAGCTAAATAGAATAATAAAACTATGATAGAAAGATATGGGGTCACACCCATAACCTTCGAGGACACAACGAACCCAATCTGGATCATCCCAATATAGAGGAAACTGTATACCAAAGATTCCAAAAACCCTACCTATACTAATGACTATATAGAAGATCAATGGATTGATCTAGGATATTATGCTGATTCCACAAATATTACCTATGGAGAAAATGATGATAGGGGATCGCACTCCAGTCTCATAGAGGGACATGAACACTCTATATGAGACTCAACCACTAGTGGGGATCATAATCTTGTGATGAGGATGTAATGATACACTATACCCTCAATACTAAGGACCATGGGAAACATACTCAACGTATACTGGTCAACACAATGAAAAAAATAGACATAAACACTCTTGGAGGGGGTACACGGGGTGTTCCAGGGGTTACGTGGCGTGTCTAACTGTCCCCATGTAATCTAATGTGGAAGAGACTCTCATTACAGGTAGTCTCTATTTACATGGCATGTATAAGAAGTACACAGTTTGTAGAGAAAAAAAGTTTCCTATCTGTTTCAATTGGCTATGTCTGTGTATCGACCTTTCTGCTCCAAGTTGTGTTTGTGTACAAGTACATGGAATGACATATTACTATGTTCTTTTTCCTATGTCTGTGTACTTCCTAAAGTACATTCCAAGTCACATGGAAGAGGGCACATGACTCATGACTAGGATCACAGAACATGTTATATTTAACATTGGATAGTACCCTATAATCGTTGAAAGGTTTCCCCACACAACATGTAATCCTAAAGTACACACCGTGTTGCTTGGGATTTTTCAGATCTATTGGGATCTCTTCTGCTACTTCATTCATGTTGTTGAATCCACAATTATCACTAAAACTTTTAGATTTGGGGTTATCTTATTTTTATAATACTGATCGTAAAAAAATTAGACTCAAATCCTCTCAAAAAATAGATCTATACATGATTCTTTTTTGTGCACCAAATAATGAATAAGAATGAGACATTGGGTATCCAAAACCATCTGATTCACTGATGTTTCCATTGTTTCAGCACCATCATGTTGTTTCAATCCTATATATATGATATCATATTTTTTCTCCATGAAATGGGTATGAAATAATAGATCTATTGGGATATGTTGAACCCCAGGACAAATGAAGAACGCCCATGGAAAATGTAGAACTGGATGAGAAAATAATAGGAAAAAATAGTGGGACCAAACATGATCAATGTTCAGTTCTATATCAATTAATTTCTATTAGAATAACAATATAGAAATCTACCATGACAAAGTAAATATCTTGATAAAATACGCATAGTAAATACCATCCCACAATACGCATGATCTGAAAATCAATATAATAGTTGATTTATTTTTGTTCATCGTAGGAATCACGAATGGGGAAGAAAACCAAATAAAAAAATTCCCTTCCAAGATTTTGGATTGATATTTGATGAAAAACTATTGTGTTTTCATCATTGATGAGATCTTATAACTCTATCGGCACAACGATCCATGATTCTCTCCTCATCCATGGTTGTTTACCAATAACACTCTCCTTCAACGACTCCTTAGTCTCCAGGGTTTAACAACCAACCCTATGAAAAAATCCAATGCTGTATATTTAGTGAGGAAGTATGAATCTACTTTGAAAAAAATAAAATAAAATCTTAAATTAATTTATTGATTTTTAATTTTTCACCCATGAAATTTTTTTCACAAACGCCCCACACCGAAAAAGATTATGTCATGAATATGGTAAAAGCCACATTTTTAAATCAAAGGTTCCCTTATATTTCTTATTTGAGAACCTATTTAGATGTCATTCCACTACTTTAGGGAAACTATGTTGCATGCTATGTAACATATTTTATATATTTCAAACACTTATTCCGTGCACACCGGACATTAGAATCACACACCATCTCAATTCCTGGTCATAAAAATAATCTATATAATATCCAAAATAATACAAATAAAATATGATATTCCACATTATCCATATTATTATATAATGATCATTATTGATGGCATCGATGTTATGGAAAATGCATTGGTTGAGGAGTATCTACTGCCTATATTAGGTTAGAGTGATAAGACTTTAAATGGATATAAGGTTAATCTTATGTGAGTGAAATGAAAAGAAGGGTGTATCCATGAGGATATGTGGAAGATTGATTATAACATGGGAGAAAAATTTCTAGAGTTATCCTCCAATGTGTCTTGGTGATGTTTGAGATCACAAATTGAGGATTACTAGCTATATGGTGGGGAGGTTGTAAAACACTGAACATTCTTGAGATATGAATCCATTAATTTTTTTTTTGAAACTATTGTAATTTCATTATTTATGAATTTTTAAATTGTTCATGTTACCTTAGGTGTGGGTTTTAAATTGTCAGAGTGGGTCATTCAGTTGGAATTTAAAAATTGGTATGCAATCGTGTTGCAGCATATGAGAGTTGTAGTGCAGTTCTTGGACTTTGTTAGGATTATAGGATGGGTAAAATCATGTTCTCCAAGATTTATCCAAGATAAATTGTTGTACCTAAAACTTTGTGAGGTCACACTATAACTCATATTATTTATGTTACGATATTATTTGAGTAGAGTGTAAACTGTCGGTTTGGCCTAGGTCATTTTGTGACTCATAAGAGTTTCACCATTTCCCATTCATTGGGAAGTTTTATAAGGGGAATAATTATAATTAAACCTTGAAAATTAATTCCTCTACTCTCCCCTTTAGGTCCACATGAATTAGGGTGAATTTAGATCACCCATGTGGTATTCTATGTCACTTACCCCTCTTTTATTGTCCATTGAATTTATGATTATTATGGTGATTGTATTTTAGTATTCCTTGGTTGGTGTGACTTATAGAAACATAATGATTCTTATATTTCATTAATTTCCATTATATAACCAATAAATGATAGGGTTGGGGACTTTTTATGGTTCTAAAGGTTTGGGTGTGAATCGGGGAGTGCGACTTGTCGAGTGTGTTTCATCATGATCAAGAAACATAGTTCTTATGTTATCCCTATATATATCTCCATTTTTAATGTGCGTGGGATATATGGACTTGACATATTATGAATGATTTACTTAAAAAATGATAAAAAATAGTGTATATTTTCATTACATTTAGGAATTTCATTCCTCGAAACATGAATGGTCTAATAATTAACAAATAAACCATGATTTTAATTAGAAAAAGTAACATCCCAGACTAATGATATTAAAGTGATTGGGAGGAATAATGAGTGGTTCCATGAAATAAATTGTGTCTTTACTTTGAAAGGTTGACTATGGGGTATGTTGGAACTTTAAATTGGTTTGTAACATATTTTATTATTCTTATAAATAACACTAAATCATAAAACAGATAAATATCAAAATATAAATGGGATTATGATGTGGAAATGATAAAAAGTTATTATTAATTTAATGTGTGACTTGTGTTTGTTAGGAAGGGAGCATGTGCCTATGGGTTCCAGAGGTGGTGATTTTCGTTTATTAAGAAAGATCATGTTCCCATAGAATCTAGAGAATGTGAATTTTGTTTCATTTTTTCGGAGTGTGTTCCCATTATTCCAGATGATATAAATTTTGAATCATGGGATAGGAGTATGTTCCCCTAGTTTCGGATACGGTGACATATGATTCATGGTACAGAACACTTATGCCCCTATTTTTAAAATGTTGTAATTCTATTGAAACAAATCAAGAATGTTATTATGTAGTTATTGTTGATTTTGAGTGTTTCTTTTGAACCTATAGATCTTTAATGATTTCTATATAGTTTTTATTTATATTTAATAAGTCACACCATCATTAACCCTATCTCGGAATAAAATTATTTAAGGATTCTAGTAGTGACACCATGCTGAGTTCTACTCACACCATTCCCAAGATTTCAATGGTTCATGAGAATATATTATTGTTTTATGATAGAATAAGGGAAAAGTCCCTATGGATCATGGATTATCTAACATATCTAAGTCAGAGGTTAGGGAGATTGAGTTAATTTGGGACATTAGATAATTTTTAGGAACTTCATATATCCTATTATTTTTATTTTTTTATATTTCTGTATATGTGATCAACCCATGGGTAATTTCAAATATTTACATGAATTCAATTTAATTTGTACCGTTCATTCTATATACCACATGTTGTGTATACTACTTATGAGAACATTACATGATTCATGTTATTTCCATTCATATAGATGTGCTATGTAACTAATATTTTCACCATTTTTTTATACTATGATGTGAGGTTATAGTCTCCACCATTTATCACCATAGACCATTTTTTCTAGTCCTAATATTGTGGCATATGGGGGGGGATGTTTGAGTTTATGTTTCACTACAATATAGATAAAGTAAAGTCCACAAGGATGGTGTGATAGAGATAGTTTCATTAGAAATATACATGTAGGAACTATTGATATTGAAGTTAAAAAATTTAATGATAAATGAAATTTAGTTATTGATGGTATGAAGATTTTATTTCAAAACATGATTCGACGCTGTAATGATTAAAATGAAGATATATTGAAGAAAAAAACCATACGTCTTCATGAGTTTGGAAAATTAGAGAGTGGTCACTAATTAAATGTCAAATACTGAAAATATATTTAAATTTTTTAACACATAAATTTTATGTTTTTTAAATATTGAATAACTAATTAGATTTTTGTAATAGGAAACTTGGTCAACTTACATGAAGGAGCATATGAAATATTACTATGGAAGATACTATGAAACACTTCATAAGCTAATAATTGGTAGGTAATTCATTTTTTAAAAATATAAAAAATTAAATATATTGTTATAATTCTTGAATAAAGTGTATAATTAATAAATTAGGCCATTTAAAATAATTTATATAGACTGTTATATTCCTATAGGGTATTAGATTTTACATAGTAGTTACTATTTTTTCAAAAATTTCAATGATTACATATTAGTGACTATTAAGATGTTTATAAATAGTTATGTATAAGTAGTTGAGAAGAATAAAAAACATCTAAAATAAACTAAAATAATATTTTGTATTCACATTATGATGTTAAGATATGATAATGGTAAGGAATTTACTTCTGATGATTTTAAAAAATATTATTCAAAAAAAGAAATTAAACATGAATATAGGGAACCCTACAGTTCCCAAAAAATATCTAGTGTCTTAATAAATAAATGGAATTCATGTTGATATGGGAATGACATTATAGATTGGGAAAAATTACCAATTTCATTATGATTGAAGATATTTGTACTAAATTCCATCTCTAAAATCAATTCTTGTTAGTTCTCAATTCCCAAAAATTCATTATGATTTGAGGGAATGGAAAACTATTTATATAAAATAATATTGATTGTTTGGTCATCCTTTTTGATAAAAATTTAAAATCATAAAAATGAAAATTTAATGTTTCTACATATCGCATTATTTTTAAAAGAAAATATTCCTATCGTATTCACTATAAGTGGTGAAACAAAAAATTTCATTATCTTGTGGACAATAGTGATGTGAAAATAATTGAAAATAATAAAATTTATATTGAGATAAATTAGAAAATATTGATATACTAGAGATGGAAACAAATAAAATTTAGGGAAGTTAACCAGAAGTAGATTTTGAATGTGAGTTATTCTTTTGATATCACGAGGAAAATTATATAAGTGATGAATATATTGATATTGATATCCTTAATATGTGGTATTAAAAATGGAAAAATTGTTCAAATGTTCATAATAAAATTGATTATAATAATGAACCAATTCAAAATCTATGAAGTTAAAGAATAACATAATACTGGTGTCTCTTTTCATATATTGAATAAAACACATTGATGATCAAATTAATAATAAATAATGGATTGAATCCATAGATAAAGTAATGGTCAATGATAAAAAGAAAAGTATATGCCATCATATCCCTAGACTAAAAGAAAATAACATTATATGTAAAATATTTTTTAGATATTTTGTAACATGAATCAAACATCTAATGAACCACTTATTTATTAAAATTTTATAATACCATTTAGGGTATATTACATGTAGAAAGTGAAGGTGAAAATCCAACCTTGGTTGAATTTTATTATTTTAATTTGATGAGAAATCATTTTTGGTGCCTTATAAACTTTTATGTGAGTGTTTGGAGTTAGTAATATAGTTAATAAATCCTGGTGGTTATTATATAGATGTTAGGTTAAGATATATTTTCAGTTGGTGGGTGGAATAAATAATTTGGTACCTATAATATGTCTACTAGGTACCCGAATGTTTCTTAGGGGTAGAATCCACTGTGATTCTACCTGGTGGCCTGTGGAATTCCATAAGTTAATTAATTTGACCTAATTATCTTGATCATTTTTTTCTTTTTAGGGGAATTTTTAATTTCTTCCTAGAAAAAAATTAAACAAATTTTAGTTTCTTCATAAATCTCACTTCTTTTAGGACTCATGTATAACCCTTTTGGATATCCATTCAACCCATTCTTCTATCCATTCTGAAAAAACGAATATAATGAATTCAAGGGATTTTAAATTTATGAATAAAGTTTGAATCCTCTATATACTTCCCTTATTCCATCTCACAGTTTTCTCCTCAAATTATTATTTCTATGGTTAAGTATTTTATAGTTTATATCATTTGGGATAGGTGAAATATATGAATCATATTGGGGACATTGGAAGTCATACTAATTTGATAAGGAAGATTGGTTTCACTCCATACTTTTCTATTTCTAGAGAAGTATTTTTTTAATCAATTTTGGGGTTTTATATTTTAGATGAAATTGGTGATCTCATAGGCTATAATATTTGAGGATTTTGGTTTCTTAAGTTTTAGGTGTATTTTTGGAGTGGGTTTTTATTGTCTTAGATTACTTTCTTTGAGTTTTATGTGATAGATATGGTTTTATCAATTTCAAGTAATGATTTGTGTTTAAATGTTAATGAAGATATCAATATAATGTATTAAGGTTTACAGCTTCAATCCTATCAATTTTTAATTTAGTTTTTATAGGTTTAATAGCAACTAAATTTTAAAAAAATTATTATAAATTTAATGGTGTTTTATAAATTCAAATGTTTTTTGATGAGAACTTTTTATATTAAATTCATGTCTATTACATTAATATTTTTTTACTCTTATTAAATGACTTTTGTTATGTTTATATTTTTTCATATTATTTCTATTCTATAATTTTTATTATTATTCAATGAAAAAGTCATGGTTTTATATTATTTATATTTAGTAATTTTGACTAAAATGATTAATTTATTAAATTTTTTCCAAAAGGAAATTTTATTAAGGGTGTTTGTTGTTATGTTTACTTGACTACATCATAACTATTTATGTGATTTCTTTTTGAGTAATTTTTTATTGTTATCTAGTTAATTTCTAAGAATACCCCTTTTAGTTACTCAATTTAAATTTAAAAGAAAAAAAAATAATCTTTTTTCAAATTTATATATAAGAAAAATTAATTATAATTTGAAAAAAATAAAACATAACCTTCAAAAAAGATGTTCCATTAGTAGAAATGGGATGATTGAGTGAAACTGAATGAAAAGAAATTAATCGCTTAATCAAAAATAATGGATACTTTCATAAATAAATATACTTTTTAAAACTATAATTTTATCGCATATAAAACAAGATTAATAGTTATTCTACTGGATGATATAGGATAACTTATTAGTGGGTACTGATTTTAAGGTGTGGTTTTTGTTTGAGTCCTTTAACCCCTATTTTATTTCTATTATTATTGTTCAAATATGTTTATAATGATTTATAACATTATAATGGTTTTATTCAGTTACTCTTGATGTGATGTTTTATTTTGAGTTATTATTCCCTTTAGTTATCTATTTTTTTATTATTAGGTTTATTAGGTTTGATGATTAAATATATTTTATTCTATTATATTGCGACCTTTGGATGAGAATGTTATGATGGATAAGAAATTAAACTAAATATCTTGGTGATAAAATGAATAAGTTAATTCTTAAATATTTTGAGGGAAAAGGGGGCATTTGGGAAGGGTAATTATTTATAATATGTTAAAGGGGACTGTATTTTATATATTTACACCATAATTCAATGGTGTTTGTGAGGATGTGAATATGTGGCACATTATACTATTATTTTGTGATAGAGATTATTTTTATGATTCTATGAGATACCAGATGTTTGAATTGTATATTTTACTCATATAGTGATGCTTGAAGATTTCATTATTGATTGACCATAATTCAATTTAGTTTCAAGGAATTATAAGGTGGGTTTTGAAATGGTTTGTCACGTAATGGGTTATATTAATATTAATATTTAATTTTTTTAAGTGGATATTAAATAATATATTTTTGTATGATTTAAATTTGGTTATGTCATATTTTTAAGAGATCTAATATTTTTGTAGTGTGTGACTATATTTGGTGGTGAACCATATCATTTGGGGTTTGACATTTTTATTTTCTTACTTATAACGTACCAAACTCCAGCCACCCAGATCTTGTTGTTACATTACATTAATGACATATAATAAACAAGTTTCTATAGGATCAAATTGTTTTTTAGTCATGGAAGATTAGATATATACGTGTGTAATAGAAAACATGAACACATTGCCAGAAAATTATCACCCCTTATATAAAATCCCAGAAAATTACATATATTTCTCTTTTAGGTTTCATGGGGAATGGAAAACAAAAAAAAAGAAGAACTCGTATACTTATTATGGAGTTGCATAAATTAGACTGTTACATAACATTAACATGGAATATGATATATAAAAATAAATAATTAGTCAAATAAATCCAAAATGAACTAAAATTCAATGCATACTATAACAATGATAATAAATGAAGAAAAGATAACAATAATTATTGATCTCATATAAATATAATTCATAATGTTGGATATCAAAATGTGATATCAGGAAGTTTTCCGTTACTTTTTCTTCATATTAAAGGAACTGTTAACCACCAAAACCTAACCTATTTTTCTCATGATTCCCTTTGATACATAAATGGGTAGTATTATTACAAGCCCCCCCCCACAACCTAATTATTTCCAAATGCATTCACCAAAAGGTTCATCAAGAAATTTTATCATATTCCATGAGGAACCAATTTCTACATATAACATGGATATCCATATATTGAGAAATTAAAACATTAAATATTTATCCATTCAATTGAATATTGTGTATGTCCATGAAACATCCCATAATTAACATAAAAGTTTTCGGGTATCATGAAATTAATCAGTAGTGACCTTATCAAAGAAATATATGGGTTATGGTAGCTTCAATGTTCTAAGTTATCCATTGAATATAGTATTTGGGTTCAATAGTGTTTATTAGTAGGAGAAAAAGATAATGGTCGGAAAAAGATTTCATCATAGTTCATTAAGACTATGTTAATGTTGCAATGCATATTGTGTGTTACTATCTCTCTATATAGGTAGTATTAGGCCTAATCAGTGTAAATTTCAGTGATAATTTAGTGAATTACTAACCAATTTTTTTACTATGATTAACCATGGTTGTATCTATAAAATAATTTCATCCACTTCCTAGTATTCATACCTGTATTCATTTTCTATAAACTTTCACACACTTACATTAAGAAAAATAAGAAGGGTTTTCCACCACAAAATGGAAAAATGGATCAAAATATTATGAGAGATTTGTTAAAATAAAACTTTTAAGTCTTATAAATTTCATAAGTAATATGGGAAAATTTTTTCCTTGGAAATTTATGAACATCAAAAAAGAAAATATTTGAATATTATATAAGTGATCCCAAAGAATGAAAATTGAGATAGAAAATCCCCACTTATGGATTGGGTATAAATTTAATTATAAAACATTAAAATATTAGGATAAAAAATAATCTTAAAAAACCATTATTAAATTAATTTCATGATATAATATCTAAAATAGGAAATAAAAACACCACCTAAGGGAATTTGGTGGATAATAATAAACATGTCATAAAGAGAGGAATTTGAGGCAGAATACCATCACAATTTATCTAAAAATATTTGAGATTACATTAAAAACTTGTATCATAAACATATATATATATATTAATCATGTTATTGAAAAAAAAATCCTATCTATTTAAATTTATAATATTTACATGTTTTCATTTTCAACATGAATTATTTTGATTTTACACATTGATGTTTATAGTTTTGATCGTATAATCTGGTTTTATAATAAAAAGTTTCGTATTTATTATTCATAAAAGTTTCAAATTAAATACATAATTAAAATTCATATTAGGGATTCATTATCATAATTTAAATTGTTTAAAATTTATTTCATTGAGTTTATGTACCTTATTCTTCAATATAAAGATGATAAGAAGCATATTTTGGTGATTTTTGATGAACTAAGGGTGTTTCCTTAATTGATGAAGTAAATATTGATATAATATATCTAAAAAGAAAATATTATTTACAAATTTATTTCATATTATAGAATAAAATATTTTTATATATTCAACTATGATATAAATGCATATTATTGTTCATGTAGGTTGTTAAAACGACCCAAAAATTAACATAACTTGATTTAATGAATGACTTTGAGGTGATTTTTGTTGTAAAGTCATTATAATTTTAGAATAAGGATATTATTTAGTATTTTTATTGTGATATATTATAATTTTAAGGAATTATAATAAGAAGTAATTGATAAGAAAATATTACACAATTTGAATGAAAGATTATCCCATTAGTACGCTTATTTTTACTGATTAAATTAAAAATGGTCATTTTTAATCATATAAGTAATTGGATCTCTATTTTTTTATAATACAACTTTAATGATATAATAAAAATAATATTTATGCAGTAATCAAATCTTTATATCCATCCTCAAAAGTCGTTAATGGAAAATGAAACATGTAACTTTGTGGAGGTGGTATTCCGCACAACCCATGAACACTGATTTTTTCCTAATGGATGGGGGTATATGAATAAAAAATGATAATAATATAAATATAGTAACATTATATTATATAAATAATAGTAGCCCAATTATATTAGTGTGTATAGAATAAATTTTAATAAATATAATTATGAATAAATACTATTTAGTTGATATTAGTCACAACATGGAATTGAATTTTCTTTTAAAGTATCCTTATAATTGAAGGCATTAGGATAACATACGATGAATATAATATTTTAATAGTATAATATTATTATAGGGTAAATGTAAAGGGTAATTTTTCATGTGGAAACATAATTTTTAAGAGCTTCTTAAATTGGTTGTTATATTCCCCTTTCGGAAGTGGTTAGAATGACATTTTTACAAATATTTCCAATTAGTATAAATGGAGAACATGTTAAACATGAAATGTGCATAAAAAAATATAAAATACTTGAGTGTGGATTATATCAGGTTCATATAAAAATAATTCACTCAATTATAGAAAATTTTTTATAATGTTTTAATCCTTTTACCATAAGAATATTTACTTTTACAAGTTTAGCTTTTACTATGATAACTAGTTTTACCTAATGTTAATTAATAATTATTCCTAAAATATAAAGTTAACCTTAATTGAAAATGTGGACTTTATGATTCTAAATTTTAAATATATTTTTTATGATTGAATTTCAATATGTGTTAAAAATTAATTTTAAAATGAGTAATGTATAATATATTTGAAAATATTTTAGTTAAAATATTACTTGATGCCCAAAATACCAATCGTAGGTTTGCAAACTATAATTAAAACAATTAAATGTATAATGTAAATTATAAAATAAATATTTCATATTGAAATTTTTTAATAATTTTTTATACTAATAATGGCATAAAATTCATAGTATTATTAAAATCATTCTTTTGCACTATTCACCTCTAAATGTTTTTTTAGAGAAATACAAAAAATTGAAATAAAGATAATATCATTATGTGAAATTTAAAAATAAAGCCCTTTCTAAAATAATTTTATTACATTAATTAATAGAACTTTAAAATATATATAGGAATAATGTCTCTTTAATATGAGCATTGCCTGACAGATCAGAATATAATGCTTACTGGTTATAGTGGGGTCATAAATATTACATTCTACCTAATAAAATAACTTCAACACAAAAATTGGTGTATATATAAGCTATTGATATTGTGTGTATATCCATTCCTTTCGTCATATTTCATCTCCCTGGTTTCCTTTTCTATTTTTTGATTTCACTAATGTACTTTCTCTAATCGAGTTGTTTGATTATGCAATTATTGGTATCTAGTTCCAATAATCCAGGAATGTCCATCATTATAAGACAAGTCAGGATCCAACACTATTCTCTCATATATGGGAACATGAATTGTATTTAGTATGTACTTCTTTAGTAATTCAATATGGAATACATTGTGTACATTAGAAATGTTGGATGACATAGCCAATCAGTAAGCTACAACCCCAATTGTTTTATGTATTTCAAAATAACTAATGTACCTAGGGATTAACTTATAGTTTTTACAAAATCTTATGACACCCTTAAATGGTGAAATATTTAAGAATATATTATCACCATCCTAAAATTACAAGACTTTACTTTGATTATCAATATAAATCATTTTTTATACTTTAGGATACTTAAATGTGATCTTAAATTGTTATTAATTAAACAATTATCTCGAAAACAAGATCCGGGCCAAACAACTTTCTATCTCCATATTATTAACAACATGTTGGATTGTGAAACCTCTTCCCGAAAAATTATTTATATATTTCCTTATAGATACTTGAATGTAAACTATTATTGAATGAAAATTCCCCCATAGGTAGATACTGCTCCAACATACCTTGGATGTAAAGAGAACGGGATCTCATCAATTCCTCCAATTTTTTGATATAAAATTTCTAGTACTCATTATTTAGGGGATTTTAGGTGTTTCTTAAATGTATCTCAGTGTTGAGATCTCCTTTAAGACGCTTTTAATTTTTTTTATGTAAACTTGGTTTAATATTAATATACAATCGATAGAGGTTCCACATGAAGCCATATGATTTCATTGTTATAGTGTTTGGAAAGGTGCTCAAGGGGTCAATTATATTTTATCAGTAATAAATATGTATACCTAGTAATACAATAAACAAAAAACCATATAGAATAAATATATTTTGGAGTCTATAAAAGTCCAAAGAAAAACTCCATTATAACATTTCCCCGATTCCATATTCTTATAGGAAGAGTTTTGATTTCTACCTTAGGATTTTATATTTTATCTTTCATCTAATGGGATACTACGAAAATATAGACATAGTTTATAACTTCCCCCAAGATTCCATCCCACCTAAATGTTCACTTAAATCCTTATACATCTATGTTCATCTAGGGTATATGGATAAATTTAAGCTATGTGCTTTATATTGTAGTTACTTTTACAGTTTTGGTATAGATGGAACCAATATCTGCTTACCAAAAATTAACACTCTATCTATATTTATTAATTCATTCAATTTATTAATATTCACAACTTTATTAATTCTTTTTATATTCTTGTTATCCTGCTGGGATGTTTCTATCTGTTCTAGTAAGGATTATTTATCAGTTTCATGAAAAAGAAAATATTTACCCCATGCATGAAAATAACTATATCCATCTTTACTAGATATCATTATATAGGATCCTTGTTATTCATCATAATTTTAAAAAATCTATGGTCTCTCCCACTAGGTGCATAAGACACATTGTTTTACTTCTCAAGGTCTTATTGTTTTGTGAAATCATTATCCTTGAGAGGTTCTTACTAAATTCTTTGCCACATTTTAAGCTTCTTAAGAGAGAATATATACTTCAAACTCATGTGATATATATTTATATATATATATATATATATCATATACAATTATATAGAGGTATTTTCTCTATTTTCTATGGAATATATTATATTAAACATCTAAATTTAATGAGATGAATTGTTTTTTTCATGGATTTTTAGTTTCTTTGAAGAATATGTAACCACCCGATCAATATTCATGAGAATATAACCAAGTAATTTATTTAATGTTTCAATATATATTAAAAATAAATCTTTATATGATAGTAAAGTTAATACAAAAGCATCAATTAGTCTATTATTTATCTCTCCAAAATATTCCTTTCATTCCCTTAACTATATGAATTTAACCAGTTTACATGTTAACTTGGACAATGGGTAGAAAAATCATGGAAAATATTAAACAGAACATCGATAGTAACCTATTAAACTTTGGTAACTCACATTCTTGGTTATGTTCATCGAAGTAGGATGTTCTTTGATTAGATTTTTATTTGAAGGTTCAATAGATATTAAATCATTGGATACAACATCGACCAGAAAAGAATGTTCATCGAGCGAAAATTCAAACTTATTATTCTTCCTATATATTTTCTTTTCTCAAATAGTATCTAGAATTATTTTCAAAAGACTCTTATACTCTTAATAGGTAATAGATTATATCTTATATCATCAATAAACACCCCCAAAAAGATTTCAAGATAATCTTGGAATACTCTATTCTTTAAATCCATATTGACTGAAGGCAAATTATTCAATCCATAGTTCATTATAGTAAACTCATAATGTTGATATCTTGTTCAACCATTCACATTTTGTAATGTCCTATAATTTTTCTATATATTTTTTTTAAATTTTATGGAATTATTTAAAGACCACACACTTTGAAGACACGTGATTCTCAGTCCCGGTGATACAGAAAATTTTTTTGAACTTTTTTATTTGATTCAAGTAAATGAGCAATTATGATTTTCTATCTTTTGATATGGTTTACAGATTAAAAATACAAAGACATTATTGTTCTCAGAATTCTTTGATTCACCTAGAAAAGACAAAACATCGACTGACAAGGGTCGGAAGAAAAAGTTAAATTTTGTACTTTTCATAAAAATAATAAAATAAGTAAAAAAGTTATTTTATTTATTTTCTAACAATTGAGTGGAAAATGATGGAATTGAGGTGTGGTGTTAAGGCACATTAATGGAAGTCCCATAATGACTCTTTTTTGTGCAGTGTATTGACCCATTAATTTAGGCTAAACAGATATGTTGTTTCATAAATGAAACAGTGTAACGAAACAACGTCAAGGTGTAACAGAAATGATGCGGCGTGTTTACATTTATTACGATAACGCATTGGGGAGTTGATAATTAAACTATATACTTTTACTCTGATGAACATATTGTATAATTCCTCTTCTACAAAGAAAGGTGACCTCTAGGAGGATCACATGAAATGTTGACGTTATACGAAGAACGAGATTGGGAGGTCAAAAACACCAACAGAGCTTGGATTATTGAGGGCAAAGTTCTTCAATGATGCACGTCGATCATGGTAGGGGTTTATTTGTTTTAAATTTTCCCCGTTCTTCATTCTAAATGACCATTGTGGACCAAACCCCAAATAGGTTGATCCGTGGATAATCTATTCTTGTAGGAGGGTGATGTTTCTTGGGATTTCAATTCATTATTGAATTATTGTTGATAGAACATCATCACCAAAACTCCCACTGTTTTAAAACTCTAACACAAAGGGTGCGGGCTGACACGAACATGGCTCAAGCCCCTCCACCTTTTCAATTTTCCTGGTCAAGAATTATAAAATTGGCAGCAAGGCTGATTCAAGACCTTTGAAGGGAAGGTGATACCCCACAGAGGATGGAGGTGTATTCAGTTCGATGAACAGACCAACGATGCAGATCTAGTGGTCCGGGGAAGATCCCACCATAGACTCGATAGTGGGATAGAGGTAGTGAACCAAAATGATGTTCCAAGAGGAGATGTTGGTTGGGCCAACATCATAGATGCATCCCCTCAGCCGCATCAGTGGAGAGCGGGCCACAACCGCTGGCTGCACTTCTTAAAGGCACACAGTCTTCCAACCGCATGTAGGATTTCGTACGACCGAACTAGTCGGCCACATATCTCTAGGCCATGGTAGATTGACCATAGTGGAGGAGACGGACCTTTGGATGACCCATAGGGAGATTTGGAACCGGTCCGACCCCTGATGGACCGGGCAGGGCATGGGCCGGACCTGGCCCAGTGGGCCGGACCTGTGGCCTAGCAGACCGGACCCAGGCTGGGCCGAGTCCAGGTTGGGTCAATAGAACTGGGTCAGCTCGGTGGACCTTGAGCTGGGTTGGGTCGGGTCGGCCCAACCGAGTCAGACGGACCTAGACCCAACCAACCCCTTTCTGAAAAAACATCAATATCTTGCGAACCTGGCATCCGATTTACGATCTGTTTGTGGTGTTGGAACCTTCATGATGAGAAGGATATTTTGGGGAACTATATGGTGTATTTCATGGAAGTGTAAATTAGATGACTGGATTGGGGAGTGCTTCTCCCGAGATCAAGCATGCTAAATACGGAAACCCTCCAGTTGGCTGAGTCCTAAATATTGTTGACGAGAGACCTTGTGAGGATTAGATACTATAGACAAGTGGGAAGGTCCTTCAATGTGATCTGACAAGCCCATGGTGGGGACCTACATCTGTGTGACCCGACAGACCCACGATACTCGACATGATGAATACCTTAGTATGACCATATCTTGGAAGAAGCTATTGTTTGACCATCATTCCCACAGTGGGGAGCAGCTTCTGGGTGACCCAACATACCAACGGTATTCATCAGGGATGAGTACCACAACAATCTAAAGGTTAGTGGTAAGTGGCTTCTATATGACCTGGTAAGACCATTTTACTCATTGAGGTGGAGTTCTCCTATATCCCATGGTGTTCGACAATATGAATGATGGTCTTACCTTCCTACTCTAGAATATACCTAGTGTGAGCTATCTTACTTCGTGATCATTCTTGGTGATCATGATTTTTGGTTTAGTTATGGATTTCTTTGTGGTATTTATTTTTTATTTTTGGGTTCCCTACTAAGTATTTTCTTAATCACCCCTACACGAGCTTCACCCGCACTTTTTGTGTCTTGTGTAGATGACCACTGACTTGATGGAGGACTTGGTGGCACAGGACTCGGTGGAGCCTAGTGAGATCAGGCAGGCATGATGTACTTCTACGGCTTCCATCAGATACTCTGTACTTACCCATTTGGTGCGGTTTCTAGTAGAGGAATTTCGGAGTTTCATTTTTACATTCATTTTTTATAGTTAGTCTTTCGTTGGGTTTGTATTCTGACCCATTTTATTTTCAGTTATACATGAAATTAATTGTTTTTTAGTGTCATTCTTGTTTACTTTTCAATATTTGGGATGTGGTTGTGTGTGCTTGCATATAGGTACTCTGGAAAATGCCTCCCACTTGTAGATTGATGCCTTCAGCTGTAGTCTCCAACACATAGCCTTCAAGAGGCGGGCTTGGGGTATGTCATGGCACGAGCCCCAGAGGACCAGTCATGAAAAAGTGGAATCAAAGGTGGTCGGTTCTCCATCAATGAATGAGTGACTGTTGTTTTGTTTTTGGGGAAATAGTGTTGAATGTTTCGAGTTCGACTTTCTGATTTGGGGAGTCCAGTGTCAGTGTTGTGGCCAACATATCTATACAACAGGACCCTGAATTCTTTTTTTTTGAATCTATACATGAAATCACTGGTTTCATAAGTGTCTCCTTGTAATTTTCTAGAATAAGAGTTAGATCACCAGGTATAATATTCTAACTTTGGTACATCTTGATCTATTTTAGGATGCCTCCACATAGACAACCAGTGAGGTTTTTGGTATGTGATCGTGTGGACAGACCGCGTAGCGATGAGGTCTTGGTTTAGGGACCAGTGCTAGATATGGCCCCATTGGGTGTGCACTAGTGTTTTGAAAACTTTTTGATCATTAGTTAATACTGGAGTTACTAGTAAAAGAGGTAAACATACTCAGTTCCTTGTATAAGGTTCAGAGATAGAGACCTCCTAGGTTTAGTGGAGAGAAAAATCCTTAGGTCACTGAGGACTGGTTTGAGGTAGTGATGTGGCTCTTCTCCTTAGTGAGGAATCCTCTTGACTAGATAGAGATTTTGGTCATGAGACTTCTACATAGATCAGTAGGGAGATGGAGGAGCTTGACCATCCAAACACATGATGAGGTGGCCCATACCTAGACCGACTTCAAGAGGCTATTCCGGGAGGATTTTTCCCCGCGACATTATGCTATGTGTGCATACAAGAGCTGCTTCATCTGTATCAGGGAAACATGTCAGTGTCTGAGTACTCTGTGAACTTTAATGAACTCTTTCATTACTCCACAGACATGGTGCCTGATTCTTTCATCATGTCTTGGACCTTTGAATAGGATCTCATATGGGAGATGAGGGAATCCAAGATGTCTATCAACATCTCACTCAGGCTGGAGTGCTGGAGCGATCCCTTCTTATGGAAAGATTCCTAGAAGAGAGGGCACTAGAAACCGAATCAATCACCAGACCTCAGGTGGAAGAGTCTTCAATGGTGAGTAGCAGATAGTAGACAGAGGGGCCCAAGAAGGTCAGTACTTTCAGGGGAGACCCCAAGACTCAGGTTCGGTAGTACGGAGCTCCCAAAGTAGAGGGAGTTAGCAGTGAACAAGGTTGTGCTTCACATGCAGCATGTATGGACATATGGATGGTGACTGGCCAACCCGTGGCACAGATGACCATTAGATGGTCTAGGGACCTCTAAGGTAGAGGAAGATAATTGAGCAAAAAGGTCCACAGGGTGGTAGTTGAGGCAGTGGATCAAGCTGAGAAGAAGGTGGTGGACGATGATTTGATGTGCTACCACCACCACCCCCATGTGGTCCACCTTGGGATCAGGGAGCTGGTGGACAGGGGTATGGCCAACTTTAGGTGATGGATTCCAATAACCACAACAATCCAAAGATTATTATAGGTACTATCATCATCTTATCCACAAAAAATTCAGTTCTTATAGACATAGGTTTCACCTAGTAATTCATTGCATAGACCTCGTTCGGGGATTA
The DNA here is from genome assembly GCA_963277665.1 of Viscum album. Taxonomy (NCBI): domain Eukaryota; kingdom Viridiplantae; phylum Streptophyta; class Magnoliopsida; order Santalales; family Viscaceae; genus Viscum; species Viscum album. The sequence goes on from OY728137.1 coordinate 1,993,526,724, forward strand.
GAGATTATAGTGGAGATTTTGGCTCTATCCATATGATTAAATATTTATTTGGGAGGGGTTTCGATGATTACACATTGGTTCTAGTATTGTGAGCTTACTCTAAGATGTGATAGCATCAGTTGGGATCTCCTAGTAGCAACATCGAGGCCTTACACCGTCATCTTGGTTATGGACAAGTTTTCCACATTCCATGCTCAGATCGACTATTATATGTGAAACATGTGGTGTGTCCATGAGGATGGGACTAGGTTTTCCTTCACTGGTGAGAAGGGAACTTTTGCATCACATGATGGACTTTCTCAGAGGAAGGTGAATCTGATCACTCACCAGTTGACTAGCCTCACTCATAGTGTGGTAGATGAGAGGTGACTGAGAATTCATGTAGTGGTGGATGTGTGTAAGGATGTCTTTCCTAATGATGTTCTAGTGATACCTTATTATAGGTAGATAGACTTATACATAGATATATACCCAGGGAGACAACAATATCCACACTGGAATATCGGATGGATCCTGAAGAGCTTCGTGAATTGAGGGAACAATTGGAGGATTTGTCTGAGAAGCTGTTCGTAAGGCCCAACATTTCACCAGGGGAAGCCCTAGTAATATTTTCTAAGAAGGAAAACAGGATAGTGAGGCTATGCGTGGACTTTTGACACATAAAATAGGTGACTGTGAAGAAAAATTATCCACTGTTGAGGATTAATGCTCTCTTCGGTTGTCTTAACAGAGAAACATTGTTTTCGAAGATAGACCTCAGATCAGGCTATCATCAGCTTCTGGTACGGGATGAGGATGTACAAAATACAACATTTATATTCTGGTATAGCCACTAAGAGTTCATGGTGATTCCCTCCGGCATGACCAATGCCCCTGAAGTGTTCATGGGACTCATGAAAAAGGTCTTACAGCCTTACATCAATTTCATGGTGGCCTTCATTGATTAATTCTTGGTGTACTCAGCATGGTAGGAATATGACACTACACACCTTCAGATAGTCCTAGATAGACTATAGGAGAACCAACTTTATGGTATTCTCTCAAGGTGATAATTCTGGATTCAGGCGGTCCACATTCTAGGACACGTCATCTTGGAGGTTGTATTTGTATTGGTTCCAATGAATACATAGGTAGTTCTTTCTTGGGAGCCACCCATGAGCATGAATGTGGTGCAGAGTTTCTTGGGCTTGGCTAGTTACTACCAGAAGTTTGTGCCTGAATTTTCAATAGTAGAAAAACCTTTATCATCCTTAACACGAATGGTAAAACCCTTCGTTTAGATGGATAAGTGCCAACAGGGTTCCCAGAAGATAAGGTGGAGACTGATGAGTGCCCCCATCTTGAGACTATCTGAAGAGGGCATTGGGAATGTAGTTTTCTACAAATCATTAGGGAACTAAATGATTTGTGTCCTGATATAGGAGCGTGAAGTGATTTCCTATGGCTCAAAAAAGTTGAGGCAACATGAGAAGAACTACACGACCTAGGAACTGGAGTTATCAGCAGAAGTATTTTCCATGAGGATGTGGTGACACTACTTTATTCGTGACTGGTATACCTTATACTCTGACCACTAGAGTCTCATGTATATCTTATCACAGAAGGACCTAAAAATTATATAATTGAGTTGGCTAGAGTTCTTCAAGGACAATGACTTTGAGATAGTCAATACTCTTGGGAAGGGGAATGTGGTGGAAGATGCGCTCAGCAAGAGGTTTGGTTTACAACTTCTAAGTGAGGTAATGGAGAAGCTACCCATGATGCAGATATCATTTATCGATGATTATGGAGAAGATTACCTTCAGTCAAGGACTGCCACTCCCCAACTCTTATAATGAGTCAGAGAGGCACAACTTGTGGATGTTGACTATGAGTCCTGACATGATCAGTTATCCTAAGGAAAAGATCTTGATGAATATTTGATAGGTGATCATCATGTCATCATTTTTAGAGGATGTACCTTAGTACCAGTGATATTATGGGAGGAGGTTTTTTGGGAGTTCCATACATCCCCATTGGCGGTACATCCTAGTGTGGAAAAGATGTACCAGGATCTCCAACATCCGTACTGGTGGCTTGGGATGAAGAAAGTGGTGGTAGAGTTTGTCCCTTGATGCCTCACTTGTTATCAATTGAAGTCCAAGAATCATGTCCTGGTAGGATTGGAACAACCACTTGAGGTAACATAATGGAAGTGGTATGGTATTTCTATGGACTTCATGACAGGGTTACCACGCACGTCCAGGGGCCATGATTTTCTTTGGGTGATCATTGAACGACTCATCAAGTTGGATCACATTCTACCCATCTGGGAGAAGCGATTGATAGGGGGATTGAGAAGCCTCTACATCCATTAGATTGTGTGGCTTCAAGGGGTGCCTTTGACAATTATCTTAGACCATGATTCTCTCTTCACATCCCTATTGTGGAAGGGATTGGATGAGGCATTCAAGACTCAGTTGCATTTGAGAATAACTTTTCACCCTCAGATGGAAGGTCAGATGGAGAGGAGCTTACAAACCTTGGAGTAAATTCTTCAAGCTTGTGACCTTGATTTTTGTCATAGTTGGGAGGACCAACTACCACTAGTGATGTTTTCATACAACAATATCTATCAATCCACCATTGGACTGGCACCATTGCCGGTCTTGTATGGGAGTCCATGCAAATCACCAATATGCTGAACATACCTTGGGGAGTCAACCCTCATGGGTCCAGAGTTGGTACGAGATAACCATAATAAGGTGAAGATCATCCAGTATAAAATGAGGACTGTATAGAGTAGAGCTAAATCATATACTGACAAGAGTCAGGGACCTTTGGAGTTCGAGGAGGGAGAAAATGTTTCCCTTCGGGTCTCACCCTTATAAGGATTTCATAGATTTTTCTAGTGCGACATGTTATCTCCAAAGTTCATCAGACCATTCTAGATCCTTAATATAGTTGGAGAGGTGGTGTACCAACTAGATCTTGCCTCACAGATGCACCAGGTGAACGATGATTTTCATGTGATGCTGTTGAGGAGGTACGTGCATGATCCATCGCATGTCAACTACTGGGGAGAGCCGGATATTCATGATTGGGAAAAATTTGTAGTGTTACCAATAGAGACAAAGGATTGAAAGGAGAAGGTCCTTCATGGATGGTCAATTCCTCTGGTGCACGTATGGTGGTATTATGAGAATCTATAGGAGAGAACATGGGAGCGGAAGCTCAAATTCATGCTTAGTACTCCCATTGGGTTGATTAGGATTATTTTGGATTTTGGGGTCATAAAGACCTAAGGTGGGTAGAATGTAATGTCCCACAATTTCATTATATTTTTTTATTAAATTGTATGGAATTATTTCTAGACCAAATGCTTTGAAAACATGTGATTCTGAGGCCTGGTGAGCCTGAAATGAAATTTTTTACATTTTTTTAGTTCGTTTAAGTAAAAGTGCAAGCGAGGGTTTTCTAAATTTTTAACTGGTGCTTGGATGGAAAATCCTAGGACATTGTGGAACTCAGAATGCTGAGATTACCCTGGAAAGGGAATAACATTGACTAAATTGGGTTAGACAGAAATGTTAATTTTCAGAAAATTCAATAAAATAATAAAATAACATAAAATGTTATTTCATTTATTTTCTGACCATTGAGAAGTTGACGACGAAGCTACACTGTGGCAACTAGGAACATTAAAGGAAGCTCCTTAATGACTTGTTTTTAGTAGTGAATCGACACATTAATTGAGTTGTAATAGATACGATATTTCATAAATGAAATAGTGTAACAATGCAACATTGCAGTATAATAGAAACTCTATGACATGTTTCCTTTTATTAAGTTAATCAATTGGAGAGTTGAGAATTAAACCTTGGAATTTTCTTCTTATGAACCTATGACAAAATACCTCTCCTATGAGAAATGACGACTCCTAGAAGGATAGCCAGAAATGTTGCTGCTTTACGAAGAATCGGACTGGGATGTAACGAATGCCAACCGAGCTTGAATACTCAAGGGTAGACCACTTCAACAATGAACGTTGATCCAGTTTGGGGTTTATTTTTTTATGTTTTACCCATTGATCATTCTAAACTGTAAACGCGGATCATCCCATGAACAGGCTGATCCACAGATCGTCTATTCATGGGATAGGGTGATGTTTCTTGGGATCTTTATTTGGGATTGAATTATTGTTGATAAAATATCATACCCTAACCACCCCTAATTTTAAAACTCTAACACAGAGGTCACAGGTTGACACAGTCAAGGCCTGAGCACCATTTCATGTGCGTTCTTCATGGATGAGCTTTTTTAAAGGGGCAGCAAGGCAGATTAAAGGCCTTCATAGGGAAGGAGATACCTGACAGAGGCTGTAGGCACAGTCGGTGTGAAGAATGGACTACTAGTGCAGATCGGATGGTCCATAAAAGTGCACGCTGGTGCTCTACGAGGGAACACTGGGTGGAGCTTCCAACAGGGCTAGTGGCTGGCAGTAGAGACGTGGTCCCTAAGCCACGTCGGTGTAGCGGCCAGCAGCTGCAGGCCTTGCATCTCGGAGGCACATGGTCTCCCGACTATGTGAAGAAGTCCTCCTAGATTGAAAGGCCAGCTGCATAGTTCCAGGCCGTGGTCGATTTACCTCAATGTTCTGGTGAAGTCTTCAGCATACTCTAGATATAGAGTTGAGTTTCAGCACTACTTATCATCCTCAGACAGACGGTCAGTCTGAGAGAACAATTAAAACTCTAGAAGATATGTTGAGAGCTTTCTCTATGGATTTCATAGGTGGTTTGGATCAAATCACACCTTTGGCGGAATTTTCTTATAATAATAGCTTTCACTCCAGTATTCAGATGGCTCCTTATGAAGCTCTCTATGGAAAGAAATGCAGGACTCCAACTTGCTGGGATGAAGTTGGGGAAAGAAAGCTATTAGGACCTGATCTTGTTGATGAGATGGCAGAAAAGGTCCTATCTATTCAACAACACATAAGAGCAGCTTAGAGTCGAAAAAAAAGTTATTCCGACAACCGAAGAAAAGACCTAGAGTTTGAAGTGGGTGATAAAGTGTTCTTACGAATATCTCCCTGGAAGAGGGTCATGAGATTTGGAAAGAAGGGGAAGTTGAGACCTAGATATATCGGTCCTTTCGAAATACTGGATCGTATTGGAAAGGTAGATTACTGATTGGTGTTTCCACCGAATCTCTCTCAAGTTCACAATGTGTTCCATGTATCTCTCAATAGAAAGTACATACCTGATCTTTCACATGTACTCAGCTCAGAAGTTGTACTGCTGGAGCTAGATCTTTCTTATGAAGAACAGCCGATAGAGATTTTGGATCGTAGCGAAAAAGTCCTACGAAACAAGACCACTCGATTGGTGAAGGTTTTATGGAGGAACCACCAATTAGAATAAGCTACATGAGAGCTTGAGGATATGATGAGGGAGAGGTATCCACATCTGTTTGTTACAAAGTGATGAATTTCGAGGGCGAAATTCATTTTAAGGTGGGTAGAATGTAACACCCGAGACTTTTATGAGAAATATTTTGTTTTGAAATCATCAAAGGAATCATTCACTACACACAACACTAGATTGGCTTGCTTTACACGCAATTGTGGCCTTCCTCGATATCTTTCATCATATGCAATACCGAGTTTCACTAAACAATGATATGCTATTAAAATATTATTAAAACTAGCCGTTATGAATAGTAATAACCACTTTTTGAAATTTTATAATTTTTATTTTTTAAAATGGACTTCATTTTTGGATTCGGAATATCGAAATTAGCCTAGGGTGAAATTTTGGTATTTTTCTGAAAACTTTCAATTTTTGATGAATAGTGAAACCACTGAGTGGTAGTTAAAAAAACTGAATTTTTCATTAAACGTAATTTTACCGCTTCGATGAGTATAATTTCAAAACTCCTAGAGACACGGTTAATATCAAGGACTAAAATGTGGTTCAACGAGATGAAAATTATTTTTGGTGAATAAAAACTTTTTACTTTTTTTACCACGGTTAAAAGTAAATAGGGTAATTAAGGGTAAAAGTGTTATTATTATTACCCTAACACATGTCCTAATTCTATTGGATAAATTTAATTCGACCAAAAACAACCTTAGGAATCAAATATTACCATTTAGTCCCACTTGGATTAGATTAGGACATTTATTATTAATTTATTTAATGAAGGGTTAAAATAGTTGAAATCAAAGTTTAATAAGTAAATCATTTCGAATATGGGGTTATACATAAGATAAATTCGACTATAAATATAAATTAGAAATCTAAAAATATTTCCTACATAATGGTATTTTATTTGATATTTTTAGACATTAAATAATTTAATTTATTTATGACACAACGATGATGCAGTAATTATCTTATTAATGAAATATTGACATAATTGATGATATAAATACCCAAAAAAATGTAATTTGAGACTTTTTATGAATTATAATAATTTTATAGGTTAATATGACATGTTAGTATTTATTTATTTAACTTTTTTTTAACTAATAATTCTGTTATGATTTTCACAAAAATCAATTACCAAATAGTGTCAAAATTGACATAAAATAGTTTTTAAAAACAATATTATATTATTAATTGTTATTTTATTCCTAAAAATCTAAGGTTCGGCCAAATGACTTAGATAAGGATATATATATTAATAATAAACAAATTGGGGTTCGTTTGTCTTGATATAGTAAGTTTATTAACCTTATAGTGTAAGAAAACAAGAAGACACGATAAAAGTTAAATTATCTAACTTAAAGTTAAATCTAAAGGATAAGGTTAAAATTGATATCTAAACTTGTCTAAATTCTATTTGATGAGAGTATTTCGACGCCTAACCACCTTATCTTCGAAATATATCAATTTGGAGCTATTAAAAACCGAATTTGACTTTATAATAAAATAATATTATTAGTTATTCCAAAGGTTCCCCTCTCCTACCTTATAAAAGGGCACCTCCTCCCTCTCTTCCTCACACCACATTGAGCCTTCAATATCGGCCAACCCCTACAAATATATCCTCTCAACTTCCTTAGAAACATCCCAGAGGTCCTGTCTTCTTCAAAGACCAATTGTAGTGCCCTAAGAGGAGATCTCAAAGAGGCACTTCAAAGAAGAGGTAATGTCCGTTACCGATTCTTTCAACTTTATTTCTTCTTCCACTTCTTCTTCTTTAGTTTTTTAATTATGAATTAATAACATATGTGTCACTAATATACTGATATGTTATTATAAGTATGAAACATCCCTATTTCACCATCTATCCATCCTACAGAAAATGAAATCACTGCGCATGCGTATGTACGGAATACCGTCTCCACGCCGTGGTGTAATCTATTTTCCACCACCACCATACTTGGATGGGTATAATGGTGTAAATAATGACTATATATGATTATTGTAAAGTGATATTGATTCTGAAATAGTATACATACACTCCAATACAATTCCACGATCATGGGAACGATATCATCGCTCGTGCGTATGTACGGAATACCGTCTCCACGATGTGATGCGACTCGTTCTACATGATCTTCATTGCATAATGATTATATAAATGAAATGAATTAATTAATATGATATATATTACACTAATACCATTCTGTAAATGAGGTATCTATAACCTAAAAAGAAAAATAAGAATTTATTCGACAAAACACGCATAAGAACAAAAAGTAATAAACACCCGAATAAAAAGTAGTAATGAAATATTACTAATAAGAAGCTAAGAATATGAACATATATGTTATCATAAAAATAAGTATGATTATGGAATAAGTCAACGACATTATTTAAATCATTATACAGGAGGTTCGGACACTTACGAAGCAAATCGGACCTAAGGTAAGGGAAATATCACAATCTTATTTTTATCCGAGATTGTTTATACTTTGGTATTTACTGGGGGTGTATTTTATCATCCACATACATCTTCACTAAACAAGTAATATTGTTCCCATCCACCTACAATTTTTTAAATCTAATTTTACCCTTCGGTAAGTTTTTAGTAAAGGATATGAAAGGAATATTTTGTCATTTTTCGTACGAGGTACTTTTTGACTTTTCCGACAAAAGTACGAGAAGAATGTTTTTTTAAACTTATACGACATGAATGGATTTTTAAAACCTTATTTCCAAGAAGCTTTCTTTACAAGTTTTCATGTTTATTTTTAATCAACTTCTTTTAGTTTAAAATTCTATGACATGTTAAGAAAGGAAAATGTTTTTGAAGTAAAAAGGATATTTTCCTCAAGAATGGAGTTCAAGTGTTTTATCAAAATTATTTTCCATCTAAGATAATAAAGGGTTATGTTTATATCCCTATTATTACATTGATTTGATTATGTTGTGATGGAATTATTTTTATGAATTCCTTTATCTTATATGAATAGTTTTATGATTTCATGATGTTTAAGAATCCCATTTTTATTACATGGGTTATGATATGATGTATGGTTTATGATTTTGTGGCACACATAAGAATGGTATAATTATAAGACTGGTGGGACCTATATATCCCTCCAATTCATTGGGTAAAGATTTTATATCTCATGAGATAGACATGGCTAGAACGACAGGTTAAACCGGTTCAGTGAAATGGGACTGAAACGAGGAGTGAACTCGATTTAGAAATGGAATTTGTCCACTAAGATAGTCTTGTCCATGAGTCTTGACTAATAATAAATGATTCCTTATGATTATGTGTGAATTCCACAAAGTTCCATGTTTTAAGTTATGATTATTTGGATTTCATTTCACTACTATGATTTATCCCATATGCTCTCTTTTGCAGGTTAAGATTTCCAAAATGTTATGTTCTTATGAATATGATGTGATTGATATTTATTTTGTTTACCCTTACTGAGCATTTGAGATCACCCTTTTTTATTTTTTCTTTCCCCAGTTCAGGAAGAAGGTCATTAAGTATGATATTCCAAAAGTCACTATAGATATGATAAAATAAATGGGAGACAGTGTAGATGATTTATGAAACAGTTTTTTATGTTTCCCAGTTTCTAAAGACACTATACCTATACGGTCCTTTCATGGTTTTGTTATATGTTTTAATAAGTGTGCTTCAATTTTGAAGTAATAATAATGTATGTCAAGTATGGGTCGTTATATTTGGTATTAGAGGAAAGGTATAATCAACCTTTGGAAACTAGGATGTGAAAGCCTTAGTAAGAACCCCTAGGATAAGTCTAAGCATCGAACACAATCTTAGTGTTTTAGAAATAGCCATGAATAACCTAGGATAAGACCTTAATTGTGAAATTTTATTCTTGATTATGTGGTTTTCCTATTATAATTAGTGTTTCTCAAACTATTCTTCCTGGTTTTAGTCAATAGCTGGAACCCGAAGGAACCGTGTTAATGAGGAATGCGACGGGCAATTCAATGATTGTCCCCCTGAGCAACCAAACGTTATGGGATCTAGAATGAAAAATCTTGTAGCCATGGTCACACAACTTTCTCAAGCTATGAATCATGCAGGACTTCCAAACGAGCAAAGGAAGGAGCAACATTATGTTGAATCCTTCATAAGGCAGCGTCCACCTTCATTCAGCAGGTCTACTGATCCATTAATTGCTGAACAATGGATTAGTACTACTGAGAAGATAATTTCAGTTCTTCAATGTTCTGAACATGATAAAGTCATCATAGCAGTGTATCGTTTGGAAGGTGATGCTGATCAATGGTGGAATCTTATCAAGAATACAAGGCAAAGATATAAAATTGAGTCCATGGAATTGGATGAGTTCAAGAACTAATTTTTCAATAAGTACTTTTCTCGTATTCTCCAAAAAAAGATGGAGAAAGAGTTTTTTGAACTAAAGTAAAAGGATGATGAATCCGTTGGTACCTACGAAGCAAATTTTACAAGACTTGCAAGGTACGCTTCTGGTATTATTATCCAACCTGAGAGTAAGATCGATCGATTCTTTAGTGGCTTAAAACCAAGTCTTCGAAGGGCGTTAGCCATTAGGGACTTCAATAGCTACGAGGAAATCGTTCGATGTGCTCTCAAAGTCGAGATGGAGATTGGTGTAACCCATTAGTCATATGGGTTTGATAAGAAGGGGAAAATGGAATTCAAAGGAAAATCTAAAGAGCACACTGAAAAGAAGATGAGCTTTTCCTTATGCTCAAATTGTGGAAAGAAACATGGAGGGAGTTTTCTTAAAGGGACAAGTAAATGTTTCAAATGTGGAAAGGAAGGTCATCAGGCATTTGAATTCCGCAATGATGGGAAGAAGATGTCTAATGATGATAACAAAGGAAGGGATACACATAATGAACCTACTACACTTCAATGTTTCAAGTACAAGGAGATGGGGAATTATGCCAACAAATGCCCTAATCCAAGGGTTGTTGATGATGATCGACATCAAAAAAATATTAAGGCTAAATACAAAGGATAGTCACAAGAATGTTCTATCAGTGATGTGGAGTACGATAACGATGTGGTGAAAGGTACACTTACCATCCACTCTAAAGTAGAAAATGTTTTATTTGATTCTGGATCCACCCACTCTTTTATTTCTGAATATTTTTCTAAGGGTATCACCATATTACCTCAACAATTAAATGTCGAGTTAGATGTGACAACACCTAATGGCACAACAGTCACATCAAAAGTTTATAATTCTTCCCCGATTGATGTTTGTGGGAAAGTGCTTCCTGCAAATCTAGTGATCCTTCCTATAGAGGAATTTGATGTGATTCTTGGAATGGATTGGATTTCTTTATAATGAGATCATATCAATTGCCAAATAAAGGAAGTCACATTTCATATTCTAGATCAATCTATGATCGTCTATCGATGCCAGGATGAACATAACCTTCCAGTGGAAATTTCTTCCGTTTTATGGGTCTTGATTCCACTGAATGAAGGTTATTTATCTCAAATGGTTGGTGAGAAAATCACAATTAAGAATATGCCCATTATATGAGAGTTTGATGATGTCTTTCTGGAGGAATTTTCGGGTCTTCCACCAAGTCGTGAAGTTAAGTTTTAAATAGAACTCATTCCAGGTGCTTTACTTATTTCAAAGTCACCTTATAGAATGGCCCCAATTAAGTTGCAGGAATTGAAGAAGCAACTCCAAGAGAATCTTGATAAGGGATTCATATGACCTAGTGAGTCACCTTGGGGAGCACCTGTTCTGTTTGTTAATAAGAAAGATGGATCAATGAGACTCTGCATTGATTATCGAGAACTTAACAAGATCACTATCAAGAACAAATATCCTCTCCCATGCATTGATGACATATTTGACCAACTACGTGGAGCTCAATACTTTTTCAAGATTGATCTTCGTTTAGGGTATCATCAATTAAGGGTCAAAAGGGAGGATATACCAAAGACGTCTTTCCGTACAAGGTATGGACACTATTAATTTATATTGATTCCATTTGGTCTTACTAATGCCCATGATATCTTCATGGATCTGATGAATAGAGTCTTTAGAGACTATCTTGATCAATTTGTGGTAGTCTTTATAGACGATATTCTTGTCTATTCAAAGAGCAAGGAAGAACATGAAGATCACTTGAGAATTATATTGAAGACCCTGAGAAAGGAGAATCTTTATGCAAAATTTACCAAGTGTGAATTTTGGCTTCAAAGAGTTTCATTTTTGGGTCACATAATCTCAAAAGAGGGGATATCTGTGGATCCAGCAAAAACAGAGGTTATCAAAAGATGGTCGAGACCAACAACAGTAACTGAGATTCGAAGTTTTCTTGGTTTGGCTGGATATTATCGATGTTTTGTGAAATATTTTTCATGATAATCTAATCCACTCACCAGGTTGACTCATAAAGGAGTTAAGTTTGTCTGGACGGAGGAATGTGATGAGAATTTGAAGGAGTTGAAAAGAAGGTTATCCAGTGCACCTGTGCTCACACTGCCTTGTAGTAGAGAATGGTTTGTGATCTACAGTGATGCATCTAAGAAGGGATTGGGGTGTGTTCTTATGCAAAATGATATGGTGATAGCTTATGCCTCACGACAGTTGAAAATCCATGAGCAAAATTACCCAACTCATGATTTGGAGTTAGCTACGGTAATATTTGCATTAAAGATTTGGAGGCATTATATTTATGGAGAAAGGTGTGACATTTATACTAATCATAAAAGTTTAAAGTATATTTTCACACAAAAGTAGCTGAATATGTGCCAAAGAAGATGGTTAAAGCTGATTAAGGATTACAACTGCTCAATTCATTACCACCCTGGGAAAGAAAACAAGGTGGCAGATGCATTAAGTCGACAAGACCATGCCAGTTTATTCATGATGAGGATCACAAAAGATCCAATATTTATGGATTTACAAAGGATGGATCTTGGAATTATATTGGAAAGGGAAAAATCTTATCTTTATCAAATGAATGTTCAACCATCTATACATGTGAAGATTAAAGAGGCACAGAAAGAAGATGTAGTGTTACAAAATAAGGTGAGAAATGTTCCTGAATTCAACCTTGATTGTGATGGGATAATAAAGTTCAGGAATCGGGTTTGTGTTCCTCCCCTCCCCGAATTAAAGAAGGATATGCTGGATGAGGCTCATAGTTCTTCATTCTCTATTCATCTTGGAAGCACGAAGATGTATAGGGACCTGAAAGATTACTTCTGGTGGGATGGCATGAAAAGAGATGTTGCTAAATATTTCTCTCGATGCTTGGGTTGTCATCAAGTTAAAGCTGAGAGACAAAAGTCTAAGGGGATGTTACAACCATTACCCATACCAGAATAGAAATTGGAAAACATCACTATGGACTTTATCACCAGAATAACTAAAACATCCAAAGGCAATTATGCTATCTGGGTCATAGTTGATCGTCTTACAAAGTCGTAACACTTCATCGCTATTAGAGAGGATTTCTCTCTGGATCAGCTTGACATGATATATGTAAAGTAAGTGGTAAGATTTCATGGAGTACCACTTTCTATTATATCTGATCGGGATCCGAGGTTTACCTCAATGTTATGGCGAAGTCTTCAGCATACTCTGGATACAGAGTTGAGTTTCAGCACTACTTTTCATCCTCAGACAGACAGTCAGTCTGAGAGAACAATTCAAACTCTAGAAGATATGTTGAGAGCTTTCTCTATGGATTTCATAGGTGGTTGGGATCAACACCTACCTTTGGTGGAATTGCCTTATAATAATAGCTTTCACTCCAGTATTCAGATGGCTCCTAATGAAGCTCTCTATGGAAATAAATTCAGGACTCCAACTTGCTGGGATGAAGTTGGGGAAAGAAAGCTATTAGGACCTGATCTTGTTGATGAGATGGAAGAAAAGGTCTGATCTATTCAACAACACATAAGAGCAGCTTAGATTCGATCGAAAAGTTATGACGACAACCGAAGAAAAGACCTAGATTTTGGAGTGGGTGATAATGTGTTCTTACGAATATCTCCCTGGAAGAGGGTCATGATATTTGGAAAGAAGGGGAAGTTGAGCCCTAGATATATCGGTCCTTTCGAAATACTGAATCGTGTTGGAAATGTAGCTTACCGAATGGCACTTCCACTGAATCTCTCTCAGGTTCACGATGTGTTCCATGTATCTCTCATGAGAAAGTACATACCTGATCCTTCACATGTACTCAGCTCAGAAGTTGTACTACTGGAGCAAGATCTTTCTAATGAAGAACGACCGATAGAGATTCTGGATCGCAACGAAAAATTCCTACGAAACAAGACCACTAGATTGGTGAAAGTTTTATGGAGGAACCACCAATTAGAATAAGCTATATGGGAGCTTGAGGATATGATGAGGGAGAGGTATCCTAATCTATTTGTTACAAAGTGACGAATTTTGAGGGAAAAATTCATTTTAAGGGGGGTAGAATATAACACCCAAGACTTTTATGAGAAATATTTTGTTTTTAAATCATCAAAGGAATCTTTCACTACACACAACATTAGATTGGCTTGCTTTACACGCAAACGCGGCCTTCCTCGATAGCTTGCGACGTACACAATACCGAGTTTCACTAAACAATGATATGCTATTAAAATATTATTAAAACTAGCCGTTATGAATAGTAATAACCATATTTGAATTTTTATAAATTTTATTTTTCAAAATGGACTTCATTTTTGGATTTGGAATATCGAAATTAGCCTAGGGTGAAATTTTGGTATTTTTCTGAAAACTTTCAATTTTTGATGAATAGTGAAACCACTAAGTGGTAGTTAAAAACACTGAATTTTTTATAAAACATAATTTTACCACTACTGTGAGTAGAATTTCGAAAATTCGAGAAACACGGTTAATATGAATGACTAAAATGTGGTTCAATGAGATGAAAATAATTTTTGTTGAATAGTAACTTTTTACTTTTTTTTACCACGGTTAAAAGTAAATAGGGTAATTAAGGGTAAAAGTGTAATTATTATTATCCTAACACATGTCCTAATTCAATTGGATAAGTGTAATTCGACCAAAAACAACCTTAGGAATAAAATATGATCATTTAGGCCCACTTGGATTAGATTAGGACATTTATTATTAATTTATTTAAAGAAGGGTTAAAATAGTTAAAATCAAAGTTTAATAAGTAAATCATTTATAATATGGGGTTATATATAAGATAAATTCGACTATAAATATTAATTATAAATCTAAAAATATTTCCTACATAATGGTATTTTAGTTTTAATTTTTAGACATTAAATAATTTAATTTATTTATAACACAACGATGATGCATTAATTATCTTATTAATGAAATATTTACATAATTGATGTTATAAATATCCAAATAAATGTAATGTGAGACTTTTTATGAATTACACTAATTTTCTAGGTTAATATGACATGTTATTATTGATTTAATTAACTTTTTTCGAACTAATAATTCTTTTATGATTTTCACAAAAATCAATTACCAAATAGTGTGAAAATTGACATAAAATAGTTTTTAAAAAAATATTATATTATTAATTGTTATTTTATTCCTAAAAATCTATGGTTTGGCCAAATGACTTAGATACGGTTATATATATTAATAATAGACAACTTGGGATTCCTTTGGCTTGATATAGTAAGTTTATTAACCTTATAGTGTAAGAAAACAAGAAGACACGGTAAAAGTTAAATTATCTAACTTAAAGTTAAATCTAAATGATAAGGTTAAAAGTGATAACTAAACTTGTCTAAATTCTATTGTATGACAGTATTTAGACCCATACCCACCTTATATTTTAAATATATCAATTTTGAGCTATTAAAAACCAAATTTGACTTTATAATAAAATAATATTTTTAGTTATTCCAAAGGTTCCCCTCTCCTACCTTATAAAAGGGCACCTCCTCCCTCTCATCCTCACACCACTTTGAGCCTTCAAGATCGGCCAAACCCTGCCAATATATCCTCTCCACTTCCCTAGAAACATCCCAGAGGTCCTGGTCTTCTACAAAGACCAATTTTAGTGCCCTAAGAGGAGATCTCAAAGAGGCGCTTCAAAGAAGAGGTAATGTCCGTTACCGATTCTTTCAACTTTATTTCTTCTTCCACTTCTTCTTCTTTAGTTGTTTCATTATGAATTAATAAAATCAGTATCACTCATATACTGATATGTTATTATATGTATGTAACAACCCTATTTCACCATCTATCCGTCCTACGGAAAACGAAATCACCCAGCATGCGTACGTACGGAATACCGTCTCCACGCCGTGGTGTAATCTATTTTCCACCACCACCTTACTTGGATGGGTATAATGGTGTAAATAATGACTATATATGATTATTGTAAAGTGATATTGATTCTGAAATAGTATACATACACTCCAATACAATTCCACGATCATGGGAATGATATCACCGCTCGTGCGTACGTACGGAATACCGTCTCCACGATGTGATGTGACTCGTTCTACATGATCTTCATTGCATAATGATTATATAAATGAATTGAATGAATTAATATGATATATATTACACTAATACCATTCTGTAAATGAGGTGTCTATAACCTAAAAATAAAATTAAGAATTTATTCGACAAAACACGCATAAGAACAAAAAGTAATAAACACCCGAATAACAAGTAGTAATGAAATATTACAAATAAGAAGCTAAGAATATGACCATATATGATATAATAAAAATACGTATGATTCTGGAATAAGTAAATGAAATTATTTAAATCATTATACATGAGGTTCAGACACTTACGAAGCAAATCGGACGTAAGGTAAGGGAAATATCACAATCTCATTTTTATCCGAGATTGTTTATACTTTGGTATTTACTGGGGTGTATTTTATCAACCACATCCATGTTCCCTCAATATGTTATATTTTTCCCATCCACCTACAATTTTTTAAATCCAATTTTACCCTTTGGTGAGTTTTCAATAAAGGATATGAAAGGAATCTTTTGTCGTTTTTCGTACGAGGTACTATTTGACTTTTCCGACAAAAGAATGAGAAGAATGTTTTTTTAAATTATACGGAATGAATGGATTTTTAAAACATTATTTTCAAGAAGCTTACTTTACAAGTTTTCATGTTAATTTTTAATCAACTTCTTTTAGTTTAAAATTGTATGACATGTTAAGAAAGGAAATTTTTTTTGAAGTAGAAAGGATATTTTCCTCAAGAATGGAGTTCAAGTGTTTTATCAAAATTATTTTCCATCTAAGATAATAAAGGGTTCTATTTTTATCCCTATTATTAAATTGATTGGATTATGTTGTGATGGAATTTTTTTATGAATTCCTTTATCTTATATGTATTGTTTTATGATTTCTTGATGTTTAATAATCCCATTTTTATTACATGGGTTATGATATGATGTATGGTTTATGATTTTGTGGCACACATAAGAATGGTGTCATTATGAGATTTGTGGGACCTATATCTCCCTCCAATTAATTGGGTAAAGATCTTATATCTCATGAGATAGACATGGCTGGAATGGAACATTAAACCGGTTCAGTGAAACAGGACTGAAACGAGGAGTGAACTCGGTTCAGAAATGGACTTTGTCCACTAAGATAGTCTTGGCCATGATTCTTGACTAATAAGAAATGATTCTCTATGATTATGTGTGTATGACCCAAAGTTCCATGTTTTAAGTTATGATTATTGGGATTTCATTTCACTATTATGATTTATCCCATATGCTCTCTTTTGTAGGTTTTGATTTCCAAAATGTTATGTTTTTATGAATATGATGTGATTGATATTTATTTTGTTTACACTTACTGAGCATTTTAGCTCACCCTTTTGTATGTTTTCTTTCCCCAGGTCAGGAAGAAGGTTATTAAGTAAGATATGCTAAAAGGTACTATAGATATGATGAAATAAAATGGAGAAAGTGTAGACGCTTTATGAACTAGTTGTTTATGTTTCCCAGTTTCTAAAGACACTATACCTATACGGTCCTTTCATGGTTTTGTTATATGTTGTAATAAGTGTGATTCAATTTTGAATTAATAACAATTTATGTAAAGTATGGGTCGTTATAGTTGGTATCAGAGGAAAGGTATAGTCAACCTTTGGAAACTAGGATGTGAAAGCCTTAGTAAGAACCCTAAGGATAATCCTAAGCATAGAACACAATCTTAGTGTTTTGGAAATGGCCATGAATAACCTAGGATAAGACCTTAATTGTGAAATTTTATTATTGATTATGTGGTTTTCCTATTATAATTAGTGTTGCTCAAACTATTCTTCTTGGTTTTAGTCAAAGGATGGAACCCAAAGGAACCGTGTTAATACGGAATGCAACGAGCAATGCCATGATTGTCCCCCTGAGCAACCAAACATTATGGGAGTTGGAATGAAAAATCTTGTAGCCATGCTCACACAACTTTCTCAAGATATGAATCATGCAGGACTCCAAACGAGCAAATAAAGGAGCAAAATTCTGTTGAATCCTTCATGAAGCAGCGTCAACCTTCATTCAGTAGGTCTACTGATCCATTAATTTATGAACAATGGATTAGTACTACTGAAAAGATATTTTCTATTCTTCAATGTTTTGAACATGATAAAGTCATCATAGAAGTGTATCGTTTGGAAGGTGATGCTGATCAATGGTGGAATCTGATCAAGAATACGAGGAAAAGAGATGAAATTGATTCCATAGAATGGGACGAGTTCAAGAACTTATTTTTCAATAAGTACATCCCTCTTATTCTCCAAACAAAGATGGATAAAGTGTTTCTTGAACTAAATAAAAAAGGATGATGAATCCGTTGGTACCTACAAAGCAAATTTTACAAGACTTGCAAGGTAGACTTCTGGTATTATTATCCAACCTGAGAGTAAGATCGATCGATTCTTTAGTGGCTTAAAACCAAATCTTCGAAGGGGATTAGCCATACGGGAATTCAATAGCTATGAGGAAATCGTTCGATGTGATCTCAAAGTCGAGATGGAGACTGGGGTAACCCATTAGTCATATGGGTTTGATAAGAAGAGGAAAATGGAATTCAAAGGAAAATCTAAAGAGCACACTGAAAAGAATATGAGTTTTCCCTTATGCTCAAAGTGTGGAAAGAAACATGGAGGGAGTTGTCTTTAAGGGACAAGTAAATATTTCAAATGTGTAAAGGATGGTCATCGGGCATTTGAATTCCGCAATGATTGGAAGAAGATATCTAATGATGCAAACAAAGGAAGGGATACACAGAATGAACCTACTACACTTCAATGTTTCAAGTGCAGGCAGATGGGGCATTATGCCAAAAAATTCTTAATCCAAGGGTTCTTGATGATGATCTACATCAAAAAAATCTTAAGGCTAAAGACAAAGTAAAGTCACATGCAATTTCTATCAGCGATGTGGAGTACGATAACAATGTGGTGAAAGGTACACTTACCATCCACTCTAAAGTAGAAAATGTTTCATTTGATTCTGGATCCACCTAATATCTTATTTCTGAAGATTTTTCTAAGGGTATCACCGTATTACATCAACAATTAGATGTTGAGTTAGCTGTGACAACACCTAATGGCACAACAGTCACATCAAAAGTCTATAATTCTTCCCCGATTGAAGTTTGTGGGAAAGTGCTTCCTGCAAATCTTGTGATCCTTCCTATAGTGGAATTTGATGTGATTTTTGGCATGGATTGGCTTTCTTTATATGGAGCTCATATCAATTGCCAAAGAAGGGAAGTCACATTTCATATTCCAGATCAATTTATGATCGTCTATCGATGCCAGGATGAACATAACCTTCTAGTGGAAATTTCTTCCATCTTATGGTTCTTGATTCCACTGAATGAAGGTTATTTATCACAAATAGTTGGTGAGAAACTCACAATTAATAATATTCCCATTGTACGGGAGTTTTATGATGTCTTTCTAGAGGAATTGTCGGGTCTTCCACCAAATCGTGAAGTTGAGTTTTCAATAGAACTCGTACCAGGAGCTTTACCTATTTGAAAGTCACCTTATAGAATGGCCCCAATTGAGTTGCAGGAATTGAAGAAGCAACTCCAAGTGAATCTTGATAAGGGATTCATACGCCCTAGTGCGTCACCTTGGGGAGCACCTGTTCTGTTTATTAAGAAGAATGATGGATCAATGAGACTCTGCATTGATTATCGAGAACTTAACAAGATCACTATCAAGAACAAATATCCTCTCCCATGCATTGATGACTTAATTGACCAACTACACAGAGCTCAATACTTTTCCAAGATTGATCTTTGTTCAGGGTATCATCAATTAAGGGTCAAAAGGGAGGATATAAAAAAGATGGCTTTCCGTACAAGGTATGGACACTATGAATTTATAGTGATGCCATTTGGTCTTACTAATTCCCCTACTATCTTCATGGATCTGATGAATAGAGTCTTTAGAGGCTATCTTGATCAATTTGTGGTAATCTTTATAGAAGATATTCTTGTCTATTCAAAGAGAAAGGAAAAATATGAAGATCACTTGAGAATTATATTGAAGACCCTAATAAAGGAGAAGAATTATGACAAATTTACCAAGTGTGAATTTTTGCTTCCAAGAGTTTCATTTTTGGGTCACATAATCTCAAAAGAGGGGATATCTGTGGATCCAGCAAAAACAGAGGTTATCAAAAGATGGTCGAGACCAACAACAGTAACTGAGATTCGAAGTTTTCTTGGTTTGGCTGGATATTATCAATGTTTTGTGAAATATTTTTCATGATTATCTAATCCACTCACCAGGTTGACTCAGAAAGGAGTTAAGTTTGTCTGGATTCAGGAATGTGAAGAGAATTTCAAGGAGTTGAAAAGATGGTTATCCAGTACACCTGTGCTCACACTACCTTTTACTGGAGAAAGGTTTGTGATCTACAGTGATGCATCCAAGAAGGGATTGGGGTGTGTTCTTATGAAAAATGATATGGTGATAGCTTATGCCTCACGACAGTTGAAAATCCATGAGCAAAATTACCCAACTCAGGATTTGGAGTTAACTGCGGTAATCTTTGCATTAAATATTTGGAGGAATTATCTTTATGGAGAAAGGTGTGACATTTATACTGATCAGAAAAGTTTAAAGTATATTTTCACACAAAAGGAGCTGAATATTTTCCAAGGAAGATGGTCAGAGCTGATTAAGGATTATGACTGCTCAATTCATTACCACCCTGGGAAAGCAAACAAGGTGGCAGATGCATTAAGTCGACAAGACCATGCTCATTTATCCATGATGAGGATCACAAAAGATCCAATATTTATGGATTTACAAAGGATGGATCTTGGAATTATAATGGAAAGGAAAAAATCTTATCTTTCTCAAATGAATGTACAACCATCTATACATGTGAAGATTAAAGAGGCGTAGAAAGAAGATGTAGAGTTACAAAAGAAGGTGAGAAATGTTCCTGAATTCAACCTTGATTGTGATGGGATAATAAAGTTCAGGAATCGGGTTTGTGTTCCTCCCCTCCCCGAATTAAAGACGGAGCTGCTAGATGAGGCTCATAGTTCATCATTCTCTATTCATATTGGATGCACGAAGATGTATAGGAACTTGAAAGAGTACTTCTGGTGGGATGGCATGAAAATAGATGTTGCTGAATATGTCTCTCGAGGCTTGGTTTGTCAGCAAGTTAAAGTTTAGAGACAAAAGTCTAAGGGGATGTTAAAACCATTACCCATACCAGAATGGAAATGGGAAAACATCACTATGGACTTTGTCACCGGACTTCCTAAAAAATCCAAAGGCAATAATGCTATCTGGGTCATAGTTGATCGTCTTACAAAGTCGGCACACTTCATCACTATTTGAGAGGATTTCTCTCTAGATCAGATTTCCAAGATATATGTAAAGGAAGTGGTAAGATTTCATGGAGTACCACTTTCTATTATATCTGATCGGGATCCGAGGTTTACCTCAAAGTTCTGGAGAAGTCTTCAGAAATTGACTTTGTCCACTAAGATAGTCATGGCCATGAGTCTTGACTAATAAGAAATGATTCTCTATGATTATGTGTGTATTCCAGAAAGTTCCATGTTTTATGTTATGATTATTGGGATTTCATTTCACTACTATGATTTATCCCATATGCTCTCTTTTGCAGGTTAAGATTTCAAAAATGTTATGTTCTTATGAATATGATGTGATTGATATTTCTTTTTTTTAACCTTACTGAGCATTTGAGATCACCCTTTTGTATGTTTTCTTTCCCCAGGTCAGGAAGAAGGTTATTAAGTAAGATATTCCAAAAGGGACTATAGATATGATGAAATAAATGGGAGACAGTGTAGACGCTTTATGAACCAGTTGTTTATGTTTCCCAGTTTCTAAAGACACTATACCAATACAGTCCTTTCATGGTTTTGTTATATGTTGTAATAAGTGTGCTTCAATTTTGAAGTAATAACAATGTATGTAAAGTATGGGTCATTATATGGTAAGTGGATTCTATGTGAACTAACAATCCCACGGTGAGGATAGGCTTCTATGTGACATGGAATACCCACGACACTCGATAAGAGGAGTTCCTCAGAATGGCCATAGGTGGGAAGTGACTTCTGTGTGACCCAAAATAATCATGATGGGGATCAGATTTGGTGTGACCCAACATAACCATGGTACTCATCAGGGATGAGTACCAAAACAGTCTAAATGTTATTGGGAAGAATCTTCTGTGTGACCAGGTAGGCCCACTATACTCATGGAGGAGGATTTCTCCAATAACCCATCGTTTTCAACGATATGAATAATGGAATTACTCTCCTACTCTAGAAGATTCTTGGTGTGTTCAGTCTTGCTTCGAGATCATTATTGGTGATCAGGATTTTTAGTTTGGTGGTGGATTTCTTTGTGGTCTTTCCTTTGTTGTGTTGGGGTCCCTACTGAGTATTTTGTTACTCACCCCTGCACGGGCTTCACTCGCACGTGTTGTGTCTGGTGAAGATGACAACCGATTTGATGGAGGACTTGGTGTCCTAGGACCCAGTGGAACCTCATAGATTAGGATGGTATGGCGTACTTCTATGGATTTTTGCAGCTACTCTATAAATACCCATTGGGTGGGTTTTCTAGAAGACACCTTTCAGAGTTTCTTTTGTACTTTTCTATTTCCAGTTTTTATTTCTTTGGGTTTTAATTCTGGACCATTTGACTTTCAGTGAACTTGTAATTAGTGGTTTTTTAGTGGCATTCCTATTTAATTTTCTAGCTTCGGGTCATGGTTGTGTGTGTGTGCGTATAGGTACCGCTGAAAATGCCTCCCACTTGTAGGTTGAATCCTTATTCTCTAGTCACCAACCACTGTCTTTTGGGATGCGGGATTGGGGTATGTCATGACTCGGGCCCCATGGGACGGGTCGTGATACCTTTTTTATATCATTCTTCTTCACCCTTAGTTGATGAAAACTAGTGCGATGATCAATCATTAAATTGTATTAGGCTCCTTGATGGTGATAAAATAATTCACAAAGGCATTGTAAAATGTAATCATTCAATATAGTGACGATATTGATCTCCGTATATAAGGTTGACTACATCAATCACCACAGAACACAATGCAAGTAAAGAGAACTATAGTAAAAATGAAGTCCTAGGTATTTGACCCCATGACCTTCCTCTGTCCCCTAAACCCAAACCAGCCCACCAGTAATGGTGGGACAATAATATATCTTTATATAATCAATTCATAATCTCATATACTCGTACTTATTTTTAATGCCTAAACTAGAGTGTCCCCATAGTAAAACACTGGGATATATAAATCCCTTATCATATAACTCTAGATAATATTTCCTAAAATCCAACAAATCAATTGGTCTCATTCTAGAATGAGTTTTAGATATAGAACTTGCAATAGTAATGAGTTCAAAGGAGAACTCAACATCACAATCTAGTAGACGATGATGTAATACTTCTAGAAAAAAATTAATGATTTTTGTACTGTAGGTTTAGCCTCTCAGATTAGGATATCTTCCTCATATATTTTTTATACTTAATCATCATATCTACCAAAATTTAGTTATTTAAAGATACTAGGGAGGATCCAGAAATGATTTTATGATGATGTTTCCACTCTAACGATATGATATTCTACTTTACCTTCATTAATTATAATCTCTTTCCATTTTAAATAAATTTCTTCATTATAATTTGAAATCCAATACATATATAGAATCAAATAAAATTCAACAATAGGTATGACAACCAAATTTCCAAATATGGTACACCCATGCATCATAAATGGAATTTCCATACAAATTTTCTTTGTAATAAGACTCATACTCAGTGTCCTAATAGGTAACTCCCATAGTAGGGGTCTAGGGAAGCATCTATTGGTTTTGGAAATCATGGATGATATAAATGTTTGAGGAGATATAGAATCATATTAAACATTCTCTAACATGGAGGGAACAATCAAAGTACCTACCACTAAATCATTCTGAAATTTGGCTTCATCTATGGTAATAACATAATCTGGGACATGTTTTCTTATCCTTTAATGAGATAAAATTCATTAATATTTTGTAAGTGGTTCACATAATGTCCCTTATTCCTATAGTTATGTCATATAACCTCAATGTCTTATGTATTTACCTTAGATCAGTGATATTGATGTCCCTTTTCTCTAGATTTGTAAAAAGCTCGTGTTCCATTCCTACAATCCCAATGGAATATATTTCCACAATTATCAAATTTTGGGAATATTATCCACAATTTATTTCCCTTCGCTAAATTGTTATTTCAAATATTTTCATCTAACCACTTATTCTCCCTATTTTTCTTGAATACATACATCCTAGATAATTCCTTTTCTCTCTTAACGGTTGTTGAGACTATATCTTCACATGATGAAAATCATTGAGATACCAACACCATTTAATAAACGATTTTATCCCATAAAATAAAGGATAAATATTGTCTCTAGATCTACATATATAGTATATAACATGGATATGACCATGTAATGATAGACTTATATTCATCAACATTTTCCTCCTTATATTGTATAAGATTAAGGATCTTACTTTCTCATTTTTATATTTATATTCAGGGGAATTATTTTTTCATGGAATATATAGTTTACTATTTTCTATTCCATAAACATGATATCATCTTACAATTTAGTGTTTAAAAGTAGTGACCACCATTGGTCCACATATCCATTCATATGTCAGAACACTATGATGATAATTTCATTTTCATTACTTCCAAAAGAGTGAAATATCTTCTACAAATAATAGCTACGTTGTACAACTACTAATGGATCAGTAGTTCCGCTGAATGCTGGTAGTTTTTTCCAAATGAATTTATCCAACATTGTTACACTTTATTATTGATCAGTAGGTCATTCAATTCTAGTGAGATTATTTTTCATATCCTTGGTCAACTTCCTTAATATTCTTATGAACTAATTATTCTGACCTCCATATTTTTTAACTTGTTCTATGGGAATATCCCTTTATTGACTATGAGTATTGATATAGTTCCCTTTACTCATGTTAGTCCCCTTATTTCTATAATGGAACACACATAATTATGTTATATAATTGAATTGTAAAATACAAGTCTTACTATGGTTTCTAGAGTGTCCCATATAAATACTGATGGGTTTTCAAGGATCACGTGATATCTAACTTGGTTCCTCTAATTATAGTCCCCGAGGTTCCTTCTAAACTTGATCTACTATAAAAAATAAATCCTAGAATTAGAAACCCAAAGCTGGTAGTTAAATTACATTATTCGTAAAAACATTCAAGTGTTCAAATATGATTAAAAAATTTAGTTGTATTAGATGGATGGATACATACATACAAACAATACACTTGAAAACATAATATAAAACATTAAAAATTTGTTAGAAAATTTTCATCCCTTCTATAAAATCATTGAAAATTATAAATAGTCCTCCTATATGATTCCTTGGGAAATGAAAAAAATAATGGTCAGATCATATGGTCAATAAGGAGTATCATACAATAGAATATTCAATTAAATAAATATAGAATATGTTACATGTCATCCATAAATTAACAGAATGAAGCTAAATCAACTAAAATAAAGGGAATACTATATCCTTGAAAATAAATTAAAACATGAATGATAACAATCATTAATTTCATAATAATATAATGCATAATTTTAGATATCAAAACATATTATATAAGCCTTATTCCATGATAATTATCCTGTTACGGGAATATGAATACACGAAATCTTAAAATGTTTTGTCTCAAGAGACATGTAGATGTGTCTAGGGGATACATAATTTTGATCACCATTGATCACCTAATTAAGTCCAATGCATGCACCATAAGAGTCATCAATAAATTTCATACTATTCCTTTAGTTACCTCTATCTTAATATAAATTGTAAATACATATATTTAGAAATATAAACATACAATACTTCCTCATTAAATAAAATAATTTTTATATAAGTGATATCATGAGTCAATCAACTTTGAATTCCAAGGGTATCATCAATATAACATGTAATACCATTATAAAATAAATATATGAGGAGAGGGTACCTTCAATATACTAGGAATTACATTAAATTCAATATTTTTGTTCAATATTATTCATTGGTAGGATACCAATCCAATGGTTGGAAAAATATTTCATCATTCTTCATTTAGAGTTTTTGAATATTCTAAATCAAATCCCTTGGCCGTGTCTGGCCAGGTGTGCTATCATAAGCCCAGTTATCATGAATTAGGGTGATTATCAAGTCATTACTCAACAAACCCTTTTCATGGTGATTACCCCATAGTGAATCCATTCCACAATGACATCATGTTTTTAATATATATACATGGATTTATTTTCTAGGAAATTAAACACACTTTTACATTAGAAAAACCTAGGATGAGTTTTCCACCATGAAAGTGGTTACTCTTAAATCAAAAGAATAAAAGTATGGGGATAAAAATATAAACTAGTTAATCCATGAAATTTCATGGTTAATAAAGAAGAATGTACTCCATTTTAATTCATACACAAAATGAAAGAAAATAAATGGTGATTGTAATAAGAGTCCCAAAGAATAAAAATTGAGATATAATAAAACACTTATGGATTAGGTGGAAATTTAATCATAACATCTAGAAATAGTGGGCTTAAAATTGATCTTCAAATACCAAAATAAATTAATTTCATGGTATAAAATATAAAATAGTAATTATATACAAACATGAAGGTAATTTATCCTCATATATAGTAAAAATATATATCTTAATCAAATTATTTAGAAACATAATAATATAAATTTTCACTTATACTCTTTATAAAAAGTCATTTTCTTCATGAATTTTTCTAATTTCCTACATCGATTTTAATAGTTGGATCTTTTGAACTAATTTCATAATAACAATGTTATTATACATTTTAATTACCAGCCACAAGGTCCGAGAGACAGGGTAAACCTGGTCCCAACAAAATTATATAAAGAAAAGTGTAAATAGTACAAACAACTCAAAGAGGTGGAGCTTTAGAAAGCCTTGTAAAAATAGTACCCGCACTATCAGCATTTACCAAAGCATTACAATAACTTGGAAGCACAAAAGACCAGCTAGAGTTAACCTCCATAATCGCCCTTTTGGAGAGAGAATCAGCAACCTGGTTACCCTCTCTGTAGAGATGAGAAATGTCAAGACAAATCTTCTCAGCAAGCTGAAGACATTTTATCCAAGGAGATAACATCCTCCATGGAACATTCCTGGAATGGTCCTTCAGGATCTGCACGGAAACAGAAGAATCCGACTCAGGCCAAAATTTCTTCCATCCATAATGAATAGAATACATGATTGCTTTTATGATCGCCCATAATTCTACCTCAATTGCATGCCCAATCCTGATGTAGTGAATGTATCAACCTTTCAAAAAACCCCGGGTAGTCCTGAAGACTCCACCACAACCGGCTAGACCCGGTGCACCCGATGCTGCTCCATCAACATTTAACTTCAGCCAATCCGAGATTGGTGGTATCCATCGGATGTATTTCATCACACATGGTCTCCTTTCCCTACCACTTACACCAAGAGACTTAAACAAAATAAAATCAGAAATGTCATATTTCATTTCCCCAGTTTGGTTTACCAAGGAAAGGCGAACACTTCGATGTATGGCCATTGCACCTACACTGAAAGTGGGCTTGATGTTGTCAATCACCAACATATTCTGAGACCGCCAGATAAAAGAGAACACAGCTACAGTTGCAACAGTGAGCAGATTTTTCATTTTCTCAGTGCCTTCTGTTTTGAGAGCCGAGTTCAGTAAAGATGAAATTGAGCAGAAAGTGAAACAGTAATGAAAGATCCCTTGAAGATATGCCCATAATCGAGTAGAAATGGGGCATTCAATGAATAAATGTTATGCAGATTCCTCATTATTTAGACAAAAGTAACAAACTGAGGCAAGTTGAATTCCAATGTGCTGAAGGGATACCTGAATTGGCAACCTTTGCTTCTATATTCTCCACATTAGCAACATATCATTTGGGAGAATGAAGGGAATTCAAATACCTTTCACCCACGCAGGTATTCCCGTTGTATTACTACACTGCATTCTATAGAATTCACGGCTGGAGAATATTCTATTAATCATAGGATTCCAAACAAGAACATCACTATAAACATATTCATAGTTGGAAATTTCCAGATGAAAATTAATTGGAATGATTGCAAAGGCATCATCATTCCCATGAAATTAAGATATAGACATATTCCTCTAGTTTTGAGCAATGTCAATGGATTCTTTGATTGGAAAGGATAGCCATGCAGTGTTCTAGCAATTCAACTGAGAGTTGACACAGACCAACCATTTCGATTGAGTCAAAATTTGAGAGTAAGAATTCCTAATCGAGGTCCAAACAGAGGACTGCAGGTATACAGAAGTAAAATTACACAGCCTGTGAACAAATCTACTAGCTAGGAATTCAATAGCTTCATCCCCAATTAGATGTTTCCAGATGAATTTCATAAATATAGCATCATTAAAAGTTCTTATATCTTTGACTCCCATCCCTGCCATTTCCACCAGCTTTATACAATCCTTCCAAGCCAGAGTGATAGTTTTCCTGTTAGTAGTAGAGCCAATCCAGATGAAATTGTGAATCAATCCATTCAACTCCATAATCAATGTTCTTGGCCATTTATACAATGAGAAAGAGTGCACAAACATAGAGGTGATGACAGAATTTACAAGACAAACTCTCCCACATTGAGACATTGTATTCCCTTCCCAACTAGCCAATTGATTTATAATCTTGAGAGCAATCCCTTCCAGATACCCACGTTTAACTCTACCCCAAAATAGAGGCAATCCAAGGTAATTGAAGGGCAGAGTACCTCTCTTCACACCAAGCCTGCTAGCTATCCTATTTTGTTTTTGACTTCGAATTCCTTCCCTAAAGACGACAAAATATTTTCCCCACCTAATCACCTGACCTGACACTTCCTCGTTATGAGTAATGATATTCGTAATACAAGATATGGTTTTTCTATCAGCCTTGGAGAACAGTAAGATATCATCAGCATAAAACAAGTGCGAGGGAGCAAAAAAGTTACTATTAACACTCATTCTTTGATAAATTCTGATGTTCACAAGATGATGAAGGCAGACACTTAGATAATCTTTAGCCATAGAAAAGAGAAGCCCTGATAAGGGGTCACCCTGCCAAACACCTCTCGAGCATTGAAAGAATCCCCTAGGTGACCCATTTACATTAATAGAGAGGCTAGCTCTTTTCAAGATTGTGAACACCAACCTAATGAATTTTCTTGAAAAGCCATACATTTGAAGGATGTTGGAAATAAAATCATACCTTATAGTATCAAAGTCTTTTGAGATGTCAATCTTCAAGGCCATACACTACGGGAAAAATGGGTATTTGCGATGGGTTATTTGCGACGGGAATAAATCCCGTCGCAAATAGTCCCGTTAAAAACTTATTCGCGACGGGGGTATTTACCCGTCGCAAATAATTAGGCTTTTGCGATGGGATTGCTTTCCCCGTCGCAAATAGTTTTCCCGCGGTGTGTGCCAAATCGCGGGAAAGCTATTTGCGACGGGAATATCCCCCCGTCGCAAATAACCGGCGGCGGTAAAAGGTATTTGCGACTGGAATATTCCCCCGTCGCAAATAGTATGTCGGCAGGTGGTTATTTGCGACGGGACCCGTCGCAAATAACTATTTACCGGTTGACCGTAATAAATTTTGGCTAAGGTATTTAGGACGGGCACCGTCGCAAAAAATACTATTTGCGACGGGTATCCCGTCGCAAATGGGCCCGTCGCAAATAATCTAACCTATAAATACCCCCATCCGTTTTTTTCATTTCATTGTCATTCCTTATCTTCTCCTTCTCTCAAAATTATATTTCTAGAGTTCAGTTTTTTTCCAGTTTAATTTTTTTTCTCCGGAGCTGATATTAAAGTTTTGAAGAACGATCAGAGCAGATCAATTTTCAAGGTATTTATGTTCATTTTAATTTTTTATTTATTTTTAATTTTTTATTAGTTTCAAATATTATTAATTAGTTGTAATTTAATTATGTTTACATTGTTTTATTACTTAATAAATTTAAATTAATAGTATTGTTTATAGTTAATGGTAATTAGGAATAATTAGTAATAATTTTTAATAATTTAGAATAAATATTAATAATTAGTAATAAATACCAATAATTAGGAATAATAACATTATAACATTATTAGTTTATTTTATTATTAATATTAAAATAATTTAATTTTTTATATATATACAATTCTTGTTTCATCTGTGTGTTTGCTGTCTTCACATGTATTATTTGTATGTGGAGATAGAAAACGCACAGATGAAAGAAGAATTGTATATAAATTAAAAAATTATATTATTTTAATATTAATAATAAAATATATTAATAATGTTATTATTTCTAATTATTGGTAATTATTTCTAATTATTGATAATTATTCATTTAATTACTAATAATTAGGAACAATTATCAATAATTATCAATAATTAAGAATAATTAGTAATAATTAGTAATAATTATCAATAATTATCAATAATTACCAATAAGTATTAATAATTACCAATTAGTAGTAATAATTACCAATAAGTAGTAATAATTACCAATAATTAGTAATAATTACCAATAATTAGTAATAATTACCAATAATTAGTAATAATTACCAATAATTAACAATAATTAGTAATAATTACCAATAATTACCAATAATTACCAATAATTACCAATAATTGGTAATAATTAGGAATAATTGGTAATAATTAGTAATAATTAGTAATAATTAGTAATAATTAGTACTAATTAGGAATAATTAGGAATAATTAGGAATAATTAGGAATAATTAGGAATAATTAAAAATAATTAGGAATAATTAAGAATAATTAGGAATAATTATCAATAATTAGGAATAATTAGGAATAATTACGAATAATTATCAATAATTATCAATAATTATCAATAATTGTCAATAATTGTCAATAATTGTCAATAATTTTCAATATTTAGTAATAATTAGGAATAATTAGGAACAATTATCAATAATTATCAATAATTAGGAATAATTAGGAATAATTATCAATAATTATAAATAATTAGTAATAATTAGGAATAATTAGGAACAATTATCAATAATTATCAATAATTAGGAATAATTAGGAATAATTATCAATAATTATCAATAATTATCAATAATTAGTAATAATTAGTAAGAATTATAAATAATTAGGAACAATTATCAATAATTATCAATAATTAAGAATAATTAGTAATAATTAGGAACAATTATCAATAATTATCAATAATTAAGTATAATTTGTAATAATTAGTAATAATTGTCAATAATTACCAATAATTACAAATAATTAGGAATAATTAGGAATAATTAGGAATAATTAGGAATAATTATGAATAATTAGTAATAATTATTAGTAATTATTAGTAATTATTTATAATTATTTATAATTACCAATAAATACCAATAATTACCAATAATTACCAATAATTACCAATAATTACCAATAATTACCAATAATTACCAATAATTAGCAATAATTAACAATAATTACCAATAATTTTCAATAATTACCAATAATTAGTATTAATTAGGAATAATTAACAATAATTAGTAATAATTAACAATAATTAGTAATAATTACAAATAATTAACAATAATTAGTAATAATTAATAATAATTATTAATAATTACGAATAATTACCAATATTTAGTAATAATTAACAATAATTGCCAATAATTACCAATAATTGCCAATAATTACCAATAATTAGTAATAATTATGAATAATTAGTAATAATTATAAATAATTAGTAATAATTACGAATAATTAGTAATAATTACAAATAATTAGTAATAATTAACAATAATTAGTAATAATTAACAATAATTAGTAATAATTACCAATAATTAGTAATAATTACTAATAATTATCAATAATTACTAATAATTAGCAATAATTAGTAATAATTAGCAATAATTAGTAATAATTAGTAATAATTACTAATAATTAGTAATAATTAGTAATAATTAGTAATAATTAGGAATAATTAGTAATAATTAGGAATAATTAACAATAATTAGTAATAATTAGTAATAATTAAGAATAATTAGTATTAATTAGGAATAATTAGTAATAATTACCAATAATTAGTAATAATTATTATTAATTACCAATAATTAGTATTAATTATCAATAATTAGTATTAATTACCAATAATTAGTATTAATTACCAATAATTAGTATTAATTACCAATAATTAGTATTAATTACCAATAATTAGTATTAATTACCAATAATTAGTATTAATTACCAATAATTAGTATTAATTACCAATAATTAGTATTAATTACCAATAATTAGTATTAATTACCAATAATTAGTATTAATTACCAATAATTAGTATTAATTACCAATAATTAGTATTAATTACCAATAATCACCAATAATCACCAATATTTTCCAATATTTACGAATATCTTCCAATATTTTCCAATAATTAGCAATAATTACCAATATTTTCCAATAATTACCAATAATTACCAATATTTTCCAATATTTACCAATATTTACCAATAATTACCAATAATTACCAATAATTAGGAATAATTACCAAAAATTATGAATAACTACCAATAATTTGGAATAACTACCAATAATTTGGAATAATTACCAATAATTTGGAATAATTACCAATAATTTGAAATAATTACCAATAATTAGGAATAATTACCTTATTACATTATTTGTATATTTTATTATTAATATTAAAATAATATAATTTTCTATATTATATACAATTCTCTTTTCTTCTTTGTTTTTTCTGTCTCCACATGTAATATTGGCATTCTTTTTCAAAATTATCAACCTACTCGCCAATGGAGAGGTGAAAGTGAATGTCAATATTACATGTGGAGACAGAATGTGAAACACACAGATGAAAGGAGAATTGTATATAATATAGAAAATTATATTATTTTAATATTAATAATAAAATATACTAATAATGTAATGATGTTATTATTATATAATTAATATTTATGAAAAAAATTATATTAGTATTATTAAAAAAAATAAAAAATCAAAATAATATTAAAATTATCAATATTTGTAATAGGTTTTGCTTTATTCTCAATATATTCAATCCTTGCTTGTGTTTTTTCTAACAAATTATTCAAAACCAGTAATGCTTTTATATTTTATAGAAAAATATGGAACAACGAGGTCATCAACAGTCATTATTAGATAACCGCATATGGATAAATCAACGTAGAAATCCAAATGGTTCTGGTTTAAATCCAGTATATATAGAGGGTGTGGAGATTTTTTTATCATTTGCGGCATCAAATCCAGAATTTGTTTCAGAAGGATAGATAAAATGCCCTTGTAGAAAATGTGCATTGAGAACGTTTGACACGTTTGACAAAGTGGGGGAACATCTCTTGCATTTTGGTTTTCAAGCAGATTATGTTTTTTGGTATCAACACGGTGAACCCAGTTCCAGAGCAGGTGATACCAACTTGATTCTGGATCCATCCCAGTTTCAAGATTTAGTACATGATGTTTCAGGTTCATCTGTTCAATATACAGAAACTCCGGCTGATATAGCTTCAAATCCTGAGTTGGGACCGTCTGAATTTTATGAGTTGTTGAAGTCTGCTGAGGATGCATTATATCCTGGCTGCAAGATGAGCAAATTAGAAGCAGTTGAAAAATTTATGGCTATCAAATCAGATAACGGAATGTCAAACACCTGTTTTGACCAGATATTTTCTTTGCTGAAAACACTGTTACCCAAAGGAAATGTTTTACCTGCAAATTACTATGAAAGTAAGAGGTTGGTTCGAAATTTGGGACTCACTTGTCAGAAGATTCATGCATGTTCAAATGACTGCATTTTATATTCTGGGGAAAATGAGTCGTTGGATAGTTGTCCCACATGTGGGCAACTGAGATATAAAGAAGGACAACACGGGAAGTCTGGTTTGATTCCTGTAAAACAGTTGAGATATTTTCTGCTTACATCCAGACTTCAGCGTTTATTCATGTCTAAGAATAAAGCGACAATGATGTCATGGCATAAAGAGAATAGTTCAACCGATAAAAGCTTGAATCATCTAGCCGATGGTGATTCATGGAAACATTTTGATAGAGTGCATCCATCCTTTTCTTTAGAAGATAGAAATGTTCGACTGGGCCTTTCCACTGATGGTTTCTGTCCGTTTGGATCTTATGGTAGTCAATATTCATGTTGGCCTGTTTTTTTAACTCCGTACAATTTACCTCCATGGATGTTGATGAAGGATCCATATATCTATTTGACTTTACTAATTCCAGGACATCCGAAGAAAAATATTGATGTTTATTTGAAGCCATTGATTGATGAATTAAATTTATTGTGGTGTACTGGTGTCAGTACATATGATGTTGCAACGAAACAGAATTTCATACTGAGAGCAGCATTGATGTGGACAATAAGTGACTTCCCAGCTTATGGGATGTTATCTGGCTGGAGTACACATGGTCATAAATCATGTCCTTACTGTATGGGAGAGAACAAAGCATTTATGCTCATTCATGGAAAGAAACCTTGTTATTTTGACTGTCATCGCAGATTTCTTCTAGCTGATCATCCTTTTCGCAGAAACAGATCTCATTTTAGAAAAGGAACAGCTGAAAGGGATGGACCTCCAAAAATGCTATCAGGTTCGGAGTTAAAATTGGTTGTATTTTCATTACCTCCCATCACTTTTGGTCCCACAATAAACCAACAGAAAATTTCTGGTTTTGGGAAAGAACACAATTGGATTAAACGTAGCATATTTTGGGATTTTCCATATTGGTCTGATTTGTTGGTCCGACACATGTTAGATGTCATGCATATTGAGATGAACTGTTTTGATAATTTTTTTCATACAGTTTTGGATATGCCAGGAAAGAGCAAAGACAATGTAAATGCACGTTTAGATCTTGCCCAAATTTGCAGGCGTCCAGAATTGGAACTATTTGAGAATGTCAGAACAGAAAGGTTACTGAAACCAAAAGCAGCTTATACACTGTCTAAAGAAAACCGTTTATTATTTTGTCAGTGGATTGCAGATTTGAGACTTCCAGATGGCTGTGCTTCCAATTTGGGTAGATGTGTAAAGAATGGTCATATTACTGGATTAAAAAGTCATGATTGTCATGTTATAATGGAGAGACTTCTACCCATTGGATTAAGAGGTCTCTTTAATTCTGTGATTTGGGATTCCATAATAGACATGTCTCATTTTTTTCAGGAAATTTGTGCCGCTACGGCAGATTATGATGCTCTAGGCAAACTTGAAAAAGATGTTGTTGTAATTATATGTAAACTGGAAAAAATATTTCCGCCGTCTTTCTTCGACTCAATGGAACATTTGATGTTACATTTTCCATATGAAGCCAAATGTGGAGGTCCGGTACAGTTTCGATGGATGTACCCATTTGAAAGATGCATGCAAAAATTGAAAAGAAAAGTACGTAACAAAGCATCTGTTGAAGGATCTATTGTAGAAGATTATTTGCAAGAGGAAATATCTTTTTTCTGCTCCCATTATTTTGAATCTGAGTATTCTTCAAAACAAAACCAAATGGGACGGAATGAGAGGAATATTGATGAAATCGACAATCAATTATCTGTTTTTAACCAGTCAGAGCTTGGTTTTGGTGGAGATTCTGAACGCTGGCTTTCAGATGATGAACATCATAGAGCTCATACGTATGTTCTGCTCAACTGTGAAGAGATGACATCAGTTGTACTATAAGTGTTTATATCACTTATTCTATCATTTATGTTACAGTAAATAACTTTGGTTTTTATAGGTTGTATGATAATCATATCAAGAAACAAATTCCACAAATTACAGCAGCTGCTCTCGAAGAACGTCGACTGAAAAATTTCTCTCAGTGGTTTCAAAAACAAGTAACATAAATTCTTTATCTTCTAGCGACTCATTCAATGTATAGTTTACTATATTGATAATTATTTCACAAATTTTCAGGTGTCTCGACATGCTGATAAAATTGACAAACAGTTGTGTGTATTGAGTAACCCACCTTCCAAACTTGTTAAAACTTATAATGCATATGTGGTGAATGGATTTCGATTCCACACACATGCATATGGGGAATCGAAAAAAATAATGAACAGTGGAGTTAGCTTGAGAGGATCTCATCATCGAGAAAATGAGGTTGACTTTTATGGCATACTTGATGAAATCATTGAACTCTGTTATCTTGGACAACATTACATAACCATGTTCAAATGTCGGTGGTTGGATACAGAGAGAGGCGTGCGTGTTCATCCAACTCATGGAATCATCGATATTAAATGTAAAAGTGTTCTCGCAGTAAATGAACCATTCTTATTGGATCAACAGGCATATCAAGTTTATTATGCAAAGTACTGTGCAACATCAAGAGACTTGACTGATTGGTGGAGTGTAATAAAAATCAAAATTCGATACAATCAGTTTAGTCAAAGTGAATGTGATTTCACTGATGTGCAAAGAATTGATGTTTTTCAAGAGAGTACTCAAAATCAATCTTTTTTACAAAGAGACATGAGTATCGATGACGACACCCCACATTTAAGAGTCGGTGATGACGATGATGTTAATGATGTCACATATGAATTTGAAACGGTAAGAGATGAAGCAAATGTAACTCGAATGGATATCGATGATGTTGAGGAGGAATATGAAGATGACATTGACATATATGAAGATGATGATGAAGATGAACACTGATAGCATTTCATGGTATTTATATACAATCATAATATGTATATATGTATATATAATAGTAATTATCAATTATTTGCTAACATTAACATTTTCTGTTTCAGATGGACGACGCCACATTTCGTGCGTTGGCGGATGCTGACCTGACTTTTGATGCGGATGAGTTGCTGAAAGATGACCCTCAGCCTGCAGGCGCTCCAGGGAGTACGCGGAGGGGGCGCGGTCTTGCATGATTGATGATTCCTGACCCCATCCTCGAGCGACGTCCACGTCTTGGGTTTGATCCACGCACACGGAGGTGTGATAACCTATGTGATAACATGTGGATTTGACTAAGATTTCATTAATCTATTCACATAATAAATGTTTATTATTTTTTCAGTTTTCCGCATATAGCAGTCGGACAGGGCAGCGCTATTTTGCACAACTATTTCTCTCAGACGTGGACCACATGGGAGCATATTCCCATTGATGTGCAGCAGGCCATGTTCGGCCATTGGTTGGTACGTACGTAAATAAATAATTTTTATTTTGAAAATTATTTCATTTCTAACTTGATATTTTGATTTATTTGTAGGGTTTATGGTATCCGATCGAGGATACCATGCGTGACGCCATCCACGAGGCCTGGGATGTGGCCATGCATGATCGTCTTCGTCAGTTTTTGCACAATTTAAGAAAAGCTGCGATGAAGAAAGCAGGAGTGTCAGATTTTGAGGAGTCATGTAGAGCACACCGACCGGAGTATATTTCATCCCATGTATGGGATGGATTATGTGCGGACTGGTTGAGTGGTGCCTTTAAGAGGAGATCATCGGTGGGGAGGAAGAATCGGGGGAGACAGGAGGTGACTCATCGAGCTGGGAGTCGTTCTTTCAGTACTCATAGACAACATCTGGTACGTATATTATTTATAAATATTTTATATAACTATAAATATTAACAGATTATTTTTTATTCTTATAGGCTGTCGAGCACCCCGATATTATAGAGTACGACGTATATCGGAAGATGTATAGTGATCCGGCTACTGGGGAGCTCAGAGGTGATCGTCAGCATCACATCGTGGTCAGTATTATTTGTTTTCATGTTTAAAAATTAACTGCATATAATATATTCACAATTTTAATTTTAAATTGCAACTATAGGAGTCATATGAGGCCGCAGCGGCACAGGCCCGGCCTGAGAGTCAGGCCGAGTCATTAGATCAGACCACTGCCCGTCAGTTTGATGAGGCGACATGGATGCAGGCCACCCAGTATGCCTTCGAGAAGGGCCGGGTAGTTGGTATCGGCTCTCGACT
This sequence comes from Viscum album, assembly GCA_963277665.1. Classification (NCBI taxonomy): domain Eukaryota; kingdom Viridiplantae; phylum Streptophyta; class Magnoliopsida; order Santalales; family Viscaceae; genus Viscum; species Viscum album. The sequence goes on from OY728137.1 coordinate 1,993,564,773, forward strand.
GACTCCCGGAGATTATTATGGCAGTGTTGCGATGTCGGCGTCCAGATCGAGAGGAGCTCGTGCATCTTCTTCTACACATTATGAGGATCAGTTGCGATCTCAGACTGCACAGATAGAGAGTCTGCGACAGGAGCAGGACCAGATGCGTCAGCAGCATGAGGAGGAGCGTCGACGCCAGCCGCAACTGTACGAGGAGCAGACGAGTCGGTGGCAGCAGCAGCATCAGGAGCAGATGGAGTACATGCGCCGACTCACTCATGCTTTAGGGATGGAGTTTCCTCCACCACCATCTGCAGATCCCCCACCTCCCCCACCTCCCCCCTCCTTCAGATTAGAGTTTGTATTTCTGTTATAAAATTTTTGAAATCAAAATATTTTTTTTTTCTATTCGTAGTTTCTGTCTCATTATAAAATATTAATAATATTATATTTTTAAATAACAATATTAATATGAATAATAATATTATTTATATTTTATAATATTAAATTTTATATATATATTAAAATTATATATATATATTAAAATTTTATAATATTAAAATTTAATTATTTTTTTTGTAATACTTGAATTATTTTAATATTTGAATGTAAAATAATTCTATTATTTTTATATTAATTAAAATAACTTATTAATATTTTTTTATTTATAAATTATAATTGTAATATTATTATATTAATTAAATCATTTATTAATATTCTATTATTTTTTATTTTTGAATTATAATTCTACTATTATTATAGTAATTAAAATAATTTATTATTTTCATTTATAAATTATAATTCTATTATTATATTAATTAAAATAATTTATTAATAATTTATTTTTTTTATTTTTTTATAGTATTTGCGACGGGATACTATGCCCGTCGCAAATACTAGTATTATTAATAGTTTTTTATTTTTTTTTAAAAAATAGTATTTGCGACGGGTCCCGTCGCGAATACTATTTATAGTATTTGCGACGGGAGTAGTATCCCATCGCAAATACTAGTATTATTAATTTTTTTTATTTTTTTAAAAAAACGTTTTTGCGACGGGTCCCGTCGCAAAAGGTATTTGCGACGGGTCCCATCGCAAAAACTATTTTAAATGTTTTTTACAAAAATACGGAATACTATTTGCGACGGGGATAATGTCCGTCGCAAAAACAAGCTTTAGCGACGGGCCCGTCGCAAATAAGTGTAGTTGCGACGACGTTTTCAGAAAGGGCTATTTGCGACGGGATCCCGTCGCAAATAGCCCGTCGCAAATACCTGTTTTTCTAGTAGTCATATTACCATCTTTCACTCTCCTCCTCATCACATTAACACATTCGGAAGCACTAAAGAGGAAATTCTGGATATTCCTACCAAGAACAAACCCAAACTGATTTAATGAAATAAGGTGCTTAGCAATATTCCCCTAACCGTATTGAAATAATTTTACTGATCACTTTTGGAATAGTATTTCCAATGGCAACATGCCTAAAGTCCTTAATGTCCATAACATTTTCTTTCTTTGGAATTAGAGCAATGAAGTTGGAATTCATCCCAAACGACATGTATGAGTGATAGAAAAATTCCTTTACAGCATCAACCATATCCTTCTGAATAATATCCCAATAGAACATAAAGAATTTGTTAGAAAATCTATCAGGACCAGATACACTATCCATGTTTAATGAAAAGAGAGAAAAATGGATCTATTTCAATGTGGGTATGTTAGTAATATTTCTATTCTAAATATCATCCACACCTTATTCAATACATCTAAGGATTTTTCTCGAGTTATCATCACAAGATTCACAATACAACTTCTCAAAATAACTAGTCACAACATTTTCAATCTCATTTTCAGAAGTGAATATTTTATCATCAATTCTTGCAGCCGTAAGGCTCTTCTTCACCTTTCTCTCATTATGGATACAATGAAAAAATCTAGAGTTTCTATCCCCCTCTTTCAACCATCTAACATTTGACTGATGTCTAGCAAGATTATCCTTGAGGGCCAATAGATGATCATGATTTTCAGCAGCCTGTTTCTCTGCTTGATATGGAAAGTCCTGAGGCATGTTATGTTGTTGGAACTCATCTAGATGAGATTCAGCCTCCTAAATGTCTTTTTTATGATTGGAGAATGATTTTGTTCTCCACTCTTTAACTCTAGCTTTTACATTTTTCAGTTTGATGGAAAGAATATGAAAAGCACTACCCTGTGCAATAACATCCCAAGCCTCCGTTACATGTTCTCTGCATCCTGGAACAACCAACCAGGAATTGTTAAACTTGAAAGGAAATGGCACCGATCTCAGGTTATTGAAACATAACTCCATTACTAAAGGATTGTGGTCAGAATGAATTCTGGGCAGAGTCATTCCAGAAACACCCATACTGTCAATTCCGTCATTTATCTGTACAAGGCACCTATCAAGCTTACTTGACTGCCTACCATTTAGAGTGTATCTATTCCATGTGAAATTAGCACCTGATACAGGTACCTCAATCAACCTGCACTGATCAATTCATGAGAAGAAATATTTTGATGATATTCAGCAAAAATTGCTCCCTGTTTTTTCAGCTGGTCTCAAGACAGTATTGAAATCACCAATAACGATCCATCTCTATTATATATCCTCAGAAGTTTCTGACAGGATCATCCACAGTAATATTATTTTTATATACTTATTAAGAGCATACACAAAGGTAACACAAAAGTATCTAGAATGAAAGCAGCAAGAGAGTGTAACAGACTGCTGATCACTTTGGAAGGAATCAAAAATCACACTGTTATGTTTTAAAACCCATAAAGATTCAATCTCATTTTCTAATTGGTTGGCTGTAATGAACGAATAACCTAAAGCCTGCTATTTTAATGCCATCCAACTGGAAAACATTAATCTAGGTTTTTCAATCCCAATGAGCATAGGTTTGTTGGTCAGGATGATATGCTTCAGGGCTTTGAACGTGGGAAAGTTCCCAAGACCCTGGCAATTCCAATAAAAAAGTTTCATTGATTGGAAGACTGCTGCCTCGTATAGGGTCCATCATAACCTCTTGTTATGCATTCTTTATGTGTTGACAGTTTCCCCTCAATAGGCAAGGTTTCCTCCTGATCAGTTCCAAGGTCAGGTCCAGTTTCTTCATCAGAAATAGATACAAACCTATTACAATCATTTATAGGTAATGCCAATATTGCTGGAAATACTATCCTTGCAGCCTTGGAAGGGGAGACCTGGGAAAAGGTTCCACCCTCAACACTTTCCAATGATTTTGATCCCTCCCAGTGCGAGTCATCTCTTTGACTATTCACACTTGGCTCCGGGATACCAGTGTTCTCCAAACCAACCAGCCCTTGCAGAATATTTTCATCACCAACCTGCTCACAATCCTTAATAACATTTTGATCCAAATTATCATTGATCCCCTCACTCATCTGCCCTTGCCCTAGAATGCCATTATCATGATTGAGCACCATATAATGGCCATGCCTAGGATTCCCATCACTACCATCATTAAGTGGAACATTCAATAGATCACACATGCCAGCTGTATCAGGACAAGCAGCTGTCTCATCCTCCACATTGCATCTTGCTTTAACAGTATCCTTGGATTTATATGGCCCATTAGCTTTCTTTCGACAGTGTTCATCATCATGCCCTTTGATATTACAGAATGAACATATCTTGTTCCTATTTCATTCAGCAAGAGTATGACCAAAGACATGACAGTTGAAGCAAAACATTGGTTTTCTTTCATATCCTATCTCCAGGTCGATGCTATCATCCCTTGTCGTGAAGACAACCTCCTCCACCAGAGTAGTGGACATGTCCACTTTTACTATAATTCTAGTATAATGCCCAATGTTGGGATTATCTGTCTACTTGTCAAGCCTAATTGGATTCCCTACAGATGAAGCTATATGCCATAGAATCTGAGGATGCCAATAAAGCCAAATCAACCTATGAATACGGATCCACACCTGAGAAAATGTGTTTTTGACAGAATTGGGATCAAAATTTCGATCCCATTCATGAATCCTAATGAAGCCAGGTCGCAAAGGGACAGAGCCCATACTGCAAGCACGTCTCTTACATTCATTAGTGGGAAAAACAATATGATAAAAACCCCTCCCCATAGCCGTCATTTTCCAATCACTAAAACCCCATATTTTATCCAATCTATTAGTAAGATCATGAAATTTCTAGGGTCGAACCCCTTTAGGAGTAACAACACGAGCTATGATTGAAAACATACATAATTCCACCCGTTCTTCAACTACCGCTTGATTCACAGAGATGTGTGCGAATATCCCTTTCTTGATGAGAGAATGTAATTTAATTAATTAATGAAATTAGATATTTATATATTGTCTACATAGACAAAATATATTTATTTATAAAATTAAGTTTTATAATAAAATTAAATATGGTTTAATATTCATCCATGATCGAATTAATATTATTGTTCAAGTAGTTGTTTAAACAGACCAAAATATGAACATACCCATAGTTAATGAATGATAATTAGTTGTTCTATTGTAATATCATAATATAAGAATAATTATGATATTATTTCTTGTTTATTAGGGTGATATTTTATAATTTTAACTAATTATAATAATAAGTAATTGATATGAAGGAATTAAATATTTTGAATAAAATATTATCCCATTAGCATTCTTATTTTAAAAAATTAAATCAACAATGATCATTTTTAATTATATCATTAATTTTTTATCCAATATTCCATAAAATAAACATAATCATTTTATAAATATAATATTTTTCATTTTTTACATCCTTATATATTTCCTTGTAATGTGGAGAAGGAAAACAAAACATGTTACATCGTGATGGTGTTAGTATTCACAACACACACAAAAATAAATTTTCTTTTTTAACGGATAACCTATATTAATGAATGATGATAATACAATTAATATAGTGACATTAAAATTTATAAATAATATTTACTTAATTATAGTAGAGTGGATATAATAAATTTTAAATAATATATTTAATATTAGAAACTAATTAGTTAATAATACTCATATTAGGCAGTTTCATTTCCCTTGGATGTCTCATTGGAAATGAAAACCTTATGATAAAGAATGTCGACCGTAGTCTTATGAGAGTGGATAAAAATTATAATGGAAGTAAAAAATGTTAGTTTTTTAGGATAAAACCTAATTGATATGAGTTCTTTGGAGGGTTGGTGAGTGGCCCATATATAAGTGGTCAAAATGGAATTTTTGCAAATATATAAACATAATATAAAGGGATTACATGTAATTTGGTTTTAAAAATAAGAAATAATGGAATGGGGAAGATATAATTTTCATTAAAACCTCATTTTCTCAAGTATAGACATTTTTTATAATGTTTCACCCCCTTTACCACTTCATGTATTAATTTTACCATTTTATCTTTTAATGCGGTAACTTGTTTTTGCCTATGGTAAATTATTATTTTTACGTAAAATTAATATGATATTTATTATATAATTTAGAGAAAAAGATTAAAACATTAAATCCATCCTATATTACTCAATTTTGTATTTAATCAAAAAAAATTTTAATGAAAAAAAGTATAATGTATAAAATATGTTTTTAGAAAAAATATTACTTGTGATCCAAATTTCAAATCCTGGTTTTGTAAATTATAATTAATATTTTAAAATGAACAATTTAAATTATATATTTTTTTATTTTATGAGTTAAAAAAATTATTTTATACAAATAATGGCATAAAATTCATAGTTTTATCTAAATTGATATACCATAGTAACAACATAAGAATTCAGTTTTTTTTCAAAAAATAGATAAAATTCATCTTAATGTAATATCATAATGAAAAATTCTAAGTTGAATTTTTTTTGCAATAAAATTATAACAATTATAAATAAAATTTTTAATATTATTATTTATAATGTTTCTTTAATGTTTCCATTTTGTGATAGTTCATGATACAGTGTATATCAACTACAATTGATCTTAGGTATTACTTTATTCGAAAATAGTATCCAAATATTATGAATTTTGTTGACACACACTTTTATGTTGGATATATTTACATGGATTTTGAACACTATTTTATTATTTTAAAGGTTTTATTTGGGTTCCTTTATCCATTGATGGAGATTATTTTATTTAAAAATGATTATGTTACTCTAAATAAGAATAGACACTTCTAAAGTTTGGATGTGTATTGATATATGGTTATGTTTCTCTACATGATGAGATATACCTCCTATGTGAGGATGCATATTTATTTTTGGTTTTATTTCAACTCTATTATAAGAGAAGACACCCAAGTGAGCATTTATATAAATATAAATATAAATAAATATATATATATATTTTTATTATCCTAATATAGTAGATTTTAGTTCCAAGCATATAAATTTTTCTCTTGTTCTTGGAGTATGTATAGATCCTTATGTGGGTGTATAGGTTATCCACTATCACTCAATGATTTATTAATGATGGATTTTACATGAAGACCAAAAATTTTATATATTTAAAGTCTACATATGTTTTAAATGTGGACGATACATGTATATGAATGTGTTTTATTATTCCATGTGAGAGTCGATGTAACTTGGTGGTGCTTATTGAGACACTATACTACAACCATAAACGTGTACAGCTCTTTACCCTAAGATATAAGAATACCCTAAGAGGAGGTGGGTTGAATTAGGGAATGTTTATTTTAATTTACCATTTCCAAGGATCATGTCACATTATAATTAAAGACTCTATAATCCACCCACATAAATACTATAAGGAGAAACCATAATAAAAGAGTAACAATATAAATTTATATGGTATACCTATACTTGGAAAATCTAAGGATAATTTAATGATAATATGTTAATGTACCAAAAAAAACAAGCACTGATTGTATTTCAATATATAGTGGCCACTATGACCAACCATGTTAATAACCTTCAGTAAGATACTGAATAACTCATTGTTGTCCTTACAAAACTGAACTCACTGAGCCCCATTGTTAAGATGGCATGGAGTATGATAATCTCCAATAATACTAATTGTAGGATCAAAATGGTAATTTAAGTGCTCAAAATACATTGGGGGTGAATTTTATAATTTAAAAAATTAATTTGGAACATTTAAATATGAAGATTATTAACAAATTTAAACAAGGTTAATTAACAAAACCTCTAGTTCTAGAAACTTGATTGATTCCGAAAATATGATTCTGAGAAAGTAATTCTGGAAAAGTGGTTTTGGAAATGAAATTTAACAAAAGTTAAAAAAGATAAAGATTATAAATTAAAGCATATAGAATCTTACTAAATCAGAGTATACAAGTATGAGAAAGTATAAGATTGTTACACATTCCTAAACAACCAAAATGCAACAGAAAACATGAAACAAACAAGTAACAAGTAGTAAATATTTTAACCGAAAGATAAGTGTATCCAACAACCTTGGATAAAGGTCCCTTGATTTATACTTTCATGAAATTTTTTCTTACGAACACTAGGGTAATCCCTCGATACGAAGATTGGATTCTGTCTTGTTTTCCCTACAAGCCCTCAACTTCAATGTAGTCAGCACCTCTATATTCCTCAGCAAGGAATTCCTAGAACTTTAAGGTAGTAAACACCTCTGTCTTCCTATCCTTGGAAGCCCTCGAATGTACTCAACAACATTTTTAGTCGGAAGAAGCAATTATAAACAAGATGTTTAGTACACAAAAAGCAATACAGTATCTCACTATAGAAATCAATTCAGCCGCATGTAATCTCTAGATTGATCAACTTGTTTTGAGCTCATTCAAATGAGCTCCTATTTATAGGCACAGATCCAACGGTCAGCTCCCTCCTCCAACAGTCATATTTTTACGTGAATTTTAGAGGGACCTATACACGTGTCACTGAAATAATGGTTAGTCAATAATAAAATGCATTACATTGTTTTATTACCAAAACAATAGTAAGCAAAAATATGGTTCCTTAACCAAATTCATTTTTCAGAGTGTGAGGAAAAATAAAAGTTCAGCGTCTAATCAAAAATTATTCGGTGTCTATAATAAATAAGTATTCAGATTCGCTATTCAGAAGAATTCAGAACCTGAATTCTATAGAATTCAGGAGTTTGAATTTCAAGGGTATTCGGAGTCTGAATTCAGTAGAATTTGTATACTGAACTTACAATGTTTGGAGTCTGAATTTAGAGAATTCAGAATCTGAATTCAGAGAACTCGAAGACTGAACTCAGAATAATTTGGAGTCTGAATTCAGAGAACTTGAAACCTAAATCTGGATCCTTAAAACAGAATACTTTATATTTAAGTGTTATAAGATTTAGAGGTTTTGTATACGAAACCGAGTTTTCAATTTAGACATAATATGAACAATGAAAAACATGTTAAGGATAAATTTTCCTTGGGGATAGAGAATTTATTTATGTAAAACATAGGGTAAAATAGAATTTCTTTAAGGTATGATTATTGTGATTTTCAAAACAAGAATGAATGGAAAAGTCATAATGAAGCCTTATTGAATCAACACCCATGATACTTTCTTTTCATTCAATGAATGAAAAGTAGAAATAACACCTGATATGGTGTACCGATAAGCACTAAATACACTAAATTTCATTTAGATGAATTTTAGATTGCTAATTCTTCTTTTATAACCATCTAGTGTGATTTTAGAAATAACCTCTCATTGTTCTAAACAATTAATATGTAATATATTTATCATTCACTTTTTCTATTCTTTTTTCAATAGAAATTTTTCTTATTATTTTTATTTTTATTATTGATTAAAATATCAATGTGAAAATATTTTCCATAATTAAAAATATAAATTCATCATCATATTAGCATAGTTTTTTACCACTTTTAAATCCTCATACTCTTCTATCGTCACTACAATAAGGAAAGTATGATATTTCTATGTATTAATATTACAATATAATCTACCTACAATTTTGAGAAATAACCATTTCCACATTTCTCAATAAAATATTGAATTTTAAATTAACCTGAAGTTAATGCTACTACCCTCACTATGTGAAACCCATATTTTCTTCGTGATCCTTGGTAAATTAAAAGATCTTATAAATTCACTATAATATTATATTTAAATCATCAAAATATGATGAAAAAAACCTCCCTTGATATTGCCTTGATTTTCTCCATCATAACCGGATATATTATTAATCATATTTTATAACTATAAAATGTTATCATGAATATCTAAAATTTTACATGTATTCTCCTCAAATGGATAATGGTATGAAAATTATGAATTCTTCATATGTTATATAAAATACGCTTATGTATTAATCTAAATTACTATAATGTTTTCCCTCTGACGCATAAGATGACTCTTATGCGAAATATAGATTACCCTTATATTATTCAATGTTAAAATTAGGGACTATTACATGATTTATAAATAAACATTATAAGGTTCCAAGAATGAATCTTACACTCTTTTTTCCTTTTCTTATTCTTTATACTATGTTAGTGATTGAATCTTATGAAATCTTGAGAATACTCTTACATTTTCTTGGGTGGATGCTTATGTTTCCCCCGTGTTTCATATTTCTTAACCAAAATATATTAACTCTAATGAAATGTTTTTGTTGAATCTTAGAAATATAGTGACACTTATGAAATTTCCAATAGAACCTTATCATTTTACATTTTTCACATAAGTGAATCTCATAATTTCATGGGACTTCTCAGCACTGAAACATTATTTTCTCCCTCCTCCAAAACATACTCGTACCAACCTTAATTAGATAAATTTAGTAAAACCAATACAAAATATATTCTTGTATAATTAATCTAAATCATCGATAAACATAAATATATACATTCCTCACATGTTTTTATGCTTCTTGGAAGGTTTCTTCAACATTATTATGAATAAACACAACCCAAAAATTAATTCTATGGTATTTGTTTCTAACAATATCCCCCATCGATTTATTCAGGGATCCAAACAAATTAGAATTTTATTTACTTACATCCATCAAAACATTCCAAATCCAACTAAATCCACACCAAAAATCTATTACCTTGATACAGTGCACTAATGATTCAATAAACATCAACTTTAATCCCAAAAAGTAAAATATTTTTTGTGATAAACAAGATTAAAATGAAAATATCCTCTTGAAAAATAACATCCTTCTAGTTCATTCACTTCAAATTTTAGAGCCACTACTCCTGAATAATTATTAAACCAACCTACCCATTTAAAAAATAAATATGGCAAGATCCACTATTCTCAATAGTAATAAACACTCCCAATGCACATTAAATCAAATCCTAGATACCCTCTCGAAAATAGTCTATAGATAACTTCTTACCCTTTTTCAGAATACCCAAATATCACTTCTATTAAATCCCAAAACGTAATTATAGAAATAAAAATATTTAATTCAAGAGTGTTAACGTACCATTCGATAAATATTAATTCACATAATGGAGTGGGGTTCATTTATCCAAACATTTTAGTTGGATGGAGATAGTTAGACTCCAAGACCCTAATAACGAATCTCAAAATAATCATTGGGTAGTTGCATTATCATAATACCCACAAATTGATGTTGTGTTGACATATAATCTTAATTTACAACACCTTCAACAACCTTATCCTGGATGAAATGATTTTTTTTCTTGATTTTATTTATCCTTGAATGATATTTTTGATTTATTATCATATTAGTGGACTTTGAGTTATAGTATATTTTTGAAATATGATAATCCAAATCTACCCCAATATAACCAATATGTTGAAACGTCTATATCAATTGCTTGAATTATTTTTTAGCCACAATATACACACTATCCAATATTATCTTATAAATGTAGTCATACTTTTTTCCCTTCTATGAAGTGTATGAACCACGAATATATAAGTCACCACTCAATGTAAACATGAAATCTTCCATTAAACATACACAATTTTAATTTAGTGGATTCAAAAAACTTTTTCTTTGAATTTTCTATGAAAAAAAACCATAATCCACTATTTTATTACTTTAACAAATAATTTCTTTCACATTGATCATATGGTTATACCTAGAACAAATTTGGTACTATGAAAATTAAAATATGGAAAAATAATTATCAGGTTGTGCTATTTTTATGTATAAGTGACTTACAGTAATCATTATATATATTCTATCACACCCATAAACTTTCCACCACTATAACTTGAAAACATTATCCATGTAAAAAGTAAACATATCATTTCATGTAAATGTTCCATCACAAACCTCTTGATCACTTCATTGGAAATTGTTTTGAGGAAAAAAAATTAAATATAGTTTTATGTGTTACTTAGAAACCAAGGAAAAATCATAACACCCTAATCATGGAAATCTTGGTCTCACACAACATATATTGTTAAAATATCCTTTATTGAGCATTTTTCAAAGGTGAAAAAAGTATTTCAACCCAAACTCATTAAAATCAATGTTTTCTAATGTATTTATAGATCCTAAAATATCATGATCTTAGAGATTAAATTTTCTTATAAAAATAATTATTTAATGGAAACACTTCAATGTCATATTCTTATAAAATAAATCTATATATTTTATCAATTGAAACATTATTATCAAGGTATCCACTAATAAAATATGATTTAACATCTTTATGGTAAACATTGAATCCTCTTTCCAGTAAATTTCTGTGAAAGATTTAATTTTTTCCAAAAATGATAATGGAGAAAAATAATAATCTACATAAATTACTTCGATAGAGGAATATCCCTTGAAAAATATACATGATTTAATCTGAGTTTTCTTTTTTCTCTTATTGAGTTTGTTTTAAAACACCCACTTGGTTCTGATTGCTTTTTTATTTTTTATCCTTAGGATAATTTTCTAAATTTTATTACATTTAGTTTGGTAAATGTATTCATGCATCGGTTTTACCGGATTGAGATATTTATAAGGATCGTAGAAAAAGGTAGGATCTACTTAATATAGTAATGAAATTTTATATAAATCATTTAGTATCCTTGTTTTCCTTAAAGCTCTCCTATCAATGACTTCATTTCCATAATTAATTTTCTCTCCATGTCTCACATTATTTTTTGATCTATAAACTTTTATATAATATTTATAATCATAGTATTATACTGAGTCTTATATATCCCCATGTTCCCCCATAGGTTACTAGCTTCTGCATGTGCTTCTGTGGAAATTTCATTAATTTTTAAATAAAAATATTCTCATAGGGTTGCAAAATATTCTCATTTTCTAGAACCTCTAGGTCATGAATTTTATAAATTACCCCTAAAAGTATTTTATATAATATATGTAAATTTTTTTTGATGATTGAAAAATTAAAATACCTTCATTCCAATTAAATTAAGACTTATATGTCTTCTATTTATTTATAATAAATAATTTAATATTAAAAATTGGAAACTAATATAGTATCAATTCTTATATACTAGACAACGTAGGGTATATACTCTTGATTATGACTTAAAAAATCTATATTGGGGATATAGAATGATATCATATCATCCCTCTTATAATAAGTATTTTTTAGATTCTATTCAATTAACATTTTCTGGGATATATTATAAATAATTCACATCCTCCAATCAATTACTTTATATTGATTAACAGTCTTCCCCACTAACACTTGACGATTATACAATGATTGTTAATATATTATTCCACTTGATAACTATCAAATTATAGACCATTAATATTTTATAACTTCTAAATTTACTATGAAATATATTCTCAACAAATATCAAATAACACCTAATCCACTATAAGACATCAGATTTATGATAGGTAACCCTAACCCATGTTGTCGTGATGTAATAATAGATAACAATCATATACAATCTATTTAATTTAATTGATTTTGGTGATATTTCCACACAGAAATAGACATTTACCAATTCAATAATCCTCATTGGTGTTTTCTCATTCATCTTGTAAACCTTCTAAACAATTATACCTTTTATGAAACTGTCATATGTTTGATTGTGGTATCATGAGAGAATAGTGATATTAAATGACCCATCATTATTGACTATGTCATTTATGGAATTTTGTCTCCAGTAGAAAATTAATTTTATAGAATAACTTATTACCTCCCTCCATGGATAGAAATTCATACCTTATTATCCACCAATGAGGTATAGACTTCTATTTGATCACTTATCTTTCATTTTATTAATTCTAAATCATATATTGAGGATGTAATACTTTTTGTTATCAATAATAGTTAAGTCACACAATTGACTTATACATAGTAATTTATGAATACATTCTTAAAATCACCCAAATAATTATTCACATCATGTATTTTTATCCCATTTCAGATTTTATATATCTAAACACTACTATAACTAAAGACAATACCCATGGTTTAGATCCATTGGTATATCCCATAAAATTATGGGTGTAGCCTATACCCATGGGTTTTGGAACTACGGAATTGTGAGGTGTCGATATAGATCTATACCAAATTTTTATGTACAAACCTTGGGTATAGCCTTAGATGATTTCATTAAACCCATGGGTTAACCCAAAACATGGGTATATCTTTTTTCAACATTATATCTATACCCACAGTTCTCCAAACCATGGGTATTGGTAGATGTCCCAATTTGGTAGCAACATAAACTCTTCTAGCCCATGAACCTAAAAATAAAATAAATAATACAATATACATTCAATCAAATAAAAATATTTTATATTTATTGTAACACCCCGAACCTAGTTACCCTAATTCGGTGCATTATTACAGAGAATTGTAATTATCACAAGAGATCATGTCATGAAAGATAGATTATTTTAGTAGTGTCGGAAGTAATAGACACATATATAAGTTTTATATTACATAATGAAATAAAAAAACAACATTATTTCCCTTCTGAACACAATGATATCCCTTAGCCTATTCCTACGTTTAATCGTAATATACTTCTTTGCATCTTGGAAAAAATAAAACATATGAAAGGGGTGAGCTCAGATGCTCAGTAACGATAACAATATTGCGGAAACTATCATAAATAAGCATAAACATTTAGGTAAATTTATAAGAATAAAACAAAATCCTTTTTAACATAAAAATCACTATAATATGGGAAAGATAAATCAAATAATTCCATTTAATTATTTACATGGATATTCTACTAGTCAAATAATCACATGTAAAATCAATAGGTAATTTCATAATGATGGAATGCATAATTCCAGACATCATAACCACATAATCACAACCTCATGCCATGACTACAAATAAGATTTTGTTAAGGCTTTGTTCCAAGACACTAGTTTGTATCATGAGACCTACTAATGCATCGAGGAGCTATAACAGGCTCTAACCCTCCCTTACTAAGTCCAATTCATTCCTCATATGAAAAGGTTGAAACATATAATAAACATTCCTATTAAAACCAGCATAAGAAATGTTAATACTCTAACCATAAACCATGAATGGTATACAAATAACACATTCACAACCAATAATATCACAAAAACATCAATATAATATGTAAGATTGTATCATAATAAATCAACTCCAATCAAGTGGAAAATCCCTCAAAGGATGTTGACATAAATGAAATCGAAACTATTTGAGAGTAATATATCTTTCTATTTTGAAATAATTTAAAAGTCAAATAATTATAAAGGAAAAAATTATTTATAAAATATTTATATAATCTTGTAAGGTAAGCTTCAAATGTGTTATAATGGTTGGAAAAAGGTGCACCCTTCATATAAGTTAAAAAACACACTTACCTAAATTTTTCGAAAACATCATAAAGTACCTTATTTGGAAAAAGATTGAATGATTCCTTTAAAAAAATTATAAAAATTCAAAAATGGGTATAAATGAGTTTAACCAATATTCTAGAAAATATTAAAATTTTTTTGAGATAAATATTTAAGAAAAACATATGTGGATGATAAAGAAGTCCCAGTAGATAATTATGTACAAACAACCTCATATAGTAAAGAGATTGTAAAATGAAACCCTACCTTGTACTTTTCCTTAGTCAAGGTCATTTTAACATCCTACATAATAATTTAATAATTTTTATTATATTATACAAGAACCACATACATAAAAATTATCTAATATACGATCTTCTAATATTTAATTATTAATAATATTTCAGTAGTCTCATTGTGTTTGGTGTTAACTGATTCTGTTTCCTTTATACGATTTATTAAGCAAGTAATGTTTGTTATGGATATGATGTATTGGATTCATATAAAAAATGATATTATGTTCTTCAAACATTATTTGTAATCATCAAATGAAAATTATTATTGATTGTTTATTATGGGGAATGAAATTTCATCACATCGTGGAGACGGTAAGCCCTATGTATGCACAAGTAGAAATATCATTCTATTGATGGTGAAATTTAACATAACTGGATGTTATATTATATATACAAAATAATTAACATCTGACCTTTATTATTTACATCAATTATACTCATTATTACACCCATCCAAATAATGAAGCATTGAATGATAAACTACACCACGATGTGGAGACGGTAAGCCGTACGCACACATGTAGGGTGACTTTGTCATTCATAGGATGGATAGAATAATTAATATGGTTTTACCATAAGTATAATAACATATAAGTATGTAGAAGGTACTGGATTTTTTATTTTATTATAGAAACAACAAATAAAGAGAATGTGGAAGAATAAAATGACTTTGAAAGAGGTGATGAAGTAATTTTCTATTCTACGGGTACTTTCTTTTTATTTGAACAAAAGGGTTTCATAGGTTGGCTTTCCGATTGAATTAAGGACTCTAGTTTTAAATGAGGGTAGTTTTGAGGATATTTGAGTAGGATTTGGTAGATAAAATGGATTTGGAGGTGTGAAATTAAGAGAATGGGAAGTACCCTTTTAAAAGAGAGGTGAGGGTCACTTTAGGAAAAGATTTTAATATTATTTTATTATAAAAACATTTTCA
Source organism: Viscum album (assembly GCA_963277665.1). NCBI lineage: Eukaryota > Viridiplantae > Streptophyta > Magnoliopsida > Santalales > Viscaceae > Viscum > Viscum album. Next base: position 1,993,580,724 of record OY728137.1, read on the forward strand.
GTTTATAATTTCTCAGAATAGATTTATTTCAAGGATGAGGTCTGGATGTATCTAAATCCTTTCAAGAAATAGGTTTTAGAAAAGTTTTTTTCACCTTATTAACCTTATGTTTTAGATTTATCTTTTAGTTAAATTGTTTAACATTTACAATTTGTTCTTGTATTATTATAATACATGGTTAATAATCATAATATAAAATTACACGAAAATATAAAGTGGTTAATTAAAGGAATATATATCATTATATAAGTACTTTGGAAAAACCTTATATTTTTAGCACTATTATATAATTTAAGGGAATAGTATTTATTTTAAAAACTCATTTTTGTCAATTTTAAACCTATTTGGTATTTGGTTTTTTTGAAAGCCATAAAAAATTTATCACTTCAAAAAAATTTATTTAATCAACCCTAAAATGACATATTAGCTGAGAAAATTCGTGTAATGCATCAAAAGTCTCAATTCAGATTTATTTTATTATTTAAAATATCAATTATTTTAATCTTCTAATAATAAGGTAATTAATGCATCCTCATTGGGTCAAAAATAAATTTAAATATTTAATATATATAAATTATAAATAAAATAAAATTATGTATGAATATTTTTTATATTTCTAATAAAGATTTATATTCTAATATATCTTATGTAAAACCCTTTATTAAAAAATTTTAAGTTAAAAAATTTTAATTTAACACTTTTAACTCTTCTTTAAATAAAACATAATGAATGTACTAATCCAATTTTAGTGGATAAAAAAGGATCATATTTTATTTATATGGTTGATTTTGGTATAAATACACTTATCCAATAGAATTAGGACATGTTTTAGGGTAATTATATATTCATTTTCACCATTAATGACAATATTTACATTTAACCGTAGTGAATAAAATTCAAAAGTAACTATTAACCAAATATTATTTTCATCCTATTGAACCAAATTTAACTTAATAATATAAAACATGTCTCTTGGATTTTTGGAATTCAACTCACAGGAATAGTAAAATTATGTTTTATACAAATTTGCAAATCTTTTTAGAAGGTGGGAAAATGACATTAAAAATTCAATAAAATTAAATATACCAAAAATTTTTATAAAATGACTCCAATGAATTATATTGGATTAATATAGGAATTATATATCTATTTTTACTTTAAAAAATTATTTAAATAAAAAATCGGTTTTAAACAATAACATAGTGTTTTTTTTCTATTCATCAAAAAATTCAATGTTTTCAGAAAAATACCAAAAATTTACTCTATGATAATTTTGATATTAAAAATCCAAAAATTAATTTCATTTTTTAAAATAAAATACATAAAATTTCAAAATGTGGGTATTACTATTCATAACTATTTTTTAAATGGCTAGTTTGATTGGTCGTGGTGTACTAGAACTCGAAGTTGCGTACAACGTAAGCTATTGTATTATTCAAAGTGAAATGTACCATGGAAGCTTGGGGTGTTACATTATCCTCTCCAAATAATTTCTTCCTTGAAATTTCTAGAATATTACTTCATAAAAAGATTTGGGTGGTTCTTCATCATAAGTTCCTTAGGTTCCCACGTTGCCTCTTCTATTTTGTGGTTTCCCCATAGAACGTTTACCAGACAAGTCATCTAGTTTCTCAAAACTTGTTCTCTGGTATTAAGAATCATGATAGGCTATTCATAATAAGATAGATCGGGTTCTAGTTAAATTTCATCATAGGTGAGTACATGTTTTGGTTCAGGCAAATATTTTCTCAATAGTGATACGTGGAACACGTTAGGAACTTTGGAGTAACTTGGTAGTATTTCTAAATGGTAAGATAAAAATACAATATTTTTTATAATTTCCAAAGGTATAATGTAGATTGGATTTAATTTTACCTTCTTACCAAATCATATGACACCCTTCCATGGAGATACCTTCAAGAAAACATGATCACCTACTTGAAATTCTAGATCCTTCCATTAATTATTGGCATATCTATTTTGCCTATATTGAGATGCTTTGATTTAGGATTGGATAATCATCACCTTTTATATTTTTTCCTCAGTATGTTATAGCCCTACATGTTTTCTTTCACCAACATCATCCCATCAATTTGGTGTGAGACATCTCTTTCCATATAATGCTTTATATGGCTCTTGCTAAATACTTGAATGGAAGATATTAATATAGGGAAATTATAACAGAGGTAAATAATGATCCCACATACCTTTAATGTCAAGTGAGAAATATCTCAACATGTCTTCAATGGTTTTAATAGTCCGTTTTGATTTTCCATCAATTAGAGGGTGGTAGGCAGTGCTCATAAGATGTTTAGTATCTAGGGATTCTGAAGAACTTTTCAGAATCATGATGTAAAATGGGGATCACGATCCGAAACAATCGATAGGGGTACAAGTGGTTAATATTCAAGTGGTTAATCATCTCTTATAGTATGAAAATTTGCTGACTTGGTAAGATGACCAACAATGACTCATATTGCATCATTCCTTCTAAGAGTCTTTGGTATCCCCATGACAATGTCCGTCGTAAAATCGTCTAATTTACAATCAGGTATGGGAAGAGGTTTCATGACTCCTCCCGGATGTTGTCTTCTAGCCTTCACCTGTTAAAAACCATACATCGTGACACACAATCTACAATCTCCCTACTCATATTGTCCCACCAAAAATGTTCCTTCAAATCTCAATACATTTTAGTGCTACTAGGGTGTATAGAGAAATTTTATCTATGAGAATCATCCCAAAATTACTTTTTTATATCGGGTATATTGGTAATACATAGTTTTTACCAAATTTCAAAATTCCATCATTATATAATAAGTCGATAAATCTCCCATCATTCACCGCTTTAATTTTCTTTTAAAAGTCCTCATCATCAGTTTGTGACCATTTTATCCTTTCTAATGAAGATGTTTTGGAAACCATTTGAAAATTTATTGATGTTTCTCCTTCTATGATTATTCCCATAGCTATCTTTACTAGAAATATGAATATACAATCCATTTTAACTCTCATATTGTTCAGAACACCATGATCCATTCTATTCAAAGCTTCTTCCACCTTATTTTCCTTCCCTGGGTGGTAGTGTATAGTGAAATTATAATACATGAGTAGTTCGAGCCATCTTTTTTTCCTCATGTTGAGTTCTTTCTGTGAGAAAATATAGTTTAAAATCTTTTGATTAGTATATATCTCACATTATTCACTATAGCGATAGTTTATACATATCTTCAGTGAAAATATTATAGCCTCTAACTCAATATCATGAGAGGGACTGTTTTTTTCACACGTTTTTAGCTACTGTGATGCAAAGGAAGTAACTCTATCATTCCGCATAAGGACACAACCAGGTCCTTTCTTTGAAGCATCACTATAAATAACAAAACAATCATTACTTGATAGAAGAGTCAAGATAGGAGCATTGACTAATGTTCTCTTAAATTTTTCAAAAAATTCTTCATTATGTTTTGTCCAAACAAAATTATCCCCTTTACGTGTGAGATTGGTTAATGAGTTATCTAATCCGGAAAAATTCTAGATGAAATGCCAATAGTAGCCTAAAAACCCATAAAAATGCATACCTTAGTTATACTCTTGGGTGCTGGCCATTCATGGATTTCCTTTATCATTGAAGGATCAATAGAGATTCCATCTTTAAAGAAAATATGGAAAATAAAACTAATCTTTAAAAGCTATAATTCACACATTCTAAACTTTTAAAATAATTTATTTCATCTATGAATATTTAGAACAGTGCGTAAGTGATTTTCATGATCATTGTAGCTTTTGGAGTACACCACGATATCATTAATAAATAATACTAAAATTCTATCATGGTATTCCTTGAAAAATTTATTCATTAGATCAATGAAAACAGAGGGAGCATTAGTTAATCCAAAAGGCATTACTGTAAACTCGTAATTCCTATACCTAGAATGAAATACTGTCTTCAGAATGTCTACCTTCTTCACAAAAAACTGATGATATCTATATAGAAATTCAATCTTGGAAAAATATTCAGCACCATGAAGTTGATAGAATAAATCATTACTGCCAGGTAGATGATACTTTTTCCTTATTGTTATAGCATCGATCTTTCTGTAGTCAATGCCCAACCTCATAGATCTGTCTTTCTTCTTAAAAAAAATAAGAGGGGCTCCCCATGGAGAAAAACTATGGTGAATAAATCCTTTATTAATCAATTCATATATTTTTTCTTTAGTTCCAGAAATTCTATAGTGGTCATTCTATAAGGGGACTTCAATATATTCCTTTAACAAGAAATTAAATCAGAGGAAAACTCAATTTCTCACTCTGGATGATGTCTAGGTAAATTCTCTAGAAACACATCATAATATTATTGCAAAATAGGTACATACTCTATTTTAACATTATTTCCCTCACCCATAGTTATTTCACTCCCTTCCTCTCCAATAATTGAATTTATTAAGTATATTGGGGGTGGATCTAGATAAGAATCAGATGGTGATATTTTTTCTATAAAGGAAAGGTATTCCTTAATATCATGAAAATTTGTATCCTTCTTCATCATAAAATAAAATATCGCATCATAGTCCAAAATCCAATCCATACAAAGGATTATATCAAATTAAATCATGGGTATTACAACAAGATCAGCAAATAATGCACGTATATATGCCATAATTGTAACTGATTCACATAACTTTGTTGCAATGATACTTCCCTTAAGAGTTTTTACTATCAAATACCTTGTTAAATAAAATTGGAAATATCTAATTTTCTTGGAAAACTAGGAAGATATGAAAGAATGGGATGATCCAGAAACAAATATACCATTTGATAAATTTTAAGAAATAATCCATGTACGTGCCACCATGTCATTCGGAGCTTCACTCATAGTAGTAGTGAACGTATAATCTTGGCCTTTCTCCCTTGCCCTTTTATGAGGTATGTTTCCATGAAGCTTAAGAAATTAATTTTCAGAATGCCCTAGATCTCTATAATTGTAGCATTCAACATTGATAGCCTCTTTATTTCACTAGAAATTACTTGTTTGGTTCCCTTTTTCACCACACTTATAACAAACTACCCTTCCCTTCCGGAAAGTACTCGGGTGTTTCTTCCAACATTAACTACATAATAGAAATTCAACATTTCCCTTCTTCCCCTTATTTCCTTTTCTAGAGTGTTTAGCAGATCACTTCTTCTCTTTCATTTCTTTAAAGTCATAAGATTTAGAGAATTCCTTTTCTGTCTTGATATCACATGAGACTATATCTTCTTATGAAGAGACGGATTGTGAGACTAATTCTTGACGGAGAAATGGTTTTAACCCATCAAATAATCTATGAATATTGCTACTTGGGTTACATATATAATCTAGATCATTCATTTCTATCCTTGTAAAGTTAGCCTCATACTTTGCGACATTCGAATTATTCTTTTTCCTCAGACTCAGATATTTCCTTTCAATATCGGCTCGATGTTCATGAGAAAATTATTTTTTTAATAAAATATCTTTAAACTACCTCCATTATATATTTGATACTTATTCATCCTCTATTTTTTGAATTAATGACCTCCATTGATCTGCATATCCTGTGAGGCGATAAACTGCAATGATAAATTTTTCCCTTTCACTACTCCCTAAAGCATGCAATATTTTCTCTAAGGAACTTATGCATTTATCAGCTACAAATGGATTTGTAGTCTCATTCAATGTTGGTGGTTGTTGCCTCATGAAGTAGTCTAACATTGATCCTCCATGTTGTGGATCAAGGTTTTCCATACAAGTGAGGTTATTGTTCATAACCTGAGTGAGTTATCTCAGTATGGATATAAGCAGTTCAACACCAATTTCATTAACAGCTACACTATAATTATCTTTAATATGAGGAAAATGCCTACATGTTTTAGGTGCGTTGATACAGTTTCCATTTTTCAACTAGGAACCATTTATAAACAATGGCATACACTAGGTTAGTTTATTAATAACAACAAAAAATTTTAAACATGTAAAATACCTAACATAAATTGAATAGTTTATGCATATAATTCATATTTATAAAAAAAATGTTTTCTTTGAGAAAGTATTTACTCATAAATACTTCATAATGGTATTTAAAGAAAATGTGAATTATCCTAAGAATATCCCCCTGGTGTTTCATAACCAAGAGTGCAGCAAGGTCCATTATCATGCGACAGTTTTCATTCGAGCCTAAGTCAAAGTAGTGTTTTTGGGTTTTAACCCTAGATACATTTGTGCCATAGAAACCTCTACCTACTCATATCCAGACAAAGATATATTTCATTGATAATTCACATAATCTCCATATTACCAAAATTCTAAAAAGTTCTTCTATATGAGTCCTCAATGTTTATCTTAAGGTAATGTTCTCTAGTCACAGTTTTTTTAAATATAGTTTCCAAGGTTTGTACTAAACTTAATTTGATACGTGTTGAGATGGTATGTGAGTATGATATACTCTATAATAACAAATGTAGGATCAAAGTAAAAGAGATTTGAATGGACTATCTAATTATGCTCAATATACAAGAGGGGGTGAATTGTATACTTTAAAATTTCTTTAGGAACTTATAAAGATGGTTATGTTTAACAAGGTTAAACAAACTAATTCAAAAAAACTCTAGTTCTAAAATCTTTCTTGATTTAGGAAATATGATTCTGAGAATGCAATTGGGGAAAAGTGATTCTAGAAATAAAACTTAATAGAAGTTCACAACAATGATTATACCTTAAAGCATATATAATCATTACTAAATTAGAGTACAAGTATAAAGAAATATAAGATAGTTATACTTTCCTCAACAATAAAAATGAAACGAAAAAACATTTAACAAAACAAGTAAAAAAGTAGAAAGTCATTTAACCCAAAGAGAAGGGTATCCAATAACCTTGGATAAAGGTCCCTTGATTTATACTTTCAATAATGTATGTCTTAACCACACTGGGGTAAGCCATCGATACAAAGATAGGTGTCTGTCTTACTATCCCCGCAAGCCCTCAACATCATGGTAGTCGTCACCTCTGTCTTCCTCAGGAAGGAAGCCCTCAACATCATGGTAGTTGGCACCTATCTCTTACTATCCTAGAAGCCCTTGATTGTATACATCAGCAATCTAAGTCACACAATGAAAATATAAACAAGAAATTCTGTAGGCACTAAGCAATAAAGCCTCTCTCTCAAGAAATCACTTTAGTAGTATGTAATCTCTAGATTGATCGACTTGTTCTGAGATCTTTCAAATGATCTCTTATTTATAGACCTGGATTCAATGGTCAGCTCCCTCTTCCAACAGTCATATTTTTCCTTAAATTTTGGAGGGACCTGTACACGTGTCACTCGAACAACAGTTAATGAGTAACTGAAATCAAGAAATAGTTTTATAAAAAAACAGGTGTAAGTAAAAAATATGGTTACATAACTAAAATCCAAAATTCAGAATGTTAGAAAATGAATGTTCAGAGTCTAATAAAAATTGAATTCGGAGTCTATAATACAAGGATATTCGGATTTTTTTTCTAGGAATTCAGAACCCGAACTTACAATGTTCGGATTCAGAGTTCATTAGAATTTTGAGTAAGAACTCATAAGACTTCGGAGTCTATATTCAGTGAACTCAGTGTCAGAACTCGGAGAAGGTCATAACCAGAATTCGTATTCAGAATTTTGAGTCAGATGTCAGAAGAGTTTGTATAATGATTTCATAATCAGAATTCGAAGTCAGAACTCAAAAGCGTTCGTAACCAGAATTTGTAATCAGTATTCGGAGTCAGAACTTATAAGAGTTCGTAACCAGAATTCGTAATCAGAATTCAAAGTCAGAACTTATAAGAGTTCATAACCCGAATTTGTAATCATAATTTGGATCCTAAAAGAGAATGCTTCACATCTAAGTAATAATGGGATTCTGAGGTTTTGGTTTCAAACAAAATTTTATAGTTTGAAAAATTATTATATGAACAATTAAAAGATGATAATGATAAATTTCCTTGGGGAATGAAATTTTTCCTTATATAAGTAAAACATAGAGTAAAAAGTGAATTTCCTTGAGATAAGGTGTTTGTGATTTTCAAAATGAGAATTAATTGTAAAGTCATAAGAAAACCTTATTGACTAAACAATATCCCCCAAGTATGAAAGAATGAAAAGACATAAGGAAAACCTTATTGACTTAACAATACCAACTGTAACGTCTCGACCCTAGTTACCCAGAGTCGGTTAATTATTACATAGCATTGGAATGACGATAGGATATCTTGTCTCAAAATACTGATTAGTTTAGTATCCTTAGATGCACTTGATACATACATAAGTTTTACATTACATCATGAAATAAAAAAAACATCATTGTGTCCCCTTTTAACACACTAATATCCCTTAGCATATTCTTATAGGCTAATCGTAATATACTTCTTTGCATCCTAGAAAAATTAAAACATAAGAATGGTGTGAGCTTAGATGATCAGTATGGATAATAATTTAGCAAAAACTATCACAAATAAGCATAAAAATTGGTGGAAAAGTAAAAGAATAATACACAATCCTTTTAAACATAAACCTTAGTATAATATAGAAAAGATAATTAAAATAAAACCACTTAATTATCTACATAAAAAACCTACTATTCAAATAATCACATATAAAATCAATACCTAATTTCATAATGATGGAATGCACAATTCTGAAAATCATATCCATACAGTCAAAGCCTCGTACCAAGACTAAAAATAATATTTTTTTCAACGCCTTATTCCAAGACACTAGTTTGTATCATGAGACATACCGATGCATCAAGGATCTATAATGGGCTCCACCAGTCAGTTACTAAGTCCAATGCATTCCTCATAAGAAAAGGTTAAAACATAACATAAACATTCGTATTAAAACTAGCATACAAAATGTTAATACTTTAACCATAAACCATGAGTGGTACAAAAATAACACATCCATAGTCAAACATATCACCAAACCTTCAATACAATATGGAATATTGTATCACAATAAATCAACTTCAAACAAGTGTAAAATCAAACAAAGATGTCGATATAGATGAAATCAAAACTATTTCAGAGAAATACCTCTTTCTATTTGGAAATAATTTAAATGTCCCATAATTATAAAAGAAAACATTTATTTTGAAATTTTTCTTATAAAATTGTAAGGGATGCTTCAAAGGTGTTATAATGGTGGAAAATAGCTGCACCCGCCGTGTATGTTAAAGAAAATTCATACCTTAATTTGTAGAAAAGGTCATAAAGTACCTTGTTTGGAAAATGATGAAAAGATTCATTTCAAAAAATTTCATAAAAATTCAAAAAAAAGAGTATAAATGACTTTAACCCATATTATAGGAAATAGTTGAAATGTTTTGAAATATAATTTTAAGAAACAGAAATGTGGAAGATAAATAAGTCCATGTAGATACTTACATACAAACAACCTCGGATAATAAAGAGATTGTAAAATTAACTCTTAACGTTTAATTTTCCTTAGTAAATAGAACATTAACCTCTGGTATAATAGTTAAATTATTGTTATTAAATTATAAAAGAACCACACACATAAATATAATATCATATATGATCTTATAATATTTCTTTGTAAATAATATTTCAGTAGTATCATTGTTTTGTGTGTTAGCTTATTCATTTTCCTTTATATGATTTTTTATGTATTTCAAGTTTGTTATGGATATGATGTCTTTGATTCATATCCATAATTATATTATGTTCTTTAAAAAAAATTTAATAATAAAATGAAAAATATTCCTAAATGGTTACGATGGGGAATGAAATTTTCATTGGGTTGTGGAGATGGTAAGATGTACGTACACACGAGCAACAATATCATTCTACTGATGGTGAAATATTATTTAATTTGATGGTATAATATATATAAAAAAATTAACATGTTATATTTATTATTTACATAAATTATACTCATTATTGTACTGATACAAATAATGATGCATTGAATAACAAATTACACCACGTAGTGGAGACGGTAAGCCGTACATATGCATGCATGGTGACATTGTCATTCATAGGATGGATAGAATAATGAATATGGTTTTACAATATTTATAATAAAATCTCACTATGTATAATGTAATGGAAAAATTATTTTAGTATATAAACAAGAAATAAAGAGAAAGCGGAAGAAGAAAAGAAGTTTGGAACTGGTAATGAAGTAATTACCTCTTCTTCAGGTTCTTCATTTTGATTTGAACAAAATGGCTCTTTAGGTTTGATTTATGATCAAATAAATTCATTTAGTATGAATTGAGGGTATTTGGGATGATATTTTATCAGGTTTTGTCTATGCCAAATTCCTTTGGAGGTGTGAAATTAAGAGAAGGGGAAGCACCCTTTTATAAGAGAGGTGAGGGTCACTTTAGGAAAAGATTGAAATATTAATTATTATAAAAAAAAATTCGATTTCTAATGGCTCCAAATGAATTTATTTTTAATTTATGGTATGTATGGGTATAGATCCCCTCAACCAATTGGTTTTAGAGAAGTTTATGTCCCCTTATTAACTATAAATTTTATATTGGACTCATAGTTAAATAGTTTATCTTTTACTAGGTCTTCATGTATTATTTTAATACATGGTTAACAAACATATGATATAAGTAAAAGATAAAATCAAGTGCTTAATTAATTAAATATATATCAATATATATTTCCTTTGGACAATCCATATATTTTAGGAATATTATATAATTTAATAACATAGTATTTGTTTTAAAAACCCATTTATGCCAATTTTGCCACTATATTGTATTTTGTTTATGAAAATCATAACAAATTTATCACTTAGAAGAAAATTTAGTTATTTAACCATAAAATGTAATATTAACATATAAATTTTTTGGAATGCAATAAAAGTCTCAAATTAAATTTATTGAAATATTTAAAATATCAATTGTTTTAATTTTCCATTAATAAGGTAATTACTACGTCATCATTGTGTCATAAATAAATTTAATTATTTAATGTATCAAAATTATAAATAAAATACAATTATGTAGTAAATATTCATATATTTCTAATGAATAATTATAGTAAAATTTATCTTATGTAAAACCCTATATTAAAAGTGTTTTAGTTATTAAAATTTGAATTTAACACTTTTAAATCATCTTTAAATAATGTATAATAAATGTCCTAATCAAATCCATGTGGATAAAAAGTATAATATTTTATTCCTAAGGTTGATTATGGTTGAAATAAACTTATCCATTAGAATTGGGACATGTTTTAGGGTAATTATAATATCATTTTACCTTTAATTACGCTTTTAATTTTAACAATGGAAAATAAAATTAAAAAAATTACTATTCACGAAAAATTATTTTCATCCTATTGAACATATTTTTACTTAATGATTTCAAAAGTGTCTATCATATTTTTGGAACTCAATTCATAGATGCTGTAAAATTACATTTTATGCATGTTTCAAAATGTTCATAGAAGGTGGGTAAAAGAAGTTAAAAAATTCCACAATTTTATATATCTGATCTTATTATAAAATGACTCTAAGGAATTGAATTAGATTAATATAGGTATTATGTATATATTTATTAATTTAAATTATATTTAAATTTAAAAATAATCATATAAATAAAAATCTGGTTTTAAACAATAATGCAATGTTTTCGCTATTCACCATAAATTGAATGTTTCAAAAAAATACTAAAAATTCACCCTAAACTAATTTTGATATTCCGAATCAAAAAATGAAGTAAATTTTGTAAAATAAAATTTACAATATTTCTTAAAAGTGGGTATTTCTATTCATAACTTCTTTTTTAAATAGCATGTTTGATTGGTCACGGTGTTCCAGAACACGAATTTACGTACAACAAAAACTATTGTATTATTCAAAGAGAAACGTATCATGAAAACATGGGGTGTTAAATTTATCATTCAAATAAATGATTTTCATCCATTTAAAATACTATAAGATATAGATAATCCATGAAACCACAAAATTTAATTCATTAAACGAGTTCCAAATATCTATTTACTACTAATTCGAAATGGAGGGTATCTATATCTCCCCTGTCAGCAACATCCTTAGCCTCATCACCCCCTGCAACATTCTCATTACCAACATCATCATCTGAATTATCATAATCATCATCATTACCATTATCATCATCATCATCATCAGCATCATCATCATAATTATTACCTTTACTATTCTCTAAACCACCACTAGGACCCTCATTGGAATCAATTTGAACATCATTTAAAGAGCGCATGGATGAAATATATGAATCAACAATAATAGATTTGTTTGATGAAATTTATTGACTTAAAACTGACATATATTTCAAGAAGTGTTGAGTGACCAGTTTACTTATTTTGTGCTCCTATAAAGCAATTTCGTTTTCTTTAGCTAATTTTGCATGAGTGATTTGCATCTCGACAGTCTGAGAGGTTTAGGAGGAGCCTGACGGGGACCAATACCTAGTGGGTATGATTTTTCTTCCCAGGTTGACATCATATTCTCCCCTAGTTCGCATCAACAAATACCTATCTTAAATGATAATTTTCCTGAATTTTTCATCTTCTTTATCATAGAGGGCCTTCATATAAGAATATGGAAAATAAAAACAATACAATTAATTATACATTTCATATAAATATTTGAAATATAAAAAAATTACATTATCTTATTATGTTTGTGTATTTACTACACTTCCATCCTTTTTATTTATACTTGAGAAAACTATTTATTCTCATGGTATACGACCTTTGATTCCCAATACAACAAACTAAAAATGAAATTTATTGAAATACACATATTCATAGTATAATTTTTTTAATATTGATTAAAAATAAATTGATTAAATTTAGATTCAATAAAATAAATCATAAATTTAAACATGTGATAAACATTGATGAAAATTTCATATATAAATGATAACGATAAACAGTTTATAATTTTAAATACACATTATGAACATTAAATAATATTAATTACGATTTTTTTATATTCATTACATAATATTAACTCCATATTATCCATTATATGGATAATTTTCTATTAGGACTAATTGAAAATTGGAGATTACAATAAAACATAAAATTCATCATGCAAAGATAACAAAGTAATAATATAAATCAAGATATTATTTCAATTCAGATTACATTACATAGTGCTTCTCATGAACGGGCATTGTATTGCACCCCCAATGTGTCCATATTTTTTATTGAATCTTTGTTCTTTTTTGTTTTTTACAAATGCATCTTAAAAAAAATTAAACACAGGTAATAAGAGTTTATTTTTTTATACAAACTATTAGTGCTTAGAAGTACCTTGAACTCTTCGAAATTCCAATATTCGACCATTTTCTGATATTGATCCACTGGATAGTCTGATAATATGGTTACACCCTCTATGTTAGAACCAACTATACTTATATAACCAATATACACCTTATATTTATATGATGCCCAAAACCATGAAAGATTCATCATCCTTATATCCGTAGCCGCTTTACCCTGGGGAAAAAGAATCCAACACTATAAACAACATGTTCATTCATATAAATACAAACATATTTTTTTACCCATATCTCCACCCCTACGTGTACCTTGATTTCATTATTGATTTGTCTCCATGTCATTTGTTCAACCAGAACGATATCATGGCACTTAGATAAAATGGACTAGAAACTTCTACACTACATGGCATGTTTACCTATCATCTGAATTTATTCAATGTATTCCACCATTATTTTTGATTGAAAATTCACGAATTATTTCATATGGGTGCATCCACCACTCATACTAGAAGATCCCATCGAATAAGATAAAAGGGTAAAAAGAAGAATCATGTCACCATAGAATAGGAAAAAATGATGTGATATAAGTTTACAAAATTATCATAAAAAACATTATGCTAGATACTCAATAGGATCTGATGGATTTGTGGGAAATATTAGATTAATAGCCTCTAATGTATATGCCCCCTCTAATGTATCATATGGGTGATATGCATGTAGTGGAGTGATAGTTGAAGGAACAAAATCATCAGATCCTGGATAGATAATAAGAAATTTAGTAAGCATTGAAATGGAAGGATATGGGTAGTAAGGTTGGGGATACATTAAAGGATATTGATATCCTAAATGTGGAAACTACCATAGGGGCAGTATATTCATGGTATGGGAAGAATATGTAAAATGAGATAAAGATGGTGGAATGGGAAGCAACCTCTATGCAGGCTCAAGTAGAGGATTAAAAGGTGTGGTAGATTGGTTTTATGTAGGTGGGACAAGGTGGGAATATATATGTTGTGTGATTCGTCTAGTTATAGGAGTATCCCCAGTAAGACCCGAGCTAGTAAAATTCGAAGGACTCAACTCTAGTGAAACAAATTGTCCCTAATTTTTTTATAAATAATATGAACATGAAATTATATGTAATGTCGAAGGAAAATATTAAAATTGTTATACTCACTATGGGAAACATATGAGGAAACCCCCACTCACACCTGTTGGAGTTGGTGGTCTAGAACCAACTACTTTGTACATTATTCATTAAATAAAAGCCTTATCACATCTTGATTTTTCTTCTGCGTGACATGTCATGTGAGGACTCATGGTTTGAGGGACACAAATAATATAGGTCATTAGGGGTGAGGACTCATAAAAATTTGAGGCACCTTCTCATGGTGTGCTCCCATGGTAATATCCAGGAGGATATTATGAGAACGAGACCCACCAGTAGGAAATCCAAATTTCATAGTGTCATTGGATATTCCTATCTGCAGACGTGTGTATTGGTACATAGACTTTATGATTATTACTAATGGGTATTACAACTTGTGCACTTAGATGTATTGAAGAAAAATGTGACAACACACCATTCGTAGCGATGTAGGATACGTTGGGTGCGTCACAAGTAATACCGCATTAATAGATAATGCGAGAAAGGATTTGTCCCTTCTGTTCCATAACGGAAGTAGATATCTCAGGCCCTTTGATGGAATTGATATAGCCTAAATAAATCCATGGCTGTGGTAAGGTAGGAAAGTTCAATTCTGGGAAGTCAAAGAAATAATAATCAAGCACATGGGTTGATGGCACTAGCATGCAACCCGCTTGATTGGAGATATCGAGACAAAGGGATTATATTACACGGTAAGTGTTCGTAGGAGGTGACACATCATTAGGGCGTTAAATTCTTTCTCTAAGGGTGCCTTGCCATATTTTTAGACACTAACCTTGGACTTTAGGCAGGCTCAGCCTAATTCCACTGAGAAAGAGGCCTAGAGGGTCACACACTAATTGTGGCCATCTATCTCAGTTAAATATTAATTTAACAAGTTAAATAAATATCCTTCCCGAATGTGGTTTAATAATTATTTAAGGATATCTGATCGCATTTATTTTGACACTAATTATTTGAGAGAATATATTTTGGAAGAAAGAATATATTTATTAGCGAGTAATGAAGTTAAGTTTATTTAATAAATAAATAGTCATTACTCAAGGTCTAATAAATGTGGTGGAGAAAAATGGAAAATAAAAGTGCACGCCGTGTATATTAAATATACACGCCGTGTAGTTTTATGGAAAACAAGTACACGCCGTGTATTAATTATTACACACTGTTTAGTTTTTCCAGTTGGGATTTTAAGGATTTAATATTGTGTTATTAAATGATATTTATTATAATCAGTGTGGGAACATGTCAAGGAATTAATAATTCGACATAAGGGTTTTCAATAATAGTTAATGAAATAAATAAAATGTGTAACACGTTTATTTATTGTCATAACTCTATTAACCTCAAACCTGATTATAAATATCCTCGCAACCCCAACATTTTTCAGAGCCATTGTTATGAACAAAGAATTTGGAAATACTCTCAAGCCAAGAGATAATTCCCTTTCCACCAAGAACGCCCTCTCGTTACGAGAGAAATATCCTCCACCGGATCAAGGCGGTCAAAGGCGGACATCGCAAGTGAAAGTTCTTCTGTGCTAGCACCCGGAGATCCCTTCACTGACTTCCATAGATACGTGACACATGTGTAGATCACTTCTAGAGGAATCCTACACTTGGATTCTACGATGCAACTATGGAACACCGAATTGTGACCGGACACATCAACAAAGAAAGAATTCCAACGAGGTAATTCTTATGCATTAATTAAATTAATTATAATCAACATATGATGAACCTCCTCAAGGGTTCTGGGACTCTTCTTTTCTTTTCGTTCTTCGTTCTATTCCAATGATTCGTCGTTTTTTATCATGACGGATCTCAGATTGAACGTTGTTTACCATTAAAATTAAAGTTGGTCAAACCCACCAACGCGCTTCCACTGCGCCCGGAACCTACAAGTGGTATCAGAGTGGGCCATATCGTTGATTATAATTATTTAGTTTTTTGTTGGTAATTTACGCATTTAATAATTTAGTTATTTCAATTCATGTTTAATCGTTCTGTAAATCTGAATATCGAGATCTATTCCTCATACCTCGTTTCTCATTCACCTCACAGAAACGAACTTTTCTTTTAATTTTGATTAAAATAAAATACAGGAACTCATCCGGAGGATCCAAATGTTTCCCGTCGTATAACACCAGAATACACGGCGTGTATTCGGAAGTACACACCATGTAGTCTAGTTTCAATGCATTGACTGATCTGCCAAATCCGGCCGTGTATTGGATTCTTTCTATGAATTTAAGACACCGTGTGTTGAGCAGAAACTGGTGGAACACGGTTTCCGGAATACACGCCGTGTGGTCCAATGAACATGGCGTGTAGTCCCTTTGGTTTTGGGTTGGGTTATGTACTCCGTACACGGCCTGCCCGGCTGGAAACCATGTAACACAGAAACTACACGGCGTGTGTCCCACTAGACACGCTGTGTACTCTGACAATTTCCTAAGTACATTAACACGCCTTGTCCCTGGGTGTGTACTTCGGATGGACGATGAAGAAAAGTACAAGCCATTTAGTCGGAACTACACACCGTGTACTCACCAAAATTATGCAGATTTATTAAAATTTATTATTATATTATACAAACCCTTGAGACGTGTACCATGGTGTAGGTGTAAAGATAAGGCACAACACGTGATAAGTGTTTTATATATATGTGTTTAATTTAACATCTGCATAATTAGTGGGAATTCACCGTGTTTCCTCCAAGGTACAAGTTACGTACATGGATAATTTTAAATCAATGTATTTGTTTATAATTATGATGGATGGGAATCTCAAGGAAATTCAGAAAAGGGATTTAAGATAAAAGGATTGATTAATTAAAGATAATTAATTGATTCGAGCATGGTTTATCTTAAACAAGAATGATTAAGGAATTCAATTCTAGTTTTATTTATGCGTAAATATCGTTGCATGTATGGATGATCATGAGCTAGACCGAGACCTTTTTATGTGAATGGTTTCTTTTAGTTTATTTATTTAAATTAAATTTTTTGGTCTGCGAGCCATATCCTTATTAAAATGTATGGCCTGTGCACCCAAGTATTCTTTATGAAAAAACCCCTTTTACCCCTCACCTATGTGTGAGATAAATGCATATATAATGGATGGAGCTCCCAAGCTAGTGGAGGCGGCTCAAGTCAGGAGCCAAGGTGAAACCAATCCAAAAAGATACAAAGGTGTACAGGTGGAAAGCTGTAAACACAAACCCGAAAGGTTCAAGGTGTTTCTCCCCTAGGTCTTGGATTAGTTTATCAACCTCTAGATAAACTAACCAATAAAAAAGCTCCTGATCATACCATTTATTTTATTTCTGCCTGGTCCATGGTTTATTTAGTATGGGTGTGTTGTCAGGATCACACAATTAATGAATTAAACGAGCAGCAAAGATGGAACTAAAATAAAACCGGCTTATACGTAAATATTATCATAGATATGGTTAATCACATAAGTAAATCCCACTTAATATTAAAAATAATGCAATCAAGGATAATAAAATTGAAATTTATGTATAAGGATAAAATCCCTCAAAATAAATATTAAGTCGACATAGCCTTACATAATCTTGGTTATAATCGAGCCATAGTTCAAAGTGATTTACCAACCCTAGTTGGGGTGCTTTCAATTATATGGGATTTCTAATTCAAGGTTTTGGGTTGACTTGACTTATTTCTATTCAAGGGTTGACTGCCACAGTAGGACGTGGTGTGACCAAGAGGCAAAGGTTGAGGAAATCCAAAAATGATTTCAGGATTGGGGAGTCCACTCAGCAGATCAAGGAGCTACGTGTTAATGCAGTTGGAATTTGGAATGCCTACCTAAAACCCTTCAAGTTGCTTGACCAACCCTAGTTGGGGTAATGCGAAGGTAAATATGGATCCATTCCACTAGAATATTCACGCAACACAATATTCCGAAATTAATGGTGAGGGGTATTGGATTTCGATAAAATAGTGGGAGACTAATGAGTATTAATTTATTTACTTGTATCAATTTTTGTAATAAATTACTAAACCTTTTTTTATCTTTATTTGTAAAAACGGCTAGAAAATGACTTCAAACATATCATTGTGCACCATACTCGAAAAAGAAAACCTTCTCACCGACACCAATTTCAATGAGTGGAAGAGGCGTTTACGCGTCATCCATCGCCACAAAAGGAAATTATATGTGCTGGAAGAGTCTATTCTAGTTGCGCCTTGGAAAGAGGCTAGTGATGAGGAATTATATCTCTACATGGAACACATGTATGATGACACATATGTCCAATGATTCATGCTATCGGCCATGTCTAATGATCTCGTGATGTAACATGAAAAAATGGACGCATATAACAGGATGTCTCTCCTTAAATATCTCTACCAAGAGAAGGCGAGACAGGAGAGGTATGAGATCTCCAATGCTTTGTTTACCACGAAGCATGGAGAGTCTATGCCAGCTGGGCCTAATGTAGTCAAGATTATTGGCTACATTGAATGCCTTGACATCTTAGGGATTATATTCTTAGATGAGTTGCGTACAGATCTCATCCTATCATCAATGCCCAAAACCTTCTATAGCTTTATTGTCAACTATAACATGAGTGGTAATGAGAAGAGTCTATCGGAGCTTCTGACCTTGATTTTCCAGGTAGATAAGGACATGGGGCATGAAAAAACCATGGTCCTTATAGTGAACAAGAAAAATATGGACAAGGAAAAGGGGACAAAGACTTATAAATGGTCTGAAGCCCCTGAGCACCGTCCCTCCAAGAAGGGGAAGATCCAGAGGCAAGGAAAGGAACATTAGGCAGTGTGTTTTGCATGTGGCAAGCAGGGCCACTAGAAGAGGAACTGCACCTAGAAGCGTGGGGATGCTAAAGGTGCATTTGTTATCAAGTGCAATCTTACTATTTCTACACATTGGGTATTAGATACAACTTGTGGGGCTCACATATGTATTCAAATGCAGGATCCAAGTATATTTAGAAAGATATACAAAGGAGAGGTGGATCCTCAAGCTGCCAATGGCGCAAGGCTAGCTGCATTGGATATTGGCGACTACCACCTCTCATTGCCGACTGGGATGATTTTGGTTTTACATAACTATTATTATGTTCCTAGTGTTACCAATAATATAATTTCAGCATCTTGTTTGGATATGGATGGATTTGTTTTCAAGTTTGAAAATAAGGGTTGTCTCTTTTATAAGAACAACGTATGTTATGGTATGGCACATTTAAATAATGGTCTGTATGTATTGAATTACGAAAACCAAGTGTTGGAAATCAATAAGGAAAAAAACTCACATGACTCATGCATCACCCAATTATGGAATCACTGACTTGGTCATGTGAACAAGAACCATTTGACAAAGCTCTGCCAAGATGGCTATTTAGACTCTACTGAGCTAAAAGCACTTGATAGATGTCATGCATGTTTAAAAGGAAAAATGACCAAGCTGCCTTTTGGTGGACAAGGTTAAAGGGCTAATGATCTTCTAGGATTGGTACACACAGATGTGTGTGGACCATTTCCAGTAAAAGCTAGAGGTGGATATTCTTACTTCATTAATTTTACTGATGATTTGAGTAGATATGGCTATGTCTACTTAATGAGTTATAAGTCAGAGTCCTTAGAGATATTTAAGGATTTCAAGAATGAAGTAGAGAATCATCTTGGTAAGAAGATAAATAATATTTGATCGGATCGAGGTGGAGAATATCTGAACCAAGTGTTCATCGATCTTCTACGGGAGTCTGGGATTCTATCTCATCTCACTCCTTATACACCATAGTGGAATGGTGTAAGTGAAAGGAGGAACCGCACCTTGTTGGACATGGTGAGGTCGATGATGAGTCATGTGGATCTTTCATTATCCTTTTGGGGATATTCATTACAAACTGCAGCATACACATTAAACCGAATACCAACTAAGGTGGAAAATGGAATTCCATCTGAGTTATGGAATGGAAGGAAACACACTTTGTCGCGCACACGTGTATGGGGATGCGAGGTATTTGTTAAGGCTTTCTCAGGCAACAAACTAGCACCCTAGGGCATGATGTGTATCTTTATAGGATATCCCAAGGAAACGAAAGGATATTACCTATATAACTCTCATGACAAGAAAGTGATTGTCACCAGACAAGACGTCTTTCTTAAGATGGAGCACATCCTCAAGAAGGATAGTGGGAGAAAGATTGACTTCGATGAAGTTGATGCTCAAGATACAAAGGAGTTGGTATAGGAACAACTTCCACAGGTCCCCATGGAAGAGGTTCCAGAAACACAAGTACTGCATAGGAGCTCAAGAGTGGTAAGGGAACCAGAGAGATTTGTTTTCCTAGTCACCGAGGATGGTGAATCATTATTGTTGGACAATGATGAAACACTCTCCTAAAAGGAACCAGTAGAAATCTCAAAAGCTGCAAGATGGCTAGAAGCTATGAATTCCGAGATGGATTCCATGTATCAGAACCAAGTTTGGGTTCTGGTCGATGAGCAAGTTGATGTAAATCCTGTTGGATGCAAATGGGTATTCAAAAGAAATTTGGACATGGAAGGTCAAGTTAGCACCTATAAAGCAATGCTAGTGGATAAAGGATTCAGACAGAGTCAAGGAATTGACTATGATGAAACCTTCTCACCTATTTTCATGTTTAAATCCATAAGAATCATACTTCCCCTAATAGCTTACCATGACTATGAGATTTGGCAGATGGATGTCAAAACAACATTTCTTAATGGGAACCTTCAGGAAAATGTCTATATGACACATCCAGAAGGGTTTGTGACACCAGGTGAAGCCAAACGGGTTTGCATGTTTCAGAAATCCATTTATGGATTGAAGCAAGCATCCAGGTCATGGAACATTTGATTTGATGAAGCCATAATGGAATTTGGTTTCATTAAGAACGAATGTGAGCCATGTGTTTATAAGAGGTTTAATGGGAACGCGGCCGTCATCCTAGTGGTTTATGTTGATGAAATATTGATTATTGGAAATGATGTACCAGCCTTACAATCAGTTAAGGACTGTTTGAAAAAGTGTTTCTCCATTAAGCACTTAGGAGAAGCAGCCTACATTCTAGGGATCAAGATCATTCATGACAGATCCAATAGGCTGCTTGGACTAAGTCAGGGTATATACATTGACCAGATACTAAAGAGATTTAGTATAGAAAAATCCAAGAGGGGATTGGTTCGAGTGTCACATGGCTTACATGTTTGTATGAAAATATTTCCCCAGACACAACAGGAGAAAGGTAGGATGAGAAAGATCCCATACGCTTCGGCTATAGGATCCATCATGTATGACATGTTATGTATCAGGCTTGATGTTGCCTATTCACTGAGCATGGTAAGCAGATATCAAACAAATCTAGCAGAACAGCATTGGACTGCTGTTAAGACTATCCTTAAGTATTTGAGAAGAACTAAGGATATGTTCCTGGTGTATAGAGGAGACGAGGAGCTTGTCATCAGAGGGTATGCTGATGTTGGATTTCAAACAGATCAGAATGATCTGAAGTCGAAATCTGGATATGTTTGCTGTCTCAATGGAGGAGCTGTGAGCTGGAAGAGTTCAAAGCAGCCAGTTGTCGCAGATTCTACAGCGGAGTCCGAGTATATAGCAGCTTCTGATGTAGCCAAGGAATCCTTCTAGATTCAGAACGTTGTCCGGGAGCTTGATGTGGTTCCTAGCAGTAAAGATCCCATTACATTTTATTGTGATAATACTACAGCGGTGGCTCTTGAAAAAGAACCAAGGTCACATCAACGGACAAAGCACATACTTCAGAAGTATCACCTCTTGAGGGATTTCTATCAAAGGGGTGAAGTTGTAGTGAGCAGAGTGTCCACAGAAGAGAACATGGAGGACCCCATGACTAAAGGCCTATCTCGGCAGAAGCATGAATATCATGTGAGAGCTAGCAGGTTAAAGGTTATTAGCAGTTGGCTCTAGTCCAAGTGGGAGTCTGTTGGAGTTGGTGGTCTAGAACCAACTACTTTGTACTTTATTCATTAAATAAAAGCCTTATCACATCTTGATTGTTCTTCTGCATGACATGTCATGTGATAATGTCCTATGGACAGCTGTTGCATTAAAGGGTCTTAGCGGATCCCTACTATGATGAGAACCCGGAAGTGCCATAAAACAATTCTTGAATGTATGTTCTATGGCCTGATGATATTATTTTAGGGACACAAATAATACAGGTCATTAGGGGTGAGGACTCATAAAACGTTGAGGCACCTTCTCATGGTGTGCACCCTTGGTAATATCCAGGAGGATATTATGAGAACGAGACCCGTGAGTAGGAAATCCACATTTCATAGTGTCATTGGATGTTCCTATCTGCGGACGTGTGTATTAGTCCTTAGACTTCAAAATTATTATTAATGGGTATTACAACTCGCGCACTTAGATGTATTGACGAAAACTATGACGACACACTGTTCACAGCGAGGTAGGATATGTTGTGTGCGTCACGAGTAATACCACATTAATAGATAACGTTAGAAAGGATTTTTCCCTTCTGTTCCATAACAGAAGTAGATATCTCAGGCCCTTTTATGGAATTGATATAGTCTAAATAAATCCATGGACATGGAAAGGTATGGGCAAGTTCAATTCTGGGATTTCAAAGAAAGAATAATCAAGCACATGGGTTGATGGCACTGGAATGCAACCCACTTGATTGAAGATATCGAGACAAAGGGATTATATTACATGGTAAGCATTCGTAGGAGGTGACACGTCATTGCGGCATTAACTTCTTTCTCTGTAGGTGACATGGCATTTTTCTAGATGCTAAACTTGGAATTTAGGCAAGATCAACCTAATGCCACTGAGAAAGAGGCCTAGAGGGTCACACACTATGTGTGTCCATGTATCTCAGTTAAATATTAATTTAACTAGTTAAATAAATATTATTCCCAACCGTGGTTTAATAATTATTTATAGATGTCTGATCACATTTATTTTGACACTAGTTATTCAAGAGAATATATTGTGGATGAAATAATATATTTATTAGCGAGTAATGCAGTTACATTTATTTAAGAAATAAATAGTCATTACTCAAGGTCTAATAAATGTGGTGGAGAAAAATGGAAAATAAAAGTACACGCCGTGTATATTAAATATACACGCCGTGTAGTTTTATGGAAAACAAGTACACACCGTGTATTAATTATTACATGCCGTGTAGTTTTTTCAGTTGGGATTTATGAGGATTTAATATTGTTTTATTAAATGATATTTATTATAATCAGCGTGGGCTCATGTCAAGGAATTAATATTTCGAAATGGGGGTTTTCAATAAGAGTTAATGAAATAAATAAACGTGTAACGTATTTATTTATTATCATAAATCTATTAACCTCAAACCTAATTATAAATATAATCGCAACCCCAACATTTTGCAGAGCCATTGTTGTGCACAACGGATTTGGAAATACTCTCAAGCCATGAGAGAATTATCTTTCCACCAAGAACGCCCTCAAGTTACGAGAGCAAGATCCTCCACCACATCAAGGCGGTCGAAGGCGAACATCACAAGTGAAGGTTCATCCGCTCTAGCACCCGGATATCCCTTTGGCAACGTCATGAGATATGTGACACACGTGTGGATCACCGCTAGAGGAACCTTACACCTGGATTCTACAATGAAATGACGGATCACCGAATCGTGATCGGACACATCAATGAAGAAAGAATTCCAACGAGGTAATTCTTATGAATTAATTAAATTAATTATAATCAACATATGATGATCCTCCTCAAGGGTTCCAAGGCTCTTCTTTTATTTTTGTTCTTTGTTCTATTTCGAAGATTTGGCGTTTTATATTGAGAAGGATCTCGGATTGAACATTGTTTAATGTTAAAATTAAAGTTGGGAAAACCCACCGATGTTCCTCCGTTGCACCCAGAACCTACAACACCTATGTCTATCAACATCAAATAATCACTTCCTTTAATGTTATTGGGTATTTTTTATAATCTTTATAATAATGACACATAATTTTTTAGAAATAGTTGTTTAAATCATGTATATAACTTAGAATTCAAATAAATCATATAAAATTTAATTACATGTTTTAGTAATGATAATTTTAATCCAAGTTATATATTTTTACAAAACCCATTTAAAACCCTATTTTATGAATTGAAATAAATCTAATTAAAAATAGTAAAACCAAACAATACTAAAACAAACATATCTTTCCAAAATAAAAATAAATGAAAATAATTATAGTAATACCCACCTAGGAAACCAATGTCCAGTTAATCTAAATGAACTTTAATCATATATGATTGCTTCTATATATTACCCACCACTACTTTAGGTTCTACAGCAACACTCACAGTAGGAAAATTTAAGTCATCAAATGAAATATTCTAGTCAACAACAATGGGGGTGTTAATGGTTTCAATTTCTTCCCCACATCATAACAATCACGTCTTGGTATTTCTTCATTAATTACACAGTAATCATGTATTAGGTGCTCTTTCACATAAATACTTGTTTTTTCATTAATGAAAAAAATATATGGTTCATTGGTATACCGTAATTGAATCATTTAAATAACTTTGAGTGTGAAATAATTGATAAATGTACCATTTCACTTCATTGAATCAATCAATTTACATTTTATCATAGTTTCTTGACCTTGAGATTAGTAATCCCGTATCAATATTTTCTAAAAAATTCCATAATAAAGAAAATTTTCCTATCGAGTCTGACTATCTGATGTATTGGTATAATAGTTCATTAAAGTAGTTAACGTAATCCTATCATGATTTGTTCTCATTTTCACCACCTGATCAGTTGTAACAAATTTATACCCATTGATTATCAAATATTTTCTATACAAAACCAATGAATTGGGACAAAAAATCCAATGATAATATTTCTTGGGAAAAGGAGTCAACATTAAAACTCATTACATGAAATATATATGAATAATACAATTACATTAATATATATTTTTTATGTTAATTATAGTAATGTTCATACCTTTGATTTCAACCACGAAAGAAACTTTTGGCTATGGGAATCCTCTCTCCTTTTCAAAATAATATATCAATGAACTATAATTATAATTTTTTTATGTTACCCACATAAAATGATAAAACAAATTTAACTTATATGTGAAATTACAAAATATGATATAACATATAAGTAAAAATTTTACTTTCTTGATATAGTCATCGAACAAACCATAGTTAAACAAGACTATGTGATTTCCCATAACCTGCTATTCCAGACTCAATTAAGCTAATGTATATGACCCAAGAATTCTTAATATTTACAAAAGAGATAATAATGAGGGAAAATTTTCCATACTTATCATATTAATTTCTCATTTGATTTTTATGTCTTGTGTTAACATTTTACAAATACATTAAATAAAAATCCATACATTATTTATCCAATTAACCTCTCATAATGGAACCTTCATAATGATTCCTTTTTTGATATAAGATTTCACTGTGGAAATATTTATTTTCTATAGGATAAATCAACAAAAAATAAATTGGCCCAAGATTTTTTTTAAGATGGATGTATTTTTTTCCAACTCACAAAAACATAATGGCGCCTATTTCCTCATTTGTATTAAGAATGTAATCGATAACCTTTAATTACAAAGGTCTCTAAAATGGAATAAGTGAATCAATTATAACCTTATGTTATTAGATATCAAACGAAACATTTCTATTAGAAAAAATTCATGAAGAATGATGTGATAATTCTGAATTTTAAGGGATTATAGTTTCAAATCCCTTTTATTGACTCATTTAGATATGTTGCTGGAGTAGACATCTGGAACATTAATTTTCTCCAATAATTCTAGAAACTAATTCTTCTATAAAGGTTTCATCACATAAAAAGTATAAGTATCTTTCCATTTGTTTTCACCAATACACACAACATGCAGTTCAAGTCGAATACCCCAATCTGAAAAGTCTCGACAAGTTCAAAAGTCATCTTTAGTATTACCCATGATATTCAGACGATTTGAATTCAAAATTTTACATATATTTTTTATCAATTTGAATTACATTTAAATAATTAAATAAAAAATGTTTAGACCAATATGGAAACTCAACAAATATACTTATTTATTTATAATTGTAAGTGGATGTAGTGTCAACATTTTCCTAATTTTAGGTTTTATATGACATTTCCCTAATGAATAAACTGAATCTTTTAATTCCATTGGAACATTAGTTACTGACATATATTGAGGTTTATTTTTAGTGTCAACAATATTATCAAACCTCTGATGATCCTTTCTGTACTGATGATCCATTGAAAAGATTCATTGATTCTCCAAGAATCTAAAACTGTGATAATATTTAAGAGGAATGGATCATGTACTATTCATAAAAATATGACATTATAGTTTTCCCATAATTCTCTAACTAGAATTTATTTCATAAGTAGTGAAATAATTTATAGTCCATGTAAGGGTATCAAACATCTAAAATATTGTTTTCCAAGAAGAATTGAATGTGTGAACACCCATATCCCAATATTACATCAACTATCTTATTAAAGGATGCAATTATAAGTCTATATCATTTCGAGGATCATGATGTCCAAATATCAGTATAATCAATAAAGTGAATGGATTTTTCATACACATCCATGGAGGAATATTATAAATGTGAAAAAACTAGCCACATACTATAAGTAGTAAGCATATGAACAAATGTATTAAACCCATCATAGGAAAGACCCAGCCTAACATACAAAAATCAATTGAAAAATAGCAATGATGTGCAAAAAAATATCCATGATAATCAATCCATAGGATAAAACAACTCATCATTACCATTAATTATGTCAGCATCATTCTATCTCATATGGGATTATATTTTATCAAACATGAATTGATTTTGAAGCTTGAGAATCAATGGAATTTTCCATTTTACTTTCTATGACACTTGAGATGGTTTTCCATCTGTATTTTCCTTCCATTGAGATGTGAAAAATTCCATAAAGTCATTAAGGTCATATGTTTCCTCCCAAAATTATTTTAAATCTTTTGGAATGTGCCTTATGAATTTCCATGCCTTGTAATGATTTGAGGGAATATATATACCATCAGGAAGCAGGTCCATCAAAAAGGTAAGAATATAATTAGTGTAAGTATTAAAAATTTCATACACTATTTTTATATGATATAACTAGATTAATAAATCAATGTTTTTAATTTTAGTAAATTCCTAATATACAAAAGTTCTAACATCTTCCATTAATTTTTTCACTCTATCATCATCATCATCTTCATTCTTTTCATCATGTGTATTGATATCATTGTATTATTGAACTAGAATACTATATCTCTTACGATGATGCACAAATGGAAACCTACGAAATATCAAGTTCTATATACAACTTCTTTCATTCCATTCATAAATACAAGAATAATGCCTCATCTTTCCATTGTGATACCAAACATAATAGTTTTTTAATCCAGATTTTATCTTATAGTAGTTAACTTCATCCTATATTAACCATGGACTTCTAAAACAATTATTAAATGAAATTTATAGAGGTCATCTAGATAAAATATTGTGAAAAACAAAAATTATACTTTTTTTCCATATTCATTTGAAACTCGGCTGAAATATGATCGTTATGATACATCTAACTTCTATTCATTATATATTATTGAAAATAATTAATCTCCAAATCAAAAAAAAGAAAAAAATAATTAAAATGATATAAAAATTCAAATTAAAATTAAAATTATTGTGTAGAGGAAAATAAATAACTCTAATTAAGGGTAAAATAAAGTTATGTAAGGCTAAAAAATTTAAGTAAGATTACCAAAAATTTAAATTATTGTAAACAATAGCCATGTAATGGTAAGATATAGTTATGTAATGGTTGTATAATGTTATGTAATGGTAAAAGAAAGTTAAGTAAGGGTAAAAAATTTTATGTAGAGGTGAACCAATCTTAATAAAGGGAAAATAGTTAAGAAAATGAAGAATAAATTTATCCAATGTAAAAAAAAGCTATGTAAATGTAAACTAAAGTCAAGTATGTGTATACTAATGGCCGGTTGGGTTAAATTAAATCTAATTAAGGGTGAAGTAATGTTAAGTAAGGGTAAACTAATTTTATCTATGGGTTAATTATATCTATGTATGGGTAATCTAAATTTATGTAATGATAAACTAAGGTTATGTAAGGGTAAAACAAAGTTAAGTATGAGTATAAAAAGTTAGAAAAGGGTAACCAAAAGCTATGTAAGGATAAAATAAGGTTTGTAAGGGTTAAATGAATGTATGTGAGGGGTGAAACAATGTTAAGTAATTATAACACAATGTTAATGGTAAAATATTGTTATTTAAGGTAAACTTATGGTTAAGTAAGTTTAAAATGAATTTAAGGGTGATAAAAATTTATGTAAAGGTGATGTAAAGTTATGTACACGTAAATGTAATGCTATGAAATGGTAAAATAAAGCTAATAAAGTTCTAAGTAATGTTATGTGAGGGTAAACTAAATATGAGTAAGGGTAAAAATAGTTATTTAAGGGTAAAACAATGTTATGTAATGGTAAAAATTAATCTAAATAAGGGGAAACAAATCATTATATTAAATTATTTTTTATATTTTATCACACAATTATTAAATTATTTTCAACAATATTATTAATATTAATTTAAATATATGAATAATATTATTATTAATCATCTTGTTTTTTGGCGTTTTTTATTAAAATTTAAAAAAAATTTACTCATAATTATTATATTTAATTATTTATTTATATATATACATAATGAAATTTATGTAATAATATTAATATGAAAAGAGGGATAAGGGGAGAAAAACAAAAATGGAATGGAGGATATAAATTGAATAAGTGAATGTGAAAAACCATAACACACCTTTTATATAAGGGATCAAAAGGAGGGAGAATGTGGTCAAAATAATAACTTACCCTGCTCATAATAATGTGTAAGAGAAATGAGTGATTGAGGAGACCTAAAGTTGAGGTAAAATAAATGACACGAAATATAAAAAGTTTCATAATTTAAAATTAATTAGAGTTGGGGATAATTGGTACCTAGTGGGAAACCATAATCTCTCTAGTTATAATAAAGAGAAAATACCATTCCTTAAGAAAACTTCTCGTGTACCTATTACACATTTTTTAGGAATTCATTTTCACCAGATAATTTTTTAGTTTTTTTATTCTCTCACTATGTAATCAGGATATAATCATTAAATAATAGGGTAATGAAAGTAATCATGGTTAAAATATATAACAAAACTAAATTAAAATACATCACCCTATTGAAAATGATTATCTACTTTAACTAAAGATGTAAAATGATAATTAGAAGACTCTTACTACTTATCATGTGATTCTCCCTTAGATTAAAATTAAAATACATGACCCCATTGAAATAAATCTCTATTATTATTTAGATATTTTTTCAATAATGTTATGTTTATTAAATACTATCCATACATTATTATTTTTTAGTCACTTCAACGTTAAATATATCTACCTCATCTCAAGGAAATTATGTTATAAAACACATTGGGGAAAATTTTATTAAATGTTAAAACCATTGTTATTGATATAAAAATATCAAACCAGTTGAAATTATAAGAATAATTGAAGCACCCTGATTAATAAACCATATAATTCAATTTTAATAATTTATTAATTATATTAATTTAATGTTTTTTATTTTTTGACACAAAATATATAACATATATGGAATATAATAAATGTAGAGAACAAGATATTAATTTATTTAAATTTCCTATTGTAACCATCAATATATGAGTTCCATTTGATCACTCAATTTAAAAATCACAATTATCAAGTACATTCACTATCTAAAATGGTATTTACGGTAGTAAATTAGATTGGTTACCCTTATATTGAGACTTAATCTAGGTTCTCATATAGTCTAAGTCACACTAACATAATCCTTAGTGGATGAAAACTAGGTTTGTGTGATAAAAAAACCGTTATAAAAAATTTACAAAAAAATAAATAAAAAAATGGTAAATCATCCATCTATATTGTAAAACACCTAAAAATCATTTAATAACTATAGAGAAAACGAATTAATTTTTACAATATCCCAAAAAGTACAAAGACACATTTTGAATCAAAGATGTCTTATAAAAGTGACTCACACCCAGAAAAATGGAGAAATACAAGAGAAGAAATAAGGGGAGGGAAAAAAATCCCACATATAAAATATATAAACAATAAAATATTCAAAAATGGAGAAAGAAAACCTGATTATCGGTTCAATGTCACTTGGGTAGACACCAAATTCACCTGAGGAGGGCAGGGGGAAGCCAAAATCATCTAAGGAGGGCAGAGGGACACCAAATCTGCATGAGGAGGGTAAAGGGGAGGCCAAAACAATTTCAGGTGAGGGGATATGTAAGGACGTATAAGAGAGATTAAGGTTTACAGGAAGTGGAGGGGAAGAGTATTCTTAGTGAGACTCCCTATCTAAATCGTTTAACCATGGTTTTAAAAAAATCATTGGTATAAATCAAACTATAAAAATGGTTTTCTAAAATAGTGGGTATCAGTTTGGGATGAAAATATATACCCATTTTTTCTCTAAACCATGGGTATAAATCCATTGGGATAGAGAAAATATCTATTAGTTTATTTTATTGAACACTTAAACATTTCCAATGTGAAAGAAACCTACTTTTCATTCTTT